>JACGCM010002284.1:0-2775613 GCA_014058105.1 Kingdonia uniflora
TTTTCACTTAAGACCAAGCATATTGATATTCGATATCATTATATTCGATCAATCCTTGACGACGGTGTGCTGAAGCTTGTAAGATTTATACTGATTGAATCCGCCTGATATGTTATGAATGGGTGACTTTCAGATGTTGACAACATGTACAACTTCGTGGGTTTTCATGATTGAAGGTCTGGGTAGTGCGTACATTTATTTGGATATCTAGAAATGGGTTATGTAGATTCGATTTCAAGTGGGAGATTGTTAAGGGTGAACTCGATTGCTTTTTGTTCGAACGGACTGGAAATGTTCTAATGAATGCTATTTTCTAGGTTAGAACTTGGTTCCGCCAAAGTCGTTCGAATGAGATAAAGTCGTTCGAACGAAATCCGCGTTGGCTGGTTTCGTAATTTTGTTTTCGGACATTGAGTTTGCCACGAGATCTTTTTTTTGTTTGTAATATGTCTCCCAAGTATATAAGGGATACTTAAGTTATTTGTTAACTGCCTTTTTTTGTGTGTGGTAATCTCTGTGAGTTTAATTCTAGAGAACTAAGGTTTGAGAGACTTCACAAAAAGCTTGAGTAAGTATGGAAAAGAGATCGTTGTAACCTATTTAATCATAGTGGATTGTTTGTAGGGGTAGTTTTTAAATCGATAAGGGCATTCCACTTCCCTCTGGGAATATACTTTTATTTTTGTTTTTTGCTCTATTAATTTCTCATTCGGCAATTTTGTGTTTCGTTTCCTGGCGTATAAGAGAGACTAGCTACCTCAATTCTCAATGCCCTTATGGTGTCTAAGAAGCCCTCTAAACCCTCATTTGTTAGGCCACACCATGGAACCCAAACTCTGATTCGATCTGATTAACTATGAACAAGCTAAAGGAATACATAACCAACCTATAGCAAAGATTTAAGGTGGTTCGACAATTGCCCACATCCACACACAATAGAGAGAGAGAGTTCCAAGATACATGGTTACAATCCTACAATCAATTGAGGTTTTTCTCTCAAGAATTCTTTTTCCAAAAGATCTAACCAAGGTGGCTTCTCAAAGACTTAACTCTCCCTTATATACTTGAGAACTATTACAATCGACATCAATCTCGAGATTAAATAATGGCTCAAACGATTACGCAAAATAAACCTACGCATTCTTGTTAGAACGAATATCAGTCTCATTCGAACGACTTTGACTAGGTCTATTTTTAGCTAAAAACTGGTTTTGTTCAAATGACTATTAGTCTCATTCGAACAACTTTGCTAGGTCAGTTTTTAGGCTAAAACCCGATTTTTGTTTGAATGGCTACAAAGCCCTTCGAACGACCATGATAAGAGCCTACACAATCCTCCACCTCGGTGAAGATTTCCTGAAATCTGAGCCAAACTTCACCACCAACCAAATCGAACCCAAAATGAAACCCTCTCTCACCAATGTCTCCAATGTCCAAGCAAACAAACGTCTACGGAAACCTAAACAACCAATGCCCCGAAGGACCAAAATCGAGCAAATGTCTCAAAGACCAAAATGAACCAAGCGTCTCAATGTTCTAAATCAAAAAAGTGTCCCAAAAGACCCAAACCAACCAACATTCAAAAGGACCAAATCGAATTAAGAGTCTCAAAGGACCAAAATTGAACCAAGCATCCCACATGACCAAATTCAATCAAACTTCCCAAAGGACCCAAACCCCCAACGTCCCAAAGGACCAAATCGACTGCATCAAATTAATGGTTTGTCTGCGTATCGTGGATCAAGTAGCCTGTAGTTCCCAATATCCCCGTGAGGTTAAATCAATCCATAGGAAAGAGGCATATCTTCCCTTTCCTCTATCTCTATGAAACACTATACCAAGAGTCCGTTTGTACCATTTTCTTAGAGACTTTTTCAAACCGTACAATGATTTCTTTATCAATTGGCACACATAGTCTTCTTTTCTAGCAACTTTAACCCACTCGGCTGAGTCGTATAAATATCTTCCTTTAACTTCCCATGTAAGAACGCCATCTTAATATCGAGTTTATTCCAACTTCAATTTAAATTCCCTACCAATGCAATAAGATACGAATGGAGAAGTGTTTCACCCACTAGACTTGCCTTGAAGCGTAACATCATCTTGAGATCCTTGCTTCCTTTTGTAGACCCAGAACTTCAAAAGTTGCCAAGTTCAATTCTTACGAAGAAAATACATCTCTTTTTTCATCGCTCCTTCCCATTGTTTAGCCGTGGAAGGAACATCTTCTTGAACGATCGGTAGTACGTAGGCTACCATGGCCTTCATAGTTGGAAGCACCGTATCCTTTTAAGTCATTCCGCTTACTCACTATTATCTTTGGTTTACTAGTTGCAATTGACTTCACAACCGGAGTCTTCTCATCCGTATTACCAAATGCTCCACCATAGTCTGTGTCTTCATCATTTGGAACATGAAATAATGGCTTATCACCCGTTGTCATATCGATAGATGATACCCTCTTTAGTACGTACTCTCTGGCCAATGTGAAGACGCATTAATCTCTATCCGCTGCAAAACCACACTTATCGTCTTCTCTGCGTACTCAAAGAAATACGACTTCATCATTAAATCCTCATCAAATTGATATCCCTACTCAGAATGATCTTTCAGTCTCTCGTATCCCATGACTTGTAGCCGTTCACACCCTTTTCTTACCTAGAAAAATAGCCTTCCTTATTCATGGATCCAACTTACCACTTTTTATATGATGGTATACTGGAGACCCAAATATAAAAAAATGTAGTAGCCTACACGAGCCTTGACGTCCAGCCAAAGCCAACTTCACAGCCTACTCAAATGTATCAAAGCCCACTCATCTCTAAAACGGACTCCCCAGAGATCCCCCGAAGAGGAAGCTTCGACATCAGACATAGCTTCGATAACGGATCACATAGTACAGCACAAATCCTTCGACCTTGCTAACACATGATCGAAGCAAGATAAGACAGGCGACCACCTCATCAGATTAGATGGTGTATTAATTAGCCCGTGCAGCTACAGTGATAGGTCCAACCATCGCGCCGTTCAGAAACATCACCAATAAATGTTGCAGTGACAGAACCGACATGACCGGCGCCCATAACTCGCCGGGATTTCCTGACAGCAATCATGTAATCTTGACCCACTCTTGGTGACTCAGCTCCCTGTATCTCTATAAATAGAGGAGAGGGGAAGCTAAGAAGGGGTTGGAAAAATCATCTCCAGCCCCTTGTATTTTACCTTCGACCACCCAGATACTCTATACTCAAACCCAGTTATTTACTCTTCAGTAATACGATCAGTCTTAAAAAAATCATCATCAGAGGTCATAGAGAGTCACATTCAGGCCTCTACGCAAGTATTTGTCCATTGTTAGATCTTACTTTAGGTCAAATGCTTGTCTCCTTGGATTTAAGGAATGATTCTACGTTGTAAGAACCAAGTTCCCATCTAAACGAGGTTAGGTCCCTACAATTGGTGCCGTTTGTGCTTCCCACACTACCAATCTCCTTTCCTTCTTCCCCTCCTTTTGTTTTCCACTTCAGCAGATTACCCTCAATGACACCTACACGCCGTTCTAACTTAACCCAGGCAGGCTACTCCATTGACGGAGTAGCTGCCCAAATAGCCTTATTATCCCAACAAGTCGCTCAGGCAGAAGAGCGCCACCAGAACCAACTAAACCAGGAGTGTGAAAACCACCGCTTGGCACTAGAAACAGAGCGAAATCGCCGCTTGGATGATGATAACAGACAGAACATAGCAATCGACAAGCTGCGCAACAACGTCCGAGAACAACAGAAATTACAGTACTTGGAACCTGTTCGCCCGTCCCAGGTACCAGACCCATCATGCGTCTCTTCTCGCGACCGCCTAGGACCTTCACCAAACCTCGAGATGCCCCCTGTTCACACTGGTGCCAAAGGTTTTCCCCAGCATTATCCTCCCAACCGGCTCCATTCACCTCGGGATTTACCCCACAGAAGACTCCTCAGACTCAACTTTCAGCTCCTCCAGACACCCCTGACGTCGTCCTGCTCGGTAACAGCTCGGCAAACGCAGTACTGATTTTATATCACACACTCGACCTCACAACCTTCGAATTCATCAATCTCCCCCACATCTTGCATATGATACACAGCAGGACATCGACCATAAAATACAACCCATCATCAGCGTTAGCATGAGCCCCACCACAAACTCCTGGAGCCACCTCAATAACCAAATCTGCCCTAAACTTTTGGCTATAGAAATACACTATAACTTTCGTGCCCCCAAACTCAGCAAATACCGCAACACTGACCCCAAATCCGACATCCTCGAATTCCAAATCTCCCTGAGCCTCTACCATATGGCTGACTACCTATTATGTCGCCTTTTCCAACGAGCCTTACCGATAACCCCCTTCGATGGTACCACAATCTCCCAAATGACTTGATTCGTAACTTCGAGCAACTTTCACACCTTTTCATTGCCCAGTTTGCCTTCAACAAAGACAGAGAGGTTAGAGTTGATGCTCTCTTCAATTTCAGAAAATTTGGCAGTGAGACCCTCGAAGACTTGACTAGAAGATTCCTCGACGAATCCCAGAAAATTGAAAATCTCGACTGCTCGAATGCTATTTTGGCATATTCGAATCCCCTGCCCGACCATAGCCGAGTAAAAGAGCAACTAGTCCTCCACAAACCAAAAATACTCGAAGAGATGCTCTCGAAGGTCAACGGCTATATTAATTTGGAACGCCTCCAAGAGTCCCGCAAATAGAACAAGCCTTTGCAAATAGCAAACTTCAATAAACCTCGACAACACCCCCACCCTGTTCCCGCACCCCTGATCGCTCCTGTCTTATAGGAGACTGAGAGCCGCAAATGCCCCAACATTGATAACAGCACCGAAGCTCGCAAGAAGCGACCAAGATCTGTTTTGCCGATACTCACTGCCCCCCTCAGCACTCTTCTACCACACATACAGGCACACCCCATTTGGCGCATCCCCTTCCCCATCGAACTCAGACCAGCGAACCTTACTGCGCCAACCATAAGTACAACTGTCACCATACCAATAAATGTTTTGCCCTCCAATGCTCCCTTGAACTTATTTTCAGAACATGACGTTTGCACCAGTATATTGCTAATCTTCCAAGCTACCTTGATAGGTCCTACTTCAAATTTTTATCTACCCCTACTACTGAACAAGCTAAGGTGCATATCTATAGAGTCAAGTTAATCGAAGTTCACAACATAGATAGTGAACATTCCAAGAGTAAACAAAAGCGCGTCGAAGAATGTCACAAGCTCACCTATCAGGAGAAATTTCCAACCATTCTACCAAAATCAAGCTGTCATCCTCGACTCGAAGGTATCTCATTCATCGACTATGACACTTTACACATTCGTTTCCCCCATTTTGATCCATTAGTCATCATGATTAAGATTGAGAACCTTGTCCTCCATACAATACTCGTAGATACTGGGAGTGCAGGTGATGTCCTATTTCTCTAAACAATCCAAGCCATGAAGAAAACAGACCTCATAACCGCTGCTAACATCGAACTAAAAGGATTCAATGGATCAACAAAATTCGTTGTTGGTCGTATCAGCCTACCCGTCACTACAGGCCCCATTACCCTTTAAACCAACTTTATCGTCATTGATAAGAAGTCTGAGTACCTCAGTATACACGGATGAGATTGGCTTCATGACATGCGAGCTATACCTTTGACCTACCATCAGACCCTTCGATTCAGTAATTACGAGGGTACTTAGAATTTGAAAGGCTCTCAACACCTTCCCCGCTCCTGCGAGCACCCAGAGATCGACCAAACTTGAAAACTTGTTAGCCGCCCATAGAAATCACAACATCTTTTTATCCCCTCGACTTCGACAGATACCATCCTATCCATCGAACCCACTGTTTATATTGAACTCGACGGTCCTGGTTGAGGTACATTTCTTGGAACCTTCCTCAATGAATTAGAGCACCTCGAACTTTCTGAGTACCTTTGAACAAACAAAGACATCTTTGCCTGGACATTTCAAGAGATGCATGGTGTCGACACCAGCTTGGCCTGCCATCGCCTCGATCTCCCCCCCTATTCCTCAGTAGTAAAACAAATGAAGCGTACACTGGCACCACGACTTTGCGAAGCCGGGAACTGTAAAGTAGACAAGCTCATTGCCACAGGCTTTATCAGAGAAGTGAAGTACGCAGACTGGATATCAAAAATTGTAGTTGTTCCTAAGAAGAATGGCAAGATCCAAATCTACGTCGATTTCACAGACCTCAACAAGCACACACCGAAAGACAGCTTCCCCCTCCCTACTATCTCTGCACTCCTTGATGCCACTGCTAGACACGAACGCCTATCCATGATGGACGCAGCTTCAGGTTACAATCAGGTACCCCTCCTCCCCTAAGATCAACTTAAAACTTCATTTATAACTAAACAAGGCCTTTACTGTTTCAACGTTATGCCCTTCGGCCTTAAAAATGTCGGTGCCACCTACCAACGCCTTGTCACAACCATGTTCAAATACTTGCTTGGCAAATCTGTCGAAGTTTATATCGATGATATGTTATACAAAAGCCCTCAGAAAAACACCCATATCCAAGACCTCTCAAAAATCTTCTCAATACTTTGTATGTATAATATGAAACTCAACCCAAATAAGTGCCAATTTGGCGTGTCATCCAGAAAAATTTTGGGTCACCTTATCAGTAAACGTGGGATAGAGATAGACCCCACCCACATTTGAGCCCTCATAGACATGCCTTCGCCTCGAACCAAGAGAGACATCCAAATCCTCAATCGATATGCCTGGCTCTTTTCCCACTTACACGATCAAGGTGTCTGAAAAGCAAAAAAGAAAAACAATCCCGAGATCGACTGGACCCCTGAGTGCGAACAAGCCTTCCTTGAACTCAAAACTTATCTTGGCCGTCCACCAATCATCAGCATACCTATCGAAGCGAAACACTTTATTTATACCTTGCTGCCACAGAAACCTCTCTCAGTTCAATGCTTATTCGACTTGATTCCAATATTAAAATAGTTGTATATTTCATCAGCAAAACCCTAACCCCCGCAGAAACTCGATATTCAAAACTTGATCGCTTACTCCTCACACTTGTCTATTCAGCCCGTAAGCTCAAACCATATTTTCAGGCTCATCCCATCCGTGTTATTACCAGTTATCCCCTTCGAGAGGTACTTAGCAAAAAAGAAAAATCAAGATGAGTGCAACAGTGGTCTGTATACCTTGGCGAACACGACATTACATTCGAGAAGCAAATATCCTAGAAAGGCCAAGCAGTAACAGACTTTCTAGCTGACTTTCCAGTCGAAGATGTCGACTGGGAAGAACACGAAGATGATCTATTAGAAGATCAACCCAAAATAGTAGATCCCTGTGACCCTCTCACCGGCTGGCATTTATTCACAGACGGATCAGCAGGACTAAATAGCTCAGGCAATGGTATTGTCTTGGTAACACCCACTAATGACCGCATAGAAAAAGCTGTCAAACAGGCCTTCGAATGTTCTAATAACAAACTGAGTATGAAGCCTTGATCCACGGCCTTGACCTCACACTCGACCTAGGCATTCCCAAGCTGGCAGTCTTTACAGATTCCCAACTCGTTCAAAGACATTATACAGGAGAAAACCAAGCACACGGCCGCATGGCTAACTGCGCTCTCTTTGTGCGACAGCGCATGGACCGGTTCCCCAAAAAACTCACAATCACACATTACCCTCGCCTACATAGCAGCAATGCTCGGCCAATCAGAAACTTGGACACTCCATATTGAAGTACTCGAACGCCCAGGTATCGACCAGATGGAAATCAATACCATCAATACTGGGGGGGAGAGTCACGATCCAGATAATTGGCGAACACTGTTTCTTCATTACCTCAATAACGCCACCCTCCCAGATGATCCCAAAGCCAAACGGTCCTTGCTAGAAAGCTGTCGCAGATATACTATCCACAAAAGTCAACTACATAAAAAATCCATAAATGGCGTCCTCCTTCGATGCATATCCCAAGCAGAAGCCTCTTAAACCCTATCTGAACTTCAAGAAGGAACCTGCGGTGCTCATACTACTGGTCATTCTATGGCCCTTCGAGCTGTTAGCCAAGGATTATTTTGGCTCGGTATGAAAAAACAAGCATGCTTCCGACTACGCAAAACACTACGATAAATGTTAGCGTTACGCTCATGACATCCATTGCCCCTCTCAAGACCTCCATTTCAGTCAAGTTTCTTGGCCAATAAAAAGATGGGCAATCGATCTCATTGGACCCTTCCCAAAAGGTTCGGGTAGTAGAGATAATATCCTCGTCGCAACCGATTACTTCGCAAAATGGGTCGAAGCGGCACCTCTATGCCGAACCAGAGAATAAGAAGTTGTCAAATTTTTATGGGAAAGTATCATCACTCGCTTCGGCTATCCCCATATGATCCGATGCGATTGGCAGCAAAGTCATAAACTTCCTCAAAAAACACAACAACATCCTCTCAACCTCCACACCTTACTATTCCTAGGGCAACGGTCAAGTCGAATCAATTAACAAAGCCATTGTCGATGGTCTTAAGAAGAGAGTCAATACAAATAAAGGACGATGGGTTCAAGAGTTACAACACGTCCTCTGGGCCTATCGTACAGCCTCAAGAAAATCTACAGGATACACCCCCTTTAACCTAACATATGGAACCGAAGCCAATTCGAAGTACCCACTCGAGACCCTAACCTCCCAAACGAAGATAATGAGTTCGAACTTGCATGAAACATGTTATGGATCGATAAAACTAGAGATTGAACCTAACCCCCTTACTATCAGTAAATCTTTATTCCACCCTCGGCCTGTCAGGTACAGGCCAAAAAACCAAGGTTTCTCCGGGTGACATTGGATGTGATAGGTCCCTGGGTTCTGACTAGCCTTCCTCAAGTAAAAGGTGATAATGTCAAGCCACTTAATCAAACTTCGACCCTCACTAGCCAGTTTTACATTCATCCCCTCTACAGCCCTCATCATCTCATAAAAATTACCGTTCATTTGCACCGGAGCCACTCCCCAGAAATTTAACACTTCTTTCACCAGTCTTCGGAGAGGAAGCTCCAGTCCTAATCAAATTTGGCCGCTATAAGCCAAAATCCCTTCCCCAGGGTCAGACTTAATGGTCAACCCCGCCCCTACAACACTCAGATACACCTCTAACTTTGAAAGTTTTAATTTGGCGGCGAACCGATCAAATCTAATCCTCTCTTTTGTTAAAATAGCACCTTCGACCCTATCCGACTCAGTCGAATTCCCACTATCTTCACTTTGTACCTTATCTCCCTCTCCACCACCAGAAGGCCCTAAATTACCCCCCTCCCCCCATACTGTTTCCTCTTCATCACTATCTTCAGTAACTATCGTCCATCGACGCCTTGAAACCAGAACCTCCTCTACCTATAGAACTACTGACAATAGAGCCTCGGTTACAATATCTAACACTTCTACATCACTACCCTCATCCATTGGGGTTCGACCAGAAATACTAGCTTCGAATTTTTTAAACTCCTCATCTATCAGTCTCCGTCTCGAAGCCCGACGGTTACGCATTTTAGCCTACAGAAGAAGAGGCACGCAATTAGAGTGGAAAATTTAACAATCCCGTGCCTATCACTCCTATCTTGTCCATCGCCCCCGAGATATTCATCACAACCTTAATCTCAGACCCAGTACCCCCTTTAAAACCCCCCAAACCTCAAAATGGGTCAAAACCCAAATCCTCAAGTTTCTTTACCCACGAAAATAACCTCTAAAACCCCAAACATAGATTGCCTTACCTACATTCTCAAAAGGGCAAAACAAAGTACAAGCAACAAAGATCAAGTAACTTACCAGTGGTTAGCAGCACTACCCTCGAATCAGCAAATCCAAACCAGCAAGCGCAACAAGAACTCCCAAGTACGAAATGGCATACATTCCCTCCTCTCCACTCTTTGATTCTCACAGTAAAACAATACTGTAATTACTCTTCTCCAACTTATATATCTTTTGAAAAACCCAAAACCGCCTCGATTTTCTAACCACTATCATTACCACGACCCCACTACCCGACTTTTTTGCTATAATGTGTTTTGACCAATATAGCCCTCGTACCTCTCACGTGCGAATAGTACCATCACTTTTAACTGCCCACAAAAGCTAAAGTTCTTGAACCTCTTTCTCCCTCACTCGAAGCTAAACAACCAAGTCCAAACAGTTACATAATAACCTTTTCCGTCATATGAGAAAAACATCATCATTACTTTTTGTACACTTCCCCAGGCGCCCGTACCAGTCTGACAGACCAGCCGTCTAGGCTGCCAGATCGGCCAGTCGAATACTGCTTAACAGACAACACAATCCCCGAACTCGAGTACTCGACAATTTTACGTCTCCAACAAGCCGCAGCAGATAGCCTTAAATAAACTTATCTAATATATCGACTTTCGACATCCAACGCATCCTTTAACACAAAAGTTTCGACCCTTCGACCGAATACAGTTACAAACTTTGACCATTCAGCGATCTCATACTTACAGATAAAGTTTTCAGCTTTGACGCAGTTTACCTTTCATTTCGACAAAGACATTTTCATCTTCGACCAACACAAATAATTCATTTCGATAACTGTATTATCCCTTCAATACCTCAAATTACAAATCAGATAGTATTACTAGTACGCACAGTTCGACAAAGCAAGTTATCAACAAAAACCATTTTCATTCAGTAACTCAGACAACATTATAGGCTTCATAAAAAAAAGAGGAAGAAAACAGGAAAGCAACAACAAAAAAGCATACAAGAGATAACCCTATTTGTGGACGGGTTGCTTCTCTTCAATATCAGCCGCTGCATCTTCATCCTCTTGGTACACAATATTCTCCACGAAGCCTTTGAGAAGAGATAGCCGATGGCTAGGAAATGGCCCCATCATTTGCACTATTCCCCACCAGTACGTAAAAAGCATGTCATAGAGTGGTGCCCTAGGTTCCGCTTCAAAAAGGTCTGGCATTTCAGCATCAATATCCTCCTCCATTTCGAACCTCCGTTGAAGATACAGCAAGGCCTCTTGGACTCTCCTCGCACTCACCGCCGCTTGATCTCCTTGAACCGGTATGTTTTCAGCCATGTTGATCAACAAACAAAGCAGTAAATAGAGAAAAACTTGTAGGACAGATAAAGAATTCCCTCCAACCTATTCCCCTTTATACTGACAAACCCACCACAACTTTTCCTCTTCCCTAACCAAATTAATGACAGCCTTCAATTTCCAACCTCAAAAAGTCAGCAAACAAACTTTCCAACTTCCCAGGTGTAACTGATTCGTTGGTATATGCATTCAAACCTCATTCCCGAGGACTCCTAGTCGAGCATACATTCAGCATCGAGCATTCGATCATCATTGCCTTCGAGCATATCATTAAACATCGCACCTATAAGAGTAATCGTCTACACTACTAGTCAGAAATTGAAATACAGGTATGCATAAAATATTTTTTCCATTCCAAACATCCGCTCAAACAAACAAATTACATTTCTTATACCATCCAAAAAAACACCCACACAGAAAAAACAAAGACATACAAAGATACAAAGATAACCTCATCAACCATTGGTCCTACTACCAAAAGATCCAGCTTCAGTGGACGAATTTTACTCCTCGATGATCTCCTCCACACAGACAAGACTGTCGGCCAGAGCCATCAGAAAGAGATAGCGCCTCTCAGCGGTCGTAAAATGGAGCCTTAGCTGGTCCCACAGATAGGAATAAGAATCACCATTAAAGAACTCCTCAGGTCCTACCCCCACAAGCTCAGGCATGTCCAAATTCAGATCATGCTGCCCAAAAAACTTCATATGCAGTTCCGCCATCTTCTGCCCTACACGACAGTCACGAGCGAACCCCATTCTCTCCTGGTAATGCGTGTTTGGCGTGGTATTCATTCAAATGTTGAGATTCATAAGAAAGAAGCAGAAGAATACTGTAAATGGAAAAGGATACAATAACCCATATTTATAGCCTTCACTTCATTTATTACCCTATAACCACCAAAATCTCTTAAAAATCCTCTTTTATTACCTACCCGTAAGCCAACAGTCAAAAGCTCATATTCCAAGACCGAACAGTTTTCTCAGCAAACACCTCTCTACTTGGCTTCGAAACCTTCGTTGAGAGGGGGCAAATGTAGTAGCCACTCGTAGCCTTCGACGGTCAGTCAAAACCAACTTCACAGCCTACCCGAATGTATCGAAGCCCACTCAATCTCTAAAATAGACTCCCCAGAGATCCCCCAAAGATGAAGCTTCGACATCAGACAAAGCTTCGAGAATGGATCAACATACTACAATAGAAATCCATCGACCTTGCTAATACATGATCGAAGCAAGATAAGATAGGCAGCCACCTCATTAGATTAAACCGTGCATTGATTGGCCCGTGCACCTACAATGACAGGTCCAACCACCACGCCGTTCAGAGACATCACCAATAAATGTTGCAGTGACAGAACCGACATGACCGGCGCTCATAAATCACCAGGATTTCCTGACAGCAATCATGTAATCCTGACCCACTCTTGGTGACTCAGCTCTTTGTATCTCTATAAATAGAGGAGAGGGGAAGCCAAGAAGGGGTTAGAAAAATCATCTCCAACCCCTTGCATTTTACCGTCGACCACCCAGATACTCTTTACTCGAATCCTGTTATTTACTCTTCAATAATACGATTTGTCTTTAAAATTCCTCATCAGAGGTCGTAGAGAGTCACATTCGGGCCTCTACGCAAGTATTTGTCCATAGTTAGATCTTACTTAAGGTCAAATGCTTGTCTCCTTGGATTAAGGATTGATTCAACGTTGTAAGAACCAACTTCCCATCTGAATGAGGTTAGGTCCCTACAAAAAGTATCTTAATTTGTAACAGTTTTTTCCGACCAAACTTCTATTGGAGTTTTACCTTTAATTACAGTCGAAAGTAATATATTAATGAGGTAGCATGCATATGTCAAAGCCTCAACCCAAAATGTTTTGCCCAACCTAGAATTATCCAACATACACCACACCATTTCAAGCAAAGTACGATTAATGCGCTCTACTACCCCATTTTGTGCGGTATCTCTCTAACAGAAAAATGTCGAGCAATCCCCTCATCCTGACATAGTTGCAAAAATGGATCACTAGTGTACTCCCCACCATTATCTGAACGGAACAACTTGATCTTTTTGCCAGTTTGAGTCTCTATTAATTTCTTCCACCTCATGAAAATATTTAGGACTTCATCCTTCCTCGTCATGGTATATACCCAAACACGCCTAAAAAAGTCATCCACAAAATATATAAAGTAATATTTACCCCCAAGCGATAGATTCCTAAAAGGTCCCCAAACATCTTAGTGAACATAGTCAAGGGTTCTACGTGTACGTTGGATAGCAGTGCCAAACTTTACCCTTGTCTGCTTGCCATGAACACAATGTTTATAAAAGTCTAATTTGCACAAGTTAGCACCTTTTAATAGCCCTTGGTTTGCAAAAACTCTCAAGGACTTTTCCCCCACATGCGTCAAACGCATATGCCATAGTCGAGTGGTATCTCTAGGAGTGGTCTCCTCCCTTCCCACTATAGTAACCACACCAAGAATAGCGGTACCATCCAAGTAGTATAAGTTGTTACTTCTTATTTGGCCCTTCAACACAACCATGGCTCCCTTAAGAGCCATCTTTACACCACTATCAGACATAACCTTAAAAGTATTTTTCTTCAAGTAAACCCATTGAGATAATATTCTTCTTCATCGTTGAAATATACAGAACCTCCTCAATCTCTTTAATCAATCCATTGTGTAACTTTAGACGAATGGTACCTATCCTTATAATGCGAGAGGAATCATCATTTCCCATAAACACAACTCCACCTTCTAGCTTTTTCAAATTAGAAAAACAACCCTTCTCGGGATAAATATGATAAGTTGTACCCCCGAATCCAAGATCCATTCTTTTGAATCAACAACACATGCACTCGATATTATAGTTAAAGAAAAGTTATAATCATTACCTCCATTTATCGTGTCTTGAGCAACATTTACCAAAGAGTACAATTTTCCACCTTTCTTCTTCTTAAGAAGCGCGGGATACCCATTCTTCCAATGACCAATCTCCTTACAAAACGCGCATTGGTCTTTTCCTAAATTATTGTTATTTATACTGTGATCTTTCAACTTTGATCAAAAGTTGCTACCACTAGACTTCCCTTTGTCTGAAGACCTCCCTCTAGTCATCAATACCTCGGATGTCAACTCCCTGGACACACATTTTTTCTTCCCCCAGTACTCATTGTTCACCACCGCCGTAGTCACATCTGAGTATTGCAATAAACTCTTCCCGAACGTTATCGTCGTAACGAAATGTTTATACTCTTCGGGAATCGAGTTCAAGAACAAAAGTATTATGTCTTCATTGTCAACAATTTTCTCTAGATTCGCCAAGTCGGTTAATAACTTGGTGAAATCATTCAAGTGTTCCGACATAGAAACCCCTTGTCTCATCGTGAAGCGATAAAACTTCTTATTCAAATGGGGTCAATTTTTGGATGTTTTTCACCAAATACTTCTCCTTAAGAATCCTCCAAATATCCTTTGTTGAGGTTTCGTTCATTATAAGGTATTTTATATCTTGGGCATGACATGAGCGGATTTGACCACAAACCCTCTTGTTAATCATCTTCCAAACACTCACCTCTACCTTACCCTGTTTGTCTTCTAATACCTCATCTAAGTCTTGTTGACTTAGCGCATCAATAACCTCGCATCGTCACATGCCAAAGTTATTGGTGCCATTGAATTTCTCCACTTCCATCTTTGTGTTTTTAAACATCACCGCTATATTCCGTTTAGGGGTCGGTGAACTAGATTCATCTCATTCTACCATGGTTCCCTCAATTTTTATACACTAACCGAAATCGAAAACTCAAATAAAATTGAGATAAGTCGATGTTACCTTAATTCCGAGCACCACCGAGGAAACAACCTCTCTCTGATACCAATTGTTGAGTCGTGCCGTGGAAGCCAAACTCCGATTCGATCAAATTAACTATAAACAAGCAAAAAAAAGACACAACCAAAGCCAATAATAAGGATTTAAGGTGGTTCGGCAATTGTCTACATCCACACAATAGAGAGAGAGAGAGTTTATTCCAAGATTCAAGGTTACAACCTTACAATCAATTTTGGTTTTTCCCTTAAAAATTCCTCTTCCAAAAGATCTCACCATGGGTGGCTCCTAAAAGGCCTAACTCGCCCTTATATACTTGGGAGAGCTATTGCAATCGACATCGATCTCAAGGCGAAATAATGGCTCAAAACGATCTTACAAAACAAACCTACGCATTGTCGTTCGAACGACTATCTGTCTCGTTTGAACGACTTTAACTGGGTCTTTTTAGGTTAAAAACCAAGTTTCGTTCGAACAACTATTAGTCTCGTTCAAATGACTTTGACTGGGTCAGTTTTTAGCCAAAAAAACTGAGTTTCATTCGAATGGCTATAAACCCATTCGAACGACCATGACAATATCCCTACATTCTTGTTCCCCATTAACATAACCATCAGTGTTAAGCATAAATTCACATTCATGGGGTGGCACCCAAGAATAGTAAGCTGGAATCTTCAGCTTGAAAGGAACAAAATGCCAATCATTGCAGATTTCTCTATTCCTATTATTGTCATCAAAGGTTTTGATAGTGAGTCTGAGTCTGTCAGTGATATCAGAGCAAATGTTGCCAAAGATTCTGTCTTTATGATAGTTCTCATCAATAAAAATCCTGTGATTAGTCTTCCAAATATGAGAGATAAAGGCATTAAAAGAAATAATGATCATAATACTAAACATGTCTTTAGCTGGGAAAGCAGCAATCTAGTCAACTTCTTGGGAAAGATTTCAAATAGTTCTTCCAACTTTATTCTTCACCATTAGTTTTTTTCCCAAATGTTCTTAGCTAGAGAGCATTAAAAGAATAGATAGGAACTACTTTCTTCTAGAGTGCCACAAATGTTGCAAGTAGAGTCAAGAATGATGTTTCTTTGCTTAAGTCTAACTTTGGTTGCCAGAACTTCTTTCAACATCATCCAAGTAGTGAAACCTTGCCTTGGGATAATAAGCCTTGACCAACAATTTTTTCCCACATAACCTTCTCTTTTATAAATCTAATGATGTCCATAGTTTCAGCAGTAAAGCATTCACCTGTAGAAGTTGTAGACCATAATATTTTGATTATCATTTGGATAACTGCAATAGGAAGGAGTTTATTCATAATTTCTCTCCATAATATTTTGATTATCATTTGGATAACTGCAATAGGAAGGAGTTTATTCATAATTTCTCTGATATTGTGTTTCAAGAGTTGGGGGATAGTTGATATAACTGAATCAAATCGGGTTGTGAAATATAGGGGTTTGTCGTTCACTTTTCGATGGTAACTCAAAATCGTTTTCGTTGTGTCAAATTAATTAGAAAATTTGGGTAAAATGGCTAGTTTGAAATGAATAAAAAGGAACCAGAGTTTAGGGATTCCACCACCACAAATATATATTTAATAGATAATGTAGTAATTATTCTCTATTACAACTAAAATTATCTCAACCTTATGCTGGATCAACCCATTTTTTATTGGTAAAATCATTTTAAACATATTACATAAATTAAACATATGCCAAAAATATATTTCATTAAAAAACTACTAAACATGAAATGTTAATTACCACAATGCTTAAAAAATGTTTTTAATTTATAAATATAGTCCTGAACTATGTAAGTGTATATATGCAAAACTCAAACTATATCTCTCCTAAAAAAGATTATAGGTTGATACTGCATTATACTGCTAACATAGAGATGGATTATACTCGTTAGGCTCATGGTATAGAGAAAATACTATGTTACATATTAAACATGGATTAGTGGTTTCATCCCAAATCTAGTATGGGGATTTAGCCTACCAAGATTATTATAACACAAGAAATTAGAAAAGATGAACAAAAACACATGGAGGGAAAGATTAGTTGCAAAAGGACTTACAAAAAGATGCTCTAAGAATTACAACCAAGCTCCAAGCTTCTTCAATAATTCTCTCTTTCAAAGCTATGCTCTTAAAATCTTAAAAATGTACAAAAGTGAGATGGTTCCTTTTATAGAGTAAGGAATCAAATCTTTAAAATATACACACACACAAAAAAAATAAAAAAATATTGAGCTGATTTCCTTGAAGAATATTTTTGGTGTCTCATTATGAATATTCTTCAAATGTTTTTCTTCATTTTTGGGATGTCCAAATATTATCAATATTTTTTCTGTAATCTTCAAAATATATCTATGAAGATCAAATCCAAAGATAATATATTTAACATGCAATCTTGATATTCTTGGATTTCTAGGGGAGAGAAGTATCTTGACTGCTGGAGTTTGTTTCTTGTAAATTAGTTTTGTCCTCAACTACTTGATCTTCTCCAGTGGTTTACATCTTTATTTTTTAGCGCTAAATCTAACTTTTTGTACACATTGGTTTTAAAATACTAATATTATGGATAAACAACTAATTAGACTTATTTAACAATAAAATGAGTTCAGAAGCCTTAAATATGAAGAATAAAATGGGCATTTTAAATGCCCATCATTAGCCCACCTAAAATGGCTGATCACATTACTAACTCTTGCATTGTTACTCAAAAATAGTCAAACTGCAACACTTGAGGGAACTTATCAAGCAAAATGCCTTGGGGCGCCATGGGTCTCTCCATAAAGAAGTATCACACCCATTGCCAATCACATGCTTAGTATAATTCATATCAATCCCTCTAGACTTAAGAATTTGCCTCCATGCCCAAGAGCACTGGTTAGGGATAATAATATGCCAAAAAGTCCTTCCTTTGATTAGATGCTTCTCCACCTACAAAGTCCACAAGTTATCCTGCTTGCTAATAATCTTCCAAGTTAGCTTCAAGATGGCAGCCTGGTTCCAAGTCTCTAGGCCATTGATAGCTAGCTCTCCTTCATCTTTAGGATAACACACACACCCTCTAAAAGACAAATCAGTTAGCTTTTTCCCACTTTTATTCCCATGCCAAAGAAATTTAGAGCATATGAAATTGATTTTGTTGATGACAAGTTTGGGGAGAATGAACAAACTATTCCAGTAAACATGAGAGCTAGAGAGCACTGACTTAATGAGTTGGAGTCTTCCAGCATAGGAAAGGTATTTGTTACTCCTCGCCAACACTTTACTTAACTTCATCTCAATCAAGGGACTGCAATGTCTAGAGTTGAGTCTAGTAGAAATAAGGGGTACACCCAAGTACTTACAGGGTAAGTTGTCTTCCTTGAAGCCAAGAGTATTGATAAAATTCAGTCGTCTGTAAACTCCCATGCAAGAGAAATAGATAGCTGATTTGTTTTGATTCACCTTTAGACCATTCATAAAATTAAAATCTTGCAGACTAGCTTTGATTGCTGCAGGTGATCCTAAGTCACCCTTGCAAAGAAAAAGAATATCATCAGCAAACCTAAGGTGAGTGATGATAGGATTAGAACATTTATGATGTAACTGGAGACTACCATCCTGAGCTGCACTTTCCCTAAGAATGCCAAGAGTTTCCATTACTAAAAGAAAAAGAAAAGGAGAGACAGGGTATCCTTGTCTTAAGCCCCTCATACCCCTAAAGAACCTTTAGACATTCACTACCACTGAGAAGCTAGTAGTTGTGACACATTCCTTGATCCAATGAACAAAGGTGGGAGGAAAGTTGAAGGTCTCAAGAATAGTTGTAATGGTTTCCCACTCCACAAGATCAGAAGCTTCTTCAAGTTAATTTTCACTGTATAACCTGGATAGTTATCATTCCTATGATAATTCCTAAGGAGCTCATGGGGCTATCAAAAGATTGTCTGATATACTTCTTCCTTCAATGAAAGTTAATTGATTAGGGCTTATCAGAGGAGAGATAATTTTTTTCATTCTTTTAGTAAAGATCTTGCCGATAACTTTGTAAGTAACATTGCAGTAAGAGATAAGTCTGTAATTAATCTTCACAAGAAGTAAGGTTAGAGATTTTGGGTATAAGAGAGATAGAGGTTGAGTTCACTTGAGTGAGCATTTTCCCACTCTTAAAGAAGTTTTGCACAACCTTCATGAAGTCTTTCTTGATCACATCCCAGTTTGTATTGAAAAAATATGCACAACCTTCATGAAGTCTTTCTTGATCACATCCCAGTTTGTATTGAAAAAATATGCACTGAAACCATCAGGCCCAGGAGCCTTAGAACTCTCAATCCTCATCAGAGCTTCTCTAATCTCCTCTTCATTAATAGGCTTAACAAGCTCACTGTGGTCTGACTCTTGCACTCTAGCTTTGTAATTGAGGTTCTTGATCATGGTAGTGTTAATATATAATACTTATCATATTGGAGCCAAGAATGTTTTTGAAATAATCCGGCCACCAACAAACTAACAATTATTCTTCTATCAGTGATAAGGAAGTTATCTTCTTCCTTCATAAGACAGATAATATCATTCTTGGAAGTTCTAGACAGAAGAACTTTATGAAAATAAGAGGTATTAGAATCACCTAGAGCCAGCCAGGTGACTCTAGCTATCTGTCATAAGAAGGCTTCTTCCTAATTTTAGCTAAGCTCTTGAAATTTTTTGCAACTTCAACCTTTTTCTGCAACCTTGCCTATATATTCTTGAATCTTTCACAGCTCATCTCTAGAAGCTTAAGCTTTGTAGACCACATTGCCCATTCTTGGTTTTATTCAGTTTTGTGACCAAGTTGTACATACATAGCATTGCCTGTGATCCTGCCTTCTCATGCCTCTTTTATAACATTCTTATAACACACTTTATCTGCCCAGAAGCTGAAGTACTTGAAAGTATTTTTCTAGAAGCTTTAGGTGTAAAAATGGAGATAATCATTGGGGTTTGATCTGACATTGGAACAGTTAAGGCATCTTTGAAATACTATTTCTACTTCACATTAACCAAGATTTTATCCAGCTTCACCCAAATCCTATCTGACAAGCTTTTATTTTGACCATGTAAAATGCTGTCTGGTATACTTGAGATCCTTAAGGTTAATCACATTGTCACTCAAAAAGATTGATTGAACAAAAGTCTAGTGTGTTGTGAAATTGGGAAACTTAACGATGATTACGAACACTTCAAGGCACAATGAATCACTATCTTTTAAGGGATGTTTCATCCATTCCGGTATAAACCACGAGAACACAATTCATGCGATTATTAGACTTGAGTTGTGAATGACTCAATCCAATCGACAGAACACTCTGGATGATGCCAAAAGAGAAGAAAGAAAGAGGGACGAGAATTGATAATCCTTTTGGGTCATGATAGGAGTCTCTATACATATACCAATTGTGCATATTGGTTTTGTCTCTTCCAAAAAATCACAACTCAATTCTTTCAATAGTCATGCTCCAATTTAAAACTCTTCGAACGGTCATAACTTAAATGCACAATTTCGCTCCATCGAGCTGACCAGGCAGCTCGACCCCGGTTGCGGCAAACATAATTCGAAGTGGCAAACATAAATCGTGTGTTTTTTATTAGAGTTGACATGATTTTTCATTAATAAAAACTGGGCATTACAGCAAGTTTTCTAACTCAAGCTCATCACCGCACACTACTGGAGTTACTCTAAATAAACAAATCATTCCTTGTCGAAATAAAATATAAAGAGATGAACGGCTGAAATTGATTCCTCATACTAGGGCTTTTGAAGGCACACTATATAAATATCAGCTCTTATCGTTCAGCTCCTATCCTTCACCTCCTGTCGAGGCAGTTGGTCATGAAATTATGTTGGAATAGTTCCTCTCTTATTTTTCCAATTTTTTTCAAATTTTTATTTTTTTCAATGTTTTAGTAATAAGTTTAGAGAGATTCATGGGTACTATGATGAGAGATGGAGTAGGTGATTTTTCAAAATGATCCTTCAAATTTGTTTCTCCAATCACTACGTTCTTTCTGAGCCCTCCCTAATTGTTATTTGATTTTTTTTGGTTTTTGTTTTTGGTTTTTGAGATTTGAATTTTTGTTTTTGGGTAAAGAATATATATCAATTGATGAGATCAGAAATATCTTAGGACACCTTCTGACACATTTTATGTGTATGAGAATACAATTTCATTTCTGAATACTGATGATAAACATAAAACAGCTCTTTTATGGTAAATAATTTTTTAATCGAAATAATATTTGGGGCGTTTATTTTTTTCTTCTTTTTTTCGTTTCTTCGTTTTTTGTAATAATTAGTTGAGGTACTTAAAGTCATAGGACCATAGCATACAAGAAGATGTGAAGCCTTTCGATGTTCTGAGCTTTTAGATTACAGATAACAACAAACGTGATACTCAAAACTATAACTGGCTTGATTGGCGCAGCCAAACTCACATTTGGCTCCTCCTAAGCCCCAAATTTACTTGTACAAGTATGTAAGCTGTGTGTTTAAAACCCGATTTTGGATTAAAACCACAAATAGGCAACTTCCAAAAGAAGGTTAGTACAAAAAAAGGCCCTGCTATTTGAACTGTGATTTTACTATTGGGATGGTATATTTTTTTGCAATCAACATACAAATGCCCTTAACCAAACCAATTTTTTCTCAAGCATACAGATGTGAAAATCTTTACACATGCAGAGGAAAAGCGCGTTGAGGAAAATTGAAGGTTTAATTTATAACAATAAATATATGGAATTATAAGTCATTATATCATAAGTGTTATTTTGTTTATTTTTGTAATTTATTTAATCTTAAAATACCCTCATTTCGTCTATTCTAAATTACTTAAAGAATAAATACTAAGCATTTTAATCGTAATTACATGATGAGATAATAGGTATAAATAAAAGTCAAACCCAAAACTTTTTGTCTATAAAAGATATTTTAAGAAGTCTAACTCAGAGAAATTTTGCTTAAACCAAACCTCTATCGGCAAAAAAAATCGAGAAATCGAACCATACCAAACCATAAGAGCATCCACAGCAGTTAAGATGGTGGATTGGATGAATTTTGGGTAAATCCAATCCACCCCACAACAGTTTTCAATCTACCCAGGGTGAATTAAACCCAGCGCACTTCTGAACTGCGCGCTAGATTGACGTCACAGATGAGTCTACGTAGCCTAATCTCAGCCGTCCATGATGCAGCGCACTTCTAAACCGAGCATATCATTCAGCCTATAAGAAAATGTCACGTTTTTTTATAATAATAAAAATATAGCCGTGCGGTTCAGAACCACGCGGCATTACCCTGAGTTTTTAAGCTTATTCCCCTTTGAATTGGTTAAGTCTTATTCTTATAAGCCTTTGCATTGGCATTAAACTTGGCATATCCAACATATCCAAGACATTAACTTTGCATACCAAACCTTACTCCACAAGTTTCCCCACCCAACCCATTTCCTTCGTTAATCACTTTAAAATGTCAAGTTCTTTTAGTTCGCGACCGAGGAAAAATACTTCTAAAACTATACGTAACTCTAATGCGGAAGTAAAACGAAGGGGAAACGCCGACATCACAAATAATTGGCAGTTACAATTAACGTCCGACAACGATCCCACTCCAACGTACGATGAGTTGAACTGAGTAGATATCCTCCCGGACGGCTGGGTCCATATTTCTGCTGGATCGGAGGAAATAACGGTAAGTTTTATGTAAATTTCATGTGTTATTAACGTATATTGCAATGTGTTCGATGAAATGCCCGAATGAAATTCTAACGTGTTAATGTGTTTTTTTTGTCAGAACCGAGATGAATTACAGTGTAGGGGATCATTAGATAAGGTACTGAAGTGGTACCGATGGATTGTCGTGTACCCGACGTTGAAGAAGTTGGTCGACGGTATGGGTTTTGCAGATTTTTGCTCGATTAATGCAGGAAACTTGGATAACTGTCTCATTCATGCTCTCGTAGAGCGGTGGTGGCCTTCCACCCATACTTTTTACTTCCCTTGCGGGGAACTGGGTTTCACACCGTTAGACTTGTCATGCTAACAAGCATATCTTTTAGGAGGGGTCGCGAACTCCCGTACGACGAGAGGTACTCCAAGTTAGAGGAAGCCGAAAATATATTCCTGGGAATCACAAGCTCTGACATGAGCTACGGTAACGTCACTCTCACCTATTTAAAAAAGTGGCAAGAGCCTTTGAATCCAAGTAACCACAATTACGACTCAGAAATGGATATCGTGTATGCACGGGCATTTATATCCTATATGATGGGTAATCTCTTCTTCTCCAATGGTGCCACATTCCTTCGGTCAGGTTATCTAACACCCTTGATAGACTACGATATCATTGGTGCTTCGGGTTTTGACTGGGGTACACCCAATATGGCGGCTTTGTATCGGAGACTTGATGAAGTCTCAGTTATGAGACCTGGGAAGGTGAAGAAATCGATCACCGGATTCTATGCGGTGTTGAAGTACTGGTTCTTCGAGTACTGTCGGGTTGGAATGTATCTTGTTAAGATACAGAACTTTAACCATATTTATCCTCGTATTTCTAGGTAGAGAGATGAAAGAGCGAGTACGAGGTCTGTAATCCATCACTCTATTGCTATAATCAGAGATATGATAGAATGGAAGGACAGAACCAACATAGATTGGCAACCATAGGTCAGGCTACGAAATTGAGACGTCCAGAGGTAAGCGTTGCAAAAGCGCTGAGTTTCCAGAGGGTTCCATTGGTGTCAGTCCCATACGGCCACGGTACGCTTTGGTATTTAGGAGACCGGTGTATGCGTCAGATGACCGGGCTTGATTGTGTGCCCAATGACCCCTCTGAGGAGATTATGGAATTTCCAAGGTACGATCGAGAGTTATATCAGAGTCTGAAGGATGTAAACTTCTACAATGGTCATGATTACCTTGTTCCCGGCGAAGATGATTACATGACATATTGGCAGCTTGCTCATCCAAATCCCAAGATTAGTTGCACTGTAGTAAAGAGGACGGGAAATATTTGTCGGTCGGGCGTGATCTAGTGAGGCCCGATGTAATCTTGCCTTTTATGTCGAGTTCAGCTACGTCTTCACAGGTGCAAGACTATGGTGTTCAGGAGACCAGCGATCCACGTGATATGGGATGGTTCATGGATGTGGCGGGACCGAACGATCAACGTAGACGGATACCAATCCCGGTGATGCAGGTACCATACCTGTGTCCACCTACGTATAGTACGGATGAGTTGTGGCATCAAAACCAAGGATTACGGTATGCGGCATATGAAGACTCGAGGCAATACGTTAATCGCACGACCGAGTTAGAGTAACAGCTGAGGTGGAGGGATGACATCATCCGAGAGACCTCCGATAGACTAGTTGAGATGTCTATTTCTTACCAGACAAAGCCGGTTGTGCACTGTACCTATGACGAGAGTCTTGCACGTGGCAAACACGCCCGCCAAACAAAGAGAGGTCGTCCCAATTAGGCTATGTTTTATTTAGAACTTTTATTTATATTTTGTTTAAACTATGTTTTATTCGGAGTATTAATATATTTTTTATTTTGATAATTATATTTTTGGAACTCAACGGATATATTAACGGCTATATATTGTTTAAACTTGTTGCACAAGCTTCTAAAATCACCGTCAAGGTTTTCTTATACCCGATATATTGCCCTGCCCACCCGGTAGGACAATTCTTCTATTTCCAATGCATACAATCTAAACTACCTAACATCCCCGGAAAGCCTCGTGATCCATTCACTTCTAATAAGTGTAATGTATCGTCTTCATTGGGAGATCTAAGGTATTGAGCTTTGAATTGTGTTATAATAGTTTAACAAAATTCTTTCAAGCACAAAGTAGCCGTAGACTCCTCAATCCGAAGGTATTCTTCTTGGGCGTCTGCGTTCGTACCGTAACATAACATGCGAAGTGCACACGTTATCTTTTGGTGCGACGATAAGCCCATAGCCTTGGCGGCATTTTCTCTTTGAATAAAATAGGGGTTCGAGGAAAGTATTTGATGATAAATAAGATGATACACACCTTCGCTCATACGGAATCGATGACAAAATGAGATACCTTTGAATCTTGGGTTGTCACCGAAGTAATCCCTGTTAAGGTTATCCTCCCCCAATTTATGCTCACGGCTTTTCCGTTTGTCAATCCGCCCCCTTTTACTACCCCAGCCTCCGTGATGATGTCGCCTCTTTATCTTTTTCTTCTGCTTCTCCCATCTCAATCATCATCTTGCCATACTCGTGCAACAACTCAATTTGACGTCGAAATAGTTCTTCGTCACTGGACGATGATGAAGACGATAACTCCGAAGATGAGAGTGATGTCTCAGGCCTGAGCAGGTCATCAATGATTTTGTCAAACATGATTCGGTGCAATTGATAAGAAATGAAGAAGGTTGAGTTTTGAGATATAAGATGAATGAGTTGATTGTAGAAGAGAGTAAGAGATGAATGGGGGTTATAAAAAGAGAAAAAAACTAGCCGTTTATAGCCGTTGAGCATCTTGTTGAAAAAGTTTGATCAGGGAAAAACTCAGGTAAAATAATGGGGAACCAAAGATATTTTTTATGCAGGCTTATGCCGCGCCCTTTTGAACCGCGCAGCAAAAACTAGCCGTTTGAAAATCTTTAAATCTCAGCTGTCCACGTGGTTAAATCTTAGTCGTTGAAACCCAACACACTTCAGAACTGCGCTTAATAGGAAATATTGATCTTGGGATACGTGTCATCATCTTAGGCCTGAAGTGTTGCCCCGCATTTCTGAACCGCGTGTTATGTATGCAACGCACTTCAGAACCGCGCGCCTCTCAATCCACCCTTAGGGTGGATTGGATGGATTTTTAAGTTGCCACGTTAGGAATTAACCTAGCTGCTGGGAAGGATTTGAGGTGGAAATGAGGGTGGATTGGGAATTCACCCTGCCACGTCAGGGTGTACCTAACTTCTGTGGGTGCTCTTACGGGTGAGTATGGGTCAGTTTTGGTATCCTAAAAACTAGAAATCGAAACCGAAACTGACTACAGTATAAACCGAACCGAAATAAATAGGGCGAACCGAAAATGAAACCGAACCAAAAAATAGATCGATTTGGTTCGATTTCTCGATTTGCATTCCATCAAAACTTGTAAATTTACTGTTGAAGTCGAAAATTTACTTAACAAAACTACATTTTGGCATTTTAATACATGAAAAATATATAGAGTAATGAAGGGTTAAGTTTCATTTAAAGTTTTATTTACTAATAATGTTTATTCTCGGTTTCGTTTGGTTTTTGTCGGTTTCTCTTATTCTAAAACCAAAACTGAAATCAATTTTTTTTTGTTTCCTTAATTTACGAACCGAGATCGAATCCCCTAAAACTGAACCATTATATTCAGTTTAGATCGTTTTGTTCGGTTTCTAGGGTTTTTTGCTCACCCCTACAAACCATACCGAACCAAATCGAACAATATGGTTCAGTTGGTAAGCGGTTGCTTTTGGTTTTGGTTTGAGCAAATAAGAACCGACAAGTTTCGGTTTCGGTTCCTTTACGACAAAAGCCGAAATAAACCGAACCGAATCGAAATCAATACTTAAGTGCAGCAAAGCACTCATATAACATATCTACAAGAGAATATAAAACTAATACAAATGCTACTTTTCTCTACTATGGTACACCCACCTCACATAATAATAAATACAACCATCATTATCTACCAAGAGTGGGTGTATCTTTCCCTCTCTCTCTCTCTTGTTCAAACATTATCTACCTACTTAGATTAGGCATACTCCTATCTTTTCAGTAAGTTATTTTACCAAAGCGGACTAGGTCAGGCTTCCTCTTCTCTCTCTTCCTATCCTTTGTACCCACCCATTGCAATCTCTATATTTGAGTTTATGGGCTTATATGGGTGGGACCTCTGTCTTAAGTATTAAGAAGTGGAAAAGGACTTCCATTGATTCATGAAACATTGGTCCTCTATCCCACATCTATGCTTGCCTGATGGGGTTATCCACGTGTATTCTGGTGCACAATGTCAATTTATTCTTGCTTTTCTATCTATGAAGAACTGGTTACTAGCGGCGATCCCTCGGGTAGGCCTCTCTCGCCTGACCGATGTCTAATGGTTGCTTAGGTCGAGTTTCTTTCAACTCTCAGATACGAAAAGAGGATAGAGAATATCTAAGCGAGAGCAAACTTAGTTTTTATTTTGATGCCATGCCGATGAAGAAAAGATGATATATGGTAATGATATTGTCTCAGTTCTGTCTCCATTTACTTGTGAATTGATGAGAGAAGTTTTTGTAGATTTACGAAAGTGAGATATTGTTTTGTTCCTTTTCTTTCGGTATCGGTTCGGCTTCAGTTCGATTTTTTAACCGTTCGGTTCAGTTTAGGTTTAAAATTTGAAAAATCGAATATTTCGGTTTAGGTTTAGATTTAGATTTTAAGGTAAAACCGACCCAAACTGACCCATGCTCAACCCTACCTTTATCTATTCCTCACCTGTATGAAACATTTTTCCTTCCTCAACCATCTTCCAAACCCAAACAGCGGGATTAGGGTTTTAATTTACACGAGGATACAATCCCTTTCTCTGAAGCATATCAGCTCGAATAAACCCGGTGGCTTCGATATTAATCAAGACCTCGTTGTCTCCAATTTTAGGGCCTTCGACTTGTTGAAGAACTTCTATGTCAATGATGCAAGATGGAAATTCAAAATTCTTCTGCCCATACTGTTAATCGAGTAATGGTACATTTAATTACACTTGATTGATAAAAAATAAACTCAATTCATCGAATTTATGGTGTGGATTTGTTGATTTATCAAAAATTTTGGATTTGCCTTTTTTGTTTCCAACGATCTTTGAAACCTAATTCCCCGCCGAGCTTTCCCCCTAATAGACTAATGCGGAATACGCGATGTTTGGGCCTGAATCAGGTCCAGCGTTGCCCCCTATGTTTTTGATTTTGTTGGATACTTGTGTGATTGAGGAGTTGTGACAGGTGATTGGGTTGTTGCCGGAGATGGCGCTTGTAGATTTCATCTATTTTGGTACTCAGGTCCAGGTTTATGAGCTTGGGTTTGTGAATCTGTCGAAAGTTTATATATTTCGTAATAATAAGGATATTAACAAGGATCAGGCTTTGAATCAATTGGGTCTTAGTGTTTCTGGGCAGAGATGGACATAAACAAGGGGTTTCGAATAATTTGGTGGTTGCTGGTCTTAGTCGGTTTTTATTGCCCACATGGGATTGCGAAGACACTCTCAATTTGGTGGGTTTTAATATTTATTTTGTTTCTTGATTATAAGAACAAATTTAGATATTTTCAAGGAGTTTAATTTAATGTTGAAATTTCAGCTATTGGATGAACTACAAATTGATCAATGGCTAGTTCAAACTGGTAATGGAGATCTCCGGTGTTACAAGAGTCTATAAGGAGCTTGCTTACCTCAAACATGTGCACGTATCATAACATTAGTTGGCAGTCCCTGCACTGAAGGCCCGAGAACTGTAAGATTGCTTTTACCATTATGTACTACCTTATTAATGTACGTAACTATATGCAAATAAATCTATTAAGATCGTATCTTTGACTCAAACATTTAGGAAGAATCAAACATCAGGGATTTATTGATACAAATTAGGGTTCACGTCAATTCGTTTTACTCATTAAATTCATTAGTGTTTGAAACATCTATATTTGTTTCTTCATTGCATTAACATTACTTGAGTTCCTCATACTTGCAAATTCAGAAGACCATAACAGTTACTAAGTTACCCAATTTGGGCAAATTATAAATTTAACCAATTTAGCTCATCCATAATTGGAAATGACCTGTGATGTTTTTGCAATTATTCAGGAATTCGGGGAATCAGAGATTAATTACTGGTTATTCGGCATTGTCCCATTTCGACATAAAAAAAATGTTGGGATTTATTATGAGAAATCTTCAAAGCATTGAGGAATTTTTTTTTTGTAAATCTGTAAAATGTAAGGGAAAGAGAAGTGATAGTATGAAATGTTTGTTACAGATTCTAAGAATGGTTTCGGTTATGAAAGCGGGGGATATAATTAAGTAGACAGTAAGTAAGCACCCAAGTTCTATTCCTTAAAAAACAAAGCGCTTTAGTTCAAGACCAATTCTAAACATTAATACTTTGCTACAACAAATAAAATCGCCAGCTTTCAAACTCTTTGTTGGAGGTGTGTTTAATTTTTGATGTTATCTTTCAAACTCTTTGTTGGAGGCGTGTTTAATTTTTGATGTTTTCTATACCATGTATTTTAAAATTTATGATATCGTGCTATTCCTATGGTACGGATATTCGTCATGAAATAAACCATTATATACTATAGTTAAAATTTTCGTATTACAGTTTTTGTTTGTTTGTACCACTATTACTTTTGCTTTCATCACTTCGTTTCCTGTAGTCTAACATTGTTTGTTCAGTCTACTTAGAATTTGGGATTGAATGTGGATTGGAATTGCTTCAAGAGAGGGCACCACTCTCCACTCTAGGTTGCTATCCCCGCTTAGGTTTTCCAATAGCTGTCATCACTTCGTTTCCTATAGTCTAACATTTTTTGTTTAGTCCACTTAGAATTTGGGATTGAATGAGGATTGGAATTGCTTCAAGAGAGGGCACCACTCTCCACTCTAGGTTGTTATCTCCGCTTAGGTTTTCCAAAAGCTGTAATAAGTAGAAGAGTTCTCGGATCCTTTTTACCGTTGCCTTTGATTCTATTTTTTGAACTCTAGAGCTAGGATTGTTCCTTTTGGTAAAAATTACTTTTGGATCCTATGTACTTCTTAGGGTAAGTTTTACAAGGTACAACCTCAATATTAGGGCTCTTTTCCTGATAATGTGGTAGATTGCGCTGTTGGGCTTTTGATTGATCTGCTTAGGCGAGTATCGATCAAATTTATTCTTCTTTGTGTGTGCCTGCTATACTATCGGGTGATAAACCCCGTACTGTAATTAACACAATGATCAATAGAGATAGATTTATCACCAAAGAAAGAGAAATGAAAGAAAATAATTGAAGTAGTTCTTCATATGCCAAAAAATAAATAACACCGGTAGTCCTTGGTTGCCTGTGGTTTTTCTTGAAACATCCCTGGAAATTTTTTTGGCCATGCAACGGGTTTCAAGAAAGATGACTTGTATTTGGTCTTCTGTTTCTTCGTAGATTTTTGGTTTTATACAAAGCATCCATGAAAATTTTCTTCTTATGCAAGGGTTTCATGTATCCCTCATCAAAATAATCTTATGGTGTTGAGTTTTTTTTAAAACCTTGAGTATTTTCTAATAATGGTAGTATTTTGTCTTTTCTGAGGCATAACGGTCTCTAGCACGGGGTCAACTTTTTTTCTTGATAATGTGGCAGATTGCGCTGTTAGGTTTTTGATTGATTTGCTTAGGCGAGTATCAATCAAATTTATACTTCTTTGTGTGTTCCAGTTATACTATTGGGTGATGAACTCCATACTGTAATTAACACAATGATCAATAGAGATAGATTTATCACCAAAGAAAGGGAAATAAAAGAAAACAATTGAAGTAGTTCTTGATATGCCAAAAAATAAGTAACACTGGTAGTCCTTGGTTGCATGTGGTTTTTCTTGAAACATTCCTAGAAAATATTTTGGCCATGTTATGTGTTTCAAGAAAGATGACTTGTATTTGCTCTCCTATTTCTTCATAGTTTTTTGGTATTATACAAAGTATCCATGAAAATTTTCTCAGTTATGCAAGGGGTTCCATATATCCCTAAGAAAAATAATCTAATGGTGTTGAGTTTTTTTTTTTTTAACCTTAAGTATTTTCCAATAAAGGTGAATTTTTCTTGCTTCAGCCAGAATAAAATTACAAGCATTCTGAGTCTGAAGATGGAGTTGATGGAGAAAATAGGGTATATTGAAAAATCAAAAAGTAGAACAAACCCCATTCCTTTCCAATGGGAAGATAACTATCTGGTTGAGCTATCATCTGAAAGGTCCCAGATATTAGATGAACATTCTGCAACTCCAAAGTTGATGGAGAAATCCTATTCATAAAAAAATATTGATAGGTAACAGCCGAACCGTGGTTATCTAAGATGTAGTCTTGGTGTAGAAGAAACCGGATGGAGTAGTGGCTCGACAGATGCTCGACAATATTCCACTAATGCAGATTTTGGAAGTTGTCATGCCTTTGGAGAAGTTAGTTGAGATGATGGAGTTACCGTGTCTGCTTCATCATATATTTATGGAAACTCGTTATCTCTTCCACCGCCACATATTTTTAGGTTTGGAGTTGGCAACAACTCTTCATTATTGGGATCATCCGATGATGACAATAATGAAGTGGCAAACCCAACAATCGTTGATGATTTAAATATGAGGAGAGGATAAGTAAATAATGTTTGGACGGTTGTCACAAACTTGGTTTCATCTATTCCAAATTTCTTTATTCCTTTTCCGCGTAGCCCATCTCTGGCCGGATTTTACCGAATGATGCTACAGTTTTCTGCTCTACGTATGTTTGTTGTATGGCCATTGGTGGACCTAAGCCTCATCGGTGTTCCTTACCACATTTCCTATGGTGATAGATTTTTTGGTCATGTTCTTCCATTCGGATGGCAAAATCTGGGGGATGAGCTCCACAGATGGGATTGGAACAACGATATGTCTGGGGATGAATCTCATATGCATTGATGGCAAGATTGGGGTCATAACAGGCATATGATGAATGGTACGGGTTGGGGGGAGGTATAGCCAGATATGTGGAAGGGGCAAAGTGGAGTAAATACGAGGTGGTGCCTTCTACACCCCAGAAAGTCGAAAGTCTAAAGCTCCTGCTGATAAACTTTGGTTTGGCCATTTCGTTAAAAAGTTGCATGTTCAACCCATGAAAAAAGTAATGAGATAAACCTATCTGATGATGCTCTTCCAGCAAAGGATATGATCTAAAATTCTTATGAAACTCCTTCCTGTGAGAAGTCACCCGAGTCTCCTAAAATACTTATTAACAATACTCATCTTTTGCTAGGTTTATCTTTCTAAGCTTGACATCTCAGTAGATCTTTCAATTCCTAGTTGTAAAGGCAGTGTATGAGCTTATTGGATATCGAAGAAAATTTATATTAGATCTTACCAATTCAAGGAAATAAATATTTGGTGAGAAATCACGACGGAACTACATAAAAAAGATTGAAATTGTTAAGAAAGATTTGAGTTCATTTCTGTTAAATCTCTTAATTACGTGTTATTCCTAAAATTTTGTAATAGAAGATTTGATTTTTTGTATATTTATTTGCTTTTATTTATTAGTGGATTTACGTTGTTGGAATTATATATGTAATAGTTAGTATGCATTAAGTTAGGGTAGAATGCATCTTTGAATTATGCGGAGAATTTCTTTGATAGGATTGAATTTATATAGGATTGTACAATAAATTGAAGGCAACAATGACTTGCAGCAAAAGGATTGTACGCATAATACCAAACTCCAGTCTACCATGAATTGAAGTTAATTACTGTTGAAACTTGAACAAATGATCGATGCTTGAGATATCGGCTCTATTCTTAGCTGTAATATTGAACTATTTGAGCACATTGGTTATTTTTTTACAAATAATTGTAGCCACAAGCGATAGCGTGTGCCCGACAGCTAGTACCCTTTAATCAAACCATTTTTTTCTCTAATATAAATTTAGGCATTCATTAATATTTGAAATATTTGGTAAAATTACAAGTGTTTTTCAAAAGATATTAGTGAGATTTTATTGAGATTCCTCTATAATGTTAAATATCTTTGTAGGAAGAATATTAATCATGTTAGGAGTTAGGTCTAGCTCAAGGCAGGAGCCCAACAGGGTTTGAGTGTCATATCAGACTCTTAACACGCACATAGGCCTTTAGGGTTTATGGGGAGAGTTTAAGTAGAATAGGTAACCCATGTTGTAAGGTTATCTTTTTTTGTATTGCATATCGAGAAACAAGTTTACAATCAATAAAGATTATCCTCTCTTCTCTCAATTGCTCTAATTATAGAATTGGTAGATTATATTATTCCTCAACACGTTATCAGTACATAGAGCAAGTGGATCAAGAGGAGAAGAAAAAACTTTTCAAAATCAACATTTTCAGGGAATTTTTGCGATTAAGAGAAGTATTTTACTTATTTTCGAATGTAGATTCAATTTCTCTCTGATCTATGATATATGATATCTAGATATGGATTAGAATTATTTTTACCTTTTTTTGGATTAAAAATAGCCAATTTTGGTATTTTTTTACCCTTGATTAAGGGTTATTTTCAAACCAATATTTCTTTCTCTGTGGACATTGGATAGAGGAAAGACCAATTTTTTTGGTAGACTATTCTTCGAGCTTTCTAACGATATATGACACGTCTCAGGGAGATGTCCCAATCGCTAGAAAACTAACGTTGGAACTGGGCAATTTCATGGCCAAAAATGGCGTTTTTATGTCAGATGACGTCAACAAATATAAAATATTATTTTTAAAATTATTTTATAATTATATGTAGATGACGTCATTATTATCCTGTACTGACGTCAGCAGTGACACGTGTTGAGGACACATGGTATGCTGACGCGGCAGTGGGATCCATAGTGCTGACATCAGTAGTGGCACATGTCGAGGACAAGTGGCATAGTAACGTGGGAGTGACACACAACATGACACATGGTAGGAATGCGTGGTAACGCATGGCACTTAACGGACTGTCAGTGACCGTTTACCAGACTGGCCACCGGACGACCACCGGAGTGATACGTGGTAGTTACGTGTGGGGCACGTGTGGCACATGTGAAACATGCATGATAGTTATGTGCGTGACACGTGTGACAGGCCCGTGTGACACGTGTAGGACACGCGCGACATTCACGTACGGGGCACGTATAATAGATAAGTATGGCAGACACGTGCATGGCATGTGTGACCAGGTCAAATCAGTCTGGACCACTCAACCCGGTCCAGGCCTTGACCTTGACTGAGTCAGACTGGTCCAGGACCGGTTCAGACACTGAATTGGCTATAAATAGCCCAATTTTTGATTAAATCGAGTCAATTTATTTTGAAAAATTCTTATTGAATGGACCTACCCTGAGGGAGACCCATTTTTAATTTAAAAAAAAAAATATTTATTACATTTTTTTTGGGAAATAGGTGCCTTGTATAGGAAAACTGACTCACTTATATAGAATATAAGTAAATGGATTAATACCCATTTAAGTATCTTTCGATATCTAATAGAATATTAATGGTATTCCCCTAGGATACTAATTATCATGATTTAGGGATCATATATAATACGAAACCAAGACTAATTTAGGATACGACTAGGAGTCGTATCTAAATTAAAGTTTATTGTCAAGGACTAATAATTAGAGCTCAATTGGGAATTGATTTAGTTTTATTTCTAAACACTTGGTGTCTGGGGAATAAATTTTTCGTATCTAGGTACAATTAGGTATTACATGATAATATTTATAGGTATATAGACACTGATAGCAATCTATAACACCCTTAAATCTTAGTTTAAAGACAGACATCATCAACCTATCTTGTGATCCCAGCAGACTTCTAGGTGGGACCACTTGCCAGCTAAACATATAATACCCCTCATATTCATAGTTAAAGGGTCATTTGGCTAGAATATATCAACCTTATAGAACTTTAGAGATTAGAACACCCTAGTTGCTAGAAAAAGGAACGCAACTTCTATTGGTTTTGAATAGTTGTCTTGGCTAAAACTTTATTAAAATATACTTTAAGTTTAAAATTATCATTTTACTGGGTAAAATTGGGATTTATATGAACAAGGATCACCTATAAGTAATGATTAGGAATTACTGACTTGAATAATATGAATTGCCTTTAGCAATGATTGGAAATTATGTACTTGTATAGGATTTCATAATGAACGCACACATCTAGTGGTTTTGAATATCAATCTTGGCAAAGATTTTTTTAAAACACACATTTAACATTAAGATCGTCATTTTACGTGGCAAAATTAAGAATTAATTTTTTAATTTTTTTTTCATGAGTTTTAGAATATGAACAGGGTTCAACTATAATATGATTAAAACTATTTTATTTCTCGTTATTCTAAGTACTATGATCTGTCTATAATGTATTTGAAATGTTTATCAAGAATTGTCACTTATTACGATCTACATTTTGCATAACAGATATTTGCCAGCCCACGTTATGATTATGAACTATTGCGGCTTGATGGTTCCAACTACCTTTCTTGCTGTAAGGACATAAAACTCTATCTGCAAACAATAAACATCTCAAAGTTGATTATTGCAAATAACATCATCTCTGAACCACTCAGGGCACATGCTATGTTGGCTATGCGTGCCCACCTTCAGCCAGTACTGATGTTTAACCATACATGTTTTGGAGATCCATATGAGTTATGAACAAGCTTAGAGGAATGCTTTGGTCTATAGCAGGCCCTAACGAATTATAAGAACCGAAACCGCTGAAAAAACTTGAGGTTATGTGACTTCACGACAGTAGTTGGCTACTACTCAGTACTACAAAAGATTGTTTTGGCAAGGAGGTTCAATAATGATTATGTCTTCACGGAAGAGGTTTTTCAAAAGATTTCAACCATATTTTCACATTCACATGATGCTCTCAGGGACTATTTTGCAAAAATGGAATTTAGTAGTCCTGGAGATCTGATCCAACTCTTGCTCACTGCGGAACAAGAAGGCAAATTTATTTTTAAGAAAAATAAGAGGTTTCCCCCTTGACAGGAATTAAGGATTCTTGGACCATCAGACACACAATAGGTTTAAAATGGTTGGTAAACCACAAACACTAAAGGAGATCAAGAAGCTAGATTTAAAATCTCCTTGCTTAAGATGTGGGGCAGCTGGACACTGGGTTTACGACTGCATGACACCGTGGGTGCCTAGAGTTAAAGTCCAAGCTAACCATATCACCACTGACATAGCTTCCATCACTATGAAGTTAGCAGTGTCAAACTCTTTTGGCGATACTGATGCCTGCATGTCATAGTAGAGAGTACTAGTAATTTCTTTTCTCACAATTACTTGATTTACTTTTTATCAGTATTTTTAATTATGTTATTAACAAACCATTTAAATTTTAATAAAGTGCTCCTCACATACATGTGATTTTTAATTTATTATAAATTGTGATTATTCAAATTTATTGCTTGAGAAGTAGTTAAATTCTATGTATGATAGTTGATCTACTATATACAAACCGGCTATGGATTTATCTGCTCATTAAGTATGACCGCGATAATCGGATGAGTGGCGACACATGTTTAAGAGATATTAGTACCACACACTCGATCCTTTTTGAGATATGAATATATTTCTTATTTAACCTTGTGCATCGAGGATGACATAAATATCTTTGGCAAGGCCAACATGATAAAACTCACTGAGTGCGTTACGCTATTACTCTTTAGTCTATTTTATAAACTAGTAAATCCAGCCATTTTTCCCTGAGTTTAGGGAGATACATGATAATGCATATCACGTAATGACTATTAGAAAAAATTACAGACAAGGTTCTGCGCATTTACTCCATGTCTAAAGGTTAGAACACAATATTGGAATGGCTTCCAATATACTCCTCAGGGCATAGATAGTGAGGATGATTACTGAGATTACATCTAAACTTTTCTTAAAAGGAACGAAGATCCAGAGAGTGAACGTATAACGATTACTTTCGAGGAAAGTCTATTATTTTATCCTAATATGACCAAGCTAGAGTGGGATCTCCAGCCTTTACTCTAAATGTATCCATGGAGACACATGTGAACCTATCCATCCACATTACGACTTCTCACTTAAATCTGTCTATCGCAAGCTCAATTATTAGATTAGCCGATCAAAGTCAATCGATATGACTTGACGGGGGCTTGTGAGTATGACTCACAGGCTTTAGATGATTATTTTATCGCTAAATGGGATAGATGATTGAGCATCGTGAAAACCCATACCATACCTAATTTAGGATTGGCGGAGAACCAAATCAAGCGATTTAGGATAATCGCTAGGCCACTGTTATTACAATCACAGCTTTCGGCTAGTGTGTACGATATGCATTTTAGCTCCACAACACTAATTAGGGTTCGTCTCATAAAATTATTTTATCCAAAGCGTATAGTAATACGGTCGTAGCCTAGTGTCGCCCATCGACGAATATTTGGATTCTCAATATAGGTACCAATCACACCACAATGTATAAAGATGGGACCCTAAACGTTGGTCTGGTATTATGTGGGTAATGATTCACATTTATCACTAGATATTTGGAGACTACTGGCAACGTATATACTGCAAGGCAGATAATTGCCATTTTGATGAGATGATATTCCCAGCATTAGTGGGAAATATGAGAGTCAATACTGGGGATGTTTCCAAGAGGTCTTAGAAAGCATCATCGTTGTCTCATCTAGATCTCTATACATAGGTTAGGCGACAATAAGGTTCAACGGATTACAAGCCTCTAATAGGTCATAAATGAATTGCCAGACACATTCATAAACACTATTAAAATACTATAAATGTATATGCCTGCAAGTAATATACTTATACAGTAGAACGCTCTGGGAGAACTAATACTACAGCTGAACGTTCTAGGGGAATTAGTACTGTAAAAGAGTCAGAGGTTCACGTTTAGTGCAGAGTACTGTTGGAAGAAAGTATTATGAGCTGGAGAGCTACAAAATATGGGATAAATATGACTAATGTTGCAGTCGGTTCATCAGGGATGGAGCCACCCATCAATGAGGCAATAGTAGTTACGCGATCAGCTAATGAATTACGAGACTAGCCTGGGGTGACACGTACATGCATGATAATAAGAAGATCTGGATCTATTTAAAGTTTGTAATAAGCACAACCTAGGATCGTTCATTAGAGATTTTTTGACAATGTATTCATATTCGCTGCTTTGCTTGCCATCAAGGATGAGGATTCAGAATCACTTATTGTAAATAGCTCTGTATTGTTGTACATTGGCCAAAGTGTGCATCTGGAATCCAAGCAGAGCACAACTTACTAGCATAATGCAAAGTTATACAATTGAGCCTGCAAATTATAAATGAGAATGGTACAAAAACATGATTAACTTGGAGAGATAATTTGGTCAAGGCAAGACTAGTTGCCCATGAAATATTTAAGAGATTTGGCATCCATTACACTGTAATCTATTACCCAGTTATGGACGCTATAATGTTTTGGCAATGATTAGTCTGTCAAGTTATCATGGACATGCTAAACATGCTTCTGATGTAAATACCACTTATTTATATGGAAAACTAGATATATCTACATAAAGCTACTTGGGAAGGTATAAGCTTCTGAAAGCAATTAAGCTCGATATACGAGGTGCGTACGTAATAAAATTGGAAAAGTTATTATTAACTTGAAGCTATCAGGGCCCATGAGACATAGTAAGTTGACTGAGTATTTAAAGGTCAGGGATTTTGTAAATATCTTTATCTGTCCATGCGTTCTTATTTAGAACACAAAAGCTAGTTTTAGTGTCATCAAAATAATGTACTAAATGATTTGGATATCATTAGAACTCCGAGGGAGATCGCGAGAGCCACCAAATACCTTGGGATGGAATTCGAAATAAAAGACCTTGGGGAAATCAAGTAGTGTCTCGATTTGTAGATCGAATGTCTTGGTAGTAGTATACTAAAACACCAAGCAATATATATCTTATGAGTTATCTAACACTTCGATATGGATATAACACATGGTGCTAAGTTTTTTATTGCGCGTCCATCACTTGGGTATGGACAATGACATTTTACACTATCCTAATTGGGGGAAAAACTCCTTGGGCCATGGCGCCATAGCTCAGAGGTACTTTGCTATGCTATAATTAGCTGGGTATACTTAGACCTAACGACTCATTTATAGTAAACTGTTTGGCTTACCATAGTTTTGTTCCTGCCCAAAGGCACTAGAATGAGATCAGGCACATTATAAGGTATATGATCAGTATGAAAGACTGGGGTCTGTTCAACTCGAAATAGTAAATGTAAAAGTATAGAGTACACCGATACAAAAGACTTCTCAGACCCATATAGAGGCCATTGTCAAATGGATTATGTGTTTATGTACGGGGATACATAAAGATTCTTGCAGATTGATAAAGTAGACGGCGGTAGAAACACCTTGAACCACAAAGATTCTTACACTTCATGAAACAGGCAGATAATGATGGTTGCACTACAAGATATATCTCATCAGTCGAAGTTGTGGCATATTTTATCCAAGATAAAACATCGACTATGTATGAAGATAATTTAGCTTACATCAATAAAGTCAATGGCAATTTATTAATGGCGTCAGAACGAAATACATTTCACAGAAGCCATTCCATCCTTATGAGTTACAAAAGGCGAATGGGATTGACATTATTGTAGATATTTCAGAAGATATCTTTGCAAAGATATTCATAAAGACTCTTGTACCACTTACGTTCAAGCAGCTAATACATGGAATCAGCATGTAGAAGATTTATTTATCAATATCTTAGGGAGATAAATTTAAGGGATATCGACGTTAGGTGGAGTAGTCCCATCCTAACGTGGACACATACGTGCTGTACTTTTTTTCTTGATAGTACAGTTTGTATCCTAAGAGGATTTTACTAACTAGAGATTTTGATGAGGCAACGTATATGTGTCCGCAACCCATGCAGGGAATATGATTGTACTATCTTCTTGCACAGTGTTTTACCCAAGGGGATTTTGCTAGGCAGAGGTTTTGATGAGGCAAGCCATCTTGGTATGAAACACCCCAAGAGGGAGAGTTAGGAGTTGAGTCCAGTCCAAGGTAGGAGCCCAACAGAGTTGGGGTATCCTATCGGACTTCTAATAGGCCCATATGCCTTTAAGGTTTATGTGGAGAGTTTAAGTAGAATAGGTAACCCATATAACAGGGTTATATTTCTTTTTATTACGTACATAGAAAGAAGTTTACAATCAATAAAGATTATCCTCTCTTTTCTTAATTGTTCTCAATATAGAACTCGTAGATTCTATTATTCCTCAATAAATCACAGTTTAAAATAGAAATGGAATTTATGTACATAAGTACATTTGGGTAAATGAAAAATTAAGGGAAAATAAATCAAATTTTCCCAAACATGTGGTTTAGACAAGAATTTATTGGATTTTTATCTTTTACATGTAATCGCGTAATATTTATTCAACCAATATAGAACACATATAGAGATATACCATTAAGGTTTCAAAATGCCAATAGAGATGTAGGCAATAGCTATATGTTATATAGAAGACTCCTCAGGCCTATCCCTCTAACCGAAACCCCAGGATTTTTATAGTAGTCTAGTGGGTAATCAAAGCCACTCCACGTGGGGGTACCCACTTTTGTCTTTGTAATTTAAACCTAGTAGGGAAAATAGCAGTTAGTAGAAGACAAAACCAATACAAAAAAGTCCCATATCGGTATTGGATGCGCTGGTAATCGCCTGCTTCTTTAAAACCTTGTTCAGTAAATCCAATGGGTAAAACCTAGTACTCAGGAAAGAGTACAGAGAGCATATGTCCGATTACTAAGAAGTGATAGTGAAGAGTCTCCCTTTGGAGAAAAATCTCCCTCTGAAGTGAGCAAGCTCAAACTCTAGCAGTCTAAACTTGTAGATGAGCTCCTTAAAATCATCATTTTGGGAATGAAGTTGATTCTGCCACTAGTGTAAAGTCATTGTCTAATATCTATCAACAATAGATAATAAGTGTATGGGTGTTGGTCTTATGTACAAACGTAGCCAACAGTCCCCCACGTACAATATGTGTATGTGTAATGGTCTAATGCAAAAATGTAGTCAATGCTACTATGCTTATAATAGAAGTTTAACCAAACTACTAGAAGACATCACTTTGACGAGGAGCGTACTTCATCAAAATCTGACATCTTCTAGACTTGTAAATTCCTATTTGCCTTCGTGAGGAAGAATCAACTCAAGTATATGGTTTACCAGTGATAATATAACTCTGAGGTGGTACTTCAGGACCAAGGAGTTGTCGCCTTCAATTGCAGGGCAAAATATTGTTAGATTTCACTTCAATGAGCTCATAACCATGTACATGCTTAACCACTGAGCTACATGCATCCGAGTGGAAAATGTATTAACAATTTCCCTGTATATGGATAAGCAAGCAAATGCTCAAGGTGTTTGATCTTCTAGTCGACACAGGACTTTGAAGTTTTCAGCTTAAATTACTTTTTTTGGGTATTCATAAGTTCTTACTATCTCTATTGGAGATACGATCTCTGCAGGAGACTCGATCTCTGCAGGAAACTCGATGAGCATAATGTTATCAGCATATGCAGCTATTAAGTATAAAAAATCTTACAGCTTCATTAGAATGAAGACCCATGGGCAGCTCATGTCATTTGTGAATGTCACGTGCATTAAATACTCAGTCAACGAACTGTACCATATGGAGTCATGATTTTCTTTTATCCTTCAAGGATCTATCCAATTTGATTACGTACATATGCTCCAAGTATATTAATGCTCCATACATTCAGACTGTTGCACTTCCTACAAGTCCTCTAAAGGAGTAATGTATATATATTGTTATCTCATTTCTCATGAAGCTACGTAATTGTAATGCAACTACATCTATTTGACACGTGCCTAATCCAATTGGGAGTGACAATTAACTATGTTACTCAAAGAGAGCGATTGCCAATTTTAGATATGATACGAGAAAAACTCGATCCTTAAATACCCCGCTCCAAACTACGGGTGTCGTAATATAATAAGGGTAAGCGAGGGTCGAAATCACAGGGAGTAAAAGTATTAAAAATATATTTTCCTAATTAGTTAATAAGCGAATCAAAACTAATTATGATAAAATGGCTTTGGACTAAAACATAAATCTAAATTACTAACTTTCAGTACGATTATAAGGAAAATAACCTAGGATTTAGATCATCTCCGACTTAGTTTACTAAAATGATATGAAAATGGTAGCTTCTATCCGCACGTAATAGCCATGGCTAGGTCTATTCGGGTCTAAGATCTAGGGTTTGTGGCTAAAACCCTAGGTAAGAAGTTCATTGTTCATGGACAATCGGATCTAGGGTTTATAAACTCCTTTCGATGGCTAGGTGGAGAGTATTAACTCTAGTGATCTAAAATTCTCTTTGAGCTTGAAAACAACTGAATATGGCTAATTCGACATCTTCCTCATATCCGTAGTATCTTATAGTTGTCATGGTTAGATCTACTCTTCGTAACTACAAATAAGAGAATTGAAGATTAATTCTAGATCTAAACTACTATTTACATCATTTTAGCCTACTTCACTGGAGGTTCAATCCTTAGCCTAAGCTAAGGAGACTAGCTCTCCCTTAATGGTGTTGATCACAGCTTAAATTAAATGCATAAAATATAAGAGAGAGAAAGAGAGATATACTAAAAACTATAAGCTTTATTCATTCATGAGATTAAGATGTAAAAACACATAGAATTACTCTCCTATTTATAGGAGATAGGAGAGACTTGTTTACAATTCTAAAACTCTATCCCTAAGAAAAGATAAATCCTTGTAAACTTGTTTACCTAATGACCAAAGACGATCAGCCTTTGAAGCATCCTTGGAACACTATGAATCTCTTAGAATACCGACGGTAGAATCGCCAATGTAACAGGATTTTGTTCCCAAAATGTTATGACTGTTAGTATTTAAGATATCAATTATATTGCCATAGTGGCAAACTCTTTGTGAGCAACATATATACATCTTATACATACCCCCAGTATTCGACCTAACCAGTCGACTTCAAAAATACTTGGGGGCGATATCTTCGAGAACAACATATATACATCTTACTCATACCCCCAGTATTCGACCTAACTATTCGACTCTGACAATACTTTGGGGTGAGCTCTATATGAGCAACATATATAAATCTTACATATACCCCCAGTATTCGGCCAAACCAGTCGACTCTTAGAATACTTGGGGGCACGCTCTTTTTGAGCAACATATATACATCTTACAAATACCCCTAGTATTTGACCCAACCAGTCGACTCCGACAATACTTGGGGACAAGCTCTTTTTGGGCAACATATATGCATCTTACACATACCCCCAATATTTGACATAACTAGTCGACTCTTACAATATTTGGGGGTGAGCACTTTGTGAGCAACATATATACATCTTACACATACTCCCAGTATTCAACCTAACCAGTTGGCTCCAACAATACTTGGTGGCGAGCTCTTTGTGAGCAACATATATACATTTTACACATACCCCCAATATTCCACCTAACCAGTTGACTTTGATAATATTTGTGAGCTAATTTTTTACTCGACCATCAGATACTTACATTACATTCAGGACCCCACATATGGAATCCGATCATATGATAGAACCGTACCTGGGGGTGAGCTATTTTCTTGAACCACATGCCGATTACTCACGCTATAAGTATAAAGGCCGGAGGCAAGCCTCGACGATAAAGGTCTCGACTAAACTTACACAAATGTATTACAAACATTCCCACTTACCAAAAGTACATAACTACTAAAAATATCCCCCTCACTTTACCACAATACCAGTATTCCTTTTCAAGCATTCCTAACCTCGGGATTCATGGCCAGAGATCGAGCGGCTCGGTTGTGAGTAAACTTTAACTTAGCCAGAGTGGCATCCACATCTTCCTGAGTTGCCTATTTTTCCACCACCAAAGCTCTCTCCAGATTGACAACCTTTTAAGCGAGCATGGCGACGCTCTCTCGTTCCGCGGTTTGGTGACTCAGATCGCATCCCAGGGCCAGAAACATGGCCATGCCCTGCATATATATAACATCAATCATCACTATTCATACCTCTTTAACCATTACAGAGTAATTGTACAATGAACATAATTTGAAACTCTACCTTTTGGATGCGGTTTGCTTCAGAACAACGGCATGATCCCTTTTCACCATCGCCTCCAGTCGGTAGTTGATCCCACCTAAAATGGAGCCCCACACCTTAACTTCATCTGCATTGTCCATAAACCCAGTCCATCGCACGGGCTCATCTCTCTTCTGTTTGTGTGACAATAACGGACTCTCTGGTACAATGTTGGTCATTGTTGTATCAATCTTTTCCCCATATTGTTCTTCCCCTGGTCGACCCCACAACCGCTCATCCCCCCGCCTTTTTGCTGTAATTCCAGGGTCGAGCATGAAAGGCGCTAGGTACGTGATCCTGCTAATCGATGTCGATGGCTGATTGAATTCCTACTTTCGGCGCCATCTCTTGCCTTTTTTGGCCCTGTTTATTCTTCGTAGGAGCCATCCCTTTCGGCTTAGAATCTTTATTACTCAGCCTAACCCTTGCCTGCTCAAGAAATTTAAAATTTTTATCTACCCTCTCGTCATCTTCTTTTAACATACTGTTGAGATAGCTCAGCTCCAAAGGTATATCCAGTGGTCACGGACTGCACAAACAGAAAGAATACCAGTTAGTCGATTACCAGACCTACATACATACCTCAAAATCTAAATACCCCAACCTATCAAGCTTATATACATGATTAGCTAAAGCAAATTCAGGTTCTCAAACCCGTTGTTCCCCGCCACCCTCGATCAGATACTAAGGTCTCATTCCAGTGTCGACTGTTGTTACTCATATCATAGAACTACTAGCGACTACTATTACTTTTTACATGTTATGTTACTTTGCCCGGACTGTATACCATCTCATAGTATGCCATGATATCTAGCAAAGAACTAGTCGGCTGTCAAGCTCGAGACAAGTCTCTGTTTAACGCCTCGATTACCCATATTATTTTATAGAAATCGCTGTTTAATTAACACGACGCTACATAAAAAATGTTTAAAACATCTTTCACCAAGTTGCTGAACGGGATCATCATACCCAGCCTCAGCAGTTCCAGATACATGAGCACCCCAGAATTGAAATGATCCCGTAGATCCTCTTGATAGAGCATGATCATTACCCGTGAACTGACAAAATACTTGTCATAATACAACAAAACAAACTTTCCATTTCATAAAGCCCATAGGCCACAGTACATACATTACTCATACAAAAAAATACCGATAAAGATAACAACACAAATCCTAAGCAATGCCATGACCCACACCAGTCTCAGCGTCCTCGGCTTGAATTGCATCCTCCGCAATCATTTGCAGCTCGAGCTCGCAATGCACTACCTCTAAAATATTCTCATGAAAGGTGGTATAACGGAAAAGTCAGTTAAACTCCACCAGTAGCTCAGCCACAGACATATCGACCGGATTCATCAATACAGGCCTGGGTATGCACGCGTTCAAAGGCAGCCTCCCAAAATACCTTTATTGTAGTTCAACAATCTTTATCGCAAGCTTCTCCTTTGAAAGTAGATGCCTTTGCGAGTGAGATGTACCATGTTGATGAGACGGACAAAATAATTGCTTAAGATGATTAAGGAAATTAAGATTAGAGACTGGGTATACCAGAGCTCTAGTTTTAGGTATTAAACGTCCTAACGGCGTAATCAGTACAAGGCATTAATACCCTTATTATCTATGAACCAATTAACTCTCTTATTTACGAGGTCTCTTCATCTTCTTCACAGAAGTAATCCCCTCACCCAAAGATACGGGCTCCTCAATCACAGTTGAGAAGGGGCTATGGTAGTAGCCTACACGACAATATCCTCCATAAGTAGCCTACTCGATAATATTGACCTTCAGTTGGAAAGATCAGCATCAACCAGCGATAAAGCAAATGGTACAGGCTACACAAAGCAGGGACAACTATAAAGTAGAATAATTAGTGATGACTATTTGTAAAGGCTAAATGGGGAATAACCGAGATAGACCTGGAGGAACTTCCTAGGAAGCCTATAAATAGGAGAGGGAGGGCCAAAAGGAAGGGGAGGAACTTGACTACACTAGCAAGCGCATCTTTATTATCATAAAGGAGAAAGATACCACCCACTGTATAAAAATCCTCTAAGGAGGTCATAAGGAATCCACTATCTAGGAACTCAGGCACATACCTTACAATTTATTTTCATTACTAGTCTTATTTCTTATCTTCTCCACAATGTGAGGAGGATTCTGGACCACCCCAGGAACCACGCCCTTAAAGTTAAGACGAAGTGGCATCGGATAAAGCTATTAAGATATTAGAGGTCAATCTACTCTGACGCAGTTATAACCATGAAAAATTGAAATAGGACAAAGCAAAGGGATTACAGTTAATGAATGTTTGATTAGCTGTAAGCTAATTCTAGTGTGACTCCATCCACACCAATATCCAATTTTAAATTTGACCTAAGGGAAACTCCTAGAATTTAGTGGGGGTGCGGTACTAAAACCACAATCAACCCAAAGTTACATTTAAACATAATGTTATGTTAAGTTGTCTTTCTTCTTTTGTGGATTTCACAGAAGGTGGGCACCACGTTTACTACCTCATCCTTGGTTGTGACTTTAGCTATATCTAAGACCAATACCACCTGAACTAATAGTATTGTGCTTTCGGCACAACATGCTTATAAATTATGCGCAAGCATTAATAGATTACAGGCATGTGTACAAAACACATGCATATGTGTTTAAACATAATAACGTATGCTACATGCATAGCGATGTGTGCTACTGGCACAGTCAAGTGCTTCTGGTACTAAGTAATGTCATCTATTTTAAGTGTACTATAGGTACGACCGTAGTCATAATTCTCTTAAAGAATCATAATACTGTGTTCTGCTTCTGGCAGACACATTACTAGTTCATAGGTCTTAAAATGGATCACACATTCTATGTTGCTATTGCATGAGCGCCAATAGGAATTTGGAGATCATTGGAGTTACCTACTATACTCCGTGATCATATCTCAACAAAACTTCTGGTTTGAAGATTAAGGTGAGGAAATAGAAAATTGGAAGGTTTAGGGTGTAGAGATTGAATTGAGACGTGATGTCGCACGGTAATACGTATTGCCATCGTTCCAAGTCTCAATATGATAGCTGTAGGATATCGGTCTTGTATCATCTGGGTACAAAACTTGTGTATGATGAGTGAGTTATCTAGGCATAGAGGTAAGGTGTACTATTAACTGAGGGTAAGGGTCTATGTCAAAAGATAGCAAAATACATATAATCCTTCCCTTTATTTTGAGATTCAGCTCAAAACTATACATGAACTCACATGGCCAACAAGATAAAGATGGAAAAATGTACCGCGTTATATACCAATAGCCAGGTTTATACAAAAATTGGAGTATAGTGTCCAATTAATTCCTGGAATTTCTAAAGATAAAATATCCATCGATTATCTTTAGTCCAAATTTAGGATTTTTTTCTAACACTAGAAGCATTTATGTAATTGTCTGATCGAAAAATGGCATCAATTTGTTTAAACAATCAGAAATAGGAAATTCAACTTCTAGGTGCTAAAACATGCATAAGGGGGGCTTCATAAAGGTTAGATGATCAGTCATAACACTTAGGGGTAACCTCGAAGTCACACGGCTATATGCTATATGTATTAAAATCCTTAATATGTAGTGACATTTAAACCAATTAAATCTCAATATGCTATAAGTTTTCAAAGTACTTCAGTGTTTAAACTAGCATATGCGATTTTATTTAAGAAATGGATATACTATGGACATAACTCACATGTTCTAACGAAAAATATCATAAAACGACGGCTTATGGCAAAAATTGGTGCTTTAAGCAACTACGATATACCCAGGAGTAATTCCAGTATGTTCTGTATATGGGTTGGGTTACGCTGCATTAATGTAATAGAATTGGTTTACTTTATTCGGGTCTGGATCATATCCATGTCCTACTATTATCCAAAATATAAAGAAGTCTGTTGAATGGATCCAATAGGGTAATGAGTCCTCCATTAGTATCCTAGATCATTAGGTGAATAACAAGCAAAGAGACAGGGATTAATTACTATAAATAGTTGGGAAGGTCAAAGTCAATTTATCTAGGTTGTATGATAAGAAATGTGAAGACAAGTCTAGTCCTTATGACTACATCATGTGTCAAACTCTTAAACTGCACGCTTATTATCGGTATTTAAACTATGTAAACATAGGACCTTAGAGCGGGATATGGAAAGCCTGGTCGGTTAGTGCTGCCTAAGAGATGAGTCACACAAGGTGAAATAACTCAACTAGAGACCTGGAGTGCGATATAGGTCAAACCAAAATGTCAAAACTAAGGTATGAGGGTCGAGTCAAGGTGACTTAGGCTACATCCTGAAATTGGGATTCAACTCGTCCTCAACCTAATCTGCCACTCAGCTCAGTCCTAGTCGGGTAATCAACTTGGGTTCGGTTCCACAACATATGAGCCCTTACTCATTATGTAATTTGCAATTAAAAATTAAGTGAAAGCCGCTCAGCTGTGCCCTCAGGGTTGGCCCTTGAGTTTGCAGGTCTGAGTTTAAAGCCAAGTTTGCATGTACTCGATATGCATTCAAGAGATTGCGGATTTGGGCCGTAAGACTCGTATGCAGATACTCAAGTTGGATCTAAGAGCTATCAGACCCTGGAATGGTGTACTTAAATTAGCCAAATTTAAGTCTGGATTAAGCTTCAAGCTTGAATCAGACCCAGGTCAGACTTAGCTGTGAATATGGTGAGCTAGCTCGGCGGCTGTACCTGGATCGGGTGGTGTGAGCCTGCTGGATTGGGCTTATAGTGCTTGACTAGACCAAGGGTTATGACCAGACTAAAATTCTGGCATCTGGCTAAACTTTAGAGTCATTGGGTCGGATCCAGACTCCAGGGAAGACTCAGTGTCACGGGGTTCGGTTCGAACTCCAAGTTCAGGTTAGAACTTAAACATGAAAGACACATGGGTCGCCTGCTGTGTTGCTGGGCTCAACTCGTGACTAGCACGTAGTCACCTAGCTTACGCGGGTTAAACCTGTGTCAACATGTGGGTTGCCTAGCTGAACGGGCGGGGCTGGGCCAACCCAACATAACTTAAAATGATTTAGACCAGGCCTCTACACGGAGAGATCGGGATCAGTGGATTGAGATGATTGAGACTCCGATATTTCTTAAATATAAAGACCTAAATATATTTTATCCCCCCCAAAAAATATAGGATATATATATTAAATATATTGCAACTCCAAAAATAGAATCCAATTATGTTAAACTAATATTTTTGATAAAATCAAATCTAGAGTTCTATACGAAACAATGACATAATTAGAATCTTCTAAAGATATACCACAATATCTATATATATAAAATATACCAAATCTTAGATTATGGGAAAAAATATAGATAACCACAAAATATTTTCTCTATCAAATATTGGAGATAAAATATCAACAATAATTATCCAATTATTTTAAAAATAGATTTCAAATATTAATAAAATATTAATCCAAGCATCACTAATTTAAAATTTTGATTTAACGTAAAACGTGTAAACAATGTAGAAAAATACCATTTTTAATGAATAATATTGATAAAACCGTGATCAAATTGATGTAATTGCATAGTACAAACCCAAAAATTGGGAAAATCTACAACTACAGCATATAATATATGAAAAAAGAATAAACAATTATCATGTTTAAAATATAGATCAAAACCTATAATTTAACATTGAAAAATCTAACATGGAATTATCACATCTAATATAGAAAAATCATACATGATTCAATTATTTGGGTAAAACTAAAAAAACTTTTGAACTTACAAATTAGATCTAACATGGAAATAAGTTAAGACAAAATTCTACATCATAAGATCTAAAATATGATAGTTCTAAATATGCATATAAGATAATCATAATATTAATCTAACCATATGCATATTAATCAAGGTTAAGTTAGCAAAAATCGTAAATAACAAAAATTAAACTCAACTAAAAGTATTCTAACATATAGATCTAAATATGAATACTACAAGATTTAAATCTAAGTATACATAGCACAAGATCCAATATTATTAACCTTGAAAAGTTGTAGTTTTAGGGTTTATCTTGCTCCAAGCTACGAAAAGACTAAGAAAAAACTGCCAAAAAATTAGTGATGTAAATAAAGATGTAAATAATAGCTAGTAAAGTAGGAAGTCTCGATATGTTATATAGAAGACTCCTCAAACATCTCTCTCTCTTTCTCTAACCAAAACCCTAAGGGTATAGTAGTCTGGTGGGTAACTCAATCCATTCCACGTTGGAGGCCCACCTTAAGTGATGTAGACAATAACATTATAAACATTTTTCACTTATTTATTCTGATTAAAAATAAATATACAAACAATATTCCGATGTGGGAAGCTAGCTTCTTTTTATAACTACCAACTTAGAAAATTTTGAAATCCATATTTTTTGAATTTTTGCCTCTCTATAATAGCTGGCGGCTATGTACAAACTAGTTTGCTGTGGTCCTAAATAAGTTTGCATTAAACATGTGGTTCCCTCATAAACTTAGGGAGCGGGAATAAAGGATTGACCAATGCTATTATGCGTTATTGAGCGGGAATTGAGAGAACTTAAAAATTGAGAAAACTCTTATGAGTTTTCTTTGTTATGGTTAATGAGCAATTGCGCATGCGCGATAACACATTACTTTTGGGGATATTGTTAGGTTTTAATATTATTTTTGAGTTTTTATTAAATTAGTTAGAAAGATCCTTATTTTCTTTGTGTTTTCCCCATCTAAATAACCCCAAAGATGTCTATAATATATGTTACAACTTTTAGTACAAACAATGCTTAAAGATAAGGGTTTATAGTCAAGTAGTAGAGACATTGTTGGATGATAAATTTGTGATAATTTATTGGAATGTGTTGAGTTTATTGCTTAAAGGAATTGTAACTCCCCATATTCTTATCTATTATCTTACAAGTAAATTCCCTGATCATAATTAATGTATTTTGTTTGAAAAATGATGGTTATCCTGGTGTACTTCTTAATGAATGACAGTCTATAAATAAATGAAATTAATATTGCTATTGAGTGTTTTATGTAGTCTATGAGGGGCACCTTATATATTGTGTATGTCAACAAAGATTAAATGACAACTTTTTAATTTTGAAAGTGGTAGTACCATTATATTATTTCCAAACCTATGAATTAATTTTATGACGTACCTGAGAGAGAGAGAGAGAGAGAGAGCCTATTAAACTCTGCGATCGCAACCTCATAGTCTCTTACCTAAAACAACTATTATGAAGTGAGCAGCTTAGCTGATTTTGGGTGCCACAATAATAAATGGCGATTCAACAAATACAAAAGCATAAATATGGCAAATAATGTTAGTAATTTGTCATCAGAGTAAAGTTCCTTAACTAATCCAGTAATACCAAATTAAAGTTGGGCAAAGCAGTTCATAGATTAAAGAATAGGTCTGACATACATTAAAACTAAATCAAAGATAAAGATGAGGTTTACTGAACATAAGAATTAAATTGTTATAAGTCGATAAAATACGTATATTTATTTTTTGTAGATACAATGCATAGACATTGGAAGTACTTGCGATGAGTAATCCGACATTAGATTAACAAAAATTATATTAAACCATTGTCTGCAATGATACCTGCAATATCTTCAAAGATATAAGATGGGGTTCTAATAAAGATTTGGTATATATATGATACTGTTTTGTAAAACAAAACCTTGAACTATTAATTCTGCCATCTTCCATTACGACAAACCGGGAAACCAGAAAATTGGGGAACTGGAAAATCGACTCGGACTGAACTGAAATCGGCGGTTCCAACTGGTTCTTAACCGCCCCAGTTTGGTTTTAGTTTCAAAATATGGAAAACCGGTCATCCTTGTTTGGTTTCAGTTTCTGGAACTCGGTTAACCGATTAAGGCTGAACCAACTAAGTCACGCAATAATCTTACTTTTCTCTCACCTCTCTTTTACCCAAAGTCCCAGCATGTGTTACATGCACACCAACTCTCTGCCATACCTCTCATTAAGGTAGTTTTGAAACTAAAAAATAACTATCATACACCTGATATCATTTCCTTTTTTACTCTCCCCCCTACAATCTATCCCTTTGTATTCTCAGAAGTTATTATCCTTCAAACATTTATCCATTAGCTAGAAGAAGAAAGGGAAAATTGAAATTAAGACGAAGATCTCAAATCTTGAGATTTTTATGGTTATGGTACACCAATTCTACAAAGAACCCATTCGCGGGTTAAGAAGGTTTGTTCCATGTTAATGAAGAACTCAAGATTCGGAGGATCGGTGGCTGTGAAGAAGCCTGCTCTACACACAACTATGGCATAATGATATATATTATGTGGGGATATGAAAGATGAAGATTTAGGGTTTTAGAAATCGAAAAAGCCAGAGGGGAATATGAGCACAAACAGGTGATAACGTATAGGAAATGGGCTGAGAGGAATCCAAGGGGTGAAACAAAGCAGGGGTTATCTCTTTCTTTCATTTTTTATCTTTTTTTTGTTGCATTTGAGAAAAATTGAGAATTAAAACTGGAACTGAACAAAATATACAATCTGGTTTTCCAGCGGTTCTTCATATGCTGGGTTCGGTTACGGTTCACTATTATAGAAAACCAGGAGTATTTGGTTCGGTTCATGGTTTTGGACCAAAACCAGACCATGTACAATCCTAATTAGAACAACTTCATCAAGTTTAAGTGCCTAAATGCAAGGCTGCCTTGCCTTAGCTGGCAATGCATAAAATATGTTTAATAACATAATTTATTAATAAAGACATAACATAAAACATAATGTGCTTAATAACTCCAAATACGGGATAATTATGCTTCAAATAATGCACTACGGATATTGAGTCATATAAGTTGTGACTTTAAACCTGCATTCTTTACTTTTGGGGAGGGATTATTAGCAAATTTCGAGCAGGAGACACCATTGTAATTACTATATTTTTGGGTGTTCTTTAATATAGAGATATTAGTGACAAGACTATACCCCCGCACTTGGGTGCAAATTTAGGGTATGGAAAATTCTGAGGAAGAATTCAAGGGTTGAAGACAGGTATGACACATCAGAGAGTTCCGTGTTCCCTGGTATTTAAAAAACTTGCCAATTTTTATTAAAATCCTTTGAAGATGGAGAGATTTGATGTGAATCATCCTCTCATGGTCGTTCTCATTATATTTGGTTGATTTACGTTTATGTTATTTTGATTTAAGCCTCTCCTCTATTCTAGAGAAAGCGTACTAGGTTTTAGGGTGTTCCTAATTAATTAACACATGGTTTAAATGGTATTTTTCTTAGTTTTTAGAATATTTTAACCCCTTGTTTATAATAATAATAAATTAAAAAAGCCTCACAATATGGTTTGGGGTTTAAGCGGTTGAGCTTTCATGTCCTACACAATTTTGGCTAAGGATTCCAGCATTTGGTCGAAAAATTAATCTCAGCTGTTGATTTCTCAATTCCATCTCGAGGTTCCGTTGTCAAATAGAGAGGGAGAGATAGATAAAGAGAGAGAGCAACAATGGAGTCTAGACTATTTACTTCTCCTAGCTTACCTTCCAAACTCCAACTTTTGCAGATCCCTCCTAAACTTTGACAATCTCATCGAGCATTTCACCACTCTCTTATCTACTCTAAACCAAATCATCCACAAAAATTCAGAATTAATGGCACCCCAAGTTTCTCATCAATTATCAACCTCAATTATATCCCTATAAATCTAACCCAACCCTAAACTCATCACAGAATTGGCTAAACCTCGAATCCCTTTCTTCCATCGAACTCCTGAAACCTCATTACTCCATGCCTTCCACATCAGAGCCAAAGTCAAAGATTAATTCTAGTGAGCCCAAGGAACTATTGTTAGGTTATGGCTCAAAACGAATTGAAAATGGAAGTTTTAATGTTCAAGTTTGAGTTAGTTATGTTGCTTGAAGATTCAAGCTGGTGTTTAGTTCTAACTATTAAAGGTGAACTCTTTATGTCAAGGTCATTCGAACGATGGTCAAAGTCGCTTGAACGAGATGACTGAAGTCATTCGAACGAGACTTAGGTCGTTCGAACAAATTTTTTTCTGCTTGGTTATATTCTTAAGTTTGTTCTAAAGAGATTTATTCTGAAGCGATGGTTTGTCTCATGATGCGTACTTCGGTGATGACCTAAATAAAGAGTCTATAAATATAAAATGTGAGTTCAAAGCCTCCAAACGTAGTGTGTGAGTTAAATAGCCTCTTTATGAGAAACTTGAAATCTAGAAGAGATGTAGCCTTTCTGGTAGACCTTGTAAAGAGTTGGTCTTTAAAGTAAGAAGGTGGAGGATGCTGTTCTCTTGGGATTTGATGGTGAGAGGGAAAATACCTCTTGGTTGCTAAGATGAGAAATTAAGGAAGAGAGAAGATTGAAGGGTTTAAAGAAGAAGGTATGCAACATTGTCTTTGTTAATGTAATATTTGGATTCTTGATGGATCTCTTATGTTTCTTCTATCTCTTGTAGATCTATGTGAGGATTATTACGAGATTAGGGATTTCCATGTTTGTTGGAATCCCATGAGGGCTTGTAATTGAACTTGGATACATAATGGATTTTTAGCTTGGTGGGGGGAGTAACCTTAGAGTGAACCTCGAGCAAATATTATGTTTTGTGTGCATGCTAATTTTAGTTCTTTTTTCTTGGTAGATTATTTGTATGCCATGAGGATAACGGATAAAACCAAATTGGGTGAGCGTGATGTATTCCATACATTTACCCCCCAACAACTATTAGTTTTGGCAACAATGAAATACTTATGGCTAAAACCCTAGTTCATCAAGGATTTAGCTCATTCTAGAATGAACAACTCGTAAATGGCTAATCGATTGGGGTTTTAATCATTTCAGATCTCCATGATCTTGCAAAAAAAAACCCAAAGGTAATTCTTCTTTGTTCATTAATAATTAGTTTAAACTGAAAGGAGTGTGTAATGGCTAGTTTTCTAGTTGGTAAACTTTGCCAATACTTTTGGTAATGAGGTTATGAGGAGTCTGTAAATAAGGTTATAACATACTAGATTTTACATTGAAACTTAGTAAATCCTGAGAAAAACTATGACCTCGAGGAGGATTTGAAAGTATAAATCCAATATATGATAGATTATTATAATTTTGAAGAGATGTGACTAATATAATTCGGAATGAAAGAAAAAGTTGGGATCCCCTGTTGACATAAGCTTTGCCTGTATTTATAGTAGAAGTAGACAATTACAAATAATTGGTCTCCTGGTTTCATGGGTGGTAGGTGCACTTCGCGGATCATGTGCAACAGCTCAATTTGACTAAGGTTAATGGTTACTATAGAGCTTCAAGATCTGTGGACGTGGGCCTGACACCTTTGACTTGGTTTTGCTAACTTCTCCTTATCGAGTCTAGGGATCAAATGACAAGATATCTTCAACTTGACTCTATTTAGCTTATCCTTATCTAGTCTGGGGAATATGCTACTACAATTGCCACATTCTAGATACAATTGCTTGCTGTTGTATGGAAAAGAACAATTTGAGCTGGTGGCCCCAGTGTAGAGCAATCATGTATCTTATCAAACGTAAAACAATTGATGTAATCATGCCAATTATTATAAAAGAAATTGGGCTGAATTCTTTTTCAATGTTCGTTGTAGGAACTTTATTCTTATTGAATATGTTGTTAAATTTGAATTTTGAATTATTATTACAACTATCCCGTAAAAATAGGATATTGATAAAAAAAGGAAAGATTTGGTTCATTGACTTCAAAGAATAATGGCTAGGTATATTCCTGTGGGTGATATATTAAGTTATAAGGAATTTGATATGCAGTATCTTTTTGTGTGCATGAAGGCCAACTTCTCTGGGCAGTTCGACTTGATGGAGGAAAGGAAAGACTTTTACAAAGGCTTGGCTACTACTGCAGGGCTAACCTTTGTTTATTCTAATGCTGAGGTGGAGGAGGTTACCGAGTCCTAAGAGGTTGCCCCTGCCTTGGTCGATGGTTTAGAGCAGAGGGGATGGGAGCTTCTCGATGATCTAACTCTTGGTTTCCCAGTGAAGGTGACAGCCCCTGAAAAATAGATAACAATGTTATAATCTCTCTCCTTCTATTGTATTTTGGTCTGAAGTTAATTTTATTTTTGTACGAGTGGTCAATGGGACCGGATAACTTTTGGTATTTTAATATTGTTAAGGAATTGTTAATAAGTTTTATCTTTGAAATTATGTGGTGTGAACTTGGGATAATGTATGGATAGGTATTCAATATAATTGATTGATGTATAACATAGAGTAAAAGATTTTGCAGAAGTTTTTCATGGAAGAGATATCTAAGTGTAACAAAATGATAGCAATGCTATGCTTTATCGAGTATTAAGTTATTTGTTAGATAAATTCCTCAATGTTATATCGGTTTGACCGATAAAGCAACCATAAATTAGTTGTCGATGTAGTAATGATGTCGAATATGTTAAGTGTATTGTTCGAGATAAGTGTTGGATGGGAGTGAGATATACTCGCTGTGAAGTGTTTCAGAGTTACTTAGTTAAGTGCGTATCTGAGTGTATGGATTGGATAACCATGTATTGCTGTGTTAACTGAGGAATTTTTCCAGATGTTTTTCCATTATGAAATATCTGGTTTGACTTACATGTCTACGAATTGTCGAATGTAGTAATAAAGTACAAATATGGTATCTTATATTAGGAGACCTATTTGTCAAAGAAAATATATTGAGGTTGACATACACTGGTTCAAGTGTTGTTTAAAAGAAAGAAATATAGAAAAAATGATTTATTGGTGGTAAAGATAACTTTTTTATTTAAGAAAAAATGAAATAGATTACAACTCTTATCAATAGAATATTTTAAAATGGGCTGTGCTCCATGGGAACTCGAGTTGTAATTTGTTTTTAGTTATCAGCCAGTATGTACCACTGAATGTTTTCTTGGTGATAATGCAATGTCCTTCCCAATTTTTTGACAACTTGCCCAAGTTTTTTGGTCAAGTACTATCTTGAATTCGCCGAAGCACAACATCGCCTATGTCAAATGTGCATTTTCTCACTTCTCTTATTATATGCCTTTTTCAAAGTGTCATGGTATCTCCCCATGTTTGCAATGGTATCATCACAAGAATTTTTGATTCAATTGAGATTACAGAGAAGTTCAAGCTCATTCTCTTCATCGGTGACTTGTCTTCGCGTGGTGGAAAGATTGAGGTCTGAAGATATAACAGCTTCTGTGCCAAAAGCCATAATAAATGGTGTACAACCTGTGAAGGTTCAAGGTGTAGTCTTTTACGCCCATAACATGTTAAGTAATTCTTTGACCCATTGGCCCTTCATTTCATCTAGGTGCTTACGCAAGCCAAACTTGATGTTTTTGTTAATAGCTTCAGCTTGACCATTTCCTTGGGGATAATAGGGTATCGAAGTCGATAACTAGATCTTATATTTATGGAGGAATTTGAGGACTTTGTTGCTGATGTATTATTTCCCATTATCTAATCGTCTTATTTGTGGACAACCGAATTTGGTGATAATGAATTCCTAAAGGAATTTGATTACTTTACTTTTTTTAGTATGACAAAGTGGTACAACTTTGACTCATTTGGTGAAGTAGTCTGTAGCTACAAGAATATACTTTATGTTGCCTAATACGGGGTAGAATGGTCCACTAATGTCAATCGCCCATCTTTTGAATGGCCAAAGGACATTATTGACATACAAGTTAAGGGCTCGATAATTAATATTTTGGGCATGAAAATTGGCATTTGTAGTATTTTCTGACAAACTCTTTGCAGTCTTGTCTCATCTTTATCTAGTATAAACCCTGTATGAATATTCTTTGTGCCAGTGATCGACCTGTGATGTGTGTGGTATTAATTCCTTCGTGAAGTTCTGAAATTTTTACTTGGGGTTGTTTCAATGAGATACATTCGATTAGTGGGCATCCACCAGCAATGTGGTATAGTACTCCTCCCTGGACCTCGAACCATAGATATTTTGCCAACAAGGATCGAGCTTCTTCCTTATTTTTAGGGAAGGTGTTAGGCTTAAAGTATGCGAGGAACAACTTTCTCTAATCTTGAGGATCTTCATCTTCAAAAACTTAAATTTGCATGGCATAGCTTATTTTGAGGCTAGAATGCTCGATGACTTCAATTTCTAGTGTTCTTTTCTTACTGTCTTAGAGTATTGCGGTAATATATGCTAGTGCGTCAGCATGGCAGCTTTCCGCTTTTCGAAGATAAGAAATTTTTGTTATTTTGAATCTTTTTCATTTTATCCACGACCAGCGTAGCGTAATCAACCATTTTGCCTGACATTTTAAATGTCTTATTGTAATGGTTGGCTATTAGTAAGGAGTCCACGTAAATAGCTATTTCTTCTGTTCTAAGTACTATTGCGAGCTCTGGACCATGTAGGATTGCTTTATACTCTGTTTCATTGTTTGTTACATAAAACTTGAGTTTGGTAGCCTTTTTAATTCGGTGATTGGATTGCGTAACGAGAACGATGCCTATCACTGATCCTATTGATCAAGCAGATCTATCTATAAAATATCTTCAACCTGTATTTTTCGACCATGCGTCTAGCTCTGCAATTGAGTTATCGGCTAACACTTCTTTGAGTTCCTCCCCTTAAGTCCTTCAATGGGAAAATCTGCCGAGAAGTCTACTACAGCTTGTCTTTTGATTGATATTTATGGTTTAAAAGAAATGTCATATTCTCCTAGGAAAATAGACCCTTGTTGGACCCTTTCGGACTTTTCTTTTTTAGAAAGTTCTAGTTTGAGGGGGAATTTGGTGATAACTTTGATGGGGTGTGCTTGGAATTAAGGGAAAAGTTTTGTAAACTATGCACCAGGGCTAGAAACTTTTTTTCAGTGGTGGTGTATATTTTTTCTGCAGGCATGAGAGTTTTGCTGATGAATCTCGAATAGGAATAGAATTGATGGAGTCATCTATTATCGATAAATACATTGTTAACGCTTCCCCATCAACTGGAGTACTCGCTATGAGAGGACCCCCCAAGTATTATTAGAGATCTATAAAAACCAATTCACATTCTGGGGTCGAGATGATTTCTTTGGGTTGTATCTTTATCATAGGAGATGGGTTTCCCCGAAGAAGGAGGCAAAGAAGTTTGTATCGATCAGAGAACTTTGAGATGAACATATGTAGAACAGCAACCTTCCCGGTAAGTTTTTGGACATCTTTTTTGGTTCGCGGTGATGGTATGACCATAAGTGTTTTGATTTGCTTTAAATCAATTTCGATACCTCTTTTACTTATTAGGTGGCCTAAGAATTTTCCAGATACAACCTCAAATTGGTATTTTTCAGGATTTAGCTTCTTACGTTACGTACGAAGGATGCCAAAAATGGTGATGAACCTCTCACTTCAGACTCTTACAGATCATGTTATCGATGCATACTTCCTTGATTTTACCCAAGTGATCTTTGAATATTCTTGTGATGAGCTGCTGGTACGTGGCTCCTACATTTTTTAAGCCAAAGGGCATGACTGTGTAATAGTAAAGGCCCCTTTATGTTACAAATATTGACTTTTCATGATCTTCTTCGGCGAAAGGAACTTGCTTATAGCCTGAGGCTGCATCCATCATTGAAAGAAGTTCGTGACCTACTACGGGAAGGGAAAGTTATCTTTGGGTATGAATTTATTTTGTTCAGCGAAGTCCACACAAACCGTGTTTTTTTCTCTCTTCTTTGGGACAACTACGATGTTTGACACCTACTTTGGATACTTAACTTCTCGAATTAATCCAACATGGAGTAACTTGTCAATTTCTTCATTAACTGCCTCCCAGAGTGTGGGGGCTAGCTTACGACACTTCTGTACTACAGCCTTACTGTTTGGTACAAGGTTTAACTTATGGCATGCAATGGAAGGGACGATCCCTGGCATCTCCTGAAATGATCATGTAAAGACGTCAACATTTTGTTTTAAGAGCTTAAGTATGGTTTCCCTTTCTTCGGTTCATAGTTTAGATCCAATAAATTTTTTCTCCCCAAACCATTGAGCTCTACGGATTCAAATGTTTCAATGTCATGTTGCTCAAACGCTGGAGATGGTTCTTTCAGCAATTACTCTACTTTTAGATGCTTTGATGAGTAAGAGTTTGTGGTGGTATTTTCACACATTCGTGTCATAACTTGACTCCCATTGATTTCATAGACACCATGATCTATTTGAAAATGTAATACCAGATGATATCTCGAAGGTATTACCTTGATGGAGTAGAGCCAACTTCTTCATAGGATTCCCAAGTATTTGGTTTCAGCATTGATGACAATAAATTTGATGAAAGTGGTCGCTGGTCCTGCTTGAACAGGCAATGCGATCCCTCCCAAGGCCGATTCTTTTGAACCATTAAATCCTGTGATGGTTATGGTAAAATATTTGACTAAATATTTTAGACCTAGAGCGTTAATCGCTCTTTTGAACTGTACATCAGCTACGCTTTCAGTGCCCACAAGGAGTGTGCGTAAATAGTCCTATCCTACTTTGAGCATTATTACCAATGGGTCATTATTAGGGTATTTGACTTGACTGGTGTCGCAGTCTTTGAAGGAAATATGATATGGGCATTTGGCTTTACTGAAGCGGGGAAAAAGTTTGGTAGATTTCTCGGATGACGTCATCTTGTTGCAGGATGTGATTATGTCATCTTTCTTTCACTTTTTGCCTATTTCAATCTTGATCATATAAATATGCTGCGCATGACCTTGGCCTTTTTCTTGTTCAACTTATTTTTTCTTTGTTTTATCTTTGAGAAATTTTTAGACATTGATCACGTACCCGTGAAGCCTTCCTACTAGGATAATACGGTGAAAAATTCATATAAGGAAGTAGCAGTTGTTAGTTTCATTGTTATGGACTCTATGATACTGGCACAGAGGATTATTTGGGACATATGGAATCCCATGCGCTTCATGAAAGAGTTCATCCCCCCTTAGTATCGATAAGATAGCTAGTTGGGCTCTTATCATAGGAGACAAGACAGGGATAAGTCTATCTTTTTTTTGTTTATTTCATTTGACATTATCGCTAAACCACCTACGCTGTTTGGCTGTAACATTACTTGTTGGTTTTGAGTGTGGAGGTGTGAACACGTCATTGGAATGGATAATAGAAGAACTTTTCAACTTATCCTTCTTGGATCGTTCAAGTTCGATGTAGTTATTAAACACATTGATCATCTCTGTGATATTTTTAGGTTTATGAAATATAAGTTCTTCTCGAACTTTAGAATCAATGAAGAGTACAGAGGTAAATGCTGGTATGATGATCTTAGGATCTGAATTCCCAATTTTCCTTGTTACTTATAGGAAATGCAGGCAAAATTTGCCAAAGTTTCCTTCACGCCTTGCTCAAAAAAGAAAAGAGAGTTCGCCGTTATCTCGCGTCGTTATAATTGGGTGAAGCTAGTAATCAAACCTTCTAGAATGGTGTGAAACTACCTCAGAGGGTCTTCCTTAAGGCACATATTAAACACATGGCATAGCATGTGATGAAGTCTGGAGTATAGGCCGACGACTGCTTTAAAGTGACAAACGTGGGTAAGTTGGTCGGTGAGGCCTGTATATTAGTGAAATTTTGGCATGTGGAAGTTATCTGGAATTAGCATGATTTCAAGTTAAGTAGAAATTGGGTTGGTCTCGATCATGTCCTGAATGGATCTTTGACTAGGATTGTCCGAGTGTATGGCTTGAATCCTATTGTTCAAGTCATCAAAGGTAATAAATTATTGGAGAGTATCTGTTTCAGCTGCAGCTTGTAGATTAAAATCTTCTTTACCTTCTGGGCCCAACCATTCTATACCTGGTCATCTTGGATGAGGCAGTGGGGACGTCTTCATCGACTTCCCTATGTTGTTAATACTGACGATGTGAGGTTGAAATGTCAGGATGCTCTATCTGGGTTCCTTGATCGAGATCTTGAATTTCAATTTTGTTCTTCCCTTGGTATGCTTTACCTCTGGGAAGCTCGTGACCGATGAACATTTTGGGTTTGGGGAGGTGATCTTTGTTGACCTGTGAATCGATATTGGTGCCTTCGTAGACATTCTATTTCCTTCTTATAGGTTTGGCTTTATTTTTTCCAGTGCCTTCCTCCTCTCATCCTTCTTGACTTGGAGGGCTTGAGCGTGAATCCTATGATCTTAGAGTCGCTGGCTCCTGTCAGATTCCATCTACTTTCAAAGATCGATGACAATATTGTGCAAATTGATGGTTCTTGCTGAACGGTGACTAGAACGCCCTCATTATTTCTCTGGATACTGGAGGCACTTTACAGGTTTATGTTGGTCATGAAAATGATTATTTAAAATGAGATTTGGAAAAGAAAAAGTAGATTTGCAACAGACGGTGCTAATTATAATGGCTAGTTTTCAGGTTGGTAAACTTTACAAAAACTCTTAGCAATGAGATTATGAGGAGTATGTAAATAAGCTTAGAATAAATTAGATATTGAGTGGAAACTCAGTAAATCCTGAGAAAAACCATGACCTCGAGGTGGATTTGAAAGTATAAATCCAATATGTACTAGATTATAACAATTTCGAAGAGATGTGACTAATATAATTCAGAATGATAGAAAAAGTTTGGATCCTCTGTTGACATAAGCTTTGCCTATATTAATAGCGGATACAAACAGTTATAAATAATTGGTTTCCTAGTTTCATAAGTGGTGGGCGACCTTCGCAGATCATGTGCAGCAGCTCTATTTAAGTGTAACGGTTACTGAAGAGCTTCGTGATCTCTAGACGTGGGCCCGACACCTTCAACTTGGTTTTGCTAGCTTCTCTTTAACGAGTCTAGGGATCAAATGAAAAGATATATTTGACATGATTCTATTTAGCTTATCCTTATCGAGTCTGGGGAATATGCTACTGTAAAGTAATTTTTAGATAGTTATTTGAACATAGATCGAAGAGTAATACCCTATTTGTTGATGTTCTTACTTTAAAAGATATTACCAGAAGTAATTTTTTTCAAATTCTTTTCGTGATGTATACTTATCCAACGCCTGAACCAAAGAGTCGTTAGGAAGGTTGTTAACTCTTATTTTTATGCGTATTTTATAGCTCGAATATGGCAAAAATAATCAGGTGTGCAAGAAGATTTTTGAATGGCAGACTTGTGCCAAGCAGCGATAAAAATGCATCTGTGCAACAATTTAGAACTTGCAAGTGGGAGGAATATTGGTGATGTTAAGATTGGTGTTAAACCCGATAAATGTACAAGGGTACGAGAGTAACGAGAACTTTTCAAATTTTGTTGATAATGGAGTTTGGGATAATTTAAATTTTGCTATGGGCAGTTCATGTAAAATCCTAATACTATTAAATAATTAGAGATATTGGATATGTCTTTGGAGGCTTTGAAGAAAGAGTTCATTGGGCATTTGCATTATTTTGAACCACCAAATATTCGAGCAAGGAAAGCTGGACTTCCAATTTGTATATGAAAAACTGATGTTGTCTTCCTTGAAAACGGTATGCAACCACTACCATGTATGACCAGGGATATTCATTATTTTTTTAATAATAGGTACATTATATTCTATATGATTATGAATTTTTGTAAAGCTTTTTTTGTCGTTATCTGCTCTTAATCATCCATACGTACAAGCAACCTACTATTTTAGATTCAATTTTCCACCTCCAACAACTTCAAATAAAAAAATGTTGATTTTCTCATTTTTAAAGTTAAAGGTAAGATGAAACATGATACATTTCAATCTTTCTTATTTGAAAATCTTCCTAACCAGTAGTATAATGGCTAATTTTTTGGAAGGTAATCTTTGTCAATACTTTTAGTAATAAAATTATGATGATCACGCAAATAAAGCTAGAACATACTAGATTTTATGCGGAAACTTAATAATACTTGAGAAAAGCCATAACCTCGAGGAGGATTTTTGATATAAATCCAATATGTGCTAGATTATTATAATTTGCAGAGAGATTTGATAAGTATACTCAAGAATGATATGTAAAAATTTGTCTCAGTTGATATATGTTTTACCTGTATTTATAATGGGTACAGACAGTTACCAAATATTTGGTCTCCTGGTTTAATGGGTGGTGGGTGAACTTCACAAATCAGGTGAAACGACTCTATTTGACCATGTGCAACAGTTACTATAGTGCTTTGAGATCTATAGACGTGGGCCTGACACCTTCGACTTGGTTTTGCTACTCATCTTGACTTTATTTAGCTTATCCTTATCGAGTCTGGGGAATATACTACTACAATCGCCCCATTCTCGATACAATTACTAATTGTTGTGTCGAGAAGAATATTCTGAACCATATGGCTGCAGTGTATAACAATCATGTGGCTTGTTTCAAATGTAAAATAATTGATGTAATAATTTCGATGATAATAAAAGAAATTTGGATAATTTTTTTTCAATGTTCGTAGTAGGAACTCTACTCTTATCGAATATGTTGTGAAATTTTAAAATTTAAATTATGGTTATAACTGTCCCGTGAAAATAGGATGCTGATAAAATAGGAAATGTATGGTTCATTGGTTGCAAAGAACAATGGCTAGGTATATTAATGTAGGTAATGTATTAAGTTATAAGGAATTCGATGTGCAGTCTCTTTTTGTGCGTTTGAGAAATACAGTGGTGAAGATAGGGAAAACAGAGGAGGCAGAGATGTATTTGGAAGGCTTAGAGCAGCAACGTAATTGCATGTTATCTTTTAGGAGACAAAAGGTTTTAGACTTCAAGAAAAGGCATGTTAAGCATTTTAAAAAGCTAGCTAAAGAGACTCGAAGGTGTGCATCAAACTATCACGTGGGGCCTATAAATAGTTCTTCGAGTACCAGCTGTTTACATTTTCTTCAAAAAATTTTGAAGGTAATTCTTTGTGGTCTGCTGTTATTAGCCCTTCAATCATTAGTTCAGAGGAGATTGTTGTATTAACCAAGAGGGCAAAACTTACAAAGGAGAGAAAATCACAAGCTACTCGTCAACAAGGTTGGTATTTCTATTTTTCAAAGGTTTGATTCGGTTGTTATAAGGAATTACTTAAATTAGTTTGAAGAAGTAATTTAAGTAAGAATCAGCACTGGGAAAAATTTCTTTACCTGTTCAAGCAAGATCAGCAACCACCCCCATTAAATTCATTGTTATTGATGCTGAATCAAAATTCTTGGGAATCTTAGGAAGAAGCTGGCTTTACTCTGTCAAGGCAGTACCTTTGACATATCATATGGCATTACATTTTCCATCAGATCACGGAGTCTATGAAATTAAAGGGAGTTAAGCTATGGCACAAATGTGCGAAAATACAACCATAAACTCTTAGGCATCAAAACTTCTGAAAGCATAACTATTACTGAGAGAGCCACCTCCACCGTTCGAGTAATATGATACTGAATTACTTAAAACTATAGAGCTTGATGGGTCAAAGAGATACACTTTTATTGGTTCTAAACTATCATCAAAAAGAAGGGAAACCATACTGCCGTTCTTAAAGAGAAATGTTGATATCTTTGCATGGTCTTTCAAAGAGATGCCAAGGATTGACCCATCAGTTGCATGCCATAAATCAAACCTCATCTCAGACAGTAAGGCTGTAGTACACAAAATGTTGTAACTTGGCCCCCAGGTTCTGAGAAGCAGTTAATGAAGAAATAGATAACCTACTTCGAGTTAGATTCATTCGAGAAGCCAAATATCCAAAATGGATTTCAAACATTGCAGTTGTCCCAAAGAAGAACAAAATAATTAGGGTTTGTGTGGATTTTACTAAACCAAAAAAGTTCTTACCTAAAGGTGTCTTTCCATTTCCTTTGATTCTTCAACTCCTCGACTCTGTGGCAGTCCTGAACTTCTTTTGATGATGAATACAACCTCAGGATATAACCAAGTTCCTCTCGTCGAAGAAGATCAAGAGAAGACTAAATTTCTAGCATAAAGAGGCCTTTACTCTTACATAGTCATTCCCTTTGGATTAAAAAATGCTGGAGCCACATACCAGCAGCTCGTCATAAGAATGTTAAAAGATCACTTGGGCAAAATTATGTTTGTATACATTGACAACATGATCTGCAGGAGCCTAAAACTAGATATTCATTGTAGCAATCTACAAACCATCTTCGACATCCTTCGTACATATTGCATGAGACTAAATCCAGGAAAATGCCAATTCGCGGTCACATCTAAAAAGTTTTTGGTGTATCTGGTCAACAAAAGGGGAATAGAAATTGATCCAGAGCAAATCAATGGACTTTTGGAAATGCCATCACCACGAACAAAAAAAGATGTCCAAAATCTTGCCGGAAAGGTTGCAGCTCTCCACAGGTTCATCTCAAAGTTGTTTGATTGATACAAATCTCTTTACCTTCTTCTTCGAAGAAACCCATCTTCTAGGATAGCGAACAACCCACATAAATCATCTGGACCCCAGAATGTGAATTTTCATTCCAAAATCTCAAAAGATACTTGGAGCTTCCTCCAATAATGAGAACTCCTGTTAATGGCAAGGTATTAATGATGTATTTGTCGACAATGGAAGAGTTAATTAGCTTTATTCTTATTCGATAAGACAATGGAGTGGAAAGGCCAATTTACTTCATCAACAAAGCTCTCATGCCTACATATAAAAGATACACCACCACTAAAAAATAGCTTCTAACCCTGGTGTACAGTTGCAAAACACTTTGACCTTATTTCTAAGCATATCTCATCCAAGTTATCACCGAATTCCCCTTCAAACTAGTGTTTTCCAAAAAAGGGAAGTCCAAAAGGGTGCAATAATTGTAATGGTCAAATTTTGGTAGCTCGAAATGGCTCAGAATTTGCTATCACACCAATGAACCTGCAACAACTTTTTAATGGAAAGCAAGAAATGACACATGTGGTTTTTACGTGGAAAACCTTTGAATAGGTAAAAAACCACGACCTCGAGTGGAGGATTTTTATAAAAGTATCTTTATTGTTTGAGGCGGATATCTTATTACAAGTGATTTTTAGAAATAGAAAAATTAAAATCTTATAACGAAGAAGTCTGACTGTTTGCTGAGAATCAAAGCTTAGTAGTTTCTTGATGATCTCTATTATAATTTTTTCGTCCTTATTTCTTCTGAAACTTTTCCTTTATATAGGCATTCTCCATAGTTCTTCATCATAATGGAGCATATTTTCCAAATAATGTTGTTAGCGACGATGGACTGAGTAACTGATAATTTCATGAGAGACAGGTGTCTTTGACTAGATAGCATTTTTTAGTTTGAGCTTGACCCACGTTCTTAAATAGTTTACGGGGTTGCTTGGAATGTTGACCGGGGAAGTTATGTTGAAAATCCATGAGTCTGAGATAGAGGTTATTCGAACTGGCAATAACTCAATTTTAGGTGAGATTGAGAGATATGTCCCTACAATTGTCCCATCGCAACAGAAGTCACGATGTGCCTTGGTTGAGAAATGATCAATTTGAAATGGGTATTTGGGTTGAAATTTTTATTTTTTGATGCAGAGTAATGATGGCTATGATTGTGTGGAAGTTACGCGAGTTATGGAAAAATGATGTATATTTAATGTTGTTATGGATACTGATGTATATGACGGTTATATTTTGAAATGTTGCATCTATAACGAATGATGACGCTTAGTAAAACGTACCTGCACAATAAATGCTTGGTTATATAAACCAGGATCGAATCCTTGAGGAGAGTACGCTTGTAATCTAAAAAAAATTACTGAAATGTTTAAAAAATGGTGAAGACATGGAGAATGATCCTTGAAGAGTGGATTACATCTAAAATGCAGAGGTTGAAGTTAAAATACTTTGGTGACCAATCCCTAGAAATATCGATACCCGCTTTTGTCCCTCCGATTTATCAAGGCATGACGGAAGATGAAGCGGTTTAAGTGAGGAAGAATTCTACTATAAGTAGAGATTTCACTTCGTTGTCTTGACAGGCGAGGAACGTTGGGCTTGTCTCCGTACTCTGGTAGAAGAAAAGGTTGGGGCTTCATATGTAGGGATAGGCATAACTGCAGGACAGTTATGTTGATTTCTTGTATTACCATGGATTATAAGGTTGGGCCCTCTTCATCTCTACCAAATCTTCGGAGGTGGCAGTTTCAGAGGAGAAGGTGATGGCAGTGGAGGAGGGAGACAACCGGTGGAATCTACTTCTGCATTTCCATCATATTTTGGCGCTCAGAAGACCTTCAGTTTGTAGAGTTGGTACCAACACTGAGTCTACTGCTTGCATAGTTTCTATTTGAAGTTCGACTGGACTTCAACCAAACTCATGTGAGGGAGACTTTTTGTTGGCCCCAATTTCTGCTTTGCATCAGGGTAAAAGATTACTGAAGCAGGAAGAACTGGAGGAGCTGATGTGTCGGAATGCCTATATGACCTGTTACTTTCAAAAGTAGAAATTTTTTGTTATCTATAAAGTACCTAGAATTGGGTACTGAACAAATTAGATCTCTGTAATATACCTAAGATCGATGAATAAAAACTTATTATCTATAAATTCACGTATAATGTTATCGACATGAATACAAATTTTCCTTCCAATTACTTGTGTTTATAAAATATCTTCTGTACTCGAACTGAATTGTAGAAGGGTGTTTGAAATGAATTAAAGTTTATAAATACTGTAAGTATTGTTATTCGAACTGAGACATATATGTGATGAAATTTATGTGGTAATGTAAGTATGATATATCTTCGTGTCGGAAATGTTGGAGATAAAAATGTAGGAAATCTATGATGCAAAAATTTGAGGTAATAGAGGTCGATAGAAGGATAAATCTTGCAAAAATAAGCTCGAATTGAAAAATTAGCGTAACGTATGAGATCAAGGGAAGGGATAAGTTCAAATAGTCTACCTCAATATTTTTTGGGTTTATGTTATGAAATTAAAGGTAAAAATCATGCTTTGAGGGGAAAGTGTTGTAGAAACACATAAATAAGGGTGAAATTTGTTTTTTGAATATGGAGAAGGGATTTTAATGGTGCGGACACGATCTCAGAGAATTCGTTATGCCGCTGAAGGACGATTGACCATAAAGATCGATGAAGTGCTGGAGAAGATTTTTGGATTGATTGGGTATGATGCAGACTTTCCTGTGAGGGATGGTCAGCTCAAAGGATTGGATATAAGGGGTTGGGAACTTGAGAATGCTAGGTATTTCTATGAGGTATGCTTTCGTGAATTGGTGCGGGATCTTGTAGATCAAAAAGTGATGGTTAAACTGATTGCTGAGGTAGAGATCAAATTTAAAGATGGGATGACAGATGGATAAGATTTGGTCAGATGTGGTTGTGCAGATCATTAAGGCTATTTTAGATGTAATTATATTTAAAGTGTTATCCTAAAGAAATATAAATGTTGTTGAATTTAGCAGAAAAATTAGAATTCAACTCGATCCTCTATAGTTGCAAATGCCGTTAAGACTGCTTTGACAAACAAATTTTGAATAATTTAAAAAACTTTATTAGCTTATAAAATGGCGTCATCACTACTATTAGTATAAGGAACAAGAAGAAAAAAATACAGGAGCTTCTAGTTTTATCTCTTATGTAAAGCTGCTAAAATCTGATATCCTGGAGTGTGAGTCATCATGAGTGTGGGAAAGTCAGATAAAGTTATGGAAGCAGGAAATAAAAATAGATTTAAATACGAGGGTAGGGGTAATGATGGAAAGACAGTTTCATTGAGAAGGAACAAGACGTCTGACATAGATAGTGGAAAGGACACCTCAGTTCCAAAACTGAGGACAGGTCGTGCGAGGCGCAATAACTGTTAGCAGTTAGAGAAAGAAATTAAATAGTGCTTTGTCTTTATCTTTAAAACGTTTTTCAACTTCTGAAAATTTGTAGAGCACAAAGAGAGAAGCGAAAAAAAATTGTTGTGGCTTTGATAAGGATTCTGAGGGCAATCAACAGTTGAAGTGAGTTGCGGGCACAAACTCACGTAGGTGACTATACAGTAGTGTAGTGAGGGATGAACTTGGCACTACTGCAGATTCTCATTATGATACTGAAGGTTAGCAGAGACGTGTGTTATTTTTTTTTTTTGCAAATCGTAATTTGTTTTAAGCATATACAAAAAAATCTCTATTTATTGCAATCAATGATATATGACATATCTCTATTTATAGCTATCTGAACCTGTATGAAGGTCGAACATGAGAGGCATTTGGGTAGGATCGAATTTTGCACGTAAAATAGTAGTGAGATGGACAGTTCGCTTAATGATGAGGCTTCGACCTCCAGTCGGGTGGTAGAGTCTGATAGCATGGTTGAAGTAGGAATGGACTAATTTTTAGATGTTCGTGGTAAGTTGGTGGCCTATCCCCCTGGTTCAGTTGTATTCAAAGAATTTTGCAAAACTAAGGCTTCCATAAGAGGGAAATGGGGTAACTGCATAGAATATGCTGGTAGGACGTTTAGAGAGTGTACTATAGCGACGGGGGAAGAGTATTTTTACTTGTTGGCCGTCTTGTACGAAAAATGAGACAGAGGTATAAATGAATTGATATCGTTAGTTTATTTTGATGGGAGTGTTTGGAGTGACCTTTCAGAGGGTTTCCTGTGTTACCTGTCTCAATTAGAGTATGAGTTGAATATTCCCCTTGCCAATTTGGCGAAGAAGATTATGAATACGATTGGGGCATGTCCTGTTCAATTGAACTGGAAGATGTGGGACGTAATAAATATCTGCAGCCATCTAAATGAAAAATGGGAGAATGAGCGATAAGTGAGAAGGATATCCCCTGAGGACGTATTACAGTTTTACAGGGTAAAGAAATATAAAGTCAGTGGTAAGGAATATATATGTGTGAGTGCAACTCTGCGTCGCTTCTTCGATCTTAATTCAGCAGGTCGAGCCTGGAATGACAACGTCATATGGGTGAAGGGTAATTATCTTAAGAGTGATGATGAAGAACCTTTGGATCTTTTGTTTAGAACTATAAAACAAAGTAAGTATAACAATGCATAAACTATAATATTGATATGTATGAACTGATGATCTCTCGCTGATAATAACAAATGATGTGCATGGCAGGTCGATGTCCCTAGTAGAGAGGAAAGATTCATTGTTGGACAAAGTTGTGGAGGAAGAGGTTAAGCTCGAGTTTGTATTGGAAGGACTTGGCCTTAGCAGAAGGAAGAGGATTGAGAGAAAGTTGACAAAAGTTCAAAAATCTCAATCGACCAGGCTGATGGCGGGTGCTGATGATGGAAAGAAAAGAGGAACTGTTGGGGATGGTCAAACCACTTTGGCAAAGGCCCCAAGAATAGACAGCTCAGCTCAGTCAAAGTCTATTACGTTGAAAAAATTAGCTCTAATGTTTCCCAAAAAATAGATGTTAAAGCGTACGTCAGCCTCTGGTACCACTGGGAGTGGTGAGGTTAACAGAAAAGAGAAAAGGAGAAGGATCAAACCATCAGGAAGGTCGGAGGAAAAGGTTGCTGAAGAGGGACCTGCTACGGAGGACGATCTTAATGCAGTGAAGGAAAGGGCCATACTGGGAGCTCTTCATGGAGAAGAGGATATGAGCAGGATGGTACGTGTTTATGTTTGATTATGTACAAAAATTCTTGCGTTCGAACTTACACTGAGGTCGATTTATTTTATGCAGGTTGCTCATTTAGTGAATGGAATTTGGATCAGAGTGGATGAAGAAAAATCTGAGATAATGATGCTAAGGTCGAGCTTGAAAATAAGGTAGCCCGAGTGAAGGCTGATGCTCTCAAAGAAGCAAAGAAGCTAGAGTCTCCGATGACTTCCCATGCAATGACCATTAGTCATCTGTAAGCTGAGGCAAGGGAAAATCTGGGGGAGGTGGAGGTGGAGTGTCAAAGGCTGGACACCACCTTAAGTTGAAGAGATATTCTGAGGAGGAGGTGGATGCCATTAAGGCAGACACCTATGTCGAGGAGGGTGATGATGAAGAAGTGGAAGAAGTAACGTTGGGAGTTGCTGATGGGTTTGACGGTGTCTTCCGCCAGACGGTACTAGGCAACCAAGGGGATGACACCGAACTCCCTGTGGGCTAGATTTAGAAGGTAGGGTAGAAAAATGTTTTGTATGAGTTTTTTGCAATGTCTTGTAAATTGTAGGACTCTGTGTGTATTGAATAGAATTTTATAGGCTGGGCCCTTTATTTGATTTTTTGTAACCCTCTTGTTGCCACTTATGGAAATGAGTCTCAGAATAACAGATCTAGAGACTGCGCTTGCCAGGGAAAGAAAGATCTCCGCATCCATGCTTTCATCGCAAGTGGAGCAGCAGGTTAGATAGGAATACGTTTCCAGACTCGTATGCTATATTTGACATAAAGCTACCAAGTAAATTAGATAACGTAAAGCGTAGAGGTAGATCAAAACTTGCTATCAATTTTTAGGATAATAACACTAATATAGTGCGTAGAAAAATTCAAAGTATTTAGATAAAGTAGAATATCGTAAACATGTACCTTAGACTTCGAAATGTATGTCACCGAGCACCAGTCTAAGATATTACTTTGACCTTTAAGTCTAAAAGTAGTTGCACACAGTAGACGTTAGAAATTAGATATCTTTCTAGAAACGAGATATGTATCATGTCGATGGGTGCTCTGAAGCGAGCTGTATGTAATGTATCTATTAATGTCTAGGTCGAATTGGATTCAATTCGCTTGCGCGAAGATGAGGGGCTCCAATGTAACCGAGAATTTGTGGAGGAGTTTGATAGGGTGAGGGAGGCAAATGAGAACAGGGGAGATTAACATGCAAATGTGCATTTTAAATTTGTTGAGGCAACCCAGACTATTGTCAACCTCACTTGCAAAGTCGAGGAGAAAGATGTGAAAATTGAGGAGAGTATGAAAAATCTTGCAGAAGTAAAAGGGCACACCACGAAGCTTCAAAGTTGGGTTGACACGCTGATGGCTAGGGGTAAGCAAGCTGAAATGGCTCAATAACGTATTCAGGCGCTCGAAAGATTGGAAGATAATTTCGAGCTGATCTTCAGAATTGTAGAAGCGAGTTAGAGGGACTGAAACAAAAAAATGAGTGAAAGGGATAAGGAGTTGATGGTAGCTCGACAACATCTATTAACCTCGTAAGCTACAGTCGAAATCTTTTACCTAGCCCCACCCGCCAAGGATTTGGAGTTTCGGGGAGTGTAACGCAGGTGTGATGAGTTAAACGAGAGAGTGGCACAACTGAAGATTGAATTGGTGCAAGCCAACGCGCGTGTCTTGAAAGCCAAGGCTAGGGAGAGCTTGATGGGGGTAGAAATGATGTTAAAGTTCCTCTAGTCAAAGGGGATGTAGTTAGTTTGTCAGGTCAAATTAGAGAGCTACATGGTAACATGGCTCAAATTTAGGGACATGTACAGAAAGGGAATGCAAACTTAAGGGAATGCCAACAACAGTTGGATACTACTCTTGTCAGGGAGAAGGTCTTGGAAGGTAAGATCAGTGCGAAGAAAGTCCTGCTGAAGAAGAAAGATGACAAGTTATAGGATACTTCTTCCAGGGAAGAATTGAATGCAAAAATTGTGAGACTTTGCGCTCAGGTGGCTAATTTGGAGGTCGTTATTCAGGTTGAATCAGCTAAATATTCCAAAAAATTAGAAGAGAATATAGCTTTTTAAGATTTGACAGACAGGGAAATGGCACATCAAAAGAAGCTTTACGAGACTTTGGAGTTACGCCTTGAGAATGTGATACATAACTTTACCAGGATCACTGAAGCTCATGCATCACGGACAAACCTGTTAAAGGTGACCATTACATATTTTGTAGAGGAAGTAAAAAGACTTGAGTTAGAACGGGACACCTTGTTTTAGAACTGTCCGACAAGGGATGTATTTGTAGCGCGAATATAGATCGAAGTAACTGCATGGCCTTCATGGAAAAAAATTTTAAGCCCTCGAATTGCTGATCTGAAAGAGAGGGGTAGAGTCGCCGTAATTTGCAAACTTAATTCTGATTGGCCTCCTGCTGGAGGGTGAAGCGTGGCTGATATCCCAACAGTAGAAAAGGTATTCCCTGTAATATGACCTAAAAATTTGTAGTATCTATCGCAGACATGTTGAAATAAATTAAAGCTATTATGACCTTTGCCTTATCCTATGTCTGGTGGGGTCTTTGATATAAGATAAGGCATTTGTTCTAATCCCATAGGTGGGCTGAGTTAGTCAAACCAAGTGATATCCTTGATTTAACTATAGAAATATTGCAGACATATTGAAAGAGATGAAAGCTAGTATTACCTTTGCCTTATCTTATGCCTATTAGAGTGTTTGATATGAAACAAGTTTCTACATTTGTTTCAATCACAGAGATGGGTTGAGTCAGCCAAACCAAGTGTTATCCTTGATTTAACTATAAAAATGTTGCTGACATATTGAAATTGACGAATGCTAGTATTACCTTTGCCTTATCTTCTGCCTGTTAGAGTCTTTGATATAAAACAAGTTTTTACATTTATTTCAATCACAGAGATTTAGTAGATGCAGCCAAATCAAGTGTTATCCTTGATTTAAGTGGTATAAGATTGATTGAAAGTTAGTATTATCTACGCTTTAATCTACAAAATATGGCTGAATCTACGTAAGTAGAGAGATATTGTGAAAAACTTGGAAGTTTCATTAATAAGTTCAAAATTTATATTGTATGGAGATGAAAAATCACACTTTTGGAATTAAGACAACAAAAAATCAAAAAGAGAGAAACAAAAATGGAGTAGTAAGGCACTTAACGATAATACCATTTCAGTTACCTAGTGTTCCAAGAATTTGAAATGGGGATTCCTTCTTCTGTCATAAGATAATATGATCCCAGGTCTGAGAGACTTGTGATAATGAAAAGACCCTCCCATTTAACGGCTAATTTTCCAGCGTGAGGCTCTTTGTGATGTTGAGGAATCCCTCTGAGGACGAGATCATCAATTTGGAAGGTACGATTTTTGACTCGGTTGTTGTACGACCTGGCCAGCATATGATGATATCGACCTATGTTAGCGATGGCGCGTTCCCTGGTCTCATGGATCATATTAAGGTTGCAAGTCAATTCAAATTCATTTTCCTCGTTAGTCAGCTCATGATCCCGTACTGGATGATGGTATTCAGAAGGAATGATGGCCTCGGTGCCATAGGCAAGGAGGAATGGGGTGCATCTTGTTGACTGCCTAGGAGTGACATGATATGCCCATAGGACATGAGGCAGTTCTCGAACCCAATTCCCTTTTTTCTGTAAGTGAAGCCATTTTTTTAATTCTATCCACGATGGTTAAGTTGGTGATTTTGGCTTGGCAATTTCCTTGAGGATAGTAAGGATTGGATGGTGAGTGGATGATATTTTGTTGGTTGACGAAGGTTACTATTTTCTCTCCCACCAATTGGGGCCCGTTATCGATATTAATTTTGTAGGGGCACCCAAACCGAGCGATGATGTGCTCCTAGATAAAAACGATAACCTTTTCTTCTATGGTTTGATATAGTAGGACTGCTTCTATCCACATTGTAAAATAATCGGTAGCTACGAATAAGTGATGGCGGTTACCTGAAGAGTTGGGGAATTCATCGACGAGATCAGGAGCACATCTTTTGAATGGCCAGAATACCTTGCTTGTATGGAGTTTAAGCGCAGGGGCGCATATCATATGTCCATGTCTTTGGCAGCTGTCGCATCAGCGTGAGTACTCCTCTGCTATCTTGCGAATGCAAGGCCATAATACTCCCTGTGCAATAACTATATTTGCTAGTGATCGACCAGCGGCATGGGAGCCACAAGTCCCTTCATGTAATTCGCAGAACATTTCATCGGCTTTTGATTTGGAGAGGCACTTGAGGTAAGTCCCCGTAATGAAATGACGGCATAACACACCATTTTGATTAGTGTAGCGCTTTGAGTTGTTAATCAGCTGTCGGCGCTCTTTTTGATCTGCTGGGAGTGGTTTGTTGCAACTGTTATCGACACCGAGGTAGGCCAAAAAAGGCTTTTGCCAATCGTTGTCTCCACCTTTATCGTCCCCAGTGTTGATCGGGCATACAAAAATGCGGCCAATGCTGGGGGATGAAATGATTTCGATATGGAGATATCGAGCTTCTATATCCGGGACCCCGGCTAGATATGCCAAGGAATCAGGGTGTTTATTTTCACCTCGAGGAAGATAATCGAGAGTTACTTTCGTAAACTTGATCATCTTATCTATAACAAGGGCTGCGTATTTGATCATCTTTCCATTCTTCTTGTATTGCTTGGAGTAATGGCGGATGATGAGTAGTGAATCTGTGTAAACTGAGAGTTCAGAGACGTCGAGCTCAAGAGCGATGTCGAGTCCATCAATAAGAGCTTCATACTCAGTGACATTATTAGAGGCCTTAAAATCCAGGTGGATTGATTTCTCAATTTTGTCATTGAAAGGGGTAATCAAAATGATTCCAATCCCTGACCCTGCGGGTCCTGCTGATCAATCCTTGAGAAGTCTCCACCATTTTCCTGTAATTCATTCAGCTCTCTCATCAAATAGTTTAGGGGGTGGATCTTCGAGAGTTACTTCTATATGGTCGGGGTCATGCTCCTCCCACTCGAGATCGTTCACTAGGAAATCCGTGAGAAAATCGGCAATGGCCAGACCCTTTTCGCAATAACGTTGTTCGAATTTGATATCATGTTCTCCCAAATTGACAGACCATTTTTGCACTCTCCTTGATTTTTCTTTCTTGGATAGAACTTCCCGAAGTGGGTAGTTCATCATGACTTTGACTGAATGAGCTTGGAAGTAGTATTTAAGTTTCTGCGAAGTGTAAACAAGAGTGAGATGAAATTTCTCAATTTTAGAGTACCACGTTTCCGCTGGAGTGAGGGCTTTGCTGATGAAGTAGACTAGTTTCTTAATTCTCCCTTCAAGGTGAATAAGAATCGAGCTAAGAGAAGAATCAATGACTACTAGGTAGATAATCAGTTCGTCATCATCTATTGGGGTGTTCATTATGGAAGACCTCCCCAAATAGGTTTGAGATCCTGAAAAACTATTTTACATTATGGTAGCCATGTGACCTTTATATTTGGCTTAACTTTTCCTCATTTGGTACAACCGCGGAATAATAGGAATAGCCAACGACAGCGGTCTGAAGATTTATAAGCGAAACGGTTGATAACAGCAATCTTGCAAGCAAGTTTCTGAACGTATTTTGTTGTTTTCAGAGAGGGCATGTTGAGGAGAGCCACAATCTGATCTGGACAAGCTTCAATCCCTTTCTTGCTGATGAGGTGGCCTAGAAATCGGCCAGAATGTACCCCGAATTGATACTTATCAGGGTTGAGATGCATTCTATAAGTTCGAAGGATGCTGAATATAGTGTAGAGATCTGAGATGTGATTGGCTGACTGTACGCTTTTGCACAAGAGATCATCGATGCAAACTTCAATGACTTTCCCTAGATGTGCTTTGAACATAGTAGTCATCAACCGTTGATATGTGACACCCGCTCTTTTAACTCCGAAGGGCATGACTTTGCAGCAATAAAGACCTCTTTCAGTGATGAAAGTTTTCTTTTTTTGATCTTCTTCCAAAGTGGAAATTGATTTTTCCCCAAAGCTGCGTCCATCATAGATAAGAGGTCATGGACTGCTATAGAATCGAGGATCTGATGAATGTTGGGAAGAGGGAAATTATCCTTTGGTATATGTTGGCTCAGATTAGTAAAATCTATGCAAACTCTGATTTTTCTGTTCTCATTTGGGACAGCGACAATGTTGGATATCCCATTTGGATATTTGGCTTCTCGAATGAATCCCAATTTGATCAATTTCTCGATCTCAATGTTAACTTCATCTCGAAGACGAGGTGACAGTCGTCACTGTTTCTGCTTGACCGCCGTGACGTTAATATTGATAGCTAATTTGTGACATGCCTTGGTTGAATCGACCCCAGGTATTTCTTCGAAAGACCATGCATAAACGTCTCGATTTAGTTGTAAGAACTGAATTAGAGCGTCCTTTTTGTACTGAACCAGCTTAGTACAATTGAAAGTACCTGTGTTTGGTCCATCAATGTTGATATATTATGTTGGCTCCTCCGTGGAAGGTTGATCATTCAGGTGATCAACTTCCTATAATTGCTATGCAGTAAATCTATTAGAAGTATCTAGGATAGCAGATACAATATTTTCACAAGCTTGAGAAAGCTTTTGACTACCTCTAATCTCATAAATACCATTGTCATATTTGAATTGGAGTGCCTGATGATAGCTAGAAGCGATTCCTTCCTTCTTGTGAATCCCGCAGCTGCCCATAATCCCAATATAACGAGATTTTGCGTTGATGTCATAGAAAATGACGTCGACGGTGGCCAGTCCTGTGGTAATAGGTAAGATGATCTAGTATACTCATTCTTCTCTAGACCTATTGAACCCACTGATATCGGTGTCACTCTGAATAACTTGGTCGGCCAAACCAATTTGGTCGATAGTGCTTTGAAAGAGAATCTCAATACTGCTTCCAGTATCGATCATCATTGTTTGCATGAAAAACTTCTTCATTTTAAGCATTATTACTAACACATCATGATGTGGAAATTTGACATGGCTAGTATCGCAATCTTTAAAGGAAATCCCAAGCCGCGATTGCTCGACTCAGGAAAAAGATTGACTTCTTTATCTTGTGGTGCGAGATCGCAACATTCTGGTAGTCTACTGTGTTTTAATCTGCTGGAATTGGTGATTTGTTTGATTTTGAACATGATGCTATGGTGCATATGGTAAAGATGTTTCTCCTCAGCTTGATCATTGACCTGAATAACTTCAAACTGCTTCTTGTAGCTGCAATCTTTGTATGATTTCAAGTCGACAATATATTCGAGCATCCATCCCTCTTTAAAAATGAATTCGAGTAAACTCTGTAGAGCATAGAAATTGTCAATAGAATGATGGTTTACCTTATGATATAGACAATATGGTCGACTATCGATTGGTTCTAATGGTTGAGATACGCGGTAGAGTTTATCCTTCGAAAGCAGTAAAAAAATTGTGGAGATTCAGACGTTCATCTTTGGGGGGATGGGCTTGTTTGGCGGACCGCCTTTCCAAGGGTAGCCAGTTTTTCCCTTAGTGCACTTCTGATCTCCCTGTTCCTCCTTTTGTGAATTACTTTGATCTATAGAAGGTCCCTTGGTTGAAAGGACGGACTTAGTAGATTTTTATTGTACAAACATCATCCTTTCCAGGTCGACGTAACTATTGACCTTGGTAATCATGTGCTCCATGGTCAGAGCTTTGTTGAGGGAGAGGTGCTCTTACGCCTTGCAGTGGAGCCGGAGTGTATTGGTGAAAGCAGTAACGGCTATTTTCTGATTGAGTTTATCCACTTTTCGTGTGAGTTCTAGATATTTCTTTGAGAAATCCTCAAGCTTCTCTCCTTGTGACTGCTTAAAACTAATAAGTGAATATAAATTCTCCTTTTTGTCCCGGTTATGAGCATATGTCTTGATAAACTATTTTTACTGCTGATCAAATGTATATATGGAGTCCTCAGGGAGAGAGTGGAACCATCAGAGTGGTTTCTCCTGTAGACTTGTGGAAAATAGGCGGCAGAGGATGTGGCTGAGATTGGAGTATAACCCCAATGAATCACGGTACGGCTGAATGTGCTCCTTCGGATCAGTACCATTATATTTACAAATTTTTAGAGTATGGAAACCTTTTGGTTTCTCCATATCCAATAGCTCTTGGGCAATCAGGCTTCCTTGTAATTTCATGATGTCGCCGATAGTACCCAAAACTTATCCTTCAATCAACTCCTTAATTCGTTGGTCCATATGCTCTTTTGTGACGAAATGACGTATTGGTTGAATCGCTGGGCGAGCAGGTTGTGGATGATGAATGCCTGTACCTTAACTCAGGCAATTTCGTGCAAGATCATAGTGTTGAGGTCACTGTCTTCTTCCAGGTAGACTGAAATTCGGCAACCTCGACTGATTTTGGATGAACTTCACCCCCCAGATGTATGGATGCCTGTAGTTCGTATTGTAGATTCCTAGAAATAGCTTTACTGGTGACTCCTTGAGGTTCTAATTTCTTCCTTGCAGAAACACGGGAGGTCTCTGTCAACTGATCGTGACCTCTGGCTAGAAGTGCCTACTGAGTATTTTGCAGAGCCTCTAGGGCAGTTTGTATTGCTGTTATTTAGTCTTCATGTCACCTGAGCATTGTCAAACGAGCCTGTCGTTCTGCATCGTGCTCTTTCCCACGAAGCTCCCAATCCTTTGTTATTGAAGTTTGAGCTCGGCGCATTTTTCTATTTTGGCATTGAGATTTGCCCGTAACTCTGTAACTTGCCCTAGCTCCTTTAAAACATCGAACTGGGTCCCTATAGCTGGTCATCTAGAAGTAACCATGATTGAAAGTTATAGTAAAAGAATGCCTTAGGATATCTTGGAATTAGCTATCTCACTAATGAACCTGCAACAATTTTCTAATAGAAAGTAATAAATGACACAGGTGGTTTTTGCGTGGAAAACCTCTGAATAGGCAAAAAACCACGACCTCGAGTGGAGGATTTTTTTAAATGATCTTTATTGCTTGAGGCGGATATATTATTACAAGTGATCTTTAAACATAGAAAAGCTTGAATCTTGTAATGATGAAGTCTGACTGTTTGCTAAGAATCAAAATTGTGTAGTTTCTTGATGATCTCTATTATAATTTTTTTGTCCTTGTCTTTTTAGGGACTTTTCCTTTATATAGGCCTTCTCCGTAGTTCTTCATCGTGCTGGAGCACATTTTCTGAATAATTTGGCCAGTGAAGTTGACTTTGTAACTGATGAGTTCGTGAGAGATAGATGTCTCTGACTGGATAAAGTTTTTTGGCTTGTGCTTAAACAGTTCGCGGGGTGGCTTAGAATGTTGACTGGGGAAGTTATGTTAAAAATGCGCGAGTCTGAGATGGTGGTAATCAAGCTGGCGACAGCTCGATTTTAGGTGAGATCGAGGGATAGGTCCTTACAATAATGGTCTATTTTCCTATGAGAATATGCCATTTCCTTCGAGCTATAAATATTAATCAAAGGACAAGCACTAGCAGACTTCTTGGCAGACTTTTTGGTTGGTGATCCAGACTGGGAGGAACATGAATAAATACTAGCCGAAGACTCAATTGCAGAACCAGATGGATGGTCTAAAAGTAATTGATGGAGATTCTTTACGGATAGGTCTGCAGGCCCAATAGGATTTGGGATTGGCATAGTTCTTAATACGCCGTGCAATCACTGAATTGAGAAATCAATCGAGCTCAAGTTCTATGCAGCAAACAATGAAACTGAGTATGAGGCTATCTTACATGGACTAGATCATGTACTAGCACTGGGAGTAGAAGAAATAGCTATCTACGTGGACTCATTACCCTTAGCCAACCATTACAACAAAACATTCAAAATATCAAGCAAAATGGTTAATTACGCTCTACTAGTCGAAGGAAAAATGAAGAAATTTTAATATGCCACAATTTCTTATTTGCCACGGGCATAAAACTGATATGCCGTTACTCTAGCATACATTGCTACAATGCTTGAAGACAGTGTGAAAAAAATACTTGATATCGAAGCTATTGAGCATTCCATCTTCGAGGTAACCTATGCCATGCAAATCCAAGTTACAGACGTTGATGATCCTGAAGATTAGAGAAAGCCATTCCTTACATATTTCACATCTATTAGCCTCCCCATGAATGAGGACGAGGCTCAATTTTTATTAGCCAAATGTCCCAGATTCAAAGTCCAAGGAAGAGTACTATACTGAAGCGCTGGCAAAGAGCAACTAATCGAGTGCATCTCTCAGAGAACAACCCAAATCAGTATTAAGGAAATTCATAAAGCAATTTGTTCTACACATATCTCAGGACGGTCACTAGCGCAAAGAGAATTCACACAAGGTTTATACCGGCAAAAGATGAGAAAAGACTACGAAGAATTTATTCGAAAATGCTATAATTGCCAAATACATGCACAAGACATCAAAAGTCCAGCTCTCGACTTACATGTCAACAATGTCCTCTGGCCTTTTAAATGATAGGCCACCAATATGATTAGTCCCTTCTACCCAGCATCGGGAAACAAACTTTTTATCTTGGTAGCAATAGACTATTTTGTAAAATGGGTCAAAGTTGTGCCACTTTGCTATACTAATGAAAATGATGTGATCAAATTCCTATGGTAGCACATCAACACCAAATTTTGTTGTCCACAAATGATAAGATCGGATAACGGCAAATAATTTATCAGTTGCAAAGTCCTCAAATTCCTCCTCAAATACAAAATCCAGTAGACTACTTTGACGCCTTATTATCCACAGGTAATTGGCCAACCTGAGGCTATCAATATATGTATCAAGTATGGATTTCGGAAGTGCCTCTACGAAAAGAAGGGCAGATGGGTCGAAGAACTACTTAGTATTTTATGGACATATAAAGAAACACTTTGAACCTCTACAGGTTGTACACTATTTATGATGGCTTTTGGCACCAAAGCTATTATTCCTTCAGACTTAGATCTTCAAACCCCTCGAAGACAAGTCACTATTGAAGAGAATGAACTAGGTCTTCTGTGTAATATCAATTGGATTGAAGAGACTTGGGACCATACCATTGAAAAGTTGGGGCGATACCATGATACACTCAAAAAGGCTTACAACAAGAAGGTGAGGAAGCACACATTCAATATCAGTGATTTGGTACTTCGACGAATTCAAGACAGTACTAGACCACGAAACTCTGGCAAATTATCAGAAAATTTGGAAGGACCACATATTATCAGTGACAAAACTGACAGTGGTACATATTTGTTGATAACAGAAAATGAATTGCAACTCAAGTTCCCATGAAACACAGCACATCTGAAGATGTTCTAGAAATAGACATTGTAATCTATTTCAATTTTCTTCAATAACGGTGTTTTTCTTTCCCATGAAAACATCAACTATTCGACATTCTTTCTTTTAACAAGACTTAATAAGTATTTATCTGAATTAAGTCTTATTTCTTCGACAAATAGATGCCGAATTACATGAAATACTGCTTGCACATCGTTACTACTTCGACAACACATCACAGGGTTGTCTCTTCAAATCAACCCAGATATTCCATTGTGGAAAAGCATTTGGCAAAATTTCTCAATCGACAAAGCCCTAATATGTCTCTCCAATCATACAATCAGATACCAATTAAAATTTGTGATTATGGAATTCCTAACACAGAGTATATCTTACTCCCCTCTATCACTCATCTCGAACAAAACACTTAACATATTCCACATCATATTCATTACGGTCGAATAGCTATCCATCAATTATCAATCATTCTAAGACACATTTTAAGCAATTAAACTTATCAAAATTTATTCACCTATCAATCTTCCAAAAGTGTCTGGTCCCATTGACCACTTGTATACAAAATTGTTTACCAAATTTAGAACTAAACCAACAAGTTGGAGAAAAGATTATAACTTTGTTATCCACTTCTACTGTTGAGGTTGCACATTGACTGGAAGACCAGGAGTATGATCATTGAGAAGCTATCCTCCCATCTACTATGAAGCACCGGCCAAGGTAGGAGTACCTTCTTGAGTATCGAGCATCTCCTCCTTAGCATCAGAGTCGTGAAAGGTTGCACCAAAGCAGCAGGGAAACCTTTATAAAAATCATTCCTCTCCTGCATCAGGTTGAACTGCCCAGAGAAGTTGGCTTTCATACGCCGCCTAAGTGAAATGATGTTAACCTGATCTTCTTCCGCGTTAGCCTCAATAAGAGTCTTGGCACTCTCAGCCTCCATCGACCTGCGAACAAATAAGATCTTTTCACAAACATCGTCCTCAAAATTATACTTTTGTAGAGACAATGCATCTTCCTCTTCTTCACAAGATTAACCCTTATCTTATCAATCTCCCTCTTCTCCTCTGACTCTCATATCTTCTTAGCCTCATAAAAGATAGTCTCCTTCGACTTCACCATGCCAAGCTTCAGCTTTTCTAGCTTTGCCTCCAAACTTTTCTTCTCCTGAACCAGCTTATCTTTTTCTTTGACAAGCTCCTTCTTGATGTCACTTTAGATAAGGAACTGGTTTGCCAAAGCCTCAGTATCAAGAAGACGAGGCTTCCCATCGATCAACAACTTCTTGATCTGTATGATAGTTACAAAATGAGACCTCAAAGATGGAAGTAACTTTGATAGCCAAAATAAGGCATGAATATTTTTCACCTTGTTTATTGCTCTGTAACCTTCGATGAAGAAGGTTGGAAAACTATCTACTCCAACCAAGCTGTCAGCAAAATTATCCTCCCAAGACGTTATGTTATCACAGTAGCATAGGACTCAATGGTCCGCTGGGCATCTTCTTCGTAATCTCCAAGATTCCTAATAGCTTTCCCCTTCGACAAATTAGGTGAATTTTTCTTCCCAATCGCAGTCTTCTGCTGTATGACAACAGTCGACTTTGGGATACTGAAAGTTCCTGATCCAACTATTCCAGACTTTTCCACAATCTCAAGTAGAGCCTGTCGAATTAACCTTAACCACTTTGATGGTTGTGAAACAAGAGGAAGGTTGGCAACCCTTTTTCTCTTTTTTTCCCCAAAGAACTCACTTAACAGGGTCTCTCTCTCCACCGCAGCAGAGTCAGTGGTATACCCACTAATAGTAGGGTTCTCGAGAGGAAGACTTCACTCTGCGGCTCTCTTATTTCTTGCTGATATTTTCCCATTGATCAGTAGAACTTCAGCGCCTTTAGTTTGAGATCTTTTTAGTCAAACTTCTTGGAATAACTCTTCGACCTCCCTTTAATCTGTAACAAGAGAGTCGATTCGCTCAAAGTAGTTGGTCCTCAAGTTCTGCAATTTCTCTGTGACCTTTGAATTCCTATTTACTTCCTTAGCAACTACAACAAAATATAAATTCAGTTAGTACTTCAGCAAACAGTAATACTTCAAAAATAACAAATTACTCTTACATTAAATAAAATATATTCCACACGAACCTTGATAGAAACTTGTCCTCTTCAAAGGCTCCCTAGGGTCAGTAGGGTCAAACTCATAGTTCTCAGAAACAAGTAAGTAGTCGGCAAAGTATTTCCCCCCTGTCGACACCATATCATAAAACAAGGTCCTCTTGAGAAACCTGGCTAAATATCTATAACCAACTTACTGAGGATACTGCCTTATTGTGTAGTACACACACAAATCATCAACAGAAATCACCTGCTTCCCCTCTTCTTGCAGTCGACCATTTAACACTTCCACCACCCTAAAAAGGTCATATACATTTGAATTAAACTACCCGGGATCAATATCATATAAGTTTAATAACTTCTATTGGTCAACTCAAAGGGGTAGCTTTAACCCCTTCATTATTTATCCTGGATGGACTAGAATACCCTCTATAGGGAGCTCTTGTTCAGTCATTTTCCCAAGGTACTCCTCCAGCCTAATGTTATTATGGATGTTATACTTCTATTTAAAAGCCAAAATTTTATTTGTTTCCTTGGCATCCCTATAATACTCCCCAACAAAATCTATTTATCTTTCTTCATCTCCTCCTTCTCCACCCCCACCAGTACATTCTTCTCGATCACTTAGTTGTGGCTCATATTCCATATCTATTTCTGTTCCTTCCCCATCAGAAACCTCAACAACCTCCGTTTCTAAACTAGCTCGATTCTCATGAGCCATGTCCACACTGCACTCCCCCACCCTATAGTTCCCACCCAAATCCTGTACACAAGTCGTCACATCGATTAATAATGGTTCTACATCAACAAGGTTTTCAAAAACCCTACACCGGGACAATTAGCAGTTTGAACTGGTTTAGCCATTTATTTTAACCTGAAATAGAATACCTTTTTTAAGTTAGTAAGATACCATATCTTATACAATTCATGTTCCTATCTGTCAGTGTATATCCTATTGTCGAGTATTACTCTACAACCGCTCATTCTACCTGCTACTATCTAGTTCTCGACCAAAAGAAAAACTTATTTATACAAGTTTCAAGTTCTTCAACATTATCCTAACCCTTATCAATCCAAATCACAAATTCATTTTAATTAAGCCCTACCACCAATATTATTTTAGTTTTTCTCTGGATAAACCATCTAATTTTTCTCAAAGATTTTAAACAGGATATGAGAAGATTCTTGAAGATGTTTCGTATGGCGCCTAGTTACTATTGAGTTTTAAGATCTGTAGGCGTGAGCCTGACACATTCGACTTAGTTTTGCTAACTTCTCCTTGTCGAATCAGGGGATCGAATTACAAGATATCTTTGACTTGACTCTATTTAGCTTATCCTCATCAAGTCTAGGGAATATGCTACTACAAATAGTATGCTGCCATAAAGCTAATTATTCTAAAGATATCAAGTTGTCATAAATCCCAATAAACAAAGATCATATCAATTAATGTAAATTATTTTGTGAGGTTGACCAGCGCAACTAACTCATTTATATGTTTGGTACCATTTTTAAGAGTTGTCAGAAAAAAAGCAAAAAACATTATCTTCATGAATATTTGTTTTTGCGGTCATAGATCCCGCTCCGAAAGTGAAAATATAATATTTTGGTTATGGGAATTACGTCTAATTTTTCTTATTTATTAATGGCATGAATGCTTTTATAATGTTCTTTTCATTGTTGTGCATATTATAATGGTCTTAGTAGCATTTTTTATATCCATAATTACTTATATGGACCAACATAGTAAGGACCTTTTGTCTGCTCACCCAGCTGTGCATTTCTTTGATGCATTTTCTACTTCACCTAATTATTGGAATAGGTGCCTTATAATGCCTTATGAACTTTCGGCTCCAGTGCATCCATCTATGGATAGTTTCAAGGTCGCGTAATCCAAATATCTTATTTGCCTTTTCTTTCGTGTGATAGAATAGTCTTAATGCAATATTGAGCTTTTGATCTTTGACAAGTCATTTACTGTTAACTTTTAGGTTTCTTAACAGGAAAGAAATTGTCTAAAGTCTTTTGTAGAAAACTCTTTACGGTCGTTCATTCTTGAAGGATTGAGCTCCATTGAGATGGAATGATGCTTACTATTTGTGTCTTCTGCAACATGTTCCAAATAATTTATGGATGAGAATTTTATTTTTTTATATGTACAAAGGTTTGTTAAATGTTTATGTTCCTTTTCCATAAATTTTTCTTTATCTTACTACTAAGCAGTTGAGGCAAAATATTATTTATTATCTTATACAAAGGGAGTACATTTTATAAGATGTGTTATATTTCTCTACGGATCCATAACTGAAAGCGGCAAGAGTGCCCATAATTTAAGATTATGATGGTTCGAATCCATCTGGATCCTATTATTATTTATCACAATCAAATCGATATGAATTCGATGATTTTTAATCTATAAAATGAAATATGATGACATGAAATGGAACCTTAATCATGTCTTTTAGCAAGTGCTATTTTAAGCAAACAATGGTTTTAGGTAAATGTTATCGAAATAATTTTAATAGTTTTTTGAAAATGCTATAATATGATGATCAATGATATCAGCCTAAATATGCTATGGCAAGTAAACAACAACAAGTGGAAAATGCTGTTAAAAGATTTCCATAACTTTCATAAACCACTATCTTTTTATAGCATTCGCAAAATTGCTATCATAAAGGGATAGCATTACTTCTCATAGCACGCTGAAAACACTATCAAAACCTATGATAACATTTTTCGTACACTATTAAAAGTATTTTTCTTGTAGTGAGCAACCATAGCCATGGATATTACACCATGTTTTGCTTGATCTCAACGTAGCTAGAGTTCCTCAAACCCAAAGAAGGCAAACCATAACATAAGCATGCATGTCCAAAATATATCAAGATTAGGTGGAACTACACCACCAAACCATAAATATACAACTCGTCCTGGCTATTTCCAACACAACATTGGCACTTCGATGCAATGTCATATATGATCTTCTAAATCAATGGATTTACAACCATCGCATTATACCATACCTGTACCATGGAAGGATTTACTTCATGCCAAACACATTTCAAGCCAGTAATTTTTGCATGAGTAGCCTGAGTTAGATCCCAAGGGTATTTAATATATATAAAAGGACCATTATTAGTAAGTTTCCTTACTACTTAACTCTTTATTAAGTTCTAAGTTAGATCCCAGACATATTGAATATATAGGAAATGGACTATTATTAGACAGTGCCCTTACTGCATAATAATATGTATTCAATAATGTGAGTCGAGTAACTAATATCTCCGATCATATTTAGAATAGGCTTGCAAGTTGTTTTTATTTTTATCCTACTAGATCAATCTCTTGTGATTTTCAATCAAAAGAAACAGTTATATGTTAGTTTCGAGGCTGCAAATTAGAGTTCTAGTGCTACCAAAGGAAAGGTATTTAAACTTTCACCATGCATGATTCCAAACTTTATTTTTATAATATGAAATTTCAAATGCAAGTATGATAAATACCAAGAGCTTCTTCAAAGATAATAGAGACCAGTCAGTCTTGTTTTTGCAAAGTAACCTGATTGAGATTATAGACTTTGCAGTCTATCTGAGGCTTGTAAGAACATCTTCATTGGTGCAACGTATTTGCAAATATGAAAAGAAAGACTACGACTCAATTTGGTTCGTTTCAAAATTGATGCAAATGTAGACATTTTTGCATTTCTAACTACTTCTATGTGTTTGGTTTGATTTGCAATTACAAGTAGTGTCTTTAAAATATTTACATGTGTTTAGTTCACTTTTGTAAAGTAAACAAGTTGCATTCCTATTCAAATGATTCTCCTTTTGCTTGTATCTGGTTCCAGTAAAAAATCTTTGCAGCATAGTTTGTATTTGAGTTTTCTACTTGGGAGACAAAATAGGAGACAAATATGTACCTTTTAAAAGATAAAACAAAATTGTAGTTATCATTTGCATTTGTAAGTAATGCACCAAACCATAGACAAAACATCATTTTGCAATCACTTTGATATGCAATGCATTGCAATTCTGCCCTTACTAAACAAACACATTGGCTTGTATTGCTATACAACTCATTGCAAATGCATTACAGTTACCTTTGCATCTTACTTGCAGAAAACCAAATTGAGCCTTTATACCTTCAAGATTCTAAATGGTAAAAATTGGATCTTACAACTCAACCAGGATTGTTATTCTTAGCCAGAGGAAAACTAGGTGGTAGGCCGTATGTTTAAGAAGTGTTTTCTTCATACATATTTTAATAGTTTTCTATTGGAAATGTGATCAACTATACACTTTGGTTTATCGCTTATTTCCAGAGTTCTGCTTGGTTGGAAAGATAATCTACTGAAGCCCGTATTGCCAAAAGAGTTTCCTGGTCATCTATCTTTCCCCATATCCAAATTTTGAAGGAAACAAGAATGGGTAGCATTTTATGCTCTTTTCTATATTCCATCCTCAATAGATATCAAGATCACTTGGTTAAATTCTATTATTGAACTCCTTGCTTCAAAAAATTTAGAGTGATGTAGTCTCGACATCACAACTTTCTTAGCTAAACACCATCGAATATGACTTTGTACTAGAATGATGCCTACTGCAACAACAATGTGATGTCAAACGGGAAATGGTGTATGAGATGAACTGAACTTATAAGATATCTTGAATTCTTTTCTATGTTTCTTTTTTGGTTCTAGCAGGTTGGTCCTTAAAGGATTTGCTTATCTTTGCAGGAACAAGTAAAGGAGATTAAAGAACTTATAAGCTAGGTAAAGAATCTTTGTATATGTAATTTGACCTTGTGTGAAAAGCCTTACCTTAGGTGAGATGATCGCAAAGAACTCTAGAATTTCATTATTTCCATTTTTTCTTGGGGAGAAAAATGGTAGAATAATTAGTTATGGTAAATATGATGCATACAATTAATTATTTAAAAGTATCTAATCATATTATGCATAATGTAATTTTTTATTTTATTATTTTTAAGCAAAGCAATTTCTTTGAATGTATATATTTAAAGTTAAATTAAAAAAGAGTTCCATATAATTGTTGTAATTTATTAAGGATTGCTTCGTCTCAAGTTGTATTTGTCATTCCATCGCTTTATGCAAGGCATATCAGCCTAATTTGTTATTCTTGCATACCGCCTAGTAGGGCCCAAATATTACTAATAATAATGTATTACACTAATTAGCTGGTATATCGGCCCATACACTGCTTGCCGCTTTCAATCAAATTAGTATTGAACTTGAATGTGTTATTCCTGTTGTAAATACCTTATTACTACATCTGAAGAATGGGATTATATTCACATAAAAAATCTTTTGTATCAGTTCAGGCCTACGAAGGATAAAATATCATGGACATAACATATTATTGTTTAAGTTCTATACTTTTAATCAATTCAAATCTTTGTTACCAATCAACATCAAATTTAATCACATACATAACGTATTTGCGCGTGCATATTTGCTCATGTTCTATAAATGGAGACAAGGTTATCTATTTTAATTGGTTGGCCATTTGAAGAAAATTCAATTTAAGTTTTTTATTTAGTTTCAATTTGAAGTATAGTTTTGTGTCTTAGTGTTAGTAAAAACTCTAATTTTAATTGGGTTAACGTTTATCAATCCGAGTTCTTGCTTTCACGACTTTGATTTACGTTGAATATGCCATCATTGTAAACTGAGGGGGATTTTGAAAGGGCTCCCAATCCTTCATCATTAAACACCCAATATATGCACACCGTCAAACCAACCGATGAGGCTTGTTTGAGCACCTTACTAACTTTGCCTTTTGTTGTTTGGTCAATGAAAAATGCCATTAACCAATATGTATTGAATCTATGGACGTAAAATGGTTGATTCTTTACCACAAATTGGTTCCCTTTACTCTCCAACATCCCCCATTTCTCAGCTCCAAGCATACCCATATAATAAATCCAAGAGCATAGCCGAAATCAAATAGTTTTTTGGGATTAGTAATTCTCAAATACGTATGAATTGAACCAAGGTTTCTATGAAAATATGTTAGAGGGGACAAAAAAAAAAGAGCTAGGAGAGAGATGTCTTTAAGTAGGTTTACTTTGCATCCACAAAAATCAATTTTTTGTTGTAAATGTAGGGGCCGTACTAATCTTTATCTTTCTTTACTCAACAAATGTGATTTAATTTGAGTTATGTCTAATATAATCTAGTCTGCAGAAAAGTTCATCGAGTTTCACATAGCATGATGGACGGTTAAAGCTCAACCATTAAGTTGATTTTTTTTCTTAATATAGATGATTCTGGTGAATTAATTAAGTAAAACAACTACACCCATGGAATCATTCTCACTAAAATTTCAGCTTACACCATCTCCACAGTTCTCATTTGTGGTGGAGACATGGCATTAAATAAATATTGTAGTAGTCAAGATGTAAATCTCTAGGAGTTTATGAAACACTTAAGTAAGTTCTAAATCAATTTTAAGCATCAAGCAGTGATCGACCATAGTTTTCTCTCAACAATTTCAAAACGACCTAGGGTGAGTTTGGCGTGTAAAAGTTGTCGTGTAGTTCAAAACTCCGCTATTATAAAACATGTAGATTTTACCGTGCAGTCAAAACTTTGCGATATGGTTTTAATAAATAAATAAATTAGGTGGCGCGATATTATTGGTTGAAGAGTGCGGGGCAGTTCAAAACTGAGAAGCATGTCAAATTAAACAACTCATCTTACAAGTTTCTGAACCAATCCATAAGGTGAGTTCTGGGGCAGTTTTTCCCTACACCTACCTACTTGATTTGAGGCAAAGCCATTGTAATATCCCAGAATTTCAGGGATTTTTTTTTGTTTATTATTAAGTATTGTTACTATGATTCATATATTGTTATTCGTTATGCATCCATTTATTCCTTTCGGTAGGTTTTGTATGTTAGATTCATTTTATGTAGTTTCGGTGGTATGGTGGTTATTCGAAGGAAGAGGTGGCGTTGTGGCCTTGGGAACCCCTAGATGGGTCGGTGGTGATGTTTATTTGATGTGTTTGTGGTTTGGTGTGGTTCCGGTGAGCCGTTGGATTGGCCGATAGGTTTTCGGAGTTTTCAGAGCAAAAATTTATTTTCGGGGGTTTAGGCGTTTTGGTGGCCGTAAAGCGGTAGCGGTGATGTTTAGACCTTGGGAACCATTTGCTAGGGTTGTAATGGTTGTTCGGGATGTTCCAGTCTTCTGAGGGTCTTGGCGTTATGCGTGGTTCAGGAGGACCTCAGAGTGACATTTCTAGATTTTTCCAGTTTCCGTTCGAACGATCGTTCGAACGACTGGTCGGTTATATATATCATTATCCATTCTCTCTCCTTACATTTCTCTTTCACTCTCTCTCTCTTCTCTTAACCGAATCCTCTCCTCCCTCGCTTGCCAATTTCTTTGTAGATTCTTCGCCGTGATCTCCGCCGTTTTCCCTCGGTAAGTAATTCCTCTCTCTTTAGTATCATTAGTTAATTTCGGTTTTGATGAGAACCCTTGTGATGTTGGACTGATTTAGGGTCTATGATTAGTGGGTGTATTGTTGATTTGAGGAGTATAATCATTGTAGGTGTTGGACGGTGGCGGTGATTGCGTGGGTTGAATTGTTGGTGTTTGGGTGCCTAAAATTATGGGGTTTTCTTGCAGCTGTTAGGGTGGTGATTGGGGTTTGGTGTAGTTAGAAAGAGGAGGTGTGGTGGTTGCTCTAGGTAGTAGTTGTTGCTGTTCTGGAGAGGGCTGCCTGAGCCGACAAGTATGGCCGTTTTGGTTCAGAAATTACTGCCGTAGTTACTGTTATTCTAGAGGAAAGAGAGGACTGTTTTTACCCTCTTCGAACACCGGGTATGTGATTGTTGGGCGGCTGACTTGGTGGGGTTAGAGTGGCATATATTCATGTGATTATGGGTGATCGGAGTAGCGCAGCGTAGCGTGGTGAACCGCGAGTTTAGATGCAGTTTTGTTACTGAATTCAGTTGTGGTGCTGATCTGAAATGCAGTTTCGGGCGGGTATCCTTTGTCGGAGTTACGATTGGGCTCCGGTACTTCATAGTGGCTGATGTTGTGGTGTTCCTGGTCCTTTCCGTGATTGATTTGGAGTTCCGGAAGTCGATTCGCGGAGCACATTTCCGTTGGGGTGCTGTTTGGGCAGTTTCGCCGAGATTGTCGTTCCGAGCATATCGTCAGGCGAGTTTTATTTTCCTTAATAACTAGACTATTATATTGATTTATGAGTTATTATAACACATAGTATATCATGTTTATTACAGTGATTATGTTAGTGTATGGGTTAATTGCTTTGGACACATTCACGGGTTATCCGTTTGGCATACCTTAGGCGAGAGTACTTAAGGGTTTGATAAGTTAGTAGAACCCGAGTAAGTTATAAGTTTAGTTACTAGATAGAACCCGTAGGTTATGATTAGCCTGATGAGGTTATTCTCTGTTGTCGTCGATATGACGATGACTCCTGAGATTCCTCTTAGACCGATTTCATTGAGGGTGGTTCTCATGAATCCTTTATTCGTTGAGGTTGAGAATAAATGCATTTCTCAATATGTTGCGACGCCCAGAGTCGCTATATATATATGTATAATATATTGAGTGTGGTACTGTTGGTTAGTTATTAGGGTGTCCAGCTTGTTTCAGGGCACTAGTAACTTAGTTTGACTATTAGTAGAGACTTATGGACAGCATGTAGGTTTCGCCGCCATTTCTCTGAGATAGTGTAGTTCAGAGACTATAGTTCTCACCTTATAGTATACCACCTTGGTTAGTATGGGTTGCTGGACTTGTTTCCAGGGTAGTCTTGAGGCAACATAGCTTCAGTAAGACTTGGTCTTTGGTTCAGAGCTCGTCCTCTTGCCTGCTATTGTTTTGATTAGTCTTAGGGCTAGTCTAGGTGTACTTTGTGTTCTCGAGGCCTGGTCCTCGAACACTGTCGTTGTGATTGGTGATTATTTAGAATGTTAGATTCCATGTGGGAGTGTGGTATCTCCTGGACTGTTAGTTGTTGATGGTGAGCAGACGGCTTGTCTGTGGTGGTTGGTTGTGGATGTGAACTTCTGATAGTTGGCCTTAGGATTGTTTGCTTATCGTGTTGTGATACTTATTTTTCTCGTGATTCTTAGAGCTGATAGAGCTTACTCGTAAGCCTTCTTTCCCCGGGTTGAGGCTGTTAGGGTTGTGTTCCCCTTCGTCACCTAGGAGGCAGTGAGACAACATGGTTCAGTGAGATCCGCGGCCGAGCCAGGTGGTTTATAAAGTTGTATGTCACCCGTGATGTTGGAATGCGGCTGAAACCTCCTGTTGAATCCAGTTCCAGTACATCTGTGCTGGTGGCTAATGTACATGATTAGGAGGATTGTGAGTTGTTCTATTATTTGGGATTGTTGGCTACTTGTTGGACTCTTGTAGGTCACCCCATGAGTACTAGTCTGTGTTGACAGCTAGAGTACTGTTGTATTTGATGGTAATCATATTGCTTTGAGGAATCTTAGAGACAGATGTTGTTTAGGTGTCGTGACGGTTAAGTTGCTGTTTCATCTAGGATTAGATGGTGCAACTGAGTCATAGGAGGGCATCTATATTATTTTTGGTTACCACGGCTCTCAAGCAGGTGGTTATCCTATTGTGTACTGGCTGTGTTAACAGCAGTTGTATTTCAGTCTCTAAAATCATGCTCACATCCATAGATAATATATTCTCTCCTTATCTTACTGTGATTGGATACATAAGCAACTCTGCATCGACTGGCCCCGATAGGTTGATAGGATCCCTAGATCGGGCTAAATTTTTAGAGGTGAAGATATGGTTGGATTAGTTTTCCTTGTGCCCAGTCTCGTCCCGCTAAGAGAGACATTGTTGGATACTATTTCTTGGTACCCAGTCCTTTCCTGCGAGTGAAGTTATGGTTGGATGCTAGTTCCTGGTGCCCAGACTCCTCAGGCGAGGTTAAAGTACCTATGTTAATATCTTTTAGTCTGGTCGAGCTAGTGCAGTACATCGTACCCTTGTATCCAACAATATCCGGTAAGGTAAATACTTTTTCAGCAGTTGTCAGCCCACTTTAGTCTTGGGGGCTAGCCCTTTGGGTTGACATCGCTAAACTATTGCATTTGGGATAGGTATGGGGCTATCCCACGTCATCATCATCATCATCATCATCAAGCATATCATTGTATCTCAGCATACTTCCAATTCGTAGGTTCTTCTGATAGAAATCCTTAACCCTTCCTGCATTATGTTTTAATATAGAATCTTCTGCACTTGGGATAATCATAAGATTATCACTTTCCATCATATCATCATCTTACCATATCATTGCATTGGGATAATTATGGGATTATCCTAGTTTATCATATTCCTCTACTCTTATCTTAAATTCCTCTTCTTATAATTAATTGTGGTGTCATTAGATTCCTCTTCCTTCTACATATTCCTCTCCTCTCTACATCTACTCTTCCCTCTTCAGTATCTAGTTAATTTATTAGGCTGAGTAGTCTGTTGGTTGCTGTGAGCTTTAGGCTGGTATTTGGTCGTCGGCGATCTCATTCAGCTTGCGGTAGCTTCGGGATTGTACCTGGTTGGGGTTTGGATAACCCGATCGGTTTGTAGTTGCCTGAGGGTTGTTTACCCATGTGTGTGATTTGTATCCCTGAGATTGATTAGTTGCGCGTGGCGCTGAGAGCCACGGTAGTGATTAGAGTGTAGTTAGTGGTCCTTGTGACTGGAGTGTAGATTAACACTCCTTTGCATGAGGTATATTTATTGACAGATTTATTAGTCATCCTATATATATTGATATATATATATATATATATATATATTGCTTATCGTTAGATATCATTATATCCTATTATCATTAATATTTATATCCATCTCATTGGTTAGTATAATCGTTTAGCTATTATTGGGAGTTAGTGAGCTCGTTGTTTGCTCACTCTCACATCCCCCCTTTCAGTGCAGGTTCTTTCAGGTTTTAGTTGCTGCTGTGGTGATCTTTGGGGAGCTGAGCTGGAGGCTCAATCTCCTTTTATTGTAGTTGGGCTTGTTGCGTAGAGGTTTGTAGAATCTTACGTTTAGATTTTGTTATCTTAGTCTTCCGCTGCTTCTATTTTCCTTATTACTCTGTTGTGATACTATTGTGAATGACTGAGCCAGAATTTGTCTACGGCTCAGTTGTTCGTGGGGCGAATCTTTGGATTCCCCAACCTGCACATACTCGAATCTCAGTAATTGGTCTAGCTACAGATTACTGGATTTTAGGGCGTGACAGCCATCCAACCTGGGGTGGAGAACACTTTTTGTAGTAAATTTCAACAGACCTACCTTGCTGGTGTGGATGCTCCAAAATGGCCTCAAATTGTATGTTTAACTTTAGCTTGCCGAAAAAGAGAGGTAGAGCCATTCTAGTTGCTTGCCTGTTTATTAAATGTGTAAATTTGATAAATACCCTAATGTTAATAGATATATTAGACTTGGACCCCATGGTTTGTCAAATATTACGGTTAGACCCTATTTATGCACTTTGACTGTAGATGACTTTAATTGACTGCAGTTTATCCTCTAGCATATCATGTTAACAACACGTGAGTTGATAAAAAATCTGAAGTACCCTAGATGAAAACATATGAGAAAAATATACTTATCACTCATCCATTGGATTGAGGCTAAATAATCCAGCGGTCACAAATCATTTCTTAGGACACGTATTATCATCGTATTGAGTAAAATTGAGCGAGATTTTACCCGCCCATCATTTCTATCTCATTCTCTTTTATTATGGCGAAAAAGGAGAAGAAAGAGAAAGATAAATTGGATGAAAAAGTGGTATTTCTCTCTGAGGATGACACGGTGGTAGCTCCCAGATGACTATGTCTAGCTGAACCTTGATGGAAATACATACCTTTTCCGAGGTAAATCTACTTTATGAAAGCCAAATTTTGTTATTGCTTTGGGATTTTAAGATTTTTTATGAAATCGGGGATTAAAGATTGATTTTTTTAGTATTTACATCCTACATTTGTTATGAAATTGAGGATTTTAGTGACTTATTATGAATTTTAAGGGAGATATTTATATAATGGTATTTCATTTGCAATTAGAAGCATTAAGGATTTGATGGATATGTGGGTATAATCTGATGAAGCAAGAATGATGGGTATACATTTTTATTAGCCCAACAGAAGTGCTTAAGGACGTGTTTCAGGATGGGGACTATGTAATGCTAGATGGGGATAATTTAAAATTTATCATCTCCCCATGGTAGTCACAAGAAAAGAATACAACCCCTATTAAGAACAGCAAAACCCTAGATAAATTCAGAACTGCCAAAACGAAAGTTATGTCCAAGGAAGCCCCAGTTGAAAGAAACTAAAGCAACACCAAAGAAAAATGTAAGAAAAGCTGCAAAGGTTATAAAGAGATAACAAACCCGAATTAAATTACCCAAAACAAAAGTGGCCAAACATTTAAGAAGACAATTACCCTACTAGAAGAAAACTTAAATGAGTTACCTGAACATTATCACAGTGACAAAGAACTTGGTAATGATGGTGATGATGTGATAGACATAGAGGGGATTGAAGAAATTAAAAGTGAGAAGGAGTGTAGTAACCCAGATGAAGAAGTAAATAAATGGATTAGGCATGCCCAAATTGGGATTGAATGGTTAGGCCATGAGGATGGCTACTATAGCACCCACTCCTCCCAGGAATGGGACTATGTTCCTTGTGCCGAAGAACTTAAGAGAGGTTCCAAATTTAAAGGAGCTGATACACAGTGTAACAACGTATATGTTAAGGGGGAGGATGACAAAGAGATGCCTATACTAGATGGTCAATACAAATAGCTAGAAGCTGGGATGAGGTGGGCAAATGCGTATAAGGCAAGAACATATTTTAAAAGGTTTGGAATTTTGAATAAATTCACTTACTATTACAAAAAGAATGAAATAACTGGGCTGAGAATGAAATGCACAAATCCTGTGTGTGAGTGGTTGGTATTGGTTTCTAAATACAATGATGGGCAAACTATGATTCTAAGGTATGGAAACTTACAGCATAATTATGAAGGCAAACTTGAGGCACAAAATTTATTGGAAAATGTACAATGGGTGGCTACAGAAGTTGAATCACTGGTTAGGGATATAAGGGCAATGGCTACCAAGGGAATCAAAACTAGGATGAAAACCAAATTTGGTGTTGTGGTTTCTTATTGGACTGCTTGGAATGCTAGACAAATTTATATGGTGAGAATAGTGGGGTCATATGCTCAAGGGTACCAAATGTTACCTTCATTATGAGATGAGATTTTGAGGTCCAATCCTGGTAGTATTGTAACAACTTGGAGAGATAATGATACACTAAAGTGAAGATGCACTCATGTAGCATTCAAGGCATCTTTAGATGGATTTATTAAGGGATATAAACCTATACTTGGCTTAGATGGATATTTCTTAAAAGGCAAGTATGGTGGTGTTTTTCTATCAATCCTGAGTCTTGATGCCAATAATGGCTTTTTCCCAATTACAGTTTACTTATGAAGAACTGAATGTAAAGAAAGCTGGCTTAACTTTTTGACTAAGATGCAACTTTATTTGGTGATACACCAAACAAAGTTAACTTTTATTTTTGATAGGCAGAAGGGGCTTATTGATATAGTAGGTGAGATTCATCCACATGCAAATCATAGGCTCACTTTCAGATACATGTTTAAAAATACGAAGAAGTACTATAAAGGAGCCCACTTGGAGAAACTTACATGGGCAGCTGCAAGAGCTTGTAAACAAACTGAAAAAAAAGGGATAAGTTTGCTATTGACATACCTGGTGCTAGAGAATACTTGGATAAATATCCATATGACTATTGATGCAGATCATACTTTGATTTTACTTCAAAGTGTGAGCATATCATCAATAATTTTAGTGAGTCCTTTAACTAACAGATCATGAAGATAAGAGATAAACCATTGGTCAAGGCTTTTGAGAGACTGAATTTGATGTTAATTAAACTAATGTTTGAAAGAAGAATCAAGGCTCAGACATGGGATAAAGGTGGTCAAGTACCAAGACCTGTTCAGTACATTGACTATTTGATGGCACACTATGGAGAGTATGGCATAAAGGAAAGGGAACCAGATGAGTACGTATCTATTGGGAGTACTGGGGTAAGGTGGATAGTTAATTTAAAAGAGTGGACATGACAGTGCATTGAGTGACAATTCACTGGTATGGCTTGTATTCATGCTACTAGTGTGTTGGCACCAATGAATCAAGGATTGAAGAGGTAAGTCAAATTTAGATATCACATTTGTTAAGTTTATTTGCCTTGTATCATACTTATTAACTGACTTCTTTTGATTTAAAGTTTTAAGTTTTTTTCATCATATCACTTTGTCACCTCATATGTGGCCATTTATTGTGGTATTATACACCCAGTCTCTGATGAATCTCAATGGAAAGCTATAAGTAAAACTAGTTTATCTTCTCCCAAACTATATCTTTATGCTCATATGAATTATATGTGAGGTTTATGTAATTTTTTTTTTGTAGCCACCTACTATAGTTGATCCACCACAACTTTAAAGAGGTAGAGGGATGCCTAGAAAAGAGAGAATTAGAGGTGATGATGAGAGAAATAAAGAACAAACAAAATATTGGAAATGTGGCATATTTGGTGATAAAAAAACCCCTTGTAAAGGTGTTCCAATCCGAGTGACTATGATTACTACTCCTAGAGGGAGGGGGAGACCAATTGGAAGTAGACCTAGGCTAAACTTGAGTCAGTTACAATAATCAGACATAACCACTCAATCACAACAAACACCAAGAGGTATAGGAAGGGGAGATAGAGGAGGAAATGACAGAGGAAGGGGAAGAGTTGGAAATGCAACACCATTAACTAATGAAGGAAGAGCTGGAAATGCAACACTGCATCTAACAATGGCAGAGGAAGGGGAGGTAGAACTCCAAATACAAGAAATGGTTCTAACCAAGGCAGAGGAAGGGAGGGGGGTAGTGGACTATGACACCAAGGTATCGCAGATTTGTAGATGAATGGCTAAGCAACTCAGTTATTGCACATGCTCCAAGTAAGTCATTACCTTCGCATGCTCCAAGCTATGAAGAGAGGCCAATACTTGTAATACCAGCAATGCCACCAAGGCAGTCAAATGCATTCAATACTGCAGCAAGGCAAAATTGGAAGCTCTAATGTTTGGAAATTAATGGCAAAATTAGTCTGGTGTTAGATGTCTAGTTTTAAAACAATCTAAATTTCTCTTATGTTTTATGTTTAGATAAATTTGGTAATTTCAATTTTATGTATACTTTTTGAATTGCCACTTTGGTAATTTCAATTTTATGTTTGGACACTTTGTGGTTTATGAATGTTGTTTATGAATATTTTTATTTTAGTTTATGTTTTTCTTTTCATAGTCCTTTGTTTTATGTACTCTTCTTGAATTGCCAAATACCTTGTATTTTTCTTTACATGCAGGTATGAGAACGTTATACTCGGGGAGAGAACACAAAATGTGAATGTTGTGTTACATGTCATATGGAATTATACATTTGTAGGTATTACTTCTCCCAACCTCCCAACTACTTTTTATTTTCTTTTGGTTTGACTATGGATTATGAGAAACATAAGTATTGAAGAGTATTAATTTGGCCTATAAAAGCCTATTTTGCAACCCCCAGCATTATCAAAACACCAACTCATTTTCATCATCATCTAAAATGGAGAGTGATGGAAATGATAATTCAAGAGCCAAAAAATACTACACTTCATCTGAAGATGAAGAAGAAAGAGATTATGATTACCCCATAGATAAAGAAGATGAAGATATGAGTAAGGATGGTGACTTTGATGAAGAGTAGAGTGAGGATTCTGATGAAGAAAAGACTGAAGATGAGGAAAGAGATAAAGATGGGGATGGGGACTCTGATGAATCTGATGACTCTGATGGTGATGGTAGCAATGGGGATGAAGGTAGCAATGGTGATGATTCTTCAGGTAAAGGAGATGGTGGTGATGGCAAGGGAAAGTCTATGGTGGTGATGGCCCACAAGCCAAGAAGGTGAAAACCTATTCTTCTGGAACTTCCATTGTTAGTTCCAACACTTTGATCAACTAACTTAGGCTATGGTGGTGATGGGAATAGAGATGATGGTGCAGTTTCTGTCTTTTATTTTTGTTCTAAAGTTATGTGTTGTGTCTATCTTGTTGAATAAATGAAGTATTTTGAATGGATGAAGTATTTTGCTATATTTTATCAGCCTTTCTAGAGTAAAATGTTGAATGGATGAAGTATTGACACCTTAGAAAATTCTTGTTGTCGTTTAATATTGTGAAGGATATCAAAAGCCTTCTAATACCTTGGCATTTAGGAATCCTATATTTGGTGTAGAGCCAAGGACAACACTGAGGGTTGTAGCCTTCAAGATCACACATTGCATACTAAAACTCATTTGAAATAACAAAAGAAATACAACATTAGATAATAGAGTTTCATAAATAAATAACCCCTCTATTTACTCAAATATTATACTAAACACCCTCTGCTTGTTTACAAATCCAGGCTATGCACCCTGTATCTAAAATTATATTAATGGAGAACCAAACTTTATTTCTTTCAACTAAGACTAAAATTAGGCACAATGATTACCTTTGTGTATGATTGGTTTCCACCTCCCATGTCTAATCTTTATATTTGTTGGCTAGGGTTTCAAGAACATTTAGGGAATATGATGGAAATGGTGAAAGAAGGAAAAGTAAGGAGGACAAGGAAAATAGTATGAGAGAAGAGAGAAGAGAGAAGACCAGTTTAGAGTTATGAAGTTCAGAGAAGGAAGAATTTTTACTTCTCTTCAGCTGCCAACGTCAACGGTCAAATCCTCTTAATCGTTCTATCAAAATGTGAGTATCTCGAAGACTTTTGTTTATTTGATTTATTATTATTATTATAATTTTTAATCTAAAAGGGTAGTTTTACCTTTTGAAAATGTTATATTGGATGGACTCTGTCAGAACTAGTTGACTGCAGCCAAAGTGCAAAAGTGGGGTGGACCCTAATATTCGATAAACTGTACAAAGTCTAATATACCTATAAACATAAGGGTATTTATCAAATTCACCCTTTATTTAACATCCATAAGCTCAAAAATATTACCTCCAACTTTCGTGTATCTCGTGCCAATTCCAATAAAACAACCCATATGGCTTTAGTTTGTAGTTCAAACTACCTAATCCAGCATTAGACTGTTAAACTACAATAGTTACTCTATCATATTTTGGTGATAAATTACCAAATTAAGAGCTATAACTTAGCACTGATTCAAACTGCCAAAGCCTTGTATCATGTGGCAGTAATTTCAATTGATCGATCATTGTCATTGTACTTCACTCTTATCCGCGCTATCAGGGGCGGAACTTGGATTTCAGGTTGGGGGGCAAACATATTATGGGGGTTTGGCCTTGATTTTTTTTAAAGGGTATATTAGTAATTTTAGTGGGATATTTACTAACATTATTGATTAATTACGTAATTTCTTTACGTAAACTAAACAAGTTATTAACATATCTAAAGCATAACTTTTCATGAAAGAAATAATTTATTTTAAAGAAAAAAATTTATAAACAAGATCCTAGTAGATCTAGGGATTCCTGAGAAATCCATAACCAATATAGCAAATGCTACCATGAACAATTGAATTACCTAAAAATTAAAAACTAAATCCATTAATTTATTAGCAAATCTATAAGCTTACAAGAGGCTTCCATAAGTTTAATATTTATTCAGTAAAAGTATAAGACTTTACATATTTGGAATTTCACAAAAAACTTTATATATTGATAAATATTCAAAAAGGCACAAAAGTAATTGTCCACGCCTTTTAATAAAAAAATTACTCAAGAGTGACAAAGACATGTGGCCAAATATTAATATACAAATTACAGCTAAAAATATTTCCTACAATCCCCCGCAAAACAAAACGCTTCTATTATCGAATCTTAACAAATACTTTGAGCCAAATCCCATTAAATGTAGACAACCATGCAATCTGTGAGGTACTCATCTTCCATGCTTTGAGCAAATACTTTGAGCAAATTCCCTTTCCAATGTAAGCTCATCGAACCTTGTCACGTTGGTTAATATTATGCTGCCAAATTAGAACACGTAGTTCAGGATCACGTTTAAGAGAAATAACAACATCTTCTGGTTCAACTGTAATATCTACAATTTCTTCCTCTTCTTTGTAAATAATTTTTTCTTCTACTTCGAGAGGAGCACCAAAAACTGTTCAATAGGAGAAACAATTTCTTCCAATTCAATAGGAGAAATAGCAACTTCTACTGGTTCAATAGGAGAAACAATTGCATCCAATTCTATAGGAGCAGCAACAACTTCTACTGGTTCAACATGTTCTTCAAGTTCAGCAGGAGGAACAAATTCATGTTCAAGTCTTTGCAATTTAAAAGGATGTTGCTCAGAACTATAAAATGCAGAAGATGTATTACCTTTTGATTAATTGCTATTTGGTCTCTTGAAGAAGGATAATTTTTTTTTCTGCATTCTAACCTATAATAATAAGATACAAGCCCAAAAGGTGTAAAGAACATTAGAAGTTGAAATACATTTTAAACCCCAATTCAAATTAGTACAAACCCTCAATTTCCTCCTTATATTAAGTATTTTCCTTACCCCATTATAGTATGTATACCTATTTGAAAATTTTCAATGTTTGGGGTGCATAAAAAACTAATTAAGAATCCTAAAAATCAAAAACAAGTAAAAGCCAGGCATAATAAATTAATCACACAAAATTAGAGAAATAGAAATGTATACCTAGTTTTGTAAAATCAATGTTGGGGCTAATCAACAACCAGACAAACAATTTCAGATTTTCTGGGCAAGCTTCTCCTTCTACTCACAATATTGACCCATTGCCCATCTCCTTTGTTGTCGAAACGTGAGCTGTGAGGCAATTAGTCAATGACTAATCAGCAACCAGATTGAGATAATCAAGACCAGACCTAGAGGCTAAATCAAGAGGAATGAAGAACAAAGGCAGTAGCTACTACCTTTGTGTGCAAGAGAGGACTGAAGATAGGTAGAGAGAGGACCGAGGAATGAAACTAAACAACTTCTCGCTATTGTTTTGGTTTTGTCGGTGACTCGATGTGGGTTCTCAAGATCCAAATGCTTAAACAACTTGAGCAAAACTACTAAGTATGGAAGGTAGAGCAAAATTGGGAACATGTTGTCATGATCCAAGGTCAACACGGCTAATAATCTCGGTTGAAATTGGTGCGAGATATTCGAATTGGTCGGGTCGAGGCATGTGCATTGATATTTTTGCGGCCATGATTTTTTTATGCAAATTCAAGTACACGTGCAGCTTCACCATCCAGTCGGCCATGATAAATTATTACGCCTTTCCCGTCGAAAGATAAGATCCACACAGCAATTACCAGCCGACGACTTCATAGTTATGCATATTAATGGTATTGTCACCTATACTAATCAATACACACTTTGATATTTGGAAAAAGGATGGATCCAAGGTGATTTGGGTTCATAATTATCACAATTTCCCAAATTGTTGGGTAAACCCTGACCCCTGTGGATGGTGAATCGAACTCTGGACCTTTGATTCTTACTATTAAAGCATAGTCACAAAATGCTAAAATGGCCGCAGGTGATATTTTTTCTATGAAAACTATATGAGCAAGCACAATCTAATGACATCTAGATAAAATAAAATGAACACCTTTAAGACCGCCTAAATGGGGCAAATATAAAGGATGTACATTTATACAGGTTGCAATTATAAATTTTAAATAATTTGAATATCAGGACCAAAGATTTTGGTGCATTTAGTGAAGTTATGCATTTATAGCAAATCCAGCAGCAAGTTGGGGTTTGGGTGTGGGCTCTGACCGGGGGGCCCATAAAAAACCCAACCCACACCCAGCCTCTCCTAGCAGCAACTTTGGGTTTGTTATGTGGTTTTTTTTTTAAAATTTAACAAGGAGGAGTTCTGATTACCGTGCAGTGTTCCCTATACCGCGCGGTGTTCCTTTTACCGTGCAGTAATCCTTTTACCCCCGCTTCAACTGTTATAATTTTTGCTTCCTAACTCGACTCAATCTTCATATTATATTTCTTCCACTCTCTAAATTCGAAGGTAAAAACATTATTCCCCCAACAAATTTAAAATGGAGATGCCACAGGGAAACCCCCACGCCATTACATTACATGGGTTTAGAGTGACAATAGATCCAGAGCGAGTCATAACACGGTCGAGGTTCGGAAGGAAGAAAAAATGAGTAGAATTTAGAGATTTCCAACAAACCCAACCTATACCAAACCAACCCCAAGAAAACCACCCGTAAAGGTTTATTACCCAACTCCCAGATGGTGTCTGTTATATCTATTACACTAGCAAGGAACTCATGGTAATGTTATTTCCATAAATAAAGTGTTTGTCAAAATGCTTCAATGAAAATAATTGGAATTCGATGCGTCTGCACAGTACATTCACTATGGTAATCAAAGTATGGAAGGAGATTTCCATAATTCCATCAATTAGGGATGCCGTGGTCAAGATATTCGGTAGCTTAATGGATATACACTTTGGTAATTCCGATAATCGCCTAATTCAGGCGCTTCTAGAGTGTTGATGGCCAACAACGTACGTATTTTTATTCCTATGTGCGGAGATAGGGGTCACTCTATTGGATTTCCAGATGCTAACATCATTATTAATTGGTCGATATCTAACACAGATACCGTATGACGACACATGGAGTATTTTATCTAATACGAGGAAATTGCTCCCAAAGATTGAATCCATCAATATAAAGAGTAGAAACATCAACATTTCACATTTGAGGACATACTTGACCGTAATAGTTGATCTGGAGGATGATATTACTATTGCTCGTACTTTTATCCTCTTCATAATGGGACATTTGTGGTTCCAAATGGCCAACGACACTGTCCCACTTGGATATCTCGCGGTTGCGGCCGATTTGGACGAGGCTGCCGAATATGATTGGGGTTATGCTATTCTTGCTTCCCTCTACCAAAGTTTGGATACCATAGTCACGACCGGGGATGCCATCACTGGATTTTCTAAACTTCTTGAGGTACGCTAATACCTTTTTCTTACAACTTACAAATTAAATATCTTCCAATAAATATCTTAAATAAAATTTCTAATTACTTTTTATGTTGGTTCGAAATGTAGTATTAGTTCTACGAGTATTGCGGGGATGGTCACCCTATTATCAAGGTAGAGGTTAAGTTCTCGGCCTATTCGTGCCTCAGAGCATGAGAGAGGGGGAATAGGAGGAAAACAAATAACCAGGCAGGCAATTTGATTATTCTAGGCAGATACCACATTGACCACCAAACTATTGAGATGATCACCTGGCGACCTTGGTTAGATTATGTGGTGTCTAAGTTAGATGATGTACGAACTGTGTCGCTCCTATCCCGTAAGAGGATGCCACTTCAAGTCCCAAATAGAAACTGCGAGTATTACTTGGGGGATAGATGTTGGAGGTAGTTGACTGGTACTGCGGGTATTCTTTTAGATATTCCGCTTGGTATGTCGCCACATCTTAGTCAAGCGGATTTATAAGCGATGAGAAAGCCGGCTTCATTGACTGTGAGCAGTTCATGTTAGGAGAGGAGTAAAAGACTTATCTCTCATATTGGGCTGACCAAACTGGGGAGGTAGGCTACTTGTTGACAGATTCATAAAGGATGGGGAATATAGATCTGTTCGGGCCCTTTGTACTCAAGGCTGGTATTACACCCATGGTGGTTACGCTAGTGTTGATTCATAGAATATCCCAGGACTTCAGTTTGCCTAACGAGCCCGAGAGGCCAGACCCGGGGATGCACATGGAGTGGACAGGAAGGCATAAGCTGCTCTCCATCCCCCGCTTAAAGGACCCGGCACCCATGTCTACTTATTACGGTGCAGAGGAGCTGTGACACTTGATTCAAGGTATACGGTGACTTTTCCTTGTAGTATATGTGCAGGATGCCTTGAGGCTCCAGGAGTTAATTGATGAAAATGCTACTCTGAGGAGGTACTTGGACAATGTAGACAACAAGCTATATCTGCATGTAAGTAATTTATTTATGTATTTATTATTTTATTCTTTTCTTAATGTCATATTTATTTTGTCAAAATATTTTTAAATTTTCTTTGTTCTGTTTAGGACCTACATCAGAGGAGGGGACGTGATGTACGGGTAGTGTCACTACCGCCTTGAGGTGGTGCGAGGATGAGGCAGGGGAATTATAGATTTTGCCCACGATCCAGGATGTGTTCGTGTTAAAACACATATGATGTTGTTAGATAAACCACTAAATCTATGGTCAAGCATTTAGTGGTTATACTTTCAAGAGATGGTGAAGAGTGTCTTGGAGAATTATCAACTGAACCATGGCTAGCCTGAGTAAGTTCTCTAGTGTTTCCTCTTTCTAGATTTTTAAATCAAGTATATGGCTAGTAGTACTTGTTTATATCAAAAGTTATGATACACCAAACCGAAGCAATGGTCAAGCCTTCCATATGATGCTCTAACTTATCAATCATAAAATACTAAGAGAAAACTAATTAGAACCTAATTAATATCAACTATTACTCATCCAAGAAGATGCCTCATCCTAGCCTTAGCAAGAAGATTAACCACACATCTCGGGCTTCATCGTATTAACAAAAATTAAACTTAAAGAGCAGAAGAGGCAGTTAAATAATACTTATGACTTTATTTCTTCTAAACTTACTCCAATATGAGATGCCCAATTATAATAGGGGGTAGGTTCCTTTTATAGGTGAAGGAACCCAAATTTAAAAACTATACATTAAATTGTAAAGAATATTTTCATATTAATATCTTATAATTTTACAACTAATCTCCTAAGATTCTTGCATATAATTCACTTAAGTAATGTTAAGATCTTTCTTCATGGAAACTCTTGCATATATCTTAAATATAAAATATCTTCTTGGATCTTGGATGCAATATATTCTTTGATCTTATTCTCTAAGAATATTTGTTTATATATTTCTTTCATCTTGAGAGCAAATATATTGTGTCATTGACTTTTGATGCTATGAACTACTAGAGACACTTTTACTTGACTTCAAGAGGTTGGTTTCAAATATCCATCTCCAATAGCTGTAATCAAACAAACGAACATAAGTACCTAAAATTTTATATAATGGACGACTAAAATAAATCTTTGGGAATATTAAAAATGTCATAATTACATGCTCATCAAATACCCCCAAACTTGTCTTTTGCTCGTCCTATGTAAAATAAAATAATAGCCACTTTCGCAGGGAGCGTGATTGCATTTAACATATACAACAAGCCGTTAAACCTCCAGGTTTAGCCTGGTGGACGAGTGTTGTCTCGTGAGGGTTTGCAGTGACTATACCTACAAAAGTCAATAATGACATTTTAAACAATTCTAGAATGCACATGACTCATTTCCTTTGAACTTACCCTTACTTAATTATGAAAAAAATATATCGATGGAGAAATACTTAAACTTGTTATTCTCCCAAGTATACCAAAAAATATTTTAAGATTATTCAAAATAAGAGGTACTACCTCAAGATTAGAAAGTGATTCAAGTATTTTTCTTTAGCTATATTTGGGTGTACAGTAAAAATAGCTTTATCACCTAATAAGTTGTCTAGAATAATTTACTCAATTATTTGGTAGTCCAGTTCTTACTGGAATAAATTTAACAGTCAGTTTGGCAAGTGCCTTAGACAATTCGTATTCCTAGAATTTTACTTTTTTTTCTTCTTTTGCAAGCCTTTTCTTTTGAGTACTTTATTTCTTAGTGAATCCTCCGTAACAAGGAGGTTTTGGTCGATAATCCTTGCTAATTGGCTAAGGTTACTAGGGTGTGGCGCCCCATCATGACCTAGACTCAGGATTCTCATAAGTAATATTTTTTTGTGCTCCTTTCGCAAAGTTCATGGCCAAACTTAAGATTGGTGATAAGTTTTCCTCTTTCAGTTCTTAATCATGCGAGTAGCCTTGCAGTGTAAAAGTTTTTAGAGCACATTTGGCTTATTTTTTATATTTTTTTAGGAATGAATTTATTCTTAGGCAGTTGTCTCCCTTGTAGCAAACTATTCCTAACATAAATGGTAAATTTTCCTTATACTGGGCAAAAATCTATTGAAGGTATTAATTGTAAAACTACTATGACGTGCACGTTTTCCAAATATGCCAAGTTAACTTAAATCAGTCGCTAATAAAGAGATAGTAGATCATGCTTAAGATATTCCAAAATATTCTAGTGTATACTTGGCATAATTTTAAAATTTAGGCTTTTCCATAATATTTATGTTAAGTAAAATCAGTTTAAGTGTTTGGCAATTCGTAAAAAATATATCATAAATTCTCAAAGTGCCATTATTTCACTTTTCTTTAAAAAACATTTAAAGAAATGGTTTCCTACTCCCTAACATAAATCAAACATTGCCCTTAATATTTGAGAATAAAAAAATTAATTAAAGAGAAAAACTAAAAAATTTCACCTGAATGTGACATGGGTTGCCTCCCAGGAAGCGCTGAGTTTACCACCTTCAGCCAGACTAATTTACCCCCATAATTAAATGATGTCGCAATGGTACAATAAGGGTACACAATATCAGCTCTGATATACTAGATCATCTAGAAATGTTATCTCTTTATCAAAAGTGTAGAACTCTAAGTATGGTTTTAATCGTTGGGCATTGACCTTAAAAACATTTCTGTTCTTAGGATCTTCAACCTCTACGGCCCCATGAGGAAAAATTGTTTTAGCCGCATAGGGACTATGCTAACGGGATCGTAGTTTCTCGGGAAATACACGAAGCTAGAGTTATAAAGTAATACATTTTGATTGGGCTCGAAGGTTTTACGAATAATTGATTTATCGTGAAAAACTTTGGTATGTTCCATATAAATATTTAAACTTTCATAAGCCTCATGAAGGAGTTTATCCAACTCAAAAAGTTGAAGCTTTCTCTTGGACCCAGCTTGGTCTATCTTAAAGTTAAGAGCCTTTATGGCCGAAAGAGCTTTGTGCTCTAGTTCCGCAGGCAAGTGGCAAGCCTTCCCAAAGATAAGCCTATAGGGTAACATTCCAATTGGGGTTTTATAAGCTATTTGATAGGCACTAAGAGCATCATCAAGATGATCTGACCAGTCATTGCGATCAGTTCTAGCAACTTTTTCCAAAATTCTATTAATCTCCCAATTGGAAACTTTTACTTGACCACTTGTTTCTGGATGACAAGGTGTGGCAAGTTTATGAGTGATAGAATAATTTTTCAATAAAGTTTGAAAAACACGACTACAAAATTGTTTCCCACCATCACTTATAACTATTCGAGGAGTGCCAAAATGATTATAAATAAATTTCATAAATTTGACCACATGCCTATGGTCATTTATCGAATATGCTACCGCTTCGACCCATTTGGTGACATAGTCAACTGTGACTAGAATATAAAGGTTTCTGCGAAATGAAGGAAACGGACCCATAAAATCCCTCTCCCAATCATATAAAATTTCAACAATAAGAATAATTTTTAGGGGCATTATGTTGCGGTGAAAATATTATCGGTCCTCTGACTTCTATCACAAGTGGAACAAAAGGTCTGTGTATCACGAAAAAGGGTAGGCCAATAAAGACCAAATTGAAGAATTTTGGCAGCCGTTTTCATGGCACTGAAACGCCCTCCACAGGCATAGGTATGGCAAAACATGAGTATGCTCTGGAACTTATTATTTGGAATGCATCTTCTAATAACTTGGTTAGAACAAAATTTGTACAGATAAGGATTGTCCCAACTGAAATGTCTAACCTCGTGTGAGAATTTGGTTTTATCTTGCTTAAACCAGTGGTCAGGTAATCGTTCAGTATCAAGATAATTGACAATGTCGGCATACATAGGTATTTGTATAATAGCCATAAACTGCTCATCAGGAAATGTCTTTAAAATAGGGAGAAGATCTTCACCACCTTCGATCAGAAGTAGGGAAAAATGATGTGCTACAACATTTTTATCACCTTTCTTTTCTTTAATTTCGATGTCAAATTCGTGTAATAAGAGGATCCATCGGATTAACCGAGGCTTAGCATCCTTTTTGGATAATAAATATTTTAAGGCCGCGCGATTGGTGTAAACAATAATTTTTGACCCAGCAAGATATAACCAAAATTTTTCTAATGCAAACACAATGGCTAATACCTCCTTCTCAGTGGTGGAGTAATTTATTTGTGCATCATTGACTGCATGGCTGGCATAGTAAATAACATGAGGTTTTCTATGTACTCTTTGGCATAAAACTCCTCCAACAGTGTAGTCAGATGTATCACACATCAATTCAAATGGAAGATCCTAGTTGGGAGGTTGGATGATTGGAGCGGAAGTTAATAAATGTTTGAGCCTCTTAAAAGCTCTAGAACATTCAACATCAAAGTAGAAATTAGTGACCTTAGTAATTAAATTGCACAAGGGTTGGAAATTTTTTCTAAAATATTTGATGAACCGGCGATAAAACCCCGTATGGCCTAGAAATGATCGAATGGCCTTAACTGTATGAGGAGGGGATAAGGAAGCAATAATATCGATTTTGTCTTTATCAACTTTTTTCCCTTTGATGGAGATGATATGTCCAAGAACTATCCCTTGGGTCACCATGAAGTGACACTTCTCCCAGTTTAACACAAAATTTGTTTGTGTACATCGTTCTAGCACGAGCTCCAAATGGTGCAAACATTAATCAAAAGAGGATCCAAACATTGAAAAATCATCCATAAAGATTTTGATAAATTTATCAACCATATCATAGAAAATGTTCATCATACAACGTTGAAATGTAGCAGGTGCATTGTACAAGCCAAATAGCATACGTCGATAAGCATAAGTCCCGTAGGGACATGTAAATATAGTTTTCTCCTGATTTTCTAGAGCGATGGTGATCTGATTATATCCAGAATAACCGTCAAGAAAACAATAATGTCATTTTCCCGCTAATCGCTCAAGCATTTAATCAATGATGGGAAGTGGAAAATGATCTTTTCTCATGATCGTGTTCAACTTTATGTAATCGATACAAACACGCTACCCGGTGGTCATACGGGTAGGGATTAATTCATTATTCTCATTTTCGACTGCAGTAATCCCTAATTTCTTGTGTACAACTTAAACAAGGCTGACCCACTTACTATCCGAAATAGGGTATATGATACCCAAGTCTAATAGCTTGAGAACATCCTTCTTAACCACCTCCATCATAGTTGAATTAAAATGCCATTGCATTTTGCACATATTTTTAGCACCTTCCCCGAGATTGATGCGATGCATGCACACGGCCAGGAGATTTCTCTTCAAGTCTGCTATAGACCACCCTATGGTTGATTTATTTTTTCTAAGGATACTCAACAATCTACCTTCTTAGTCAACATCTAGATTGGAAGCTATTATTATAGGTAGAGCTTCGGAATCACCTAGAAAGGCATACTTGAGAGTATTGGGTAATGACTTGAGGTCTAGTTGAGGTGGTTTAACAATGGATGGAATAGGGAAAGTAGTTGATGGCTCAAGAGGTTCTAGTCTAGGTTTCCATTTGGATATGTTAAAAATAGGAGTTGAGTCGATTAAATCATTAAATTTGTCAAAGATTGTATCTTCATTAAAGTCCTCACCAAAGTTTACAAGACATGATTCTAAGGGGTCGTCAGAAAATGATTTAGGGAACGACTTATAAACTAGGGAGTCAATCATATTCTGTTTAGCCATGTCATCAGAATGAGGGTCTTGAGTATTATTGTTAAAAGCATTGAGTTTGATCTTCATGTCTCCCATTGATAATTGTAAGACCCCATTAAAGCAACTAATTATGGCATGAGCAGTTGCAAGGAATGGGCAGCTCAATATGACGGGGATCTCACAACTTGGATTCTTTACATCTTTAATGTCAAAAACATCAAAGTCCACTGGAAAAATGAGAGTATTAACCTTGATAAGAATATCCTCAAGGATACCACGTGGGTATCGTATTGATCTGTCAGCCAATTAGAGTATCATTTGGGTAGGTTCAAGTTCTCCAAGTCCTAATTCTTGATAGACTGGGTAAGGTAGGGCATTCACACTAGCACCTAAGTTAAGTAACGCTCTATCCACTTTGTGATCTCCAATTTTACCAGGGATGCTTGGGCTTCCAGGATTTTGAAGCTTAGGTAGGGTTAATGCCTCATTCAAGAAGACATTCTTGTGTACATTGATTTTCCTTTTCCTAGTGCACGTATCCTTATGGAATTTGGCATATGCATGGGTAAGCGTGACGGCATCGAGTACTAGAATATTTATATGAACATGCCAAAATGTATTTAATATCTCGTGAAATTGAATCCCTTTATTAGCCATAAGAAGACGCTATCGATAAGAAACCTTTGGCTTAATATGTGCCTTTTGTATGAAAATAGATGTGGTAGGAAACTCCTTAGATTTATTAGAAGGTTCTTGGGTGTGTACTACAACTGGTTCACTCGTACCTACCTCATCCTCAATAGTAATGAGTGTTGGCTCAGCCCTAGACATTTCAACTCGGTTATCAATTTCTCTACCACTTCGAAGAGTGGTAATGGCATTAAGCTATTTTATGATTTAGCTAACATCAAACCCTGGTGGTCCTTTAAGATTAGATACAGGATCGCTAGGTAACTTACCTGGGGGTCTCTCATATAATACATTTGCCAATTGTCTTATCTGAGTCTCTAAATTATAGATAGATTGGGATGTAGAATTTTGATTCACCAAAGTCTATTGTTGGAATTGCATCATTTGTTGCTGAAATTGTACTGATTGTTACATAAAGGGAGCAAGGGTATCATCCAAAGATGGTTTGGGTGGAAACTGTTTGGATGACTGAAAAGATTGCAGAGATGCCTGAGGATAAGATTTAGAAATGGAATTTCTAGGCAAATAGGACTTGAGGTTTGTGGCTTTCCGAAACCTGAACTAGGTTGGTTGTTCTTCCACAAAAAATTTGGGTGGTTCTGCCAAGTTGGCTTGTACGGGTCAAAGGGCCTCTTGTAGGTATTATTCAAAGCATTCACTTGCTCATGATTGTCATTCGTTTCATTGAGCATGAGGTACATTTGAGTTACATGGGTTACATCATAAAAAATAGCGCAACCCTATTGCTGAACCATGTTCACATTAACCTTAGATTGATTCATTGCCATACCTAAATTTTTTGGGTAAAAGTATCTAATTGGGCTTTGATGGCCGTTCCCTCACTCACTTCGTATAAGCCACCTTTTTTGGCTGTACAAATATTTTTATGTGGATCAAAGTCCCACTGCTGAGAGTTCTCAGCTAATGTCTCAAACTCCTCAAAAGCTCTATCAGGTTCAAGATCCTAGAATTCGCCCCTATGCATGGATTCTTGCCTATAACGATTCTCATATGTCATTCCACGATACAAGATTTTGGCAAAATGTTGTTTTTCAAAACCATGATGGGGACATTGTGATAGAAAATCTATATATCTCTCTCATGCCTCGAAAAACGTTTCACTCTTATTTTGAGCAAATTCAACAATTATATTTCTAAGCGCAAGGGTTTTTCCCATTAAAAGCCATTTAGTTTTGAACTTAGTCTCTATTTGGTCCCATGAATTGATAGATTCTGGTGCTAATAAATCAAGCCAATGACTCGCCTTATCTTTTAGTGAAAATGGGAATAAATGAAGACGGAGATAATCCTTAGTAAAATGTTGATATTTTGAGAGTGCACAGATTTTCTAAAATTCTTGGACGTGCTTATAAGGGCTCTCAAATTCAAGCCCATAAAATGTAGGTAACATTTGGATCATACTAGGCTTGATTTCCTAATGATTTGGTGTAACGGCTGGTAACATAATATACGAAGGTATATCACTCACCACTGGGGTCCAATAGTCCCTAAGAGAGTTTGCGGCAACCATGATTGGGGGTTCTATTTCTAGCTCAACAACAGGCTCAATTGGGTCAACTCTAGATAGATTACCCTCCTCCAATATTGGAGGTCCTAAGATCTCTATTGAGTTGATTGAGTAAAGTAGTCGCCCTCTCCGCTTTGGCTGAGGTGGTGGGCCATAAATAGGCAAAGGTTTTGGTAAACTTCCTAAACATTTTTCTCTACGTGTCCAATTGATCATGTACAACTAATAATCAATAAAGTTTGGCACCCAGTGCAGTAAACAATCAATCAAACCTAGACTCTAGCACAAGAACGTTTTTTAGAAGTAATAATTAGGTCTCCCCTATATTCTTATATGTTCAAAATGGGTAGGATGGCAAAAGGCTTTGGTTCCTATACTCCCTTGAGTCACTATGCTAGTACTAGCTTAAAGTAGATGTTCTGTCCTCACGCCCGAGCGAGTCGCCTTATCGTAGGTCAACACTCAGAATGGTGACGTCGCACACCTACAACCAGTATTTCACGGCACTAGGCTGGGGCCGTATCCTACGAACCCGTGTTTGTACCCCGGTCTGAAATACCTATCTGTTGGGTGATGAAATTCTGGGGGAATCTTGCTACTCTTTTTTATTATAAGTTATTTTCAGGTTTAGGACGTTCATTTTTCGAGTTATATGAATTTCTTTGTATCCCTAATGGGTGCTCCCATTTGTTAGAAAACTTTTTGGGTGATGAAATCCTGTAAGTCTCTAACAGTTTTTACCTTTACTAATGTTGGAATAAAAATAAAATTAACACGTCAATAGGTCAATCCAACCACAACAAATATTTTATTAGAGCAGCGTGTATTTGCACAATCCACACGACTTTATGTTCCTTGTGCCAGAGTGGAGCGGATAAATTCAGTATTAGAAAGAATAATTTTCAACGATGCCTCCCCAACAACGATACCATTTGATAAGAGGTTTTTAGTGCCTCTAAGAAAATACCCGCTCAAAGTATGGTTGTCAATTTGTAGAACAGATGAGTGGGATCGAATCCACAAGGTAGTTTGGGAAAACAAATACTTTCTAGGCAGAATAACGATTTTATACGAGATAAATTTAAGAATAATAAATAAAAACTAATTATAAAACTTAATAAGGGAGAGAGCTAAGGTTCTGACTTGGCCTCTACCTTTCAAACCATTAGTCGATATATAACTAGATCCTAATATCTCCGCCCATCATATGTTCGTGTTAAGACACATACGATATTCTAAAATAAACCACTAAATCTATGGAAAAACATTTAGTTGTTAACCTTTTAAGAGACGGTGAAGAGTATCTTAGAGAATTATTAACTCAACCGTGGCTAGGCTTGAGTAAGTTTTCTAGTATGTCCTCTTTCTAAATCTCCAAATCAAGTCTATGGTTAATAACTCTTTTATTTATCCGAAGTTATTGTACACCAAACCAAAGCTATGGTCAAACCTTCGATATGATACGCTAACTTATCAATCGTAAATTATAAAAAGAAAAAAAATTAGAACCTAATTAATATCAACTATTACTCATCCAAGAAGAGGCCTCATCCTAGCCTTAGCAAGGTGATTAGCCGCCCATCTCGGACTTCATCGCATTAACAACTAAAGTAAACATTAACAAAAATTAAACTTGAAGAGAAGAAGAAACAATTAAATAAAACTAATGACTTTATTTCTTCTAAACTTGCTCCAATATGTGATGCCCAATTATAATGAGGGGAGGGTTCCTTTTATAAGAGAAGGAACCCAAATTTAAAAACTATACATAAAATTTTAAAGAATATTTTCACAATAATATCTTCTAATTTAACAACAATCTCCCAAGATTCTTGCATATAATTCCCTTTAGTGATGTAAAGATCTTTCTTCATAGAAACTCTTGTATATATCTTTAATATAAAATGTCTTCTAGGATCTTGGATGCAATATATCCTTTGATCTTATTCTCCAAGAATATTTGTATATATATTTATTCAATCTTGAGACCACATATATTGTGTCTTTGAATTTTTGTGCTATGAGCTGCTGGAGACACTTTTACTTGGCTTTATGAGCTTGGTTTCAAATATTTAACCTCAATAGTTGTAATCAAATAAACTTATATAAGTACCTAAAATTAAATATAATGGACGACTAAAATATATGTTCGGATATAATAAAATTTTCATAATTATGCGATCAACAATGGCTAAATTTTACAAGCTCCAAGTGGCTTGGAATTAGCTTTTATACCAATATACCTCTCACAAAAATCTAAATAGAAAATAAGAACTAACATAGGTATTTAGCGTGGAAAAACTATGAATAGGTAAAAAAACCATGAATTCGAGTTAAGGATTATTATAATAGTGACAAATTATTGCTTGAGGCTAGTATCTTATTACAAGTGATCTCTTAACTTTGAAGTACTTGATCTTATGAATATGAAGTTAAAAGTTTTGAGAATCTTGAAAATATAGTTTTCTTCATGATTTATCGTATAATTTTCTTGTCCTTGTATCTTTTAAAACTTCTTCTTTATATAGGCCTTCTCTACTGTTCTTCATCGTGTTGAAGCACGTTCTTTGAATAATATGGTTAGTAGTGGCTGATTGTGTAACTGTTGAATTTATAAGGGACAAGTATCATTGACTTGTTCAGGTTTTTCTGTTTGAGCTCGACCCACGTCTTTTAACAGTTTGTGGAGTAGGTGGCAATGTTGACTGGAGGAGCCATATGAAGAATGCGTAGATCTATCATGGAGGTAGTTTAGACTGAAGATAACTCAATTTAGGTAAGATCGAGGGGTAGGCCCCTACAATCGCCCCCTCATAACTGAAGTCACGAGTGGCTTTGGTTGAGAAAGATTTTTTGACTATATGGGTATTCGGGTTATAAATTTGAATAATAAAGGAAGTAATGATGGTGTTTGACAGCATTAAAATTATGCGTGTTATTGGGGGTATGTATGTGCATTGAATATTTGATGGGATTATTTCGATGGTTAAGGATTAAATAGTTTTGCTTGTATTGAATGATGACGCTTCGCAAAATGTTCATGTACAATAAATATAGGGTTATATAAATAGTACCTGTACCAAGGTTTGTGGAAAAGTACAATTGTTCTGTTGAATAGTCAAAGTAGGTAGCGGCAGTTACCTGGAGAATTAGGGAATTCATCGACAAAGTCGAGTGCCTATCATTTAAATGGCTAAAGCACCTTGCTTGCATGGAGTTCGAGCGCAATGGTGCAAATCTTCTGTCGTATGTGTCACATTTGCGTGAATACTTTTCTGGTTGCTTGAGCATACTGGGCCAGAAGACTCCTTATGTAATGGCTCTGTCTGCCAGTGATTAACCTGCGGAATGAGAGCCAAAAGTCCTAACATGTAGATCGCGGAGCATCTGATCCACTTTCTGTTTGGAAAGGCACTTGGGGTAAGGCCCCATGACTGAACGACAGTATAAGGTACCATTTTTATTAGTGTGGCACTTTGAGTTGTCTATCAGCGTCGGTGCTCCTTTGGATTTGCTGGAAGTGGTCCTTCGTATTTATTATCGATTCTGAGATAAACTAAGAAAAGATTTTGCCAATCGTCATCTCCCCCTTTATCGCCCCCACTGTCGATCGTGCATACCAAAATACGAGCAATACTGGGGGTTGAAATCTATTTGATATGGAAATACCAAGCTTCTATGCCTAAGGCTCAGACTAGATATGCCAAGGAATCGCGTATCTATTTTCTCCTCACAGAAGATAACCGAGAGTTACTTGCGCAAACTTGCTCATCCTGTCTGTAATGAGTAATGCGTATTCAATCATCTTGTATTCTTCTTGTATTGCTTAGAGTAATGGTAGACGATAAGTAGTGAATCTGTGTAAACTGAGAGTTTGTAGATGCTGAGCTCAAGAGTGAGGTCGAGTTCATGAATTAGAGCTTCGTACTCAATGACATTGTTTGAAGCCTCTAAATCTAAGCAGATTGATTTCTCAATTCTGTCATTAGAAGGGGTAATCAATATGATTTCAAATCATGAAACTGCGGGTCCTGCTGATCCATCTATAAGAAGTTTCCATCCATTCCATGTAATCTATTTAGCTCACTCATCAAATGCTTTGGGGGTATATCTTCTGTAACGTCCCCTGCAAGGTCAGGATCATGCTTCGTACTCAGTGACATTGTTTGAAGCCTCTAAATCTAAGAAGATTAATTTCTCAATTCTGTCATTAGAAGGGGTAATCAATATGATTTTAAATCATGAAACTGCGGGTCCTGCTGATCCATCTTTAAGAAGTTTCCATCCATTCCATGTAATCTATTTAGCTCACTCATCAAATGCTTTGGGGGGTATATCTTCTGTAACGTCCCCTGCAAGGTCAGGATCATGCTCCTCCCACTCAGGATCTTCCAACGAAAAATCTGTGAATAAATTGGCAATGGCCAGATCCTTTTCGGAATGACATTATTTAAACTTCATATCATGTTCTCCAAAACTGACTGACTAATATTGCACTCTCCTACATTTTTCTTTCTTGGACAGAATCTACCGAAGTGGGTAGTTCGTCATGACTTTCAATGAATGAGCTTGGAAGTAGTGCTTGAGTTTTTGTATAGTATAAAATGGAGTGGGAAGAATTTTATAAATTTTAGAGTACCTCATTTCTGCTGGAGTGAGGGATTTGCTGATGAAGTAGACTGGTATCTTTATTTTCCCTTCAAGTTAAATAAAATAGAGTGGAGTGAAGCATCTGTAACTGCAAGGTAGATAATCAGTTCCTTATTATCTATTGGGGTACTCATGATGGGAGACTTCCCCAAATAGGTTTTGAGATTCAAAAAGGCTTCTTCACATTTTGATATCCATTGAACCATTGTATTTGGTTGAACTTTTCCTCATTTGGTACAACTGTGAGAGTAATAGAAACAGCCAACGACATCAGTCTAAAGATTTTGAAACAAAACAGGGCAATCTTACCGGTAAGTTTCTAAACGTCTTTCATCTTTTTTAGTGATGGCATATTGAGGAGAGCCTGAATCTGATCTAGATTAGCCTCAATCCCCTTTTTGCTGATGAGGTGGCCTAGAAATTGAACTGAATGTACTTCGAATTGACATTTATCAGGATTGAGACGCATCCCGTAAGATCGAAGAATGTTGAATATTGGGTTGAGATCTATAATATGGTTGATGGACAGTATACTTTTGCACAAGAGATCGTCAATGTAGACTTCCACGACTTTCTTAAGATTTTCTCTTAACATAGTTGTTATCAACCATTGACAAGTTGTACCTATGTTCTTGAGTCCGAAGGGCAAGACTTTGTAGTAGTAAAGTCCTATTTCAGTGATGAAAGTGGTTTTTTCTTGATCTTCATCCAAGAGTAGAATCTAATTATATCCAGAAGCAGCATCCATCATAGATAGAAGTTCGTGACCTGCTGTGTAATTAAGGATCTGATGAATATTGGGAAGAGGGAAACTATCCTCTGGGGTATGTCTGTTCAAATCGATGAAATCTAAACAAGCTTAGACTTTTCCATTCTTCATTGGTACAATGACGATGTTGAATATCTAATTATAATATTTGGCTTCTCGAATGAATCCCATTTTGATTAATTTCTTGATCTCCATGTCAACTTTATCTTGAAGTTGTATTGATAGGCGTCGCAGCTTCTGTTCGACGGCCATTGCATTGATATTGATGGCCAATTTGTGACATGCTTTCTCCGGATCGACCTGAGGCATCTTTTTGAAAGACCGTGCAAAAATGTCTCTATTTAGTCGTAAGAACTTAATGAAAGCGTCTTTTTTGTATTCAACCATCTTAGTACCGATGAAAGTACCTCTTTTAGGTCCATCAACGTTGATGTATTCTGTGGGCTCCTCCGTAGAAGGTTGATCATCGGGGTGATCAACTTTATGCAATTGTTATGCAGCATACATGTCATAGTTATCTAGAATAGCAGAGACGGTATTTTCGCAAGCTTGAGAAAGCTTTTGACTACCCCTGATCTCATAGATACCATCGTTATGTTTTTAATGGAGTACTTGATGATATGTGGAAGTGATTGCCTCCATGTAATGAATCCAACAATGTTCAATAATCTCGAGATAACAAGATTTTGCATTGATTACATAGGAAATGACATCGATTGTGGCTGGTCCTGTGGTAATAGGTAAAATGATCCTCCCTACTCCCTCTTCTTTAGAACTATTGGATCCACTGATATCGGTGTCGATTTCAATAACTTGATCGGCCAATCCCATTTGGTTGATAGTGCTCTGAAAGATAATCTCAATACTGCTTCCTGTATCGATCATCATTGTGTAAATGACAAACTTTTTCATCTTGAGTATTATGACTAATGCACCATGATGTGGAAATTTTATATGACTAATGTCGCAATCTTCGAATGAGATCCCAAACCGGCGATTGCTCGACTCAGGTATGAGATCGCAGCATTTTGACAGTCTCTTACACTTGAATCAGCAAGAGTTGGTGATCTGATAGATTTCGATCATGTTGCAGTGATGCATATGGTTGAGATGTTTCTCCTCAGCTTGATCTTTGACCTAGACAACTTTAAACTGCTTCTTATAACTGCCATTCTTGTATGATTCAAGGTCGATCATATATTTGAGCATCCAGCCTTCTTTAAAAATGTATTCGAGAAACTTGTGTAAAGCATAACAATTATCAGTAGAATGATGGTTTACCTTATGATACATACAGTATGGCTGGTTCTCAATTGGTTTCAATGGTTGGGAAAGACGGTAGAACTTATCCTTTGAGAGGATTGGAAAAATTGTGGAGATCCAAACATTCATCTTTAGAAGGACCATTTAGACTTGTCAACTATCTTTTTGAGGGTTGCCAGTGTTTCCCTTGGTACATTTTGGTCACCCTGATCCATCTATGGTTAAGTGTTTCGATCGGTAGGTGGACCTTTCATGGTAAAGATGTATTTAGCAGATTTATGCCTTTCGGACATCATCCTTCCCAGGTCGATGTACCTATTAACCTTGGTAGATTTATGCAGTAACAACTACTTTTTGATCAAGAATGTCTACTTTGCGCGCGAGCTCTAAAAATTTCTTCGTAAAAGCCTCGAGCTGCTCTTCATGTGACTGTTTGAGTTTGATAAGAGAATATAATTTTCTTTTTTTATCTCTATTGTGAGCATATGTCTTGATAAATTGTTTCTGCAGCTGGTCGAATGTGTATATGGAATCTTCTGGTAGAGAGTGGAACCATCAGAGCAGTTCTTCCTGTAGGCTTGTCGCAAACTGATGGCAGAGAATGTGGTTGAGATTGGAGTACAACCCCAATGAATTACGGTATTGTTAAATGTGCTCCTTCGGATCGGTACCCTTGTATTTACAAATTTTTTGAGAATAGAAACCTTTCGGTATTTCCATACCGATCAGTTCTTTGGCAATTGGACTTCCTTGCAACTCTGTACGGCCGTCTGTAGTGCCCAAAATTTGTACTTCAATTAATTCCTTAATACGCTGGTCCATATGCTCTTGTGTGACATAATGACGGGCTGGTTAAGTGGTTTGACAAGAAGTTCACGGATTGTGAGTACCGGTACCCTCTCTTATACGATCTCCTATTGGAACTCGAAGTTGAGGTCATTGTTATTCCTCTTAATGTATGGAACCTCGGTGACCTCGACTAATCCCATATTAAAGTTCACCGCCAAAATAAATGGAAGGTTGAGGTTCATTCTGAATATTTTTGAAGATACCTTTGCTGGTGGCTTCTTGAGGTCACAATCTTTCCCGCGCAGAAAACCGGGACGCTTCTGGCACCTGATCGCGATATTGTATTGGAAGATTCTGCTGGGTGTTATACAGAACTTGCAAAGTAGTCTGCATTGTTGCCATTTGATCTTTATATTATTTTAGCTCTATCAAACGAGTTGCTCCTTCGGCATCGAGCTCCTTCTTACGGTACTCTTAATCGAGAGTTAATTGATACACGTGCACATTACGCTTCTCTGTCTCGGTGTTGAGATTCACCCATAACTCTGTAAGTAGTTCCAGCTCAACTGAAAGGCCGAGCAGGATTCCGGTTGTTGGTCATCTGGATGTGACAATGATTAGAATTTGTAATGGAGGGAATAAAGGCCTTAGGATATTGTGGAAATGATTTATTTTTCATAGAAGGCGCCACATGTAATTGCCTAATTTTATTAGCTTGAAGTGGCTTAGAATTAGCTCTTACACCAATGTTCCTGTGACCAAAATCTAAATAGAAAGAAAAATGACACAGGTGTTTAGCGTGGAAAACCTATGAATAGGTAAAAATACTCTGACCTCGAGTTGAGGATTTTTGCAATAGTGACATTTTATTGCTTGAGGCTGATATCTTATTACAAGTGATCTCTTGACTTTGAAATGCTTGATCTTGTGAATAAGAAGTTAAAATTTTTGAGAATCAAGAAAATATAGTTTTCTTGGTGATTTCACATTTAATTTTCTGGTCCTTGTCTCTTCTGGATTTTCTTCTTTATATAGGCCTTCTCTGCAGTTCTTCATCATCCTGAAGTACGTTTTTCAAATAATATTGTTAGTGGCTGTTGGTTGAGTAACTGCTAAGTTATTGAGAGACAAGTGTCTTTGACTTGCTCGACTTTTTCAGTTTGAGCGTGACCCACGACTTTTATCAGTTTATAGAGTAGGTGGCAATGTTGACTGGAGGTGTTATATGGAGAATGCGTGGATCTGTCATAGAGGTAGTTCAGACTGGAGATAGCTCGATTTAGGTAAGATCGAGGGGTAGGCCCCTGCTGATACAATTATACTTAATTCATCTCTTACTATTGATATAGGGATTAAACCAAGACCATTCAGTAAAGGGGTGTGGATCCCGTCCATAGTAGGAAAGTTGGTAATTTACTGGAAACTCATTAAACGAGACGTAGTTCTAGTAAAAAAATATTATATGGTGTCTCGAATGGGAACGGCTGGCTATATTTTTTATACTTTTCATCTTTGGCTTATTAGAGAATATAGGCTAGTGGAACACCTTTGACCCATCTAACAATACTCATCTGGATCTCAAAAAACTCATCACATTTAGCTTTAATAACATTCTACCTATTGTATAAAAATCTAGGAGGGTATTGAAGTTCCATGTGCATTCTGAATTGGACATGAACTATATTTTATAACTGATTGAAGTTAAGTTATCAAAGATGTAGATTACCAATAAAATACAGCCAGGATGTGGCCAGGGTGCAGTTTTCATTTCAGCCAATATACCATGGGAGAATCCTATGTTTGAGCGGAAAAATTCAGCATTGTGGAGTTCAAGTAGAAGATTGTTGTTTGAGCATCTCTAGCCAACTTATATATAAAACAAAAAGTGGCCACTGTTGTAATGGCCTAATTCCGTATGCTCGAAGTGGCTTGGAATTAGCTCTTACACCAATGTACCTTTGACAAAAATCTAAATAAAAAACAATAAATGACACAGGTACTTAGCGTAGAAAACCTATGAATAGGTAAAAAACCATGACCTCGAGCTAAGGATTTTAGTAATAGTAACATTTTATTGCTTGAGGTTAATATCTTATTACAATTGATCTCTTGACTTAGAAATGATTGATCTCGTGAATAAGAAGTTGAAAGTTTTGAGAATCTAGAAAATATAGTTTTCTTGGTGATTTCTCATATATTTTTCTTGTCCTTGTCTCTTCTGGAACTTTTTTTTATATAGGCCTTCTTTGCAGTTCTCCATCGTGCTGAAGTACGTTTTCCGAACAATATGGTTAGTGGCAGTTGACTGAGTAACTGTTAAGTTTATGAGAGACAGGTGGCTTTGACTTGTTCAGGTATTTCTATTTGAGCTCGACCCACGTCTTTTATCAGTTCGTGGAGTAGGTGGCAATGTTAATTGAAGGAGAATGCGTAGATCTATCATTGAGGAAGTTCAATTTGGATATAGCTCGATTTAGGAAAGATTGAGGGGTAGGCCCCTACAATCGTCACCTTGCAACCGAAGTCACGAGTGGCTTGGTTGAGAAATAATTTTTGGGTATATGGGTATTCGGGTTAGAAATTTGAATAATGAAAGAAGTAATCATTACGTTTGACTGCATGCAAGCTACGCGTGCTATGAGGGTATATACATGCATTGAATATTTTATGGGACTATTGACGTACACGACGGTTAGGATTTTAAGAGTTTTATTTCTATTGAATGACGACACTTCAGAAAACGTTCTTGCATAATAAATATAGGGTTATATAAATAGTACTTGTACCGAGGTTTGTGGCAAAGTACATTTGTTCTGTTGTAATATTCTCTGAAATTGTTGAAAATGGTGAAGACCCATAAAATTGTTCTTGAGGAGAGAATTTCTTCTGAAATATAAAGGTTGAAGTTGAAGTACTTTTTGGATCAGTCCTTGGAGAATCCTACTCCCGTTCCTGTTCCTTCGACGTATCAATGAATGTCAGAAAATAAAGTGGCTAAAGTTGAGGAGTTTGACAGCAGATGGAGGTTTCACCATGTTGTCTTAACAGGCGAGCATCATTGGGTCTGTTTCCGCATTCTTGCGGAAGACAAAGTTGGCAAGACAGATGCAAGGACAGCCATGTCTATGGGGCAGTTACGCTGATGTCTTGCGCTCGAATGGATTCTAAGGTCGGGACCTCTTATTATCTACCAACTCTGTGAGGGTGGTGGTTATAGAAGAGGCGACGATAGTGGCTAAGGAGGAAGATGGAGAATGGAAGTCTGCTTCTACCCTTCCATCACCACTTTGTGCTAAGAAGACCTTCGGTTTAGAGAGTTGGTTAAAGCACTGAGTCTCCTGCTTTCATAGTTTCCAATTAAAGTTCATCTGGACTTCGACAAAACTCATGGGAGGGTGGATACTCGTTGTTTCCAATATCTGCTTTGCTTTAGGATAAAAAATTACTGAAGTAGAATGAACTGAAGAATTTAATGTTTTAGAGTGCCTCAAAGACTTGTTAGCTATAAAAGAACTTGAAAAACTTGTTATCTGTAAACTACCAAATATCGAGTATTTGAAAGACTTGTATTTGTAAAATACATGATGCTGAGTACTTGAAAGACTTGTTATCTGTAAAAGTACTTATATTTTGTTTTGAGATGAAAAAAACTTTTGTTATCCAAACTCTATGTTGATATAGAATAGAATAACTCGAGAAATCGAGTTGTATGATCCGAAGACTTTCGAATATTGTTTGAAATGAAATGAATGAGATCAGATAGTACATTAATTTTTTGTTATAATCGAACTGTAGAAATTTGCTTGAAGAGTGAAAATATTAGTGTAAGTGTCAGCAATGATTCGACCTGTATGCTAAAATTATGGGGGAGATAAAAGTATAAAAGTTTCAGAATGAAGAATTAATCTTGAAGTGGTCATTATAGAATATAAGATTTGGAAAGAATAAGCTCGATATGGGCAAATGACGGAGGTCGATAGGGAGAGATATGTTCAAATAACTTTTCTCAAGATATTAGGGTTTCTGTTACGAGATAATAGTATTATATCACGACTTGTGGGGGATTGGTAGTAAAAAAAATTAAATTAAGGGAGGGAAATAAGAATTGCTTGGAATCGATCTAAGAGAATTTGCAATGCCGCTGAGGGGCGTTTGATAAAAATAGCCAAAGTGTAGGAGTGAATTTACAGATTGTTGGATTATGATGCTAAGGTGCCAGTGGTGGAGGTGTAATTAGAAGGTTTCGATGGGATTGGAAGGGAACTCGAGTATGAATGTCGCTTTTATGAATAGATGTTTCGAGAAATTATGGTGGATCCAGTAGCTCGAAAATATTTTGTGAGACTGCTTACTATAGAGGAGTTAAAATTGGAAGATGTGAGGATTGCTGGAGGTTATCTGATTGGATGTGGTTGCCCGGGACATCAAGATTATTTTAGATGTAATTATATGTAAGGGGAATGAACTGAATGTAAATAGGGGTGACAGAATGTATGTAACTATATGTGTTTGAGTAATTTTGAAAGAAGGTGGAATGAAAATAATAGTTGAATTGACCCCCTATTGTTGCGAATTCTGTTTGTGAATATTGTGAAAAGCGAATTTGAAAATATTTGAAATTTAGTTATTGGAAATTTGTTATGAGAGCTTCAGAAATGACATCATTGCTGTTATAAGTACCAGAAGCAAGCATAGGGAAAGTAGGGAGCTTACGATTTTGTCCCTTCCGTAAAAGCTGTAAAAACCCAATTGTGTGTAAGCATGAGTCTTCATGAGTATGGTTAGGTCAGAGGGTGATTTGGAAAAGAGCGATAAAAATAGATTAAAATATAAGGCAAAGGGCCATAATGGGAAAGTATTTTCACAAAAAAGGTACAAGACGCCTGACATAGATAGTGGAAGGGATGCCTCAGTTCCAAAACTGAGGATAGCTCGTGCAAGGCTCAATAACTGCCAGTAGTCAGAGAGAGAAAATAAAAATACTGCATCATCTTCGTCATTCAAACGTTTCTCAACTTCTGAAAACTTGAAGAGCAGTAAGAGAGGAAGGATGAAGAATGGCAAAACTTTCTTTAAAACTTACGAGGAGTTAATCGAAAGTGATCAACAGTCAAGGTGTGAGAAAGTTGCTGAGGCTAAGCCGAGAAGGAGGGTATACAACGGCGTTATGAGGGAAAGATTTGGCGCTACCACGGATTCGCATTCTAACATATAAGGTTAGTAGAGTCTTTGTACCTATGTGTTTTTTGAAGATCATACTCTGTATTAAGGAAAATCTAAAAATGACTATTTATAGTAATCTATGAAAATATGTGTGGTATATGATGCATGAAAGATATTCATATACGAATGATGTATATGCAAAAGATAATGATTAATACCTTGGCCTGTATGTAGGATGATTATGAGGAGAGTTTGTGTATGATAAAAATCCTTTTCTATAGTTGATATGGTGCGTTCCCATGTAAAGGAGTTATCGACCTAAGGTCGGTTGGCTGAGTTTGAGACTGGAATGTCTAAAAGTGAGGAAGAAATAGGTGTTGATCAATTTCCAGATTTCCCTGGAAGATTGGTATCCTATCCTCCTCGCTTGGATGTATTCAAGGAGTTTTACAAAGCCACGGCTTCTTTAAGAGGTAGTTGTGGTAAAAGTATAGAATACGCTAATATGAAATTTAGGGGTTACACAGTAGCAGTGGGAGAGGAATATTTTTATTTATTGGCTGATCTGACGAAGGTGAAATTGGATAGGGGAATTGACAAATTGATCTCTTTGGTGTATTTCTATGAGAATGTTTAGAGTGAACTTTCAAGGAGTTTTCTATGTTACCAGTCTCAATTGGAGTACGGGTTGAGTTTTTCCCTTACCAATCTGGCAAAAGGGATTATGAATCACATCGAGGCATGTCACGTTCCGATGAACGGGATCATGTGGGAAGTGATAAGTGCTTGTAAATCCCTGAATACACGGTGGGAATGCGATGGGAGAAGGATGAGGATATTCCCTGAGGATGTTTTACAGTTTTATGAGGTAAATAACTATTCTGCAAGTGGAGGGGCATATTTCTTTACGAGCTCGGCTAGGCCTCGCTTCTTTCATCTGAACTCAGTAGGTTGACCTTGGAATGATAATGTGATATGGGTGAATGGTGATTATCTTCATAGAGATGATCAAGAACCCATGGAACTTCTGCTTTGGACAATAAAACAAAGTAAGTAAAATAATATATAATGTATGAGATTGATAGGTAAAATTGTATGATGCTCTGCTGATGATAATGTTTTATGAATGACAACTCCTAAATTTTAGGTGTCTAGGAAAGACTCGTTATTAGATATAGTTGCTCAAGAAGGGATAGAGCTCGAGGCTGTGTTGGAAGAACTGGACATTAGGAGGAAGAAGCATGTTAACAGTCAAGTCGAAAAAGTTCAAAAATCTCAGTCGGCGAGGCTAATGACGATTGTTGATGGCAGTAAGAAGAAGGGAACTAATGGGGAAAGGCGAGTAAACTCACCTAAACCCCCTAGAGTGAACTGCAAAGGGTTACCTGAGTTCACTACATTGAGCAAATTAGCTTGAACGTTTCTCAAGAAGAAAACGTTGAAGCATCCTTCGACCTCTGGAACCACAGGAAGTGGTGAGGCCATGAAAAAGAAAAGGGTTGAACCTTCTGACATGTCAGGGATGAAGGTCGTATAAGATCTACCTGTTGTGAAGGATAAATTGAATGAGGAAGATTAAAAAGCCAGGTTTAGACCTCTCCACCGGGAGGAGGCCATGAGAAAAATGGTAGGTTCATGGGTTCGAGTATGTATTATGATGACTTTGCATTATGATTCTAGCAATTTAATAAAGTGGATTTGCCTATTTTGCAGGCTGCTCGTCTAATGAAGGGAATATGCCTTAGTGTCGAGATGGAGAGAGCTGAGCTGAAGAGGAAGAAGGTCGAGCTTGAAAGGAACGTAGCTCGATGAAAAACTAATCTTCTCAAGGAGGGAAAACGGATGGAGGCTCTGAAGGCTTCGCAAGTGGTGGAGATCAACATTCTAGATTTGGATACAAGAGAAAATTTAGAGGAGGTGGTAGCTGAGCGTGACAGACTTGGGTGCCAGCTTGTGTCAAAAAGATATCCTGTGGATGAGGTGGATGCCATTAGGGCAGGCACCTATGTAGAAGAGGAGGAAGATAAAGAGATTGAAGATGTTACTTTGGCGTTGTGGATTTCCTGGACGGTATTTCTCCTCCAACGGTGAGAGACAACCATGGGAATGACAACGAGCGTCCAGAAGGGGAAACTGAGAAGGTAGAGTAGTGCGATGGTTTTGTGGTTGTATGAATATTTGGGAATGTTTGTAAACTGATTAGATATCTTTTTGTTCGATAGATTCTGTAGGCTAAGTTGCTTTTGTAAACCTTATTGTAGGAACTTCAGGACATACGCCTCAGCATAAAATATTTAGAGGTTGAGCTTGCTAAGGAGAGAGATGCCTCAACGTCCCTGTTATCTTCATAAGCGGAGCTGTAGGTTAGAACAGAGCCAAAAATATTTGATTTGTAAGCATCATTAGTATAGAGCTACAAAGTAATAAATAGAGCGTAGAGATGGACCATGAACCTATTATCGGCTTAGGGGCAATGACACCGTAATGTCGCATTAGAAATATCAAAGGATTGACAAATTTAAAATATAGAGAGTGTGTACCATAGACTTGGAAGTATGTGCTATGGATCATCTATTTGAGATTGTACTTCAACCTTAAGCTTAGAAGTAATCCTACATGGTAGATGCCAAAAAATAGATATCTTGCTATAAATTAGTCATAAATGGTGACTAAGTGTTCTGAATCGAACTTGATATAATGTAAATGTAATGTGCATGTTGAATTGGAGTCAGCTCGCTTGCGCAAAGGTGATGCACGACAATGTAACCAAGAATTTGTAGAAGACTTTGATAGGATGAGAGAGGGAAATGAAGGCAGAGGAGATCAACATGAAAAGGAATACTTCATGTTTATTGAGGCAACACAGACTGCTGTCGACTTAGCTCTACAAAAAATTGATAAAGGTCAAAAAGAGCTCGCGAAGTTAAAGCAACGTACAACAAAACTCAAAAGCCAGAATGATGCACTGATGGTAAAGAGCAGGGAGGCTGACATGGCTCGTTATCGTATACTGGCTCTAGAAAGATCGGAGGATGATTTAAATCGGTCTGTGGCCGATTTGAAGAATAATATGATCAAGACCATTAACAATCAGGGGGAAACTCGAGCTGATATAGCGAATAGCAGGAGCAAGCTGGAATGAGCTGGAGCAATTAAAGAAAAAATTGGTTGATAAAGATAACGAGCTGAAGAGAGCTCGAGATGATCTATCTACGTCTGAAGTTGCAGTTGAACAATTGTCTGCGGCTTTACTTGCCAAAGATTTCTAATTTTTGACGGTGCAGCGTAAGTGTGATGAATTGAACAAAAGAGTGGCACAATTGAAGACCGATTTGGCGCATGCCAATTCACGTGGCAGACATGCTGAGGCTGGAGAATACTCGATGAAGAATAAAAATGATGTCAAGGTCTCCCTTGTGTAAGGAGATGTAGTGATCCAAGAGGATCTAGAGACGTTTTGAGTCAAAGACCAATCTTATCTAAAGTCGTTCGAACGAGAATTAGAGTTGATCGAACGACTCATTCGAACGACCAAAGTTCACCTCACTGGAAATTTGGACTTGAGACAGATTTCGTTCGAGCAAGTTGTTATTTCGTTCGAACGATTTGTCAAGCTTCTAGGGTTTTAGACCACTTGGCGTAAAGTCATTCGAGCGACTCCCTATTTTGTTCGAACGACTCTGGGTGTGGTTTATTTTATGAGGTATGCTTTTGCCTCGAGATGCGTTCTATTTGTAATTTTGGATTTCCTCTATATAATGGGGACTTAGGTTTTTTTCTTCTTCTTATGTTAGATCTAGAAAAGGTTCTGAGGAAGCCTAGGGTTTTAGAGTAATTCATTGTAATTAACTTTGTTTTAGGCAATTGAAACTTTTATTTTTCTTAATCAATTGGTTTTCTTTATACTTTTAAGTTAACTAGAGATTCTTCATCCTATTGTGGATTAAGTGGTATCAGTTTTCCAGTTACGATCTTTTGGGGTTGATTGTTGTTTATGGTCTATACATATGACCGTCTCAAACAAATGAAGGAAAAGTAAGTGATTCCGTTGACGATACATCGCAAACCTAATTCAAAGAAGAAGAACGATTTGGAGATGGGAAATTTCGATGATCGACTCACAATTTTTGAAACGGCAGTTTCTGACCTAGCTTTTACTGTAGGGGAGTTGGTCGAACTGTTGCGTCTCACGAACCTCGCGAAGGCTTCTACTTTGGCGACATGGCGAGGCTGCTCGAGGAGAAAAGGGGTTATGGAGGAGGATGGAGACAACGATTTTGCAAAGATCGATAGTGATTCAAGCGATGCCGAATCCGACATGGTGCGATCAGGTAATGCTAAGTCATCGAATCCTATACTTAATATTTGTATTAATTTTAAGATTGAAATTCAGGTATTCGACGGTTCAATCCATGCTGAGAAGTTGAAAATTGGCTAAATAGGTTAAAAACTTATTTTTCCGTTTACAAATATGATAGACACGTAATATTTACGTGTACAACTCCTAAATTTATATCTACCTAGTTATTTATTAAATAAATGTAACACTAATAGTATTTTTGTTTGTATTTACAGAAATCGGTCGCATGATAAACAAGTCGTACAATTTTCTGGCTTTAACGAAGAACAAGGGTGATGCACTCCAACAATGATTCTCATTTGAAGTTGTCAACCAAAGGCCCATGCATGGAAGCCCATTGAAGAGAATTAGATAAATATATTATTCTCATGAGTTGTAATGCATGATTTTAGGCATTTTTTAGGAGATTTTATATTAATGGTGATTTTTAGTAACTCTTCCTATACTCTATAAATAGGAGGGGAATCCTACCCATGAGGGATCATCTTGGAGAGTGTAAATCAAAGTTCATAGTAATAAATCTTATTCTTTCTCTTTTTCTTGTCTTTTAATTTTATTATAGTAATAGTAGTATGGAAATGATCAAAGTGATGAGTAGTTAAACCTCTTAGCCAAGGCTAGAGGAAGCTCCAGCCAATGTAGCCTTAATGTAGATTGTGTAGCTTAGTTAGAGTAATTACCTTCTCTTTATCCAGAAATTTTGCATATTCGTATTCCTTCGTCCTATGCTTGACCATAACTAGGATTAGGATGAATAATGAATCTATGTAACCATCTTGTTGGACCATAACAAGATAGGTTAGGAACATGGAGGAGAGAACATAATCCATATTTATCAACCAGACCTTGGTTGAATAAGTTGGTTTATGGGTAGTTCCCGATTACTAAATCTCCTGTATTTTTTGATGTATTGCATATGCCCGACTAAGGATATGCGATACGGGAACTCGTAATTTACTTTAATTATTTATGCTATCTAAAGGTTTTAAAGTGTGGAGTGGAATCGATGCCTTGGATTCCACTCCAATTTATCTTGTAATTTGTTTCGTTTTACTTTTTATTTCAAAACCTACGCAAACTCATTGTTATTGGATAAAACTAGTAGCTCGATGTATAATTGCACCACAAGCCTCTTGGGATACGACCCCGCTTACCCTTATACTTAACGGTACACCGTGCGCTTGCGGGTCTTTTAAGACGTCGGTTTATAATCGATCAAGTTTTTGGTACCGTTGTCGGGGAATAAATTACATTTTATTGAGATGCTATTTTAAGCCAATTTTTTCTTCTTTTATGTTATGTTTTTTTTATTTATTTTATAGTAAGTTGTATTATAATGATCGGAAATAGCATATAGTGTTTCTATTATTATGGTTTTCTAGTTTAGTTTTTAAAAGAAAAAAAAAATATTATTTCGAGTTTTTGGCGCTACAGTAGCTGTGAAGTCTGTCCCTGAATGTGTCACCGTTTTTGATCTCCTACACTTAGTAGTTGTGGAAAACGTTTGCTACGAAAGTTTTAGATAATTCAAAACCCTTTCCGAATTTCTATAGATCATATTTTTCTGTCTTGTCGTTTGTGAGTTATAGCGCTTTAAAAAATAGTACAAAAATAGTCTCCCTTAAGGACGCCGCTGTACATTCATCATCTGTTTTGAGCATTAGGAAAGCTAAATTATAGATAACTTCCTTCTTGAAGATTTTTCCTTTCTAAATTATCTTTCCAAATTGATATTATTGAATATTCTTTCTCAACCGAGTTGAAAGATATGCAGATTTGAAAATCTGGACATCATAGACTACAATAAACTTAGAAATTGAATTAATATTATTGCCACAAGTTCACTAATCCCTTTTCTCTTGTTCTGCAGGATAGTCACAAAGTTGGAAACGGGATGGATAATGCGCAAAACTAAAAGCATCATCAAATCCATCCTTCTTGTTCCCCCTAAGTGAAGGGGTATTTCCTTCTTTCGCCCCCTAAGTGAAGGGGCGGCCACAGCTACACCGGGAAACACTTACCGTAGGTTGGTACTTCCCAAAACTTGACATCAAGAAGGGGTTCATATCCGCTCCACCCCAGCACTAGGATCATAAAGTCGTGTGGACTGTGCAAATACACGCTGCTCTAATAAAAAAATTGCTGTGGTTGGATTGACCTATTGCTATGTTTAATATTCTTTTTCATTCCAACATTAGGAAAGGTAAAAGCTGTTAGAGACTTGCGGGATTTCATCACCCAAAAAGCTCTCCAACAAGTGGGACCGCCCATTAGCGATGCGAAGAAATTCGTATCACACAAAAATTAAATGTCCCGGACCTCAAAATAGCTGTTAATATAAAAGTGTAGCAAGATTCCTGCGGGATTTCATCACCCAACGGATAGGTGTACCGGAGTGGGGTACAAACATGGGTTTGTAGGATACGGCCCCAGCCTAGCGCCGCAAAATAATGGTTGTAGGTTTGCGACGTCACCGTCCCGAGTGCTGACGTACGATAATGCGACTCGCTCGGGCGTGAAGACTGAACATTTACTTTAAGCTGGTACTAGCATATTGACACAGGGGAGTATAGGAACCAAAGCCTCTTGCCATCGTACCCATTTTGAGCATAGAAGAATATAGGGGAAACCTAATTATTACTTTTAAAAGAACGTTGATATGCTAGAATCTAGATTTAATTGATAATTTACTGTACCGGGTGCTGAATTTTATTGATTATTAGTTATTCACGATCAATTGGAGACGTGAAGAAAAATGTTTAGGAAGCTTACCGGAACCTTTGCCCATTTATGGTCCGCCACCTCAGCCTTGTAGAGAGGGTGGCTACCTCGTCCAGTCAATACCATAGAGAACTTAGGAGCCCCAATTTTGGAGGAGGGTAATTCATCTAGAGTTGACCCAATTGAACTTATTGTCGAGCTAGAAGTCGAACCACCAATCATGGCTGCTACCAAATCTCTTAGGGACTATTGGACCACAGTGGTGAGTGATATGCCTTCATGTATTATGTAACCAGTTGTCACGACAAACCATTATGAAATTAATCCTAGTGTGATCCAAATGTTACCGACATTTCGTGGGCTTGATTCTGAAAGCCCTTATAACCACGTCAACGAGTTTAAGAAAATTTGTGCGCTCTCCAAATACCAATATTTTACTGAGGATTCTGTTCGCCTTCATTTATTCCCATTTTTGCTAAAAGACAAGGCAAGTCATTGGCTTGATTCATTGACACCGGCATCTATCAATTCATGGGATCAAATAGATACCAAGTTCAAAACAAAATGGTTTTCTATGGGAAAAACCCTCGTTCTTAGAAATGTAGTTGTTGAATTTGTTCAAAATAAGAGTGAAACTTTTTACGAGGCATGGAAGAGATATAAAGATCTTCTTTCACAATGTCCCCATAATGGTTTAGAGAAGCAACATCTAGCCCAGATCTTCTTTCGTGGAATAACTTATAAGAATCGTTATAGGATATAATCCATGTATAGTGGCAAATTTCAAGACCTTGAACCTGATAGAGCTTATGTGGAGTTTGAGACATTGGCTGAGATCTCTCAGCACTGGGATTTTGATCCATATATAATATTCGTACAGCCAAGAAAGGTGGCTTATATGAAGTGAGTGAGGGAACGGCCATCAAAGCCCAATTAGATACTCTTATCCAAAAAAATGAGGCTATGGCTACAAATCAATCTAAGGGTAGTGCGAACCAGGTTCAGCAATAAGGTTACACCATTTATTATGATGTAACCCATGTGACTCAAATGTGCCCCATGCTCAATGAAATGAATGACAATCAAGAACAAATGAATGCTTTGGATAATACCTACAAGAGGCTCTTTGGCCCGTAAAAGCCAACTTGGCAGAACCACCCAAATTTTTCGCGGAAGAACAACCAACCCAGTTCAGGTTTTGGACAGCCACAAACCTCAGGTCATAATTTTCCTAGGAATCCCCTTTCTCAATCTTATCCCCAGGCATCTCAGCAATCCATTCAGTCATCCAAACAGTTCCCACCCGCTCCACCCAAACCATCTTTGGAAGATACCCTTGCTCTCTTCATGCAACAATCAATGGAAAGCCAAAAATAAGTGTTGCAATTTCAGAAACAAATGATACAATTTCAACAACAGATTTTGGTGAATCAAAATTCTACGTCCCAATCTATCTCTAATCTTGAGACTCAGATAGGACAATTGGCAAATGCATTGCATGAGAGACCACAAGGTACGCTACCAAGCCAACCTGTATCTAATCTGAAAGGACCACCGTGGTTTGATTCTAGCTCAATCCTAAAATAGGTTCATGCCATTACAACACTTCAAAGTGGTAGACAAATTGATAACCAAGTTGAAATGTCTAGGGTTGAGCCAACACCCGTTGCTATTGACGATGAGGTCGGTACGAGTGAACTTTCTAATAAATCTAAGGAGTTGCCTACCTCGTCTATTTCCCTACCAAAGGTTCATTTTGAGCCAAAGGTGCCTTATCCCCAACGCCTTCTTCCGGCTAATAAAGGGATTCAATTTGACGAGATATTGGATACATTTAAGCAAGTTCATATAAATATTCCAGTACTCGATGCCATCATTCTTATCCCTGCATATGCCAAATTCCTTAAGGATGCGTGCAATAAGAAAAGGAAAATCAATGTGCATAAGAAAGTCTTCTTGACTGAGACATTAACCCCTCCTAGGTTTTGAGATCCTGGAAGCCCAACCATCCCTTATAAAATTGGAGATCACAAAGTGGATAGGGCGTTACTTGACTTAGGGGCTAGTGTGAATGTCTTACCTTAGTCGGTCTATCTAGAATTAGGACTTGGAGAACTTAAACCTACCCGAATGACACTTCAATTGGCTGACAGGTCAATACGATACCCACGTGGTATCCTTGAGGATACTTTTATCAAGGTTGATACTCTCATTTTTCCTGTGGACTTTGTTGCTTTAGACACTGAAGATGTAAAAAATCCTAGCTGTGAGATTCCTGCCATATTTGGTCGCCCTTTCCTTGCGACTGCTCACGCCATTATTAATTGTTGTAATGGGGTCTTACAACTGTCAATGGAAGACATGAAGATCAAGCTCAATGTTTTTAACAATAATACTAAAGTCCCTTGTTCTGATGACATGGCAGAGCTGAATATGATTGACTCCCTAGTTTACAACTCATTCCCTAAATCATTTTCTGAGGACCCCTTATAATCTTATCTTGTAAACTTTGGTGAAGACTTTGATGAAAATTCGATTGTTGAAGAGCTTAATGTTCTACTTGACTCAACACCTATTTTTAGCAAGTCCAAATGGAGACTTCATGTTGAACCTCTGGAACCGTCCACTACTTTGCCTATTCCATCCATTATTCATGTACCCATGTTAGAGCTCAAGCCATTACCTAAGACTTTGAAGTATGCTTTCTTAGATGATTCTAACACTCTGCCTGTGATCATAGATTCCAACCTTAATGTTGACCAGGAAAGTAGATTGATGGGTTTTCTTGGAAGACACAAATCAGCCCTAGGGTGGTCTATAGCAGACTTGAAGGGGATTAGCCCAGCCGTTTGCATGCATCGTATCAATCTCGAGGAAGGTGCTAAAAATTCTCGCAAGATGCAGCGACGGTTGAATCCCACCATGATGGAGGTAGTGAAGAAAGAAGTTCTCAAACTTTTGGACTCGGGTATCATATACCTCATTCTGGATAGTAAGTGGGTCAGTCCCGTTCAGGTTGTACCTAAGAAATCAGGGATTACTATTATTGAGAATAAAAATAATGACCTAATCCCTACCCGCATGACCACCGGGTGGCGTGTATGTATCGACTACAGGAAATTATACACGGTCACAAGAAAAGATCATTTTCCTCTTCCTTTTATTGATCAAATGCTTGAGCGCTTAGCCAGAAAAAGTCATTACTGTTTTCTTGACGGTTATTCTGGATACAATCAGATCTCCATTACCCCAGAAGATCAGGAGAAGGCAACTTTCTCATGTCCCTACGGGACATATGCTTATCGGCGTATGCCATTTGGGTTATGCAATGCACTCGCTACATTCCAGCGTTGTATGATGAGCATATTTTCTGATATGGTTGATAAATTTCTTGAAATCTTATGGATGACTTTTCCGTGTTTGGATCATCTTTTGATGAATGTTTACACCATTTAGAGCTCGTGCTAGAATGATGTACACAAACCAATTTGGTGATAAACTGGGAAAAGTGTCACTTCAAGGCGACACAAAAGATAATTCTTGGACATATTATCTCCAACAAAGAGATTGAAGTTGATAAGGCCAAGATTGACATTATTTCTTCTTTACCTCCACCTCTGACGGTTAAGGCCATTCGATCATTTTTGGGGCATGCTAGGTTTTATCGCCGGTTCGTCAAAGATTTTAGTAAAATTTCCCAGCTCTTGTACAATTTACTTGCTAAGGACACTGATTTCAACTTTGATGATGCATGTTTAGGAGCTTTTGAGAAGCTCAAACTTTTATTAACTTCAGCCTCTATCATCCAACCTCCCAATTGGGAACTTCCCTTTGAGCTCATGTGTGACGCTTCAGATTACGCTGTTGGAGCAGTTTTAGGGCAAAAAGTAGATAATAAGCCTCATGTTATTTACTATGCTAGTCGCACGCTTAATGACGTACAGTTAAATTACTTCACCACGGAGAAGGAGTTATTAGCCATTGTGTTTTCCTTGGAGAAATTTCGATCATACCTTGTTGGATTCAAAATCATTATTTACACCGACCATGCGGCCTTAAAGTATTTACTATCTAAAAAAGACGCTAAGCCTCGGTTAATCAGATGGATTCTTTTGTTACAAGAATTTAATATCAAAATTTGAGATAAAAAAGGTGTTGAGAATGTGGTTGCGGATCATCTATCTCGAATTCTCACTGAGGGTGCTGAAGATTTTCTCCCTATCTTAGAGACATTTCCTGATGAGCAGCTCATGGCTGTCTCACAACTGCCTTGGTACGCCGATATTGTCAATTATCTTGCGATGCAACGATTACCTCCCCATTGGTCCAAACAAGATAAAGCTAAATTCTTGCACGAGGTTAGAAGTTTTAGTTGAGGCGATCCTTATCTTTATAAGTTTTGTACAGACCAAGTGATTTGGAGATGTATCCCAAATGATGAGTTCCATAGTGTACTCACATTTTTCCATACCTTAGCTTGCGGAGGACATTTTGGGACCAAGAAAACTGCTGCAAAAGTCCTTCAATCTGGTCTTTATTGGCCTACCCTTTTTCGTGACGCACATATCTTTTGCTCTAAATTTGATAGGTGCCAAATGACCGGGAATATTTCTCATCAAAACATGATGCCCTTGAACAATATCCTTATTGTTGAACTATTTGATGTTTGGGGCATTGACTTTTTGGTCCCATTTCCTTCTTCTCGCGGTTACCCTTGCATTTTAGTTGCAGTCGATTATGTTTTTAAATGGGTTGAGGCGGTGCCATATCAAACGAATGACCATAAGCCCGTGGTAAATTTTTGAAAACCATTTTTAATCATTTTGGCATGCCTCGGACAATTATTAGTGATGGTGGTAAACATTTTTGTAACCGTGTCTTTCAAAATCTTTTGAAAACTTACTCCATCACTCATAAAGTTGCCACACCTTATCATCTACAAACAAGTGGTCAAGTTGAAATATCCAATCGGGAGATCAAAAGAATTTAAAAAAAAACTGTTCGAACCGATCGTAAAGATTGGTCTGATCGTCTTAATGATGCCCTTTGGGCATATCAAGCAGCTTATAAAACCCTAATTGGTATGCCACCCTATAGACTTGTCTTTGGGAAGGCTTGCCACATACCTGTAAAATTGGAACACAAGGGCCTCTGGGCTACAAAGGCCTTTATCTTTGAAATGGATAAAGCCGGATCACATAGAAAACTTCAACTTTCTGAACTTGACAAACTTCATCGCGAGGCTTATAAAAATACAAAAATTTACAAGGAACGAACTAAAGGTTTTCATGATAAGTCAATTATTCGCAAAACTTTTGAGCCTAATCAGAAAGTGTTACTCTACAATTCCTGACTACGCATATTTCCTGGGAAATTACATTCTCGTTGGTACGACCCTTTTCGAATTAAAACTATTTATCCTCATGGAGCCTTAGAGGTGGAGGATCCTAAGAATGGAAATATTTTTAAGGTCAATGGCCAACGATTAAAACCGTACTTAGAGTCCTATACTTTTGATTAAGAGATAACATTTCTAAATGATTCAGTATATCAGAACTGATAATTCGCACCCTTTTAGTCATATTAAAAATTTTAAGTTTGGGGGTACATTCGTCTGGCTGAAGAAGGTAAACTTAGCGCTTCTTGGGAGGCAACCCATGACACATTCAGGTAAGAAATTCTAGTTTTTATCCTCTATTTTTTTTATATATGCTCTCAAACATTGAGAGTAATGTTTCATTTAAGTTTGCGGGTAGGAAACCATTTCTTTAAATATTTTTTGAAGAAAAGTGAAATAATGGCACTTTGGCAATGCATGATATATTTTTGACGAATTTCCAAACACTTAAATTGATTTTACCTTGACATAAATATTATGGAGAAACCTAAATTTTGAAATTGTACCAAGTATGCAATAAAATATTTTGGAATATCTTAAGCTTAATGTACTATCTTTTTATTAGCGACTAATTCAAGTTAAACTAGGCATATTTTGGAAACGTGCACTTCATTGTTGTTTTACAATTAATACCTTCAATAGATTTTTGCTCAGTATAAGGGAAATTTAGCATTTATGTTAGGAATAGTTTGTTACAAGGGAGACAACTGCCTAAGAATAAGTTCATTCCTAAGAAAAAATAATAAATAAGCCAAATATGCCTAAAAACTTTCACGCTGCAAGGCTACTCGCATGATTAAGAACTGAAAGAGGAAAAATTATCACCAATCTCGAGTTTGACCATGAACTATGTGAAAGGAGCACAAGAAAATGTTACTTGTGAGAATCCTGAGTCTAGGTCATGATGGGGCACCACACCCTGACAACCTTAGCCAACTGGCAGGGATTGTCAACTGAAAACTTCTTGTTACGGAGGCTTCACTAAGAAACAAAGTACTCAAAATAAAAGGCTTACAAAATAAAAAATAAAAAAAAGTAAAATTCTAGGAAGACGAATTGACTAAGGCACTTGTCGAACTGACCGTTGAATTTATTCCAGTGAGAACTAGACTACCAAAAATGTAGTAAATTATTTTAGACAACATATTAGGCGATAAAGATATTTTTACTATACACTCAAATATAGCTAAAGAAAAATACTTGGATCTCTTTCTAATCTTGAGGTAGTACCTCTTATTTTGGATAAGCTTCAAATATTCTTTGGTATAATTAGGAAAATAACAAGTTTAAGGTTTTTTTTATTGGTATATTTTTGTAAATTCTATGTAAGGATAAGTTTATAGAAAATGAGTCCTATGTATTCTATAATTGTTTATAATGTCATTATTGACTTTTGTGGGTATAGTCACTGCAAACCCTCACGAGACAATACTCGTCCACCAGGCTAAACCTGGAGGTTTAACGGCTTGTTGCATACCCTAAATCCAACCGCGTGACAGGCAAAAATGGTTTTTGTTTACTTTTACTCGAGGACTAGCTAAATATAAGTTTGGGGGTATTTTATAGACACGTAATATTTACGTGTGTAACTCCTAAATTTATATCCACCTAGTCATTTATTAAATAAATGTGACACTAATAATATTTACGTGTCGTACAGTTTTCCATTTTCTAACGAAGAACAAGGGTGATGCATTTCAGCAATAATTCTCATTTGAAGTTGTCAACCAAAGGCCCATGCATGGAGGCCCATTGAAGAGAATTAGATATATTTATTATTCTCATAAGTTATAATACATGATTTTAGACATTGTTTAAGAGATTTTATATTAATGGTGATTTTAAGTAACCCTTCCTATACTCTATAAATAGGAGGAGAATCCTACCCATGAGGGGTCATCTTGGAGAGTGTAAATTGAAGTTCATAGCAATAAAGCTTATTCTTTCTCTTGTTCTTGTCTCTTAATTTTATTGTAGTAATAGTAGTATGGCAATAATCAAAGGGATGAGTAGCTAATCTTCTTAGCCAAGGATAGAGGAAGCTATACCCAATGTAACCTTAGTGTAGATTGTGCAGCTTAGTTAGAGTAATTTCCTTCTCTTTATCCCGAAATTTTGCATATTTCTATTCCTTCATCCTATGGTTGACCATAGGTAGGATTAGGATGAATAATGAATCTATGTAACCATCTTGTTGGACCATAACAAGATAGGTTAGGAACATGGAGGAGAGAACATAATCCATACTTATCAGCCGGACCATGGTTGAGTAAGTTGGTTTATGGGCAGTTCCCGATTACTAAATCTCATATATTTTTTGATGTATTGCATATGCCCGACCAAGGATATGCGATACGGGAACACGTAATTTACTTTAGCTATTTATGCTATCTAAGAGATTTAAAGGGTAGAGGGGAATCGATGCCTTGGTTTCCACTGCAATTTATCTTGTAATTTGCTTCGATTTTCTTATTATTTCAAAACCTACCCAAACTCATTGATATTGGATTAAACTAGTAGCTCGAAGTATAATTCGCACCACAAGTCTCTTGGGATACGACCCCGCTTACCCTTGTACTTAACGGTATACCGTGCGCTTGCGGGTCTTTTATGATGTCGGTTTATAATCGATCAAAATACTCTAATGCTCAGCAAATATGCTTTGCTACGTTGAAATTCGTAAGTCATGCACTTACGTGGTAGAAATCATATAAGAAATGCCACGATGTAGGAAGTTTGGGTTGGAAAGATTCAAGGTTTTTTTGTGAAAGCAGTTTTATCCGATTGAATATGAGCGAGAGAAATGGTATAAATGGCACAATTTGCACCAAAAGTTTGAGTAATCCGTACAGTAGTACACTGCGACGTTTTATTACCAAGCTTTGGTTTGGACATTAATGCGGACCAGTATGAGGTGTTCATATATACGGGGGGTTGGTCGCACTCCATTAGGAGAGAGTTAAGGCCCTTTACTGTGGCCAATATAGAGGATGCAACCGTAAAGGCAATTGCTATTGAAGTCAAGTACTTGAAGAGTGACAAAGAAGATGACAAGATCAAGTCGGGGTACAAGTCTAGTTGGAAAAATGAGCATAAAGGAGAAGCCAAAGGAGAGAGGTCTTCGTCCAAGGAGTTTTACTGTAATCATTGTAAGGCGAGTGGGAATATTTTCGATTACTGTTGGAAACTTCACTCTGAGCTTAGGCTGAAAGAGGAGAAGAATAAGAAAGAGAGATATGTACTAGCCATAGTGGTTGTTAACCTCCCGAATTTAGATAAACTAAATCCTAAGCTTACAGTTATGTTTCAGCTAAATTTGGCTACCGAGGAAGAGAGTCGGAAAAAACTTTTTCATGTCACTATTCAGGTGAAGAAGAGTTCAGTCTAGGCCATTGTGGATCCAGGTAGTCAGAAAAATTTGATTTCTGAGGCGTTAGTGAAGAATATGGGCTTGAAAACTACAGCTCATCCTCAGTCGTATGGTTTGGGCTGGATTCAGAAAGATACGGATTTGATGATTGCGAAGCAGTGTATATTCTAGTTTACGATCACTGAAAGGTTTATTAATGAGTTGATGTGTAAAGTTGTTCCCTTGGATGTGTATCAGGTAATCATGGGTAGCCCTTATCTTTGGGACCGAGATGCAATTTATTACCGTAGAGCTCGCAAGTATCTTCTTGTAAAAGAGGGAAAGGAGTTCCATATTAATGTTTGAATGGAACATGTCACTACGTCTAATTTTGCAACGGTGACTCAGGTGAAGCGGTTGGCTAATGCGAGCGGCAATCTTGGGTTATTGGCTTGACTGGTTCAGGAGGGTATGTTGGCTAGAGTGTTATCTACTATGACAACGTCTTATAGGTAACCAATCGACATGGGGACGTTGTAAGAGGAGGTTGTGGTACATACTGATCCCAAACTGTTCCAGTTTTTAACTACACAGTCCAAGCAACAGCAAGCTCGCTGGATGAAGGAGATGCCGTCTCTCTAACAATTTCACTTGATTATGCAGTATAAGAAGGGTACAGACAACAAAATGGCTGATAGGTTATCTCCACCCCCATTACCAACTACTTCCACTATGTTTTATTACATCAACGTATGTTGCAGGATATAATAATCCCAAGGGGTGCAGTGTATTTTACTAAAAGTTGCTGCCAGGCAAGACATGTGGTGGTATTGAGTCGTTCTGAGTTAGGAAGAAGGGTCAGCTACCTCATAAGTCAAAGTGGAGCAGCAAGGTAATGGGCAACGCCGCATTCCTACCTCTCCAGTTCTTGCTTGAGTAGGACTTTAAGGCTCCTAAAGGGGGGAGCCATGATCCAGGAGGATCTAGACACGTTTTGTGTTGAAAACTAATTTTATCAAAAGTGGTTCGAACGACTCCCTATTTTGGTCGAATGACTCTTGCGGTGGTTTTATTTATGAGGCATGTTTTTGCCTCGAGAGGCGTTATATTTATAATTTTGGGTTCCCTCTATATAAATGGGACTTAGGTTATCTTTTTTTCTTATGTTAGATCTAGAAAAGGTTCTGAAGAAGCCTGGGGTTTTGGACTAATTCATTATAAATAACTTTTTTTTAGGCAATTTAAGTTTTTATTTTTCCCAATCAATTGGTGTTCTTCGTACTTTTCAGCTAACTAGAACTTCTTCATCGTATTGTGGATTATGCAGTCAGTTTATCAGCTTGAATAAGAGAGTTATAGGGGGATGTGGCTCGAATTCAAGGTCATGTACAAAAAGGAGTTGAACGGCTGAGGGAGAACGAAAGGAAGCTAGATGCTATTCTTTCCAGGGAACAAGGGTTAAAGCGGGCAATCAAAGGGAAGGATATTTTTATACATCAGAAAGACAAAATGTTCAGAAGATTTAAGATGTGAAAGAACTGAAGAGGGAGATTAAGGTACTTCGTGCTCAGCTGGCCGATTTGGAAGTGATTAATCGAGCTGAACTGTAAAGGCCGACAAAAAATTGGAAGAAAACATTACTTTTACAAATTGGGTAAATAGAGAAATAACATGGCTAAAAGAACGGTATGTGAGGTCTGAAGAACGCCTTCAGAAGGCTAGAACGAATTTCTCTAGGTCGGTTGTAACTGAGGCATCGCACCCAAAATTGTTGAGGGCAGTCATAGCCTATTTTTGAAGAGGAGGTAAAAAGGATTGAGTTAGAAAGATATACCTTGTTTAACAGTTTGTCAGACACGGGATGTATTTGAAGAGCTGATGCAGATGGAGGAAAATGTATGCAGTCCATGGAAATGGATCTAGGCCATCGACCTGCTGAAATGATAAAGCATGGCAGGATTGTTGTGACTGTTCGAGCTTGAGAATTTATGGCTAATCGACCTCTGGTTGTAGGGGGAACTCAAGAATTTATGGCTGATCGGCCTCCTATTACAGGGGGAGCTCAAGAATTTATTGCTCACTGACCTCGTATTTCTTGGGAAAGCGTAGTTGACATCCCATAAGCAAAAAAAAAAATCCATTGTAGAGGTTGTTTATGTAACCTGAAATAAAAAGTAGTTGTTGCAAACAAGTTGAGAGATGAAAGCTAGTATTACTATTGCTTTATCTTATGTCTCTTAGAGTCTTTGATGTAAAACAAGTGTTCCTTAGTCCTTAGTTTTAGTCGTAGAGATTTAGTAGAGTCAGCCAAACCAAGTATCATCCTTGATTTAAGTGGTATGATGTCGCAACAATATTGAGATAGATGAATGTTAGTTTTACCCTTGCTTTATCTTATGTCTGGTTGAGTCTTTGATGTAAAACAAGTGTTACCTTAGTTTTAATCGCAGAGATTTAGTAGAGTCAGCCAAACTAAGTGTTATCCTTGATTTAAAAAGTATGATGTCACAACCATATTGAGGTAGATGAAAGCCAATTTTACCTTTGCATTATTTTATATTTGGTAGAGTCTTTAATGTACAACAAGTGTTACCTTAGTTTTAATCGCAGAGATTTAGTAGAGTCAGCCAAACCAAGTGTTATCCTTGATTTAACTGGTGCAGAGGTCGATTAAAAGGCAGTTTTATCTATGTTTTAATCTTTGTGTTGTCTACAAAGTAGAGAGATGTAAGGAAGAAAATCAAGTTTCATTGAATATAAAAGGATTTACATTGGATGGAGATAAAAATGCTACTTTTGGAATAGAAAAAGAGAGAATTTGAAATAGAGTAGTGTGGGACTTAACGATAATATAGTTTCAGTCGCCTAATGTTCCAAGGATTTGAAATATGAACTCCCTCTTCTGTCATGAGGCAATATGATCTCAGGCCAGAGAGACTTGTGATAAGGAATGGACCCTCCCAATTGTCTACTAGTTTCCTAACATGAGGCTCTTTGTGATGTTGATGAGGTATTTCTCTAAGGAAGAGATCATCGATTTGGAAGGTACGGCTTCTTACTAGCTTGTTGTACGAACTGGCCAACATATGGTAATATTGACCTATGTTAGCGATGGCGCGTTCCCTGGTTTCATTGATCCAATTGAGGTTGCAAGCCAATTCAAACTCATTTTCCTCGTCAGTTAGCTCGTGATCTTTGACTAGATGATGGTATTCGGAGGGAATAAAGGCCTCGGTGCCATAGGCAAGGAGGAATAGAGTGCAGCCTGTCGACTGGCACGGAGTGGTACGATATGCCCATAAGATATGAGAAAGTTCATGAACCCAATTCCATTTTTTCTGAATGTATAGCCTTTTCGTAAGCCCATTTATAATGGCTTTGTTGGTGATTTTGACTTGGTCATTACCTTGAGGGTAGTAAGGATTGGACGGTGAGTGGATAATGTTGTGTTGATTGAGGAAAGCTACGACTTTTTCTCCAACGAATTGGGGCCCGTTATCGATATGAATTAGGTGGGGGCACCCAAACTGTGTGATGATGTGTTCTTAGATAAAATAGATGGCCTCTTCATCTCCTATTAGACAGAGTGGAGCTGTTTTTACCCATTTTATAAAATAATCGGTCGCTACGAGTAGGAGACGACGGTTACCAAGAGAATTAGGGAATTCGCCAACAAGATCGAGTACCCATCTTTTGAATGACCAAAACACCTTGCTTGTATGGAGTTCAAGCGCAGGGGCATGGATCATCCGTCCATGTCGTTGGCAGGTGCTACATTTGTGTAAATACTCTTCTCACTATAGCAAATATTGGTTTCGACGTCACTCAATTAAAGTCATTTTTCAAAAAATGGCGTTAATTAGTATTTTTTTTGCTTAACCCTATCATTTAAATTGCTGAGTTAGTTTACTAAGTCATTTTCTTGAAAGATGACATCGCTGCTTGTCTTTTCTCTATGGACGAAGTCATTTTCAAAAAATGACATAAACAACATTAGATCACTTGCAGGCATTCGCGTTGTTTTTCATCTAAATGATATTGTTTCTCTCTATTAAATATTGAGTGAAAGCCGACTCACTCTTCACTCCCATTCTTGTGTCTGAGAGAGAGCATTCGAGAGGGAGTAAAGGAGATGAATCTGTTCTCACTATCTCAAAAATCTCTATGTTTCCTCCTTCCTAAATTTAAATCTCTCAACCCCAACCTCAGATTTCAACAATAATAACTCTATCGCACTCTCTGCTTTACCTCCTTTAGCTTCTCTTCAAAACCTTCAACCGCAACCCCAGATCCATATCTAGATGAAGATCCCTCAAATGCGATGGGTATGAAACAAATGCGAGAGAAAAGGTTTATGATTTACAAAAATCGAATGTGAAGTGTTTGTATGAATCCCTATGTCGAAGATAGTCGCCATATTGAAAACATAAGTGTAGAAACACTAATTAAGAGGAAAGACTATTTCAAATTAAGCAATCTCCGGCCCTAATTTGCAAAGAATCAATCACTGAGCAGGTAAGAAGTTCCCCAATTTTTTTCTTTTGAATGTTATCGTTTGAGGATTTGGCTAATTCGTTGTTCCCGATTCCCCAATTTGGTTTGATTACATAATGTAGCATCAAGTGCCCTGCACCTTCACCAAAGCGATTGTTGAGTTTTGCATCTTTAAATATTCAGAGGTAAACTATAAACTCTAAACTTATTTATTTACTTGTAATTTTTTCTTTCTCTTTTGGGTTTTTTTGATTAGTGCTTTCTAGTTTTTGTAATTTTATCTCTGTTGTAAATTGATTTTTCTTAATGGTTCTCTTTGATTGATAATATTTTGCTTTTATCTAGTTGTTCTTACTGTAATTTGAGTTTGTGTCTGCTTAATTTGGTATTAATGGTGTTCTCATTTAGGGCTTTGAGTAGATAGTATATAGCTTGGCTTTAGATTAGATGGTGTTGTCAATGGGTCTGTTTGATTTTGGTGTTAATAATGTTTACATTTTGGTTTAGAGTAGAAATTATTTAGCTTAGCTTCGACCTAACCCTACAGAGTTTAACATTGGGTTACCCTCTTTAGCAGATTCTAAGACCTACAAGCTTAGAACTTGAAACTTTTAGATACCCCTGTTGGGTTAGAGAAAAAGGTCTTAAACAAGAGCCTTTAGTTGTTTAAATCAGCATGGTGATTCCTCCAAAAATCACGATACGCACTGTTGAGGTAGATCTAGGGCTTCATCAAGCTTAATTTTGTTTTGAATGAATTTTGGAAGTTAGAGCAGATTTGGATTTCGGATTGTAGAGGAATGAGATCAAAATCGAGGAGGAGTGAGTGATTAGGAGCGACATGGTTAGTTAGAGAAAGAAGGGAGATGAAGACGAGCGGCATGGTAAAACCTGATGAATAAATCAAAACAAAAATGTCAGCAATATATTCCTCATACAGTATATCACAATGTATCAAGATATTTGGACTCCAAATAACCACAATTATATGAACTGTTAGTTAAGATATTCAACTGTACGAAATGAAATTGCTTAAAGGTTTTCATTGATCACAAGATTAATGATTCGAGAATGGCAACAACTCAAAAGTGTTATTAGTCTAATTTTGAAGATCAGCTCTAAAATTACTAAGCATAATGATTGCATATTCTTCATCTAGTATGAGTGTACCCTTGTTAGTCTTTCTGTATACATTGATAATTATAGTCTCCGAAACTGTTTTTAATGTCTTTTATAGTGGCTACTAGTCTCTTTGGTTCCCATGGAGGCCTAGTTTTTGTGGTTAACAGTAGTTGAGCTGTTTCTAAATCAGTATACACAGTTATCTTCTGTATCTTGTAGAGATTAGCTAAGTGAAGGTTGTGATCTTCTTCATAAGAAAGCCAACACTACAGAGAACAAGGAAGCGGGGATAAGTTGTTGTCCATTTGATATCTTTTTGACTGTGATAGTCTGAGGTTTACTATATCCGGCACATGCAAGAATAGGTGCACTATACTGTCCCTCAGTACTCCAAGGCTCCAATGCTCCTGACATTTGTAAGAGCTCCATCAATTTTGAAGTTTTTAGAGCATAAACATTGCATGTAAATGTTGATACCACAGTTATTAATACAAAGTCGAGTTTTTCTTATGTTGTTGGTAAGCAATCCCTTATCTAAGTTGTGTGATTTTGTTTACTTATTCAAACATGTTGTTGAAGTTGAAGTCTGAGCTTTACTCAACTCTTTCACATAAAAGAATTGTAATACAACTACACAAGTAGTATTTGGTTGCCTCTCTTCATTTACTTCTTTCTAAAACTTTCTCCTTCTACCCAAACTAGATTATAAACCAAATGCCATACCCCATTTCAATTTTTAGCTTCTTATTTTTGTGTTTATTTTTTCATCTATATCTCTTGACTATGTTTTTTTTCTCTACCTTCATTCAATGGGTATTCATGTATGTGCTTTCTTTTCACATGATCAGATGTAGATTAGAGACCAGCAATAGCCACCTGCAATGCAGCCAAAGAATATGTGGGGAGGAGACAGTCACATATCCGTACTACTGTTTATATGACCATGATCTGCAAGAGAATGCTGAGAAGAAATGAATAAAAGAGGCCTTGTCTCCACCACAAGATTTTGTTTGCAAGAAGCAAAATACATTTGGAGGAGAATCTGACTTGTTAAAGGTACTTCTATTACTGTACTAGCTAACATCCTTTGTTATTTTTGTCTTTCTTACTCGAGAAGCTTTCTTGACCTTCTTTTGTAGATCCAGTAACATATATGAAAGCAAAAATTAAATAAGTTCCAATTCATAATTAAAAGACTCTTTAACAGAAAACTGCCCCTGTATATCTGGCTTGAAAAAGCAAATATCTGGACCCTGCTAATATCCACCCCTGCAGAAGTAAGAAGGTGGCTGCTGTGGATGTTGGGGTTCTAAGTAACCATATTTCCTATTGACTTGAGAAAGAGCTGCTTGATCTTTCAAAACAGAGTCAATCCAATCATCCCTCCATGCATCTATTTTTATCACCTGTATCCACAATCCAAAATGATTCCTTAACTAAGTCAGAAAAAATATTTATAATGCATGCCGGCATTGAAGATCTTTTGTATTAGTTGATCTTTTTTTTTTTTTTTTTTTTTTTTGAGAAGCATTTTTTAAGACAAAAAGTAACTCTTACACTGATAATATTACAAAACTTACTATAGCTACTCTTCTTTGGTTTAGAATCTTTAGATTGACACCCATTAACTGAGTATTTAGTAACAGATACAAGCTACTCTAGCCAATGACATATCAGAGACTCCTACAGAGAGCTTTTCTGGAACCAATGGCATCCTCTACACAAATGATAGATGTGCAGTTTCTGTATAGCACTTTCGAGTCTTGATTCATAACCTTGTCGGGATTACTTCTAGCTTCAAGTTTTTGCAGAGCAAATATCATCCAAAGAGTGAGCATGGAAGTAGAAAAGCACGTGCTTTGGTCCTTTTATCGGTCAAGCTATATGATTTTGCCAAGTAAAAGCACCTTTAATAAATAAAAGATATTCCCAAAAAGGGCCTGCCTAGCAAGTTTTCTCTTGAATCCCTTTTATGGATATCCGGAAATATCCATAACAACTGGACCGTTATCTAGTACAATTCGTCTCGAGATCTCATTCAAAACATGAGCAACCTGGGTGTCATCCAACTTTGAAAACTTCTTGAGTTGGATAAGATTTGCAAGCACGACCGTATTGAAGGGCCTTTCGTTCAATGCCATAGTGAATGTATTTCGTCAAAATTTCCTCTGTATCAAAACCCGTCTTTTGAGTAAGAGCAATAAGAGTTGGATTCTGTATTTCGTATCTTCCATTTTGAAACAACTCATCTACTGATATGCACAAGAAAGCATTTTTGTTAACGAATTTGCAACTTTTCTCCTTGGGTGAGTTGAGCTTCCTCACAGTCTTAACTTGAGCATCCTTGAGCTAACAAAAAAAAGCTCTTGCCTTGGATATACTTCTGATGATGCATAATCGCAGCTTTATGCATATCCGTCCGCACACCATCCTTGATCATCTCTTCATGGATACCAACATGAGAGTATGAATGAAAATACGCCATATCGAAATCCGTACAAGGAGGAGACTGAGATGATGATGATTGTTTCTCCTCCATGGAATTAGAAATCCTAGAATTAGATGATTCATTCCCAAATCTTGAGTTTTTCTTCACTCCGCCTCGAAATCGCTTTCTCAAAGAGGCGTTGTTGTTGTGGTAGCCATTACCCGAGCTTGTAGGTAACATTACTCAATCATCGTCTCTTCACATCCCCAGATCTGGTACAGAACATATATCTCATGTATTCAGCCCACATTCCTTCTTTGTTTATCAAGTTCCATGACAGTTTCATTAACATTGCTGTGTTAATATCCTTAAATTTTCTCAATCCCAGACCTCCCTCATTAATTGGTTTGCAGCATTTCTCCCAGCAAACTGTAACACCTTTTCTCTTGCATGGGTCCCCTGACCAGAGGAAGTTATTATGATAGTCTCACAATCTTTAATAATATAAGCATACCATTTGTTTCTTCTATTTATGAGGCATTTTGAATATATTTGCCGCCCTAATGTTAATGATGCCAGTGATCATGACCAATAGACTGATATTTCTTTTGATAAGTTTTACTTTTACCTAGGCCTTCTTCCTATAGTGTTCTAGAGAAATTTGTGACAGTGTTGAGCGAACCAATAGACTGATGTTTTATCATCTTTTGATCACAGCAAAATGATACAATTAGATATGTTAATGATGCAATTTAAAAAGGAATCGGAGTTTCTGTTTTCCACAAAGAGAGTACGGGAGAAGATGGAAAAGGACTGCTTACTGGTACACAATTTTTCTCTTTTTTTATCTTCATAAAGTTACTAGCATTAGATGCATTGATTCTTTTCATTTACTTATTTCAAGGTATGATGAAGATTCAACTATTGGCCATAGATTATACAAGGAAATAACTAAGGTTGAGTACGCGAAGATGAATGGGAAAGGGCGCTTGACACAACCAACAAATAGTTATCAATGGGAAACTCCTGCAACTAACCTCGAGGAGTTTGAGCAAATATCTGTAAGTACACATGTAAGTAAATGTAACATTTCTGATGATTTGTAGACTTAATTTTTATTTTCATCTGGAGTCTCTAACCAAAGTATATAATCTGAGCCATTAAGTCTTGTTTTTTACATTTTTCAATCTGAGAGTCTCTGGTTTCATTGGTTAGCAGGTGGCTCAGGAAGAAGCATGGGCGAAGGTTTCTGCCATTGAACTTGATTCAGTGGACATTTATTGTTGATTCCGAGATAAATTAAGAAAGGCTTTCGCCAATCGTCGTTTCCCCATTTATCGCCCCTAGTGTTTATCGTGAATACAAAAATGCGATTAATGCTGGGGGTTGAAATCACTTCGATCTTGAGATATCAAGCTTTTGTACCTAAGACCCCGGCTGGATACGCTAAGGATTCGGCGTGTCTGCTTTCTCCTCACAAAAGATAATTGAGTGTAGCTTGCGAAAACTTGTGTATCCAATCTGCAACGAGGGCTACATACTCGATCATATTGCCATTCTTCTTGTATTGCTAAAAGTAATTGTCGATGATGAGTAGTTAATCTTTGAAAATTTAGAGTTCGGGGATGCCAAGCTTAAGAGCGAGGTCAAGTCCATGAATGAGAGCATCGTACTCTGTGACATTGCTTGAGGCTTTAAAATACAAGCGGATTGATTTCTCAATTCTGTCGTTAGAATTGGTAATCAATATCATTCCACTTCCTGACCCTGCGGGTCATACTGATCCATCAGCAAGAAGTTTCCACCTCTTCCTTGTAATCCATTCAGCACGCTCGTTAAATTCTTTGGGGGTGGATCTTCTGCAACTTTCTCTGCAAGATCAAGATCGCGCTCCTCCCACTCAGGATCTCTTGCAACGGCCTGACCTTTTTTGGAAGGACGTTGTTCAAACTTGATATCATATTCTCCCAAACTTACTAACCAATATTACACTCTCCTTGATTTTTCTTTCTTTGATAGAACCTCTCGAAGTGGGTAGTTCTTCATGATTTTGACTGAATAAGCTTAGAAGTAGTTCTTGAGTTTTTGTGTAGAATAAACAAGAGTGAGAAGAAGTTTATCCATTTTAGAGTACCTCATTTCCACTGGATAGGGGTTTTGCTGATGATGTAGACTGGTTTCTCAATTTTTCCTTTGAGTTGAATGAGGACCGAGCTGAGTAAAGTATCTGTGACTACTAGGTAGATAATCAGTTACTTATTATCTATTGGAGTGCTCATGATGGGAGACTTCCCCAACTAGCTTTTGAGATCCTGAAAAGCTGCTTCGCATTCTGATGTCTATTAAACCTCTACATTTGGCTGAACTTTTCCTCATTTGGTACAACCGCGAACTAATAGGAACAACCAATGACAGCGGTATGAAGATTTCAAATCAAAATTGTTGATAGCAGCAATCTTGTTGGCTAGTTTCTGAACGTCTTTCGTAATTTTCATGGATGGCATGTTGAGGAGAGCTCGAATTTGATCTGGACCGACCTGAATGTAGTCTAAATTGACACTTATTAAGATTGAGAGGCATCCTGTATGATCGATGAATGTTGAATATTGTGTTGAGATCTAAAATATTGTTGATGGACTATATGCTTTTGCACAAGAGGTTGTCAATGTAAACTTCCACAACTTTCCCACGATATGCTCTGAACATTGAAGTCATCAACCATTGATAAGTTGCATCTGCGTTCTTGAGTCTGAAGGGCATGACTTTGTAGTATAGGGGCCAAGTTTTGTAAGAAGAGAAACTAGTTCTTATACCATACGGTTGTCTTCAACTAAGTGGTTTGTAAGTATTTCATTTAATAACAGACAATATTACTATACTAGGACACTTTGGTGGAGTCCTAGAATGGGTTACTCCATGTCCTCTAGCAAGGATTTTTAATGGTTGATAATATATATTGAGTTAGACGACAGATCGAATAGTAGTCGGATGCAGCGTAGTCGAAGGTAATCTTTGGGAGTTGATGGGAGAGGGTTTCTAACTCCTTTATAGTGTTTTTCCCCTCCTATTTATAGCATATAAAAGGACTAAGTCACCATGGGAGGTCAAATTAGGTTTTCGGGGTGGTATATATAGTTTTCAAGGCATCGTTAATGTTCCCATTTAAATACTTATTGAAAAACTAGAGAGTGAGGGAAAGGGAAACATACTCCATTGTTCCATAGAGCTCGGTAGTTGTTGTGGGATTACCTAAATTGCTTAGAAGAGAATGATATACTTTGCACAAGCAGGTAAGTCCTTCTTGATCCTATCTTGTTACTTCGCCTTTCATTTCTGTATGTTGAGTACATAGTAATATAAAATCTGCTAGGGTTTATAGTTGTGAGGATATGGCTGAGGACAAGGGTAAGCCATGTATCTGGCGGTCTATCCCATTTATGATTCTGAGGGTATTGATGGTATGACCGAGATTGGGGTCGAGTGTTCGACTGTGTTTGTATCAGTTGGAGAGGGTTGATGAGAATGAGTTATTGACTCGTAATAGTCGAATGTATCGATCTAATTGCGTGCCTCTTCTTTTGTAGGGTAAGATGCGTACCCATCGATCTTCAAAAATTAGGCTGATAGATGAAGAGATCAAAGAGGACATGGTAAGTGTATCTGGTCATGCTCCCATGGATGGGTGCAGTGACGTAGAGGTGTTAGATGCTACGACTGATGCTCCTTTATTTGTGGTAGTTCCAGCAAGTGAGGCATCGAGTAGTAAACATCGCAAGACGGTTGTGATCGAAGGGAGTGATGAGGAAGAAATGGACGGTGGAGAGCGGGAAAAAGGTGAAGGTAGTGTCGATCCTTCGGGTGATGAAAGGGAAGAAATAGATCAGAGTGATCATAGTAAAGAGGAGTCCACTGAATCAGAGTAGGTCGCAGGTTCTGTTTTGACTAGCGATAAGGTGACTAGATTGATTTGTTGCTAAATTGGGTCTGTTGAAGGTAAGAGTAGTGTTAAATGCAGCGGGGTCAGGGAACACCTACCAATCGAAGCCTCGAGATGGTATAATGGCATATAGAGGTCAAATTCGAGTGGGAATGCAACTACCTCTCTGAAGGTTGGAAAATGAGGTCTTGAAATTTTGGGAAGTTGCCCCAGTTCAGATGAATGGAAATTTTTACGAGATGATGAAGGTAACCGAGGGCATGAATGTAAAATTGGGGAGTGAGGGGAGAAGCTTGATCGAATGGTATGATATTGTGTCATTCCACTCAAGGAATGCGAAACTAATTACATCTAGTATCACGCAGAGAAACCCTGGTTGTTTGATCTGTGCTCGACGGGTCGAGGGTTGAATAATGACTTAATTATTGTACGGGGTAGTTATGAAAATGTCAAAGGAGAGAACTCTTATAGGTTATAGCATAATGTCAATAATCCAAGTAAGTTGTCTATCGAAGATTTTTTTGATGTACTGAATGAATAGGCTAATAAACGTATCTCTATTTGTTCTGCAGGTCCCAACATCAAAACTTGGGCAAATCCGAGGGATTATATTGATTCCTTAATCGACTCGGACGAGGAGTGTGTGAATTATGTGTTCAAGAAGCTTGGTATTAAGAGGAAGAGGAAGAAAAGGACTGATTCCTAGCTTTGAAATGTACCCGTCACGCCCAAGCCAATAAAGAAGAAGAAGAGGGAAGGTGAAGGTGCTTTGAAAGTTGTCGATGGAATGGAGGGAGAGAAATTGAAAAGGTCGGTAAAGTATGTTCCAAAGAGGCAACGGGCGCTAAAGTTGGCAGCCACAGTTCCCGAAGTACCTTGTCATGCTTCGAGACACAGGCCAAAGCAGGCATTAACAAAGGCTGAGAAAGGGAAGGGCAAGGTCTTTCCCAAGCCTTCGAGGGCACTACAGCCGAAGGTAACTCACCGTAAGCGGCATAGGGCGCTGGGGGAAGATGATAGAGAGGATATGGATGAATAATTGACCATGTCCGAATGGGAGGAGCATGCTCGTCCTAAGGCTTCTTCTATGGTAGAAATCTGATGCACGGATCCGGATGAGGCTTCGAGGCTGATGAAGAAGAGTATGTTTCAGGTAACTTTTTATAGTTTTAGTAAAATTCTGAAATTTTCTTGAGTACTCCATACTTCGAGAGGTACTGATGGCTCGACTATTCTTGCAGACAGATGGATGGGCGCAGGCTTTCAACAAGGTGCAGAAGAAGGCAATAAAGAAGCTAAAGGAGGTTGTGGAGGCTGTGGAGTTTGCTCGAGGTGCCGAGGCATTGCAGGTTTTAGAAATTAACATTTTGAGGCTAGATCTTAGGACTATCAGGGATGAATGTGAAAGGAGGCTTGAATGAAAGGGTATTTGTGGAGCAAAAAAAAAACCTTCCAAGGGCAGTATAATGATGAATGTGCTGATAATGTCAGGCTGATGGAGTTCATAGAAGATTTGGGGTATGATCCTAAAACTTTGCAATGCTTCCCCACTACACAAGATCCTGCTACTGACGATGCAGCCCTGGCCGATAGGGTAAAAGAAGATGTTATTGCTGTGAGTTCGGGAGGCATCGTGGAGACTCCTATGGTCAAAGGTATTGCTGCTGGAACTGCGGCTGATATGATCGTCGATGGTGCAAGTTTGAACCCTTCTACTGAAGGTGCTGGAGTTGTTGGCATTAAAGAGCCAATTAGGGGAGATGTTGTAGCCACTCCGATTTGAGTGTTTTATCTTATTTTTCTGTTGGGTTGTAATATGTCAGCAATGTTAAGTTTTCTTTACACTTGATCTTTGAACTTGTGAATGCTTAAAATTTCTGTTGTAGACTGAATTTGTACTAAATTACTTGTTTGTGTTGGATCTGATTTGTACTGAATTGCATATGATTTGTACTGAATTCCTGTGCTAGATTCCAGTTATATTCTCAGAACTTTCTTTGAATTGATTGTGTTGAGCCTGATTCTCTGATATATGTTGTATTGAAACATCTTGATGTAGTACAACTGTTAGATTCTTATAAACTTGTATCTGCATTTGCTGCAAGTGTATAATGCTTGTAAAGTGATCAAACCTTGAAGAGCTTCAAGATGGGATCCCGAAATTTTATGGAGTTAACTGGACTTCAAACGTCGGAACTTTGTCAAAGTATAATGTGGTCTCCCCGAATGCATTCTCAAGGGTCCAGTCTCTTGACCATTCATGCCTTACGAGTTTGCTCAAATATTTGAGACTTGAAAATTATCAAGGTCGCCCCTAAGTATCAGTCGGGTCGAAGGTTGACATGATACTTAGAGTAAAATAGGAAATTCACTTGACTTTGAAGGTCTGAGCCACAGTGAAGTAAGACATATTCACCGCCAATACATTCTCGAGGGTCTGGTTTCTCGACCATTTGTGCCCCTCGAGTTTGCTCGAATGTTGAAAGTTTGAAAAATTTTAAGGTCGCCGCCATGTATCAGTCGGGTCGAAGGTTGACAAGATACTTAGAGTAAACCTGGAAATTCACTGGACTTCGAATGCTTAAGCCACAACAAAGTAAGACTCGTTCACCACCAGTGCATTCCCGAGGGTCCCATTTCTCGACCATTAGTGCCTCTCGAATTTGTTCGAATGTTGGAAGCTTAAAGAATTTTTATGGTCGCCCGCTAGAATCAGTCGGGTCGAAGGTTGACATGATACGTAGAGTAAACCCGGAAATTCACTAGACTTCAAAGGCTTGAGCCACAATGAAGTAAGATGTGTTCGCCGCCAACGCATTCCTGAAGGTCCGGTCTCTCGACCATTCGTACCCCTCAAGTTTGCTCGAATGTGGGAAGCTTGAAAAATTTCAAGGTCGCCCCCAAGTATCGGTCGGATTGAAGGTTGGCATAAAACTTAGGCTTTACGTAAAAATTCACTAGAAAATTGAAGACAAAGTTTAGAGGGAAAAAACTATTTATTGATTAGTATGTGCTTACATCTGATGAACAAGGTAAAAGCGATAGCCGATTATATGAGATTAGCTGTATTGTATTCCATGGATTTGGTAGAGGCTCTTCATCTTCTGACATGAGGTAATACGGGCCCTTGTCAGTTTTATCATATGCAATAAAAGGTCCTTCCCAGGACTTGGCTAGCTTGTCGGTATTCCGTGGCATCAAGGATTATGTGACCCGTCGAGGTACATGATTTCCGATATTGAAACTTCATGGGCAAACTCTATTGTTGTATGACTTCAGCAATGATAGATGGCAACGGTCGAGGTTGGCGATGGCTCGGTCTCTGGTTTTGTCAATCCATAACATGTTGCATCCGAGTTCAAATTCATTGTCTTTGTACGGGATGTTGGGATCTCGTGTGGGTACTTTGAATGAGTAGGGATTACGGATTTAGTACCATAGGCTAGAAGGAAAGGGGTACAGCCTGTAGCTTTTCTAGATATTATTCGATAGGCCCAGAGGACATGTTGTATCTCCCGAACCCATCGCTCTATCTTCGAATCGACGCGTTTCTTGAAACCGTCGACTATTATTTTGCTGATTTCTTCGACCTAACCATTCATTTGAGGGTAGTAAGGCATTGAGGGTGAGAGGATGATGTTAAACTTCTTGAGGAAATTTCTAACATTATTCCCAACAAACTAAGGACCATTGTCACATCAAATCATATGAGGGCATCAGTTGAGGGGAAGAGGATGATGTTGTACTTCTTGCAGAAATTTTTAACTTTGCTCCCAATAAACAGAGAACCATTGTCACATCGAATCATATAAGGGCATCTGATATGAGTAATGATGTTTTCCCATAAAAATTTGATGACTTCTTTTTCTCTAGTTCGGCCTTAAGGTACGGCTTCGACCCATTTGGTAAAATAATCTGCTGTAAGAATGATATTTTCTCGAATACCCACAGATTTGGGAAAAGGACCAATGAGATCGATGGCCCAGGGTTTGAATGTCCAATAGACTTGGCAGAAATGGAGATCTTGTGAAGGGCTATGGATATCACGGGCATGGCGCTGGCATTTGTCGTAATGTTTTGCGTACTCTTCGGCTTGCTTTTTCATGTTGGGCAAGAATAAACCTTGGAAGACAGCTCGAAGTGAGCACCACAGGATCCTTCATGGAGTTCAGATAGGAATTTAGAGGCTTCATTTTGAGAGATGCATCGAAGGAGGATGCCATTTGGGAATTTGTGATGTAACTCGCATTTGAGGATGGTGTATCTGTGACAGTTCTCTAATAATGACTATTTTGCATTGGGATCGTCTGGGTGGGTAGTATTGTTGAAGTAATCGGGGAATGGTGTTCGCCAGTCGTCTAGGTTGAGACTTTCGCCCCCATTATTTATGGCATTAACTTCCATCTGGTCGATACTTGGGCATTCGAGTACTTCGATTTGGAGGGTTCGGGATTAGGATTGGACTAATTTAGCTACTCTATAGGTAAGGGAATCTTCGTGTCTACTTTTACCTTGAGGCCAGTGTATGATAGAATATTTCTCTGGGAAGAGGTCCATGCGCTAGAGGACGAGGGCAGAATATTCGGCCATGCGGCCGTAGGCTTGATTTTTACTGGAGTACTGTTTTGGAATAAGTTGTGAATCTATAAAAACTGTAAGTTTGGGGATGCCGAGGTCGAGTGCAAGATCGCGTCCATGGATACAAGTTTTGTACTCAGCCACGTTATTAAAGCATTCGAAGTTTAACTTAGCTGCTTTCTCAATTCGATCATTGGTAGGTGTTAACAGGACGATACCTATCCATGAACAATTAAGTCCATCGGATTCATCTGTAAAAAGTTGTCAGCCTGTGTTAGGGTTCCAAGGCTGGTCTTTTGGTTGGCCATCTTCATGTTCCTCCCAGTCGATATCTTCGATCGGGAAATCTGCGGGGAAATCGATGACTGCTTGGCCTTTCTGGGATATCTGGTTCACAAATGTGATGTCATGTTTGCCAAGATAAATAGACCACTGTTATACTCTTCTAGATTTCTCCTTCTTGCTGAGTACCACTCGATGGGAATAACTTGTTATAACACGGATGGGGTGAGCTTAAAAATATGGTTTTAGTTTTCGGGCAGTGTAAACGAGGGTAAGGAGCAAACGCTCATGTTTTGTGTATCGACTTTCTGCGGGTGTCAGGGTTTTACTTATAAAATATTTAGTTTTCCCGATGTTTGATACGAGTCGAATGAGGACTAAACTATATAGGTATCAGTGACCTCAAGGTATAAGGAGAGTGTTTGCCCTCGATGGGGGTGCTGATAATCTCATGGTTTTGAGTTCGAGGAAGGCCTATTTACAATCAGGTGTCCAGTTAATCTCAGGGTTGTTTTTCTTTTTTTCTTTATGGACGCCTTGGTCGAGTAACAGAGAAAGGAACAATGCACAACGGTATGAAGATTTGGAAATAAAACAGTTTAGGGCCACTATTTTACCACCTACTTTTTGGAAATCATTTTTGGTTCGGGGCAAAGGCATGTTGATAAGGGCTCGTATATGGGAAGGTTTGATCTCGATACCTCGTTTGCTGATAAAATGGCTTAAAAATTTGCTAGACAAAATGAAAAATTGGCATTTTTCAGGGTTAAGTTTCATGTTGTATGTTCGAAGTATCGAAAAGACTTTGGTTAAGTCCAGGATGTGGGTCTATTTTTAGAGGCTCTTGCATAACATGTCATCGATGTAAACTTTAACCGACTTGCCAAGCAAGGGTTTAAACATGGTTGTTACAAGGCGCTGGTAGGTGGTACTGGCATTTTTAAGGCCGAGGGACATGACATTAAAACAGTAAAGGCCTTGTTCATGGATGAAAGAAGTTTTAAGTTGATCATTGGGCAGAAGGGTACCTGATTATAACCCGAAGCTGCATCCATTAATGAAAGGCGTTCGTGTCTAGTAGTAGCATCAAAGAGTACTAAAATGATCGGGAGGTTGAAGTTGTCCTTTGGTGTGTGTTTATTGAGGTCTGTGATGTCGACGCAAGTTCTAATCTTTCTATTCTTGTTTTTCTACATTAATGTTGGATATCCAGTCAGCATACTTAGTTTCTCTGATGAAACCTACAGCAATGAGTTTGTGTACTTTGAGGTTTACTACTTCTCGCACTCATGGTGCCAAGGTAGGCTTCATCTGTTTTCCTGCTGTGGAGTGGGAAATGAGGTCGAGGCAGTGACATGCTAAACTAGGGTCGACACCTGGCATTTCCTGGAATGTCCATGCAAAGACGTCTTTGCTTGCTTGAAGAAAATCGGTAAGCTCGAGGCGTTCTACCTCGTCTAAAAAGTTCCAATGAATATACCTCAGCCAGGACCGTCGAGTTTAATATAAACAGTGGGCTCGATGGGTAAGATTACGGGTGTTGAAGGTATGGGAACAAAAAGGGATAGTGCTTGCTACGGGAGTCTGACGAGTTTTTAGGTCTGATCGATCTTTGGATGCTAACATGAACGGGTGAGGCGTTGAGACCAATTTAAATTATATGTACCACATGGGGTTATGAAATGAAAGGTCTAATGACAGGTCAATGGTATGACCCGCATGGCATGGAGCCAGTCACGCCCGAGGATACCATGGTATTCAGACCTCTTATCGATGACAAGATAGCTGGCTTAAAGTGTGACAGGGTTGGTGTTGACAGGAAGGCTGATTCGACCCACGTAAATTTTGGTAGCCCCGTTAAAGCCATTTAGATTGACATTGGTCGCTTTGATGAGGTCTACTTTGTTCATAGCTTGGATGGTTTGCAGGAAGAGTATATCGGCTGTACTTCTTGTATCGATAAGTATGGTGTGGAGGACTAGGTGTTCGACCTTAATCATGATGACTAAAGGGAGTGGGGAAAATGAACATGTGATGTATCGTAGTCGATGAATGAGATGCCTTCGGGTCGAGGGCAAAGGCTTCATTCTGGCAGGAGGGCATGTAGCTTCTCTTGGTATGTGAGTTTGTAACATTTTTCGATATGCTTGCGTTTGCTCTTGGAACGACCACTGTCGATATTACTTACTTTGATGAAATGAAGTTGGTAGATGTGGACCTCGGTAGGGTCAGCCGAAGGGACGGGTTGAGGCTTGAGGTACGACCCGTTAAGGTAGTTGGGAAGATCGGCAACATACTAATGTAGATGACCAACTTTGAGTATAATTTCGAGAGAGCATTACAAGGTAAATAATTTATTTGTGTGGTGACAGTTATACTTGCAGTTGGCGCAGTAAGGTTGGCCTGGTTTGAACTCTATGGGGAAAGGGATACACCATATGGGGTCTGCCTGTATATGTGGTAGAAGGGTGCAGATGGGGGTAATGAGTCTTGGTAGGACTAGCTTTGGTAATTTTTTACGACCTTTTACAGTATTATTAAAGTGAGGGCATTTGGGCCTCTCAGTCTCTTGTGAGACCTGAGCGATCAGGGGTGTAGGAGTAGAGGTTTATTAGGATTGGTGGTCGAAGGCTGCCCCAGTTTATGTAATTCCTAGAGGCGTTCAAGGTAGATATAGCCATTGACATTTGGAAGCCTCTCCTCGAGGGTTTAAAGTTTGTGGAGGACTAGGAACTCTTTGATACGGCTATTATCTGGCAAGGCGTTTGAGTACGCGAGTACGGTGTTCGTGCAGTTGTGATTTTTAATTTTGCGCGACTCATCGAGGAACCTTTTAGTGAAGGCCTAAAGTGTTTCACTGGGGTATTTTCTAAAATTGAAGAGGGCATCGACTCTGACCTCTCTGTCTTTGTTGAATGCAAATTGGGCGATGAAAAGAGGGGATAGTTTCTTGAAACTTCAAATAGAACCACTAGGAAAGTTATGATACAATCGACGAGGGCAATCTCTGAGGCTTGTAAGAAATAGGTAACACATCAGGTGGTTAGCAGAGGACTAATGTTTAAGAGTGTTTTAGAATTCGAGAATATGGGACTGAGGGTCGGTGTTGCAGCATTTACTGATTTTTGGGGCTCGGAAATTAGGAGGGATCTCGATAGTGAAGAGCTTGGGACAGAAGGGGTTGTTTAACCAGCTCCATGAGTTTGAAGTTGGGCTCGGGCTGACGCAGTTGACAGGTTAGATTTTGTAGACGAAGTCCTGCCGTACATAATAGGCAAGATGATGGGTGATCGAGGGATTCGAGGATAATGAGGCCTAGGGTTCGGCATGTATTCGGCGCTGTGCTCCCCGAGATGCTCTCGTGCGGGGCAGCGTTTGGGGTGTCTGGAGGAGTGAAGGGTGAAGTTAGAGGAATCTTTTGTGGGGTGAATGCCAAAATGGACGGAGCCTGTGGGGGGGGCCAGTACGTAGAGCACCCTCAGAGCCAATATGGACCAGGAGTACTTCTTGATATGTTAGAGGCCCCTGACGAGCGCGAGCAGATACGCGCGACGGGGTTAGTGCTCGAGACGGTAGAGGACCATCTTGGGGCTATAGTCATTGCAGCTCTCGGACGGTGTTCCGTAAATCGATGATTGCATGGCTTTGCCTGTCGGCATCTTCCAAACGTCGATGTTGTTCGGCTTCAAACTCATGTCAGTGCATTTTACGTTACTGGTGGAGTTGTGTTTGGTGTCGCTCCTCGGCTTGAGTAAATTGCTGGGAAAGTAAGGCGAGTTGGACGACCACTCCATCGACGGATTTGTCGGTATGGGTGGAAGTAGAACAGAGGGAAGGGTTCATTGGGAATGATATGTAGGAGATGGAAATGGGAGAAAATGAGCAAGGGAGATTGGTAGGGTGGGAAAGCACAGACGGCACCAAATGTTGGGGCCTAACTTTGCGCGGGTGGGGGGGAGGGAAGTTGGCTCTTACGCCACGGGTTAATCTTAACTCAAAGAATATAATCTATAGTACAAGTAATCTATTGACCATATACTTGCGTAGAGGCCTTGAATGAGTTACTCTACGACCTCTGATAAAGATTTTTAAGAGATTGTATATAACTGTCGAGTAGTCGAAGGTTCGAGTACTGTGTGTTTTACAGGGAGGTCGAAGGTAACTGTAAGGGCTCTGGGGTAAGATTTTGTAACCCTCCCTTCATTCCCCTTCCCTCCTATTTATAGAATATAGGAAGGGCTGAGTCAGTAAGGTAGGTCACAATATAAGGGTACCATCCGGGTATCAGGCGGGTATCCCGGGGTTGGTGTTGACTCTAGAAATGTCGGGTTTGGTACTGTACTCTGACACTGTAGCTATTGTTGGTTCTGTCACTGCAGTTGCGAGGACCAACAACAACGCCATTCTTGTCTGGTAAGCATGTTGTCTGACACATCTGACAAGTTGTTCCTAATGTTGATGTGAAGTCGAGGCTTCATCTTCAAAGCCTTTGATGCTGAGGTGGTATTCGTCTTGGAGGTTTGTTAAGAGTTGAGGCTTCGTCTTCGAAGCATCATCTTCGTGTATTCTTGGATAGCTTGTTTATGGACTGAATGGGCTTCGATGTTTGCATGTACGCTTCGATGTAGGCATCGAGTATTTGAATGGGGCAAGAGGTTGCGATTAGGCTACTACACTGGTGACTCTTCACAAACGGATCCGCTGGACCTAACGGTTCAGGGATCGATAACGTCCTGGTCACTCTAACCAACGATCGAATTGAAACGGCAGTTAAGTTAAACTTCGAATGCTCCAACAATGAGGTCGAGTATGATGCATCGACCTCACAGTATACCTTAGTGTCCCTAAACTTGTAGTTTTCACAGATTCCCAACTCGCCCAAAGTCAATACTCTGTTGAAAATCAAGCCAACGGTCGATATAATCCTTCAGATTTGTCCAAGTCTGGCTACTAGGACATGTAGAATAAGCAGAATCAAATTTATCAGTTTATTCGATCAATACATGAAAAAATATTCAACAGACAACTTACTTGGATTATAAACTTTATGTTGTAACTTATACGGATCCTCCCCATCGATATTATCATAGTTACCCTATACTACAGCCAAGTCTCTATCCCACCCTCGACCCTTCGTGCAAAGATCAAACAGCCAGGGCTTATCTGTATGTCACTGGATATGATAGGTGCCCGCCTTCTGATTAGCTTTCTAGGAGTAGAACGAGACAATATCGTACCATTCAATTAAGTTTCACCCCAAACCTCATAGTTTTAAATTCAATCCCTCAATTACCTTCATCATTTCGTAAAAATTCTCATTCATCTGGTGCGGGGCCACTTCCCAAAGGTTCAGCACCTCCTTCACCGGCCTTCAGGGGGTAGTTGCATCCCTAGCCAAATTTTGCCTCTATAGTCCAAAATACCGTCTCGAGGTTTCGACTGTAAGGTGTACCCTGACCCCACGGCATATAATATCGCCCCTACCATTGACAGCCCAAATTTGGCCACAAATCGATCCAATCTTAGCTTCTCTCTAAGCGAAATACTACCCGCACACTCTTCCGAATAAGTCGATTCCTTACTATGACCACTTTGTACCCCTTCTCCCTTTTCATCACCCAAAGGCTCAACACTACCTTCATCTCTCTCTCTTTCTCCTTCCTCTACCTCTTCCTCGTCACTCTCTTCGATCACTCGTATCGTGCGACGCTTACTACTTGAAGCCCCAATTTCCGGAGCCAACATCGCTAATGGGACGTCTCTTAACATATCTAATTCTATAACGTCACTGCTCTCACCCATCAGAGTACGACCAAATATACCAGCCATATTTTCTTTGATCTCCTAGTCTATTAGCCTCAGTCTCGAAGATCGAAGGGTATGGATCTTATTCTATAGAAGATGAGGCACGCAATCAGATCAATTTATTCGACTATTACGTGTTAATAACTTACTTTTACCTACCCTCACCAACTCTGACTATCATAGTCAAATATTCGACCATAATCCCTGCTATATTGTCAATACCCTCAGAATCCCAAAAGACTTGACCCACAGATTCATGTTTTCCCTCAGTCCTTGGTCATATCATCATAACTATAAACCCCAGCAGCCTCTACCCTAATATATACTCCACATATAGAAATAGAAGACGAAGCAACAAGACAGAAGTAAGATGACATACTTGTTTGAGTAGAGTATCTTTCCTTCCTTTCAACAATTCAGCCAATCCCACAACAACTACCAAGCTTTATGGAGTAATGGCGTATGTTCTCCTTCTCTCACTATCTTGTTTTTCTATAAGTGGGTAATCGGGAATAATAACTATGTTCTTACCACTATATATACCTCCTCGGAATGCCAAAAAACTGCCTCGATTTCCAAAACCACTATCATTACCACTACCCCACTACCCTTACTTTTCGGGTGAGATGTGTTTTATCGAATTTAGCTTCCATTACGCACGTGCGCGTCTCACGCACACATTTACACAATTTTATATTCATAAACCAACTCGAACCTTCTGATCCTCACACGAAGCTGTCAAATCAAACCCATACATCAAATCGATCTTTATTTCTAATCCAAGGAAGCATCATGATACCTGCAGGGCATTCTGCCTTACGCTCTGTGCATTTTCTGACATGCCAGCTGTTAGGACTGTCAGTTTTAACAGTCGAAGCTAATTAAACATCAAAAATACCTTCCCCCTATCCACAAATAATTGTCTGCATTATGTCTCGAACGCTCGTTGAAAGATAACCTTATATTCAATTTTAAAATGTGGCAGTCATTCGATCTCTTTCATGCTCGATATTCGACAAGCTATTTTTGTGCCTAAATTACCTTCGATTATTATGATGATCTCACTTACTCATTGATAATTCAGTACCTCACTTCGACAGTTATCTTATAGATTTCCACGTCCATTTGGGCAGATGCCCTTACACTGAAAACAGAAAAATAATCAACATAAAAAACTGCAAACATCCCTCCATGTCCACCACCTCCTCAGCCAAGGACTCCAGAAAGGCGAACTGGTCGCTGGGAATGGGGCTCATTATTAGGAGCACCCTCCACAGTACGCATTAGGAATCCCACTAATGGGCTCCCCCGAATTCAGTTCATATAAATCTGGCATAACCCAATCAAAACCTCAATCACCAAAAAACCTCTGCTGAATCTCGAGCGTCTTCTCCTGTACACGAAGGTCCCCTGCAGCGACTCATTTCTGATACTTGGCGTTAGCCGTATCTCCGCTACTTTGGGATGAAGATGATGACATATTTAATTAGAGAAAGAGCAGATGCATGAAATTCTCTTAAAATACCCTACATATAATTGAAGGCAGGTGCATTTAAGCTTTCCTTAATCAGAACCCGCATTTATCACATCCTTCAAATGTTCCCTTGAAATTTCAATACAAATTTCCAAGATTTTACACTCAATGCATCCCCAGTCTCGAACAGTCAACCACTATGATATTTCCCCATAACTCCTTTAATTTACATATCGAAGTTTTAAAAATTCAGATTCAATTCTTGAATCCAGGTCAAATATTAACTAATGTCTTAGATAATTATGACAATTCGAAGCAATTTTCCCCTTGAAAATAGTTGCTTCTACTATTAACCCTTCGAAGTTGGATGTTCGATCCTGCGCCTACAATCCATTCGTCTACCATATTTACCAGATCCAAAGATACACAATTTTAGTAAAGTATGGTTCCCATTCCATTACATCGATTTATAGAAAAGAAGACAGTAGGGAAGAAGAAGAAAATCTACAGACAGTAGCAAAAACAATAATAGAAATAGAAACCTTCAAATACAGTCATAAAAATAATAATAAAACTTATCACCAACCCCACCCTTCCACCACCTTATGAAGAACCCGCCCAATTTTTAGAACGGGGCAGATCCTCCCGTCAAGTCCTATGCGAAGGTCTTTGGCAAAACCCATCCTTCTCCGTTAACGTGTGTTGGGAGTAGTATCCATTTTGTTTTCGCGGAATGCAGAGGAAGAGAGTAAAGACAAAGAGTATACAGTGTTACCCCCGACATAAGCCATATTTATATCTTCATTAACATCATTTATTATTCTGTAATCACCACAACTTTGAAATTACCCTCCTTTATTACCCTCCATAGAAATCAAATATACATTAGTCAACCGTTCGAATTCCAACAACCAGTATGTTTTCTTAGCAATTACCTCTACACCTATTTTTGAGACCCTTGGTGAGAAGCGGCTAATGTAGTTGCCTGCTCGAAGCCTTCTAGCACCAGTCAAACACTCAAAGGCTACATCGAAGCCTAAATTAATAGCTCAAAGCTAAATTAATCTGTAAACAAGCCTACCAATACTACACAAACTTTAACTATGAATAGGCCTCGAATATGAAGGCTGATCCATCAACACACGAACCCCACGTTAGTATCAGAAATACTTCGACCATAGTTGTACATGTTAAAAGGCAGACGTGTCAGATAAGCTAGCTCACTAGGCATGAATGGCATCATTGTTGGTCCTGACGGCTATAGTGTCAGAGCACAGTGACAAAACCAACAACAGCTACAATGCCAGATTACAGCGCTAAACCAAACATTTACGGTGCCAACTCCAACTCCAGGATACCCGCCTGATACGCGGAGGGTACCCAGAGGACACACCTACCATTGAACTTTATTTGGTAACTCAGCCCTTCTTATGTTCTATAAAAAGGAGGGAGGGGGAACCAAGGAAAGGCTACAAAATCTCTCCCCAGAACCCTTGTGGCTTACCTTCGATCATTTTGTAAATTACGTAGTACTCGATCCTTCGACTACTTGAATGTAATATCAAATCTCTTAAAAATCCTCATCAGAGGTCGTAGAGTGCCCCATTCTAGGCCTCAACTCAAGTATATTGTCAGTAGGTTAATTGTATTATTGTTTATATGCTTAAACCTTTTAATTTAAGATAAATCCTGTGTCGTAAGATCCAATTTCCCCTCCTTGTGAAGTTTGGCCCCTGCACATGACTCATTTCCTGTAAACTTATCCTTACTTAGTTGCGATAAAAATATACCGATGGAGAAATTCTTAAAATTGTTATTCTCCCAAGTATACCAAAGAATATTTTCTCTTTAGTAGGCCATCTCTTATTGGGTACATTGTTTCTAAGTGAAGCCCTCCTTAATAAAGTGTTTTCGGAAGGCAATCCCTGCAGGTTGGCTAAAGTTATCGGGGTGTGGTACCCCATCGTAACCTAGACTCTGGATTCTCTCAAGTAACATTTTTTTCTGCTCCTTTCACATAGTTTATAGTCAAACTCGAGATTTTTGATAATTTTCCCTCTTTTAATTTTTAATCATGCGAGTGGCCTTGCAGTGTAAAAATTTTTAGAGCAGATTTCATTTCTTTATTTCTTTCTTAGGAATAAACACATTCTTAGGCAGTTGTCTCCCTTGTAACAAATTATTCATAACAAAAATGCTAAATTTTACTTAAACTGGGCCAAAATCTATTAAAAGTATGAATTGTAAAACATTATTGAAGTGCATATTTTCAAAATATGCCAAACTAACTTGAATTAGTCGTTAATAAAAAGATGGTACATCTTGCTTAAGATAGTATAAAATATTCTTGTGTATCCTTGCTACAATTCCAAATTTAGCTTTTACCATAATATTTTTGTCAAGTTTAATCAGTTTAAGCGTAAGGAAATTTTTTAAAAATATATCATAAATTGTCAAATTGTCATTATTTAACTTTTCTTCAGAAAGCATTTAAAGAAATGGTTTCCAACCCCCAAAGAGCATCATCAAGACGATCTGACAAATCTTTGCGATCTGTTCGAATGACTTTTTCTAAAATTCTTTTAATCTCCAGATTGAAAACTTCTACTTGACCATTTGTTTATGCATGCTAAGGTGTGGTAACTTTATTTGTGATGGAATAATTTTTCATTAAAAGTTTGAAAAAAAAAGGATTACAAAAATATTTCCCACCATCACTAATAACTACTCAGAGAGTGCCAAAATGATTAAAAATGTTTTTAATCAATTTGACCACATGCTTATGGTCATTTGTCAGACATGCTACCGCTTCGACCCATTTGGAGACATAGTCCACTATGACAAGAATATAAAGCTTTCCACAAGATGAAGGAAATGGGCCCATACAATCTATTCCCCGAACATAAAAAGGTTAAACAATAAGAATATTGTTTAGGGGTATCATGTTTTGGTGGAAATTTTGTCAGTTCTCTGACATCTATCACAAGTAGAACAAAAGGTATGTACGTCATAGAAAAGGGTAGGCCAATAAAGACTAGATGGATGAATTTTTAAAGCCGATTTCATGGTACAAAATATACTCTAAAAGCATAGGTATGGAAAAACATGAGTACGCTCTGAAACTCATCATTTGGAATGCATCTCCTAATAACTTGGTTAGAACAAAACGTATATAGATAAGGATCATCCCAACTAAAACGTCGAGCCTCGTGTAGGAATTTAGTTTTATCTTGTTTAGACCAGTAGTCAGGTACTCATTCACTAGCAAGATAATTGACAATGTCGACATACCAAGGTAGTTTAATAATAGCAATGAGCTGTTCACTCGGAAATGTCTCAAAGATAAGTTGGAGATCTTTACAATCTTTGACCATGAGCCGGGATAAACGATCTGCTACAACATTTTCAAAACTTTTCTTATCTAAAACATTTATGTCAAATTATTACAATAAGAGGATCCATCAAATTAATTGAGGCTTAACGTTTTTTTTGGATAGCAAATATTTTAAGGCCTCGTGATCAATCTTGGACCCAGGAAGATATGACCGAAACTTTTCTAAGGTAAACACAATGGCTAAGAACTTATTCTCAAAGGTAGTGTAATTCATTTGTATATCATTGAGTGCGCGATTGGCATATTAAATTACATGAGATTTTATTTACTTTTTACCCTAAAATATCTCCAACAGCGTAGTCAGATGCATCGCACATCAATTCAAATGGAAAATCTCAGTTGGGCAGTTGTTTGATTGGAGCAGAAGTTAATAGAAGTTTGAGCTTCTCAAAAGCTTTGGAACATTCATCATCATAGTTGAAATCAGTATCCTTAGCAAGTAAATTGCACAAGGGTTGGGAAATTTTGCTAAAATCTTTGATGAATCAAAGATTAAACACGGCATGGCCTTGAAATGACTGAATGGGCTTAAACATCCGAGGATGAGGTAAGGAAGAAAAAATATTGATTTTGGCCTTATCAACTTCTACAACTTTGATGGAAAAGACATACCTAAGAACTATCCCTTATGTCACCATAAAGTGACATATTTCCCAGTGTAACACCAAATATATTTGTGAACTTTGCTCTAGTACGAGCCCTAAATGGTGAAAGCAATCATCAAAAGAGGAACCAAATACTGAAAAATCTTCCATGAAGATTTTGATAAATTTATCAGCTATATCAGAGAATATGCTCATCATACAACGTTAATATGTAGTGGGTGCATTACATAAACCAAATGGCATGCGTCGATAAGCATTTGTCCCGTCGGGAGAATTGAATGTGGTTTTTACCTGATCTTCTGGAGTGATAGAGATATGATTATATCTAAATTAACCTTTATAAAAATAGTAATAACTTTTTCCCGCTAATCGTTCAAACATTTGATCAATGAATGGAAGAGAAAAATGATCTTTCCTAGAAACTGTGTTAAACTTTCTGTAATCGATACAAATACGCCACCCGGTGGTCATATGGGTAGGAATTAATTTATTATTCACATTTTTGACTACTGAAATACATGATTTCTAGGGTATAACTTGAATAGGGCTGACGCTCTTACTATCCAAATGGGGTATATGATACCCGAGTTTAAAAGCTTGAGAACTTCCTTCTTAACCACCTCTATTATAGTTAAATTTAAACGGTGTTGCATCTCGCACAAATTTTTATTACCTTCCTCTAGATTTATGCGATTCATACACACGGCCGGGCTAATTCCCATCAATTCTTCTACAGACCACCCTATGGCTGATTTATGTTTTATAAGGACACTCAACAGTCTACCTTTCTAGTCAACATCCGGATTGAAAGCTATTATCACAAGTAGAGCTTAAGAATCACCTTGAAAGGCATACTTGAAAGTATTGGGTAATGACTTGAGGTCAAACTAGGGTTGCTTAACAATGGATGGAATAGATAAAGTAGTTTATGGTTCAAGAGGTTCTAGTCTAGGCCTCCATGTGGACATGCTAATAGGAGTTGAGTCGAGTAAGACATTAAACTTTTCATGGATCGTGTCTTCATCAAAGTCCTCACTAAAGTATATAAGACATGATTTTAATGGGTCCTCAGAAAAGGATTTGAGGAAAGAGTTCAAAACTAGAGAGTCAATCATATTGAGCTCAGCCATATCATCAGAATAAGGCACATTAGAATTATTGTTAAAAATATTGAGTTTGATTTTCAAGTCTCTCATAGATAGTTGTAAGACCCCATTGAAGCAAATGAAAATGGCATTTATCAATATGATAGGGATCTTATTCTAGGTAGTAGCTTGAAAAGGGTGGCCCAATATGATTAGGATCTTACTGCTAGTATTCATGACATTTTCAGTGTCAAAAACAACAATGTCTACAGGAAAAATTGGAATAGACACCTTGATAAGAATATCCTTAAGGATTCCACGTGGGTATCATATTGACATGTCAGCCACTTGAAGTATCATTCAAGTTGGTTTGAGTTCACCCAGTCATAATTCCTGATAGACCGAGTAAGGTAACACATTTACACTAGCCCCCAAGTCGAGTAATGCCCTATCCACATTGTGATCTCCAATTTTATAAGGGATGGTTGTGATTCCAAGATCTCAAAGCTTAGGAGGGGTTAATGTTTCAGTCCAGAAAACTTTCTTTTGTACATTAATTTTCCTTTTTTTAGTGCACGCATGTTTTAGGAAATTGCAATATGAGGGATAAGCATGATGGCAACAAGTACTGGAATATTTATATGAACTTACTTAAATGTATCGAATATCTAATAAAATTGAATCCCTTTTGTAGCCGGAAAAAGGCATTACGGATATGGTACTTTGGGCTTATAATGAGCCTCTGCTGCAGGAATGGAGGAAGTAGACAATACTTTAAATGTTTTAAAAGGCTCCTGATTGCTGACTATCAGTAGTTCATTCGTACGTACCTCATCCTTAATCATAACAGGTGGTCACTCGACCCAAGCTGCTTCAACTCGGTTATTAATTTTTCAACCATTTCGAAGGGTGGTAATGGCATTAAGTTGCTTGGGGACCGAGTTAGGCTCAAGCCCAGGTGGTCCTTTGGATTAGATTTTGGTTTGCTTGGTAGTTGTAGGAGCATACTTTCTCTAGCGACGAAGTGGAAGGTCCCTGAGCGACTCCGCCACTAAATGTAGGAATACTCCAACTAGTACCGGCTGGTCAGGACGTTCTGCCCCCTTCTAACAATATGCTGGTCCATAACTTAGACTCGTCAAATGACCATAAAGCCGTCGCAAGCATAGCCTATGACAATTCCGCCGTTAGTCCCCTGCCCGTGGGGAAATATTAAAGCTCATGACCCTAAAGGGACATCTTTGGAATTTCACATGGAACGTGAGTAGAGGCACTCCTAGGTCAAACCCCGTCTATAAGTAGTGGTGCGGAGGTTACCTAAAAAAGGATCTTCTACATCTTCTTCTTCTTCTTCTTCTGCCTCTTCTACTCCTCTTCAAGGAACGACTAGCTAAGTCAACGAGTCATAGAGAAACCTTGAGAGAGTTGAGTGGTGCCCTCCCCCGCCATGAAGTATTGAAGGGGCCTAGCTTTTCGGGAGGGGAAACTGACTCTTATACTATGAGTTTTATCTTTGACCAGAGGGTTTCAAGCATATAATTAATAATAACTAGACTTACTATAGAGATTATATTCTTGCGTGGAGGCCAAGAATGGGTCACTCCATAAACTCTGGTGAGGATTTTTAAGAGTTATGTTATATATGAAGAGTAGTCGAAGTATCAAGAACTGGGTTGTTATAGGGAATTTGAAGGTTTTCTTATAAGGTCTGCTGGGAAAGATTTTTCTAACCTTTTCATGGTTCCACCTCCTTCAAATTTATAGAACATAGGAAGGGATGAGTTACCATAGGAGGTCAATTTACAGCTGTATCCTCCAGAAACAACTTACTTGTACCCGGAGTCAGTTCTGACGCTGCAAATGTCAAGTCTGATGTTGTAGCTATTGTTCCTGATACTCTAGCTATTGGTCCTAATAATGTAGTTGTTAGATCTAACACCGCAACTGTCGAGTGGCTTGTTTTACTGTTCTGTCTGGTAAACTGGCCGCCAGACATGTTTCCCTTCGACCATGTACGACCATTGTCGAAGTATTTTTGTTTCTGATGCGTAGTTCATGCAATGCTCATCTATCTTTGCCTACAGTAGATGGCTTCAATGGTTCCTTCGAATGTTCGATTAGTCTCAAAAGGCTTCGTGGACACAACTATCATCTTACTGGACTTCTGATTTCTAGGTAGGCTTCGAGTGTTTGGTTAGAGCTAGAAGGCTGCGAGTAGGCTACTACATTCGCCCCCTCTCAGTAGGGGCCTCAAAAATTGGTATAGAGGGCGTGTGCTCGGAAAAGTAGTTAGGTGCTGGAAGTTGACTGGTTGATTGTTAAATGTAGCAATTCCGAGGGAGGTAGTTAAAGTGGGTAATTAAGCTTGATTGTTAATTACGGGGTAATAAATATACTTAATATTCCAGGAGGTATTGCGCCATAGTCTTCTTCTGTTTTTGCTTCTACCTTGTTAAGTAATACACAGCATGGAAACCACACTGAACGCCTGATATTAAAGGAAGATGGATGAACTTAACAGTCAAATAGGGCGAAAGGCGGCAGAGTTCTGGGTAAAGTTCTTTGGTGACGAAGGGACAAACTGGGTAATGCCAGACCTGGTCAAGCTACAGCCTGAGGAGCCGATCAATGGGTAGCCGTACGTACACTGGTGGGGGGTACTGCAGTGGATGAGCCCAACGGATCCCAACCGGTACTACTTCCTACATTGCTTGGTCGTGTGGATAGTGAAAAAGGAGAACCAGTTGCTGGAAGATGAACCAGGGCTGTGTAAGAAGAACTACCCCGTCTGAAAATAGGGTAGGTTTTTTGTAAGGTGGTGGTATGGTAGTGGCGGTGTTTTTCTGTTTTGCTGTTTTTGTTGGTTTTTGTATGTTTTGCTCTTTTTTGTATTATCAAAGTATCAAAATGAAATAGTAGTTAAATGGAACAATGTACTGTGTATCTGACAAATATTATAGACGAATATTATGTAGGCGCGGATTTGAAACTCCACCTTTGAACGAAGGGTAAAGAGTAGAGATAGTAACCTACTTGGGGAAAGTTACTTTGAACGATAATGTAGTGATCGAAGACATAGGTTAACATTTGAGTTTGACTGGATAAGTGACCTCGAATTCTAGAAGCACTATTTATATGAAGAAAATGTTGTGACAGAATATAGGGAGGTGTCGATGGCTCAAGAAAAAGGGGGTCGAGGATAGAGATGCATCGACTGCAAGACCTCGGAAATTGCTGTAGAGTGCGCGTGCTAAGAAAATAGTTGAGTCTGGGAAGTTGAGAAGTTTGACTGCTGATATTCTGCGGAAGTTAATTAAAGACTGTGATTAATGCGGGTTATGATTTAGGAGGGATTAAATGCATCTGTCTTCAAGTATAAGTAGGGGGTGTTAGGAGAGCTTCAAACATCTACACCGTCTTCCTTGAATAAAATGTCTGCGCCTTCTTCCCCGAGTAGTCGAACTATTGACACTACTCCTAATAAGAGATATTAAAAGGGAATAGAACCCAAAGAACGCCGGATAGAGGAGAAGACGCGTGAGCTGATTGAGAAATTCTTCGGGGACCATGAGTTAGTGTTGGCTATGCCTGACTTGGTCGAACTAGGGCGAGAGGAGCTGATCTCTGGTATACAGTATACTCACTGGTGGAGGGCACTGCAATGGATAAATCTACTTGCCTGTAGCTGGTTCTACATCTTTCAGTGTATGGCAAAGATCTGATAAGTGAAGAAGACCAAGTTGATGTCGAGGAGGCTGTGCTCTACAAGAATTTCCCTGTCTGCAAATAGCGGCTTCTTTGTTATGATAAAAGTGTAAGCAACTGAGATAAAATCAAATAACCAAAAAATTTAGGCCGACGTATCGAATATCTGACGAATGTTCGGCGTAAAGTACAGACGATGGTTCGTAGGTGGGATTAGGAGCGGTTTGGAAATTTACTTTTGTCAAGGGTAAATGGGCTTCAACTACAAAACCTGGTAGCCAAAATAGTTTGCTTGTCAGCAGCGTTACTGTTCCTAGGCCAGAGTGCCATGAGGTCATTATAGTGTTTCCTTGGGCCATGGGAAAAAGGTTGACATGACGTATAAGTTTGACTTGATAACTTTGGGCAGGGTACCAGAAGGTTCGACTCAGTTAATATAAAATTGCTAAATATGGGTGTGAGATGCATACGTGGGAGTAGTTCAGGGTTAAGGTATCAAGACACGACTCAGCCAAAAAGTAGGGTGAGTGGCAGAGTAGTAATGATGGTGATTTTGGAAACTGAGGCGGTTTATTACTATTTTGGGGATGCATATATTGAGGGAGAAAAAAATTATTGTTCCCAATTATTCAGTTATAAAGAAAAACAAAGAGGTGGAGAGAAAAACATACTCCATTGTTGAGGTAAAGATTAATGGAGAGATAGAATCGTCGTTGCTACTGCCTTAATTAATCACACAGGTACTCTTCTGACTTTTGTTGTAGATAGGTCATTTGTAATTCGCCTTTCTAATTTTATTTGCTATAAATGTACTGAGGGGTAGGTGCTGTTAGGGTTTGTGTTGGAGAAAGCCTGGCCGGGGGAGAGGGTAATCCAAGTGGTTAGAGGTTTGGCCCAGTAGGAAATTAGTGATATTTGGTTGTTACAAGAGCTGTAATTGAACATTCGACTATGGGTTGGAGAGGGTAGACCAAAATAAGTTTTTGAAATGTACTAGTCGAATATATCAATCTAATTGCGTGCCTCTTCTTCTGTTGGGTATAATGCGTGCCCGTCAATCTTCAAGGCTGAGGCTGATAGAGTAGGAGGATGAGGTAAATGAGACGAGTATGTCTAGTCGTGGGTCATGGGATGAGGGAAGCGACCTAGAGGTATTTGACATTGCAACAAATGTCCCTCTGGCTGTTACAGTACTCAAATGTGGGGCTTCGAGTAGTAGAAGCCGTAAGGCTCGAGTAATCGGGGAGAGGGATAGAGAGGAGATGAAGGGAGGAGACAGAAGGGGACACGAAGTTGGTGTCGAGCGTTCGGTGGTTAAAAGGGAAGAGGGGGAGCAAAGTGATTGTAGTAAGAGTTTAGCTGGTTTGAAGGGAGCTGCGGGGTCAGTCACAAGACAAGAAAAGCTGAGACTTGATCGTTTTATGGCTAAGCTAGAGTTTTCGAAGGTAGGGGTGATATTATACGTAGCAGGGTCTGAGAATTCGTTCCAGGCTACCCCTCGAGAGGGTTTCATGGCATTTAGAGGCCAGATTTGTCTAGGGATGCAACTACCCCTTCGAAGGCTGGTGAAGGAGGTATTAAACTTTTGGGAAGTTTCCCTATGCCTGATGAATGGTACCTTCTATGAAATGATGAGGGTGGTAGAGGGTATGAATGTAGAAGTGAGACGTGAGAAGAGGGGCTTGATAAAGTGGTTTTATATTGCATCGTTCTATTCAAGGAAAGCCAACAAGAACGTGGACGCGTACCATATCCAATGTCATAAAGATAAACCATGGTTATTTGATTTGTGCTCGACGGGTCGATGGTGAGATAGACTTTGTTGTAGTGTGAGGTAATTATGGGGATGCCGAAGGGGAGGATGTTCATATGCTGGAATATAGGGTCTACAATCCAAGTAATTTGATGATCATAGGTTGTTTTTTGTTATATTGACCGCATAGAGTAATAAACATGATTTTCTTTGTTTTGCAGAACATGGTAACCGAACTTTGACAAATCAGGGAAAGTACATTGACAAATTTATTTACTTTGATGAGGAGTGGATTAACTGGGTCTTCAAGAAACTAGTTATCAAAATGAAGAGGCGGAAGAAGATAGCTTTTTTACTTCGAAATGCTCCTGTCGTTTCTAGGCTAGCAAAGAAGAGGGGAGGAGAAGGTACTTTGAGAGGTGTCAAAGAAATTGAAAAGGTGAGATTGACCAGGAAAGTAAATTATGTTCTAAAGGGGCAGAAGCAACGCCAGTGCCCAATGTAGTTCTTGAGGCATCGAAGCAAGCTGATAGAGGTAAGGTCAGGGTCGCTCCTTAACCTTCGAAAGTCCAACACCCAAATAGCCTCCTGCCGAAGGTGCTGTGCAGATGGGAAGGACAAACATGAGTTCTGCTGGTGGAGGTGTGGAAGTTCATGTGTCCGAAGGTGTTGCTGCTGCTATGGTAGTTGATGGGGTATCCGAAGGTGCTAATGGTGTCGCTTTGGATGAACCTGTAGGAAGAGGTGATGTGGCCACTTCTGTATGAGGTATTATAGCTGTCTTTTTGCTATAGCAAACTCTTTTCTCTTATCTTGTTGAGGTGTTGGAAAATTTTGAGTAGTAGTTTGCATTCAAACATTTTGCAATTTATTTGAGCTTGAACTATCTATTTGTGATTAATTTTAATTGCTCTAGTATAATGAACTTGAGTTGCTGATATATATATTGTATTGGGGTATCGTATCTATAGTTGCATTGTTGATATTCCTGTATACTTGTATTTTTGTATGTTAAAAGTATATAATATTTGCAATAGGGTTTGCAGGATGCTTGAGGAGCTTCGAGGTCTTTCTCGAGTATAAGTCTAGTCGAGGGATAGACATGATAGTAAGGTTAGGCCAAGAATTCGCTGGACTTTGAAGATCACCCCCGGGTCTATTCGTGGGATTGAGCCTAAGCGGAGCATAACGTGGTTACCCCCAATGCATTCCTGAGGGTTCGATCTATCAAACATTCCTGCTCCTTGAGTTTGCTTGAATTTGGAGACTTTAAAAACTTTAAGGTCGCCCCCAAGTATCAGTTAAGTATCAGTTAAGTCGTAGGGTTGACATGATACTTATAAAGCATAATGTGGTCACCCCCAATGCATGCCTAAGGGTCCGATCTAGAGAAGATTCATGCCCCTCGAGTTTACTCGAATTTGGATACTTGAAAAACTTTGAGGTCACCGACAAATATTAGTTTGGTCGAAGGGTTGACGTGATACTTAGGTTTGGCTCTGGACTCCGAAGGCCAGAGCTAAAACGTAAAATAATGTGGATACCCCTAATGTATGCCTGAGGGTCCGGTCAGTCAACCATTCATGCCCCTCGAGTATGCTCGAATTTGGGGACTTAAAAAACTATGAGGTCACCCCCAAGAATCTGTCTGGCTGAAGGGTTGATATGATACATAGGTTAGGCCAAGAAATTCACTGGAAAAGAAGATACGAAGTTTGGAGGAAAAAAATATGTTCATTGATTATACTGGATTTATATCATTTGAACAAGGTAAAGGCCGTGGCCTGTTGTATGAGACTAACTGCATTGTGTTCCAAGGATTGCGTAGAGGCTCTTCTGCTTCGGTCATAAGATAATAGGAACCTTTGTTGGTTTTGTAATACACGACATAAGGTCCATCCTAGGATTCGGCAAGCTTGTCGACATTGCGAGGCTTCAAAGAGGGTGTGACTCGCCAAAGTACCAATTCTCCAATATTGAAACTGCGTAGTCGAACTCTTTTGTTACATGGCATTTAGAGAGAGAGATGGTAACGGCCGTGGTTTGCGACGGCTCAGTATCTAGTTTCGTCGATCCATAACATATTGCATCCGAGTTCAAACTCATTATCTTCGTCTGGGAGGCTGGGGTCGCGTGTGGGTACTTTAAATTGGGTAGGTAGAACAACTTTGGTACCATAGGATTGAAGGAAAGGTGTGCAACCTATCGCCTTTCGTAGTGTTATTTGATAAGCCCAAGGTTCATGTTATACTTCCTGGACCGATCATCTTTTCTTCTCATTGACCCGCTTCTTAAGACCGTCGACTATAGTTTTATTGATTGCTTCGACCTGACCATTCCCCTGGAGGTTGTACGGTGTTGAGGTTGGGAGAGGATGATGTTGTTCGTTTTGAGATTCATGTGTGGAGAGCTGAAGCGTGTGTGGACAGCTGAAGCATGTAATGATATTCTTTCATAAGAACTTGATGACTTCTTCTTCTCCAGTTCGACATAAAGGCACAACTTCGAGCCATTTATTAAAGTAATATGTTGCCAGATGAATATTTTCTCGGCTACCTGAATCTTTAGGAAAAGGACTCACTTGATCGATGGCCCACCAATTTGAATGGTGAAGAGACTTGACTGCAATGAAGATCTTATGATGCGCTATGGATGTCGTGGGCGTGACGTTAGAATTTGTCACAGTGTTTCGCATACTCTTCAGCTTGCTTTTTCATATTAGGCTAAAATAATCCTTGGGATATGGCTCGAAGGGCGATAGATTAATCTGCAGTGTGGGTATCGCTAGTACCTTCGTGGAGTTCGGCAAGAATTGTAGTGGCTTCGTTTTGAGAGATGCACACGAGGTGGACGCCGCTTCGGGATTTGCGACGTAACTCGCCATTGAGGATGGTATATCTGTGGTAATTTTCTTGTAAAGAACGTTTTTCTTTGGGGCCTTCAGAGAGGGTAGAAATGTTGAAGTTAGGAAAAAATGGTGTTTGCCAGTCATCTAGATCGAGACTCTCGCCCCCATTATTGGTGGTATTAACTTCCATCTGGTTCATACTTGAGCATTCGAGTACTTCGATATGGAGTGTTTGAGATTTGGACTGGCCTAATATGGTAGCTATGTAGGCGAGGGAATCGACATGTCTATTTTCACCTCGGGGGTAATGGGTAAGAGCATATTTTTTAGGAAATCGATCCATGTGCTGGCGGCCGAGAGCAGCATACTCAGCCATATAACCGTTAGCCTCATTTTCGCTAGTGTATTGTCTTTGAACAAGTTGGGAGTCAGTAAATACTACAAGTTTAAAGATGCAAAGTTCAAGTGCGAGGTCTAGGCCATGGATCAAGGCTTCATACTCGACCTTATTGCTGAAGCCATAGAAGTTTAACTTGACGGCTTTTTCAATTCGGTCATTGGTTGGGATAACCAGGATAACACCGATCCCCGAGCCATTAGGTCTATCAGATCCATCTATAAAAAGATACCAGCCTGTGATAGGTTTTCATGGGTTAGTTTGTTCGGGCTGGTATTCTAGTAGATCATCTTCATGTTCCTCCCAGTCTATATCTTCGACCGGAAAGTCCGCGAGGAAATCTGCGACTGCTTAGCCCTTTTGGGATATCTGCTTCCCAAATATGATGTCGTGTTTGCCATGATAAATGGACCACTGTTGTACCCGTCTAGATTTTTCTTTCTTGCTGAATATTTCCGGAATGGGGTAACTTCTGATAACACGTATGGGGTGAGCTTGAAAGTATGGTTTAAGTTTTCGAGTGGTATAGACTAGTATAAGGAACAGTCACTCGAGCTTTGTATATCGAGTCTCTACGGGTGTCAGAGTTTTTTTATAAAGTATACAGATTTTTCGATACTAGATTCGAGTTGAATGAGGACTGAACTGATAGAAGTATCGGTAATAACGAGGTATAAATAATGCGTTTCGCCTTCGATGGGGGTACTCATGATGGGTGGTCGACCAAGGTATGCTTTGACTTTGAGAAAGGCCTTTTCACAATCGGGTGTCCAATTGATTTTAGGGTTGCTTTTTTTATTGGCCTTATGGACGCCTTGATCACATAAGAGGGAGAAAAGCCAAGCACAATGGTCAGAGAATTTTGAAATAAAACGGTTTAGGGTAGCTATCTTGCCAACAACTTTTTGGACGTCTTGTTTGGTTCGACGGGAAGGCATGTCGATGAGGGCTCGAGGATGAGTTGGGTTGATCTCAATACCCCATTTGTTAATGAGGTGCCCTTAAAATTTGTCGGACGAAACACCAAATTTGCATTTGTTAGGGTTTAACATAATGTTGCAAGTACGAAGTATGGCGAAGACCTCGGTGAGGTCCTGGATATGAGTCTGTTTTTGGAGGCTCTTCCATAATATGTCGTCGATATCAACTTTGACCGACTTGCCAAACAAGGATTTAATTATGGTGGTAACAAGATGTTGATAAGTGGCACCTGCATTTTTAACGCCGAGGGCATAACGTTAAAATTGTAAAGGCCTTGTTCATTGATAAAAGAAGTTTTTAAGTTAATCTACGGGGAGGATGGGTGCCAGATCGTAACCTGAAGCCGCGTCCATCATCGGTAGTCGCTCTTGCCTAGCTGTGGCATCCAGGAGTGCGAAAATGATCAGGAGGGGGGAGCTGTCCTTCAAAGTATATTTATTAAGGCCTCTGAAGTCAATGCATATTCTGATCTTGCCGTTCTTCTTAGGGACAACATCAATATTGGATATCCAATCAGCGTACTTGACCTCTCTGATGAATCCCGCGACTAAGAGTTTATCGACTTCGAGGCGTGCAGCTTCTCAAAGGCGTAGAGCCAATGTACGCTTCTTCTACTTTACTTCTGTCGAGTGCGGGATGAGGTCGAGTCGATGGCATGCTAAAGTGGGGTTGACACTAGGCATCTCATGGAATGTTTAGGCAAGGACATCTTTATTTGCTCGAAGGAAGTCGGCGAGCTTGAGGCTTTCGGCATCATCTAGAAAAGTTCGAATGAATGCACCATAACCAGGACTGTCGAGTTCGATATAGGCATTGGGTTTGATGCGTGTGGTAGCTGGTGTCGATGGTATGGGGAATGAGAGAGACATTGATTGCTATGGTTGTTTGACAAGTTTCCAGGTTTGTTCGATCTAAGGGTACTCGCATGAGCGGGAAAGGCATTGGGAGCCCTTTAAGTTCCATGTACCATAGGGGGTAGTGAAACGAAGGGTTTGGTGGTAAGTCAAAGGTATGGCTCTCATGTGGTTAATGGAGGTTGACCTAGTAGCTGACGAGTTCGTTGAGAGGCAGGTGCCTTTGACTAAATCTTTTTCCAGGTTTTGCTCAATCCACGTTCTTGAGTAGTTCGTGGGTCTGGTTGGAATGTTTGACTGGAGTGTTGACTACTTAAATTACGTGAGCCAGTGATGAAGGTAAATCAAACTGCGTGAGGTCAATTATGAGTGAGATCGAGGGATAAGTCCCTACAATCGCCCCCTTGCAACCGAAGTCACGATTGGCTTTGGTTTAGAAAGAATGTGTTAAAAGTATTAAAATTCAAAATGGGGCAATGATGGCGCTTGACTGGGTGGATGTTACATGATATTGGGAAGTGATGGGTATTAAATGATGATGCGGATGTATGTGACGTTTGTGTTTGAATAGTCGTGTCCGTAATGAATGATGACACTTGGGAAAAACTACCTGCACAATAAATTTAGGGTTATATAAAGAGTACCTGTAGCAATTCTTTGGAGCAATTCCTGCAAGCGTAACTCTTCAGAGATGGTGGTAGTTATAGAAGAGGCAGTGATGGCAGTAGAGGAGAAAAATGGGAAGGGGGATCCTGCTGATGCATTTCCATCATGTTTTTGAGCACAAAAGACCTTTCATCTTGTTTTGTGGGTACCAACAATGAATCTACTACTTGCATAGTTCTCGCTTAGAGTACGACTGGGCTTCAACCGAGCCATACAAGGGAAGATCTTTGTTGGTATTAATGTCTTCTTTACATCCGGGTGAAGAATCACTGAAGTAAGAAAAACTGGAAAATCGGATACCTCTGCGTGCCTAAATGACCTGCAGCTTTTAACAAACAGGGAAAACTTGTTATCTGTATCGTACCTAGAGTTTGGTGCTAGACGGATAATGTTCTGGTATATTCCTGTGTGAAAACTGGTTATCTGTAAATCGTATATAATATCTTTATTATGAATAAATGTTAGTTTTTATAAAACTGTGTATAGAAAAACATCTTGAATTGACCTATAATGTGTAAGGTGTTAGCTGAATAATTGTTGATAAGTTATGAAACAATGTTAAAATGTTGCTCAAACTGAGATGAATATGTGTTGATAATATCGTGCAAATATAAATGATTTACGTTTAACAGGTGAATGATAGATATTGTAGCAAATATGCAAACTTGAGCTGTTATAGGTCGAAAGGGGGGAATACCTGTGGTAGCGTATGGTCGAATACAGTGACAATTTTGTATACTGGTGAGGGGTTAAGTTCTAATAATTGATCCTAAGATTTGGGGTTTTTATTTTGAGATAAAAGATAAGAATCGTATATTTTTAGGGGATAGTTAGTGAGAAATGTATAAATATGGGCAGGATAAACTAAAAATGGATGAGAGATTTAGTATGGTATAGCTCGATCTCAAAGGATTCGTGTTGCGTGGAAGGACGATTATCTATAAAGATTGCCGAACGTTCGCGAGATGATCTTTGATTTGTTTGGTAATGACGCTGAACTATGGGGAGGGAATGTGAGCTCGAGGGTTCATATGGAAGGAGCATGGAGTATGCTCGTTATTTTTCTGAAGTGTGCTTGTGTGTAGATCGAGAGAAGTTGGCTAGTTTGATTGCTGAAGTTGTGATCGAATTCGACAATCTGAGGACCGATGAATAATGCGATTAGATGATGTTATTTTAGGTTACCAAGGTTGTGACGGATGTTGTGTTAAGTGTTTCTTATGAATAATATAATTGTTGTGAATCTAATAGAAATAATATAAGTCAAACAGATCCTCTATAGGGATGAATCTATTTTGAGAATGTTTTAGCAAACATCTTGAATAAATTTGAATATTTGTACAGTGCAGAAAATGATGTCCATCACTATAAGTATGATAAACAATGACTAAAAAGCATAAATACGAAATTGCAAAAGCTTCTAGTTTTGTTTTGTATGCAAAAGGAAATAGACCTTTAGCATCGTATAGTGTGAGTCATCATGAGTATGGGAAGGACCTGAAAAGATATGAAAATAGGGAGAAAAAATATGTTAAAAAATGAGGGGAGTTGTAATGATGGAAAGGTTTTTTTATCGAAAAGGTACAAGGCGTCTGACATGGGGAGTGGAAAGGACTCCTCGGTTCTGGAATTGAGGCCGGTTCGTGTGAGGTATAATAAATCCTAGCCGCATGAGAGAGAAATGATAAATAGGTCTTCTTCGTCTCCAAACAAAAGTTTTACCACTGAAAGCTTGGAGAATACTCAGAGAGAAAGGCGAAAAATCAGGTGATTCGATAATGAGTTATCGGATGGTAATAAACGGTTAAAGATGGCCAAAGATTCTGGATCTCGTAGGTGGAAATACAGTAGCATTGTGAGGGGAAAGCTTGACTCAAGTGTCGATTCTCATTCGGATACTAAAGGTTAGTAGATATATGCTAAAGATATATGTTATATGTAAACAATTGATCAGAGATATATGATGAATATATATATATATATATATATATATATATATATATATATATATGCATAGATGAAGGAATAATGAATACCTTAAACAGTATGTAGGTCGAGCATAAAAGGCATCTGCGTAGGTCGAAAATGTGCCTGTAGAATGTGCTTTTAAGATGAGTAGTTCATCTGTTAATGAGGTATCAACCTCTAGTAAGAGGAATGAGTCTGATAATGATGGGGAAGTAGGGCTGGAATAATTTCCAGGTTTCCCTGGTCAACTGGTACCTTATCCTCCTAGTTCTGATGCATTTAGAGAGTTTTGTAATGCCAAGGTGGCTGTAAGAGGGAAATGGGGCAATTGTGTAAAGTTTGCCGGTAGGCAGTTTAGGGGTTGTATGGTTACGGAGGGTGAAGAGTATTTTTATCTGTTGGCTGATTTGGAAGTGGAAAAATGAGATAGGGGCATAGATGAATCGATCTCGTTAGAGAATTTTGATGAGGATGTCCAAAGTGACCTCTCAGAGGGTTTTCTATGTTACCTATCTCAATTAGGGTATGGGTTGACCCTTCCCCTCACCAATTTTGCGAAGGGGATTATAAATACAATTGGGGCATGTCCTGTTCAATTGAATGGGAACATGTGGGAGGTAATAACTCTTTGTGACAAGCTGAATGGAAGATGGGAAAGGGTGGAAAAAGTGAAGTGGATAACCCCTGAGGACGTTCACAAGTTTTATGGGGTGAAGAATTTTAAAGCCAGAGGGGGATTAAAATTTGGCAGGTCGAACCAGGAATGATAATATCGTATGGGTGAAGGGTAATTTCCTTCAGAGAGATGACAAAGAACCTCTGGATCTTCGGTTTTGAACTGTAAATCGAAGTAAGTATAAACATGCATAGATACAATTATTGTTATGTTTTGTTGGCAACTTTAGTTGATAGTAAAAATATTTTCATTGTAGGTATGAAGTCTACATTGGAAAGGAAAAAATCCTTGCTGGACGAAGTTGCGGAGGAGGAGACTTAACTCGAACTTGTGTTGCAAGGACTCAGCTTGAGTAGAAAAAAGAGGGTTGATAGTAATTCGAACCAGGTTTGGAAGACTGAGTCTACCAAGTCGATGGCGGGGCTCGATGAAGGCCAAAAGAAAATAAGTGGTGATGAGGTTCGAACTAAGACTCCTGGGTCGGGCAGCTCGGCTCGACCAAATCTTACGACGAGCAAGATAGCTCTAAAATTTCCGAAAAAAATTGATGTTAAAGTCTTTGCCGGCCCCGGGCGTCATGGAAAGTGGTGAAGTCGCAAAAGAGAAGAGGAGGAGGGTCGAATCTTTTGGGGAGAAGGTCGCTGAGTTGTGACCTGTTGCGGTGGATGATCTCAGGGTGGTTGACGAAAGAGCCAGGTTGGCAACTCTCCATGTAGATGAAGATACAGGCAAGATGGTAAGTTTTATTGATTGAGAAAGAGTTGCTTTATGTATTTTGAGCTAATCACTAAGATTAATTTGTTTTATGTAGGTCGCTCGTCTTGTGAAGTATATTTGGCTCGGTATTGAAGAAGAAAAATCCGAGCTGAAGAAAGCGAAGAGCGAGCTTGAGAAAGGCCTAGCTCAAGCCAAGACAAAAGCCATGAAGGAAGTCAAGCAGCTGAAGGCCTCTCACATCACAGCGATCGGCCAGTTACAGGTTGAGGCAAAAGCCAATCTAAAAGAAATTGTTGAGGAGCGTGACAGGCTAGATCATCACTTGATGTTGAAGGACTATTCTGAGGAGGAGGTGGATGTCATTAAGGCTGACACCTATGTTGAGGAACGAGAGGTTGAGGAAGCGGAAGTGTTGGAAATTCATGGATGGTCAGGATGGTCTCTACTGCTAGACAGTGCTCGACAACTAAGAGGATAATGTCGAGCTCCCAGAAGATGGGAGTGAGAAGGTAGGGTAGATACGTGTATTTGTCTAAGTATTTGAAGGTTGTTGAATTGGATGTGGGGATAAAAACTTCAATAGATTGACTTTGTTTATAAACGTCTTGTCGGTAGTTAGAGAGAAGAATCTCAGAATAAATTACCTAGAGTCTGAACTTCCCAGGGAAATAGAGACCTCGAAAGCCTTACTGTCTGCACAAGCGGAGCTGCAGGTTAAATCAGAATAGGGTTTTCGACTTGCATGCTTCACCAATGTTAAGTTATCAAGTCAACTGGATTGAAATGTATGGCCAAATTCTAATGCTATTAATACGGAATAATATATTGAAAGTGTGTACCTTCTACGACGAAAGTAGATTCATGAAGGGTTTATCTGAGAAGGGAGTCCAAACTTTAAGTCTAAAAGTACTTAGATGTAGAGGTTTAGAAATCACATAGTCTCTTATAAATATAATATGTATATATTAGGAATTAGATTTCCAGAATCGAACTGTACTAAAAATTCTTGCTATACTTCCCAGGTTGAATTGGATTCATCTCGTGCCCGTGAGGATAACATACTCATGTACAATCGGGAATTTGTGGAGCAGTTCGATAGGATGAAGGAGGCGAAAGAGAAGAGAGGATCAATACATAATAGCGCATTTCAAAGTTGAGAAGTTGAATCAGGCCGCTTCTGACCTGACTATTCAGGTTTAAATGAAAGATTTTGAAAATAAGAAGGGATTGGAAGAGCTATCTGAGGCAACAGATCATACCAAGAAGCTTCAATATCGGGTTGAAGCGTTGGTTGTGAAGGGTAATCTGGCTGAAGTGGCTCAATACCGTATTCAGGCGCTGGAGCAATCAGAGGAACAATGTCGATCTGACCTTCATAGATGTAGGAACGAGCTAGAGCGAATGAGACAAAAATTCGTCGAAAAGGATGACAAGCTAAGTGTAGCTTGAGAAAATTTATCGGCTTCGGAGGCCGCAGCTAAACATAAGTAAACAGCCCTCCCCGCTAAGGAAATGGAATTCTGGGAAATGCATCGAAGGTACGTTGACTTAAACGAGAGAGTTGCTCGACTTAAAGCTGAAAAGGACCAAGCCATTGCTCGTGCCACAAAAGCCAAGGCTAGAGAGCGTTCAAGAGGAAGTAGAACTGAGGATAAGGCTCTTCTAGTTGGGGGGATGTAGTTAGTCACTCAGGTCGCATTAAAGTGCTTGAAAGTGACGTATCTCAAATTCAAGGGCATGTTCAGAAGGAAAATACGAATTTGAGGGAATGCAAGCATAAGTTGGATATTTCTCTTATTAGGGAGAAAGTTCTAGAAGGGGAGATCAAAGCAATGGACATTCTGGTGAAGAGGATGGATGAATTATTGAACGATCTGCCGGCGAGGGAAGAGTTGAATGCAGAAATTGGAAGACTTCATGCTCGGGTAGTAGCCTAAGAAGCTATAAACTTAGCTGAGTCAGCGAAGTATATTGCCAAATTGGAGGAAGATGTCATTTAACATGATAAGGTCGATGCGGATATAATTGAACCGAAGAGTGATTATGCTTGGTTAAAGTCATGCTTTGAGTGGTTGTAAGCGAGATTTGTAACGGCTGTAGTACCTGATATGTCTCGATCTGACCTATTAAGGGTGATCGTTGCGTATTTTGTAGAGGAAGTAAAAAGACTTGAGTCTGAACAAGATATCTTGTTAAAAACTTTATCGGATAAAGGATGTATCAATGGAAATAAGGTAGATCGAGGAAACTATCTGGGTGCCATGGAAACCCAACTAGGCCCTTGAACTACTGAATCAATAGAACAAGGTAGAGTTGTTGTGGCTCGCGAACTGAAAGAGAAACCTCTTCATGTTTGTAGAAGCGCTGCTGATAGTACCTCAACAGAAAAGAATCTTTTGTAATATCAATTCGACCTAAAAATTAATAATATCTGTCGTAGACACATTAAAATAGATAAAAGTTAGTATGGCCACTGCCTTATCCTGTATCTAGTAGGGTCTTTAATATAAAACAAATTTTTCACATTCGTTTTAATCGTAGAAATGGGTTGAGTTAAACCAAGTTGAAACTTGATTTGAACTATAGAAATATCACAGGCATATTGAAAGAGACGAAAGCTAGTATGACCTTTGCCTTATCTTATGCCTGGCTGAGTCTTTTATTTAAGCTAAGTTTTTACACTTGCCACAATCACAGAGATAGAAAGATTCAGCTGAACCAAGTGTTATCCACGATCAAGCCTACTGAAATGATCCAAACAAGTTGCAAAAGATAAAGACTAGTATGACCTTTGCCTTATCTCTTGTTTCGCTGAGTCTTTGATGTGAACCAAGTTTTTACACTTGCCGCAATCGTAAAAATGTAGTAACAGATGCCAATAAATTGATATCCCTGATTGAACTTGGTAAAGATTGATTATAAGCTAGTATTATCTAAGCTTAAATCTGTAAAATGTGGACGAATGTTCATGAAGAGAATGACATTGTCCAAAAAAAAACTTTCATTGATAAGTTCAAAATTTTCATTGGATGGAGATAAGAATCTCACTTTTGGAATTGAAAAACAAAAGGCGAGAAATGGAAATGTAGTAGTAGGACGCCTAACGATAGTATCGTTTTAGTCATCTAGTATTCCAAGGATTTGAAATGGGGATTCCCTCTTCTGTCATGAGATAGTATGATCCAAGGCCTAAGAGACCTCTGATAATGAATGAACCCTCCTAATTGTCGGCTAATTTTCCAGTGTGAGGCTATTTGCGAAGTTGAGGAATTTCTCTGAGGACGAGATCTCTAATTTTGTAAGTATAGCTCCTAACTCGGTTATTATATAATCTGGCAAGCATATGATGATATCGACCTAGGTTAGCGATGGCGCGTTCCCTGGTTTCATCAATCATATTGAGGTTGTAGGCCAATTCGAACTCATTTTCCTCGTGAGTCAGCTCGTGATCACAGACTTGGTGATGATATTTAGAAGGAATTATTGCCTCAGTGACATAAGCAAGGAGGAACGGGGTACACCCAGTAGATTTTCGGGAAGTGGTTCGATACGCCTACAGGACGTGAGGTATCTTACAAACACAATTACCTTTTTTCTGTGAGTGAAGCCACTTTTTGAGTCTATCCATAATGGTTTTGGTGGTAATTTCCTCTTGGCCATTACCTTGAGGGTAGTATGGATTTGATGGTGAGTAGATGATATTGTGGTAATTTAGGAAGGTTATGGCCTTATCTCCCACAAATTGGGGCCCATTATTAATACAAATTAGGTGGGGGTACCTGAATCGAGTGATTATGTGGTTCCAGATAAAAGAGATGACCTCTTCTTCTCTGGTTCGACTTAGCAAAATTGCTTCTACGCATTTTGTAAAGTTATCGGCAGCAACGAGTAGGTGACGGCGATTAGCTAGAGAGTTAGGAAATTCACTGACGAGGTCTAGTACCCATCTTTTGAATGGCTAGAAAACCTTGCTTGTATGGAGTTCGGGCGTAGGGGCGCGTATCATATTTCCATGTCTTTGGCTGGTATCACACCTGCGGGTGTACACCTCTGCTTGCTTGCGCATACCAGGCCAGAATGCTGCTTAAGTTATAGCTCGGTTAGCTAATGATCTACCTGTGACTTGGGAGCCACAAGTTCCTTTATGTAATTGGCGGAGAGCCCCTGTAACGGAGAGGCGGTAAAGCATACCATTCTGAGTAGTGTAATACTTCGAGATGTAGATTAACTATCGGCGCTCTTTAGGATCTGCTGGGAGTAGTCCTTTGCACTTGCTGCCGAATCCGGGGTAGGCCAAGAAAGACATTCTCTAATCGCCATCTCCCCCTTTATCCCCCCCAGTGTTGATCGTGCATACAGATATGCGATCAATGGTAGGGGTTGAAATGATCTCAATTTAAAGATAAAGAACTTCTGTCCCCAAGAGCTCGGCTAGTTATGCCAAGGAATCGGCGTATCTATTTTCCTCTCGAGGAAGATATTCGAGGGTTTCTTTCACAAACTTACTCATCCTCTATGCAACTAGGGCTATGTATTCGATCATCTTCCCATTCTTCTTGTATTGCACTGAATAATGATGAACTATGAGTAATAAATCTATGTAAGCTGAGAGTTTGCAGTCATCGAGCTCAAGAGCAAGGTCAAATCCGTGAATGAGAGCTTCATACGTGTTAACATTATTTGAGGCCTTAAAATCTAAGCGGTTTGATTTCTCAATTATGTCATTAGAAGGGATAATCAAAACGATCCTGATTCCCGACCCTACGGGTCCTGCTGACCAATCTGTGTGATGCCTTCACCCTGACGTAGTGATCTAGTTAGCTCGTTCATCGAATAGCCAGGGGGTTGGATTTGTTGGCGTATTTTCGGCAAGGTCCGGGTCGTACTCTTCCCACTCGAGATACTCCATTGGAAAATTTGGGAGAAAATCGACAATGGCCTGACCTTTTTCTGAATGATGTTGTTCAAACTTGATATCATGTTTGCCTAAATTGACTAACCATTGTTACACTCTTGGTGACTTCTCATTTTTGGGCAGAACTTCCCGTAGTGGGTATGTAGGGAGCTAACTCCGTTCAGAGGGGGAGTTGGTTCTCACAACGTAGAATCGATCTTTAGTCAGAGGATACAAGTAATTCTCCTAAAATTATATCTATCTAAAGACAAATACATTCGCAGTGGCCCGAATATGACTCTCTACGACCTCTGATGAGGATTTTTAAGACAGATTGTATTACAGAAGAGTAAATAACAGGGTTCGAGTACAAAATCTTAGGGTGGCCGAAGGTAAAATACAAGAGGCTGAAGATGATTTTTCTAAGCCCTTCTTGGTTTCCCCTCTCCTCCACTTGTAGAAACACAGATGGCTGAGTCAACAAGTATGGGTCAGGGTTACATGATTACACTGTCAGGAAATCCTGGTGAGTTATGGGCGTTGGTCTAGTCGGAACTATTGCTGCAATATTTATTGGTGATGTCTCTGACCAGTACGGTGGTTGGACCTGTCACTATAAATGCACGGGCGAATAAATGTGCTGTCTTAGCCGATGAGGTAGTTGTCTGTCTTATCTTGTTTTGACCGTGTGTTAGTGAGGTCAAAGGATTTCTGTTGTAGGATGTTAATCCATTCTCGAAGCTTTGTCTGGTGAGCTGGCTGTCTGTCTTATCATAGCTCGACCATATGTAGATATGGTCGAAGGATGTCAGCTATAATGTACTGATCTTTCCCCGATGCTTTGTCTTGTGTCGAAGGTTCGTCTTTGGGGGATCCCTGGGGAGCCTGTTTTAGGGATTGAGTGGACTTCGATACATTCGAGTACTCTATGAAGTGGGCTTCGGCTGTCTGTCAAAGGTTATGAGTAGGCTACTACATTCGCTCCTCTCACAAAGGTCTCGATGCTAGGTAGGGAGGTAATCGCTGAGAAAATTGTTCAGTCTTGGAATCTGAGCGATTTGGTTGTCTCGTTTTTCAGAAAAGTTATAAAAAAGGGTTTTTAAGAAATGCAGGTGGTTATAGGGTAATAAATGTATTGAAGCCTATAAGTACGGGTTATTGTGGAGGTATACTGTATCTTCTTCCATCTGCAATAGTCTTCAACTTTTTCTCAATAATCCTAACATTTGGATGGATACCATTCTGAACACGCGTTACAAGAAGAGGATGGGGTTCGCTCGCGATCGTCGAGTGGGGCAGAAGATGGCGGAACTGCATATGAAGTTTTTTGGGAAACATGATCTAAACTGGGACATGCCGGACCTTGTGGAGGCAGGGCCTGAGGAGTTCTTCAATGGTGATCCATATTTTTATCTGTGGGAACAGCTGAGGTTTCATTTTACGACTGCTGAAAGGCACTATCTCTTTCTGATAGCTCTGGCCAAAAGTCTCGTTTGTGCAAAGGAGGTCATCGAGGAGCGACACGCGACAAGCAGGGCTGGTCCTTCTGGAAGTAGGGCTTCGGGTTGATGGTGGAAATATTTGTATTTTTGTTGGCTTCTGTTTGGCTATGTGGGAGGGGGGGATTTTGAGTAGTAGTAAAAATGTAATTTGTTTGTTGGATTTGCTATTTGGAATGGGTAAAGTATTTTCTGCGTACTTATAATATTGTATCTGATTGATAATGTAGAGGAATTTAAGCGAATACTCCTATAGGCGCGAGGTATAGAGAAGATCAAAGGTTATTATTATTTGGGTTATGATGATCAGAACGAGATATCGGCAAATGTATGATGAAATGTTGCTTGTAATAATCGATGGTTATAATGGTCGAATGGTCGATGTGGGTGACGTGCTCGACTAGAGGTCCTCGGGAATGAGGTTTGAATACATGTCCCGATGAATCAGTTACGTCTAGAAAGTTGGAGAGGTTGCATGTTGACTTTTGGAGGTTGGAAATGAAAGGTTGTCATTAATTCAGTTACGGGAGAGGGAAAGTTGTGGTGGATTTGTAGGTACAAAAGGGGATAGGTTGGAGGGAACTTCTTCATCTGTCCTGCATCTTCCTCTCTATCTCCTGCTTTGTTTGTTGATCAATCATGGCTGAAAATATACCGGTTCAGGGAGATCAAGCGGCGGTAAGGGTCAGGTGGATCCAGGAGGTTTTGTTGGGTCTTAAACGGAGGTTCAGAATAGAGGAAAATATTGATGCTAAAATGTCAGACCTCTTTGAAGCAAAACCTGGACCACTATATGATATGCCCTTCGTGTGCTGGTAGGGCATAGTAGAGATGATGCGGTCGTTCCCCGGCTACCGACTGCCTCTTCTTAAGGGCTTCGCAGAGGATATTGTTGACCATGAGGATGTAAATTCAGCAGCCGTTGTCGAAGAGGAGCATCCCGCTAATAGCTAGGGTCCTTTGTAATATGGTGGTGTTGTTGCTTTCTTTTGCTCTATTTCTTTTGTTTTTTTTTTTTTTTGAGGGAGGTTTGCAATTTTAGCTGCCTTTTTGAATGAAAATTGTTTCTTGGAATAACTTGTTTTGTCGTACTGTGGGTAATAGTAATACAATCTGATATTGAATGGATAATACAGTTGTCAAAATGTATAGTTTGTGTTGTTCGAAGATAAAAAATGAATTCGTCGAAGGGAAAAGTAAACTGTGGCGAAGCTGAAAAATTTATCTGTAAGCCTGAAGTTATTGATTGGTCGAAGCTTACGACTATAATCGGTCGAAGGGTTGAAACTTTTGAGTTAAGGGATGTGTTGGATGTCGAAGGTCGATATATTTTGATGAATTTGTTTGAGGCTAGAAGTTGAGGATTTTTTGAGACATAAGATGGTCGAGTACTCGGGCTCAGGGATTATGGCAAAGTTTATGCTAAATTTGACTAGTGGCTCTGACAGCCCAAACAGCTGGTCTGTCAGGCTGGTGCGGGCGCCTCGGGCGGTGTGCAAAAAGTAATGATGTTGTTTTTCTTGTATGGCGGAAAAAAGGTTATGATGTGACTGTTTGTACTTGAATGTTTAGCTTCGAGTAGGGGAAAAGAAGGTTAGAGAAGCCTCAGGTTTTGCAAGCAGATGGTAATAAGGGTATTGTTCGCACGTGGGAAGTACGAGGGGTAAATTGGTCAAACCACATTGGAGCCAAAAAGCCGGTGTAGTGGGGTCGTGGTAATGATAGTGTTTAGGAAATCGTGGCGGTTTAGTTTAGTTTTTTTTTAAAGATATATTAGTGGGAGAAGATTGATTACTGTACTGTGAGAATCAAAATGTTGGGAGAAGAAAACATACATTATTTTGAACTTGGGGGTTGCTGCTACTTTTGTTGGTTTGATCTTGCTGATCCGAGGGTAGTGCTGCTAACCAGTGATAAGTCACTTGATCTCTATCATGTTTATTTTGTTTTGTTCTCTGTCTGAGAGGGTGGGCATAAGATTTTGCGTTTGAGGTTTAGGGTTTATTTTCGGGAGTAAGGAGGCTTGTTAGAACTAGGTTTCGACCCAGTCTGGGATTTCGTAAGGTTTTTTTTGGAGGAGGTATTGTGTCTGAGATTTGAGGTTGGGAGAAGTATCTGGAAGGGATATATGGGATAAGGGCCATAGGCATGAGATTGTCGAATTTGCTGCCCTAATTGCGTGCCTCTTCATCTGTAGGCAAAAATGCGAAACCGTCGGGCCTCGAGGAAGAGACTGGCAGATGAAGAGGTCGACGAGGTTAAAGCTAGTACATCTGGTCGAGACCTAACGGACAGGGGCAGCGATTTAGAGGTGTTAGTTGTGGTAACCGAGGCCCCGTTGTTGATAATTCAGCAGGCTGAAGAAGTTCTGGTCACGAGACGTCGAAAGACGATAGTGACCAAAGATAGTGATGAAGAGGAAATAGTATGGGGGGAGGGATGTGATGTTGGACCTTCGGGTGGTGGGGAGGGAGCTATGGTGCAGAGGGACGATAGTGGGGATTCAACTAAGTTGGATGAGGTCAAAGGTGCTGTTTCGGCTAATGATAGGATTAGGTTTGATCGGTTTGGCGTGAAATTAGAGCACTCGAAAGTGGGGGTGATTCTTAGTGCTGCGGGGGCAGGGTTGACCTTCAAATCGGACCTTGGGACTAGAACTGCCTCTTTGGCGACTGGTGAAAGAAGTACAAAATTTCTCGGGGGTGGCTTCGCTACAGATGAGCGGTAATTTTTATGAGATGATGAGGGTGATATAGGCGATGAAAGTGAAATTGGCTGGTGAGAGTCAAAGTTTAATTAAGTAGTTCGACATTATCACCTTTTACTCGAGGAAGGCTAATCAAAACCCGGGGACGTATCACATCCAATGTCACCCAAAGAGACCTTGGTTCTTTGATCTGTGCTCGACAGGCCGGGGGTGGAATTAAGATTTACTGATAGTTAGGTGTAACTACGAGAATATAGATGGGGATGACTTTTATAAATTGCATCATAGGGTATATAACGAAAGTAAGCTTACTGTCGATGGGTTTGATGTTGATGTATTGCTGAAATAAGTGATAACTGTGTTTTCACTTTACTCTGCAGGTTCGAAGAGTTCGTCTTGGGATAATTAGGTGAATTATATTGATACTTTGCTCGAGGCTAGTGAAGACTAGGTAAATTCGGTGTTTGACAGTCTCGAGATCAAAAGGCAAAGGAGAAAAAAAGTGGATTCCAAGCTTCAAGACGTACCCGCTACGCCGAAGCGACCAAAGAGAAATGGAGCGGTAGGTGTTTCGAAGGAGCAAAAAGAAATGGGAGGGGAAGACTAGCCGAGGAATAACCAGCTTGTGCCGAGGTCGCGGAGGGGTTCGAAGCAAGCTGCCCCAGTATCTGAAGGGGGTGGAGAGGCTTCGAGGATGAAACCAAAATAGGTGTCTTCTCAAGATGAAAAAGGGAAGGGCCAGGTTGCTACCGAACCCCCTAAGGTGCTGCAATCGAAGGCTATTCAATGTAAGAGGCGCAAGGTACATAAGGAGGATAATATAATTGAGGAAGATAAAGAAATGACGGAGGCTGAATGACAGAAGATAAAGAAGCACATGTCTCAGGTAACTATATATAGCTTTCTGTAGTGATATTTCGAGGTTACTTGCAAATTGTTTGAGTTTTGAGGTTCACTGATATCTTGAGTATTGTTAACAGACGGAAGTCTGGGTAAAGACTTGTAAAAAGGCGATAAAGTCGATAAAGGCGAAGTTACGACAAGCGAAGGTAAACCTGGATCTTTCTCATGTGAAAGAGGCATCATGGCTGTCTCAAGTCATGAAGCTGAAGCAAGATATAAATGTGCTTACTGACTCTAATGATGAGAGGCTCGAGCAGCAGCGCTCAAGGTTGGAGTAAGAGAGGCGTGCAAGAAGGCGAAAGCGGAACAGAAGATGGGTTTCCAGTGGCAGTATGATATTGAATGCATGAAGAATGTGAGGTTTAAGAAGTTTGATGATGGTATGGGGTATGATACCGATACATTGCAACCTTATCATGTGTCTCCAGAACTTGTTGAGGGGGATGGGCTGAAGATAAAGGGAGGGGAGGTAAACGTTGTTGAGGAGGCAATTAGTAGTACTGGGGGTGGTGTTGAAACTTCTCTTCTTGGAGCGCCAATTGGTGGAACTGCTGATTGTCTGGTGGTCGAAAGTTCGAATGAGTCTACTGAGGTTGGTGGTGCTGGGGCATCTGTGGAGCAAGAAGATGCAGCCGTGCCCATATGAGGTATTTGAGGTTGGGTTCTCATGTCTTCTTCTTCTGGTTGAAATGTTGAGTTGCACTATATTTGGACGATGATGTTTATGTTTTGTTGGTTTCTCAACTTGGTAGGGTTTTTTTTTGCTTTTGTTATCTGTTAAATATCTGAAGTTGATGTTGAACATATTGATGCGTATTTTCTTAACATACTGATTCTGAACTTTGGATTCGATATCTGACTTAGGGATGGACTATGTTTCACTCTGACTTTGAATTGTTCGAATTTGAATGCGCATTCTGTTGATTATGCTTGTTTTGGACTCTTGATGATTGATCTCTGAATTATGCTGTAACGTTTCCCCTGATGGATGATATGTTGAATGCGCCCTGTGCTGGATGGATTTGCAGATAATATTTTTGTAAACGGTTGTTGTTTAGGATTGTAGAAGTTTGGTCTTTAAGAGTAGAAATTTGATTCTTTTTGAAGTAGGAATTTTGCCTTGACTGAAGTTGAAATTTGATATGCTCAACTGACTGTAGTGTGATCGAAATCTGAAGAGTATCGATGATATGTAGAACGAACTCTGAATATTTTGCTGGACATCGAAGGCCAAAGCAACAACGATGTTGAAATTTTGAAAAATTTCTAGGTCACCTCCGAGTATCAGTCGGGCTGAGGGGACATGATACTTAGAGGAAACCCAATAATTTACTTGACTTCCAAGGCCTGAGCCACAGCGAAGCAATATCTGATAGCCTCCAACGCATTCCCGAGGGTCCGGTCTTTCGACCATCCTTTCCCCTCGAGTTTGCTCGAATGTTGGAAATTTGAGCAATTCAAGGTCGCCCCCAAGCACCAGTCAGGGCGAGGGTTGACATGATACCCGGGGTAAAACGAGAAATGGACTGGACTTTGACAGTTTCAAAGCCTGGATAAAGTATATCTGATTGCCCCCAATGCATCCCTGAGGGTCCGGTCTTTCGTCCATCCTTGCCCCTCGAGTTTGCTTGAAATGGGAGACTTGACCAATTTAAGGCCGTCACCAAGTATCAGTCAAGGCGAGGGTGGACATGATACCTAGGTTCAACCAAGAAAAGGACTGGACTTCGAAGCCCTAAGCCACAACGAAACAATATCTTATCGCCCCCATTACATCCCCGAGTATCCAGTCTTTCGACCTTCCTTTCCCCTCGAGTTTGCTTGAAATTGAAGACTTGAGCAATTCAAGGCTGCCGCCAAGTATCAGGCGAGACGAATTTGGGCATGATACCGAAGTTAAACCACGAAATACAAAATGAAAATGGAGACGAAGTCAGGGTGGATGAATCTTGTTTATTGAATATGCCGGATTACATTAGTTGTACATTATTTGAGATAAGGCTTGTTATAGGAGACCAGCTGCATTGTGTTTTAAGGGTTTGGTAGAGGCTCTTCATCTTCCATCATTAAGTAATAAGAACCCTTGTCTATTTTATCGCAGACGTAGGGTCCTTCCCATGATTTGGCTAACTTGCCGACATTCCGAGGTTCCAAAGTTTAATTGACATGTCGAAGTACTAGATCTCCAACGTTGAAACTTCTTGGTGGAACACTTCTGTTGTAGGATTTTTGAAGTGAAGTGTGGCAGCAACCAAGGTTGGCGATAGCTCTGTCTTTGGTCACATCGATCCATAACATGTCACACGCAAGTTCGAACTCATTATCCTAGTCCTGGAGGTTAGGGTTTTGAGTGGGTACTTCGAATTGAGTGGGAAGTACAACTTCGGCCCATATGTTATCTTGGTCGAACACTTCTATTGTAGGATTTTTAAAGTGAAGTATGGCAGCAACCAAGGTTGGCGATAGCTCGGTCTTTGGTCTCATCGATCCATAACATGTCACACGCAAGTTCGAACTCATTATCCTCGTCCGGGAGGTTAGGGTTTTGAGTGGGTACTTCGAATTGAGTGGGAAGTACAGCTTCGGCCCCATATGTTAGGAGCAAAGGGGTACATCCTGGAGATTTCCTTGGTGTGCTGCGATAGGCCCAGAGGACATATTGTAAATCATGAACCCATCTTCCTTTCTTTGCATCGACTTTCTTCTTAAGACCGTCGACAATTGTTTTGTTGATTGCTTTGACATGACTATTACCCTGGGGATAGTAAGGTGTTGAGGGTGAGAAATTACTTTGTGCTTTATCAGGAAGTTTCTGACTTTACCACCGACGAATTGGGGACCATTGTCGCATCGAATCATATGGGGGTAACCGAAGCGAGTGATGATGTTTTCCCATAAAAAATTTATAACTTCTTTTCAGGCTCGGCAAAGAGGAACAGCTTCAACCCATTTAGTAAAGTAATCGGTTGCGACGGGGATGATTTCTCTGCTACCCGAGGCTTTTGGGAAGGGTCCAATGAGATCGATGGCGCATCTTTTTAATGGCCAAGAAACTTGACTGAAATTAAGGTCTTAAGAGAGGCAATGGATGTCGTGAGCATGACGCTGGCATTTGTCGCATTGTTTTGCATAGTCTGGAGCTTGTTTTTTCATATCGGGCAAAAATTATCCTTAGGTAACAGCTCGAAGGGCCATAGAATGACCAGTTGTATGAGCATCACAGGTTCCTTCATAAAGTTCGGCTAAGATTTGAGAGGCTTTGGCTTGGGATATACATTGAAGGAGGACGCCATTTGGGGATTTCCGATGTAATTGGTTTATATGGATAGTATATTTGCGGCAATTTTCTAGGACAGAGTGTTTGGCATTGTGATCTTCGGGAAGAGTAGCCTTGTTAAAGTAGTGATGAAATGGTGTTTGCAAATCTTCTAGATCGTGAGTCTCACCCGTAGTATTGATGGTATTGATTTTGATCTGGTCGATACTTGGGCGTTAGGGTACTTCGATTTAGAGTGCCTGAGATTCTGAATGTCTAAGCATAGCTGTTATGTAGGCGAGGGTATTTACATGTCTATTTTCTCCTCAAGGGTAATGTGTGATTGTGGATTTTTCAGGCAACCGGTCCATGCGCTGTCGCACAAAAAAAGGGTAATCAGTAATGTGACCGTTAGCCTAGTTTTCTCCAGTGTAGTGTCTCTGAACAAGTTGGGAATCAGTAAAGACTGCAAGTTTAAGAATGCCGAGGTCGAGTGTGTGGTCGAGGCCGTGGATCAAGGCTTCATACTCTGTTTCGTTATTAGAACATTCAAAGGCAAGTTTGACAGCTTTTTCTATGCGATCATTAGTGGGTGTTACCAAGATAATACCAATTCCTGAGCCATTTGGTTCTGCTGATCCGTCTATGAATAAATGCCAAACAGTGAGAGGGTCCCAGGGATCTACTATTTCGGATTAGTCTTCTGATAAATCGTCTTCGTGTTCTTCCCCATCGATTCTTCGACCGGGAAGTCAGCTAGAAAGTCTACTACTGCTAGGCCTTTCTGGGATATTTTCTTCTCAAAGGTGATGTCGTGTTCGCCAAGGTATACGGACCACTGTTGCACTCATCAGGATTTTTCCTTTTTGCTGAGTACTTCTTGAAGGGGATAACTGGTAATAACACGGATGGATAGAGCCTGAAAATATGGCTTGAACTTACGGGCTGAATAGACATGTTTGAGGAGTAAACGATCGAGTTTTGAATATCGAGTTTTTACGGGGGTTAGGGTTTTGCTGATAAAATATATAGGTTTTTTGATGTTGGAATCAAGTCGAATGAACACTGAACTGAGAGAAGTTTTTGTGGCAGCAGGGTATAAAGAGAGTGTTTCTCCTTCGATAGGTATGTTGATGATTGGTGGACGGCCAAGATAAGTTTTGAGTTCAAGGAAGGCTTGTTCGCACTCAGGGGTCCAGTCGATCTCGGGATCGATTTTCTTTTCTGCTTTGTGGACACCATGATCGCGCAGGAGGGATAAGAGCCAGGCACATCGATCTAGGGATTTAAAAATTAAACGATTAAGGGCTGCTATCCTGTCCACCTATTTTTGGACGTCTTTCATGGTTTTGGCCGAAGATATGTCCACGAGGGCTCGAATGTGGGTGGGGTCAATCTCTTTCCTGCGTTTACTGGTAAGGTGACCAAAAATATTTCTGGATGACACGCCAAATTGGTACTTATCTAGTTTGAGTCTCATATTATATGTACGAAGTATTGAGAAAATTTCTAAGAGGTCTTAGATATGGGTGTCTTTCTGAAGGCTTTTGCATAACATATCGTCAATATAGACTTTGACAGATTTGCCAAGCAAGGGTTTGAACATGGAGGTGACAAGGCATTGGTAGGTGGCACCGGCATTTTTAAGGCTGAAGGGCACAACATTGAAATAGAAAAGGCTTTGTTCACTTATAAATGAAATTTAAGTTGATCTTCAGGGAGGAGGGGTAGCTGATTGTAACCCGAAGCCGTATCCATCATAGATTGGTACTCGTGTCCAGCAGTGGCGTCGAGGAGTGCTAAGATTGTTAGGAGGGGGAAATTGTCCTTCAGAGTGTACTTGTTAAGGTCAGTGAAGTCGACGTAGATTCTGATATTGCCATTCTTCTTAGCTACTACCATGATATGCGATATCCAGTCCGCGTAGATCACTTCCCAGATAAAACCAGTGGTTATGAGCTTGTCAACTTCATGGTTCACTGCTTCTCGAAGTCGTGGTGCCAGTGTATGCTTCTTTCGTTTTACTGCTGTGGAATAGGGGATGAGATCGCGGTGGTGGTAGGCCGGGTTGACATTGACACCAGGCATTTCTTGAAATGTCCAGGCGAATATGTCTTTGTTTGTTCGAAGGAACTCAGAAAGTTTGAGGCGTTATGATTCGTTAAGGAGGGTTCCAATAAATGTAGCCCAACCCGGACCGTCGAGTTCGATATAAACAGTGGGTTGGGTGGTATCTGTCGAAGTCCAAGGGATAGAAAGATGTTGCGATTGCTATGGGTGGCTGACAAGTTTATGGGTTTGGTCGATCTCTAGGTGCTCGCATGAGCGGGCAAGGCATTGAGATCCTTTCAAATTCCATGTACCCTTGTGATTACTAAATCGAAGGGTCTGATGATAGCTCGAAGGTATAACTCGTATGGTGTGAAGCCAATCTCGTCTGAGTATACCGAGGTATTCGGACTTCTTGTCAATGACAATGATGTTTGTTTGAAGGGTAATGCGACCTGTAGTTACGGGTAGACTGATAGGGCCAACAGTTACTACTATTGATCCATTAAAACCATTTAGTCAATGTTGGCAGCGGTTATGAGGTCTGTTATCTTCATGGTTTGGATTTTTTGGTGAAAGAGGACATCAGTTGCGCTACCAGAATCAATGAGCATTGTATGGAGAACGAGGTTCTCGATCTTAATCATGATGACTAATGGATCGGAATGAGGGAAACGAGCATGTGATGTGTCACAGTCGATGAAAGAAATATCTTTGAGTCGAGGGTGAGAGCTTGATTCTGGCAAAAGGGTAGGTAATTTCTCCTGATAGGTGAGCTTATAACATTCTTTGATGTGCTTTCATTTCCTCTTGGAAAGTCAACTGTCTATGTTGCTGACTTCGATGTTCTTGAATTTGTAGATGTTCACCTCGGTTGGGTCAGTAGTATTGGTGGATAGGGATTTGAGGAAAGACCCATCGAGGTAGCTTGGTAGATCAGTAATATACTGGTGCAAACGTCCTGCTCTGAAGATAAGTTTGAGAGAACGCTGAAGGCCGAAGCATTTATTGGTATGGTGACAGTTGCACTTATGGTTGGCACTGTATGGTTCACTTGGTCTGACTTCAATGGGGAAAGGGATACGCCAAATGGGGTCTGCCTGTATATGTGGTAGAAGGGTGTTGAGGGAGACAGTGAGTGTAGGTAAAACAGACCTTGGTCACTTCTTGCGAGCTTCGGTGATGTTATCCATGATGGGGCATTTCTGGCTCTTAGTCTCCAGTGAGACAGGAGCAATTAGGGATGTGGAAGCAGAGTGGGTGTGTTGCCGAGGTTTATTGAAATTTGCTATTTACGAAGGCTGGATCTGTTTACGGGATTCTTGAAGGTACTCGAGATTGATATAGCCGTTGACCTTCGAGAGCATCTTTTTAAGTATTTTTGGTTTGTGGAGGACTAGGTACTCTTTCACTCGGCTGTTATCGGACAGGGCATTCAAATATGCCAAAATAACATTCGAGCAGTGGAGATTTTCTATTTTTTGGGATTCGTCGAGAAATCGTCTGGTGAAGGCTTCGAGGGTCTCCCTGCCGGATTTTCTAAAATTGAAAAAAACATCGACTCTAACCTCTCTGCCCTTATTAAAGGCAAATTGAGCGATGAAAAGTTGTAAAAGTTGCTCGAAGCTACGAATCGAGCCATTTGGGAGATTTTGGTTCCAACGAAGGGGATTATCGGTAAGCCTCGTTGGAAAAAGGCGACATAGTAGGTAGTCAACCATGTAGTAGAGGCTCAAGGAATTTTGGAATTCGAGGATGTAGGATTTAAAGTTTGTGTTAAGATATTTGCTGAGTTTGGAAGCACGAAAGTTAGAGGGTATTTCGATAGCCAAAAGTTTAGGGCAGATCGGGTTATTAAGGCAGTTCCAGGAGTCGGTAGCTGGAATCGTGGTAACGCAAATTGCTGGTTGTATTTTCTGGTCAAAGTCCTTCTGTGTAATATATGTAGGATGAGGGGGAGCTTGATGAAGTTAAAGGTTGTTGGGTCGAGTATGTGGTATAAAATCAGTATTGTGTTCCCTGAGCCGTTCTCGAGCAGGACGATATCTGGGGTTTCTAGAGGAGCTAAGGGTTGAGTCAGAAGAGTCTTCTATGGGATGAATCCTATGGTAAATAGTGCCGATTGGGGGAATGATACGGGGAATACCTTCGGCCCTGGTATTAGCTTGGGGTAACTAGAGGATTTGTGGAGGGCCAAGGCAGGTGAAGGTAGATACGCGCGATGGGTCGGGTACCTGGGACGGATGAGCGGGTTCCAAGGGCTATAATCTCTTTAGCTCTCAAACGGTTTTGCGCAGGTCGTCTATCTATCGGTTTTGTCTATTTTCATCATCGAGACAGCGATTCCGTTCAGTTTCCAACGCCAAGCGCTGGCTTTCTCGCTCTTGATTTAATTGGTTCTAGTGGTGCTCCTTTGCTTGAGCGACTTGTTAAGATAATAAGGCTATTTGGGTAGCAACTCTATCGATAAATTTTTTCTGAAGTGGAAAATAAAAGGAGGTGAAATGGGATGGGAGATTGGTAGGATAGGAAGCACAGATGGCGCCAATTGTAGGGAGTTAACTTCGTTCAAAGGGAGAGATGGTTCTCACAACGTTGAATCGATCTTTAGTCAGAGGATATAAGCAATTGGCCTAAAATAATATTTATCAAAAGACAAATATATGCGTAGAGGCCCGAATGCGACTCTCTACGACCTCTGATGAGGATTTTTAAGACAGATTGTATTACAGAAGAGTAAATAACAGGGTTCGAGTACAGAATGTCAGGGTGGTCAAAGGTAAAATACAAGAGGCTGGAGATGATTTTTTTACACCCTCTTGGTTTCCCCTCTCCTCTATTTATAAAAATACAGAGAGCTAAGTCACCAAGTGTGGGTCAGGATTAGATGATTACACTGTCAGGAAATCCTGGCGAGTGATGGGCGCCGGTCTTGTCAATACTATTACTGTTACATTTATTGATGATGCTTCTGAACGGCGCGGTGGTTGGATCTGTCACTGTGGATGCACGGATCAATACGCTGTCTTATCCGATGAGGTAGTTGTCTGTCTTATCTTGCTTCGACCGTGTGTTAGTGAGGTCGAGGGATTTTAGTCGTAGGATGTTAATCCGTTCTTGAAGCTTTACCTGGTGAGCTGGCTATCTGTCTAGCCATACTTCAATCATATGTAGATATAGTCGAAGGATGTCTGCTGCAATGTACTGATCTGTCCCTGTTGCTTTGTCTGGTGCTGATGGTTCGTCTCTGAGTGATCTTTGGGGAGCCTACTTTAGAGATTATGTAAGCCTCGATATATTCGAGTACACTATGAAGTCGGCTTCGGCTGTCTGTCGAAGGCTACGAGTAGGCTACTACAGGGTAGTTTATTATAACTTTGATGGAATGTGCTTGGAGGTAGTGCCTGAATTTTTGTGAATTATAAACTAGGGTGAGAAGAAGTTTTTCAATTTTTGAGTACCTTATTTCTGTTGGTATGAGTATTTTACAGAAGAAGAAGACTGGCTTCTCTGTTTCACCTTCCAGGCGAATAAGAACTGAGCAAAGAGAAGCGTTTGTGACTTCTAAGTAGATTATTAGTTCCTCATTACCTACGGGGGTGCTCTTTTGGGAGACCTCCCCAAATAAATTTTGAGATCCTGAAAAGCTACTTCGAATTTTGGAGTCCAGGTGCATCCACAGTTGGCAGAACCTTTCCTCGTTTAGGACATCTGCAGAGTAACTGAAATAGCCAACGACATCGGTCTAAAGATTTAGAGACAAAACGGTTGATCGCGGCATTCTTGCCGGCAATTATTTTAACGTCATTTGTTGTCTTTGGAGAAGGTATGTCGAGGAGAGCCTGAATTAGATCTGGATTAGCCTCAATCCCTTTCCTTGTAATGAGGTGGCCTAAAAAGCGGCCAGAATGTACCCCGAATTGACACTTCTCGGGGTTGAGATATATTTTGTAAGATCGAAGGATGCTGAATATTGTGTTGAGATCTGAGATATGTCTATCTGACTGTACGCTTTTGCACAAGAGATCATCAATGTAGATTTCAATGATTTTTCCCAGGTGTGCTTTGAACTTAGTAATCATCAATCGTTGATATGTGGCCCCTGCATTCTTGAGCCTAAAGGGCATGACTTTTTAATAGTAAAGCCCACTTTCGGTGATGATTATTGTCTTCTCTTGATTTTCTTCCAAAAGTGGTATTTGATTACATCCTAATGCAGCGTCCATCATAGATAAGAGACCATGGCCTAGAGTAGAATTAAGGATCTAATGAATGTTGGGAAGAGGGAAACTTTCGCTTGGAGTATGTTTGTTCAGATCTGTAAAATATATACATACTCAAACTTTTCCGCTCTTCTTTGGGACAGCGACAATGCTGGATATCTAGTCCGGATACTTGGCTTTTCGAATGAATCTCACTTTGATCAATTTTTCAATCTCGGTGTTAACTACATCTCGAAGATGAGGTGAAAGTCATCCTTATTTCTGTTTGACCACTGGGGCTCTGACGTTGATGGTTAATTTGTGACATACCATAGCTGGATCAACTCTGGGCATTTCTTTTTAAAGACCATGCAAAAATGTCTCGATTGAATTGTAAGAACTAGATGAGAGTGTCTTTCTTATGCCGAACCAGCATGGTTTCGATGAATCTACCCCTGCTAGGTCAATCAATGTTGACATATTTTGTGGGCTCCTCCGTAGGTGATTAGTCGTCAAGGTGATTACTTTTTTGTAATTTCTATGCGGAAAATCTATCTAATGTATCTAGGATAGTAGAGACAGTATTTTCACAAGCTTGAGAGAGTTTCTGACTACCTTTGATCGCATAAATATCATAGTCGTGCTTGAACCGGAGTGCTTGATGATAGGTAGAAGCGATTGCTTCTATATTGTGTATCCAGCAGCGGCCCATAATCCCAAGATAACGAGACTTGCTATTGATGGCGTAGAAAATGATGCCGATAGTGGCTGGTACTGCGGTAATAGGTTATATAATCTTGGATACTAGTTCCTCCTAGAGCCATTGAATCCACTGATATCTGTGTTACTCTGAATGACATGGTCGGCCAAACCTATCTGGTCGATCGTACTCTGAAAAAGAATTTCAATACCGTATCCAGTATCGATCATCATTGTGTGCATGACAAACTATTTCATCTTGAGCATTATGACTAAAGCATCATGACGTGTAAATTTGATATGGCTAGTATCGTAATCCTCGAAAGAGATTTCGAATCGGCGATTGCTCAACTTCGGAAGAAGTTTGGCTTCTTTGTCTTGTGGTGTAAGATCACAGCATTCTGAGAGCCTCCGGTTCTTTGATCATTTGGTATTGGCGATCTGGTTGATTTTGTTCATGTTGTTGAGGTGCATGGAGTAGAGATGCTTTTTCTCAGCTCTGTCATTGACTTGAATAACTTCGAGTTATTTCTTATAGTTTCCATCTTGGTATGACTCCAGGTCAGCAATGTATTCAAGCATCCTTCCTTCCTTGAGAATGACCTCGAGCATCCGCTGTAGAGCTTAGAAATTGCCAGTAGGATGGTGATTTACCTTATGATGTAGGCAAAATTGTCGATTCTCAATGGGCTCCAGTGGTTGAGAGACGCGGTAGAGCGGGTCATTCAACAGCAGTGGAAAAATTATAGAGATTTTGACGTTCAGCTTTTGGAGAACGGGTTTATTTTGTGGACCACATCTCCGAGGGTTCCCTGTATTTCCCTTGGTACATTTTTGATCTCCCTGTTCTACCTTGGGCTCATTGGATCGTTCTGTATGTGGGACTTTTGTGGAGAGGACAGACTTGGTAGACTTTTGTCGCTCAAACATCATCCTCTCCAAGTCGACGTAACCATTGACTTTGGTGATCATCTCCTACAACGTCGTAGGATTGTTAAGGAAGAGGTATTCTTTGGCTTTGCAATCGAGCTGGAGAACATTGGTGAAAGCGATTACAACTATTTTTTGGTCGAGGTTATCCACCTATCTCGCAAGCTCTAGGAATTTCGTTGAAAAATCCTCAAGCTTTTCTCTATGTGACTACTTAAGACCGATATGAGAATACAAGTTCCCCTCTTTGTCTCTGCTGTGAGCATATATTTTGATGAACTGCTAATGCTGATAAAATGTGTTGATAGATTCTATAGGAAGAGAGTGGAACCATTGGAGTGGCTCCACATGCAAACTTGTGGAGAATAGTCGGTAGAGAATGTGGTTGATATTGGAGCATAAACCCATTGAATCGCGGTATTGCTGAATATGCCCCTTCGGGTCAGTAACTTTGAATTTGTGAATTTGGGGAGTATGGAAACCTTTCAGTATTTCCATATTGAATTTTTTTTGGCAATCAGACTTTCTTGTAACTTCGTGGTATCGCCGGTAGTACCCAGAACATGTGCCTCGATCAACTCCTTAACTTACTGATCCATATGATCTTTTGTAACATAATGGCGTGTTGGCTGAATCGCTAGTCGTGCTGGCAGGGGATGATGAGTTCTCATACCTTCACTCAAGCAATCTTGTACTAGAACTTGATGTAGGGGTTACTGGTCTTCTTCCTGACGGATGGAAATAGGGTGACCACACCTGGCTTCTGATAGAACTTCTCCTACCAAATGGATGGAGGGCTGCAGTTCATATGGTAGATTTCTGAAAAAGGCTTTACTAGTGGCTCCCCGAGGTCACAACCTTTCCCGTGTCAAATTATGGGAGGTCTTTGAGGGCTAATTGTGACCCCTGGCTGGAGGAGCCTGCCTAGTATTTTGCTGAGCCGCGACTGCAGTCTGCATTATCGTCATCTGTTCTTCATGCCATTTGAGCGCTGTTAAACGAGTTAGCCACTCTGTATCGAGCTCTTTCTCTCAGAGGTCGCGATTCTTTATCAATTGAAGATCGAGTTCGGCGCGCTTCTCTGCCTTTACATGGAGATTCGCCCGTAACTCAGTAAGTTGTCCCGAATCCGCAAAATTTTCGAGCTGAGTTCCTGCGGCCTACCGTTTACAAGAAAGCATAATTGAAAATTGTAATGAAAGACTGTCTTAGCGTATCATGGAAATGTAATCTTTCCCACAGACAGCACCAAATCTAATGGCCATATTCTGCAAGCTCAATTTGATTAGGAATTAGCTATCACACAAATGAACCTGCAACAATACTCTACTTGAAAGAAAGAAATGAAAACAAGTGTTTTTAGTGCGGAAAACCTCTAAATAAGTATAAAAACCACAACCTCGTATGGAGGATTTTTGTAAAAGTATCTTTATTGCTCTGAATGGATATCTTTATTACAAGTGATCTCTAGAATATAGAAATGTTTTTGATCTCGTAAATAAAAAGTTTTGAGTGATTTTTCTGGTCCCTATCTCTTATGGAACTTTTCCATTTTATAGGCTTCTCCATAGCTCTTCATCATGCTAGAACACGTTTATCTTATAATGTGGTTAATGGAGCTTGACTAAGTAACTGTCGAGTTCATTGGGAGATAGGTGTCTTTGATTGAATAACATTTTCCGGGTTTAGCTCGACCCAGGTTCTTGAGTAGCTCGTGGGTCTGGTTGAATGTTTAATTGGAGTATTAAGTGCTAAAATTGCGTGAGTGTGAGATGATGGAAAATAGAACTGCGTGAGCTCGATTATAAGTAAAATTAAGGGATAAGTCCCTACAGATATACCCATTAACTTTTGATAACATCTCCTCGAGGGTTCGCAGTTTATGGAGCACGATGTACTCCTCGACGTAGCTGTTATCCTACAGAGCGTTAGAATAGGCAAGCACAGCATTCGCACAGTCGAGATTTTGGATCTTGCGTGACTCATCGAGGAACCTCTTGGTGAAGGCTTCAAGTATTTCATTGGGGGATTTACGGAAGTTGAAGAAGGCATCGACCCGGACCTCGCGGTCTTCATTGAAGGCGAATTAAGCGATGAATAGACTAGATAATTGCACGAAGCTTTGGATCGAGCAATTAGGGAGGCTATGATACCATCTGAGAGGGCTGCTGGTGAGGATGGTTGGAAATAGTCGGCACAACAGGTGGTCAGTCATAGTGTATAGGCTGAAGGCATTTTGGAATTCAAGGATGTGGGATTGAGGGTCGATATTGCGGTATTTGCTAATTTTGGGGGTGCGGAAATTAGGAGGCACCCGATAGCAAGATTTTGGGGCAAAAGAGGTTGTTTAACCGACTCCAAGAGTTCAGTATGGGTCTCGCACAGATGCAGATGGCAGTGTGGATTTTTTGGTCGAGTTTTTACTGTGTAAGATAGACAGGATGAGGGGGGGTCTTTGTGGTTGAAAGGGATGTGGCTGAATCTTTGGCGTGTGCCCAACGCTGCGCTCCCCGAAACATTCTCGAGCAGGGCTGCATTTGATGTATCTGGTAGTGCGAAAAGTGGAATCGGCCGAATCCTCCATGGGGCGTATGCCAAGATGGATTGAACCAGTAGGTTGAATGGTGGGGGGAGTACCCTCGGCACCAAGATGGACCGCGAGTACTTCAAGATGTGGTTGTGGCCCAAGCCGGGCGCAGGCAGAAATATCTGCCGGAGCGGTTGCTCAATACGACGGAGGGGCGTCTTGAGGTTGAAGTCGTTGCAACTCATAAACCCTATTGCGTATATCGCCGAGGACACGATATATTATGTCTGTATCATCTAAACGACATTGCCGTTCAGTTCCAAACTCTTATCAGTGTTCCTTGCACTCCTGGTATAACTGACTTATATGTTGCTCCTCATCTTGAGTGAATTGTTAGGTAAGAAGGGCGAGCAGAGCGGCCACTCCATCGGCAAAGTCCCCAGCAAGGGTGGAAGTAGAGGGGCCATTGATGGTGGCCTTTAGGAGTAATAAAGGAAAAGAGAAAAAAGGCCAGGGGAGGCTGGTAGAGTGGGATTGCACGGACGGCGCCAAATGTTGTGGCCTAGCTTCGCGGGAGGGGAAGCTGACTCTTACACTATGAGTTTTATCTTCGAATAGGGGGTTTCAAGCATAAAATCAATAATAACTAGACTTACTATAAAGATTATACACTTATACGCTTGTGTGGAGACCTAGAATGGGTCACTCTACGACCTCTAATGAGAATTTTTATGAGTTATGTTATATATGTAGAGTAGTCGAAGTATCGAGAACTGGGTTGCTACAGGGTATTCGGAGATTTACTTATAAGGTCTGTTGGGAGATATTTTTCTATCCCCTTCATAGTTCCTCCTCCCTCCTATTTATAGAACATAGGAAGGGTTGAGTCACTATGGGAGGTAAAGTTCCATCTATATCCTCCGGGGACAACTGACTTGTACCTGGAGTCGGTTCCTACGATGTAATTGTTGAGTCTGACACAGTAGCTATTATTCCTGACACTGTAGCTCTTGGTCCTGATACTGTAGTTGCTGGATCTGGTACCGCAGTTGTTGAGTGATGTCCTCCACTAATCTGTTCGATGAGCTGGCCGCCTGAAAAGTTTCCCTTCGGCCATGTACAACCATGATCGAAGTATTTTTGGTTCTAATGCGTAGTTTATGCGCTGGTCATCTATCTTCCCCTAAACTGGATGGCTTCGATGGTTCCTTCGAATGTTCAATTAGTCTCGAAAGGCTTCATGGACACAACTATCATCTAACTGGGCTTCTGATCTCAAGGTAGGCTTCGATGTAGCCATCGAATGTTGGAGCTAGAAGACTTCGCGTAGGCTACTACAAGTATCATGCCCAAAATGATAGTACACTCATTGTTGTCCCAGAGAGGAATCACAGGACTATAATTGGTTCTGTCTTCATTCCTTCTTTTAGCCTTTAACGAGTGACGATGGTGGTTTCCACCCGCAACCAAACCTAAGAATAGGCTATGGCCGAGATGAGAGCGGCGTTATTATAATTAAAAAAATAGATGTCCACCACAGAGGATCAAGTATGCCAACTACAACTCGCCACCGATGCACCCTGTGAGACTCTCGTGAGTAACACTCAATCACTGCCAGGCAGCCCAGCGGTCTTCGCTTTGGTCGGCAAGTCTACACCACATGAACCTGCACCCGGTGATGGCATGTTGCCCCCCATTTATTGCCCGGTATGCGAGCCCTAAGCCATTGCAATTCCTCACCTGTACCTGTCACCTTACGGGCCACCCTTAGCGTCGACCATCCTATGCCCGCTGATGCCACCCCCCCGTGGCACACCATATAATAGGCCTCCGACAGACACGACCGACTTACTAGCTTAGTGGTAAAGACATGCCGCCACCCGGTCGGTTTGCCCCACAGTACTACGACTTTTGAGCCACTGCTCCCGCAACAAATATCGGAGCCCGACTTGGCGACGGCTATGCCAACCCTCCACAGTGGCACCCACCTTACAACCCCAATGACCCCTCCTACCCCCCTAACCATGGGTACCAACACTACAATGAACGACATCACACCTACAGCGACAGATTTCACGACCGATACACCATAATATGAACTAGCCTACTCTCAACACCTCGAGAGCCACTTTTGTGAGTCATCCACTAGGATTGCGGTTGCCACCGGATAGGACACTGGCATCATTTACCAATAGCCATTTACGGCGGCATCCGTGGAGGCAGTAATCAAGAGTATGAAAGGTTCTACTGATCCTACTAAGTGGTTAGCCAAGGACACCCACCACCGGATCCATAACACACCATTAACTGTGGCCATCAAGAGCAACGTTTTGGGTCAGAGCTACTCTCGTCTGAAGATAGAGGCCTTTACTGGGAGTCAGGACCCCGGCCGACACCTCTCCAAATTATAATATAGCATCGACCTCCAACATCAAACGGACGAGCACATGTATTGCCAGTTCCCCTCGACCTTGTCCGACGGAGCCCTAGCCAGGTTTAAGAGTCTCGAACCAAACTTTATTTGCATATTTGAACAACTTTCGCTAGCTTTTATCAAGACGTACCTACACAACTAGTAGTCAAAGAAACAGTTAGCCGAACTATTTTCTTTGAGACAACAGATTGGCAAAACCACTGAATCCTTCTTCTCCAATTTTAAAAGCGAGCTAACCCTCATTAAACGGGTTGACGCACCGACTTCTAGCCTTGCCTTCATGGGTCCCTGCCTTCCTGGTTCTAAACTCTGCGAGGTCGTATACATGAGGCGACCATAAACTCTCAAGAACCTTTACAAAACAGTTTGGAAGTACCAAAACGTGGAAGTCGACAATCGCGCATCCGCCATGTAAACTGCTTCCCTCCTGAGTACGACTATCGCCGCTTCGCCGGTCGCTCGTCCCAGTGCCTCTAAATACCCGAGGGACCAGCAACGTGACCTCGATGATGCTAGGAACAAAAAGTACATGGGGTGCGACTCGCGAAATAATGCAAAACCCCCACGTAATTGACGACAAAGAGCCCCTAATAAGAGGGCATTCATGGCCTCCTCAAAATACCCGCACAAATTACGGTTATCGAATTGTGGCATAGATGAGTGAGATCGAATCCATAGAGAGATTTGATAAAACAAATACTTTCTAGGCCGAATAACGATTTTAGCGAGATAAATCGAAGAAGAATAAATAAAAACTAACTATAAAACTTAATGAGGGAGAGGGCTAAGGTTCAGACTTATCCTCTACTTTTCAAAATACAAATTGATATATAACTAGATCCTAATATTTCCATCCATCATATGTTTGTGTTAAGACACATACGATGTCGTAAATTAAACCACTAAATCTATGGACAAGCATTTAGTGGTTATGCATTTAAGTAATGGTGAAGAGTGTCTTGGAGAATTAGCAACTCAACCATGGCTAGGCTTGAGTGAGTTCTCTAGTATTTCCACTTTCTAGATCTCCAAATCAAGTCTACGGTTAGTAGCACTTATTTGTATCCAAAGTTATGGTAGACCAAACCGAAGTTATGGTCAAGCCTTCGATATGATGCACTTACATGGAGTTTTCAAGAGCCTTAGTCAATTCGGCTTCCTTGAATTTTACTTTTTTATTTCTTTTCCTTTGTAAGTCTTTTCTTTTGAGTACTATATTTCTTAGTGAAGCCTCCAGAACAAGGAGTTTTCAGTCGACAGTCCCCGCCAGTTGGCTAAGGTTGCCAGGGTGTGGCGCCCCATCATGACCTAGACTTAGGATTCTCACAAGTAACATTTTCTTGTGCTCCTTACACATAGTTCATGATCAAACTCAAGTTTGGTGATAATTTTTCCTCTCTCAGTTCTTAATCATGAGAGTAGCATTGCAGCGTGAATGTTTTTAGAGCACATTTGGCTTATTATTATTATTTTTCCTCTTAGGATTGAATTTATTCTTAGGTAGTTGTCTCCCTTGCGGCAAACAATTCCTAAAATAAATCTTAAATTTCCCTTATACTGAGCAAAAATATATTAAAGGTATTAATTGCCAAACTACTGTGACGTGCACGTTTTCAATATATGCCAAGTTAACTTGAATCAGTTGCTAATAAAAAGTTAGTACATCTAGCTTAAGATATTTAAAATATTTTAGTGTATGCTTAGCACAATTTCAAAAATTTAGGCTTTTCCATAATATTTATGTCAAGGTAAAATCAGTTTAAGTATTTGGAAATTTGCCAAAAATATATCATAAATTGTTAAAGTGCCATTATTTCACTTTTCTTCAAAAAGCATTTAAAGAAATGGTTTCCTACCCCCAAACTTAAATCAAGCATTGCCCTCAATGTTTGAGAACAAGAAAAATAAATAAAAGAGGAAAACTAAAATTTCTCACTTAAATGTATCAAGGGTTGCCTCCCAAGAAGCGTTAAGTTTACCGTCTTTAGCAAGACTAATATACCCCCATACTTAAATGATGATGCAATAGTAATATAGGGGTAAACAATATCAGCTCTGATATACTGGATCATTTAGAAATGTTATCTCTTCATCAAAAGTGTAGAACTCTAAGTACGGTTTTAATCGTTGGCCATTGACCTTAAAAATATTTTTATTCCTAGGATCCTCCACCTCTACGTCTCCATGATAAAAAATTTAACCATATAGGGACCATGCCAACGGAATCGTAGTTTCCCGGGAAATAGGCGAAGCTTGGAGTTATAAAGCAATACCTTTTGATTGGGCTCGTAGGTTTTATGAATAATTAAATTATCATGAAAAGCTTTGGTACGTTCCTTGTAAATTTTTGAACTTTCATAAGCCTCATGACGGAGTTCATCTAACTCAGAAAGTTGAAGCTTTCTCTAAGACCCAGCATGGTCCATCTCAAAGTTAAGGGCCTTTCTGGCCCAAAAAGCTTTGGGTTCTAGTTCGATAGGTAAGTAGCAAACCTTCACAAAGATAAGTCTTTAGGGTGACATTCCAATCGGGGTTTTATAAGTTGTTCGATAGGCCCAAAGAGCATCATCAAGACGATCTGACCAGTCTTTACGATCAGTTCTAACAACTTTTTCTGAAATTCTTTTAATTTCCCGATTGGAAACTTCTACTTGACCACTTGTTTATGGATAGTAAGGTATGGCAACTTTATGAGTGATAGAATAATTTTTCAATAAATTTTTTAAAACACGATTGCAAAATTGTTTCCCACCATCACTTATATCTGCTCGAGGAGTGCCAAAATGATTAAAAATAGATTTTATAAATTTAACCACCGGCTTATGGTCATTTGTCGAACATGCTACCGCTTCGACCCTTTTGGGGACATAATCCACTGCGACTAGAATATAAAGGTTTCCGCAAGATGAAGGAAACGGTGACATAAAATCTATGCCCCAAACATAAATTTTTTTAGCAATAAGAACGTTTTTTTGGGGCATCATGTTACGGTAAGAAATATTGGCGGTCCTCTGACATCTATCACAAGTATAACCACTGGTCTGTGTATCACGAAAAAGGGTAGGCCAATAAAGACCAGATTAAAGAATTTTGGCACCCATTTTCTTGGCACTGAAATGCCCTCCACAGTCATAGGTGTGGCAAAACATAAGTACGCTCCAGAATTCATTATTTAGAATGCATCTTCTGATAACTTGGTCAGAACAAAATTTATACAGATAAGGATCGTCCAAGAAAAAACGTCTAACCTCGTGTAAGAATTTTGTTTTATCTTGCTTAGACCAGTGCCCTGGTAATCGATCAGTAGCAAGATAATTGACAATGTCGGTATACCAAGGTAGTTGTATAATAGCAATAAGTTACTCCTCAGGAAATGTCCCTAAAAAAAGGAGGAAATCTTCACCACTTTTGATCAGAAGTCGGGATAAATAATCTGCTGCAACATTTTTAACACCTTTCTTATCTCAAATTTTGATGTCAAATTCTTGTAATAAGAGGATCCATCGGATTATCCGAGGCTTAGCATCCTTTTTGGATAATAAATATTTTAAGGCCGCGTGATCGGTGTAGAAAATGATTTTTGACCCAACAAGATATGACCAAAAATTTTCTAATACAAACACAATGGCTAATAACTCCTTTTCAGTGGTGGAGTAATTCATTTGTGCATCATTTAGCGCATGACAAGCATAGTAAATAACATGAGGTGTTTTATCTACTCTTTGCCCTAAAATTGCTCTAACAGCGTAGCTAGATGCATCGCACATCAATTCAAATAGAAGATCCCAGTTGGGTGGTTGGATGATTGGAGTGGAAGTTAATAGAAGTTTGAGCTTCTCAAAAGCTCTAGAACATTCATCGTCAAAGTGGAAATCAGTATCCTTAGCAACTAAATTACACAAGGTTTGAGAAATTTTGCTAAAATATTTGATAAACCGACGATAAAACCCTGCATGGCCTTGAAATGATCGAATAGCCATAACCGTCCTAGAAGAAGGTAAGGAAGAAATAATATCGATTTTGGCCTTATTAACTTCTATCCCTTTGCTGGAGATGATATGCCCAAGAACTATCCCTTGTGTTACCATGAAGTGACACTTTTCCCAGTTTTGCACCAAATCGATTTGTGTTCATCGTTCTAGTTCGAGCTCCAAATGGTACAAACATTCATCAAAAGAGGAACCGAACACTGAAAAATCATCCATGAAGATATCGATAAATTTATGAACGATATCGAAAATAATGTTCATCATACAACGTTAAAATGTTGTGGGTGCATTACACAAACCAAATGGCATACGTCGATAAGCATAAGTCCCATAGGGACATGTGAATATGGCTTTCTCCTGATCATCTAGAGCGATAGGGATCTGATTATATCCAGAATAACCGTCAATAAAATAATAATGGCTTTTTCTCGCTAATCGTTCAAGCATTTGATCAATGAATGGATGAGTAAAATGATCTTTCCTAGTGAATGTGTTCAACTTTCTGTAATCGATACAAACATGTCACCCAGTGGTCATACAGGTAGGGATTAATTCAGTATTCTCATTTTTAACTATAGCAATCCCTGATTTCTTGGGTATATCATTAACAGGGCTGGCCCACTTACTATCTGAAATGGGGCATATGATCCCCGAGTCTAATAGCTTGAGAACTTCCTTCTTGACCACCTTCATCATAGTTGGATTTAAACATTGTTGCATCTGGCGTGAATTTTTAACACCTTCCTCGAGATTGATGCGATGCATGCACACAGCCGGGCAAATTCCCCTCAAGTACTGCTATAGACCACCCTATGGCTGATTTATATTTTCTAAAAACACTCAGCAGTCTACCTTCCTGGTCAACATCTAGATTGGAAGCTATTATAGTAGGTAGAGTTTCAGAATCACCTCGAAATGCATACTTGAGAGTATTGGGTAACGGTTTGAGGTCCAGCTGCGGTGGTTTAACAATAGATGGAATAGGTAAAGAAGTTGATGGTTCAAGAGGTTCCAGTCTTGGTCTCCATTTGGATATGTTAAAAATAGGAGTTGAGTCCGGTAAATCATTGAATTCATTAATGATTGTGTCTTCATTGAAGTCCTCACCAAAGTTTGCATAAAATGATTCTAAGGGGTCGTCAGAAAATGATTTCAAGAACGAGTTATAAACTAGATAATCAATCATATTCAGTTCAACCATATCATCAGAATGAGGGACTTGAGTATTATTATTTAAAGCATTGAGTTTGATCTTCATCTCTCCCATTAATAATTGTAAGACCCCATTAAAGTAATTAATAATGGCATATGCAATCTCAAGGAATGGGCGGCCCAATATGGCGGGGATCTCACAAGTAGGATTCGTGACATCTATAGTGTCCAAAACAATAAAGTCTACAGGAAAAATAAGAGTATCAACCTTGATAAGAATATCCTTAAGGATACCATGTGGGTATTGTATTGACCTATTAGCCAATTGAAGTGTCATTCGGGTAGGTTCGAGTTCTCCAATTCTTAATTTATGATAGACCAAGTAAGGTAAGACATTCACACTAGCCCCCAAGTCGAGTAACACCCTATCCACTTTGTGATCTCCAATTTTACAAGGGATGGTTGGGCTTCTAGGATCACGAAGCTTAGGAGGGGTTAATATCTTAGTCAAGAAGACTTTCATGTGCACATTGATTTTTCTTTTCCTAGTGCACGCATCCTTAAGGAATTTGGCTTACACAATAATAAGCATGATGGCATCGAGTACTGGAATATTTATATGAACTTGCTTAAATGTATCCAATATCTCGTCAAATTGACTTCCTTTATTAGCCAAAAGTAGGCGTTGTGGATAAGGCACCTTTGGCTCAACATGTGCCTTTGGTATGGAAACGGACGAAGTAGGCAACTCTTTAGATTTCTTAGAAGGTTCATGGTTGCTTACTATAACTAGTTCACTCGTACCTACCTCATCCTCAATAGCAACTGGTATTGGCTCAACCCCAGGTATTTTAACTCGATTATCAATTTGTCTACCACATCAAAGAGTGGTAATGGCATTAAGCTATTTTGGGATTGAGTTAGGCTCAAACCCAGGCGGTCCTTTGGGATTAAATTTAGGTTTGCTAGGTAACTTACCTTGTGGTCTTTCATGTAATGCATTTGCCAATTGTCCAATCTGAGTCTCTAAATTAGATATAGATTGGGATGTAAAATTTTAATTTACCAAAGTCTGTTGTTGGAATTGCATCATTTGTTACTGAAATTGCAGCGCTTGTTTTTGACATTCCATTGATTGTTACATGAAGAGAGCAAGGGTGTCTTCCAAAGATGGTTTAGGTAGAGTTGGCGAGAACTATTTGGATGACTGAAAGGTTTGCTGAGATTTTTGAGGATAAGACTTAGAATAGAGATTCCTATGTAAATTATGAACTAAGGTCTGTGGCTCTCCAAAACTAGGACTGGTTTGGTGGTTTTTCCATGAAAAATTTGGGTGGTTCTGCGAAGTTGGCTTGTACGGGTCAAATGGCCTCTTGTAGGTATTATTTAAAGCATTCACTTGCTTATGATTGTCATTTATTTCATTTAGCATGGGACACATTTGAGTCACATGGGTGACATCATAACAAATGGTGCGCCCTTGTTGCTGAACTTGGTTCACAATACCCTTAGATTGATTCATAGCCATAGCCTCGATTTTTTGGGTTAGAGTATCTAATTAGGCTTTAATGGCCGTTCCCTCACTCACTTCGTACAAGCAACCTTTCTTACGAACATTACTATATGGACCAAAGCCCCACTGCCAAGAATTCTCAGCCAATGCCTCAAACTCCATATGCTCTATCGGGTTCAAGGTCCTAAAATTTACCACTATGCATAGATTCTAGCCTGTAACGATTCTCAGATGCCATTCCATGATAAAAGATTTGGGCTAAATGTTGTTTTTCAAAACCATGATAGGGGCATTGTGAAAGAAGATCTTTATATCTCTCCCATGCCTCGTAAAACGTTTCACTCACATTTTGAGCAAATTCAACAATTGTATTTCTTAGAGCAAAGGCTTTTTCCATTGAAAACCATTTAGTTTTGAGCTTAGTCTGTATTTGATCCAATGAATTGATAGATGTCGGTGCTAATGAATCAAGTCATTGACTCGCCTTGTCTTTTAGTGAGAATGGGAATAAACGAAGGTGGATAGAATCCTCAATAAAATATTAATATTTTGAGAGCGCACAGATTTTCTTAAATTCGTGGACGTGCTTATAAGGTCTTTCAGATTTAAGCCCATATAATATAGGTAACATTTGGATCATACTAGGCTTGATTTCATAATGATTTGCTGAAATGGCTGGTAGCACAATACATGAAGGTATATTAATCACAACTGGGGTCCCCTAAGAAATTTGGCGGCAGCAATGATTGGGTGTTCGACTTCTAGCTCAACAACAGGCTCAATTTGGTTAACTCTAGATAGATTACCCTCCTCAAAAATTGGGGGTCCTAAGTTTTCTATTGTATTGATTGGGCGAAGTAGCTTCCCTCTCCACTTTGGTTGAGATGGTGGGCCGTAAATAAGCAAAGGTTCTAGTAAACTTCCTAAACATTTTTCTCTACATGCCCAATTGATCATGTATAACAAATAATCAGTAAAATTTGGTACCCGGTACAATAAACAATCAATCAAACCTAGACTCTGGCACATCAACATTTTTTAGAAGTAATAATTAGGTCTCCCCTATATTCTTCTATGTTTAAAATGGGTAGGATGGCAAAAGTCTTTGGTTCCTATACTCCCCGGCGCTACTATACTAGTACCAGCTTAAAGTAGATGTTCTGCCTTCATGCCCGAGCGAGTCACCTTATCGTACGCCAGCACTTGGAGCGGTGACATCGCAAAGCTACAACCAGTATTTCGCGGCACTAGGCTGGGGCTGTATCCAACGAACCCGAGTTTGTACCCCGGTCCGGTACACCTATCCGTTGGGTGATGAAATTTCATAGGAATCTTGCTACTCTTTTTTATTATCAGTTATTTTCAGGTCCGGGACATTCAATTTTTATCTGATACGAATTTCTTCTTATCCCTAATGGGTGGTTGCACTTGTTAGAGAGCTTATAGGGTGAAGAAATCCTGCATGTCTCTAACAGTTTTTACCATTACTAATGCTGGAATAAAAAGAAATTTAAACAAGTCAATAGGTCAATCCAAACACAGCAAATATTTTATTAGAGCAGCGTATATTTGCAGAGTCCACACGACTTTATGTTCCTAATGCCGGGGCGGAGCGAATATGAACCCCTTTATAGATGTCAAGTTTAGAGAGGTACCAACCTACGAGAAGTGCTTCTCGGTGAAGTTGTGGCCGGCCCTTCACTTAGGGGGCGAAAGAAGGAAGTACCCCTTCTCTTAGGAGGCACAAGAAGGATAAATTTGATGATTCCTTTAGCTTTACGTATTATCCGTCTCCTTTCCAACTTTTTGACTATCCTGCAAAACAAAAGAAAAAGGATTAGTGATCTTGCGACAACAATATTAATTCAATTTCTAATTTTATTGTAGTCTATGATATCCTGATTTTCAAATGTGAATATCTTTTAGCTCGGTTGATAGAGAGAAATTAATAATTTTAATTTGGAAAGATATTTCCGAAAGGAAAAATATTCAAGAAAGAAGTTCTCTAGAATTTACCTTCCCTAATGCTCAAAACAAGTTATGTGTACAGCGGCGTCATTAACGGGGACTGTTTTTTTAGTGTTTTTCAAAAGGTTGTAACTCACAAACGACTAAACAAAAAAATATGATCTATAGCAATTCAGAAAGGGCTTTGAATTATCAAAATATTTTGTAGAAAAATATTCAGGAACAGACTTCACAGTTACAGTAGCGCCAAAAACTCAAAACAATCCTTCTTTTTTTTAAACTAAACTGGAGAAACAAAAAGGGAAACGATAATAATAGAAACACTATATGCTATTAATGGCCCACTATACTTTACAATGAATATTAGAAACAAAGAATTTAGAAAACATTGGCACGGTATTAGAAATAATTAACAAATAAAATTTGGTAATAGAGAGAATAGTTTCAACGATGCCTCCCCAGCAACGGCGTCATTTGATAAAAAAGTATGACCTCTACAAAATACCTGCTCAAAGTACGGCTGTCGAATTGTAGCATCGATGTGTGGGATCGAATCCACAAGGAGGTTTGGGAAAATAAATACTTTATAGGCCGAATAACGATTTTATAAGAAATAAATCAAATAAGAATAAATAAAAACTAATTATAAAACTTAATGAGGGAGAGAACTAAGGTTCGGACTTGGCTTCTACTATTCAAAGTACTAATTGATATATAACTAGATCCTAATATCTCCACCCATCATATGTTCATGTTAAGACACATACAATGTTGTCAAATAAACCACTAAATCTATGGTCAAGCATTTAGTGGTTATGCATTTAAGTGATGGTGAGGAGCGTCTTAGAGAATTATCAACTCAACCATGGTTAGGCTTGAGTGAGTTCTCTAGTATTTCCTTTTTTTAGATCTCCAAATCAAGTTTACGGTTAGTAACACTTGTTTCTATGCATAGTTATGGTACACCAATCCAAGCTATGGTCAAGCCTTTGATATGATGCACTAACTTAAAAATTATAAAGTACTAAGAGAAAACAAATTATAACCTAATTAATATCAACTATTGTTCATCCAAGAAGAGGCCTCATCCAAGACTTAGCTAGGAGATTAGCCGCTCATCTTGTGGTTCATCGCATTAACAATTAAAGAAGGCATTAACAAAAATTAAAGTAAAAGAGAAGAAAAGACAATTAAATAAAACTTATGACTTTATTTTTTCTAAACTTGCTCCAATACGAGATTCCCAATAACATTGGGGGGAGTATTCCTTTTATAGTAGAAGGAACCCAAAATTACAAGAAATACATTAAATTGTAAAGAATATTTTTACAAACCAATCGCCTAAGATTCTTGCATATAATTCCCTTAAGTGATGTAAAGATCTTTCTTCATGGAAACTCTTGCATATATTTTATGTATAAAATATCTTATCCGATCTTGGATGCAATATATTCTTTGATCATATTCTCCAAGAATATTTGAGTATATATTTCTACAATCTTGAGACTAAATATATTGTGCCTTTGACGTTTTGTGCTATGAACTGCTGGAGACACTTTTACTTTACTTTAAAAGCTTGGTTTTAAATATCAATCTCCAATAGCAGCAATCAAACAAATGTACATAAGTACCTAAAATTAAATATAATGGACGACTAAAATACATGTTCAGGTATATTAAAAATGTCATAATTACGTACTCAACAGCCCCACGTTGGGAACGATATTCCCCCAATGACCGTACCCTATCATGGGCAGACCTCCTCTTACCGTCAAGAATGATCCCGACTATTGGAAACCATGCCCCAAGCCAAATCGTTCTAGCCGCCCATACAGGGCACCCCACGACTCCCATGACCACGCCACCGAGTAGTGTTATAATCTCATTAATATGACCAAGACTTGGTTCCGCCAAGGGTATTATACCCAGTACCTCAAATAACCCATCCCACTTGCTGACAAACTACCTCATAATATACTCGACTAGCCCGTGATAATCGGACGTGTACCGGGGTATCTTGTAGTATGTGAAATGATCCTTGGGGATCTCAACAGACTATCCTTCCATAATGTAGTCACCAATTCTACAAGGCAGTGCTATCTCCTCACTGAGAACCAACGTACAACCCAAGGCATTAAAGGAGCCACTGATATACTGTAAAAGCAGGCAATCCACTTTACTACCATGGTCTAGGCTCAGTCTCCCATCCATATGATGACACTCTAGTCATTTTGATTATGATCGGGGGTGTACTCGTTAAGCGCTTGCTGGTCGATTCCGGCGGTGGCGTTAATAACCTGTATTACGATGCCCTCCAAAACATGAACATTCAAGATTACCAGGCACTGTCCAAAGCAGAGATCTCTGGATTTAACGGGTCCACTGAACGGGCTATGGGTAAGCTCGTTACTTAGGTACAAGCCGGCCTAGTCGTGGTACATACTACGTTCGTCGTCATCAATAACCCCACCGTCCATTACAACGGCATCCTGGGACACGATTGGATCCACGTCATGAATGCAGTCCCATCTTCCTATTACCTAGTAAAACCCGTATCTGCTACCCCAACTCCCTCAAAAACTTAATGAATCATGAGACTTCCAAGAATAAGGGGAAGAATATTGCCATTGAGTATGTGCAACGAATAGGGAACGAGCCCATGGTGATAAACACGTCCCCCATTCCTCGCTACCCAGATATGCCATTGATTATAGATACACCACCCTTTGATCAAAATAAGGTAGTTAAAAGCATGTTAATCAGAAGTTGGACACCGCCTCTCCTGGAGCCTATCGTTCAGATTAACCTCGACAGCCCCACAAGAACAATGTATATTGGATTAATATTGATAGCTGATGAGCGATCGAACCTTATCACCGTCCTCCAATAATACAAAGATATCATTGCTTGGTCGTTCGACAAAATTCCGTGTATAAACCCTGAATTGGCCTGTCATCACTTGCACCTTAACAACAAAGCTACCCCTGTAAAGAAGAAACCACACCAAATAGCCTCAAGGTTTCAGGGAGTAATAAACGATGAGATTCAAAAGTTACTATAGGTTGGATTTATCAAACCCGTGGACTACCCACGCTAGGTGCCCAACGTGGTGGCCATCCCTAAGAATATTAAGAAAATATGAGTCTGTATCGATTTCACCGACCTAAATTGGTACTGCCCAAAGGATATCAACCCCATGCCCCTCGTTACCGAACAGGTCGATTCTACGGCCGGACACGAGCGGTCGACCATATACCATTGGTAGCCGAGGACCAAGAGTGTACCTCCTTCACCACTAAACAGAACCTATACTGCTATACCGTCATGTCTTTCAGCCTAAAAAATGCAGGTTTTACTTACCAGTACATCATTACCACCATGTTCGAAGAATAGTTGAGGAAAATAGTTGAAATTTACATCGACGACAGGATCCTATAGACTAGGTTGCGCGATGACAATCTCACCGACCTCGAAATCGTCTTTACAAAGCTACGGTCCTATAAGATGTAACTAAGCCAAGAAAAATGAAGCATTGGAGTCTCCTAGGGGAAGTTCCTCAGACACCTAGTCACTCTGGGAGAAATTGAGGCTCACCCCAATCAGATCTGCGCCCTTGCCTGTATGCCATTACCACAAATACTGAGGCAAGTTCAAGCCCTCATGGGAAAAATCCCCGCTCTCGGCCGCTTTATTTACAAAGCTTCCTACAAATGCGGTCCACTATTCCAGTATATCCAGGAGAACAAAAAGTTCTAATTGAATGATGAATGTGAGGCACCCTTCCAGAACATGTTGCGACACTTGGACACCCCACCCATCCTCAGAATAACACGAGCTATTTGGCTTATATCTCGGGATTACAAATGAATCCATCAGCGTAGTCCTCGTCCGCACGAACAACCGAACCGAGAAATAGGACAACTTTGATTGTAAAATACACCTGGAAGTGGAACTGCGTTACTCCACAGTGGAGAAGTAGGCCTTTGCCCTGGTATACGCCTTACAAAAGTTACGACCATACAAAAAAGACCATCGAATCAAGGTCTTCACCACCCAACCATTACGAGAGATATTCACCAAGAAAGATAAAGCTCGCCGCATCGCGAAATAGACAATTACTCACGAGGAATTTAACATACGGTTCGAGCTGAGGGTCGCTGTAAAGGGACGGGCGGTCGCTGATCTCCACGCATACCTCCCCATTACCGACCACAACTGGCACAACGAGGAGGACGAAGACCACGACACCCACCTGGATGACGCCAAATCGACATACACTAAGAGGTGGCGGCTATACACGGACAGATCTGTCAATGCGAGTGCCTCGGGTTTAGGGATAGTGTTGGTTACTCCTACTAATGACAAAATTGGAGAATCCATAAAGGTAAACTTCCCCCTCATAAACAATAGAGCAGAATATGGGGCATTACTATGTGGGGTAGATTCAGCGTTGGCCTTGGGCGTAGAAGAAATCTCCATCTTTACCGAATCGCAGCTCGTTGTTAACCAGCATAGCGGTATGTTCCAGGCCAATGGAAGAATGTTCAACAACATGGAAATCCTGAAAAAATTACTTAGCCAATTCAAAAAGGTCAACCTTAAGCACAATCACCCCGACAAAAATAAGCACTCGGACGGCCTCACGTACTTCGCAAGAATCATTGGCAACCGACTCTGAGTAGTTCAGGTGGAGACCCTTGACAAACCTAGCATACTCGAGCACCTCATAATGCCCATGCAAACTTATAGCCCAGTCACCCCCAATTGACGCTAGCCTTTCCTTTACTTCCATAAGATACACCACATTTCCCTGCTGAGCGGCCGGCCGATGAGAGCCTCCGCAATAGAGCAAGAAAATACATGGTCATTAATGACATTTTTTTTTGACGAGCTTGTATGCTCCACACCTCTCAACAGAGTAATTACAGAAATCCATGAAGGCGCCTGTAAGGTACACACAACAGATCGCTCCATGGCTTATGCAAAAAGACGTCATAGCTTATGCGCAAAAGTACAACAAATGTCAGTTCCACGGGCACCTTATTCATGCACCTACTATCGACCTCTACATAGTCTCTAGCCCATTGCCATTTACAAAATGAGGACTCGACATAGTCAGGATACTCCCCATGGTATGCAAGAGACGACAATGGTTGTTCATCGCCATGGACAACTTTACCAAATTGATGGAGGCGATACCCCTCGCTCGTATTAGGGCGGAAGAGGTGATCACTTTCCTATGGAAGTACATCATCACACGGTTTGGCGTCCCAGCACTATTGATAACAGACATTGGTACAAAATTCATGGGCAGTAAGGTCGCAGAATTCGTCCGACCTTACAGCATAAAAATCCTTCCCTCCAGCCCAAGATACCCCTAGGGTAATGGACAGGCCAAGCCCACTAACATAACAATAATTGATGTTATCAGTAAATACCTGGATGCAGCTAAAGGCTGAAGGGTTGATGAGCTACCCCACGTCGTGTGGTCCTACAGAACAGCGCCGCGAAAGAGTACGGGCTTCACCCGTTTATACTCACTTATGGCTCTGATGGAGTACTCCCTATCGAAGTCATTGCCAATACTGCGAAATCCCTAATTGTTGGCAGTAAAATCAATGACTGGCTCCTCGCAAAGTACCCTGATCTGATAGATAATGCTAGAGAGGAATCTTCCTCTCGCATGCTCAAGTATCTGGAGACACTCAAATAATATTATAACAAACGAGTGATCCCTCAGAAATTCTACACTGAGGACTACGTCATGAAGAAGGTCTTCCCTAAAACTCATAATCATCACAAGGGTAAACTCTAGCCTAATTGGGAAAGCCCATCCTCATTTCCCGTGTAGTTGAATGAAACGCTTACTACCTACTCAATAGCGATGAAGAAGTTCTCAAATACCCATGAAATGCGATGAACGAATGCAAATAGAATCAGTAGCATGATGATACGTGTATATAGTTCCAAAAATGTATGTTTTTGCATAAATTCAATTCGACGCACTTCTCACCATACTGGGTGGTGGCCTTGAAGTAGAGCGTCCTTGCAAAGACGAGAGTCACTTTCTGAAGTAAAAGCACAATCAACATACTACGAACGTCCTTAAAGTAGGGCATCCTCGCAAAGATGAAACTCACTTTTTGATGTAATAATGCACTCACCAACTAGGGTCGTCCTTGAAGTAAGGCGTCCTCGCAAAAGACGATAGTCAATTTTTGACGTAAAAGTAAACTCGCCATACTGGGGACATCCTTGAAGTGGGGCATCCTCGCAAAAGACGTGAGTTACTTTTTAAAGTAAAAGTGAACAAACCATACTAGGGGCATCCTTGAAGTAGAACGCCCTCGCAAAAGATGAATGTCGCTTTTTGAATTAAAAGTGAACTCACCACACTGGGGGCATCCTTGAAGTGCAACATCCTCAAAGAGACAAAAGTTGTTTTTCGACGCAAAAGTGTACTCACCATCCTGGGAGCGTCCTTCAAGTAGGAGGCTCTCGGAAAGGCGGAAGTCACCTTTAGAAATAAAAGCACACTCACCATACTGGGGGCATCCTTGAATTAGGGCATCCTCATAAAGATGAGAAATTATATATAGTCCTTCAAAGACTACCAAAAATTTTGTTGGGCACTTTGCGCCTAACTACCTATCTAAGGTCATTAAAATGAGAAAGTATATAGAGTCCTACGAGGACTATCAAAGAAGTGGTTGGAAAATTTGTGCCTAACTGCCTCTCTTAGGTCGTTATGCTGAGAAAGCTTATATAGTTCTACGAGAACTACCCAAATAGGGGTTGGGCACTTCGCAACTAGCTACCTATCCACGGTTGTTTAGGCGAAAAGCATATATCATCCTGCGAGGACTACCAAAACTGTGGTTGAGCACTTCGCGCCTAACTGCCTCTCTTAGGTAGTTAAGCCGAGAAAGGTTATATAGTCCGACGAGGACTGCCCAAATAGTGGTTGGGCACTTCATAACTAACTACCTATTTAAGGTTGTTTAGGCAAAAAGTATATATGGTCTAGCGCAGATTACCAAAAATTTGGTTGGGCCCTTTGGGCCTAACTACCTATCTAAGGTCATTAAGATGAGAAAGCATATATAGTCCTACGAGGACTGCAATAAATTTTACTGGGCACTTCGTGCCTAACTGCCTATCTATGGTGATTAAGACAAGAATGCATAAATAGTCCAACGAGGACTGCCAAAATAGTGGTAGGGTACTTCATGCCTAACTGCCTCTCTTAGGTCTTTAAGCCGAGAAAACATATAGAGTCCTATGAGGACTACCAAAATAGTGGTTGGGTACTTCGCGCCTAACTGCATCTATAAGATCGTTAAGACAAGAACGCATATATAGTCCTACGAAGACTACCAAAACTGTGGTTGGGCACTTCACGCCTAACTGCATCTCTAAGGTCGTTAAGACAAGAAAAAATATATAGTCATACGAGGACTACCAAAATAGTGGCTGGGCACTTTGTGCCTAACTACATCTCTTAGGTCGTTAAGCTAAGAAAGCTTACATAGTCCAACGAGGACTGCACAAATACTGGCTGGGCACTTCGCAACTAACTACCTATTTACGGTCGTTCAGACAATTAGCATATATAGCCTAGCGAGGACTAACAAATCAGTGGTTGGGTACTTTGTGCTTAATTGCCTCTCTTAGGTCGTTAAGGCGAGAAAGCATATGTAGTCCTACGAGGATTACAAAAATAGTGGTTGGGCACTTCGTGCTTAACTACCTCTATAGGATCACGCAAACGATAACATGTCTTAGTCCTACGAGGATTACTAGATATAATTGCACACGATCACAAATTGGTCCTCCATTTCCACACTAAAAAATCCTAATAAGAAACATGCACAATACGACACGGTTAGAGATAAATTACATACAACAGGGGCATGGCCTCTTCCAAAGCCCATAGCCTGGTCCTTAGAGCTGGCCACCTTCATATCTTTAAGGGTCATGGCCCTTAACACCATTACACGGCTGATGCAGTTTAATACTTGGCCATACAAGATGAGATACCAGAACCATTGCTTCTTCTGTATTTTCCTCTCCCCATCAAGCAGAGAAGAGTGATCGACGTATGCCTGAACTAATGGTTTCCCCGCCAGTCCCTGATTTCCAAAGTACATTTCAGTATAAAAATCAACCTACGTGGCCACCGGTACTTTGATCCGCGCCTGCGATCTTCTTTCATCATCTTTTTAGAAAATTTGGTACTTTGGAAGAAGCTTTAAACACTGTTTACATTTTCTACACTTTTTAGTCCTTTTATAAGGCTCGAGTACTTGTGCCTCATTAAAGTTAATGGGAAAATCAATAGCCCCTTACCACATTATTATGCCCCTTGAATGTTGTCCACTTATTCTAAGAGGGCCCCACACTCTGACACCATTTTTAAAACTTCTACTTGGCATTTATGACTCCCATGACGCTATAGCTACATCAACACTAGGAACCCTCTCCCACGATCATGACCCCAGTCCAATTATGTTTCTGGTTGGATGGCTGCTGCCGAAGCTGCCTTATCCTCCTTAGCCAGCTGACACTGCTCCTCGGGCGTGATGTCCATCCTATTTCTGGGGGGCACAGAACCTTGCCAGGCTGAATAGCCCAGGTAGCACAACTTGGGAACGTCTTGAGTTAGCCGTTGAGTGAGCAGTGGCGAAGCCAACGTCGCCACCCACTAGTCGTTGGAGAGACGAAACTCATCCTCAAGATGCGCATGACCATCCACCAGCTCCGCTACATGAGGCTCCAGCCCCTCTGACACTTCTTTCTCCCCTACGAGCGCTTCCTCACTCGCCTCCTTCTCTAGTGCCAGTGCCGTTATCCAACCACGGCCCACCCTCAAATCCCTCTCAAGCTCCAGCTTCTCCTTATTTAACACTCTTACTCGCTCTTCAAGCCCTGCAGTCATGTTTTCTACCTCGTCCACCAGTTCACAGTATATGGTCTCCTACATGAACATTTTTTGCATACCACATATAACCCCGAGCCATAGCTCTAATTCAGCGTTACGGCCAACAAGATTCTCGTAACAAAGCAAGGCAGCCTCGAGTGTTAGGGTACACCGCAAGGCACAATACAAACAACTATTTAGAAAACATCAAAAGAGATAAAAAGTAACCAGAACCAAGAAATTACGTACCCGTATGGCAGCTACAGCCGCTGTACGCCAAGGACGGGAATCCACGAGCGCCTCAGCCAGACAAGCCTGTTCTTTATCCTTATACGAGGTACTCCATCTAGGTACTCTATTCTCTACTCACAACTGCCACTGGCCCTTGCTCGCTCATGGACTTCGTCCAGGTACTTCATCTTTAACTGCGTAAACTCGTACTCGGCTAGCAACCTTGGCAACCATTACTCATTGATATAAGGCTTGAAGCTCATGGATGTTCCTCTCTCACAATCAATGATAATTGCCTCATGCGCAAAATCCTTGGGAACTATCCCTTGCACCATAAAATCCATACGCGCCTCCGCCTCTAAATCTTGCAGAACTGACGAGCCCACCATGTTGTCGTAATAGCCTCCTACTACATGGGCACAGCTCCAGGCGGCAGAGTAGAGGACCCCTTCGTCGATGACTCTTCGCACGATGCCACCATCCCTTACTTCGTCCTTTCTCGTGTCGAGGTACATAGACTTGTGTTCGGCGCTCGTATGTCCCAGCATGAGCTAGGTACAAACTTTAGGCTCAGCCCTAAAGACAGGAATGTCATAATGGCCACATAGCCAACTAGGGCACCCAAGGGACCTGCTACACCAAAACCTTCATTGGGCCTTATGTCGTCGCCATACTAACTGTGACTCCGCGGCTAATAGTACGATTCGCCCAGGTGTCATGGTTAAGCTACTCCTATCGACTCCCAGCGATGTAACCACACCATTGCCGGTGTGCCTACCATTTTATACAACCACTTCCGATCAGCAACAGTGCTAAACTAGATACCCGCTAAAGCTAACCAATAACTATGCGTTACACTAAATCAAGTGAGTCAACCATAAAACTTACCGGCAATAAAAATTCCCAAGGATGAAAAGCTCCCGGCCCACACGGATCTTCAGCTTACCCAATACTTCTACCACCGGCAGTGCTCCATGAATATAATAAAAACACAGATTTCTAAATTAAAAAGTGAGAGAAAGGATAGCAAAATTTTCTTAGTCCACAACAGTTCCTCTTAAATAAGGGAACCTGGGGAGACAGTTTTCATTAATAGTCAGACACACCGCAATGATTTAACAAGCCGCCAATTGTGGCAGCTACTTCACACCACACATTTTTCAAAATAATAATTACTCTACTCACTTCCCAATGTGCTAACAGGCATAATGTCCTATACCTTCTAATATAACATCCCACAAACACACAACCAAATCACCTTAGCTCTCCCACACAATGACCAAGACCTGTGAGGGGGGCAATTGTATGAGCACGCTCCCTTTAGCAATGAGGTGGAAGGTCGCTAAGTGACCCCGCCACTAAAAGGAGAAACACTCCATCTAGCACTGACTTGTCAGGACGTTATGCAAGCCCCCTCCAAACGATAAGTAGGTCCATAATAGGGACTCGCCTAACAACCATTGAACCATCGCAAGTACAGCTGACGACAATCCTACAGTTAGTCCCCTGCCCGAGGGAAAATATAAAAGATCACGATCCTGAAGGGACATCTTAGGAATTGCTAAGGGTATGTGAGCAGGGGTACTCCTTGGTCAAACCCTCCCTTTAAGTAGAGGGGAGGAGGTAACCTAAAAAATGATCTTCTTCATCATCTTCTTCTTTTTCTTCTTCTAATTATTCTTCTGCCTCTTTTCCTTCCTCTTCTAAAGACGACTAGCTAAGTCAAGGACTCAGAGAAAAACCCGAAGAGAGTTTAGTGGTGTCATCCTCCAGCGGGAAGTATCAAGCCCAAAATGAACGTATACTCATTGTTGTCCCTGAGAGGATGCACAGGACTATAGTAGCTTACCCAATGTACTCTTATTTATTGTATTTGCTAATTGCCCTATCTGAGTCTCTAGATTATAGATAGATTGGGACGTGGAGTTTTAATTCAACAATGTCTATTACTGGAATTGAATCCTTTGTTGCTAAAATTGTAATGCTTGTTTTTTACTTTCCATTGATTGTTTCTTGAATAGAGAATGGGTGTCTTCCAAAGATGGCTTGGGTGGAGTGAGTGGGAACTGTTTAGATGATTTAAAAGTTTGGTGAGATGCCTAAGGATAGGACCGAGAATGTGGACTCTTAGGAAAGTTATTAACAAAGGTTTATGGCTCTCCAAAACTCAAGCTGGGATGGTTGTTCTTCCCCAAAAAAAATTGGTGGTTGTGCCAAGTTGGCTTGTACAGTCAAATGGCCTCTTTTAGGCATTATGTAAAGCATTATCTTACTCTTGATTGTCATTTATTTCATTGAACATAGGACTCATTTGAGTCATATGGGTGACATCATAACAAAAATTTCACCCCTGTTGTTGAACTTGGTTCACACTACCCTTCGATTAATTCATAGCCATAGCCTCAATTTTTTGGGTAAGAGTATCTAATTTGGCTTTTATGGTCGTTCCCTTACTCACTTTGCATAAACCACCTTTCTTGGTTGTATGAACATTTCTATGTGGATCAAAATCCCACTGATGAGGGGTCTCAGCCAATGTCTCAAACTTCTCATAAGCTCTATCGGGTTCAAGGTCCTAGAATTTGCCACTATGCATGAATTTTAGCCTATAACGATTCTCAGAGGTTATTCCATGATATAAGATCTGGGCTAAATGTTGCTTTTCAAAACTAAGATGGGGAAATTGTAAAAGAAGATCCTTAATTCTCTCCCATTCCCCATAAAATGTTTTGCTCTTATTGAAAATAATTTGGTTTTGAACTTGATCTCCATTTGGTTCCATGAATTAATAGATGTTGTTGCTAATGAATCAAGTCAATGACTCACCTTGCCTATTAGTAAAACTGGGAATAAACGATGGTGGACGGAATCCTTAGTAAAATGTTGATATTTTTATAGCACACAAATTTCCTTAAACTCGTGGACTTGGTTATATGGGCTCTCATAATAAAGCCCATAAAATGTATGTAATATTTGGATCACACTAGGCTTGATTTCATAATGATTTGGTGCAACGGCTAGTAACACGATACACGAAGGTATATCACTCACCACTAGGGAACAATAGTCCATGAGAGATTTGGTGATAGCATGATTGTGGGATCTTCAAGATCAGCAACAAGCTCAATTGGGGCAGATAGAGATGGATTACCCTCCCCCAAAATTTGAGAAACTCGAGATGGATCACTCTCCTCCCAAACTGGGGGTCCTAAGTTTTTTATTGTACAGACTTTGGTTGCCCTCTCCGCTTAGGCTGAGGTGGTAGGCTGTAAATAGGCAAAGGTTCTGGTAAACTGGCTAAATGTTTTTCTCCACGTGTCCAATTGCTCGTGCACAAACTAATATGTGATAAAATTTGGCACCCAGTGCAGTAAACAATTAGGTTTCCTTTATATTCTTCTATGATCATAAAAGGGTAGGATGGTCAAAGGCTTTGGTTCATACACTCCCCTATGTCATTGTGCTAGAACTATCTTAGAGTAGATGTTTATTCCTCATACCTAAGCAAGTTACCTTATCGTGCATCAGCACTCGAAACGGTGACGACCCAAACCTACAACCAGTACTTTACGGTGCTAGGCTGGGGCTGTATCCTATAAACACGTGTGCATACCTCAGTTCAGTACACCTATCCGTTGGATGATGAAATCGCATAGAAATCTTGCTACTCTTTTTTTTATCAGTTATTTTTAGGTCTGGGACTTTCAGTTTTTGTGTGATGCAAATATCTTCGTATCCCTAATGGGTAGTCCTACTTGTTAGAGAGCTTTTTGGGTGATGAAATCCTACAAGTCTCTAACAGCTTTTACCTTTACTAATGTTTAAATGAAAAGAAACTTTAAACATTGCAATAGTTTAATCCAAGCACAGTAAACAAAATTATCAGAGCAGCGTGTATTTGTGCAGTCTACATGACTTTATGTTCTTAGTGTTGGGGCAGAGTGGATATGAACCTCTTCTAGATGCTAAGTTTAGAGAAATACTAACCTATAGGAAGTGCTTTCCAATGTATCTATAGCCACCCCTTCACTTAGGGGGCACAAGAAGGATGGATTTGATGATGCTTTTAGCTTTGCATATTTTCTGTCCCGTAATTTTTCTTTTGCGTTTTGCTTCAAATTTCGATCATCCTCCTGAAATTGAGTGCTCTATAACAAGGGCAATATATCAATGCAACTCATAGAAGATGTATGCTACTGATGATATGAAGTATTCAATCTCCAAAAGAAAGTTGTATCAAGTAAATGCACCACATGTAGTAATGATGAAAGGACACAAGTATTTGATGACCCCAACCTAAGCCGAAATATACTACTACCAGCTTCAAGGCTCCCAAGTCCAATGAAAAACAAATTAAAGATTTTGTCAAAAGAATAAATGAGTGCAACAAAAACAATACTTTTACTGTCGTACCATTGATTATTGCATGCGACACTAAAGTTTTAAATGCCACAACTAAGAAATGTAGGCACAGTTGCAAACAAGGTACACAAGCACTGTTCAAAATCTTAGTAAAATTAGAGTACCTAACAAGAAAGTTGCAACTGTAGTTCGGAGAATAAAAGAAATTCAAGTTTTCTTAATTTTTAGTTCACCACATGCAATAGAAAAAGCATAAAATAATATATAAGACCCAACACCTAAATGCAATACCACAGCATTCAACTCACAAGACAAAATATGCTAAAATATGTGAAGGAGTTGTATCACAATAAAGGAGAAGTATTTAAGTTAGGTTAAGGACATTGTAGCAGCCTACTAGCAGCCTTCTAGCTCAAGTCGAATAATCGAAGGCTACATCAAAGCCTACATGAATAACTCAAAGCCCATTCAATCTGAAAACAAACCTTTCTAGACTACACGAAGACAAAGCCCCGACTATGAACAAGCCTCAAAGATGAAGACAGATCCCCCAAAACCCAAACCCTACAACAACATCAGAAATACTTCGACCATAGATAGTTGTACATGGTCAAAGGTAGACACGTCAGATAAGCCAACTCGCCAGACAAGAACGACAGAACTGTTGGTCCTAACGACTACAGTGGCAGAACCAACAGCGGTTGCAGTGTCAGAGCGCAATGCTAGACCTGATATTTATGGCGTCAACACCAACTCTGGGATACCCGCCTGATACCCGGAGGACACACATATAATTTGACTTTCCTTGGTGACTCAGCCCTTCCTATGTTCTATAAATTGGAGGGAGGGGGAACCAATGAGAGGTTACAAAATCTCTCCCTTAAACCTTTCCAGTTTGCCTTCGGTCACTATATAAATTACCCAGTACTGGAACCATCGACTACTCGACAGTAATATCAAATCACTTAAATCTCCTCATCAGAGGTTGTGGAGTGTACAATTCTAGGCCTCATCGCAAGTATATTATCAGTAGGTTATGTATATTATTGATTATATGCTTGAACCCTTTGATTGAAGAGAAATCCCATGGTGTAAGAGCCAACTTCCCCTCCTTGCAAAGTTTGCCCCCTATATTTTGGGCCGTCTGGGCTTTTCGACCCTACCAATCTCCCCTTTGTACCTTCTTTTTCCAATTCCTACAAATTACATCCAATGGCCCCCACCCTCCGCTCCACTTCCACGCATGCTGGAAACTCCGCCAATGGAGTGGCTGCCCAGCTAGCCCTTCTTACTCAGCAGTTTACACAGGCTGAGGAGCATCACCGAACGTAATTGCGTGAGGAACGTGAAGAGCACCGGCATGAGTTTGAAGCCGAACGGCAGCACCGTTTAGAAGATGCCGATAGACAATACCGCGCCATAGACGACCTATGCAATACAGTTCGTGAGTTGCAGCAGTTACAGCCTCTAGCCGCCCCTCTGCCATCTCGAACTGATACAGTTCGTGAGTCTCATCACGCGTCTTTGCCCGCGCTCGACTGGGGCCTCTACCACATCTGGAAGTACCCCCAGTCCATCTTGGTTCTGAGGATGCTCTCACTACTGTTCCCCATACTGGCTCCATCCATCTTGGCATCCATCCAGGGGAGGATTCCTCTGATTCCACTTTTTGCTCCTCCAGACACCCCAAATGCCGCCTTGCCCAGGAATGTCTCAGGGAGCACAGCGCAGAACACACGCTGAACACTTGGCCTTATTACCCACGAACCCATCGATCCCCCCTTATCCTGCCTATCGTGCACACCAGGACCTCGACAACAAAATCCACCCTACCATCCGCATCAGTACAAACCCAGCACAAAATTTATGCAGTTGGTTACACAACCCCCCCTGCCCCAAACTCCTCGCTATCGAGGTGCCTCCAAATTTTTGAGCCCCCTAAAATTAGTAAATATCGCAACACCGATACTCAATCCTGCATTCTAGAATTCCAAATTACTTTAAGCCTTTACTCCATGGCTGATCACTTGATGTGTCGACTTTTTCCCGCCAGCCTCACAGATAGCCCTCTTCATTGGTATCATAACCTTCCCAATGACTCGATTTGAAGCTTCAAGCAATTATTCAATCTCTTTATCACCCAATTCGCCTTCAACAAGGACTGTGAAGTCCGAGTCAATACCCTCTTCAATTTCAGAAAATCCCCCAGTGAAACACTTGAAGCCTTCACTAAGAGGTTCCTCGACGAGTCGCGAAAAGTCGAAAGCCTCAACTGCGCTCGTGTATTCGAATGCCTTACCGGATAACAGCCGTGTCAAAGAGTACCTGGTTTTCCACAAACCACGAACACTAGAGGAGATGCTCACAAAAGTTAATTGATATATCGACCTTGAGCACCTCCGCGAATCAAAGAAATAGGTGTAGCCTTCGACCACCAATCCAAATAAGCCTCGACAATGCCTACCTTCTACTCTTATACCCCTGATTGTTCCTGCCCTTATAAGTACCCTTCTACCATTGATCTAGGCAGACCCCATATGGCGTATACCTTTCCCCATCGAGGTCAAACCAGGCAAACCTTACTGCGCCAACCATAAGTGTAATTGCCATCACACCAAAAAAATGCTTCGCCCTGCAACACTCTCATAAAATAATCCACAAGGCAGGTCGTCTACAACAGTATATCACCGACCTCCCCAGTTACCTCGACGGGTCATACCTTAAACCTCAGTCCGCTCTTGCTGCCAACCCTGCCGAAGTTCACATCTACCAACTTTGGCTTATCGACACAAATAATATCGACAGCGGCCGTTTCAAGAGCAAGCGCAAGCGCGTCAAAAAATACTACAAACTCACTTACCAGGAGAAGCTATCTGCCCTCATGCCATAATCAAGTAAATGCCCTCGACCCGAGGGTAGCTCATTTATCGACTGTGATACATCGCATGTTCGTTTTTCCCATTCCTACCCGTTAGTCATAATGATTAATGTCGAACACCTCGTCCTCCATACCGTGCTTATCAATACTGGAAATGCAGTCGATGTATTTTTCCTTCAGACCATCCAAGCCATGAACAAAATAGACCTCATCACTGCCGCCAATGTCAAACTGAAAGATTTCAATGGGGCAACCGAAGTTACCATTGGTCGAATTAGCTTTCCTGTTACTACTGGCCAAGTTACACTGCAAACCAGTTTTCTAATCAATGATAAGAAATCAGAGTACGTCAGAATCCTTGGGCGTGACTGGCTTCATGCCATGCGCACAATACCTTCGACTTATCATCAGACCTTTCGTTTTAATACCCCTTGAAGAAAGTAGAACTTGAAAGGTTCTCAACGCCTTGCCCGTTCATGTGAGCATCCAAGGATCAATCAAATCCAGAAACTCATTAAACTATAATAGTTATCACTGTCTCCCTCTATCCATGTACCTACGACACCTGCCATATCACCCATCGAACCCACTGTCTATATTAAACTCGACGGTCCTGGACAAGATACATTAATCGGAACCGTTCCAGATGAGGTTGAGCGCCTCGAACTCATTGGCTTCCTTCAAACCAACAAAGACGTCTTCGCATGGACGTTTCAAGAGATGCCCGATGTCGATCTCTGTTTAGCCTGTCATCGCCTCGACCTCATTCTTTACTTCATAGCAATAAAATAGAAGAAGTATACAATGGCACTAAGACATCGAGAGGCAGTAAGCCTTGAGGTTCACAAACATATAGCTGCGGGTTTCATCAAAGAAGTCAAGTATGTTAATTGGATATCCAAAATTTATTGCAAATCCTATAAAGAATGGCAAGATCAGAATCTATGTTGACTTCGCAGAACTCAACAAATACATACAGAAGGACAGCTTTCCCCACCTGATCATTTCAGTATTCCCTGATGCCACTACTGGACATGAGCGCCTATAGATGATGGACGCGGCCACGGGTAACAATCAGATACCCCTCCTCCCCGAAGATCAACTAAAAACTTTTTTTATCACTGAACAAGGCCTTTACTGTTTTAACATCATGCCCTTCGGCCCCAAAAATATGGGTGCCACCTACCAATGCCTGGCTACAACCATGTTCAAACCCTTGTTTGGCAAGTCGGTCGAAGTTTATATCGACGACATGTTATGCAAGAGCCTCCAAAAACAGACACACATCCATGACCTAACCAAAGTCTTTTCGATACATCGAACATACAACATGAAACTTAACCCAGACAAATATAAGTATGGTGTTTCGTTTGGAAAATTTCTAGGCCACCATATCAGCAAACGAGGTATGGAAATCGACCCTACCCATATCTGAGCCGTCATCGACATGCCTTCGAACATACAACATGAAACTTAACCCAGACAAATGTAAGTTTGGTGTTTTGTCTGGTAAATTTCAAGGCCACCATATTAGCAAACGAGGTATGGAAATCGACCCTACCCATATCTGAGCCGCCATCGACATGCCTTCGCCCCAAACCAAAAAAGAAGTCAAAAAGTAGCTGGAAAAATAGCAGCCCTCAACCGTTTCATTTCCAAATCCTCATACTGCTGTGCTTGGCTCCTCTCTCTTGCGCGACCAAGGAGTTTACAAGGCTAAAAAGAAAAACAACCCCGAGATCAATTGGACACACGATTATGAACAGGCCTTCCTCGAACTTAAAACATACCTTAGTCGACCACCCATGATCGGCACCCCTGTCGAAGGCAAAACGCTTTCTTTATACCTCGCAGTCACTGACATTTTTATCAGGTCAATCCTCATTCGACTCGAATCCAATTTTAAAAAACCTATATATTTTATCAGCAAAACTCTGACACCTGCAAAAACTCGATACACAAAACTTAAGTGTTTGCTCCTTATCCTCGTCTATACTTTGCGAAAACTCAAACCATATATTCAAGCTCACCCTATCCGTGTTATAATAAGCTATCCCCTTCAAGAAGTTCTTAGAAATAAAGAATAATCCAGAAGAGTGCAACAGTTGTCCATTTATCTGGGGGAACACAATATCACATTTGGGAAGCAAATATCCCAAAAAGGCCAAGCAGTCGCCGATTTCCTTGCTGACTTACCGGTCGAAGATGTCGACTGGGAGGAACACGAAGATGAACTACCAGAAGACTAGCCTAAACCCACTGACCCATGAAACCCCAACATAGGCTGGCATCTTTTCACAGACTGATCCGCATAACCTAACGGCTCAGGGATTGGTATCATCATGGTCACACCCAACAATGATCAAATTAAAAAGGCAGTTAAATTAAACTTTGAATGCTCCAATAATGAGACTGAGTATGAAGCCTTAATCCATGGCCTCGACCTTGCAATCAATCTTGGTGTCCCTAATCTTGAAGTTTTCACAGATTTCCAACTCGTCCAGAGACAATACTCAAGTAAAAATCATGCCAACGGTCATATGGCCAAATATGCTGCTCTCGCCCGCCAGCGCATGGACCCTTCCCCTAAAAAATCATCTATTACCCACTATCCTTGATGTGAAAACAGACACGCAGATGCCCTCGCTTATATAACAGCTATGCTAGGCTAGTCCGAATGCCAAACTCTTCATATCAAAGTACTCAAATGCCTAAGTATCGACCAGATAGAAGTCAATACCATCATTATTAGGGGCGAGAGTCTCGATCAATACGACTGGCAAACACCATTCCTCGATTACTTCAGCAATACAATCCTACTAGACGATCCCAAAGCTAAAAGGTCATTATTAGAAAACTGCCACAGATACACTATCCTCAAACGTGAGTTATATCGCAAATCCCCAAATGACGTCCTCCTTCAATGTATTTCTCAAAAATGAGGCCTCTTTAATTCTTGACGAACTCCATGACGGTACCTGTGGTGCACATACTGGTGGTCGATTTATGGCCCTTTGAGCCGTCTCGCAAGATTTATTCTGGCCCAATATGATGAAGCCATGCCCACGACATCCATAGCCCCTCACAAGACCTCCACTTTAGCAAAGTCTTTTGGCCATTCAAACGAAAGGCCATCGATCTTATGGGTCCTTTTCCCAAAGCTTCGGGTAGCCGAGAAAATATTTTTGTTGTAACAGATAATTTTTCCAAATGTGTCTATAGTAGCCTACTTGTAGCCTTCGAACAGACTGCCGAAGCCCACTTCATAGCATACTCGAATATATCGATGCCCTCTCAACCCCTACAAAAGGCTCCTCAGAGATTCTCCAAAGACGAACCTTTGACAACGGACAATACTTTGAGAACGGATCAGTACATTGAAGTAGACATCCATCGACCATATCTACATACGGTCGAAGTATGATAAGGCAGACAGCCAGCTAACAAGAAAGAACTTCGAGAGCGGATTAACGTCCTAGCAACAGATATCTTTCGACCTCACTATCACACGGTCGAAGCAAGATAAGGCAGCAACTACCTCACCAGATAAGACAGCGCATTGATTGGCACGCTCATCTTCAGTGACAAACCCAACCACCGTGCCATTCAGAGCCATCACCAATAAATGCAGTAGTAACAGTACAGACAAGATCGGCACCCGTCACTCGCAAGGTTTTTCTGACAATATAATCATGAAAACCAGACCCACGCTTGATGACTCAGCTCCCTATGGTTCTATAAAAAGAGGAGAAGGAAAACCAACGGGGGTAACAAAAATCTCCCCCAGCCTTTGCATTTTTACCTTCGACCATCCCATAACTTTTGTACTTGAACCAGTAATTTACTCTTCAGTAAAACAATCTGTCTTAAAAATCCTCATCAGAGGTTGTAGAGAGTCACATTAGGGCCTATACACAAGTATTTTCCTTTGGTTATATCTTATCTTTGGTCAATTGTTTGTTCCCTTTGATTGAGGATTGAGTCTACTTTGTAAGGACCAACTCCTGCCCAAGCGGAGTTAGCCCCCTACAATTGGCGCCGTCTATGCTTCCCACCTTACCAGTCTCCCTCCCTTGATCCCCTTCCCTTGTTTTCCACACCAGCAGAATATCCTAAATGGCACCCACACGCCGTTTCAACTCCACCCAGGCTAGAAATTCCATCGACGGTGTCGATGCTCAAATAGCATTACTATCTCAATAAGTCGCTCTAGCAGTGGAGTGCCACCAGAACTAACTGAATTAGGAACGTAAAAGCCACCGTTTGGCATTGGAAACAGAGCGGAATCACCATTTGGATGACGAAAGCCAACAAAATAGAGCAATAGATGAGCTGTACGATACCGTCTGAGAGCTACAAAGATTACAGCCATTGGAACCTGCTCGTCCATCCAAGGCACACGACCCATCGCGCGTTTCTTCCCATACCCGCCTTGGCCCTCCTCCAAACCTCGAGTTACCCCCAGCTAACACTAGGGCCGAAGGTATCCCCCGTACTATTCCCCTAACCGGCTCTATCCACCTCCGGATTCATCCCACTGAAGACCCTTCTGACTTAACCCTTCGCTCTACCAGACAACCCACACGCCGTCCTGCTCGAGAACGGCTCGGGGAACACAGTGCTGACTTTATACCACATGCTTGACCTCACAACCTTCGACTTCACAAATCTCCTCCTCATCCTACATACGTTATATAGCAAGAATTCGACCATAAAATACAGCCAGTCATCCGTGTTGCTGCGAGTCCAGCTATAGACTCCTGGAGCCGCCTCAACAACCCGATTTACCTTAAACTTTTGGCCATCAAAATACCCTCAAACTTTCGCACTCCCAAACTCAGCAAATATCGTAATACTGACCCTAAATCCTGCATCCTCGAATTTCGAAATGCCATGAGCCTCTACTCCATGGCTGACTATCTTTTATGTCACCTTTTTCCAATGAGCCTTACCGATATCCCCCTTCGATGGTACGACAACCTCCTAAATGGCGTGATTCATAGCATTGAGCAACTTTCACAACATTTCATCACCCAGTTCGCCTTCAACAAAGACAAAGAGGTCAGAGTTGAAGCTCTTTTCAATTTCAGAAAGTCTGGCAATGAGACAATCAAAGCCTTCACCCGAAGATTCCTTGACGAATCTTAAAAAATTGAAAACCTCGACTGCTCGAATACAATTTTGGCCTACTCGAATGCTCTACCCGATCACAGCCGAGTAAAAGAACATCACGTTCTCCAGAAACCCAAAATACTCGAAGAGATGCTCTTAAAAGTCTACGGCTATATCAACCTCGAGTGCCTTCAAGAGTCTCGTAAACAGAGCTAGCCTCCGCAAATAGCAACTTTCAATAAACCTCGGCAAAACACCCACTATGCCTTAACACCCCTGATCGCTCCTATCATATAGAAGACTGAGAGCCGCAAATGCCCCACGATCGATAACAGCACCGAAGCACGCAAGAAGCGATAAAGCCAATTTTACCTACACTCACTGCTCCCCTCAGCACCCTTCTACCATACATACAAGCAGACCCCATTTGGCGCGTCCCTTTCCCCATCGAAGACCGACCAGGCAAATCTTTATGCGCCAACCACAAATACAATTGTCATCGCACCAATAAATGCTTCGCCCTTCAGTGCCCTCTCAAACTTATCTTCAGAGCAGGACGTTTGCACCATTATATTGCTGATCTACCAAGCTACTTCGATGGGTCCTACCTCAAATCCCTATCCACCCCTACTACTGACCCAGCCGAGGTACACATCTACAAAGTCAAGTTCATCAAAGTTAACAATATAGACAGTCGACTCTCCGAGAGAAAACGAAAGCGCGTTGAAGAATGTTACAAGCTCACCTATCAAGAAAAATTCCCTACCCTCATGCCCGAAACCAGCCGTCGCCTTCGACTCGAAGGCATCTCTTTCATCGACTACGATACTTCACACGTCCGTTTTCCCCATTTCGATCCATTAGTCATCATGATTACGATCGAGAACCTCGTTCTCCATACAATGCTCATAGATCTCGGAGTGCAGCTGACGTCCTATTTCTCCAAACAGTCCAGACAAGGAAGAAAACTGGCCTTATAACCGCAGCTAACGTCAAGCTAAAAGGTTTCAATGGATCAACAGAAGTCGTTGTTGGCCGCATCAGTCTACCCGTCACTACAGGTCCCATAACCCTTCAAACCAACTTCATAGTCATTGACCAGAAGTCCGAATACCTTGGAATACTCGGAGGAGATTGGCTTCACACCATGTAAGCTATACCTTCGACCTATCATTAGACCCATCAATTCAACAATCACGAGGGTACTTAGAAATTGAAAGGTTCTCAACTCCTTTCCCCTCATGCGGGCACCCAGAGATCGACCAAACAAAGAAAACTTGTCAACCGCTCATACCAATCACAGCTTCTTCATATACCTTCAACTTCGACAGATACCACGCAACCCATCAAACCCACAGTTTATATAGATCTCGACGGTCCTAGTTGGGGTATATTTATTGGAACCCGCCTTAAGGAGTCAGAACACCTCGAACTTTCTGAGTTCCTTCGAGCAAACAAAGATATCTTCACCTGGACATTTTAGGAGATGCCCGGCATTAACCCCAACCTGGCGTGCCATCACCTTGATCACATCCCCTATTCCTCAGCAGCAAAGCAAAAGAATCGTACACTGGCACCATGACTTCGAGAGGCTGTAAACCTTGAAGTTGGCAAGTACATAGCCGCTGGGTTTATCAGAGAAGTAAAGTATGCAGACTAGATATCAAACATCGTGGCAATACCTAAGAAGAATGGCAAAATCTAAATCTGCGTCGACTTCACTGACCTCAACAAGCATACACTGAAGGACAGTTTCCCCCTCCCAACAATCTCAACACTCCTCGATGCCATTGCTGAACATGAACACCTATCTATGATGGACGCGGCTTCGGGCTACAATCAGGTACCCTTCCTCCCTGAAGATCAACTTAAAACTGCATTTAAAACCGAGCAAGGCCTTTACTGTTTCAACGTAATGCCCTTCAGCCTTAAAAATGCCGGTGCTACCTACCAACGCCTTGTCACAACCATGTTCAAACCCTTACTTGTCAAGTCAGTCGTAGTCTATATTGATAACATGTTATGCAAAAGCCTTCATAAGAAGACCCATATCCAAGACCTAATAGAAATCTTCTCAATACTTTGCACATACAATATGAAACTTAACTTAGATAAGTGCCAATTTGGCGTGCAATCTGGAAAATACTTTTGTTACCTTATCAGTAAATACGGGATAGAGATCAATCCCACCTGCATTTGAGCCCTCATAGACATGCCTTCGCCCTGAACAAAGAAAGACGTCGAAAAAGTAGCTGGCAGGATAGCAGCCCTTAGCAATTTCATTTTTAAATCATCTAACCGACGTGCTTGGCTTTTTTCCTTCTAACGTGATCAGGGTGGCCACAAAATAAAAAAGAAAAAAAAACCTGAGATCAATTGGACCCCTGAGTGCGAATATGTCTACCTTGAACTTAAAACTTATATTGGTTGTTCACCCATTAACGGCAACACTATCAAAGGCGAGACATTCTCTTTATACCTTGCAGCCACATAAACTTCCATCAGTTCAGTGCTCATTCGACTTGATTCCCATATCAAAAAGCTTGTATATTTAATCAGCAAAACCCTAACCCCTACAGAGGCCCGGTATTTAAAAATCAAACTTTTACTCCTCACACTTGTTTATTTAGCCCGTAAACACAAACCATATTTTCAGGCTCATCCCATCTGTGTAATTACCAGTTATCCCCATTGAGAAGTACTCAGCAAAAAAGAAAAATCTAGACGAGTGCGATAGTGGTCTGTATACCTTAGCGAACACGACATTACCTTCGAGAAGCAAATATCCCAGAAAGGCCAAGCAGTAGCAGACTTTCTAGCCGACTTCCCGGTCGAAGATGTAGATTGGGAATAACACGAAGATGATCTTGCAGACTATCAACCCGAAGAAGTCGATCTATGCGACCCTCTCACTCGTTGGCATTTATTCACAGACTGATCAGCAGGACCTAATGGCTCAGAAATTGGTATTGTTCTCGTAACACCCACTAATGATCGAATAGAGAAATCCATCAAACTTGCCTTCAAATGTTCCAATAATGAAGAAGAGTATGAAGCCTTGATCCAGAGCCTCGACCTCGGCATCCTCAAACTTGCAGTCTTCACAGATTCCCAACTTATTCAGAGACACTACACAGGAGAAAACCAAGCTAATGGTCGCATGGCCAATTACGCCTTCTTTGTACGACAGCGAATGGACCGGATCCCTGAAAAATCCACAATCACACATTACCCTCGGTGAGAAAATCGACATGCAGATGCCCTCGCTTACATAGCAGCTATGCTCGGCTACTCAGAGTCACGGACACTCCATATTGATGTACTTGAACGCCTAAGTATCGACCAGATGGAAATCAGCACCATCAATACTGGGGGCGAGATTCACGATCCAGATGATTGGCGGGCACCGTTCCTTTATTATTTCAACAATGCTGCACTCCCAGATGATCCCAAAGCCAAACGCTCTATCCTAGAAAATTGCCGCAGGTATATAATCCATAAAAACCAATTACATTGTAAATCTCCAAATGGTGTCCTCCTTCGATACGTATCCGAAACCGAAGCCTCTCAATTCTTAACCTAACTTTACGAAGGAACCTGCGGTACTCATACTGCTGGTCACTCTATGGCCCTTCGAGCTGTTACCCAAGGATTATTTTGGCCCGATATGAAGAAACAAACTTCAGACTATGCAAAACAATGTGACAAATGCCAGCGTCACGTCCACGGTATCCATTGCCCCTCTAGAAACCAACATATCAGCCAAGTTTCCTGGCCATTCAAAGGATGGGCCATCGATCTCATTGGACCCTTCCCGAAAGCCTCAGGTAGCAGAGAAAACATCCTTGTCGCAGTCAACTACTATACTAAATGGGTCGAAGCTGTTCCTCTATGCCAAACCAGAGAAGAAGAAGTTATCAAATTCTTGTGGGAAAATATCATCACTCGCTTCAGCTGCCCACATATTATCTGATGCGATAACCGTCCCCAGTTTGTTAGAAGCAAAGTTAGAAACTTCCTCAAAAAACACAACATCATTCTCTCACCATCAACACCTTACTTTCCTCAGGGCAATGGTCAAGTTGAAGCAATCAACAAAACAATTGTCGACGGTCTTAAGATGAGAGTCGATGCAAAGAAAGGATGATGGGTCCAAGAGTTACAACACGTCCTCTGGGCTTATAGCACAACACCAAGAAAATCTACAGGATGCACCCCTTTCCTCCTGATATATTGGACCGAAGCTGTGCTACCAACTCAACTCGAAGTACCCACCAGAGACCCTAACCTCCCAGACGAAGATAATGAGTTCGAACTTGTGAACAACATGTTATGGATTGATGAGACCAGAGACCGAGCTATCGCCAACCTTGGCCGCTACTACATTTTACTTTAAAAATCCTACAACAAGAGAGTTCGACCTAGAAGTTTCAACATAGAAGATCTAGTGCTTCGACATGTCAATCAATCTTCGAAACCTCAGAATGCTGGCAAGCTAGCCGAATCTCGGGAAGGACCCAACATCGTCTACGATAAAACATACAAGGGTTCCTATTGCCAAATGACGGAAAACGAGGAGCCCCTACCACACCCCTGGAATACAATGCAATTGGCCTCCTATAACAGGCCATATTAAATACACAAGTTGTTTCATTCTGACTTCGTCAACTATTTCATTTTTTAATTCTTGGTTGAACCTAGGTATCATGTCCACCCTCGCCCCAACTGATACTTGGGGACGACCTTAAATTATTCAAAGTCTCCAATTTTGAACAAACTCGAGGGGCAAGGAAGATCAAAAGACCAGACCCTCGGGGATGCATTGGGGGAATTTAGATATTGCTTCGATGTGGCTTAAGCCTTTGAAGTCCAGTCCTCTTCTTGGTTGAACCTAAGTATCATATCCACCCTCACCCCGACTGATACTTGGGGGCGACCTTGAATTGCTCAAGTCTCCAATTTTGAGCAAACTCGAGGGGCAAGGAAGGTTGAAAGACCGGACCCTCAGGGATGCATTGCGGGCGATCAGATATATTTTGTCCAAGCTCTAAAACCGTCAAAGTTCAGTCCTTTTCTCAGTTTACCCTGGGTATCACGTCCACCCTCGCCCCGACTGATACTTAGAGGCGACCTTTAATTGCTCAAGTTTCCAACATTCGAGCAAACTCGAGGGGCAAGGATGGTCGAAAGACCGGACCCTTGGGAATGCGTTGGTGGCGATCAGTTAATTTTCGGGTTTCCTCTAGGTATCACGTCCCCTCGGCCCGACTGATACTCAGAGGTGACCTGGAAGCTTTTCAAAATTTTAACATCATTGTGGCTTCGGCCTTCGATGTCCAGCAGAACATAAAGATTTTGATCTATATATCTCTGATACTCTTAAGACTTCGATCACACTACAGTCAATCAAATAGATCAACTTCCTATTTTGAACAGATCAAATTTCTACTTCCAAAATACAAAAACACTCACTATAATGCCATAAAATGCAGAGAACACTCAACATATTATCCGTTAGAGGAACAGTTGCAGTATAATTAAAAAATCAATCAGCAAGAGTCCAAAACAAGCAAAATCAACAGCATGTACATTCAAATTCCAACAATTCAAGGTCAGACTGTAATAGCATAATTCATCAGCAAATTAGATTTCAAGTCAAAAGTTCAGAATCAGTATGTTCAGGATACAAGCATCAATATGTTCAGCATCAGCCGCAGAAGTTCAACAGATAGCAAAAGCAAAAAAAAAAAAAAACCCCTACCGAATTCCAATTCTAGCAGAAAACAACAAACATCATTCACAATATTACAACTTAACATCACAACCAGTAGAAGAAGACATGCAAATCCTTCCTCAAAATACCTCATGTGGGCGCGGTTACACCCTCTGGCTCCATTGTCACCCCAGTACCACCAAAATCAGCAGCCTCATGCGACTCTCTGATCAAACCACCAGTAGTTTCACCAATGGGCGCTACAAAAAGAGATGTCTCAACATCACCCCCAGTACCCCCAATTGCTTCACAACAACGTTCACCTCCCCTCCCTTCATCTGCAATTCATCCCCCTCTAGAAGTCTCGGAGAAACAGGATAAGGTTGTAATGTATCGGCATCATACCCTTCAACCTCACATTCTCTATGCATTTTTTATCATATTGCCGCTAGAAACCCACCTTCTGTTCTGCTTTCGCCATCTCATACGCCTTAAGCTTGGCCGACCACTCTCGCTCAAAGCTTGACCACTATTGCCCGAGACTCTCATCAAAGGAATCAGTAAGCACATCTACATCTTGCTTCAGCTTCCTGACTTGAGATAGCCATGATGCCTCCTTCCCACGAGAAAGATCCAGATGTTCTATCGTTTGTTGCAACTTAGCCTTTACCGATAGCATCGCCTTGTTGCAATTCTTTACCCAGACTTCCGTATACTTAAAATACTCGAGATATCAATGAACCTCAAAACTCAAACAATTTGCAAGTAACTTTGAAATACCACTACACAAAGCTATATATAGTTACCTGAGACATGTGATTCTTTATCTCCTTTGAAGCTTCGTCAGGGTCATCCTCCCAAAGCTCAACCTTCGAAACCTGCTTCGCCACAGCCTGCTCCTGTTGCTCAGCCTCCGTCATTTCTCCATCTTCCTCCATTGTATCATCCTCCCCGAGTATCATATGTCTCTTACGTTGAATAACCTTCGATTGCTGCACCTTAGGATCTTCGGGCACTACTCGGCCCTTCTCTTTCTCAACTTGAGAAAATACTTGTTTTGCTTTCATCATCGAAACCTCTCCACCCCCTTCGGACACTGGCGCCACTTGCTTCACACCCTTCCACGACCTCGGCACAAACTAGTAGTTCCTCGGCAACTCTTACCCTTCCATTTCATTCTTCTCTTTCGAAAGAGCTACCCTTTTTCTTCGCTTTGATCGCTTCGGCATAATAGGTATGTCTCAAAGTCGGGAATCCACCTTTTTTCTCCTTTATCCCTTGATCTTTAGACTATCAAGCACCGAATTTACCCAGTCTTCACTAGCCTGGAGCAGAGTATCAATGTAATTCACCGGATTATCCCAAGACGAACTTCCCGGACCTACAGAAGTAATGTTAAAACACAGTTATCACTTATTTCAGAAGTACATCAACAACAAATCTTTCTACAACAAACTTACTTCCGATAAATACCCTATGATGTAATTTGAATAGGTCATCGTTATCTATATTCTCGTTGTTACCCCTTACTATCAATAAATTTTTACTCCACCCCCGGCCTGTTGAGCACAGATCAAAGAACCAAGGTTTCTCTGGTTGACATTGGATGTGATGAGTCCCCGGGTTTTGACTAGCCTTCCACGAATAAAAGGTGATAATGTCAAACCATTTAATTAAACCTCGACCCTCACCAACCAATTTTACTTTCATCCCCTCTATCACCCTCATCATCTCATTAAAATTACCGTTCATCTGCACCTAAGCTACCCCCCAGAAATTCAACACTTCTATCACCAGTCGTTTTAAGAGGAAGCTCCAGTCCCAATCGAATTTGACCCCTATAAGCCATAATCCCTTCCCCAAGGACCGATTTGAAGGTGAACCCTGCCCCCGCCACCCTCAGTTGTACCCCCACCTTTGAGAGTTCTAATTTTGTGGCAAAATGATCTAACCTAACCCTTTTTTTTTCCGAAATAGCATCCTCGACCTCATCCAACTCAGTCGAATCCTTGTTATCACCCCCTTACACCTTATGTCCCTCCCCATACCCAAAGGTTCTACAACACATCCCTTCCCCCATACAATATCCTCTTCATCACTATCATCGGTCAATATCGTTCATCGACGTTTCGTGACCGGATCATCTCCAGCCGGCAGAATCATCGACAACGGGACCTCGGTTACCACATCTAACACCTCTAATCGCTACCCTCGCCCATTGGGTCATGACCAGACGTACTAGCTTTGACCTCGCCAACCTCTTGATCTACCAGCCTCCGCCTCGAAGCCCGACGGTTATGCATTTTTGCCCTATAGAAGAAGAGACACGCAATTAGGGTGAAAAATTTGACAATCCCGTGTCTATCACCCTTACCCCATCTATCCCCTCCAGATATTTCCATACCGCAAATATCAGACACAATAACTCCTCCAAAAAAAAGACCCTCACCAAATTCAAGACTGGGTCGAAACCCAGTTCTAACAAGCCTCCATGCTCCCTAAAATAACATCATCACTCCAAATGCAAAATCTTTTACCCACCCCCTCAAACAGATAACAAAATAGAGTAAACATGATAGAGATCAAGTGACTTACCAGTGGTTAGCAGCCTTCTCCTCGAACGAGCAAGATCAAACCAACAAAAGATCTAGCAACCCTCAAGTTCGGAATAACGTATGTTTTCTCCTCCCAACCTTTTGATGCTCACAATAAGGTAGTACAGTAATCAATCTTCTCTCACTTGTATATCTTCTATAAAAAAAAATTAACCGCCTCGATTTACTCACCACTATCATTATACGATCCCACTACCCCGGTTTTTCTGCTCTAATATCATTTGACCACTCTACCCCTCGCACCTCCCACGTGCGCATAACACCCTTACGACCATCTGCTCGCAAAACCTGAAGCTTCTCAAACCTTTTTTCTCGCTTACTCGAAGCCAAACAGTCCAGTCCAAACAGCCACATCATTACATCTTTCCGTCATACGAGAAAAACAACATCATTAACTTTTGCATACTGCCCCAGGTGCTTGTACCAGTCTGACTGACCAGCCGTCTGGGTTGTCAGAACAGCTAGTCAAATCAAACTCAATCTTGGACACATTCCTGTACACGAGCATTCGACAATTTCACGCCTCGAACAATCCTCAGCATCTAGCCTTAACAAAATTCATTTTAATATATTGGCCTTTCGATATCCAGCACGCCCCTTACCTCAAAAGTTTCGAACCTTCGACCAAATACAGTCGTAAGTTCGACCAGTCAAAAACCTCAGGCCTACAGATAAATTTTTCAGCTTCACCACAGTTTTATTTTCCCTTCAACAAAATAATTTTTATCTTCGAACAACACAAACTACACATTTCGAGAAAATGTATCATTCATTCCATATCAGACTTTATTACTATTACCCACAGTTCGACAACACGAGTTATTTAAAGAAATCATTTTCATTCAAAAAGCAACTAATATTTCAACCCTTGTACAAAAAAAAAAGCAACAAGAACACAAACCAACAAACAAGAGACAGTAGAATCAAAAGAAAAGAAAGCAAGAACACAATCATATTACAGAGGACCTGAGCTATTAGCAGGCTGCTCCTCTTCGATAATGGCCACAGCATCAGCATCCTCTTGGTCAATAATATCTGCTGTAACGCCCTCGAGGAGGGACATCCGATGACCGGGGAATGGCCCCATCATTTACAGTATCCTCCACCAGTATGCGAATGACATCTCAGGAATTGGAGCTTCGGGTTCTACCTTAAAAAGATTCGGCATTTCTGTAACAATGTCCTCTTCCGAGCAAAACCGCCGTCGTAGCCCCAGCAAGGCCTCCTGTATGCACCTAACTCTCGCAGTAGTCGGGTCCTCTTGAACGGGAAAATCTGCTGCCATTTCAATGTGAGCAACGAAGAAGAAGAACAACAAGAAAAACATACAGAATGGTGAGAAGTAATCTCTACAACAGTTCCTTTTATACTTGCAAACCCACCACAACTTTCCCTCTTTCGTAACCAAATTAATGACAACCTTTCAATTCTAACCTCGAAAAGTCAACATGCGACCTTTCCAAATTCCTAGACATAACTGACTCATTGGTGCATGCATACAAAACTCATTCTCGAGAACCCCTATTCGAGCATATCACCCACATCGAGCATTCGACCATCATAACCATCGATTATTTCAAAGTAGCATTTTATCATACCTTCGACTATAATTCATTTTGACCATCATAACCAAATAATAATAACCTTCGTTCATTATTACGTTCGAGCTCATCACTGTACCTCGCGCCTATAAGAGTATTCGCTTAAATTCGTTTACAATATCAATCAGACATAGCAATATAAAAACGAAGAAAATACTTTATTCATTCCAAATAGTTAATACAACAGACAAATTGCATTTCTACTATCAACACTACACAACATAAACAACCCCCTACGAACATAGCAAAACATAAACTTACAGAAATTTAAAACATTTCCACCCTCAACCCGAAGCCCTACTACCGGAAGGACCAGCCCTGCTCGCCGCATTCTGCTCCTCGATGATCTCCTCAGCACAAATAAGACTTTTTGGCTAGTGCCATCATAAAGAGATAGCGTCGTTCAACAGTCATAATTGAAACCTCAACTGTTCCCAAAGATATGAATATGGGTTACCATTGAAGAGCTCCTCTGGCCCCGCTTCCACAAGGTCCGGCATGTCCCAGTTCAGGTCATGTTCCCAAAAAACTTCATATGCAGTTCCGTCATCTTTCGCCCTATTCGACGTCCCGAGCAAACCCCAACCACTTCTGGTAACGTGTTTTTGGCGTCGTATCCATCCAAATGTTAAGAATATGAATAACAGAGTAGAAGACTATGGCAGATGGATGAAGATACAATGTACCCCCACAATAGCCCATACTTATAGGCTTCAATGCATTTATTACCCTATAACCAACTGCATCCCTTAAAAAGCCCCTTTTACTAATTTCCCAAAAAATAAGACAGTCAAATCCCCCAGATTCCAGGACCAAACAATTTTCTCAGCAAACACCTCTCTACTTGGCTTCGAGAGCATCGCTGAGAGGGGGCGAATGTAATAGCCTATTCGTAGCCTTCGAACAGACAATAAAAGCCCATTTCATTGCTACTCCAAAATATTGAAGCCCTCTTAACCCCTAAAAAAGGCTCCCCAGAGATTCCCCAAAGAGAAACCTTCGACAACGGACAGAACTTCGAGAATGGATCAGTACATTGTAGCAGACATCCTTCGACCATATCTACATACGGCCAAAGTATGATAAGACAGACAGTAAGCTCACCTCACAATCACATGGTCAAAGGAAGATAAGACAGATAACTACCTCATCAGATAAGACAATGCATTGACTGGCCCGTACATCAACAGCGACAAGCCCAACCACCGTGCCGTTCAGAGCCATCACTAATAAATACAGCAGTAGCAGTACCGACAAGACCGGCGCCCGTCACTCACCAGGTTTTTCTGACAATGTAATCATGTAAACCAGACCCATGCTTGATGACTCAGTTCCTTATGTTTTTATAAATAGAGGAGAGTGGAAACTAAGCGGGGGTTACAAAAATCTCCTCCAACCTTTGCATTTTTACCTTCGACTACCCCATTACTTCTGTACTCGAGCCAGTAATTTACTCTTCAGTAATACAATCTGTCTTAAAAATCCTCATCAGAGGTCGTAGAAAGTCACTTTCAGGCCTCTACGCAAGTATTTTCCTTTGGTTATATCTTATCTTTGGTCAATTGCTTGTTCCCTTTGATTGAGGATTGAGTCTACTTTGTAAGGACCAACTCCCCCCCCCCCAAACGGAGTTAGCCCCCTATAGTGTTGAAGTCGTACCTTTGTGTCGAACCAGAGAAGAAAAAGTTATAAAATTCCTATGGAGAATATTATTACACGCTTCGGCTGTCCATATATGATTTGATGTGACAATGGTCCATAGTTCGTTGGAAACAAAGTCAGAAATTTCCTCAAGAAGTACAGCATCATCCTCTCATCCTCAACACTTTACTAGCCCTAAGGGAATGGTCAGTTCGAAGCAATCAATAAAACCATAGTCGACAGTCTCAAGAAGTACTTCGATGCAAAGAAAGGATGATGGGTTCAAGAATTACAGCATGTCTTCTGGGCCTATCAACAACACTAGGAAAAGGAATGGGGTGCACTCCTTTCCTTCTAGCCTATGGTACTGAAGCAGTACTCCCTACTTAATTTGATGTACCCATACGAGATCCCAGCCTCAGAGATGAAGATAATGAGTTCAAACTTGGGTACAATATGCAAAGGATCGACACTACCAGAGACCAATCTCTGCCATTTCCATCTATCCCTCTAGAAATCATATAACAAGCGAGTTCGACCAAGAAGTTTAAACATTGGAGATCTCGTACTTCGACGTGTCACCCAATCTTCGAAGCCTCGAAATGCCGGCAAGCTAGCCGAATCCTAGGATGGACCTTATGTTGTTTACGATAAAACCGACAAGGGTTTATATTACCTGATGACATAAAATGAAGAACCTCTACCAAATCCATGGAATACAATGCAGTTAGTATCATACAACAGGTTACGGCCCTCACCTTGTTCCACTAATGTAAATAAAGTATAATCAATAAACATATTTTCCTTTGAACTTCGTCTCCTATTTGACTTGAATTTGACTTAAATTGTTTTGTTGATTTGTTTTGATCCTGTGAACTCGTATAATCAAATAAAGTATAATCAAATTCAGCATCTGGCACGGGGCCACTTCGTCTCAATGTTGAGTTGTGAACTCGTAGAAATTCCCATTCATCTGGCACGGGGCCACTTTCTAAAAGTTCAGCATCTCCTTTACCAGCCTTCAAAGGGGTAGTTGCATTCCTAGCCGGATTTAGCCTCTATATGCCATAATACCCTCTTGAGGTTTAAACTAGAAGGTGTGCCCTGACCTCGTAACATATAATATTACCCCTACCTTCGACAGCTTAAATTTGGCCTCAAATCGATCTAGCCTGAGATTCTCTCTAGCCGAGACAGAACCAGCGGCCCCCTCCGATCATTCGATTCCTTACTATATTCACTTTGCTCCTCCTCTCTCCTTTCCTCACCCGAAGGCTCAATACTACCTTTGCGTCTCTCTCTCTCTCTCCTCACTCCATCTCATCCTCATTCCTCTCCTCGGTTACTCGTGTCTTACAATGTTTACTACTTGAGGCCCTAGTTTCAAGAACCAGCATCACTAATAGGATGTCATCGCTATTCTTACCCACCAGAGCACAACCAGATGCACTAGCCTTATTTTCTTCAATTTCCTCGTCTATTACCCTCAGTCTCAAAGATTGATGGGTACGCATCTTATCCTACAGAAGAAAAGGCATACAGTCAGATCGATATATTCGACTATTACGTATCAATAAATTATTTTCACCTACCCTCTCCAACTCAAACAACCATAGTCAAATGTTTAACCATAATCCCTACTATACCATCAATACCCTCAGAATCCCAAAAGACTTGACCCACAAATACATGTTTTCCCACAGTCCTCGGTTATATCATCACAACTATATACCCTAGTAGCCTCTACCCTAATATGTACTCCATATACAAAAATAGAAGACGAAGCGACAAGAAAAATGTAAGACTACATACCTGCCAAAGTAGATTATCCTTCTTTCCTTTCAGCAGTTTACCCGATCCCATAGCAACTACTGAGCTCTATGGAACAATGGTGTATGTTCTCTTTCTCTCACTCTCTCGTTTTTCTATAAGTGGGTAACTGGGAATAGTAACTATGCTCATACCACTATATATACCTCATCAGAATACCAAAAAGCTGCCTCAATTTCCAAAACTGCTATCATTACCACTACCCCACTAACCTTACTTTTTGCCTGAGATCTATTTTATCAAATTTACCCTCCATAACCCACGAGCGCATCTCACGCGCATATTTACACAATTTTATATCCATAAGCCAACTCGAACCTTTTGATCCCCACTCGAAGCTTTCAAATCATACCCTTACATCAAATCAGTCTTTTTCTACAATCCAAGGAAACATCGTGATGCCTACACGGCACTCAACCCTAGGCTTCATACAGTTTCTGATATACTAGCTATTAGGGCTATCTGTTTTCACAGTCGAAGCTAATCGATCTTCGAAAATACCTTCCCCTTACCCTCGAATAATCGATTACATTACGTCTCAAACATTCATCCACAGATAACCTGATACTCGATTTCAAAATGTACCAATCATTCGATCTCATTCATGTTCAACATTCGACAAGCTATTTTTGTACCTAAATTTCCTTCTAGTAGTATAATGATCTCACTTACACGCAGACAACTCAGTACCTCATTTCAACAGTTATCTTATAGATTTTCAAGTCCATTTGGGCAGACGCCCTTACGCCGAAATACTGATGAAAATAATCAACATCAATAGAAAAAAATACAAACTTCCCTCCCTACCATCCTACAATAATACTTTTACCACATTAAAGGATCCCCTATTTACAGATGGGACAGTCCATTAAGAACCCAACTTTAGCATCCTCCTTGTCCACCACCTCCTCAGCTAAGAACACCAAGAAGGTGAGCCGGTCGCTGGGGAGCCCACCAGTAGGTATAGGACATCCCACTAATGGGTTCCCCCGGCTTCAGTTTAAACAAATCTGGCATAACCCAATCAAGGCCTCGATTACAAAAATACTTCTACTTTAGCCCGAGCATCTTCTCCCGTACACGAAGGTCCCTTGCAGCGACTCATTTCTAGTACTTGGCGTTAGGCACATCTCCACTACTTTGGGATGAAGATGAAAACATATTTAATCAGAGAAAGTGCAAATGTATGAAAATCTCTCAAAACACCCGTCTTATACTTGAAGGCAGGTGCATTTAAACTCTCCTTAATTAGAACCCGCATTTATCACATTCTTCAAATGTTCCATCGAAAATTTAGTAGTCAAACCTTTTTAATTTCCCAGACTCAGCCGTTTTATCGGCACACGCACTCAGCATCTATTTCCAAGATTTAACACTCGACAGATCCCCAGTCTCGAGCCTTCGACCCCTCTATGATATTTCCCCACAACTCTTTCAATGTAGACATCAAAGTTTCAAGAATTCAGATTCAATTATTGATTCCAGCTCAAATATTAACCAATGTCTCGATAATTATGACAATTTGAAATACTTTTCCCCTAGAAGGCAGTTGTTTCTACTATTTACCCTTTGAAGTTGGATGTTCGATCCCGCGCCTACAATCTATTCGTCTACCATATTTACCAGATACAAAGACACACAATTTCGGTGAAATACTATTCTCATTCCATTACATCAATTATATAAAAGAGGACAGTATGGAAGAAGAAGAAAATTTATATACTGCAACAAAAACGACAATAGAAAAGGAAACCTTCAAATACAGTCATAAAAAAATAAAAAAACCTATCATCACCACCACCCTTCCACCACCTCATGAAGAACCCGCCCTTCTTTCAGAAGGGCCAGATCCTCCAGTCGAGCCCTGCTCCTCCACCGACTGATCTTCTTCCTGTACAAGACGCTCTGCCAAAGCCTACAGGAAGTAATAGGGCTCTTCAGCAACTATGAACTTCCACAACATCATTCCCCACACGTACGCATAGGATTGCCAATTGATCGGCTCCCCAGGTTCCACCTTGACCAGGTCTAGCATGTTCCAGTCGAGCTCCTTATCACTAAAGAACTTCAGTTTCAGTTCAACCGTTTTTTGCCCTATGCAATGGTCTGTGGCGAAACCCATCCTTCTCTGATAACATGTGTTGGGAGTGGTATCCACTTTGTATTCACTGAATATAGAGGAAGAGAGTGAAGAGAAAGAGTATACAGTGTTACCCCCCACATAAGCAATATTTATATCTTCATTAACATCATTTATTACTCCATAATCACAACAACTTCATAATTACCCACCTTTATTACCCTCCTCGTAAATCAAATATACATCAGTCAACTGTTCAAATTCCAATAACCAATAGTTTTTCTCTGCAAACACCTCTACACATATTTCCAAGACCCTTGCTGAGAGGGGGCGAATGTAGTAGCCTACTTGCAGCCTTCTAGCTCCAGTCGAACAATCGAAGGCTACATCGAAGCCTACACAAATACCTTGAAGACCATTCAATCTGAAAATAAGCCTTCCTAGACTATACGAAGACAAAGCCTTGACTATGAACAAGCCTCAAAAATGAAGACAGATCTGCCAGCTCATTAACCCCACAATAGCATCAAACATATTTCGACCAAAGTTGTACATGGTCGAAGGCAGACATGTCGGATAAGCTAGCTCACCAGACATGAATGACGGCACTGTTGGTCCTGATGACTACAATGACAAAGCCAACAAGGGCTGCAGTGTTCGAGCACAGTGCAAGACTCGACATTTATGGCGTCAACTCCAACTCTGGGATACCTGCCTGATACTCGGAGGATACCCGGAGGACACACCTATAATTTAACTTTCCTTGGTGACTCAGCCCTCCTATGTTCTATAAATAGGAGGGAGGGGGAACCAAGGAGAGGTTACAAAATCTCTCCCAAAAAGCCTTGCAGTTTACCTTCAATCACTCTGTAAATTACCCAGTACTCGAACCTTCGACTACTCAACAGTAATATCAAATCTCTTAAAAATCCTCATCAGAGGTTGTGGAATGTTCAATTCTAGGCCTCCACACAAGTATATTTTCCATAGGTTATGTGTATTATTGATTATATGCTTGAACCCTTTGATTAAAGATAAATCTCATTGTATAAGAGCCAACTTCCCCTCCTTGCAAAGTAAGGCCCCTACAGACATGAGCAACCAACCTAGATCATAAGGATATTATATATGTTACAGTCGTACTACAATATTTGATGAACACGAGTACAAATGGTCTCTAATCACTCATACTCAAAGACGTCAGTGACTTTGGTACTGTTGCACCAAAACCCAAAAAAAACTTACTCAAAGTCAAGTTAATAGCTTTGTACCCAAACTCAAACACTCAAAATGTTGGAAGTTGCTGCACTTAAATAATTTAATAAAGAAAAATCGAACAATAAATATAAAATAAAGGTGCAAGCAAACCATTATCACCCAACATAAGTTAAGTCCACTTGTAATAACACCAACACAGTAAAAAAAATTGACCTTTTTTTTAAAAAAAAAAAAAATTATGAAAGGAAAGAAAATGAAAAAAGAAAAAATTAATATGGTATTACGTTGAAGAAATTGTAGAGTGTGGGTCATAACACGGAGTGTGTCAAGATGCAAAAAACTAATCCTAGGCCGACTCATCAATGATTTGGTATTTTCTTCAAAACTAAGAGAAAACTAAGGAAATAATATAAAATTAAAAAAAGTAGCCATGACTAAAGTTTAACCCAACGGAAATAACAATAGATCAAATAGTTTTACTAGGCGGGTTTATATACAAAAAATTCTGAGTAGGGCATTTTTAGTGTAAATATTAACCCAAAATCCATGGTTAGGCATCTATAGTTTAATCGTTAAGCTTTACTAAATCCAATAAGGACAAAAAATTTAACCAACTAAGGTTAAGCTCAGTTGGATTTCTTCTCACACGTCTTTTCCCTTTATTTCACTAAAATCTGACTTGGTGGTTATAACACCAAATTTTGACAAAAGAGACTAAATTTACTTTCTAACTATGGGTAAGTTTAGAAGTGGATTATAGCTCTTAGAAAATATGCCAAAAAAGAGTTAATCCTAGAAAACTATATATCATTTTCGCTATGTAGGTAAGAGCTTTCCTCCAGTCATAGCTAGAAAGGGATTTGCCATGCATTATCCTTAGGATCATCGTAATAAAATAAATAGAGCAAATAAGATTGAGAGAGAGAGAAGCTTAAATAGAAAGTACTCTTATATTTCTTCAATTCCTTCCAATATGAGATGCCCAATTATAATAGGGAAGGGTTCCTTTTATAGAAGAAGGGACCCAAATCTCGAAAATATACATTAAATTCTTAAGAATATTTTCACAATAATTTCTTTTACAACCAATCACCTAAGATTTTTGCATATAATTCCCTTAAGTGATGCAGAGATCTTCCTTCATGGAAACTCTTGCATATATCTTCAAAATAAAATATTTTCAAGGATCTTGGATGCAATATATTCCTTGTTCTTATTCTCTAAGAATATTTGTGTATATATTTCTTCAATCTTGATACCAAATATATTGTGCCTTTGACTTTTTGTGCTATGAACTGCTGTAGACACTTTTACTTGGCTTTAAGAGCTTGGTTTCAAATATCCATTTCCAATAGCTTCGATCAAACAAATGCGCATAAGTACCCAAAATAAAATATAATGGGTGACTAAAATACATGTTCGGGTATATTAAAAATGTCATAATTACGCGCTCATCAGTCCGTATCACATTTCTTCTAAAGATTGTGATATTAGTCATGACAAATATTATGAGCATGTAAAATGACCACTTTTCCCTTATAACTTAATGTTTATTATCCTTAATTTTTTTATTAAACATGACTTATAAAACCAATTTTTACATTTAAGGTCACATGGAGCTCATTTACCAAATATGCGCAAATGCCAGGATGTTGAGATCAAAAGATGAACTATTGGAGAAGGATGTAGTGTTGCGAAGAGCAAGTATCCCACGTAGGGAGGTTATATTATAGAGGATAACTCTTAGAGGTTACATTTTTATGTACGCTCATGGCATAGGTTGCAATCTCATATTAAATGTAAGAAACCTCTCCTTTATCTATAGAAGGAGAGGTGGTGAGCTCAAAAGAGGCATCAAAAATATTAGAGAATTATTGTAATAAAGTAAGAGAAGAGAGTATTGTTGGAGAAGTTGGAGTAAGGTTTTGAGTCTTATTACTATCTAATAAAGTAAGAGAAGAGAGTTTTATTATTATCTAATAAAGTTTCCTTTTTTTCTTCCTCGTTTATCATGAATTCTTCTTTACTTGGTTATTCTGTTTTATTCTTTATCGCTAGCTTAGTCTCTCTTCCAGGGGGAGATGAAGCCAAAAATATGCTAAATATGTAGACTTGTATGTGTTAACCCAAATAAGTTTTTATTGTAAAGGTTCATCTCTAAATTGTAAGATTATATTATTGTTCTATGTCCAAGAGATATAGGCCAAGTTTTGTGATTAAAAATATATTTTGATCGCTGATCCTAAAGTTTTATTTTTTCACATTAAATGCTCGATTTTCAAGAGATTCACGGCTTGTAGTTAGCATTTGTATGCTTTCACATTTCGTATTTTCATACTTGAAAGTCATCTATTTTATGTAGTATAAAATGAAACATCATGATAAAAGATGAACCAACTTGACTTGAGGTCATAAACCATTATTTTCACTATGTGTCAACTATTGTTAGTTTATATATTTGGTATAATTGAGGTGAATTCTTTTCCTAGGTTTTTAATTATTGTTTAGACCCCGATATTTGGCTTGATTAGCATAATTATTTTATATCTTTGATTCGCAAGACAAAGCCATTTTCTAGGCCCGTTTGGAAGTGAACAACACTCGATATTTACCCATACTAAACACCAGATTTTGACCATTATTAAAATACCAATATAATGATCCTTTGGTGATCATAATTAAAGTGGGGAAAGACTGCCTACATACACTCCTTAACGACGTAGTTAACGCTGCATATATACCTTTCAAGAGAGTTGTCAACGTACTTAGTCTCAGAAATTCAGTCAAAGCTTCAACAATAACAATTACAGGCCTTAATGGCTCTAATGGATCAGCAATGGAAGAAATCACACAACTATTTCAAGCAAGGCCAGAGATAACCTTTGGAAACATCATACTAATCAATACAAAATCTTAATATCTTGGGATTTTTGAAATATATAGGCCCCATTCACTGAAAACAGTACCTTCGACTTACCATGTAGCTTTGCGCTTCCTAATAGATCATGGTATGTACGAAATCAAAGGAAGTTAGGTAGTAGAAAAACTCTTGAAAGTATAAAAATTATTGGAAGAACCTTCCTGGCTATCAATTAATACGATGTAGAATCCGTTGAACCAGTAAAACTCGATGGACTTGGGAGAGCTACGTGTATCGATTCTTAACTTCCTTCTAAAGAGAAATAGACAGTTATTCAGCTTTTGAAGATAACAATGGATGCATTTGCATGGTCATCTTAATAAAAACCTAGCATCGATCCCTCATTTTCATGTCACAAATTAAATCTAATACCTAAACGTAAAGACATTGTGCAGAAACGATGAAATCTTGCACCCAGAGTCATAGAAGTTGTTAATGATGAATATGATAAAATCCTTCGAATTGGTTTCATTCGAGTAGAAAAATATCCATCATGGGTATCGAATATTGTACCACTCCCAAAGAAGAATGGAATAATTAGGGTCTGTGTGGATTTTACGGAGCCTAAAAATTTTATACCCAAAGATAATTTTGCCCTACCCTTAATCCCTCAACTCCTAGACACGATTGCCGGACAATAGCTCTTAACTATGATGGATGCAGCATCAAGATACTATTAGGTTTCCCTTACCAAGGTAAATCATGAAAAAACAACATTGGTCACAGAAGGAAGCCTTTACTATTACACATTCATGCCTTTTGGTCTCTAGAGCGCAGGAGCAACATTTTAGATACTAGCACAAGAGAGTTCAGAAACCAGTTGGGGAGAACCGTGGAGGTCTACATCGATGACAGGATATGCTAAAGCCTAAAGAAGGAAGACCATAATCTTGGCCACCAATAAATAAAGGCTTATGATAAATCAAAGAATTGGATAAAGATTCCTCACCCAATTCATATACTTATGACCATTGACGAAAAAGTTTGAAAAACTTTATGCCCCACCTAAATAGTCATCAAATGTTTTCTCCATTTCAATGGAACCAGCAGCAACGGCCGTAAGGGCTTAGTTATCCTCTTCCTCTGAATTCAGAAAGTTACCAGAATGCATCATTTTTAGAGAATCGAGATTATTCTTCTTCGAACCTGTATTCTTCTGCAGGGACAGAGGTACAAGCTTCCAAGTACGAGTTCCAGCGTCAACACCTTCGAGAGTAAAAGTATTAGAATCCTTCAATCCCATTTTCTCCTTTGTGGATTGGCACGTCACCCTTCTCAGCGCAGGAGTACTACAAGGTGGAGGAAGTATGACAAGCCTTTTGATTTAGCCAGCTCTCCCGAAACCACCACTTAGAATAGCCTCCCCCTAAACGGCTATACAGTCTATCGTATACCTACTAATATTGAGATTTTCAAATAAAATACTCGACTCCGCGCGGAGCTTTCTATGTTTCTGCAGACATTTTTCTATCGACTAAACAAGCCCCGTCTCCTATAGTTTGACCTCTCCACAGACCAGCTTCAATAAAAAGTATTTCCAACAACCCTTGATCCTCGATGAGATAATCAATTCGACCAAAGTAATCTTTATTAACATTATACTGTTTCTCCTTCACCTTTGAATTCGTAACGACCTCCATAATTGTTGTACAATAACAAAACATTATCAAATGGTATTCAAGGAAGAAGTTCGACAAAAAATAAGCTCGATGAAAGCTCCCTAAATAGTTTTTTTTTCATTTCAAATTTTCACCTTGATCTTTTGGATTGATTTCATAATTACCAAACAAAAAAAGATGATTTGCAGTATACTTCCCATAAGTCAAGACCGTCTTAACAATAACTTGCTTTCCGCTTTCTTGTAATCGAGAATTAATAATAGCAAAAACCCTTAAAAGATCATACACAGTGGGATTGAATTGACCAGGTACAACCTCGTAATGATTCAAAAAAAAATATGATCAGCTCGAAGAGGCAAATTTAACCCTTTCTTTATTTGCTCTCGATGTACCCGAATTCCATGTCCAAATGAATCTCCTTATCAACCAAAGGATTTTATCCTCATGTCCCGCACTCTATCTAGTTTGACCGGCATCACAACACATACAATATATACCATTAGTGATAGGTTAGGTGTGTCTCCTGGCGTTGTGCACAATATAGGTCGATGGGACCTGAGTATTATTCTTGTTGGGTTAGAAGAGCATAATGGGAAGGCATCTCTAACCTAGTGTTATATAAACAAGGGGCGGTCAGTCTTTTCCTACACGTCGGTTACCACCCATTAGGTACTAGTAGAATCCAAGGGATGACTTCTTTTGCCAAAACATTACAAAATAAAAGATTAGTAATTACGTTATTTCATGGTTAATTGCATGAGATTAGATTAAAGATCCACTAATTGGTATCAGTCTATGACTAAATCTTATTCATTTGATCTACAGAGTTGTTTACTAATTGCAAATTAGAGTTTACAAAAGTATTTCATCAAACCCTAAAGTGTTAAATCTGAAGTTAGAGGACACAAATTCCTTTTTTGTGAAACAATAAGTTTATCTATTTATCTATTAAGAATTTGAAAAAGTTGACTGTACAGATGGATTCAAAATGCTATTTTTAATCTGTCTACAAAAACTTAGGCTTATCTAAGTTGTTTAATTTATCCATCATAGACTTTGAAACTATGTCTTGATCGACGATATGTTATCGAGGATAGCTTACACATTGCCAAACATTATGAAACAGTAACCCTCTATGAATAAATGTAATTTAAGTATATCTGTATGTTTAGAGTTTTTATTTGCTCAAAATATTTATACGTATAGTATGAGCAAATTATTGAGCGTCTACGATTTTGGTAATTAAAGTAAACCTTTTTCCATCTTACAAATTGCATTATTTTGATACTAATGTTAATTCATATGGAGTTCTTTTTACCATATTTACAATGTCAATCAATTAAGGTTATCAAAGTCATGAATTCAATTTGGATATGATTTTTCACAAATGCAATTGGATTACTTCTTAAGAGTATAGAATTTTAATTTGTATAATTGACTTAAATTAGAGATTTATTTGTGTGCCTATATTTTGACACTAATGTTAATTCATATGGTGTTCTTTTTACCATGTTTAATTTGTGTGCCCCAAAATCCAATCATCGGTAGCTTGACCAATCACTAGATTGGAAGCTGTGCAGGTCGGGGAATCCAAATATTCTACCCCACAAATAACCAAGCCATAGACAAATTCAGGCTCGGCTATTCACTTATAGCAATAATCGTCAGAGTAAAGAAAGAATAATAACAACATAGCGGAAGCGAAAGACAAATACACATATCTGACTGAAATATATACAATGTCCAGAATAAAGTACAGCGACATATGCTGAGATCATATACAAGCAAGTCTAAACTAAAGAAAATCTGCAGTGGTAAAAATAGGCTCCAATCTGCCTGAACCTTGCTGTAATCTAAGCTACTCAACCTTTGAAATGGTTAAAATTACTAGAGTGAGCAAACCACGGCTCACTAAAACCCAACAAAGCTAAATAACTTACTAATAAGATAAGTATTGAGGAAGAGAGAGGAGTGAATGAGATAGAGTAATAGATAAGGAGATATAGAATAATAACTAGGAAACTGTAATCCAGGTCAAGAGTTACAAGACAAGAGGAAAATATGTATGAACTGATGAGGATATGACATGCAAAGATGAGAATGGATATTCCCATAAATATCCCCAAATGCAGAATGATTTAATGTTTTAAATGTGTTTGCAATCTTATTATAATATTGGCTGATCAACCGCTAGCATGATTACTTAAAGAGATTTGCTAAGGGGATACACAGGCGCAATTTCTTGTCTTGCTCGACCAACCTAAGGATATTATCTCACTTGACCAGAGTGTTTCGGGCTTTGCGACCCACGGAGCCTATCGTCCAAACTCTATTTAGTATTCCAAGGAATTACAACCTCAACAAGGACTAAATTCACACCATTCCGACTCTGTCTCATACCATCCCACACTCCCGAATGGGTGAACAGGTATAATAGTACCAGTGCCAACTCGCCTAAAATTTTAACCCAATTAAGGACATCCTAGAACCTCTCGAGGGTTAACCGGTGCGGAGTTCTTTTGTGTATCCAATATCAATAAGTTAGAAGGTTTTAAAAGGTGTGACAGATCCTGAAGATCAAAAATATAACAGCCGTTAACCCGGCAACAAATCATAGGATAGCCACCTGCCTTAGAGTATGGCAATAATCCTAATCATAGATGAACTATGACTTTATCGTCATAACATCCAAAACTCATCAGTCTCTCAAGACTCGAACCCAGTGAATAAGCAAACAATCAAAACAATGCACAAACATTTTCTAACCAAGCACAATGACCAACAAAAACAAAAAAACTAAGTCACGGAAATAACTAACAGGTTCAATAACTACACAGGAGAATTTATATAAGCTATACTATAGTTAATTCACATACACTTCTCTAAAAAAAAGTAATCACTCTAAAACAATACTAATCAACTAGTAGAAGGAATTTAGGAATGAAGGGAACTCGCCTGACAATAATCCAAGTCTGGCAGAAAACCAACTCGGAATATTGGTCCTAGAACTGACGACGAGGCAATCGGAATAACGAACAAGCTAACACAACCAATAACAATAACAAGCAAACAATCAATTTAGGAAACGACAACAAAACCCAAACCCTAGAAATAAAACCCTAAGCCGAATCGAGCGAAAAGAACGGAAAGGAATCGGGAATTACTCATCAAGGATAGGAGTGAAGGTTGCGACGAAGTTGGCGAAGAATCTGTGAGTGATGGGGAATATTGGATTAAGAATATGGAGGAGAGGAGAATCCGTTAGGGAGAGGAGAGAGAGAGTGTGTGAGTTTGAGTGAAGAGAGGAAGTGAGGAAAAGAGAGAATTAAACCCAACTGGTGACCAAAACGCGCCTCTGTTCGAATATGAATTATTCCTATTCGAACAGAGAGAAAATTCCTATTCGAACAGAGAGAAGGCTTGTTCGATTAGAAAAGGGTTAGCGAAGAAAGCTTAGCTGAACAAGGAAAGACTTATTCGAATAGAGAAACATCCTATTCGAATAAAACAGTTCAGGGGAAAAACAACTGTCCTAAGAAGAATCCTATCCGAACATAGGGAAGTCCTATTTGAATAGTGAAAGTCTTGTTCGAACAGAAGGGAAATCCTATTCGAATAAAGCAACTCAGGGAAAAATCCAACTGTACCAAGAAGGTTCTTATTTGAATTGAGAAAGTCTTATTCGAATAGAAAAGGTGAGTTCAAAAAAAGACCCCAAAAATCCTATTAAGGACACACCCCGGAAACACCCGCTACGCCTCCACCTCAAGCAACGCCAAAACACCCAAAAACATCATGACCCCCAAACCACACTAACAGCAACCACACAACCACCAAATACAACCCAACTTGGGGTTCCCATAAATCACAACACCGCCCTATCGCCTAAAACCCCAAGAACGTCGAAAAAGGAATCTAATAGACGAAACCTGCCGAAAGGAATAATGGATGCACAATGGATGAAGGAGTAGATGCGGAAAATGTATGCGGGCTTAACGTGAAGGAATAATATGCAGATGTGATAAAGAATAGGAATATATGCAAAATTGGAATATATGCAAATAAATGAAATTAATATAATACGGGTCATTACAATCTACCCCCCTAAAAAGAAATTTCTTCCCCTCATACCTCAGCCTGTGAATAAATGCAGATAGTACCTCCTCACATCAGCCTCCAACTCCCAGGTAGTCTCCTCTGGTCTATGGTAACTCCACTGGACTTTCACAAACGGAATAACCTTGCTGCGAAAAACCTTTTCCTCGAGATCCAAAATATACTCCGGATGCTCGATATACGAAGCATCACCCTGAACCCCTATTAGTTCTCAATCAATCACGTGAGTAGGATCCCGCTCAAACTTCCCCAGCATAGAAACGTGGAAGACGTTGTGAACTCTGCTCAGCTACGGCGGCAACGCAAAATGGTATGCTAACTCTCCAACTCTGTCCAGAATCTCAAACGGGCCAATATATCTCAGAGCTAGCTTCCCTTTCTTGATGAAATGCATTACTCCCTTCATCGATGAAACCTTCAGCAAAACATGATCCCCGATCCGAAACTCTAATGGTCTCTTGCGGATGTCAGTGTAACTCTTTTGTCGGCTTTTTGTTGTACGTAATCGATCCTTGATGGTCGTAACTACCTCAGTTGTCTCCCGATCCAAGTCTTGTCCCAGTAAGCTCTGCTCACCAACCTCTGCCCAACTCAAAGGTGATCTGCACGGTCTACCATATAAAGCCTGGTACGGTGCCATCCCGATGCTTGACTGAAAACTGTTGTTGTACGCGAACTCATCCCAATGCAAGTACTCATCCCAGCTGCCCTTAAAGTCCAAACACAAGCTCGAAGCATATCCTCAAGAATCAGGTTCACTCGCATTGTCTGACCGTCGGTCTGAGGGTGAAATGCTGTACTAAAATCCAATTTAGTTTCCGTAGCTCGCAGAAAACTTTGGCAAAATTTGCTGGTAAATCTGGCATCTCTATCTGATACCATCAACACTGGAACCCCGTATAACCGAACAATCTCCCTCACGTAGATTCTGCTCAACTCATCGACCGTGAACGTCGTGCGAACTGGAATATAATGCGTCGATTTGGTTAGTCGGTCCACAATCACCTATATTGTCTCATGTTCAGTTCCTTCTAATAGAAAAGATACCACAAACTCTTGTGATCAGAAAAGAGCTCGAACCTCTCCCCGTATAAGTAGTGTCTCCAGATCTTCAGTGCATAAACCGCTGCTGCCAACTCGAGGTCATGAGTAGGATAATTCCTCTTGTGTACCTTAAACCGTCTTTAAGCGTAAGCCACCGCCTTTCCCTCCTGCATCAAAATGCAACCAAGTCCACTGAGCGAAGCGTCGCTGTATACTCTGTATCTCTACCCGTTGAACAGAACAATTAAAACTTGCGCGGTAGTCAATCTGTTCTTCAACTCGGCAAAAGCTAAAGTACATCTGTCTTCCCAAACAAATCGTACATCTTTCTATGTCAAGTGGCTCAAAGGAGCTGCAATCCGCGAAAACCCCTCAATAAATCTACGATAGCAACCTACTAAACCCAGAAAACTGTGAATCTCAATAACGTTCGTCGGCTATGCCCAATCTGTGACTACTGCAACCTTGGAAGGATCCACTGCAATTCCATACCTAGACACCACGTATCCTTGGAATTTCATTTCCTACTGCCAAAACTCACACATTTCAAACTTCGCAAATAATGCATTCTCCCGTAAATTCTATAAAGCGATCCTCAAATGTCCCTCGTGCTCTGCCTCTGTCCTCGAATATATAAAAATGTCATCGACGAACACAATAACAAACCGGTCAAGAAAAGGGTTGAAAACACATTTCATTAAATCTATAAAAGCTGCAGGCGCGTTCCTCAAACTGAATGGCATCACCCGAACTCATAGTGTCTGTAACGAGTCCAAAAGGCTGTCTTCGAAACATCAACTGCCCTGATCTTAAGTTGGTGGTAACACGATCTGAGATCAATCTTCGAAAAGAGTTGCGTTCCTCGAAACTGGTCGAACAAGTCTTCGATCCTCGGCAACGGGTATTTGCTCTTGATCGTGACTTTATTCAACTCGCGGAAGTCAATACACAAATGAATTTAACCATCTTTCTTCTTTGCGAACAAAACTGGAGCACCCCACGGTGAAGTACTCGGTCGAATAAATCCCTGATTCATCAACTCATAAATCTGATCTTTCAGCTCTTTCAGCTCAATAGGCGCCATACAGAACGGTGCCTTCAAAATCAGTGTTGTACCAGGAACAAAATCTATGCCAAAATCAATCGCTCTCGTCAGAGGTAAATCGAGAATCTGATGGAAAACGTTGGAATAATCACAAACCACCAGAATCGAGCTAACGTCTACGTCCGAGGACTCTAATTCTAAGAAAGTTAATAAGTTGACCCCTGAATGCAAAGGTTTCGAACTAGCAAACACGAATCACCTCTCATCGGGAATACTAAAGGTAGCTGTCTTCTCGAAGCAGTCAAAGGTGACTCGATGTGTCGACAGCCAATCCATGCCTAGAATGACGTCAAGCTCTTGCATCTGTAATACTAATAGGTTTACTGATAGGACTCGACCATAAATAACTATCGAACGATCTCTATATATACGTGAGATGGACACCGAGGAATCTAAAGGAGTACCCACAAAAACCTCATCAATCAATAAAGAAGACTCAAAGCAAATAATGCAGAGAAATATAGATGCGATGAATGAATGCGATGCACTAGAATCGAAAAGGACACAAGCGGGCGAATAAGAAATATGGATCGTACCTTCCACCGCAGGGGAAGCAGTTTGAGCATCTCGCCTCCCGACTGTAAACACTATGTTGTGCCGGATGCTGCGGTCTCTGAACACCCTGAGGTCCTGAAACTAATTGTCTGCTCTGAGGACCCTAGAACAGTCTCTGCAAAAACTGTTAAATCTATTGAGGAGGTCGCGGCTGATATCCCACGGGACCCTGAACTGTCTCGCAGGCTGTGGAAATCTGACTGGTTTAAGACAATGTTGCTTGACATCCCCCGTCTCCCCGCAGTTCCAACACTGACGTAAAGCAGGCTGTGCTCTCAGAAAATACTCCCCCCCCCCGTAGCTCTAACTGACGTACCATCAAACCTCTGTCCCTTCGAACTCAAGCTATCGTATTGTGTCTGTGCCACCTACCCTTATCGGGTCTTTGGTCATGTCTCTGCTGGCTCCTTAAGTCCTTAGACTTGCGATCCTCGACGTCGTTATGTTCTAAAGCCAAAGCTTTAGACAAAACCTCTCTGTAAGTGTTAACACCATAAGAGATCAAAAATCTCCTGAAGAATAGGCGAAGACCTTTCAAAAAATTCATCTTCTTTTGCTCCTCATCTTGAATGATGAACGGTGCATAACGAGCAAGCTCGTTGAAATGCTGGTCGTATCTAGCAACGGTCATATCACCCTGCTCAAGTGCATAGAACTCTAAAATGCAGACGTCTTTGTAGCTCTGTAGAAAATACTACCCAAAGAAAAGGTCCTGGAAAACTGCCCAAGGAATAGGAGTCTCCACAACCGTCCTCTTGGCCGTATCCTACCAATGATCTGCTTCCTCGTGTAGTAGGTATGCTGCATGTGCCACCCACTGATCGTCGGAATACTTTATTGCGTCTAAAGTCTTCACAATAGAAACCACGCCTCGGCCTCAAAAGGAATCAATGTGCCAGAAAATGTCGGATGTTTATACCTCTAGAGCTACTCCAAGTAACGGTGTTCCCTGTATACCGGGCTCCTAGCCTGCTGAAAGGAAGCGGCAAAACTCTCTATAAACTGTTTCATCTCTACTGAAACACCCGAAGCGGCTACCGCTGGTAAGATGCCTGGCTGCTCTGGAATCACTGGAGTAAGTGGGCACCGTGACGAATTGAAACACCTGGTGCTACTCCCACACCAACCCCAGCCTCAAAAACTATCAGCTCTGCCTGAGGGATCGAAACAGACCCCGTGCTCTCCTGACTAACAACTGGCCACTGTACCACTGTACAAACCCTCACGAATACCCCCACGAGTCCTAGCACGACCTCTGCATCTGCCACCTCTAGCAATCTATACGAACAACGAAACGCAACTCAGGAACGGATAGGAAAGGATTAGGAACGGAAAGGAATACGATAAAATATGGAGATCCGAAAAGAATCGATCCTAACTGCGTCTAAGGAATAACTCGTCATATGATTTGCAATAATAGAGAAAATGATTAACCTTACGCTCTGATACCAAGTCTGTCGCGCCCCAAAATCCAATCATCGATAGCTTGACCAATCACTATATTCGAAGCTGAGTAGGTCGGGGAATCCAAATATTCTACCCCACAAATAGCCAAGCCGTAGACAAATTCGGGCTCAGCTATTCACTTATAGCAATAATCATCAAATTAAAGAAAGAATAATAACAACATAGCGAAAGCGAAAGACAAATACACATATCTGACTGAAATTTATACAATATCCAGAATAAAGTACAACGACATATGCTGAGATCACATACAAGAAAGTCTAAACTAAAGAAGATCTGCAGTGGCGAAAATAGGCTCCAATCTGCCTGAACCTCGCTGCAATCCAAGCTACTCAACCTCTGAAATGGTTAAAATTATGAGAGTCGGCAAACTATGGCTCACTAAAACCCAACAAAACTAAATAACCTACTAATAAGATAAGCACTAAGGAAAAGAGAGGAGTGAATGCAATAGAGAATTAGATAAGGAGATATAGAATAATAACTAGGTAACTGTAATCCAGGTCAAGAGTTACAAGACAAGAGGAAAATATGCATGAAGTGATGAGGATATGACATGCAAAGATGAGCAGGAATATTGCCATAAATATCCCCTAATGCAGAATGATTTAATGTTTTAAATGAGTTTGCAATCCTATTATAATATTGGTTGATCAACCGCTAACATGATTACTTAAAGAGATTTGCTAAGGGGATACACATGCGCGATTTCTTGTCTACCTCGACCAAGTTAAGGATATTATCTCACTTCATCAGAGTGTTCCGGGCTTTGTGACCCACGCAGCCTATCGTCCAAACTCTATTTAGTATTCCAGGGAATTACAACCTCAACGATAACTAAGTTCGTACCATTGCGACTCTGTCTTATACAATCCCACACTCCCGAATGGGTGAACAGGTACAATAGTGCGAGTGCCAAGTCACCTACTATTTTAACCCGATTAAGGACATCCTAGAACCTCTCGAGGGTTAACCGGTTCAGAGTTCTTTTGTGTTTCCAATCTCAATAAGTTAGAAGGTTTTAAAAGGTGTGATAGATCCCGAATATTAAAATATAACAGCCGTTAACCCGGTAACAAATCATAGGATATCCTAAGTACAAATGAACTATGACTTTACCATCATAACATCCAAAACTCATCAATCTCTCAAGACTGGAACCCATTGCACAAACAAACCATCAAAACAATGCACAGACAGTTTCTAACCAAGCTCAACGACCAACCCAAACAAATACCCAAGTCACAGAAATAACTAACAGGTTTAATAACTATACAGGAGAATATATATATAGGCTATACTATAGTTAATTTACATACACCTCTCTAACACAGAGTAATCACTCTAAAACAACATTAATCAACTAGTAGAAGGAATTTAGGAATGAAGGGAACTAACCTGATAATAATTCATATCCGGCAGACAACCAACTCGGAATACTGGTCCTAGAACCGACAACGAGGCAATCGGAAAAACGAACAAGCTAACACAACATATAACAACAACAAGCAAACAATCAATTTAAGAAATGACAGCAAAACCCAAACCCTTGAAATCAAACCCTACGCCTAATCGAGCGAAAAGAACGGACAGGAATCGGGAATTACTCACCAAGGATAGGAGTGAAGGTTGCGACGAAGTTGGCAAAGAATCTGTGAGTGATGGGGAAGATTGGATCAAGAGTGTGGAGGAGAGGGGAATCGGTTAGGGAGATGAGAGAGAGGGAGAGTGAGTTTGAGTGAAGAGAGGAAGTGAGAAAAAGAGAGCATTAAGCCCAGTTGGTGATCAAAACGCGCCTCTGTTAGAATAAGAGTTATTCTTATTCGAACTGAGAGAAAATTCTTATTTGAACAGAGAGAAGGCTTGTTCGAATAGAAAGGGTCAGCGAAGAAAGCTCAACTGAACAAGGAAATACTTATTCGAATAAAGCAGATCAGGGGAAAAACAACTGTCCTAAGACGGATCCTATCCGAATAGAAGGACGTCCTATTCGAATAAAGAAAATCTTGTTCGAACAGACGGAAATCCTATTTGAATAAAGCAACTCAGGGAAAAATCCAACTGTACCAAGAAGGATACTATTCGAACAGAGAAAGTCTTGTTCGAATAGAAAAGTTCAGTTCAAAAAAAGACCCCAGAAATCCTATTAAGGACACACCCCGGAAACGCCCGCTACGCCTCCACCTCAAGCAACGCCAAAACACCCAAAAACATCATGACCCCCAAACCACAGAAACAACAACCACACAACCACCAAATACAACCAAACTAGGGGTTCCTAAAAATCACAACACCGCCCTATCTCCTAAAACCCCTGGAACGCCAAAAAAGTAATGTAATAGATGAAACCTGCTGAAAGGAATAATAGATGCACAATGGATGAAGGAGTTGATACGGAAAATGTATGCGGACTTAACGTGAAGGAATAATATATTGATGTGATAAAGAATAGGAATATATACGGAATTGGAATATATGCGAATAAATGAAATAAATTAAATACGGGTCATTACATAGTTAGAGTATGATTAAATCCTCATATAGATACTAATTCCCTAAAAATTGTGATGTAATTTTGAGTAATGAAATGCAATAATTTTCATTCTTATGATTCATAATATGTTATTTTCTCGTAATTATCCTAAGGTAAAAGATTACAAAATTTAAGAATACTTGGAACAATTGATACTCCAATATACGGTAACTCAATTACGGGATTTCATAATTCACTATTGATTAAAGGATTAAGATCTAATAATTATTTATACTATTTAGGTAATGACAAATGGTATAAGCCCAAGATAATCAATATTGCATGGAGATGGGTTTCTTTTATAACCCAAAATAAAGGATCTCCAATGGTGTTTAAGTGAGATCAAGTGGTTGCTAGAGAAGGCAGGAGAAAGAATATGTAGATGTGCCCAAAGGACTTCTACTTATGAACTCGAGCATTTTACCTAATCTTAAAGACCTCTAGGTTATGACCCAATAAGACTATTTTGTACTAATAAAGCTTGAAACAATATGGCCACTCAAAGGAGGCTCTGAAATTTCTAATTAATTAGTAGGTCAAGATAGCCTATACGGCATGGGGAGATAAGGATAACCCTCGGCCCATAGATGAGGAAGTTTTTAGAGTCAAACAATCAGTGGTCAGTCTAGTATTAAGCATGATTGATCACCACTAGGGCATACTACATGTCAAATGACAACAAAAAGGAGAGATAGATGATGCATTGCGGGTCCCTAGAGCGAAGCGTAAACTTCTTAAGATATGCAAAAGTTACACTCTGATCAGCCATCCCAACCTCGGATCAGATCAAGAATAAAAGACATCCAGTTGTTCAATCTTTATCTTACGATCAAAGAGAACATGTACTAATACAATTAAACAATTTTTAGATATAAGTCATTAGTTCACGTAGCTATGGACCCTTAAGTGATCTATAACTAGCTGATTGATATCAAGACCTTGACAGACTTAACTACTCCATAAATAAAATGCTTGATAAACAGTTCAGGGAGTTCAACAAGGAGATATTTTAAAGTAACTTTATGTCAAAAAAATTCCCTAAAATATGATGGTACCGAGTATTTTTTTATCATATATTTTCATTTTTTATGGAAATATAACCATACCATTACTTAGGAGTTGTAAAACGTTTTCCTATGTTTTAAATCTAATCTAGTTGATGTTCCTTCATTTTATTTTTGGTTGATAGGTTCTTGAGACTATTTATTATCTCATTTTATAAGAGATTATAACCTATGGCATACGGTGGTGTTCTTAGTGTTTTAAATTTTCCTAAACCTTTTCAAACTCCGTCCCACAGTGGTTATCAGTATTTTATTACCTTCATTAGCTATTTTTTCTCGTTATACCTTCATTTTTCATATCTGTAAGAAGTTTGAATCACTTCACGTGTTCAAGACTTTAAAATTAGTTATTGGTAAACATTTTAACTGAAAGATCATGTTGTCTTGTCAGATCGAAGAGGCGAGTATTATGGCAAGATAGATAAAGATGATCAACATTCTAGATCAACATGTTATGTCATAAGAATTTACCTATTAGTTTTTGGGAAAAGTGCTTATGTCATTCAGCCTATATTCAAAATCAATTTCCTTCTCATTTATGTTTCAATTAAACCTTATCATCAATTGACTAGTATAGATCCTAGTCTTAATCAATTATATGTTTGGGGTTGTTCTGCAGAGGCAAAACTGCTAAACCAAAATATTAGAAACTTCCATTCACGTATACTCAGTTATTTCTTTATTGTTTTTCCAGAGAGATCGAAAGATTTTAGGTTTAATCGTCATTCTCAACCTATAAAGATTGTTTAACTATTATTCATATGGTGTTGTTATGCTTCCACCCGTATCTGATATTGACACGATGACAAGAATAGTTTCAGACCCAGTTCTCAGACCATATCAGGCTATAGTTCCAAATCTTATCGTAACTCCAGTTCTCCCAAAGATTCTTCTTCTACCTATTCATCTTTAGTTTCATATTGTTCCACCTCTTGCTCGGCCTTATGTTCTAGTTTGGAGATCCTCTGGAGTGGTACATTCAACTATTTATTAAGATTATCAGATTATTTAGTTGAAGGGGATTTATTTGTTTTTGAGGATCCTATGACCTTTAGTGCAACTATAGTTTGTAGTTGCACAAATTGATGGTGTAATGCCATGATAAGGGATATGTATTCCATGTCCCGCAACTCTGTATGGATTTGACACCTTTCCGTGAAGGATTTAAGGCTATTTAATGTAAATGAATCATTATATATACGTCAAACAGAGTGTTTGATGTTTTATCTTCATGGTTTTGAACGTCGAGGATATTTTTCTCACTAGTAGTGACGTTCATTTTCATTAGTAGACAAAAGCTTTCTTATCTTAGTTTTTGATATAAAGGATATGGGATTGTCAAAGTCTCTTTGTTGATCGTTATTTTACGTGGGAGTGGTTATTCATTTTATTTACTATAACTGCACTAAGATTCTTTATTTTATTAAGAGTAGTTCCTATTTTATTATTGTTGACATTCAGTTATGATTTAAATTACTTAGATGATATTAAATTTGAATTTATTAGTATATGTGCACATATTCAGTGTTAATTAAAGTTATGCAATTATAATAATAAATTTAGATATGATTATCCAGGAGGATATAGATATTAACCCCTAAAAAGTAGGCAAAATGTGAAGTATGTTCGAATAAACATATACTCTATTCGAATAAAACAAGTTCAGAGTCTTCTATTCAAATAGAAAAATATTATATTTGAGCAGAGGCTATACTGAGTAACCTATTCAAATATATTTTGTAGCATACTTGAATAAATCCAGTTCTGAAAGGTCTATTAGAATAGACTCAAAAGCCTATTCTAATACACTCAGTTCTTAGTGTTCTATTCGAGCAGAGAATTATTTTATTATAACTGAGGTGTGACTTATCATTGTTTTAGTTTGTTTGAAAGGCATTTTTTTCCTAAGTTGTAGCTAGGAAACTTATAACCTTTAAGAGTGCAAGGCTAGGCAATAAAAAAGAGATTCAAAGATCCAGAAAGAGATCAAGAGATGAATTCATTATAATCAATTTTGAACAATTGAAGCTCCCTTTGGTAAATATTTACCCACCAAATTATGATCTTCGCATTAATTCTTCAATTAGGATCATCTCTAATTTGATTGTAGATTAAATGGTTTCATATTTTCAATCTGCGATTCTCAAGGGTTATGGTTTATGGTATGTGCACAAGACAGACTCAAGTAAACAAATAAGATTCTTGCTATGAGTCTGTTCAAGATTTGAAGAAAACATTGCTTGAAGAAGAAGGAAAATTCGAAGATGGGCGATTCCAAAGATAGGCTCATAAAACTGGAATACAAAGTTTTTGACCTAACTACAACTTTAGGGGAGTTTATAGTACAATTATACCTCGAAAACCCTGCAACGGCATCCACTTCGGTGAAGCGACAAGGGCACACAAAGAAATTACAGATGTGAGAAATAGCAAGGGTAACAAAGAGGAAGATAGAGATTCTAGTTATGCTGAATCTGGCGAGGAGAGATCAGTTATTGGTAAGTTCATAAATTTTATTCATAATCTTCGTATTGATTTTACAATTGAAATTCCAATATTTGAAGGGCCAATCGATGCTAAAAAATTAGATAACTAGTTAGATAGGTTAGAGACCTACTTTTCAATTTACAACTATTTAAATGCTTAGAAAATATACTTTTCAACATTGAAATTCTCAAGTCATGCACTCACGTGGTAGAAGTCCTATAAGAAACATCACGTAGTAGAAAGCATGAGTTGGAAAGAGTTAATGGTATTGGTGAGGAAATAATTTTATCCTATTGGGTTTAAGCGAGAGAGATGGCTCAAAGGGTATCATTTGCGCCAAAAGTATGGGTAATCCATACAATAGTTCGCTACGGAGTTTCATAGGTTTTGTGTATCAATGTAAACGAGTATGAAGTGTTCATGAAGTATATTGGGGTTTTTTTTAAGTCCATTAGAAATGAGGTAAAACATTTTATAGTGGAGAATATTGAAGACATTACCGTAAAAGTAATTACTATTAAAGGCAAGTACTTAAAGAGTGATAAGAAAAACGATAAAAGGAAGTCAGGGTATAAGCCTAGTTGGAAGAATGAGCACAAAGGGGAGTCCAAAGGAGAGGGGTCTTCATCCAAGGGGAATTATTGTAGCTATTCTAAGGCAAGTGGGTATATTTTTAGATAAATGTTAAAAACTTCACCTGGAGCTTAGGCCGAAGGAGGAGAGGAGAAAGAGGGAGAAACGTGCACTAGTCATAATGATTGCTGATATTCTAGATTTAGATAAAAAAATCCTAAGATTACTCTTATGTTTAAGAAAACTATGACTACCGAAGAGGCAAGTTGGGAAAAAAAATTCATACTATACATGGGTGAAGCAGAATTTAGTAGAGGCCATCATTAATCTGAGTTGTTAGAAGAATTTGATCTCTGAGGCGGTTATGAAGAAGATGGGTTTAGCCAATACGGCTCATCCAAAACCATATGGTTTGGGGTAAATTCAGAAAGACATAGAGTTGAAGATCACGAAGCAGTGTACGTTCAAGTTAGCAATTACTGAAAATTTTATTGCCGAGGTGACGTGTAAGGTGGCTATTTTAGATGTGTGTCAAGTCATCTTGGGTAACCCTTATCTTTTGGACCGGGATGTAATTCATTACCATAGAGCTCCTAAGTATCATCTTGTGAAGGAGGGAAAGGAGTTTCTTATCAATGCTTATAAGGAGCATATTACCACACAAAAATTAGTAACAACGACTCAGGTGAAGAGGTTGGTTAATGCAAGTGGCAAGTTTGTAATGCTATTGGTGCGACCAATTCGAGAGGTTCCATCGGCTAAAGTATTGTCTTCTATGTCCATGTCTCCTAAGCCATAAGCTAAAATGTGAAAGTTTTGAGGGGAGTATAAAGACTTGTTTCTGAGAATAGAAGGGATGTCGCACAAGAGGGATGTAGAACATGATATCATATTGGTAAATGGTGAGCTACTACCCAACATTGGATTTTATATGACTTCTATAACTGGGTATAATAAGATCAAGAAACATACAAAATCTCCTAGAGCAAGGGGTTATTAATCCGAGTTGCTCACCTTGTGGTTTACTTGTGTTATTAGTACCGAAGAAGGTTGGGTCCTGGAGAATGTGTGTAGATTATTGGGAGCAAAACAAGACTACCTTAAAGAAATATTATCCACTTTCACGAATTGATGCCCTTTTAGATAAGTTACAAAAGGCCTAATTTTTTACCAAGCTAGATCTTAAGTCAGGTTACCATCAAGTTAGAATCCAAGAAAAAGAGACATGAAAGATGGCTTTGTACTTTTATTGATGATTTCATGATTGTTCATTTAGATAATATCTTGATATATAGTCAAACATGGGAGGAGTACCTTATACATATATACAAAGTGTTTGAAGTCTTGGGATCACAACAACTTTTTCTCAATGGGAAGTAGTATGAGTTTAGGAAAAAGGAACTAGTGTACTAGGGGTTCATTGTTGGTGCAGGTAAACTTAAGGTAGATCCAGAGAAGGTCTCGGTCATTACTAATTGGCCTTGACCCCGTACAATGAATGAAGTGTAAATTTTTATAGGTTATTATCAGTATTTACAGAAGTTTATTCGATAATTTTTATAAATTGCAGCACCTTTGCATTCCTTGACTAAGGTCAGTGTGAAGCTTGTATAGAAAGATCACCATGAGAAGACCTTTTAATTACTGAAGTAAAAGATTGCAAATTTACCAGTGTTAGGGTTGCCAAATTTGCAGTATCCTTTTGAGGTCAAAATAGATTCGTTAGACTATGCATTAGGTATAATTTTATTACAGAATGGGAAGCCAGTTGCCTACCATTCTAAGTTATTTACAGGTGTAGTGTGTAATTATCCTGCCTATGATAAGGAGTTCTACGCATTATATCAATCAGCGAAGCATTGGCAGAGTTACTTATTGGGGAAGGAGGTTGTGGTACATTTTAATCATAAACCGCTACAGTTCTTATCTATTCAATCTAAGCTATAGCAAGCTAGCCATATGAAGTGGATATCATATCTACAACAATTTACCTTGAGTATCAGGTATAAGAAGGGAGTGGACAACAAAATGGTTGACATAATATATCGACCCCTATTACCAACTACTTCTACCTTATTGGTAGCTATGCAAATGCAGCCTATTGTACTGTCTAAGTATGTTGTAGGGTATGACAACGATAAAGAGCTCATTGCGATTTACCAGAAGTTGCAACAAGGCAAGACATGTGAGTATGTATTGAAGGATGATTTGATTTACAAGGGAAGTATACTATATATTCCAAAAGGTAGAGACCATTTGAATTGGATTAGAGGGGCACATTGTTCCCATGATGCAGGTCATTTTGGGGTTGAGAAGACTCTTTCTGAATTTATGGCATTATGTCTATTAGCCAAAAATATAGGTGGATGAAGCTCGTGTGGTTCGTGGTTGTGTTCTATGCATCATATCAAAGCCTTCCAATCGTAAGCTAGGATTAAACTTACCATTGCCAGCACTTAGCCGACCTTGGGAGAGAATTATGATAGATTTTATGGGTGGTTTACCCATGACCAAGTATAAGATTGATTATCTATTTGTTATGGTAGATCGATTCAGCAAGATGCTAATTCTTATTCCATGCCAAATGATGATTATTGAGGAAGGAATAGCGCGATTATTTTTTAGAGACGATTGGAGGTATTTTGGGCTCTCTTGTTCTATTATTTCTCATAGGGATGGCTATTTTTTAGGCTATTTCTGGAGGGTGTTATGAGGGATGATGGACACTAATTGAAAGGGACGTACCATATTTCATCTGTAGACTAACAGGCAAATAGAGGTAGTTAATCACACTTTGGTTTATTTACTACGAGAATTCCATTTTAAGTATCCTAAGACTTGGGATGAGAGTTTACCATATCTTTAGTTTGCTTTTAGCCGGGCAATTCATTGTTCCACTTTGAAGTCTTCATTTGAAGTTTGTCTTGGGTACTTACCTCAAATCCCCTTTGATAGGGCTTTTAGTCTTGGTGACAAGAAAGTATCAGAGAAGGGGGAAGTGGAGTAAGTTAAAGCTCAGCATTTCATTAAGAAGATAAGCAAGGTTCATGAGGCAGTTGCAGTACATTTGAAGAAGACTCAAGAGAAGTATAAGGTTCGACATGATAAGCATCGGGTTGAGTGTACTTTCTTGGAATGCGATCTAGTTAGGTTGTATTTGGGTAAGGAACAACTAAAGGGAGAAAGTAAAAAGCTAACTAGATCGCCCTTTAGTCAATAAGATTGGTGACAACGCATTCCAATTGGATTTACCACCTTTTATGAAGAAGTATTCGGTGAATAATGTCGAGCATTTTAAGCTGCTTGACCCGTCTCTTTTAAATAAAGACTCAACAATTGACACTTGACTACCGTCAGTTGGTGACCTACAAATGGAAAGAGAAGACCAGTTATAGAAGAATAGTAATCTAGAGGGAATGCTCATGCTACAAGAAGGGGAAGTATCAAATCGTTCAAAGTTGGGAAGAAAGATCAACTACCCCACAAGTCGAAGGGGTAGAAAAGGGAAATGGGCACGGCCGCTTTCCTTCATCTCCAGCTCTAGCCTGAGCAGGAGAACAAGGCCCCTAAAGGGGGGATCCATGATCCAAGAGGATCTAGCCATTAATCCCCTTAGAAATAGACAAAATGTGAAATTTATTAGAGTTGACATTTGTTACATTGTAAGAAAATGAGTTCTAAGTGTTCGGTTTCAATAGAGAAATGTTCTATACGAACAGAGGCTGTTATGAGTGACCTATTTGAATAGATTTTTGAGTTAATTCAGACAAACCCAGTTCTGATAAGTCTATTCGAATATACTCAAAGATTTATTCTAATATACTTAGTTTTTAGTATTATGTTTGAACAAATAATTGTTCTTTTCGAATAGAGGTGCGACTTATTATAGTTTTTGGTCATTTGAAGGTCATTCTTATCCTATATTGTCACTAAGAAACTTGTAAGCTTTAAGAGGGCAAGGCTAGGCAAAGTAAAAGGGACCCAAAGATCTAGAGAAAAATCAAGAAATAAATTTATTGTAATTAATTTTGAACAATTGATGCTTTCTTTGGGATTTACCCACCAAATTGTGTTCTTCGCTTTAATTCATTGATTAGGATAATCTCTAATTCGATTATGGATTATATGAGTAATTTTATCACATAGCAGTTGTCTAATAATAGACATGTAATATTTACGTGTACAACTCCTAAATTTATATCTACCTAGTCATTTATTAAATAAATGTGACACTAATAGTGATTTTGTTTATATTTACAGATATCAGTCACATGATAAACAAGTCGTACATTTTTCTGGTTTTTAACGAAGAACAATGGTGATGCACTACAACAATGATTCTCATTTGAAGTTGTCAACCAAAGGCCCATGCATGGAAGCCCATTGAAGAGAATTAGATATAAATACTATTCTCATGAGTTATAATATCTATGCATGATTTTGGGCATTGTTTAGGGGATTTTATATTAATGGTGATATTTAGTAACCGGTCTAATACTCTATAAATAGGAGGGGAATTCTACCCATGATGGAGCATCTTGGAGTGTGTAAATCAAAGTTCAATAAGCAATAAAGTTCTCGTTCTTCTCTTGTTCTTGTCTTTTAATTTTATCGTAATAATAGTAGTATGACAATGATCAAAGGGATGAGCAGCTAATCTTCTTAGCCAAGGCTAAAGAAAGCTCTACCCAATGTAGCCTTAGTATAGATTTTGTACAAGAAAATAGGGCAGTTGCCACGGAGGACTTTTAGTTTTTGCCACAACTTTATCAGTGCCAAACTACTATAGTTAAAACCGTGGCTATTGGACCAAAACAGTGGCTAAAGCTTAAAAAAAAACTACTGATTTTGGCACGGATAAAACAAAACCATGGGTAAAGAGATGAAACTGTGGCAAAAAAACTAGCGCTCAAACTATTTTTTCTCCCGCATTGTTTTCCCGCACACTCTTATTGAATTTTAGCTATCCAATTAGAGGAGAAATCTCTTTATTCTCATCTCTCTGCTCGGTACTTCACAAATTTTAGTTTTTGATTCTCTCTCTCTCTCTCTCTTACTGACTCTTTCGATTTGTAGTGAGCCTTGGTTTCATTAATTATGAGTTATTTGATTTGTTGTGACCCTTGGTTTGATTCACAGGTACTTCACAAACCACCTACACTACAAATTCTCTGCTCGATACCTGTTTTGATTCACAGGTACTTCACAACCGCCTTGGTTTCTGTAATTATAGTTGTTTTGCTCTTTAATGTTTTATTATTTGATTTGTTCCAGTTTCAAATAAGGTTTCATTAACAACAACAAGTCATTCCTCAATCAAAAGGTACAATTTCTTTTACCCTAATTTTCATCTATTATTGATTTTGTATCTTCTAATTGTGTGATAAATCCCATCCCCAAATCCCAATTATGAGTTATATGATTCTTCTTTAACATTTTTATTGATAGTAAAGTTGGGATTAGACAAACCCTCATCTGTATATTAAGTAAATCGCTATTTTATTTATTTATAATCTTTATATAAAAGAACTAGTGCAATATGAATTTATTAAAATTTAAGATCTTTTTGCTAGGATAGTATTTTAACTTTCTCATACTACAGAGGATTCTCCTGGTACAAACCTCTTCCTTTATGAGGCTCACATGTGTATTGTGTTTTTCAAATCCGGCAAATAGAACATATTTTCCATATTTATTAATTTTTACCTAATCTATTCAACCACTTACAAGTTTCGTGATGTTTAGTTTTAATAAAATAGATATCTAGGCGAGGGTCATTTCGAGACTAATGAATAGATTAAATGGTGAATTAGGTTTTCATAATTGGGAACTAAGTTTGGACAAATGGATGTGAATGATTTATCTAGTGTTTGAATGAGGGTTGGGGCAATGCTGGAGATTTGTGATGTTAGTAAATAATTGGAGATTTTTAAGGTTTGAGTTATGATTTGATATGGGTTTTTGATTTCCAGAACTGGGTGTTGCTTATTTTGGGGGGAATTCTTTTGGTTAAGAATCAAGATCATTTCTTTAGGGGTTAATTAGTTGGCATTCAAGAAGAATCTAAATGAGAGAGTTTGGGCAACTGGTTTGTGGTTTGTAAGATTTGATCGTTGGTTGTTTATTTTGATCAGTCGAAAGCGAAAGTGAAGGGAGGGACTTATTTTAATAAACATGATTTGTATATATGGAGTTCGTCGGGATGATTCTGATGAGGAGACAGAGCTTATGAGTAATATCAAGTAGATAAGCATAAAAAAACATTCATTGGGCCAATTCATTCCTGAACATTGTATTGTTTCTACACTTTGAAATGTGGTAGAGATAATAATAAAAGGCAGTACACATTACCTTATTACTGATAGAACTAATTACTGAGTTACAGATCTACTCTATCTCATTCTTCGAAGAAGTAATGTTTCTGCCGAAGTGGCTGAATCTACTGCTAACTAGAACAAGAGTAATTACACCCCATGAATAGGTGACCAATGCTTTAATTATTGGAGGCACAAAGAGAGCAGCTAGAACTTTGGAGAGCTCTTCTAGTAACTAGATAAATGTGATTAGGCAGACAACCCCTTAAGAGCTTCCCTGTAAAAAATTGTTGCTTGAAAATAACATATGGAGGCCAGTACAGAACATACTGTCTTCCATGTCTTCCAAAAAGTCTTAACTCTTTTAAGTTTCAACAGTGAGGCAGTGGTGTAGTTCCCCACAGCAGAAAAAGTCCAAAAAAATTTATCTCCCAGCAGAGCATGAGGATATTTGAGGCAGATTGGTGAAGATAACTCCCAAGGAATCTTGCAGGTGACAAGGCACACACCATTTCCCATTATTAATTGCATTTGATACTTTGACATTAAGGTTGAGGAAAGAGTTGTGAATAAGCTGGGGGCTGAATCTCTCTTTCAAAATACCAAGTTTGTGCCAAGGAACTTTATAGAATAGTAGACCTAGCATATCATCTAAGATGCACAGTGAAGCCCCTGGCCTTCTTCACCTGGTATTTTCATCTCCCCCAAAAAATTCATTTTGATCTTATGAGCTTAAATCCATTTAGCCCATGGGCCCTCATGTTTCGTAACTATCTTGGAGGTTTACCTCATTATAGCAGCATGATTCCAACTTTCCAGTTTCCCTCATTATAAGAAAGGAACAGTTCTCTTCTTGGTGTTGTGGCCATGCCACAAAACGCTAGAGCAAACAGCTTTAATCTTGCTGATAACCAACTTAGGCAACATAAAGGAGTTGATCCAGTAAACGGAATGTTATGAAGCACTGATTTGATCAATTGAAGCATCCCTGCAAATGTAAGAAATCTATTGGTCCAAGTTTACGATCTAACCGCCATTTTTCAATCAGAGAGTTACAATTTCTCAAAGTGAGCCATGTAGAAATAAGAGGGAGACCCAAGTAGTTAAAAGGCAAAGTATCTTCAAAGAATCCAAGGCATATCATATATTTTTCTTCCTCAGTAACCCCAGAGAAATCGATAGAGAATCCTCCACAGGATTTACTCTCAGGCAATCGCATCATTATAGAACACATTTTCCCATTGCCGTGCGATAAAAGGCATACAAATTTGATGGTTCAGGAAGATATTTTAATAAAGAATGGGATCTAACAGAAGGTAGTGGTAGGGGGTTTTGTTGGTATCATGTAGAGCTTCTAAGAGGTAATCAGAAGCTCTTATTATCTGCACAATATTGTTGATGGTAATGCTTTCTTGTTTAGGCCCAACAATAATATTAAGCGACTCTTAGACGTGGGCATCAGAAGCTTTGTTGCATGGCCCAAAAGCATGATTACTTTTTAGAATATGAACTTTTTTAGTTAATTAGATCTTGTCAGCTTTCATTTTTGTAAACATGGGACAGTGTTAGTTACTTTTGTATAGACGTTACTAGCTTTTGATGCTTATAATCATGTTTCTTAGTTTATTTTCTATTGAAAGATATGAATGTCAAGTATTAACATGTATAAAATTACCTATTTTACGCAATTAGGTAAACCTTTTTTAACTTTGCCTATGCAAAGTTGTTAAAGTTTTGCATTGCCGGTTCCAAGCCTGGGTAAAGGAGGAGGGAAAGAGGTGAGATTATATACTTGTGACTGGCATATGTAAACTATTTATTCATATTGATTACTATGTGTTTTAATATATGTGCTCACTTTATTATAATTTATGAAGGTTGGAAATAAAACAAACATCAAGGGAACTTAGGAAACCCCAGCCCTGGTCTGGTTGAAGCTCGAGTTTATGGCAGAGATGAAGATGGTACACCATTTGAGGAGCTTCAGGTATAAGACAGAAGTCCAACACATGAAAACATTGCTTTAAAATTATATAAAACTCGCAGGTTAACTAACTTTATCTTAATTAGATTCTCGGGCACAAAATTTTGGTTTTAGAAGCAAGCAATATGGATCTACATTGGGATCTTCAAGAACGCCAAAAAAGTTGTGAATATCTATCACAGCGTGCTGTCGAGGCTCAAGTATGCTATTTTTCTATCATATTTGATAACGAGTCTTACAAATTAATGTATATTGCTTTCTTTTAGCAACTCATCCACAAATTGCTTTTCTTGGTTGTATCTGTTGGTAACTTCTTGAAACCGTGCCAATGTCTTTCGGTATTCTATCTCAAATGGTACAGCTCATTTCTCTTCCTCAAAATTTGAGCCTCAAACTTTTTAAGCTTTACTGTAGTATCCTCAAATGTTTTTGCACATAGAACCTCAATGGTGCAAAATAGGTTAGCTCAATTTTTTGCTTTGTATTTAATCTGTTTATGCTTGTGACCATTTGTACTCTTCTAAATGAAACTAATTTCTACTTTTGATTCTATTTGACAAACTTTTTAAACTTTCTTTTACAGGATTACGATCTGGTGATGTTGTACGTGTCCAAAATTTAAGGATTCTAAGGTGAACTGTTGCGTTTGCAAAGCTTGAACAACAACACACATCGCAATGATTTTCTTGATTGCATTGATATGGAGGATGATGCACTCCGTTCATGAAATGCATATCATGATTTTTCATCTGGTTGTGATGCTAAAGTTGTGGACTCTACTGGTACACTTTTTACTGCATGCTTTTATTACATAAATCCTCTATTAACATATCTATAAATATTTTAAGAGCTCTTTTAGTATCTTATTATCTTAATCCATGTTAAAACTGCATGACTAAGTATGTCTTAACCTAATATAACGGTCACACATACTGCTTCCCTACAAGTTTTTTGCTAGTAACAAATGTTGTCCACGAGGTTAGTTGGCATTGTTAGCTTTGGTGAGTGTTAGCATTCGGAATGATATTTATTTATATTTGCTAGGTGTCTCGTATCTTTCTTCTTCTTTTTTTTCTTTTTCTGATGCTACTCTATTCCAGCATTACTTAAGATATAAAAGTATGACATGTAGTCAGGGAGAAATTAAAGTAGTCCAGAGATGCTAACATCTCTTTTTTTTATGGGGTTAGAGATGTTAGTAGGATTTTTTAAATCGCTTTTTTTGGTTGAATTGTCTAAAAAAAAAATTTGATTTCTAGCGGTTTTTAATGCAGGTGATGTTGAAGAAGTCGAAAAGGAGTTGGAACATTCTTCCCTCCAGGATAAAATGGACAAGGAGCTTCAAGAATTGTATAAAGCAAGAATCAGAGCAATTCAGAATGTGGAAGGCTTCACGGGAAAAGGAAGTTCCCCAGGTAAAGTATACTTATAAATAGAACATATCTAATTACTTACATTGTTAATGCTGACCATCAAGGTTGTATCGTGGACTCTTATTCAACGTTTGGATCAAGAGTCAAATATTCCAATCAACACTGTTAAAGAGAACGGAGTTCAATTCAAAGCTTGCTGTTGTACTTTCCTTGATGGATGAATGCTTCATGCCTACATTTGATCGGCAAAGTGGTATTAATATGATACAGAGTGTTTTATATAACTGCAGGTAGGTATTTTACTAGTACTTTCTTGATCTTTTTTTGGGGATAACTTATAAATAATTGTTAATGTATCTGTATGATGTCGTAGAACCTTCAAATGTTCATAGAATTTGAACCACATTGTCACAAATAATATGGAGAAGTTGCTGCTCTGTAGAATTAAATTTTCAGATTGGAGGTTTTCTTGTTGCCTCATTTTAATATGTCCTTATGTTAGTAGATAAATGCCCAATGCTTATAGGGTAACTGCAGGGGTGGGGGAAGCATTGGTATATATAGAGAATATGGGTGCACTTTAGGCATGGAAAGAAAAATTATGTTTATCAAACTCGTACGCTATTTTAAATCTTCTTTGCCACTGCACGCTATTTCTCAATAAGGCTTTTAAGTGATATTTCTTTCTTTCTTGTAGATCGAACTTTAACCAGCTCAATTACGGTGGCTTCTTCACCACAATTTTGGGGAGGGGTGATGAAATCATCTCTGCAGCATCTATCAGGTAGATTCTCTCTCATGGGTACCCATCTAGAGCTTTTGTTGATAATACTAATTTTACTTGTCTCAACAAAATTTATCCAACTCCAAAATTCTTCCTTCTACTCCATCTGTGTTACCACACTCTTTCCTCCCAGACATTCTTTATAATTTCCTGCAACCATCAACGTCAATCCATAAATTAAAAGTATTTGAAAGAAATTTTACAGTTTCTAAGATTTTGAGTGAGATTAACCATCATAAAACTATTTCTGAAACACCAGCAGTTGTAAACTCAGACTTAGTGGTAGAATCTGGGAAATTGTTTATCTAGCTTTCATTAATCAAGGCCTATCAATCTTAGTCATGATCCCATCCTGGGTACATTATTTGTTTAACCATGTGTACTTACGTAAACTGTATCTCATGTCCATCGTGTTGATATCACTCAAGTAACTTTGATGCTTTACGAAAGTTTCAGTAGCAACTGGCCTTTCTCCCTCCTTATCATCATTACCAAAAAAACTGAATTGAAGTCCTTGCTAATAGCCAGGGTTTGTTGTAGAACCGTTTGATGTGTTAGAGATGTTTCCACTCCCTGCGACACTATTAGAGCCATACACAGCAGAAATGAGTGTACTCGTTTGGGAGCTTTCTACTATGCAATGCATAACTTGAGGAAAGACTCCTGTAATAGTTACATCACAAATCAGGGATCACAGTAGACCAAAATTCTACCGGTATTAGTACTTTCTGCATTACTAACACTTTGTCGGGTAGGGCAGATTTTGCTAATAACAGTTCTCACATTAACCTTTTAAAGTTTGGCTCCACTAACCCAAGAAAGGGCACTTTACGAAGGCTCAGTATATTTTGAACTTCTCCCATGGTTTTGTTCTAGATTTAGTCAAGCTCACCTTAATTGTGATGTAGTGGGACAGACTGATATGTTGAACCACCCAGTAATGCAGGATAACTATATTCCAATCTGGAAGAAGAACAAAGTCATAAGTCAAAATACTCCTCCCTATACCAGTAGCTACCTACAATTATATTTCTTTCTTTGTGAAATTTATTTTTATGACCAGGGATGTCTGGTAATGAAAACCATTCAGGAAATTTTGTGAATCCAGAATTAGGCAATTAGCCAACCATCATTCATTATTTTGATCACTTATCTTTTTATATATTTATCAGTTTGTAAAACATCAATCCCTGAGCTTTCGCAATCCATGGAAAAAGCTATTGATGGTCTACGTAGCCGTTATGGTATCCTTTCAGCTTGAATTTAACAACTACTCTGTGAGTATTACTTGTTATAGTTTTCTCTGTTACTTTTTTTTGTGGAATTACTATCATAGATTAATAGTATAAAATTTTTTCGTTTCTGCTTTCCTAGTTTATGTTAACTTTCGTACTTAATTAATATATGTGATTTTTTAGACTCTATTCGGTTATATGTCATAGTAGAATTGTTAAAATCCTAGTTTCCATTTCTGTGTAATGCGAGAACATATTTCAGTTTTTTATAGTGTACAAGGTAAAAGTGAAACCACTTGTAGGTCACATTGTAGTTTGCAGGGATACAAAGCAAGCCTTAGATGGTGATGATAAAATGGGTAATATGGTTGCCCATGATGTTCAAGATATAACTAAGGAAGATGGTGAGATAATTGAAGCAGTTGAACATTTAAAGGTTGATACCATTGTCCCTGCATAAAAAAGCACTGAGCAAGCAAAGGATGTACAGGCTCATCAAGCCGGACTCATGGAACAAAAGGCACAAGAAGGGTCTGTGAATGTTGTGAATGCAGATTTACCTACATCTGAGGGCGATACTGATACTGGGTATGTCCCAGACCTGGATAGAGGCTTCTAATCTGATATTGAGCATTATATAAGTGCTTGTGCTACTCCAGTAAAGAAACCAAGGGTCACATCACGAATGACTATAACAGTTAATGGAATCATTAGAATATGTGATCAATGAATTTTGACGGGGCCATATGACGCAGCTGCTCAAGATCATGTGAAGTATGATATTATCGTGTTAATTAGGCTTAGGATAGGAGCAACACCTTTTATTAGTGTTATCAGAGATATCCTTCGCGGGTTACAGCTTACGGTATGTGATTTTGTACGTCTCCCAATTCTTTTACATTTCCTAAATACTATTTTCTTAACCGGGATTTGTACTTCTTTTCTTTTTTTTCTTTTTAAGTATAATTAATGAAGAATCTGGTGATACTAGATGTTCAGCAAAAGTGTATTTCTATTGGGTTACAAGAGAACAAAGCTCCTTTGAATGGTTTAAAGATGTCATGAAGGAAATTTCAAAGACAACCCCAAGGCTGGTAAATTCTTCTAGATGATAACATTATCTTTCACCATTATCGCCTCCAATTGATGATGAAGATTTCAGTGACGACCTATTCTAGAATTCAGAAATAGGTTATTCAAAGATGTTTAGCAGATTCATCACATCTATAACATGACCTTTACTTACTGTAGTTTGTGAAAGTTTATCTTTGATCAACCACCAAAGCTTTAGATATAAACTCCGTACAGTCATCTTATTCTGCTGTATTACCCTTGTTTTTTGTAGCGGATTCGTCGAGAAAAAAATAAATAATAAACGAGTTGCACATTTCGTTTCTTTTTATCATGAATTTATGTTTATGCTTGAAAGTTCAGTTGCTTTACTTTAACGTCTCTAGAGATGTGAAAGCCCCACTTTATAGTTTCTTTTGTGTGGTTCATGTTATTGAAGTGCGTATCATGGTTTTCCATGGGAAAAAAAATTATAATTTTTATTTATTTATTTATTATATGTTTTTTCCACGGATTTTGTAATGGTAAAAGTAGGTTTCTACCACGGATTTTTCTGTGTTCAAAACATTATAATTTTTTATTTTTTTTTTATAAAATTTATAATTTATAATTATTATTTATTATATGTTTTTGCCACGAATTTTGTAGTAATAAAACTATGCTTCTGCTACGGATATTTCCACGGCAAAAAAAGTTTCTCATTTGCCACAGATTTTTCAGTGGCAAAAAATAACTTTTTGCCACTGTAAAAATAGTGCCAAAACTTTAGCCACCCCATCAACGCCCATGACCCTAGCCACGGTAAAAACAGTGGTAAAAAACCCTTTTGCCACTGATATTTCGGTGGCAAATACAATTTTTTTTGTAGTGATTGTGTAGCTTAGTTAGAGTAATTACTTTCTTTTTATCCCGGGATATTGCATATTCATATTCCTTCGTCCTATGCTTGACCATAGCCAGGATTAGGAAGAATAATGAATCTATGTAACCATCTTGTTGGACCATAACAAGATAAGTTAAGAACATGAAGATGAGAGCATAATCCATACTTATCAACCAGACCATGGTTGAGTAAGTTGGTTTATGGGTAGTTCCCAATTACTAAATCTCTTGTATCTTCTGATGTATTGCGTATGCCCGACCAACGATATGCGATACGGGAACTCGTAATTTACATAAATTATTTATGCTATCTAACAGTTAAAAAGGGTGGAGTGGAATCGATGCCTTAGTTTCCACTCCAATTTATCTTGTAATTTGTTTCGTTTTTCTTTTTGTTTCAAAACCTACACAAACTCATTGTTATAGGATAAAACTAGTAGCTTGAAGTATAATTCGCACCACAAGCCTCTAGGGATACAACCTTGCTTACCCTTGTACTTAACGGTACATCGTGCACTTGCGGGTCTTCTAAGACGTCGGTTTATAATCGATCAAGTTTTTGGCGCCGTTGCTGAGGACTTGCAAAATTGTATTTTATTTTCGAGTTATTTTGTTTTAAGCTAATTTTTCTTTATTGTTTTTATTTTCTTCTTTTTTTTCTTTTCATTTTTTTGGATCCTAAAACAAAGTAATTGAGTCATTGGCTCAAACTCTCATGGCGCTACAGTAGCTGTGAAGTTTGTCCCTGAATGTTTTACGGCTATTTATCATCTGTACTTCACAGTTGGGAAATACATTTCCTACAAATTTTTAAGATAATTCAAAACCCTTTCCGAATTGCTATAGATCATAATTTTTTGTTTAGTCGTTTGTGAGTTACTGTCTTTTGAAAAAACAGTAAAAAATAGTCTTTTTAAAGGATTCCGTGCTTATTAATCACTTGTTTTGAGCAGTAGGGAAGCTAAATTCTAGAAAACTTCCTTCTTGAATGTCTTTCCTTTCTGAATTATCTTTCCAAATTGATATTATTTAATGTTCTCTCTCAGCCGAGCTGAAAGATGTGCTCATTTGAAAATCAGGACATCATATACTACAATCAACTTGAAAATTGAATTAATATTGTTGTCGCAAGTTCATTAATCTTTTTTCTCTTATTTTGCAGGATAGTCACAAAGTTGGAAACGAGACGGACAATTCACAAAGCTAAAAGCATCAACAAATCCATCCTTCTTGTGCCCCCTAAGTGAAGGGGCACATCTTTCTTTCGCCCACTAAGTGAAGCGGCGGTCACAGCTACACCGAGAAACACTTCCCGTAGGTTGGTACTTCTTAAAACTTGACATCAAGAAAGGTACATATCCGCTCTGCCCCGGAACTAGGACATATAAATTCCTGTGGACTATGCAAATACACGCTGCTCTAATAAAAAAATAACTGTGGTTGGATTGACTTATTGTTGTGTTTAGTATTTTTTTTCATTACAACATTAGTAAAGGTAAAAACTGTTAGAGACTTGCGGAATTTTATCACCCATAAAGCTCTTCAACAAGTGGATCCACCCATTCGGGATACGAAGAAATTCGAATCAGACAAAAATTAAACGTCCCGGACCTCAAAATAACTGTTTATAAAAAAGAGTAGCAAGATTCCTGCGGGATTTCATCACGCGTACCAGACCGGACTACAAACACGGGTTTATAGGATATGGCCCCAGCCTAGCGCCGAGAAATACTGGTTGTAGGTTTACGATGTCACCATTCCGAGTGGTGATGTACAATAAGGCGACTCACTCTGGCGTGAGGACTGAACATCTACTTTAAATTGGTACTAGCATAGTGATGCAGGGGAGTATAGGAACCAAAGCCTTTTGCTATCTTACTCATTTTGAAGATAGAAGAATATAGGGGAGACCTATTTATTACTTCTAAAAAATATTGATGTGCTAGAGTTTAGGCTTGATTGGTTATTTATTGCATTGGGTGTTGCTTTTATTTTAAAATGTCATACATGCAAGAACATTGAATTCATACAGCTCACAATTCGACATCTCGCAGCAACCTCAAAATCATTTTAAATTATTGGATCACCAAAGTTCACAATACGTGGAACCTTTCCCATCTTATTCATATATGCAGGTCCATCAGTCCGTCCAATCATCTAATCAGTTCCTACCTGCTCCACCCAAACCATCTTTAGAAGATACCCATGCTCTTTTTATGCAACAATTAATGGAAAGCCAAAAACAATCAATAGAAATCCAAAAACAAGCGTTGCAATTTTAGTAACAAATGATGCAATTTCAACAACAGACTTTGGGAAATCAAAATTCTACGACCCAATCTATCTCTAGATTAGAGACTCAGATAACTCAGTTATCAACTACATGGAGTGAAATAGAACATGAAAAACTTTTAAGCAATGAAGAAAAACAATCCGGAGTTAAATCCCCTTGTGATTTAGAATCGGATGAATTCAAGCGCAATCAAGGAATGTTTTCATCGTGGGGTGAATGGATACCATATTGCGAGACAGATTTAGAAGATGAACATTTTAAGGTCGACGATCATATCTCACAAGAAGATCTTGAAAAAGCAGCTATCATGTATAATATAATTATTTCTCAATCACTTCTAAATTCAGCCCTTAACATTCAACCACCGATGTCACCATCCATCATTTCATTTGTTAACCCAATAAATTGTTTCGAAGAAACTTTGACCGAGACTGAATATTTTTTCCTCTCCCCTAATAAATTTTTTGACGATGATGATGACGAGATAAAAATACGAATATATAGAATCACCATCTCATTATATGATAATATGTGAGGAATTTGTAGATGATGAAATTTGTACCAAAGTAAAGAAATTAGAAATTGTTGAACCTATTGTAGATGTTATCAACTTGTCATTTCCTTCTAAGTCTCTTTATGAGTCACCTCAACCTTGCATTGAGCCCCGTCCACCTGATACAAATTGCAATATTGAAAACCAGTGGGTGGATGACCCTTCTTTACAGGCTATACCACTATTATTGGGGCTGATTCGGTTTTGGTTACTCCTTCACCAACCATACCTATACATATGCCTACATCTCCATTTCATGAGCCTAATGGGGGTACTACGACCATAAATGATTTTTAGGATTTGTACGGAGATAATTCTTGTTGTATTTCTGTTAATGAATGTTTAAATTATTTTAAAGACTCGAATGATCCTGAGATTTGGGAAATCGTACAATCATTAGCATCTAAAAATATGTTCTAACTTGGCCATGTCCTTAAGCCAATGAATATCCACGTCAATGAGTCCCTTGAGATAAGTTGTGATTTTAGGCACATAAATTTTAAATGTCTGTTAGAGTGAATTGTTCCCCGATCCCCACATCTACAAATATGTTATATAGTTTTTCTTTTACTAAAAGAAAATATCTTTTTGAAAAATTATAATTTTGGGGATGCCTCACGGACTTGCTTTGTCAGAACCACCTATTACATTTTTTAGAATATTAACGATAACATGGGGGTTTTGAAAATATTTAAAGAAAGTATCTTTCCAGGAAAATCGAGTTTTGAATCCAGTACATTTTCGGGGATGAATACTTGTATACCAATCTTCTTATTTACTGCAACACGTATTAATCATATGATTGCATTAAAAATTCTAAAGGAAAATAGGTTCCCTGGGTATGTATTTGTTTTATCTTGGAGAAAATGGTTTTTCTTAACTTGTCTAAGATTTTCAACTTGGAATCATCAAATTAAAGACAGTTTTCAGAAGAAAAAAAATTTCATAGAGAATTAGTTTTAAACTCTCTCTGGTTTTTATAAAATATATCTGCCCAATTAGGGGCTAATATTAAGGATCACCATTCATGTGTTATCTGGTTTTTGAAAGAGAATTTGCAGCCAGGATAATACATCACCTTTTCAACTTCGTACCCTTCCAGTCATATTGAAAATTTTAAGCTTGAGGGTGCATTCGTCTGGCTGAAGATAGTTAACGTAGGGCTTATTGGGAGGCAACCCATGATAAATTCAGGTGAGAAATTCTAGTTTTTATTCCTCCATTTTTTTTATGCTCTCAAACATTGAGGGCATAGTTTCATTAAAGTTTGGGGGTAGGAAACCATTTCTTTAAATATTTTTTGAAGAAAAGTGAAATAATGACACTTTGACAATTTATGGTATATTTTTTACGAATATCCAAACACTTCAACTGATTTTACCTTGACATAAATATTATAGAAAAACCTAAAATTTGAAATTGTCCTAAGTATACACTAGAATATTTTGGAATATCTTAACATAGATTTACTATTTTTTTATTAGCGACTAATTCAAGTTAACTTGGCATATTTTAAAAACGTGCACTTCACTGTAGTTTTGCAATTAATACCTTCAATAGATTTTTGCTCAGTATAAGAAAAATTTAGCATTTATGTTAGGAATAGTTTGCTACAAGGGAGACAACTGCCTAAGAATGAGTTCATTCCTAAGAATAAATAATAAGCCAAATGTGTTCTAAAAACTTTTACGCTGCAAGGCTACTCGCATGATTAAGAACTGAAAGAGGAAAATTTATCACAAATCTTGAGTTTGACCATGAATTATGTGAAAGGAGCATAAGAAAATGTTACTTGTGAGAATCCTGAGTCTAGGTCATGATGGGGCACCACACCCTGGCAACCTGTGCCAACTGGCAGGGATTGTCAACCAAAAACTCCTTGTTATGGAGGCTTCACTTAGAAACAAAAAACTTAAAAGAAAAGGCTTTCAAACAAAAAAATAATATAAAATTCTATGAAGATGAATTGACTAAGGCACTTGTCGAGCTGACCGTTGAATTTATTCCATTGAGAACTAGACTTCCCAAAACTGAGTAAATTATTCTAGACAACGTATTAGGCGATAAAACTATTTTTATTGTACACTTAAATATAGCTAATGCAAAATACTTGAATCTCTTTCTAATCTTGAGGTAGTACCACGAGTTTCGGATAAACTTAAAATATTTTTTGATATATTTGGGAGAATAGCAAGTTTAATGATTTTTTCATTGGTATATTTTTGTCACATCTATGTAAGATTAAGTTCACAGGAAATGAGTCATGTGTATTCTAGAATTGTTTAAAATGTCATTATTGACTTTTGTGGGTATAGTTACTGCAAACCCTCACGAGACAACACTCGTCCACCAGGCTAAACTTGGGGGTTTAACGGCTTGTTGCACATGCTAAATGCAACCGCGTAATATAATTTTTGGGGTATTCAATAGACACGTAATATTTACGTCCACAACTCCTAAATTTATATCTTCCTAGTCATTTATTAAATAAATGTGACACTAATAGTGTTTTTGTTTGTATTTATAGAAATCAGTCACATGATAAATAATTCATATATTTTTTCGGTTTTTAACGAAGAACAAGGGTAATCTACTCCAACAATAATTCTCATTTGAAGTTGTCAACCAAAGGCCCATGCATGGAAGCCCATTGAAGAGAATTAGATATAGATACTATTCTCATGAGTTATAATATCTATGCATGTTTTTAGGCATTGTTTAAAGGATTTTATATTAATGGTGATATTTAGTAACCCTTCCAATACTCTATAAATAGGAGGGGAATTCCACCCATGAGGGAGCATCTTGGAGAGTGTAAATTAAAGTTCAATAAGCAATAAAGTTCTCGTTCTTCTCTTGTTCTTGTCTTTTAATTTTATCGTAGTAATAGTAGTATGGCAATGATCAAAGGGATGAGTAGCTAATCTTCTTTGCCAAGTCTAGAGGAAGCTCCACCCAAAGTAGCCTGAATGTAAATTGTGTAGCTTAGTTAGAGTAATTATTTTCTCTTTATCCCAGAATATTGCATATTCGTATTCCTTCGTCTTATGCTTGACCATAGCTAGGATTAGGAGGAATAATGAATCTATGTAACCATCTTGTTGGACCATAACAAGATAGGTTAGGAACATGGAGAAGATAACATAATCCATACTTATCATCCAGACTATGGTTGAGTAAGTTTGTTTATGGGTAGTTCCCAATTACTGAATCTTTTGAATCTTTTAATGTATTGAATATGCCTGACCGATGATATGCGATACGGGAACTCGTAATTTACTTTAATTATTTATGCTATCTAACGGTTAAAAAGGGTGGAGTGGAATCGATGCCTTGGTTTCCAGTCCAATTTATCTTGTAATTTGTTTCGTTCTTCTTTTTATTTCAAAGCCTATACAAACTCGTTGTTATTGGATAAAACTAGTAGCTCGTAATATAATTCGCACCACAAGTCTCTAGGGATATGACCCCGTTTACCCTTGTACTTAACGGTACACCGTGCACTTGCAGGTCTTTTAAGACGTCGGTTTATAATCGATCATCTAAGTATCAAGTACCTGTGGAGAATATTGAAGAGTTTTCTCAAGATTTCTTGGACTTGATATGGGTAGGCTCAACGTCTATTAACCTTCATTTAAATATGAATGATAGTCTTCGCATTACGATTTTTCTAAATTTTGAAATGACATGTACCTGGTAAGTACATATTGCAAGCCGCTAATGAAAATGTAATTCCTATACGACTCATCGTTTATTTGCCATTTACACACCAAACTCATCAAATAAAGTAAATCTTTTGAAAGTTATTGGGGTTGTTAGCCCGTTGTCTACGCTACAAATCAGAGGCCAAAAGTTCTAATAAATTTTTTTTTGTGAACCGCGTTTGTCGTCCTATTAGTCGTAGAGTGTCAGTTTTAGGTGTAACAACGCAAATAATAAATACCTTGTATTGTTTTTAAAAACCAAAGGATGGCCATACGATTTTTTACAAAATTGTGAACCGGGGTAAAATAGTTTTTCAAAAAATGATATAGTGCGGGGTGGGAGATTGTAGGATTTATTCTCATATCTGTCAAAATATCTGGTTTGATCGGCTTCACAACACATACGGTATATATCATTAGTGATAGGTTGGTTGTGCCCCCAAGTGTTGCACGTAATACAAGTCAGTGGGACCCAGGTGTTACAATTGTTAGGTTAGAAGAGCTTAATGGGAAGGCCACTTTAGCCTAGTGTTATATCTACAAGGGGAGGTCCCTTTTGGTCTACACGCCGGTTACCACTTATTAAGTGCTAGTAGACATCGAGAGAAGACTTCTTTCTCCAAAACCTTAAAAAATAAAAGTTTAAAAATTACATTATTTCTTGGTTAATTGCATGAGATTAGAATAAAGATCCAACAACTATTTGGTCCAATTACATGAGGTCCAAATATTTGACTCACGAAATGAGCCCCGTTTTTTATCATTAGAATTCTTGAATATGGGCCGATCTAAAAGGAGTCTTTCCTTCTATTCAAGCTCAATCCAAATGGATTGTGGGAGATGGTTCTAAATCAAATTTTGGACTGATGAGTGGTTATCTGAAACTTTTCAGCAATCACTTAATATTCCTGCATCTACACTTAAAGTCCTAAAGGCCAAAGTTCAAGACTTCATCAACAACAATTCATGGTATGAAATTAGAAATACTACTCTTAACTGTTTCTGGTGGAGTTGATAAGCTAGTGTGAAAGCATACTGTTGTTGGTACACTCACATTTAAAGAAGCTTATGACCAGGCTAGGATATGCAGTAACACCATTAACACTCGGGTAAGTCCATTTAGACACCTTTTATTCTCTCTAGAAGGTCTATCTTTGTATGGAAGCTCCTTTATGACATGGTTCTCACTAATGGGAACCTAAGAACTCAATGCATTGGTAATGTTTCAAGTTATTCTCTTTGTGAAGTCCCTTCTTCAGATGAAACTGTGCAACACCACTTCATGGAATGTGCTTATGCAAAGATCATATGGCAATGGATTGGTGCGACATTTGGCTGAAATTTCTCACAAACCTATAATATAGTTACAATGGTTTGATTGGGTCTTAAACATACTTTGAATAATCAGATTGGGAATTTGCGGCTTACCGCTATTATCTAAGGATTCTGGAATATTTGAAAAGCAAGAAATCCTTTTAGATTTGATAACAATTTCGCGACAACAACTCAAAGCATTGCTATTTTAAAGGGATGGATTTTAGATGCTAATATCCCCTCGAAGGGTACTACGGTTACGGATGACGAGGCCATATTAAATTTTTTTGGTATTCAAGGAAGACTTTGGAATGCCCCTTTAATTTAACAACTTTCTTGGACTCCTCTGAGTTCGCCTTATATGAAGCATAACATGGAAGGTTCCTCTAAAGGCAACCTATGCCCTTCTGGTATTTTCAGAGGCTCTAATGGGAAATTCTTGGGTGTATGTGAAGTTTCGATTGGCAATCACAATGTCTTATATACGGAGCTTGTGGCAGGCATTACCTCTCTTGAGCAAGCTAAAGAAATGCATATTCACCGCTTTTGGCTTGAATTGTAGTCATGGACTGCCATAGGTATGCTCGCCAACAAAAAGTTAGAAGTACCATGGAAATTTAAAAATAGATGGCTTACTTGCTTGCACTACATCCGATCTAGCAATTTTAAATTTTCCCATATCTTCAGGGAAGGCAACCCGACAGTGGATTTTTTTTTCATATTTTCCCATCATGGTCATTCTTATCGCTCCTACGTTTACTTGGTGGCTTACAATGCCTGGCTTTGTAAGTTCTTTTCTATTTCATGATGTACTTAATTTACCAAGTTTTAGATTTATATGAGGTGCCCCCCCCCCTAGGAATTGCTAAAAGCGTGTAACAGTAACTCATACTATTACTTCCCTCACGCTTGTAGGTATGGGTCGCCTTATCTTGTTCTCTTTTGTATTTTCTTTTTATTTCAATAAAAATTATTTTGCCTTAAAATAAATATATTATTGATTGGTACTAGTTATTTATTTGATAAACAAGTAAAAGGTATATGGACGTTACGTGCAGATCTAGAGATGTATACGAGTTAATATTATATGAAAGGTACTCATTTGTGATTTTAGTACCTATTTGCAGGGAAGTAATGGCTCAACTTTCCAATGCCATGCATCCGCACCAGTACCACTTCCAACTAATCTTGTATATTGGAAATAAGACTTAGGGTTTTTAGGATTCCATGTTTTATGTACTCGATTGCTGAATGTGCATTTAAGGTTTTACTATATCTTTGGAGGAAAAAAATGTTGTAAGTTTTGAACAATAAGATTTAGGGCTTCATAATTCTTAATTTATGTTAAGAAGTTTACCCTACTACTAGCTTCTTGCTTCATTTTCCTTTTATGGGTTAAAAGGGGGTACTACGGGTTTTTGACGATTAACATCCATATGATGTGGTTTTTGGTTAAAACGCCAAATTATTAACATCTCCATAAAAACTTAATATCATATTATACATTGCAAAATAATAAATAAAATTGCAGCAAAGGTACTTCTGTTTTATTTGTTTGTGTCAAGCATAAATACATGGTGGATTTTAAATGTTGTTAATTTTTTGTAGAACTTTCGAAATTAACGTGAGATGCATTACAAACTCATAATTATATACTTCCAAATTGTTGAAGATTGTGAAATTTCGTAAGTAGATCTTCACGAAGAATAAAGATTCGGGTAGCACAAGCAATTCATTATTGAAGATCACGGGAGTTACGGTAAATTAGATTTCTAGTGGGAGATTGTTGCGAATGAGTTTGAATTGGAGTTCATGGAAGTTTACTACGTTTGCTAGAAGAACGAGAGTTGAAAATGAAGAAAAAAAATGAAATGAATTTTTTTTGATGTTTCTGTCCGAGCACCCTGCTCAAACAGTGGAGGTAGAATAGTTGTCTGTACCATTGACTACATCTGTTTGAATAGAGAAATCTCCATTCGAATAAAAAAGCTATTTGAAGGATCCGAACCTTCCTATTTCAACAGAGAAACAGGGGTCGATCCAGAACTTTTGTTATGTTATTTTTAAAGATTGTTAACTTGCCTCGTGATTCCAACTTTGAGCCCTAACGCTAAAATCCTCCCAAGTATATAAGGGATACCTAAAGTATTTCTATAATGTCTAATATGAGTTTAACTTTAGTAAGAAAAAGTTAGAGTTTGAGAAATTCTATTAAAGCTTTGAGAAAGCTTGAGAGAGATCGTTGTAACCTTGATTATTTCATAATGAATTGTTCATCGGGGAGTGATTTTTACCCACATCCTTTTTTCTTTGTATATAAATCAATGTGTGTGCGTGTTTGATCTCATTGTTGGTTAATTTATCAATTGGCATTTCCACGTATTGCTCATAGGTGAGGTATTGGGATTAACTCCCCTAATTCCAAACACAGAGCCCCTAGCTTTCTCTTATAGGTTTCATTTTGATTAACCACTCCTTATTTTGCCCCACCAATTTCCAGAAATTGGTCCTCCCAACTTTGGAGATTTCAAAAAACAATTTTGGACTTATGGCGTGTGCTCTTGTTTGCTTTCGATTTCTTCTTGAGTAAATATGAGTATACCCCCCATACGTGTACACCAAATAGACATTGACCCCCATATTCGCTAAACTAGCTTTTACCCCCTATTCTCGCCTGTGCAGTCAGTCCACCCTGATTGACTGCCATTGACTCCGATTGACTAAAGTCATTTTTTGAAAAAACCAATAATACCCTTTTGTCATATAGCCGTTGAACGAACGATGGCTTCTCTTATTCTCTCTGCTTTTCTTCTTCTCTAAGCTTTCCTTCTTCTCTTTGCTCCTCTTCTCCTTTCTGCTTCTCTTCTTATCTCTGCAAGTACTCTTCTTCACTCTGCTCTCGTTGATTATCTTATTCTTCTCTCTAGTTTTGGTTTGAAGTTAGGGTTCCAAAGCATCTACAGAAGAACTGAGAAATGGGAGGTTGAGAACATCAATTTGTCACCAATGTGGAGGTAATACTCCTATAAACTCTGTTAATTTAAAGAAAAACACTTCAATTTGATTATTGCAATAAGTTTTTTTTGGCTAATATTCATAGTGGGGTTAGGAGACGAATTGCAGATGTAACTATGGGGCGTTTAAGCTAATAAGTGTTTTTGGTTTTTTTCTTTTAACAGCTATGCCCAATGTGTGATCAAGCTGGGCATAATGTTAGTTCTTGCCCATAGATTTATTCAAAGTACAAAGTAAACAATTGCAATGGTATCAGGAGGTTGCTTACATCTAGAACCCAAAGTAACCCAAATAGAAAATTTCTCTCATGTCAATTCACACACCCTAATTTATTTCAGTGGCTATCTGATGTTATTAATGAGTTTAAAAATTTAACTAGTTCATCTAGCCTTGCAGGATGCTATAGATGTGGGTGGTTGAACCACTGGGTGAGAGAGTGCCCATGGACACTGTCAAATTGTAAAAAGTTAGGGTGCAATGATGTAATGAAGCTATTTACATCTACTAAAGAAAGTTCATATGGTTTAAAGTTCTTAAAATGCCAGAATGTCCAATGTGGGAAGTTTATGTGGTTGAAGGATGCCATTGATGCTGATGAGAAGGTAAAGGAAGAAGAAAGGAAGAAGGTGGTACAAAATGTGAAAATTACAGTTAAGATGAACATAGATGATTTAATTAGGGATTTTAAGGGAAAGACTACCTTATTGGGTAAAGACTACCTTATTGGGTAATATTGGCTTGTGCATTACTTTAACAAAAAGATTGTATCTTGCAGACTTGTGTACCTTGTTATTTTCTAGTAATGTGAAATATTTGCTTTATTTACCCCTTTAATCCTCAAGGTGCTCTATATTTAAATGGTCTCTAATGATTACTCCTGCACAATAAAGAAAAAAAGAAGTTACTTGAGATCTATAAGCACTGCACTGCACTGCACTGTCTAAGTTACTTGAGTACTATAAGTATGATAGGCACGTAATATTTACGTGTAGAACTCCTAAATTTATATCTACCTAGTCATTTATTAAATAAATGTGACACTAATAGTGCTTTTATTTGTATTTACAGAAATCGGTTACATGATAAACAAGTCGTACATTTTTTCAGTTTTTAACGAAGAACAAAAGTGATGCACTCCAACAATGATTCTCATTTCAAATTGTTAACCAAAGGCCCATGCATGAAAGCAAATTGAAGAGAATTAGATATATATATTATTCTCATGAGTTGTAATATCTATGCATGATTTTAGGCATTATTTAGGGGATTTTATATTAATGGTGATATTTAGTAACCCTTCCTATACTCTATAAATAGGAGGGGAATCCCACCCATGAGAGATCATCTTGGAGAGTGTAAATATCAATCTTCAATAAGCAATAAAGTTCTTGTTTTTATACTTTTATCGTAGTAATAGTAGTATGGCAATGATCAAAGGGATGAGTAGCTAATTTTCTTATCCAAGGCTAAAAGAAGCTCCACTCAATGTAGCCTTAGTGTAAATTGTGTAGCTTAGTTAGAGTAATAACTTTCTCTTTATCCTGGAATAATGCATATTCGCATTCCTTCGTCCTATGCTTGACTATAGCTAGGATTAGGAGGAATAAGGAATATAAGAAACCATCTTGTTTGACCATAACAAGATAGGTTAGGAACATGGGGAAGAGAACATAATCCCTGCCTATCATCCAGACCATGGTTGAATAAGTTGGTTTATGGGTAGTTCCCAATCAATAATTTTTTATATCTCATGATGTATTGCATATACCCGACCAAGGATATGCGAAACATGAATTCGTGAATACTCTAACTAGGTATACTATCTTAAAGTTACAACAGATGGAGTGGAATCACACCTTGGTTTCCTCTCTAATCGTATCAACACCTTTTCTAGGTTGTGTTTTATATTAATTTTTTTACTTATAAAAATCCAAAACTCATTCTTATTGGATAAAATTAGTAGCGCGAAACATAATTCGTACCAGAATTCTCTTGGGATACGACCCCATTTACCGTTGTAGTCAATGGTATAACGTACGCCTGCAGGTCTTTTAAGACGTCGGTTTATAATCGATCAAGTTTTTGGCGCCGTTGTCGGGGACTTGCAAAGTTGTATTTTATTTTTGAATTGTTTTATTTTAAGCCAATTTTTCTTTTTTTCTTTTTATTTTATTTTTCTTTTTTTTATCGTTTTGTTGGATCCAGAAACAAAGTGATCGAGTGATTGGCTCAAACTCTCTTGACGCTACTGTATGTGTGAAGTCTATCCCTGAATGTTTTACGGCTTTTGATTATCTATACTTCACAATTGGGAAATACGTTAGCTACGATAGTTATAGATAATTAAAAATCTTTTCGAAATTGCTATAGATCATAATTTTCTACTTAGTTGTTTGAGAGTTACAGCCATTTGAAACAATAGTAAAAACAGTCTCAGTAAAGGACGCCGCTGTTTATTAATCACTTGTTTTGAGCATTAGGAATGATAAATTCTAGAAAACTTCCTTCTTAAATATTTTCCCTTTCTGAATTATATTTCCAAATTAATATTATTTAATGCTCTCTCTCAATCGAGCTGAAAGATATGCGTATTTGAAAATTAGGACATCATAGACTACAATAAACTTGGAAATTGAATTAATATTGTTGTCGTAAGTTCACTAATAATTTTTCCCTTGATTTCCAGGATAGTCCCAAAGTTGGAAACAAGACGGAAAATACGCAAAGCTAAAAGTATCGTCAAATCCATCCAACTTGTGCCCCCTAAGTGAAGGGGCACTTCCTTCTTTCGCCCCCTAGGTGAAGGGGCGGCCACAACAACACCGGGAAATACTTCCCGCAGGTTGGTACTTTTTAAAAGTTAACATCTAGAAGGGGTACATATCCGCTCCGCCCCGGCACTAGGACATATAAAGTCGTGTGGACTGTGTAAAAACACGCTGCTCTAATATTTTTATTTTTTTTGTGGTTGGATTAACTAATTGTTGTGCTTAATATTCTTTTTCATTCCAACATTAGTAAAGGAAAAAATTGCTAAATACTTGTGGGATTTCATCAACCAAAGAGCTCTCCAACATGTGGGACCACACATTAGGGATACATAGAAATTTGTATCACACAAAAATTGAACGTCCCGGACTTCAAAATTGCTGATAATAAAAAAGAGTAGCAAGATTCCTATGGGATTTCATTACCCGACGGATAGGTGTACGAGACCGTGGAACAAACACGGGTTCATAGGTTACGGCCCCAGCCTAGGGCCGCGAAATACTGGTTGAAGGTTTCCGACGTCACCGTTTTGAGTGCTGAGGTACGATAAGAGGACTCACTTGGGCGTGAGGATTGAACATCTAATTTAAGCTAGTACTGGCATAGTGACGCAGGGGAGTATAGAAACCAAAGCCTTCTGCCATCCTACCCAAATTGAACATAGAAGAATATAGGGGAGATCTAATTATTATTTCTTAAAAATGTTGATGTGCTAGAGTTTAGGCTTGATTGGTTATTTATTGCATTGGGTGTTGCTTTTATTTTAAAATGTTATACATGCAAGAACATTGGAATCCATACAACTCACAATTCGACATCCCATAACAACCTCAAAATCATTTTCAATCATGGGATCACCAAAATTCACAATACATGGAACCTTTCCAATTTTATTCATATATGCAGGCCCATCAGTCCGTTTAGTCATCCAATCAGTTCTCACCCGCTTTACCCATACCATCTTTGGATGATACCCTTGCTCTCTTTATTCAACAATCATTACAATTTCAGCAACAAATGATGCAATTCCAACAATAGACTTTAGTGAATCAAACTTCAACGACCCATTCAAACTCTAGAGTAGAAACTTAGATAGCTCAGTTGTCAACTACGTGGAGTGAAATAGAGTATGAAAAACTTCTAAGCAATAAAGAAGAACAATTCGCAGTTAAATCCCCTAGTGAGTTAGAAATTGATGAATTCAATGAATTTTTTCTCCGTGGGGTGAATTGATACCATATTGCGAGACAGATTTAGAAGATGAACATTTTAAGGTCGAAGAACCTAAGTCACAAGGAGATCTTGAAGAAGCAGTTATCATGTCTAATACAATTCTTTCTCAATCACCTCCAAATTTAGCCCTCAACATTAAACCATCGATGTCACCATCCATCTTTTCATTTGTGAACCCATTAAATTCTTTCGAGGAAACTATGACTAAGACTGAATATTTTTCGCTCTTCTCTAATGATTTTTTTGACGATGATGATGACGAGATAAAATATGAACATTTGAAATCACAATCCCATTATACGATAACATGCGAGGAATTTGTATATGATGATATTTGTACAAAAGTCAACGAATTGAAAATTGCCGAACCTGTTGCAGATGTTATCAATTTGTCATTTTCTTCTCAGTCACCTTATGAGTCACCTCAGCCTTGCCTTGAGCCGCGTCCACCTGACACAAAGTACAATATTGAAAACCAGTGGGTGGAGGACCCTTCTTTACAGGATATATAACTATTATTGGGGGATGATTCTTTTTTGGTTACTTCTTCACCAACCATACCTATACCTATGCCACATATCCATTTGACAAGCCTCTTAGGGGTACCATAATTGTTAATGAATTTACGGATTTGTTTTGTGATAACTCTATTGATCAATGTCTGAATTATTTCAAGTACTCGGATGACCCCATAATTCTTAAAATACTGTAAGCATTATCACCAGTAACTGAGTATCACAAACTTGAGCCTGACCCATAACCACCCGATCAAAATCACTTTAATGGTTCAAGTTACTTTTTGGGAAATTATGAAAATTAAGATTAATTTTATGTCTATGGGATTATACCTTGTAATATATCTCAAAGTGAGATTCCATATAAAGTAAATAAGGAAAATCTTTATCCTGGAGGATTAGACTCTGAAATATTTTTATGTATCATGATTGCATCAGCACAATTAGGCACAAATAAGGAGAACCACTATTTTTCTATTATCTGGTAATTCAAGGATAAGGACAATTTTGGTGCTCCTCGGTTATTTAAGAAGAACGTACAACCTGGATAGTTCATCAATTATTGTACTTTGAACCCCTTTAGACCAATATCATGACATTCAAGTATGGGGGTACATTTGTCTGGCTGAAGACGGTAAACTTAGCGCTTCTTGGAAGACAACCCTTGACACATTCAGGTGAGACATTTTAGTTTTCCTCTTCCATTTATTTTTTTGTTTTCCAACATTGAGAACAATGTTTAATTTAAGTTTGGGGGTAAGAAACCATTTTTTGATATGCATTTTGAAGAAAAGTGAAATAATGGCACTTTGACAATTTATGATATATTTTTGACGAATTTCTTAACACTTAAACTCATTTTACCTTGACATAAGTATTATGGAAAAACCTAAAATTTGAAATTGTACCAAGTATTCACTAGAATATTTCAGAATATCTTAAGCTAGATGTACTATTTTTTTTATTTGCGACTAATTCAAGTTAACTTGGCATATTTTTTAATCGAGTACTTCACTGTAGTTTTACAATTAATAGCTTTAATAGAATTTTGCTCAGTATAAGGGAAATTTAGCATTTATGTTTGGAATAGTTTGCTACAAGGGAGACAACTGCCTAAGAATAAGTTTATTTTTAAGAAAAAAAGAAGAAGCTAAATTTGTTCTTAAAACTTTCACGTTACAAGGCAACTCGCATGATTAAGAACTGAAAGAGGAAAAATTATCACCAATCTCGAGTTTGATCATGAACTATGTGAAAGGAGCATAAGAAAATGTTCCTTGTGAGAATCCTGAGTCTAGGTCATGATGGGACACCACACCCTGGCAACCTTAGCCAACTGCTGGGGATTGCCGACTGAAAACTCCTTGTAACAGAGGCTTCACTATGAAATAATGTAATCAAAAGAAAAGGCTTGCAAAAGAAAATGAAAAAAAGTAAAAAATTTGGAAGACGAATTGACTAAGGCACTTGTCGAACTGACCGTTGAATTTATTTCAGTAAAAAGTAGACTACAAAAAATGTAGTAAATTATTTTAGACAACGTATTAGGCGATAAATATATTTTTACTATACACTCAAATATAGCTAAAACAAAATACTTGGATCTCTTTCTAATCTTGGGGTAGTACCTTTTGTTTTGGATAAGCTTCAAATATTCTTTGGTATAATTAGGAAAATAACAAGTTTAAGGTTTTTTTATTGGTATATTTTTATCAATTCTATGTAAGGATAAGTTCATAGAAAATAAGTCATATGTACTCTATAATTTTTTATAATGTCATTATTGACTTTTGCGGGTATAATAACAGCAAACTCTTACGAGACAATACTCGTCCACCATGCTAAACCTGAGGGTTGAACGGCATGTTGCATACGCTAAATACAACCGCGTGACATGCGAAAATGGTTTTTGTTAACTTTTGCTCGAGGAATAGCAAAATATAAGTTCGGGGGTATTTGATAGACACATAATATTTACGTGTACAACTCTTAAATTTATATTTACCTAGTCATTAAATAAATAAATGTGACACTAATAGTGCTTCTGTTTGTATTTACAGAAATCGTTCAAATTATAAACAAGTCGTACATTTTTTTGGCTTTTAACGAAGAGCAAAAGTGATGCACTCCGACAATGATTCTCATTTGAAATTGTCAACCAAAGGCCCATGCCTGGAAGCTCATTGAAGAGAATTAGATATAGATATTATTCTCATGAGTTGTAATATCTATGCATGATTTTAGGCATTGTTTATGAGATTTTATATTAATGGTGATATTTTGTAACCCTTCCTATACTCTATAAATAGGTGGGGAATCCTACCCATGAGAGATCATCTTGGAGAGTGTAAATATCAATGTTCAATAAGCAATAAAGTTCTTGTTCTTCTCTTTTTCTTGTTTTTTAACTTTTATCGTAGTAATAGTAGTATGGCAATGATCAAAGGGATGCGTAGCTAATCTTCTTATCCAAGGCTAGAAGAAGCTCCGACCAAGGATATGCGATACAGGAATTTGTGAGTACTCTAACTAGGTACACTATCTTAAGGTTGCAACCGATGGAGTGGAATCACGCCTTGGTTTCATCTCCAATCGTATCAACTCCTTTTCTAGTTTGTGTTTTATCTTAATTTCTTTACTTATAAAAACCCTAAACTCATTCTTATTGGATAAAATTAGTAGCGCGAAACATAATTCACACCATAAGTCTTTTGGGATAGGACCCCTCCTACCGTTGTACTTAACGGTACACCGTGTACCTGCGGGTCTTTTAAGATGTCGGTTTATAATCGATCATGTTTATGGCGCCGTTGCCGGGGACATGTAAAGTTGCATTTTATTTTTGAGTTGTTTTATTTTAAGCCAATTTTTATTTTTATTTCTTTTTTTTGGATCTGTAAACAAAGTGATTGAGTGATTAGCTCAAACTCTCTTTACACTATTGTATTTGTGAAGTCTATCCTTGAATATTTTACAGCTTTTGATTATCTATACTTCACAATTGGGAAATACGTTTGCTACGTAAGTTTTAGATAATTCAAAATCCTTTTGGAATTGTTATATCATATTTTTATGTTTAGTTGTTTGAGAGTTACAGCCTTTTGAAACAACAGTAAAAACAGCCTCTGTAAAGGACGCCGCTGTTCATTAATCACTTGTTTTGAGCATTAGCAATACTAAATTCTAGAAAACTTCCTTCTTAAATATTTTTCCTTTGTGAATTATATTTCCAAATTGATATTTTTTAATGCTCTCACTCAATCGAGTTGAATGATATGCGCATTTGAAAATCAGGACATCATAGACTACAATAATCTTAGAAATTGAATTAATATTGTTGTCGCAAGTTCACTAATTATTTTTCCCTTGTTTATAAGGGTAGTCGCAAAGATGTAAATGAGACAGACAATACGCAAAGTTAATAGCATCATCAAATCCATCCTTCTTGTACCCCCAAAGTGATAGGGCACTTCCTTCTTTTGCCCCATAAGTGAAGGGGCGGCCACAGCTACACCGGGAAGCACTACCCATAGGTTGATACTTATTAAAACTTAACATCGAGAAGGGGTACATATCCACCCCTCCCCGGCACTAGGACATATAAAGTCATGTGGACTGTACAAATATACGTTGCTCTAATAAATTTTTTTGCTGTGATTGGATTGACCTATTATTGTGCTTAATATTTTTTTTTGATCGAACATTAGTAAAGGTAAAAATTGTTTGAGACGTGTGGGATTTTATTACCCAAAAAGCTCTCCAGCAAATGGGACCACCCATTAGGGATACGAAGAAATTCGTATCACACAAAAATTGAACGTCCCAAACCTCAAAATAACTGCTAATAAAAAATAGTTGCAAGATTCCCGTGGGATTTCATCACCCAATGAATAAGTGTACCAGACCGTGGTACAAACACGGGATCATAGGATACGCCCCCTGCTTAACGCCACGAAATACTGGTTGTAGGTTTGCGATTTTGCCGTTCCAAGTGCTGAGGTACGATAAGGCGACTCGCTCGGGCGTGAGGACTGAACATCTACTTTAAGCTAGTACTAGCATAGTGACGCAGGGGACTATAGGAACCAAAATCCTTTTGTCATCTGACCAAATTTGAACATAGAAGAATATAGGGGAGACCGAATTATTATTTCTAAAAAATGTTGATGTGCAAGAGTTTAGGCTTGATAGGTTATTTATTGCATTGGGTGATACTTTTATTTCCAAATGTCATACATGCAAGAACATTGGAATCCATACAGCTTACAATTCGACATCCCACAACAACCCCAAAATCATTTTCATTCATGGGATCACCAAAATTCTCAATACATGGAACCTTTCCAATTTTATTCATATATGCAGGCTCATCAGTCCGTTCAGTCATCCTATCAGTTCCCACCCGCTTTACTCAGACCATCTTTGGATGATACCCTTACTCTCTTTATGTAACAATCAGTACAATTTTAGCAACAAATGATGCAATTCCAACAACAGACTTTAGTGAATCAAACTTCTATAACCTAATCTATCTCTAGATTAGATACTCAGATAACTCAGTTGTCAACTACGTGGAGTGAAATAGAGCATGGAAAACTTCTAAGTAATGAAGAAGAACAATTCAAAGTTTAATCCCCTATTGACTTAGAAATTGGATGAATTCAAGCGTAATCAAGGAATGAATTCTCCGTGGGGTGAATGGATACCATATTGCTAGACAGATTTAGAAGATGAACATTTTAAGGTCGAAGAACCTATGTAATAAGGAGATCTTTTAGAAACAGTTATAATGTTTATTACAATTCTTTCTCAATCACCTCCAAATTCAGCCCTCAACATTCAACCATCGATGTCCCCATTCATCATTTCATTTGCCAACCCATTCAAGGAAACTATGACAGAGACTGAATATTTTTCACTCTCCTCTAATGATTTTTTTGACGATGATAATGACGAGATAAATTATGAAAATATGGAATCACCGTCCCATTATACGATAACATGCGAGTAATTTATAGATGATGATATTTGTACCAAAGTCAAAGAATTGAAAATTGTCGAACCTGTTACAGATGTTATCAACTTGTCATTTCCTTCTCAGTCTCCTTATGAGTCACCTCAGTCTTGCCTTGAGCCGCGTCCACCTGACACAAAGTACAATATTAAAAACCAGTGGGTGGATGGCCCTTCTTTAGGGGATATATCACTATTATTGGGGGCTGATTCTTTTTTGGTAACTCCTTCACCAACCATACCTATACCCATACCCCATCTCCATTTCATAAGATGCTTAGGGGTACCATAATTGTTAATAAATTTGCGGATTTGTTACGCGATAAGTCAAGTTATACCTACTCTACTGATCAATGTCAGAATTATTTCCAGTACTGGGATGACCCCATAATTCTTAAAATAGTGCAAGCTTTATCTCCAGCAACTGAGTCACACAAACTTGAGCCTGACCCATAACCACCCGATCGACATCACTTTAATAGTTCAAGTTACTTTTTGGGAAATGATGAATATCAAGATAAATTTTTTGTCTATGGGATTATACCTTGTAAAATATCTCAAAGTAAGATCCTCTATAAATTAAATAAGGAAAATCTTTATCCTGGGGAATTAGACTCTGAGTTATTTTTATGTATCATGATTGCATCAGCTGAATTAGGTGTAGATAAGGAGGTCTAGTATTTTTCTATTATCTGGTTATTCAAGGATAAGGACAATTTTGGTGTTCCTCGGTTATTTAAGGAGAACTTGCAACCTGGATAGTTCATCAATTATTGTACTTTGTACCCCTTTAGACCTATATCATGGCATTCAAGTATGGGGGTACATTTGTCTGGCTGAAGACGGTAAACTTAACGTTTATTGGGTGGCAACCCTTGACACATTCAGGTGAGACATTTTAGTTTTCTTTTTCTATTTATTTTCATGTTTTTCAACATTGAGAGCAATGCTCCGTTTAAGTTTGGGGGTAGGAAACAATTTTTTGATATGCTTCTTGAAGAAAAGTTAAATAATAGCACTTTGACAATTTATAATATATTTTTGACAAATTTCCAAACACTAAAACTGATTTTACCTTGACATAAATATTATGGAAAAATCAAAATTTTGAAATTGTACCAAGTATATACTACAATATTTTAGAATATCTTAAGCTAGATGTACTATTTTTTTATTTGCGACTAATTCAAGTTAACTTGGCATATTTTGGAATCTTGTACTTCACTGTAGCTTTGCAATTAATACCTTCAATAGATTTTTGCTCATTATAATAGAAATTTAGCATTTATGTTAAGAATAGTTTGCTACAAGGGAGACAACTTCCTAAGAATAAATTCATTTTTAAGGAAAAAAAGAAGCAAAATGTGCTTTAATAACTTTCACGTCGAAAGGTAACTCACATGATTAAGAACTGAAAGAGGAAAAATTATCACCAATCTCGAGTTTGACCATGACCTAGATGATTGGAGCATAAGAAAATGTTACTTGAGAGAATCTTGAGTCTAGGTCATGATGGGGCACCACACCCTGGCATCCTTAGCCGACTGGCGGGGATTGTCGACCGAAAACTCCTTGTAACGGAGGCTTCACTAAGAAACAATATATTCAATAAGAAAAGGCTTGCAAAAGAAAAGAAAAATAGTTAAATTCTAGGAAGACGAATTGACTAAGGCACTTGTTGAACTGACCGTTGAATTTATTCCTGTAAGAACTAGACTACCAAAAATTGAGTAAATTATTCTAGACAACGTATTAGGCGATAAAGCTCTATTTACAATACACTCAAATATAGCTAAAACAAATTACTTGGATCACTTTCTAATCTTGAGGTAGTACCTCTTGTTTCGGATAAGCTTAAAATAATTTTTTGTATACTTAGGAAAATAACAAGTTTAAGGATTGTTTTATTGGTATATTTTTGTCAATACTATGTAAGGATAAGTTGATAGAAAATAAGTCATATGTATTCTATAATTGTTTAAAATGTCATTACTGACTTTTGTGGGTATAGTTACTGCAAACCCTTAAGAGACAACACTCGTCCACCAGGCTAAACCTGGGGGTTTAACGGCTTGTTCCATATGCTAAATGCAGCCGCGTGACATGCGAAAATAGTTTTTGTTTACTTTTGCTCGAGGACTAGCAAAATATAAGTTCGGGGTATTTGATAGACACATAATATTTACGTGTACATCTCCTTAATTTTATATCTACCTAGTCATTTATTAATTAAATGTGACACTAATAGTGGTTCGGTTTGTATTTGCAGAAATTGGTCACTTGATAACCAAGTCGTACATTTTTCTGGATTTTAACAAAGTGCAAAAGTGATTCACTCCAACTATGATTCTCATTTGAAGTTGTCATCCAAAGGCCCATGCATGGAAGCCCATTGAAGAGAAATAGATATCGATATTATTCTCATGAGTTGTAATATCTATGCATGATTTTAGGCATTGTTGATGGGATTTTATATTAATTGTGATATTTGCACTACAAGAATAACTACTTTTAAGTATGGCAAAAAAATGTCCCAAAAGGCTACTAATCCATCCCTACAGCTATTAGGGACGTCTTTAGAGATGGCAAAGCGTTGTCCCTTTAGGGTGGCGTCCCAAATACATTTGGGACGGACACATCCGTTTCTAATACTATTAAGAACGGCTTTATAGATGCCAAAAATCGGTTTTTTAAAGTCTTCGTTTTTTAACTCCTTTAGGGACGGAATACAACCGTCCCTAATACATAATATTATAGTCGAATTAGTTTGTCTCTAAAAGTATGGAGCCAAATTTTCCAGCTAGTGCCAATATTATTACGGGTGGATTATTCTATCTCTAATACACAATATTTGAGACGTATTTTCTTATCTCTAAAAGTTTGGCGCCAAATTTTCCCACCAGCACCAATATTATTAGGGACAGATTATTTTGTCCCTAATACACAATATTTGAGACGGATTTGTTTCTCTCTAAAAGTATGACGCCAAATTTTCCCGCCAATGCCAATATTATTACGGACAGATTATTTTGTCTCTAATAAACAACATTTGAGACAGATTTGTTTGTCTCAAAAAGTATGGCGCCAATTTTTTCTACAAGCACCAATATTAATAGAGACAAAATAAATTGTCCCTAAAGAAGAATGTTAAATGTGTTATTTTGCAATTTGAATTACGCCCCTGTTAGATAGTACAAATCATTCATCAACCACAAGTTAATTTAAAAGAGAGAACAATTTATTTACAAGGTTCCACAAACACCAATTTTATACAAATAAATAAGGTCTCAGTCCACCTAGTGCATTAAAATTTATTGTTCAATCACTAAATACAACTTGAGTATTCAAATTAATTATCCAACCTCTTACCTACTAAGCATGGAACCTTCGACACACGAATAATACATCAACGTATAATAATCACTTGCTTGTATCGCTCCCATAATTATTAAAAAACTACCTGAATAAAAAAAAATCAAATTGTTACAACCTCAACCACAACATATAAAAATAATTACAAACCAAAAGATAATAAAATAATGAAGTACATATTATAAAACTGAAAATATAAAAAATCAATTGATGTGTCACATCTATATCAGAGTCATGCGCAGAAGCAAATAAAATAAAAGAAATTATATCGAAAATTTGGCAGTACTTCTCCTGTAAATTGGATATTTTCATTTTGTATCTGCTAGAAAATATATGCAATTTATAAACACTCAAGTGAATAACGTAATCTTTCTGTTTAAGAACGCTTAGGGCCAGTATACACACAACACGCTCCCAATTTCTAAGATTATAAATTTCACACAAATCGCACGACAATTGGATATCACATTAAGGTCATATCAACTCGTGGGTTGATAAAATATATAAATCTCTACAACTACAAACATTAACATCTGATTAAGAATAATTTTATAACATGAGTATAAATATCTAGAAGTTGCAACACTATACTACCAAATGCTACTAGACACGTAGTATGATAAAATGTAAAGTATTCGTATACACCAAGAATAAACATACCTAAAGGGACTAACTCTTGTAACCAACATTTTGTCCAAAAAGAATATCAATGCTAATCTACAAAGCAAAAAATAAAAGTGAAAAGAAAGTTATGCCACTATAAAATCTAAAACAAAATTTATGACAAATCAAAATTTTGAATACCCAAGTTATACATTTTAAAAATTCTTAACTATGTATATTAACAACTACCTTTGCCAATTTCCAAACCCCATCAAGAGACGTATTACTTGCCGTTCCAAGATAGTATTGTCAATGGGAATATCACTCCACTCCGTGCAAGGTTTCCTAAAGTGAAATATTTTGGTGCTAGTTGCCCAAAAAATAAATCAATCTCGCATAGAAAATTTGGATATGCGTTAAGCAATGAATATATGTTCAAGACAATTAAAACTGACCTAGATGAGACATCAACTTGGGTTCATCAAGTCCAAGTGGTTAGAAATCTTCATTCCACTCCAAGATCTTGATTTTTCCATTATCCCACTTGCTTCATGGTTTGGCATATCATCTTCCATCCTTATTAGCCTTATTGCAAGATGAGAAACCCTCAATAATACCTATAAATTGTCAGTGATAAATAAAGAATAACATAGTCAAGGATTAAACATAAATTTAAGGGACAAGATTCTCATGCTTACTAAATCATTTTCTATATAAGTTGAAAAAAATAATTACATATATACCTATATGTTTTAATCCTAACTAGAACATTCTGGCTGGAGTCTGACTCCTACTCTTCTTCAATAGCAGATCAGTCTTGTTAATTTAAGCTTTAAGCTATAATATTAGCGAAAATGACACAATTCCTCTATATTAGTTTCTCTGCTTTGCTCTGATAGAAAATGTCACTGCCTATATGTTTCAGTTGGTTTACAAGGTTCTGGGAAAATCACAACATGTACAAAAAACGCATTCCATTATCAATGGAAGGGATGGAAACCAACTATAGTCTGTACAGATACATTCAGAGCTGGTGCTTTTGACCAGTTGAAGCAGAATGCCACTAAAGCTAAGATCCCATTTTATGGAAACTACATGGAGTCCGATCCTATGAAAATTGCAGTAGAAGGTGTGGACAGGTTTAAACAGGAAAACTGTGATCTTATTATTGTAGATACAAGCGGGCGTCGTAAACAGGAAGCTTCTTTCTTTGAAGAAATGCGCCAAGTTTCTGAAGCAACGAAACCAGATCTTGTTATATTTGTAATGAACAGTAGTATTGGTCAAGCTGTATTTGACCAAGTTCAAGCCTTCAAGCAAAGTATTTCAGTAGGTGCTGCAATTATTACCAAAATGGACGGTCATGCAAAAGGAGATGGTGCACTTAGTGTAGTTACAGCCACAAAGAAACATGTCATATTCATTAGGACTGGAGATCATATGGGCAAGTTTGAAATCTTCGACGTTAAACCATTTGTTAGCCAACTTCTAGGCATGGGTGACTGGTCTGGATTTATGGACAAAATTCAAGAAGTTGTGCCTATGGATCAGCAACCTGAACTTCTGCAGAAACTTTCTGAGGCTCACTTTACTTTAAGGATTATGTATGAGCAATTCTAGAACATACTAAAAATAGGTCCTATTGGTTAGGTTTTCTCCATGCTTCTGGGATTCAGTTCAGAGTTGATGCCTAAAGGTCGTGAAAAGGAAAGTCAAGCAAAGATCATGCGGTACATGACTGTGATGGATTGATGACAATGAAGAATTGGATAGTTCCAGCCCAAAGATTATGAATGACTCTAAGAGATGTAATGGAAATGATGGAAGAGTACATGTGTCTTGCCTAGATCTGGGAAAAAATGAAGGGACTCAAGATGCCAAAGAAGGGTCAAATGAATGCATTGTCTCAAAATATGAATGCAACACATGAGCAAAGTTCCTCCTCCACAGATGCTCACAAATTGGTGGTATGGGAGGCCTACAAAACTTGATGAAGCAAATGGGATCTTCAAAAGACATGATGGGAATATTTTGAGGGGACATGTTACCTTGCCTCAGACAGAGATACCCAACCTAGGTTCATTATGTGTAATCTAGCACCCACAAAATTTTGTGTTTTACAGTCTTGAACAGATACAGAATATCTCTCTTTCGTTACTATATCAGCACATCTCAAAAAATAGATATAGGAAGATAACCTCCTAGTGTGTTCGTTCTATATGAATAAATTCTCTATTAAACTTCAAATATGTTATTCATTATTGCTTTGCAAAATAGAGGCTTCTTTTGGCTGGGTCTTTGAGAATTTGAAGTACATGTATTTGAAAAACTTACCATGAGAATATTATTAAGGGCAACACCTAAAGAGGACATCTATCAATAGAGTCAACCTATGTAAGAAAATAAAGAATGAAACTTGCCTTGTAAAATGAAGTTAAAGAGTGCCAAATTTTAAGTAAATGCCTAAAAATATAACCAAAGATAGAAAATGGTTGAACAGATGAAAAAAAATAAAAGAAGCCTATAAAACAAGAAGAAATCTACATAGAATGGGATAGGTTTACCTACTCTTCGCTCGAACCATTATCATAAGCATCAAGAATCTTTGCTCCAGGTGGGAGAATGGACTACATGTAATGGAGAATTTAAAACATGAAACAACATTGTACCAGTTCCTCATGCTTTCTTTTCACCAATTATAAGCCCCTCCATGTATATCTCATCTGATGAACATGAAACATGATCTATCAGGTTATGCAAATCTGTATGATTTAGTGGGGAAAAAAATCAATTTCATAAAGTTGAAATCAAGACTAAAAATAGTTAAGCATGAAAATGTAAGACTTGCCAGAAATGCTTTAATTATTTCTGAAGGAATCTACTGTCTTACTTGGAATTTCGTTGAGGGCATAATCAAGAACACGAATAAGCAATCATCAAACATTACCATATGCTAATATAGAGGGCTACTTTCCATCCTGTCTATACTTATAGTAATGGAATGACTAAAAAAGAAATGGAAGCAAAGTTTGTTGGAACAGAAGAACATACATGAAGAATGATCACTTTTTAAAAATTGGAATCCATATCTTGATTTCCAAAACATAGTACATATCATCCATGCAACCTAGTACCAATTGTAAGCTTGTAGGTGGGTCTCCTTTTTTCCACATGGCATATGGCATATGGCATATGGCATATGAAACGATAAACCAACAAAACATGATCAAATATTAAAAAAAATTGATTTGGTTATCTATAAAATAAATATCTGAGTGTTACTTTGGGTCTCAAATGGAATGAAGGCCTTGAAGAATATGATTTTAGTTAAATGCAGACATTATAAAACATTTATTCAAGAGTCAAGAAAAAAATCATATGAGGAAAAAGCTCCCGTTTCCAAAAGCAATGCTTCAGGAAGTCAAAGGACAGTTTTCTATTAGCTGATGGTGCCGAGCGACCTACTCGACGTAGCGACAAGAAAAGGGTCTTAAAACTGTTTCCCCTCCACTAAGAAATCAAAGACTTTCCATAAGCGACCACTTAGAAAATAAAGGGCATCTTTAGCTAAGATCAAATTTTTCCCCTAGGCTTTGGAATTCATAGATAACTTGAGAGTTTAATTTTTTTGATAATGTAGCTAAAAATTAACTTTGGTAATGTAAGCCAACACTTTAACTTCTTATCCAAGGAGTTTTATCTCCCAATACCACCGAGTTGCATTGGATTCCAATCATGGTTAAAAATATCCTAGATCAAAAATTGGCAAATGGTATTACTAATCATGGTTTAAATTTCAAAATACCCTAAACATGACATGTAAATAAATATTTTTAGCTAATGGTTATGCTCCTGAATATTTTGGATTTATGGACTATTTAGTTCAAGAAAAAAAAAATGCTTTACCATAGATAAATAACTCTAAGCATAGGGATGATATAATTGATCATAGACAAATAGAGATGAAATTGAAAAGAAAAAATCACTCAAATCTGCTTTAGTGACCCCGATTTTTTTATTTATTTATTTATTCATTATAGTCATTATGCATCATCATACATTACCATACATCATGCATCCTCATATTATTTCTTTTATCAGGCCTTGTGTTTTCATTGTTTTCTATGTTTCGGTGGTTGTTGGGCGGAGGAAGTTGAGTTGTGTTTTGGGAGCCCGTGGTTGGCTTGGTAGAGGATTGTTTGCTGTTTATGGTTGTTGTATTGTGTGTGATCCGGGGGGGGATCTTAGGGAGGATTTTCCTTTGGATTTCTCCACAGTTTTTACTTGAGGGAATCTTTTTGGTTTACTGAGTTCTTACCAGTTTTTACCTGTTGTAATCGAACAAACTTATTTATGTTCGAATATGTTTCTTCCGGTTTCATTTTATTCGAGCAAACTTGTTTCTGTTCGAATAGATTTCTATATGCTTCTTTTTATTCGAGCAACATCTTTCCTGTTCGAATAGACTTCTACCTGTTCCACTTTGTTCGAAAAACTTTTTCTTCTGTTCGAATAAGATGTCTATTCAGTTGATTTCCTTCTATTTTGTTCAGTTAGAGCAAGCCCTTTTTTGTTTGAATAGACTTCTACCTGCTTTGTTTGGTTCGAACAAGAATATATCCTTCTCTAACAGAGGCGTGTTTTAACAACCAGGTTGGGTCTTTTCACACGATTCTTGGCCGTTGATCCATTCCTCGAGATGAGTATTGGTTTTAGGGTTTTAATTACCCATTTGATTTTGCTCTCTCTCTCACTTACTCTCTCTCTCACTTATTCTCCAAATTGGAATCCTTTCTTCCATTGGTTACCGATTCATCACAATTCCTTGCCGAGCACAGTCGCACTTCTTCGGTGAGTAATTACCCAATTCCTTAAACTTGTTGATTTGATTTCGGTTTCGGTTGGAATCCTTTGTATTTTAGGGTTTTGTAATTGGGTTTTTTTTTAGATTGTGGTGTTGTGCTTGTTGCAGGTGTTGGGTGGTGTTTGTTGTAGGTGTTTTTTTGTTTGATGTTGAGTTGTGGTGCTGGTGTAGGGTTGTCCTGTGATTATTGGATTCATGGTTTGTTCAGGCGAGTGTCCCTTCTTTGCTAATTTCCTCTACTAGTTTAATCCTTGTTAGTTAGAGTGTTAAGCATTGGCATTGAGGTGTTATGTGATTTAGATTCAGTCTTGCTTCATTTTCCTTTTGTGTAGTTTGTAAAGTTCTTTTTAGCTATTCTATAACTTAGTCTTTTTAGTCGTCTTGGATTTCGGGGATTTGTCAGGAGCTGTTACGCTAGTTCTCGCGGCTTCGTCTTTGAACATTACGGCGTAATTACCTCTAACTTATTAAGTGGCTGTTTATACTCAGTTTATTCTTAGAAGATATTTTTGGGCATTGAGTATCTGATGGTTTGCTTTAGGGTTGTGTTCCCTTTCGTCATCTAGGAAGTGGTGCATCAGTGTGGCATTCTCGTGGATTTGTCCTTGACCGCCAGGGGTTCTGTGACTTTGTACTATCACCAGTGATGTTGGGATCTAGTGGGTTTCCTGTCCATCTGTTATGGAGACTTAAGTACATAGTAGTTAGAGAGTTAGGGAGCAGCTCTGCTCTTGATGCTTGTTGACTACTTGTTGGTTACTGTTTCGCATGTTGAGTTATGTTTCTTCTTGTCTTTTAGGAGTTGTGCTTTTGGGTGGTATTCTCATGGCTTTGTCCTTGAATACTGTGTTTCAGTCCTGTTAAGACTAATGTTGTTGGGAAGGTCTGACGGGTGGCCACTGCTCATCTGAGTTAGAATTGTTTACCATTATCTTTGGCAGGTGGTTATCCGATGTGTGTGGTGTTAGGATTGTTTACTATTCTCTTTGGCAGGTGGTTATCCTATGTTTGCGGTGTTAAGATTATTTACCGTTTTCTCAGGCAAAGGGTTATCCTATGTGTGTTGGCCGTATGGATGGCCGTTGTGTTTTGATCCTTGGTATCTGTTTGTAGCTTGGGTTTTGATATTCTTTTATCTTAACGGGGTCGGATACATAACAAAGCTCTACATCGGTTGACCCTCGATAGTATTAAGGATTCCTACATCGGGTTAAAATAAATAGGTGAAGTTCGGATTGGATACAATTATATCTATTACCCATCCGGTTGTGTGGGATGGTATGAGACAATTTCCTTTGGTACCCATCTTATCCTCCTGAGGTAGAAGTCGTTTGAAATAATTGAAATAAATTTTGGACGTTGGTTTCGTGGGTTGCAAAGCCCGGAATACTCTGATCAAGTGATAAATCCTAAGCGTGGTCGAGCTTGCTACTAATCATACCCATTCTATCCAATTGAGACCTCCTTAAGGTTATTATTGCATTAGCGGCTGATCACTCTAATACATTGATTTATTGGGTCTAGTCCATTGGTTCATAGCATCATAAGCGTTCACATTAGGATAATTCTAGAATAATATCATATCATATCATAACATATCATATCATATCATCACATCATCGCAGTACTTCATACATCACTATTCCACTTCTCTTAGATATTCTTCTTACTCTATTCTTCACTTATATATTACCGTACCTTTTTACATCTTATATCTCATTCACCTTTCCTCTTTCTCTGTACCATTTTTATTAGTAGGTTATATAGCTTTGTCGGGTATTAGTGAGCCGTGGTTTTGCTCACTATTGCTTTTCCCCACCTTTTAGAGACAGGGTAGTTGCTAGTTTTACTGAGAGCTCAGCTGTTAGTTCCAGTTTCCAGTTACAGATCTGCTCATGTATGATCTTAACTTTTGACGTTGTACATTATCGAAATATTGGGTATAAACTTTCAGTTGATATGCATATCTTTTGCTTATGCTTTATTCTTCTTTTTACTCTGATGATATTGTAATAGTGAATGACTGAACTATTTCCTATTAATAAGGTTATTTGTAGGGGTGAATCTTTAGATTCCGCAACCTGCATGTCCTGGATGACATTATTTTAGATATGCTCTAATATTTAGATTTTTGGACGTGACAGATATGGTATCAGAGCTATAGGTTAATTCCTATCTCTGTTCATGCTAATCATTTGACGAGTTGCTTTCTAGACTGAGTTAGGTAGATTCCTTTTCAGTTTTCTACATTTTATCGTATTCCTTCTGTTACCTTTCTATCCTCCTTTCCTTAGATGTGTGCCTATTATTTGTATAGATGGCTAGAGGTGGCTGAGGCAGAGGTCACACTGTAGGTCATGACAGTGGAAACACATGTGGTGGTGCACTTGCTGATGAGCCAGCGCTCAGTCAGGAGAGTTTGGGTCCTGTTCTGATTGTTCAGGTTGAGCAGATTGTTTCAGTAGCTGGGGTTGATGTGGGAACAGTACCAGGAGACCAGATTCATTAGGATATTCCTCCAACTCTAGAGGTTCCAGAACAGCATGGTATTTTACCTATTCCAGTTGTTCCCGGTATTTCAGTTGAGATGATACAATTTATGAATGATTTTACCTTCTATTTTCTGTAGGCCAGGTTCCCAGCGGTCAGGGAGTACAGTTATCTGGAGCAGCTACAAAAGTATCTGTGCTTTAAGAAGTTTTTGATTGCTTCAAGTTCTAGTTCGTATACAGAAGTTTTGTCCAAAGCCTTGGCAGTAGAACAAAACGATGATGAGCGTCGCAAGTCCGAGGACTTGAGGAACCTAGTGATACATGATCAGAGACCCGATAAGGGAAAGGCAGTCTATAGTCAGTATGAGAGCTTGGGCCTGAAGAGACAGAAGATCGGTATCACTGATATGGCTCCAACTAGACTTAGGGGAGGACAACTTGCTTTTGGTGCGTCTTGGAACTGCGGAGAGAAGGGACATGCTAGGAGGCTTTTTCCTAAGCTAGTCAGAAGTCCTCAACTTCTGGACAGTTAGTTCAGATTGTACTATCAGATGCAGGGGGAGTTGTCTAGGGCGGATTCAAAGGTATGTGGAATTTTGAGGACGAAATTTCTTTTTCGGAGGGTAGATTGTAGTGACCCGAATTATTTTTATTTTATTATTTATTATTCATTATTAGTCATTATGCATCATCATAAATTACCATACATCATGCATCCTCATATCATTTCTTTTATCAGGTCTTGTATTTTCTTTGTTTTCTGTATTTTGGAGGTTGTTGGGTGGAGGAAGTTGAGTTCTGTTTTGGGAGCCCGTGGTTGGCTTGGTGGAGGAGTGATTGATGTTCGTGGTTGTTGTATTGTGTGTGATCCGGGGGGGATCTTAGGGAGGATTTTCCAATGGGTTTTTCTCCAATTTTTTCTTGTGGGAATCTTTTTGGTTTTCTGAGTTTTTACAAGTTTTAACCTGTTGCATTTGAATAGACTTACATCTGTTCGAATATGTTTCTTCTTGTTTTAATTTATTCGTACAAACTTGTTACTGTTCGAATAGATTTATATATGCTTCTTTTTATTCAAAAATAATCTTTCCTGTTCGAATAGAGTTCTACCTGTTTCACTTTGTTCGGTCAACTTTTTATTTTGTTCGAATAAGATGTTTGTTCAGTTGATTTCCTTCTATTTTGTTCTGTTCGAACAAACCCTTTTCTGTTCGAAAAGACTTATACCTGCATTGTTTTGTTCGAACAAGAATATTTCCTATTAGAACAGAGACGTGTTTTAACAACTAGGTAGGGTCTTTTCACACAATTCTTGGCCGTTGATCCTTTCCTCGTGATAAGCGCTGGTTTTAGGGTTTTAATTACCTATTTCATTTTGTTCTCTCTCTCACTTACTCTCTCTCGCTCTCACTTCCATGGCTTGCCAATTTATCACATTTCTTGCCAAGCGTAGTCGCACTCCTTCAGTGAGTAATTCCCCTATTCCTCTTACTTATTGATATGATTTCGGTTTTGATTGGAATCCTTTATGCTTTTGGGTTTTCTGATTGGAGCTTTTTTTGAGATTGTGGTGTTGTGCTTGTTGTAGGTGTTAGGTTGTGTTTGTTGCAGGTGGTAGTTTGTTTGTTGTTGAGCTGTGGTGCTGGTGCTGGGTTGTCCGGTGAATACTGGATTTATGGTTTGTTCAGGCGAGTGTCCCATCTTTGCTAATATCCTCTACTAGCTTAATCAGTGTTAGTTAGATTGTTATAGATTGGCATTGAGGTGTTATCTGATTTAGATTCAGTCTAGCTTCGCTTTCCTTTTGTGTAGTTTTTTAAGTCCTTTTTAACTATTGTGTAACTTAGTCTTTTTGGTCGTCTTTGATTTCAAGGATTTGTAGGAAGCTGCTACGCTAGTTCTCGCGGCTTCATCTTTGAACATTACAGCGTAATTACCTCTAACTTATTCTAGTGGTTGTTTATACTCAGTTTATCCTTAGTAGATGTATGTTGGTAGTGAGCATATGATGGTTTGTTTTAGGGCAGTGTTCCTTTTCGTCATCTAGGAAGTGGTGCATCAGTGCGGCATTTTTATGATTTTGCTCTTGAGCGCCAGGGGGTTCTGCGACTTTGTACTATCACCAGTGATATTGGGATCTACTGGGCTTCTTGTCCATCTGTTCTGGAGACTTAAGTACATAGTAGTTAGAGAGTTAGGGTGTAGCTCTGTTCTTGGAGCTTGTCGACTACTTGTAGTTACTGTTTCGCATGTTGAGTTGTGTTTCTCCTTGCCTTTTTGGAGTTCTGCATTTAGGTGGCATTCTCATAGCTTTGCCCTTGAATACTGTGTTTCATTCTTGTAGAGACTAATGTTGTTGGGATGTTGTGACTGGTGGTCACTGCTCATCTGAGTTAGAATTGTTTACAATTATCTTTGGCCGGTGGTTATCCGGTGTGTGTGGTGTTAGGATTGTTTACCATTCTCTTTGATAGGTGGTTATCCTATGTGTGCGGGATTAGAATTATTTACCCTTCTCTCAGGTAAGGGGTAATCCTATGTGTGTTGGACATGTCGATGGTCGGTGTGTTTTAATCCTTGGGATCTGTTTGTGGCGTAGGTTTTGATATTTTTTTAACATAACAGGGCCGGATACATAACAAAGCTCAACATCGGCAGACCCTCGATAGCATTTAGGATTCCTACATCGGGTTAAAATAAGTTGGTGAAGACCGGGCAGGATACTATTATATCTATTACTCATCCGGTAGTGTGGGATGGTATGAGAACTTAGCTATTAGTTCCAGTTTGCAGTTGCAAATCAGTTTATGAATGATCTTAGCTTTTGACACTGTACATTATCGGGATATTGTGTATAAACTTTCAGTTGATATGCATATCTTTTGCTTCTGCTTTATTCTTCTTTTTACTCTGATGATATTGCTATAGTGAATGACTGAGCTATTTCCTATTAGCAAGGTTATTTGAGGTGGTAAATCTTTCGATTCCTCGACCTGCACGCCCTGGATGACATTGCTTTAGATATGCTCTAATATTTGGATTTTTGGGCGTGACAGACATGGTATCAGAGATGTAGGTTAATTCCTATCTCTATTTTTGTCAATCATATGACGAGTTGCTTTCTAGACTGAGTTAGGTCAATTCCTTTTTGGTTTTCTGTATTTTATCCTATTCCTTCTATTACCTTTCTATCCTCCTTTCCTAAGATGTGTGCCTATTGTTTATATAGATGGCTAGAGGTGGCTGAGGAAGAGGTCATACTGTAGGACGTGGCCGTGAAGGCACTCGTGGTGGTGTACTTGTGGATGAGCCAGCGCTCAGTTAGGAGAGTTTTGATTTTGCTTCGATTGTTCAGGATGAGCAGATTGCTTCAGAGGCTGGGGTTTATGTAGGAACAATACCAGGAGACCAGATTAATTAGAATATTCCTCCAACTCCAGTAGTTCCAGAACAGCATGGTATTTTACCTATTCCAGTTGTTCCCGGTATTTCAGGAGAGATGATACAATTTATGGAGGGTTTCACCACCTATTTTCTACAGGCCAGGACCCCAGTGGTCAGGGAGTACAGTTATCTGGAGCAGCTACAGAAGTGTCTGTGCTTTAAGATGTTTTTGATTGCTTCAGGTTCTAGTTCGTATAGGGAATTTTTGTCTAATGCCTTGGCAGTAGAGCAGAATGATGTTGAGGATCGCAAGTCCAAGGACTGGAGGAACCCAGTGATACATGATCAGAGAACCGATAAGGGCAAGGCAGTCCAGGGTCAATATGAAAGCTTGGGTCTGAAGAGGCAAAAGATTGGTATCACTGATGGGGTTCCAGCTAGACTTAGGGGAGGACAGCTTGCTTTTGGTGCGTGTTGGAACTACGGAGAGAAGGGACATGCTAGGAGGCTTTTTCCAAAGCTAGTCAGAGGTCCTCAGCTTTGGAACAGTTAGTTCAGATCGTAGTATCGGATGCAGGGGGAGTTGTGTAGGCTGAATTCAAAGGTATGTAGAATTTTGAGGACGAAATTTCCTTTTAGGTGGATAGATTGTATTGACCCGGATTATTTTTATTTTTATTTTTATTATTTATTATTCATTATTAGTCATTATGCATCATCATACATTGCCATACATCATGCATCCTCATATTATTTCTTTTATCAGGTCTTGTATTTTCTTCGTTTTCTATATTTCGGTGGTTGTTGGGCGGAGGCGAGTTGTGTTTTGTGAGCCAGTTGTTGGCTTGGTGGAGGAGTGATTGATGTTTGTGGTTGTTGTGTGGTGTGTGATCTGGGGGGGATCTTAGGGAGGATTTTCCTATGGTTTTTTCCCCAGTTTTTGCTTGAAGGAATCTTTTTGGTTTTCTATGTTTTTACCAGTTTTTACCTGTTATATTCGAACAGACTTATAGCTGTTCGAATATGTTTTTTCCTGTTTTACTTTATTCGAACAAACTTGTTTCTGTTCGAATAGATTTCTATCTGCTTTTTTTTATTCAAAAAACATATTTCCTGTTCGAATAGACTTCTACCTGTTTCACTTTGTTCGATCATCTTTTTATTTTGTTCGAATAAGATGTCTGTTAAGTTGATTTCCTTCTATTTTGTTTTGTTCAAACAAGCCCTTTTCTGTTCGAATAGACTTCTACCTGCTTTGTTTTGTTCCAACAAGAATATATCCTATTCGAACAGAGGCGTGCTTTAACGACCAGGTTGGGTCTTTTCACACAATTCTTGGCCGTTGATCCTTTCCTCGAGATGAGTGTTGGTTTAAGGGTTTTAATTACCTATTTCATTTCGTTCTCTCTCTCACTTACTCTCTCTCGCGCTCACTCTCCAAATTGGAATCCTCACTTCCATTACTTATCGATTTATCACATTTCTTGCCGAGCTCAGTTGCATTCCTTCAGTGAGTAATTCCCCTGTTCCTCTTACTTGTTGATTTAATTTTGGTTTCGGTTGGAATCCATTATATTTTAGGGTTTTCTGATTGGAGTTTTTTTTAAAATTGTGGTGTTGTACTTATTGCAGGTGTTAGGTTGTGTTTATTGCAGGTGTTGGTTTGTTTGTTGTTGAGCTTTGGTGTTGGTGTTGGATTGTCCGTGATTACTGGATTCATGGTTTGTTCAGGTGAGTGTCCCATCCTTGCTAATTTCCTCTGCGTGGTATGTGATTTAGATTCAGTCTAGCTTCGTTTTCCTTTTGTGTAGCTTTATAAGTCCTTTTTAACTATTCTGTAACTTAGTCTTTTTGGTCGTCTTGGATTTCGAGGATTTGTAAGAAACTGTTACGCTAGTTTTTTGCGGCTTCGTCTTTGAACATTACGGCGTAATTACCTCTAACTTATTCTAGTGGTTTCTTACACTCAGTTTATCCTTAGTAGATGTATGAGGACATTGAGCATATGATGGTTTGTTTTAGGGCTATGTTCCCTTCCATCATCTAGGTAGTGGTGCATCAGTGTGGCTTTTTTATTATTTTGTCCTTGAGCGCCAGGGGGTTATGCGGCCTTAGACTGCCACCAGTGATGTTGGGACCTAGTGGGTTTCCTGTCCATCTGTTCTGGAGACTTAAGTACATAGTAGTTCCAGAGTTAGTGTGCAGCTCTGTTCTTGGATCTTGACGACTACTTGTGGTTACTGTTTCGCATATTGAGTTGTGTTTCTCCTTGTCTTTAAGGAGTTGTGCATTTGGGTGACATTCTCGTGGCTTTGTCCTTGAATACTGTGTTTTAGTCTAGTAGAGACTGATGTTGTTGGGATGTTGTAATGGGCAGTCACTGTTCATCTATGTTAGGATTGCTTACCATTTACTATGGAAGGTGGTTATCCTATGTGTGCGGTGTTTGGATTGTTTACCATTATTTTTGGCAGGTAGTTATCCTATGTGTGCGATGTTTGGATTGTTTACCCTTCTCACAGGCAGGAGGTTATCCTATGAGTGGTGGCCGTGTCGGTGGTCGTTTCTTTTTTATCCTGAGGATATGTTTGCGGCGTGGGTTTTTGTATTTTTTTAACGTAACAGTGTCAGATACATAACAAAGCTCTACATCGGGTGACCCTCGATATGATTTAGGAATCCTACATTGGGTTAAAATAAGTAGGTGAAGTCGGGCTAGATACTATTATATCTATTACCCTTCCGGGAGTGCGGGATGGTATGAGACAATTTCTTTTGGTACCTGTCTTATCCCCCGTGACGTTGAAATCCTTTGGAATAAGTGAAATAAAGTTTGGACATTGGCTCCGTGTGTTGCAAATCCTGGAACACTCTGATCAAGTGATAAATCCTAAGCGTGGTCGAGTTTGCTAATAATCATACCCATTGTATCCAATTGAGACCTCTTTAAGGTTATTATTGCATCAGCGGCTGATCTGCCCAATACATTAATTTATTGGGTCTAGTCCATTGGTTCATAGTATCATAAGCGTCCACATTTGGACAATTCTATAATCATATCATATCATATCATATCATATCATATCATAGAATATTATATTATATCATCACATCATCGCATCACTTCATATATCTCTATTCCACTTCACTTAGATATTCTTCTTACTCTATTCTTCACTTATATATTACCATACCTTTTAGCATCTTATATCTTATTCACCTCTTCTCTTTCTCTGCACCATTTTATTAGTTGGTTATTTAGCTTTGTTGGGTATTAGTGAGCCGTGGTTTTGCTTACTCTCGCTTTTCCCCCCTATCAGAGGTAGGGTAATTGCTGGTTTTGCTGAGAGCTCAGGTGTTGGTTCCAGTTTGCAGTTGCAGATCTTTTCTTGTATTAGTATTTCTTGAATGATCTTAGCTTTTGAAGCTGTACATTATTGAGATATTGTGTATAAGCTTTCAGTTGAATCCAAAGATTCCTCGACCTGCACGCCCTGGATGACATTGTTTTAGATATGCTCTAGTATTTGAGTTTTGGGGTGTGACATCTGCTCACGCATCAGTTGATTACTTCTATTTAATGTACGATAAAACCATATTTCATGAAATCTAGAAGAGAGAACTCACTTAAATCTGCCTCCTTTGTTCACCATCGGTTTAAGATTGAACACTTGAACAATAATATATGGAATTTCATATGAAAAATCTTAAGATGTGTTCTTGAGTATCATAAGGGCAATTGATTTCTTCCTTCCTTTCGAATTGTTGCTTCAATTTCTTGGTGGAAAGATAATATATATTGGGAGAAGGAGGGATTTTATAATAGATAGAGAAAGTTGTGGCTAGAGAAGGTAATTTACGTGAAGTAGGATTGAATTTAAGGATTATTTGAAAATCGACATATAAAAGTGTCGTCAAAGTATTTATTTACAATAGTTTAAAGTGTCGGAAATCCGCAAGGCAGTTTTAAACAAATACGACAGTTTTATTAACTCTTGACAAATAAATATGTCGAGAATAATATAAGATTAACCACACACACACACACACACACACACACACACACATATATATATATATATCCGTTGTTTACTGTGGTGCATATATTTTGGTAATACGCTTTTTTCACGTTGTGATTTAAATGTGGTACTTAACAATAAAAAAGTCGTTCAATCAAATAAAAACTTATAAGCAATTCTAGAATGAATTTGAGTTGGAAATTGGAAAACATATGAGCAAATCTAAGAAGAACATATCAGAAAATCCAAGAGTAACAAAAGAGATTAACAAAACATAGAAATCTAAGAGAACCAATAGAAATCAGTAATCTAAGATCACCCAAGGAAATTAGCAATCGAAGAGCAATAGCAGATCGAAGAGCACAAACAGATAGCAATAGAGATTTATTTTATTTTATTTTTGATGAAAGAACGCATAAATTTTAAAAACAAAACCTATTTGACATTTCATTCAAACCCCAATTGGAGAAAAATAATTACCAATTTGAAATCATAAAATTGGGGTTTATAAGTAAAATGAGATAAAAGAGAGGGCCAAAGTAATAATGTTTATTAATTTACCTCTGAAAATTGAGGTTCGTGAAAGGTTGAGCTTGGCATCATTGAATGATAGATGAAAATGAATTTAGGTTTTTGGTTTAGAGTTTCTGATCAGGTATTGGGGTTTTGCGTAGTCGCAAAGAGTTGAGTAGAAGGATTGCGTTTGGAATGCTTGAAAGAGATTTGAGTTAAAACTGTGTTTTCGTTAGTGTTTTTGTACAACAGTCCCTAAAATTGAACTATTAGAGATGACCATGTCTTGGAGTCCCTAAACATATAGAATTAGGGATGATCAGGTCAAACAGTCCCTAAACTTATACTATTATGGACGGGGTGATTCTATCCCTCCCATAAACAAAAATATAAGAGACTAACTCAAAACTATCCCAAATATTTAGTTATCAGAGAAAAATTTTAATCTGTCTGTAATATCTGGCCTCTAATAATCATTTTTTTGTAGTGTTGGTAACCCTTCCTATACTCTATAATTAAGAGGGGAATCCCACCCATGAGAGATCATCTTGGAGAGTATAAATATCAATGTTAAATAAGCAATAAAATTCTGGTTCTTCTCTATTTCTTGTTTTTTTACTTTTATCGTAGTATAGTGTATGGCAATGATCAAAGGGATGAGTAGCTAATCTTCTTAGCCAAGGCTAGAGGAAGCTCCGCCCAATGTAGCCTTAGTGTAGATTGTGTTGCTTAGTTAGAGTAATTACTTTATCTTTATCCCAGAATATTGCATATTTGTATTCCATCTTCCTGTGCTTGACCATAGCTAGGATTAGAAGGAATAAGGAATATAAGTAACCATCTTGTTTGACAATAACAAGATAGGTTAGGAACATGGAGAAGAGAACATAATCCATGCTTATCAACCGGACCATGGTTGAATAAGTTGATTTATGGGTAGTTCCCAATCAATAATTATTTTATCTCATAATGTATTGTATATACCCGACCAATGATATGCGATACAGGAATTCGTGAATACTCTAACTAGGTACACTATCTCAAGGTTACAATGGATGGATTGGAATCACGCCTTGGTTTCCTCTCCAATCGTATCAGCACCTTTTCTAGTTTGAGTTTTATTTTAATTTTTTTACTTATAAAAACCCAAAACTCATTCTTATTGGATTAAATTAGTAGCTCGAAACATAATTCACACCACAAGTCTCTTGGGATAAGACCCCGTTTACCCTTGTACTTAACGGTATACTGTGCTCTTGCAGGTCTTTTAAGATGTCAGTTTATAATCGATCAAAGTACTATAAGCATTGCACTGCACCATAAGCAACAAACTCACATTTGTTTATTTACTGGACAATAAACTACACAGCCATGCATAAGCACACCAAGACATAACAAACCGAAGATCAAAAAATATTTCAGAGATAACTGAGAAAACTGTATACACAATTGGCATCACATTCTCAAATAGAAATGAAAAAATGTAGCCTTGAGAAAACTGAGGAAACTACCCAGGCACACCATTTAGCCATATCACCCCCATCATCATCATCATCATCACTTCCTTCATCATCATCATCATCACTTCCTTTATCATCATTTCCTTCATCTTCATCTTTTGCTTCCCAACCATCGCCACCATTATTATCACTTCCTTCATCCTCATCAGAGCCCTCCTTCTTTTCCCTATCCATTTCAGGATCATCCTCTTCCTTCTCCTGCTCAGTATTACTTTCAGACTCATCAGAATTATCATTAGCACCTCCATACACATCATCCTTTTCCTTCTCTTCATCACTAGTTATATACCTAGTAGCTTTGGTGGAGTTGCATTCTTCACCAAACATCTTTTCCTCATCTGAGTCCATTAAGGTTTTTCTAACTTTTCTTTTAATCTTGAGAATATAGAGGTGAATGTGTTTAGGGTTGTAATGGGGGCAGTTATAGATAAAAGCTAACTACTTGGGTGGTTAAAAAACATTAACTCCTAAACTTTCCTAATAAAAAAACAATCAATATAAGGTGGTTGGGGGTTGAATACCTGCTTGGATTCCATTCATCAGAATGCATATTTGTACTATAGTCCATACCTGCATTCACATTACCAGAGTGACCATTATCATCATGAAAAATAAATAGTTGGGGAAGGGGACTTTACTAGAGTGACCATTATTATCCTAAAAAGTAAATAGTAGGGGAAGGGGACTTTACCAAAGTGACCATTATTATCCTAAAAAATAGGCAATACATTCACATTACAACAGTGCATATACCCTTCTATACCAAACTATATTCAATATACACTTTAATATACATTACCAGAGATTCACAAATATATTATAGCATAAATTCTCATAAAAAGGCATATATATGCCAGAATTATTAACATCCATCATTATATAGGTTAACATTCCCAAAAGTAACATTTGTGGACATATATATGCAAGAATTCTCTCAGAATTCTCTAAAAGTTAAAACTATTGCTCTACACAATCATTAAAATTCTAAGATCCTATACTGAATCTACACATACTCAAAGAATTTTCAAAAATGACTGTGGAGTCTACTAGCTTATATTAGCCATTTATCCTTCTTGTATGGGTTCACATTCTTTAAAGCTTGAGTAATGCCTGAACCTTGACTTGGTTAACTAAACAATGTTCTACCCCTTGTTAATCCACCTCTAACATTGTTTGTACTTTGTTGACTAGCTTGAGTATAAACTCTTGCTGCTCCACCCCTTGTTAATCTACATCTAGCATTGTTTGTACTTTGTTGACTAGCTTGAGTATGAACTCTTGCGGCTCCACCCCTGTTAATCCACCTCTAGAATTGTTTGTACTTTGTTGACTAGCTTGAGTAAGAACTCTTGCAGCTCCACCCCCTGTTAATCCACCTCTAGCATTGTTGACCCCACCTTAAGGATTGTTTGTACTTTGTTGTCTAGCTCTTGCAGCTCCACCACCTGCAACACTACCTCTTGTAGCTCCACCTCTTGCAAGACCACCCCTTGTTCCTCTACCTCTCATACCAACTCCAACTCCAGCTCCAACTCCAATACCAACTCCAACTCTAGTTAGAGGGTTGTTTCTTGGTCTGGACCCTCTAGGCTTTCATCCTCTTCTATCAGTTCTAGTACTTGGCTGTGAATTTCTAGGTCTTGGTGCAGCTGGTGCCCCCTTGCATGTCTTCTTGTTATGTCCCAAAAACCTACACTTCCCACATTTTTTTTGCTGCTGAGTTGTATTCTCATCTGTACTCCTCCTTCTAACCTTTCTAGGTCTACCAGTTCCTCTTTCCAGTGGTGGGGGTAGCATATCACTATTGGGCTACAAAATACACAAGTATATGTGAGGTATCTATGAAACTTTTAAAACAAGAATGCAACTAGTTATGATATTTGCTAACTTACCTTTTCCCACAGTGATGGATCACTTATAGGTAGCACACTCCCTTTATAAGATCTCATATATGCAGCCACCATATGATATTCACTACAAAACCTGCAAGTTTGAGAATAAAAGAAAACTAAGTTGCATCAATGGCAAAAAAATATAATAATCCCATGAATAATATACTTACCCCACCCAGTCCATTCTCATCTCCATTATGACACACAAGGCATGCACACATGGTAAACCTGAAATCTGTCATTCATAACAATCAAAAGTTTTCCCTACAGGATCAACTCTCCATTTCTTACCATCTTTTGAAATTGCCACCCACTTGTTTGCATCAGCACCTTGGGGTGTATATTGATTGTAGCACTTCTTCATCTCCTCAATGTTTGTTTTAGCTCTTGGTGCCACATAATTCACATTCCAATTTTTTGCCTTTTTCCTTCTATCATAGGTTAACTTCATTATCATCAGGTTCATACCTTCTATAAACATGTGAAGTGGTTTATCCCTCAACTTGATGATCCTGCTATAATAAGACTCAGAGAAGTTATTGGTGATATGCTCACATTTTGTAGTTGAGTCAAAATGTGACCTGCACTAATATTATGTAGGTTTCCTATCAAACCATGGCTTAGCATTAGGCTGATCTGTTTCAAGTTGATCTAAAAATATTTTTTTGTCAGTTTTTAAAAATGGCTTTGCTGCACCCCAACATATCCTTTCAAGATGTAAACCCCTAAATTCCTTCTTGAAATTCTTCCATAGTGCCTGAAACAAAACCTATGGTTTTGTTGAGAGAAAATCTGCTGACAAAAAAATAAATAAAAAATAAAATCATTAGATAGTAAACCCTAACTTAAAAAAATAAATATAACTAAAACTTTGAATAATGATACAAGTACAAACCTGAGAAACTGATTGCAGTAATCCCTTCAGTCTATCTGAGATGAAAGATAGCTTGCTTGGATGCATAGTTAGAAATGGAGCTAACATCTCCAAAAAGGTAGTCCATGTCTCAGTACATTCAGATCTGCACAAATAAAAAGCCACTGAAAGCAATCCATTGTTTCCATCTAGACTCACAATTACAAAGCATTCTCCACCATATTTACCTTTCAGAAAGCATCCATCAAGACCTACTATAGGTCTACACCCTTGCTCAAATCCATCAAGGGATGCCTTAAATGCTATACAAGTACCAGCCCACATTTTGGTGTGGGGGTCGCAACCACATTTTGTAATACTTCTTGGATTTGATAAGAGTACTTGTCTGCACAGATCTTGCATGATACTATATCATTCATCAAAACAACTTGTTATCCTCTCTACACAATATTTTTTAGCATTCCAAACAGTGTAATAATTGATGTTAACCCCATATGCCCTCCTTATTCTAATTATAATGTCAGCTGGTGTAACTATCCTCACATCCCTCACTATCTCCTCCAAGTCATTGGCTACCCATTGAGCAGTAGCCAATTTGTTTCCATAATCAAGCTTACCTGAATAACTGTGATCAGAATTTCCTCCTCACAGAATCATAGTATGTCCATCATTAGTTCTCCTAACATACACATACCAACTGTATTCTTCTTCTTCACACTTAAACCTTAATCTATAAGACTCATTTTTAACAAAGAGAAAATAAAATTTGATGATAATTGCAAACTTCCTCAGATACTTTCTAGCTTCATCTATTATGGGCCACTCCATCCCCAATACTAACTTGTCATAACCACTTTGGGGTTGTTTCTTATAAGCTTCTTCTTCCTCTTCTTGAAATATGTTTTCAGATTCTCTGATCAATTCTTCAAACTCACCACATCTCCAAAGTCTTCTATACTGGGTATGTCATCCCCATCCTGTGAGCTTTGAGTACTATAATACCCTGATTCGACATCTAAACTGTCCATATTTAATTGAGCAAATTGAATCCAATCCTTAACCATCTGCAGAATGTTTTCATTATCATTTTCTTCATCAATCTCCATATTGTTTGCATCACCATTCGCCATCACCATGCATATCATCATCAATTATAGATTCCCCATCTCTAGCCTCACTGCTTACATCACCATTCCCAGCATCACCATCCATGTCATCCCAACTAAGACAAACTTCATAATTGCCCAATAAATCTGAGTACTCTTGTAGCCTTTCTTCCAATAGAGGAACCTCAACATGCTCTTCTACTTCTTGAACTTCATCATCATCATCACTAATATAGAAGACAGGCAAGTCATCTAGTTTCTCCTCAGGAAGTTCACTTGGCCTCACCCTTTTCTTTTTTGGCTTAATAGGCATCTGCCGGTTCTTCCTTTTGGTCTGTTTAGAGGGTGATTTCCTAGTTGCTTTCCAAGATTTATTCTTAGTTGTTTGAGTGATATTCTCCACATTTTGGGATACATTCCATTACCCTCATATTTTGCCACTTTGTCCACATTTTGGGATACATTTACATTACCCTTACATTGTGTTACTTTGTTTACATTTTGGGATACATTCACATTACCCTCACATTGTGTCAATTTATCCACCTCTTGTGACACATTCATATTACCCCTACCTTGTGTCACTTTGTCCACCTCTTGTGACACAAATACATTCCCCACAGTTTGTGTCACATTCCCCACAGTTTGTGCCATATTCACAATCACCTTTGATACTGTCTTCTTAGCCCTTTTTTTCCTTATAATATTCTTGGCCATATTAACATTAACCTTAGATATACCCTCAAAGAATTGTGTTGGTCCAACTGCCACTAAAGTACTTACAAATATGTATACTTTACCCTTAGGGTCTTTATCACTCTCAACCCACAAATGTATCAAGTCTTTATCTGAGTTGATATAAACATGTTTACCATTCCTAAGGCATTTTAAATCAATCACAGACCTAGCAGGACAAAATTTTCTACCAATGTTTTGATCAATAGTATTAGACACATAATCTAATAGGTCCTAGTGGCATAAATATTACCATCAACACTTTTAAGTGTGCCCTTCCCTCACACCTCCCCCCTCCCCCCCCCGCATATAATCAAAATTTGAATACTCCTGAACAAATTTCGTATACCAATGCCCATTAAAATGTATAGTTATATCTTTAACAGGCATCTCTCCACTGGATAAACGAAAAAATTACAGAATGTAAGCCATTAATCAATGATTTACATAATGTAGGACATTAATTGAGCCCTAATTTTAAAAACCCTTAATTGAACCCTAATTTATAGATAAACCCTCAATTGAAGATTCGTAGAAACCCTAATTCACGAGTAAGAAAGAAAGGGAAAAGGAAAGGGAAAGGGAAAAAGAAAGAGAAAGAGGAAAAGAGAAGCATCAAATTAGGGAGAGAAAGAAAGCATCATAGAGATATTAAAACCTGGTCGGTGATGCATTCACCATTGCAGTCGTAACTCTTCTTCAATGTTCTTCAACTTTTTTTCAATGTTATTCAACTCTTCTTCATTGAATGAGAGAAAGCAGAGAGAAAAAATGTTGTCTGAAGAGTGAGTTAATGTTGTCTGAAGACAGCTAGGTTAGTCATAAAGAGGGAAAACTCTCGCCAGATGTGTCAGCTCTTCTCAATGTATTTTCATTAAGTCAATCCGAGTAAATGCCAGTCAACAAGGTTTGACTGACTGCTCAGGCAAGAGTAGGGAGTAAAGGTTAGTTTTAGTGAATATGGGGGTCAATGTCAATATGGTGTACACATATGGGGGTTTTTCTTAAATTTACTCTTTTTTCCTCAATAGGCACCAAACCACATTTTGAGGGCGAAAAGGAGGTGGCAGTTTTAGATGTGCAATTACTCAGAGGATATTTTTTTGAGAATAGTAATGGATATTGGTTTTATAAGATTTGGTACATGATCGATTATAAAACTGAAATCTTAAAAGACCCGCATGCGCAGGGTTTATCGTTGCGTATAAGGGAAAGCGGGGTCGTATCCCAAAAGATTTGTGATGCAAATTATACTTTGGGCTACTAATTTTATCCAATAGCAATGAGTTTTTGTGTAGGTTTTGGAATAAAGATAACAAATAAATAAAGGTAACAAATTTTTTATACGAATCGGAGAGGAAACCAAGGCGTGATTCTGTAGTATTTTTCCCAGATTCGACAAGGATAAGCCAGCGTAACATTGTCTAAGATGCCACAAGTCCTTGACCTACTAAAAGTAGCCATTGTGCTTGGTCAAAAAAGAGCCATTACAGATCTGTAAAGTTTGCCCAGTCCCCTGAAATTGGAAACTATTTTTCTTTACGTAAACTACATGTATCTGCTATAAATATAGGGAGAGAATAAAATATTCAAATCTGAAATCTTTGCGATTCATTCTTCCTTACTGCACTATCAAACCAAATTTTTTAATATCTAGCAACCTATTGAATTTTACAACTAAATTCTCCTCGAGGTCGTAATTTTTCTCCGCCACTACTGAGTTTCCATGTAAATTCTTATTTGTTTAAACCTATTATTATACCATCCTTACTAAAAGTATTGGCGAAGATTATTCTCCTAAAAAGCACACCATTACAATTGGCATTATCCGTGGGAATACTGTACTTTTCTTTACCACCACTGATCTAAAAATTATCTGATGACAAACATGAATCTCCGAGGCCATTCAAATACGTTGAGGAATCAAGAGATCAATCCGATACCGGAAACAGTCAATCTACACAGCGCAGTGATCAAATTTTAAATACAAATGGAGTTTGGCAGAGTCCAAAGGCTGGAAGATCAATGCATTCATGCCCAAGCTCTTCAAGTTGAAAGAGACGAAAGGAGAAAGGCATTGGACCAACATAGTCAGACACAAAAAAATTAAGAATTTACAAAGAACTCAAGATCGATTCACTGGCCGTCAATTGTTACCTCCTCAAGTCTGAAGTGATCATCGCCCCAGGGCAACATATAGGGAATATTAGCTAAGATAAGAACGAGTACAAACTTCTAGATCCAGATCAAGAGATTTAGACAAGGTTTCTCGACATTTTGGATTAATATCTTCAGCATCGACAACTCTCGGAAGTTGACGTACCCATGACTAAACCCCACCGCCGCCGGCAATACGACCTATTAAAGACAAATTAGGACCCGAAGGACAGGGAGACTTTGATCCACGGGTTGTAGCCATACCACTTCCTCTGCCATAATTTATTATCTTGGACGGCCTAAATAATAGGATCCAAGCCATAAACTCTGATATCCCAGGCCAAAGATCTGCTCTAGATAGAATCGAGACAAATCATATTTCTCCTCATCTCAAAGTTATGCCCATTTCAGGTAATTTCTACATGCTAAAATTTAACTAGTACGCATGCCATACTGACCCTCTCACCCACGTCCGACACATCAGAGCTACAGTTAGATTATGCTCCAAACTCGACCACATGCTATGTAGATTATTCAACATGAGCCTGAAAGAGGAACTGCTCAAATGGATCCATATTATCCCCGAAAACTCCATCACCACACTCATCCAGTTACAGTGTTTCTTCGAGTCAAATTATGCTCATGCTAAGGAGCGAGAAATAACTGTAGATTCTTTGATCTTCTTCGAGCAAGGAGCAAAAGAAACACTAATAAGTTTTTACAAGCGATTCTTACAGGAAACACGAAAAATTAGGAAGTCGGATCCAAAAATTGTCGTTCTAGCATTCACTTCAGCCCTGTATATCGACTCCAAAGTTTGAGAAGATCTTACCCTGCACAAACCCAGAACAGTGACAGAGATGATCAATGTTGTTAATAACTACATCAAATTAGAATATTCCAAGAAGGATAAAATGAAAATCTCCTTTCTCATCCATTCTCGTGAAATATTTTCATCTCCACCAAAAAAATCAACCATTACCAAAGTACCCAAGCAACGCAGAAGAAATACTGACAACATTAGAAGGAGGGATAGAATGCCAGATAGACCAATCCCTGTTATACCTCCAATGACAACAACTCTCACCGTTATCTTATGAACGATAAAGGGAGATGAGTTATATCGGGCAACACAAGTAATTCTCGACATCCCCAACAAACATTTATGTCAGTATCACAACGTACGTAGTCACGAAACTAACAACTGCTACTCTCTCATTTAAATTTTCTATCGTATTCTATTAGCTGGAAGACTTCATAATTATGCAGTCGATATTTAAAAGTTCCACAAAGATGAAACAAAAAACAAAGATGTCACGCTCCAAAATCTAGTAATCGGTAGCTAGACCAATTACAGAGATTCAAGGATGTGCAGGTCAGGGAATCTAAAGATTCGCCCAACGAACAACTGAACCGTAGACAAATTCTGGCCAAGTCATTCACAATAGTATCACAATAGAGTAATATGAAAAGACAGAAACAGCGGAAGACTAAGATAACAATTTCTAAATGTAAGATTCTACAAACCACTACGCAGCAAGCTCGATAGTAATAACTGAAGAGTGAGCCTCAAGCTCAGCTCCCCAAAGATCGCCGCAGCAGCAACTAAAACATGAAACAACCTTCCACTGAAAGGGGGATGCGAAAGTGAGCCAACAACGAGCTCACTAACTCCCAAGAATAGCTAAACGATTATACTAACCAATGAGATGGATATAATAATATCTAACGATAAACAATATATATATCTAAATATATACAGGATGCCTAATAGGCATCTAATAGGTACATAACTAGTCTATTGATTATATGTAACTATACTATAATTAGACATACACATCTCGAGCAAAGGAGTGCTAAGACTATAACTACACTCCAGTCCCAAGGACTACTAACTACACTCTAGTCACAACCGTGGCCCTCAGCACCACAAGCGACTAACCTACCTCAGAAATACAATCACACACGAGGGTAAATACCCTCGGCTCACAATAATCCAATAGGGTTACCCAAACCCCAACCAGGCACAACCCTGAAGCTATCACAAGCTAAGCGAGATTGCCCTCAGCCAATACCAGCCTAAAGCTCACAACAACCAACCAGACCAATAAACCTAATAAATTAAATTAGATGGAGAAGAGGGCGGAATAGTTGTAGAGAGGAGAGGATTATGCAGAAGGAAGAGGAATCCAATTACACTGCAAAAAATTAGGAGAGGAGGAATTTAATAAGCGGAGAAGAATATGAGGAACTAGGATAATCACATAATTATCCCAATACAATGATATGTTATGATGATAATATGATGGAATGAGATAATCTTATGATTATCCCAAGTGCAGAAGATTCTATATTAAACATAATGTAGAAAGGGCAATGGATTTCTGTCAGAAGATCCTACGAATTGGAAGTATGCAAAGATGCAATGATATGCTTGATGATGATAATGATGTTATGATGCAGAATGATTTAGCGATGTCAACCCAAAGGGCTAGCCCCCAAGACTAAAGTGCTCTGACAACTGCTGGAAAATGATTTACCTTGTCGGATATTGTTGGATACAAGTGTACGATGTACGGTACTAGTTCAACCAGACTATGAAGATATTACATCAATTTATCAAATCCCACGGAGCCAACGTCCGAACTATATATGCGTTCCAATGCATTTTATCCTCCAGGATAAGCCCTGTACCGGATTGCAAATACTGTCTCATACCATCCCACACCCCTGAATGGGTGACAAGGTATAATAGTATCCATCCTAGACCCACCATTTATTTTAACCCGATTTAAGGAATCCCTGAACCTCTCGAGGGTCAGCCGATGCGGAGTTATTTATGTATCCATTCGTAGCAATATAAGGAGATAATATATTATCTATGGATGTGTGAAAAAATCCTAAAGACTGGAATACAACTGTTGTTAACACAGCCAGCATACAATAAAATAACCACCTGCCTGAGAGCGTGGCAACCAAAACTAACATAGATGCCTTCCTGTGACTCAGTTGCACCCTCTGATCCTAGATAAAATAGCAACATAACCGTCACGACATCTAAACAACATCAGTATCTAAGATTCCTCAAATCAGTAAGATTACCAATCAAGTATAACAGTACTCTAGCTGTCAGCACAGACTAGTACTCATGGGGTGACCTTCAATTGTCTAACAAGTAGTTAACAATCCCCAGTAACAGAACTGCCACAAAATCTTCCTAATCATGTATTTAAGTCTCCAATACGGATGTATAGGAGCCGAATTCAACAGGAGGTTTCAGCCGTATTCCCACATCTCGTGTGACGTACAACTTTATAAACCACCTGGCTCAGCCGCGGACATTACTGAGCCATGCTGTCTCGCTGCTACCTAGATGACGGAAGGGAACACAACCCTAACAGCCTCATACAGGAGAAAGAAGGCTTACGGGTAAGCTCATTTAGCTCTAAGAATCATGAGGATAATAAGTGTTACAACACGATAAGCAAACAATCCTAAGACAAACTATCAGAAGTTTAGCATCCATGACCAACCACTACGGACAAGCCGTCTGCTCACCACCAATAACTAACAGTCCAGGAGATACCACACTACCACATGGAATCCAACATTCCAAACACCCACCAATCACAATGACAGTGCTAAAGGACCAGGTCTCGAAAACACGGAGTGCATCTAGACTAGTCCTAAGACTAATCAAAACAATAGCATGCAAGAGGACAAGCTCTGAATCAAAGACCATGTATTACTGAAGCTATGTCACCCCAAGACTACCCTGAAGCCAAGTCCAGCAGCCTAAACTAAGCAAGGTTCTATACTATAAGGTGAGAACTATAGTCTTTGAACTACACTATCTCAGAGAAATGGCGTCTAAACCACACGCCGTCCATACATCTCCATTAATCGTCAACCAAGTTACTAGTACCCTGAAATAAGCAAGGCACCCTAATAGTTAACCAGCAATACAACACTCAATATATTATATACATATTTATATATAGCGACGTTGAGGCATCGCAACCCACTGAGAACTGCCTTCATTCTAAACCTCCACAAAGAAAAGATTCGTGATAACCACCCTAAATGAAATCGGCCTAAAAGGAATCTCATGAGTTATCGTCACATCGATGAAAACTGAGAACAACTACATAGGACTAAACATAACCTACAGGTTCTATCTAGTACCTAAACTTACAACTAACTCGGGTTTTACTAACTTATCAAACCCTTAAGTACTCTCGTCTGAGGTATACCAAACGGATAACCCATGAATGTATCCTAAGAAATTAACCCATATACTAACATAATCACGGTAATAAACATGACAAACTATGTGAGCAATAACTCACAAATCAATATAATGGTCTAGTTATTAAAGAAGATAAAACTCGCCTATAACCTGATGCAATGCTCTAGCAAAATCATTCCGAGAAAGCAGCCTGAAGCTCCAGCGACAGCATCTCGCAGACATGCCACCCAAATCACAGAACAACCCAACCGCAACACCGCAGCGATAGCAACAACCCAAACGATACCACCACCGTCAAACCCAACACCTGCGATAATCGCAAAAGCCGTAAACCCCAAGTCACAAGCCCTAAATTAACCCATGAAATCGCCGCCACCAGCCAAGAATCAATCACACCTTATCGCCCCACTCCGGCGATAAACCCAATCAAATACCACCTCCGAACACCCAAATCCTCCAACAATCAAAACCCACAATCAAACCCAAAACCTGCGACAATCGCAAACCCTAAGCTACAGCTCAACAATCCAACACCTGCAATAATCACCACTCCTCAACTCAATGATCACCGTAATCATAAAACCCAATATTAACCTACCATCATAAATCCTAGAAATCAAACCTTGCGCCAAATCGAGAGAAATTGACGGAAAGGGAATCGAGAATAACTCACCAAGGGTAGGAGTGAAGATCGTGACGAAGCTTAGCAAAAAATCCGAGAGCGATGGGAAAGATTGGATCAAGAGTAAGGAGGAGAGGGGAATTGTTAAGGGAAAAGAGAGAGAGAGAGAGTAAGTTTGGAGTAAAGAGAGAGGAAGTGAGGAAATGAGAGAATATATATATATATAAAACGTGCCTCTGTTCGAATAGGGATATTCCTATTCGAATAGAGAGTATCCTATTCGAGCAGAGGAAGTCTTGTTGGAATAAAAAACACCAACGAAGAAACTCAATAGCTCAAGAAGACTCTTATTCAAGATGAGAAGGTCCTGTTCTAACAGAGGGAAAATCCTATTCAAACAGAGAAGGTCCTGTTTGAACAGAGCAACTCAGGGAAGAATCTAACTGTCCAAGGAGGATCCTATTTGAACATATAAGGTCCTGTTCGAATAGAGGAAGATCTTTTTCGAACAGAGAAGGTCCTGTTCGAACAGAACTGGTCTACTCAGAAAAAGAAGATTCCAGAAAACCTAACGGCCAACCCCGGACAACCCCAGACACCCCAGAATCAATCCAAACCACCAACACTACCACACAAACACTACTACAAACCCAATAAAGGTTTCCCAAGGTATAAACACCACCTCCACCGCCTCACGGCCACCAAAATGCCTAAACCCCCGAAAATGAATCTTTTCCATGGGAGACTCTGAAATCCTACCGGCTTCTCCAACAGCTCACCGGAACCACCCCAAACCACACACATAACAAAAAAACATCACTACTAACCCATCTAGGGGTTCCCAATGCCACAACGTCACCTCCTTATCCGAATAGGCACCGTACCACCGAAACTACATAAAAGGAATCAACATACAAAACCTGTCGAAGGGAATAAATAGATGCATAATGGATGAAAAAGTACATGCGTAATATTTATGGAATATATGTGCGGAACTTAACGTAGAGAAATAATGATAATAATACTTAATAATAAAATAAAGATAAATAAATAACCCGAAAATCTGGGACATTACAAAAGACGTTGAGCAAGAGCATGGCCAAGGACAAGCCCGCCATCTTTACATGATCGAAATTGTGAAAGGAAAATAAAGAAAATAAGATGACTGAATTACGTCTTGTTACAAAATGACGTTCTCAGACAAATCAGCAAAACTTCTCCCCAGGTCGAGCAAATTAAAATGTCTGTGCCATATTACCTTCGAGGACTGTGACACCAGCCATGTAAAGTACCATCATGACGATCCTCTGGTCACTATGCTCAAAGTAGGACAAGACAACCTACGCACGCCTCTCTTTGATACAGGAAGCGCCACAAATGTTTTGCTCCGAAAAGTAATTGAAGTTTTGGGAGTCAAAAATTCAGTGAAAGCTTCGATAACCACCATCACAAGTTTTAACGGCTCAAAAGAATCGGCCGCAGAAGAAATCACCCCTTCAGTTCAAGTGGGATTTGAAACTACTTTCGTTAAATACGCGGTCATCGATGCTGAGTCCAAATATTTGAGAATTTTAGTGCGGTGTTCGCTTCATTCGATATAAGCAGTACCTTCTACATATCATCTGGCATTGAGGTTTCCAACAGATCACGGAGTCTATGAAATCAAAGGTAGCCAAGCAGTTGTACATGTTTGAGAAATCAGTTTTTACGACATCGATTATATGAATTTGACGTTAATGTAACAAGCACTCCTTATGCAAAACCCTAACCCCACAATACACAATCAATCACACTCAATCACAACTACAACAACAGATAGCCAAAGAGATGGATATGAATGGTCTGCAAACATTTCATAGTAAAATCCCTGAAGCCATCAAGAATGGATTAATTCCAATATAAAAGGTTGCATGCCATTGGGGTTTCTTGGATATGGAAGCTGGGGCAGGAATTAAAAACATTGTTGTAACAAAAAATCATACCACATAAGCAATCAAGGATAACCATGTTTTGGGGAAATCTATACCCCAATGTAAAATCCCTGCCACAATTGGAGATATAGTTCTGAATTCATATGTAGATGAAGTTCAGGGTCCAGAAATGAAGAACACGACAACAGCTGGGCTTATTGAAGTAGGAAATAGAGGTGACACCCAAATTATTTCAATTCCTAGAGAGGAACTAGCTGATGGCATTTCTACTTATTAGTTCAGTCTTATAGAATGATTAGACTTACAGAAGATCAAATTTGCAACTATGCAAGAGTATGCGAATACACATTGGAAAACAAAGGGACCTTGCATACTTATTCCAATTGGGAAAGGATTCTTCATCATCAAACTAGAGTAAGAGGAAGACAAAATTTATATTTGGAGTAGAGGACCCTAGATGGTTGAACAAATGCCTATGAGACTTATGCCTTGGAACCCATTTTTCTCGGTTGACAAGCACAGTAACTCTAATGCGTTAATATGGTGCAAATTCCCTGGATTACCAATTGAAATGTGGAGCAAAAAAATCATTATGTTCCTTGGGAAGATACTTGGCACTCTTATTCAGCTAGACCAATCCACAAAAAATTAGGACTATGGATATCATGCTAATGTGTTAGTTGATATTGATCTGCCTAAGCCAATTCCAAACCATATTCTTCTTGAGATTGAGGGTGCAATCATTAAACAAGAGGTTTTGCTCCATCAAATCCCAAAATATTGCAATCACTGCAAAAATGTTAGACACACGATAGCCGAATGCAAGATAGTAGAAATAGCATTTAGAACCAATGAAATGGAGCTCAACAGGACCAAACCGCATAAGAACAATGAAATCATGAAAGGCAGCAAGGGTAACAATAACTTATTAATTCTCGAGAAGCAACCTTAGATTAAGGAAATGGGTAGAAAGAATGCTGACTTACAAAGTAAACATACATACTTTTTGGAGACATTGGAGGAGAGCAGTATAGCATCACCATCTATTTACTTTCTTGGTATGCCTAGGCCATCTAACCATTTGCTGCAACATGAAATAATAGGTGATAAAGTAGGGGGGTCAATTACAAAGAGCAGCGGCAACCAACCATCTTTACCTATGGAGAACAGAGTGACTAGTAAGAACAACTACTTTGAAGCCCTCATAGACTTGGAGGACAATATAGAGCAAACATAACATATAGAATCAACACCTTCGGGGGGGGGGGGGGGTAGGATGGAATAAACACTAATTCGAGTGTGCAAGGGGAGAACAGAGTAACAGACGGCGTGATCTCACAAGTTCTAACAAACGAGGAAGTTCCTTCTTTTGTAGATGAAGATATCGCAATAGAACCAACTAATTAGGAGAGTACCCTTGAGGGTGATGAATACTTAAAGGTTATACATGAGGTCAGACACAATCTCAACCCAGCAAGTTGGGCAGACGAAATGGAACGAGAAGACTAGGTGTAGCTTAAACCAAATCAAGTTCTTAAAGGAAGAAAGGTTTACACCTTTGACCCGAGAGTGAAGCGTTCTACCCACAAAGACAAATAAAAGGTATCTTCTAGAATGCCCGAGCGCTGGGAAATAGAAAAATGATTCGTTATCTCAGGAAAGTAACATCAAGAATATAACCAGATATTTTGGGCATTGCTGAACCTAAGATTTTCTGCAAAGACTTTGTACTGCCGGGATATGACACCAAAATCATTTGCATTGAACAAACCACAGAGAAAGGCAACTTATGGATACTATGGCTCAAAGAAACTTTTATACCTGACGTACTCATTCTATCGAAATCATATATTATGGTGAAATATATGGAGAATTGTTTCTCCTTTGTTCATGCAGATTGCAACAAAATTAATGGGTTGAAGCTTTTGACTGACCTCTCTAATTTTGCTTCAACTAATGTGAAGCCCTAGATATGCATCGGGGACTTCAACGTGGTTCTTCGGCTCGCTGAGAAAAGAGGCAGGAAACCACCTCCCACTAATGCGGTTATGGATTTTAACAACATTCTGGATACTGCTAAACTAAGTGAAAGCCCCTCCTCAGGACTTACTTTTACCTAGTGCAATGCTCAAAGTGGAAACAACAGGACTCTGGTGGTCCTAGACATATGCTTAAAGAATGTAGAATGGTAGAATACTTTTCAAGGTTTTAGAGAATGAAGGTGCTTTAATCACTCACTCATTCTGGGAGATTTCTACCAAGTAGCTAAGCCTTCCAACATCCCATTCCTATAGCATCAATCTTGGGGAAATGACCCGGGTTTCGGGGAACTTGTAGCGAATAGTTGGAAGCAGCCGCTACTTGCAGCCCCACAATTCTTGTTAATGATGAAACTGTGATGACTTAAGGCAGACATAAAGGAATGGAGACAGAACTCCGTAACCCAGCAACGTAACAACATGCAACTAGAGAAAGAGATGATACAAGTCCAAGTATAATTGGAAGAAGATATCACTAATGATCTTGTCAAAAAGAGATATTTTGCCCAAATAAAACTGTTGAAAAGATAGGAGGAAAATGAAGAGCAGGATTAGAGAAAAAAATCAAGGATCAAATGGCTACAAGCAGGAGACCGCAACACTAAATATTTTCACTATACTATAAAGGCGAGGAATGCTAAGGCAGTGATTATGTAAATTAAAGATAGCTCGGGTGCAGAGATCACAAACCAACTTCTCATCAAGTAACACATCATAAATTATTACACAACCAAGTTCAACGCAACAAAAATGCAAGAACGCCCAACTCTCTTCGATCAGCTCCCTATGCAAGTGTCAGAGGCAGAAAACAATTCCCTTATTTTATGCCCATCTAATGATGAGATTAGAGATGCAGTATTCTCGATGGATGGAAACAATGCCCTCGACCGAGATGGATTCTCTAGAAATTTTTACATAACATTCTGGGAGACCATTAGTTCCGAAGTTTACGGTTGAATATCTTCTTTCTTTCGACATCGTATGATTCCTATGAATTTTAACTCCAACACCATCGTACTAATCCCTAAAATCTATAACCCGTCCTTGATTCAACACAACATGCCTATATGTCTCAGTAACTTTATTTTCAAAGCTATTACTAAAATCCTAGCTACTCGGCTCTCTCCAATTGCTGACACATGTGTCTCAAAAGACCAGAGTACTTTTATCATGAATAGAAATATTCATAAAAATATTTGCATGGCCTCTGAAATAGTGAATGAGATGCAACTTAAGAGAAAACACGGTAATGTGGCACTCAAGATAGACATTAGTCAAGCATATGATACTATGAGCTGGACATACATCTTCACCATATTACGCGCCTTTGGGTTTGCTCTAAAATTCTATTCTTGGATGAAAACGATTTTTAGCAACAGTATGATCTCCATTCTTATCAATGGTAGCCCATCGGGATTCTTTCGGATGTCTAGAGTTCTTACGAAGGGTGACCCTCTCTCACGAATCATCTTTGCAATTGCAGAAGACGTACTCAGCATTAACCTCCCTAAGGCCAAAGCGCAAGGCAGAATACAAACTATGAAATCAGCAAAGACTATACACGGACCAACTTACCTTTTCTTTGTAGAAGACATATTTTTATTTTTGAATGGGAACAATAGATGCCTGCGACAGCTTAAGCTCATCCTCATGGACTATCAGATTGTGTCTGGGAAAGAGATAAGTGTGGCCAAAAGCAAGATTTTTATGAGCAGTATTCCTTTCACTCGTCAAATATGTGTTGCTGAAATTTTTTGGTTCAAGGAAGGCAAATTTTCTGAGACATACTTGGGAATTCAACTCATACAAGGGAGGGTCACAAATCAAGCCATATTGAACTTGATCAAAGAAATCATAAATAGGGCTATCAACTTGATAGGTATCATAATCTCTTTCCAGGGACGGGTTACACTTACAAAGTCAATCCCGAACAACATACCTATACATAATATGGCAGTCTACAAGTTGGCCTCATTCTCTTATTAAAGAGGGAGATAATATTCTTAGAAACTATATATGGACAGGGGACCCGACAAAAAGGAAAGGCGTAACGTTGAAATGGGAAAAGGTATGCAAACCTATTAAGGAAGGGGACCTCGGTGTCTGTAGTTTGGGAGAAGTAAACATTACGATGCTTTGCAAACTTCATAGGGTCTTCAAACAGGGAACAAAAGACTAGGCAATATTTCTTAAATCAAAATTTAGTATTAAGAGTAGAAACACTATTTGATACCAATAACCCTCTACTATCTGGTCTGGTATCTAAGATGGAGCTGCCCTCTCAAAATCTTACATTGGTTGGCTCATCGGCGATGGCAAGAAAATAGATTTCTGGAGAGACACATGGGCTACAGAAATCCCTCTTATGGAGTGTATAGAGTTGCCCAGACATATGTGGAAACTCTGTACAGCTAGGCTTATCAGCTTTATTAACCCACAAGGATGGCAATTCCCAAATGGTATTCGGCTCCTCCTTTAGACACTTGGAATAAATGTTCAGCTAATCAAGTATAACCCCAATAACCTGGACACCATGATTTGGAAACTAGACCTATGAGGGGCATTCTCAACCAAGAATGCATTTGATACTATGCGTAAACGAGAAGATACGACATGGTGGTGGAAATACATTTGTAATAACGCAATTCACCCAAGACTGGGAGGCTTCGCATGGAGGATATTGAACCATCTCCTTCCAATCGTCGATACCATTATGAAGAAAGGTATCCCTCTAGTCTTGGCTTGCCACCAATGTAACAATTCTACAGAAACTGAAAAACACTCTCTCCTGCAATGGGCTACCAATAGTTTCTCTTATGATCATATTACACCGATAGACACCTAGAGAACAATTTTGGAAAGAGGACAAGAGTCTAGTACCTACATAAAAGATCTCTGGGTGGCCATGGTCATTTCTATTTGCAGCAGCATCTAGAAAGAAAGGAGCAAATGGAAATACGATGGTTTCAAGCTTCATCTCCATACAACTATGTTGCACATCCTAACACACATTGCTGACACGGCCCACCTCTCTAAAAAAAATATGAACAATACTATATAGGACCTCAAGATCATAAAGGCATTAAACGTTCAGTGCAGACCACGACAGGGCAGCATCATTGAGAACTGTCGATGGGAACTTCCAACATAAAATGAAATAAAGATCTGTTGTGATGGCTCTGCATTAGGCAACCCAGGAAATGCAGGCATTCGGATTATCTACAGAGACAACAAAGGTTATATCGTGGGTACCTATTGCAAATCCATTAGTCACGCAATGAACTAAATAGCTGAGATCTCGGCTATCATATTAGGAATTCAGAGAGCTGTTACAAAAGGGTAGCGCTACTTGTGGGTATTATCTGATTCAGCAGCGACCATTAAAGCCTTTACCAATGAAAAAATCCCTTGGGCACTCAAAACTATTTGGGACATTATCACTCCCCATATCCTGCATATTCGGTTTAGCCATGTATGGGGGGAATGTCACTTTTTGGCATATCAACTTTCACGGAGAGGTTCTAACCAAAACCAACCGGTAGAGTAATGGACGAACAATAGACCAGAATATCTAGAGAAAATTAAAGATCATTGCACTGAGTATTACCAAATCATAAAAGTCATTCGAACGAATTTGGAGGCCGTTCAAATGAATGGGAAACTATTACAATTGTTGAGATAGACAATAAGTTTGAAGGCATTTCAACAGTTCGCCCGAATGGACTTTGAAGTCGTTCGAACTACTTGTATGTCTATCTCAAAACCACATTTTCCTTTTGTCGAGAAAATTGACATTTTCTAGTTTTTCCTTTTTCGTTCGAACGACAGAGGAGGTCGTTCAAACGAGGCTTTGCTCTTGTCATTCGAATGACTCTGGACTCGTTCGAACAAATTCATGCAATTCCCTTATATATTATCTTTTGTATTTCCTTATTTTGTAGAGAGCCCATATGCATATGCCCTAGTGTCCTGTACTAGGGTATAACATGGTTGGTTTTCCCTTATCTTGTAAATATTTGTTTAGATATATATTACTAAACTTTTTGCAAAAGAAAAAAAAAACTCACACAGCAAAACTTCTCAAAGCATAGCAACTACAAAAAGAAGCACCCCCCCACATTCAAACAGTATGATACTGAGGTAGTAGCTTCTATCGAACTCGATGGGCCCGGGCGTAACACCTTCATTGGCTCTAAGCTTTCATCAGATAAAAAAAATACCATGATCCAGCTCCTGAAGAAAAACATTGACATCTTTGCATGGTCTTTCCAAGAGATGCCCGACATTAATCCTTTGATTGCATACCACAAACTCAAAATCCTTCTAGACAGCACAGCAGTTGTACAAAAATATCGAAATCTAGCTCCTTGTCTTTGCGAAGCCGTTAATGAGGAAATTAATAAATTCCTTCGTGTAGGATTTATTCGAGATGTTAACACAAAACAAAAATCAAATATTTTTCACAGCCTAATTTTTTATTTGCCACCGACATTTACTATAGTAACTTTAGCACGGCCGTTTGCTTTGGAAAATAGATATATTTTTCGTGGTAATTTTCTATTTAGCCTTTTCCTCAGTTTTTTCACCTTTTATTTGCTAGAGTTGCAAATACTCGGGGATTACCTTACATAAACATAAATCTTAATTCCATGGGTTCCATCTCGAACAAATTTTTTCCTTCTCAATTTTCCTTCAATTTTAATCTATTTGGGTTTACACTTCTCAACGTTATGGGTTTATGAATCGATTCGGGCTTCTTAATCGATTTGGGTTTGTAACACGAATTGATAATTTACTTTTCTCATATCTGTATTTGACCTAATGATATCTTTCTCTCTATTTACCCTAACTCCTTCTCACTTTCTCTCTTTTGCTGGATTTTCTCTAACTTTGTTATTAATTGATTTTTAGAAGGAAGCCAAAAAATATGGATAGCAAGCTTTGGTCTATCTATGATTTTGAGCTATATCTCTTCATCTCTCCAATTCCTAGTTTTCCTTTATTGAATTTTTAATTCGAAATCAATTATTTCGTGAATTATATAAATTTTATAATATCCTACATATCAAATGTTGATATGTAGGATATAAACATAAATCCAATGATAATATCTTGTCCATGCCCACTCTCTAAATGAGCTCTTCTCAAATTATATGGTTTTCCTCACACTTTTCTACTACTATCATTTTTCTGTCATCTTAAAGTATGTGATAATTGTAGTTGATAGTAGGTTTCACATCTTATTATTTGGGGTTTGAAGGACACTAAAGTTATTACTATTGCATTTTTTTTTTGTGCATTGCACACATCTGATTATATATGGTATCGTGTAAGCATATGTTCCTGAAAAAGTGTCAAGGGTAATAATATGAAAGACCTAAAGGTACACTTACACTTGCTAGTTATCGGAGCCCCAAAGGTAGGGTACTTAAATGATCTTGGAGGTATTTTCATAGAAAAATTTAAAGCTTCTACCTAAATTTATTAGCATGCGTAAGCACAAACGATGCGTTGGTAAACTCCAAAGATAAAAGCATGTCCATTAATTACTCTATTTGCTGTGTGTTAGTACAGATAAAATACTTCATGGGCCTTAACTTCATATACACATATACCTAAGTCCAAAGGAAACTAGCAGGTCTCTTTTAGATTTTGTTTGAACATGGAGATTGGAGAAGATCTTGGACAACTTAGTGCAAAGGAGCTGCATAGTTTTAAGAAAAAGCTTGAGGTGGCAGTTACACAAGCGAGCAAAGAAGGGTACTTTAAACATAATTTCGTTCAATTTTAGACTAAGTTCATTCAATCAAAATTTTGTACCTTTGAAAATAATTGGGGAACTGAAATATTAAGTATTTCATGGTTTCTCTTAAATGCAGACAAAGATCATGGCGGAACAAATAAAAGAACTCCACTGGAAGGTACACATGTATGTATTCTTGTAACCTAACGGTTTTGCTCTAATATATCTTAATAAAATCAATTGCAAAAATATTACTAATATGATACATTCATAGTCGACTCTAGCTGTATGAAACTTTGTAATCATAGACTTTAGCAAGCAACTCAGGACCAAGGTACTAGTTTTGATTGTCGGTGTTAAAAAATTATCTATTAATGTGTTTATGCTATAGTGATGATCGTATTTGATTGGGTAATGTTTTAGTTAGACACAAAGGGACTAGATTCAGTTTAGGTATTTGTAGAGCTTTGTAGCTCAATTAATATGCTAGTTTAAGGAAAAATGCAAGTTATGCGTATAGTAATGGGTGCAGTCGTGAATGAGTATAAAAATTACCTAAGATGATACTTGCCACACCTGTGGTATATTCATTAAATTGGTATAGTATTTGTTGTGATGGGAGTGCTGTGATGATATTGTATTGGTTTTGCATTGTTTTGTGGATGATTTTGGTTCCAATGCTTTTCTCTACTCCTTTTGATATAATTGATTTGGCCTTTGGCATATGTTTATTTTTGAATGGCATCAACAAATTAAAATGAATGAAGATCCTAAATAGCTGAAGGAATTGGGGTCTGGTACATTTGGGACTGTATATCATGGAAAGTGGAGGGGCATTGATGTCACCATCAAGCAAATAAAGAAGAGTTTCTTTACTGACCGTTCATCTGAGCAAGAAAGATTGATGAGCACTCTTTTTTTGCTACATTCATAATTTATCTTTTCTACACATGTTATGGCTAAACAGCGGATTTAACTTTGTTAAAGACTTTTATTGACTGCCAATTCCAAAGAATTAAACCTTAGCTTCTCTTACCTTCATAGCTGCTTCACCTCACCAATGAGTTAATGAGATATATTTTATTAATTGAGTATTTGTTATTTTCCTCTAAAGTTGGTTCAATCAATTTTATCATGTTTCTTGGATAGTATGTATCTAATAATCAATCTCCTCCTTAGACTACAGAGTTTTGACAGGAAGCTGACATTCTCTCGAAACTTCACCACCCAAATGTTGTTGCATTTTATGGAGTTGTGCAAGATGGTCCTGGAGCAACAATAGCAACTGTTACAGAGTTCATGGTGAATGGTTCTCTTAGGCATGTTATACTACGGAGAGATAGGTAATTTTTCTTGTGTTTCTTTCACCTTAAAGATATCATTCAATAGTTGTTATTTTTCAATAAAAAATTCCCTCTTCCAGTTTTTGGATGAATTAAATTGTCAGGTACCTTGACCGTCGCAAGAGGCTCATAATTGCAATGGATGCAGCTTTTGGAATGGAATATTAGCATTCGAAGAATATTGTTCATTTTGATTTGAAGTGTGATAACTTGCTTGTGAACTTAAAAGATCCACAATGACCTATTTGTAAGGTGATTTTTCTGGTCTGGTTTGTTTCTTTCCCACTGAAAAGTCCTTGAGTGCATAAGATTTCATGATGGAATGTTAGCTTTGCTGATATAGTTAAATCCCTTACATATTTGCCTACTCTTATATGGTGCTTATATAAAAACGGAAAAATATTTTTTGAACAGGTTGGCGATTTTGGCTTATCAAAGATTAAGCAAAATACCCTGGTTACTGGTGGTGTCAAGGGAACTCTCCCATGGATGGCTCTAGAGCTACTTAATGGTAGCAGTAGCAAGGTTTCAGAAAAGGTGCGCTGTTCTTTACTGATTTAATCATTTTACTTTACGTGTATATAAAAGGAAGCTATTCTGGGAAGTATTTGATGCTGGCAATGATTCTGTAGATAGATATAATATGTATTATAAATGTTTGTGGGACTTTAAGGTACTAACCCCAACGGATCAATTGCTTGTGAATCTACCACGTGTTCCCGTAGAAAAGACTACCTGCTGTAAAAGTCTTGCTCAAATAATATTTTATTTACTTTAAAATATTGACCACAAACTCAATTTTTCCTTTCTTCTGCTTTTTTCATCTATGAACCACAAAAAACTAGAACTCTCTAAATCCTTTTCTAAACCTCCATTTTATTCAAAATCACTTTGATCATCTCTTCCCCGTACAGGACCGTTTTGACTTTTGAGCTATCCTTCTATTACATCAGCTGTCCATTTGAAAGGAGTGAAGTGAAGTGAACTGAAACCCAGAATCTCAAGTCTCCAAATCATTAACCCTTTACAACATGAATTGTATTTATTCTAGACATAGGGGCCTCAAAAAATCTTCATACCTGTTACGACCGTCACACTTGAGACTGACCAGCATTTTTATGAATAGTTTTAGCTGATTTGATGTTTTTTTGTTCTTTTTCCAAAGATGTTATGTTGAATAATGATGGAAAGCGAAGTCGAAGTTGAGACTGCAGATTCTTTGATAAAATTTTATTACGTTTAGATCATCACCATTACATACTCGAATGTGTTGACTCTGTTTTCCGATATAGGTCGAACTGTTGAATGAACGTATATGCGAAACAGAAAAGAGAAGATAATAGAAATCCAGAAAAGAGAAAGGAAAGAGAATCCTATGTTTCATCAAAAATGATGAAATAGAACCCAAATGAAATAGTATCTAATTTACTAAGGAAGAAAGCTTAATGTGGTGACTTTTCAATCATTGTCACTAAGGGACCTTGGATCCCCCTAGTAACACTTTTTAGATTTCCTGATGTTCCATATGAGATGAATGATAATTTTGGATTGCCTTAGAATTTACATTTCCCTTATTTCATAATTTCATCTGATTACAGTATCCGAGCTTCTCTACCTCATGGCTGTTAATGCTCAGTTTCTGCTGTTTGGCAGGTTGATGTATTTTCTTTTGGTATTATATTGTGGGAGATTCTCACAGGGGAGGAGCCTTATGCTAACATGCATTATGGTACAATAATAGGTATCTTCCTAAGCTCTTTCTTCTACGAATTATTTTGCTAGGAAGAAAATAACATTTAGGCTACAGTCTATGGCTCAACTGAACACTGGTCCTATCTCTAATGTAGCCGATCAGGAAACCTGACCTTCATGGACATGAATAAATGTTGATGACTGTTGTTACTTTTAGCGGTTCTTACCATCTAGTCATGGGGTATGCTAGAATTCTCTTATTGATATACATAAATTTAATTAATGGAATCTCTTTTCTTATGTACAGGAGGTACAGTAAGTAACACGTTGAGGCCACCAGTGCCAAGCTTCGGTGATGCTGAATGGAAAACCCTGATAGAGCATTGTTGAGCTCCAGATCTTGTTGCTCGCCCATCATTTACAGAAATAGCTAGACGCTTGCATGTCATGACTCCAGCCTGCCTAACTAAACCTCAGGTTATCAGGCAGCCAAGTGAGACTTGTAATGACACCGATATGGGGCTAATGGAAATGGAAGATGAAGTTACGATTGCTTCAATTGAATTGGTGAATCAATCAACTAGTTATATTAATCAATTACACTACATGGATGTTTCATTACTTATTAATAAATGAAAGGAGTTATTAACTATCTTTTGTTGATTTATTATAACTTGAAATATGATATAATACAAATCTACATGTGCAGTAGGTGTATTTTTAGAGTGTTTAAATTTATGAGGTATGATTTTTATATATTTGTGATTTTTTTTTTAAAATGAAAAAAAATTGCCAGACTTTTTCTGTGGTAAATAAATAGCCACGGATTAAGATTGTGACTTATCTTAATTCATAACATGGTTTATATCCATGGCAATAAATTAACCACAAATTAAATCCGTGGCAAAATAGTACGTTAAGCTCGGATAATGTTTGTGGCAAAAAAATTGCCAAACATCTTTTATTACAGACCTCCACCACAACCAAAGTTCGTGGCAAATAACATTTTACAACAGATAGAGTCTGCGATATTTTGCTAAAATTGGTGTAGTGAATATATCCAAAATGGGTTTCAAACATAGTAGCGGTTCCAATGAAGAATGAAAATTCAGAGTTTGTGTTGACTTCATAAAACCCAACAAATTTATACCCACAGATAGTTTTCCTCTCCCATTGATCCCACAACTACACGATTCTGTAGCAGGGCACAAACTTCTTTCAATGATCGATGCAGCCTCTAGATATAATCAGGTTACTCTCGCCGAAGATGACCAGGAGAAGACAACTTTTATCACAGAAAGAGGTCTTTACTGTTACAAAGTGATGCCTTTTGGATTAAAAAATCCAGGAGCTACTTACCAACGGCTTGTCACAAAAATGTTTATGGATCATTTAGGCAAAATTATGGAGGTATACATCGATGATATGATTTACAAAAGCTTGAAGTGTGAAGATTATTGTAGCAACCTCCAAATAATCTTCGATATCCTCTGTACCTGCCAGATGAAACTCAACCTAGAAAAATGCCAATTTGGTGTCGCATCTGGCAAATTTTCTGGAACATCTAGTTAGTAAGAGGGGAATCGAAATCTATTTGGCACGAATCAAGGTGCTCATGGCAATGCCATCTCCGCGAACGAAAAAAGATCTACAAAAATTTGCTGGAATGATTGCCGCTCTTCACCGGTTTATCTCCAAGTTATCTTATCGATGCAAACTTCTCTACCTCCTTCATGAAAATCCCACTCTACTGTCCAAAAAATAGCACAAGGAAATCATTTGGACTCCTGACTGTGAATTGGCCTTCCAAGATCTTAAACGATCTTGGGGCGTCCTCCTATAATGAGTACTCCAGTTAATGGTGAAACACTGACAATGTACTTATCCACTACTGATGATTCCATTAGCTCTGTCCTTATTCGAGAAGACAAAGGTGTAGAAAAACTAATCTATTTTATCAGTAATACTCTCATGCCTGCTGAAATAAGATATACAACAACCGAAAAACAACTACTCTCCTTGGTCTACAACTCTTAAAAGCTAGACCATATTTCTAAGCTCATCCCATCAAAATCATTACTAAATATCCTTTCAAACTTGTATTCTCTAAAAAAGAAAAATCTCAAAGAGTTCAGTAATGGTCTGTATTCCTCGACGAATATGACATTTCCTTCGAACCTCATATATCAATCAAAGGATAAATAGTAGCTATTTTCTTGGCTAATTTATCAGTCAAAGACTCTGATTAAGAAGAACTCGAAGATGTATTGGTTGATAACTCAATTGCACAGCCAGACGCCTAGTCCCAAAGTACGGGATGGAGACTCTTCAATGATGAATCAGCTGGACCGCGAGGATCGGAAATCGGCATCATTCTCATTATACCATTTAATCATCACATTGAGAAATCTATTAAACTCAAATTTTATGCCACCAACAATGAAACTAAATATGAAGTTATCCTTCATGGCCTAGATCTTGCTATAACACTTGGGGCGAAAGAAATAGCTGCATATATGCCGACTCCTTACTCGTTACCAATCATTACAATAAGACACTCAAGACATCAGGCAAGATAGCTGATTATGCAGCCTTGGTCGAAAAGAAAATGAGCAAATTCAAATCATGAATAATCTCTTACCTCCTTCGAGCTGAAAATTACCACGCTGGCGTGCTAGCATACATTGTTGTAATACTGCAAGACAATGAAAAGAGAACTTTGGACATCAAAGTTATAGAAGATTCCAGTTTCGATATGAACTATACAATGCAAATTACAGTTACTGATGATTAAGATGAAGACGATTGGGGAAGACTTTTCGATGTATACCTCAATTCTAACATCCTCCCAAGTAATAAAGAGAAGACCTGATCACTCTTGGCCAAATGCCCAAGATTCATAGTCCAAGATAAAATCCTCTATCACATTATAGGAGTAGGACCTCTTATTGAATGCTTCTCTCAGAAATAGACCCAAATAAAAATCAAATAACTTCAGGAAGAGATCTGCGCCGCTCATATTTTAGGACAATCATTGGCCCAACGGGAATTCACTCAAGGTTTAAACTAGCCAAAAATGCGACAAGCTACGAAGACTTTGTTTTTAGGTGCTACAAATGCCAAATCTACGCTCAAGACATCAATAGCCTAGCACCCGACTTACACATAAGCAATGTCCTCTGGCCATTCAAAAGATATCATTGGACCCTTCCACCAAGCATCACGCAATCACAAATTCATTCTCATAGCCACAAACTACTTCACCAAATAGGTCGACGCAGTTCCTCTATGTCACAATGACGAAAATGAAGTCATTAAGTTTTTTTGGGAATACATCATAACCTAATTTGGCTGCCCACACATGATACGATCTGATAATGGTAAACAATTCATCAGCAGCAAAGTTCTAAATTTTCTCCTCAAATACAAAATTCGACTATCTACATCGACACCATACTACCTTCAGGGTAATGGACAAGCTGACGCCATCAATAAAAGTATTGAATTAAGACTACAAAAACGCCTCGACGAGAAAAAAGCATATGGGTCGAGGAATTACTAAGCGTTCTATGGCCATACAAGATCACTCCTCGAGCATCCATAGGTTGTATACTATTTATGATGGCCTTCAGCTCTGAAGCTGCCATACCTTCAGACCTCGATCTACCCAGTGCTCAATGAAAAATTATAGATGAAGATAATGAACTGGGTCTTCTCTACAGCATCAACAGGATTGAAGAAACCTGAGATAATACCATTGCAAACTTGGGATGGTACCATGACACACTATAGAAAACTTACACTTAAAATGTTCGAAAGCAAAAATTGATCATTGGCGACCTTGTCCTATGACGAATTCAAGATAGTACTCGACCTAAGAATTTTGGTAAACTGTAAAAAAACTGGGAAGGACCATATATTGTCAGTGACAAAGCTAATAGTGAGACTTACTGGCTGTTGACTGAAGATTAAATACAGCTCGAATATCCGTGGAATACAGCCGAACTAAAAATATTTTACAGATGACAACTGTAACCACTTTCGCCGGTTCCAATACAACTATCTTTACTTTCAATTACATCTTTATAATCTTTACAATCGTCTTTAAAATCATTACAATCATCTTTACTATCTTTACTTAGGCTCGATCCTTACATGATAAGAATGCATCCAAACTAACAATCATCTATCAATCTTTACAAACATATTTACTATCTTTACTTAGTATCGATCAATACTTGATATGTATGCATTAAAACTAACAATCATCTTTACTATCTTTACAATCATCTTTACTATCCTTGGTCTCGATCCATACTTGGTAAGTATTTCCATCCTTCGATAAGTACTATCCAATTACAAGATAATCTCGTTTACATTTATTACTTATTGAACAAAACATGTCATGTTTTGTTCTTTCCAATACAAAACCAGATATCTCTATGAGGACTAGCATCAAGTAAATATTCTAAATAATTGTAATGGCATGCATTTCGAGAGGATAATCTTTGCTAATACTTTTAGTGAGTGTAATGGCTTAATTCTGTAAGCTCGAGGTGGCTTAGAAATAGCTCTTACACCAATGTACTTGTGATAAAATCTAATAGAAAGCAAGAAATGGCACATGTGTTTAGCATGCAATACACCAGTTTATGTGATTTGCCACAACCTTTATCTATGGTAAATGGCGAATTACCACAGACTTTATCTGTGGTCGAGGTCTGTAATAAAACATGAATGGCAATTTTTTTACCACGGATCAAGTCTGTGATTTTTTTTCTCTCATACTACTATGGCATTTATCCGTGGCAATTTTTTTGCCACGGATTAAGTCTAATTTTTTCTTGAACACTATGATACATTTTCCACAGACACTTTCCATGGTATTTTTTATTTAATTTTTCAAAAAAAAAAATTGCTAGCAAAACTCTTCCTAGTAAAGCTGTAAATATGCAGTACTCCCTACTCTTATATATAGTAATGCCTATTATAAGTTAATTTAAACTAAACAAAAGACAATTAAAAAAACCGGCTTTCATTCAAGAAAAGTAAAGCATCCGATTACAGCTATTCTCCGACATACAAAATAAACTAAAGAACATAACAAAAATAATTGAAAGGAAAAAAGTAACAATGAAAATGAAATTATTATTTTTCACATGAAGAGTTACAAATCTAGCATCCCAAGTCACCTCGAGAATATAAATGAAGTCCCCAGTACGAGGCATTCCATATCGCCTATATAATAAAAGCCAAATATAAAGTTCCATAAGTTTTGAGTTCTATCTTATTAATGTAAAGGAATAACATTTCAGAAACCTATAGAACTTTTACAAAATGAACTATTATAGGGGATTGACCGTAACAAAATGGGTTCAAATTGTTAACAAGGAAAATGGTTCAAGGAAAGGTGAATCGCCAAAGAAGTTGACATGTTCATTTGCTGAAGAATGGAGACTTGCTCATGGTGAAAACTACAGCAAGCTATGTCATGTATTTTCATAGCCATAATCCATTTAAAACTTGTCTAAAATAAATTAGCCCATAATGAGGCATTAAAGCAGTTTAGGTAGGATCATATATAACATAAAAAATAACAAAATTTCTTTCTAAGAATGGCTCATACTAGATAGGGCAACAAGATTCAATGTATGTAAAAATAGATTACTGATCTCACAGATAGAACTGACTGTATTAACATACCTCAGTCTGTAATCTTGTCTTTACCACATCAAAAGGAGTTGTAAACAATACGGCAGTAGATTCAGCCAGTCCTCTACATAATAGCTGCAAAGAGATCAAAACTGAGAACATATATTACAAATCTGACGGTATCAGTAAGAGATCTCTACCTATAAACACCACATAATAAAATTTTGCTGACAACAATATATGTTGGTAGAAGATCCCACAGATAAATAGAGTTCATTAGATCCCATCCGAATTTTCAATCTCTTGTTTCAAATTTTGAACACAATAACAGAAAATACTGATGTAGACCGTAAATTTTGCTAGTATACTTGACCAACATATACAGTTGGTCGGCAAAATTAAAAACAAGCATAATGGTCGTACCATAGAAAAAGGCAATGTATAGAGCATAAGTTGGAGGCCCTTGAATAGGTAAAAGGGATTAACAGAAAGCAAACCGATTGAATGGTGCTCGGATGAGCATTAGATTGTGCTGATGAAGATAATTGCTGCTTCAATCTTTCGTAGATGTAAAACTGTAAGTACAGCAGATGCATTCTTTGATTTTTGACTTAGAAAAGCTCTGTATTATAAAGATAGAAAAATTAAAGTAACAGGTGGAAAAATCTTAAATAGGATAACATGACCTTTTAGTATATAATGAAAGGCAAACAAAGTAGTCTCATATTGTCAGAAAAAGTTACCTTGATAATGGAGTGAGGGATATTTCTGCAAAGGACCGCGCCTAAACCGGCATAAAGTGAAGGCAAGCTGCCCTTTTCAAGAATACTAACCAAGGAAGTCCTGTAAAGATAACCACCACGGCTTACATTTAAAAGTGTTCATAAACGTATATAGCTACAGACAACAATGCTAGATGGTATAACAGCAAAATAAATATGTTTACATATTCAATAATCAATGCTAGCTTAATCTGAAAGGGCTCTGCATGTCTTTGTACCTAATGCCCCGATAGTCAATATATAATATACAAGTTCAGACATGGTGTATGTTTAGCTAATCATGAGGTTGTTCGACAAAATAATTAATTATAGCAAACAGAGATAACCCGTGATTGGACACGTGAGTAAATAAGCAAAACATGAGATGTAAGCCTATTGTGGTTCTAGATCTAAGAAATCATCACAAGCAAGTGCAATCAGTGAAATTTGGCTTAAAAACTACTAAAACTAGTGTCTTTGCTTCCAAAACATTATGTCCACTTTCCCACTAACTAACCATTAGAGCATCATCTAGGTAGATGCAATATCTATAAGTTAAGAAAAAATCAAATCCAAGCCCTAAATCCATCTTTTTTAATACCAAAATCTAAAAGCAAGAGCTTCAAACTTAATAGACCAACCCCATCATTAACCCTTACCCTAAAATAAACTTTAGAAGACACATAAGGAAGTATTTAAAATACTAATATCAATTCTAGACCCAATCTGCCCTCATGATTCCAAACTCACATACCAAGAAATTCAAAGTTCTAGGATTTGAACAAAGCCAAGACCGACATAAGTCAAAACCTTAACCCATTCTCCTTGGTACCAATCAGACCATACATCTTACATTTTTGATAAAGCTAACCCTAACAGCCATGCACAAATGAAAACAAAAGACTAAACCCCAACCAACGTAGTATATATACCATGAAGTACTAACGCTCTCTTAGATGAAAACATCCTTGTAATACCTCTTTTACTTCAAAGATAACAGGTACATAAGAAATGTTGTTTTCTAGCCATCCTACTACTTCAATATGTCGAGGACTAAAAATGGCTCATGTTATCATCGGATCATTGAAATACTCCTGAGCAGAACTATAGCAAAAATGACAAATTGAGTTACGAGGAAAATAGGGAATCAAGTAACAACTAAGCTTCATATATGCTCATAATTGCATAAACAACAAGAATGAAAGTGAATAACACACGTTTTTAGCAAAGTACCATCAGAGTAAGGTGCTAAAACTCTAAAACATTAGGCCTAGAAATCCAAACATAGTAAATTGATGCAAATCTTACTCCATACTTTCATAGCAAGGCTAAATCCCCAAATTGATTGGCACAAGCTTATCTAGATATTGTTGTGCATTTAAAGTCATCTTTGATAAGTCATTAAATATTTTAACAAAGGGTATGAGATTTGCTATGAAAGAAGGAAACTCATTTTATTGTGCCATGAGCCTAGATAATGATTGATATGCTACTGTTATTACATTTTACCAATTAGAAATCAACAGTAGCTTATATTGGGCTTACAACCAATAGTTGACAACGATGAACTGAAAAATAGTGCAGGGACTCATATCAATCAAAGAATATATAAGCTTTAGTTTTAGACTTACAGAAAGATTGTTTGATTATAATGCATCTGGTTGGTGCTTCATTGGCTTATATGTATGCAACATGAAGAATAGACTCAAAATTCAACCTGCAAAAATAGTAAGATTGTTATTATATGAAAAACAACACATTAATATTTGAGTTCCTCGCTTTAGTAACTTCATCCCCAATACTTAAAATGCCTTGCTTGAGGAGCTCTTCATTGATATTGGGGATGGGATGTGATGTGATGTGACAAGCTTTATTTTGTAGGAAACCCCAATCTACCAAATGAGCCCATAGTAAGACAGAATCTTAAAGGCTCTCTTCAACTGACTTAAAAAGGCTTTCAGTATTGCCTTTCAGAGTTTCATGTAGAATTGAGTGCCCTCCAATGAAAGATATCGACACTGCAGGTGCAGTTGCCGCAATGCAAGTTCCATCCTTCTCATAAGAAGCACAAGAGCCGGCAACTATTCTTTCCTCTTGAAATATGTATCTGCCATCGCCAATCACACTAGCAACATCATCACTAATAAAATTTTCCAATCATCAGGCACTGGATAGAGATGATGGAACAGGAAGAACACATTGTGAGGCACAATATTCAGATTATACATCACATCTGGACTCCTAATACTAACATAATTGATCCTCATCCAGACTTCACCGGAGGATGTAACAACAAGATTTTGACCCGGCTCAAGCGCAGGTAACACCATTTCTGTCGGAAGATGTACCAACAACAGATTTGGCGCAATGTGGAATTTCATGTGACTAACATACTTATGTCTATCGGGCAAAGATCACCAAGTCCTCAAGAAAAAAAATTATGACATACTATAATCTGATCAGTCCTTCAATTGAACCTTTGAACCACTTTTAGGTGGCGTTTCTTTCCACGCTAATTTTTTTTTCAGCAGCTGAAAAAAAATTCAGCAGTGGGTTTTGTGGTTCTTTCACTGCTGAATTTTTTTTCAGAAAACCAAATTTAGCAGAAAAATTTCAGCAAGGAATACATGCTTAAAAAAAATTCAGCACTTGAAGAACATTTCATTGCCTCAATTGACCTTGTCTTCAACGCCTCACTCCATCAAGCAGGTGCTCTCTCTCCCGAGTTCAAATTCCTCGCTCTCGCATATACGAATTGGATCAAGGCGTTAGGTTCCACATCCCCTCCTTTCTCTAACGATACCTCTATCTAGCAGGTTGGTAACTCTCTCTCCCTCTCTCTAGAATGGTGGAATTGGGTTGTTTGGATTTGGGGTTGATGATGTGCAAATGGGGTTATCTTCTTTGAATTTCATGTACCCTAATTTGTGTAGTTTAGCCCTTTAACATTTGGGGTTGATGATGTGCAAGTGGGGTGTTGTTTTGATTGTCATTTGTGTAGATTTGATGAATTACTGAATCTTGTCTCAATTTGAATGATGATGTTCCTTTCTTGAGAATTTGGTTGTTCCTTTCAATCCAAATATGGTAGATAAAGGCATTTAGAGTAATCTTTTTAGAGATGCAGTCCAGATTTGTACCTTTAAACTGAAGCTTTGCCCACTGTACCTCTTCTTCCCAGTTTCCAAGATTTATTTTGTACCCCATTTTGTTGTTCAGTTGTTGCCATATGTTCTTTTAAAATTCACAATCACCAAAGATATGGTTCTCATTCTCATTTGTTCTCCAACATAACACACAGCAAGACTGCTCAACAATTCCCCATTGAACCATGTTATCTTGAGTTTAAGCGTATTGTTTATAGCCAGCCACCCAATAAAATTATGCTTTGGTATGTTCCCAGTGTACCATATAATATGAGCCCAATCAACCCTTTCTTTGGTATGTCTCAAGTGGTTATAAGTTTCCTTCATTGTGTACTTCCCTTTGTCAGTAATGATCTATACCACTTCATCCTAGGTATTCTGATCAGGCTTTATGGTTCCAAGGATTAATACTTTTATAGTAAGCCTTACCTGTAGTATCAACATCAATGAGCCCCTGTAAAACAGCAGAAAAGTCATTTGGTATAAGAATAATAAATCCCTAAGCTGTAAGAAGGCTAGCGAGATGGTCAGCCACTTTGTTAGCTTCCCTATACACATGGAAAATATGTAAGAATTCAAGTTGCCTTATAGAGTTAATTAAGAATAGAGCTAAGGACAACTCTTGCCTCCAGTTGGGTCACATTGGAGTGTTATAAAGCTTATAGCAGTTGTAGGGTCAATTTTCAATATAGTTATCTTGTGCCCATCTTCAATGACTCCTTTCAGCCCATGGTCAATAGCATGTAACTCTAGCATAGTGATAAACTGCTTTTAAAGACATCCAACCTAGGCTTTAATGCCATTACCATTATAATCTCTCAAAACAACACCAATTCCTCTTTGTTCCTTAAATGTTCCATTAGTATTTAAATGGCCTATCACACTTGCAAGCTATGGTTTTGGGAGTGGTCCACTCAGCCTGTATGTTCCAACAATTCATGAACTGCCTGTTAGCACTCTTATCATTAACCTTGTGAATTCTACTTGACAACTTCTCTCTAACCATGTTAAGAATTTTATGTAGCAGAATCCTTGGTTTAGTAGCCATCCAATTAAAAAGCCTCTCATTTCTTTCCCTCCATATGTGATAAATGAAAGAATTGAAGGAGAGTCTCTTAGCTTGTCACACAACAGATTTTCCAACTTCTACTCTTCTTTTGTAAGCTTTCCTTAAAATTGTCATCACCATTTATTACAACTAGTTGTATATTTCTAATGTCATATGACACCATATTCAAACTTTAACATTGCATTAATGACACCAAATGCTAGTTAGTTACACTTACACTTAATACCACATTACTACATCTCTCTCTAAAAAAAAACCAAGAACCTATTTTTGTTTCCATGTTTTTTTTTTTGGGTCAAAAGTATACAAAGACAGACCTCTATTTTTGTGCAAGGAGGGGGTCTATTGGTAGGAATGGCTATTAGCATTTTGTGCATCGGTTATTTATGCATTTTGTGCATTTGTTCTGGGGAATCTTTTGGAATACAAGAATATGGGGAAACTTTTGTGCATTTCAGAAAACCACCCATCTTTTGCTACCATAAACAAAGGTGACCACAAAGTTAATACTTGAGATGTGGTCATTTGTTAGCTACTGCCTCCATATTTGTGATTTTTTTTCCAACCCTTGCACACTCTATTAACTACTGCCTCCATGTTGATGTCTTGAATTCTATGTGACATGATATGCTGTTGTTATTATTCTGCAGTCTGCACCTCAACCAATGCAATCCGCTTCTTAGTCAGAAAGTAGTCGCCGCAATAGGAAGAACAAACAAAAAGTTGAAGACACTTTGGATAAGTTAGATCAGCTGATTGAGGTTATAAAGACGCAGGGTGAGCGAGAAGAATTGGCAAAAACAAGATACACGTGGAAAGAAACTTTTGGAAGTGCTGGTTATTTTTCATGAAATGGAGCTTTTGGGGTATCTAACGAATGCTGAAATGACTAAAGCATGTTTGAAGTTTACTGAACATCTAGAATATGTCGACATGTTTGTAGGCTTGGCTACACTGGATTTAATGCTTATGATCTGTATAAACCATTTTGTGCAATGATGTCTTTTGTATGTCAATTTTGTCCATTCCTTTTTGTCCATTTTGTGTAATAATATCTTTTGTATCTCCATTTTACATGACCATTTTGTATATCTATTTTTTCCATTTTGTGCAATAATGCCTTTTGTATGTACATTTTGTCCTTTTGTTCGAACAGAGAGGGACAAATAGAAGTTGGTTCGAATAGACTTTGAGTCTATTCGAATATGTGAATGTTTTGTTCGAATAGACTTCTGTTTATTTAAATATGCTTCAAGTTGTGTTATTTTATAACAGGGGTATTTAAGACATTTACCAGTTTTCAGCACTTAGAAAAAAAACATCATAACTTATTCAGCAATTCAGCATTCAGCACTTTAAAACTTTCAGTATTCAGCACTTGATTTTTTTTTTCAGCATTCAGCACTTGAAAAACAAACGCCACCTTAGCCTTATTGCTTCCTGATTTTGAAACAAATTTCCCAAAAATGTCTTCAATTAAAAACCCAAGTTGATAACCCTTTTTTACTCTCATCATCAACTCCAAATTACTTCAAATTTTGGGCAAAGTTCATAGCGTCTAAACTTCCCCAACCTGTAAATCGCGATTCAAAATCGTTAAAACCACTTTAATTGGATATAAAAAAAATATCAAGATCAAATCCAGATACCATTAACAATCACAAACACTATAAATCAAAATACTGAGCTATTAATCTTGATTGACTTGTGATAATAACACCTAGGGTTTTAGTTATGGATTTGAATTGAAAATTGGTAATATATACACACCTTTGGATAATTCCATCAAAATAAAATAGAGTCGATCATCACCTCTTTGTAAGTGGTAAGATTTTTGTGCGAAGATCGCATGTTAGGTTAGGTTTTCGACATGGCGAGATTTAGGTTTTGAAGATTGAAGAGTCAAAACTAAAAGAGGAGCATGAGAGAGAAAATTCTAGAACTTCACAACAACAACAAATAAAAGTGAAGAGAAAATATGAGAGGATAGCCACAGGCTCACAGGTTAAGGAAAAAATAAAAATTGCCACGAACTAAACTAAATTAGCCACTGGTTATGGTCATGCTACAGTTGCTAGGGTATAAGCCTGAAGTAAAATTAAAAAGAGCTTGTGGTAAAATTATTAATTTGGTGTAGTGATGGAAAACCTATAAATAGGCAAAAAAAAACCATGACCTCAGGTTGAAGATTTTTGTAATAGTGACATTTATTACTTGAGGCTGATCTCTTATTACAAGTGATCTCTTGACTTAGAAATACTTGCTTGTGAATAAGAAGTTGAAAGTTTTGAAAATCTAGAAAATAAAGTTTTCTTTGTAATTTCTCGTTTATCTTTCTGGTCCTTGTCTCTTCTGAAACTTCTTCTTTATATAGACTTCTCCACAGTTCTTCATCGTGGTGAAGCACGTTCTCTAAATAGTATGGTTAGTGGTGGTTGACTGAGTAACTCTTATGTTCGTGAGAGACAGGTGGCTTTGATTTGTTTAAGTTTTTCAATTTGTGTTCGACCCATATTTTTTATTAGTTCATGGAGTAGGTGGCAATGTTGACTAGAAGAGTCATATTGAGAATGCGTGGATCTGACATGGAAGTAGTTCGAACTGGAGATTGCTCGATTTAGGTAAGATCGAGGAGTAGGCCCCTACAATAGCTTCCTCGCAACCGAAGTCACGAGTGGCTTTGGTTGAGAAAGAATTTTTGGGTATATGGGTATTCGGGTTATAAATTTGAATAATGAAGGAAGTAATGATGGTGTTTGACTGCATGGAAACTACGCATGTTATGGGGGGATGTATGTGCATTGAATGTTTGATGGGACTATTGAGGTATGTGACGGTTAGGGTTTGAAGAGTTTCGCTTGTATTGAATGATGACGCTACTAAAAACGTTCCTACACAATAAAGGTAGGGTTATATAAATAGTACCTATACCGAGGTTTGTAGCAAAGTGCATTTGTTCTGTTGTAATATTCTCTAAAATTGTTAAAGATGGTAAAGACCTGCAGAATAGTTCTTGAAGAGAGAATTGCTTCTGAAATGTAGAGGTTGAAGTTGAAGTATTTCGGGGAGAATTGCTTCCTTGTCTTCCGGCGTATCAAGGAATGTCAGAAAACGAAGCGGCTAAAGTTGAGGAGGAGTTTTATTGCAAATGGTGAATTCACCACGTTGTCTTATCAGGCGAGCAACATTGGGTTTGTCTCCATATTCTTGCGGAAGACAAGGTTGGGGAAACAGATGCAAGGATAGGCATGACTACGGGGTAGTTACGGTGATGTCTTGCGCTCAAATGGATTCTAAGGTTGGTCCCTCTTTATCTCTACCAGCTCTACTAGGATGGTGGTTATAGGAGGGGTGGCGATGGAAGTGTGGGAGGAAGGCGAAGAATAGAAGTTTGCTTTTGTACTTCTATCTTTACTTTATGTCGAGAAGACCTTCAGTTTGAAGAGTTGGTTCAAGCACAGAGTCTTCTACTTTCATAGTTTCTATTTGAAGTTCATCTAGACTTCGATAAAACTCATGGGAAGAAGGATACTTGTTGTTTCCAATGTCCGTTTTGCATCAGGGTGAAAGATCACTGAAGTAGAACGAACTGAAGGATTTAACATTTCAGAGTGCCTGAAGGACATGTTAGCTATAAAAGAACTTGAAAAACTTATTATTTGTAAAGTACCTGATGTTGAGTACTTGAAAGACCTGTTAACTGTAAAAGTACTCATAATTTGTTTCGAGAAGAATAAAATTTGTTATTTAAAATCTGTGTTGATATAGAATAGAATAACTCTATAAATTGAGATGTATGATTCGAAGACTTTCAAATATTATATGAAATGAAATATATGACATTAGAAAGTACATTTTTTGTGATAATCGAACTGTAAAAATTTACTTGCAAAGTAAAAATATGTGTGTCAGTGAGAAATATGATTTGACCTAGGCGTTAGAAATTTATAGGAGAAAAATTGGTAGGAATTTGAGAATGAAAAAATTGATCTCGGAGAGGTCGTTCTAGTGTATTTAAACTTTGGAAAGAATAAGCTCGATCTGGAATTGGGGGAAATGACTGAGGTCGATGGGGAGAGATATGTTCAAATAACTCTTCTTAAGATATTAGGGTTTGTGTTACGAGATAACAGGATTATATCACGACTTATGGGGAATTGGTAGCCAAAATGTATAAATAAGGGTGGAATGAATTCTAATTAGGGGGAACGAAATAAGAATGGTGTGGACTCGATCTAAGAAAATTTGTTATGCAACTGAGGGGCGGTTAGCGATAAATATAACCGAAGTACAGGAGCAAATTTTTGTATTGTTGGATTATGACACTGAATTGCCAGTGAATGATGTGTAACTTGAAGGTTTAGATGGGATTGGGAGGAAACGCGAGTATGAACGTCTTTTTTATGAAGAGATGTTCCGAGAAATTATGATAAATTATGCAACTTAAAAAGTTTATGTGACAGAGCTTGCTAGAGGAGATCGATTTGGAAGATATGAGGATTGTCGGAGGATATTTAATCGGATGTGGTTCCCCAGGTCATCAAGGTTGCTTTAGGTGTAATTTTATGTAAAGTGAATAAAGAAAAGAATGTAAATATGAGTATCATGCATGTATGTAATCATATGAGTTTAAATAATTTCAAAGAAGCTGAATGAGAAGAAAAGTAAAATAGATCCTCTATTGTTGTGAATGCTGTTTGTGATTATTGTGAAAAACGAATTTGAAAATATTTGAAAAAAATTTATGAGAGCTTTGGAAATGACGTCATTGTTGTTATAAGTAGAAGAAGCAAGTATAGAAAAAATAGGGAGCTTCTGATTTTGTCCCTTGTGTTAAAGATGTGAAAACCCGATTGCGTGTAAGCATAAGTTATCATAAGTGTGGTGAGGTCATAGGGAAATTCGTAAAAGGAAGATAAAAATAGATTAAAATATTAGGCAAAGGGTAATTATGGGAAAGCATTTTTTTCGGAAAGGTGCAAGTCGTCTGACATGGATAATGGAAGGAATGTCTCGGTTCCAAAACCGAGGATGGCTCGTGCGGGGCTCAATAACTACCAGCAGTTAGGGAGAGAAAATATAAATACTTCTTTATCTTCATCAATCAAACATTTCTTAACTTCTAAAAACTTGAATAGAAGTGAGAGAGGAAAGAAAAAGAAAGGCAAAAATAGTAGAGAAACTCGCGGAGACTTAATCGAAAATGATCAATAGTCAAAGCATGAGAAAGTTGCTGAGAGTGAGTCATGAGGTAGTTATATAGTAGCGCTGTGAGGAAAGGATTGGGCACTGCCTCAGATTCACATTCCGACATAGAACGTTAGTAGAGAATTCGTGTTTTTTGAAGATCATGTTTTGTTTCAAGGTAAAACTACAAATTACTATTTATAGTAATCTATGAAAACCTGCTTGATATATGATATATGAAAGATATTTGTATGCGGTTGACGTATTTGTAAAAGATAATGATAGATACCTGGACCTGTATGTAGGCCGATCGTGATGAGTGTTTGTGTAGGACAAAAATCCATTTTTGCAGCTGATATGGTGAGTTCCCCTGTAAATGAGGCATCGACCTCTAGTCGATCGGCTGAGTCTAAGATTGATATGTCTGAAAGTGAGGAAGAAGTAGGTGTAGATCAATTTCTAGATTTCCCTCAAAGATTAGTATCCTATCCTCCTCACTCGGATGTATTCAAAGAGTTTTGTAAAGCCAAGGCTTCTGTAGGAGGTAGACGAGATAACTGTATAGAACATACCGATAGGCAATTTAGGGGTTGCACTGTAGCAACGGGAGATGAATATTTTTATTTGTTGGCTGATTTGGCGATGAAGATAATGGATAGAAGTATAGAGGAATCGATCTCTTTAGAGTATTTCGATGGGAATGTTCAGAGTGAACTTTCAAAGGATTTCTTATGTTACTTGTCTGTGTTGGAGTATGGGTTGAGTCTTTCCCTTAGCAATCTGGCGAAAGGGATTATGAACCTTATCGGAGCAAGTCCAGTTCATATGGACAGAAACATGTAGGAGGTGGTAAGTATTTGCAAATCTCGGAATATGCGGTAGGAAGGAGATGGAAGAAAGAAGAAGATATCCTTTGAGGATGTTTTGTACTTTTATGGGGTAAAAAGCTATTCTATAAGTGGAGGGGCATATTTCTTTGCGGGCCCGACTCAGCCACGCTTGTTCGATCTGAACTTAGCAGGTCGACCACAAAATGATAATATGATATAGGTGAAGGGTGATTTCCTTCAGAGAGATAATGAAGAACCCATGGAACTTTTGTTTAGGACTGTAAAACAAAGTAAGTATAATAATGCATAATATATGAGATTGATATTTGAAATTGTATGATGCTCTGCTGATGATAATGTTTTGTGAATGGCAGCTCCCAAATCTCTGGTGGTGAGGAAAGGGTCATTGTTGGATATAGTTGCACACGAAGAGTCAGAGCTCGAGGCTGTATTAGAAGAACTTGGCATTAAAAGGAAGAAGTGTGTTAACAGTCGAGCCAAAAAAGTTTAAAAATCTCAGTCGATGAGGCTAATGATGAGCACTAACGGCAGTAAGAAGATGGAAACTTATGGGGAAAGGTGAGTCAACTTGCCCAAGGACCCTGAAGTGGACCATATTGGGTTACCTGAGTCCAATACGTCGAGAAAATTAACTCGAATGTTTCCCAGGAAGCAAATGCTGAAGCGTACTTCGACCTTTGGAACCATGGGAAGTGGTAAGGCCATAAAAAAGGTGAAAAAGAGAAGGGTTAAACCTTCTGACATGTCAGGTGTAAAGGTCATAAAAGATTGACCTGTTGTAAAGATCGACCTATTCGTCTGATAAAGGAAATATGCCTCGGGGTCGAGGAGGAGAGAGCTGAGCTGAAGAGGAATAAGGTCGAGCTCGAAATTAACGTAGCTCAATTGAAAATTAATTTGCTCATGGAGGGAAAATGGATAGAGGCTTTGAAACTTCGTAAGTGACAGAGATCAACAATCTACATGGGGAAGCTAAAACGAATTTGGAAGAGGTAGCTGAGCATGACAGACTTGGGTGCCACCTTATGTCAAAAAGATATTCTGAAGATGAGGTGGATGCCATTAGGGTCAATACCTATGTGGAGGAGGAGGAAGATGAAGAGACTGAATATCTTGTTGTTGGTGTCGTGGACGGGCTGGATGGTGTGTCTCCTCAGACGATGAGAGACAACCAATGGGATAATTATGAGCATCCAAAATGGGAAAATGATAAGGTAGAGTAGTGTGATGGTTTTGTGATTGTATGAATATTCAAGAATGTTTGTAAACTGATTGGATATTTTTTGTTGGATAGAACTTTGTAGGCTAAGTCACTTTTGTAAACCTTACTATAGGAACTTAAGGACATATGTCTCAAAATAAAAGATTTAAAGGCTGAGGTTGCTAAGGAGAGAGAGACGCCTCAACATTCCTGTTGTCTTCACAGGCGGAGCTGCAGGTTTGAACAGAGCAAAAAATATTTAATTTGTATGCTTCACTAGTATAGAGCTATAAAGTAATAAATAGAGTGTAGAGATGGACCAAAAACCTTTTATTAGCTTAGTGGCAATGACACTGAAATGTCGCACAGGAAATATCAAAGGATTGACAAATTTAAAATATATAGAATATGTACCTTAGACATGGAAGTATATGTTATGGAGCATCCATCTGAGATTGTACTTCGACCTTAAGTTGTGAAGTAGTCTTACACGGTAGATGTCAAAAAATAAATATCTTGTTAGAAATGAGTCATATGTTTTGACTGAGTGTTCTGAATCAAACTTGATATAATGCACATGAAATGTGTAGGTCGAATTGGAGTCAGCTCGCTTGTGCGAAGGAGTTTGATAGGATGAGAGAGGCAAATAAAGATAAAGAAGATCACCATGTAAAGGTACACTTCAAGTTTGTTAAGGAACCACAGACTGCTGTCAACCTAGCTCGGCAAATCGAGGAGAAGGATAACGAAATTGATAAAGGGCAAAAAGAGCTCGCAGAGTTAAAAAGACATGCAGCAAAACTCAAAAGCTAGAATAATGTGCTGATGGTAAAGAGTAGGGAGGCTGACATGGCTCGTTACCGTATACAGGTGCTGGAAAAATCAATGGAATGCTTAAATCAGTCGGTGGTCGGTTTGAAGAATGATTTGATCAAGAAAACTAATAATTAGGAGAAAACTCGAGCTGATATGGCAAATAGAAAAAGCGAGCTGGAGCGATTGACGAAGAAATTTGTTGATAAAGATAGCGAGATAAAGAAAGCTCGAGATGATCTATCTGCGTCTAAAGTTGTAGTTGAGCTATTTTATACAGCTTTACCTGCCAAAGATTTGAAATTTTGGACGGTGCAACGTAAGTATGATGAGTTGAACGAAAGAGTGGTGCAATTGAAGACCAAATAGGAGCAGGCCAATTCACGTGTAAGACACGCCGAGGCTAGAGAGCTCTTAAGGAAGAATAAAAATTATGCCAAGGTCTCCCTTGTACAAGGAGATGTAGTCAGCCTATCAACTCAAATAAGGGAGTTGGAGGGGGATGTTACTCAAATTCAAGGTCATGTACGAAAAGGGGTTGAGCGGATGAGGGAAAGTGAAAGAAAGCTGGATGCTACTCTTTCCATGAAATAAGGGTTAGAGCAGACTATCAAAGGGAAGGATATTTTGATATAGCAGAAAGACAAAGTGATGCAGAAGATTTCAGATATGGAAGAACTGAATAGGGAAATTTGAGGTACTTTGTGCTCAGGTACCCGATTTGGAGGCAATTAATCGAGCTGAATCAGCGAAAGCCGATAAAAAATTGAAATAGAACAATGCTTTCACAGATCTAGTAAATATATAAATAATATGGCTAAATGAACGGTATGCGAGGTCAGAAGAATACCTTCAGAAGGCTAAAGTGAATTTCTCTAGGTCGGTTGTAACTGCGGTATTACACTCAAAATTGTTGTGGACAGTCATTGCCTATTTTGTAGAGGAGGTAAAAAGGATTGAACTTAGAATGAGATACCCTATTCAATAGTTTGTCTAAGATGGGATGTATTTGTAGAGTTAATATAGATCGAGGAAATTGTATGTAGTCCATGGAAACGAATTTAGGCCATCGACCTGCTGAATTGATAGAGCATGGTACGATTGTTGTGACTACTCGAGCTCAAGAATTTATGGCTGATTGACCTCCTATTTTAGGGGAAAGAGCAGTTGACCTCCCAACAACAAAATAGAATCCATTGTAGAGGTTGTATATGTAACCTAAAATAAAAAGTAGTTATTGCAGATAAGTTGAGAGATGAAAGCTAGTATAACCTTTGTTTTATCTTATGCCTGTTAGAGTCACTGATTAAAACAAGTGTTACCTTAGTTTTAATCGCAGAGATTTAGTAGAATCAGCCAAACCAAGTGTTATTCTTGATTTATCTCGTATGATGTCGTAGCCATATTGAGGTAGATAAAAAGTAGTTTTACCTTTGTTTTATCTTATGTCTGGTAGAGTCTTTGATGTAAAACAAGTGTTACCTTAGTTTTAATCGCAGAGATTTAGTAGAATCATCCAAGCCAAGTGTTTTCCTTAATTTAACTGGTATGATGTCACAACCATATTGAGGTAGATGAAAGCAAGTTTTACCTTTGCTTTATCTTCTGTCTAGTAGTGTCTTTGATGTGAAACAAGTATTACCTTAGTTTTAAATACAGAGATTTAGTAGAGTCATCCAAACTAAGTGTTATCCTTGATTTAACTGGTATGATATAACAACCATATTGAGGCAGATGAAAGCTAGTTTTACCTTTGCCTTATCTTTTGCCTAGTAGAGTCTTTGATGCAAAATAAGTGCTACCTTAGTTTTAATTGTAGAGATTTAGTAGAGTCAACCAAACCAAGTGTTATCATTGATTTAACTAGTATAGAGGTCGATTGAAAGCCAGTATTATCTATGTTTTAATCTGTGGGCTATTTACAAAGTAAAAAGATGTATGGGAGAAAAACTTGTAAGTTTCATTGAATAGAAAATGATGTACATTGGATGGAGATGAAAATCTCACTTTTAAAATGGGAAAAACGAGAATATAAAATGGAGTAGTAAGGGACTTAACAATAGTATAATTTTAGTCGCCTAGTGTTCCAAGGATTTGAAATGTAAACTTTTTCTTCTATCATGAGGTAATATGATCCCAGGCCTGAGAGACTTATGATAAGGAATGAACCCTCCCAATTGTCTGCTAGTTTTCAAGCATGAGGCTCCTTGTGGTGTTGAGGTATTTCCCTGAGGACGAGATCATCAATTTGGAAGGTACAACTTCTGACTCGTTTGTTGTACGAACTGGCCAACATATGGTAATAACGACCTAGGTTAGCGATGGTACATTCCCTAGTTTCATCAATCTAATTAAGGTTGTAAGCCAATTAGAACTCATTTTCCTCGTCAGTTAGCTCGTGATCTTTGACTCGATGATGGTAGCTGGAGGGAATGACAGCCTCGGACCCATAGGCATGTAGGAATGGAGTGTAGCCTATTGACTGACGTAGAGTGGTACGATATGCCCATCAGATATGAGGAAGTTCGCGAACCCAGTTCCCTTTTTTTTTTAGCCCTTTCTTGCAAGATGGTCTTATTGGTGATTTTATCTTGTCCATTACCTTGAGGGTAGTAGGGATTAGATGGTGAGTGGATGATGTTGTGTTGATTGAGGATAGCTACGACTTTTTCTCCAACGAATTGGGGCCCGTTATCGATACAAATTGGGTGGGAGCACCAAAACCGAGTAATGATGTATTCCCAGATAAAAGAGACGACCTCTTCTTCTCTAGTTTGACAAAGTAGAACTGCTTCTACCCATTTAGTAAAATAATTGGTAGCTACAAGTAGGTAGCGGTGGTTACCTGGGGAATTAGGAAATTTTCCTACAAGATCGAGTGTCCATCTTTTGAATGGTCAAAACACTTTGCTTGCATGGAGTTCAAGCGCAGGGACGCAGATCATCTATCCATGTCATTGGCATGTGTCACATTTGGGTGAATACTCTTTTGCTTGTTTACACATGCCAGACCAGAATATTCCTTGTGTAATGGCATCGTTTGCCAGTGATCGACCTACGACATGGAAGCCACAAGTCCCTTCAAGTATATCGCGGAGCATCTCATCCGCTTTCTATTTGAAGAGGCACTTGAGGTAAGGCCCCGTGACTGAATGGAGGTATAAGGTACCATTTTGATTACTGTAGCACTTTGAGTTGTCTATCAGCTATTGATGCCCCTTCGGATTTGCTGGAAGTAGTCCTTTGCATTTGTTGTCGATTCCGAGATAAACTCAGAAAGGCTTTCACCAATTGTCGTCTCCCCCTTTATCGCCCCTTGTGTTGAGCGTGTGTATAAAAATGTTATCAATGCTAGGGGTTAAAATTACTTTAATCTGGAGATATCGAGCTTCTATGCCTAAAACCCTGTCTAAATATGCCAGGGAATCGACGTGTCTGTTTTCTCCTCGAGGAAGTTAATTGAGAGTTGCTTGGGCGAACTTGCTCATCCTATCTGCAATGAGGGTTGTGTATTCAATCATCTTGGCATTCTTTAAGTATTGATCAGAGTAATGGTAGATGTGAGAAGTTAATCTGTGTAAACTAAGAGTTTGAGGACGCCGAGCACAAGAGCAAGGTCGAGTCCGTAAATAAAAGCTTCGTATTCAGTAACATTATTTAAGGCCTAAAAATCTAAATGGATTGATTTCTCAATTCTATTGTTGGAAGGGGTAATCAATACGATTCTAATTCCTGGCCATGCGGGTCCTTCTCATCTATCTTTAAGAAGTCTCCACCCTTTCCTTGTAATCCATTCAGCTCGCTCATAAAATACTTTGGGGGGTGGATCTTCTGTAACATCCTCCGCAAGGTCAAGAATGTGTTCCACCCACTCGGGATCTTCCACTGGAAAATCTGCAAGAAAATTGGCAACGGCCTGACCCTTTTTAGAATAACATCGCTCGAACTTGATATTATGTTCTCCCAATCTAACTGATCACTGCTGCACTCTCATTGATTTTTTTTCTTGGACAGAGCCTCCCGAAGTGGGTAGTTCGTCATGACTTTGACTGAATGAGCTTGGAAGTAGCGCTTGAGTTTCTGTAAAGTATAAAAAAGAGTGAGAAGAAGTTTCTTAATTTTAGAGTACCTCGCTTCCGCTGGAGTGGGGGTTTTACTGATGAAGTAGACTGGATTCTCTATTTTCCCTTCAAGTTGAATGAGAACTGAACATAGTGAAGTATCTGTAACTACTAGGTAGATAATCAGTTCCTCATTATCTATTGGGGTACTCATGATTAAAGATTTCCTCAAATAAGTTTTGGGATCCTGAAAAGCTGCTTCGCAATCTGATGTCCATTTGACCTTTACATTTGGCTAATCTTTTCCTCGTTTCGTATAACCGCAGAATAGTAGGAATAGGCAATGATAGCAGTCTAAAGATTTCAAAATGAAATGGCTGATAGCGGCCATCTTGTCGGTAAGTTTTTGAACGTCTTTTATCTTTTTTGGAGATGGCATGGTGAGGACGACCCTAATCAAATCTGGATCGGCCTCAATCCCCTCCTTGTTGATGAGGTGGCCTTGAAATTAACCTTAATGTACTCTGAATTGACACTTATCAGGATTGAGACGCATCCTGTAAGATCAAAAAATGTTGAATATTGTGTTAAGATCTAAAATGTGGTTGATGGACTATATGTTTTTGCATAAGAGATCGTCAATGTAGATTTTCACAACTTTCCCAAGATGTGATTTGAACATAGTAGTCATCAACCTTTGATAAGTCGTACCTGCGTTCTTAAGTCCGAAGGGCATGACATTGTAGCAGTAAAGTCCTCTTTTAGTAATGAAAGTGGTTTTTTCTTGATCTTTATCAAAGAGTGGAATCTGATTGTATCCAGAAGCAGCATCTATCATAGATAGGAGTTTGTGACCTACTCAAGAACCAAGGATTTGATGAATGTTGGGAAGAGGGAAACTGCATTTTTGAGTATGTTTGTTTAGATTGGTGAAATCTACACAAACTTGGACTTTTCCATTCTTCTTTGGGACAACAATGATGTTGGATTTCCAATCTGAATATTTGGCTTCTCGAATGAATCTCACTTTGATCAATTTCTCGATCTTCATGTTAACTTCATCTTGAAGTCATGGTGATAATCGCCACTATTTCTGTCTGACTACCGTGGCGTTGATGCCGATGGCCAATTTATGATATGCCTTGGCCGGATCGACCACAGGCATATCTTTAAAAGACCACACAAAAATGTCTCGATTTAGTCGTAAGAACTGAATGAAAGTAACTTTTTTGTACTGGACCAACTTAGTACCGAGGAAAGTACCACTGCTAGGTCCATCAATGTTGATATATTCTGTGGGCTCCTCTGTGGAAGGCTGATCATCGGGGTGATTAGCTTTTTGGTAATTGCTATACAACATACATCTTATAGTTATCTAGAATAGCAGAGACGGTATTTTTGCAAGCTCGAGAAATATTTTGACTACCCCTGATATCATAAATGCCATCTTTGTGTTTAAAATGGAGTGCTTGATGATAGGTGGAAGCAATTGCGTCCATGTTATGAATCTAGCAATGGCCCATAATCCTGAGATAATGAGATTTGGCGTTGATCTCATAGAAGATGACGTCGATTTAAATCTAGCAATGGCCCGTAATAGGTAATATGATCTTCCCTACTTGCTCTTCTTTAGAACCATTGAATCCATTGATATCGGTGCCGATTTGAATAACTTGATCGGCTAATCCTATTTGGTCGATAGTGTTCTGAAAGAGAATCATAATACCGCTGCAAGTATCGATCATCATTGTGTGCATGACAAACTTCTTCATCTTGAGCATTATGGTAGTAATCTTTGAATGAGATCCTGAGACGGAGATAGCTATACTCAAGTAGAAGTTTGGCTTCTTTCTCTTGAGGTGTGAGATCGCAGTATTCTGACAGTCTCTTGCGGTTGAATCTATTAGAGTTTGTGATTTGATTGATTTTGATCATGTTGCTGTGGCGCATATGGTAAAGATGCTTCTCCTTAGTTTGATCTTTGACCTGGACAACTTTAAGCTGCTTCTTATAGCTTCCATCCTTGTATGATTCCAGGTTGAGAATTTATTCAAACATTCATCCCTCCTTGAAAATACATTCGAGCAACCTCTGTAAAGCATAGAAATTGTCAGTAAAATGATGGTTTACCTTATGTTGCATGTAGTACGGTTAGTTCTTGATTGGTTCCAATGGTTGGAAGAGACGGTAGAGCTTATCCTTTGAGAGGATTAGAAGAACTGTGAAGATCCGGACATTCATCTTTGGGAGGACAGGTTGGACTTGTGAATTACCTTTCTGAGGGTTACCAATGTTTCCCTTGGTGAACATTTGGTCATCCTGATCCTCCTACGGTTTAGTGCTTCGATCTTTAGATGGACCTTTCATGGTAAGGACCCATTTTGTAGATTTATGTCTTTCAAATATCATCATTTCTAGGTCGACGTAACTATTGACCTTGGTGATCATATCTTCCAAGGTCGCAGATTTGTTGAGCAAGAAGTACGTTTTAGCTTTATAGTCGAGCTGGAGCGTGTTGGTGAAAGCAGTAACAACTACTTTCTGATCAATATTGTCTATATTTTGCGTTAACTCCAAAAACTTTTTTGCAAAAGCCTCAAGCTTCTCTCCGTGTGACTGTTTAAGACTGATAAGAGAATATAAATTTTCTTCTTTATCTCTACTGTGAGCATATGTCTTGATGAATTGCTTCTGCAGCTGGTCGAATGTGTAAATGGATTCTTCAGGTAGATAGTAGAACCATCGGAGCGGTTCCTTCTGCAGGCTTGTGGCGAACATATGGCAGAGAATGTGGTAGAGATTGGAGTACAACCCTAATGAATCACAATATTGTTGAATGTCCTTCTCCGGATCGGTACCCTTATATTTACGAATTTTTGGAGTATGGAAACCTTTCGGTAATTCCATATTGAATAGTTCTTTAGAAATTGGACTTGCTTGCAACTTACTAAAGTCGTCGATAGTGCCCAGAACTTGTGCTTCGATCAACTCCTTAATACGCTGGTCCATATGCTCTTGTATGACATAATGACAGGCCAGTTAAGTAGTTTGACCAGGAGGTTGCAAATTGTGAGTACCGGTACCCTCATTCAAATGATCTCATGTTGGAACTCAAAGTTAAAGTCGTTGTTCTTCCTCTTGAAGTATAGAACATCGATGACCTCGGCTGATCTCAGATTGAACTTCACCGTCCAAATGAATGAAAGGCTGAGGTTCATTCTAAATATTTTTGGAGATAACTTTGTTGGTGGCTCCTTGAGGTCCTAATCTTTCTCGCACAGAAACCCGGGAGGCTTCTGGCACCTGATCATAATCTCGAGTTGGAGGAGCCTACTGGATGTTTTGCAGAGCTTGCAAGGCAGTCTACTATTTTATCAGGTGATCTTCATATTGTTTAAGCGCTATAAAACGAGATTGTCGTTCGGTGTAAAGCTTCTTTTCATAGAGCTCTCGATCGAGAGTTAATTGACGTTCAAGCTCATTGCGTTTCTCCATCTTGGTGTTGAGATTCGCCTGTAGCTCTGTAAGTTATTCCGGTTAAGCTGAAAGATCGGGCTGGATTCTTGTTGCTGGTCGCCTGGATACCACCATGATTAGAATTTATAGTAGAATAATTGAATGCCCTAGGATATCACAAAATTATTTTTTCCCACAGATGGCGCCAAATGTGATGGCCTAATTCTGTAAGCTCGAAGTGGCTTATAATTAGCTCTTACACCAATGTATCTATGACAAAATTTAATAGAAAGCAAGAAATGACACAGGTATTTAGCGTAGAAAACCAATAAATAGGTAAAAAACCATCACCTCGGGTTGATGATTTTTTAATAGTGACGTTTATTGCTTGAGGCTGATATCTTATTACAAGAGATCTTTAGATTTAGAAATACTTGATCTTGTGAATAAGAAGTTGGAAGTTTAGAGAATCTAGAAAATATAGTTTTCTCGGTGATTTCTCGTGTATTTTTCTGGTCCTTGTCTATTCTGGAACTTCTTTATATAGGCCTTCTCGCAGTTCTTCATCGTGGTGAAGTACGTTCTAAAAACAATGTGGTTAGTGACGGTTGACTGAGTAACTATTGAGTTTGTGAGAGACAGGTGGCTTTGATTTGATCATAATTTTCTGCTTGAGCTCGACCCATTTTTTTCATTAGTTCGTGGAGTAGGTGGCAATGTTGACTGGAGGAGTCATGTGGAGAATGCATAGATTTGACATGGCAGTAGTTCAAACTGGAGATTGCTCGATTTAGGAAAGATCAAGGGGTAGGCCCCTACAGTAAGGATGGTGCAATAATAGGCTTATGCGATTAAGATTTTACGTGGAAACTCAGTAAAGCCTAAGAAAAACCGCGACCTCGAGGAGGATTTAGATATAAAATCCAATAGATTGCTAGTTATTTAAGTTTTTGGTGTGATAGTATAGTAAGGAAGAATGAAACATAAAAATTTTGGATCTGAATAATCTATTATCTGCCTGCATTTATAGTAAGTACAGGCAGTTTAGAAAATAAAAAATAGTTTCCCATTTCGAGGGAGTGGGCGAACTTCGCAGATCTATAATGGCTCTTTCTTGACTAAGTACAATGGCTACTTTCAGTAAGTCGAGGACTTATGGTATATTCTCGAATGCTGGGCTGTCTATGACTATGTTACACCGGTTTATCCTTGTCGAATCTGGAAAATATGCTATTACAGATTTAATTCCATCCATTATAACCGTGAGATAGTATATCCAGTTAGAGTATATCACGAATTCCCATATAGCATAACCTTGGTCGGATGCATACATCATAATATGATAAAATTAATTATTGGGAATTACTCATATGTCAACTTAATCATCCATGGTCCACTTGATAAGGATGGCTTATGTTATCTTCTTCATGTTCTAAACCATCTTATAATGGTCAAACAATATGATTTCCTTGAACTCATTACTCTTTCAAATCTAAGCTATGGTCAAGCTAAGATTGTACCAATAAGACAATGCATTAAATTAGAAAAAGAGAACGTAACTACTCTTAACTAAACTGCACTATTCTACACTAAGGCTACATTGGATGAAGCTTCCTCTAGCATTGGCTAAAGGGTTTAGCTACTCATTCCTTTCATCATTGCCATATTATTATTATAACAACAAAACTAAAAGACAAGAAGAAAAAAGATAGAAAAACATTTATTGCTTTCAACCTTCATTTACACTTTCCAAGATGTCCCAAATGGTAGAATTCTTCTCCTATTTATAGAGTATAGGAGGGGTTACAAAATATTAACATAAATGTAAAATCCTCTAAGCAATGCCCTCTATAATGTACAAAATATAAGAGCTTTAATACTCCATACTTTATGCATTTGTCCATACACAAAATTATATGACTTGATGATCTCCATCAATGCCTCTTCAATGCTCCTCATTGGACTTTTGGTTAACAATTGGGATGGGAATGAACTGTTGGAGTGTACAAGACATTCTTCATCATTAAAAATAGCAAAAAAGTACAACTTCTTTATCATGCGTCCGATTCCTGCAAATGTAAATTTAGGTGTTATAAGTACTACATTTAATTAATAAATGCATATTTTAATTAATATTACGTGTAAATATTATGTGTCTATCAAATACCCCTAAACTTATATTTTGCTAGTTCATGATCAAAAGTAAATAAAAGCCATTTTTGTAGGTCACACGATTGCGTTTAGCATATACAACAAGCTGTAAAACACTCAAGTTCTCCTGGTGGACGACTATTGTCTCGTGAGGGTTATAGTGGGTATAACCACACAAATTGATAATGAAACTTTGGCAATTCTAGATTGCAAATGACTTATTTTCTGTCAACTTATCCTTACATTATTATGACACAAAAATATTAAGATAAAAAATTCCTCAAAACTCAGTATTTCCCAAGTGTACCATAAATTATCATTTCTAGAATTTGAAGCTTAAAATATTACCTCATGCTTAGAATAAGATTCAAATATTTTCCTTAGCTATATCTCAATATAGTGAAGACAGTGCTATAATACAATACATTGTATAAAATAGGTTGAGGCAGTGTTTGGTAGTCTAGTACTTATTAGAATAAATTCATCGGTTAGTTCGACAACTACTGTAGTCAATTTGTTTAATATATGGCTTCTTAGTGACGCCTCTATAACAAGGACTTTCGGTCGATAATCCCCATCAGTTGGCTAAGGCTGCCAGGGTTGGTACCCCTTCTTGATCTAGACCCAGGATTTTCACAATTAACACTTTTCATCCTCCCTTCACATACTTCATGGTCATACTCGAGATTGATAATCATTTTTTCTCTTTCAGTTTTTATTCATGCGCGTATACCTTTAGTAAAAGTTTGGCTTTTCATTTATATTTTTCAGAATAAACTTACTCTTGGACAATTGTATCCCTTGTAGCGAACTATTCCTAACATAAATGCTAAATTTTCTATATTCTCGTAAAAAATTCTATTGAAGGTCTTGGTAGTATAACTATAGTAAAGTGCAAGTTTTGAAAATAAACCAAAAATACTTTGAGTTTTTTACTAATTACAGGGTAGTATAACGAGTTTAAGAATGCAATAAATAAATACTCCAGTATACACTTGGTAAAATATTAAAAAAAAATTGGTTAAAAATTTGTCTTAGTGTTAAAAATTTGCCAAAAATAAATCATAAATTATGAAAGAGTTAATATTTTAGTTTTCATGAAAAAGTATATAAAAATTGGTTTTTCTATTCCTGAATTAAAAAAAAACATTGCTCTTAATGTTTAATAACAAAATTAAATACGTGGAATAGGAAATAAAAATGGGAACTTCTCACCAGAATGCGCTATGGGTTACCTCTAGGACGCGCTAAGTTTTACCACCTTCAGCTAGATGAATGTACCCCAAAACTTAAATATAGCAATAATGCATATAAGGGGTACACGTGATTAATTTTGATATTATGAGTTAACTAGAAAATTTGTTTCTTCATCTAAAGTACCAGATTATAAATACAGTTTTTAAACGTTGCCCATTGACCTTGAAAGTATTACCGACTTTAGATAAAAGTCTTTAACTACGGAAAGGCCATACCAACGAGAATGTAATTTCCTAGGAAATAAATATTGTCGTTGTAATGGCAAAATTCCGTAGCTTGATACGATTAGGGATTAGCTATCACACCAATGATCCTGTAACAATACGATAATGGAAAGAAATTAAAGCAGGTGTTTTAGCATGGAAAACCTCTGAATAGGTAAAAAAACTACGACCTCGTCTGGGAGATTTTTGTAAAAGTCTCTTTATAGCTTTGAGTGGATATATTTATTACAAGTGATCTCTAGAATATAGAAATACCTTTGATCTCGTAAGAAAGAAGTTTGGTCTCAGTCCCTTCTGGAACTTCTCCCTTTTATAGGCTTTTCCCGCAGCTCTTCCTTATGCTGGAGCATATCTCCCGAATAATGTCGTTAATGGTGGTTGAATGAATAACTGACGAGTTCGTGGGAGGTAGGTGTCTTTGATTGAATCACATTTTCTAGTTTTAACTCGATGTAGTTTCTTATGCAGTTTGACTGGGTAGAATGTTAACGGGGTTGGTTAGAATGTCCGACTGGAATGTTGTGTGCTGAAATTGCGTAAATCTGAGATTGAGGTAATTCGAACTGAATGAACTCGATTATGAGTGAGGTCGAGGAGTAAGCCTTTACAATCTCGCCCTCGCAGCCGAGGTCACGGGTGGCTTTGGTTGGGAAAGAACATGTAAAAAATTGTAATATTTAAACGGAGAAATGATGGCGTTTGACTGGGTGGAAGTTATGTGGTTTTGGGAAGTGATTGGTATTAAATGATGGTACGGATGTATCTGACGGTTTGAATTTAAATAGTCGCGTCCATAATTAATGATAACGCTTGGAAAAATGTACCTGTACAATAATAATAGGGTTATATAAAGAGTACCTTTATCCCCTGTTTAGGTAAATTCTTGTATGCGGAACACTCTCTGAAATTGTGAAAATGCGGAGTATGGTTCTTGAAGAGAGAATTACGTCTGAAGCGCAGGTGTTAAAGTTCATGTACTTTGGTGATCATTCTTTGGAAATGGCGATCCCAACGCCTATTCCTCCGACGTATCGAGGCCTGTTGGGAGAGGAAGCTGAGGAAGATTTCTACTGGAAGTAGAGATTTTATGTCTTCGTCTTGACGGGGGAGAAGTGTAGGACCAGTCTCCACACTCTTGCGGAAGACAGGGTTAGGGCTTCATATGCAGGGAATGGTATGTCTGTAGGGTAGATGCACTAATTTTCTGTGGTGCCAGGGATTTTAAGGTCAGGCCCATTTCATCTCTACCAATTCTGTGGTGGTAGAGGTTATAGAAGAGGCACTGATGGTAGTGGAGGAGGATTACTGGTAGGAAGATTCTGCTGATTTATTTCATCCTGATATTGTGCTCTGAAGATCTTGCCATCTTGTTTTGTGGGATCGTACTGAGTCTACTGTTCACATAATACTTTCCTGGAGTTCAACTGTACTTCATTCGAGCCATGTGAGGTGGCCTTTTTGTTGGTTACACTAATTTCTTCGCATCAGGGTGAAACATCACTGAAGTAAGAAGAACTGGACAAGTCGATGCCTCGGTGTGCTTGGTCGACCTGTAGCCTTGAATAAACAGGGAAAACTTGTTACCTGTAAAGTATCTAAAGTTTCGTGCTGGACGGATAACATGGTGTCGTATTCCTGTGTGAAAACTTGTTATCTATAAATCGTGTTATGAATAATATGAAAAAAATTAATTCTCACGAATTTTGTGTATAGAACTTTTCTTGATTTGATCTGAAATGTGTTAGTTGAATAACTGTTTGATAAGTGCTGAAATAACTTTTGAACTGCGATGAATGAAAGATCTATGTTTTAACAGGAAATAAAATAAGAATTGTAAAAATATCTTAATTCGAGCTGTTCTAAGGTCGATAGAGATTTTATGCATAAGGTCGATTATATTACGGAGGTGATAAGTTATAATAAGTGAGTCCAAGATCTTGGGTTTCAGTTACGCGATACTAGGTAACAATTGAGTGAACGAAGTAAGTGATTAGGAAATCTTACAAATGTGGATAGGAAGACCTTCAAAAGCTCAGGGGAAGGTTAGGATGGTATGGACTCGATCTCAGAGGATACGCTGTTGAATGTCGACTAGCCATAAAAACTGCCAGAGTGCGGGAGAGATTTTTTGGCCCGCTCGGCTATGATGTTGAGTTACTGATGAGGGTGTGCCAGCTCGAAGGATTAGATATCAGGAGTATAGAACTTGAGTATGCTTATTACTTCTATGAGTCATTCTTTCGTGTATTCATGAGGGATCTGGCAGAGCGATAAAGGGTGGTGGGTCTGATTGCTGAAGTAGAGATCAATTTTGAAGATATGAGGACTGGTTAATGATGCATGTTACTAAATTTTTCAAGATCGTGATGGATACTGTGTAGATGCTCTTATGAATAAGCTAAATGCCAGAATGTAACAAAAATAATATAAGTCAATTGGATCCTTAATAGGAGGGATCTATTTAGGAATTGTTAAGTAAGCAATTTAATTAAATTTAAATATTTGTTTGACTTTGAAAATGACGTCAATCACTATAAGTAGGATAAACATGTTATGTGAAATTGAAATGCGTGAGTGCAAAAGCTTCTAGCTTTATTGTGTATGGAAAATAATATAGAGCTCTGACATCTCATAATACAAACCATCATGAGTGAGGGGATGTTGAGAAAAGATATAGAAAGAGGGCGACAACACACGTTAATAAATGAGGAGAGTTGTAATGATGGAAATGTGGTTTTAACAAAAAGGTACAAGGCTTTTGACATGGAGAGTGGAAAAGATGCATTTAAGCGCTAGAGGCAATAAATGCCAGCCGCATGAGAGAGAAAAGATATATAGTTCTTCTTCATCTCCAAATAATCGTTTTACCACAAAAGACTTGGAGAGCAACCAAAGAGAAAGGCAAAATATCTGAGGAATAAATCAAGAGTTTTCTGAAGACGATAAACGGCTAAAGAGGGCGAAAGGTTCGGGATCTCGTAGTTAGGAATACAGCAGTGTAGTGAGGAGAAAGCTTGACTCTTCAGTCGACTCGCATCTGGATACCGAAGGTTAGCAGAGATATGTATGCAATTTAGTTTAAAATTTTATAGTGTGAATGAATGCGTTATGCGTAACTTTTTATCAGAGATATATGTTAAATATATGGATATATACGTATACATAGATGGAAGAATGATAAATACTTTAACCTCTATGTGGGTCGAGCGCGAGAGGCGCATGTGTAGGTTGAAATAATCCTGTAGAATCTGATTAAGATGCGTAGGTCATCTATTAATGAGGTTTTGACCTCTGGTAGGACAAGCGAGGCTTATAGCGAAGGGGAGGGAGGATTGGAACAATTTCTGGGTTTCCCTGGTCAGTTGGTGTCTTATCCTCTGAATTCTGATACTTTTAGAGAATTTTGTAAAGCCAAGGGGGCTATTAGGGGTAAGTGGGGTAAATGTGTAAAGTTTACCGGTAGGCAATTTAGGGGTTGTACAGTAGCGGAGGGGGAGGAATATTTTTACCTTTTGGTAGATTTAAAAGCAGAAAAACGAGATAGGGGTATAGACGAATCGATCTCATTATAGTATTTCGATGGAGATATTCGGAGTGACCTTTTGGAGGGTTTTCTATGTTACCTATCTCAATTAGATTATGGGTTGTGCCTCCCCCTCACCAATATGGTGAAGGGGGTAATGAATGCAATTGGGGCATGTCCTGTCCAATTGAACGGGAATATGAGGGAGGTCATAACTGTATGCGACCATCTGAATGATATGTGGGAAAGGGAGAACATACTGGGGTGGATAACCCCTGAGGACATTCAGCAGTTTTATGGGGTGAAGTATTTTAAGGCTAGTGGGGCGTCGTACTTTTGTGCGAGCGTTACTAGGCATCGTTTTTTTGATCTGAATTCAGCAGGTCGAATATGGAATGACAGCATCATATGGGTGAAAGGTAATTGCCTTCAAAGAGATGATGAGGAATTTATGAACCTTAGATTTAGATCTGTAAAGAAAAGTAAGTAAGAACATGCATACATAGAATTATCGTTAGTCTCTATGAAAATTATATTTGATCAAAAAATGTGTTTATTGTAGGTGTGAAGTCTATAGTGGAAAGGAAAGAGTCCCTGTTGGACGAGGTCACAGAGGAGGGGACTGAACTCAAACTGGTCTTGGGGGAACTCGGCAAGAGTAGAAAGAAAAAAGACAAAAGCAAGTCGAAAAAGGTTACAAAGGCTCAGTCTGCTAGGTCAATGAGGGGTGTCGACGAAGGAACGAGGCAAACAAGTAGGGATGAGGTTCGGGCTAAGACTCCTGGGTCGGACAGCTCAGCTGAGCCGATCCTCACAACGAGCAAGATAGCATAAAAGTTTTCGAGGAGACAAATCAAAAAAGGATATACCAGCCTCTGGTGCCACAGTCAGTGGTGAGATCGCGTAAGGGAAATGGACGAGGGTTGAGCCTTTGGGGGGCTCAGGAGAGAAGGTTGCTGAGGTACAATTTGTTTTGGTGGACAACCTCAAAGAGGTCGAAGATAGGGCGAAGTTAACAATTCTACAAGGGAAGGAAGATACGAGCCAGATGGTAAGTTTAATTATGAGATAGTAATGTTTAATATTCTCGAGCTAGTAACAGAGCTCGATATGATTTTTGTAGGTTTCTCGCCTTGTCGAGGGGATTTGGCTCGGCATAAAAGAATTGGAGTCCAAGCTAAAAAAGGAGAAGAGTGAACTGGAGAAAAACTTGGCTTGAGCCAAGAGTGACGCCCTGAAAGAAGTCAAGCAGCTGAAGGCCACTTATGCCGTGGTGATCACCCAATTATAGGTCAAGGCAAAGGCCAATTTTGACGATACGGCTGAGGAGCGTGACAGACTAGGTCGTCACCTGATGCTGAAGGGCTACTCTTAGGATGAGGTGGATGCCATTAAGGCTGACACCTATGCCAAGGAAGAATAGGAGGAAGTAGGACTACTTGGGGTTGTGGATGCTTAGGATGGTTTCTCCCCTCAAACAGTGCTTGATAACCATGGGGACGATGTGGAGCTCTCTGAAGATGGGGGTGAGAAGGTAGGGAAGACATGTGTTTTCTGAATATTTGTAAGTTGTAAACTTTTATGGAGGGAAGGAACTGCTGCATGTTGACTTTGTTTATAAATCTTTTGTAGGTAGTTAAAAAGATAAGTCTCAGGATAAATTACTTAGAATCTGGACTTGCCAGGGAACTAAAGACCTCAAAGGTGTTGTCTGCGCATACAGAGTTGTAGGTTAGATTTGAAATATGTTGCACAATCTTCATGTATACCATCGCTAAGTTAAGTAAATAAGATAGAAATACATAGGAAAATTCTAACGCCATTAATACTATGTAGGATATTGAAACTGTGTACCTTGTATGATGAAAGAGTATTAGTGAAGTGTTCACCTGAGAATGGTCCTCAAATGTTTTAACCTGAAAGTATTCGGGAACCAGATGCCTAGAACCCAAGTATTCTTCCAAAATGTTGTATGTGTTCGTAGAAATGATACTTTCAGAATCGAGTTGTACTAAAACGTCGTCAAATATCTCAGGTCGAATTGGATGCATCTCGCGCACATGAGGATTACGCACTCATGTGAAATCTTGAATTTGTGGATCAGTTTGATAAGATGGAGGGAAATGAGAACTCAAAGGATCGGTTTGTAAAAGCACACTTCAGATAAGAAAAGTTAAATCAGGTCATCTCTGATCTGACTCGTCAGGTCGAGGAGAAAGATTCTGGGATTAAGAAAGGATTAGAGGATTTATCCGAGGCGACAAAGCATGCCATGAATCTTCAACGCTAGGTCGATGTATTGATTGCGAAGGGTAACCTGGCAGATATGGCTCAATACCGTATCTAGGCGGTAGAACAAACTGAGGAGTTATGATCTTAATAGCTGCAGGACCGAGCTGGAGAAAATGTGACAAAAATTCATTGGAAAAGATGACGAGTTGAGGGTAGCTCGAGAGAACCTATCGGCGTCGGAGGCTGTAGCTGAGCATTTGCAGACAGTCCTCCCTGCCAAAGATATGGAATTTATAGAAATACAGCGCATGCGTGATGGGTTAAATGAGAAAGTCCCTCACCTCAAAGCTGAAAGGGATCTCGCCATTGTTTGTGCCAACAAAGATGAGTCTAGAGAGCACTCTGGGGGTAGTAGAACTATGAATAAGGCTCCTTTAGTTTGAGGAGATGTCGTTAGTCTCTCAGATCGTATTAGAGAACTAAAAGGTGATGTATCTCGAATTCAGGGGTATGTTCAGAGGGGAAATGCAGACCTGAGGGAATGTCAACATAAGCTGGATACTACTTATATCAGGGAGAAAGTTTTGGAGGGGGAGATACGAGCTAAGGATTTGCTACTGAAGAGAAATGATGATCTATTGAAGGATGTGCCAGCGAGAGAGGAGTTGAAAACTGAGATTGAGATGTTTCGTACTCGGGTGGTAGAATTACAAGCCACGAACTTGGCTGAGTCAGAGTCATATATTGTTAAATTGGAAGAATATATCACTCGCCATGATAAGATCGATGAGGATAGGAGCGCTTGGAAGGATACTTATGTCAGTGTAAAGGCGCATCACGGGAAATTGAAGGCTAGGTTCGCAAAAGCGGTAGTACCTAATGTGTCTCGATCTGATTTGTTAACGGTGATCGTTGCATACTTTTTAGAGGAAGTAAAAAGGCTAGAGGCAGAACGAGATACCTTGCTTAACGCTCTGTCAGATAAGGGATGCACCTGTAGAGCTGAGATAGATCGAGGCAACTGTCTGGGCGTCATGGAGACCCAACAGGGCCCTCGAACTGCTGATTTAGTAGAGTGAGGTAGGGCTGTTGTGGCCCGCCAACTGAAAGATAAAACTCTTGATTATGTGGGGGAGAACATTGCTGACACTTCACTGGTAGAGAATAATCTTTTGTAATATGATTCTGACCTGAAAATAAGTAAAATGTTGTAGACACATTGTTATAGATGAAAGCTAGTATGACCATTGCTTTATCATGTACCTGGTGAGATCCTTGATTTAAAACAAATTTGTACATTCGTTCTAATCGTAGGAAAGTAGAGGCGTTGCTAGATAAGGTATTAACCTTGACCCAGGCTTATAGAAATGTCACAGACATATTGAAAGAGACGAAAGCTAGTATGACATTTGCCTCATCTTATGCCTGGTTGTGTCTTTGATGTGAGGCAAGCTTTTACGCTGGTCACAATCGCAGAGTTGTAGAGATTCAGCTAAACCAAGTTGTATGCTCAATCCAGCCTACCGTTGTTGACCAAGCAAGGTGTAAAAGATGAAGACTAGTATCACCTATGCCTTATTTCTTGCTCGGCTCTTTGAAGTTGAACAAGTTTTAACACTTGCCATCTTCGCAGATATAAAGAGATTCAGCTGAACCAAGTTGAATGCTCGATCCAGCTTACTGGTGTAGACCAAACAAGTAGTAAAGGATGAAGAATAGTATTACCTACGTCTTATCTCTTGCTTGGCTCTTTGAAGTTGGACAAGTTTTTATACTTGCCTTCTTCGCCGATATGTAGAGATTCAGCTGAACCAAGTTGTATGCTCGATCCAGCTTACTGGTGTAGACCAAGCAAGTTGTAAAAGATGAAGACTAGTATTACCTATGCCTTATCTCTTGCTTGGCTCTTTGAAGTTGGACAAGTTTTTACACTTGCCTCCCGCGCCGATATATCGAGATTCAGCTGAACCAAGTTGTATGCTCGATCCAGCTTACTTGTATAGATCAAACAAGTTTTAAAAGATGAAGACTAGTATTACCTATGTCTTATCTCTTGCTTGGCTCTTTGAAGTTGGACAAGTTTTTACACTTGCCTCCCTCGCCGATATGATGTAGCAAAAGCCAACGAAGTTCCGTGATCAAACTTAAAGAATGTAGATTGTAAGCAAGTATTATCAATGCTTGAATCTGTGGAATGTGAATAACTATTTTGTGAAGAGATTGACATGATATATAAGCAAAAAACTTTCATTGATAAGTTCAGAATTTACATTAGATGGAGATAAGAATCTCACATTTGGAATTGATAACAAACAGCGAAAAATGGAAATGGAGTAGTGAGGCGACTAACGATAGTATCGCTTCAGTCGCCTAGTATTCGAAGGATTTGAAATGGGGATTCCCTCTTTTGTCATGAGACAGTATGATCCCAGGCTTGAGAGACCTGTGATAATGAATGAACCCTCCCATTTGTCAGCTAATTTTTAGCGTGAGACTCTTTACGATGTTGTAGAATTTCTCGCAGGACGAGATCTTTGATTTGGAAGGTACAGCTCCTGACTCGGTTATTGTAAGACCTGGCTAGCATATGATGGTATTGACCTAGGTTAGCGATGGCGTGTCCCCTGGTTTAATCCATCATATTGAGGTTGAAAGCCAATTCAAACTCATTTTCCTCATCCGTTAGCGCGTGATCTCAAACTAGATGATGGTATTCAGAAGGAATAACTGCCTCAGTGCCATAAGCAAGAAGGAATGGGGTACAACCTGTGGACTGTCGGGGAGTAGTTTGATATTCCCACAGGACATGAGGTAGTTCGCGAACCCAATTGCCTTTTTTTTGTGAGTGAAGCCGTTTCTTGAGTCCATCCAGGATGGTTTTGTTGGTGATTTTGGCTTGGCCATTGCCTTGAGGATAGTATGGATTTGATGGTGAATGGATGATAGTGTGGTGATTTAGAAAGGTCATGACTTTTTTTCCCATGAATTGGGGCCTGTTATTGATATGAATTAGGTGGGGGCACCCGAATCGAGTAATTATGTAGTTCCAGATAAAAGAGATGACCTCTTCTTCTCTGGTTCGACATAGTAGAATTGCTTCTACCCATTTGGTAAAGTAATCGGTAGCTACGAGTAGGTAGCGGTGATTACCTAGATATTTAGGGAATTCGCGGACGAGGTCTAGTGCCCATCTTTTGAATGGCCAGAAAACCATGCTTGCATAAAGCCCGAGCACAGGGGCGCGTATCATATTTCCATGTCTTTGGCAAGTGTCACAATTGCAGGAATATTCCTCAGCTTGCTTGCACCTGCTGGGACAAAATACTCCTTGAGTTATCTCTCTGTTTTCTATTGACCTACCTGCGGTGTGGGAGCCATAAGTTCCTTCGTGTAATTCGCAAAACAGCTCATCTGCTTTTGATTTTGAGAGGCACATGAGGTAAGGCTCTATAAGCAATAAACAGTAAAGCATTCCGCTCTGAGTAATATACTGTTTCGAGTTGTTGATCAGCTGTCTGCGCTCTTTCAGATCTGTTGGAAGCGGACAGTTGCATTTGTTATCGACAATGAGGTAATCTCAGAAAGGCTTTCGCCAATCGTTGTTTCCCCCTTTATAACCCCTAGTGTTGATCGTGCATACTGATATGTGAACAATGTTGGGGGCTGAAATGATTTTGATCTGGAGATATCGAGCTTCTGTACCCAAGACCCCGGCTAGATACGCCAATGAATCGGTGTGTCTGCTCTCCCATCGAGGAAGATATTCGAGAGTCACTTTCGCAAACTTACTCATCCTATCTGCAATGAGGGCTGAATATTTGATCTTCTTCGCATTCTTCTTGTACTACTCAGAATAATAATGAACGATGAGTAATGAATTTATGTAAACTAAGAGTTCGGGGACGTCGAGTTCAAGAGCGAGGACAAGTCCGTGAATGAGAGCTTCATATTCGGTGATATTATTTGAGGCCTCAAAGTTCAGGTGGATTGATTTCTCAATTCTGTCATTTGAAGGGGTAATCATAATGATCAAGATTCCTGACCCATCGGTGAGAAGTCTCCACCCTGATGTAGCGATCCTGTCAGCTCATTCGTCAAATGGCTAGGGAGGTGAATTGTCTAGCATGCTTTCAGTAAGGTCTGGATCGTGCTCGTCCCACTCGGGATCTTCTACTGGAAAATCTGTGAGGAAATTGGCAACCGCCTGACCCTTCTCTGAGTGACGTTGTTCGAACTTTATATCATGTTCGCCCAAACTGACTGGCTACTATTGCATCCGTCACGATTTCTCATTTTTGGATAGAACTTCTCGAAGTAGGTAGTTCGTCATCACTTTGACGGAATGTACTTGGAAGTAGTGCTTGAGTTTCTGCAAAGTGTAAACAAGAGTGAGAAGAAGTTTCTCAATTTTAGAGTACCTTGTTTCTGCTGGTGTAAGTGTTTTGCTAATGAAGAAGACTGGATTCTTGATTTTCCCTTCCAGACGAATGAGAACCGAGCTAAGAGATGTGTCGGTGACTGCTAGGTAGATAATCAGTTCCTCATTACCTACTGGGGTGTTCATTATGGGAGACCTCCCCAAATTGATTTTGAGATCCTAAAAAGCTGCCTCGCATTTTGGTGTCCATGTGACTTCCGCGGTTGGCTGGACCATTCCTCTCTTGGTACATCCTCGGAATAATAGAAATAGCCAACGGTAGCGGTCTAATTTATAGAGATCTCTGGATGGTGGGTTGTGGCCCATGTGGTAGATTTCTGGAGATTGCTTTACAGGTAACACGGTTGGTCCCAACCTTTCTCTTGCCGTGATGAGGGAGGTCTCTGGAAGTTGATCGTGGCCTATGACAGGAGGAGTTTGCTGAATATTTTGCAGAGCTTCAAGTACAGTCTGCATTGTCGCCAATTAATCTTCGTGTCGTTTGAGCGCTCTCAAACGAGCTTTTCTTTCTCTCTTAGAACTCGCGATCTTTTGTCAATTGAAGTTCGAGCTCGGTGCGTTTCTCTGCTTCGGCATGGAGATTCGCCCATAACTCGGTGAGTTATCCCAGGTCCACAGAAATTTCGAGTTGAGTTCCTGCGGCTTGTCGTCTAGAAGAAACCATAGTTGAAAATTGTAATGAAAGACTGCCTTAGGATACCGTGGATATGCAATCATCGATTCCCACAGACGGTCTCAAATGGAATGGCCAAATTTCGTAGCTCGATACGATTAGGAATTAGCTATCACACCAATGATCCTCTAACAATACGATAATGGAAAGGTAGTAATTGAAGCAGGTGTTTTAGCGTGGAAAACCTCTGAAAAGGTAAAAAACTACGACCTTGTGTAGAAGATTTTTGTAAAAATCTCTTTATAGCTTTGTGCGGATATCTTTATTACAAGTGATCTCTAGAATATATAAATGCCTTTGATCTCGTAAGAAAGAAATTTGAGTAATTTTTCTAGGGTCTGTCTCTTCTGGAACTTATCCTTTTTACAGGTTTTTCCCGCAGCTCTTCGTTGTGCTGGAGCACGTCTCTCGAATAATGTGGTTAGTGTCAGTTGAATGAATAACTGACGAGTTTGTGGGAGATTGGTATCTTTAAATGAATCACGTTTTCCTATTTAAGCTCGATGTAGTTTCTTATGTAGTTCGCGGGGTTGGTTAGAATGTCTAACTGGAATGTTGTGTGCTAAAATTGCGTGAACGTGAGATGGAGGTACTTTAAATTGAATGAGCTCGATTACGAGTGAGGTCTAGGAATAAGCCCCTACAGTCGTGACTTGTAGAGTACCACTTTCCAATTTGACTATAAAGCTTACCGCATAATCGACTTATCATGAAAAACCTTAGTTTTTTCCTTACAAATTTTTAATTTTAATAAGCCTCATGACGAAGTTCATCAAGTTCGAAATGTTGAAGCTTTCTATATGATCCGTCTTTATCAATTTCAAAGTTAAAAGGCTTTTGTAGCACACAAAGCCTTGTGTTCTAATTCTACTAGCAAGTGATAAGCCTTCCCAAAGACAAGTCTATAGGATGACATACCTATCAGAGTTTTGTAAATTGTTTGATATGCCCAAAGGGCTTCATCAAGATGATTAAACCAATCTTTATGATCAGTTCGAACAGTTTTTTCTAAAAAAATTTTGATCTCCCAATTGGAGACTTTGATTTGACAACTTATTTGTGGATGATAAGGTGTGGAAACTTTATGAATGATGGAGTAATTTTTCAAAAGATTTTGAAAGACGCGGTTGCAAAAATATTTAGCACCTTCACTGATAATTGCCTGAGGGGTGCCAAAATGATTAAAAATACTTTTCAAAATTTTTACCACAGGCTTATAGTCATTCGTTTGGCATGGTACCGTCTCAACATAATCTATCTCAAACTCTCACTAAAGGTGTTGAAGATGGTTTGTAACAACGTTTTTAACACCTTTCTTATCTTGAATTTCGATATCAAATTGTTATATCAATAGAATCTATCGAATTAAATGTGGCTTAACGTCTTTTTTAGATATTGAATTCTTTAAGGCCGCATGGTCAGCGTAAATAATGATTTTGGATCCAACTAGGCATGATCAAAATTTCTCAAAGGTAAACACAATAGCTAATAACTCATTCTCTGTGGTGAAGAAATTTAATTGTTCGTCATTGAATGTGCGACTAGCATAGTAAATAGCATGAGGTTTATGTCTACTATTTGCTCTGAAATTGCTCCAACAATGTAATCTGAAGCATCACAAATGAGCCTAAAGGGAGGTTTCCAATTGGGAGTTTGGATGATAGTGGTTGAAGTTAATAGAAGTTTGAGTTTTACAAAAGCTCCTGAACATGCGTAATCAAAATTGAAATCAGTATCCTTATCAAGTAAACTGCACAAAAGAGCTGGGAAATTTTGCTAAAATCTTTGAAGAATCGGCGCTAAAACCCAGCATGGCCCATAAATAATTGAATGGCCTTAATTGTCTAAGGGGGAGGTAAGGAAGAAATAATATCGATCTTGGCCTTATGACTTCAGTCCCTTTGTTGGAGATAATATGTCCAAAAACTATCCCTTGTATCGCCATGAAGTGGTACTTTTCCAAATTTAACACTAAGTTTGTTTGGGTACATCATTCGAGCACGGCCTCTAAATGGTGTAAACATTTGACAAATGACGATCAGAATACTGAAAAGTCATCTATTAAGATTTCAATAAACTTATCAACCATATCAAAAAAAATGTTCAAATACAACAGTAGAAAGTAGTAGGTGCATTGCACAACCCTAAGTAGTTTTTACCTGATCTTCTAGGGCTATGAGGATCTGATTGTATCCCAAATAACTAGCAAGAAAGAAGTAATGACTTTTTCTGGATAAGCATTCAAGCATTTTTTGTGAATGGAATAGGAAAACAATTTGTCCTTATGACCGTGTTCAATTTCATGTAGTCGATAGATAGACGCTATCCGGTGGTCATGCCGGTGGGGATTAGTTCATTATTCTCATTCTCAATTATAGTTATCCTTGATTTCTTGGGTACAACCTAAACGGGGCTGACACACTTCCTATCCGAAATGGGGTATATGACATCTGAGTCTAAATGTTTGTGGACTTCCTTCTTTACCACCTCCATCATTGTAAAATTTAATCGTTGCTGCATCTCACGAGAATTTTTAGCATATTTCTCGAGATTGATGCGATGCATGCAAATGGTTGGGCTAATCCCATTTAAGCCTTTTATAGACCACCCTAGGGCTGATTTGTATCATCCAAGGACACCCAATAATCTACTTTGCTGATAAACATTTAGATTAGAAGCTGTGATCGTATGCAAAGCATCATAATTACCTGATAAAGCATACTATAGAGTTTTGTTTAATGGCTTGTGGTCTAACTTTGGTACTTTAACGATGGATGGAATAGGCAAAGTAGTGGATGATTCAAGAGGCTGAATATGAGGTCCCCATTTGGAATTGCTAAAAATAGGTAATGAGTCAAGTAGAGCATTAAGCTCTTCAATAATCGTATCTTCATCAAAGTATTTACCAAACCCAAGACATGATTCTAAGGGGTCCTAAGAAAATAATTTAGGAAACGAGTTGTAAATTAGGGAATTAATCATATTGAACTCAGCCATATCATCTGAATCAGGGACTTGAGCATTTTTGTTAAAAAGTAAATATCATGAGGACGAGGATCATGCTATTGTTGAAAATGGGAGTATCGACCTTAATAAGAATATCCTCAAGGATACCATGTGGGCATCGTATTAACTTGTCAGCCAATTAAAGTGTCATTCGGGTTGGTTCAAGTTTCCCAAGTCCCAATTCCTGATAGACCGAGTAAGGTAAGGCATTCACATTAGCCCCCAAGTCGAGCAACGCCCTATCCACTTTGTGATCTCCAATTTTACAAGGGATGGTTGGACTTCCAGGATCTCAAAGCTTAGGTGGGGTTAGTGTTTTATCCAAGAAGACTTTCTTGTACACATTAAATTTTCTTTTCCTAGTATACACATCCTTAAGGAATTTGGCAAATGCAAGGATAAGCATGATGACATCGAATATTGGAATATTTATATGAACTTGCTCAAATATATCCAATTTCTCGTTAAATTGAATCCATTTATTAGCCGAAAGAAGGCTTTATGGATAAGGTACCTTTGGCTCAAAACGTGCCTTTAGTACAAAACAGAGGAGGTAGACAAGTTTCTAGATTTCTTAGATGGTTCATAGTTGCTTACTACAACTAGCTCACTCGTACCTACCTTACCTTCAATAGTAACTGGTGTTGGCTCAACCTCAGACCTTTTAACTTGGTTATCAATTTGTCTAGCACGTCAAAGGATGGTAATAATATTAAGTTATTTTGGGATTGAGCTAGAATCAAACCACGGTGGTCTTTTTGGATTGGAAACAGGCTGGTATCTCATTTAACGTATTTTCCAATTGTTCTATCTGAGTCTCTAGATTATAGATAGATTGGGATGTAGAATTCTTATTTAGCAATGTCTGTTGCTGGAATTGCATTATTTGCTATTAACATTGTAACGCTTATATTTTACTTTCCATTGATTATTGCATGAGGAGAGAAAGGGTGTCTTCTAAAGATGGTTTGGGTGGAATGGGTAGGAACTTTTTGGATGATTGAAAGGATTATTGAGATGCCTGAGGATAAGACTTAGAATAGAAATTCCTAGGACAATTATGAATTGAGGTTTGTGACTTTCCAAAACCTGAACTGGGTTGGTTATTCATCAACAAAATTTTTGGGCAGTTTTGCCAAATTGGCTTGTACGTGTCAAAAGGCCTCTTGTAAGTATTATTCAAAGTATTCACTTGCTCTAGATTATCATTCATTTCATTGAACATGGGACACATTTGAATCACATGTGTGATATCATAACAAATGGTGCAACCCTATTGCTGAACTTGGTTCACACTAACCTTAGATTGATTCATAGTCATAATCTCAATTTTTCGAGTAAGAGTATTAAATTTGACTTTTGTGGACGTTCCCTTACTCACTTCATATAAGCCACCTTTCTTGGTTGTACAAACATTTTAATGTAGATCAAAATCCCACTGCTGAAAAACTCATCATAAGCTCTATCAGATTCAAGGTCCTGGAATTTCCCAATATGCACGGATTTTAGCCTTGAATGATTCTCAAGGTTATTCTATGATAGAAGATTTGGGATAGATGTTGCTTCTTAAAACCATAATGGGGACATTGTGAAAGAATATATTTATATCTCTTCCATCCCTCATAAAATATTTCGCTCTCATTTGGAGTAAATTCAACAATACCATTTTTAAGAGTAGAGTTTTTCCCATAGAAAACCATTTTGTTTTGAACTTGGACTCTATTTGGTCCCATGAATTAATTGATGTTGGTGCCAATAAGTCAAGCCAATGGCTCGCCATGTCTTTGATTGAGAATGACCATAAACAAAGGTCAATAAAATGTTAGTATTTCGAAAGCACACAGATTTTTTTTAACTCATGGACGTACTTTCAAGGGCTCTCAAAATTAAACCCATGAAATGTATGTAACATTTAGATCACAATAGGCTTGATTTCAAAGTGGTTTGTCATGACGACTGATAATATGATACACGAAGGTATATCACTCACCACTGGGGTTCAATAATCCCTAAGAGATTTGGCGGCAGCCATGATTCGGGGTTCGACATCTAGCTCAATAACAAGTTCAATTAGGTCAACTTTAGGTGGATTACCCCCCTTCGAAATTGGGAAAATTTGAGATGGATCACTCACCTTCCAAACTGGGGCTCTTAAGTCCTCTATTGTGTTTGCTGTACAAGGTGGCTGCCCTCTTCGTTTTCGCTGAGGTGGCGGGCCATAAATGGGAAAAAGATCTGGTAAACTTTCTTATCATTTTCCTCCATATGTCTAATTGATCAAACACTAGTAATAATCAATAAAATTTATCATCCGGTGCAGTAAACAACCAATCAAACCTAGACTCTAGTACATCAACCTTTTTAAGAGTAATATTTAAGTTTATCCTATATTTTTCTATGTTCAAAATGGGTAGGATGGCAAAAGGCTTTGGTTCCTATACTCCCATGCGTCACTATGCTAGTACCAAATTAAAATTTATATTCGGTCCACACGCCCGAGCGAGTCGCCTTATCGTACGTCAGCACTCGAAAATGTGATGTCGCAAACCTATAACCAGTATTTCACGGCACTAGGCTGTTGCAATATCCAATGAACCCGTGTTTGTACCCCTGTCCGGTACACCTATCCGTCAGGTGATTAAATCCCGCATGAGTCTTGCTACTCTTTTTTATTATCAGTTAATTTGAGGTCTTGGACATTCAATTTTCGTGTAATACAAATTTCTTCGTATTCCTAATGGGTGGTCCTAGTTATTAAAGAGCTTTTTGGGTGATGAAATCCCGTAAGTCTCTAATCGTTTTTACCTTTACTAATGTTGGAATGGAAAAAAAATTAAACACAACATTAGGTCAATCTAACCACAGTTAAATTTTTATTAGAGTAGCGTGTATTTGTAAAGTCCACACGAGTTTATGTTCCTAGTACCGAACAGTAGCGGATTGGATCCCCTTGTATATGTCACGTTTAGGAAAATACCAACTTACAGGAAGTATTTCCCAATGTAGCTGTGGCTGCCCCTTTACTTAGGGGGCGAAAGAAGGAAGTACCCTTCAGTTAGGGGAAAGGATTTACAAAATATTTGTCGAGCTTTAGGCTTTTTTCATTTTTTTTTTTGTACCTTTTCCGTGATCCTTTATCGCGCTTATGGATGCCCAAATATAACTCTTTAAAATTTAGTCGACGTGTGTGTAAGTGATAATGGAGGAGTGTTAATCAAGATTCGCTCATGGTCCCTTATCGCAGTTCAAGCAAAACTCACAAAAACACAACACCTCAGTTTAAGTAACATGCATGACAAACTTCAAAGGTGATTTGTATGACTTGTAGATGGAAGTCCCATAAACTATCACAAAGATATGACTTATAGAAACAAATCAAATGAGGTAAGCTATGAGCACATGTAAACAAGTAATGCTCGAATTCCAAACACAATATAAAAGTACTGTAACCACATCAAGTTATGTTTGTATGCTACTGACTCCAGTTTCCAAACACCCACTTAAAGGCTTTTAAATGAAGAAAAATGAGACTAAAACAAATAGTTAAACAAAGATTTTGTTACAGTCCAAAGATGGAATAAGAAATAAGTTACTCAAATCTCTAATGACTCTTATACGTTTCACTTTGTGTAAACCCAAAAGTAATGTCTCAAAAAACCAATAACACACCAAATCAAATTGTGTGAGTTTTGTTACAGTAACACACCAACTACTCCCCACATGCACCAATCAACAAACATTTAAACAATATCAAATGTTTGTTCCAATTGACCGTGAGATAAAACACAAAAAAGAAAAGAAAAATAATAAAGAAAGATAGACTCAAAAAAAATCCAACGCACCTTTGCAAGTCCCAGACAGCGGCCCCAAAAACTTAATAGATAATAAAATTGACGTCTTAAAAGACCCACAAATGCACGGTTTACCGTTGAGTACAAGGGAAAACGGGGCCGTATCGCAAGAGGCTTGTGATGCGAATTATACTTTGAGCTACTAATTTTATCCAATAACAATGAGTTTTTGTATAAATTTTGAAATGAAGATAACAAATAAATAAAAGTAACAAAGTTTTGATACGAATCGGAGAGGAAACAAAGGCGTGATTCCACTCCATCTGTTGTAACCGTGAGATAGTATTTCTAGTTAAAGTATATCACGAATTCCTGTATCGCATATCCTTGGTCCGGTGCATACGTCATAATATGAAAATTTTAATTATTGGAAATTACTCATATGCCATCTTAATCAACCATGGTCGGATTGATAATGATGGCTTATGTTCTCTTCTTCATGTTCTAAACCATCTTGTAATGGTCAAACACTATGATTTCCTTAAACTCATTACTCCCTCGAATCCAAGCTATGGTCAAGATAAGATATTAGAAATAAGACTATACATTAAATTGGAAAAAGAGAAAGTAACTACTCCTAACTATACTACACCATTCTAGTTTAAGGCTATATTGGACGGAGCTTCCTCAAGCCTTTACTAAAGGGTTTGGCTACTCATTCCTTTGATATTTGCCATATTATTATTATAACAACAAAAGTAAAAGACCAGAAGAAAAGATAACGATAAACTTCTATTGCTTTTCAACCTTAATTTATACTCTCCAAGATGTCCCGAATGGGTGGAATTCCCCTACTATTTATAAAGTATAGGAGGGGTTACAAAATATCAACATAAATATAAAATCTCCTAAATAATGCCTTCCATTATGCACAAAATATATGCGCTTTAAAACTCCATACTATGCCTTGGCCCATGCACAAAATTATATGACTTGATGATCTTCATCAATGCCTCGTCAATGTTCCTCATTAAACTTTTTGTTAACAATTGTTATGGGAATGAACAGCTGGAGTATACAAGATATTCTTCTTTGTTGAAAACTGCCAAAACGTATATCTTCTTGCGACCAATTCCTGTAAATGCAAACAAAAGCACTATAAGTACTATATTTTATTAAGAAATGCCTATTTTAATATCAGCGTAGGAGTCATGCATGTAAATATTACGTGTCTATCATACGTTAACATGCCTCTCTCTCACACACAGGAATTGTTTTCCATTGTACAATTTAGGGCGTTATCTAGTTTTTTGGGTAAAAAAGCAAGGCCGAGATTTTTTTTTGCAAAAAGTTTAGTAAGATTTATCCAAAGAAACGCTTACAAGATGAGGGAAAACCAACCAGGCTATACCCTAGTACAAGACACTAGGGCATATGCATATGGCCTCTCTACGAAAAAAGGAAATACATAAGTAAATATATAAGGAACTTGCATGAATTCGTTCGAACGATACTAGAGTCGTTCAAACGACAGGAGCCAAGACTCGTTCAAGCGACCTCCAATGTCGTTCGAACGAAAAAGGAAAAACTCGAAATTGTCGTCCTTCTCGACAAAAAGATAATGCGGTTTTGAGATTTAATGTAATGAAAGGCCGAGATGCCTTTATATGAATGGCTAAAGTGAAAAATGGCAAGAGATACTCGGTAAAAGATAGGATAGTAAAAAAGTTTTAATTTTACTTGATGATTATATCGTATTTTTAGAAACAACACGGACAATAAAAATTTTGGTAAGCCAATTCACTTTTATCATTTCTAGTTTTTGAAATAATCACCAATGAAATGACATTTTAGAGGAATGCACGTAAAAGAGACCATAAATATTTATGATCCTGAAGCACCATAGCTTTCTTTCCCAAGCGAAATTTCCTAGCCTCTAGATGTAACTTTTCGTTAAGTCGACTAAAAACATAAGAAGTTTATTAGGGATCTTTCATACAAGGATTGCATGATCTATGTTTACTCCATCCAAGGAAGCCTGGTCAGAATTATGAATTGCTGGTGGAATTATTAAGGATAATGATTTAAGGTATAAGCAAGTAAAAGGTACATCATAAATGGACGTTAAGTGCATTTAGGGTAGTACACTCTTCGTAGGAAATAATGACTCAACAATCCAATGTCCTCCACACCACCACCACCGCCAACTAAACTATAGTGCATTTAATATAATGTTGTTTTTCTGCATGATTCTTAGTATTATGTAGAATACCCTTTTCTTCTTTTTTCAGCTTCTTTTTCCGCTTCTTTTTAAAGATCAACAAAGTATTGATATCCATAGCCATATGATGTTGTTTTTTTGTTGGTTCAAGTGCAGTTTTGAAAATGTTAATTTACTAATTGGTGGTACATTGAAGTGGAGCTTCTAAAATGTTTCCGAATTGGCTGTGGTACTGATTCCTTATTACTGATAGGGAATAAAATACTTACATGTGATAGTGCATACATGGACTTTCAGTGAAAGATTTGGTAGGTGCCCATCGATGAGAGTACAATTAGGGTTTTAGTGCCACTTCACGTGAAAATATCTGTTATATATCTACACCTCCATTTGAACTTAATAATATGCTATATATTGCAAAAGGAAAAAAATGGCGACAAATATCTATACTTTGTTATGTTTGTTTGCGTACGTCAAGCATAGGTTGTTTTCATACGGGTGTTAATTTTCTTTAAAACTTTCGAAGTTCATGCAATGTACTATAGTAGAAGCTCCTAATTATTTGCTTTCAAATCCCTAGCTTTCCCATAATTTTCTTCTTGATTAACGACTCTCTGACTATATATGTCCACTAATTGGCAGAAATTGGTCCTTGCAACTCTTGTTTGGTTTTATTTTTAAATATTTCAGGCACCAAAACAATTTTCAAGGGTGAAAAAGAGGTGGCATTTTTAGATGTACAATAGCACTAAGGACGTTTTTGTGAGGTATGAAGGATAATGCTTCCAGTGTTAAGGGTGAACTTGAATTGTCGAAGTCGATTGAACAAAAATGGATGCCGTTCAAACAAAGATATATGTCGTTCAAACGAGATTGTAGTTTTCACGGTGGAAACATGGACATCGAAGAAGTCGTTCAAATGAGAGTAGATGGCGCTCGAACGAGTTGTTGTTTTCTAGGGCTGGAAACCTTTTATCGTCAAAGTTGTTTGAACGAGCTTACAGTCGTTCGAACAAGATGTGCCTAGGTTTTTTTTAGAAGTTCTTCTTGGACGTTGAGTTTTCCTCGAGATCTGTTATGCTTGTAATTAGTCATTTAATATATAACGAGGACTTAGATTATTTGTTAGCCAATCGTTTTGGCGAGTTTAATTCTAGAGAGCTAGGATTTTAGAGACTCCATTACTGAGCTTGAGATGCATGGAGAAGATCGTGTGTAACCTTTTTGATCAAGAAGATGTTGATTTTGATGAGATTTTTGCTCATGTTGTGAAGATGACTACTATTCGGGTTGTGATTAATATAGTTGCAGTTGATGATTTGCATCTTGAGCAGCATGATGTCAAGACGACATTTCTTCACGGCAACCTTGATGATGAAATTTATATGAAGCAACCAGAAGGGTATTCAATTAAAGGGAAAGAAGATCTTGTGTGTAGGCTCACAAAGAGCTTATATGGTTTGAAATAAGCGCCGAGACAGTAATATTTGATGTTTGAATAATTCATGTCCATAAATGGTTATTCGAAGACCAATGCGGATAGCTGTTGTTTTATCAAAAATACGGGAAACTCATATATTATTCTACTTATGTATATAGATGATATGTTGGTAGTAAGTATCAACATGGGAAAGATTGTCAAGTTGGAGGAACAGTTGTCCTAGGAGTTTTCTATGAAGGACTTGGGTGCTGCAAACCAAGTTCTTGGGATGCGTATTACATGGGACAGAAAGCGGTAAGAATTATAGTTATCACAAGCTGAGTACATCGGCAAAGTACTTAAGCGGTTTAATATGGATGGTTCTAAGGTTGTTAGTACACCATTGGGAGATCACTTTAAATTGTCAAAGGATTATTGTCCGAAGACGTATAAAGATCACGTTGAGAAGCAAAAGGTTCCCTATAAGTCAGCGATTGGTAGCCTAATGTACGCAATGATTTGTACTAGACCGAATATTTCCCAAGTAGTGGGAGTTGTTAGTAGGTATATGAGTAATCCAGGCAAGGAGTATTGGAGAGCTATAAAATGGATACTTCAGCATCTAAAGGGGACTCAACATATGACATTATGTTATAGGGGTTCTCAGATATGCTTGCAGGGTCTATGATTCTGATATGGCGGGTGACATTGATAGGCGAAAGAGTACTTGTGGTTTCGTATTAACATTGGGAAGCGGTGTGGTTACATGGTTTCAAGGCTACATAAGATTGTAGCTTTGTCTACGACTGAGGCGGAATATGCTATTGCTACGAAAGCGTGTTAGGATATGGTTTGGCTTAAAGGGTTGATGAAAGAGCTTGGTAGAGAATAACTTTCTTCTAAGTTGTATAGTAATAGCCAAAGCGCTATACACTTAGTAAAGAATTTAGCTTTTCACTCTAGGACTAAGCATATTGTTCTTCGGTATCATTATATTCACTCCCTCCTCGAGGACGGTGGGTTGAAGCTTGTGAAGATTCATACTGATGTAAATCTGGCTGATATATTTACGAAGGTAGTGACTTTTTAGAAGTTGACGACATGAACAACTTCTGTGGGTCATCAAGATTGAAGGTCCGAGTAGTGCGAGTAATTCATTTGGAGATCTGGAGATGGGTTATTGGATTCGATTTCAAGTAGGAGATTGTTAAGGGTGAACACGAATTGTCGAAAAATTGGAATTTTCGATGTCGTTCGAGCGAAAATGGATGTATATGTCGTTCGAACGAGATAGTAGTTATTGCGGTGGAAACTTGAACATCAAAGAAGTCGTTCGAAGGAGAGTAGATGGTGTTTGAATGAGTTGTTGTTTTCTAAGGCTGGAAACCTTTTATCATCAAAATCGTTCAAACTAGATGTGCGTAGGTTTGTTTTAAAAGTTCTTGGACGTTGAGTTTACCTTTTATCATCAAAATTGTAGCTAGATGTTTTAAGTGAAAAGGGCGAATCCCAAGCGACACTCTGTAAATGATAAGGTAGCTAGAACGTTTCAATTTTTCTTTGTGAAACATATAGTCCTATGAATATATGATTTATGCCACATTTCGGTAACAATAGAATCGTAACTGATTAATTTTGAAAAATTAGTTTTTACTATTTTCTAGAGGAGTACACAGCTAGAGAACCATAGTTGTTAAGTGGGAACAATATCGGTGCGCGTCGAGTGGGGTCGTGACAAAATTAGAGTACCTATATTTTTCCTACTGCAGTTCTCCAGCCGTGTGGGATTTTTTTCTCTTAAGGAAAGGCATCGGTGCTAGTACATGGCGGATAATTAAATTTTTTTTTTAACTTAGCCATAGCTCTAAAACCTTTAATTGATTTTCTAATGTAATACCTCCCTTGTTCTCCTTCCCTTCAGCTGAGGGTACTCCGATAGTTTTACCATCTATATTAGTAATTATTTTGAAAGCCTTTTCCTCAGTCGCGCATCTTTATTTGATCAATGGCTTGCTGATCTTGAGGGCCCATGCAACCTAGTTATTCTACTGCAGCAACTACTACACAATATTTTAATTGATGACCATTACCCATCATTTGAGAGAAATTTCTACTCTATCCATGACCTTTTGCCATGGTGATTCCTCATGAGTTGTGCCTGATGTTATTAAAGTCGCTCCAGTCCCCATTGGTGAGGTTAATTCTTTAATTTCTGGTAATTTGGATTCAAATTTTGAACTTATGCGAGGTAGAGCACCCCAGAATGCACGAAATTATCCACAAGAGAATTAAAATTGGGTCAGTTGTAATTCTACATGTTAAAGAAGATTAAGATGTTCATGTTTTACAGATGAACTACTTCCCAAAATTGCTTAAGCACATAGAAGTAGAGAAAGTAAAAGTTGGTGCTCAAAGGGTTGAGGATAACATGTTTAATGAGTGCATAACTATGACATTTTAAATATACCTGAACATGTATTTTAGTCGTCCATTATATTTAATTTGTGTACTTATGCGCATTTATTTTATTATAGCCAATAGAGATGGATATTTGAAATTGTGCACTTAAAGTCAGATAAAAGTATCTCTAGTAGATCTTTAGCAAGGGATATCCAAGTAACATGAAATATTTACACAAATTTATTTTGAGCATAATACAAATAAAGATTTGCATTCAAAATCCAAGAATTATATTGAGAAGATATTGTACAACAATGATATATTCAAGAATTTTAATGGTTAGAAGATTATCTAGTCAACAAGGAAAGGATATGAAGGTGATCTCAGAAAAGGAACCATTATCCATTATAATTTTCATCTTATTTTTGAAGGTAATAGTGAATACATTTAACTTTCTTCTTCTTTTCTTAGTTTAATTTTTGTTAATGTCTTCAGGCTAGGATGAGGCCTCATCTTGAATGATCAATAGTTTGTATTAATATGGTTCCAATTAGTTTTTTCTTAGTATTTTGTGAATAATAAGTTAGTGCATCATATTGAAGGCTTGACCGTAGCTTCAATTTGGTGTACGATAGTTTTGGATGCAAACAAGTGCTACTAACCGTAGACTTAATTTGAAGATCTCGAAAGAGGAAACACTATAGAAGTCACTCAAGCCTAGCAATGGTTGAGTTGATAATTCTCTAAAGATACTGTTCACCGTCACTTAAATGCATAATTACTAAATGCTTGACCATAGATTTAGTAGTTCATTTGGCAACATCATATGTGTCATAACACAAACATATGTATAATGGGTGAAGACATTAGGATTTATTCATATATCAATTAGTGCTTTGAAAGAAAGGGTCCAAGCCCGAACCTCAGTGCTCTTTCTCTCATTTTTAGCTTTCTTATTTTAGTTATCATTTTCATTAATCTAGAAAACCTTAGCTCAGCCTATAAGTGTTTATTTTCTAAACCTCCCTGTGGTTCGATCACACTCATCCTTACTATAGCTTTACAACCGTACTTGAGCGAGTATTTTGTTTACAAACCTAAAATCATCCTATTAATGTTAAAAGATTTGAATGAGACTGATAGAAGAATATACCTTAACATTTTTCAACGACAAAACCTTCAAAGACAACTAGCTAACACCACAAGCCTTATAGAATCCGGGAAGGATGACTAGATCATGTAACTTTCATCCTACTTTAATGAAGATCTTGAAAGTTACATTACCAAACTACAGACTACCATTTGTGGATAGAAAGAAACAACTTTTTCCAAAATGAAAAAAGAGAATCTCTCACAATTATTAAGAATATTCAGATAGAATTGGCCTTTAAGTATAAATCCTCCTCCTTCAAGTTCACAACACACAGTAGAATAACTGAAATCCTTGAAAGATTGAAAATTACTTCTGTAATACCAGAGATTATAGCTAAAAGGCTTACTACCTGGATTCCAAATTCTTCAATGCAGATTGTCTTTAACTGTGATGGCAAGAAAAGTAATGGTAGATCAGCTTATGGGGGTATTTTTAGGTTAAAGAATGGAATTCCAATTATAGCTTTTAATGGGATCTCACAAACTTATCATGGCAAGAAAAGTAATGGCAGACCAGTGTATGGCTCATGCAACTTCTTTAGGTTTCAAGCTGATTGACATTATTACAAACTCTCTTTATGTTCAAGATGTTCTTGACAATATCTAGAAGCCACCATGGAAATACATCACTGAACTTAGATAGGTAAATAGATTGAGAGAGATTGTTGGTACTTCTTCCTCATTCAACTACAAGCAAGGGAATAAGGTAGCTGTTTACATTGTTTCAGACTTGGACATCTTCCCAATCACCCATTCTTTCCACAAGATTCTCCTTTAGCTTTGTCCAATTTATGTAATCAAGATAAGAACCATTATAATTAGGCCAACTAGTTTTTTAACATTTGTTTATATATATATATTCTTTTGTAGGGGCCTCTCCTAACCCTAGCTTTCCTTTCAAAAATAAGAAAGAATGGAAGGTAAGGAACACTCAGAGTTGAGAATGGAAGGTAGAGATGAAAAAACGCCTGCTAGACCATTGAAGTTTGTCACAAGGAGTGTCATAAATTTGAGTGTAGTCTAGATGATAGAAATTTATCAACTGAATTGCATGCATAAATGGAAGAGGGTATCGGGTAATCATATAATAAATAGAGGAAATGGAGATTATATGCCTTAAATATCGTAAGAGTAATGTCTGTGTAAATGCAAGGTGATTGATAAGGGACAAGTTGAAGATTTAAAAGCCATAAATTGGTCTGCTTTATTATCAGAACATACTCACAACTTAGGAATTGATAGCCTTCCTTTTGTTACAACCTTAATGTCTATTGGACAGAAAGTGATGAAAATTGAGTCTAGTGAGTTCACTAGTAAGGAACAACATGATGATCTATTACTTGTGGGATACTTTTATTAGAGGAAGAGTTGCTTATAATTACCTCCTTGTGAGAACTTGGGGCATAAAAGGAAAGATCAAGATGACCATTATAGGCATAGGTTAATACTTCATCAGTTTTTCTGGCTATGGGAATGAAGAGAAAGCTATTAAGATGGGCCACATTCATGCTATAAGTAAGATATTCATCATTAATGATTGAGTATGAACCAAAGGAAACAAAAACTTTACCAATCTGGAACAAAGTGGGGCCGGGCCAATTGGCAAATATGGTGGGTAAACCTCTCTACATAGACATAATGATTGAGAGAAAAAAACGAAATCTTACAAGAATTTGTATAGAGGTCAATGTTGCTAATGAATAACCTTCTCAACTGTTGATTGAAGTAAATAAAAGTTACAATATTGTGGTGGGAGTTGATTATAACTGGGTGCCACCTAAGTATAGCATATGTGCTATTTCTGGTCACAACATCTAAAACTGTCGTATGGAAGGAGCAAAGAATAAACACTCAAGTATGGAAGGAAAGATACAACACAGAAATCAAAGCACAACTAAAGAAGTTATGAAGAAGCGCAAAGAAACAGCCAAGCCGCCAGTAGCTACTAATAGTAGTAATGAATGACTTTTTAAGCGTTACTTAATACCCCACTAAAGTACTGATTTACTGTTGATTGAAGTAGATCAAAGTTACAATATTGTGGTGGGAGTTGATTATAACTGGGTGCCACCTAAGTATAGCATATGTGCTATTTTTGGTCACAACATCTACAACTGTCGTATGGAAGGAGCAAAGAATAAACAGTCAAGTATGGGAAGAAAGATAGAGCACAGAAATCAAAACACAACTAAAGAAGTTATGAAGAAGCGCAAAGAAACAACCAAGCCACCAGTAGCTACTAATAGTAGTGATGAATGACTTTTTAAGCATTACTTAGTACCCTGCTAAAGTACGGATTTACCGTTGTATAAATTTTGGAGTGGGGGTCGTACCACAGAGAGTGACAAGAGAAAAAAATGAATCCTAGGCCGATTTATCGATATTTTAGTATTTTCTTCAAAACTAAGAAAATTATATCCAATTAAAAGAAGCTAGCCATGACAAAAGTTCCACCCAATGAAATAACAATAGATCAAAAAGTTTTATTAGGCAGATTTATGTACCAAACATCCCGAGTATGGCATTTTTAGTGTAAATGTTAACCCTAGATCCATGGTTAGGCATCTATGGTTTAATCATTAAGTTTTACTAAATTTAATTTGGATGAGATATTCAACCAACTATGGTTAAGCTTGGTTGGATTTCTTCTCACGCGTCTTTTCCCTTTATTGCCCTAAAATTTGACTTATTGGTTATAACACCGGATTTTGGCAAAAAAGAGACTAAATTTACTTTTTCACTATGGTTGAGCTTAGAAGTGGATTATAGCTCTTAGAAGATATGGTGAAAAGGAGTTAATCCTAGAAAACTATATATCACTATCGCTACTTAGGTAGGGGGTTCCCTCTAGTCATAGCTAGAAAGGGATTAACCTCGCATTATCCCTAAGATCATCATTTTAAAATAAATAAAGAAAATAAAAGAGAGAAAAGAGATGCTTGAACAAAAAGTACTACTGTATTTATTCAATTCCTTCCAATGTGAGCTGCCCAATTACAATGGGGGAGGGGGGGGGGTTCTTAATATTATAACCAATCACCTAAGATTCTTGCATATAATTCCCTAAAGTGGTGTAAAGATCTTTCTTCATGGTAACTCTAGTATATATCTTCAATATAAAATATCTTCAAGGATCTTGGATGCACTATATTCTTTGATCTTATTCTCCAAAAATATTTGTGTATATATTTCTTCAATCTTGAGACCAACTATATTGTATCTTTGACTTTTTTGTTCTATGAACTTCTGGAGACACTTTAACTTGACTTTAAGAGCTTGGCTTAAAATATCCATATCCAATAGCTACAATTAAGCAAACACACATAAGTACCCAAAATTAAATATAGTGGACGAATAGAATGCATGTTAAGGTATATTAAAAATATTATAATTACGCGCTCATCAAATGCCCCCAAACTTATCTTTTGCTCATCCCGAGTAAAATAAAATAATAGTTACTTTCGCAGCGAGCGCAATTGCATTTAGCATATGCATCATGTCATTAAACCCCCTGGTTTATCCTGGTGGACGAGTGTTGCCTCGTGAGGGTTTATAGTGACTATACCCACAAAAGTCAATATTGATATTTTAACCAATTATAGAAATACACATGACTCATTTTCTATGAACTTATCCTTACTTAGTTGTGGCAAAAATATACCGATGGGAAATCGTTAAACCTATTATTCTCCCAAGTATATCAAAAAATATTTTTAGCTTATCCAAAATTAGAGGTACTATCTCAAGATTAGAAAAAGATTCAAGTATTTTTCTTTAGCTATATTTGAGTGTATAGTAAAAATAGTTTTATAGCCTAATACGTTGTCTAGAATAATTTACTCAGTTATTGGTAGTCTAATTCTTACTGAAATAAATTCAACGGTCAGTTTGAGAAGTATCTTAGCCATTTCTTTTGAGTACATTATTTAGTAGTGAAGCCTCTGTAACAAGGAGTTTTTGGTCAATAATCCCTGTTAGTTGGCTAAAGGTTGTCGGGGTGTGGTGCCTCATTATGACCTAGACTCAGTATTATCACAAAGTAATATTTTCTTGTGCTCATTTCACATAGTTTATGTCAAACTCAAGATTTGTGATAATTATTACTCTTTTAGTTCTTAATCATGCGAGTAGCCTTGCAACGTGAAAGTTTCTAGAACACTTTTGGCTTTTTTTTTTTTCTCTTCTTAGGAATGAACTAATTCTTAAGTAGTTGTCTCCCTTGCAGCAAATTATTCCAAACATAAATGTTAAATTATCTTGTACTTAGCAAAAATCTATTGAAGGTATTAATTGCAAAACTACAGTGAAGTGCATGTTTTCAACATATGCAAAACTAACTTGAATTAGTCGTTAATAAAAAGATAGTACATCTAGTTTAGGATAGTCAAAAATATTCTAGTGTATACTTGGCATAATTTCTAAATTTAGGTTTTCCCATAATATTTATATCAAGGTAAAATCAGTTTAAGTATTTAAAAATTTGTCAAAAATATATTATAAATTGTCAAAGTGCCATTATTTCACTTTTCTTCAAAAGCATTTAAAGAAATTGTTTCTTACCCCAAAACTTAAATAAAACATTACCCTCAATGTTTGAGAATAAAAAAATAAATGGAACAGGAAAACTAAAATTTCTCACCTGAATATGCTATGGGACGCCTCCCTAGAAGTGTTAAGTTTACAGTCTTCACCTGAAAAGCAGCTCTGATATACTGGATCATCTAGAAATGTTATGTCTTCATCGAAAGTGGACTTTAAGTATGGTTTTAATCATTGGCAATTTACATTATCTAACTAGTCTTAATGATTAGATGAACAACTATATCTAAAATGCTTTAAATCTCCCGATTGGAAACTTTTACTTGACCACTTGTTTGTGGATGGTAAGGCGTGGCAACACTATGACTAATAGAATAATATTGCAATAAAGTTCAAAATATATGATTGTAAAAATATTTCCCACCATCACTAATAACTACTCGAGGAGTGTCAAATTTTTTATTTTTTTTATCAATTTGACTACAGGCTTATGGTCATTTGTCGGACATCCTACCACTTCGACCCATTTGGAGACATAGTCCATTGCGATTAAAATATAAAGGTTTCCACGAGATGAAGGAAACGGGCCCAAAAAATCTATGCCCCAAACAATAAGAATGTTGTTTAGGGGCATCATGTTACGGCGAGAAATATTACCGATCCTCTGACATCTATCACAAGTAGAATAAAATGTATGTGCGTCACGGAAAAGGGTTACCCAATAAAGACTAGATTGAAGAATTTTTAAAGCCGTTTTCTTTACACTAAAATATCCTCCACAGGCATAGGTATGGAAAAACATGAGTACACCCTCGAACTCATCATTTTGGAATGCATCTCCTAATAACTTAGTCAGAACAAAACTTATACAGATAAGGATCATCCCAACTGAAACATCTAACCTCGTGTAGGAATTTGGTTTTATCTTACTTAAACCAGTGGTCAGGTAATCTTTCAGTAGCAGGATAATTGATAATGTTGGCATTCCAAGGTAGTTGTATAGTATGCATGAGCTGCTCATCAGGAAATATCTCTAAGATAGGAAGGAGATTTTCACCACCTTCGACTAGAAGTCGGGATAAATGGTCTGGTATAACATTTTAATCGGCTTTCTTATCTCAAATTTTAATGTCAAATTCTTGTTATAAGGGGTTCCATCAGATTAATCGAGGCTTAGCATCCATTTTGGATAACAAATATTTTAAGGCCATGTGATCGGCGTAAACAATGATCACGGACCTAACAAGATAGGACCGAAACTTTTCTAAGGCAAGCACAATGGCTAATAAATTATCCTCAGTAGTAGAGCAATTCATTTGTGCATCATTAATTGCGTAACTGGCATAGTATATAAAATGAGATTTTTTATTTACTCTTTGCCCTAAACTTGCTCTAACAACGCAGTTAGAGGCATCATACATCAATTCAAATAGAAGATCCCAGTTGGGCGGTTGTATGATAGGGGCAGAAGTTAATAGAAATTTGAGCCTCTCAAAAGTTCTAAAACATTCATCATCAAAGTAGAAATCAATGTCCTTAGCAAGAAAATTGCACAAGGGTTGGGAAATTTTGCTAAAGTCATTGATGAATCGACGATAAAACCCGACATGGCCCAGAAATGATCGAATGGCCTTAATCGTCCGCGGAGGAGGTAAGGATGAAATAATATCGATTTTGTCCTTATCAACTTCTATCCATTTATTGTAGATGATATTCCCAAGACCTCTCCCTTGTGCCACCATAAAGTGACACTTTTCCCCGTTTAACAATAACTTAGTTTGCGTACATCGTTATAGCACGAGCTATAAATAGTGCAAACATTTATCAAAAGAGGAACCAAACATTGAAAAATCATTCATGAAGATTTTGAAGGTTTCTTAAAGTAGCTAGAGGTGTCTTTTTCTTCATCCATAGGAAGCCGTACGCAAGTTTCAAGTATTGTAGTTTAGAGCGTACGCAAGTTTTCAAAAAAAACCCTTAAAGAGCATTAAAGAAAAGAGGTTACCCACTTTTAAAAGGGTTAGGAGGCTTACAAAAAAAAGGCCTTTAAACAGGAGGTAGTGCTTGACCCTTGACATAGGTGATTCAAACGAAGAAGCATAGCCTCACTTTTCTCTGGGGGTGAATGAAATGAAAGTTTTGCGTTGTTTAGTTGGACTTGTTAAACCCTTAGGCCTAACCTTTCATGAAATCCTTGTTAGATATCCAAGGGAGAATGCGGCGTCGAAGCGCTTACTCTTTTCTTTCTTCACGATAGGCTCGGCGTACGCAAGTCTCACTCTTTTAAACCTCGGCTCCATCCTCCTGGTCGTAATGTATATTTTTATCAGCCATGTCAGAGATTATGCTCATCATACATCATTAAAATACAGAGATGCATTACAAAAACCAAATGGCATACGTCTATAAGCATAAGTTCCATAGGGACACGTGAATGTGGTTTTCTCCAGATCTTTTGGAGTGATAGGAATCTGATTATACCCAAAATAACCATCAAGAAAGCAGTAATGACTCTTTCTGGCTAATCGTTCAAGCATTTTATCAATGAATGCAAGAGGAAAATCATATTTCCTAGTGACCGTGTTAAACTTTCTGTAATCAATACAAACATGCCACCCGGTGGTCATACGAGTGGGGATTAATTCATTATTCTCATTTTTGACTACAGTAATCCCTAATTTCTTGTGTACAACTTGAACAGGGCTTACCCACTTACTATCCGAAATGGGGTATATGATACCCGAGTCTAAAATTTTGAGAATTTCCTTCTTAACCAGGTCCATCATAGTTTGATTTAAGCACCATTGCATCTTACACAAATTTTTAGCACCTTCCCCGAGATTGATGCGATGCATACACACGGTCGAGTTAATTCCCTTCAAGTCTGCCATAGACTACCCTATGGCTAATCTATGTTTTCTCAGGATACTTAACAGTCTACCTTCCTTGTTAACATCTAGATTAGAAGCTATTATCACAGGTAGAGTTTCAGAATCACCTAGAAAAGCATACTTGAGAGTATTGGGTAATGGCTTAAGGTCCAACTGGGTGGTTTAACAAAGGATGGAATAGGTAAAGTAGTTGATGGTTCGAGAAGTTCTAGTCTAGGTCTCCATTTGGAGATGTTAAAAATAGGAGTTGAGTTGAGTAAGGTATTAAACTTTTTAACGATAGTATCTTCATTAAAGTCTTCACCAAAGTTTACAAGACATGATTCAAATGGGTCCTTAGAAAAGGATTTGGGTAAAAAGTTGTTAACAAGAGAGTCAATCATATTGAGCTCTGCCATGTCATCAGAATCAGGGATTTGAGTAATATTGTTAAAAATATTGAGTTTGATTTTTAATTCACCCATGGATAGTTGTAAGATACCATTGAAACAATTGATAATGACATGGGCAGTAGCAAGAAAAGGACGACTCAATATGACAGGGATCTCACAAGTAGGATTTTTGACATCATTAGTATCCAATATGACAAAGTCTACAAGAAAAATAAGATTATCAACCTTGATTAAAATATTCCCAAGGATTGTAGTTGGGTGTCATATAGACTTGTCGGCAAATTGGAGTGTCATTCGGGTGGGTTCGAGTTCTCCAAGCCTTAATTAATGATAAAATGAGTATGCCAGGACATTCATAATAGCCCCAAAGTTGAGTAATGTCGTATCCACCTTGTGATCACCAATCTTACAAGGGATAGTCGGGCTTCCAGGATCACAAAGCTTAGGAGGGGTTAATGCTTCAGTCAAGAAGATTTTCTTGTGCACATTAATTTTCCTTTTCCTGGTACATACATCCTTAAGAAATTTGGCATAAGCCGGGATAAGCATGACTACATCGAGTACAGGAATATTTATATGCACTTGTTTAAATGTATCAAATATCTCATCAAATTATATCCCTTTGTTAGCTGGTAGAAGGCATTGCAGATATGTTACTTTTGGCCCAAAATGAGCCTTGGATACAGGAATAGAGGAAGAAAACAACTTCTTAGCATCTTAAAAGGTTTTTGGCTACTAACTACCACTAGTACATTTGTACGTACCTCATCCTCAATAATAATAGGTGGTCACTAGACCCTAGGTGTTTTAACTCGGTAATCAATTTCTCTACCACTTCGAAGGGTGATAATGGCATTAAGATGTTTGGGAATGGAGTCAGGCTTAAACCCAGGTGGTCCTTTGGGATTAGATTCAGGTTGGCTAGGCAGCTTACCCGGTGTTCTCTCATTCATTGCATTTACTAATTGCCCTATCTAAGTTTTTAGATTAGAGAAAGATTGGGACGTGGAGTTTTGATTCAACAATTTCTATTGCTGGAATTGCATCATTTGTTGAAGAAATTACAATACTTATTTTTGAATTTCTATTGATTATTGCATGAAGAGATAAAGGGTATCTTCCAAAGATGGTTTCGGTAGACTCAAAGGTTTACTGAGATACCTGAGGATAGGACTGAGAATAGGGATTCCTAGGTAAGTTATGAACTGAGGTTTGTGGATCTCTAAAACTCAAACTGGGTTTGTTGTTATTTCATGAAAAATTTGGGTAGCTTTGCCAAGCTGGATTGTACAGGTTAAAAGGCATCTTGTAGGTATTATTCAAAGCATTCACTTTCTCTTGATTGTTATTCATTTCATTAAACATAAGACACATTTGATTCACATGGGTAACATCATAACAAGTGGTGCAACCCTATTGCTGAACTTGGTTCATACTACCCTTAGATTGATTCATAGCCATAACCTCGATTTTGCGGGTAATAGTATCTAATTGGGCTTTTATGGCTGTTACCTTACTCACTTCGTATATGCCACATTTCTTGGTTGTATGAACATTTCTATGTGGATCAAAATCACACTGCTGAGAGTTATCATCCAATGTCTTAAACTCTTCATAAGCTCTATCGGGTTCAAGGTCCAGGAATTTGATACTATGCATGGATTCTAGCCTATAACGATTTTTAGAGGTTATTTCACGATAGAAGATCTGGGTTAAATGTTGTTTTTCAAATCCATGATGGGGACATTGTGAAAAAAAATCTTTATATCTCACCCATGCCTCAAAAACTGTTTCACTCTCATTTTGAGTAAATTTAACAATTATATTTCTCAAAGCGAGGGTTTTTCCTATTAAAAATCATTTGGCTTTGAACTTAGTCTCAATTTGGTCCCATAAATTGATAGATGATGGTGCTAATGAATCAAGCCAATGACTCGCCTTGTGTTTTAGTGAGAATAGGAATAAACGAAGGCATAGTAAAATATCAAATTTTAAGAGCGCACAGATTTTCTAAAAATTTTGGACGTGCCTATAAGGGTACTCAGAATCAAACTCATGAAATGTAGGTAACATTTGGAACACACTGGACTTGATTTCTTAATGATTTGTTGTGACAGCTGGTAACAAGATATACGAAGGTTTATCACTCAGCACTGGGGTCAATAGCCCCTAAGAGATTTGGCTGCAGCCATGATTAAGGATTTAACTTCTATCTCAACAACAAGTTCAATTGCCACCAAAACATGCCGACGGCTTCAGGATCTCATGGTTAAAACTAAAGTAACTTAAAGTGGCAAATTTGGGGACACACTCTCTCTGCAGGTACTTCGAGTACACACGCTTTGAATAAAACATAAAGTAAGTATATTGGTAAAATGGCAAGCACCATCACCATCTTCCCTGTGCAATGGTCCCTCTGGGGCTGGAGGTATCATACGCAACTCACATGGAGGGATAAAACTTGGTTACAGTATGGCAATACGAATTGGCACTAACATGACAGCCGAACTATATGGGCTGTTGTATGGCCACATACTCTGCAAAGATAACCACTGCCTTCCACTCGTGGTTGAAATTGATGTTGATGTCATAGTCAACTGGTACAAACAAATACGCTTCTGCCTCAGCAAGTTTCAAGCCATATGGAAGATGATCCTTCAATTCGGCCAGGAGCACCAAATCATCATGGTGCACACGTACAGAGAAGGGAACGGGTTCGCTGATGGTTTCTCCAAGTTGGGAAGTACACAACATAACCTCTTGTTCTGGTCTGTTGTTGCGCCACCTAGACAAATACGGGCCTCCAATTTTCTAGAAAAATTAGGGGTTACGGCTATTAGACACTGAGGCGCATGTACTGTTCAGAGGTCAAGCTTTAAGTCCCCCTCTTTTTTTCTTGTCTATTTAAATAAAAACCCTATTTGCGCAAAAACAATAAAAAAATAAAAAATCAATTGGGTCAACTCTAGATGGATTACTCTCCAAAATTGAAAAGAACTCGAGATGGATCACTCTCCTCCAATACCGGGGCTCCTAAGTCTTCTATTGTGTTGACTGGGCGAGGTGGTCGCCCTCTCTGCTTAGGTTAAGGTGGTGGGCCGTAAATAGGCAAAGGTTCTTGAAAACTTTCTAAACATTTTGCTCCATGTGTCGAAATGATCATGCACAAACTAGTATAGAATAAATTCGGCACCCGATGCAGTAAACAATCAATTAAACTTACAATCTAATACTTCAATATTTTTTAAGATGTAATAATTAGGTATCCCCTATATTCTTCTATTTTCACAAAAGGGTAGGATGGTCAAAGGCTTTGGTCACTACATTCCCCTGGGTCACTATGTTAGTGCTAGCTCAGAGTAGATGTTCGGTCCTCACGCCCGAGCGAGTCACCTTATCATATTTTAGCACTCCAAAAGGTGAAATTGCAAACCTACAACCAGTATTTTGCGGCGCTAGGCTAGGGCCGTATCGTACAAACCCGTGTTTATACCCCGGTACAGTACACCAATCCATTGGGTGATTAAATCCCACGTGAATCTTGCTACTTTTTTTATTATCAATTATATTCATGTCCGAGACGTTTAATTTTTGTGTGTTACGAATTTCTTCGTATCCCTAATGGGTGGTCCCACTTGTTAGAGAGATTTTTGGGTAAAGAAATCCAGCAAGTCTCTAACAGTTTTTACCTTAATAATGTTGGAGTGAAAAAAAATTTAAACACGTCAATAAGTAAATCCAACCACTACAAATATTTTATTAAAGCAGCGTGTATTTACACAATCCTCACGATTTTATGTTCCAAATGTCGGGGCAGAGTGGATATGAACCCCTTCTAGATGTCAACTTTATAGAGGTACCGACCGATGGGCAGTGTTTCCTGGTGAAGCTGTGGCTGCCCCTTTACTTAAGGGGCACGAGAAGGATGGATTTGAAGATGCTTTAGCTTTGCATATTTTCTGTCTCGTTTCCACACTTTAGCACTCTACAAAACCAAGCTCCATCTTAAAACTATAATGTCAAGTGAATACCAAATATATGCCAATTAGAAATAGAGAAAATGGGTATGCCATAGACAACAAAGATGTAGCAAGCATGCTGGCACTATTATTAATTGTTAGGTCCAACAAATTATCAAAAATTGTCAACACAAGAAGTACCCAACACCACTGACTAAAAGAACTTTTGGAATTCTTTGTCTAGACAAGAGAAGATACGGCTATGATGATGCACTTCAATGCTCTAACAAGGAATTACTAGCTTAGATGATGTAAATAAGCTGTAAAATATTTTCCTTTCTTGAAAATGGCTGCAAAATATTCTCAAACAATGCAATAGAGCAATACCCCAAGCCAAGCACTTGATTTTCCTTAAGCACCAACCGGATAATATGCATAAAAATTACTTGGCTGTGCTGAGATAAATCAGCGAGATTAGCAGTAAATTATTAAATGTAAATGTCCCACATTATAACCTAAGCACCAAACCTCAATAGATGAGTACTAATTGTTTAAAATCTAAGCAACAAATTCAAGGAAAGAAATGAGCAAAAGCATGTACTCATGCAATTATTAGCAATTAAATTAAACCCAAAAGTTTAAAAAATTGAATGTCACCAAAAACATACTACGGTAGCACCAAAAAGTCAACCTAGTGCAGATGCTACAGTAGCACAATAACCTAACAAAAAATAAAAAAAATTATAATTATGCTAAACACAATAAAAAGAAAAACAAATAAAAGAATAAAAGAAATCGGTATTAGTAACGGTCCTTCGCATCGTTGCACTCTCCGGCAACGGTGCCAATTTGATGAATGCTTTTTCAAGCGCTACTTAATACCCCGCTCAATCATGGATTTACCGATATAGAAATTGTGGAGTGGGGGTCATACCACGGAGAGTGATAAGATGCAAAAAACTTATCCTATCGATGATTCGGTATTTCCTTCAAAAATAAGATAAAACTAAGGAAATAATATCAAATTATAAGGAGTTAGCTATGACTAAACTTCCAACCCAATGAAAATATCAATAGATCAAAGAGTTTTACTAGGCAGATTTATGTACCAAAAATCCTTTGTAGGGCATTTTTGGTATAAATGTTTACCCTTGATCCATGGTCAGGCATCTGTAGTTTAATAATTGAGTTTCGCTAAATCCGATTAGGAGGAGAGATTCAACAAACTATAGTTAAGCTTGGTTGGATTTCTTCTCACCCATCTTTTCCCATTATTGTCCTAAAATCTGACTTTGTGGTTATAACACCGAATTTTAGCAAAAGAGACTAAATTTATTTTTTAACTATGGTTAAGCTTAGAAGTGGATTATAGCTCTTAGAAGATATGCATAAAAAGTATTAATCCTTGAAAACAATATATTACTATCGCTACTTAGGTAGGGGTTTCCCTCTAGTCATAACTAGAAAGGGATTTGCCTCGCATTATCCCTAAGATCCTCATATTTAAATAAATAAAGCAAATAAGAGAGAGAGAGAGAGAGAGAGAGAGAGATGCTTGAACAAAAAGTATTCTTGTATTTCTTCAATTCCTTCCAATGTGAGATGCCAAATTACAATAGGTGGAGGGATCCTTTTATAGGAGAATGAACCCAAATTTTGAAACTTTACATTAAATTCTAAATAATATTTTTACAATAATTTCTATTAATATTATAACCAATCACCTAAGATTCGTGCATATAATTCCTTGAAGTGATGTAGAGATCTTTCTTCATGGAAACTCTTGCATATATCTTCAATATAAATATAAAATATCTTCAAGGATCTTGGATGCACTATATTCTTTGGTCTTAGTCTCCAAGAATATTTGTGTATATATTTCTTCAATTTTGAGACCAAATATATTGTGTCTTTGACTCTTTTGTACTATGAACTGCTGGAGACACTTTTACCTGACTTGAAGAGCTTGGTTTCAAATATCTATCTCTAATAACTACAATCAAACAAACGTGCATAAGTACCCCAAATTAAATATAATAGACGACAATAATATATGTTCGGGCATATTAAAAATGCCATAATTACGCGCTCATCAAGTAGGGTGGTGAAAAGTACATACTTTAAAGATCATATCAATAATATAGAGATTAGGCAGAATTCTTAATTTAGTATTCTTAAAGATGATGGAAATATGATGATATATAGGGACCATTCTTGAACATGGATTTAAAAGAAGGTATTAATAGCCTGACAATTAAAAGGGGGTAATGTCCAAAATGTTCATGTGAATAAGATGGGTAATGAGACAACTATTGATGAATGAAATCAAATTATGTTAATTGGAGTTCGTGGGATGAACGAGGATCGAAGATGGAAAGAAAAGATCGCACGTATGAATTTTTGTTATTATGTTCGAATAAAATTTATGTCTTCTTAAGCAGAAGAGGTAGAAGATGCTTTATTCCAATAGACTCTTGTGTCTGTTCGAATTAAAGAATGTTTGCTCGAATAAACTTAAAGTCTATTCGAATAGATACCTTAGAACTTGGACTGTTCGTATAGACTTTGAACTCTATTCGAATAGACCTCATAAACTTATTTTTAGAAGTTTAAATAGATGACATTGGCTTGCCTCATGATCCTTACTTTGAGCCCTAGCTCATATAAAATCATCCCAAGTATATAAGGGATATTTAGTGTGTTTTTTAGGTTATATTTTGGTAAGCATAATCTTAGAGAGATCTAGGGTTTGAGAGACTCTATTAAAGCTTTGAGGAAGCTTGAGATATCAATTTGTAACTTGTTTGATTATAGTGGATTGTTCGTGGGGAGTGGTATTTTATCCGAAAAGATTTTTCACTTCCCTCCTCCGAGTAAATCATTTTGTCTCAATTTTTGTTAATTTTTTAATTTGTGTGTCTGCTTATCATTCTTAGGTGAGGGATTCAAATTAACTACCCTAATTCCTAATAACTAGTATAAGAGGGCAAGGATAGGGCTTGTGTGATTAGAGTAATGGCCGATGAGGAAATATTATAAATTAAGGAATTTAATCGATTGAAGTTCAGTATTTGGAATATGCAAGAAGAAGATTTTCTATATGCGCAGGATTGAAATTTTCTTTTAGGAGCACTACTAGAATTAGCGTCAATGGCCACCGCTCTACTCATTGCTAATACCATTCACCACAGGTATACCCGTTCCTAGGGTCGTGTCAACTGGTGGTGTGACTGATGCCCAAGCATGAACTTGATCATGACTAATGAATCAGATATAGCCACGGATAGTACCATGGATATTTCTTGGCTATTAATGTACATTAAATACATAATAAATTGTGGCAAATTGCTCAATTGGCTACGAATATTCCCACGTAATGTACCGTGGCCAATACTTGTCAATCACCACCATAATATATGTGGCTAATACTTGTTAATTACCACTATTTCGTCTGTGGCTAATACTTGCTATTTACTACAAGACTAGTCGTGGCTAAAGTCATTTTACAAACAAAAAAGTATATATATATTTAACATTTATACAATAACTTCAAACTGGTAGTACCACCTTTTATTTGCATTTAGCAATATAGTATACATCACTATATTAGAAAAGCTGAAAGAATTAACAAATTAAAAATTAAAAGAAAAGGCTACAATCCATGAGGAGTTTGAAGTAGTTTCTAGCGCATACCTGAAAGATGGCCTCTCAAGGGGAATAGACAATTGCAAAGGGTCTCATTGTTCTTGAGTGTAGCTCCATCCAATTCTATTTTAGGGTTCCTAAGAGTAGCATCAGCTAACTTAGCTCTTGATTGCATTGGAAATGTATGATGCGAAAATGGCTAACAATGGTGTACACACCCTCACCACGTCAACTGCCTGAAGTGCCAACACCAAGAATAACTTGCTTACTGTAGGAGTAAATACCCAATATATCATTAGGCCTCAAGCTGCAACCCTCTCTACAAACCATGCAAGTCCTCTTCCTCTTCCACATCTTCCAAGCCTTCAATGCTTGGTTGCATAACAATTATTCGCTCACCACCATCTGATGATAGTTCTTGACGCATCCCAAGACCCTGTTAAACCAACTATCGATCAAATTATGATACATTACTTAGAAATGTATCAATGCGACAATAGCATCTACTAAAACAACAAGAAAAAGATAATAATGATGAAGTTCACCTGAAGCAACTCTTCTTTCTTCTTAAGAGCTTGCGCTCTGTATCAAATAGTATATCTAGCAAATTTTCCATCAAATAGATACCTTAGACTACTTCGCTGTTTCATCTTATGCCGTGGTAGTTGGTCAGTGTCCATCTTAACAATGTTTCATCTGTAAATTGATTAAAATAAATAAGTGTGAATTGGATGATATATGTGTCATGAGTGGATATATCAAAAGCCAGAACATGTAATAGTTTGAAATTATGCTTATTTTAGCCATTGGATAATTTAGAAATATGAGGGATGGGCTTTATAGCAAAGAGTAAGCAGCATACTTGGAAGATCCAAAGTAACAACTTCTGCAGCACTTGAAACATTTATAGGACGTCTAGCAGCTATCACAACAGGAGCAGGATGGCCATTTACAACAGTGGAAGGCGGCCTGAAACATTTAGAGCATGAGAAGGAATGTGATCTACAATGGTAGCTGAATAGCCGTAAGTATTTGGAACAAGAACAAGAAGGTTATTTACAGCAATAGCTACTAGATTTTCAACTAGAGCAAGATGGCCTCGTGCAACAAGAGCAGGATGGCTACGTATAATAGGAGCAGGATGGATGAGTACAACAAGAGTAGGATGGCAACACAACTGGGGCAGCTTGTTGTTATACATTTACAATTGAAGCAGGATAGGCATGCTGATGAAAACCCCCTCATTTTCCCCAAAGACCCCCTCCAAAGCATGATGTTGAAAGCAAAACAAAAATTGAGCCATCTTCATTAAAGTAAAAAATATAACATTAATGAATCTGAAAAAGCAGACACAAATACTAAGACAAAGGAAAACTAACTAGAGGTGGTAGACATTCGTCAGCATGACGTCGCAACACCGAGAATCCCCTATGTGTACTGGTATCCAAGTTTGTAAGTGTCTTACAAAACGAATGAACATGAGGTCATTGTGCGAAGGAAGCGCCTCAAGAAGCGTTGCATCAACAATGAGATCATCAAACAATGTGAAATAGTTAATGGGACTGACATTATCCCGGGACAAGTCGTATATCTTTACAAACATGCTTGTAACCACCATTTTTTTTTGCAAAAAGTTTAGTTTATTCTTATATGCTCAATCGAAAATTACAAGAGAATTACAACCCATGGACACATATGTCCTCACACACTCAAAAGAAAAACAGATCACTCTTCTGTTCGAATATACTATCTGTCTATTAGAATAAAGAAGTATTCGAATAAAGAAACAATTTATTCGATCAAAACTGCCAAGATCTACAATTGTGGCTGAATGGTTGTAACTATTTAGAACAAGAGCAAGAAGGTTATTTACAGCAATGGCTACCACATTTACAACTAGAGCAAGATGGCCTCGTGCAACAAGAGAAGGGTGGCCACGTACAATAAGAGAAGGATGGATGAGTACAACAAGAGTAGGATGGCAACACAACAGGGGCAGCTCGTCGGTATACATTTACAATTGAAGCGGGATAGGCATGCTGATGAAAACCTCCTCATTTTCCCCAAAGACCCCCTCCAAAGCATGATGTTGAAAGCAAAACAAAAATTGAGCCATCATCATTAAAGTAATTAAAATATAACATTAATGAATCTGAAAAAGCAGACATAAATACTAAGACAAAGGAAAACTAACTAGAGGTGGTAGACATTCGTCAGCATGACGTCGCAACACCGAGAATCCCCTATGTGTACTGGTATCCAAGTTTGTAAGTGTCTTACAAAACGAATAAACATGAGGTCATTGTGCGAAGGAAGCGCCTCAAGAAGCGTTGCATCAACAATGAGATCATCAAACAATGTGAAATAGTGAATGGGACTGACATTATCCCGGGACAAGTCGTATATCTTTACAAACATGCTTGTAACCACCATTTTTTTTTGCAAAAAGTTTAGTTTATTCTTATATGCTCAATCGAAAATTACAAGAGAATTACAACCCATGGACACATATGTCCTCACACACTCAAAAGAAAAACAGATCACTCTTCTGTTCGAATATACTATCTGTCTATTAGAATAAAGAAGTATTCGAATAAAGAAACAATTTATTCGAACAAAACTGCCAAGATCTACAATTGTGGCTGAATGGTTGTAACTATTTAGAACAAGAGCAAGAAGGTTATTTACAGCAATGGCTACCACATTTACAACTAGAGCAAGATGGCCTCGTGCAACAAGAGAAGGGTGGCCACGTAAAATAAGAGAAGGATGGATGAGTACAACAAGAGTAGGATGGCAACACAACAGGGGCAGCTCGTCGGTATACATTTACAATTGAAGCGGGATAGGCATGCTGATGAAAACCTCCTCATTTTCCCCAAAGACCCCCTCCAAAGCATGATGTTGAAAGCAAAACAAAAATTGAGCCATCATCATTAAAGTAATTAAAATATAACATTAATGAATCTGAAAAAGCCGACACAAGTAGTAAGACAAAGAAAAACTAACTAGAGGTGGTAGACATTCGTCAGCGTGACGACGGAACACCTAGAATCCCCCATGTGTACTGGTATCCGATTTTTTAAGTGTCTTACAAAACGAATGAACATGAGGTCGTTGTGCGAAGGAAGCATCTCAAGAAGCGTTGCAGCAACAATGAGATCATCAGACAATGTGAAATAGTGAATAGGTATGACATTATCCTGGGACAAGTCGTATATCTTTACAAACATGTTTGTGACCACCATTTTTTTTGTGCAAAAGGTTTAGTTTATTTATATGTGCTCAATCGAAAATTACAAGAGAATTGCAACCCATGGACACATATGCCCTCACACACTCAAAAGATAAATTGATCACTCTTTTGTTCGAATATATTATCTGTCTATTCGAATAAAGAAACAATCTATTCGAACAAAACCACCATTAGCTAGACATGAGATCCAAGAACCCAATCCACCCGTCGGATATGAGCCCCTTGTAGAGAAAGCTCAAGAAGCAGACAGTCGGTCACTTCATCGTGACGATTCAATGTGAGCACCTGGCATTTCTCATATCCCTTCCACAATAAGATAATTCTCGATAGCTGGGTTAAACATAAGATGTACAACTTCAAAGTAAACAACATTCTTAGAAAGAGGTTTAATATTGGTCTTGTCTGTTGTCACAGGCACAACAGTTGCCTGTCCAATCAGCTGTGTGTAAGTCTTCCTCTAGTATTAACACTTAGCAAAGACTTAACAAGAGAACCACTAGCTAGATGAGATTTTAGATCCTTAGCATTTGAATAATTCGACTTTATCTTCAGATCCAATGATCCACTTTTGTAAGCCTTTTTCAACTGCAAAAGATCAACACTGAAGGAAAGTATCTTATCTTCACCAAGCAAAACTCTTTTCTCTTTTGAAATGTTAAAGTCTCTCTTACTAGTTACAGCAGGAATTAGTTTACAACAAAGTCCAAGAACCCGAGACTCCACATCAAGATCTTCAAGTACAACTGCAATTCCATCTCACAGTCCCGCTGGAATAGATAACTTAAAAGAGTTCTGTAATTCTACATAACAATCATTATCCATATCAGAGTCACTATCTGGCAGCTGACCTCCATCCTCTGAAAATGGCATTAATGACTGATAATGATAACTAGCAGCATTACTAACCCTAGCAGCACGATGCTGCCTTTGGCACCGCCAGCTCCACAATCACAAAAAAGCGGCACAGGCGAGAATAAACAACAGGATGGCAAACCCTAGCACAAGCTGAGCAGCATCCTTTTAAAACTGTTAAATCACAAGTATAACAAAAATACCAATGTGGTTCCATGAAATTGTGCTACTTGATGTAAATGCTACATACTTTGGAGGCAAGTGCTCTTTCACCATTACCGTTATCTTCGTCATCTCTGTCTACGCTAACCAACTCCCCATCAGATATACCATCGTCTTCATCTTCATCTGCAGAAGTTGCATCACAATCAATGGATGTTGATCCTGTTTCTTGATTATCCGAAAGAAGTAAAGTGTCTATCTTTTTCTTTGCACCTACTGCTCAAGAAATCATGGATACAGCCCCAAGACCATTATCTTCCACAGAAGCTGGTAAACCGGCGTCTGCTTCCCTGCAACCTGATTAGTTGATGCCTCAACCTGGATCAAAGCACACAATAATCAAAATCAAAATCAAAATAAAAATAAATAAAAATAAAAATGTATCAAATCCTAAATTCTTTACTGACAAATTCCAAAAATAGAAATACTAAAACTTTCCAAATCAAAACCTTCAACAACTCCTAAATAAAGCCAAAAAAATGTATCAGATATGCTATACAGTATTAGCTATGAATGCATAGGCGAAGGCTACATACCATATGCTAAAAACGCTGTAAAAGAAAAAGGGTTTTCTTAGTATGAGAAATGAAGGACCAATTATCCGACAAGTTCGTTTGAGAGTCATATCTGCACATATATATATATATATAGCGAGGAGAGGGAATTACCTTCGGGAATAAGGAAATGACATTGAGTAAACAAAGAGGAGGGGCAGCCACATTATTGATAACGGAGAAGGAGTTACAATATTCCATTTGAAGGCCTAACCTTATATTCCCATACCCCTTTGTGAATGGGCAGTCACTTGAAAATGCAATCTGAAACATTTCTTCAGACCGTCTCTTATGTTGCACCAGAGATTGATCCAATGTTATTGGAGCAACCCCCAAGAGCGTTGTTCTATCCGGATTGTAATAAACAGATTTCTAGCCTCTACATTGAATCGTTAAACCGGATATGATATCCTGGATAGGACACCCATACTTCAAACCCATTTGCAAAACCAAGCATATTAAACTGATTAGAGGCAAAGCGAGAGCGAGCCAAAATAGGACTACCATATTACGCGTTAAAACAAAAATATTCTAATACTCACAAAACGAAAATACCTGAAACCTAGAAATCACCAGTCCTGTAAACTGGAAATTAAATAATAGTTATTCTTATCATGAGGTTTTCTTAAACTTATGACTCAAGTAATATACCATGCACATAATAAAACACGAAAAATGGGTTGGACTTAAACAAAATATTGTTATGACTCATGCAAGTAAATAATGATGTCGCCATGCACATAATTAACAATGAACACGATAGATAGTATTAATTCACTGGACATGAGGATCATAGCTGATAATTGAATGGCATTAGAAAGTACAAGCAGAATGGAGCTCTTTGAAGAAAATAAAAAAATAGAGATATGTACCCTAAAAGAAAGGCATGAGAAAAACTTCAAAATTAAACAGTATTTTCATTTTACCTATCAATTACCTTGGTTGCTCTGCAGTACTCTTTGTTTGACCACCATGCCTCATCCTTGATGCGGTCTCTTGGCCAGTTAGGATTCATCAAAACATCAACTACAGATGACACAACAACTACTCTCTCCCCACTGGTTTCTGAACAAGCCTTAAGCACATTTAGTGTGCCCGTTACATTAACAAGGCAAAAGGATGAAACAAATATCGTTGGAATTGCAAACTGGAATTATTTTACATACCAGTGAAGTTCGCCCTTTCTTCTCGCCAAGGACCTGTAAGCCAGAGATACATGCCTGAATAAACTGCCGTTTGTTTTCGCTGCTTTCAAGATTAAGACTGTTCAGAAGATCATTCAGATTCCAATTACAATCGCTTATTAGCTTTGTCTTCTACACAACGAGACCTCGAATGACGATAAGAGCCTCAAGGACCTTAGAAAGGAAGTCATCTCGCATGAATCTAGGATCAACCTCAGATGGATGAGGAAATTAAGAGAATATAATCTCACTAATAATATAAGTTATGTGGAAGATGAGATATATTTGGATCGGATATTAGGAACCTCAAAAAAAGTACTAAGGAGCTTTATCAGCTTATGGAGGATAAATCCCTGTGATATGCCAATTCGTAGGCTCCTCTTTTGTGATTCAACATTACTCACATCTTGGGAAATTAACTGACATAAGGTACTTAGCCATCCCCTAGCAGTTAAGAAGAGACGAGCATCTTCTGAGTCTATCATTTGAAACTGTAACTCAAAATATTTTGCAGTGCTTTCACCAGCAGTTAGAGATGCATGTAGCAACGCCATAAGTAAAGCTAAAATTCTTAACTGTAAGCTGAACTTTGTGTGCAAAGCAAGTTAATCAGTGTACACATCTCCGACCTTATAGACTGTGAACATGCACTTAATACCAATTCTGAGATTCAAGAACTCAGCTCAAATGCTAACAGGTTGCTCTTAGCCACCCTACTATAAGCTCGGTGTCTCCATCTAAGAGAAACTTGAGAGCAAGATATTCAAATCTCTTAGACCAGGACCCTTGCCCAGAAACTCTCACTGCTTAAGATACTTTATAGCGCCTCCTAACAAAATCATGATATGAAGTTCCTTTTTTCCATTCCGAATAGCTGACTACTTGAATTTCCTGTTGCTTAGAGCTATTACTATCAGGTATCGTCTTCCCCAATAAGCAAGTAACTAGCTCAGTGTACTCAGGAATGTTCTGACCATACATGGGAAGGCATGCCACTTTCTGTAAAAGAGTAGTTAACATGGTCTCCTTAAATGAATGTTTACCATGATGCCAGATGCCATAAAGAACACACTTGGCTTCAATATGAACAGTATTTGAGTTCCATTCCAGTAGAAAACTGTTAATAAATTGCCTCAATACAGTGTCACCAAACTCACCTCCATCCTCATTTTTCTTCTTTTTCAAATCTCCCACCTTACTAGAACTTAATCCTACATCCCCCGTACCATCACCACCTATGGATTCAACTTCAATGGGAATTGCAGACATGGGGAGCTCTCTACTATGTGGCTGAGGAAGACGATTTACATCCAATACTTGATAGGATGCCTCACATAAATCAAAATATGGGCAGACGGAATAGTGGAGCAACCATCACAACAATACTGCACTGATGAAGTAGCAGAATCTTCTTCAATCAGGACATGAGTAATTCCGCAAGTTGTACTAGCAATATCAGAAGATGTAGCAGGTGGTGTGGTCGATGCAATATTTTCCGCATCATCATCAGTACCCAACATAGTCTACTATGGGTATGGAACCTAGAGCAATCCAGAAGAGATTGCCAAAATGAGCAAAAGATAAGTCAGCACAAGAAATGAAAGGAAAACTAAAATGAACTAAGATATAAAATGACAAAAATATACCCTACTGTTTTCCATTAACCTGAACATAATTGTTACCAAAGAAAAAAATCAACACAACTTCAAATGTGTATAATGCACCAAAGTCCAGCTCCGTAGATCTTTACTAGTTCCTTTTCCCTCCTCATTTATCCGGGCTTGGGACCGGCAATGTAAAGCTTAAGTTTTCCATTGGCGGAGTTAAAAAGGTTTTACCTAGTTCAATGAACTAGGTATATTACACAGTGAAACATATGTTTGCTCTCAAAACAAATAAGCATATAAGTTCACAAGGAAAATGGCAATTACATACATCAGTTCACAAGGAAAATGGACCACGCAAGTGCATGAAAATGAATTGGAAAGGACAGGTGTTGCATTAACAGGGTAAAAAGATGAAACAAATACCGTTGGAATTGATAACTGGAATTATTTTACATACCAGCGAAGTTTGCCCTTTCTTCTCACCATGGATCTGTAAACCAGAGATACATGCCCGGATAAATTGCCATTTGTTTTTGCTACTTTCAAAAAGAAGATTGTCTAGAAGATCCTTTAGATTCCTATTATAATCGCTTATTAGCTTTGTCTTTTGCAAAACGAGACTTCGAATGATGATAAGACCCTCAAGGACCTCGAAAAGCAAGTCATCTCACATGAATCTTGAACCAACATCAGATGGATAAGGAAATATAGAGAATATAATTTTTCTAATAATATAAGTTATGTGGAAGATGAGATATACCTGGATCGGATATTAGGAACCTCAAGAAACTTATATGAAAATATAACCTTCTCCCTCCTCATTTATCCGGGATTGGGACCGGTAATGTAATGCTCAAGTTTGCCATTGGCAGAGTTAAAAAGGTTTTACCTAGTTCATATATATTATACAGCAACATAAACAAATAAGCATAAAAGTTCATAAGCATAAAACTTGGTATTTTCTAGAAAAAATAAGGAATCATGAGGTAAATATAATAAAAGACTTGGGCCATGCAACAAAGCCTCCAGCACCCACATCTCCTATTATCTTAGTGAAACTGTCTTGCCTAAACAATAAAGCATCTTCGTTGATGTCATTGAATATCTTTATCTTATAGTACCCATCTTTGAGCTGCTTATTGTGGCAATACACATCAGGACTAACATCAGCAACAATACCATAAGCGACTATCCCTCCTGGACTCCCGTAAGTAACATTACATGAGGAGGACAACGAGCCTTGCCTCTAACACCAAGTGCTCTAAAATACCACTTATTTCCGAATACAGCTACCCCCAATTTATCTAGAATTAAGGCAGCTCTATTGTGGCTTTGTAGTGAAACCATAGTCTAGTATTCCCTTGTAATTTGCCCAATTCCTAGCTTTGCGAAGCTGTCAGCGCTGCCGTTGGCTTCTCTGAAAATATTACATAACCAAACAACCAACTCTACACTGTGAGAGAGAATTTCCTGCCAAACTCCTTTCTATTTCTGGGACACCATACCCACGTTATCATACCAATTTGCGATCATGAGCGAATCAACCTCTACAACAAGGGGGTACCAGTTGTATTTCTTGCATCTTCGTAAACCAATAAGTAGAGCGTAGAGTTCTGCTGTGTTGTTTGAGCCAGGACCTAGCCCCATAAAGTATGCATATACTAAGTTGCCGTCATGATCCCTTACCACACAGCCACAGCCACACAGGCCAGTGCTTCTTCTCGCTGATTCATTTGTATTGAGCTTATACATATTTAACATGGGTTTACGCCAACGTACTACCATCACCCTTCATTGTGTTATGGATATCTTTGCGATTCGTAGTATTTAGAGTGATAAGGCAGCAGAGAAGTTGCATGGAATAGAGAATTTAAGGTTTCGGACCGCGTGTTGAACCCACTTAATCACTATTTGAATAATGCTCTCCGCATTCATGGTGATGTTATCGAACCGAGCAGAACACCAAGCTCTCCACATCTGATGAGCTCTCCAAAAAATTAGCAAACATCATTTATAACCACTTAAAGATGGTTTTAAGAACATGCGAGCTAGAGAGTAAGTGAATGGGCATGGAGTTCAATACATGGTTGATAAGAATTAATTTACCTTCTTCCGAGAGAAGCTTCCCCTTCCAACCTTCAATTTTCATTTGAACTCTTCTGATGAGGCTACCGAAATGAGCTATCTGTATTCTCCCGTAGCATATTGGATCCCCGAGGTATAGGAGAGGAAAAGTCCCCATTTGAATGCCACAGTGAGTCTGAATGATCGCTTTTCTAGTAGCTGGAGTAGAGTGATGGATAAAGATCCCACTTTTAGCTTTGTTAATTTTTTGCCCAGAACATGCCTCATATCTCTAGGGAAATTCCATAAGTCCTGTAATATAAGATTTGCCACCATTTATGAACACAATAAAGTCGTCCGCATATAATAAATAAGTTATGTCCATACACCCTCTTGGTACCTTGAAGAAGCCAATCTTGCCATCTGTAAACCATTTTGAAAGACCTCTGGAGAGCACTTCTTTAGCCAAAATAAACATGAGCGGAGAGAGAGGGTCACCTTGTCGTAAGCCCATGGAGGACTTGAAGTAGCCTTTAACCACCCCTTGCAAGAACACTGCGAACCATGGGGTTTCCACACATTGAGCAATAAGAGCCACCCATCGCTCGTAAAAACCAAACCTTAGCAGGACCACTCTTAAGAATTTCCAATCCAACCTGTCGTATACTTTGGACATATTTATCTTGATTATAACATTGCCCCCTCTAGTCTTTCTTCCATGTTCTCCTACCATTTCTTGGGCCAAGGTGATGGTCTCACTAATGTCCTTGCCAGACAAATATGCTCCTTGATTACCAGAGATTAGCTTAGGCAAGATAGAGCTGAGTCGTGATGCTATGATCTTCGTAAAAAATTTGTACACCACAGAATATAAACTGATGGGTCTATAATCATTTAATCCTTCAGGTTTCTTAACTTTAAAGACTAGAGTAATTAACGTGGTCGCGTAACTTTGACGCAGCGAGGCACCATTGAATAATTATCGGACTGTCCCATATAGGTCCTCTTTAATTGTCTCCCACGAGGTTAAGAAAAAATACGACGTGAAACTATCACAACCTGGCACGCTATCAGTTGGAATAGAAAGTAAACTTGCCCTTACCTCCTCCAAGGTTGGTGTAGTAAGAAACATCGAGTTGTCAAACTCTGTAACCAGCTTGGGGATGCAATCTAACAGATCTACATCAACAACCACCTCTTCCGCAGTCAGCAGTGTTGATCAGTAGGCAATAACAGCCTCATGGATAGCTCCCATATCATGTGTGATATATCCATCTGGCATGCTGAAAGTGGATAAAGCTGAGAACTTCTTGCTGACCTGGGTGATCATTTGAAAGAATAACGTATTGTTATCCCCCGCCACCAATCAACGAATCCAAGATTTCTCCCTCCAGAGCACCTCTTCCTTATGTAGCATGTCGGCATGGGAAGCTTGAACTGCATCGAGCTCTTGGCCTATGGCATCATCCCAACCATCCTTTAACCAGAACTTGAGGTCCGTAATTCTATCTTGTAGTTGAACAATGTTCTGATCGATTCTCCCAAAGGTTTCTACATTCTAGATTTTGAGGGTCTATTTAACTTTCTTAAGCTTGAACATTAGTAATGTGAGGCAGCTGTTGTATACTCTATTCAACTAGATTGTTTTGGTAAAAACAACAAAACTTTCATGAAGAGACCACATCTTAAGGAACTTGAACGAGTATGGTCCGTCGTACCTCTCATCCTTGAGTTTGAAGAAGAGCGGAGCATGATCGGAATAGACCCTATCCAAGTACTGCACCTTCATTGCCGGGAAGATCGTTAAGAAATTTGAATTGCAGAAAGCCCTGCCGAGCCTTGCATATACTCTCTTCGTGCCCTGTGAATTATTACACCAAGTACATTTAGACCAGATAAAATCAGCCTCTAACAGCCCCGAGCTTTGCACCATGTATTTAAAGTCTCTAAGTGCTACTGGACAGGCTACCTGTGTACTCAGTTTCTCAGTGATAGAACATATAGAATTGAAATCACCGGCTACTATCCATGCTCCCCTAACTCAGATAGACAAAAGTATAATATCATCCCACAGTTCCTTCTTTTCGCTCAGACTGCATTTATCATAAATAAAAGTGATGTCCATCTTCCACGTATTATTATAACATATATCGTAGTGTTAAAATTGATTTGAGGCGCTAATGAAATCCACTCGAAAAATACTCTGCCACATAACCCAAATATTACCATTGTAACTAGCATTAGAGAGACTGGAACAAAATTTATTCTTCTAGTAGCATGTTCTAACTGATCAACATAAAAAAAAGGTTCAAGAAAAACTACAATTCCTATCCTGTGATGCTTTAAAAGCTTTTTAAGATGATTCTTAGTATTATTGTTTCCTACACCCCTACAGTTACAAACTAAGAGCGAATCCAACATCTAAATTGTGTGGTCGGTAGTTTTGAGTGACTCCTAGTAATCATACTAAGCGGCACAAATATTGGCTTCCTTCTGGCCTTCCTCGCTAGTGTCTTCCAGCCATCCAATACTTATAAGTTAGAGTATAAACCTCTAACACTCTGGTCGGAGTTGTGATCCTCACCGGCAGTTCTGACCGCAGTTTACTCCTCCTTGTTTTTGTATATTTGTGGAGCTATTCTGTCCTCCCCAACCTCCTCTTGGATCAGATTATGTATCCCCTGCTTAATCTAGGAGGATTTAGGCAAGTCCTATTGTAGCTAGGAACTTGTAACCCTTGTAATAGGGGCAAGGCTAGGCAAGTCTTATTGGGACTAGGAACTTGCAACCAAGTTCTATTGTAATTTGGAACTTGTAACCCTTATAAAAGGGGCAAGGCTAGGCAACTCTTATTGCGACTAGGAACTTGTAACCTAGTCCTATTGAAACTAGGAACTTGTAACCCTTATCTAAAGGGGCAAGGTTAGGCATTGTTAGGTTATGTTAGATCTAGAAAGAGTTCTGAGAAAAGTCTAGGGTTTGAGAGTTTTTTATAGTAATTACATCATTTTAAGTAATCGAATTCTTTCCAAACCAATTGGTGTTCTTCGTATTTTTTTGCTAACTAGAGCTTCTTAATCGTATTGTGGATTAAGTGGTATAAGTTTTCCAGTTACGATTTTTGGGGGGTTAATTATGGTGTATGGTCTATACACATGACCGTCTCAAGCAAACGAAAGAGAAGCTAGTGAGCCTATTGAAGATTCATCACAAACCTAATTTGAAGAAGATCAATTTGGAGATGGACGAGGCCAGCGATCGACTCACGATTTAGGAAACGATAGTTTCTTACCTAACTTCCACTGTAGGGGAGTTGGTAGAACAATTGCATCTCACGAATCTCGCGAAGGCTTCTACTTTGGTGACATGGCAAGGCCAGTCGAGGAGGAAAGGGGTTATGGAGGTGGATGGAGACGTCGATAATGCGGGGATAGATAGCAATTCTAGTGATGCTGATTCCGTCAAGGAGCGCCCAGGTTTTGGTAAGTCAATGAATCATATGCTTAATCCTCGTATCGGCTTTAAGGTTTAAATTTTGATATTCAACGATTTGATTGATGGCGAGAAGTTGGATAATTTGTTGGATAGGTTAAAAACTTATTTTTCCGTTTACAAATACTCCAACGCTCAACAAATTTGCCTTGCTACATTGAAATTTGCAAGTCATGCACTCACGTGGTGGAAATCTTATCGAAAATGCCACGATGAAGGAAATTTAGGTTGGAAAGAATTCAAGGCTTTAGTGCGAAAGCAGTATTATCCGATTAGGTATGAGCAAGAGAGATGGTTTAAATTACACAATTTGCACCAAAAGTTTGAGCAATCTGTACAGAAGTACACTACGGCATTTCATAACCAATCTTTGGTTTTGGACATTGATGTGGACTAGTATGAGGTGTTCATGAAGTACACGGGGGGTTTATCAGACTCCATTAGGAGAGAGTTGAAGCTCTTTACTGTGGCCAATATCGAAGATGTAACCGTGAAGGCAATTTTCATTGAAGGGAAGTACTTGAACAGTGACAAAGAAGACGACAAGAATAAGTTGAGGTACAATTCTAGTTGGCAAAACGAGCATAAGGGAGAGGCTAAAGGAGAGGGGTCTTTGTCCAAGAAATTTCATTGTAATCATTGTATGACGAGTGGGCATATTTCTGCTTATTGTTGGAAACATTACCAGGAACTTAGGCCGGAAGAGGGAAAGAGCAAAAAATAAAGATATGCACTAGCCAGAGAGGTTGTTGACCTCCCGAATTTAGATAAACCAAATCTTAAGCTTATTCTTATGTTTCAGGGGACTTTGGCTCCCGAGAAGGAGAGCCAGGAAAAGCATTTTCATATCAGTATTCAGGTGAAGCAGAGTTTAGCCGAAGCCATTGTAGATCCGGGTAGTCTAAAATTTTAATTTATGAGGTGTTGGTGAAGAAGATGGGTTGACGACTACAACTCATCCTAAGCCGTATGGTTTGGGGTGGATTTAGAAAGATGGGGATTTGATAATCACTAAGCATTGTACATTCAAGTTTGCGATCACTGAAAGGGTATTGACGAGGTGACGTGTGAGGTGGTTCCTTTAGATGTGTGTCGAGTCATCTAGAGTAACCCTTATCTTTGGGACTGAGATGCGATTCATTACCGTAGAGCTCGCAACTATCGTCTTGGGTAGGAGGGAAAGGAGTTTCATATCAATTCTTATTTGGAGCATGTCACTACATCTAATTTAGTAACAACGACTCAGGTGAAGCGATTGGTTAATGCGAGCGGCAAGTAATTATTATTGGTTTGACCGGTTTAGGAGGGTACGTCGGCTAGAGTGTTGTCTCCTATGACAACATCTTATAGGAAACCACCCGACATAGGGTCATTGCAAGAGGAGATTATGGTACATACTGATCATAAACCATTCAAATTTTTTGTTACACAGTCCAAGCAATGGCAAGCTCACCAGATGAAGGTACTATCGTATCTCTAATAATTTCTTGCGATTATAAAAATAAGAATGGAGTAGACAACAAATTGGCTGATAGGTTATCTCTACCCCCATCACCAACTACTTCCGCTATGTTAGTTTCCATGCAGATACAGCCTTTTGTTACGTCAGGATATATTACAGGATATGATGATCCTAAGGGGTGTAGTGTGTTTGGCCAAAAGTTTCTGCCAGGCAAGACATGTGGTGGTATTAGGTAATTTTGAGTTGGGAAGAAGGGTTAGGTACCTAGTAAGTCAAAATGGTACAGCAGGGTAATGGGCAGCGCCACATTCCCACCTCTCCAGTTTTCACTTGAGCAGGAGCTCAAGGCTCCTGAAGAGGAGAGCCATGATCCAGGAGGATCTAGGCAAGTCCTATTATAGCTAAGAACATGTAACCCTTATAAATGGGCCAAGGCTAGGCAAGTCATATTGGGACTAGGAACTTGTAACCAAGTTCTATTGTAACTAGGATCTTGTAACCCTTATTAAAGGGGCAGGCTAGGCAAGTCCTATTGCGACAAGGAACTTGCAACCTAGTCCTATTGGAACTAGAAACTTGTAGCCCTTATAAAAAGGGGCAAGGCTAGGCATTGTTAGGTAATGTTAGATCTTGAAAGAGTTCTGAGAGAAGCCTAGGATTTGAGAGTTTTTCATTGTAATTACTTCGTTTTAACTAATTGAATTCTCTATTTTTCCAAACCAATTGGTGTTCTTCATATTTTTCTGTAAGCTAGAGCTACTCAATCGTATTGTGGATAACTGTTCCTCGGTTGCCGAAGTAGATTGGATCACAATATTATTTCCTGATTGTACTGAAGCTGGTGGACCTTCAGCATGCATATAGGTTGCAGCGTCTGTGTGTTTTACCCCATTAATCTCAACTGGTTTGTGTGTCAGCTTATTCATAGTATCATTAACCCATGGTGTCTTTGGGGCCTGTTTCATACTATCCATCTTGATATGTTCTTCGACAACAATCGGGTACTTTCTTGTGTAGCGTGGAAGCTCATGCCCAAACAGAGTACAATGCGAACATAATTTTGTATATCTATCATGCGCGATCTCCTTCATGAAACCCCCATATTTCCTATGAGCTGACAACCGCGACGGCAGTGGTTTAGAAAGATCTATCTCCACGCAAACCCTGGCTCGGCAAGGTTTCGAGAGGTGCTTGGTGGCATCGTTGATCAATACGAATCTGCCCATGAGACCAGCCAGATACTTCAAGAAACTAGGGTTAAAATAGCATAGCTTTAAGCCCTTAAATTGGACCCATACCGATACAATTGGTGAAAATCCTTCTTCGGATCAAAATGATATGACCATCTAGTAAGGGTAAAATATGAACCCCTTACTTGATTGGACTCCCTAGACATGGCCCTGACCACGTCCTTCTCCGACAACATCATGATCATGATGTTATGATAGTCAAACCCCCCGACGATCGGGGTCTTATCCAATTCCCAGCTGTTTTAGATATTAACCATAATGTCATCCAAAGAGGGATGTCCTCCATTGAATTTCATCACCAACATGGTTGAAAGAGCTGTCTCAGCCATAGTAACATCATAGGGTTAAAAAGAAATGGTTGGGCAACCATCTTTATGTGAAACCCAGCCTCAGGGAGGAACTCCTCAGGGATCGGCTTGGACGCAGCTGTAATAGCATTGGCGTACGACTTTACAGTTGGGAAGGGGGGGAGGGGGGAGGGAGGAGTTCATGTCGGAGACGGTTGCAACTGTGGAGGATAGGAGGAGAGGAAGGCCGTGTACTCAAAGCAATAAGAGTTCGAGAGAACATACAAAAATAGTACAAAAAGGGGTAGAAAAAAACTTTCTGAGACAAGATTGTGAATAATCAAGAGTAAAATAGAAGGAAACGCAAACAAAAATGGTGGAATCCCTAGAAATCCTAATGGAGGTTAGGGTTTGGTGAGGGAGGGGGAAACCCTATCGGCTAAGAGTTCCAACCCAACTTCACGATTATGATGGGGGTGATGTCTATACCCATATCCATCATATGACCTTTCTTTTCTTTGCCAAGAGTCTATATACATTGAAATTATTAGAAAACATCGATGCATTAAGTATTAATTTACGATCATTAAAAGTAACTAATATATCTTTGCAAGCACATCATCATGACCTATCTTATTCAAATCATGATACAAGTTCATATTCTTTTGTAGTTTTTCCTACATAGCATTGAAAAGTCAACCAAATAAAAACATAAGATAAAATAAATTTTATATAGTATAAGAGCCTTATATAGGATTGACGGAGTATCTTACAAAAATTTTAAGGCATTGATAGGTCTTGTCTGCCTTGGTACGAGCTTTAATGAACACGTCAACCCTATTAACATCTTCATCAGGGACATTTATCTTCACAGTCTATGTATTTAGATATGCAGAAATGAATAGTTATCTGAAGTAAATACATAGTACACAGAAGAACAGATTATATATATGCGCTTATATATGTTTGTCGAATAAAATATTACCAAATTAAGATAAACAATAACAATAATAGTTCGATCAGTAGAACATGGCGCCTTTACTTTATTATGATTTTCTATATTCTTCTTGCATTAAGCCTTCATTAATAACATAAATCACATACCAATTAACAAGAATAACTAGAAATGCATTTACTAAAGATAAATTTGGTTATTATAATGATACTTGAAATGCATCTGAATTGCACATGTCAACAAATTCTACTCAAACTTCCTTTAGATCAAATGGAGAGGGAGTAACTTTAACTTTTGTCAGATCCTTACCTTTAATGCACTTCTTATTTAGCCTGGACTTGTGTCTCTTCCAAGAATCGTTCATACGCTGCATTATGCTAAAATTAACAACACGCCTAAGATCAAAGCTCAGCTTAATAAACAAAAAGAATGAGTAAGAAAACATTAATAAATATTAAATATAATAAATTACCTCTAGATCTGTTTTCACAATATGAATGAATTTATGAGGAACATTGCTAAATTTCTTGTAATTAATAGGGATATGGTTACGAGTAAGAGTTCCAACAATTATTGAGTATGAGTTAACCCCTCAAATAGGTTGGCCCTATGAATTAACTGTAACTTTCTTCTTCTGCACATTAGGTAAAGGTTTAGATCCTCGAGATGGACACCTTCTCCTTGAAGAAGATGAAGCACGAGAAGGTATGTTTTCTATACAAACAAAAGACTAATTAAACAATGATAACAATAATATTAACTTTTATATAAATTTTGATATATCAAATTTTACCTGCGGTATCCGCCACAGCTGAATCAAAATCGAGTGAATGCATAGTATGATCCATGAAAGAAACTGATAATCAAAGCTACAAATGTATAAGTAGACGGCATAATTTTACTTCATATAAATTAAGGCAATACAAATAAAGTATATGTTACAGTAAATACGAACAACGTAATAGAAAGTTATAGATAAGAGAAACCATACAAGACTACAAAGTAACATTTTGTTCTTTCCTTAAACGTCTTCACTTCTTCGGCCTTTCTTCAACAATAATATCTTCGGGATGGTGAAATATTTGTTCCTCATTAATATAACTTTCCCTATTACTAGGACCAATATTAGAGTTAGATAAAATACATTTGTCGGATAAAAGGTATGCCTCATCATCAACATAAACCTTTAATTGAACCTGTAGAACTACGTGCCAATCTGGATCTTTCAGATCTTGGGAATAGAATACTTGTGTGGTATGTTCAGCAAGAATAAATTGTTTATCATCCATATGATTGGATCTAATTAAGTTGGACAAATTAACCAACATTAAGTTTTCTTCTACATCCACTTTAACACCATGGTGTGTAATCGTAGCCCAAGCAAACTTGAATAAGACAGCCTCATACCCTTCGCGATATTAAAGTTCGATGATGTCCTCTAGAACCCTGTAGTATATAATTGATTTGTCTTTTATATTTGTATCACTACAACAAGATCTGAAGGTGGTCATAGCACTAGTGCTAACCCTACTATTTTAATATTGTTTCGTTACTTCATAATCTTTGGTCATAAACAAGAACCTATTGACGCAATATTTTTTGTACCGATTAGCGTAATATGATAGACCTCTTACATTATTAGTGAAATTGATATCAACATTTTTTGCAGTTTATAGCTGTTAAGAAAATTACACAATGCAAAATAATTAGGTGATCCAGTTTTTGAAACATTTGCTTGACATGATTATACTTTTATTTGCTGTACATAAATCTTACAACTTTTATATGCACCTACTTTTTTAACCAATGTATGAACTCTTCTTCACTAGGAATTTTGTACTGTCCTGACCTCTTTGCCATTGCTAACTTATGGAGCTTTATGAAGTTATCATGTTCTCTAAGTATTAAAATATAAAAAAATTATATTCTGAATAAAAGGAGAATTATTTATGAATATTCGTATACGAATATATACCTTTTCTAAGTATCATAACAAGGTTGACTCTTTAACACCCACATGCGAGCCTGTTCGAATTCAATACCTTCTATGATAAACTCTTGGCTTGAGCTAACTGGTCTGCCCTCATCATCATTTTCATTGTAGTCGATAACATTGAGTAGATCGAGAGGAGCAGAAAGAAAACCATCCAAAGACTTCTACAATTTTGTTAGGATGTTTGAATTTCCTAGACCTTTATACTTAGTGGAATATGTTAAAGTTTTTTGTAAAAGATATGCATATGCAATACAGCCTATGGGGCGGGCAATATTCATAATATCATCTTTGAATGTCTTCATTTTCCTTTTAAAAATATAAACAATTATATCACAATTTTAATTTATATGTAAAAATAGAAGTTTGAATAGTTTAAAAATACCTTTCAAATGGCCATATCATTCGAAATGTAAGAGTTTCATTCACACGGGCCTCATAAGCTAAGTAGATGGGAAATGTATCATTACAAAAGATAAATATGGAAGAAAACTCTTCACAACTTCACACAAAGTTCTTCTCATACCTGCGTCAAGTTTCATGAGCATGTTAATATCAATTGTTTTTGAACAAAGTGCATTGTAGAAGTTTGAAAAGCTTATGATTATATCATGGATTTCTTTCATATCTTTAAAAGCATGTTGAAGCAAAACAGGAAGTAAATGTTACATCAAGACATGGTAATCATGGGATTTCATGCCCTTCAACTCCATGTTATCTCTTGAAACAATATTTTCCAATTACTACTAAAACTGAATGGAGCACAAAGATCTTTCAAAGTTTGTAAAAAAATATTTTTCTCATCCTTCCGTAACCAAAACCGACCCGACGACATAACTTCCCTCCCATTATGAGTTTTTAGGCACAAATTCTTTTTGATTTTCAGACGCTTTAAATCCCTACGTGCATTAGGGTCATCCTCCAATTTGTTTGAATTTATCATAAATGCAAGTAAAATCTCACAATCATTCTTCTCGATGTGCATGACATCCAAATTGTTACAAATATGGATATCCACCCAGTAGTCAAGATCAAAAAATATTGATTGCTTAGAGAAGAAAGTCACAAGATCTAACTCGTCAACTTCACCTAGTGGTATATCCTTTTTCTTTGCTTTTACTTTAGGTTGTGCTTTCCCCCATTTTACATCCAACTTAGAAGTTATTTCTTCTACATCTTTCCCAAGCAAGCGAGAAGGTGGATCTCTAAGTTCTTCTATTTTATCAAAGGTATTGGCCTTAATGTCCTTTCTAGCCTCTTTAGTATTTGGCAACCATCTTCTATCTTTAGGATACAAATTGTTCGTCCCATAGTAAAGCCATATGAAATCTTTATTTGGACCGTAACATGGACAGGCGAATTCTCCCTTTGTCTTAGAACCGGAGATATTTCCATATGCTGGAATATCGTGGATTGTTCATAAAAACATTACATGCATTTTAAACTTTTACATGTGTGAATGCATCAAATGTCATAAACCCTTCTTTCTACAATTGCTTTAATTCAACAACAAATGGTTGCAGGTACACATCGATGTTATTTCCTGGTTGTCGGGAACCGGGTTTTAGCAAGCTCAACATTATGAAGTATGGCTTAATACATAAATTTGGAGTTAGATTGTATTTCACACACATGATGGGCCAGCAACTATGTGGCTACCCGAACATAGCAAACGAGTAAATACCATCTATTGTTAGCCCTAATCGAAGATTCCAATGTTCAGCGGAGAAATCTTTATACTTCCTATCTAAGGCCTTCCATGTTATAGAATTTACAGAATGTCGCATTTTTCCATATGGTAATCTTCCAGTTGAATGCCAAGTTAATTCTTTTACCACCCATGATGCACTACAAAAGAGGGGGGCAAGACACAAATTGCATGTATTACAATTTTAGTATTAGACCTAATTGATTAATTTTAAATAAATAAAACTATAACCAAAAATAATAATCATGCCTATACATCCTTTGTAGCCTCGGTGTTATTGGAAAATACCGTAGTACCTTAGAAGAAACTTTTGTGCCTTCTTTAGATCTAGAGGTACCACATGTCGGACAATTGGTCTTCAAAATTAAGACCATCATGAGATATTATCTTACTAGTACGATAGCTATTGGTCGAGGTTTTGTTTCCTGCTGGTAGTACTTCTTGAAATAACTTAAGGAGATCTCTAAAACTGGTTGTAGACCAATTATGTTTAACTTTCAACTTGTATAATTTTATGACGAAAGTTAACACTGCAAAACCTTCACATCCAGGATATAATGCTATCATGGCCTTTAATACATTTTTCTTAAGCTCTGTAATGGAGGCATCTTCACTGGGTTCTTGATATTCACTCAATAAATTTCCCGCCCCACCTTCAAAAATTGGATTTACCATACCACCACTATCTGGAAGTACTAGGTTATCTATATTATTACCCGAGACATCCATGAATATATCATTTTGGTATTGCCCAATCAATTCTATAGGCTCAGTATCCTCATGAATTTCATTTTTTCTGTGCTCATACAAAACTTTGTAGGTTTCTGTGAATCCATCTCTAACTAAATGTATAATAACATCATTATAAGAAATCAGAATCATTTGGTTTCTGCAACACTTACATGGACTAATAATGGTTCTAGTATTAGGAAGGTGCTTCCGTGCAAAATCTATAGAGTACATGCATTTTATAAATCCAACGTCAGGATGTCAAAGAATTATCCAACTCTTATCCATGGAATGAGCATTCAAAGTATATATTGCTCAACAAAAACATACAAGAGTTTTTTGTGCCTTTGTTTTCTTCAATGAAATAATGGGAAATAGTAAGAAGGTGCATGTTAAGAAAGGGAAAAGACAAGGAAACTAGAAACAAGCTAGCATTAGCAGTAGAAGTGCTAATATAAACATTATAACAGAAGAGGGGCAGCAAGACTATTATATGTGTTGTGATTAACGACGTTGTTACAATCCCCTGGTGAGCCTTTATAATACTTCATTGATCTCAATCTTACCAAAATTGTACAAAGAGGACTAGATCAAAGCTTCAAATAGATTACTTCATCATCTCCAGATTCTCCTTGTGCTAGGTGAATAAACATGAGTAAAAGACTGAGGGTTTTGGGGCTGAGAATTTTATATACCAGACAGGCCTAAAATAAGGCTTTTTACAAGCTCTAGAATAGAGAAGATGGAGGATCCTGACATATGTCGATCTGGTTGTCAAAGTAGGAGATGTCGGGAAGAGATGAGGGAAGTCAAACGTCAGTCAACTATTTTCGATAGTGCTGAAGAAATGTTTGAAAACATAACTCCATTCAAAAGTTCATAAATTCATGTTGTCAAGTAGTTTGACATGAAAACAAATGATGCTTCTCTCTTAAATGAAAACATCGGTTAGAGAGAAAAAACAAATATAACTTATAAGTAGAGTTGTAGATACTATTGTTGTTTATACTCAAGTTACCTTAGAAATGCTTCAGAGTTTCTCATGATAAATGGACCAAACTATACTCCATATACAATGTAGTGGCTTATTCTGTATTCTGGACTCATGCTTCATCTTCGACCATCATAAGATCGTCCGACCTCATCAAATAGAAAATGTGGCGCATTTAAAGTACAAGTAGAATCAAGACAACAACATCAGATAATGAATATAGCATGAACTTCTCAACCAACATCACTCGCCCATGATGCTTATCGTGCTCTTGGTTGAGAGTCGTCTTGTAGTGGCCTATTCCGCATCTCGTACTCATGCTTCATCTTCGGCCAACATACGGCCACTCGATCTCTTCAAGATATATGTGGCAATACTGAAGATACAGTACAGTTACAAAATTCTAGTTATCACTTTTGACCTATGCATCAGTAGTTCAATTTAGTCAAAGGTAGTATCATCAATGAAGCCGTTAAGAAGTAGTAAAGATCAGAACGTTACACAATCTGGTCAAAGAATATCAAACATATATTTTAACGTCCATCATTAAGGATAATAATGGTCGTCAAATGGTCAAATTATAAGACCTATAAATTAGACTAGAGAATCCGAGATGAAGGAGGATAGAGGAATACTCACTAAAACTTTATACAAAATATCTAGAGTTTCTCTTATAATATGCTAATAGCTATCAATAAATTACTCTTTTTCTAAATCCTCAAGAGAGGTTGTGGCTTTTATCCTATTCAAAGGTTTTCCATGCTAAGTTGTGTGTTATAGTTCTTCCATTATTTATCTAAGAAACTCTGAATATTTTTGGTGTAAAGGCTAAGTTCGAGATACAAAATTAGGCTATTATATTTGGCGCCGTCTGTGGGAACAAAGTTCTCAAACTCATTGTCTCAGAAAATATCTAATTATTTTTGTACGAGATGAGACCTCTAGACTAGAGTACGCAAATTACTCCAGAAGACACAAATATTAAACTGGCAGAGTTACAGGCCAATCTCAACTCTGAAACAGAAAGGCAAGCCACTCTAGAATAATAATTAGTAGGCATCCAGGACATGTTAAAGGTTCTACAAAGTCAATAGGCCCCAACCCAAAGGAACAAAGGCATGCTGCCAGCTGCTTTGCAGGTTTTTGTTCTTGACAAAATAAGACCTCATGCAAACAATCTGGGAGGTGTAGTTCGATCTAAGCATAAGAAACCTGGGGGCAAGCCTATTATGATACGGAAAGTCCACTAAAAAGTTAACGGTGGTCTTGTTGGAGCCAGACAAGAAGAGCCACCCTGAGGAAAAGTTCAAATTTCACCTCTCGAGCGACTTAATGAAGAATGTGGTGATCATATTCCATGCGAAGGATGAGTCATGCGACAAACCATCATAGCTCCTCAGTACGTAGCTCAAGAACATGCTAAAAAGTGCATCAAAGAGTAGCTCAATGCAAATTCAGACAACTAAAGGAATCCATAACATATTACAAAAGGGCCCGATCATACAAGAGCTACTGGACGGCAAAGTATCCACTAGTTTCCACATTCTAAAAATCCAAAAATACAAGGGGACCGACCCAATAGAACTAGCTCAAGAATTTCAGGAAGCTCTAGGTTTACATTCCACATCCAACCACATTCTATACATGCTCTTTCCTACCAGTTTATCAGGTAAACCTTTACGATACTTTTACACCCTACTAGAAGGATCCATTACAACTTTCATACAGTTAAGAGAACTCTTCGTCAAGAATTACTCGCACAATAGAGATAAAGAGGAGAATCTATATTTTCTATTCAGCCTTACGTAGGTACCAAAAGAGAAACTCAAGACGTTCACTAAGAAATTCCTAGAGTTGGCTCGATAGGTGGATCGGGTTGATCTGAAGAGTACTATTTCGGCCTTCACCAATGTTTTACTCATCGATGGATGGGCGAAGAAGTACCTCATTCTAAACAAACCTACAACTTTGGAAGACATGATCAAAAAAATTAACGGGTACATCGATCTCTAAAGAATGGTGTCCGACATTCAGAAAACTCATAAATCAACATTGATAGCTAGAGATCAATCCACAGGTCAGGATTTCAACCGTGCTGCTTATCAAGGAGGAGACAAGAAGTGAACAAAATCTAATGATTATCGACCTCGGAAAGGCAATAATATGCCAAAGCCCTATCTTCCCAAGATGACTATTACCATAGCCAACATTTATCCTATACTTCAGAAGGATAAGGTTTTTCACAATTCACAGGATAAACTTTGACATCATGAGACGGAATACTACTTTGCTTTACAACGACTGTTGGAATATATTTTTGCGGATGGACAAATGCATAAGTTCATTGTCGACGTCAAAAGTTACAAGAACGGGAGTTATAGGCTTCCCATAGAAGTCGTACAGGTCAATGAAATGGCAGAAGAAAAACATTTATACCATATATCCCTCAGCCATTTCATTGAGACTCAAACTATTAACCACTCGAATAGGATCAAAAGACGACGTGTCGGCCAATGCTACTATTTGTCCATGAATGATAAAGAAGCTCGGTTACTTCTCGTATCAAGTTCCTAACGCACATGGATCTCTTTTGATGATTGTGATGTTTGTCATGTCAACTTTCCTCACCATGATACATTGGCGATCATGTTGAAACTGATAAATGTCGTGCTACATACAATGATGGTAGATACTGGTAGTAGTATCGAACTACTTTTTCAAGGTACTATTAATCAGATGGGGATGGTCGACAAAGTATAGCCTAGTGATATTAAAATCTACGGATTCAATGGTTCAAGAGAAGAACGTGTAGGAAAGATCATACTTCCTATTATGGTAGGACTAGCAATAGTTAACGTTATATTTTACGTTATCAATGCAAAATTGCATTATTTGGGGAAAATGGGATACTGCAGGTTATATGATATGCGAGTTATTTCCTCGACTTATCATTTGGCACTACGATATGAATAGAATGGCAGAATTTACAAAATCAAAGGTAATTTTAAGCTAGCTCAAGCTTGTGAAAATACTATTACCATCTTACCAGAACCATCACTACCATAGTTCGCATAACAATTATAAAAAACAACAGGGAACATTACAAAAAACTTCATAGTGAACTCTACAGAAAATCAGGTGCCAAGTGTAGAAATCATAGAGTACATCGAAATCGGTAGGGACAAGTGAGGTACATTTATTGGCACTTTTCTGCTCACAGCAGAATGAGATTCTCTTATTCAATTCCTCAAAAACAATAGTGATGTATTCGTTTGGACATTTCACGAAATGTCAGGCATTAATCCCAATCTGGCGTGCTATAAGCTTAATTTAAAAGATAAAGTTGAAGCCGTTAAACAGAAATAAAGATCTTTAGCACCAAGACTCCGAGAAGAAGTAAACAAAGAGGTCGATAAACTCATTGAAGTTGGTTTTATCTAAAAAGCCAATTATTTATAATGGATCTCGAACATTGCAGCTGTACCGAAGAAAAATAGAAAGATCAGAGTGTACGTAGATTTCATAGACCTTAATAAATATACTCCAAAGGACATTTTTCAACTTCCTATCATAAACCATCTGCTCGATTCTACTGCGGGACACGAACTCCTGTCCATGATGAATGCTGTATCTGGTTACAATCAGATACCTCTGCTACTTGACGATCAGGAGAAAACAACTTTTATTATAGGGCATGGCCTCTATTGCTACAGGGTTATGCCCTTCGGTCTCAAAAATACTAAAGCCACTTATCAAAGGTTGATGACATAGATGTTTAAAGACCATCTCGAAAAAATGATGGTGGCTTACATCGATGATATGTTGTTTAAAAGTCTTAAAAAGGAGAACCATATCGCAGATTTATCCACAATATTCCAAATTCTCCGTTTTAACAAAATGAGAATCAATCCTGCCAAGTACCAATTCTAGGTCTAATCAAGAAATTCTTGGGATATTTAATCAGCAAATAAGGCATAGAGGCTGATCTAGATTGTATTAGTACACTGTTATCTATGCCTTTTCCAAAAACAAAGAAAGACGTACTAAAGCTAGTAGGCAAGATAGTTGTAATAAATAATTTTATATCCATGTCTTTAGATCGATGTCGATGGTTATTTAACCTATTGTGTGAAGGGACAGCAAAAAAGAAATCTAAAAAATATCCTGAGATCGAGTAGACTCTCGAATGCGAAGCAGCATTTCAGGAACTCAAGCGTTATTTGGGTAAACCACCGGTGATGAGTACACCTTAAGAAGAAGAAGAGCTAACCAAATATCTTGCCATTATCAATGAGTCTTTGAGTTTTGTCCTCATTCGACTTGATAAGAAGACAAAGAAACCTGTCTACTTCATCAACAAAACTCTGACTCCTGCAAAATCCCGGTATACCAAGATCAAAAAATTACTATTAGCTCTTATTTACTTATCATAGAAGTTAAAACAGTATTTCCAGGCCCACTCAGTTCGAGTAATGACAAATTATCCTTTGCATAAAATCTTGTCCAAACGCGAGAAATCCAGATGAGTACAACAATAGTCAGAATCTCTTGGAGAACATAATATACGTTTCGAACCACGACATTTTGAAAAAGTCAAGCAGTAGCAGATTTTCTCGCCGACTTTCCAGTCGAAGATCCTGACTGGGAAAAAGATAGTACAGATATCAATGAAGAACAGTTTGAGGAAAAGTTAGATTGGATAAATTAAAAGGGGTGGCGTCTTCTAACTAACGGTTCTACCGGACCTGCGAGGTCAAGTATCGGCATCGTCCTTATTTTGCCTTCTAAAAATATAATTTAAAAAGTAATCAGAAACTTTAAAGCTACCAACAATGAGACTGAGTACCAGGCATTAATTTACGGTTTGGATATAGCTCTTTAGATTAGATTTTTTGAGTTATCTGTGTACACAGAATTTGAACTCATTGTGAACAAATATACAAAGAAATTTTTGAAAAGCGGTAAAATGATTTATTACGCTGCAGTAGTAGCCGACAGAATGAGCAGATTCAAGAAGGTTATCATTGAACATTTACCTCATGATGTGAACAGACATTTTGATTCTCTTGCCTATCAGGCAGGAGTGCACGGCATAAAAGCTCGATATCTTAAAATCGAAGTAATATCCTCCCTCAGTATTAACATCAGAAGCTCAAAATCTGTTAATACCGGGGGCATTGAAGATGATGAGGACGATTGGAGATGACCTTTCCTTACATATATCGGACCACAAAACAAGTTTGGCGGTGAACTCCCCAAAGAACCTATTGAACAAAGACGTGTACTTGATAATGCTAAGTGAAACGTCATAGCCGATAACTTCCTTTATAAAATTTTGGTCACATGACCATATCTCGAGTGTTTATCGAACAAGGAGGCTTAAAAATTCCTATCTCGAGTGATACAGAAGCAATCATCCCCACTCAATATCATTACCCCTTATGCGACCATACCATGACAGATGGTGAAATTAATTCTAGTTGGCATATAACATGAATTAGATCGAGGAAACTAGAGATAGAGTAATTATGAACTTGGGAAGATACCATAAGGTTTTAGACAGATTTTATAACAAACGAGCTCTTCATAGAGAGTTTAAAATTAATGATCTAGTACGCCGAGAAGTCCCCAAACACAAAAAAGAAGTCAATGCTGGAAAACTCGCTAAAAATTAGGAAGATCCTATTATCATTGTGGCAAAATGTGGACTTGGCTCTTAAGACCTCGTCACCAAACTTGGAGAGCGAGTACCTAATCCTTTGAGCACAAGGAGACTAAAGCTCTATCGAAGATTATAATCTATCACAGTATACTTTTCTAAATAAATTTATCATCTTGTATGTCAGTCTTAGATTAATAAAATACTTATATTTGATCGCCATACATCAGAGTATTTTCTACTATTTTATACAGTACTCCATCAAGCATTCTTTGTATTACAACCTTACAATAATAAAATACTTGTGTTTGATTGCCCTGTAATGCAGTACTTTTCTAATATATCTTACAAGTACTTCTATATACATATTACATGTTTGCACATTATAGTTTACCATTGGGTTTAATCCCTTCTATTATATTACAGATTGTTTGTTGTATCAGCCAAATTAATCTTCTATTACATTCCAGATTGTTTGTTGCTTCAGCCAAATTGATCTTCTATTACATTACAGATCATTTGTTACTTCAGCCAAATTGATCTTCTATTACATTACAGATCATTTGTTACTTCAGCCAAATTGATCTACTATTAAATTATATATCCTTTGTTGCTTCAGCCAAATTGATCTTCAATTATATTCAACGTTTGTTGCGTCAACCAAACCAACTCTCTGTTATACAGTAAAATGGCTAACAGATTTATCACAAGGTTAGTGCATTTTTTGAACAGATCATTACTTTTATCAACTATCCTACCTTGTTATACTCTATCTACTATATTATAATCCGAATAATCCCTTCTACCAGTCATAACACCTCATCGGTCACTTGAACTGTCATTTACACTATCAGGCCACACAGCACTTCGCAAACTTTCCCCACGAAGTCACAGATGCATGAACTCTGGCATCCTTCCAGTCATAATTTGTTTTCTTTCTTTCATCTTATTCTTTGTAAGCAGACCAATTATTTCTATCATGGGATCCAGATACTCAGATCGTAACAACTACATCTCATACTGTACAACATCCATAACTAGCTTATCATATACCATTTTTCTTTTCGCATCTAATCTCTTGAACAGAGATACAAAGAAGGAGAGGACTACCATCATTTCTCTCTCATACGCAGTATTTGCCTCATATTTTACCTTATCCGGAAGCACAAACCCTACAAGTTATCCTTTAGTTTCCTTCAGCATTGCTTCCAAGCTTATGCAGCGTTCTTCTAGAGCTTGTTTTTCACTCAGCGTTACATCATTTTGACCTTCTATTATCGCCATAAGCTCAGTCATGTTTGCCACCAAACTGGCTGATTCGTCTATTCAAACTTGATTACACTTCATCTCTAACACTTCTTCCTCAAGACTTATTGTAGTCTTGCCCAGATCTACCTCCAATTTAGTCTTTGCATCACGCAATTCCCCATTATCCAATTGATACTTCAAAATGTCTAACCTCAACATTTGAACGTTATGTTCTAAAGTACAGATCATGATCCAATCTTTATTTATTATTTCATTTTATTCATTATGGGCCTCTTCTATTTCTTTTAACATCATGTTCGCAATATACCACAATACTTCAGATTTGCAATCACGGTCATTTACCTCTACGATAGCTACTTATGCACCAATTCTCTTCGTTTCAAACATGTTTATCTGATCTTCCAAGTCTTTTACATTATATTGAGTTCACGCAGATATCAATTCTGCCCCTTATTCTTTAATTTATCCCGAACTACCTATGATTTCCACATCCTTTTTCCTTTTAACTTCTTTTAATACCTCTATCTTTTTCAACTCACTGGCTAGTTCAGCTTCTTTCTCTTACAGTTTCTCGGTCAAACAAACTACTGAATTTCGGTCTTTTGACATCTTAACCTTCATTTTTTCTATTAACTCAGTTGCACTCTTTAGTGCCTCCATACACAAAGTAAGATCAGTGCTCAATTGCTCATTTTGAACACATAACGCGTCACATTGGCTCTGAACAACTGCCAGTTCTACTTGTCACAACAGTTAACATTTATACTACTTTATATATTCAAAAATATTATATCTCACAGTGAACAAAAATTTACACAAGAACATAATATTTGAGTACTATCAATACGTTGATCTATTTATAAAGGCATCACAGAGAACAGCTTTCATTCAACATCAAAAACAGCTTACAAAAGCAACTACTGTACATTCAAGTTCGGTATATAACTGAATTACTCAACTTTTGTATTTTTGAGCTACGAGAGCATTGACCCCTGTATCGCGAACTCTTTACTTGCACATCTATAGGAGATATAATGGTCACCACCTCCTGTTAGCATTGCTTTCGCTGCGATCAGGGTATCAGGCTCTCGACCTCCACCTTGTCCTCTAATAAGATATCTTCTCTCATCACAGAAACTAGTTTTTTAACAACTTTTTCCTCCTCATTTTTTGTAAACCACATATTTTCTGCTTTTGCATTTCAATATCAAAATCTTTCCCACACTTCGTTACAGACTTCTTAAATTCATTCTCTACCCTCACCAGCTCCCCTCCATAAAAAGTAATCACACTTTTTATATGACGTTCATGCTCTATTTGAGCTGCGGTTTTTGCTCGTGGTGGATATAGATGTTCCTTCAATTGCATCTGCGCTTTATATAGACGTTTGCATATTTCTTTTAACAATATACCTAAAGCCCTCACATCTGCCTCTACCTTCATTCCAATAGTTACTTCTATTGATAATTGAGTAGCTAAGGATTTTTTTTTGCTCTATATGTTGCGACAAAATTTTTGCAATTCCTTTAACTCACCCTTTAATTTTTATTGAACCTCTATTTGCTCTTTTCTTATCCTGAAAAACACAATTCTCATGGCGATCCGATCCTACATAAAGCCAAAAACATTAGCTAAAGTTTCTATATCACCCTATACAATAGAAATACCAGCTTGGGCTAAACATTTTCTTGCCTCTAAACTATGACGATTAAGTTCTTCTTGTGCTAAAAACATAACTCAAGCTGGGTATGGTACTGCACCTTTTTCCTTTAAGAGTTTTGTGTAAGCTTGTTTTAAACCCCATTCACTATCTACTTCGACCTCAAAATATTATGTCAGAGCTATCAATAAACTTTAACACCTAACTTTATCACTCGAGTCGTTAAAGCAAGTCAACTCTTTGGATTTTCAAACTAACATCCCCCTTTCCTCTTCCTTCCTTAACACCTCATCTCTTTTTATTATTATCTTAGCATATCTACACTGGAGTTCGTATAATTCTTTAAAAAATTTCTCCGAATTAGACTTAAACTGTCTTCTTTTATACTTAATTTTATTTAATACTTGTTGCACACGAGCCACCGAATCCCTCGCTCAACCCAACGATCTCTCCACTTTAGTAATAGATTTTCTCATTCGATCAACTTCCTACAGAGATTACAAATATCTTGTTATCATGCAAACATTCATGGCGGGCATATTAAAAAGCATCAATCAAACTTAAATAGTTTGTGACCATACAAAGTATAATCACATCCAAATCAAATAAACTATATAGTTTAAAACAGGATACCAGAGAATCATTGGAGATTCTTTTTGATTTCTACCTCAGATGGAAAATCCAATGTCCTCTCAGCAGATCCAACTGGTTTAGAAGGTAAAGTAACAGCATTAGCTGGACCAATAGTATTAGCCACCACTTTGGCCTTTACCTCCAAAGGAAAGACTATCTCATCATATATGATAGTTCGGCCTAACTCTATAACTGCAGTAGTTAAACCAAAGCTATAAAAAGATTGGACAAAGTGAAATCCTTCTACCTTCAACGCCTTGCATGATCTTAACATAACATCATCATGCTCGGACAACTCTTCCGCAGCCTTGGCCTCTTCAGCTCTCTTCTTTTTTGCTAGCTTGAGCTCAGTTTTGAGCTCCCTTATAAGAGCTGATTGGGCATCAAGCCTTGGAGTAAGCTCTTCGAACTTCTGGCTCATTTTCTTAATGTACTTCATCGCCCCCTTCATCATCGTCGAAAGCTGCCAATACAAAAACAGAAGTTCAGAACAGCAACTCATATTCTAAATACAGCACAATCAAAGATTTTAACACATACCACGAAAGTATGCCCTTGCTGCACTTCATCGAGATGGTTTGGATTAGTCCCAGCCATCATGCAGTATTTTTGCTCCAGCTATCTTATCTTGACCGTAACCAGGTATTAATATGAGAGCTACCCTCGTCCTCGTGTCATTTTCTTTTCAACAAGTTCTTCTTAGCCTCAAAAGGAGTAACTTCACTCACTTCATGTCTCTCTTCCTCATCCCCAGAAGTAGGTTTTGTAATCTCTTGGTCTGCAATCACCACCACAGTAGTAGACATATATAATATGTGGAGCTGGTTTTCTCAACCTCCGAGTAGCCCTTTTCACGTTACTATGTTCCGGCGCATAAGGAGGAAGACTAGTGGCATTATCAACAGATAAACGAGTTCTCATCTCTGCCACGGCTCAATTCTTCTGCGCTCGTTAAATATTGGGTACTATGGAAACTACCGTCTTATCCCTTCGGATAACTAATTCACCACGTACCTACTTTAACTCGAGCCGATCATGAGTTACGCAATCGAACAAGTTGGTATTATTAGACACCGATGAAGGATTGGGATCTAAAAAATAAGGAATAAAATAATATTTAACAGCTTGAAGACCTAATAATTGCAATGGCCTAATTCTGGAAGCCCGAAGTGGCATGGAATTAGCTCTTACACCAATGTAAATGTGACTAAAATCCGATAGAAAATAAGAAATAACACAGGTAATATAGCGTGGAAAACCTCTGAATATGTAAAAAAACATGACCTCGAGTTGAAGGTTTTTGTAATAGTGACTTTTATTGCTTGAAGCTAATTCTTTATTACAAGTGATCTCTCCACTTAAAAATGCTTGATTTTGAGAATAAGAAGTTTAAAGTTTTGAGAATCTGGAAGATGTAGTTTTCATGGTGATTTATCGTATATTTTTCTGATCCTTGCTCTTCTAGAACATTTTCATTATATAGGCCCTCTCTGCAGTTCTTCACTATGCTGATGCGCACAGCTGACTGAGTAACTGTTGAGTTCATATGAAACATGTGTCTTAGACTTGTTATGGTTTTTTTACTTGAGCTCGACCCACGATCTTCATCAGTTCATGGAGTAGATGGAAATGTTGACTGTTGAAGTCGTGTAGAATGTGTGAGTCAGGTATAGAAGTAATTTAAACTGAAGATAGCTGGATTTGGGTAAGATCGAGGGGTAGGCCCCTACAATTTCCCCTCACAACTAAAGTCACGAGTGGCTTTAGTTGAAAAGGAATATGTGGATATATGGGTATTCAGGTTTAAAGTTTGAAAATAGAGGAAGAAATGATATAGATTTTACAGCATGGAAAATGCGCGTGTTATGGGGGGACGCTTTTATAATAAATGATGATGGGAATATTGTCGTACGTGCGGTTAGGGTTTGGAGAGTTTTGTCTGTATTGAATAATAATGCTTGGGTAAATGGACCTGTACATTAAACATAGGGTTATATGAATAATACCTATACCGAGGCTTGTAGTAATGTACGCTTGTTTGTTACCAAATTCTCTGAGAGTTTTGAAGATTGTGAAGACCCGTTGAATGGTTCATGAAGAGAGAATTTCTATTGAGATACAGAAGTTAAGGTAAACATATTTCGGTGATCAGTCCTTGGACATGTCTACTCCCATTCCTGTCCCTCCTACGTATCAAGGTATGTTGGAAGATGAAGCGGCTGAAGCTGAAGAGGACTTTGACTGTATGTGGAGATTTTACCACGTTATCTTGATCTGCGGGAAACGTTGGATTTTTCTTCGTATCCTTGGGGAAGACAAGGTTGGGGAGACAGATGCGGGGTCCGGTGTAACTACGGGCAGTTGCTCCGATATCTTGCGTAGGACTGGATTCTAAAACTGGGCCCTCTTCATCTTTACCAACTCTGTGAGGGTGGTTGTTATAGAAGAGGTGACAATGGTAGCAGAGGAAGAAGGCGAAGAATGAAAATTTTCTTCTAAACTTCTATCGTCTCTTTGGCGCTGAAAAGACCTTTTGTTTGAAGAGTGGGTTCAGGCATGGAGTCATTTTCTTTCATGCCCAGGCATCCTCCAAATAGATTTTTTGGATAAAGTAAGATGGTGCGATGGATGAAGGACCTTTTGTGACTTCCAATGCCTACTTTACATCAGAGGATTCTTAGAGTGAAATATTACTGAAGTCAGATAAACTGAAGGATTTGTTGCTTTGGAGTGCCTTAAGACCTGTATCTGTAATGCACTTGAAAAACTTATTATCTGTAAAGTACCTAATTTATAAGTACTTGATAAACTTGTTATCTATAAAAGTACCTGATAAATTTATTATTTGTAAAGTACCTGCAATTTTTATTCGAGATGAATAAAGTTTGTTATTCAAACTCTGTGTCGATATACAGAATAAAATAACTCTAAAAATCGAGCTATGATAAATTTAAAGACTTTCAAATATAGGATAAAATAAAATGTATGATATTAGAGCGTACAACATTTTGAATAATTGAGCTATTAAAAATATGTTTGTAAAATATGATATTCGACCTTGGGGTTGAAATTTTAGGGGAGAAAAAAATTTGTAAAAGTGCAGAATGGAAACTTGAGCTCAGGGAGGTCATTCCAGAATAGTAGATTGGGAAAGAATAAGCTCGATATGGAATATGATGAAATGTCAAAAGTCGATGGAGAGAGATATGCTCAAATAACATTCGTCAAGATACTAGGTTTTCTGTTATGAGATAATAGGATAATATCACGAGTTGTGGGGGATGTGTTTCAACAGGTGGAAGATAATAGGAATGGTGTGAACTCGATCTGAGAGAATTTATTATACTGCTGAGGGGTGGTTGGCGATAAAGATAGCTGAAGTGCCGGAGTGAATTTTTGGACTGTTGGATTATGATGCTGAACTGCCAGTGCGGGAAGTTCATCTTAAATATTTAGATGCGATTGGGAGAGAAATCAAGTATGATCATCATTTTTATGAATAGCTATTCCGAGAAATCTTGGTGGATCCTGCAGCTCGAAAAGATGCTGTGAGATTGATTATTGTAAAGGAGATCAAATTGGAAGATGTGTGGATTGTTAAAGGTCAGCTGATCGGATGTGGCTCCCCAAGTCATCAAGGATATTTTAGATATAATTATATGTAAGGTGAATAAAGTGAATGTAAATAGGGGTGACATGAGTGCATGTAATTATAGAGTTTAATAATTGGCAAAGAAATGTAATAAAAATAAAGTTTGGATCGATCCTCTATTATTGCAAATAATGATTGTGACTGTTGTTAAAAATAAATTTAAATTTTTTTAAAATTTCTAGAACTTTTGAAATGACGTCAGCACTTCTATAAGAAGAAGAAAAAAATTTGAAGAAACCAAGTAGCTTATAATTTTGTCTCTTGTATAAAAGCTATAAAAACTTGATTACATGTAAGTGTGAGTCATCATAAGTGTGGTGAGGTCAGAAAGAGATTTGGAAAAGAGAGATGAAAATAAAATAAAATATAAGGCAAAGGGTAATGATGGGAAAACATTTTCACCGAAAAGGTGTAAGATGTCTGACATTGACAGCAGAAGGGAAGCCTCGGTTACAAAACTGAGGATGGCTTGTGCGAGGCTCAATAACTCCCAGCAGTTAGAGTGATGAAATATAAATAATGTTTCGTCTTCGTCATTCAAACGTTTCTCAACTTTTGAAAACTTTAAGAGCAGTGAGAGAGGAAGGAAGAAGATAGGCAAAAATAGTAGATAAACTTATGAGGAGTTAATCGAGAGTGATCAAAAGTCAAAGTGTGAGAGAGTTACTGAGACTGAGTCACGAAGGTATTTATACAGCAGCATTATGAGGGAAGGATTTGGAACTATGACAGACTCCCATTTTGACATAGAAGGTTAGTAGAGGATTGGTGATATATTAATGTGTTTTTGAAGATCATATTCAGTGTTTAGGCAAATCTAAAAATTACTATTTATAGTAATCTATAAAAACCTGATTGATTTATGATATATGAAAGATATGTTTATGTGGTTGACGTATATGTAAAAGATAATAATAGAAACCTGGACCTATATATAGGTCGACCGTGAGGAGTGTTTGTGTAGGATTAAACCCTTGTCTATAGACTTGTAGGTGATATGGGGAGTCTACCTGTCAATGGGGCGTCGACCTCTGGTCAATCGGTAGAGTTCGACATTATAATGTCTGATAGTAAGGAAGAAGTAGGGGTTAATCAATTTCTAGATTTCCCAAGAAGATTGTTATCCTATCCTCCTCGCATTGATATGTTCAAGGAGTTTTGTAAAGTTAAGGTTTCTGGAGGGGGTAGTGGGGTAATTGTGTAGAACATGCCGGTAGGAAATTTAGGGGTTGCATTGTAGCAATGGGAGAAGAATATTTTTATCTGTTGGTTGATTTGGAGAAGGAGAAACGAGATAGGGGTATAGAGGAATCAATCTCTTTGGAGTATTTAGATGGGAACGTCCAGGGTGACCTGGATGAGGGATTTTTGCGTTACCTGTCACAGTTAGAGTACGGGTTAAGTCTTCCCCTTTGCAATTGGCGAAAGGGATTATGAGCATCATCGGGGCTTGTCCTATTCAGTTTAATGGGAACATGTGAGAGGTGATAAGTGTTTGTAAATTTTGGAATAAGTTATGGGAGCAGGATGAGAGTGAGAGAAGGATATCTCCTGAGGATGTTCTGCTTTTTATGGGGTAAAAAGCTTTTTTGCAAGTGGACGGGCATATTTTTTTGCAAGCTCGACTCGGCCTCGTTTCTTCGCTCTGAACTCTGCAGGTCGACAATGGAATAATAATATGATATGGGTGAAGGGTGATTGCCTTCAGAGAGATGACGAAGAACCCAAGGAACTTCTATATAGAACTGTAAAATTAAGTAAGTATAACAATGCATAATGTATAAGATTGATATGCAAAAATTGTATGTTGCTCAACTGACGATCATGTGTTGTTATTGATATACCCTAAATTTAAGGTGACGAGGAAGGAGTCTCTATTGGATACAGTTGCTCAGGAAGAGATAAAGCTCGAGGCTGTGCTAAAAGAAATTGGCATTAGCAGAAAGAAACGTGCTAATAACCGATCTGAGAATGTTTAAAAAATTTAATCGGCGTGGCTAATGATGGGCACTAGTGGCAGCAAGCAGAAGGGAACTGATGGGGAGAGGCGAGTGAATTTTCCCAAGGCCTCTGGAGTGGACATCGTGGGGGTATCGGAGTTTACTTCGTCAAGCAAGATAGCTCGAACGTTTCCCAAGAAGCAGATGTTGAAGTGTGCTCCGACGTCTGGAACCACAGGGATTGATGAGGTCGTAGGAAAGGGAAAAAAGAGAAGGGTCGAAACTTTTAAAATTCTGCGCGTGAAGGTCGTAGAGGATTGACCTGTTGTAGAAGACAAGCTTAAAGAGGTAGAGGAAAAGGCAAGGCTGGCAACTCGAAATGGGGAGGAGGAGATAAGCAAAATGGTAAGCTCATTTGCTGGAATATGTAATAAAATTTGGTATTACGATTTGAGCTAATCAATGTGATCGATTTTGTTTATTTTTTAGGCTGCTCAGCTGATGAAGGGGATATACCTTGGGGTCGAGGAGGAGAAAGTTTAGTTAAGGATGGGTAAGGTCGAGCTTGAAAGGAACGTAGCTCCATTGAAGGCTGACTTGATCAAGGAGGGGAAGCGGCTGGAAGACTTAAAGGCTTCTCAAGTAGTAGAGATTAGCAATTTTTCTGTGGAAGCATTGGTGAATCTGGAGGAGGTGGTAACTGAGAGTGATGGACTCGGGTGCCACATTATATCAAAAGGGTATTCCGAAGATGAGATGAATGCTATCATGGATGATACCTATGCCGAGGAGGTGGGAGATGTTGAGGCGAAAGATGTTCTTGTTGGAGTTATGGATAGATTGGATGGTGTTTCTCCCCAAACGGTACTTGACAACCAAAGGGATGACAATAAGCGTCCAGAGGGAAAAAAATGAGAAGGTAGAGTAGAATGATAATTCTGTGATTGTATGAGTATCTGGAATGTTTGTAAACTGATTGGATAATGTTTGTCAGATAGAATTCTGCAGGCTAAGCTGCTTTTGCAAATCTAGTTGTAGGAACTTAAAGATATGACCTCAAAATAAAAGATTTAGAGACTGAGCTCTAAGGAGAGAGACACCTTAGCATCCCTGCTGTCTTTACAAGCGGAGTTGCAAGTTAGAACAGAGTAAAAAATATTTGACTTGTATGCTTCATTAGTATAGAGCTACAAAATAATAAGTAGAGTGTAGAGACAAACCAAAAATCAATTATTAGTATAGGGGAAATGGTATTGAAATGGTGCACAGGAAATTCTAAAGCATTGACAAATTAAAATATATAGAATATGTACCTTAGGATCGGAAGCATATTTTATAGAGCATCCATTTGAGATCGTGCTTTGACCTTAAGCCAAGAAGTTGTTTTACACAGTAGATATCAAAAAATATATATATTGGTAGAAATGAGATATATGTGTTGAATGAGTGTTCTGAATCAAACTTGATATATTTTATGTAATGTGTAGGCCAAATTAGAATCAGTTCGCTTGAACGAAGATGAGGTACGCCAATTTAACAAAAAATTTGCAAAGGAATTTGATAGGATGAAAAAAGCAAATGAAAATAGGGAAGATCAGCATGTAAAGGTACATTTCCAATTTGCTGAGGCAACCCAAACTACTGTCGACTTAGGTCAGATGATCGAAGAGAAGGACGACAAAATTAATAAAGGGCAACAAGATCTCACGGAGATGAAAGAACACATAGCGAAGCTCAAAATTCAGAATAATTCACTGATGGTAGCAAGTAGGGATGTTGACATGGCCCGATACCGTATATAGGCATTAAAAAGATTAGAGGAAAGGTTAAATTGCTTTGTGTTCAGTTTGAATGATGAATTGATTTGGAAAAAGAACAATATGGGTAAAATTCGAATTGCTCTTATGAATACCTAAAATGAGTTGGAGCGATTGAAGAGGAAATGGTCAAGAAGGATGGCGAGCAGAAAATAGCTTGTGATGATCTATCTACCTTCAAAGTTCCAGTTGAGCAGCTGAATACAACCCTACCTGCCAAAGATATGGAGCTTCGGACGGTGTAACAGAAGTGTGATGAATTGAATGAAAGGGTGGCACAATCGAAGACTGAATTGGCGCATGCCAATTCGCATGCCAAAAATACTGATGTCGGGGAGTGCTCGAGGAAGAATAAAAGTGATGCCAAGGTCTCCCTTATTGAAGGTGATGCAATCACCCTGTCAGCTCGAATAAGAGTGCTGGAGGGGGATGTATCCCGAACTCAAAGTTATGTTCGAAAAGGAGTTGAGTGGCTAGGGAAGTGCAAAAGGAAACTGGATGCTGTTCTTTCCAGGGAACAAGGTTTAGAGCGGGTTATTAGAGGGAAGGAGATTTTGATACAGAAGAAAGACAAACTATTATAGAAAATTCCGGTGAGTAAGATTTAAATAGGGAGATTGAGGAACTTTGAGCTAAGGTGGCGGATTTGAGGGGGATGAATCAGGCTAAATTAGATAAAGCAGACAAGATGGCGGAAGGGAACATCGCATTCACATCTCGAGTTGATAAAGAATTGGAAAGTTACAAAGAAAGGTATAAGAGGCTGGAAGATCACCTTCAGTGAGCAAGAACAAACTTTTCTAAGGCGGTTATACCCCATGCAACGCACTCAGACTTGTTGAGAGCGGTGATTACCTATTTTATAGAGGAGGTAAAAAGGCTTGGGTTAAAAAGAGATACCTTGTTCAACTGTTTGTCAGATAGGGAATGTATTTGCAAAGATGATATAGATCAAAGAAATTATATGCAATCTATGGAAACAGATTTAGGCTCTCGATCTATTAAATTAATAGAGCCGGGCAGGATTGTAGTAACTGCTCGTACTCAAGAATTTATGGCTGATCGACCTCCTGTTGCAGGGGAAAGCGTAGCTGACATCCCAATAGCAGAAAAGAATCCATTGTAGTTGTATATGTAACCTAAAAAAAGTAGTTGTTGCAGACATATTGAGAGATGAAAACTAGTTTTACCTTTGCTTTATCTTATGTCTAGAAGAATCTTTGATTGAAAACTAGTATTACCTTCATTTTAATGATAAAGATTTAGTAGTGTCAGCTAAACCAAGTGGTATCCTTGATTTAGCTTGTATAATGTCTCAGCCATATTGAGGTATATGAAAGCTAGTTTTACTTTTGTTTTATCTTATGTCTGGCAAAATCTTTGATTAAAAGCTAGTATTACCTTTGCTTTAATCGCAGAGATTTAGTAGAGTCAGCAAAACCAAGTGTTATCCTTGATTTAACTGGTATGATGTCGAAGCCATATTGAGGTAGATAAAAGCTAGTTTTACCTTTGCTTTATCTTATGTCTGGTAGAGTCTTTGATTAAAAACTAGTATTACCTTCGTTTTAATCGTAGAGATTTAGTAGAGTCAGCCAAACCAAGTGTTATCCTTGATTTAACTGGTATAATGTCACGGCCATATTGAGGTATATGAAAGCTAGTTTTACCTTTGCTTTATCTTATGTCTGGTAGAGTCTTTGATTGAAAACTAGTATTACCTTTATTTTAATCGTAGAGATTTAGTAGCGTCAACCAAACCAAGCATTATCCTTGATTTAACTGGTATGATTTCCTAGCCACAATGAGGTAGATGTAAGCTAGTTTTACCTTTATTTTATCTTATGCCTGGTAGAGTCTTTGATTGAAAACTAGTATTACCTTTGTTTTAAACATTGAGATTTAGTAGAGTCAGCATAACCAAGTGTTATCCTTGATTTAACTGGTATAGAAGGCGAGTGAAAGCAGTATTATATATGCTTTAATCTATGTATTGACTTCGAAGTAGAGAGATGTATGAGAGGAAAACTTGTAAGTTGTATTGAATAGACAAGGATGTACATTGGATGGAGATGAAAATCTCACTTTTGGAATAGAAAAAAATTGCGGTAAAATGGTAATGTAGTTAGGGACTTAACAATAGTACCATTTCAGTCGCCTAGTGTTCCAAGGATTTGAGATATGAACTCCCTTTTATGTCATGAGGTAATATGATCTCAGGCCAGAGAGACCTGTGATAAGGAATGGACCATCCTAATTTTTTGCTAGTTTCCCAGTATATGGCTCTTTTTTGTGTCGTGGAATTTCTCTGAGGATGAAATCGCCGATTTGGATGGTACAACTTTTGACTCATTTATTGTACGAGCTGGCCAACATATGGTGATATTGACCGAGGTTAGCAATGGCGCGTTCCCTGATCTCATCGATCCAATTGAGGTTGTAGGCCAATTCGAACCCATTTTTCCCGTCAATTAGCACTTGATCTTTGACTAGATGATGGTATTCTAAGGGAATGACGACTTCAGTGCCATAGGCAAGAAGGAATGGTGTGCAGCCGGTTGATTGACATGGAGTAGTACGATATGCCCATAAGACATGAGGAATTTCATGAACCTAATTCCCTTTTTTCTATGAATGAAGCCTTTTCTTGAGCCCATTAACAATGGTTTTGTAGGTAATTTTGGTTTGTCTATTGCCTTGAGGGTTGCAGGGATTGGATGGTGAGTAGATGATATTATGTTGGTTGAGGAAAGCTACGATATTTTCTCTAACAAATTGTGGCCCGTTATATATACGAATCAGATGGGGGCACCCAAAGCGAGTAAGGATGTGTTCCCAGATAAAAGAAATGACCTCTTCTTCTCTGGTTCGATAAAGTGGAGCTGCCTATTCCTATTTTGTAAAATAATTTGTAGCTACGGGTAGGTGCAGGTGGTTACCTAGAGAATTAGGAAATTCACTGACAAGATCAAGAGCCCATCTTTTGAATGGCCAAAACACCTTGCTTGCATGAAGTTTGAGCGTAGGGGCGCGTATCAATTGGCCATGTCGCTGACCTATGTCACATTTGCATGAGTACTCTTCTACGTGATTGTGCATGCCTTGCTAGAATACTCCTTACGTAATTGCTCTGTTTGATAATGATTGAGCTGCGGCATGGGAGTAATAAGTTTTTTCCAAGTAAATCGTAGAGCATCTCGTTCGCTTTTCTTCTGGAGGGGCACTTGAGGTAAGGCCCCGTGACTGAATGGCGATATAAGGCACCATTTTGATTTGTGTAGTACTTTAAGTTGTCGATCAGCTATCGGCGCTCCTTGGGATCTGCTAGTAGTGGTCCGTTGCATTTGTTATCAAAATCGATATAGGCTAAGAAGGGCTTTCGCCAATCATCGTCTTCCCCTTTATCACCCCCAGTATTGATAGTGCATACCGAGATCCGATCAGTACTAGGGGTTGAAATTACTTTGATCTGCAGATATCGAGCTTTAGCTCTCAAGACCCTGGCTAGATATACCAAGGAATTGGCGTGTCAATTTTCACATCGAGGAAGATAATTGTGAGCTGCTTGCGCGAACTTGCTCATCCTATCTGTAACCAGGGCTGCATATTCTTTCATCTTTTCATTTTTCTTGTATTGCATAGCGTAATAGTGGATGATGAGTGGCGAATCTATGTAAACAGAGAGTTTTGGGACGCCGAACTCAAGTGCGAGGTCGAGTCCATGAATAAGATCTTCGTTCTCGGTGAGATTGTATGAGGCCTCAAAATCCAAGCGGATTGATTTCTCAATTTTGTTGTTGAAAGGGGTAATCAATGCAATTCCAATTCCTGACCTTACAAATGCTTTTGGGGATGGATCTTATGTAATTTTCTCTACAAGGTCTGGATCGTGCTCATCCTACTCGAGATCTTCCACTGGACAATCCGCGAGAATGTCGGCAATGGCCTTACCCTTTTTGGAATGACGTTGTTCGAACTTGATATCATAATTTCCCAAACTGACTGACCAATGTTGCACTCTCCATAATTTTTCTTTTTTGAAAAAAACCTCCCGAAGTGGGTAGTTCGTCATGACTTTGACTGAATGAGCATGGAAGTAGTGTTTGAGTTTTTGTGAAGTGTAAACAAGAATGAGAAGAAATTTCTCAATATTAGAGTACCTCATTTCTGCTAAAGTAAGGGTTTTGCTGAGGAAGTTAACTAGATTCTTAATTTTCCCTTTAAGTCGAATAAGAACTGAGCAGATTAAAGTATCTCTAATTGCTAGGCAGATAATCAGTTCCTCATTATCTATTGGGGTGTTCATTATGAGAGACCTTCCCAAATAGGTTTTAAGATCCTGAAAAGCTACTTCACATTCTGATAACCATTGAACCTCTGTATTTGGCTAAGCGTTTCCTCGTTTGGCACAACCACAAAGTAGTAAGAATAGCCAATGACAGCTGTCTGATGATTTTGAAATGAATTAGTTGGTAGTGACAATCTTGCCGGCAAGTTTCTGTACGTCTTTCGTTATTTTTGGAGATGACATGTTAAGGAGAGGCCAAATCTAATCTGGATCGGCCTCAATCTTTTTCTTGCTGATGAGATAGTCGAGAAATCGACTTAAATGTACTCCGAATTGAAACTTATCAGGATTGAGACACATCCTGTAAGATTGAAGAATATTGAATATTGTGTTGAGATCAGAAATGTGGTCGGTTGGTTGTATGCTCATGCACAGGAGATCGTCAAGGTAGACTTCAACGACTCTCCCAAGATGTGCTTTGAACATAGTAGTCATCAGCTGTTGATAAGTCGCTCCTACGTTTTTATGTCTGAAGGGCATGACTTTGTAGCAGTAAGGTCCTCTTTCAGTGATGAAAGTGGTCTTTTCTTGATCTTCTTCCAAGAGTGGAATCTGATTATATCCAGAAGCAGCGTTCATCATAGATAGATGTTCGTGACCTGCTGTAGAGTCAAGGATTTGATGAATGATGGGAAGAGAGAAACTATCCTTTGGAGTATATTTGTTGAAATCAGTAAAATCTATACAAACTCAGACTTTTCCATTCTTCCTTGGAATAGCGACGATGTTGGATATCAAATCGGGATATTTGGCTTCTCGAATGAATCCAACTTTGATCAATTTATCGATCTCTATGTTAACTTTATCTTGAAGTCTAGGTGATAGTTGTCGCTATTTTTATTTGACCGCCGTGGCATTGATGTTGATGGCCAATTTGTGACATGCCTTTGCAGGATTGACCCCAGGCATTTCTTCGAAAGTCTACTAAAAAACATCTCAATTCTGTCGTAAGAACTAAATGAGAGCATCTTTTTCGTGCTGAACCAGCTTGGCACCAATGAAAGTAACTCTGGTAGGTCTATCAATATTAATATACTCCTTGGGCTCATCCGTAGATGGTTGATCATCGAGGTGATCAGCTTTCTGTAATTGTTATGTAGGGTATCTGTCTAAGGTATCTAGAATTGCTGAGATGATATTTTTGCAAGCTCGAGAAAGATTTTAACTACCCTTGATTTCATAGATACCATTATTGTGTTTGAAGCGGAGAGCTTGATGATAGGTAGAACAGATTGCTTCCATGTTGTGAATCCAGTAGCGGCCCATAGTCCGAGATAACGAGATTCGGCGTTGATTACATAGAAGATGACGTCGATGGTGGCTGGTTCTGCGGTAATAGGTAAGATGATCTTGCCTACTCACACTTCTATAGAACCATTGAATCCACTGATATCAATATCGCTCGGAATAACAAAATCAGCCAATCCCATTTGGTTGATAGTGCTCAGAAATTGAATTTCAATACCGCTTCCAGTATCAATCATAATTAATTGCATGACAAACTTCTTCATCTTGAGCATTATTTCTAATGCATCATGATGTAGAAATTTGACATGACTAATGTCGTAATCTTCGAATAAGATCCCAAGCCAGCGATTGCTCGACTCAGATAGAAGTTTGGCTTCTTTATATTGAGGTGTGAGATTGTAGCATTCTGATAATCTCCTGCGCTTGAATCTGCTGGAGTTGATGATCTGATGGATTTGATCATGCTGTTGTGGTACATATGGCAGAGATGCTTTTCCTCAGCTTCATCTTTGACCTAGATAACTTTAAGCTGCTTCTTATAGTTACCAACCTCGTATGATCCCAGGTCGACAATATATTCGAACATCCGTCCCTCCTTGAAAATGTATTCAAGTAACCTCTGTAAAGCATAGTAATTGTCAGTAAAATGATGGTTTACCTTATGATGCATGCAGTACGGTTGGTTCTCGATTGGTTCTAATGGTTAAGAGAGACGGTAAAGCTTATCATTTGAGAGGATTGGAAAAAAATATGGAGATTCAAGCATTCATCTTTGGGTGGACCGGTTTGATTTGAGAACTGCCTTTTTGAGGGTTGTCAGTGTTTCCCTTACAGTACTTTTGGTCACCCTGATCCTCCTTTGGTTCAGTACATCGATCTGTAGATGAACCTTTCATGGTAAGGACAGATTTAGTAGATTTATGCCTTTCGGACATCATCATTTCCAGGTCGACGCAACTATTGACCTTTTGTGATCATATCTTCCAAGGTCGCAGGTTTGTTGAGGAAGAGGTGATCTTTAGCTTTACAGTCGAGTTGGAGCGCATTGGTGAAAGTAGTAGTAGCTATTTTCTGATCGAGATTGTCTACTTTCCACACGAGCTCCAAAAACTTCTTTGCAAAGGCCACGAGCTTATCCCCGTGTGACTGTTTGAGACTGATAGGAGAATATAAATTCTCTTCTCTATCTCTGTTATGGGCATACGTCTTGATGAATTGTTTCTGCAGTTGGTCAAATGTGTATATGGAGTTTTCAGGTACAGAGTGGAGCCATCAGAGCGGTTCCTCCTGTAGACTCGCAGCGAACAAATGGCAAAGGATGTGGTTGAGATTGGAATACAACCCCAAGGAATCACGGTATTGTTAAATGTGCTCATTTGGATCGGTGCCCTTATATTTGTGAATTTTTGGAGTATGAAATCCTTTCGGTATTTCCATATTGAATAGTTCTTTGGTGATTGGACTTCCTTGTAACTTGGTTAGGTCAACTGTAGTACCTAGAACTTGTGCTTCGATCAAGTCCTTAATACGCTGATCCATATGCTCTTGTGTGACATAACATCGTATTGGTTAAGTGGCTTGCCGAGGAAGTTACAGATTGTGAGTACCGGTACCTTCACTCAAACGATCTCATGCTGGAACTCGAGGTTGAGGTCAGTGTTCTTCCACCTGACTTACGGAAAATCAGTGATCTCGACTGATTTTATACTAAACTGCACCACCCAAATAAATGGAAGGCTGAGGTTCGTGTTGAATATTTCTCGAAATAGCTTTACTGGTGGCTCCTCGAGGTTCCAATCTTTCCCACGCAGAAACTCGAGAGGCTTCTGGCAATTGATCGAGATCTCTTGTTGGAGGAGAGCCTATTTAGTATTTTATAAGGCTTACAAGGAAGTCTGCATCGTTGTCATCTAGTCTTCATGTCGTTTGAGTACTGTCAAGCGAGCTTGTCGTTCAGCGTCAAGCTCCTTCTTACGGAGCTCTCGGTCAAGAGTTAATAGACGTTCAAGCTAATTGCATTTTTTTATTTTAGTGTTGAGATTCACTCGAAGCTCTATAAGTTGTTCAGGCTCAACTGAAAGATTGAGCTGGATTCTGCTTGTTGGTCGTCAGGAAGTGACCATGATTGAATTTTGTAGTAGAGTGAAAGTATACCATTGGATATCATGGAAATTTAATCTTTCCTGCAGACAATACCAAATATAATGGCCTAATACCTTAAGATCGAAGTGGCTTTGAATTATCTTTTACACCAATGTACCAATGACTAAAATCTTATTGCAAACAAGAAATAACGCAGGTAATTTAGTGTGGAAAACCTTTGAATAGGTAAAAAGACCACGACCTTGAGTTGAGAGTTTTTATAATAGTGAATTTTATTGCTTGAGGTTGATTCCTTATTACAAGTGATCTCTCCACGCAGAAATGTTTGATCTTCCAAATATATAAGAAGTTTGAAGTTTATAGAATCTAGAAGATGCAGTTTTCTTGGTGATTTCTCTGGTATTTTTCTGATCCTTGTCTCTTCTGGCACCTTTTCTTTATATAGGTCCTCTCCGTAGTTCTTCATCATCCTGAAGCATGATCTCCGAACAATGTGGTTAGTGGTGGTTGACTGAGTAACTATTGAGTTCGTGAGAGACAGGTGTCTTTGACTTGTTCAAGTTTTTTTGTTTGAGCTCGATCTACATTCTTAATCATTTCATGGAGTAGATGGCAATATTGAGTGCTGAAGTCATGTGGAGAATGCGTGAGTCTGATATGGAAGTAATTCAAACTGGAGACAACTCGATTTGGGTCAGATCGAGGGGAAGGTCCCTACAATAATTATTGGTCGAAGTTAAATAATGTTACTTATTTGAGTTATAATATTTATGGTTTAGGACGAGCATTGGTTCATCTGGAACCTGCATACAGTTGCCCCCTGCCCATACAAGGTGGTCATTCAATGGTCTACCCGCAGATTCAAAGTCAAAAATATTTGGCCTAGACGAATCACTATACATGCAACCACTAATTCGACATTTGACATATTTCCATTTATAAAATTTCAACACATCTTTAGCTTCGAACTGCTTGGTAGTCCATTCCCTTTTCCATTTCTCCATTTTAGTCAATCCCTTTACTTTTATACTATACCAAGATCGTACGACATTCCTAAAATAGATCAATATTCAAAATTCAGAAATATCTATACAGTTGTTAAAATCATATAGCGGTCATCCATAATATCTGCCACATAAGCAGTCATAACAGAATACTTTATTCTTATTCCTTTCAGTTTGAGGCATCAATATGCCTTGTTCTATATTTAACAGAGTACCAAAACAAAATACATATTTAATGCGAACTCCCACAGCTCGAGCTTTTAAACTTCTGCAATTATATTTAAAGCAGCCTGAATGGTTCACCTCCCCACATGGAATAATCTCTTATCTTGCTGCCCTCTCATCTTCTTCAATAATTTTATCCCATACGATCTCTCGAGCAACCTCTTCTCGTAAAGTTGCATCCAACATAGACTTACGACACACGTTACACCAAAAAAAGTGATCATACTCTTCATGCCTGCCTTCATCATCTAGGCCGACCAATTTCAACGGCCACTCAGGTAACCCAGCATCATAAGGCAGTCGGCGAAAATATTGTTCACGAAGTTTAGTAACCTTGATATGGAACCTACCTTCTTCCGCATGACGCACACGCTGAAAATGCGTCCTCACCATGGTTACTCAGTCTACTGCAACAACAAAAGTGTATATGCGAGAAGATACAAGACATAGCAACCAAAGTTAGCTACTTTATATAGATAAAAAGAATATCTCTGGAAATCTCAGTCGCCCCACAAATTTTGTTGAAAGATATATTGTGCAAAATTTCAGAAACACAAATATTAGCAGAAGCAAGAAAATATTATGACAGGTTATACTTTCCATGTGGAGAAATATTTCCTTAGATTTTATGCGTACAAATATGGAGATCGCAACTTACAAATCAAGCATATCCAACAGTAACACATGCAGGAAGATACCAGTTACTTCCATATGACGAAACATTTTCCAGCCAGTTTGAATCAGTAGCTCGAAGACATACGCATACCCTTAAACCCACCCAATCATCTTAAACAATTATTTACTTATTATCACCCTACGACCTCTTTATATTTTTGAGCTCCCCCAATTTTTTAAACCTCAACTTCCACTACCATTTACTGATATACACACAGAGATCCTTACAGTTCGATTTATCCCGTAATACCCGTGACAACCTCATATTCCTAAATACCTACATATTTATAGACTTATATTTTTGAACAGAAAGATACATATATAAGTTCCGGAGTCCGACACACAACATCAAGATAATAGAACGATGACTTTTCATTAGTTCAAAAATTTTCTTACAAAATACTTTACAGATAACAAGTGTTCTAGAAAAATTCATAGAATTACTGTACAAGTTATAGAACATCATAGTTTGAAACACCTCTCAACAGCCAATGAGGAAGAAGATGTAAAATTGAAACAACTTCCAAACTCTGATCCCTTACCTGAAAAGGCCAGGAAGTAGTAGAACTAGAAATTACCAAGGAAATATAGTACCAGCAGAAGGATCTTCTTTAAGGCCAATATCTACGGTCCCCGGAAGAAAAACCTCTGCCACCACCACCTCTTCCACCATAACCCCCAACACCCCGCATGCTAGAGACAGACGGATAGTCAAATTTCTTAGAAAGGACCCACACACTAGCCGGATACCGATGAGACTCCCTTTGACGAATGCCTGCTACTTCATCTTTAGTTGCAGTAACCTTCTCTACCAGTAACCGCAGTCTATTTCAGCACTCCTCTTCCGATGTTTACAAATAATAGCAGCGCACCATTTGGTAATAATCATCCCCTACCTCCATCACCTCCTCATATGACATATGGTGGTACGTAGGAGACACAGGAATTAGCGTCGACAGATTCAAAGGCTGGTAACCAAAATATCTTATACGCAATTCTTTCATCTTCCTTCGAATCCTGGATTCCCGATACAGTTATCTTGTAGTTACCATACTTTAAACTGTCTAAGAATTTTAAGTACGGAAACAAAGAAAGAGTTCAGGGAAGAAGACTTGCTTCATCAACACCACTCAGAGTGCTCTTTATACTATGATCCGCATTAAAGCTTACTCTTCTAATTCCCAACGTCAGGAAGATTTCCCATGCGATAAAATTGACTAGAATCATTATTTCTAGAGAACTCAAAAGTTACAACCACATATGTAATGACCCATATTTTTTTAATTTTAATTATTACTCTTTATATTCCAAATCTGCATATTCCTATTCTTTAACTTCCGCATATTCCTCTGCATCATACTTCTGCATATTCTCCTATCCTTAATGCAACTATAATTGTTTTTAGTGTCAGGTTTGGTATGAATTCCTTCTTGGTAGATTTTTTGGTGGTTTGATGGTTTTGGTAGTTTGGCGTTTTAGCTTGATTGTGTAGTGTGTGTTCGGAGGGCGGTTTCTGCATCCGTAAGGGGTTTTCCGCTTCTCTCCTCGGCGTAGGTTATAGCGTTTTTGATTCCGGACGTTTCGGGCGTTTCCGATTTTTGTTCTGGGGTGGAGAAATATGGATTAGCTACGCCTGGTTTCTTAACGCCTATCAGACCGTCGTCGAACTTTTTCCGTCCATTTCATTCCTTCTGGTTAAGTTTCTAACCGTTAGATTCATTTTTTGGGTTTTAGGAGTTCTGGTGGCCGTTCTGCGGTAAAGGTGGTGCTAGACCTTGGGAACCCTTTGTGGTGGTTGCTGGATTTGCTTCAATCTTCTGAGGGTCTTGGAGTTGTGTGTGTGTGGTTCAGGAGGACCTCAGTGTAGACTTTCCCAGATGGCCGTTCGAACGAGGTTCCTTGTCGTTCGAACGAATATTTGTGTTTTCTGATCATTTTCTGCGTCTTCTGGACGTTTTGGCCATTGAACAACATTGTCGTTCGAACGAGATTTATTGTCGTTCGAACGAATTGACTAACCTCCTGGATTTTGGCCCATGGCCTCTTAGTCGTTCGAACGACTTTCTAACTCGTTCGAACGACTTTTGTTTGTTTTGACTACTTAAGTCTTTCTTCCTCATTTCTTTTGGTTGGTCTCCTGCTAGGCGCTGCTTAGGAGATTTGAGAGAGAGAGAGTTCTAGAGAGAGGATTCTTCACCCCTATCATCCCCTCACCTCCATTCATCACCTCCTCATCTTCATCATCATCCTCTCCTCTCCCCAATCATCCCGTCACCTCAATGCTCTTCACCCAATCTTTCCCCTCACTCGCGGATCATTTCCGAGCTTCGCCGCGATCATCTCTCCTATTCTCGGTAAGTGATTCTTGTTTACCTTCCGTCAATTTAGCTTAATTTGGTGTAGGTTGATTTCTAGGGTTTGATTTTAGTGTTTGGGTTTTATTATCGTTTCCATAAATTGATTGGGGGTTGTTGTTATCTGTGATTGTGTTGGCTTGTCAGGTGTTCCGCTTTCGTTCCGCGGACTTTGGTTGAGTTTCCGGGTATCAGGCGGGTATCAGGCGGGTATCAGGCGAGTTCATATTCCAACTTTACTAAGTTTCTTTACTAGTTCTGAGTATTGTTTTAGAGAGTAGTATTGAACTTAGAGATGGGTTATGTTTAACTATAGTTTAACTTAGAGTTTATCCTGCTTGGTTGTTAACCTGTGGTTGGGTTGTGGCTGTTAACCTGTGGTTGGGTTGTGGTTGTTAACCTGTGGTTGGGTTGTGGTTGTTAACCTGTGGTAGGGTTGGAGTTGCTACCCTGTGGTTGGGTTGTGGTTGTTAACCTCTGGTTGGGTTGTGGTTGTTAACCTATGGTTGGGTTGTACATTGATTATGGAGTTGGTTTTGGTTTGAATGAGACCTGAGATTGTTGTTGGTGGTTGGGCTAGCGTTCCCGTGGGTTGCCCAGGAATGCCCCCTCCAGCCTTAAGAGATTGCTGGGTTGGACGTAGGCGACGGTTTGGCTGCTGTATCGGCTATGCAGAGTCGATGCAACAGAGTCCCTATCGATCCTGTTTGAGTTGCCAGGTTAGCGGCAACTGTGTTGTGCTTGGGCACCGGTTGCACATTATAACTTATTGTATTTTTCTTACCTATTGAGATTGGATACACAAATACTCCGCTTCGGTTGACCTAAGACGGGATCCATGGAGTCCGCAAGATTGGGTTAAAATATACAAGTGAGATTGATAACGACACTATCATACCTAGCAAAACCACCGCGGAGTGTGGATTGGTATGAGACAGTCCTGACGGTCCCAAACTTATACCTCGGTGAGGTTGAAATTCCTTGAAATGCTTCGGAAATGATGCTCCACGGGTTTGATCCACCCTTCCACTTTGATCGAGTGCGACCATCCTAGCTTAGTAGAGCTTAAACAAATTGTACCAGTGTATCCCTTTACTGAATCTCTTTAAGATAGTATTAGACATTAAAATTATATCATATTGCATTAGGGGATATTTATGGGAATATCGCCACTCGTCATAGCATACCATTGCATCTAGGATAAGTATATGATCATCCTAGTCATCACTTCACGTCATAGCATTGCATCATCATCATCATCTCCCTCCTCTCGTATTCTTAACTCTATTCCCTTTCCGAATCTACTCTACACTCTCTCCGCATTAACTCTATTCTTCATTCTCTTATCAACTCAATCCTACTTTCCTTATTGATTACTTATGTTTATTGGTGGTTACTGATTATTTGTTAGAACTGTTTAGTTACTTATTTCTTTATCGCACTCGTGTCTACTCTGATTTCGTTACCAGTTATTAGTAAGTTATTTAGTTCTGTCAGATTAGTGAGCTCGTTGTTTGCTCACTCTCGCATTTAACGTTTTTCAGAGGTTGAGTAGCTCGGACTGCCGCGTGGTTAGCCGGTCTAGAGACTAATTTTTCCGCTGCAGATTCTTTCAGTTCTAGATTCTGCAGGTGTTCTCAGCATTGTGTAGCTGAGCTCTTATTCGAGATGTTGTATTTCTTTCGCCATGATATATATATATATATATATATATATATATATATCTTTTGCTTCCACGTTATGCTGTTATATTGTTGCATTGTTATTTCTTTACTCTGATGATTACTGTTATATGTGAATAGCTGGGCGAGAATTTGTCTACGGCTTGGCTCTTTGTGGAGAAGAATCTTTGGATTCCCTGACCTGCACTACTTAGAGTCTAGTAATTGGTCAAGCTACCGATTACTGGATTTTGGGGCGTGATAATATATTCATAAAGTTACGTTGGAAATAATTCCCCAGTGTTAATTGAAGTATTTAATGAAGCTTCCCAACCAATACAACTCACACACAATGTTCACGTACTACTGGCTGAGAGGGGGCGGTTGTAGTGGCTTATTCCACATTCTAGACTTCTGCTTCATCGTCGACCATCATACGGTCGTCCAACCTCACCAAGCAGAATATATGGTACATTTAAGGTTCAAGCATAATCAAGACAGTAATGTCAGATAACGAATATAGCACGAACTTCTCAACCAACACCACTCACCCATGATGCTTCTCGTACTCTTTGTTAAGAGCCGTCTTGTAATGGCCTATTCTACATCTCGGACTCATGCATCATCTTTGGTTAACATACAACCACTCGATCTCCTCAACATATATGTGGCAATACTGAAGACACAGTACAGTTACAGTGTTCTAATCATCACTTTCGACCTATGCATCAGCAGTTCAATTTAATCAAACGTACTATCATCAATGAAGCCATTACGAAGCAGAAAAATTCATAACGTTACACAATCTGGTCAAAGAATATCAAACATATATTATAATGTCCATCATTAAGGATAATAATGGTCGTCAAACGGTCAAATTAGAAGACATATAAATAGAACCAAAGAATTTGAGATGAAGGAGGAGTGAGGAATACTCAGTAAAACTCTATACAAAATATCTAGAGCTTCTCTTATAATAAGCCAGCTGCTATCAATAAATTACTCTTTTTCTAAATCCTCATGATAGGTCATACTTTTTAGCCTATTTAAAGGTTTTCCACGCTAAGCAGTGAGTTAGAATTCTTCCATTATTTATCTAAGAAGCTCTGAATATCCTTGATCTAAAGGCTAAGTTTGAGATACGAAATTAGGCTATTACAATATGCAATAAAACTAACAGAAGCATTTTACAAAACATTACTATTAACCATTTTAGCGCTTTGCAAGGCCTAAACATAAATACTTCACAATCCAATTCTACTTTCATTAGTAAAATAACAAAAAATAGTAGCATAAGCATAAGAGCAACAACTCACCAGTGACCAAAAGCAACCCTGATAAAAGTTGCTTAAGAAACACAACTCTTTTCCCCATAATCCTCCCAGTAAGCACAATTAAAATAGTCCCACGTGTAATACTTGCCCTAATTTCATACAAAAACAACCACAAATATCAAAATCAAATCAAGCAAAAATAACCCAACATTAAAAATAACTAAATCTCTCAAAAATTAAAACTGATCGAGCTTGGTGGATTTGTGTTTCTTCTTGTTCACCAATGGTTTCTTCACATCATCAGCTGGGTAAAATTTTACTACTCTCACATGGGTGTTGTTGTAACAGCTTTTACTACTCTCACATGCCAAGTGATCAAAAAAGTTTTACATCCAGGATTAGGTAGCTGCTCCCACAAAGAGGGATGTCATGGATATCATCGATCAATCGAAAATTGAAATTTACCTCCATGATATTAGAGATTTGGAGATAGATATGATCAAAGATTTTTGGGAGAAATTTGCTGCTTAAATCTTAAAACTTACAAAGTGGGAAGAAAGAGTTTAGAAACAAGGAAAATGCAGATCTAAAATTTGTATCCCTTATTCTTAAAGTTATTTGCCACAGTTCGGCAACAAACTACAGTTAGTGCCATGAAAAAGAAATAGGTATATGTCCTTAGCCACAAATTCTGGGGTTTGGCCACAGTTACGTTTGTAGCATTACGCTACTGTTATCATTGTGGCTAAAGCTAATATAAACTGTGGTTATTGGTCCATTTTCTAGTAGTAGAGGGATTTCAATGATGCCAGTCGATATAAATCATTTGGAGTAGGAGCTTCTAGATCGAGATGCTCTAGGTAAAGTTTTTTCAACACTCCCAAGTTCTATTTCTTCTAAATTGCCTAAAGTAAGTATAGTGTTAGAGATAATGGAAAAACTATCAAAGATGTTGGAATCAGCTTCCAGTGATTTAAATTTTTGGAAGTGTGTTACAAGTGTTTCAAATTCTCGTAAGCAGGTTACTTTCAGCGACATAGTAGAAGTCTTTGGTGAAAATTCTCGCATAATGCCTCTTGGAGCTTTGTTGTTAACATCGGGTGATTACTAGGATATTGAAGTTAGAGGAAAAAGAGTTTCACATATTAAGAATGGAAGCAAAAGCGCATAAAGGAATGTAATTGTGATCAACAAGACATTTGTTGGATTTACAGTAAATTTGGTCATAAGAAGGTGGATTGTGTATCGAGGAAGAAGAAAAGAGTTGTAAAGAAACGTTCGGTGGCTTTCTCCGAAGAAGGTAAATATTTTGATAATGTTTTAAATCTTAGTTCTAATGATTTGTGTGATATGACTTGCAAAATTCAGAATAAACCATGTAATGTGATTTATGGTACTCATGATGAGTTATATTGGTTGCCTTATGATGTTTGTATGAGCCTGAGCTTAGACTAGGATGTTCCAATAAAAATTACGTTGGGTAAATGTGAATTGCGCTGCTTTATGATGTTTGTATGAAGCTGAGCTTAGACTAGGATGTTCCAATAAAAAGTACGTTGCGTAAATGTGAATTGTCTAGCTATGATGAATGCTATCACATAGTAGATAATGAAGATGTTCGGATTGCATTAGCAAATAAAAATTCATTATGTTCGGACAAGGTGTAATATGTGTCTAGTATGGCTAGAAATATGTTTTCAAGCCAACTATCGGACTTAGGTCTTTTGCCTACCTTTGGTGATGATGCTTTTATGATCACGAAGGAAGCTATAATTATTATAGCTTGGTACAAAAGACAAGATGCGTACTTAGGGACGTGTAACGATAATGATGAGATTGTTAACATTGTTGCATCGACGGTGGACTCTAGAGCATAACATGAGAAAATTGGTTACATGAGAAATTTGGATGAAAGCATTGCTCTCATGGAGAACACTTGATAAGTTAAAATTTATAGATTTGTTCTTTTGTGAGGGAGTCTTCTTGGTAAAGCAAAAGAAGGTCAGGTTTCCTAGAAAGAGAAGAAAATAGAATATGAGATTGAACCACTTATACGATAAAGTATGAGAACCGCCACTGCAAAAATAATAATTATTAGGAACCAAATATTAGAGATTGAGTAAACTTTGTCTCTAATAATAAAACATTTGGGACAACTTTGAATCAGTCTCTTATAATTTTTGTTTTTGGGACAGAAAAAATCACCTTGTCCTTAATAGTATAAGTTTAGGAACTGTTGGACTTGGCCATCCCTAATAGTATATGTTTAGGGATTGATGGTCAAAACACCACGAAAACAAAAAGTCATAAATTTCAACTCTACTCAACTAAAAGAAATCACTCTGTATGCAGTTCTTCTCCTTCAACTCAACGCAATCTTCTCTTCCCTGTAATCCTTCTCAAAACCTCAAAACCACCATACACAATCAGAATCCCTAACACTAAAGCCCAATACACTTTAAATCTTCAAATATGTTACTCTAAACAATGGGTTTGCAGATTTGTTATTTTTTTGCTGCTCTTGGGTTTGCTTATTTGTTTATCTCTATTGTTTATCTATTTATCTCTTGTAAGTTTTTGATTTCAAACTCTGATTCCTTTCAAGAATTGCTAGATAATAATCTGAAGTATTCAATTAGTAGTATCGACATAATAGCTAATTTCAAAAATGGCATTGGAATGAATGAATTAAGAAAATATTAGGTGTTAAAGTTAAATTAGTATTCCCCCTCTCAATATTAAGGAATAAAAGATAGACATGTATAAAAACTAACACAGTTTCTCAACTCTACAAAGATGAGATGATGTATGAAGGCAAATTAATGAGAATGAGACGGTGTTGTGTTGGTTGAAACCCCATGGGGGTAATGCAGGCGAGGTGTTTGATGAAATGTCTGTGTTGAGTAGTGTAGTGGAAAAGAGGGGAATCCAAATTTTTAAGTTTTGATGGGTGTTGTTAAGCATATTAGATTAGTAATGGGTGTGAATGTTTGTGGGGCTTTCGTGGTTAAGTGTTCAGAGTTTTGGCGATGGAGTTTGGTAGACTTAATGGAGTTTGGGGTAGCACCTGTCTTCCAAACAGACTTATATGATTCGCAGTCATAGTATACCATCCTTAGAGAGTTCTAGGTTTGAAGAGTATGGATCCTTGAGGTGTTGATTTCTGTTTGCTATCCAAATAACAATTTGATCATCGAAGTTTTTGTACCAGATGTCCAAGTAAAAAGGTTCAGAATTGTAATAGTATTAGATGCCCAACTTTTATTTTTAGAATGCCAATCTATCAAGAAAGAAGTATAGAAACAAACAACATATATCACCAACATGTATCAAAATATCCAACTACATGATTTAAAGGTCTGATATATCACGGATACATGCATATAATGCTTACATTTATTTTTGAAAGAAACAAAAAGTCGAGTAGTACATGTCGTAGTATACTGTAAAAAATTATCCATTATTGCGATATCTTTTGATAGTGTATATGATAGATCACCTATGCTATATTATGCCAAAGACAATGCTTAACATGAGTAGAGTAACTAAAATAAGTTAATTATATCTAGAACTATGCCACTGATATCCTAAACAAAGAGACAACAAAGTCAAGGAACATTATCCCTATAACTTTAGAATCTAAAACCAAGTGAACCCTGCACTACAACTTTCTCTATTCCTTCATATATTGCTTCTTTTTTTGTTGAACGGTGAATAATATAATATATTGCCAATATAACGACCATGTAATTAATTGGTGCCTAGTAATTTGCTACATGTTCCCAAAACTGAGCTTGCACTCTCTTCGTATACTATACCATCACCTATTACTCCTAAATTTCTAAGAACTGATCCATTATAGCAAAACCATGCTTCTCCTTCATTTGGAAGCCTTCACCAGCATCTTTTGATTGTGGGTGCCTTTATGTACTTGCATTGAACCTATTGCTAGGTGTTTTATTACCTGAAGATCATAAATAGTAGTCTTCATTCCTATCTTAGTGAGTGTGGTTGCATCTCTTACATTACTAAATATTTGTTGGCTCATCATCTGGATGGTTGTTTGCCTTCCTTCAAACCTGTAATTATTCTTGGTTTTTCAAATACAATTACAAATAGAAAAAATCATGGAGATCCTTAATTCTTTGAGTTAAGGGAAACTATTTTTGTTTCCATCAAAGATGGTTTTAAAGTTGTATGCATCTGTCATTGGTATATGCTAAAATATGCTAGTAGCCCACTGTCATAAATTTGAAGCAATATAGGAGTTACAAAGGATATGATTCTCCTCTTCTTTATCTGCATAGCACATACGACATTGATGAAAGCTATTTTTTTCCTTATATTATTATCCTGCAGGAGAATTTTGTTCATCATTCTCTAAGTAAACCCATTTAGTCTTGAGTGTAATCCACTACTCCAAACATACCTCCACCACCAAGCTGTTGATCTTTTTTTCTAATTGGTTCAAATGCTTATTTGACAGAAAATTGCCTTATAGATCTTTTCAAATTTGTTATTCATCCTTTGTAGGGTTACATGGTTTATTTTTAGTGTTCATATCCAGTGCCAACTGCATCAGCCATTTATCTCTAGGTATACACCAGCCAATGTTTGTTGATGAAAGTCCCCAATCTAACTGTACTTTAATACTGACTTAGTAAAATTGAACATTCTGAAAGTAACTTTTGGGCATTATTAACTGTAAATGTTTTTGGCTGATCCTATGACGACGAGTCAGGTTTTAAATGTCTTTAGTCTTTCACATGCTATCTTAGTATAGATAAAAGTTTAAGACTTAGACTATAACCATATACCACTCTAAGATTACAAAGTGATGTAAATGTTAGATGTGTGTTGATGCAACCTAGTATCGAAAAATATACTTTTGCAATAATCCAGTATTAAATACAATGATTTCTCCTACTCTCTTATCTGTTGTCCGTAGATCCTTGCATTATCATATCAATTTTCATTTATGATTTCATTTATATCAAGATATGCTGATTAAAATAATATAGAACTTTCTTTATATAAATCTTTCTTTTTTTTGTAGATTTCAATTAAGCACTGTGTAAATGTATATGGTGCGTGACAGATTGACACTTATATTATTTTTGAACGAAATATTTGTTGTAAGAGTCTCCTAGTCCTTTCAGGTATAGTTCATTCTTGGTGTATGCGAGTATTTTACATTTCACTGTACTATGTGCCAAGTAGTATGTTGTGGGTATATTTTCCCGACATCTAGATATTTATACTCATGCTATGAAACTACAGTTAATTCGGGTATTAATTTTGGTAGTTGTTGAAATTTATATATACTATCTTGCATCATGATTGATATGACATTAATACCATATCCAATTATCGTACGATTTGTGTGGCTTTAATTATCTTAGGAAAGCGCTCTTAGGCTAAAGGATTACGTCATTCACTTGAGTGTTTATAAATTCTATATGTTTTCAAGCAGGTACAAAATTGAAATGTTAAATTAACAACGAAAAGCTGACAAGAAAGAAGCTTGACACCAGCAAGAAATTGAAAATGTAAAAGCTTCTGTGAAAAGTATAATTAAAGTCGAAGTTAAGCGATTGATGTAAAATGTAGACATCCCTTTTCCAAATAATAATTAATATCATAGGGTCTCAAAAGCTGATCACTATTCTAAGGTAACTATGTTTTTCTTTTCTAGATAAGAAATCTTGAATAGAGTTAACTTCTGTTATTGTTGTTGCAATGATCTTATTAGTGCTCATTAGTGATTTGTAAGTAGAATTTCTAAATTTTTGACACGATATGTTAGTATTTTAGAGCTAAAATTGGCTTAACCAACATATGACATTTACATACCAACATGACATAGTGGCATAGGTTCCTTTTAACAAATATTTCTTTTACTTCGTAGATTGGCACTGATATTCTTTTTGGACAAAATACTGGTTGCAAGAGTCTTCTAGTCCTTTCAGGTATGTTTATTCTTGGTGTATACGAATACTTTACATTTTACCATACTATGTGTCGAGTAGCATTAGGTGGTATAGTGTTGCAACTTCTAGATATTTATACTCATGCTATGAAATTATTTTTAATCAGATGTTAATGTCTGGAGTTGTTGAGATTTATATATATTATCAAGCCTCATGGTTGATATGACCTTAATGTGATATCCAATTGTTGTGCGATTTGTATGAATTTCATAATCCTAGGAATTGGGAGCGTTCTGTGTGTAGACTGGCACTACGCGTTCTCAAATCAGAAATTACGTTATTCACTTGAGTCTAACGGTATACACTTTTAAAGCAATAGTTTGAAGCTTCTTAGGTCTAACAGTGATGGTGATCAATTTTGTAGTGATGGCTTTGTTTGTTAGATACATCTATTTTGATTGAAAAGCTTCAGAAGATTCTATTGACACCATAATCGATTGGTGTGGCTAAAAGTGTGGTCTGTGAAAACATTGAAAGGGTGCGGAGTATAAAATATTTCATCAAATCCTCAAAGCATTTTTGGACGGATTCGGCAGTTTCAGCGGTTGATTTAGAGTTTTGGTATGCATTGGATCTTGGACTATTAGAAGAGATCACTTGGACGAAAAATAAAGTAATCATTTATACTTTTTATGTCTATTCTAGTAGTAGATCATTACTAGATTATATGTCTAGTTTGTGCATATTCATTAGATATGTTTGTGATGATTTTGGTGACCGATCTTATGATGCGAAGAATCATAAAATTACCCAACTTATTGATATGATATCCAATGATATTGTCTTTTGCGAAGACATGGATAAGTGGACTAGAAAAGTGGATTTATCAGAATCATGTGAGTATGAAAAAATGTCTACTGACATAGTGTTGGAACCATTGGTTCAAAAGGTCTAATGAGAATCGTAGAGTCCTCCAATTGTAATGAAAAGAACCAAGGGTTCAAAACCTGCGGCCTATTATCATTATTCCTAACATTGTTTGTGGCTGGCCGGTATTGGTTATGACTACAAGTTGGCTTAATAAGGTGAAGTCATAGGAAAATGGGAGCTTGTCGAGGATGATGATGAAATGGGATCTTAATCGTTATATCGGGTATGAAATGTAATCCTATTACTGATGTTAAAAATCGTTACTTCATAAGTTGGTTTACAAGTTAAACGATAACAAGTTTGTTCAAGGCAGTTCAAGAGGGAATTTATGGTAAAGTACTTTCAAGAAGAAACGAGTATTTACGTAAGGATGTTTTGGTTTATCGGTTGTGAAGCTAGTTTTATCGTGGTGACTTTGTTTTTTAGGTTGAGTGATTATTGATACGAAATGAAAAATTCTTCATAATTAATCTTATTAAAGATGGGTATGTAAGTCATCTAAATAGATACATAGTTACCGGGTGAAGTTGCATAATGAAAGCTCATATGCATGTTCGAGATATACACCGGAATAATGGGGCTCGATTTTCGCATTGACACAAAAACCCTAATCTCTCTTTGTCTTTTTATCTTTTAGATTACACAAAGAGAAGCTTGCAAGATTTTCTACTCGGAATGAGATCAAAGAATAACAATTTCTTGTAAGATCTAAACATTTGGACTTTGATGGTAACAAAAACCGGTAAAAAAACTAATGTTTGATTCTGTAAAAAATATAGGTTTCGGTCTTTCGAAAAAGAAAATGATGTCATTACTCCAAAGGACGAAGTTGGGGTATGGGTTTTGCTTTTTAAAATCTAGAACTGCCTCAAGGTATAACCATGTCTATTAAAGTCATTAATTATTATTTAGAATTAGTTATGTGATTTGGTAATGAAGTCATGGAGATGAAACCCAAGCAATTTTCTCCATATTTTTCATCTCTATGGATAATAGGGGGGAGCAAAAAACCGATACCGAGAAACCTAACTAAACCAATCCGAACCGAATAAAATGGTTTGGTTTTTTAGGCTTCGGTTTCGGTTTCTAAATTCATAAACCGAAAGGATTCGGTTTTGACTTCGGTTTCTCCATATGAGGAACCGACAAAAACCTAACCGAACTGAGAATAAATATTATTAGTAAGCAAAACTTTAAACTTTATCTATTTGAATTCCTTATAGACTTATTTGATTGTCTGCATTTTAGCTGAGCTCTTAGTCTTATTCGAGATGTTGTATTTCTTATTCGAATAAAACACTCCAAACTTTATCTATTTGAATTGAAAAAAAGTATTTTTGAATAGACCTGAAGTCGTTCGAACGACTTCAAATCTCGTTCGAACGAGTTGGTCAATTTTTTATAAAAAACACCCTAGATTCTCCTGGATCAGTTTATTTTTGTTGTCTCACTTAATTATTTTAGTGAACTAATCTAAAATCTTTTGCTTCGTCAATCGAATACTAAAATCCATGGTGTTTAAAATGGGTTCACCGTTTAAATTTCATCATTTTCACTCCCCTCGATCGTAACCTTTCTTCAACTAATTTATTGAAGAAGAAAAAAAAATCTAACTTAATCGAGAATCCGATAGTGGTATATGGAACTAAACTTGCCGTCAAATACAATTGTTGAACCCAACTCAATTATTAACCTTGACCATTCTCGAATTATGTTTTAACCCTTGCCAATTCATGAATCTTATTTTATTTTTGTTAGAATTCCCTTTGAATATTCATCAAATCTGTGTCAAGCCTAGGCCCGTCACTTGAATTAGTGTGAAGAATACCTGATAGAGAAAGATTGGATCAACTACGTAGTAAGTGCTTGGAATTAAAAAACCAATTAAAATCTTTTGCCAAAGATAAGTTTCCATACATGTTTACTGGAACATTACTTCTTAGAATTTTGGATCATTCCCTCAGAGTAAACGCCATTAGTTAGATTCCTTATAGACTTATTTGATTGTCTGCATTTTTATAATATTGACTTTGAGCATATTCATTAGAAAAGATCAAAATAACTGAAGAAATAACATTAAAGGGTTATACAATTAATATAGACCATCGACCTATTATTTCTTCTTCTTAGTGTTGTAGCCTAAAAGCCAGCTTGAATAGTTGCATAACTCTTATTAGCAACATTAATTTATTTATTAGTGAAATTAGGCTTGCAACGTTAATTATGTTTAACAGCTAAATGTTCTTGGTGGACTCAAGGCATTTACTTTCTTGAGTTTGAACTTTATTCTAAGAAAGGTTGTATGTTTAGGAATCTAAGGAAAAAAATATCATTATATTATTTATTTTAAGTAATTAATTTTTATGGTAAGGAGACAGGCAAGAGAGCAAAGCTCTTTACCTTTCGTTATGGTATTAAGTAATAGTAATGGAGATAGTTAAAGTCCTCCAAGATGTTATTCTTTTAGTTACATGGAAATACATTTAGAATATAGCGCAATGGGGGAATCTTGGGGCTAAAAGTCTTCCTTGTAAGCCTTTGATATTGAGATTTAAAGATATATTTTTTACTAATTTTTATTTGCAATGTTAGAAGTTCTAGTAGAGGCCTTAGACTTTATAGAAGTACTTCATGTATTCACAAGCTAGACGAAGGAAAAACTATTATTCTCAAATAAAACCTAATGTAAGAAAATACATGACAAAAAAGTACATTATCCCCAAATAAAACCAATGCAAGTAAACTAATTATAAAAGGAGCAACTTATAGCTGGATTAGTGCCAAAATATGTATTAGAGAGGTGCCTGCAAGATAGGGATGAAGTATAATTTACCATATTTTAAAGTTTTGCTGAGAGTGTAACAGGCTTCAATGATGATCTATAAGTACTGTGTAGTGATTGTGGGTTTATAATTTTTCATTGTACATAGAAGATGTTTAGAAGAAGGATAGACTTTTGAAATTCTTCCTTTAACAAAAGAAACGCTTGAAATTAATGAAGATCTTAAGAGTTTCCCATCATACACTTCTTTGTGAGGTTAGAAGAAGTTTTTACAGTATCTTGCATAATAGTTCAGAGATTTCCATTAACTTTAATCAATCAAACTTCTAGGGACTTATCCCTCAATCTCATTCAAAATCGAGCTCACTCAGTTTGAATTATCTCCATCTCAGGCTCACGCATTTTTAAACACTATCCAGTCAACATACCAATTAGCCCCCACGAACTGCTCAAGAACGTAGACCGAGCTAAACCCAAAAAATATTATCCAGTCAAAGACACCTATCTTCCATGAACTCGTCAGTTATTCAGTCAATTGCCACTAACTACATTATTCGGAAAGCGTGCTCTAGCACGATGAAGAGCTGTAGGGAAGGCCTGTATAAAGGAAATGTTCCAGAAGAGACAGGGACCAAAAAAATTACGCAAGCTTTTAATTTTCGAGATTCAAAGCATTTCTATATTTAGAGATCACTTGTAATAAAGATACCCGCCTCAAGTAATAAAGAGGCTTTTACAAAAATCCTCCATACGAGGTCATTGTTTTTTACATATACAGAGGTTTTCTATACTAAAACTACCTGTTTCAGTTCTTACTTTCCATTAGAATATTATTACAGGTACATTGGTGTGATAGCGAATTCCAGGCTGTTTCGAGCTCATGGAATTTGGCCATTACATTTGGCACCGTCTGTGGGAAAGATTACATTTCTACGATATCCTAAGGCAGTCTTTCACAACAACTTTCAATTATGGTTTATTCTAGACGACTGACCGCTGGAACTCAGGTCAAAATTTTTATGGATTCGGGACAGCTCATAGAGTTACGGGCAAATCTCCACGCCGAGACAGAGAAATGCGTCGAACTCAAACTTTAGCTTACAAAGGATTGAGATCTTTGGGAAAAAGTGCTCGATATAGAATGATAAGCTCGTTTGACAACACTCAAATGGCACGAAGACCAGATGACCACAATGTAGACTGCCCTCGAAGATCTCTAGAATTTTCAGCATGCTTCTCCAGCCAGAGGTCACAATCAGCTTCCAGAGACCTCCCGCATTTTAGCAAGAAAAAGATTGAGACCTCAGCGAGCGCTAGTAAAGCCATTTCAAACAATTTACAGCACGGACTATAGCCCTCTATCCATTTGAGGGGGAGGGGAAGTTCAATCAGAAGTCTGTCAAGGCCACCAAATTTCCTTCTGTCAGGAGGATGACTAGCGACCTCTACATCAAGTTCCAGCACAAGATCGCTTGAGTGAAGGTACGGGAACACATCATTCTCAGCCAGCACATCCAGCGATTCAACCAGCACGACATTTTGTCACAAAAGAACTCATGGACCATCGGATTAAGGAGTTAATCGTGGCACAAGTTTTGGGTACTACCGGCGATACCATGAAGATAAAAGGAAGTCCAATTTCCAAAGAACTATTTGATATGGAGATACCGAAAGGTTTCCATACTCCCAAAATTTGCAAATATAAAGGTACTAACCCGAAGGAACATATTCAGCAGTACCGTAATTCATTGGGGTTGTACTCCAATTTTAACCACATCCTCTCCCGTCTGTTCACCACAAGTATACAGGAGGAACCATTCTGATGGTTCCATTTTCACCCTGAGGAATCCATCTACGCATTTGATCAACTACAGAATTAGTTCATCAAGATATATGCTCGCAACAGAGACCAAGAGGAGAACTTGTATTCTCTTATCAGTCGTAAGTAGTTACATGGAGAAATTTTCGAAGACTTATCAAAGAAATTCTTAGAGCTCGCAAGAAAAGAGGATAACCTCGACAAAAAAATAGCTGTTACCGCTTTCACAAATGCTCTCTGGCTTGACTGCAAGGCCAAATATTACCTCTTGCTTAACAAACTTACGACATTAGAGGAAATGATCACCAAAGTCAACGGTTATGTTGACTTGAAGAGGATGATGTCTAAGCGTAGAAGTCTACTAAATCCATCCTCTCTACCAAAATCTCATCTGCAGATCGAACCAACGAACCCATGAAGGAATAAGGAGATTTGAAACGCACCAACCGGAACACTGGATACCCTCGGAAATGCGATCCGCAGGACAAACTTATCTTCCAAAAACTGAACGTCCGAATCACTATAATTTTTCCACTGCTATTGAAGGATCCACTCTACGGTGTCTCTCAACTACTGAAGCCTATCGATAATCGACCATTCTGCCTACATCATAAAGTAAATCATCATACTACTGATAATTACTATACTCTACAGCGGTTGCTCAAATACATTTTTAAGGAGGGATGGATGCTCGAATACATTGTCAATCGGAAGTCATGTAAAAATAGTAATTATAAGAAGGAGCTCAACAGGTCAATGATAGAGCTGAAGAGAAGTATCTCTACTATATGCACCTCAGCAACTTGTTCGAAATCAAATAGATCAGCAATTCCAACTAATTAAAATACAGGAGGCTATCAGAATATTATGATCTTTCACCTCAAGATAAAGAAGCCAAGCATTTTCCCGAGTCGAGCAATCACCGACTCAGAATCTCCTTTTAAGATTGCAATACTAGCCATGTCAAGTTTCAACATCATGATGCATTAGTCATAATGCTCGAGATGAAGACGTTTGTCATGCACATAATGATGCACACAATCAATGATAGAGCTGAGGAGAAGCATCTTTACTATTTGTATCTTAGCAACATGATCAATCTCAATCTGATTACCAATTCCAATAGATCAAAATGTAAGAGGCTATCTGAATGCTTTGATCTTACATATCAAGACAAATAAGCCAAGCTTCTTTCCAAGTCGAGCAATCACTGACTCAGAATCTCCTTTGAAGGTTGCGATACTAGCCATGTCAAGTTTCTCCATTATGATGCATTAGTTATACTGCTCAAGATGAAGAAGTTTGTCATGCACACAATGATGATCGATACTGGAAGCGGTATTGAAATTCTTTTCTAGAGTACGATCGACCAGATGGGATTGGTCGGCCAAGTTATTCATAGTGACAGCGACATCAGTGGATTCAATGGCTCCAGGGAGGAACGAGTAGGCAAGATCATCTTACCTATTACCGTATTACCAGCCACCACCGACATCATTTTCTATGTCATTAATGCCAAATCTCGTTATCTCGGGATTATGAGCCGCTGTTGGATACACAATATGGAAGTAATCGCTTCTACCTATCATCAAGCACTCCAATTCAGACACGACAACAGTATTTATGAGATCAGAGGTAGTCAGAATCCCTCTCGAGTTTGTTAAAATATAGTCTCCGCCATCCTTGATACTTCAGACAGCTTGGTCGCATAGCAATTAGAGAAAGTTGATCACCTCAACGATAAACCACTTACAGAGGAGCCCACATAATATATTAACATTGATGGGCCTAACAGAGGTACTTTCATCGGAACTAAGTTTGTTTAGCACGAGAAAGACACTCTCATTCAGTTCTTGCAACTCAATCGAGACATCGAGACATTTATGCATGGTGTTTCAAAGAAATGGCCAGGGTTGATCCGACCATGGCATGTCACAAATTAGCCATCAATATCAATGCCACAATGGTCAAACAGAAATAGCAGCGACTTTCACCTTGTTTTCAAGATGAAGTTAACATCGAGATCAAGAAATTGATCAAAGTAGGATTCAATCGAGAAGCCAAGTATTTAGACTGGATATCCAACATTATCGCTCTCCCAAAGAAGAACGGAAAGGTTTGAGTTTGCGCAGATTTCACAGATCTAAATAAACATACTCCAAAGGACTGTTTCCCTCTTCCCAACATTTATCAGATCCTTAATTCCATAGCAGACCATGATCTCCTATCTATGATGGACGCTGCATCTGGGTATAATCAAATTCTACTTTTGGAAGAGGATCAAGAGAAGACAACTTTCATCACCGAAAGAGGTCTTTATTGTTACAAAGTCATGCCCTTCGGGCACAAGAACGCAGGTGCCACATATTAACGATTGAAGACTACTATGTTCATAGTATGCTTAGGGAAAATTGTTGAAGTCTACATCGATGATCTCTTGTTCAAAAGCCTATAGTCTGATGATTACATCTCAGATCTTAACACTATATTAAACATCCTTCGATCTTACAGAATGCGTCTTAACCTTGATAAATGCCAATTCGGGGTACATTCTGGCCACTTTCTAGACCACCTTATCAGCAAGAAAAGAATTGAGACTGATCCATATCATATTCGGGCTCTCATCAACATGCCTTCTCCAAAAACAATAAAAAATGTTCAAAAACTTTCTGGAAAAATTGCTGCTATCAACTGTTTTATCTCTAAATCTTCATACCGCTGCCATTGGCTATTCCTATTACTTCGCAGATGTACCAAATGAGGAAAGGTTCAGCCAACTGTAGAAGCCACATGGACACTTGAATGCGAAGTAGCTTTTCAGGATCTCAAAATCTATTTGGGGAGGTCTCCCATGATAAGCACCCCAGATGATAATGGGGAACTGATAATCTACCTACCAGTCACAGATACTTCCCTCAGCTCAGTTCTCATTTTCCTGGAAGGGAAAATAAAGAAACCAGTCTTCTTCATCAGCAAAACCCTCACACCCGCAGAAACAAGGTACTCTAAAATTGAGAAACTTCTTCTCACCCTTGTTTACACTTAACAAAAACTCAAGCTCTATTTCTAAGCACATTCTGTCAAACTTATGACAAACTACCCACTACGGGAAGTTCTATTTAAGATGGAGAAATCTAGAAGAGTGTAACAGTGGTCAATCAATTTGAGAGAACATGATATCAAGTTTAAAAAATGTCATTCTGAAAAAGGTCTGGTCATTGCTGATTTTCACATAGATTTTCTAGTGGAGGATCCCGAGTGGAAGGAGCACGGCCTAGACCTTGCAGAAGATATACTAGAGAATCCACCCCCCAAACCATTTGATGAACGAGTTGAATGGACCACTACATCAGGGTGAAAGCTTCTCACAGATGAATTAGCAGGACCCACTGTGTCAGGAATCGGGATCGTTTTGATTACCCCTTCTAATGACAAAATGAGAAATTAATCCTCTTGGATTTACAGGCCTCAAATAATATCATCGAGTATGAAGCTTTCATTCGCGGACTCGACCTCGCACTTGAGCTCGATGTCCTCGAACTCTCAGTTTACACAGATTCACTACTTACTGTTCACCACTACTCAGAGTAATACAAGAAGAACGGAAAGATGATCGAATATGCAGCAATCATTGTAGATAGGATGAGTAAGTTCACGAAAGGAACTCTCGATTATCTTCCCCTAGGTGAAAATAGACACACCGATTCCTTAGCATATCTAGCCAGAGTCTTAGGTACAGAAGCTCGATATCTCCAGATCAAAATCATTTCAACCTGCAACATTGATCGTATTTTTGTATGCACGATAAACACTGGGGGCGATAAAGGGGGAGACGATGATTGGCAAAAGCCTTTCTTAGCCTACCACGGTGTCGACAACAATTGCAACAGACCACTCCCAGCAAATCCAAAAGAACACCGACAGCTGATCAACAACTTGAAGCATTACATTACTCAAAATGGTATGCTATACCGCCTTTCCATCACAGGGCCTTACCTAAAATTCCTCTCTAAATCTCAAGCAGACGAGCTGCTTCACAAATTACATGAAGGAACTTGTAACTCCCATAACGCAGGTAGATTGCTAGCAAACAGAGTTATCTCTCAAGGAGTATTCTTGCCCGACATGCGCAAGCAAGGAGAAGAGTACTCCCACAGATGTGATACCTGCCAGAGATATGGACATATGATATGCACCCCTGTACTCGAACTCCATGCAAGCAAGGTTTTCTTGCCATTCAAAAGATGGGCACTAGATCACGTCATCGAATTCTCTAACTCTCTAGGTAACCGCCGCCACCTACTCGTAGCTACAGATTACTTATAAAATGGGCTAAAGCAATTCCACTATGTCAAACCAAAGAGGAAGAGGTCATCTCTTTTATCTGGAACCACATAATTACTCGGTTTGGGTGCCCTTACCTATTTCCTATCGATAACGGGCCCCAATTTGCGGGAGATAAAGTCGCAACCTTCCTAAACCACCACAATATCATTCACTCACCATCAAATCCATACTACCCTCAAGGTAATGGCCAAGCCAAAATCACCAACAAAAGAATCTTAGAGGACATAAAGGTGGCTTTACCCCATTCCTCCTTTCTTATGGCAGTGAGGACATCATTCCTTCTGATTATCATTATCTAGTTCGGGATCACAAGCTGACTAACGAGGAAAATGAGTTCGAGTTGGCTTACAACCTCAATATGATAGATGAGTCCAGGGAACACGCCATCACTAACCTAGGTCAATATCATCATATGCTTTCCAGATCGCATAATAACTAAGTCAGGAGCTGTACTTTCCAAATCAAAGATCTCGTCCTCAGAGAAATTCCTTAACATCGTAAAGAGCCTCACGCTAAAAAATTAGCCAACAATTGGGATGGCCCATTCATTATCACAGGTCTCCCAGGCATGGGATCATACTATCTCATAACAGAAGAGGGAATACCCATTTCAAATCTATGGAATACTAGGCGACTGAAGCGATACTATCGTTAAGCGTTTTACTACTCCATTTCTATTTCTCGTTTTTGTTTTTCTATTCCAAAAGTGTGATTCCCATCTCCATCCAATGTAAATTTTAAACTTATCAACGAAAGTATATTTTAAAATATCATTTTCCTCTCAAAAATTCAACCACATTCTATAGATTAAAGCATAGATAATACTAGCGTACAATCGATCTTATCCAAGTTAGATCATGGATATCACTTGATTTGGCTTTCTCTATAAAATCTCTGTAATTGTAGTAAGTGTAGCAACTTGTTTCATATCAAAGACTCTACCTAACAAAAGATAGGTCGAAGGTGATACTAACCTTCATCTATTTCATCTTGTTTGGGTCATTTATAACGGCTGGATCATGGATATCACATGGTTTGGCTTACTCTACTAAATCTCTACGATTGTAACACATATAACAACTTGTTTTATATCAATAACTCTACCAAAAAAAAGATAGGCCGAAGGTGATACTAACCTTCATCTACATCAACTTGTTTGGGTCATTTATAATGGCTAGATCATGGATATCACTTGGTTTTGCTGACTCTACTAAATCTCTGCGATTACAGTAAGTGTAGAAACTTGTTTCACATCAAAGACTCTACCATGCATAACATAAGGCAAGGTAATACTAGCCTTCATCTCTTTCAATATGTCTGTAACAATTCTATAGTTCAAATCAAGTTTCAACTTGATTTAACTTAACCCATTTTTGCGAATGAAACGAATGTAAAAATTTGTTTTATATTAAAGACCCTTCCAGACATAAGATAAGGCAAAGGTCATACTAGCTTTTATCTATTTTAATGTGTTTGCGACAGATACTATTATTTTTTTGGATAAATTCATATTACAAGGGATTCTTTTCTACTAATGGAGTGTCAGCAGTGCTTCTGCCTTCATCAAGAGGTCGAACCCTCAGTTCGTAAATTACAGCAGCTCTACCCGTCTCTATCAGCTCAGCAATTCGAGGGCCCAAATAGGTTTCCAAGATGCCCAAACAGTTCCCTCGATCTATGTTAACGCCACAAATGTATCCCTTATCTGACAGTTTTTGGAATAAGGTATCTCGTTCTGACTCGAGTCGTTTTACTTCATCTGTAAAATATACAGCAATCGACTTTAGTAGATCTGAGCGTGATGCATCAGGTATGACCATTATTATAAATTTGGCTCTCACATTCTCGAGGCGTGAGTCTAACTTGGCTTACAAATTCTTCTGTTCAATCATTTCCATCAAATACAATATTAAGTCTACTACACGGGTACGAAGTTTCTCAATTTGTACGTTTAATTCTTTCCTAGCCAAAATATCTTTCAATAATTCCATTTTCCTCTTCATCAGCAATTCCTTTGCTTTAATTTCCCCTTCCAAAATATTCTCCCTCATAAGAGCAGCATCCAACTTCTGCTGGCATTCCCTAAAGTTCGTATTTCCTTTATCGACATGCCCCTGAATACGAGATACATCACTCTCTAGCTTTCTAATTCGGCCTGAGAGACTAGCTACATCCCCTTGAACTAGAGGAGCCTTAACATCAGTTTATTTCCCCCGAAACGTTCTATAGCCTTGGCTTTCTTGGCACGCGCGATGGCTTGCCCAGCTTGGTCTTAAGTTGTGCAACCGTCTCATTTAAATCGTTGAACCTTTGTTGTATTTCTCAGAACTCCACATCCTTGGCGGGTGAAGCTATTTGCAAGTGTTCAGCTGTGGCATCCAAAGCAGATAGATTTTTTCGAGCTACCCTCAGCTCATTGTCTTTTTCATTAATTTTTTGTCTCATTCGCTCCAGCTCATTCTTACAATTGTGAAGATCAGATCGAGATCGTCCCTTCGATCTTTCTGATGCCTGAATGCGGTATTGAGCTATGTCAGCCTATTTACCCTTAACCGTCAATGTGTCGACCCGACTTTGAAGCCTCTCAGCGCATTCTGTTACCTCCGCTAGCTCTTTTAGCCCCTTACCTATTTTGACATCTTTCTCTTCGACGTGAAGAGTAAGGATGGAAACAGCCTGGGTCACCTCTACAAGTCTGAAATGTGCCTTTATGTATTGATCTTCAATATTCTCGTTTGCCTCCCTCATCCTATCGAACTGCTCTACAAATTCCCGATTACACTTGAGTACGTCATCCTCACGAGAGCGAGATGAATCTAATTCGACCTGAGGAATATATCAATTTTTAGTAGAATACTATTCAGGAAAATATTTTAATATATATATACTTTATTTTTGAAGATTTAATATGATATCTAACTCTTCATCTTTACCACTTTAATGCATTATCAGATAAACGCTTCATGAGGTTTCTTGCGGAGTATAATGTACATACTTTTGATATGCTACGTTATATGAATAGCGTTGGATTCATACCATGCACCCTACTGGTGTTATTTACATCTATATCCTATTTTCTTGAAAACTTAATGTAGGTATAACACAAAAATCGAAAGACCTATTCCGATCTAACCTGCAGCTCCTCTTGCGCGGAAAGCAAAGCTGTAGAGGTCTCTCTTACCCTGGCAAGTCCAGACTCTAGATCTTTTATTTTGAGACTCATTGCTCTAAGTGCCTGCAAGAGGTTTATAAAACAAAGTCAACCTACAGATGTTTCTTCCCAACACACAATTCAAAAACTCACAAATATTTATACAAACGTAAGTTTCTATCCTACCTTCACACTCTCATCTGGGAGCTCGGCGTCATCCCCTTAGTTGTCGAGCACCGTCTGACGGGAGAAAACATCTAGACTGTCCACGATCCCACCACTTCTGCTTCCTCCTCATCTTCCTCCTCAAAGTAGGTGTCCGCCTTAATGACATCCACCTCCTCCTCAAAATAGCCTTTTAACATCGAGTGATGCCTAGTCTGTCATGCTCCTCAACCATCTCATCCAGATTGGCCCTCGTATCCACCTGTAGCTGGCCAATCGCCACTGCATTAGAAGCCTTCAGCTGCCTAACTTCCTTCTGAGCATCAGTCCTGGATCGAGCTAATTCCTTTTCCAGGTTGATGTTCGCCTTCTTCAGCCTGGATTTTTTTTCCTCAATGCCGAGCCAAATCCCCTTATCAAGATGAGCAACCTACAAAAATTAAATCGATCTCAGCGAATAACTCGAAATGCATTAAACAACTCTTTCCTATAAATATAAACTTACTATCCTGCTCCTATCTTCCTCACCATGGAGAGCCGCCAACCTGGAACTTTCCTCCACCCTTTTAGGGTCATCCACCATAGCAAATTGCCCCTCAGTGACCTTCTCCTCTGACTCCCCTGATGGTTTGACTCTCCTCTTTTTCTCTTTTGCGACCTCACCACTTCCAGTGGTACCAAAGGCCGGCAAAGCCTTTAACATCCGTTTTCTCGAATATTTTTGAGCTATTTTGCTCGACATAATAGGATTCGGTTGAACTGAGCTGCCTGTTCTAGGAGTCTTGGACAAGTTGGTTCGAACCTCCCCACCGCTTACTTGCCTCTTTCCTTCGTCAGCACCCGTCATCGACCTGGTTGACTGAGCATTTCAGATCTTTTTTGACCTGTTATCAACCCTCTTCTTTCTACTTAGGCCGAGTCCCTCCAACAAAAATTTGACCTTAGTCTCCTCCTCCGCAACTTCGTCCAGCAAAGACTTTTTCCTCTCTACTTTAGACTTCACACCTGCAATGCACAACATTTTTATTATCAACTACAATTATCAGTAAAATATAGCAATAATTATATTTATGTATGGCTATACTTACTTTGTTTTATAGATCTAAACCGAAGGTCCAAAGGTTCTTCGTCATCTCTTTGAAGACAATTTCCCTTCACCCATATGACATTGTCATTCTAGGTTCGACATGCTGAGTTCAGATTGAAGAAGCGACGCCGAGTTGTACCCGCACAAATAGATGACCCTCCACTGGTCTTATAATTCTTCATCTCATTAAATAGCAAAACATCCTCAGGGTTTATCCTCCTCATTTTTCCCTCCTTTTCCTACTTTTCATTCAGATGATCACACACGGTTATTACCTCTCACATTTTCCCGTTCAATTGAATCGGACATGCCCCGATTGCATTCATAATCCCCTTCGCCAAATTGGTGAAGGGAAGACTCATCCCAAACTCTAATTGAGATAGGTAACACAAAATGCCCTCTGAGAGGTCACTTCAAACATACCTGTTGAAGTATTCTAATGAGATCGACTCATCTATACCCCTAACTCATTTTTCCACTTCCAAATCTGCCAACAGATAAAAGTACTCTTCCCCCTCCGCTACTGTACAACCCCTAAATTTCCTACTGGCATATTCTACACAATTGCCCCACTTCCTTCCTACAGCCGCCTTAGTTTTATAAAACTTTCTAAAGGAATCAGAACAAGGATGATAAAATACCAATTGGCCAAGAAAACCCAAGAATTTTTCCAATCCCACTTCCCCCTCGCTATCAGAGTCATTCGTCCGACCAGAGGTTGATACCTCGTTAACAGACGAACTACCCATCTCAGCAACAATTTCTACAGGCAAGTTTTTGACCCTACATAAATGCCTTTCACGTATCTATCACTCTTATATATATATAAATCAATCATTTATGTACAACATATATCTTTAACATATCAAGTATATATGGCAACATATGTTGCATACATTTCCAATAGCCTTTAGTATCCGAATGAGAATCTGCAGTAGCGCCAAGCTTGTCCCTCACAATGCTGCTGTATAGCCACCTATGAGATTTAGTATCTTTTGCCCTCTTTAAGAGTTGATCGCCTTCGGATAACTCCTTATCAAATCTTTTAATTTTTCGTCTTTCCCACTTTGTGCTCCCCAAATTTTTAGAAGTTGATAAACGTTTGATTGGAGACGAAGAAGCACTATTTATTTTTTCTCTCTCAAGTGGCTTGCATTTATTGCGCCTAGCACGAACCGTTCTCGATTTCGGAACCGAGGTGCCCTTTCCACTCTCCATGTCAGACATCTTGTACCTTTTTAACAAAACTACATTTCCATCATTACAACTCCTATTTCCATATCTTTTCCTGACCGTCCCACACTCATTTTTTAACATATTTCTCTCTCCTATTTTCATATATTTTCCTAACCTTCCCACACTCATGATGACTCACTCTATATGACTCACTCTATAATTGATGTCTTTTTCTAAACTACACAAGTTTTCAAAATTATTCAAATTATTTGCTAAAAAAGTCTCAAAATAGATTTGCACCTATAGAGGATCCGATTGACTTATATCTATTTTGATACATTCAACAAAAATGTATTATTCATGATAAACACTTTATACAACATCTATCGCAACCCTAATAAGCTGGATGATGTCATTCAGTCGCATCATTCGTCGGTCCTCAGATCTTCGAATTCGATCTCAACTTCAGCAATCAAACCAGCCAACCTTTCTTGATCTACTGAATCCCTTACCAATTCACGAAAGCATACCTTATAAAAATAATGAGCATACTCAAGTTCTCTACTCCATACATCTAATCCTTCGAGCTGACATTCCCTCACTTGTAGCTCACCATCATAACCAAGCGAACCAAAAATCCTCTCTCGTACTTCAGCAATTATTATAGCCAATCGTCCTTTCGCGGCACGACGAATCCTCTGAGATCGAGCCCATACCATCCTATTCCTTTCTCCATTTTATTTACAGATCATCCTACCCGTATTTATATGTTTTGCACACACTTTCCCCTCAAAAATGTGATTTTTACCTTGTATCTCGTAACGAAAAAACCCAGAAGTTTGGAATAAATTATTTGAACTTATCCCCTCACCAATACATACCTTATTTACCATACTCGATCTCATATTACCAAGAGTTGTACATTTATCAACCTGTAGAAACTCGAATTTCCACGATTACATATTTTCTGCAATTTTTCTCCCTTACCTGTTTAAAACAAAAATCATACTTACATCACAATGTAATTGTCAACACATACACATTTCAGTTCATGCATCATAATAATAATGTTCTCATTACTTATAAACTCTTATTTATTGTTCACACCCTTCACAATTCAGTTCGATTTTGAATTTTTTTTCTATATACAGATTATTGAATGACAACTTCTATTCAAATCGAAAATCATTACATTGGATTTGCAGATAACAAATATTTTAGTACATCGATCTTAGGAATACAACGAAATGTTATCCGTCCAATACCAATCTTCAAGTACTTTACAGATAACAAGTTTTTCCCTGTTTGTTAAAAATTACAGGTCATTCAGGCACGCCGAGGTATCAACTCCTCTAGTTCTTCTTGCTTCAGTGATCTTTCACCCAGATGCAAAGCAGGAATTGGAACCAGCAAAGATATTTCCTTGCATGAGTTTGGTTAAAGTCTGGTTGAACTTCAAATAGAAACTATACAAGCAGTAAACTCAGTGCTAGAACAAAATTCTCGAACTTAGAGTCTTCAGAGTGCTAAAACGTGATGGAAATGTAGAAACAGATTCCAAATGGTTATCTTCCTCCTCCACTAACATCATCCCCTCCTCTGAAACTGCCACATCCAAAGAGTTGGTAAAGATGAAGAGGTCCTGACCTTAGAATCCATGGTGATGCAAGAAATCAGCATATCTGCCTCGCAGATACGCTTATCCCTGAATATGAACCCCTAACCCTGTCTTCCACAAGAGTACGGGGATAGGCCAACCGGTCCTCGCCTGTCAAGACGACGACATGAATCCTCCACTTAAAGTAAAATTCCTTCTCAGCTTTAATCGCTTCCTCCTCCAACAAGCCTTAATACGTCGGAGGAATTGGAGCGGGTATCGACATCTCCAAGTAATGGTCACCAAAGTATTTCAACTTTAACCTCAGTATTTCTGACGCAATCCTCTCTTTATGAACCATCCTCCGAGTCTTCACCATTTCAAAAATAACGTCCAAATTTAAGAACAAGTTACGCAAGCAAACACTATTTCAAAGATTTGCTACAGATACTATTTATATAACCCTACATTTATTGTGCAGGTACATTTTCCCAAGCGTCATCATTTATTATAGACGTGACTATTCAATCACAACCGTCACATATATACGCATCCACATCATAATTTAATACCCATCACTTCCCAATATCGCGTAACTTTCATCCAGTCAAATGCCATCATTACTCTGCTTCCAATTTCAAAGTTTTAACACAATCTTTCTCAACCAAAGACACTTGTGACTTCGGTTGTGAAGGGGCGATTATAGGGAGTTATCCCACGATCTTATTCAAAATTAAGTTCACCCAGTTCAAATTATCTCCATCTCAGGCTCACGCTTTTTTAAATACTATCCAGCCGACATTCCAACCAGCCCCAAGAACTGCTCAAGAATGTGGACCGAGCTAAACCCATAAAATATTATCCAGTCAAAGACACCTGTCTTACACGAACTCGTCACTTATTCAGTCAACCGCCACTAACCACATGATTTGGAAAGTGTGTTATAGCATGATGAAGAACTGCGGGGAAGGCCTATATTAAGGAAAAGTTCCAGAAGTGATAGGGACCAGAAAAATTACACAAACTTCTTATTTATGAGATTCAAAGTATTTTTATATTTAGAGATCACTTGAAATAAATATATCCTCCATACGAGGTCGTGGTTTTTAACCTATTCAAAGGTTTTCCATGCTAAAACCATCTGTTTCAGTTCATACTTTCCATTAGAATATTATTACAGGATCATTAGTATGATTGCGAATTCTAAGCTGTTTTGAGCTCACAAAATTTGGCCATTACAAACCTCATAACCGAACTGAACGCCACATGGTTACTTGATTAATTTGTGCTCAAAGTATTATTAGTTTTTTTTTGGTGCTTTCTTAAGAATTAAAAAGGGGGCGATCTTTAGTGTATAACTCTATACAATGTACCTAATAATGCATTTGGGAAGAGTACAAGGTTGATATTTTATTCTTATTCTTGAAGGGGGCCGCTGTCACGCCCCAAAATCCAATAGCCGGTAGCTAGACCAATTACCAAGATTCGAAGGCATGCAGGTCGGGGAATCTAACCGATTTACCCCCACAAACGACCGAGCCATAAACAAGATTAGGCTCAGTCATTCATTATAGCAATATCATCAGAGTAAAATGAATAAAGCGGAAACAAAAGATATATAAATATCAAACTGAAGAATATACAATATCTGATAACATACAACGTCAAATGCTGAGAACGCACAAGAAATACTAAAACCAGAAATAGGAACTGCAGAGGCAACTAGAACCAACAGTTGAAGCTTTTAGTCCAAACAGTAACTACTCCACCTCTGAAAGGGGGAAAAATAGAGAGAGTGAGCAAAACTACAGCTTACTAGATCCCAACAAGGCTAAATAACATACTAATATAACAGTGCAGAGAAATAGGAAAGGTGAATGAGATAAGGATGCTTAAATGATACAGTAACATGAATATGTACCTGTGAAGAATGGAGGAATAGAGGAATAGAGAATAGGAATAGGAATAGGAATAGGAGTACGAATAGGTATAAGAATAGGAATAAGAATAATGTGGAATAAATGCGATGATGTGATGATGCAATATGACATGATATGATATGATATCATGAACTAGGATAATCCCATAATTATTCCAAATGCTGGATGATATGAAATGATCTACTGTAATCCTAATGTTGAATGATTTGATGCAAACCAAGAACTAGGCCTTATAGTTAAAAATGTTGGACTGATCAACCGCTAATGCATAATAACCTTAACGAGGCCTCAGAGGGATACAATGGGTACGATTGTGTTACCAGCTCAACAACGCTGAAAGATTTATCACTTGATCAAGGTACTCCAGGCTTTGCAACCCACGGAGCCAACGTCTAAAATTTATTTTACTTATTCCAAGGAATTACAGCCTCATGGAGGATAAGACGGGTACCAAAGGAAATTGTGTCACACCATCCCACACTCCCGAAGGGTAATAGGAATGATAGTATCCAGCCCGAACTTCACCTACTATTTCTACCAGATGTAGGAATCCATGGTCCTATCAAGGGTCAGCCGATGTAGAGCTTTGTTATGTATCCGACCCCGTTAAGTTAAAAGAATACAAACTCACACTGCAAATAGATCCCATGGATCAAAACAAAATAACTGCCAACACGGCCACCACCACATAGGATTACCCCCCAGCCTTGGAGAAGGGTAAACAATCCTAACACAACAGGCACAACCTGGCTTGCACACACATAAGATAACCACCTGCCTCAGAGGATGGCAAACAATCCTCACATAGATGGAAATAGTGACTTATCAACCAGTCACACATCTAATAACATCAGTCTCAATAAGACTGGAATGCAGCTGCCATGGGCAACCCACAAGAATGCCCCACTAATGCATAACTCCCTAAAAGACAAAGGAAACCTACCCTACATGCCTAACCATAGGAAACATCAATATTGAATCAAAAACTACGACAGAAGGAACAATATGGTCTAAAACCAATCACAAACACCTCAATGCCAAATGCATGCTCTAACTAACACAAGTTAAACTAGCATATAAATTTAGCAATGAAGGGACACTCGCCTGATAATGGATAACGACAAACCCGCCAATCCAAAATCACCAGAACAATAATCCACTTCGATGCCTCAGGTAACAACCCACCAACATAAAATACCCAGCACCTACAAGAAATTACAACTCCAAACCTCTGCAAAACCCCCAATCACAAGCCCTAAAATCAAAAGGGTTCCACCAAGCCAGAAATAAATCAACAACATAGAAAAGGGATAGGGGAGTAACTCACTGGAGAAGTGTCGAGATCAATTCCTTGATGAATCTCGAACGAGGAGTAAGAGAGTGGAGAGGAATTCGAATTGGAGAGTGAGTGTTGAGTGAGAGAGAGAAAATGGGAAAGGAATGGGTAATAAAACCCTAAAGATCCAGCACTCCACTCGAGGTAATCCCAAGGCCATGAATCACGAAGAAAGACCCAACCTGGTCCTTCAAACACGCCTCTGTTCGAATTGAATATCTTTCTATTCAAAGAAAACAAGACAGGAAGAAGTGTATTCGAACAAAAAAGATGTTGTTTGATTAAAATGGAGCAGAAAGGAATCTATTCGAACATAAAAGATGTTGTTCGAATTGATTTGGAATTGGTAGAAATCCACAGAACAGACATCTATTCGAACAGAAGATATTTCTATTCGAACAGAAAGAAACGAGGAATGTATTCGAACAGAGAAAGGTTTGTTAGAATAAAATGGTGCAGAATGAAATGTATTTGAACAGAAGCAAGGTCTGCTCGAATAGAATGGGGCAGAAAGAAACCAGAATACCAAAAAGATTCCTTAAATAGAAAACTGATAGAAACTTAGGAAAAATCCACGAATCCTCCCCTTATCACTCACCACACCATAACCACAACAACAAGAGCGCCAACCCATTCACGGGCACCCAAACACACTCACCTCCTCCGCCAAAACAACTGAAAACACCAAAACCCAGAAAAGGGGAAAAGAACAGAAACTGATAAGATGAATGAAATGCAGATGCAAAAAGTGTAGATGCATGATGAATAATGATAAATTAAATAGAATAAAATAAAATAAAAATCCGGAACACTACATTCTACCATCCTAAATAGAGATTTCGCCCCAAAAATCTACAAAATCCACATACCTCAACCCGAGAACAAATGCGGATAACGACCTCTCACGTTCGCCTCTAACTCCAAAGAAGCCTCAGTACGATTGTGGTGAGTCCACTGAGCCTTCACAGTCGGAATAACCATGCTTCAAAGAATCTTATCCCCTTGGTCCAGAATACACACAGGTATTCACAATCAATCACACGAGTGGGATCCCGTTCATACTTTCTGAGCATCGATACATGAAATACATTGTGAACTCGACTCAGCTATGGCGGCATTGCCAAACGGTAAGCTAACTCTCCAACTCGGGCAAGAATCTCGAAAGGTCCTATAAATCTCGGAGCCAACTTTCCTTTATTACTGAAACAGATCACACCTTTTATCGGGGAAACCTACTGTAAAATATGATCGCCAATCTCAAACTCTAAAGGTCTCCTGCGAATGTCTGCATAACTCTTCTGTCAGCTCTGAGCTGTTCGTAACCGATCTCTGATAATAGTAACTGCTTCAGTAGTCTCACGAGCTAAATCTAGCCCTAGTAAACTCTGCTCACTAACCTCTGCGCAACTCACCAGTTATCTGCACGGTCTGCCATATAAAGCCTCATTAGGTGCCATCCCAATGCTCGACTAAAAACTGTTGTTATATACCAACTCCGCCCCCAAGGTAAGTGCCCGTCCCAGCTACCCTTGAAGTCCAAAACACAAGCCCTAAGCATATCCTCAGGAATCTGGTTCACTCTCTCCATCTGACCATTGGTCTCGGGGTAAAATGCTATGCTGAAATATAATCTGGTATCCATAGCTCACAAGAAACACTTCCAAAAGTTACCGGTAAATCTGGCATCTTGATCTAATACTATAAACACCAGAACCCCGTGTAAACACACTATCTCTCTCACATATAATCTGCTCAGCTCGTTAACCGTCAAAGTCTTACGAACTGGAATAAAATATACCGATTTGGTCAATCGATCCACAATCACCCAAATAGAACCGTGATTCCTCTTCGTCCGCGCTAAACCCGAAATGAAGTCCATCGTCACGTGCTCACATTTCCACTCTAGTATAGGTAAAGGGTTAAGTTGTTTCGCTGGTTTATGATGTTCGGCTTTCACCCGCTGACATGTAAGACATTTGGAAAAAAACTTGGCTATATCTCGCTTTATGTTGTCCCACCAATAATGTCTCTTCAAGTCCTGGTACATCTTCGTACTACCTTGATGAATAGTATACCTCAACCGTGAGCCCCGCTCAAAATCTCATGCTTCAATAACTCTGAATTTGGCATACATAATTTGCCCCTATATCTGATGCTACTATTTGAGCTAACTGTCCAATCTGGCCTTCTAATATCTGAAGCCCAAGACTGTAACTTCATATCCTGCTGCTGAGCTTCTATAATCTGAGAAATCAATGAAGGTTGAACTCTCAAGTTGGCAATAAAACCACCCATACCCTGTGAATATAAACTCAGCCCGGAATCTTCTATGTCACGAAGTAACAACCATTCGCGAATCATCTGACGAGCAAGAAATCCACAAGGCAAGCGGCTCAAAGCGTCAGCCACCATGTTTGCCTTCCCTGGGTAATACTGCAAGTCAACATCATAATCCTTCAAGAATTCCATCCATCGGCGCTACCACATATTTAGCTCTTTCTGGGAGAAAAGGTACCTCAAACTCTTGTGATCCAAAAAGTGCTTGAACCTCTCTCCGTAAAGATAATGTTGCCAAATCTTCAACGCAAATACCACCGCTTCCAACTCAAGGTCATGAGAAGAATAGTTTCTCTCGTGTACCTTAAGTTGCCTAAAAAAATAAGCCACAACCTTCCCTTCTTGCATCAAAACACAACCAAGTCCGCTGAGCGAAGGGTCGCTGTAAGCCATATACTTCTGTCCGCTAGAAGGAACATTAAGAACTGGAGCTGTACTCAACCTCTTTTTCAACTCTGCGAAAACCAAATCACACTTTTTATCTCAAACGAATCGAACATCCTTTTGTGTTAAACGGGTCAACGGAGCTGCAATCCGTAAAATTCCCTCGATAAATCTGCGATAATAACCGGCTAAACCCAGAAAACTACGTATCCCTGTGATGTTAGTCGGCTGAGTCCAATCTGTAACTGCCTCCACCTTCGAAGGATCAGCCGTAATACCATCCTTGGACACCACGTACCCTAGAAACTTCACCTCCTTTTGCCAAAAATTGCACTTCTTAAACTTTGCATATAACTCGTTCTCCTGCATAGTTTGTAAAGCAATCCTCAAATGTTCCTCGTGCCCGGCCTCGATCTTCGAATAAATCAATATGTCGCTCCCGAATACAATGACGAACCGGTCTAGAAAAGTCTAAAAAACCTGGTTTATAAAATTCATAAAAGCAGTGGGCGTGTTTGTCAAGACAAATGGCATAACCTGAAACTCATAATTCCCGTAACATGTCCGAAATGTTGTCTTTTAAATATCACTTCTTGATTCTCAGTTGATGATAACCTGATCTAAAATCAATCTTCGAAAAGAGTTGAGCTCCCCGAAGAAGGTCAAACAAGTCCTCGATCCTAGGTAAGGGATACCTATTCTTGATCGTGACTTTGTTCAGCTCGCGATAGTCAATACAAAGGTGCATAGACCCATTCTTCATTTTAGAAAATAATACTGGAGATGCCCACGGTGAAGTACTCGGTCGGATAATCTTCTGATACATCAACTCAGAAATCTTATCATGCAATTCTTTCAGCTCAACAGGTGTCATATGGTATGGAGCCTTCGAAATCGGACCTATAGCAGGTAAAAGGTCTATACTAAAATCAATCTCTCTCATCAGCGACAAACCGGGAATCTTCTAGAAAACATCAGAAAAGTCACACACTCCCGGAATGGAACTAACATCAACACCAGAGGACCCTTACTCCAAGAATGCCAACAAGCCATCCCCTAACCGCGCAGGTTCCGAACTAGCAAACACAAACCGCTTCTCACCAAGAATACTGAAATTAACTGTCTTCTCAAAGCAGTCTAAAGTAACTCGATGCGTCGATAACCAATCCATACCCAGGATAATGTCAAACTCCTGTATCGGTAGTACCAATAAGTCTGCTGAAAGGACGCGACCGCAAACAATAATTAGGCAATCTCTACAAATATGAGAAATAGAAACCGAAGCATCGAGAGGAGTACCCTCAAAAATCTCATCATGCAACAAGAAAGACTCAAAACCAATTGTGCAAAGAAAAATGTATGATATGAATAAATGCGATGCGCCAGAATCAAAAAGGACTCTAACGGACAAAAAGAAATATGAATCGTACCTTTCACTAGATGTGGAGTAACGCGAGCACCTCGCCTCCCAACCGCGTACATCATCCCCTATCTGTGGCCCTGACCCTGGCCCTGCTGTTGATCCGGGTGCTACTATCTTTGTCTACCCTGAGGGCCTGGAACTATCTGGCTATCCTGAGGACCCTAAAACTGTTGAGTCTGCTGCGGTCTCGGCTGGTGACCAACAGGACCTTAAAATGGTCGCAATGGCCATGGACCTCTGACTGGACTAGGAAAAAACTTCTTAGAGTGCCCTTCCTCCCCGTAGTTCTAACACATACCAAAAGTAAGTTGTCCTCCCCTAACTCTAGCTGGTGCACCCTCAGTAGCGCCCAACTTCTGCCTCTTCAGGCCCGAGATCTCATAATGACTCTGGACTGCCTTACCCTTATCGGGTCCCCGATCTTGTCTCGCTTGGTTCCTCAAGTCCTTGGACTTGCACCCCTTCATATTGTTCTACTCTATCGCCACAACTTTAGATAAAAAATCTCTATACGAACTAGCCCCAGAAGTAATCAAGAACTTCCTAAAATATGGACGAAGACCGTTAAGAAATTTCATCTTACGCTGCTCCTCATCCAGAATAATTAACGGAACATACCAAGAGAGTTCATTGAATCTCTGATCATACTGAGAGATACTCATATCACCCTGCTCAAGCATAGAGAACTCTGAAATGCAGAAGTCCCAGTAACTTTGTAGGAAATACTGCTCAAAGAATCGGTCTTGAAAGGAAGCCCAAAGTATAGGAGTATCCGCAATTATACTCTTAGATGTATCCCACCAATGATCTGCCTCACCCTGCAACAGAAAGGTAGTAAATGTCACCCTCTGATCTTCCAGACACTTTATCGCGTTCAAAGTCTTCTCTATAGACATGAACAATATATCCGCCTCGGAAGGAACTAACGTGCCAGAAAATGTCGGATGTTTGTATTTCTGAAGCTGCTCTAAATAGCTGTAATCTCTGATCGCTGGGCTCCTGGCCTTCTGGAAGTGAGCTATGAAATTCTCCATAAACTATCTCATCTCCACTGAAATACCAGGAACAACTGGAGCAGGTGGAGTACCAGGCTACTCTGGAACTACTGAAGCTGGAGGAATCCCCTGAATAATCGGGACAGAACCCAAACACCCCAGACTGAGCACTGGCTCATTAGCAAGTATACCACTGTACAAACCTTTACGGCCACAGCCCACTGTGTGACCTCTGTCTCTGCCACCTCAAGCCATCTATACAAAAGAAGGTACAAATCTCTGGAAGGGAGGAAAGACGATAAAATACATAAAATCGATAGGAATCGACTCTAACTTCATTTAGAAAGAATTACTCGACATATGACTGCTAGCACAGAGATAAAAATTAACCTTCAACTCGGATACCAAGTCTGTTACGCCCCAAAATGTAATGACCGGTAGCTAGACCAATTAGCAAGATTGAAAGGCATGCAGATTGGGGAATCTAACCGATTCGCCCCCACAAACGACCGAGCCATAAACAAGTTCAGGCTCAGTCATTCACTATAGCAATATCATCAGAGTAAAAAGAATAAAGCAGAAGCAAAAGATATATAAATATCAAACTGAAGAATATACAATATCTTATAACATATAGCATCAAGTGCTGAGAACACACAAGAAATACAAAACCCAGATACAGGAATTGTAGAGGCAACTAGAACCAACAGCTGAAGCTCTCAGCCCAAACAGCAACTACTCCACCTCTGAATGGGGGGAAAATTGCGAGGGTGAGCAAAACCATGGCTCACTAATGCCCAACAAGGCTAAATAACATACTAATATAACAGTGCAGAGAAAGAGTAAAGGTGAATGAGATAAGGATACTTAAAAGCTACAGTAATATGTATATGTACCTGTAAAGAATGGGGAAATATGAATAGGAATAGGAATAGAAATAAGAATAATGAGGAATAGATGTGATGATGTGATTATATGATGATGTAATATTACGTGATATGATATGATATGATGAACAAGGATAATCCCATAATTATTCCAAATGCTGGATGATATGTAATGATCTACTGTAATCTTAATGTTGAATGATTTGATGCTAACCAAGAACTAGACCTTATAGTTATAAATGATGGACTGATCAACCGCTAATGCATAATAACCTTAACGATGCCTCAGAGGGATACAATGGGTACGATTGGGTTACCAGCTTGACCATGTTGAAGGATTTATCACTTGATCAGAGTGTTCTAGGCTTTACAACTAACGGAGCCAACGTCCTAACTTTATTTCACTTATTCTAAAGAATTTTAACCTCACGGAGGATAAGGCGGGGACCAAAGGATGCTGTCTCACGCCATCCCACACTCCCGATGGGTAATAGGTATGATAGTGTCCAGCCCAAACTTCACCTACTATTTCAACCCGATTTAGGAATCCTAGGTTTTATCGAGGGTCAGCCGATGTAGAGCTTTGTTATGTATCCGACCCCGTTAGGTTAAATAAATACAAATTCACACTGCAAATAGATCCCAAGGATCAAAATACAATAACCGCCAACACGGCCAACACCACATAGGATAACACCCCTGCCTGGGAGAAGGGTTAGCAATCCTAACACAACAGCCACAACCTGGCCAGCACACACATAGAATAACCACCTGCCTCAGAGAATGGCTAGCAATCCTAACAAGGATGGATACAGTGACTAATCAGCCAGTCACAATTTCCAACAACATCAGTCTCTACAGACAGGAACACAGCTGCCAAGGACAACTCACACGAATGCCCCACTAATGTATAACTCCGTAAAAGACAAAGGGAACATACCCTACATGCCTAACCATAGTAAACAACATTGTTGAATCAACAACTACAATAAAAGGAACAATATGGTCTAAAAAAAATCACAAACACCTCAATGCCAAATGCATGTTCTAACTAACACAAGTTAAACTAGTATAAAAATTTAGCAATTAAGGGACACTTGCCTGATAAAGGATAGCGACGAACCCGCCAATCCAAAAACTCTAGATCAACAATCCACCTCGACACCACAGGCAACAACCTACCAACATAAATAGCCCAACACCTGCAAGAAATCATAACTCAAAACCTTAATAAAACCCCCAATCACAAACCCTAAAATCACAAGGGTTCCACCAAGCCTCAAACGAATCAACAACAAAGAAAAGGGATAGAGGAGTTACTTACCGGAGAAGTGGCGAGATCAATTCCTTGACGAATCGTAAATGAAGAGCGAGAGAGTGGAGAGGAATTCCAATTGGAGAGTGACTGTTGAGTGAGGGAGAGAATGGGAAAGGAATGAGCAATAAAGCCTTAAAGAACTAGCACTCCACTCGAGGCAATCCCAAGGTCATAACTCGCGAAGAAAGACTCAACCTGGTCGTTCAATCATGCCTCTATTTGAATAGAATATGTTTCTATTCAAACAAAACAAGACATGAAGAAGTGTATTCGAACAAAAAAGATGTTGTTTGAATAAAATGGACTAGAATTGAATCTATTCGAGCAGAAAAGACATTGTTCGAATAGAACTGGAACTGGCGGAAATCCACATAATAGACATCTATTCGAATAGAAGATATTTCTATTCGAGCAGAAAGAGGCAGGGAGGAATGTATTCGAATAGAGTAAGGTTTGCTAGAATAGAATGTGCAGAATGAAATGTATTCGAACATAAGCAAGGTCTGTTTGAATAGAATGGGACAGAAAGAACCCAGAACACCAAAAAGATTCCTCCAATGGAAAACTAATAGAAACTTAGGAAAAATCCACGAATCCTCCCCTGATCACTCACCACACCACAACCACAACAACAACAATGCCAACCCAGTCACGGGCACCCAAACATACTCACCTCCTCCACCAAAACCACCAAAGCCATTGAAACCTAGAAAAGAAGAAAAGCATAGAACCTGATAAGAGGAATGAAATGCAGATGCAGAAAGTGAAGATGCATGATGAATAATGATATGAGTGGATACATGATGAATAATGATAAATAAAATAAAATAAAAATCTGGGACACTACAGCCGCAGGAGGGAAATTCTTCCTTTTAGGCATTTGTTATGGATATTGAAGGACATATTTTATTTCTATTGTCTGAAGTTCATATTTAGGGCTTAAAATCTATCAAATTGCTTGATGTACTTACCAGAAAGAAAAAATAAATTCTAACCACAATTAATGGTGCAAGAAAAATCATGACAAAATAATTCTTCAAATAAAACCAAGGTATCATATTAGTGGCCAAAAAATAGATAAAATCAAGAATCTCGAGAGCAGGGGATATAAATTTGACACCTACTACATCCACAAACCTAAAACTGGTAATCAAGTAGTATAAATGAATAATAAATAACTTGAAATAAAAGATTACCTAAACTTGGAGGAAGTGGTAATGCCCCTTATAAAATTTGGGGTTAAGTCAATTCGAAAGTCGACACCCTTCTTATATTTTTCTATCATTGATGATAGTGGTAGACAGAACCTATAAGTCCTCAAGATTAATTGACATAACTCAAACTGATATAGAGACCACATTGATAACTAAGATTAAAATAAAAATATAACTCTCCCATAATTTTGTAGATGTATTATGGATGAAAGTTTTACGGTCTTAAGTGAGAGTTGTAAAGGATTCAAATTGGTATGTGGAGATTTAAAGTACAATAAGCCACTAAAGTAGAAGATCAAACTTGATTGATTTTTAAAATCAAAACCCAAATAAAAAGCGATGGATAATGCAAGAAAAATCCTATAGAATGAAGGAATCAATAACGTACAAATCCAAAAATAAGGTGGAGGGAGAGATATGGATTTACTTAAAAGATGCAAATAACATTAAAGAAACTTCAAATGCCAAGATCAGTAACATATCTTCAAATCCCCATTTTCACCTGCCCACTTACCTAATAGAGAATGAGAAAGACTTTGGGGAGGGAAAGTAAAAGAAACTCAGAGAATCATAAGCCCTTGAAATAGTTTACATAAGCTCAAACCAGAAATGGGTGCTTTCAATAGGAAAGTTACCTCAAGAAATACCTGCTTTGGATGAATTCAAATTTCTCCAATCACTTTACTATTCAAAATGAAAAGCTCCAGCAATGATTTAGCCATCCTTTTCTCATTTGAAACTGTTTTGAGGAAGAAGAAATGAAACAATTACTTTTTCAACTTTATATCAAATACATTTTCACTCAAAACCTTAAAAAATACTCTTAAATAAAGACATAGATAATAGAAAGAAAAAATATCAATATCCAGATTCATTTGGAGATTCCAGGAAAGTGATGATAGATGGTTCATCAAAAATAACTTACTTCAAATGAATTCCCCTTCAATCTTCATTATGGTAAGGATCATAGGGTGAACTATGCATTTAATCCAAATTTTCATTTTCTTAGAGTAGAGCCTTAAAATCAAATTTAGAGAGACAATCCAAATAGAGAGAAAACCTAAATTAGATAAAAATGTTAATTAAAGAGCAAGAAATAATCATTTTGTTGAACCTTGACATTGTAATATAAAATATGAATGCAATTAGTGATTTATTGTTTAAATTACCACGAAAAGAAACAATACAAAGTAGGTAGAGAGATTACTAACCTCAGCAAAAGTTGCATGGAATTGGAGCAAATTCTTAATAGCCGCTTAATATATAGACTGTGAAAAATAGCATGTAAAATACAATATTAGGCGGCACTTTCTGCAGAATTCAAAAAAGTTTCATTGCCAATAAAAACTGAGATTTATCCAATAGAAACACAAAATAACATTAACATTTTGATATAAAATTTCATTTGCATTCCTTGCATAGAGAAAGAAAGAGATTACCATATGGAGATATGAAGGAGGTTTAGTTATATAAAGCCCACAGATTACCTGTAAATTTCTATGCAATTGAGCTCCAGTGATGCCTTTAAAACTAATTTAGAGACGAGAGTTTCTAATTTATGGCTAAATTGAAAATGGGGTTTGAAAATTTATGAGAAAATTATGGGGGTTCCAGAATTAATGTGGAGAAGATGGGGGTTCTTATTTAATGGAGAAACTATTGTAAGAATTAAGGGAGATGTGACGATTCCTTGGGAGATTACTTGATAATATACTATCTTTTATGACGTTTGGGTTGGAAATACAGATCACCCAAATTATACCAACGCAATTTACTACCTCTTATGGCCTTGGGAGATTACTTGATAATTTACTATCTCTTATGACCTTTGAGGTTGGAAGTAAAGATACAATATTAGTCCTAAAGCCAATCACTCGAAGTTGTACAAACTAAAATTTGAATCTATTTTGCATTGTATGTAGAAATTTTTCTAATCATGGTCAACCTACTACATTTTTAAGGGAAAGGCATCAAATCATCTCAAGCTTATGTCGTGATGAAGAAATGGACTCTTAGTATCGGGGCATCTATTTGTCGTGTGATACCATCTTAATACACAAATAAGGTAGATAAACAACAATTAACTACCATATTTTGGGAGATGTGATGGAAATTATTCCAAGGAATAAAATGGTCAGGGGGAAAAGGAAAAGGAAAAGGAAATTAAACCATAAATAATGAGGACTATAGAAAGAAAAAAGTGTGGTACCCAATATTGCATTCCATGAATCCTCATGGCTAACTTCCACACTATATGGAATCTACAATTTCAAGCATCTTTGGAACAAATTATACAATTTTATAATTATTGGATGTACCATAATGCCATGATGATTGTATTATATAAGCATTTTGTCTCTACTACAAAGAAGAATTATGTAAGTACACAAATACATGAGAATCTCTATTTCATCAGCATAAATATTTAGGCAGTATAAACAGATACCTGGAAACAAATTTTAAGATAAATTATAGTTAAACAGATGTCTACACAATTTACAACTTGATTGAGGAAATGAGCATGCAATACAATTAATCTAGCCAAAAAGAAACAAAATCTAAAGAATGAAATGTGGAAATCATAACAAAAACCCACATTTTGATCTCAAAAACTTTGAAAAGTGTCCCCGCCTTAATTCAATAGGTTTACATAACTTTTGCAAGACCAATTTTATTAATCCGTCAATGTGTATAGCTTCAATAGATAGGTTTTTTACCTTTAATTAATTAAAGTTTCAGTTGAAAAAGATGAAGCAAACTGAAATGCGCTATAGTGGAGGAATTTTAAGAGTTTGGTTTCAGTTAATTTAGAGCTTAATGCTTTGAAGTAATAGATAGAGACACAAGCTACATTTTACTTATCACTCTCTTCCACTTCAAACTTATGAGGTTAGTACTCGCATCAGTTAATTCAATCATGCTTGTACAGATGTAGTTGATTCAGAAAAAAAAACTAAAAACCTATGTACTAATTCCTCTAAGAGGTAAAGATGTCATCTGCACATTGAAATAAATAGTTAACATGACATTTACAGTATGCTTAGGAAAAAAAATTGAACTTGGAATATATGAAAATTGAATTGAGCAATTGATGGAGGGATATTCTAATATAAAATACCACCGCTGGTCATGGAGCTCAAATGAGTATATGACAGTAGGCCATGGAGGCGGAATTACTTAATACTTAACTGAAAGCTAAAGATTGAGATATTAGAAATCCATGAACTTCATTACCAAAAACATCTATCCATAAACTATGTACAAAAATTGATATGTTATCACTAAGATTGTTTAATCAAAAAATCACATTGATTAGTCAATTGTGTTACTCTAGAGAATGAAAATTGTAAATATATTGGAATAATAAAAAATCGTAATAGCATATCTGGAATCACGTTGACCAGTCCACGCTAACTTCTTTATTTTCTCCATATGATTGCCCTCTTTCTTAATTGAATCATTTGAGGGAAAAAACCTAATAAATCTAATGGAGGAAAGAAAAATCTAAAGTACTAAGCACAACTAATTTTAAATATTACCTCTGGTGAGATCTGGCCATTAAATTAGACAGTTTTCTTTGGGGTCCATGATTTTTGAGAAAATACCCCAAGATTGCCTAAAATCTTCTCTCCCAGATATCAACACCAAAAATATAAGTGTTCATCATCAAATTAAAACCAAAATCCTATACAGAAATCCTAGAAAATCACACTCGAAACAGGCAACACTTTTTTATTTATTGTTCCTAAAAGGCCAAAGATAATTACCTCATTCCACCAAATCTTAGAGTAACCAATTATTCCCATATTTTTTTATGTTTCATTTAGCTCCATCTGCAGACCTCGCGAGCTTCCTCCTTTTCCTTGAAATCTACTGTAAAACCACAAAACAAAAATATGAAGGGCATTCTTATTAAATTGGGGGAAGTAGAAGTATGGATTTACACCAAATACATAAGGGTCCATCAACTTACCTCTAGTATGGAATATGATATTGACTAAGCCATCTACCATTCAATCTCGTCAACTGGTTCGCCTGGAAGAAAAAGAATACAAAACACCAAAAAAAAACTCAAAACTGTATTTTGTGTATGTGAAGATATACACATATTTAGTTTGAACATTCTCCTCTATAGTATTGTTTCAGTTTCATATTCTTTGAAAATACATTGATAAGAAGAACATTCATAGCAGTGTATTTGAATCATCAAATAAAACGTGAGACATGGCAAAGAAAATGGAAGAGAGAGCTTAGAAGTGACATCGAAAGCTCAAAAAAAAAATGTTTACCCAAAAGTTGAAGCCCTAATTTGGTGAAGTCGAAGTAGGCTCAATGATATGGAGATGGAAATTATTACAAATATATATCCTTCTTGTTAGAGATTTATGTTAGGCTTGATACAAAGTTCAATTGGTGTTAGAGAGAGAGAGAGAGGGTCAACAAAAAGTAGACGATTCAGTTATAGGTATGCATTTTCCCTGAATTAATGGTACAATTAGTAAGATAGAAATTGATGTCATCATTTCTATGGGATAGAAAGTGATGCTTCTTTGGTACAAAATGGGAAGAGACGGTTTGAGGGAAAGGGAAGAGTTGTTCAAGGAGTTAATAAATTCTCCTAAACTCATTTAACTAAGTTACCTTTTAAGTGTTAAATTATTACTTCGATATGTCATAAAGGGTTATAACATACTATTCTTTTAATGCTTGCACGCCACGTAGGACAAACAATGCCACATAGGACAATCGGGACAAACATTGCCGCGCAGGACAATCCATGCCACGTAGGACAAGACTGAGATTTATCATATATATATATACCTTTGCTTATTCATGTGCAAATGTCTTTCTCCCAGTCCTAGGGTGACAAGTGAGATTAGCCCGATTATCACAATTTATTTGTGCTATTGCCTATAAAATAGCAGCCAAATTTTAGAAGGTGCCAAATTATATAAAATGAAAAATATAATAGTAGAACAAATCATACTTGTGCCTTTTTTAGACCCCAATATCTTACTAAATTTGGTCACTGGTTTGGCTCCATACGTGGGGGAGGGGGGGCAAGACGCTCCTCACTGGAACATTTATATTATCCTAATAAATTCAAAGCAAAAATTATGATAATTTAAAATTTTGAATAATCAAGTTATACAATTTGAAAATGCTTAACTATGTATATTAACTACTACCTTTATTCATTTTCAAACCCCATCAGGAGACGTATTACTTGCCATCTTCCAAGATAGCGTTATCAATGGGGACATTGCTATATTCCGTGCAAGGTTTCCCAAAATAAAATATATTGATGTTAATTAATTGGGGTATTCAGGTGTTTGAAAAAATACTGAGGTGCTAGTTGCCCAAAAAATAAATCTATCTCATATAGAAAATTTGGATATGCGTAAAGAAACAAATATATATCCAAGACAATACAAATTGACCCAGATGAGATATCAACTTGGGTTTATTACGTCCAAGTGGTTGGCAATCTTCATTCCACTCCAAGATCTTGATTTTTCCATTATCCCACTCGCTTCATGGTTTCGCATACTATCTTTGATTCTTACTAGTCTTATTACAAGACGAGGAACCCTCAATACTATCTATTAATTGTCTGAGATAAGCAAAGAATAACATAGTCAAGGATTAAACATAAATTTATGGAACAAGATTCTCATGCTCACTATATCATTTTTTATATAAGTTACAAAAATATAATTACATATATACCTACGGCATTGTCAGTCTCAAGAGGTTCAACGCTTTTAATAACCAAATCTTCATCTTCCTCATCTTCACTCGAATATTCGCCCTTTAGTTGAAAAAGTGGCCTATATTCTTCCTCGGCCAATTTCTTATTGCCATTTTTTCTCCCATTTGGTTTGTTTTTCTTTTGATGACACAAACTCATTCCAATAGCAATCCTATGCAGCCCAAAGTATCCATTTTAGTATTGTTTTCTTCTATCCATTTTAGTCGAACCATATCGTATGTTATGACATCTTTCATACACTTATGAGTACGTTTATTTGTCATGATAGACCTGTAAAATATAATACAAGCACCAAGATAGTTTGTTTAAATAAATATTTTAAATATTTGATCCGCCCTACATGATTACAACCCCATAAAGCTTAAGTGAAGTATTAGAATTGAAGTAAATCCAAATTTATAGACTATGAGGGTATATGTCTAATTTATCGAGTTCAAAATAATCCCAAAGCTACAGGCAGCTCACTAAAGGAAAATATACACTTACCAGTGAAAGACTATCCAGTGAGACCCAGAGTCAAAACCATAGGAATTGAGACTCTGAGGTAATCCCAATCTGCCAAGTTACCTCCTGTCCAAACTACCCCGGACCCTTGACTTCCAAGAAAGAACGCTCTTGACAAAACAAATGGCCGGTCTTTTCCAAACCAATGCTTTAAAATCCCATCAGCAATAGCCATGTGAAAGTAGTAGCCATAAGAATTATGTAGCTCTCAGTGTTTTATACATCCATAAAGTAGAGCATCTCAAGGCATAGTCACCTGGTTCATCATGAATTTAGTTAGCAACTTGTCATTTAATTTACTTTTAAGAAGAAGGTTTACATCTATATATATCATAAAACATGTAAAACTTATACTTAAAATTGATTCTTGAGGAAAAATGTGCTAGAATGTTAGTGTTCATCATCTCTTTCATACATACTTGTATTCACGAAATTTTTATTACTATGAATTGAAACAAAAGCAACATACAAAAAATAATAACTTCTGTTAGAGTACTTATAGTTATTATAATATGAGCTGACATGTCAATATTTTTGAAACTCCTTACAGTATTTGGGTGTTTTTAGCTAAACATAAAATATGAACCTTTTTTTTTTCATTTGCTATTGGTGTAATCGACGAACACTTGATATGTGGCGTATAGCCTAAATCTGGCTAGTCAAGTCATGATATTGATCGTTTATGCAACTGAGCAAGCATATAATTGCAAGGAACATGAAAGATAACAATGAATTTACAGCGGTTCACCGCTAAAGGCAACATCCACACTCAGAGAACAAGCTCTTAATTTTAGTACATACAAGAATGCTTCTACCACTTTACCCAAACTCTTCACCATCATCTAAATATAACCTAGGTTTTCTCCTTGATATTGTTGTAGAATTAAAACCTTCTCTATTGACTTATATGAATGGAAATATAGGTGACATGCATCAAGTGCTATCCTGAGGCAAGATCAACGGAACTCAACAATCTATGAGAACCAATAGAAATTAGCAATCCAAGAATACCAACAAAAATTAGTCATTTAAGAGCACCAAAAGAAGTCAGCAATCGAAGAACACCAACAGATAGCAGCAGAGATTAATTAATTATTGTATTGATAAAAGAACATGCAAACTTTATGGCAAACGTCTCAATAGTTTCCTTTATCAATACAAAGCACAAGTCAAGTGAAATATTCAGTAAAGTAGGATTTTACAGTTTAATTTACACACACACACGGCTGAATAACCTTTAAAAAAAGACTTAATTTCAACATATTTTTACCAAAACCAACTCAAAAACTATCCATACAGGGATTCAGCAAAATCAAATCATTCAGAGAGAGTACATCAAAGAGTACCTGAGAGTGGATGATTAATTTTTCTTACAAATCGTGTACTCTGGAGCAAATAGTGAGAGGCTGATGAGCAATGGAGATGAAACCATAGAAACAGAAACTTAAAAGAGAGAGGTACCTGCTAATGACCAATTGAAATCAACAACTCTGAGAACTTGAACTGATGGATTGAAATCAGCAACTCAGACTACAACACAGCAATTGAAATCATATTCTAAATACCCAAATTTATTGGATAGAAACTATAACCAAATTGAGATTAAAGATCGAGGAGAAAATAGGTGAAGGTGGTAAAGGATGTGAAGGAGGTGAAGTTTTCATTTTTGTGAGATTAGTAACAAGTCAAGGAGAGAAGAGAAAGAGGAGAGAACAAAGTATTATATCTTCTAATTTCGCTTCGTACTACAGCGGGAAACAGTCGAGGGGGCTAAAACATTTGCGCGTTCTTGCCGCAGATTTGTGTATTTACTAACGGGTTTTTTTTTATCCCAAACCCTTAACTGTAATATTTGTTTTGGTAGATAAACCTTTGGCCACTGCAATAGGTTATTAGCCACAATAAAGCTTGTGGTACTTTGTCACTAATAAAATAGTGACAAAAACTAAAAGCTATAAGTGGCCATTGCCCCTTTTTTTATAGTGCATTCAAACTCCAATTAGAGAAAAAAAAATTACCAATTTGAAATTTGGAAAGTGAGGTTTGTATGTAATAAGAGTTGAAAGAGAGGGTGGAAGCAATAATGTTTATCAATTTACCTTTAAAAATTGGGGTTTGTGAAAGATAGGGCTTAACATCACTGAGTGATAGATGAAAATGAATTTAGGTTTTAGATTTATTGTTTTTGATCTGGAATTGAGGCTTTGCGCAGTCTCAGAGAGGTAAGGAGATGGATTGTGTTTGGAATACGTGAAAGAGATTGAGTTGAGTTAAAATTGATGTTTGTCATTACTCTAGAGGCCTACCCCTCAATCTTATCTAAATCGAGCTATCTCCAGTTTGAACTACATCTATGTCAGACTCGCGTATTTTCCACATAACTTCTCCAGTCAACCTTACTACATACTCCAAGAACTGATAAAAAATATGGGTCGAGCTCAAACCGTAAAACCTGAACAAGTCAAAGCCACCTGTCTCTTTCAAACTTAGCAGTTACTCAGCCAACCGCCACTAACCACATTGTTCGGAGAATGTGCTCCAACATGATAAATAACTGCGGAAAATGCATATATAAAGAAAATGTTCCAGAAGAGACAAGGACAAGAAAATTACAGGGGATATTACCAAGAAAATTATATTTTCAAGATTCTCCAAAACTTCAAACTTCTTATTCACAAGATCTAACATTTCTAAGTCTAGAGATCACTTGTAATAAGATATCAGCCTCAAGCAATAAACGTAACTATTACAAAAATCCTCAACCCGAGGTCATGGTTTTTAACATATTCATTGATTTTCCATGCAAAATACCTGTGTCATTTCTTATTTTCAATTAGATTTTGTTACAAGTACATTGGTGTAAGAGCTAATTCTAGTCTACTTCGAGCTCACAGAATTAGGCCATTATATTTGGCGCCGTCTGGGGAAAAGAAATCCTTTCCACGATATCCTAAGGCATTTAATTACTATATTACAAATTTCAATCATGGTCACATCTAGGCGACCAGCTTCTGGAATCCAGCTTGATCTCTCAGTTGGGCCGAAATAGTTTACAGAGCTATGTGCAAATCACAATACTGAAATAGAGAAATGCAACGAGCTCGATCAATAATTAACTCTCAGCCGAGAGCTCCATGAGAAGGAGCTCAACGCCGAACGATAATCTCGTTTGATAGTACTCAAATGACGTGAAGATCAAATGATAGCAATACAGACTGCCTTGCAAGCTCTGCAGAACACTCAGTAGGCTCCTCCAATGCGAGATCGCAATCAGGTGCTAGAAGCCTCTTGGGTCTCTGCGCGGGAAAGATTGAGACCTCAAAAATCCACCACCAAAGCTATATCCATAAATATTTAGAATGAAACTCAACCTTCTATTCATTTGGGGGGAGAGATTCAGTCTGAGATCATCTGAGGTCACCGATGTTCTATACGTCTAGAGGAAGAACAGAGACCTCAGCCTCGAGTTCTTGCTTGAGATCGTTTGAGTGAAGGTACTGTTACTCATAATCCGCAACCTCTTCGTCAAGCCACTCAATCAACCCGTCACTATGTCGCACAAGAACATTTAGACCAGGGTATTAAGAAGCTGATCAAACCACAAGACCTAGGCACTACTGACGACCTTACCAAGTTCCAAGGAAGTCATATTGCCAAAGAACTATTTGATATGGATATTCCAAAAGGCTTCCATACTCTGAAAATTCGCAAATACAAGGGTGCCGATCCATAGGAGCACATTCAGCAATACCGTGATTCATTGGGCTTGTACTCCAATCTCAACTACATTCTCTGTCGTCTATTTTCCATAAGTCTACAAGAGGAACCGCTCCGATGGTTCCACTCTCAACCTGAAGACTCCATATACACATTTGACTAATTGCAGAAACAATTCATCAAGATGTATGCTCACAATAAAGACAAAGAAGAAAATTTATATTCTCTTATCAGTCTTAAACAGTCGCACAAAGAGAAGCTCAAGGCATTTGCAATAAAGTTCTTAGAGCTCACACTTAAAGTGGGCAATCTCGATCAGAAAATAGTTGCTACTGCTTTTACCAACGCGCTCCAACTTGACTGCAAAGCCAAAGAAAACCTCTTCCTCAACAATCCTTCAACATTGGACTATATGATAACCAAGGTTAATAGTTACGTCGTCCTAAAAAGGATGATGCCTGAAAGACATAAATCTACTAAATTTGTCCAAGCCACGAAAGGTCCATCTATAGATCAAGACACTGAACCGACGGAGGGTTAAGGTGACCTGAAGTACGCCAAGGGAAACACCGGCAACCCTCAGAAACATGGATTACAAGTCAAACCCGTCCTCCCAAAAATAAATGTTCGAATCACCACAATTTTTCCAATCCTCTCAGAGGATAAGCTTTACCATCTATCCCGACTATTGGAGCCAATCGAGAGCCGACCATACTACATGCATCACATGGTAGACCATCATTATGCTGACAATTGCTATGCTTTATAGAGGTTGCTCAAGTACATATTAAAGGAGGGACGGATGTTTGAATATATTGTCGACCTAGATTCATACATGGATGGCAGCTACAAGAAGCAGCTCAAAATAATCCAGGCTGAAGATAAAGCTGAGGAGAAGCATCTCTACCATATGCACTACAACAACATGATCGAGATTAATTAGATCACCAACTCTAGCAGATTCAAGCACATGAGGTTATTCGAATGCTGCGATCTCAAACCATAAGACAAAGAGTCCAAACTTCTGCATAAATCGAGCAATCGCCAGCTCGGGATATCATTCAATGATTGCGATACTAGCCATGTTAAATTTCTACATCATGATGTATTAGTCATAATGCTCAAGATGAAGAAGTTTGTCATGCACACGATGATGATCGACTCAGGCAGCGGTATTGAGATTCTCTTTCAGAGCATTATCGACCAAATGGGTTTAGTCAATCAAGTCATTTAAAGTGACATTGATATTAGTGGATTCAATGGTTCTAAAGAAGAACGACTAGGGAAGATCATCTTACCTATTACCGCAGGACCAGCTACGATCGACGTTATCTTCTATGTGATCAATGCAAATTCTTGTTATCTCGAGATTATGGGCCGTTGCTGAATTCATAACATGGAAGCAATCACTTTTACCTATCAACAAGCACTCTGCTTAAAACACAATGATGGTATCTATGAGATCAGGGGTAGTCAAAAGCTTTCTTGAGCTTGCGAAAATACCATCTCTGTAATTCTAGATACCACTTACAGGTATGCTGTACAGCAATTACAATAAGCTGATCACTCCAATGATCAGCCTTCCATGGAGGAGCCAGCCGAATACATCAACCTTGATGGACCTAGCAGATGTACATTTATCGGTATTAAGCTGGTTCAACATGAAAGAGATGCTCTCATTCAGTTCTTATGATTGAATCGAGATGTTTTTGAGTGGTCTTTCGATGAGATGCCTGGGGTCGATTAAGCCTAGGCATGTCACAAATTAGCCATCAACATCAGCGCCATGGTAGTCAAATAGAAATAGCGACGCCTATCACCGTGACTTCGAGATGAAGTTAACATGAAGATCGAGAAATTGATTAAAGTGGAATTTATTTGAGAAGCCAAGTATCCAGATTGGATGTCCAACATCATCGTTGTCCCAAAGAAGAATGGAAAAGTCCAAGTTTGTGTAGATTTCACCGATCTCAATAAACATACTCCAAAGAACAGTTTCCCTCTTCCCAACATTCATCAGATCCTTGATTCTACTGTAGGTCATGAACTCCTATCTATGATGGACGCTGCTACGTGATACAATCAGATTCCACTCTTGGATGAAGATCAAGAAAAGACCACTTTCATCACTGAAAGAGGACTTTACTGCTATAAAGTCATGCCCTTCAAGCTCAATAACGTAGGTATAACTTATCAACAATTGATGACTAATAAGTTCAAAGCACATCTTGGGAAAGTTGTGGAAGTCTATATTGACGATCTCTTGTGCAAGAGCGTACAGGCCATCAACATAATATTCAACATTCTTCGATCTAATAGGATGCGTCTCAATCTTGATAAGTGTCAATTCAGACTACATTCATGTCAATTTTAAGGCCACCTCATCAACAAGAAGGGGATTGAGGCCGATCGAGATCACATTCGGGATCTTCTCGACATGCCATCTCCGAAAACGATGAAAAACGCTTAGAAACTTGCCGGCAAGATTGTCGCTATTAACCATTTCATTTCAAAATCTTCAGACCGCTGTCATTGGCTATTCCTATTGCTCCTCGGTTTTACCAAATGAGAAAAATTTTATGCAAATACAGAGATTCAATGGACATCAGAATGCGAGGCAGCTTTTCAGGATGTCAAAATATATTTGGGGAAGTCTCCTATCGTGAGCACCCCAATAAATAATGAGGAACTGATTATCTACCAAGCAGTTACAGATAATTTACTTCGCTTGGTCCTCATTCGACTTAAAGGAAAAATTGAGAAACCAGTCTACTTCATCAGTAAAACCCTCAATCTAGCAAAAACAAGGTACTCCAAAATTAAGAAACTTCTTGTCACTCTTGTTTATACTTCATAGAAACTCAGGCACTATATCCAAGCTCATTCAGTCAAAGTCATGACGAACTACCCACTTTGAGAGGTTTTCTCCAAGAAAAAAAAATCAAGGAGAGCACAACAATGGTCAATCAGTTTGGGAGAACATGATATTAAGTTCGAATAACGTCTTTCCGAAAAGGGGCAGGCCATTGCCAATTTCCACGCAGATTTTCCAATGGAAAATCCCGAATGGGAGGAGCAAGATCCTGACCTTTCAGAGGAAGGTAAAGAAGATCCACACCCTTAAGAATATGACGAGCGAGCTAAATGGGCTATGAAGAAAGGGTTGAAACTTCTTACAGATGGATCAGCAGGACCTGCAGGGTCAGGAATTGGAATCGTATTGATTACCCCTTTCAGCGATAGAATTGGGAAATCATTCCCATTAGATTTTGAGGCCTCAAACAATGTCACCGAGTACGAAGGTCTCATTTATGGACTCGATCTCGCTTTCGAGCTCGGCGCCCCCGAACTCTTAGTTTATACAGATTCATTACTCATCGTTCACCATTACTTTAAGCAATATAAGAAGAATGGCAAGATGATTAATTACGCAGCCCTCGTTGCTGATAGGATGAGCATGTTCGCACAAGTAACTCTCGATTATCATCCTCGAGGAGAAAATAGAGACGGCAATTCCTTGGCATATCTAGCCGGGGTTTTAGGTACAGAAGCTCGATATCTCCAGATCGAAGTGATTTCAACCCCTAGCATTGATCGCATTTTTGTATGCACGATTAACACTAGGGGTGATAAAGGGGGAGACGACGATTGGCAAAGCCTTTCTTAGTTTATCTCTGTATTAATAACAAATATGAAGGAACACTTCTAGCAGATCCGTTGGAGTGCCGACAGCTGATAGACAACTCAATGCACTACACTAATTAAAATGGTACCTTATACAGCCGTTCAGTCACGGTGCCTTACCTTAAGTGCCTCTCAAAATAGAAAGCGGACGAGATGCTTCGTGATTTACATGAAAGGACTTGCGACTCCTATGCCGCAGATCGGTCACTGGTAAATAGGGCCATTGTACAAGGAGTATTCAGGCCTAGCATGCACAAGCATGCAGATGAGTACTCACATGAATGTTACTCGTGTCAGCGACATGGGAAAATTATCTGCACCCCTGCACTCAAACTCCATGTAAGCAAGGTGTTTTTACCATACAAAAGATAGGCACTCGATCTTGTCGGCAAATTTCCTAAATTTTCCATGTAACCGCCACCACCTACTCATTGCTACCGATTATTTTAGTAAATGGGTAGAGCGATTCCACTTTGTCGTACCAGAGAAGAATAAGTCATCTCTTTTATCTGGGAACACATCATCACTCGATTTGGGTGCCCTTACTTAATTTGTATTGATAACGGGCCCCAATTTATTGGAAAAAAAGTCATAGCTTATCTCAACCGGCACAACATCATTCACTCATCATCCAATCCCTACTGTCCTCAAGGCAATGGCCAAGCCGAAATTACCAACAAAACTATCTTGGATAGAATCAAGAAAAGGCTACACTCTCAAAAAAAGGGAATTGGGTTCGGGAACTTTCTCATGTCTTATAGGCATATCATACCATTCTACGTCAGTCGATAGGCTATACTCCCTTCCTCCATGCCAATGCCACCGAGGCCGGCATTCCCTTCGAATACTATCATCCAGTCAAAGATCACGAGCTAACTGCTAAGGAAAATGAGTTCGAATTGGCTTGCAACCTCAATTAGATCGATGAAACTAGGGAATGCGCCGTCGCTAATCTAGGTCGATATCACCATATGCTGGCCAGTTTGTACAACAAATAAGTCAGAAGCCGTACATTCCAATTCAATGATCTCATCCTAAGAGAAATACCTCAACAACGCAAAGAACCTCATGTTGGGAAACAAGCAGACAATTGGGAGGGCCTATTCCTTATCACTAGCCTCTCAGGCCTGGGATTATATTACCTCGTGACATAGGAGGGAATCTGCATTTCGATTCCTTGGAACCCTAGGCGATTGAAATGATACTATCGCTAAGTCCCTTACTACTCTATTTCAGTTTCCCCTTTTTTTTTATTCTAGAAGTAAGATTTCCATCTCTATTCAATGGACATTCTTTTTCGGAATTCAATGAACTTACAAGTTTTTCAACCATAAATATCTCTACTTCGTAGACAATACATAGATTAAAACATAGATGATACTAGCTTTCTATCGACATCATACCAGTTAAATCAAGGATAACACTTGGTTTGGCTGACTCTACTAAATGTTTTGAGATTAAAACAAAGCTAGCACTTGTTTTTAATAGAGGGACTTTACCTTAAATATGATAAAGCAAAGGTAAAACTAGCTTTCATCTCTTTTAGTATGTCTGAGGCATCATACCAGTTAAATCAATAATAACACTTAGTTTGAATGACTCTACTAAATCTTCTGAGATTAAAATAAGGTAGCACTTATTTTCAATCGAAGGACTCTGTCAGACATAAGATAAAGCAAAGGTAAAACTAGCTTTCATCTCTTTCATTATATCTACGACATTCTATAAGTTAAATTCAGGTTACGCGTGGTTTGTTTGACAATACTCAACTCCGAGATAAAAACAAAGGTGATACTAGCTTTCAATCGAAGAGCTCAACTAGATATAAGATAAAATAAAGGTAAAACTAGCTTTCATCTCTCAATATGTCTGCAAAATATATTATTTATTTTTTAGGTTTACATACAACTACTATAATGGATTTTGTTCTGCTGTTGGGATGTTATCTACGTTTTCCCCTATAATAGGAGGTCAACTAGCCATAAATTCTCGAGTTTGAGTAATCATAATAATCCTACCCTGCTCTATCAATTCTGCAGGCCAAAGGCCCAGATCTGTCGCCATGGAGCTCGTACAATCTCCTTGATATATATCAACCTTGTAAATATATCTCTTTTCTAAGAAACAGTCATACAAGGTATCTCTCTCTAACTCCAGTATTTTTACCATTTCTACAAACTAAGTAATCACCGCCCTCAGCAATTCTGAATACGAGGCCTCAGTTACAACTAAGTGAGAGAAAGTCATTCACGACCTCTGAGGGCAATCTTCTAACCTCTTGTACCTTACTTTTAGCCTCACCATTGTCACGCCCAAAAAACCAGTAATCGGTAGCTAGACAAATTACTAGATCTGAAGCTGTGCAGGTCGGGGAATCCACAGATTCGCCACACCAACAACCGAGCCGTAGACAAATTCTGGCCCAGTCATTCAGAATAGTATCACAACAGAGTAATAAGGAAATATAAACAATGGAAGACTAAGATAAAAGAATCTAAACATGAGATTCTATAAACCTCTACGCAGCAAGCCCGACCGCAATAACTGGAGAATGAGCCTCCAACTCAGCTCCTTAAGGATTACGACATCAGCAGCTAAAACCTGAAGCAACCTGCCACTGAATGGGGGATACGTGAGTGATCAACAACGAGCTCACTAACACCCAAGAATAGCTAAACGATTATACTAACCAATGAGATGGATAAAAAACATTAATGATAATATGATATAATAATATCTAACGAGAACCAATGTATATATATAAATTTATACAGGATGACTAATAGGTATACGTATATATACTAACTCTAATAAATCTATTTATAATTATAGCTCGTGCAAAGGAGTGTTAAGCCTACACTCCAGTCACAAGGACCAATAACTACACTCTAATCACTACCGTGGCTCTCAGCGCCACGCGCAACTAATCTATCTCAGAGATACAATCACACATAAGGGTGAACAACCCTCAGCCAACTACAAACCAACCGGGTTATCCAAACCCCAACCAGGCGTCATCCTGAAGCAATCACAAGCCGAACGAGATCGCCCACAACAAGATACCAGCCTGAAGCTCACAACAACCAACCAGACTAATTAACCTAATAACTTAAATAGATACGGAAGAGAGAGGAATAGATACAGAGAGGATAGGAAATACAGAAAGGAGAAAAGTCTAATTACACCGTAATCAATTAAGAGAAGAGGAATTTAAGATAAGAGTAGAGGAATATGATGATCTAGGATAATCCCATAATTATCCCAATACAATGATATGTTATGATGATGATATGATGGAGTGAGATATTCCCATAATTATCCCGAGTGTAGAAGATTCTATATTAAACATAATGCAGAAATTTTTAAGGATTTCTCTCAAAAGAACCTACGAATAAAGAAGTATGCGGAGATTCAATGATATGCTTGATGATGATGATGATGATGATGCAAAATGATTTATGATGATGTGGGATAGTCCCATACCTTTCAAATGCAATGATTTAGCGATGTCAACCCAAAGGGGCTAGCCCCCAAGACTAAAGTGGGCTAACAACGGTTGAAAAAGGATTTACCTTACCAGATATAGCTGGATACGAGGGTACGATTTACTGCACAAGCTCGACCAGACTAAAAGATAATAACATAGGTATTCCAACCTCGCCTGAGGAGTCTGGGCACCAGGAACTAGCATCCAACCATGTCTCTCCTCTCGGGATGAGACTGGGCACCAGGAGAACTATTCCAGCCATAACTTCAGCGGCAGGAGAAGACTGGGCACCAGGAAGTAGTATCCAACCATGTCTCTCTTAGTATGGCGAGACTGGGCACCAGGAAAGCTAATCCAACCATATCTTCACCTCAAAAACTTTAACCCGATCTAGGGATCCTATCAACCTATCGGGGGGCCAGCCGATGCGGAGTTGTTTATGTATCCAATTGCAGTAAGATAAGGAGAGAATATATTATCGATGGATGTGAGCATGATCCTAGAGACTGAAGCACAACTGTTGCTAACACAGCCAGTACATAATAGGATAACCACCTGCATGAGATCGTGGCAACCAAAACTAACACAGATGCCCTTCTCTGACTTAGTTATACCATCTAAACTGAGATGAAACTGCAACTTAACCGTTATGACATCTAAGCAACATTAGTCTCAAAGATTCCTCAAAGAAATATGATTACCATCAAGTACAACCGTACTCTAGCTGTCAACACAGACTAGTACTCATATGGGGTGACATACAAGTGTCCAACAAGTAGTCCACAATCCATATTAACAGAATTGCTTCACAATCCTCCTAATCATGTACATGAGCCACAAGCAAGGATGTATAGGAACTGGATTCAATAGAAGGTTTCAGCCGCATTCCAACATCTTGGGTGACGTACAACTTCATAAACCACCTGCCTCAGCCGCGGATCATACTGGGCCATGCTGTCTCACTGCCTCCAAGATGACGGAGGGGAACACAGCCCTAATAGCCTCATTACAGGGAAAAAAGGCTTACGAGTAAGCTCTATCAGCTCTAAGAATCATGAGGACAATAAGTATCACAACACAATAAGCAAACAACCCTAAGGCAAACTATCAGAAGTTCAACATCCATAACCAACCACCACGGACAAGCCGTCTGCTCACCATCAACAACTAACAGTCCAGGAGATACCACACTCCCACATGGAATCCAATATTCCAAATAACCACCAATCACAATGACAGTGCTCAAGGACAAGGCCTCGAGAACATAGAGTACACCTAGACTAGTCCTAAGACTAATCAAAACAATGGCAGGCAAGAGAACGAGCTCCGAAACGAAGACCATATCTTACTGAAGCTATGTTCCCCCAAGACTACCCTGGAACCAAGTCCAGCAACCCAAACTAACCAGGGTGCTATACTATAGGGTGAGAAGTATAGTCTCTGAACTACACTATCTCAGAGAAATGGCGGCTAAACCACAAGCCGTCCATAAGTCTCAACTAATCTCCAAACCAAGTCACTAGTGCCCTGAAACAAGCGGGGCACCCTAATAACTAACAAATAATACAATACTCAAGATACTATATATATATATATATATATATATATATATATATATATAAATATAGCGACGCTGAGGCGTTGCAACATACTGAGAAATGACTTTGTTTTCAACCTCAATGAAGAAAAGATCCACAATAAACACCCATAATTAAATCGGTCTAAGAGGAATATCGGGAGTCATCGTCAATTCGACGACAACAGAGACTAACCTCCTCTGACTAAACAAAACCTGCAAGTTCTATCTAGTAACTAAACTTAAAACTAACTCGGGTTTTACTAACTTATCAAACCCTTAGGTACTCTAGCCTAAGGTATGCCAAACGGATAACCCGTGAATGTGTCCTAAGAAATTAACCTATATACTAACATAATCACGGTAATAAACATGATAAACTATGTGATACAATAACTCACAAATCAATATAATGGTCTAGTTATTAAGGAAGATAAAACTCGTCTGACGATATGCTCGGAACGACAATCTCGGCGAAACTGCCCAAACAGAACCCCAACGGAAATGTACTCCGCGAATCGACTTCCAGAACACCAAATCAGACACGGAAAGGACCAAGAATACCACAACATCAACCACTATGAAGTACCAGAGTCCAATCGCAACTCCAACATGGGATACCCGCCTGAAACTGCATTTCAGATCAGCACCACAACTGAATCCAGTAACAAAACTGCATCTAAACCCACGGTCCACCACGCTACGCTGCGCTACTCCAACAACCCACAAACACATGAAGATTGGCCACTCTAAACCCTCCAAATCAGCTGCCCAGCAATCACGAACCCGGTGTTCAAAGGGCGTTAAAACAGTCCTAAACCTTCTTCCATAATAAGAGTAACTATGGCAGTAATTTCTGAACCAAAACGGCCACCATTGTCGGCTCAGGCAGCCCTCTCCGAAACGGCAACAACTACTACCTAGAATAGCCACAATACCTCCTCTTCCCAACCACACTAAACCCCAATCATACCACCAAACAGCTGTAAGAAAACCCCATAATTTTTGGCACCTAAGCACCAAAAATTTAACCCACGCAATCACCGCCACCGGCAAACACCCGCAATGATCACACTCCTCAAATCTACAATGCATCCAATAATATTAAACTATAGAATCTGTCCAACATCACAAGGGCTCTCTCCAAAACCAAAATTAGCCAATGATACAAAAGAGAGAGAGAGAGAGAGAGAGAGGAATTACTCACCGAGGGAAAAGGGCGGAGATCACGGCGAAGAATCCATGAAGAAATCGGCAAGCGAGGGCGGAGAGGATTCCGTTTGGAGATGAGAGGATTTGGTTAGGAGAAGAGAGAGAGAGTAAAAGAGAAATGTAAGGAGAGAGAATGGATAATGATATATTTATAACCGACAAGTCGTTCGAACGGAAACTGGAAGAATCTAAAAATATCACTCTGAGGTCCCCCTGAACCACAGACAGCACCAAAGCCCTCAGAAGACTGGATCAATCCGAACAACCATCATAACCCTGACAAAGGGTTCCCAAGGTCTAAACACCACCTCTACAGCTTCACGGCCACCAAAACGCCTAAACCCCCGAACATGAATCTTTTCCTCGGGAAACTCCTGAAACTTAGCGGCCACTTTAACGGCTCGCCCGAACAACCCCAAACCTCACACACATCAAATAAACATCACCCCCAACCCATCTAGGGGTTCCCAAAACGACAACGCTACCTCCTTCTCCGAATAACCACAGTACCACCGAAACTACATAAAATGAACCTAACATACAAAACTTGCTGAAAGGAAAAATGGATGCACAACGAATAACAATATATGAATAATAGTAACAATACTTAATAATAAACAAAAAAAAATTACCCTGAAATTCCGGGACATTACAATCTACCCTTCTTAGAAGAATTTTGTCCCGAAATTTAAAATACTTACTAAGTATAGTATATTTCAAATGTAATGTGTAACCATATCGTACTAGCGGTTACACGAGATCGGTAAATAGAAAGCTCCCCTGAACTCCTCGTCAAGGTACACGATAAAACCTTTCTACGTAACTTAGCAAATATTTTGGGTAAAAATATTTTAATATATAATTTGTATGAAAAAAAATAAAAATATATATATATATATATTCTAATTTATATGGCTTGATTATAGAAACTAATAGTTTATAGATGCATATCTTCATAAGGGAAAAGTGGAACATGATGCCTCTCACCTTAAATAATCAACGTCAAAATCTGATGTGTACCACATCCCCAGTCTCATAACACGTCTGCTATGAGCTCAGGTCCACGGCACAAGGGATGGAAATAATCGGTTAAAACGATACATTCAATAAATAATGGAAACCAATCCAAACGATCAGATCCAATAACCTGATCGATCTGGACTCGATTAAGAGCAAATACCTGAAACTCGATAAGAGAAACATTAAAATGAAATACACATCGAAACTACTACGACGGCAAACAAAGCGTCGCCCAAATAGCGTAAAATCGCAAATCTAAAGTTGAAACCCAACCCTAAAACAAACAGGGAAACCATTACCTCTAGAAGACAATCAATCACTATTATAAGGATAAAAGGTAAGCATCTTGAGTCATCTAAATCTACAGCTAAAGCCTACACACTAGACTTATGCAAGAAGCCTAGATGCAAAAGGCCTCAAGAGATAAATTTTCTGACCAAACCTGCAAAAAATATACAGGATACCAATAAATCATCTTAACTCATTCTAAAGAATAACTCAACCTATGAATACTAGACACTGAGATAGGAGTTAACCTAGGGATCTGATACCAAGTCTGTCATGCCCCAAAATCCAGTAATCGGTAGCTAGACCAATACTGTCTCACTGCCTCCTACATGACGGAGGGGAACACAGCTCTAACAGCCTCATCCCGAAGAAAGAAGGCTTACGAGTAAGCTCTATCAGCTCTAAGAATCATGAGGACAATAAGTATCATAACACGATAAGCAAACCATCCTAAGGAAAACTATCAGAAGTTCAACATCCATAACCAATCACCACAGACAAGCCGTCTGTACACCATCAACAACTAACAGTCTAGGAGATACCACACTCCTACATGGATTCCAATATTCCAAACAACCTCCAATCATAATGACAGTGCTCAAGGACCAGGCCTCGAGAGCCGATAGTACACCTAGACTAGTCCTGAGACTAATCAAAACAATAGCAGCCAAGAGGACGAGCCCCGAATCGAAGACCATGTCTTACTGAAGCTATGTCCCCCCAAGACTACCATGGAACCAAGTCCAGCAACCCAAACTAACCAGGGTGCTATACTATAGGGTGAGAACTATAGTCTCAGAACTACACTATCTCAGAGAAATGGCGGCTAAACCACAAGCCGTCCATATGTCTCTACTAATCGTCAAACCAAGTCACTAGTGCCATGATACAAGCAGGGCACCCTAATAACTAACCAACAATGCCATACTCAAGATACTATATATATATATATATATATATATATAAATATAGCGACGCTGAGGCGTCGCAACACACTGAGAAATGTCTTTCTTCTCATCCTCAATGATGAAATAATCCGCAATAACCACCCGCAATAAAATTGCTTTAGGAGGAAACTCAGGAGTCATCGTCACATCGACAACAACAGAGACAAACCTCCTCTGACTAAACATAACCTAAAGGCTCTATCTAGTAACTAAACTTATAACTAACTCTGGTTTTACAAACTTATCAAACCCTTAAGTAATCTCGCCTATGGTATGCCAAACGGATAACCCGTGAATGTGTCCTAAGAAATTAACCCATATACTAACATAATCACGGTAATAAGCATGATAAAATATGTGATACATTAAATAACGAATCAATATAATGGTCTAGTTATTAAGGAAGATAAAACTCGCCTGACGATATGCTCTGAGCGATAATCTCGGCGAAACTGCCCAAACAGAACCCCAGCGGAAATGTGCTCCGCGAATCGACTTCTGGAACTCCAAATCAGTCAAGGATAGGACCAGGAACACTACAACATCAACCACTATGAAGTACCGGAGCCCAATCGCAACTCCGTCATAGGATACCCGCCCGAAACTGCATTTCAGATCAGCACCACAACTGAAATCAGTATCAAAACAGCATCAAAACCCACGGTCCACCACGCTACACTGTGCTACTCCGACCACGCACAAACACATGAAGATAAGCCACTTTAACCCCGCCAAATCAGTTTCCCAACAATCACAAACCCGGTGTTCAAAGAGCGTTAAAACAGTCCAAACCCTTCTTCCATAATAACAGTAACTATGGCAGTAATTTCTGAACCAAAACGGCCACCATTGTTGGCCCAGGCAGCCCTCTCCGAAACGGTAACAACTACAACCTAGAATAGCCACCATACCTCCTCTACCTAACCACACTAAACCCCAATCATAGCACCAAACAGCTGCAAGAAAACCCCATAATTTTTGGCACCCAAACACCCACAATTCAACCCACGCAATCACCGCCACCGGCCAACACCCACAATGATCACACTCCTCAAATCAACAATACAGCCAATAATCATAAACACTAAAATCAGTCCGACATCACAAGGGTTCTCACCAAAACCAAAATTAACCAATAATACAAGAGAGAGAGAAAGAGAGAGGGAGGAAGTACTCACCGAGAGAAAACGGCAGAGATCACGGCGAAGAATCCATGAAGAAATCGGCAAGCGAGGGAGGAGAGGATTCGATTTGGTAAGGAGAAGATTCGGTTAGGAGAAGAGAGAGAGAGTGAAAGAAAAATTTAGGGAGAGAGAATGGATAATGATATATTTATAACCGACAAGTCGTTCGAACGATCGTTCGAACGGAAACTGGAAGAATCTAAAAATATCACTCTGAGGTCCTCCTGAACCACAGACATCACCAAGACCCTCAGAAGAATGGAGCAACCCGAACAACCATCATAACCCTGAAAAAGGCTTCCCAAGGTCTAAACGCCACCTCTACCGCTTTACGGTCACCAAAACGCCTAAACCCCCGAAAATGAATTTTTTCCTCGGGAAACTCCAGAAACTTAGCGGCCACTTCAACGGCTCACCGGAACCACCTAAACCTCACACACATTAAATAAACATCACCACCAACCCATCTAGGGGTTCCCAAAACCACAACGCCACCTCCTCCTCCGAATAACCACCGTACCACCGAAACTACATAAAATGAACCTAACATACAAAACCTACCGAAAGGAAAAATGGATGCACAACGAATAACAATATATGAATAATAGTAACAATACTTAATAATAAACAAAAAAAAATTACCCTGAAATTCCGGGACATTACAATCTTCCCTCCTTAGAAGAATTTTGTCCCGAAATTTAAAATACTTACTAAGTATAGTATATTTCAAATGTAATGTGTAACCATATCGTACTAGCGGTTACACAAGGTCGGTAAATAGAAAGCCTCCCTGAACTCCTCGTCCAGGTACACGATAAAACCTTTCTAGGCAACTTAGCAAATATTTTGGGCAAAAATATTTTAATATATAATTTGCATGAAAATAAATAAATATATATATATATATATATATTCTAATTTATATGGTTTGATTATAGAAACTGATAGTTTATAGATGCATATAATCATAAGGGAAAGTGGAACATGATGCCCCTCTCCGTAAATAATCAACGTCAAAATCTGATATGTACCACATCCCCAGTCTCATAACACGTCTGCTATGAAATCAGGTCCGCGACACAAGGGATGGAAATAATCGGTTAAAACGATACATTCAATAAATAATGGAAACCAATCCAAACAATCAGATCCAATAACCTGATCGATCTGGACTCGATTAAGAGAAATATTAAAATAGAATACACGTCGAAACTACTACGACGGCAAGCACAACGTCGCCCAAATAGCGTAAAATCGCAAATCTAAAGTCAAAACCCAGCCCCAAAACAAACAGGGAAACCACTACCAGTAGAACCCAATCAATCACTATTTTAAGGATTCAAGGTAAACATCTTGATTCCTCTAAATCTACAGAAAAAGCCTACACACTAGGCCTATGTTAGAAGCCTACACCTAGAAGGCCTCAAGAGATAAACTCTCTAACCAAACCTGCGAAAAAGACACCAAGGAATTATCCTAACTCATTCTAAAGAATAACTCAACCTATGAGTACTAGACAATGAGATAGGAGTTAACCTAGACCTTTGATACCAAGTCTATCACACCCAAAAATCTAGTAATCGGTAGCTAGACCAATTACTAAATCTGAAGCTTTGCAGGTCGGGGAATCTACAGTTTCGCCCCACGAATAACCAAGCCGTAGAAAAATTCTGGCCCAGCCATTCACAATAGTATCATAACCGAGTAATAACAAAACATAAATAGCGGAAGACTAAGATAACAAAATCTAAACATGAGATTCTACAAACCTCTACGCAGCAAGCCCGACAGCAATAACTGAAGAATGAGCCTCCAGCTCAGCTCCTCAAGGATCACCACATCCGCAGCAAAAACCTAAAACAACCTGCCACTGAAAGGGGGATACGAGAGTGAGCAACAACGAGCTCACTAACTCCCAAGAATAGCTAAACGATTATACTAACCAATGAGATGGATAAAAAACATTAATGATAATATGATATAATAATATCTAACGAGAACCAATGTATATATATAAATATATATATAGGATAACTAATAGGTATACGTATATATACTAACTCTAATAAATCTATTTATAATTATACCTCGTGCAAAGGAGTGCTAAGTCTACACACCAGTCACAAGGACCACTAACTACACTCTAATCACAACCGTGGCTCTCAGCGCCACGCGAAACTAATCTATCTCAGAGATACAGTCACACACAAGGGTGAACAACCCTCAGCCAAATACAAACCAACCGGGTTATCCAAACTCTAACCAGGCACCATCCCGAAGCTATCACAACCAGATACCAGCCTGAACCTCACAGCAACCAACCAGACTAATTAATCTAATAACTTAAATAGATACGGAAGAGAAAGGAATAAATGCAGAGAGAAGAGGAAATGCAGAAAAGAGGGAAGTCTAATTAAACCGCAATCAATTAGGAGAAGAGGAATTTAAGATAAGAGTAGAGGAATATGATGATCTAGGATAATCCCATAATTATCCCAATGCAATGATATGCTATGATGATAATATAATGGAGTAAGATAATCCCATACCTATCCCGAGTGCAGAAGAATCTATATTAAACATAATGCAGAAATGGTTAAGGATTTCTATCAGAAGAACCTACGAATAAAGAAGTATGCGGAGATACAATAATATGCTTGATGATGATGATGATGATGATGTAGAGTGATTTATGATTATATGGGATAGACCCATACCTATCCCAATACAATGATTTAGCGATGTCAACCCAAAGGGGCTAGCCCCCAAGACTAAAGTGGGCTGACAACGGCTGAAAATGGATTTACCTTACCGAATATTGTTGGATACAAGGGTACAATATACTGCATTAGCTCGACCAGACTAAAAGATAATAACATAGGTATTTCAACCTCGCCTGATGAGTCTGGGAACCAAGAACTAGTATCCAACCATGTCTCTCCTCTCGGGATGGGACTGGGCACCAGGAGAACTATTCCAGCCATAACTTCACTCGCAGGAGAAGACTAGGCACCAAGAAATAGTATCCAACCATGTCTCTCTTAGTATGACGAGACTGGGCACCAGGAAAATTAATCCAACCATATCTTCACCTCTAAAACTTTAACCCGATCTAGGGATCTTATCAACCTATCGGGGGGCCAGCCAATGCGGAGTTGTTTATGTATCCAATCGCAGTAAGATAAGGAGAGAATATATTATCTATGGATGTGAGCATGATCCTAGAGACTGAAACACAACTGTTGTTAACACAGCCAGTACATAATAGGATAACCACCTTTATGAGATCGTGGCAACCAAAACTAACGCAGATACCCTCCTGTGACTCAGTTACACCATCTAAACTGAGATGAAACTGCAACTTAACCGTTGCGACATCTAAGCAACATCAGTCTCAAAGATTCCTCAAAGCAATATGATTACCATCAAGTACAACCGTACTCTAGCTGTCAACACAGACTAGTACTCATGGGGTGACCTATAAGTATCCAACAAGTAGTCCACAATCCACATTAACAGAATTGCTTCACAATCCTCCTAATCATGTACATGAGCCACCAGCACGGATGTACAGGAACTGGATTCAATAGGAGGTTTCAGCCGTATTCAAACATCCCGGGTGACGTACAACTTTATAAACCACCTGGCTCTGCCGCGGATCACACTGAGCCATGTTGTCTCCCTGTCTCCCTAACAACCTCATCACGGGGAAAGAAGGCTTACGAGTAAGCACTATCAGCTCTAAGAATCATGAGGACAAGAAGTATCACAACACGATAAGCAAACAATCCTAAGGAAAACTATCAGAAGTTCAACATCCATAACCGACCACAACGGACAAGCCGTCTGCATACCATAAACAACTAACAGTCCAGAAGATACCATACTCCCACATGGAATCCAATATTTCAAACAACCACCAATCACAATGACAGTGCTCAAGGACCAAGCCTCGAGAACACAGAGTACATCTAGACTAGTCCTAAGACTAATCAAAACAATAGCAGGCAAGAGGACGAGCTCCGAATTGAAGGCCATGTCTTACTGAAGCTATGTCTCCCCAAGACTACCCTAAAACCAAGTCCAGCAACCCAAACTAATCAGAGTGCTATACTATAAGGTGAGAACTATAGTCTCTGAACTACACTATCTCAGAGAAATTGCTGCTAAACCACAAGCCGTCCATAAGTCTCTAATATTCATCAAACCAAGTCACTAGTGCCCTGAAACAAGCGGGGCACCCTAATAACTAACCAACAATACCATACTCAAGATACTATATATATATATATATATAAAAATATAGCGACACTGAGGCATCGCAACACACTGAGAAATGCCTTTGTTCTCAGCTTCAATGAAGAAAGGATCCGCAATAACCACCCACAATGAAATTGGTCTAAGGGAAATCTCGGGAGTCATCGTCACATCGACGACAGCAGAGACTAACCTCCTCTGACTAAACATAACCTACAGGTTCTATCTGGTAAGTAAACTTATAACTAACTCGGGTTTTACTAACTTATCAAACCCTTAAGTACTCTCGCCTAAGGTATGCCAAACGGATAACCCGTGAATGGTTCCTAAGCAATTAACCCATATACTAACATAATCACGGTAATAAACATGATAAAATATGTGATACAATAACTCATGAATCAATATAATGGTCTAGTTATTAAGGAAGATAAAACTCGCCTGACGATATGCTCGGAACGACAATCTCGGCGAAACTGCCCAAACAGAACCCCAACGGAAATGTGCTCCGCGAATCGACTTCCGGAACTCCAAATCAGTCACAGAAAGGACCAAGAACGCCACAACATCAACCACTATGAAGTACCAGAGTCTAATCGCAACTCCAACATAGGATACCCGCCCGAAACTGCGTTTCAGATCAGCACCACAACTGAATTCAGTAACAAAACTGCATCTAAACCCACAGTCCACCACGCTACGCTGCGCTACACCGACCACCCACAAGCACATGAAGATAGGCCACTTTAACCCTGCCAAATCTGCTGCCCAACAGTCATGAACCCGGTGTTCAAAGGGTATTAAAACAGTCCTAACCCTTCATCCATAATAACAGTAACTATGGCAGTAATTTCTGAACCAAAACGGCCACCATTGTCGGCTCAGGCAGCCCTCTCCGAAACGGCAACAACTTCTACCTAGAATAGCCACCATACCTCCTCTTCTCAACCACACTAAACCCCAATCATGCCACCAAATAGCTGCAAGAAAACCCCATTTCTTTTGGCACCCAAACACCATCAATTCAACCCACGCAATCACCGTCACCCGCCAACACCCGCAATGATCACACTCCTCAAATCAACAATACATCCAATAACCATAAACTCTTAAATCAGTCCAACATCACAAGGGTTCTCACCAATACCGAAGTTAACCAATGATACAAGAGAGAGAGAGAAAGAGAGAGAGAGAGAGAGAGAGAGAGGAATTACTCACCGAGGGAAAACGACAGAGATCAGGGCGAAGAATCCATGAAGAAATCGGCAAGTGAGGGAGGAGAGGATTCGGTTTGGAGAGAAGGGGATTCGGTTAGGAGAAGAGAGAGAGAGTGAAAGAGAAATGTAAGGAGAGAGAATGGATAATGATATATTTATAACCGACAAGTCGTTCGAACGGAAACTGGAAGAATCTAAAAATATCACTTTGAGGTCCTCCTGAACCACAGACAACACCATGACCCTCAGAAGACTGGATCAACCCGAACAACTATCATAACCCTGAGAAAGGGCTCCTAAGGTCAAAACACCACCTCTACCGCTTCACGGCCACCAAAACGCCTAAACCCCCGAAAATGAATCTTTTCATCGGGAAACTCCAGAAACTTACCTGCCATTCTAACGGCTCGCCCGAACAACCCCAAACCTCGCACACATCAAATAAACATCACCACCAACCCATCTAGGGGATCCCAAGGCCACAACTCCACCTCCTCATCCGAATAACCACTGTACCACCGAAACTACATAAAATGAACCTAACATACAAAACCTGCCGAAAGGAAAAATGGATGCACAACGAATAACAATATATGAATAATAGTAATAATACTTAATAATAAACAAAAAAAAATTACCCTGAAATTCCGGGACATTACAACCATTCTCTATCTATTCGATCTGTAAAAGCAATGTTCTCTGCAGATTTTTTTAACAGCTTTAGTTGAGTCAGCTCGATTAGTCGCCTCTAAACCAACCACCTGAGCATGAAGTACATCTATTTTACTATTCAGTTCTTCCATATTCGGAGTCTGCCATAACAATTTGTCTTTCTACTGTATCAAAAGATTCATCCCTCAAATAGTCTGCCCTAGTGCTTGTTCCCTGGAAAGTGCACCATCCAGCTTCCTTTCGCATTCCCTTAACTTCTCATTCCCCTTTTGCGCATGACCTTAGATTTAAGCCACGTCTCCCTCCAAATCTCTTATTTGAGCTGATAGATTAACGACATCACCTTGAATAAGGGAAACCTTGGCCTTATTTTTTCGCTACCGTAAGCACTCCCCCCCAGCTTCGACTTTCTTGGTACGCAAGTTAGCCTACGCCAACTCAGCCTTCAGTTGTGCCACCCTTTCATTCAACTCATTACATTTTCGTTGAACCATCCAAAATTCTATATCCTTAGTAGGTAAGGCTATAGATAGTTGGTCAACTGTAACTTTAGATGCAGATAGATCATCTTGAGCTCTCTTCAGCTTGTTATCTTTATCAACCAATCTCTTTTTCTATTGCTCCATCTCATTCATGTTAATCGCTAGATCAGTTTGAGTTTTTTCTTGAATGTTCGTTTTCTTGATCAAATTATTTTTTAAACTGGCCACTGACCGATTTAAAGCTTCCTCCAATCTTTGTAGAGCCTGTATACGGTAACAGGCCGTATCAGCCTCCCTACTTTTTACCGTCAACGTATCATTCTGGCTTTTAAGATTCGCGGCATGTTCTTTTAACTCCTCGAGCTCTTTATTCCCTTTCTCAATTTCAGCATCTTTCTTCTCAATCTGCCAAGTTAGGTTGACAACAGTCTGTGTTGCCTCAACAAACTTGAAGTGTACCTTCACATGTTGATCTTCTCTGTCCTCATTCGCCACGCTCATCTTATCAAACTCCTCTACAAATTCTAGGTTACATTGGCAAGCGTTATCTTCGCGCATGCAAGTTGACTCCAATTCGTCTTGCACATGACAGTTACATTATATCAAGTTCAATTCAGAGCACTCAATCACTACATATGACTCATTTCTAACAAGATGTCTATTTTTTGACATCTACTGAAACTACTTCCGAACATAAGGTCGAAGTACAATCTAGGATGGATGCTCCATAAAACATACTTCCAAGTCTAAGGTATACTTTTTCAATATTTTTAGTTTGTCAAAAAATTTAATCATTCTTGTGCGCACCGGTACAGTGTCATTTGCCCCTAAATCCATAATAGTTTATCGGTCCATCTCTACACTCTATTTATTACTTTGTAGCTCTATACTAATGAAGCATACAAGTCAAATATGTCTTGCTTTGTTCTAACCTGCAGCTCTACTTGCAAAGACAGCTGGGATACTGAGGTCTCCCTCTCCGTAATAAGCTCAACCTCTAAATATTTTATTCTGAGGCATATGTCCTTAAGTTCCAACATAAGGTTTACCAAAGCACCTTAGCCTATATAATTTGTACCCAACAAAATATATCTAATCAGTTTACAAACATTTCCAAATACTCATATAATCACAATACTATCATACTACCCTACCTTCTTATTTTCCAACTCTGGACATTCGTTGTCATTCCCTTGGTTGTCTCTCAAGGTCGGAGGTGACACACCATCCAGCCCATCCACAATGCCAATGGAAACACCTTCAGTCTCTTCATCTTCCTCCTTCTCCACATAGGTGTCGGCCCTGATGGCATCCACCTCATCTTTGAAATAATGTTTGGACATAAGGTGATGCCAGACCCTGTCACGCTCAACTACCACCTACTCCAAGTCCATTCTCGCCTCCACCTGAAGCTTATTGATCTCTACTACATGGGAAGCCTTCAAGGCCTCCAGCCGCTTCCCCTCCTTGCTCAAATCAGATTTCAATCAAGCTACGTTTCTTTCGAGCTCGACCATCTTCCTCTTCAGCTCAGCTCAGCTCAAACAAAATAAACCTTATTGATTAGCATGAATCATAATACAAAATTCATCATAATACGTATTCGAGCATATGAGCATAGCATTCTGCTTATCTCTTCCTCCCCATGGAGAGCTATCAGCCTTGCTTTTTCCTCTACCTCTTTCCAATCATCATCCACCACAGGTCTATCTTTTACGACCTTCACCCCTGAAATTTAAGAAGGTTCAACCCTTCTCTTTTTTTCACCCTTTCCGCGGCCTCACTACTTCCCGTGGTCCCAGAAGTCAAAGGACGCTTCAGCATTTTCTTTTTGGGGAACGTTCGAGCTAATTTGCTCAACGCAATAGACTCATGTAACCCTGTGAGTCCACTCCAGGGGCCTTAGGTAAGTTCGCTCACCTTTCCCCATCATTCCCCTTCTTCTTGCTACCATCAGCGCTCGTCATTAGCCTTGTCGACTGAGATTTCAAAACTTTTTCAACTCGGCTGTTAACACGCTTTTTCCTGTTAATGCCAGGATCTTCCAATACAGCCTCGAGCTCTGTCTCCTCTTGAGCAACTGTATCTAATAATGACTCTTTCCTCGTCACCTGTAATTTGGGACCTTTCATTCTAAAAACATTAACATCAGCAAGTATCATAAAATTTTAACTATCAATCTCATATATTTTTCATTATTATATTTACGTTGTTTTTCAGTTCTAAACAGAAGTTTCATGGGTTCTTCATCATATCTCTGAAGTTAATCACCTTTCACCCATATTACATTATCATTCCACGGTCGACCTGCTGAGTAGAGATCGAAGAAGCGAAATCGACTTGAGCTCGCACAAAAATATGCCCCTCTACTTCCAGAATAGTTTCTTACACTATAAAACTATAATAGATCCTTAGATGATATCCTCCTCCTTCTCCCATGTCCTTCCTACTTTATATTCAAGGATTCACAAATACTTATTACCATCCACATATTTCCGTTCATCTAAACGGGACATACCCGATGAGATTCATAATCCCTTTCGCCACATTGTTAAGGGGAAGACTCTACCCATACTCTAGCTGAGACAAGTAACATTAAAAACCCTCTGAAAGTTGAGTCTGAACATCTCCATCTAAATACTCTAAAGAGATCGATTCCACTATTCCCCTATCCCTTTTCTCTTTCGCCAAATCAACCAACAAATAAAAATATTCCTCTCCCCTTACTATAGCATAACCCCTAAATTGCCTACTGGCATAATCTATACAGTTACCCCATCTACCTCCTAGATAAGCCCTGACTTTACAAAACTCTTTGAATACATCCAAACGTGTAGGATAGAATGCCAATCTTTCAGGGAAGCTTAGAAATTGATCAAAACCTACTTCTTCCTCACTTCCAGATGTTCTAATCTCAAACTCAGCCAACCGACTAGAGGTCGATGCCTCAGTTACAGGGAACTCCACATATCAACTACAGGAAATGATTTTATCCTACATAATACTCCTCACGTTTGACCTATGCACAGGTTATGGTATCTATCATTATCTTTTAATATACGTCAACAATATTTAAAAATCTTTTATATATCATATAACAAGTAGATTTTCCTAGATTATTATAAATAGTAATTTATCACTTTTCTTAGCAATACAAAATGATCTTGAAAAATACATACATACATTACAAAATACTTAATTAACCTTCTATGTCAGAGTGTGAATCCGAGGCAGCTCCGAATCCTTCCCTCACTACGCTACTGTACAGCCACCTTCACAACTCGGTTTCCCCTACTCTCTCACGCTTTGACTGATAATTCCATTTACTTCAATCTCCATGAGTTTCTGTGGTATATTTGCCTCTCTTTTTCCTTCTTCTCTCGCTGCTCTTCAAGTTTTCAGAAGTTGAAAAACCTTTGATTGACGAAGAAGAAGCAGTATTTATATTTTCTCACTCTAACTGTTGGCAGTTACTGAGCCTCGTACGGGCCGTCCTTGGTTTTGGAACTGAGGCATCCCTTCTACTATCCATGTCAGACGTCTTACACCTTTTGGGTAAAAGTACATTCCTATTATTGCCCTTTCCTTTATATTTTAATCTACTTTTATCTCTCTTTTCCAAATTTCCCTCTGATCTCATCGTACTGATGATGACTCACACATACACGCAATCGAGTTTTCAAAATTTTTGCACAAGGGATAAAATCAAAAACTTTCTGCTTTTTCTGTACGTATTTCTTCTACTCTTATAGTAGTAATGACATCATTTCCAAAGCTCCCATAACAAAATTTTAAATGATGATTTTTAAATTCATTTTTCGCAACACTCACAAATAGAGTTCAAAAAAATAGAGGATCTATTCAGCAACGATTTCTTTCAAATTATTCAAAATCAGACAGTTACATACATTCCGTCACCCCTATTTTCATATCCACACCATTTGCCTCATATATAGTTACATCAAAAATAGCCTTAATGACCTGGGAAACTACATCCAGCAAGTAAACATACAGTGATCCTGGCATCCTCAAAATTGATCTCTTCTTTGATAATCAATCGTACCACCTCTTCTCGATCTAAAGGATCCACCACAAGTTCGCGAAAAAAACCCTCATAGAAAAAACGTGTATAGTTAAGTTCCTTACCCATTGAATTTAAACCTTCGAACTGACACACCCTCAATGGCAACTCAGTATCATAATCCAACAGTCCAAAAAATCTCCCCGCACATCAGCAATCTTTATCGCCAATCGTCCATCTGCGGCAAAATGGATTTTCTCAGATCGAGTCCACACCATTCTTATCTCTTCCCCTAGATTTATAATTTATTTTGTCCTTATTTAAACATTTTTACAACCAATTCCCCGCAACTCGTGAAATTATTTTTTTATCACTTAACAAAAATTTGATATCTTAAGAGAAATTATTTTAACATATTTCTTCCTATCGAGCTCAGTATTTGATAGATAGGACCATAAATGACCATAAATGATTTTGTGGACTTGTATGGAGATAATTCTAGTTGTATTTCTGTTAATGAATGTTTAAATTATTTTAAGGAATCGAATAATCCTGAGATTCATGAAATGCTACAATCATTAGCATCTAAAAATATGTTTCAACTTGGCTATGTCCCTGAGTTAATAAATATCTACGTCAATGGTCAGGATGAGTCCATCGAGATAAGTTGTGATTTTAGGCACATAAATTTTAAATATTTGATAGAGTCAATTCTTTCCTGATCCCCACATCCACAAATATGTTATATAGTTTTTCTTCTACTAAAAGAAAACATCATTTTAAAAAATTATATCTACCTAGTCATTTATTAAATAAATGTGACACCAATAGTACTTTTGTTTGTATTTATAGAAATCGGTCACATGATAAATAAGTCGTATAATTTCCTAGTTTTTAACAAAGGCCAAGGATGATGCACTCCAACAATGATTCTCATCTGAAGTTGTCCACCAAAAGCCCATGCATGGAAGCCCATTGAAGATAATTAGATATATATATTTTTCTCATGAGTTGTAATGCATGATTTTAGGCATTGTTTAGGGGATTAAATATTAATGGTGATTTTTTATAACCCTTCCTATACTCTATAAATAGGAGGAGAATCCTACCCCTGAGGGATCATCTTGGAGAGTGTAAATCGAAGTTCATAGCAATAAAGCTTATTTTTTCTCTTGTTCTTGACTTTTAATTTTATTGTAGTAATAGTAGTATGGCAATGATCAAAGGGATGAGTAGCTAATCTTCTTAGCCATGGTGAGAGGAAGCTTCACCCAATGTACCCTTAGTGTAGATTGTATAGCTTAGTTTGAGTAATTACTTTCTTTTTATCCTGAAATTTTGCATATTCGTATTCCCTCGTCCTATACTTGATCATAGCTAGGATTAGGAAGAATAATGAATCTATGTAACCATCTTGTTGGACCATAACAAGATAGGTTAGGAACATGGAGAAGATAACATAATCCATACTAATCAACCGAACCATCAAGTATGTAGTTTTATGGGTAGTTCCCAATTACTAAATCTCTTGTATGCTTTTATGTATTGCATATGCCCGACCAAGGATATGCGATGCGGAAACTTATAATTTACTTTAATTATTTATTCTCTCAAAGGTTTTAAAGGGTGGAGTGGAATCGATGCCTTGGTTTCCACTCCAATTTATCTTGTAATTTGTTTCGTTCTTCTTTTTATTTTAAAACCTACACAAACTCGTTGTTATTGGATACAACTTGTAGCTCGAAGTATAATTCGCGCCACAAGTCTCTCGAGATACGACCCCACTTTCCTTTGTACTCAACGGTACACCGTGCGCTTGCGGGTCTTTTAAGACGTCGATTTATAATGGATCAAGTTTTTATAGCCGTTGCCGGGGACTTGCAAAGTTGTATTTTATTTTTGAGTTGCTTTATTTTAAGCTAATTTTTCTTTCTTATTTTTCATTTATTTATTTTTTCTTTTTTTTGGATCCTGAAACAAAGTGATTGAGTGATTGGCTCAAACTCTCTTTGCGTTATAGTAGCTGTGAAGTCTGTCACTAAAACTTTTGCCGTTTCTGACCATCTATACTTACAGTTGGGAAATACGTTTGCTACAAAAGTTTTAAATAATTCAAAACTCTTTACGAATTGCTATAGATCATATTTTTATGTTTAGTCGTTTGTGAGTTACAATCTTTTGAAACAATAGTAAAAATAGTCTTAGTAAAGAACGCCTCTGTTTATTAATCACTTGTTTTGAGGATTAGGAATGCTAAATTCTAGAAAACTTTCTTCTTGAATATTTTTCCTTTCTGAATTACCTTTCCAAATTGATATTATTAAATACTCTCTCTCAACCGAGCTGAAAGTTATGCGCATTTGAAAATTAGGACATCATGGAATACAATAAACTTGGAAATTGAATTAATATTGTTATCGCAAGTTTACTAATCATTTTTCTCTTATTTTGTAGGATAGTCACAAAGTTTGAAATGAGACAGACAATATGAAAAGCAAATAACATCATCAAATCTATCCTTTTTGTGCCCCCTAAGTGATGGGGCGGCAACAACTGCACCGGGAAACTCTTCCCGTAGGTTGGTACTTCTTAAAACTTGGCATCTAGAAGGGGTACATTTCTGCTCCGCCCCGACACTAGGACATATAAAGTCGTATAGAATGTGCAAATACACGCTGCTTTAATAAAAAATTCGTTGTGGTTGGATTGACTTATTGTTGTGTTTAATATTTTTTTTTATTCCAACATTTGTAAAGGTAAAAGCTGTTAGAGAATTATGGGATTTCATCACCCAAAAAGCTCTTCAACAAGTGGGACCATCCATTAGGGATACGAAGAAATTCGTATCACACAAAAATTGAACGTCCCGGACCTCAAAATAACTGTTAATAAAAAAGATTACCAAGATTCCCAGGTGATTTCATCACCCAATGGATAGGAGTACCGGACCGGGGTACAAACACGGGTTCGTTGGATACGGCCTCAGTCTAGTACCGTAAAATACTGGTTGTAGGTTTGCGACGTCACCGTTCCGAGTGCTGACTTACGAGAAGGCGCCTCGCTCGAGCGTGAGGACTGAAGATCTACTTTAAGCTGGTACTAGCACAGTGACGCAGGGGAGTATTGGAACCAAAGCCTTTTGCCATCCTACCCATTTTTATCATAGAAGAATATAAAAGAGACATAATTATTACTTCTAAATAATATTGATGTGCTAGAATTTAGGTTTGATTGGTTATTTATTGCATTGGGTATTGCTTTAATTTCAAAATATCATACATGCAAGAACATTGAAATCCGTACAGCTCATAATTTGACATCCCGCAACAACCTCAAAATCATTTTTAATCATGGGATCACAAAAATTCTTAATAAGTGGAAGCTTTCAATTCTTATTCATATATGCAGGCCCATCAGTCCGTCTGGTCATCCAATCAGCTCCCACTCGATCCACCCAAACCTTCTTTAGACGATACCCTTGCTCTCTTCATGCAATAATCAGTACAATTTCAGCAACAAATGATGCAATTCCAACAACAAACATTGGTGAATCAAACTTTTATGACCCAATCTATTTCTAGATTAGAGACTGTGATAACTCAGTTGTCAACTACGTGGAGTGAAATAGATCATGAAAAACTTCTAAGCAATGAAGAAGAACAATCCAAAGTTAAATCCCCTTATGATTTAGAAATAGATGAATTCAAGCGTAATGAAAGAATGTTTTCTCCGTGGGGTGAATGGATACCATATTACGAGACAAATTTAGATGATGAACATTTTAAGGTCGACGATCCTATGCCACAAGAAGATCTTGAAGAAGCAGCGATCATGTCTAATGCAATTCTTTCTCAATCACCTCTAAATTCAGCCCCTAGCATTCAACCACCGATGTCACCATCCATTATTTCATTTGTTAATTCAATAAATTGTTTCGAAGAAACTATGACCGAGACTGAATATTTTTCCCTCTCCTCTAATGATTTTTCTGACGATGATGATGATGAGATAAAATATGAATATATGGAATCACCATCTCATTATGTAATAATATACGAGGAATTTGTAGATGATGATATTTGTACCAAAGTCAAAAAATTAGAAATTGCCAAACCTGTTATAGATGTTATCAACTTGTCATTTCCTTCTCATTCTCCTTATGAGTCACCTCAGCCATGCCTTGAGCCGCGTCCACCTGACACAAATTACAATGTTGAAAACCAGTAGGTGGACGACCCTTCTTTACAGGATATACCATAATTATTGGGGGCTGATTCTACTTTGGCTACTCATTCACCATCCACACCTAAACCTATTCCTACATTTCTATTTCACGAGCCTAATGGGGGTACCATGACCTTAAATGATTTTGAGGACTTGTACGGAGATAATTCTTGTTGTATTTCTGTTAATGAATGTTTAAATTATTTTGAGGACTCGAATGATCCTGAGATTCGTGAAATGCTACAATCATTAGCATCTAAAAATATGTTTCAACTTGGCCATGTCCCTAAGCCAATGAATATCCACGTCAATGGTCAGGATGAGTCCTTTGCGATAAGTTGTGATTTTAGGCACATAGATTTTAAGTGTTTGTTAGAGTCAATTATTCCCCGATCCCCGATCCCCACATCCATAAATATGTTATATAGTTTTTCTTCTACTGAAAGTAAATATCTTTTTGAAAAATCATAATTTTGGGGATGCCTCACGGACTTTCTTTGTCAGAACCACCTATCATATTTTTTGGAATATCAACGATAACATGGGGGTTTTGAAATTTTTTAAAGAAAATATCTTTCCAGGAAATTGATTTTTAAATCTAGTACATTTTCGGGGATGAATACTTGTATACCAATCTTCTTATTTACGGTAACATGTAGTAATCATATGATCTTATTAAAAATTCTAAAAGAAAATATGTTCCCTAGGTATGTATTTGCTTTATCTTGGAGAAAATAGTTTTTTCTTGATTTGTCTAAGATTTTTAACTTGGAATCATCAAATGATAGGCAAATTTTTTAGAAAAACTCTTTTCCTTAGAGAATTAGTTTTAAACTCTCCCTGGATTTTACAGAATATATCTGCCCAATTAAGGGCTAATATTAAGGATCACCAGTCATCTGTTATCTAGTTGTTGAAAGATAATTTGTAACCAGGATAGTATATCACTATTTAAACTTTGTACCCTTCCAGTCATATTGAAAATTTTAAGTTTGGGGGTAGATTCATCTGGCTGAAGACAGTAAACTTAGCGATTCTTGAAAGGCAACCCATGACACATTCAGGTAAGAAATTATAGTTTTTATTTCTCCATTTTTTTATGCTCTCAAACATTGAGGGAAATGTTTCATTTAAGTTTGGGGGTAGGAAAACATTTTTTTAAATACTTTTTGAAGAAAAGTGAAATAATGGCACATTGACAATTTATGATATATTTTTGACGAATATCCAAACACTTAAACTGATTTTACATTGACATAAATATTATGAAATTGTACCAAGTATTCACTAGAATAATTGGGAATATCTTAACATAGATTTACTATCTTTTTATTAGCGACTAATTAAAGTTAACTTGGCATATTTTGAAAACGTGCACTTCACTGTAGCTTTGCAATTAATACCTTCAATAGATTTTTGCTCAGTATAAGGGAAATTTAGCATTTATGTTAGAATTAGTTTGCTACAAGGGAAAAAACAGCCTAAGAATAAATAATAAGCCAAATGTGTTCTAAAAACTTTCATGCTACAAGGCTACACGCATGATTAAGAACTGAAAGAGGAAAAATTATCACCAATCTTGAGTTTGACCATGAACTATGTGAATGGAGCACAAGAAAATGTTACTTGTGAGAATCCTGAGTCTAGGTCATGATGGGGCACCACACCTTGACAACCTTAGCTAACTGGCGGGGATTGTCGATCGAAAACTTCTAGTAACGGAGGCTTCACTTAGAAATAATGTACTCAATAAGAAAAGGCTTGCAAAAGAAAAGAAAAAAGTAAAATTCTAGGAAGACGAATTGACTAAGGCACATGTCAAACTGACCGTTGAATTTTTTCCAGTAAGAACTAGACTTCCAAAAACTGAGTAAATTATTCTAGAAAACTTATTAGGCGATAAAACTATTTTCATTCTAAACTCAAATATAGCTAAAACAAAATACTTGAATCTCTTTCTAATCTTGAGGTAGTACATCTAGTTTCGGATAAGCTTAAAATATTCTTTGATATACCTGGGAGAATAGCAAGTTTAAAGATTTTTTCATTGGTATATTTTTATCACAACTAAGTAAGGTTAAGTTCACAGGAAAGGAGTCATGTGTATTCTTGAATTTTTAAAAATAATATTATTGACTTTAATAGGTATAGTCACTGCAAACCCTCATAAGACAACACTCGTCCACCAGGCTAAACTTGTGGGTTTAACGGCTTGTTTCATACCATAAATACAGCCGCGTGACATGCAAAAATGGTTTTTGTTTACATTTGCTCGAGGACTAGCAAAATATAAGTTTGGGGGTATTTGATTGACACGTAATATTTACGGGTACAGCTCTTAAATTTATATCCACCTAGTCATTTATTAAATAAATGTGACACTAATAGTACTTTTGCTTGTATTTACAGAAATCGGTCACATGATAAACAAGTCGTATAATCTTTTGATTTTTAACGAAGAACATGGGTGATGCACTCTAACAATGATTCTCATTTGAAGTTGTCCACCAAAGACCCATGCATGGAAGCCCATTGTAGAGAATTAGATATATATATTATTCTCATGAGTTGTAATGCATGATTTTAGGTATTTTTTAGGGGATTTTATATTAATGGTGATTTTTAGTAACCCTTCCTATACTATATAAATAAGAGGGGAATCCTACCCATGTTGGATCATCTTGGAGAGTGTAAATTAAAGTTCATAGCAATAAAGCTTATTATTTCTCTTGTTCTTGTCTTTTAATTTAATTGCAGTAATAGTAGTATGGCAATGATCAAAGGGATGAGTAGCTAATCTTCTTAGCCAAGGCGAGAGAAAGCTCCACCCAATGTAGCCTTAGTGTAGATTGTATAGCTTAAGTTGAGTAATTACCTTCTCTTTATCCTGAAATTTTGCATATTCGTATTCCTTCGTCCTATGCTTGACCATAGCTAGGATTAGGAGGAATAATGAATCTATGTAACCATCTTGTTAGACCATAACAAGATTGGTTAGGAACATGGAGAAGAGAACATAATCCATACTTATTAACCGGACCATGGTTGAGAAAGTTGGTTTATGGGTAGTTTCCAATTACTAAATCTCTTGTATTTTTTTATGTATTGCATATGCCCGACCAAGGATATGCGATACAGAAACTCGTAATTTACTTTAATTATTTATGCTATCTAAGGGTTTTAAAGGGTGGAGTGGAATCGATACCTTGGTTTCCACTCCAATTTATCTTGTAATTGGTTTCGTTCTTCTTTTTATTTCAAAACCTACACAAACTTGTTGTTATTGGATAAAAAAATAGCTCGAAGTATAATTCGCACCACAAGTTTCTTGGGATACGACCCCGCTTTCCTTTATACTCAACGGTACACCGTGCGCTTGCGGGTCTTTTAAGACGTCGGTTTATAATCGATCCGTATTTCCATACTGGTATTGATCGAATTAATTCTTTCCAGATCTAATTTTCTAAAACGACCTCTATGAGACCGATTCTTCATTATATATCTCCTATAATTTTATTTTCTTTCTCTCTCACATTTAGAGCACACGGGTCGAATCACATTTAACGAGGCATGAGTTACATATATTTTTACATTTTTCTAAACAAATGTATAACAGTTCGAATATTATATTTTTTTATTTTCTGCCTTCATACATTTAATTTCATACAATATTTGACAGTCTTTGGATCATATAGCTCGATTTTTAGAGTTATTTCCATATCAGCACAAAATTTGGATAACAAATCTTATTCACCTTAAAACATATTACAGATAACAAGTCTTTCAAGAACATAACATTAGGTACTTCACAATTCCATGTTTTTCAAATACTTTTACAGCTAACAAGTCTTTTAGGCAGTCTGAAACATCAAATCCTTATGTTCGTTCTACTTCAGTGATCTTTCACCCTGATGCAAAGCAGACATTGGAAATAACGAGTATCCTCCTTCCTATGAGTTTTGCTAAAGTTTAGATGAATTGCAAATTAAAACTATGGAAACAGGAGACTCAGTGCTTAAACAAACCCTTCAAACTGAAGGTCTTCTCAGCGCAGAATAGCCACAGAAATACTAAAGCAGACTTCTATTCTCCGTCTTCCTCCTACACTAACATATCTGCCTCTCCAATAACCACCACCCCCTTAGAGTTGGTAGAGATGAAGAGGGCAAGAATCCATTGCGACGCAAGAAATTAGTCAACTATAGCGCAGTTGTGTTAATCCCTACATCTGCCTCCCCAACCTTGCCTTCCGCAAGGATTTGGAGAAAAACCAAACATTGTTCGTCTGTCAAGACAACGTGGTGTAACCTCTATCCACAATAAAATTCCTCCTCAGCTTCAGCCACTTCATTTTCTGACATTCCTTGATACGTTGAAGGAACAGGAACATGAATCAAATTTTCCAAGGACTGATCTCTGAAATACTTTAACTTCAACCTCTATATTTCAGAAGTAATTTAGTCTTCAAGAACCATCCTACAGGCCATCACCATCATCAAGGAACAAATCAGTAAAACAAACGTACTTGACAACCAACCTCAGTACAGGTACTATTTATATAATCTTGCATTTATTGTGCAGGTACATTTTCCCAAGTGTCATCATTTAATACAGACGAGACTCTTCAAGCCCTAACCGACATCAATATTCCCATTAACATTCAATGCACATACTTTGCCTTTGACATACGTATTTTTCATGCAGTCAAACACCATCATTACCTCCTTCCTCATTCAAATTTCTAATCCGTATACCCAAAAATTCTTTCTCAATCCAAGCCACTCGAGACTTCGGTTGTGAGAGAGCGATTATAGGGGTCAACCCCTCGATCTTCCCGAAATCGAGTTATCTCCAGTTTGAACTACCTCCATGTCAGACTCACGCATTCTCCACATGACTTCTCCAGTTAAAATTGTCACATACTCTACGAACTGATAAAAAATGTATGTCAAGCTCAAACCGTAAAACCTGAATAAGTCAAAGTCACCGGTTTCTCTGGAACTTAACAATTACTTAGTCAACCACCACTAACCACCTTGTTTGGTGAACGTGCTCCAGCACGATGAAGAACTGCAAAAAATGCCTATATAAAGAAAAAGTTTTAGAAGAGACAAGGACCAGAAAATTACATGAGAGAAATCACCAGGAAAACTATATTTTCTTGATTCTCCAAAACTTCATACTTTTTATTCACAAGATCAAACAATTCTAAAGTCTAGAGATCACTTGTAATAAGATAACAGCCTCAAGCAATAAACATCACTATTACCAAAATCCTCAACCCGAGGTCGTGGCTTTTAACCTATTCATAGGTTTTCCACGCTAAACACCTGTGTCATTTCTTGTTTTCAATTTGATTTTATTACAGGTATATTTGTGTAAGAGCTAATTCTAGGCCACTTAGAGCTCATTAAATTATGTCATTACAGTTAGTATTTTGTACAGTAGTCCATAAAATTAAACTATTAGGGTAGACCATGTCATGGAGTCCCTAAACTTATACAATTAGGGGCTGTCCGGTCAAACAGTCCCTAAACTTATACTTTTAAAGACAGGGTGATTCTATCAATTTTATAAACAGAAATATAAGAGACTAACTCAAAACTGTCCAAAATTTTTAGTTATTAGGGACATATTATACTCTGTTTCTAATATTTGGTCCCTAATAATCACTTTTCTGGAAGTACAGCTTTAAACTTTGGCCCATGATAGAGGTTAACTTAATACTTTATTTTGCCATGGTTGATAAGTTGCTACTGTGAAATGGAGTGTTGTTGCTAATATCATAGTGGATAAGATGGCAATTAAAGGAACTTTATCAAAATCAAACTTCGAAGAAAGATTGAAACAATTAATGGGGTTATCTTTAATCTTCATTAATCCATGAAAAAGATATCTCTTTGAGTCATAAATTTTACGCATAAATATAGTACAACATTAAATAGACATAATTACAACAATAAATGACCTCATTTCGTAAGCTCTAGTTGCAAGCACACCCACAAAGGTTTGTATAAATGAGGTTTCTATGAATAAAAGCAAGAACAGCGCTTTACATGAGACATCTTTGTATTCTCTTTTGTTCGGGAGGTTTTGGATGAGAGAGTTAGTGATGAATTTAATACCAGAAGTGTTTTCGAAACTCCTAACTTAAACACTCTTCCTTTCCATCAAAACACCCAAAATACATTTTTGAGAGCCCCGTTAAAGCATGGTTTGCCTCAGTTGAGAGCTCTTTGGAAATCCATAAGAGCAAAAGCTTGTCTTTTTCATTTGAAACTGAACCTAATGCAGCTAATCATAAGGAGTAATCCCTAATTTCAAGTTGGATTTGGTGGTCGTCATTAGGGTTTTGATTGGGTAAGAGGGATTTGGGGAAGGATTTGGTGGAGACTTAGATCCTTCTGATGGATTGCATAAGACTTTTGATAGAGATTTTTGGATTTATTGAGATAACCTAATTGAAATTGAGATGAAAATCAAAATTTCCAAGAGAGAGAGGGAGAGGGATCAGTGAGGAATGCGCTTTCTAAGAGATCGCTTGAACCCTAATCTCCCTTTACAATCAACCCTTTAAACTCTAAACAAAAAACACCCAAACCCCTAATTAGATCCAATTGGGGGAAATTGAGAAGGAAAAAAATCATAAAAAAATTTCAAAAAATTTAAGATTACTTACAGATATTGCATTGGGGGTGTTGAAATCAGAGCGTTGGAGGACTCAATTGAGGGAAGAATCATTAGAGTTGTGAGAAATCATGATTGGAGAGGGCTTTAACCTAGTAAATTTCATAACCTCCATAGCTCTAAATCCTTTCCATCAAGCCCTTCAAGTCGTCCCATTTCTCCTGCTGCCCCAGTGAATTAATCATGATATTGTACGTCGTACTTCATGGGGAACGCCCACTAGCATTCATCTCTAATAAAAGCTTATTGGCCCTATTACGTATGTTGCCCTGATTTACAATGACAATCTATAAGCGTATTCCACATAACATTATTAGGCTGAATCCCCTCTAACTTCATCCTCTCAAACATAGCCAACGCATGTTTAAGACAATTATACTTCCCAATGTATCAATCATCACATTATAGAAATGTCAATCCGAGGATAACCCTACTGTTACGCATCCCCTTCAAAACCGAAAAAGATTTTTGCCAATCCGCCTTATCCCTATAACTCTCTAATATCCTACTTAAAACATAAGAATTCGGTTGAACATTAGATGCCTCCATTTCTTTCAAAAAAATCCTGGCACTCTCCCACCTCCCCATATTTGCATACGCATCAATAAGAAGACTATAAGTTTGTTCATCTAGCAAAACTTCCCCTCTCCCCATCTCCGTAACAATCGACTCCGCATCCCTTAAGGACCCCATCTTTACATACCCTTTCAAAAGAATATAATAAGCCATTGTTCAAGGCTTCGGCCCATATTCTTTCATCTCCCTAAAATCCATCTCTGCCTCAACACACCACACCACATTCCCAACGCAGATATCACCGCCACCGCATCCCCGTCATCGCACTCAACCCTTGCCTTTGAACTATCGCCAAGAAAAACATCACCCTATAAGGATCTCCCACTTTTGCAAATGCCAAAATCAAGTCATTCAATAACTGCCCATCAGTTTTAATCTTATCAAACTCCATCTCTCTATACAACTTTTACAAACTCATAAGCTATAGTTTGCCCAACTAAAGCATGCCTTAAATCAAACCCAGATATCATAAAATCATTTGCTTGAACCCAAATCTCTTTACAATCAACTCCTTCAAATCCTAAACAGAAAACATCCAAAACCCTAATTAGATCCAATTGGGGGAAATTCAGAAGGAAAAAAATAACAATAAATAAATAAATAAAAATTGAGATTATTTATAAATATTGTTTTGAGGGTGTTGAAATCAGAGCTTTGGAGGACCCAATTGAGAAAAAAGTTCATTAGGGTTATGAGAAATGAGATGATCCAATGATAAAGATTGGAGTCTAAAATCGAAATTAAAATCGAAGAAGACATAATTTTGGGTTTTGGATATAGTAAGCTGAGTTGAGGGTTTGGAAGGCAACTGTGTATTTGTACAGTCCACACGACTTTATGTTCCAAGTGCCGAGGCGGAGCGGATATGACCCCTTTTTAGATGTCAAGTTTAGATGTACCAACCTACGATAAGTGTTTCCCGGCGAAGATGTGACCCCCCCTTCACTTAGGGGGCAAAAGAATGAAATTACACCTTTATTTATGGGGCAAAAGAAGGATGAAGGTGATGTTGCTTTAAGCTTTGCGTATTTTTTGAACTCGCATTTTCTTTTCACTTTGCCTTGCTTACGATTTTCAACTTGCCAAAAAAAATAAAACCTGAAAATAGGAAAACACGAAGGTCAAGCCAAATGCATTACCGGAGAGACGCGAGTATACTGTACTTTAATTCCCAATGGACATGGTAATATAGAAAGAAAAATAAACTCTTTGATTTTCTTTAGAATCCAAACTCAGTAACAGCTTATAATTCAACACTACTTGAATTAAATATGACAAACTAGCAGCTTAGAATTCAATAATGTTTGAAAATATATTCTTTGAAACCAACAACAACTTATATCAAAATGATGAGCAACTTAAACAGAAATCTCAAGGAGCTTATGCTACTATTCAAATCCAACACTTAAAAACCAAGTCAAGTGGTTAAGTGTTCATCCCACAAATTAAATACTACCAAGCTTAACCATAACACCAACTGCGTTAACTTTGCTAGAAAAAGAGTTAATTAAACAAAGATATGAGCAACCCCGCAAAAATCACAAAGAGTTAATAAACAAAAAGAAAAAAAAATAATGAGAAAAGAAGAATAATAAATAAATAAATAAAATCGGTATTAGTAACGGTCCTTCGCACGGTTGCACTCCCTGGCAACGGCGCCATTTGATAAGATGATTTTAGGGGTCCTCTAGCAATATACTCGCTCCAAATACGATTGTTGAATTATAGCACGGATGAGTGGGATCGAATCCACAAGGAGGTTTGGGAAAACAAATACTTTCTAGGCCGAATTACAATTTTATAAGAGATAAATCTAAGTAGAATAAATAAAAACTAATTACAAAACTTAATGAGGGAGAGAGCTAAGGATCGGATTTGGCCTCTACCTTTCAAAGCACTAATCGATATAAAACTATATCATAATATCTTCACACATCATATGTTCGTGTTACGACACATGCGATGTTGTAAAATTAACCACTAAATCTATGGTCAAGCATTTAGTGGTTATACATTTTAAGTGATGGTAAAGAGTATCTTAGATAATTATCAACTCAACCATGGCTAGGCTTGAGTGAGTTCTCTAATATTTTCTCCTTTTAGATCTCCAAATCAAGTCTACAATTAGTAACACTTGTTTGTATCCAAAGTTATCGTACACCAAACCAAAGCTATGGATAAGCCTTCCATATGATTTACCAACTTATTAATCATAAATTACTAAGAGAAAAACTAATTAGAATCTAATTAACACCAACTATTACCCATCCAAGAAGAGGTCTCATCCTAGTCTTAGCTAGAAGATTAACCACTTATCTCAAACTTCATCGCATTAACAACTAATGAAGACATTAAAAAAAATTAAGCTAACGAGAAGAAGAAGAAGAAGATTAACTTTATTTACTATTACCTTCCAATATGAGATGCCACAATTACAATTGGGAAAGTTCCTTTTATAGGAGAAGGAACCCAAATCCTTAAGAATATTACACATATCTATAATATTACAATATATATTATTACAATCAATCACAAAGATATATGAGAATATCTTCATATCATTTCCTTGTTGATTGTAGAAATCTTCTAACCATTGAAATATTTGATTATATCTTTGTTGTAGAATATCTTCTCAATATAATTCTTGGATCTTGAATGCAATCTTTCATTATATTATACTCCAAATATATTTGTGTATATATTTCTTCAATCTTGAAACCAAATATATTGTGTCTTTGACTTTTTGTGCTATGAACTGCTGGAGACACTTTTATTTGACTTTAAGAGTTTGGTTTCAAATATAATAGATACAATCAAACAAACGCGCATAATTACCCAAAATTAAATATAAAGAATGACTTAAATACATGTTCGGGTATATTAAAAATATCATAATTACGCGCACATCAACACCACCTTCAGTTAAGTCCATGAGTCATTGACCACCACCAACTAAATACCCAATTCCTGTACCTAAGCCTAGTCCACTTCTGCTACATTACCAAATTCCTTACGCTGTGCAAGGATCTGTTATCTGTGTGGACAGCTATATTCTTTTAAACACTACAGCATATCAAGGTTTTTTATGTATTACTTGATTGCATTTCTCCTTAAATTCTTACATGTAGAGGGCGTAGTACAATGTGGCCTTTATTTCCCTTTAGTAGTCGTTTCTCGGAAAAGAGTTGGTTTCCTCTATCGCATCTGCGAAAAACTTCAGGAATAGTGATGGCTACACAGATATGATACAAGTTATCAAAAGATAAGTAAAAAAAAAATATCAATTATTAATTATAAGTGATGCAGATTTTTGTCTAACATGATTTTTTTTTCTCGGTTCCTTATGTACGCATGTACGAAGGTAGAGCTGGTATGCCCAATAGCACTAGGCATTTGTAACTGATGGACGCGAATACTTTTTGATAAGAGCACGATGCATGATAAGGGACTGCTGACCTAAGAATTACCAGGTGTCTGTCGTTTTATCGTCACTGAAGGCTTCATGAAAGAAACTCTTTTACCCTAGCTATAATCTGGGCATTTGTCACTTGAGGCTAGAGAAAAATAACGATTTCCCCCTCTTTACCGTGGGTCCTTTTGCTTTTTCTCCACCATCAAAGTGCCCCCCTCGCCCTCTCATGAGTTAGACTTTGTATCAGTAGTCACTATATATTGTCTTTTTTCAAGGGATTGTAGTGATTTAGATTTCTTCCTGTTGTCAAAATTGCATTGTTCTACCTTACTATGACAAAATGTTGAGAGAGTACCTGATGGTAATATTTCTAGAATTTTACGTTAATTTTTTTCTCTGAGTTTCCTATAGTTTTGATTCCTTAACTATCATTGGTAGCTCTATATTAAAAACACAAAAGCTTTTTACACATTCCTTAGCTATCATTGGCAATCTTTCATAATTTCGACCAGACCATCGAGGACGGCGTAAATATAGTTTTGTTATGCAATCTACATATAGACTCCACAAAAACTTGCCTTGCACAAAAAAAGGAATAAAAAAAAGCTAGTGTTCGCTGATTACAAATATTTAAGGTCTCTTTTATGTGCATTCCTCTAGAACGTTATTGGATTGAAAGTTATTAAGAAAACAATATAACTAAATTTGTACAAAGCAATTGCGGTCCATGTTGTTATCGAAAAAATGACATAAATCATCTTTACTTCTTAGGACTATATGTTCACCCAAAAAAATTAAAACGTTCCTACAACCGTATCTTTTTTGGAGTGTCGCTTGATGCTCGCTGTTTTTCACTTAAAACATCTAGTTATCATGAAAAGGTATCTCAGTCTCAATTTTTAGCACACAAGACACTACTTAACGCTATCCATTGTATAATGTAATGAGACGGACATTTGCTTCATGCAAATTAACCCCCTGCTCAAGGCAGAAATATTATTTTTGTGCTTGTTATTAAACACAAAAATAAGTAATAACTTTTGTAGCATTTTTTCTTTTTCTTTTTTGTCTTTTTGGCAATGTAACATGATAATAAGTTTTAACTAGTTAGTATATATGTTGTACTGATTGTGATGTTATGAAGGTTTTAAATATCTGATGAACGCTTTTTCAAGCGTTACTTAATATCCTGCTCAAGTACGGATTTATCGTTGCAGAAATTGTGGTGTGGGGGTCGTACCACGGAGAGTGTCAAGATGCAAAAAGCTAATCCTAGGCCGATTAATCAAAGACTTGGTATTTTCTTCAAAACTAAATGAAAACTAAGGATATAATATAAAATTAAAAGAAACTAACCATGACTAAAGTTCCACCCAACGAAAATAGCAATAGATCAAATAGTTTTAGTAGGCAGATTTATGTACCAAAAATCCCGAGTAGGGCATTTTATGTGTAAATGTTAACCCTAGATCCATGGTTCGGCATCTATAGTTAAATCATTAAGTTTCACTCAATCCGAATTGGAGGAGAGATTTAACCAACTATGGTTAAGTTTGGTTAGATTTCTTCTCATGCGTATCTTCCCTTTATTGCCCTAAAATTTGACTTAGTGGTTACAACACCAGATTTTGGCAAAAGAGTTATCCCATTAGCTCTTCAATAACCAACTAAAGCCTTTATGGTAAACTTACCAGCACCATCAAATCTCACAGATTTGTTTGGGTATTCCAGAAAATGAGCCCACACTCGGATATCTGGACAAGCAACCGTAAAATCATCATATTCCTAGATGATAATAAGCAAACGTCTGACCATCTCGCAAATGTATCAAGTAAGACAATATAGTATTTAAACGGACCACTATGTGGATGAATAAGTCCACATATATCTCTATGGATAGGTTGGAGAAAGGCTAGAGGCTCCAACTCTAACTTGGTCTTACTAGGTTAGACTATAAGCTTTCCCTAAGAGCAGGTATTTTATAAGCAATCTTGCAAAACTTAGATCTTCTCTCCCATGAGTGATTTTCCAGAGGTACTACTGATAATTTTCCTCATCATCCATTGTTTAGGATGTCTAAAACAATCATGAAAAATCCTAAATGTTTTCTCTTCTAACAGAGAAAAATTAGTGACTGCATATATTTTGACATGCCTGAAAGTAGTAGAATAAAGCCCTGAGGCATACATTAGACATTGTTGCAATATAAGTTTCTGAACGTTAGGCATATAGGTGATGCATAGAATTTGTTTCTCATCATTTCCTATCGATTTTACTTGATAACCGTTATCATGCATGTCCTTAAGACTTAGTAAATTCTCGGTAGATTTACAATCAAGCAGCGCGGATTTGATACCCAGTATCATACCGTTAGGGAGTATTAGCATGGCGCTCTCCGAGCCTTATGATGCTGGCTGACCCAGTAAATAGTTTGAATGTCCCTGACAATGTGGTCAAGTTTGAAAAATGCAATTTATCTCAAAGAATAGAGTGTATAGTACCATTGTCAACAAAACATATATCGCGACTCATCCTATTATCAATCAGTGTTCTATGAGTAAAGAGATCCATGGATTACTTGAATATATAGAAGATTAAGAACTATTTATACAACAAATTAACCACTATACCAAGCAATAATTTGAATAATCATAATTAGAACAAAGGTAAAATCTCATAGATAAATACTGTATGTGTGTCATGAGCTTTTTATTAAACATAAATGATCTGTTCCCAACATAATCAAAAAGTGTTAATAAAAAATAAATCGGGTCTTTACGTCTAAAGAAAGGACAATACTAGTACTCTCTAATATGATATCACACATACATTGAGATATCGCTACAAATTACTCTATAAGTTGACCCATGTTGGCGTCCGCATCACCGAAGAAGTCTGACGCTGCAAACTCCATAGAGGAAGAACAAGTGTCAACAACTGCATACATCTGGACTCTGGTTATCTTTGGCCACCCTTGGTGAGTGACAATCCCGTACCTAGTGTCATATGCCACCATAGTTAAAGTAAGGAGATCACTGATCTGGCTTCTTTTATTTCTTCCCCTTTCCTGGTTTGCTAGATTTCATAAATCCTTTACCTTTCTTAAGGCCATTGGGTTTCTGGTTCTCGCCCTTCTTGATTCCCTTGTATCCAACCTATCCATTCCATTGTCTTCATCCCTGGCCGCCATAGTTGTTTTCTTAAAATTGAACATTGTGACTCGGGCAACAGTGCACTCTTAGGAGGTCGCATCTCGTAATTCTTAATCAGAAGTTCATTATTCAGCTAAGAGAAGAGTAGTACCTGAATTAAAACTTCATGAGTCGCAATGTTCTCTCGCTGATATTACCGCTAATATGCAATATTGCAATCATGGAAAGCAGATAGAGTCTTTTCTACCATTTCAGTATCAGTAACTTTCTTCTCACACAGCTCAAGTGTAGAAATGATTTTGTGGATTACTGAGTTTTAAGAAGCGGCAGTCCTAAAATCTTGGAATCGAATGTTATTCTATTAGAGCATCGATTTTGGAAGTATAATAGTTTTTTACTGACCATAATGCCTCTTCAAGCTTGCCCATAAGTATGTTAGCTCAACCTTATTGAGGCATTCCATCTTCAGGTCATCCTCAATATTATGATAGGGGATGAACAAAGCCTTTGCTTTGACCATGAGATCTTCAATATTGGCAGTGACGATGGTCAGCTACAAACCTAGAGGCTTCAAGTACAAGTCAACATCAATACACTAAGTGAGATAATTGGCTCCAATAATTCTTGGTAAACATTTTAAATGCATATCAACATATCATAGTACTTAGAATAATATAAAATAAACGATTCTAAATTATGCTATAGTTGAACCGTGTTCATATTTTAATACTCATGAATTTTTTTTCTAAGGATGAAATCCCAACTTTACCCCATAAAATGGTGATCTTAATCTTAGATATACGATTTAAGAGAATCTTAGCCAAGATTGTAATTCAAAACTACTCGATATATTCATTCCATATTCTGGCAACTAGGGTTTCTAGTCCCTAAAGTTTTATATGGTCTATATATTCTAGCCAAATGACCATATTTGCGATGAATATGAGGGGTATTAGATGTTTAGCTGGTAAGTGCTCCCACCCCGAAGTCCAATAAGTTTATAAGATGGGTAGTTAGTCTTTCCTTTGAACTTGTATTCTTGGGTATTAAAGGTTACTATTATTGCTTATATACTTCTAAATGTTATCAGGTAACATCTAATTATACCTAGATACGTAAAATTGGCTCCTCAAACATCAAGTCTTTAGAAAATAAGGCCAGGACAATTCCCAACTGATCTCTAATTATTATACTTGATATTTAACCGTGATTTAGATATATGGCCCTCAGCTGTATACTAAATTAGTCTTAGTTTTCGTATTATCTCTAATCTAGGTCAGGATAATTACTATTCTAGTGGCATACAATTAATATCATATAAGCTATCATAAGATACTTAAGTATGTATTAATCTGTATTCTTATATCATATATAAGTTGGACAGTTTTTTTATTCAAGGTCACTTTTGGCATAATTGTAATTCTCCTAAGAAATTTCATAATGAGGAGAAAATACAATGAATCTCACTAGGGAGGTTAGTAATGATGAGGCTTTACTATTTTCATGCGACGATGTTAACGAGTCATATGATAGTTGATTTGGGTACCCCATTCTAGGCTATTACAAACGTGGGCTTCCTGACTAATATTGTTAAAGGTGACCTCAATAAGGTCTTCCTTGCAGACAGGAGTGGATAAAATATTACTAAAAAGGAAGACGCTGGGTTGAAGTTGCCTTTGGGGGAGACCTTGATTCTAAAGAATGTATGATTTGGACCCAAATTGCGGCGTAACCTTATCTTGGTTAGCCAATTGGCTGATGATGGTTGATATGTTAGTACCTTTGGTAATAATTTCTTGAAGGTCACAAAAGGAGCTATGGTAGTAGCTCCGGGCATAAGGCAGCGAACGTTGAATATAATGTAAGTCACAATTTCCTCTATTTGTGCAACAACTCTGGGGATTGATACAAGTACATGGCACAAGTAGCTCGGTCGCATGACTAAGAAAGGGATGAAGATGATGGTTAGTAAGAGGAAGTCAGAGGGTCTTGATGAGGTTGATCTTAAGTTTTGTGAAGAGTGTGTTCTCATAAAATAGAAGAAGGTTAGTTTCAAAATAACTAAAAGGTCATGGAAATCTAAAAGGCTAGATCCTATTCATAAAGATATATGGGGGGTAACCAAGGTATTTTTTTTCCTGATGGTTCTCATTATTATGTTACTTTCATTGATATTGCAACTCATAAACTTTGGTCCTACATTGTAAAGAACAAATCAAATGTGTTTGATAATGTTTAAGAATTGAAGGCCCTAGTTGAAACTGAAACCAGATTGAAACTGAAGTGTCTTAGGTCAAATGATGGGGATGAGTACTGTAGTGACGAGTTTAAAGACTTTTGCGCATCAAATGGTATTAGGCGATAAAAGACTATTCCTAGAACACCACAGAAAAATATTGTTATAGAATATTAGAATTAAACCATAAACGAAAAAGTATGGAATATGACACTCAATGCAGGATTGCCAAAATGATTTTGGGCGAATGCGATTAGTACGGTAGCGTACTTGATAAATAGATGGCCTTTAACGGCTTTAGACTTTGAATTACCTGATGAAGCATGGACCGGTAAAGAGGTAAACATTTATACTAACGTATATTTGATTGTACCTCATATGAACTTGACACTTCATATACAATGACCAAGTTAGATGCAAAGTCAATGAACTGCATATTCATATGATATGGTGGTGATGAGTTTAGGTAGCGATTTTGAGATGTGAAGAATCAAAAAGTTATCTAGAGCCAAAATGTTACATTCAATGAGGAAGTTTTGAATAAATACTTAAAAATACATGTGGAAGCGAAAAGTGTCAACATTGAATTTGAACCCTCTCAAGAGGTTGAAGAAGAAGTCATGATTGAATTTGATAAATCAGATAAAAATGAGGAACCTAATGATCTAGCTATTCTAATAGCACTTTGAACGTAGCTGAGAAATACAAAAACTCTAGCTAAGTACGTTAACCCCCTACATCACTTGTTACTTACAGATGGTGGTGAATCAGAAAATTACAAGGAGGCTTTAAATATGTAAACCAAGAGCAAGTGAGAGCTTATTATGGATGATGAGATGCAGTTATTATCAGTAAATCAAACATGGGACTTAGTTCAGTTACCAGAAAGGAAGATAGTATTACACAACAAGTGGATATAAAGACTAAAGTAGGAATCTGATGGTTCAAGGAGACTTAAGGGCTCTCAGCAGAAAGAAGGCATTGATTTTGGTGAGAAATTTGCTCATGCTGTTAAGATGCCTACTATTCGGGTTGTGATGAATGTAGTTTGATTGATTATAAAGTTAACGTCTTAAAGACATGAAAGTGTACGGTGTACCGTTAAGTTCAATAAAAAGCGGGGTCTTATCCCAAGAGACTTGTAGGTGTGGATTATGTTCCTAGCTATTAATTTTATCCAATAATAGTTTTTGTGCTGATTTAGAATTGAAGAAAACAAATAAAAAGGTTTTGATACGAGGCCGAGTGAGAACCAAGGTTCAATTCCACTCCACCCATTGTAACCATGAGATAGCATAATTAATTAGAGTATGTCACAAATTCCCGTATCACATATCATTGTCGCATATCATTGCTTGGGCATATGCAATATATTATGAGATAAGAAAATAATCATTGGGAAATGCTCATAAGCCACCTCACTCAACCATGGTCCGGTTAATAAGAACGGGTTATGTTCTCTTCTCCATATTCCAAACAATCTTGTAATGGTCAATAAAGATAGTTTCCTTAGATTCTTTGCTCCTTCGAATCCAAGCAATGGTCAAGCTAGGATCGTAGGGTGAAGAATATGCATTAAAATGGAAGAAGAGAAAGTAACTACTCTTGCCAAACTATGATATTCTATACTTAAACTACATTGGGTGGAGCATCCTCTAGCCTTAGCTAAGAGGATTAACTATTCATCCCTTTGATCATTTCCATATTACTTGCTTTAAAGAAAATGATAATAACAAAAGAAAGAAGAAGAATAATTTTATTGCTTTGTACCTTTAATATTACACTCTCCAAGATATCTTTCATAGGTGAGATTTCCCTTTTATTTATTGAGTATAGAAGGGGATACAAAACATCACCATTAATGCAAAATCCTCTAAAAAATGTTTTAGGCCATGCATAAATATTACAACTCATGAGAATAATCTTTATATTAAATTCTCTTCAATGGTCTTCCATAGGCTTTTGGTTGACAACTTCAATTGATGATCATTGTTGGAGTGCATCACCTTGCTCTCTATTGAAAACCAAAAAAATGTATGACTTATTTATTATGCGTCCGATTTCTCGTTCTATATTGAAAACCGAAAAAATGTACGATTGTTTATGATGCGTCCGATTTTTGTAAATACAAAGAAAAGTACTATTTGTATCTCATTTATTTAATAAATGACTAGGTATATATAAATTTTGGAGTTGTACACATAAATATTACGTGTCTATCAAATACCCCCAAACTTATATTTTGCTACTCCTCGAGCAAAAATAAATAAAAGCCATTTTTGTAGGTTGTGCGATTACATTTAGCGTATGCAACAAGCCGTTAAACTCCCAGGTTCCCCTGGTGGACGAATGTTTTCTCATGAGGATTTACATCAATTATACCAACAAAAATCGATACTAACACTTTGGCAATTCTATATTATAAATGTTTTATTTCCTTTCTACTTAACATTATATTGTTATAATAAGAACATATTATGGCAGAAAATTCCTTAAAACTAAAAATATTTCCCAAGTGTACCATAAAATATCATTTTCAAAATCTAAAACTTGAAATACTACCTCATGCTTAGAAAAAAATTCAAATATTTTCCTAAGCTATATCTCAGTGTAGTGAAGATAGTGTAGTGTTATAGCACAATACATTTTATAGAATAGTTAAGCCAGTATTTTAGTCAAGTACTTGTAAGAATAAATTCATCGGTTAGTTCAACAAGTGCCTTAGTCAATTCGTCTTCCTGGTATTCTTTATTTATAAGCACATTTTTCTTTCATACATGATTTCTTAGTGAAGCCTCCATAATAAAGAGCTTCGGTCGACAATCTATGCCAGTTGGCTAAGGTTGCTAGGGTTTGGTGCCCTTCTTGGCATAAACCCAAGATTCTCACAAGTTACACTTTTCATACTCCCTTCACATAGTTCATAGTCATACTCGAGATTGGTGATAATTTTTCCTCTTTCAGTTTTAAATCATGCGAGTATGCCTAGAAGCGTGAAAGCTTTTGGAGCAAGTTTGGCTTTCTCTTATACTTTAAGGAATAAACTTATTTTTAGACAGTTATCTCCCTTGGAGCAAATTATTCCTAACAAAAATACTAAATTTTCTATATTTTAGTCAAAACCTCTGTTAAAGGTATTAGTAGTATAACTATAGTGAAGTGCAGGTTTTGAAAATATACCAAAAACAATTTGAGCTTTTACTAATCACAATATAGTATATTGAGCTTAAGAACACGATAAATAAATATAATAGTGTAGACTTGGTAAAATATAAAAAAAAATTGGGTTTTCCAGTCAAGATATCATTTTGCCTATATATAAAATTAGTTTAAATGTTGGAAATTTGCCAAAAATATATTATACATTGCCAAAGAGTCATTATTTTATATTTCATCAAAAAGTATATAAAAAATAGTTTTTCTACCCCTAAACTTAAATAAAACATTGTCCACAATGGGAAATAAAACTAAAATTTCTCACCTGAATGTGCATTGGGTTGCCTCACATGAAGTGCTAAGTTTTATAGTCTTCAGCCAAAAGAATGTACCCTAAAACTTAAATATAGTAATAAGGCATATAAGGGGAACATGTGATCAATTATGATAATATGGGTCAACTAAAAAAGTTAACTCTTCATCAGAAGTGCAAGATTCTAAATACAATTTTAAATGTTGCCCGTTGACCTTAAAAGTATTATCGACTTTAGGATCCTCAACCTCTATGGCTCCATGTGGATAAACAGTTTTGACTATGAAAGGGTCGTACCAACGATAACGTAATTTCTCAGGAAATAAACGTAGTCGTGAATTATAAAGTAACACTTTAGGATTAGGCTCAAAAGTTTTGTGAATAATTGACTTATCCTTAAAAGTTTTTGTTCGTTCCTTATAAATTTTTTATTTTTTATAAGCCTCGCGACGAAGTTTGTCAAGTTCAAAAAGTTGAAGTTTTCTTTGTGATCCGGCTTTATTTATTTCAAAGTTAAAGGCCTTTGTTGCCAACAGAGCCTTGGGTTCTAATTCTTCTGGCAAGTGACAAACCTTCCCATAGATGAATCTATAGGGTAACATACCAATCGGAGTGTTGTAAGCTGTTCAATATGCCCAAAGGGCATCATCAAGATAATCAGGCCAATCTTTACAATCGGTTTGAATAGTCTTTTCTAAAAAAAAATTCATCTCCCGATTGGAAACTTTGACTTAACCACTTGTTTGTGGATGATAAGGTGTGACAACTTTATGAGTGATGGAGGAATTTTCAAAATATTTTGAAAGACACAATTGCAATAAAATTTACCACCATTACTAATAATTGCCTGAGGGGTGCCAAAATGATTAAAAATATTTTTTTAAATTTTTACTACGGGCTTATGGTCATTCATTTAACATGTCATCGCCTCAACCAATTTGGAAATATAATCGACCGTAATGAGAATGTAAAGGTACCCACGAGAAGAAGGAAATGGGCCCATAATGTCAATGCCCCAAACATCAAATTGTTTAACAATAAGGATGTTGTTCAAGGGCATTATGTTTCAATAATAAATAATTCCGGCCCTCTAGTACCTATCACGTTCAGAACAAAAGATGTATACCTCACAAAAAAGGGAAGGCCAAAAGAGACCAGAGTGATGGACTTTAGCGGCGGTTTTCTTGGTACCAAAATATCCTCCAAAAGCAAAGGTGTGACAAAATGTGAGTACATTATGGAACTCATCATTTAGGATGCATCTCCTAATCACGTGGTCTGAACAAAACTTATATAGATAAGGATTATCCTAACTAAAACGCCTAACCTCGTGCATGAATTTGGTATTATCTTGATTTGACCAATAGTCAGGTAATCGTTCTGTAGCAAGATAATTGACAATATCGACGTATCAAGGCAATTCTGTGATAACCATGAGCTACTCATCTGGAAATGTCTCCAAGATAGGGAGAAAATCTTTAACACCTTCAATGAGAATTCGAGATAGATGGTCTGCAACAATGTTTTCAATACTTTCTTATCTCGAATTTCGATATTAATTTCCTGTAACAAAAGAATACATTGAATTAACCGGGGCTTAACGTTTTTTTTTAGATAATAAATACTTTAGGCCGCATGGTCAGTGTAAAGAATGATTTTGGATCCAACAAGGTATGATCAAAATTTCCCCAAGGCAAACACAATAGCTAATAACTCCTTCTCGTGGTAGGGTAATTTAACTGTGCGTCATTGAGCATGCGACTAGCATAGTAAATAATATAAAGTTTATTATCTACTTTTTGCCCTAAAACCACTCCAACAGTGTAATCTGAAGCATCACATAAGCTTGAAGGAAAGTTCCTAATTGGGAGGTTGGATGATAGGGGTTGAAGTTAATAGAAGTTTAAGCTTCTCAAAAGCTTTTGAACATGCATCATCAAAGTTGAAATCAATGTCCTTAGCAAGTAAATTGTACAAAGGCTGGGAAATTTTGCTAAAATCTTTGATGAATCAACTATAAAACTCAACATGGCCCAAAAATGAGCAAATGGTTTTAATCGTCTGAGGTAGAGGTAAAGAAGAAATAATGTCAATCTTGGCCTTATCGATTTCAATCCCTTTGTTGGAGATAATATATCTAAGAACTGTCCCTTGTGTCACCATAAAGTAACAGTTTTCCTAGTTTAAAACAAATTGGTTTGTGTACATCGTTCTAGCACGAGCTCTAAATGGTGTAAATATTCGTCAAAAGTTGATCCAAACACTAAAAAGTCATCCATAAAGATTTCAAGAAACTTATCAACCATATAAGAAAATATGATCATCATACAACATTGGAAAGTAGTGGATGCATTGCACAACCCAAATGGCATACATCGATAAACCTATGTCCTGTAGGGACACGTGAAAGTTGTTCGCACCATATCTTCTGGGGTAATGGGGATCTGATTGTATCCAGAATAACCATTAAGAAAGCAGTAATGACTCTTTCTTGCTAAGCATTCAAGCATTTGATCAATAAATTAAAGAGGAAAATGATATTTCCTTGGGGCCCTGTTCAATTTCATGTAGTCGATACATGCATGCCACCTAGTGGTTATGCGGGTGGGGATTATGTCATTATTCTCATTCTCAACTATAGTAATCCCTAATATCTTAGGTATAACCTGACCGGGGCTGGCCCACTTACTATCTGAAATGAGGTATATGATACCGGAGCCAAAAAGTTTTAGATCTTCCTTCCGCACCACCTCCATCATGGTGGGATTCAACCGTCGTTGCATCTCGCGGTAATTTTTAACACCTTTCTCAAGGTTGATGTGATGCATGCAAACAGCCAGGCTAATTCCCTTCAAGTCTTCTAAAGACCAACCTAGGGCTAATTTGTGACTTCAAATGGCACCTAACAATCTACTTTCCTAGTCAACATTTAGATTGGAAGCTATGATCATAAGCAGAGTTTTAGAATCAACTAGGAAAGCATACTTCAGAATCTTAGGTAATGACTTGAGGTCTAACTTAGGTGCTTTAACGATTGATGGAATAGGCAAAGTAGTGAACGGTTCAAGATGTTCAACATGAGGTCTCTATTTGGACTTGTTAAAAATAGGTGTTGAGTCAAGTAGAGCATTAAGCGCTTCAACAATCGTAACTTCGTCAAAGTCATCACCAAAGTTTACCACACATGATTCTATGGGATCCTCAGAAAATAATTTAGGGAATGAGTTGTAAACTACAGAGTCAATCATATTCAACTCAGCCATGTTATCAGAATAAGGGACTTGAGTATTGAGTTTGATCTTCATATCTCCTATTGATAGTTTTAAAACCCCATTAAAGTAATTAATAATGGCATAAGCAGTCGCAAGGAAAGGGCAGCCCAATATGACGGAGATCTATTAGTTAGGATTCGTAACATCTTCAGTATCTAAAATAATAAAGTCTACAGGAAAAATGAGAGTATCAACCTTATAATAATATCCTTAAGGATACCACATAGGTATCGTATTGACCTGTCAACCAATTGAAGTGTCATTCAGGTAGGTTCGAGTTCTCCAAGTCTTAATTCTTGACATACAGAGTAAGGAAAGATATTCACACTAGCCCCCAAGTTGAGTAACGCCCTATCCACTTTGTGATCTCTAATTTTTCAAGGGATGGTTGGGCTTCCAAGATCTCGAAGCTCTAGAGGGGTTAATGTCTCAATCAAGAAGACTTTCTTGTACACATTAAATTTCCTTTTCCTAGTGCACGGATCCTTAAAGAATTTGGCATATACAGGGATAAGCCTGATGCATTGAGTACTGGAATATTTATATGAACTTGCTTAAATTTATCTAATATCCCGTCAAATTGAATCCCTATATTAGCAGGAAGAAGGCATTGTGGATAAGGCATGTTTGGCTTAAAAGGTGCCTTTGGTACCGAAATGGATGAGGTAGGTAACTTATTAGTTTATTAAAAGGTTCATCGCTGCCCACTATAACTGGTTTACTCATACCTATCTCATCCTCAATAGCAACTGGTGTTAGCTCAAACTTAGGAATTTTAACTCGGTTATCAATTTGTTTACTACTTCAAAGAGTAGTACTAGCATTAAGCTATTTTGGGATTTATCTAGAATTAAATCCCGGTAGTCCTTTCGGATTAGATATAAGTTGGCCAGGTAGCTTACCTGGTTGTCTCTTATACAATGCATTTACCAATTGTCTTATCTGAGTCTCTAGATTAGAGATAAGATTGAGATACAAAATTTTGATTCACCAAAGTCATTTTCTGGAATTGTGATAAGAGGATTTTAGGGGTCCTCTCACAGTGTACCCACTTAAAGTACGGTTATCAAATTATAGTACGGATGAGTGGGATTGAATCGAAAGGGAGATTTGGGAAACCAAATACTTTTTAGGCCGAATAAGGTTTTATAAGAGATCGATTGAAAAGAAAAAATAAAACAAACAATTAATAAGAGAATAGCAACAACTAGAATTTGGCACAACCAAAACAATATAGTTATCATGTAGTTTTACTAGGTAGATTATTCATATCAAAAATCCTTGGTAAGGTATTTTCGATATAAATGACAACCCTAGATTCATGTTTAGGCATCTAGGATTTGGTTATAATATGTTTGCCTAACTCTGATATGTAGGAGAAATTCTTCCAACTATGGTTAAGCTTGGTCGAATCTCTTCTAACGAGTCATTATCATTTTTGCCCTAATATCCAGTTTAATGGTTATAACCCCAGATTTTGGCTAAATAGTCTAAATCAACTTATTAGCTATGCTTAAGCCTAGAAGTCGATTATAGCTATTTTAGAAGATTGTAAAAGAGAACTGATCCTAGAAATTTAATGTAACTATTGCTACTTGGGTAAAGGCTTCCTTCCATTCATAGCTAGAAGGGATTCGTCTTCTATTATTTCCAAGATCATTACATTAACTAGTTAACTATTTACAATAAAATAAGAGAGAGATGAGACAATTAAATAAAACTAAGACTTTATTTCTTTTAAACTTGCTCCAATATGAGATGCCCAATTACAATGGGGGGCAGGGTTCCATTTATAGGAGAAGGAACCAAAATTTAGAAACTATATATTAAATTATAAAGAATATTTTCTCAATAAATTCTTTTAATATTACAACCAATCACCTAAGATTTTTACATATAGTTCCTATAATTGATGAAGAGATCATTCTTCATGGAAGCTCTTATATGTATCATCAATATAAAATATCTTTAAGGATCTTGGATACACAATCTCCTTTTATCTTATTCTCTAAGAATATTTGTGTATATTTTTTTTTAATCTTGAGACCAAATATATTGTGTCATTGACGTTTTGTGCTATAAACTACTGGAGATACTTGTACTTGACTTTAAGAGTTTGGTTTCAAATATCCATCTCCAATAACTACTATCAAACGAACGCCCATAAGTACCCCAAATTAAATATAATGGATGACAAAAATACATGGTCGGGTATATTAAAAATGTCCTAAACGTGCTCATATAATTGCATCATTTGTTACTGAAATTGCGACGCTTGTTTTTTACTTTCCATTTATTGTTATATGAAGAGAGCAAGGGCGTCTTCCAAAGATGGTTTGGGTGGAGTGGGTAGAAACTGTTTGGATGACTGAAAGGATTGCTGTGATGCCTAAGGATAAGATTTAGAAAGGTAATTCCTAAGAAAATTATGATCTGAGGTTTGTGGCTTTCCAAAACCCAAACAGGGTTGGTTCTTCATCCATGCAAAATTTGGGTGATTCTGTCAACTTTGCTTGTACAGGTCAAAGGGCCTCTTGTAGGTATTATTCAAAGCATTTACTTTCTTTTGATTATCATTCATTTTATTGAACATGCTACAAATTTGAGTCATATAGGTTATATCATAATAAACGATGCAACCCTGTTGCTGAACTTGGTTCACACTACCCTTAGATTGATTCATAGACATAGCCTTAATTTTTTTATGTAAGAGTATATAATTGGGCTTTGATGGCACTCCCTCACTCACTTCGTATACGTCATCTTTCTTTATTGTACAAACATCTCAATGTAGATTAATATCCTACTGCTGAGAGTTCTCAGCCAATGTCTTAAACTCCTCATAAGCTCTATCGGGATCAAGGTCCTAGAATTTGCCACTAAACATGGATTATAGCCTATAACGATTTTTAGAAGTTATTCTACGATAGAAGATCTGGGCTAGATATTGATTCTCAAAACCATGATAAGGACATTGTGAAAGAAGATCTTTATATTTGTTTTATGCCTCGTAAAATGTTTTACTCTCATTTTGAACAAATTTAACAATTATATTTCAAAGAGCAAGCGTTTTTCCCATAGAAAACTATTTCATTTTGAACTTGGTCTCTATTTGATCTCATGAATTGATAGATGCTGGTGCCAATGAATCAAGCTAATGACTCGCCTTGTCTTTTTAGTGAGAATGGGAATAAGCAATGGTGGACAAAATCCTCCGTAAAATATTGGTATTTGGAGAGCGTACAAATTTTCTTAAACTCATGGACGTGCTTAAAAAGGCTCTCTGAATCAAGCCCATAAAATGTAGGTAATATATGGATCATACTAGGCTTAGCTTCATAATGGTTTATAGTGACGGCTGGTAATACGATACCCAAAGGCATATCGCTTACTACTGGGTTCCAATAGTCTCTAAGAGATTTGGCAGTAACCATGATTGGGGGATGGACTTCTAACTCAACAACAAGTTTGATTGGGTTAACTCTAGATGGATGGTCCTCCTACAAAATTTTGAAAACTAGAGATGGAACACTTTCCTCCCAAACTGGTGCCCCTAAGTCCTCTATTGTATTGACTAGGCAAGGTGGTCGTCCTCTTCGCTTAGGTTGAGGTGGTGGGTCATAAATGGGTAAAGGTTTCGGTAAACTTCTTGAACATTTTCCTCCACATGTCCAATTAATCATGCACAACTAATAATCAATAAAATTTGGCAGCCGATGTAGTAAACAATCAATTAAACCTAGACTCTAGCACATTAACATTTTTTTAAACTAATAATTAGGTCTCCCCTATATTCTTCTATATTCAAAATGGGCAGGATGGAAAAAGGCTTTGGTTCCTATACTTCATTGCGTCACTATGTTAGTACTAACTTAAAGTTGATGTACGGTTTTCACGCCCGAGCAAATCACATTATCTTGCGTTAGTAATCGGAATGGTGATGTCGTAAACCTACCACTAGTATTTCGTGGTGCTAGGCTAGGGCCATATCCTATGAACCCGTGTTTGTACTTTGGTCAAGTATGCCTATCTGTTGGGTGATGAAATCCTACGAGAATCTTACTACTCTTTATATTATCAGTTATTTTGAGGTCTGGGACGTTCAATTTTTGTGTGATACAAATTTCTTGGTATCCCTAATGGGTGGTCCTACTTGTTAGGGAAATTTTTGGGTGATGAAATCACGCAAGTATCTAGCAATTCTTTACCTTTACTAATGTTGAAATGAGAGAGTATTTGAAGCACGTCAATAGGACCATCCAACCACAGATTTTTTTTAGAGCAGCGTATGTTTGCAAAGTCCACACGAATTTATATATCCTAGTACTGGGGCGGAGCGGATAGGATCCCGTTTTATATGTTAAGTTTAGAGAAGTACCAACCTACGGGAAGTGTTTCTCGATGAAGTTGCGGCCCCCCCTTCACTTAGAGGGCGAAAGAAGGAAGTGTCTCTTCACTTAGGGTGTACAAGAAGGATTTTCACAACGAATTTGTCGTGCTTTAAGCTTTTCATAATTCTGCCTTCAACACTTTCTGCACTTTATGTTCTTTTGTATCACTTAATAGTGCCCAAAATTGCCAAAGTTAAATTGGCGCTTGTTTAATCAGTAATGGTGAGTATTAATCAAGATTATCAAAAATGGTCTTTTATCACATCCCAATTCAAGCAAAACTCAAAAAAACAACTTATGCCCAAGCGCGTTAAACCTTTTGTGGTCGGTAAGAGGCTTATCAAAAATAAATCAAGTGGGCACATGCAAATGAAAACATCAAGCACGTCAAACTTTAAAAGGTAATTGATATTTTTGCAATCAGAAATCTTAATTTCAAACCAACATTATAAACAAATGAGTTACCACATGAAATGTTAACCAACAGTTGTATTAAGAAATTTGCTAATCCCAACACAAGCATCTCATTAATCAAAACTTCAATGATGGTGGTTGGTGAACTCTAAATACAAATGATTTGAAACAAATAAGATCATTGTTACAACTCCAATTTCAAGCATAAGATTTGCAAGCCACATCCACCAGCCCAAGGACCACGTAAGATCACTGTTACAGTTTTTCAACTCAATAACGTAAAGTCCAAGTAGCGTAAGACATATTGTGAAGGAGATGAGGAAAATACTTTAAATATTAACCACCAAGTCAAATATTACTCACCACACTAAGCACAAAAAAACTGTTACTGTTTGTACTCCAATGTTCCGAGATCAAAAGAAAAAATTATAGATAAAGAAGAAAGAGATAAAAAATATAAAAATTAAAAAAAAATATCGGCTTACAAAAATAACTCAAATATAAAATGCTCCTTCGTAAGACCCCGGCAACGGCGCCAAGATCTTGATCGATTATAAAACCGACGTCTTAAAGACCCACAAGTGCATGGTGTATTGTTGAGTACAAGAGAAAGTAGGGTCGTATCCCAAGAGACTTGCAGGTGCGGATTATGTTTTGAGCTATTAATTTTATCCAATAAGAGTGGTTTTTGTGTAGATTTTGAATTGAAGAAAACAAATGAAATTGCTTTGATGCGAGGCGGAGTGAGAGCCAAGGTTCGATTCCACTCCACCCGTAATAACCATGAGATAGGATACTTAATTAGAGTATGTCACAAATTCTCGCATCGCATATCCTTTGTCTGGTTTATGCAATATATCATGAGATAAGAAAATAATCATTGGGAATTGCTCATAAGCCACCTTCCTCAGCCATGGTCCGGTTGATAAAAATAGGTTATGTTTCCTTCTCCATGTTTTAAACCATCTTTTAATGGTCAAACAAGATGGTTTCCTTAGATTTTTTACTCCCTCAAATCCAAGCTATGATCAAGCTAGGATCGTAGGGAGAAGAATATGCATTAAAACTGAATAAGGGAAAGTAACTACTCTAGCTAAACTATTATATTTTATACTAAAACTATATTGGGTGGAGCTTCCTCTTACCTTGGCTAAAAGGATTATCTATTCATCCCTTTGATCATTGTCATATTACATGCATTAAAGAAAAGGACTATAACAAAAGAAGATAAGAAGAAGAATTTTATTGCTTTGTACCTTTGATATTACAGTCTCCAAGATGCCTTTCATGGGTAGGATTTCCCTCTTATTTATAGAGTATAGGAGGGGTTAGAAAATATCACCATTAATGAACAATACATTAGACCATGCATAAATATAATAACTCATAAGAATAATCTCTACATTAAATTCTCTTCAATGGTCTTCCATGGGCCTTTGGTCGACAACTTTAAATGAGGATCATTGTTGGAGTTCACCACCTTATTCTTTATTGAAAACCAAATTAATGCATGACTTGTTTATCAGGCACCCAATTTCATGTTCTTCATTAAAAACTAGAAAAATGTACGACTTGTTTATCAAGTGTCCAATTTCTGTAAATACAAGCAAAAACACTATTAGTATCACATTTATTTAATCAATGACTAAATATATATATATATATATATATATATATATATATATATATATATTTGGAGTTGTACACGTAAATATTACGTATCTATCAAATACCCCCAAACTTATATTTTGCTATTCCTCGAGCAAAAGTAAATAAAAGCCATTTTCGCTTGTCGTGTGATTGCATTTAGCATATGCAACAAGACGTAAAACCCCCAAGTTCCCCTGGTGGACGAGTGTTGTCTCTTGAGGGTTGCATTTGAAAATTTATATCTTGAGTAGCTTGATGTCAAGATAGCATTCTTCATGATTTTCATGATAAAGAAATCTTTTTGTAGCAGCCGGAATGGTATGTTGTTAAAAGGAAAGAATATCTAGTGTGTAGGTTCACGAAAAGCTTATATGTTTTGAATCAAGCACCGAGGATGTAGTATTTGAAGCTCGATAAGTTCAAATACTTTTGTTTTATGTTGAGTACGGGAAACTCATATATAATTCAACTTTGTATGTAGATGATATGTTGGTAGCAAGTGCCAACATGGAAAAGATTGCCAAGTGAAAGTAGCGATTATCTATGAAGGACTGGGTACAAAACAAGTTTTTAGAATGCATATTACATGAGATAGACATGATCTAGGAGGATCTAGGGAATTTTTGATAAAAAATTAACCATACTGTTCGAACGAGATTTGGAGTTGTTTGAACGACTTCTGGTCTATTCGAACAAACTTATTTTCTATTCGAATAGAGGTACAATTCAGCCTATTATTAGGGTGTTTAAAGGCATAATTATCCTATTTTGTAACTAGGAACTTGTGACCCTTATAAAAGGGGCAAGGCTAGGAAAAATCTTGGAGGTTAGATCAATCAAATTTTTGAGAGAGAAAGACTTAGGACTTTAGAGAAATTCGATTGTATTTGATTATTGATTGAGCAATTGAAGTTCTAAAGAAATTTTTCCCAGCCAATTGGTGTATTCTTCATACTTTTTTGCTAATTAGGTTTTCTCAATTTGAATTATAGGTTAAGTGGCATCAATTTTCCAGTTACGATCCTCGGGGGTGATTAAGGATTTGTGTCTCTACACGTGACCTCCTCAAGAAAATGAAGGAGAAGCTAGTGAGTCCGTTGAAGATTCAACGAAAGCCTAATTCGACGAAGAAGGACAATTTGGAGACTGGGGATTCCGAAGATCAACTCACGACTTTGGAAACGAAAGTTTCTAACCTAACTACCACTCTAGGAGAGTTGGTAGAGCAATTACGTCTCACAAACCTCACACAAGCTTCTATTTTGCAAAACTGTGAATACGCTCGAAGATGAAAGGGATGGTGGATGAGGATAGAGACGGGGGTACCGAGGAGGTAGATAGTGATTCTAGTGATGCTGAATTCGACGAGAAGCGATCGGTTATTGGTAAGTCTACAAATACTATGCATAATCTTCGTATCAATTTCTAAATTAAAATTCTGGTATTCGACGGTTCAATCGATGCTGAGAAGTTGGATAATTGATTTGATAGATTAGAAAACTATTTTCCCATTTATGAATTCTCTAATGCACAGAAAATATGCTTTTATACATTGAAATTCACAAGTCATGCACTCATATGGTAGAAGTCCTATCGAAAATGCCACGAAGTAGGAAGTTTGAGTTAAAAAGAATTTAATGTGCTAGTGAGGAAAAATTTTATCTGATTGGGTATGAGCAAGAGAGATGGTACATATGGCATAATTTGTGCCAAAAGTTTGAGCAATCCGTACAAGAGTACACTACGGCGCTTCATAACCAAGCTTTGGTTCCGGACATCGATGTGGACGTGTATGAGGTGTTCATGAAATACACAGGGGTTTATCGGAGTCCATTAAAAAAGAGTTGAAGCTCTGATGAGCGTGTAATTATGACATTTTTAATATACCTGAACATGTATTTTAGTCATCCATTATATTTAATTTTGGGTACTTATGCGCATTTGTTTGATTATAGCTACTGGAGATGGATATTTGAAACCAAGCTCTTAAAGTTAAGTAAAAGTGTCTCCAGCAGTTCATAACATAAAAAGTCAAAGACGCAATATATTTGTTCTCAAGATTGAAGAAATATTTACACAAATATTCTTGGAGAATATGGTCAAAAAATATATTGCATCCAAGATCCTTGAATATATTTTATATTGAAGATATATACAAGAGTTTCCATGAAGAAAGATCTCTACATCACTTAAGGGAATTATATGCAAGAATCTTAGGTGATTGGTTGTAAAATTAGAAGATATTATTTTTGAAAATATTCTTTACAATTTAATGTATAGTTTCTAAATTTGGGTTCCTTCTCTTATAAAAGAAAACCTGCCTCTATTGTAATTGGGCATTTTATATTGAAGCAAGTTTAGAAGAAATAAAGTCTTAGTTTAATTTAATTGTCTCCTCTCTCTTTTATTTTCTTTTGTAAATAATTAGTTGTTAATGCGATGAAGTCCGAGATGAGCGGCAAATCTCTTAGCTAAGGCTAGGATGAAGCCTCTTCTTTGATGAGCAATACTTGGTAATAATTAGGTTTAAATTAATTTTCTCTTAGTACTTTATGATTGATAAGTTAGTATATCATATCGAAAGCTTGACCATAGCTTCGGTTTGGTGTACGATAACTTCGGATACAAACAAGTGCTACTAATTGTAGACTTAATTTGGAGATCTAAGCAAGAAGAAATACTAGGTAACTCACTCAAGCCTAGCCATGGTTGAGTTGATAATTATCTAAGACACTCTTTACCATCACTTAAAGGCATAACTAATAAATGCTTGATCATTGATTTTGGGGTTTATTTTATAACATCGTATGTGTCTTAACACGAACATATTATGGGTAGAGATATTAAGATCTAGTTATATATCGATTAGTCCTTTGAAAAGTAGAGGCCAAGTCTGAACCTTAGCTCTCTCTCTTATTAAGTTTTATAATTAGTTTTTATTTCTTCTTCTTAGATTTATTTCTTATAAAGTAGAAGCCTCAAAAGTATTTGCTTTCCTAAACCTCCTTCTAGATTCGATCCCACTCATCCGTGCTACAATTCGATAACCATACTTTGAGCAGGTATTTTGCTAGAGGCCCTTAAAACTAATTATCAAATAGCGTCGCTGCCGGGGCGGCAATGGTGAAAACAATTCTTTTTAATATTGAATTTCATTTCTTTAAATTATTTGATTCTATTTTAACTTGTTGGTGTACTATCAAGGTTAGTTGTTAAGTTTTCCAATTAGTTTTATGATTAGATCTATGAGATTTATTTCTGAATAAATTAGATTTAGCAATTTCTGTGAAGCGGTTTTAGAGATATTAATTTTTGAAGAAATATATTCAGTTTTCAATGAAGAGTGTATTCCTGAATATTTCATTGTTTTTTGCCATCTAAACTTCACAATTGAGAAATATGCTTCATACAAATTTTAAGACAACTCAAAGCCCTTTCCGAATTGCTATAGATCATATTTTTATGTTTAGTCGTCTGAGAGTTACAGTCTTTTGAAATAATAGTAAAAACTGTCAAAGTAAAGGACGCTGCTGTTCATAAATAACTTGTTTTGAGTAAAAAGGAAGCTAAATTCTAGAAAACTTCCTTCTTGAATGTTTTTCCTTTTTTAATTATCTTCCCAAGTTATTATTATTTAATGCTCTTTCACAATTGAGCTAAAAGATATGCACATTTGATAATCAGAACATCATAGACTACAATAAACTTGGAAATTAGATTAATATTGTTGTCGCAAGTTCACTAATCCTTTTTCTCTTGTTTTGCAGGATAGTCACAAAGTTGGTAATCAGAAATCGTGAAGAATTTACAAAGTACATTGGAAAGCTTCTATCAAATCCTCCTTGTGCCCCCTAAGTGAAGGGGTAGCCACAACTTCACTGGGAAATACTTCCTGTAGGTTGGTACCTCTATAAAATTTTCATCTAGAAGAGGTTCATATCTGCTCAGCCCCGGCACTAAGAACATAAAGTCGTGTGGACTGTGAAAATAAGCGCTACTCTAATAAAAAAATTGATGTGCTTGGATTGACCTATTGCTGTGTTTAATTTTTTTTTTCATTCCAACATTATTAAAGGTAAAAACTATTAGAGACATGCGGGATTTCATCACCTAAAAAGCTTTCTAACAAGTGGGACCACTCATTAGGGATACAAAGAAATTTGCATTACGCAAAAATTGAACGTCCCGGACCAGAAAATAACTGATAATATAAAAGAGTAGCAAGATTACTGCGGGATTTCATTAGCCAACGGATAGGTGTAATGGATCGGGGTACAAACACGTGTTCATAGGATACGTCCCCAGCCTAGCATCGAGAAATACTGGTTGTAGGTTTGCGACGTCACCGTTACGAGTGCTGACGTAAGATAAGGAGACTCGCTTAGGCGTGAGAACTGAACATCTACATTAAGCTAGTACTAGCACAGTGATGCAGGGGAGTGTAGGAACTAATGCCTTCAGCCATCCTATCCATTTTTTAACATTGAAAAATATAGGAGAAGCCAAATTATTTCTTCTAAAAGAAAACGTTGAAGTGCTAGAGTTTTAGGCTTAAATGATTTGTTTGGGCATTGGGTGTTAATTTAATTGTAAAATGTTGTACATGCAAGAACATTAGAATTCATACGACTCACATTTTAACATCCCATAATATCCTTAAAATAATTTTCAATCATGGGATCACCAAAATTCTCAATACGTGGAACCTTTCTAACCTCATTCCTATATACAATCTCAGCAATCCTACCAGTCATCTAAATAGTTCTCACCCACTCCACTCAAACCATCTTTGGAAGACACCATTTTTCTCTTCAAGCAATAATCAATGGAAAGCCAACAACAAGCATTACAATTTTAACAACAGATTTTGGTAAATCAAACTTCTACGACCCAATTTATCTCTAGGTTAGAGACTCAGATAACTCAGTTGTCAACCACTTGGAGTGAAATAGAGCACAAAAAACTTTCAAGCAATGAAAAAGAATAACTTGAAGTTAAATCCCCTTGTAATTTAGAAAATAATGAATTCAAACGTAATTAAGAATATTTTTGCCGTAGGGTGAATGGATACCATATTATGAGACAAATTTAGAAGATGAATATTTTAATGTCGACAATCCTATGTCACAAGAAGCTCGAAAAGAAGTAGCTAACATGATCAATAAAATTCTTTCTCAATCACCTCCTATTTCCGCCCTCAACATTCAACCACCGATGTTATTATCCATCCCTTCACTGATTGAGCCTCACCAATTCACAAATGATATCATGACAGAAAGTGAGTATTTTTTTAAATTCGCAGAAGATTTCTCTAATGATGATGATGATGAAAAATTTCCTAAAATTTTAAATTCAACATCGATTCTTGAGAAAATACGAGGTCCATCTTTCTTGTACGGAGATAACTCTTGTTGCATTTCTGTTGATGAATATCCAAATTATTTTGAGGACTCGAATGATCCCGATATTCATAAGATTGTACAATCATTAACATCTGAAAACATGTTTTAACTTGGCCATCTCCCTAAGCCAATGAATAACCACGTCAATAGTCTGGATGAGTTCCTAGGGATAAGCTGTAATTTGAGGCACACAAATTTTAAATATTTGTTAAAGTCAATTGTTCCCCGATCCCCATATCCACAAATATGTTATATAGTTTTTCTTCAACAAAAAGAAAACATATTTTTGAAAAATTATAATTTTGGGGATGCCTCAAAGACTTGCTTTATCAGAACCATCTATCACATTTTTTGAAATATCAACGATAGTATGGGGGTTTAAAAAATTTCAAAGAAAAAATTCCAACGATAGTCATGTGTATTCTAGAATTGTTTAAAATGTCATTATTAACTTTTGTGGGTATAGTCACTGCAAACCCTCACAAGACAAAACTCGTCTACCAGGCTAAACCAGGGGGTTTAATGGCTTTTTACATATGTTAAATGCAATCGCGCTCCCTAGAAAGTGGCTATTATTTTATTTTACTCGGGACGAGCAAAAGACAAGGTTGGGAGTATTTGATGAGCGCATAATTATGATATTTTTAATATACCCGAACATGTATTTTAGTCGTCTATTATATTTAATTTTAGGTACTTATGCGTATTTGTTTGATTATAGCAACTGGAGATGGATATTTGAAACCAAGCTCTTAAAGTCAAGTAAAAATGTCTCTAGCACTTCATAGCACAAAAAGTCAAAGACACAATATATTTGGTCTCATGAATGATGAAATATTTATACAAATATTCTTGGAGAATATGATCAAAAAATATTTTGCATCCAAGATCCTTAAAGATATTTTATATTGAAGATATATGCAAGAGTTTTCATGAAGAAAAATCTCTACATCACTTAAGGAAATTATATGCAAGAATCTTAGGTTATTGGTTGTAAAATTAGAAGATATTATTTGTGAAAATATTCTTTACAATTTAATGTATAGTTTCTAAATTTGGGTTCCTTCTCCTATAAAAGGAACCCTTCCCCCATTGTAATTTGGGATCTCATATTGGAGCAAGTTTAGAAGAAATAAAGTCTTAGTTTTATTTAATTGTCTCCACTCTCTTTTATTTTCTTTTGTAAATAGCTAGCTAGTTCATGCATTGATCTTGGGAAGGTTAATCTCTTCTAGCTATGATTAGAAGGAAACCCTTACCCGAGTAACAATAGTTATGTTGTAGTTCTGGAATTAGTTCTCTTTTGTAATCTTCTAAAATAGATATAATCTACTTCTGCGCTTAACCATAGCCGGTAAGTAAATTTAGACTATTTAGCCCAAATTTGGTGTTATTACCATTATACTGGATTTTAAGGCAAAGACAAAGAGAACTCGTAGGAGAAATTTGACCAAGCTTAACCATAGTTAGAAAATTTCCTCCTACGCATCGGATTAAGTAAAACCTAATTTGACCGATCCTTAGATGCCTAACCATGGATCTAGGATTGATAGTTACATCGAAGATGCCCTACCAGGGATTTTTGACATGAATAATCCTCCTAGTGAATCTACATAATTGCTTTTATTGCTTTGGTTGGGCAAAATTCTAGTCGTAGCTATTCTCTTGCTAATTGTTCTTGTTATTTCTTTCTTTTAGATTTATCTCTTATAAAACCTAATTCGGCCTAGAAAGCATTTGTTTTCCCAAACCTCCCTATGGATTCTATCCCAGTCATCCATACTACAATTCAACAACCGTACTTTAAGCGGATATTTTTCTTGAGACCTTAAAAACTTCTTATTAAGCTCTTTTCTATGGCCAATATTGAAGACGTTACCATGAAGGAATTTTCTATTGAAGGCATGTACTAGAATAGTGACAAAGAAATGACATAAAGAAGTCAGGGTACGGGTCTAGTTAGAAAAATGAGCATAAGGGAGAGTCCAAAGAAGAGGAGTTTTCATCCAAGGTAAATTATTGTAAGGCGAGTCGACATATTTTAGATAAATGTTGGAAACTTCACCCAGAGCTTAGACCAAAGGAGGAGAAGAGCAAGAAAGAAAGATATGCACTAGCCGCAAATACTGCTGATCTCCCGGATTTAGATAAACTGAATTCTAAGGTTACACTTATGTTTTAGCAGTATTTGGCTACCGCGGGGGATAGTAGGGAAGAACTTTCTCATGTCAGTATTTAGGTGAAGCAGAACTTAGTCGAGGCCATTGTTGATCCGGGTAGTTAAAAAAATTTGATTTTTGAAACGTTGGTGAAGAAGATGGGTTTGATTACTATAGCTCATCCTAAGCCATATTGTTTGGGGTTAATTCATAAAGATGCAGATTTGATGATCACGAAGCACTGTACATTCAAGTTTGCGATCACTAAAAAGTTTATTGGCGAGGTGACATGTGAGGTGGTTCATTTAGATGTATGTTAGGTCATCTTGGGTAGCCCTAATCTTTGGGACTGAGATGCAATTTTTTACCGTAGAGGTTGCAAGTATCTTCTTGTGAAGGAGGGAAATGAGTTCCATATCAATTCTTGTAAGGAGCATGTCACTACGAATAATTTAGTAATAGAAAATCAGGTGAAGTAGTTGGTTAATGTAAGCAACAAGTTTGTGTTATTGGTACGACCGGTTTAAGAGGGTACGTCAGCTAGCATATTGTCTAAAATGAAAATGTCTTATAAGATACAAACCGATATGGGGAAGTTGTACAAGGTAGTTGTCATACATTTCGATCACAAACCATTATAGTTCTTATCTACGTTGTCCAAGCTACAACAAGCTTGGCATATGAAGTGGATGTCATACCCACAGCAGTTTACCTTATTGATCATGTATACGAAAGGAGTGGACAACAAAATGGCAAATATGCTATCTTGACCGCCATTACAAACTATTTTTGCTTTGTTGGTAGCTATGCAAATACAACCTATTATTCCTTTTGAGTACGTTACAGGGTATGATGGCGACAAGGAGCTCAGTATGATTCATGCGAAGTTGCTGCAAGGCAAGATATACTAGTATATATTAAAGGATGGTTTGATTTATAGGGGCAGTCTTCTATGTATTCCTGACGGTAGAGACCGTTTGCATTAGATTTGAGAGGCACATTATTCCCGGGTGGCAGGTTATTTCGTGGTTGAGAAGACTATTTTGAATTGGCGGCGTTATGTCTATTGACCGAAGATACAGGTGGATGTTGGTCGTGTGGTTCGTAGTTACATGTTGTAGGGACCTAACTTTGTTCAGATGTTAAGTTGGTTCTTACAACATAGAATCAATCCTCAATCAAAGGAGGCAAGCAAATGACTTAAAGTAAGATCTAACTATTGACAAATACATGCGTAGAGGCCCGAATGTGACTCTCTACGACCTCTGATGAGGATTTTTTAAGACAAAATGAATTACTGAAGAGTAAATAATAGGGTTTGAGTAGAGAGTATCTGGGTGGTTGAAGGTATAATGCAAAGGGCTGAAGATGATTTTTGTAACCCCTCTCGGGCTTCCCTTCTTATCTGTTTATAGAGATATAGGGAGCTGAGTCACCAAGGCTGGATCAGGCTTACATTATTGTTGTCAAGAAATCTCGGCGAGTTATGGGCACCGGTCATGTCGGTACTATCACTGTAACATTTATTGATGATGTCACTGAACGGTGCAGTGGTTAGACCTGTTACTATAGCTGCACGGGCCAATCAATACACCATCTAACCTGATGAGGTGATTTTCTGTCTTATCTTGCTTCGACCATGTGTTTGTGAGGTCGAAGGGTTTCTGCTGCAGCTCGTTAATCTGTTCTCGAAGCTTTACCTAATATCGAAGCTTCATCTTCGTGGGATCTCTGGGGAGTCTGTTTTAGAGATTGAGTGGGCCTCGATACATTCGAGCAGGCTGTGAAGTATACTTCGACTGACTGTTGAAGGCTACGAGTAGGCTGCTACATTCGCCCCCTCTCAGCGAAGGTCTCGAAGCCAAATGGAGAGGTGTTCGCTGAGAAAGCTATTTGGTCTTAGAATTTGACTAGTTTGACTGTTAGTTTCTGGGTAGGCAATAAATGAGGGCTTTTAAGAGATGTAGGTGATTATAGGGTAATAAATGAAGTGAAGGCTATAAGGATGGGTTATTATATAGGGGTGTTGTATCCTCTTCCATTTACTGTATTTTTCTGCTTCTTTCTTTTAATTTTGAGCATTTGAATGGATACCACACCAAACACGCATTACCAGAAGAGGATGGGGTTCGCTTGTGACCGTCGTATGAGGTAGAAACGGAAAATGGTGGAACTGCATATGAAGTTTTTTGGGCAGCTTAATCTGAATTGGGACATGCCCGAGCTTGTGGGGTAGGACCTGAGGAGTTCTTCAATGGTAATTCTTATTCCTATCTGTGGGACTAGCTAAGGTTCAATTTTATGACCGTTGAGAAGCGCTATCTCTTTCTGATGGCTCTGGCCGACAGTCTTGTCTGTGTGGAGAAGATCATCAAGGAGCAGAATTCAGCCACTGAAGCTGGACCTTGTGGTATTAGAACCAATGGTTGATGAGGTTATCTTTGTATCTTTGTTTTTTCTGTGTGGGATTTTTTATTGTTTGGGATGGTAATACAAATGTAATTTTTTTGTTTGAACGGATGTTTGGTAAGGACGAAATATTTTCTGCGTACTTGTATTACTATTTTTGAGTGGTAGTGTAGGCGAATATTGACGATTACTTTTATATGTACGATGTATAATGATATGCTTGAAGGTAATGATGATCGAATGTTCGACGCTGGAGGTATGCCCGACTAGGAGTCCTCGAGAACAAGAATTGAATGCATGTACCAATGAATCAGTTATACCTGGGAAGTTGGAAAGTTTGCTTACTGACTTTTCAAGGTTAGGAATTGAAGGTTGCCATTAATTCAATTAGGGAAGAGGAAAAGTTGTGGTGGGTTTGTAAATATTAAAGGGGATGGGTTGGAAGGAATTTCTTCATCATTCCTGCAACTCTTTCTTTTTCTACTACTTTGTTTGCTAATCAACATGGCTAAAAACATACCAGTTCAAGGAGATTAAGCGGCAGTGAGGGCCAGGAGAATTCAGGAGGCCTTGTTGTGTCTTCAACAGAGGTTTGGAATAGAAGAGGATATTGATGCCAAAATGCTAGACCACTTTGATGCGGAACCTGGGGCACCACTCTATGACATGCCCTTCGCGTACTGGTGGGGAATAGGGTAGATGACGGGGCCATTTCCTGGCCATCGGCTGTCTCTTCTCACAGGCTTCGTGGAGGATATAGTGGATCAGGAGGGCAAAGATGCAGCGGCCATTGTTTGAAGAGAAGCAGCCCATCAACAAATAGGGTTCTCTCTTACATTCTTTCTTGTTGTGGTTTTCCTATTTTCTTCCTCCTTTTATGTTCTCGTTTTTGTATGAATCCTGTAATGTTGTCTGAGTTGCTGAATGAAAAAAGTTTTTATTGATAACTTGCTTTGGTCGTGTTGTGCGTACTAGTAATATATAATTTGATTTTTTATTGGAGGTATTGAAGGGATAATACAGTTGTCAAAATGAATTTTTTGTGTTGGTCGAAGATAAAAATGACTTTGTCGAAACGAAAGGTAAATTGTGTCGAAGTTGAAAACTTTATCTGTAAGCATGAGATCGTTGAATGGTCAAAGTTTGTGACTATATTTGGTCGAAGGGTCAAAACTTTTGTGTTAAAGGGTGTGTTGGATGTCGAAAGTCGATATATTATATAAGTTTTCTTAAGGCTATCTGTTGTGGATTGTTCAAGACGTAAAATGGTCGAGTACTCGAGTTCGGGGATTGTGTCATCGGTTATGCGGGATTTGACTGGCCGATCTGACAGCTCAGACGGCTGGTCTGTCAGACTGGTACGGGCGCCTGGGGCAGTGTGCAAAAGGTAATGATGATGTTTTTCTCGTATAACAGAAAAGGTTGTGATGTGACTGTTTGGACTTGGTTGTTTAGCCTCGAGTGAAGGAGAAAAAGATTCTAGAACTTTAGCTTTTGTAGGCAGTTATAAGTGAGGGTGTTTTTCGCACGTGAGAGGTACGAGGGGTATATTGGCCAAAACACATTGTAACCGAAAAGTCGGGTAATGGGGTCGTGGTAATGATAGTGGTTAGAAAATCGAGGCGGTTTTATATTTTTCGAAAGATATATAAGAGGGAGAGGAGTAATTACTGTATTGTTTTACTCTGAGAATCAAAGAATGTAGTAGAGGGAATGCACGCCATTTTGCACTTAGAAGTTCTTGTTGCACTTGCTGGTTTGGTTTTGTTGATTCGAGGGTAGTGCTGGTTACCACTGGTTATTTGATCTCTACTGCTTGTACTTTACTTTGCTCTTTTGAGAATATAGGTAAGGCAATCTGTGTTTGGGGTTTTAGAGGTTATTCTCGAGGGTAAAGAAACTTGAGGGATTTGGGTTATGACCCATTTTGGGGTTTGGGGGGTTTTGGAGGCGGTATTGGGTCTGAGATTGAGGTTGTGATGAATATATGGGGAGGATGAACAGGATAGGAGTAATAGGCATGGGATTGTCGAATTTTCTACTCTAATTACATGTCTCTTCTTTTGTAGGCTAAAATACGTAACCTTCAGGCTTTGAGACGGAGACTGATAGATGAGGAGTTTGAAGAATTCGAAGCTAGTATTTCTGGTCGATCCCCAATGAATGAGGGCAGTCTTGTAGAAGTGTTAGATATTATAACCGAGGCTCCATTGTCAATGGTTCTGCCGGCTGAGAAGGTTCCGGTTTTGAGGTGTCGAAGGACAATAGTTATCGATGATAGTGATGAAGAGGAAACAGTATGGGGTGAGGGGGTAATGTAGGGCCTTCTGGTGGTGGAGGGGGAGATAAGGTACAAAGTGAAGATAGTGGGGATTCAACTGAGTCGAATAGGGTCGAAGGTGTTGTTATAGTATTTTGTGATTTCTTGAATATTCTTTGAGTTTCGAGTTGCACTGATTTCTTAAAAAATTTAGCTGACGGATACTTGGGTGTTGACTTGCAGCAAAGCAATGAAGGCAGTAAAGGCAAAATTGAAGCAAGCAAAGGACAATCTGAATCTTTCTCGTGGGAAAGAGGCATCACTGGTGTCAGAAGTCAGGAAGTTGATGCAGGATCTAGGGGTGCTTACCGACTCTTATGACGGGAGGCTCGAGCTGCAGTGGTCGAGGTTGGAGCGAGAGTGGTCTACGAAGCTTGCGGCATGTGAGAGAGAGAAAGCTGAGCAGAAGGTGACTTTCCTGCGGCAGTATGATGGCGAATGCAAAACGAACGTTAACTTAAAAGCTTTATAGATGATAAGGGGTATGACCCCTAGTCATTGGAACCTTATCATGTGTCTCCAGAACTTGTTGAAGGCGATGTTTGCAGATGAAGGGAGGAGAGGTAAACATTACTGAAAAAGCAGCTGGAAGTATTGGGGGTGGTGCAGATAGATCGCTTATTGGAGCACCCATTGGTAGTGCTGCTGGTGGTTTGGTCGGTGGAGGTTCGAATTAAGTTGCTAGGGGAGCTGTGGAGCAGGAAGGCGTAACCGCACCGGTATGAGGTATATGAGGTTGGGATGACATTTCTTCTTCTGCTGATTAAAATGTTGAGTTGTAATATTTTGAACGATGTTGTTGTTTTCTATTGGTCTTTGAACTCGGTAGGTTGTTTGTGCTTTTGTTATCTGTTTGAACTCCTGAAATTGATACATAACATATTGATGCGTATTTTTTGAACATACTAATTCTGAACTTCTGATTTGATATCTAATTTGTTGATGGATTGTATAATCGTGCTCTGACCTTAAATTATTGAAATTTCAATACACATTCTGCTGAGTTTGCTTGTTTTTAACTCTTGATGATTGGTCTTTGAATTGTGCGACAACTGTTCTTCTGATGGATGATATGTTGAATGTTCTCTGCAATTGAAAGAATTACAGATAGTATTTTTGTATACGGTTGATGTTTGGAAGTGTTGAAGTTGGATCTGTTTGAGTAGAAATTTGGTCTGTATGAATGATTGTAGTGTAATCAAAACCTAGGGAGTTTCGACGATTGTAAAGATCGAACTCAGAATATTTTGCTAGACATCGAAGGCCGAAGCCACAGCGATGTTGAAATTTTAAAAACTTTCCAGGTCGCTTCCAAGTATCAGTCGGGCCGAGGGGACATGATACCTAGAGGAAACCCAAAAATTTACTTGACTTCGAAGACCTAAGCCACAACGAAGCAATATCTGATCGCCTCCAATGCATTCTCGAGGGTCCGGTCTTTCGACCATCCTTATCCCTCGAGTCCGTTCGAATGTTGGAAACTTGAGCAATTCATGGTCGTCCCCATGTACTAGTCGGGGCGAGGGTAGACATGACACCCGGGGTAAGCCACGAAAATGATTAGACTTCGACAGTTTCAGAGCCTGGACGAAGTATATCTAATCGCCCCCAATGCATCCCTGAGGGTCCGGTCTTTCGACCATCCTTGCCCCTCGAGTTTACTCGAAATTGGAGACTTGAGCAATTCAAGATCGCCCCCAAGTATCAGTCGGCGCGTGGGTGGACGTGATACCGAGGGTCAATCAAGAAAAGGACTGGACTTCAAAAGCCTAAGCCACAGGGAAACAATATCTGGTCGCCCCCAATGCATCCCTGAGGGCCCGACCTTCGACCATTCTTGCACCTCGAGTTTGCTCGAAGTTGGGAGCTTGAGCAACTCAAGATCGCCCGTACGTATCAGTCGGGTCGAAGGTTGACATGACATCAGAGTTAAATCTAGAAATTCAAAATGAAGCAAGAGACAAAGTAAGGGTTGTAAAACTTGTTTATTGAATGTTTTGGATTACATCAGTTGTACATGGTTGGAGATATGGCATGTTATAGGAGGCCAGCTGCATTGTATTCTAAAGGCTCGGTAGAGGCTCTTCGTCTTCCATCATTAAGTAATAAAAACCCTTGTATGTTTTATCGTAGATAACATATGGTCATTCCCATGATTCGGCTAACTTGCCAGCATTTGGAGGTCTCAAAGATTGATTGACACATCAAAGTACCATATCTCCAATGTTGAAATTCCGTGGTCGAACTCTTTTGTTGTAAGATTTCTGAAGTGAGGTGTAGTACCGGTCAAGGATGGCGATAGCTCGATCTCTGGTTTCATCGATCCATAACATGTTGTAAGCAAGTTCGAACTCATTATCTTTGTCTGGAAGGTTAGGTTCTCGGCTAGGTACTTCGAATTGGGTTGGTAATATAGCTTCGGTTCCATATGTTAGGAGGAAGGGGGTGCATCCTGTAGATTTCTTTTGGGTTGTGCGATAGGTCTAGAGGACGTGTTGTAACTCTTGAACCTACCGTCCTTTCTTTGCATCAACTATCTTCTTAAGACCATCGACGATGGTTTTGTTAATTGCTTCGACTTGACTGTTTCCCTGGGGATAGTAAGGTGTGGAGGGTGAGAGGATGATGTTGCATTTTTTGAGGAAATCTCTGACATTGCTGCCGACGAATTGGGGGCCATTATCGTATCGAATCATATAAGGATAGCCGAAGTGAGTGATGATGTTTTTCCATAAAAATTTGACAACTTCTTCTTCTCTGGTTCGTCATAGATGTACCGCTTCGACCCATTTGTGAAGTAATCGGTTGCGACGAGGATGTTTTCTCTACTACCTGAAGCCTTTGGGAAGGGTCCAATGAGATCGGTGGCCCATCTTTTGAATAGCTAGAAAACTTGACTGAAGTGGAGGTCTTGAGAGGGGCTATGGATGTCATGAGCGTGACGCTGGCATTTGTCGCAGTATTTTGATTAGTCGGAAGCTTGTTTTTTCATACCGGGCCAAAATAATCCTTGGGTAACAGCTCGAAGGGCCATAGAATGGCCAGCAGTATGAGCACCGCTGGTTCCTTTCTGAAGCTTGGCTAAGGTTTGAGAGGCTTCGGCTTGGTATATGCATCGAAGAAGGATGCCATTTGGGGATTTTTAATGTAGTTGGTTTTTGTGGATAGTATATCTGCGGCAGTTTTCTAGCAAGGACCGTTTGGCTTTGGGATCATCTGGGAGGGTAGTGTTGTTGAGTTAATGAAGAAATGGTGTTCGCCAATCATCTGGATCGTGACTCTCGCCCCCAGTATTGATGGTATTGATTTCCATCTGGTCGATACTTGGGCGTTCGAGTACTTCGATATGGAGTGTTCGAGATTCTGATTGCCCGAGCAAAGCTGCTATGTAGGCGAGGGCATCTGCATATTTATTTTCTCCTCGAGGGTAATGTGTAATTGTAGATTTCTCAGGGAACCGGTCTATGCACTGTTAGTCAGCCATACGGCCGTTAGCTTGGCTCTCTCCTGTTTAGTGCCTTTGAACGAGCTGGGAATCAATAAAGAGTACATGCTTGGGAATGCCAAGGTCGAGTGCGAGGTCAAGGCCGTAGATTAAGGCTTCATACTCTGCTTCGTTATTGGAACATTCAAAGGCCAGTTTGACAGCTTTCTCTATGCGGTCATTAGTGGGTATTACCAAGACAATACCAATGCCTGAGCCAATAGGTCCTGCTGATCGTTCTGCGAATAAACACCTGCCAGTGAGAGGGTTCCTGGGATCTACTATCTCAGGTTAATCTTCTGATAAATCCTCTTCGTGTTCTTCCCAATCGTCATCTTCGACCGAGAAGTCAGCTAGAAAGTCAGCTACTGCTTGGCCTTCCTGGGATATTTTCTTTTTGAAGGTAATGTCGTGCTCGCTAAGGTATACGGACGACTGTTGCACTCGCCTGGATTTTTCTTTTTTGCTAAGTACCTCTCGAAGGGGATAACTGGAAATAACATGAATGGGATGAGCCTGAAAATATGGTTTAAGCTTACAGGCTGAATAGGCAAGTACAAGGAGTAAGCGCTCAAGTTTTGAATATCGAGTTTCTGCGAGGGTTAGGGTCTTGCTGATGAAATATACAGGATTATCGATGTTTGAATCAAGTCGAATGAGCACTGAACTGGGAGAGGTTTCTGTGGCAACGAGGTATATAGAGAGTGTTTCGCCTTCGATAGGTGTACTAATGATTGGTGGACGGCCAAGATAAGTTTTGAGTTCAAGGAAGGCTTGTTCGCACTCAGGCGTCCAGTCGATCTCGTGATTATTTTTCTTTTTTGCTTTGAGGACGCCTTGATCGTGCAAGAGGGAAAAGAGCCAGGCACATCTATCTGTGGATTTGGAATCGAAACGATTGAGGGCTGCTATCCTGCCCGCCAGCTTTTGGACGTCTTTCTTGGCTCGGGGCGAAGGCATGTCTATGAGGGCTCGAATGTGGTAAGGGTCAATCTCCATCCCGCGTTTACTGATAAGGTGACCCAAAATTTTTCCGGATGACATGCCAAATTGGCACTTGTTTGGGTTGTGTTTCATATTATATGTGTGAAGTATCGAGAAGATTTCTTAGAGGTCTTGGATATGGGTATATTTTTGAAGGCTCTTGCATAACATATCGTCAATATAGACTTCAGCAGATTTGACAAGCAAGGGCTTGAACATGGTTGTGACAAGGAATTGGTAGGTGGCCCCGACATTTTTAAGGCCGAAGGATATAACATTGAAACAGTAAAGGCCTTGTTCAGTTATAAATAAAGCTTTAAGTTAATCTTCGGGGAGGAGCGGTACCTGATTGTAGCCTGAAGCTGAGTCTACCATGGATAGGCGCTCATGTCCAGTAGTGGCATCGAGGAGTACTGTGATAGTTGGGCCGGGAAAACTGTTCTTCATTGTGTGCTTGTTGGGGTCTGTGAAGTCGACGCAGATTTGGATCCTGCCACAATGTTTGATATCCAGTCTGCATATTTTACTTCTCTGATAAAGCCTCCGGCAATGAGCTTGTCTACATTGAGGTTCACGGCTTCTCGAAGTCGTAGTGTCAGTGTACGCTTCTTTTATTTTAATACTGAGGATTGGGGGATGAGATCGAGGCAATGGTAGGCTAGGTTGGGGTCAACACCAGGCATTTCCTGAAATGTCTAGGCGAAGATGTCTTTGCTTATTCAAAGGAAATCGAAAAGTTCGAGGTGCTCAGACTCATTGAGGATGGTTCTGATAAATGTTCCCCGACCAGGACCGTCGAGTTTGATATAAACAGTGGGTTCGATGGATGGGGTGGTATTTGTCGAAGTCGAGGGGATAGAAAGATGTTATTATTGCTATGGGCGGTTGACAAATTTTTGGGTTTGGTTGATCTCTGGGTAATCACAGGAGCGGGTAAGGCGTTGAGAGCCTTTCAAGTTCCAAGTTCCTTCCTGATTGTTGAACCAAAGGGTTTGATGGTAGGTCAAAGGTATAGCTCGCATGGCGTGAAACCAATCTCGTCCGAGTATACCGAGGTATTCAGACTTCTTGTCAATGACGATGAAGTTGGTTCGAAGGGTAATAAGGCATGTAGTGACGGGTAGGCTTGTCCGGCCAGCGGAAACTTCTGTTGATCCATTAAAACCTTTTAGTTTGATGTTGGTAGTGGTTATGATGTCTATTTTCTTCATGGTTTGGATTGTTTGGAGAAAAAGGATATCAACTGCACTCCCAGTATCTTCGAGCATTGTTTGGAGGACGAGGTTCTCGATCTTAATCATGATGACTAACGGATCGGAATGGGGGAAACGAACGTGTGAAGCTTCACAGTCGATGAAAGGGATACCTTTGAGTCGAGGGTGACAGCTTGATTCTGGCAGAAGCGTAGGAAATTTCTCTTGATAGGTGAGGTTGTGACATTCTTCGACGCGCTTTCGTTTACTCTTGGAATGTCCACTGTCTATGTTGTTAACTTTTATCAGCTTGACTATATAGATGTGTACTTCAGCTTGTTCAGTAGTAGAGGTGGATAGAGATTTGAGGTAGGACCCATCGAGGTAGCTCGGAAGATCAGCAATATACTGGTGCAAATGTCCTGCTCTAAAAATAAGTTTAAGGGACCGTTGAAAGGCGAAACACTTATTGGTATGGTTATAGTTGCACTTATGGTTGGCGTAGTATGGTTCACGTGGTCTGGCTTCGATAGGGAAAGGGATGTGACAAATGGGGTCTACCTGTATGTGTGGTCGATGGGTGCTGAAGGGGGCAGTGAGTGTAGGTAAAATTGGCCTTGGTCACTTTTTGCGAACTTCGGTACTGTTATCAATGTTAGGGCATTTACAGCTCTCAGTCTCCTGTGAGATAGTAGCGATCAGGGGTGCGGGAGCAGGGTGGGGGTGTTGCCGAGGTTTATTGAAGTTTGCTATTTGTGAAGGTTGGCTCTGTTTACGGGACTCTTGGAGGCGTTCGAGATCAATATAGCCGTTGACCTTCGAGAGCATCTCTTCGAGTGTTTTTGGTTTGTGGAGGACTAGGTGTTTTTTTCTCGGCTGAGGTCAGGCAAGGCATTCGAATATGCCAAAATGGCATTCGAGCAGTCGAGATTATCAATTTTCTGGGATTTGTTGTAGAATCTTCTGGTGAAGGCTTCGAGGGTCTCACAGCCAGATTTTTTTGAAATTGAAGAGAGTTTCAACTCTGACTTCTCTATCTTTATTGAAGGCAAACTGGGCAATGAAGAGGTTTAAAAGTTGCTTGAAGTTAGGAATCGAGCCATTTGGAATATTGCGGTACCATCGAAGGGGGTTATCAGTAAGGCTTGTTGGAAAAAGGCGACATAATAGGTAGTCAGCCGTAGAATAGAGCTCAGGGAGTTTTAGAATTTAAGGATGTGGGATTTGGGGTCTGTGTTACGGAATTTGCTGAGTTTGGGGGTACGAAAATTTGAGGGTACTTCGATAGCCAAAAGTTTAGGGCAGATTGGGTTATTGAGGCAGCTCCAGGAGATTGTGGTGGGGCTTGTGCTGACGCGAATGACGGGTTGTATTATGTTGTCGAGGTCCTGCTGTGTAACATAAGCAGGACGTGGGGGAGATTGATGAATGCGAAGGTTGTGAAGTCGAGTGTGTGAGATAAAATTAGTACTGCATTTGCCGAGCCGTTCCCGAGCAGGACGGAGTCTGGGGTGTCTAGAGGAGCGAAGGGTTGAGTCGGAAGAGTCTTCTGTGGGGTGAATCTCGAGGTGAATGGTGCCAGTTGGGGGGATAATGCGAGGAAATCCTTTGGTACCAGTATGAACAGGAGGTATCTCGAGGTTTAGTGAAGGTCATAGGCGGGCACGAGCAGAGACGCGCGATGGGTCTGGTGCCTGGGATGGTCGAACATGTTCTATGGGCTATAATATTTGTAGCTCTCGGACGGTGTTGCGCAGTTCGTCGATTGCTCTATTCTATCTGTTTTCATCATCCAAGCGGCGATTTCGCTCAGTTTCTAGTGATAAGTGGTGGTTTTCACGCTCCTGGTTTAGTTGGTTTTGGTCGCGCTCTACTGCCTGATCGGCATGTTAGGATAGCAGGGTTATTTGGGCAGCGACTTCGTCAATGGAGTGGCCTGCCCAAGTTGAGTTGGAACGGCATATGGGGGCCATTGAGGGTAATCTGCTAAAATAAAAAACCATAGGAGGGGAAGAAGGAAAGGAAATTGGTAGGGTGGGAAGCACAGATGGCACCAATTGTAGGGACCTAACTTCGTTCGGATGTGAAGTTTGCTCTTATAACATAGAATCGATCCTCAATCAAAGGAGGCAAGCAATTGACTTAATGTAAGATCTAACTATAGACAAATACTTGCGAAGAGGCCCGAATGTGACTCTCTACGACCTCTGATGAGGATTTTTTAAGATAGAATGTATTACTGAAGAGTAAATAATAGGGTTCGAGTACAGAGTATCTGGGAGGTTGAAGGTAAATTGTAAAGGGTTGAAGATGATTTTCTAACCCCTCCCTGGTTTCCCTTCCCTTCTATTTATAGAGATATAGGGAACTGAGTCACCAAGGGTAGGTCAGGCTTACATGATTGCTGTCAGGAAATCCTGGTGAGTTATGGGTGTCGGACATGTCGGTGCTGTTACTGTAACATTTATTGATGATGTCTCTGAACGACGCTATGGTTGGACCTGTTACTGTAGCAGCACGGACCAATCAATGCGCCGTCTGACCTGATGAGGAGATTGTCTGTCTTATCTTGTTTCGACCGTGTGTTAGTGATGCTGAAGGGTTTCTACTGCGGCTCGTTAATCAATTCTCAAAAATTTGCCTGATGTCGAAGATTCGTCTTTGGGGAATCTTTGGGGAGTCTATTTTAGAGTAGGCTTTGATATATTCGAGTAGACTGTGAAGTAGGCTTCGACTGACTGTCGAAGGCTACGAGTAAGCTACTGCACATGTTATGAAACACATTGAAGTCTTCCAATCAGATGATAGGACTGCACTTACCATTGCCAGTTCCAAGTCGACCTTGGGAGAGCATTTTAATAGATTTTATGGGTGGTTTAACCATGACCATGTATAAGAATGACTATTTGTCTGTGATGGTGGATCGATTCAGCAAGATGATTGTTCTTATTCTATACCAGAAGACGGTCACCGGGGAAGGAGCAGCGCGAATATTTTTTAGAGATGTCTGGAGGCATTTTGGGTTCCCTTCTTCTATTATTTTTGATAAGAATTGCCACTTTTTAAGGCATTTCTAGATATAGTTATGGGGGATGATGGACACTAAGTTGAAGAGAAGTACCATTTTTCATCTGCATATGGACAGACAAACAAAGGTAGTTAATCGTACTTTGGTACATTTACTACGGTGATTCCATTCTAAGCATCCTAAGACTTGGGATGAGAGTTTACCGTATTATCAGTTTGTGTTTAACCGAGCGATTCATGGTTTAACTTTGAAGTCCCCATTTGAAGTGTGTTTGGAGTACTTGTTTGAAAGCTCTTTTGATTTGGCTTTTAGTCTTAGTGACAAGATGGTGTCAGGGAAGGAGGAAGAGGAATAGGTTTAAGTTTATCATTTTATTGAGAGGATAAGCAAGGTTCATGAGGTGGTTGAAATAAAATTTAAGAAAACTCAGGCAAAGTATAAGGTTTATCACGACAAACATTGGGTTGTGTGTACTTTTTAAGAGGGCGACCTAGTTTGGTTGTATTTGGATAATGAACGGCTAAAGGGAGAAGGTAAGAAGTTTAAACCTGTCCGTAATGGTCCATTTAAGATTCTCAAGACAATTGGTGATAATGCTTCCAATTGGATTTGCCACCTTTCATGAAGATGTATTCGGTGATTAATGCCTAGCATTTGAAGCTGTTTCAGACGTCTTTTATTGATGAAGACTCTACAATCGACACTTCCTACCATCAGTAAATAACTTATGGATAAAGAGAAGATCTATTGTAGGAGGATGGTATTCTAGGGAAGAAAGTTCATACTACAAGATAGGGTAGTATTGAGTCATTTCGAGTTGCGAAGAAAGGTTAGCTACCTAGTTAGTCAAAGTGGTATAGTAGGGAAATGGGCATAGCCGCATTCCCACATCTCCAGTTTTAGCTTGAGCAAGAGCTCAAGACTCCTAAAGGGGGGAGCCATGATCCAGGAGGATCTAGGGAAGTTTTGATGAAAAATTGACTAAGCCGTTTGAACGAGATTTGGAGTCGTTCAAACGACATCTGGTCTATTCTAACCGACTTATTCTCTATTCGAATAGATAAATTCCAGAGTATTCTGTTCAAACAAACTTTTAGTCTGTTCGAATATACTTTTTTTCTGCTCAAACAGAGGATTGTTCTGCTCGAATAAAGGCGTGATTGAACCTATTATTTGGGCGTCTAAGGGCATAATTGAGCTATTTTATAACTAGGAACTTATTGTAACCCTTATAAAAGGGGCAAGGTTAGGCAAAATCTTGAAGGTTATATCAATCAAACTTTTGAGAGATACTTAGGGCTTCATAAAAATTTGATTGTAATTAATTATTGATTAAGAAATTAAAGCTCTAAAGGGATATTTCCCAACCAATTGGTGTATTCTTTAAACTTTTCTACTAACTAGGATTTCTCAATTCGTATTTTGGATTAAGAAAGCAGCGAAAGTTGATGTTATCTCAAGCTTAGTACATCGGCAAAGTACTTAAGAAGTTTAATATGGATGGTTCAAAGGGTGTTAGTACACCATTGGGAGGTTATTTTAAATTGTCAAAGTAGTGTTGTCTGAAGATGTAGAATGATCGCGATGAGATACAGAAGGTTCCTTATTCATCAGCGGTTGGTAACCTTATATACGTTATGATTTGTATAAGACCGGATATTGCCCAAGCAATGGAAGTTGTTAGTAGGTATATGAGTAATTCAGGCAAGGAACATTAGAGAGCAGTGAAATTGATACATAGGTATCTAAAGGGGACACAGGATATGGCTTATGTTATGAGAGTTCTTAGATATGCTTATAGGGCTTTATTAATTCTGATATGGTGGGTGACATTGATAGGCAAAGGAGTACTAGTGGCTTCGTATTTACATTGGGAAGCGATGCGATTACTTGGGTTTTGAGGGCTACAGAAGATAGTAGTTTTTTCTACGATAGAGGCGGAATATGTAGCGGCTACGAAAGCTTGCAAGGATATGCTTTGGCTTAAAGGATTGATGAAAGAGCTCGGCAAAGAACAACATTTTCCTATGTTGTATAGTGATAGTTAAAACACGATACACTTAGCGAAAAATGCAGTTTTTCATTCTAGAAACAAGCATATTAATATTCGATATTATTATATTTGTTCAGTCCTTGAGGATGGTGTCCTGAAGCTCGTTAAGATTCATATTTATGTGAATTTGGCCGATATGTTTATGAAGGTGGTGACAATCTTGAGGTCGACGACGTGTACAACTTTTATAGGTCTTCATGGTTGAAGGTCTGAGTAGCCTGAGAAATTCAATTTCAAGTGAGAGATTGCTGAGTAGTGAACTCGAATTATGTTTATAGATATTCATTTGAGTTCTGGGATGAACGAGAGTCAAAGATGAAGTAAAAGATTATTCAGGTAATTTTTTGGTGTTCAGTTCAAACATGACTTTAATCTGTTCGAACAGAAGAGGTAGAGACATCTCTGTTCGAATAAACTTTATTTACTATTTGAGTAGAAGTATCAGACATAGGCCTGTTTGAATAGACTTTAGTCTTTGGTCAAGTAGACCTCATTTTCTCAGCTTTGGAAGTTAAAATTATAGTCATTTGTTTGCCTCGTGACTTGTACTTTGAGCCCTAATTCATGTAATGTCCTCCCAAGTATATAGGAGATACTTAATACATTTTCTAGGCAATCTTGTGTGATTTTAATCCTAGAAAGAAATTAGGGTTTGAGATATTCATTTAAGATTCGAGGAAGCTTGAGAGGTCAATTTTTACCTGTTAGATTTATAATTAATTGGTCGCGGGGAGTAGTTTTTCATTCAAAAGGATTTTCTACTTTCTTCCTCTGGGTAAATCTTGTCTTTGTTATTTATTCTTCGTTTGATTAATTTCTCGTTTGGCAATTTTTGAGTTTCATTCTTGTTGTAGAAGAAAGATTAGCTACCTCAATTCTCAACAACTTGTATGGCAGCTCTTGGTTTAGGGCTTATATGGTAAAGAACGATGACTGATGTAGAGAAATTGAAGATCCTAAAATTTAATGGTTCAAATTTTGGATTATGGAAGATGCAGATAGAGGATTATCTATATTAGAAGAAGCTTAACTTTCCACTAGGTGGGATTGAAAGCCGGTAGATTAGGATACTGCAAAGTGGCCACGCTTGGATTGCAAGATACTTGGAACCGTTAGGTTGGCCCTATTATCTAAAATTCTACATATCATCTCCAAAGTTGAGACAACAAAGGATTTGATGGAGACATTATCCTTTATGTACTCAGAACCCTCCAGGGCAAATATGGTACATCTATTATGCATTTTGTTTACTTTAAAGATAAAAGATAATTGTAGTATCAAAGCTCACATTAGTGAATTCGATATAATTCATACTCAGCTAGAATCTGTGAAAATCACTAATGAGAGCATAATTATGATACTTTTAATATACTCAAACATATATTTTAGTCGTCCATTAAATTTAATTATGCGTACTTAAAAACTTATTTATTTGTTGTAGACAATCGAGATGGAGATTAAAAACCAAACACTTATGAGCAATTCTAGTAGTTTTTTGCACCAGGTTTAAACATGGAAGAAAAATATACACAAATATTCTTGGAGAATAATATCAAAGAAGATATTTCATTAAATATCCAAAAAGATATTTTGAAGATATATTATATTAAAGATATATGCAAAAGTTTCCAATAATAAAGATCTCTACAACATTTAAAGAAATTATACGAAATAATCTTAGGTGATTGATTGTAATATTGAGAGAAAATATTGAGAACATATTCTTTAGATATTGTATATATTCCTTAGAATTGGGTTCCTTCCCCTATAATAGGAACCCTACCCCGTTGTAATTCTCGTCACATAATATTTGAGTAAGTTTAACAGAAATTAAGTATTACTTTTAATTTTCTTTTATAAATATAGTTAGCTAGTTCATGCAATGTTCTTGGGAATGATAGGAGGCTAATACTTTCTAGCTATGATTAAAAGGAATCCCTTACCCAAGTAGCAATAGTTATGTTGTAATTCTAGGATTAGTGCACTTTTGCAATCTTTTAAAATAGCTATAATCTACCTCTATGCCTAACCATAGCTAGTTATTGGATTTAGATTATTTAGCCATAATCTAGTGTTATAATAATTAAACAATATTTTAAGGCAAACACGAAGATAACTCGTAAGAGAAATTCGACCAATCTTAACCATAGTTGGAAAAATTCCTACACAACAGATTAAGTAAAACCTAATATGACCAAACCCTAGATGCCTAACTATATAGATTTAGGATTGATGTTTACATCAAAAATGTCTTACCAAGGATTTTTGACACGAATAATCCACCTAGTAAAACTAAATAATTACTATTATTGTTTTGGTTGGGCTGAATAGTAGTCGTAGTTATTTTCTTGTTCATTGTTGTTTTAATTTCTTTATTTTCAATCAAACTTTCACAAAACCGTAAATATTCATTTTCCAAAATCTCCATGTGGATTTGATCCCACTAATCCGCGCTACAATTTGACAACCAAACTTTGAGTAGGTATTTTGCAATAGGACACGGAAATCCTCTCATCAAATGGCATCGTTGCCGAGGAGGCATTGGTGAAAACTATTTCATCTAATACCAAATTTTCTTTTCTTCTTAAGATTAGTTTGTTCAAGAAAAAAAAATTGTTTTACTTGTTGTGTTGTGGACTTCATTTGTGTTGTGAATTGTGCAATGAAGGGGTTTTATCGTGCTAGTGTAACGAAGTTGCTTATTAGGTGTTCCACTTGTCCTAAACATTTAAACAGAGATTCTAGAGCATGGGGTACAACAGTACCAATGTCTGTGTGTCCTTTAGCAAAATACCCGTTCAAAGTACGGTTGTCAAATATTAGTACAGATGAGTGGGATCGAATCCACAGGGAGGTTTGAGAAAACGAATACTTCCTAGGAAGAATTAAGATTTTCTAAAAATTTGTTTGAAATGAGGGAATCTTCCAGCTATGGTTAATCTTAGTTAATTCTCTCCTACAAGTTATCTTTGTTTTTGCCCAAAAATCTGGTATAATACTTATAACACCGGATTTTGGCTAAATAGTCTAAATCAAATTACTAGGTATGGCTAAGCCAAGAAGTATGATTATAGCTATTTTAGAATATAAGTATAAAGTGAACTACTCCTAGAAACTGCACAATAATTATTGTTGAATAGGTAAGGGCTTCCTTCTAGTCATAGCTATAAGGGATTAGCCTTCTATCATTCCCAAGATCATTGCATAAACTAACTAAACAATTTACACAATAAAAAGAAAAAAGAAAAATATAATTAAACTATGACTTTATTTTTTCTAAACTTGCTCCAATATGAGATGGGAATTACAATGGGGGAGGGTTTCTTTTATTGGTGAAGGAACTCAAATATTTAAGAATATTATACATATCTAGAATATTATAATATATATTATTAAAATCAATCACTAAGATATATGTGAACATCTTCACATCCTTTCCATGTTGGGAAGATAAATCTTCTAACCATGGAAATTCTTGAATATATCTTTGTTATATAATATCTCCTCAATATAATTCTTGAATCGTGAATGTAATATCCCTTTAAACTATACTCCAAATATATTTGTGCAAATATTCCATGTCCCTTGGATATCCCTTGCTAAAGAAGTGTTGGAGATACTATTATTTGACTTTAAGTGCTCGGTTCCAAATATTCATCTCCATTAGCTACAATCAAACAAGCGCCCATAAGTACCCAAAATTAAATATAATGAACAACTAAAATACATGTTCAGGTATGTTAAAAATATTATAATTACTCTCTCACCAAATACCCCCAAACTTCTATTTTGCTCGTCTTGAGTAAAATAAAATAATAGCAACTTTTACAGGGAACGCGATTGCATTTAGCATATGCATCAAGCCGTTAAAACCCTGGGTTTACCCTGGTGGAGGAGTATTGTCACGTAAAGGTTTGCAGTGTCTAGTCCCACATAAGTCAATGATGACATTTTAAACAATTCTAGAAGACATATGACTCATTTCCTGTCAACTTATCCTTACTTAGTTATCATAAAAATATACCGATAAAAAATCTTTAAACCTGTTATTCTCCACGTATACCAAAGAATATTTTTAACTCATCCAAAACTAGAAATACTACCCCAAGATGCGAAAGATATTCAATTATGTTTCTTTAGTTATATCTGAGTATATAGAAAAAATAATTTTATTGCTTAATACGTTTTCTAGAAAATTTATACAGTATTTGGTAGTCTAGTTTTAACTAGTATAAACTCAACAGTCAGTTCGAGAAGTGCCTTAATGAATTCTTCGTCCTAGTATTTTACTTTTTTTAGTAAGCATTTTCTTTCGAGTACATTGTTTCTTAGTGAATCCTCTGTGATAAGGAATTTTTTTGTCGATAACCCCTGTGAGTTAGCTAAGATTGCTGGGGTGTGATACCCTATCGTGACCTAGACTGAGGATTCTCACAAGTAACATTTTTCATGCTCCTTTCACATAGTTCATGGCCAGACTCAAGATTGGTGATAACTTTTCCAATTTCAGTTCTAAATATTGTGAGTAGCGTTATAGCGCGAAAGTTTTTAGAATAAATTTGGCTTCAAATTTTTTTCCTAGGAATAAACTTATTCTTAAGTAGTTGTCTCCCATTTAATAATTTATTCCAAACTTAAATGCTAAAGTTCCCTTAAACTGAGCAAAACTCTATTGAAGGTATTAATTGATAAACTACAATGAAGTGCAAGTTTTCAAAATATGTCACGCTAGCTTGAATTAGTCACTAATAAAAAGATAGTACATCTAGCTTAAGATAGTCAAAAATATTCTTGTGTATATTTGGCACAATTTCAAATTTTAGGTTTTTCCAAAATATTTTTGCCTAGGTAAAATCAGTGTAAGTCTTGGAAATTTGTCTAAAATATATCATAAATTGCCAAAGTGTCATTATTTCACTTTTCGCCAAAAATCATTTAAAGAAATAGGTTCCTACCCTTTAGCTTAAATGAAACATTGCCCTCAATGTTTAATAGCATAAAAATAAATGGAAGATAAAAACTAGAATTTCTCCTTGTATGTGTCATAGATTACCTCCAAAGAAGTGGCATGTTCAACATCTTCAGCCAGATGAATGTGCCCCCAAACTTAAAGAATAAGAAGCCAAATTTTTCCTAAAATCTTTCACTCTGTAAAGCTACTCACATGAATAAGAACTAATAGAAAAATATTTATCATGAATCTCGAGTATGACCATGAATTATGTAAGAGTAGCACAAAAATTGTTACTTGAGAAAATTCAGGGTCTAGGTCACGATAAGGCACCACACCCCGACAACCTTAACCAACTGGTGGGGATTGTCAGCCAAAAACTCCTTGTCATGGTGGCTTCACATAGAAATAGCGTACTCAAAACAAAAGGCTCATAAAAAAAAGTAAGAAGACAAATTGACTAAGACACTTGTCGAACACATCATTTAATTTATTAGACTACAAAACATTGAGTAAATTATTTTAGATAAAAGAATTTTCACTATACATTCAGATAGAGCTAAAACAAAATACCTGAATATCTTTCTAATCTAGAGGTAGTATCTTTAGTTTTATATAAGTTTAAAATATTCTTTGATATATGTGGAGAATAATAGATTTAAAGATTTTCCATCAGTATATTTTTACCATAACTAAGTAAGAACAAGTTGACATGAAATGAGTTATGTGTCTTACTGAATTGCATAAAATTTTATAATTTACTTTTGTGGGTATAGTCACTACAAACCCTCACGAGACAATACTCGTCTACCAGGGTAAACTTGGGGGTTTAACTACGTATTATATATGCTAAATACAATAGCACTCCCTACAAAAGTAGTTTTTATTTTATTTTACTTAGGACGTGAAAAAGACAAGTTTGGGAGGCCCTTTAGAATGGGGCCAAAAATGGAAGTGGTTATTCGCAATAGAGGGGAAAGTCCAACCCACCCAGTGTGTGTTCTAGCGGTGGAAAGAAAGGTCACTTCAGATGTGATTGTAATGCTCCTTAAAAAGATCATTATGAGAAGAAAGATACTATGAATATCACTGAGGAGGTTAGTTCTGATGAGTTTTTGCTTCTTTTATGCGACAATGTTAACGAGTTAGGATAGTTGATTAGGGTATCTCTTTCGATACTACTATAAATATAGGTTTCCTAACTAATATTGTTAAAGATGACTTCAATATGGTCTTCCTTGCAGACAAGAGTGCATACAGTATTACTAAAAGGAAAGACGCTAGGTTGAAGTTGCCTTCGGGGGCGACCTTGATTCTAAAGAATGTGCAACTTGAACCCAAATTGGGGCATAACCTTATATCGGTTAATAAGCCAATTGGCAGATGATGGTGGATATGTTAGCACCTTTGGTGATAATTTCTAAAAGGTCGCAAGGGATGCTATAGTAGAATCTTGGGGCTTAAGGCAAGAAATGTTGTATACAATTAATGCAAAGCATAATTTCCTTTATTTATGCAACCACACCGGGGATTAATACAAGTACATGGCGCAAATGGCTTGCTTACATGAGTAAGAAAGGGATGAAGATGATGGTTAGTAAGGAAAAGCTTGAGGGTCTTGATGAGGTTGATCTTAAGCTTTGTGAAGAGTGTGTTCCCGTAAAATAGAAGAAGGTCTGTTTCAAAATAATCAGAGGGTCAAGGAAATCTAAATGGCTAGATCATGTTCACGAAGATGCATTGGGGGCTACCAAGGTCTCTTCTCTTGGCTGTTCTCATTATTATGTTACTTTTATCTGTGATGCTACTCGTAAATTGTGGGTCTACTTTGTGAAGAACAAATTAGATGTGTTTGATAAGTTCAAGAAGTGGAAGGCTCTTTAAAACTAAAACTGGCTTAAAACTAAAATGTCTTAAGTTGGATAACGGGGGCTAGTACTATAGTAACGAGCTTGATGACTTTTGTACATTAAATGGGACTAGGCGATAGAAGACTATTATCAGAACACCACAGCAAAATGGTGTTGATGAATACATGAACCAAACCATAAATGAAAGATCAAGGAGTATGATACTCAACGCAGTATTGCCAAAATATTTTTGGGCGAATGCGGTTAGTACGGTGGCATACTTGATAAATAGAGAGGCTTCAATAACTTTGGACTTTGGATTACCTGAAGAAGCATGAACCGGTAAAGCGGTAAACCTTTCACATTTATATATTTTAGGTTATACCTTTTATGTGCTAGATAATCTAACCCTATAGCTTATGTATGGTCTCCTATAGTAATTGTACCTTCAAATAGGCTTTTTAGCATCTTCCTTTTTATAAGTGGAGTTGTCATAAACTTCTTTGTTGCAGGATATGTATGTTCAAATGCTAGAGTAGAAGTATATATATATATACTCATAATATAGATAAATCCAATTTATAAAGGGCTGTGAAAAAAGAATTACGGCAATAATGTCAACCTAATATTTCTTTGGCCACTCAAACGTCCCTGAAGCCTCATCATACCCATGCCATGTCCTAGTGCTGAAGGACCTCCACAACATATAGCTCTTCCTCAAGTAATCCCGCTAGTTCTTGAGGTCCTTTTGAGTAAACTTAGTCATAAATTCTTTATTGTTCTCCTCTAGCACTTCTTTCCAAAAAGTTTGGCTCAAAGAAGTCCCTTACAATTATTTCTGGTTTACCTATTTTTGGCATCTCTCCATAAAATCCATCTTCATAATTGGATTCCCCCTAAATGCCCATTCTGCCTTATTTTTGTATCTTGTCCATCAACTTGTTTATGTTTCCCTCGTCCCATAGTATATGAGGTTAAAAGCATTAATATTTTGTACATGTACAAATAATAATCCAATAAGTTGATATATCAATGAAGAAAATCCTATGGGGCTTTCATGCCTTATGATTAAACTAATTCAATAACTATCCATAAAAGAATTGGCTAAATAACCATGCAATTCACCATCCCCTAGCTAACAAGGCCTATATGCAATTTGATCCAAGCATTACTTGGCCATAACACAAGATTTGATTTGTTCCCTTAATGAAACATGCTTAATAAAATATTTCTAAACCCCAACGCGTTTGCACACACGATAGTACATACGTAAATGCATTTCAAATAAGATTTAGGTGTTTTAATTATTCTACAATTATGTTAATTAACCCAACTATATACATGCCCTTACTTCTTCTTAATTCATTTACCTTTTGCAATTTAAAAGGGAGTAGTGTGTTATTCAAGCTCTGCTTAAAGGGATGGCTATTGCAATTCTAATTGGGATAGCTATTACAACTAGCTCCACCTTATTGGTAGGGTTGATTCAAGGGACCTCTATCCATCCTTGAAACTGTTATCACATCATGAACAACGTTTGAGATCTTATTGAGCAATGTTATATCTTTAAACATTGCGCACTCCTGCAAAGAGGCCAACCAATGTGCTAAATTTTTTTCCTACTTTTGTAATTGATCCTAAAGACATCAAAGTAACCCCAGCTCTATACCTCATTCTTGTTAATCTTTTTGGGGATGATGCTAGGGGTAATATCAATACTAGATTGTAATATTTTTGTGGATTAATACATGTGGTCATGTGGTCCTTGCCAAATCCCAGCTTACCTCTAAAAAAATGGGAGTATATAATGTTGTTTTTACACGAGTGGCGTCGACAAGATATTGTTTTTTGGTGAAACGATATCTTAATAACATATTAGTTAGAACTTTAAGATAAGAGTTACGAGTACGAGTACTATATGAAAATGCATTTAGGGTTCTAGCACCTCTTTGCAAAACAAGAAAGGTTAAAATAGCCTTCATCGTCTACCACGACCACCAACTTCCCCAGCACGTTTCTAATAAGATTTAAAGTTTTCATGACTCTACAATTATGCTAATTAACCCTACTATAAACCCTTACTGCTTAATTCATTTAACTTTTCTAGGTTAAAAAGGGAGTAAATTGTTTACAAGTTATGTTTAAGGGTATTTTTATTTGCATTTAAAATGGTTTACCAAATATAGCTGTTGCAACTAACTAGTTAGCCCCACTTTATTAGTTGGGCTGATTGATAGATATAGAAATACGTAGGATTAATATACCTAAAAGTATATTTTTGTTAAATTACAATTTCTTATTTTCTAATGTTAGTAGCATTTTTTTATTTCCAAGCATTTAACACTATTGGATCTAATAAGTAGAAAAACATAGTTGATAGAAGCTATAAAGAACTAAAGCATCTCTAGCAGTCTCTCAGGTACAAGGAAGATGTCTACATTCAATGTACCTGTAGATTTACTCTAAAAAATGAAGATAATGAAGGACTCTACAAGGATTAGCTTGAGAAGAATTATCTAGAAAAAAAATAAAGTATAAATGAGATAGGATTTATCTGAGATATGGTTTATCTTTACTTAGAGATAGAGATTTAGAAATGTAAATGAGTATCTCCTATCATCTTTAAATAAAAGAGCAATTCTAGGTATTTTTCATTTCAATTTTGGAAGGAATAAAGCTTGAGTTTTTTTAGTATCCATATATATATATATCTCTCTCTTATATTTATGCAACTTAAGCTATGATCAACAACATTAATGGAGAGCTAGTCTCATTAGCTTAGGCTAAGGATTGAACCCCCAGTAAAGTGAGTTAAATTGATGTTAATAGTAGTTTAGATCTAGAATGAGTCTTCAATTCTTTGATTCGGAGTTACGAAGAATTAATCTAGCCATGACAACATTAAGTTACTACGAAAAGGAGGAAGATGTCGAATTAGCCATATTCGGTTATATCTGTAATGGCAAATTCTGTAAGCTCGAAATGGTTAGGAATTCGCTATCACTCCAATGAACCTGTAATAATAATCTAATGTAAAGTAAGAACTGAAACATATTGTTTTAGTGTGGAAAACCTTTAAATAGGAAAAATACCACGACCTCGTATGGAGGATTTTTGTGAAATTATCTTTATTGCTTGAGGCGGATATCTTTATTACATGTGATCTCTAAATAAAAATGTTTTAACTCTCATAAATATAAAGTTTGCACAATTTTTTTGGTCCCTGTCTCTTATGGGAGTTTTTCTTTATATAGGCCTTCCCCACAGCTCTTCATCGTGCTAGAGCATATTTTACAAATAATGTGGTAAGTGGCGGTTGACTGAATAACTGCCAAGTTTGTGGAGACAGGTATCTTTGACTGGATAATGTTTTCTAGGTTTTTTTCGGCCCATGTTCTTAAGCAATTCGTAGGGTTGGTTAGAATAGAATGTTGACTAGAGTGTTAAAAAATGCGTGAGCCTGAGATGGAGTTAATTCAAACTGGGTTAGCTCAATTTTGAATGAGGTCGAGGGATAAGTTTTTACAATCGCCTCCTCACAACCGAAGTCATGAGTGGCTTTGGTTGAGAAAGAATATGGTAAAACTTTGAAATTCAAAACGGAGTAATGATGGCGCTTGACTGGATGGAAGTTACGATATTGAGAAGTGATTGGCAATAATTGATGATGTTGATGCGGATGTATGTGATGGTTGCGATTGAATAGTCACGTATGTAATGATGATGCTTAGGAAAACGTACCTGCACAATAAATGTATGGTTATATAAGTAGTACCTGTAGCAAATCTTAGAAACAGTGCTTGCATGCGTTACTTGTTCTGAAACATGAACTTTTTTTTTTAAATGGTGGTGCTCGTAGGATGGTTCTTGAAGAGAGGATAGCGACTGAATCGTAGAGGCTGAAGTTCAAATGCTTTGGTGACGAATCCTTGGAGATGTCGATACCCGCTTTTATTCTTCTAATTTATCAAGGTATGTCGAAAGAGGAAGCGGTAGAAGCTGAGGAGGAATTTTACTATAAGTGGAAGTTTCATGTCGTCGTCTTGGCAAGAGAGGACCGGTGGGCCTGTCTCCGTACGCTTGCCGACGACAGGGTTAGGGCTTCATCTAAAGGGATAGGTGTATATGCGGGGCAGATATGCTGATTACTTGTGTTGCCATGGATTCTAAGGTTAGGCCTTCTTCATCTCTACCAAATCTTTGGTGGTGGTGGTTATAGAAGAGACAGTAATGGCAGTGGAGGAGGAGAACGGGAAGGGAGATCCTGCTGATGCATTTCTATTGTGTTTTTATGCTCAAAATACCTTTCATCTTGTTTTGTGGTTGCCAACACTGAGTCCACTGCTTGCATAGTTCTCGCTTGGAGTTTGACTGGGCTTTAACTGAGCCATGCGAGGGAAGATCATTGTTGGTTCTAATGTATTCTTTGCATCAGGGTGAAGAATCACTGAAATAAGAAGAACTGGAAAGCATGATACCTCTATGTGCCTGAATCACCTGTAGCTTTTAACAAATAGGGAAAACTTATTATCTGTAAAGTACCTAGAGTTTTGTACTAGATAGATAATATGGCGGTAGCAGTTTCTTGTGCCACCATGGATTCTAAGGTTAGGCCCTCTTTATCTTTACCAACTCTTCAGAGGTGGCAGTTTCAGAGGAGGGGATGATGGTAGTGGAGTTTGCATCTGCATTTCCATATTTCTATCACGTTTGGCGCTTAGAAGGCTTATAGTTTAAGAATTTGGTTCTAGCACCGAGTTTACTACTTGCATACTTTCCATTTGAAGTTGGAATAGACTTCAACCAAACTCATGCGAGGGAAGCTCAGTGCTGGTTCCAATTACTACTTTACATCTAGGTGAAAGATCACTGAAGCAAGAAGAACTGGAGAACATGATTCCTCGGCGTGCCTGAATGACCTGTGACTTTTAAAAAACATGAAAAACTTGTTATCCGTAAAGTACCTAGAGTTTTGGTGCTGGACGCCTGAGATCGATGTAAAAAACGCGTTATCTATAAATCGTATGTAACGCTTTTTAACATGAATAAAAGTTTCTATCCAATAATCTATATATAGAAAATTTCATAATCGAACTAAAATGTGCAGAGTGTTTTAAATGAATAAGAGTTTATAAGTAATGAGAACAATGTTGTGGTATTGCTCGAACTGAGATGAATATGTGTTGACGTTGTGATGTAAGTATGATTTGTGTTTTTAAAAAATTGAGGGTGAAAAATTATAAGAAATATGTAATTGTGGAAATTCGAGCTTCTACAGGTCGATAGAGGTACAATTTTGGTAACATGAGGTCGAGTATGATAAATAACGTAAGTATTGGTGAGGGGATAAGTTCAAATAATTTATTCCAAGATTATGGGTTTTCTGTTATGAGATACAACATAAAAATCACGTTTTTGAGGGGAAAGTGTATGAGAAATGTATAAATTGGGCAGGATGATCTGTAAAAGAAATTTAGTAAGGAATTGGATGGTACGGACTAAATCTCAAAGGATTCGTCATACCGCGAAAGGACGATTGGCCATAAAAACTATTGAAGTGTGGGAGAACATTTTAGGTCCGTTTGGTTATGATACTGAGCTACCCATGAGGGAATGTCAACTCGAAGGATTATATATAAGAAGCATAGAACTGGAGTATGCTTGTTATTTTTATGAGGTGTACTTTTGTGAATTGGTTAGGGATGCGCTAGAATGAGAAAGGTTAGTTGGTTTGATTGCTGAAGTTGAGATTAAATTCAAAGATCTGAGGACCGATGAATGATGTGACAGGATGACATCGTCCATTCTACTTGGGTTGTTGTAGGTGTTGTATAGAGTGTTTATCATGAATAATACATTTTTGTTAGATATAAAAGAAAAGATATAAGTCAATCGGATCCTCTATAGGTGCAAATCTGTTTTGTGACTACTTTTAGCAAATAATTTGAATAATTTAGAAAACTTGCATAGTTTTGAAAATGATGTCAATTACTATAAGTTTGGTAAACAAGGACAGAGAAACAAAAATGAGGAAATGCAAAAGCTTTTGGCTTTGTTTTGGATGTAACGAAGCATGAATCTGACATCGTACAGAGTGAGTCATCATGTGTGTAGGAAGGTCTGAAAAATATATTAAAATAGGGGAGAGAAATTTGTTAAAAAATGAGGGGTGCTGCAATGATGGAAAGGTAGTTTTATTGAAAAGGTACAACACGTCTGACATGAAGAGTGGAAAGGATGCCTCAGATCCAAAATCGAGGACGGGTCGTGCGAGGCGAAATAAATGCCAGTTGCTTGAGAAAGAAATGATAAATAGTACTTCTTTGTCTCCAATCAAACGTTTTTTAACTTTTAAAAATTTGGAGAGTACACAGAGAGATAGACAAAAAATTAGGGGATTTGATAAGGAGTTATTGGAAGAGGATCAGCAGTTGAAGAGGGCAGAAGATACTGAATCTCATAGGTGGCTATACTGCAGCGTCATGAGGGAAAGGCTTGGTATTACTGCAGATTCTTATTCAGATACTGAGGGTTAGTAGAGATGTATGCAATATATGTTGCCATATTTACTGAATGTGCTAAAGATATATGTTGTGTGTAAATGATTGATATGTATATATATATATATAGATGAAAGAATAATAAATACCTTAACCTGCATGTAGGTCGAGCGTGAAAGGCATTTTATAGTTGAAAATGTGCCTGTAGAAATTTTTGTTAAGATGGGTAGTTTGCCAAATGAAATGTCAACCTCTGGTCAGACGAATGAGTCTGATAGTGAGGGGAAGTAGGATTGGAACAATTCCTGGGTTTTCCAGGCCAATTAATATCTTATCCTCCTAGTTCTGATGCTTTTAGAGAGTTTTGTAAAGCTAAGGCAGCTGTAGGAGGAAAGTGGGGCAATTGTGTAGATTATGCCGGTAGGCAGTTTAGAGGTTGTGCGGCAGCGGAGGGGGAAAAGTACTTTTATTTGTTGGCAGATTTGGAAGTGGAAAAGTGAGGTAGGGGTATAGATGAATCGATCCCGTTAGAATACTTTGATGGGGATCTTCGGAGTGACCTTGCAGAGGGTTTTTGTGTTACCTATCTCAATTAGAGTATGGGTTGAGTCTTCCCCTCACCAATTGGGCGAAGGGGATTATGAATACAATTGGGGAATGTTCGGCTCAATTTAACGGGAATATGTGGGAGGTAATAACTGTGTGCGATCATCTGAATGGAAAGTGGGAAAAGGAGGGAAAAATGAAGAGGATAACCTATGAGGACGTTTTACAGTTTTATGGGGTGAAGAATTATAAGGCCAGTGGAGGGTCATATTTTTGTGCGAGCACAACTCGGCGTCTCTTCTTCGATCTGAATTCAGCAGGTCAAACCTGGAATGACAATGTCATATGGGTAAAGGATAATTATCTGCAAAGAGATGACGATGAACCTTTAGACCTTTAGTTTAGATCTGTAAAACAAAGTAAGTATAGCCATGCATAGAGAAAATTATTACAATATTTCACAAAATAAATGTAGTTGATAATAAAAATGTTGTGCATTGCAGGTATAAAATCTAAAGTACAAAGAAAGGAGTCTCTACTAGAAGAAGCTGCGGAAGAGACTGAGTTCAAATTTGTGTTGGAGGGACTCGGCCTGAGTAGAAAGAAAAGGATTGATAGCAGGTCGAAAAAGGTCCGAAAAGCTCAGCTGACCAGGTCGATGGCAGGAGTTGACGAAGGGAAGAGGCAAGTGAGTGGTGGGGAGGTTCGAACTTACTTGTCCAAGACTCCTAGACAAGCAGCTCGGTTCATCCGAATTCCATTACGCCGAGAAAAATAGCTCAAAAATATCCGAAAAAATGGATGTTAATGGCTCTGCCGGCCTCTAGTACCACTGGAAGTGGTGTGGTCACAAAAGAAAAAAGGAGGAGAGTAGAACCCTCGGGAGAGTCAGGAGATAAGATCGCTAAGGGGCGATATGCTGCGGTGGACCACCTCAAAGAGGTCAAGGAAAGGGCTAGGTTGGCGATTCTTTATGGAGAGGAAGATATGGGAAAGATGGTAAGTTTATATTATAGGAAAGAATTTTTAATGCGTTTCGAGCTAATCGCTGAGATTGATTTAATATTTTGCAGGTTGCTCGTCTTGTTAAGGGGATTTGGCTCTTGTTAAGGGGATTTGGCTCGACATTGAGGAAGAAAAATCCAGAATGATAAAGGTGAATATCGAGCAAGAAAAAGAACTAGCTCGATCCAGGACTGATGTTTTGAAGGAAGTCAGGCAGCTGAAGGCTTCTCATGCTGTGGCGATTGTTCAGCTACTGGTGGAGACAAGGGCCAATCTAGACAAGATGGTTGAGGAGCGTGACAGACTAGGGTGTCATTTGATGTTGAAGGGCTATTCTGAGGAGGAAGTGGATGCCATTAAGGCGGATATTTATGTTAAGGAGGAAGAGGAGGAGGATGCAGAAGTGGTGGGTATCGTGGACAGTCTGGATGATGTCTCCCGTCAGATGGTGCTCGACAACCAAGGGGATGACACTGAACTCCCAGAGGGTGGTAGTGAGAAGGTAGGGTAGAAATGTGTGTTTGTATAAATGTTTGTAAGTTGTTGAATTGTGTGAGGGGATGAAGCTTCTGTAGGTTGACTTTGTTTTATAAATCTCTTGAAGGCACCTAGAGAAATGATCTCAGAATAAAAGATCTAGAGTCCAGACTTGCCAAGGAGAGAGTGACCTCTGTAGCTTTACTGTCTGCGCAAGTGGAGATACAGGTTAGAACGGAATAGGTCTTTCGACTTGTATGATATGCCAACATTAAGTTATCATGTAAGTAGGATATATATGTAGATAACCTCAGTATAGTGCATGGTAAAAATCTAACACTATTTATATAAAGAAGCGTATCGAAAGTATGTACCTTTAACTCCGTAGGAGACCTCACGACGCATTTATCTGATAACGCACTAAAGTGGTAAAGATGAGTTAAATATCACATAGAATCTTTTGAAATAAAGTATGCACATATTAAAATATTTTCCTGAATCGTACTGTACTAACATTGTTATATTCCCCAGGTCGAATTAGATTTATTTTGCTCTCGTGAGGATGACGTACACATGTGTAATCAGGAATTTGCGGAGAAGTTCAATAGGATGAGTGAGGCGAATGAGAATAAAGAAGATCAATGTGTAAAGGCGCATTTTAAACTTGTGGAGGTGACCCTGGCCGTTTCCGACCTTACTATTCAGGTCGAAGAAAAAGATACCGAAATAGGTAAGGGGTTAAAAGAGCTAGAGGAGGTAACTGAACTCGCCGAGAAGCTTCAAAGTCGGGTTAACGGATTGGCTATTAAGGGTAAGCAGGCTGACATGTCTCAATACCGTATTCAGGCATTAGAAAGATCGGAGGGACGATCTCGATCTCACCTTCAGACTTGTAAGAATGACTTGGAGCGAATTAGATAATAAATTGTTGAAAAAGACAATGAGCTGAGGGTAGCTCGAGAAAATCTATCAGCTTCAGAGGCCGCGGCAGAATACTTGTAAATAGCCCTACCCGCAAAGGATATGGAGTTCCGATAAATACAACAAAAGTACAACGATTTAAATAAGAGGGTTGTCCGACTTAAGTCTGAGCTGGCATAGGCCATCAATCGTGTTAAGAAATCCAAGGATAGAGAACGTTCTGGGGGAAGTTGAACTGATGTTAAGGCTTCTCTAGTTTGAGGGGATGTAGTTAACCTCTCAGGCCGAATTAGAGAGCTAGAGAGTAATGTGCCTCGTATTCGAGGGCATGTTCAGAGAGAAAATGCGAACTTGAGGAATGCCAGCCGAAGTTGGATACTGCTCTTATCAAGGAGAAAGTTCTTGAAGGGGATATTAAAATAAAGGAATCGCCGATGAAGAGGAAAGAGGAATTATGGATAGATACTTCGGCTAGGGAAGAGTTGAACGCAAAAATCATGAAACTTCATGCCCATGTGGTAGACTTAGAAGCCATGAGCCTAGCTGAATTTGCTAAGTACATTAAAAAGTTAGAAGAGAATAATGTGATCTATCATGCTAAGGTCGACGCAGAAATCATTGAATAAAAGGATGCGTATGCTAGGCTAGAGTTACGCCTCGAGAAAGTGAGAGCTAAATTTGTAATAATTGTAATACCTGATGCGTCATGCTTTGACCTGCTAAAGGTGATTATTGAATATTTTCTTGAAGAAGTAAAAAGACTTGAGTCAGAACGAGATACCTTGTTCAAAAGATTGTCAGATAAGGGATGTATTTGAGGAGTTGAAATAGATCAAGGGAACTGTCTTGGCATCATGGAAACCCATTTGGGCCCTCGAACTGTTGAGCTGATAGAGATAGGTAGAGTTGCTGTAATCCGAGAACAGAAAGTTCAACCTCTTAATGAAGGGGGAAGCACTGCTGACACTCCATCAGCAGAAAAGAATCCCTTGTAATATGAATTTGACATAAAAAATAAATAGTATCTATCGCAGACACATTGAAAAAGATGAAAGCTAGTATGACATTTACCTTATCTTGTGTCTAGTGTGATTTTTGATATAAAACCAATTTTTACATTCGCTTCAATCGCAGAAATGGGTTGAGTTAAACCAAGTTGAAACTTTATTTGAACTATAAAAATGTCGCAGACATATTGAAAGAGATGAAGGCTAGTATTACCTTTTCCTTATCTTATGCCTGGTTGAGTTTTTGATATGAAGCAAGTTGTTACACTTGCTAAAATGGCAGAGATTTAGCAGAGTCAGCCAAACTAAATAATATCCTTGATGCAGCCATTATAAATGACCCAAACAGGTTGAAGTAGATGATGGCTAGTATCACCTTTGACCTATCTTTTGTTTGGTAGAGTCTTTGATATGAAGCAAATTGCTGCACTTGTTGCAATCGTAGAGATTTTGTAGAGTCTGCCAAACCAGGTGATATCTTTGATCTAGCCGTTAAAAATGGCCCAAACAAGTTGAATTAGATAAAGGATAGTATCACCTTCGACCTATCTTTTGTTTGGTAGAGATGTTGTAGAGAAAGCCAATCCAAGTGATATCCTTGATCTAACTTGGATAAGATCGAATGTAAGCTAGTATAATCAATGCTTTAATCTATAGAATGTGGTTGAATTTTGTGAGGAGAATGATATTGTAAAAAAACTTTCATTGATAAGTTCAAAATTTACATTGGATGGAGATGAGAATCTCACTTTTGGAATCGAAAAATAAACAAAAGTGAGAAATAGAAATGGAGTAGTAAAACGCTTAACGATAGTACCGTTTTAGTCGTCTAGTGTTCCAAGGATTTGAAATGGGGATTCCCTCTTCTATCATGAGATAGTATGATCCCAGGCCTGAGAGACCCGTGAAAATGAACGGACCCTCTCAATTGTCAGTAAATTTTCTAACGTGAGGTTCTTTCTGATGTTGAAGAATTTCTCTGAGGACACGATCTTTGATATGGAAAGTACGGCTCCAGACTTGGTTATTATATGATCTGGCAAGCATATGAGATATCGACCTAGGTTAGCTTTGGCGCGTTCCCTGGTTTCATCTATCATATTGAGGTTGCAAGCAAATTCAAGCACGTTTTCCTCGTCAGCCAGCTCGTGATCCCAAACTGGATAATGATATTCAGAAGGAATGATGGCCTCTGTGCCATAAGCAAGGAGGAATGGGGTACACCCATTGGATTGTCGGGGAGTGGTTCGATATGCCAACAGGACCTGAGGCAGTTCACGAACCCAATTCCCTTTTCTCTATGACTGAAGCCATTTTTAGAGTCCATCCAAGATGGTTTTTTGGTAATTTTGTCTTGGTCATTGCCTTGAGGGTAGTACGTATTTGATGGTGAGTAAATAATATTTTGGTGGTTTAGGAAGGTTAAGACTTTATGTCCCACAAATTGGGGCCCGTTATCGATACGAATTAGATGGGGGTACCCAAACTGAGTGATTATGTGGTTCCAAATAAAAGAGATTACCTCTTCTTCTCTAGTTCAACATAGTAGAATTGCTTTTACCCAATTTTTAAAGTAATCGGTAACTTCGAGTAGGTGGCGGCGGTTACCTGGAGAGTTAAGGAATTCAAAGATGAGATTTAGTGCCCATCTATTGAATTGCCAGAAAACCTTGTTTGCATGGAGTTCGAGCGCAGGGGCGCGTATCATATGTCTATGTCTCTGGCAGGTGTCGCATCTGTGGGAGTACTCTTTTGCTTGCTTGCGCATACCGGGCCTGAATACTCCTTGAGAGATAGCTCTGTTTGCTAATGATCTACCAGTGGCATGAGAGCCACAAGTTCCTTCATGCAATTTGCTGAGTAGTTTGCCTGTATTTGATTTAGAGAGGCCCTTGAGGTAAGGCCCTATAACGGAAAGGCTGTATAGCATTCCGTTTTAAGTAATGTAACACTTTGAGTTGTTGATCAGCTGTCGGCATTCTTTTGGATCTGCTGGGAGTAGTCCTTTGCGATTATTTTCGAAAACGAGGTAGGCTAAGAAATGTTTTCGCCATTCGTCGCCTTCCCCTTTATCGCCACCAGTGTTGATCGTGCATACAAAAATGCAATCAATGATGGGGGTTTAAATAATTTTAATCTGTAGATATCGAACTTCTGTACCCAAGACCCCGGCTGGATATGCCAAGGAATCGGCGTGTCTATTTTCACCTCGAGGAAGATAATCGAGAGTCACTTTCACGAACTTACTTATACCATCTGCAATGAGGGCTGCGTATTCAATCATCTTTCTATTCTTCTTGTATTGTTCTGAGTAGTGATGATCAATGAGTAGTAAATCTGTGTCAACTGAGAGTTCGGGGACATCGAGCTCAAGTGCGAGGTTGACTCCGTGAATGAGAGCTTCATACTCGGTGATATTATTTGAGGCCTAAAAATCCAAGTGGATTGATTTCCCAATTCAGTCATCAGAACGGGTAATCAAAACGATCCCGATTCCTGACCCTGCGGGTCCTACTGATCCATCTGTGAGAAGCCACCACCCTTATGTAGTGATTCATTTAGCTTGCTCGTTGAATGGCTTGGGGGCGGATTATCTGGTGTGCCTTCGGTAAGGTTCAGGTCATGCTCCTCCCACTCGGGATCTTCTACTGGAAAATTGATGAGAAAAATGGCAATGGCCTAACCTTTATTGGAATGACGTTACTCAAACTTGATATCATGTTCTCCCAAACTGACTGACCACTGTTGCACTCTTCTTGAATTTTCTTTCTTGGATAGAACTTCCTGAAGTTGGTAGTTTGTCATAACTTTGACAGAATGTGCTTGGAAGTAGTGTTTGAGTTTCTGCGAAGTGTAAACAAGGGTGGCAAGAATTTTCTCAATTTTAGAGTACCTTATTTCTGCGCGTGTGAGGGTTTTGCTGATGAAGAAGACTGGTTTTTGTATTTTCCCTTCCAGGCGAATGAGAACTTTGCTGAGTGAAGTATCTCTGACTGCTAGCTAGATTATCAGTTCCCCATTACCTACTAGGGTACCCATTATGGGAGACCGCCCCAAATAGATTTTGAGATCCTGAAAAGCCACTTCGCATTTTGGTGTCCATGTGACCTCTGCAGTTGGTTAAACCTTTCCTCGTTTGGGCCCTCCGAAGAGTAACAGAAATAGCAAATGGCAGCGGTCTGAAGATTTAGAGACGAAATGGTTGATAGCAGCAATTTTTCCAGTAAGTTTCTAAATGCCATTTTTGGAGAAGGCATGTTGAGGAGAGCCCGAATTTAACCCGAATTGGCCTCGATCCCTTTCTAGCTGATGAGGTAGCCAAGAAAGCAGTCAGAATGTACCGTGAACTGACATTTATCAGGGTTGAGATGCATTCTGCAAGATCGAAGGATGTTGAATATAGTGTTAAGATCTGAGATGTGATCGTTTGACTGTAAACTTTTGCATAAGAGATCATCGATGTAGACTTCAACAATTTTCCCTAGGTGTACTTTGAACATAGTAGTCATTAATCGTTGATATGTGGTACCTGCGTTCTTGAGCCCGAAGGGCATGACTTTGCAGTAATAAAAACCTCTTTCAGTGATGAAACTTGTCTTTTCTTGATCTTCTTCCTAAAGTGGAATTTGATTATACCCTGAAGCAGCGTCCATCATAGATAGGAGATCATGGCCGGTTGTGGAATCGAGGATCTGATGAATGTTAGGAAGAGGAAAAGGTCCTTTGGAGTATGTATGTTCAGATCCGCAAAATTTACACAAACTCGAACCTTTCTGTTCGTCTTTGGGACAGCAACAATGCTAGAAAGCCCGTCCAGATACTTGGCTTCTCGAATGAATCCCACTTTGAACAATTTCTCGATCTCGGTGTTCACTTAATCACGAAGACGAGGTGAAAGTCATCGTTGTTTCTATTTGACCACTGTGGCATTGATATTAATGGTTAACTTGTGAGAATCCATGGTCGGATCGACCCCGGGTATTTCTTCAAAAGGCCATAGAAAAATGTCTCGATTAAGTTGTAAAAACTGAATGAGAGTGTCTTTTTCATACTGAACCAGCTTAGTTCTGATGATAGTACCTCTGCTAGGTTCATCAAGGCTATATATTTTGTGGGCTCCACTGCAGGTGGTTGATCGTTGAGGTGACCAACTTTCTGTAGTTTCTATGTGGCCAATCAGTCTGAACTATCTAGGATGGCGGAGATAGTATTTTTACAAGCTTGAGGGAGTTTCTGACTACCTTTGATCTCGTAAATACCGTTGTCGTGTCTGAATCGGAGTGCTTGATAATAGGTGGAAACTATTTCTTCCATATTGCGTAACCAACAGCGGCCCATAAATCTTGAAATAACGAGATTTGGCATTAATAACGAAGAAAACGACGTCTATGGTGGCAGGTCCTACAGTAATAGGTAAGATGATCTTGCCTAATCGTTCCTCCCTGGAGCCATTGAATCCACTGATGTCAGTATCGATCTGAATAACTTGGTCGGCTAAACCCATCTGGTCGATCATACTTTGAAACATAATTTCAATACCGCTTCCAGCATCGATCATCATTGTGTCCATGGCAAATTTTTTCATCTTGAGTATTATTACTAATGCATCATGATGTGGAAACTTGACATGGATAGTATTGCAATCTTCAAATGAGATTCTGAGTCGGCAATTGCTCGACTCAGGAAGAAGCTTGGCTTCTTTGTCCTGAGGTGTAAGATCACAACATTCTGATAGCCTCCTACATTTTGATCTGTTGGAATTCTTGATCTAATTGATTTTGATCATGTTGCTGGGGTGCATATAGTATAGATGTTTTTCCTCGGCTCTATCATTGACCTGAACGACTTCGAGCTCCTTTTAAGAATTGCCATCTTTCTATGACTTCAGATCGACAATGTATTCGAGCATCCGTCCCTCCTTAAAAATGTACTCGAGCAATCGCTATAGAGTATAGAAATTGCCAGTAATATGATGATTAACCTTATGATATAGGCAGAATAGCCGATTATCGATAGGCTCCAGTGGTTGAGAGATGCGGTAGAGTAGATCCTTCAATAGTAGTAGAAAAATTGTAGAGATTCGGACGTTCAGTTTCGAAAGGATGGAATTGTTCTGTGGATGGTCTTTCCGAGGGTATCCAGTGCTCCCCTTAGAGTGTTTTTGATCTCCTTATTCTTCCTTGGGTTCGCTGGTTCGATCTGTAGCTATGATTTTGGTGGAGAGGACAGATTTAGTAGACTTTTATGGCTCAGACATCATCCTCTACAAATCGATGTAACCGTTAACTTTGGTGATCATCTCCTCTAATGTCGCAGGTTTGTTAAGAAAGAGGTATTCCTTGGCCTTGATGTCGAGACGGAGAGCATTGGTGATAGTTGTAACAACTATTTTTTGATCAAGGTTATCCACTTTACACGCGAGCTCTAAGAATTTCTTTGAGAAGTCTTCAAGCTTTTCTCCATGTGACTGCTTAAAACTGATAAGAGAATACAAGTTCTCTTTGTCTCTGTTGTGAGTATATGTCTTGATGAACTGCTTTTATAGTTGATCAAATGTGTAGATGGATTCTTCAAGGAGATAATAGAACCATCGGAGTGGTTCCTCCTCTTGACTTGTAGTAAACAGACGACAGAGGATGTGGTTGAGATTGGACTACAACCCCAATGAATCATGGTATTGTTGAATATGCTCCATCGGGTCAGTACCTTTGTATTTGCAAATTTTTGGGAGTAAGGAAACCTTTCGATATCTCCATATCAAATAGTTCTTTGGCAATCAGACTTCCTTGTAACTTCATGGTATCGTCGGTAGTACCAAGAACTTGTGCCTCGTTCAATTCCTTAATCCGTTGGTCCATGTATTCTTTTGTGATGAAATGTTGTGCTAGTTAAATCGCTGGACATGTAGGCTAGAGATGATGAGTTCCCATACCTTCACTCAAGCGATCTGGTGCTAGAACTTGATGTAGAGGTCGCTGGTCATCCTCCTGACGGATAGAAATTTGGTGGCCTCGACTGACTTCTTATTGAACTTCTCCCCCCCCCCTCCCTAAATAGATGGAAGGCTGCAGTCCATACTGTAGATTCCTGGAAATGGCTTTAATGGTGACTCCCCGAGGTCCCAATCTTTCCCTTATTGAAATACGGGAGGCCTCTGGAAGTTGATCGTGACCTCAGGCTGGTGGAGCTTGCTGAGTATTTTACAGAGCCTCGATAGCAGTCTGTATTGCTATCATCTGGTCTTCGCGCCGTTTGAGCGCTGTCAAACAAGTTTGTCGTTCTGTATCGAGCTCTTATTCCCGGAGCTCTCGATCTTTTGTTAACTGAAGTTCAAGTTCGACACATTTCTTTGTCCCGGCGTGGAGATTCGCTCACAACTCTCTAAACTATCCAGATACGTAGAAATTTTGAGTTGAGCTCCTGTGGCCGGTCGTCTGGAAGAAACCATAATTCAAAGTTGAAGTGAAAGGTTGCCTTAGGATATCGGGGAAATACAATCTTTCCCACAGATGCTACAAAATGTAATGACCAAATTTTATAAGCTCAAAATGGTTAGGAATTCGCTATCACGCCAATGAACCTGTAATAATATTCTAATGGAAAGTATGAACTGAAACAGGTGGTTTTAGAGTGGAAAACTTCCAAATAGGTAAAAACCACGACCTTATATGGAGGATTTTTATGAAAATATCTTTATTGCTTGAGGCGGATATCTTTATTACAAGTCTTCTCAAAATAGAAATGCTTTGACTCTTGTAAATAAGAAGTTTGCATAATTTTTCTGGTCCCTATCATTTTTAAGAGTTTTTCTTTATAAAGGCCTTCCCTACAGCTCTTCATCGTGCTTGAGCTCGTTTTCTGAATAATGTGGTTAGTGGTGGTTGAATGGATAACTGACGACTTCTTGTAGATAGGTATCTTTGACGGGATAATGTTTTTTAGGTCTAGCTCCGTCCACGTTCTTGAGCAGTTCATGGGGTTGGTTGGAATGTCTATTAAAGTGTTTAAAAATGCGTGAGCCTGAGATGGGGATAATTCAAGCTGGGTGAGCTCAATTTTGAATGAGATCAGGAATATGTCCCTACAATATCTATGCTCAAAGTAAATAATAGATCACTAAAGTTAATACTCTCATCCTAGCCATGCAATGAAGTTTATAAATCCTAGATCCCATTGTCCATGAACAACGAAGATCATACTAAGGGTTTTAGCCACAAACCTTAGATCTTAGACCCAGATAAGCCAACCCATGGTTATCACGTGCAGATAGAAGCTACCATTATTCTATTATTTTAGCAGCCTAAGTCGGATGAGTCTGAAGCCTAGGTTCTTTTCTCTATATTTTTACCAAGTTAGTAATTTAGATTTGATTTCTATTTCATAAAACCTTTTCCAAAAATTAGTTTAAGAAACATTATTAGTTAGATCAGTTCAATTAGTTTTTAATACATTTACTCCTCGTAGATTGGATCCCCGTTTTCCCTTATTATATTACGACACCTGTAGTTTTGAGCGGGTTATTTAAACCAAGTTTTTCTCATATCAAAATTAGCGCCGCTGCCGGGAAAGAAGCGGTCTATTAAATCATAGTTTTTTTATTTTAACAAATTTATTTATTATCTTATTCTTAATTTTTAAATTTCCTAATTAATTTTATGATTAGATCTCTGATATTTTATTCCAAATAAATTATTCTCAACATTTTCTGATAAGCGGTTTCGGAGATATTAATTTTGGAAGAAACAAGCTCAGTTTTCAATAAAAAGTGTATTTTTGAATGTTTTACCTATTTTTACCATCTATACTACACAATTGGGAAATACGTTTTCTACAAAAGTTTCAGATAATTCAAAACCCTTTCCGAATTGCTATAGATCATATCTTTCAATTTAGTCATCTGAGAGTTACAAACTTTTGAAAGAACAGTAAAAACAATCTCAGTTAAGGACGCCGTTGTTCATTAATCACTTGTTTTGAGCAGTAGGAAAGCCAAATTGATATTATTTAATCCTTTCTCTCAATTGAGCTTAAAGATATATGCATTTGAAAATTAAGATATCATAGACTACAATAAACTTGGAAATTGGATTAATATATTTTTTGTTGTCGAAAGTTTACTAAACCTTTTTATCTTATTTTGCAGGATAGTCACAAACTTGGTACTCAGAGATCATGAGGAATTAACAAAGTACTTTGGAAAGCTCGCATCACAAAGAGATTTTCTAAGATGGCAGTGCCGGTTTTGATAAAATTGGACAATAAGCATAAAACTTTTAAGTACAAATTTAGAATAGGGGAATGCAAAAAGTTTAAAGCTTTTATTTAATCGTTCTTGTTCCCCGTACATGAATAGGAATTTCCTTCTTTTGCCCCCTAAGTGAAGAGGCGGCACAGCTTCACTTGGAAATAATTCTCGTAGGTTGGTCATTTCTTTAAACTTAACATATAAAAGGGGTTCATGACTGCTCCGCCCCGGTATTACAAAAGTAAGTCGTGTGGACTGTTCAAATACACGTTGCTCTTAAAATAAAAAAAATTATTGTGTTTTGATTGACCGGTTGTCGTGTTTCAATTTTTACTTTATTTTTAACATAGTAAAGGCTTTAATCGTTAAGGCTCTTCTGCAGGATTTAATCGCCCAAAGGAATCTCTAGCGAATTGGACCTCCCACCTAGGGATACATATAAATTCATATCACACATTCCTAACTATCCTGACCTTTAAATTTAATTAAAACTTAATAGTTATGAGTAAGATTTCAATGGGAATAGGGGCACCAATACGGATTCATAGGAACCACTTCAATTAAGCACCACGAACCATCAGTTGTTAAACAATGTCGTCATTCCGTGTGAGTCGAGTACGATAAGGCGAGGCACACGAGTGTGAGGACTGATGCTCAAACACTAAGATCATCGTTAGCATAGTGAAGCTTTCGTATTAGGAATCACATACCAGCCCGACCTACCCTGTTTGATTAACATCTAGATTAAGATTAACTTAGCTAATTTAACTTTAAAAACTGTTGACATGTTTATCTTAAATTATATGCTTAAATTCCCAGTGGATTTGTAATTCCATTCCATTTCATTATTGCATGCCCAAGTAAGATCGAATTAGGAAACACATTAATATCCTACCGAATCCTAAAATAGCTAATACGGTTAACCAAGTCCAACAAGTGGACCTTCGGGCCATACACGATCTTGAAATTGAACTAATGGGTGGCAAGTCATTGAGCAATTTTTTTGCTCTCATTTCGGAAAACTCGCCAAAATGTATTAAGTTGTCAGTAATTACAGCAACCCATTTCAATATCAAGCCTTCGATTTTGAACCTAATCCCACCTTTTCATGGACTCAAAAATCAAGACTCGTATTTACATATCGATGAATTTGAGTCTTTTTTCTAAACATTTATATGTAAGGACATAGCAATGGAGTACATCTTTTTACTCCTTTTCCCATTCTCTCTAAAAGATAAAGCAAAATGTTGGCTAAATTCTCTGCCACCTAAGTCAATTGACAAGTGGGACACCCTTAAACAAAATTTTAAATTTAAGTTTTTCACCATGCAAAAAGCCAACCTTTTAAAACGTGATATCTCCAATTTTCTTTAAGAAGGCGAAGAAAAATTTTACTAAGCATGGGAAGGTTTTAAGTAAATATTGTTAAGGAGATCCCATCATGGTTTCGAGAAATTGAGACTAATCTAATTCTTTCTGCACGGGTTAAAACTTTAAACACATGAATCAATCGGAGCCTGTAGCTCCGAAAAAATCCATGATATAGACGAAACTACCGCATATGCATTTCTTGATAAATACGTTGAGACGTCCCAGTAATGGGACTTTACATCTTGTGATCATTGGTCCATTAGAAAAGGAGGAATCCTTGAATTACCTGAAAGCCTCGAATTAAAGGTCTAATTAGACTCTCTTAAACATAAAGTCGAGGCTATGGCCCTTGCGAAAGTAGCGGCCCCTAAACCAGTGTCCGTTCTTGAGGCTTGCAATTTATGCAATGATCCGAGCCATTATGCACACACATGTCCACAACTTCTTGAGTTAATAAATTCAAATCCGGACTACGTTAATGTTATCTTGAACAATGAAAGGAGACAATACCAAAATAATTGTAATAGATCTCCTCGGCAAAATAGCCCAGCATTTTCTTGAACGAATCAACTACAAGGACAATCAAGTTATAATCTTCCACCATATCAACAGAATCAAACATACCCAATCTAACAAGCCCACCTAGTTGGTTTAGAATCCACACTTCAATAGTTTGTAACAGAGATTAAGAGGGTAACTGCAAAATTCTAAGGAACTTTAAGAAATGAGGGCCTTTACTCAAAAATTAGACACCCAAATAGGACAAATAGAAAGCCAATTCAGTGAATGAGAAATAGGAAAATTCCTTAGTCAACAAATTGCTAACCTAAGGGCCGCCTTTGAGGTTCATACCCAGCAGAGCTCACCTAAGAATACTGAAACTGCTCAAGTAGTTATGGCCCTCAGGATTAAGATAACTATAGAAACTAGACCAGATACTATGCCATCAACTAAGAACAATTTAGTTTCCAAATCTTAGGAAATAGCCCATGAAAATCTAGCATCTAGCCTACCCAAAACAGTAACATCTAGGCCATGCCATGTTCCAACTCTACTGAACCTAATAGAATGTGCCTAGGGACCCTTTCCCTAACAAAATTATTCCTGCCAGAATGGATAAAGGCCTAAAAGATAATCTTGAGTTATTTAATCAAGTATAGATTAACATTCCGCTCATGGACACTATAGATCAGGTTCCATCATATGCTAAATTCCTTCAGGAATTGTGTACAAAGAAACGTAGAACTAGAGTTGGGAAAAATTCCTTTAGTGTTTAATAAATTAGCTCCGTCCTACCATTTGAAATAGGAAAATACTACATCCAACAGGCCCTTCTTGATCTTGGGGCTAATCTAAACCTTATTCCATTTTATGTTTATGAGGACCTCGATTTAGGATAATTTAAGCCCACCAGGATTCAACTTCAACTTGCTGCTAGATTTGCCAAGACTGCTAGAGGAATTGTTGAGGATGTGATAATTAAGGTAAACAAATTTTACTTTCCATTAGACTTTGTAATCCTTGATACACCATCAATTTTAAATGTTTATGGCCAAATCCCCATCATTTTAGGTCGACCCTTCCTAGCTACTGCTAACGCTATAATCAATTGTAGGAATGGAATAATTAACCTAACATTCGGTAATATGACCTTGGGACTGAGCATTTTTAACACCATAAGGCAATATCAAGATTCTGTTGAAGAGTGTAATATGATAGGTAACATTATCTTTGAACATTCTAAAGGCACCCTCTTAGAAGATTGTCTAGAGGATGACATCATTGGTATTCATGAGTCAATCCTTAAAGAAATTTCAGCTGTTATTGATATTAATCATCCTGCATGTATTCTACCGTATAGGTATACTACCAAATTTGTGTCACTCCCTATGTCTTCTAATCCCTCCAGTTTCTTCTATTGTATCACCACCAAAGCTTAATCTTAAAGTACTTATGGATAATCTAGGATATTAATTCTTCAGGCCTGATAAAACTCTTCCTGTTATCATTTTAACTTCATTGGACTTAGATCGGGAAAATAAACTCCTAACAGTACTAGACACCAACAAAGAAATAATTGGATGGTCGATAGTTTATATAAAAGAATAAGCCCATCTGTAGTTATGCATAGGATACACTTAGAGGAAGAATCCAAAACATCTTGAGAACCATAATGACATCTTAACCCTGTAATGTTGGAGGCAGTAAAGGCAGAAGTTGTGAAACTTCTTGATGTGTGTATTACTTATTTAATCTCAGACAGCTCTTGGGTAAGCCAAGTCCAAGTAGTACCTAAGAAATCATGTATTACTGTCATCAAGAATACAGACAATGAACTACTTCCCGCCTACACTCAAACAAGATAGCAAATTTGTATTAATTACCGAAAGCTAAACGCGCCCACTCGAAAAGACCATTTCTCAATACCATTTATGAATCAAATATTAGAACGTTTAGTTGGTCATTCATTTTACTGTTTCCTGGATGGTTATTTAGGATACAACTACATTTCAGTATCCCCCGAAGACTGAGATAAAACTACTTTTGCTTGCCTATTTATAAATTTTGCCTATCGTTGCATGCCTTTTAGCCTATGCAATGCACTACGACCTTTCAACGGTGTATGTTAAGTATTTTCTTTGATATGGTAGAAAAGTTCTTAAAAGTCTTCATGGATGAATTTACCATTTATGGGTATAGGTTTGATGAATATGTTATATACTTCAAATTAGTTTTGATCCGGTGTAAAGAGAAAAACCTAGTCCTAAATTGAGAAAAATGTCATTTTATGGTAAATCAATGAATAGTTCTCAGCCATTTGATATCATCTAAGGGAATAGAAGTTGATAAAGTAAAAATTGATTTGATATAATCTCTACCTCCTCCTAAAACAATTAAGACGTTCGCGTATTCCTCTGGCACCCTGGACTTTAGCGATGATTCATTAGAGACTTTAGCAAAATCTCATAACCTTTATGCAATTTACTTACTAAAGACGTCTATTTTGATTTCAGTGATAAATGTCACAAGTCCTTTGAAATATTTAAGTCCTCATTGACCACATCACCAATTATCCAGGCACCCGATTGAACCTTACCTTTCAAAATTATGTATGACGCCTCAAATTATGTCGTAGGTGCCGTATTAGGATAACGTTTTGAAAAAACACCCCATGTCATTTTATATGCGAGTAAAACACAGAATGATACCCAAATTAATTATACGACGACTAAAAAAAAATTGTCAGTGATCGTCTTCACGCTATAAAAAATTTGGTCTTATATTTTACAGTCAAAAGTCATTGTGTACTCTGACCATTCAGCCCTTCGATATCTTCTTAATAAAAATGACGTTAAACCACGTTTTATCCATTGGATCCATTTACTCCAAGAATTTAACCTCAAAATATGTGGTAAAAAAGAGAAAGAAAACATTATTGCTGACCATTTATCGCGCTTGATACTTGACCACATTGACGAAGACCTTCCTATTCCTGAGCATTTTTCTGATGTATAGTCAATGAATATTATTAGGCCACTCTGGTTTGCCGATATTGCAAATTACTTAGTGGCAGGGTACATACTACCATATTTGAGCAAACAAGATACAAAACGATTTGAAACAATCTCTAGAGAATTTATCTGGAAGGATCCATATTTGTCTAAAGTTACTCCCGATCTAGTGATTCATCATTATGTCCCTAAAAATGATATTCCACAAAATTTATAAAAAACTTCGTGATGATGGTGGTAATTTTGGTCCCCGTCAAGCGGCAGATAAAGTACTTCAATATGGTATATATTGGCCAATTTTAATTAAGGACACTCATGGTTTATTTTGGTCCTCGCAGAATTATAAGTGACGGTGAAACTCATTTTTGTAACCATTTTTTTAAGAGTCTTATGCACAAATATAGTATTATTCATAAAGTTGTCACCCCATATCATCTACAGACAAGTGGGCAAGTCGAGGTTTCAAATCGGGAGATAAAAAGAATTTTCAAGAAAATTGTCAAACCAGATTGTAAAGATTGGTCTGCCCATCTTAATGATGCTCTTTGGGCCAATCGAACTTCTTATAAAGCCCCAATTAAAATATCGCCTTATAGGTGTATGTTTTTGGCAAAACTTGTCACTTACCTGTAGAATTGTAACATAAAGTATACTAGGCAATTAAGAGATTTCATTTACAAATAGACGCAGCAGGACTTCATCGAAAACTTCATCGAAAATACTAAAATTTATAAGGATCGCACCAAAACATATCATGATAAATATATAGTCCAAAAAGTCTTTACACTTGGACAAAAGTCTTATTATTTCACTCCAAATTATGTTGTTTACCTGTAAAATTGCAAACCCATTGGCAAGGCCCGTTGGAAGTCGTAAACATACACCAAAATGGTTGGGCTGAATTAAAAATTATCGTACTTGGAAAATTTTCAATGTCAATGGCCAATGACTTAAGCCCTATCTCGAGACAATCCCAGTAGAAAATTTCCCTTATAATGATCTTTGTGAGCCTGAATATAAGCAATTGCCCATCACCGAATAATTCATTGACTTTGTATAAGTTTGGGGGTACAAAAGTTTTTATCTGGCAGAAGACGGCAAACTTAGCGCTTTCTAGGAGGCAACCCACAACACATTCAAATGAGAAATTTCAATTTTCCTTTAAATTTTTATTTTTGGCTCTCAAATATTCAGGACAATATTTCATTTAAGTTTGGGGGTATGAAAATCATTTTTAACAAAATACTTTTTGAAGAAAAGAAAAATAATTATACTCTTGACAATTTAGGATGCACTTTTAGCAAATTTTCAGCATTTAGACTAATTTTATTTTGACATAAATATTTGGTTGGGAAACCCGAATAAATCTAAAAAGAAGCCAAAAACTTTAAAAATTACAAGTATACACTAGAGTATGTTGCAAACCATCTTAAGTTAGATATACTATCTTTTAAATAGCGACTAATTCAAGTTAACGTGATATATTTTGAAAATCAGCACTTTACTATAGTTTTGTAATTGATACATTCGATAGGTTATTGACTAGTTTTATAGAAATTTAGTATTTATGTAATGAATAATTCTCTCCAAGGGAGACAACTGCTTGAGAATAAGTTTATCCCAGAAAGTATAAAATGAAAAAAAAAAAAAAAAACCAAAGTTGCTCTAAAAACTTTCACGCTGTAAGGTTACTCGTATGATTAAGAACTGAAAGAAAAAAAATTATCGCCAATCTCGAGTATGAGTATAAACTATGTAAAAGGAGCACAAAAAATATTATATGTGAGAATCCTGAGTCTAGGTCACGAAGGGGTAACAAACCCCTGCAATCTTAGCCAACTGGTAGGGATTCTCAACCGAAAACTCCTTGTTATAGAGGCTTCGCTAAGAAACAATGTACTCAAAAAGGCTATAAAAAATAAGATTCCAGGAAGTAGAATTGACTAAGGCATTTATCGAACTGACCGTTGAATTTATTCCAGTAAGTACTCAACTACCATACACTGACTCAATGATTTTAGACAACGTATTAAGCAATAAAACTATCTTCACAGTACACTCAGATATCTGGTAAAATACTTGAATTTCTTTATAATCATGAGGCAGTATCTCTAGTTAGAATATGTATAATATATTGTATGGTACACTTGAAGAATAATAGGTTTTGAAGAATTTCCCGCCATCATATTTTTGACATAACTAAATAAAGATAAATTGACAGAAAATGAGTCGCTTGCCATTTAGAATTACCATAATGTCATTATCGACTTTTGTAGATTTGCAAACCCTCATAAGATAACACTCATCCACCAGGAATTCCAGGGGGTTTAACGGCTTGTTACATATGCTAAATGCAATCGTGAGTCCTACAAAAGTAGTTTCCTTTCATAGTTTAATTTTATTTCTTCATTTTACTCAGGATGAGCAAAATGGTAAGTTTGGGGGTATTTGATAGACATAGAAATACGTAAGATTAATACGCCTAAAAGTTTCATTTTGTTTAATCCCGATTTATTATTTTCTAATATTAGTAGTATTTTCTTATTTTTAGACATTTATTACTGTTGGAGCTTGATCGATTATAAACTAAAGTCTTAAAAATCCCGCAAGTTCACGGTGTACCGTTAAGTACAAGGGTAAGCGGAGTCGTATCCATAGAGACTTGTGGTGCGAATTATACTTCGAGCTACTAGTTTTATCCAATAACGACGAGTTTGTGTAGGTTTTAAAATAACAAGAAGAATGAAACAAGTTACAAGATAAATTGTAGTGGAAACCAAGGCATCGATTCACTCCACCCTTTTTAACCGTTAGATAGCATAAATAATTAAAATAAATTACGAGTTCCCGTATCGCATATCCTTGGTCGGGCATATGTAATACATCAAAAGATACAAGAGATTTAGTAATTAGGAACTACCCATAAACCAACTTACTCAACCAGGGTCCGGTTGATAAGTATAGATTATGTTCTCTTCTCCATGTTCCTAACCTATCTTGTTATGGTCCAACAAGATTGTTAAATAGATTCATTATTCCTCCTAATTCTAGCTATGGTCAAGCATAGGATGAAGGAATACGAATATGCATTATTCCAGGATAAAGAGAGTAATTACTCTAACTAAGCTACCCAATCTACACTAAGGTTATATTGGGAGGAGCTTCCTCTAGTCTTGGCTAAGAAGATTAGCTACTCATCCCTTTGATCATTGCCATACTACTATTACTACGATAAAAGTAAAAGACAAGAAAAAGAGAAGAACCAGAACTTTATTCCTTATTGAACTTTGATTTTTACACTCTCCAAGATGTTCTCTCATGGGTGACATTCTTCTCCTATTTATAGAGTATAGGAAGGATTTACAAAATATTACCATTAATATAAAATCTCCTAAACAATGCCTAAAATCTTGCATATATATTACAACTCATGAGAATAATATCTATATCTAATTTTACTCAATAGGCTTCCATGCATGGGCCTTTGGTTGACAATTTCAAATAAGAATCATTGTTGGAGTGCATCACCCTTGTTCTTCGTTAAAAACCAAAAAATGTACGCCTTGTTTATCATGTGACCAATTTCTGTAAATATAAACAAAAGCACTATTAGTGTTACATTCATTTAATAAATGACTTGGCAGATATAAATTAAGGAGTTGTGCACGTAAATATTACGTGTCTATCAAATACCCCTAAACTTATATTTTGCTAGTCCTCGTGCAAAAGTAAACAAAAGCCATTTTCGCATGTCACGCGGTTGCATTTAGCGTATGCAACAAGTCGTTAAACCCATAGGTTTAGCCTGGTGGACGAGTGTTCTCTCGTGAGGGTTTATAGTGACTATACCCACAAAAGTCAATAATGACATTTTAAAAATTTCTAAAATACACATGACTCATTTCTTGCGAACTTAACCTTACTTAGTTGTGACAAAAATATACCAATGAAAAAATCTTTAAACTTGCTATTCTCCCAAGTATATCAAAGAATATTTCAAGCTTATCCGAAACTAGAGGTACTACCACAAGATTAGAAAGAGATTCAAGTATTTTACTTTAACTATATTTGAATGTAGAGTGAAAATAGTTTTATCGCCTAATACGTTGTCTAGAATAATTTACTCAGTTTTTGGTAGTCTAGTTCTTACTAGAATAAATTCAACGGTCAGTTCAACAAGTGCCTTAGTCAATTTGCCTTCCTTGAATTTTACTTTTTTCCTTTTCTTATGTAAGCCTTTTCTTTTGAGTACTTTGTTTCTTAGTGAAGCCTCCGTAACAAGGAGTTTTCGGCCGACAATCCCTGCCAATTGGCGAAGGTTGCCAGGGTTTGGTGCCCCAGCATGACCTAGACTCAGGATTCTCACAAGTAACATTTTCTTATGCTCCTTTCACATAGTTCATGGTCAAACTCGAGATTGGTGATAATTTTTCCTCTTTCAGTTATTAATCATGGGAGTAGCCATGCAGCGTAAAATATTATAGAGCACATTTGGCTTTTTTTTATTTTTTTATTTTTTTTCTTAGGAATAAACTTATTCTTAGGCAGTTGTCTCCCTTGTAGGAAACTATTCCTAACATAAATGCTAAATTTCCTTTATACTGAGCAAAAATCTATTGCAAGTATTAATTGCAAAACTACAGTGAAGTGCACGTTTCCAAAATATGCCAAGTTAACTTGAATTAGTCCCTAATAAAAAAATAGAACATCTAGCTTAAGATATTCTAAAATATCTTAGTGTATACTTGGTACAATTTCAAAATTTGGGTTTTTTGATAATATTTATGTCAAGGTAAAATCAGTTTAAGTGTTTAGAAATTCATCAAAAATATATCATAAATTGTCAAAGTGCCATTATTTCACTTTTCTTCAAAAAGAATTTAAAGAAATGTTTTCCTACCCTCAAACTTAAATGAAACATTGCCCTCAATGTTTGAGAGAATAAAAAAATGGAGGATTTCTTACCTGAATGTGCCATGAGTTGCCTCCGCAGAAGCGCTAAGTTTACCGTCTTCAGCCAGACGAATCTACCCCCAAACTTAAAATTTTCAATATGACTGGAAGGGTATGAAGTTGAAAATGTGATGTACTACCCTGGTTGAAAATTCTCTTTCAAAAACCAGATAACACATGAATGGTGATCCTTAATATTATCCCTTAATTGGGCAGATATATTCTGTAAAATCCAGAGAGAGTTTAAAACTAATTCTCTATGGAAAAAAAAATTCTAAAAACTTTGCCTATCATTTGATGATTCCAAGTTAAAAATCTTAGACAAATCAAGAAAAAACTATTTTCTCCTAGATAAAGCAAATACACACCTAGGGAACATATTTTCCTTTAGAATTTTCAAACAATCATATGATTAATACGTGTTGCAGTAAATAGGAAGATTGGTATACAAGTATTTATCCCCGAAAATATACTAGATTCAAAACTCAATTTTCCTGGAAAGATATTTTCCTTGAAAATTTTCAAAACCCCCATGTGATAGGTGGTTCAGACAAAGCAAGTCCGTGAGGCATCCCCAAAATTATAATTTTTTAAAAAGATGTTATCTTTTAGTAGAAGAAAAACTATATAACATATTTGTGGATGTGAGGATCGGGGAACAATTGACTCTAACAAACATTTAAAATTTATGTGCCTAAAATCATAACTTATCTCAAGGGACTCATTCTGACCATTGACGTAGATATTCATTGGCATAGGGACATGGCCAAGTTGAAACATATTTTTAGATGCTAATGATTGTACCATTTCATGAATCTCAGGATCATTCGAGTCTTCAAAATAATTTAAACATTCATTAACATAAATACAACAAGAATTATCTTCGTACAAGTCCTCAAAATCATTTATGGTCATGGTACCCCCATTAGGCTCTTGAAATGGAGATCTAGGCATAGGTATAGGTGTGGTTCGTGAAAGAGTAACCAAAACATAATCAGCCCCCAATAATAGTGGTATATCCTGTAAAGAAGGGTCGTCCATCCACTAGTTTTCAGCATTGCAATTTGTGTCATGTGGACGCGGCTCAAGGCAAGGCTGAGGTAACTCATAAGGTGACTGAGAAGGAAATGACAAGTTGATAACATCTGCAATAGGTTCGGCAATTTCTAATTTCTTGACTTTGGTACAAATATCATCATTTACAAATTCCTCGCATATTATCGTATAATGAGATGGTGATTCCATATATTCATATTTTATCTCGTCATCATGATCGTCAGAAAAATCATTAGAGGAGAGGGAAAAATATTTAGTCTCGGTCATAGTTTCCTCGAAATAATTTATTGGGTTAACAAATGAAATGATGGATGGTGACATCGGTGGTTGAATGCTAAGGGCTGAATTTAGAGGTGATTGAGAAAGAATTGTATTAGACATAATAGCTGCTTCTTCAAGATCTTCTTGTGACATAGGATCATCAACCTTAAAATGTTCATCTTCTAAATCTGTCTCGCAATATGGCATCCATTCACCCCACGGAGAAAACATTCCTTGATTGCGCTTGAATTCATCCATTTCTAAATCACAAGGGGATTTAACTCCGAATTGTTCTTCTTCATTGCTTAAAAGTTTTTCATGCTCTATTTCACTCCACGTAGTTGACAACTGAGTTATATGAGTCTCTAATCTAGAGATAGATTGGGTCGTAGAATTTTGATTTACCAAAGTCTGTTGTTGAAATTGCATCATTTGTTGCTGAAATTGCAACGCTTGTTTTTGGCTTTCCATTAATTGTTTTTGGCTTTCCATTGATTGTTGTATAAAATAGAGTAATGGTGTCTTCCAAAGATGGTTTAGGTGGAGCAGGTGGGAACTGATTGGATGATTGGATGGACTGATGGGCCTGCATATATGAATAAGATGGGAAAGGTTCCATGTATTGAGAATTTTGGTGATCCCATGATTGAAAATGATTTTGAGGTTGTTGTGGGATGTCGAATTGTGAGCTGTATGGATTCCAATGTTCTTGCATGAATGACATTTTGAAATAAAAGTAACTCTAGATGAATTACCCTCCTCTAAAATTAGAAAAAATCGAAATGGATCACTTTCCTCCCAAACTGGGGCTCATAAGTCCTCTACTGTATTAACTGGGCGAGGTGGTGGCCCGTAAATGGTCAAAGGTTCCGGTAAGCTTCCTAAACATTTTCCTCCACATGTCTAATTGATCATGCACAATTAATAATCAATAAAATTTGGCACCCGGTGCAGTAAATAATCAATCAAACCTAAATTCTAGTAATCAACGTTTTTTAGAAGTAATAATTAGGTCTCCCCTATATTCTTCTATGTTCAAAAATGGGTATGATGGCAAAAGGCTTTGGTTCCTATACTCCCATGTATCACTATGCTAGTACCAGCTTAAAGTAGATGTTCAATCCTCACTCCCGAGTGAGTTGCCTTATCGTACATCAGTACTCGAAATGGTGACATCGCAAACCTGCAACCAGTATTTCATGGCGCTAGGTTGGGGCTGTATCATACGAAACCGTGTTTGTACCCCGGTCCGGTACACCTATCCGTTGGGTGATGAAATCCTGCGGGAATCTTGCTACTCTTTTTATTTACAGTTATTTTGAGGTCCAAGACGTTCAATTTTTGTGTGATACGAATTTCTTCGTATCCCTAATGGGTGGTCCCATTTGTTAGAGAGCTTTTTGGGCGAAGAAATCCCGCAAGTCTCTTACAGTTTTTACCTTTACTAATGTTGGAATGAAAAAAAAATATTAAACACAACAATAGGTCAATCCAACCACAGTAAATTTTTTATTAGAGCAACGTGTATTTGCACAGTCCACATGACTTTATATGTCCTAGTGTTGAGGCAGAGCAGATATGTACCCCTTCTAGATAAAAAGCTTTAAGAAGTACCAGCCTACGGGAAGTGTTTCCCGGTGTAGTTGTAGCCGTCCCTGCACTTAGAGGGCGAAAGAAGGAAGTGCCCATTCACTTAGGGGGCACAAGAAGGATGGATTTGATGATGCTTTTAACTTTGCGTATTTTTCGTCTCGTTTCCAACTTTGTGACTATCCCGCAAAATAAGAGAAAAAAGATTAGTGAACTTGCGACAACAATATTAATTCAATTTCCAAGTTTATTGTAGTCTATGATGTCCTGATTTCCAAATGCGCATATCTTTCAGCTCAGTTGCGAGAGAGCATTAAATAATATCAATTTGGAAAGATAATTCAAAAAGGAAAGAAATTCAAGAAAGAAGTTTTCTAGAATTTAGCTTTCCAACCGCTCAAAACATGTGATTAATAAACACGGCATCCTTTACAGAGACTATAATTTACTATTTTTTTCAAAAAGCTATAACTCACAAACGACTAAACAGAAAAATATGATCTATAGCAATTTGGAAAGGGTTTTGAATTATCTAAAACTTTCATAGCAAACGTATTTCTCAACTATCAAGTATAGATGATCAAAAATGGTGAAACTTTCAGGGACAGACATCACAGCTACTTTAGTGCCAAGAAAGTTTGAGCCAATCACTAAATTACTTTGTTTCCCGATACAAAAAAAATAAAAAAAATTGGCTTAAAATAAAACAACTCAAAAATAAAATGCAAGATTGCAAGTCACCTGGCAATGGAGCCAAAAACTTGATCGATTATAAACCAACGTCTTAAAAGACCCGTAAGGGCACGGTGTACAGTTAAGTACAAGGGTAAGCGGGGTCGTATCCCTAAAGACTTGTGGTACGAATTATCCTTCGAGATACTAGTTTTATCCAATAGCAACGAGTTTGTGTAGGTTTTGAAATAAAAAGAAGAACGTAACAAATTACAAGAAAAATTTGAGTGAAACCAAGTCATCGATTCCACTTCACCCTTTTTAACTGTTAGATAGCATAAATAATTAAAGTAAATTACGAGTTCCCGTATCGCATATCCTTGGTCGGGCATATACAATACATCAAAAGATACAAGAGATTTAGTAATTGGGAACTACCCATAAACCAACTTACTTAACCATGGTCCGGTTGATAAGTATCAATTATGTTCTCTTCTCCATGTTCCTAACCTATCTTGCTATAGTCCAGCAAGATAGTTACATAGATTCATTATTCCTCCTAATCCTAGCTATGGTCAAGCATAGGACGAAGGAATACGAATATGCAATATTCCGGGATAAAGAGAAAGTAATTACTCTAACTAAGTTGCGCAATCTACACTGAGACTACATTGGGTAGAGCTTCCTCTAGCATTGGCTAAGAAGATTAACTACTCAACCCTTTGATCATTGCCATACTACTATTGTTACGATAAAAGTAAAACACAAGAAAAAGAGAAGAACCAGAAATTTATTGCTTATTAAACTTTGATATTTACACTCTCCAAGATGCTCTCTCATGGGTGGGATTCCCCTCCTATTTATAGAGTTTAGGAAGGGTTACAAAATATTACCATTAATATAAAATCCCTTGAACTATGCCTAAAATCATGCATATATATTACAACTCATGAGAATAATATCTATATCTAATTTTATTCAATGGGTTTCCATGCATAGGCCTTTGGTTGACAACTTCAAATAAGAATCATTGTTGGAGTGCATCACCCTTGTTCTTCGTTAAAAACCAAAAAAATGTACGCCTTGTTTATCATGTGACCGATTTCTGCAAATATAAACAAAAACACTATTAGTGTTACATTTATTTAATAAATGACTTGGTAGATATAAATTTAGGAGTTGTACACGTAAATATAACCTGACTATCAGAGCTAATAAGTATAAAAAGATAAATGATAAAAGGTACAAAGAGCTGAAGCATCTTCAACAGTCTTTAAGGTACAAGGAAGATGTCTACATTCATTGTACTTGAAGATTTACTCCAAGGAATGAAGATGATGAAAGACTCTATCTGCAAGGCTTAGCTTGAGTAAAATTATTGAGATAGAAGATAAAGTATAAATGAGATAGGATTTATCTGAGATAGGGTTTATCTTTACAGAGAGGTAGAGTTTCATAAATGTAAACAAGTCTCTCCTATTTCCTATAAATAGGAGAACAATTCTATGTATTTTTCATCTAAATTTTGGAAGGAATAACGCTCAAGTTTATTTAGTATCTATATATATCTCCCTCTTTCACTCTTTTATTTATGCGTTTAACTTAAGCTATGATCAACACTATTAATGGAGAGTTAGTCTACTTAGCTTAGGCTATGAATCGAACCTCCAGTGAAGTGAGCAAAATTGATGTTAATAGTAGTTTAGATCTTGAATTAATCTTCAATTCTCTTATTTGTAGTTACGAAGAGTTGATCTAGTCATGACAACTCTAAGTTACTACGGAAATGAGGAAAATGTCGAATTAGCCATATTCAGTTGTTTTCACGCTCAAAGAGAATTCTAGATCACTAGAATTAATACTCTCCACTTAGCCATGCAAAAGAGTTTATAAACCCTAGATTCGATTGTCCATGAACAACGAAGTTCTTACCTAGGGTTTTAGCCACAAACCCTAGATCTTAGACCTGAATAGATCTAGTCATGGCTATCACATGCGAATAGAAGCAACCATTTTTCTATTATTTTAGCAAGCTAAGTCGGAGGAGTCTGAAGCCTAGGTTATTTTCTCAATATTTTTACCAAGTAAGTAATATAGATTTGATTTTTAGTTCATAAAACATTTTCCAAAAATTAGTTTAATACGTTATTAGTTAGATTAGTAAAATTAGTTTTTAATACGTTTACTCCCCGTGGATCCGACCCCGCTTGCCCTAATTATATTACGACACCCATAGTTTTGAGTGGGGTATTTAGACCGAGTTTTTCTCGCATCACTGATTAAAGGGACTTCCATCCATACTTGGAAATGTTATCACATCATGAACAAAGTTCTAGCTCTTATTGAGCAGTACTCTAGCTTTAGCATACTCCTGCAAAGAGGCCAACCTATATGTGCCAAGTTTTTGACTACTTTTGTAATTGATCCTGGAGACATCGTTGTAACCCCCTAGCTGATCAATGCCTTCGAATCATGCTGATCGTGTTGAGGATGATGCTAGGAGTAAGATCCATACTAGCTAGATTGTAATACTTTTGTGGATTAATACATTTGATCTTGGGGTCCTTGCCTTACCCCTGCTTACCTCTCGGAAAAAAAGGGGAGTAATGTTGTTTTAGACGAGCAACATCCACAAGATATTGTGCTTTTGGGAAAACGGCCTCTTAAGTACGTATTAGTTAGAACTTAATATCATGTACTAATTCAAAGAAAAACTGGGGACAGAGGGCATATACTTTTCTTTTATTGAATAACGATCACACCGATGTTGTTTCCGTCAACCCAAAACTTAAGGTAGCTTTCATTTGGGTGTTAAAGATAATTTACTTAAAACTTTCAACGTTATGGGAGCTACAATTGAATCTCAACAGTATCATAAAATGGGAACGGGAATGACAGAAAAAATTCAATTTATCATAAATAGTATTATCATAAATTTCTCTTTATTATGACCAACTCTTAGCACATAAAAAAAGAACAAATCGATTTGGTACAACTATTATCATAAATTTCTCTTTATTAAGACACTGCAACCTCACTAGAGTACTACATCGACCATGCCAATACAAGTTTTAAGTCAGGGGGGGTCCATGGTGACACTTTGCGGCTGGAGCAAAAGCGAAAGGACCAACAGTGAAGTGAGAGAAATCAAACTTCTTCTCTACCCTCAAGCGTGCACCTCGAAGTCCAAATTGAAGATCAGTTGGCTTCTTACATGAAGCGAGTGGGGATGAAACTAAAAACACCCGGCATTTCTTAGCACCAAAGCTGGTAATCGTCTTAGGTGCTTTTATCAAGAAGTAGCCGTTCTTGTCTGTTTTGCCATAGATGGCCACCCCACGTTTGGTGTTGTTGCATACTAACTTTACTTTCGCACCTACATAAACATAACAAACAATTGTTAACTACAATTTACATTAATAACTTCTGTAAATTTATCTTGCGAAACCATATAATGTTTCGATTATAACGGTTTTAAAACCATGTAGCCTATACATTAATGGAGACGGGGGAGGAAAATAAATAATATGGGGGTCTTTGGTAGTCCCTAGAGAAACAATAATGCCTATCAACACTATATTAAAAAGTAGAAATGCCATGAAATATTGGAGTCTTTATGTACCAGAGAGAGCTGTAGCATTCATAAGAGTATTAGATCCAAGGTATTTGCATGATTTGCAATATACAACACCTTGTACAGAGAAAAGAGTCCGGGTAACCGGTGGCCAATGTGGACTATGTTTTGGTGGTGGACTCGGAGACATAGCTGGTGGTGGTGTTGGTGGTGGACTATGCTTAGGTGGAGTTTGGGATGGTGGTGGACTATGCTTAGGTGGAGTTGGGGATGGTGGTGGACTATGCTTAGATGGTGTTGGTGGTGGACTATGCTTAGGTGGACTTGGGGATTGTGGTGAACTTGGGGACTTAGCCGGTGGCGGTGAACTAGGGGACTTAGCGGACGGTGGTGGGGGTGGGCTAGGTTTAGGGACCGGAGCAGGGTACTTACCCTGGGTCGTTGTAGCCAAGGGGTCAACCCCATTTGCACAAACAGTCATCGACATTAGTGAGACTACTTGAAGAGCTACAAAAGAGTACTTAATACAAGACATGGTGACTAAACTCATTATTGAAACTTAGAGAGGGAGAAATAGGTTAATGTGGTCATCAAAGGGGGGGTGTTTATTTATAGTGTTTTCAGGGAGAGAATTTCGGGGGTTTTACGTGACCCAAATGGTTTTTAAAATGTTTGGAGATCAGTGATGCATTCAAGTGGACTTGGTGGAGGTCACTAGTGAAGAGAGTGTGAGGTCAATGCATTTAGGAATTTAGCACGGCATTGAAGGGATCATTTGAAGTTTCCAATGCATTTAGGGAATTTTTTAGGGTTTGTTTATCAAGTTTTCTGTACGCAATGCATATTTTATGCCCAAAACAAGTTCCTTGTCGACTGATGGGATAAGCACCAAGGACGATTATCCAAGATATTAATGAGGGGCTGAACTATCATTTTTAAATTCGGGTGTAGCTGAAACTTTCAATTCAGAACTACGCGGTAAATAGACGCCTCAGATTAAGAAACTTCACAAGTTTCAACGGTTCGCGATGCGTGGATTTTTTTCTTTTTCGCGGCATTATTTTTCTTTTTTTCCCCATATTTATCTCATAATTCCGTGTACTAATCTTTTGAACGTAGAATGTACAAGAGCCATCGTGAATAGTTCAGCTAAGTTATCTTATGAACGGACTTGAGCGACGTCAATCTCATTCGTGTTCTTCAACTCGTGTATGTGGAAGAATTTGGGTGAAATGTTCTTCATTCTATCTCTTTTAATAAATTCATCTTTGAATTGAATGATGCAAGCTGCGTTGTCTTCATACAGAGTCGTCGGTTTATCTTGGAAAGAACTTAGACCGCAACTTCCGTTGATGTGATTAATCATAGACCGCAATCAAAAGCATTCTCCGCCAGCTTCATAAAGTGCCAGAATCTTGCGTGGTTCGAGGATGTAACAACCATCGTCCGATTTCTATGAAATCAACGTATCTCCATACAATAACACATAACCTGTTTGTAATCGACCTTTATCTAGATTTGATAAGTATCCTGCATCAGCATATCCTATAATTTCTCGTTTGCCATTTTTCTGATAGAACGGACTCCAGTCTTTAGTACCGATCAGATACCTCAGAATGTACTTGATCTCATTCCAGTGCCTTTAGCTAGGAACAGAACTATGGCAAGCCAAACAGTTTACTGCAAATGAGATGTCGGGTCGAGTACATCCTGCTAAGTATAGCAAAGCACTGATAGCTCCTAGATATGGCATCTCAGGTCCTAGGAGTTTATCTCCCTCCTCTGGAGGATGATAGATGTCTTTGTTCGCACCAATGAACTAACATGCATAGGCATCTTGGCATTGTGTGTCGTATCCATACCGAAATGTTTAATGATCCTTTCGGCATACGTCGTCTGTTGTACGATTATGCCACTTTCATGATGTTCTATGGACAAACTAAAATAAAATTTTCTCTTCCCAAGGTCTTTCATTTTGAATTCCTTCCCAAGATATTCGACGGCTTTGGCAATATCTCCTAGAGTTTTGATGATATTCAAATCGTCTACATATACAGCAATGATGGCGAAACCAACATTTGTTTTCTTGATGAAAACGTATGGACAAACAAGGCATTTTGCAAAACCTTTGGCTTTCAAACATTTAGTCAGCCTCTTGTGGCACATGAGCCCTGATTGTTTCAGACCATAAATGACTTAACCAATTTTATTTCGTCGACACCCGTATGTTGGGCATTGTCGCTTCTGAAAGCTTAAACCCATCTGGTAACTTCATGTAGATCTCCATATCTATTTTCTCATATAGTTACATAGTAACTGCATTCATAAGGCGCATGTCAAGTTCATTCTCAACGACTGACAGATTTATAAGTATTAGAATATTATAGCATCCATGACTAAAAAGTAGGTTTTATCGTAATTGATGCCTGGTCTTTTAAGAAAAGACCTGGGCAACTAGTCTTGCCTTGTACCTAACGATATTTCCCAGCTCATTACGTTTTCATAGAAATACCCATTTATAATCGAAAGGATTGATGGCATCTTGCCTAGGGACTATTGGTCCAAACACTTCGCGATTAGTTAGTGAGCTAGGCTTCACATTTATCACACTCTCCCACTCTGGCCAATCTGTGCGACTTCTACATTCTTCCATGGTGAGTGATTCAGGATCATTATCCTCGATGGCGAGCACTGCAGCGAAAGTGAATATTTCATCGACTATTAATTCTGAATGATCCCATGTGATGCCATTAGAAACAAAGTAAATTGAGATCTCTTGATTATCACGTACATGTGCCATGCCAAGCTTGTTTCTTATGATTCATAAGGATACGTAGCTACTATAGCCCTGTCAATGGGATGTTTTATTAGTCTTTTCTTTTCCCGCATGTTGCTTCCTAGTACCCGGCTCAGCGTCCTTCTTTGCTGTGGGGCATCCTCTCTTGACGCATAACTTGGATTCATTTGTGAATCGCACACCAGTTCCCTGAACGTCAAGTTATGTAGGTGCATTACTTGCAGGTATATGTGCCTTGGCTACTTTAGAAAGATCATTGAATGCATCCAACAATTCATTAGCAATCAGTTGTAACTATAGAACCAATTGCACTTCTTCGTCATCACGGCTTGTTAGAGGATCTAGATAAAATAACAATGGAATTTTCTAACTAATCATGGAAACTTCCTCATCATTGACTATCATATCTCCACCCAATGTTGGGAAAATAATCTCATCAAAGTGGCAATCTGCGAATCTCACAGTAAATACATCGTCGGTAGTGGGTTCTAAATATCAAATGTTACATGGTGAATCGTAACCTATAGAGATACCGAGTCAACGCTAGTGTCCCATCTTCGTACATTATGGTGGTGCGATTGGCACATGTATGAAACATCCAAATATTTGTAGATGGGCAACAGGCTCTAACCCAATTACTAGTTACAATGGGGAATACTGATTATTTGTTGTTGGACGAATTCTAATCAGGGTGTGATCCAGGAGGATCTGGTGAGTATTTTTTTAGAATTTTAACCAAGTCATTCGAAGAACTTGAGGTCTATTCGAACAAAATTTTAAATCTGTTTGAATAATTAGGCATCTGAGGTGTTTAATTCGAATACACTAATGTCTGCTCAAATACACTTTTCTGTTCGAACAGAGACTTGTTCTGTTTGAACAGAGGTACGATTCAGCTTATTATTTTAGACATTTAAGGGTATATTTGTTCTATTTTGTAACTAGGAACTTGTAACTTTTATAAAGGGGTAAGGCTATGCAAGACTAGAGAATGTTAGATCAATTAAAGTTCTGAGATAGAAACTTAGGGCTTGAGAGAAATTTGATTGTAATCAATTTATTTGAGCAATTGAAACTCTAAAAGGGATTTTCCCAATAAATTGGTGTGTTCTTCATACTTTCCTGATAATTAGGGTTTCCCAATTCGTATTGTTGATTAAATGGTATCAGTTTTCCAGTTAGGATTCTCAGGGGTGATTATAGTTTATGGTTTCTACACGTGACCGTCTTAAGCAAACGAAGAATAAGCTAGTAAGTCCGTTAAAGATTCACCAGAAACCTAACACAAAAAGGACAATTTGGGATGGGCGATTTCGAAGATTGACTCACAACTTTGAAAACAAAAGTTTTCGATATAACTACTACTCAAGGGGAGTTGGTAGAACAATTATGTATCATGAACCTCGCACAAACTTCCACTTTGGTGAAACTGTGAACACGCTCGAAGAAGAAAGGGGTTATGGAGGAGGATAGAGACGGGTGTACCGAGGAGGTAGATAGTGATTTTAGGGATGCCGAGTTCGTCGAGGAGCGATTGGTTATTGGTAAGTCAACAAATCATATACATAATCTTCGCATCAGTTTTTAAATTAAAATTCTGGTATTCAACTGTTCAATCGATGCCGAGATGTTGGATAATTGGTTAGATAGGTTGGAGACCTATTTTTTTGTTAACGAATATTCCAATGCTCAGAAAATTTATTGTTCTACATTGAAATTTGCAAGTCATGCACTCATGTGGTAGAAGTCCTATCAGAAATGCCACGAAGTAAGAAGTTTGAGTTAGAAAGAATTTAAGGTGTTAGTGAGGAAACAATTCTATCAAATTGGGTATGAACAAGAGCGATGGTACAATTTATACCAAAAGTTTTAGCAATTCATACAGGATTATACTACGGCGCTTCATAACCAAGCTTTGATTTTGGACATCGATGTGGACGAGTATGAGTTGTTCATAAAGAACACAGGGGGGTTTTCAGAGTCCATTAGAAGAGAGTTGAAGCTCTTTACTATGGCTAATATCGAAAATGCTGCCGTGAAGGCAATTTCTATTGAAGGCAAGTACTTAAAGAGTGACAAAGAAGACGGCAAGAACAGGTTGGGGTACAAGTCTAGTTGGAAAAATGAACTTAAGGAAGAGTCTACAAGAGAGGGGTCTTTGTCCAAGGAGAATTATTACAATCATTGTAAGGCGAAGGAGGAAAAGAGCAAAAAAGAAATATATGCACTAGGCATAGAGGTTGTTGACCTCCTAGATTTATATAAACCAAATCCTAAGCTTATACTTATGCTTCAACAGTCTTTGGCTACCGAGGAGGAGAGCTGGGAAGAACTTTTTCATGTCAGTATTCAGGTGAAGTAGAGTTTAATTGAGGCCATTATTGATCCAGGGAGTAAATTTTTTTTGATTTTTAAGGTGTTGGTGAAGAAGATGGGTTTGATTACTACAGCTCATCCTAAGCCGTACGGTTTGGGGTAGATTCAGAAAGATGCGGATTTGATGATCACGAAGCAGTGTACATTCAAGTTTGCGATCACTGAAAGGTCTATTGACAAGGTGACGTGTGACGTGGTTCCTTTAGATGTGTATCAAGTTATCTTAGGTAGCCCTTATCTTTGTGACCGAGATGCAATTCATTACCGTAGAACTCGTAAGTATCGCCTTGTAAATGAGGGAAAGGAGTTCCATAAATGCTCGTAAGGGGCATGTCACCAAAAATAATTTAGTAACGGCAACTCAGGTGAAGCGAATATTTAATGCGAGCGGCAATAACAACATCTTATAGGCAATAAAATGACATGGGGAAGTTGCATGAGGAGGTTGTGGTTCATTCTGATCACAGATCATTCCAGTTTTTAGCTATACAATCCAAGCTACAGCAAGCTCGCCAGATAAAGGGGATGTCATATCTCCAACAATTCCCCTTGATTATCAAGTATAAGAAGGGAGTGGATAATAAAATGGCTGATAAGTTATCTTGACCCCCATTACCAACTACTTTTGCTATGCTGGTAGCCATGCAGATACAGCCTATTATTCCGTCAAAGTATATTGTAAGATATGATAATTCCAAGGGGCGCGGTGCTTTTCGCCAGAAGTTGCTGTAAGGCAAGACATGTGAATATGAATTAGATTTGCCACCTTTCATAAAGATGTATTTGGTAATTAATGTCGAGCATTTAAAGCTGTTTGAGCCGTCTCTTTTAGATAAAGAGTCTACAATCGACACTCACCTACCGTCAGTTGATGACTTATGGATGGAAAAGGGAGGATCCATTGTAGGAGGATGGTATTCTCGAAAGAAAAGTTCATGCTGCCAGACGGGGTGGTATTGAGTCGTTTCGAGTTGGGAAGAAGGGTCAACAACCTAGTAAGTCAAAATAATGCAGTAGGAAAATGGGCATAGCCGCATTCCCATATCTTTAGTTCTAGCTTAAGCAGGACCTCAAGGCTCTTATAAGGGAGAGCCATGATTCAGGAGGATCTAGGGAGTACATTTTTTAAATTTTGACCAAGTCGCTCGAACGATATTTGGAGTCGTTCGAGCAACTTGAGGTCTATTCGAACATAATTTTAAATCTGTTCGAATAAATAGGCGTCTGAGGTGTTTTATTCGAATTCACTCATGTCTGTTTGATTATACTTTTCTATTCGAACAGAGACTTGTTCTGCTCGAAAAGAGGCGCGATTTAACTTGTTATTTTGGCATTTAAGGGCATATTTGTCTTATTTTGTAACTAGAAACTTGAAACCCTTATTAAGGGGCAAAGCTAGGTAAGATTATAAGATATTGTATCAATCAAAGTTCTGAGAGAGATACTTAGTGCTTGAAAGAAATTTTATTGTAATCAATTTATTTGAGCAATTGAAACTCTAAAAGAGATTATTCCCAACCAATTGGTGTGTTCTTCTTACTTTTCAACAAATTAGGGTTTCCCAATTCGTATAATGGATTAGGGTGGCAGCATGCAAAATTGCATGGCTCCATGCAGTGGCCAAAATTTGAGATATAATAACATTGGCCTAGCTAACATGGGGTACTGGATGCTCGATACCAGGGCCATCAAATCTCACATATTTGATCGGGTGATCCAGGAAATGTGCCCGTAATCAGAAAATCTGGCCAAGCAACTATGGAAACGCCATATTATTAGATAACAATAGGCAAACGTCTGACCATCTCTTAGATAAGTCAATTAAGACCATATAATATTTAAATAGACCAATTAGAGAAAGACAGGGGAGACTCCAACTCTACCTTGGTCCTGCTAGGTTGGACTATAAGTTTTTCCTGGGAGTAGGTGTTACACGGGCAATCTTATAAAACTTTGATCTTCTCTCTCGTGAGTAAATGTCCAAAAGTATTATTGATAATTTTCCTCATCATCCGTTGTACATGATGTATGAAACGATCATGCCAAATTGATCCAGGAGGATCTAAGGAAGTTTTGATGAATATTAACCAAAGTCGTTCGAACGAGATTTAGAGTCGTTCGAACGACTTCTGGTCTATTTGAATAGATTTAATTTCTATTCGAATTGATTAAGTCCTGAGGTGTTTTATTCAAATACAACTAAAGTCTATTCGAATACACTTTCTATTATGTTTTCTGCTTGAACAAAGATTTGTTATATTCAAATAGAGGTACGATTTAGCCTATTTCTTTAGGTATTTAAGGGTATATTTGTCTTATTTTTTAACTTGGACTTGTAACCCTTATAAAAGGGGTAAGGCTAGGCAAGATTATCTTAGGTTAGATCAATCAAAGTTTTGAGAGAGTGACTTAGGGCTTGAGAGTAATTCGATTGTAATTAACTTTGTTTAAGCAATTAAAGCTCTTAAAAAGATTTTCCCAACCAATTGGTGTGTTTTTCATATAATTATTTATTTTAGGGTTTCTCTATTAGTATTATGGATTAAGTGGTATCAGTTTTCCAGTTATGATTCTCGGAGGTGATTATGGTTTATGGTCTCTACACATGACCGTCTCAAACAAACGAAGGAGAAGTTAGTGAGTCCATTGAAGATTCATCAAAAGCCTAATTCGAAGAAGAATGACGATTTGGAGATGGGCGATTCCAACCATCAACTCACGACTTTGGAAACGGCAGTTTCCGACCTAACTTCTACTGTAGGGGAGTTGGTAGAATAATTGCGCCTCATGAACCTCGTGAAGGCTTCCGCTTCGGTGAAACGGCGAGGTCATTCTCAATGGCAAGGCCGTTTGTGGAAGAAAGGGGTTATGGAGGTGGATGGAGACTAGGATATTGCGAAGATTGATAACGATTCCAGTAATGTCAAATTCATCAAGGAGTGCTCGGGTATGGGTAAGCTAATGAATCTTATGTGTAATCTTCGAATTGACTTTAAGATTGAAATTTCGGTATTCGATGGTTCAGTCGATGCTGAGAAGTTGGATAATTGGTTAGATAGGTTAGAGACCTATTTTTCTGTTTATGAATATTCCAACGCTCAGAAAATTTGTTTCTCTACTTTAAAATTTGTAAGTCATTCACTAACGTGGTGGAAATCTTATCATAAATGCCACAAAGTATGAAGTTTGAGTTAGAAAGAATTCATGGTTTTGGTGAAGAAGTAATTTTATCCAATTGTGTATAAACAAGAGTGATGGTACAAATGGCACAATTTACGCCAAAAGTTTGGGCAATCCGTACAACAATTTACTACGGAGTTTCATAACTAAGCATGGGCTTTAGATATTGATGTGGATGAGTATGAGGTGTTTATGAAATATACGGGAAGTTTATCAAAGTCCATTAAAAGAGAATTAAAGCTCTTTAATGTGGAAAATATTGAAGATGCTACCGTTAAAGCAAGCACTTGAAGAGCGACAAGAAAGATGACAAGAGAAAGTCAGGGTACAAGTCTAATTGAAAGTACGATCAGAAAGGGGAGTCCAAAGGATAGGGGTCTTCATCCAAGGGGAATTCCTGCAGTCATTGTAAGGCTAATGGGCACATTTTAGATAAATGTTGGAAACTTCACCCAGAGCTTCAGCCAAAGGAGGAGAGGGGCAAGAAAGAAAAATGTGCACTAGCCACAACGATTGTGGATCTTTCAGATTTAGATAAGAAAAATCCTAAACTTACTCTAATGTTCAAGGAACCTATAGCTATCGACGAGGCGAGTCGGGAAGAACTTTTTTATGTCAGCATTCAAGTGAACCAGAGCTTAGTCAAGTCCATCATTAATTCAGGTAATCAGAAGAATTTAACTTCTGAGGCTGTGATAAAGAAGATGGGTTTGGTTACTGTTGCTCATCCTAAGCTGAATAGTTTGGGTTAGATTCAAAAAAATGTGGAGTTGAAGATCACTAAGCAGTGTACGTTCAAGTTTTCAATTACTGAGAAGTTTATTGAGAAAATGACATATGAGGTGGTTCCGTTGGAAGTGTGTCAAGTCATCTTGGGTATCCCATATCTTTGGGACCGAGAAGTAATCATTTATCGTAGAGCTCGCAAGTATTGTCTAATGAAGGAAAGGGGAAAGTATTATATCAATGCGTGCAAGGACCATAGTACTACCACTAATTTAGTAACGATGACTCAGGCGAAGGGGTTGGTTAATGCGAGCGGAAAATTTGTATCCGTCGGCAGAGGTGTTATCTACTTTGGCAATGTTTCCTATGCAACAAACCGATATGGGGAAGTTGCATGAGGAATATGAAGACTTGGTTTTGGGCATAGAAGGGATGTCGCATAAGAGGGATATGGAGCATGATATTACCTTGGTGAATGGTGAGCCACTACCCAATATTGGGTTATATCAGACTTTTGTCACAGAGTCTTATGAGATCAAAAGATAGGTTCAGGAACTCCTTGAGCAAGGAGTTAATAATCCAAGTTACTCACCTTGTGGTTCACCGGTGTTATTGGTGCCGAAAAAGGATGGGTCTTGAAGGATGTGTGTGGATTATCGGGCGCTGAACAAGATTACTGTGAAGCATCGTTAACCACTTTCACGGATTGATGAGGTTTTACATGAGCTGCAGACGGCTCATTTTTTAACCAAGTTGGATCTTAAGTCGGGTTACCATCAAGTTCAAATTCGGGAAGATGATACTTAAAAGACAGCGTTCAAAACCAAACAAGAGCTATTTGAGTGGTTGGTGATGCCCTTTGGGTTTTGCAATTCTCTGGCGACGTTTATACGGTTAATGAATGAGGTACTTCAAGCTTTAATTGATGATTTTGTGATTGTGTATTTGGATGATATCTTAATATATAGTGGTACATGGGAGGAGCACCTTGGGAATTTACACAAAGTGTTAGACATTTTGCAATCACAACAACTTTTTCTAAACGGGAAGAAGTGCGAGTTTGGGAAGAGGGAGCTAGTCTATTTGGGATTTATTATTTGTGGCGGCAAGCTTAAGGTCGATCCAGGGAAGGTCTCAGTCATTACTAATTGGCCTAGACCTCGTACAATGATGGAAGTGAAGAGTTTTATGGGTTCTTGTCAGTACTTACGAAAGTTTATTCGGCATTTTTCACAAGTAGCCGCATCGTTACATTCTTTGACAAAGGCAAGAGTACAATTTGTGTGGGAAGAACACCATGAGAAGATTTTTCGGTTACTGAAGCGCAAGATTACTGATGCACTAGTGTTTGAATTACCTAATTTGTAGTAGCCTTTTGAGGTCGTGATAAATACGTCAAACTATGCATTGGTGGCAATCCATTTGTAGTATAGGAAGCCAGTTGCTTACCATTCTAAGATGTTTATAGGAGAAGTACACAACTATCCTACCTGCGATAAGGAATTCTATACATTATATCAATCAGAGAAACATTGGCGGAGTTACTTATTAGGGAAGGAGGCTGCGGTACATTCCGATTACAAACCATTACAGTTCTTATTTACGCAGTCCAAGCTACAACAAGCTTGCCATATGAAGTGGATGTCGTACCTTCAACAGTTTACCTTATAGATCAAGTATAAGAAAGGAGTGGATAACAAATTGGCTTATATGTTATCTCGACCCCCATTATTGACTATTTCCGCTTTGTTAGTAGCAATGTATATATAGCCTATCATTCCTTCTGATTATATTATAGGGTATGACGACGACAAGGAGCTCAGTGTGATTCACGAGAAGTTGCTGCAAGGCAAGACATTTGAGTATATTTTGATGGATAGTTTGATTTACAGGGGCAGTCTACTATGTATTCCAGAGGGTGAAGACCATTAGCATTGGATTCGAGAAGTACATTGTTCCCGGGTGGCATGTCATTTTGGGGCTGAGAAGACTTTTTTGAATTTGCAGCGTTATGACTATTGGCCAAAAATGAAGGTGGATGTTTCTCGTGTGGTTTGTGATTGCATAACATGTAACACATCGAAGCCTTCCAATTGGAAGATAGGACTGCACTTACCATTGCCAGTTCCTAGTCGACCTTGGGAGAACATTTCAATGGATTGTATGGGTGGTTTCCCCAAGGCCAGGTGAAAGAATGACTATTTTTTTATGGTGCTGAATCAATTTAGCAAGATGATTGTTCTTATTCAATGCCAAAAGATGGTCACCGGGGAAGGAGCAGCGCGGTTTTTTATCAAAGACGTCTGGAGGTATTTCAGGCTCCCTTCTTCTATTATTCTAATACGGATAGCCACTTTTTAGAGCATTTCTAGAGTTCGTTATGGGGGATAATGGACACTAAGTTAAAGAGAAGTACCTATTTTCATCTGTAGATGGACGGGCAAACAGAGGTAGTTAATCGCACTTTGCTACATTTACTACGGGGATTCCATTCTAAACATCCAAAAACGTTGGATGAGAGTTTACCGTATCCACTACACCAAAATAGAAAAATTGTCACGGCATTTTTTTCTTTTGCTAAGGATAGTTGTTGTAGTATATAAGTGGCAGAGTTTATTCGTGGCAAATAGAGTTAGTTTCATGGCATTACTTTTCTTCAGCTTTCCCTCTTTATTTCTCTACCGCGCAGTTTTCAAGTTCAAATTTTGGTTTCTCCACTTGATTTTCTTTGTTGGAGTTGGTAACAGAGACCAAACTCTCAAACTTCTCTAAAATCCTATTTACTCAATCATAAACCCTAAAACTAAAACTTAAACTCGGGATTCTTCAAATTTGTTAATCTCAATAATGGGTTAATCAATTTTGTCTATCTCAGTTGATGCTCTTGGATATGCCAATTTGCTGATTTACTTATTTATTGCTCCCAGTTCTGCTCAATAATTGGTAAGTTTTCCAAGTTCAAACTATAATTCCTTTTGTAGATTTGGTAATTATGATGCGATTAAACTATTTTTATGATTTAATTAGATTTGCTACTCAATTCGATTTGAGTGTGAAATCTACCATTGATGGATCCCCAAGCTTCGGTTCCCACTTCAATTTAGTACCATTAACATATAGGTCTATCAAGGGTATCCCCTAGTTGTCGTCTACGAAAGCATCGCAATATAGAGGTCCATCAAGTACTTTAATGGTGTCTCTGATCTCATCTTATCTGAATTTGAGTTGAAATATAAGGTCTTTAGTATCAGCCCATATATCGATGGTGAGTTGAAATATAAGGTCTGTAGTATAGGTCGATATGTTGATGGGAGGCGATCCAACTTGGGTTAGGAAAAAATCTCTTAGACGACTAGGCGAAATGTCTTATGCGCTATCTATCGTTTCGAATCTTGGCTTCTCGATTAATCTGCTTTGTAATCAGGAATACTACTACCCTTTATAATCAGGGTCACATTATTACTTAATAAGTTTGCATCTAAAATAATCTATGTATTGGTCTTGAAGATGAGAAGTATGGGTTTTAGTGGGGTATCTTGAAGATGGTTCTAGTAGGTGTGACTTGTTTGAGGGAGATTGGGTTTGGGAAGAGAAGTATCCTTTGTATGAATAAAGGAAATATGGGTTTTTGGATCAAGGGTTTAGGTGTTCTGAGAATGGCAGTCCTGATGATTTCTATACTAAGTGAAGGTGGCAACCCAAACATTGCAACTTGCCTAGGTTTGTCGCTTATGTCTTTGTTTCGAGTTTCTAATATATCAATTGATTGTGATTGTAACATTGTTAATGCTTACTATTTGTAAATTATAATAATAACATTAACTATATATGGCTTTTTCACTCAATAATCCACACTATTAGTTATGATGAAGTGACTGTGATATTGTGGTTAAAAACAGTGTGTGACTTGTCCTTAGAAAAAATTTAATGTGTCTATTATTAATTTAGCAATTTGATAGTTCGGTAATTCAATATATGTAGGGGCTAGATTCCCAATAAAGCTTATTTTTAGCTTGCGGGACGATCAGGGATGACTTTATATACTAATGTACTATATATTTGGCTCATGTGACTTGTATCACATAACACCTAATATGAGGCTCTTTAAAGATGATTTCTGCTAATATAACATTGAGGTAATTCATATAGATTCAAATTCAATGGCAGTTTGTCTAATATCATGGAGGCATTTTCCTACTCATTTTATATATGCTCACCTCCTGATATGTTATTCCCGCCTTTTAATTTCAGTCCCACTATAAAAGGGCCAGAATCTGAATTTGGATTTATTCCTTTGCTTGAAGATTTGATGCAACAAATATGTTGGAGAGGTTGTGGAACCGAAGGGTAGTTTTTGTTGGGGATTCAATCGGGAGAAACCAATGGGAATTTCTCCTTTGCATGCTTTCATCAACAATCTCCGACAAGGATCCAATCTATGAAATGAATAGAAAACCGATAACAAAGCATAACGGGTTCTTGGTTTATAAGTTCAAGGACTTTAATTGTACTATGAAATACTACAGAGCTCCCTTCCTAGTATTACAGAGTCGTGCACCGGATACTGTTAAGAAAAAGGTTAAGACAATCCTGAAATTAGATCAAATGGATATTACCTCTACACAGAGGAGAGATGCTAATATACTAATCTTCAACTCTACTCATTGGTGGAACTATGAGAAGACAATTTGAGGGTAATCTAGTTTACAGGATGTTGCATATATATAGGGACTATAGATATATCTGTCACGCCCCAAAATCTGGTAATCAGTAGCTTGACCAATTACTAGATTCTAAGTAGTGCAGGTCGGGGAATCAAAAGATTCTACCCCACAAATAGCCAAGCTGTAGACAAATTCTGGCTCGGCTATTCACATATAGCAATAATTATTAGAGTAAAGAAATGAAATAACAATATAGCGGAAGCGAAAAACATATATACATATCTGACAGAAATATATACAATGTCCAAAATAAGGTACAGCAAGATACGCTGAGATAACAACAAAAGTCTAAACTAAAACTGGTTGGCAGCGTCAACTGCTCCAAACACTATTGAGGCTCTCAGCAACTCAAACTACTCAACCTCTAAAAGGGGGGAAATAATGCGAGAGTGAGCAAAACCGCAGCTCACTGAATACCCAACAAGTCTAAATAACATACTAGTTAACAAATGCAGATAAAGAGAGTGAAGTGAAATAGATATAGTAAGTTAAAGTAGAATAATAGTAACTAATAGATTTATGATCCAAGTAATTGAGTAATAAGAACAGAAAGGAAATATAAGAGTAACCAGAGTAAGAATAAGGAATATAAGAAAAGAAAAGAATGTGACAATGAGGGAAAGATGCAATGATATGCCAATGATGTGATATGTGTCAAGTTCTAAATGCTAAATGAGCTGATGTTAAAAACGCGATGTAATCCAATTATAATAATTAATGGTTGATCAACCGCTAGCATGTTTGACTTAAAGAGATTTGTTAAAGGGATACAATGGGTACGATTTTTGTCAAGCTCGTCCAAACTAGTGGATACTCACTTGATCAAAGTGTTCCGGGCTTTTCAACCCACGGAGCCAACCTCTGAACTGTATTTCATTCCGAGGAGTTTCAACCTCAAGGATAAGCCCTGTACCGGATTGTAAATACTTTCTCATACCATCCCACACTCCCGGATGGGCTTATAAGGTATGATATTATCCATCCTGGACCCACCTACTATTTTAACCCGATGTAGGACTCCTGCGATCCTATCGGAGGTCAAGCGATGTAGAGCTTTGTTATGTATCCGATCTCGATAAGTTAAAGGAGTTTGCATGATTTAAAAAGATGCAACAGATCCCAAGGATCACAATGTAGCAGTCGTGAACCAGGCAAACAAACATAGGATAACCACCTATAGAAGAGCGTGGCAACAATTCTAAACAAAATGCCCAATAACTCGGTTGCACCATCTAAACCGATGAAGCAACAACCTAACCGTCATCACAACTAAACAACCTTAGTCTCGAGAAGACTGAACCCAGCAACAAGAATGCAACTACTAGTCAAACTACACTAGCAACTTCTTGGAAAACCCAAAGCCAATGTAACTTTAGTAACTAAAGAGTTAACAATTATACGGAGAAGAAATATGAAAATAAAACCTAACTGATAACAACACTTCTATGCTCTGAGTACTACTCAAATCTACATCTATTAACTAGTAGAGGAATTTAGAAATGAAGGGAACACTCGGCTGAAGGAAATCCCGAGTCCTGCGGAAAACCAACCCGGAAACCAAACTACGATCCACGAAAAAGAAAATGGAACGCCAGGTAATCATACACACACTAGGAACAACAAACAACCAATAATTTAAGGAAACGAGAATAAAATCCAAACCCTAGAAATCAAACCTTAAGACAAATCCAGCGGAATTGACGGAAAGGAATAAGGGAATTACTTACCGAGGATAGGAGAAGAGATCGCGACGAAGCTGAGGAAGAATCCGCAAGCGAAGAGGAAGGTTGGATTAGGAATGAGAAGGAGAGAGGAAAAGGTTAGGGATGAGAGAGAGTGAAGGAGTGAAGATATGAATGAAGAAATGAAGTTATAAACCCAGACTCAGCTGAAATCGCCCCTCTGTTCGAACAGGGAAGACAAAGGCTTGTTCGAACAGAATGTTACAGGGATAAAAGAAAACTGTCCCTGGAAGATTCTGTTCGAATAGAACTGGTCTGTTCAGAAACTGAACTTACCAGAAAAGCTAAGGAATTGCCGGGAGACGCCACGGACCACCCCGGGCACCCCGGAACTCCACGGACCACCTCCACCACCACAAACACTTCTACGAACCCAACCAAGATTCCCCAAGGTGAGCACACCACCTCTACCACCCCTCGGCAGCCAAAATGCCTAAGCCCCCAAAAAGGAATATTTTCCTCGGGCCACCTCGAAAATCCTCCAGCCACTCCAACGGTTCACCAGAACCACCCCAAATTAGACACACAACACATAAATACCACTGCCAAACTTTTTACAGGCTCCCAAGGCCACAAAATCACCTCTAACTCCAAAATACCTCCGAACCGCCCAAACCTACTAAAGGAATCTAATACTAAACCACCGAAAGGAATAAATGGATGCATAAAGGATTAGTAGAATGGATGAAACAGTACATGCGGAAAATGAATGCAGAACTTAACGTGAAGGAAAGGAATCTAATATGCCAATGAGATTAAGAATAGGATTAAGAGTGAATATTAGGAATAATTAAATACGGGTCATTACAGTTTACGAAGTTAATTTGTATATTTGTTGCTTGATATTTATAGTCATTTTTCATGGAGGGGTTGTTATTTTCAAGAAGCGGGGATGTGAAGATGCATATGACTGTAGAAAACGCTTATATGAAGTCAATCAATACCATGCTCAAATGGATACTTACGGAAGTGAATATGAGCGACACCCATGTCTTCTTTTGACTTATTCTCTCGTCCATTTCAGGTTTGTTTTATTACTTACGAAAAGTAACATGATTGAGTATATTTGTATTCATGTCTTTACTTTTCCATTTAATCCTAGGCGCATGTCTCTGTGAGTTTTTTTTTTTTTGCTGGTGACTAATGAAGGAAGAGGTAATATGTTGGGGTGGTGTTATTGTTTAAAAACATAGCGGGCTTTGTTAAGGAGACCGATTCGGGGGCGGAACCCCCGGTAAATTTGTTCTTTGGGTATAATAGTAACTATAAAGAATTAAATTAGAGGATTACAAACTTTAGAAACTCAATATGGATAGAGAGACGGATAGTAAAAGAAAGATGCCCTTAATGTTGAAAATTGTGGGAAAAAATGTAGACAAATCTAGAGACTGAGATATAAAGTTACTGAGATTAAGATGCGAGAAGAAGAATAAAAAGTAATAAAGAAAGGGATAGGATAGCGGAGAGAGAATTTTCTACTAGATTTGGGCTGGTAAAGTTGAACGAACTGGGCTATGGGCTGCCCAAATTAAAAACTAAAAGTACATATATTTTTTCAAAATATTAAAAACTCCTCTCCTTTTTTGTTGTAAAAATTAAGTTAGGATAAAAAACTCCAGTGAATCAAACTCAGGTGTGGGCCTATGCTTCTTGTGGCATAGTCCCAAACCGCTAGACCAACCTCTATTGGTTCATTTCAAGGTATAGATAGTTTGCCAGAGGTAGACAAAGCCAGGGTACCGCCCTGGTTGAAAATTGTAAATTTCATAAAGAAAGGTTTTTTTAAGAATGGTAGGGGTGTCAACCTCTCCAGTTCTCAATTGTAGTACATAATAATGGAAATAATGCAACAAAGATACGAGTTTCATTACTAAGAAAGTTTGTCACATTCAAAGATAAGCTTAAGGATGTTAAAGATAATTTTATTGAAGTAAGACTCGCTAACAATGAAATCAAAGGTAACATTCTTGCGAGATGCGTGAGGAACTTGCTTAATGTGTCAATGGGAATTTCTTCGCTGATCTTCCTTTTGCTCGAAGCACTTTTACTTGATCTATTAACCAGGAGGGACCTATGAGGCCTTGATTAACATGGACTGCGATGAATTTTTTTTAACATCTCTTAAAGGTGTCTTTTAAGTGTAGAATCCTGATATAGAGACTGGACACCAGGAATCGTATGGAAGACTGATATAGAGAAGGCTTACAATCTCGTTAGCTGTGGCCATTTGGGTTATATTTTGGTGAATCTTGAATTTGGTCTGATTAAGAGGATATGGATTTAGAAATTTTATGCCATTCATTCCTTTTTCCATCCTGGTTAACTAATCTGAAAATGTAGTTACATAATGCACCAATTATATACATCACAAACATATGGCCTTTCATACCATGTGGCTCTCTGCTGAGGATTATCCTTTATTTCATGGTAAGCCATTTATTTTCTTTTTACTTCAAGCCTTGGCTCCGCTTTACTCTAATAATTTATCAAAGATCTATCTATTTTTATAGGATCAGCTGACTTGAGGGTCTGCCTGCATACTTTGTCATCTGGCTTGGACCTTCCTATGAAGGTAAGTAAGTTAGTCATTAAGTTTATACACAATATTATGCTGAGTAATGTAAACGCCAAAGTATTATTCATAAAAGCATGGCATATATGGGTAAGTTTCTATACATGATTCTTGATATGAATTATTCCAATCTTATTTGAATGTGTCATCTACAATTGTACTGGCACATCTAACAGAATATTGAAAATATACAAAGTAGATTCCTAACAACAAAGAAAATAAAGGCCGAGGTAGCCTAAATAAAAAAAGCATCAAAAGCCCACCAAACCAAGGGAAGGAAAAGTAACAAAACATTTCCTTATTAAGCTCCACCAATAGTCTTAGAGAATACTAGAATGCACCTCCTCAATAAGGAGATTGTAGAGCTTGAAAGATAACAGCGAAGTGAAGGTCTGACCAATCCATTTTCTGAGTAAATAGAAACTGCTTGTAGGTAGAATAAACAGAATCTATTAAAAGTAGTTGGCCTGATCAACCCCAAACTTATCAAGGGGAAAATCATCATTGTGCATTTTGTTGCTACAACAATTGCTTTTAAGAACTACTACTCCATCAAATTTCTGAACTAAGAAAGGCACAAGAGAAACAAAAAAGACTACCTTTCTAAAGTCTTTCCCATCCATTATGTATAAATTGAAACTTGTTGGAAGGAAAATCAAACTGTTGTTACTCTGCCCATGAAAGTAAATTCCCATTTTCTGACCTGAAACCAGACAACCAATGTCTATTCATTCATTTTCTGGAAAGAATTGAATTCCATCCCGTAAATTGGACAATTTCCATCCATTTTGAACAATGAAATTGCTGGCAGACAATTTAGATATGTACATAGCATATCTGCAGGATTTGCTCTGTGCTTATGCAGTTCTCTTACTACTATAAGATGGTCATCTTAGAATTTTTGAATGGCCAAGCTTACGCATCCTTCTTGATGACTCAAAATCCCTCAAATCCTTTCAAGATTTAGATATAAGGAATGGAACTATATACTATTTGGAAGTTTATTTTGGCTCAAATACTCATTTTGTATCATTTGCAATTTATGTGTACATGTATAGTTATATGTATGTGACAAGTGTACATACAAGAAAAATACTAGACTAATGTAAATCAAAGCAGCTTATTGAAGTCATTAGCTTTCTTGAACATGCACACATTTCTTTAATGCTTGTACTGGTAGTTTTTTCCTAAAATGATGTATTTCTGTACTTCAGTCTATATTCAGAGTTCTTAGCTTCAACATCTACTGATGGTTCTGCACGAATATGGAATATAAATGAAGGTGTTCCATTGACTTCATTGACTAGAAACTCGGTAAAATTTCTCATCTTCTACAACTTTTTGGGGGTTCAAGTGAGTAATGACTAATTATAATTGTGGGAATTATTTCTAGGATGAAAAGATCGAATGCTATCAATTTTCCAAAGATGGTACCAAGTTGTTTCTGTTTTGCACCGTTCAAAAAGGTATTGTTTTGATGAGTAGAAATCAGTTTTCACTTCATTTTTATACTTCCTATTCTGCTTTGCTGACATATGTTGAATCTCAATCACAGGTGATAAAGCAGTGACTGCAGTATGGGATATTAGTACTTGGAATAGAATTGGACATAAGAGACTACTTAAAAATCTGCTTCAGTAATGTCAATCAGTCTGGACAGGAAATATCTTACACTGTAAGGACTTAGCTATTGCCATTTCACTATTGCGTTGTTTAAGGAGTGTCAAGTGCTTGTCTTATCGCTATTAATTAGGGTATGTATAGGTTGGTTTTACTATTAAATACTCTCCTCTTCAAATACTTCATATAAAATATTCTAGGGGAAGAAAATATATTATAAACGCCATATCTCGTGCACATGTCTTCCCCAAAACCCATTCGTTTCTTACTTTTCCCTGAGGAATCTCCCTATATGTAACTACTTTGGGGGCAAACCAGCAAAATTATGAACTGTATATTTTTTTTGATGTGAACTAGGGTAAGCAAGGACCCCATGACCAGATATTAATTTCTAAACATATTTGAAGATCTTGCCGTTTGCATCATCCTTCACAAATAGATCAAGTTGGGTAGGAATAGTGCTAGGGGTAACTAAGATCTCTTCAAGATCAATAGCAAAACTAGAAAGATCCTTGGCATATACATTTGCCTCGTTAAAGGTATGAGCAATAGTTATTCATGTTTTTGAACCCTTAGTTATTCATGTTTTCTGCCTATTTAAGTAGTGTAAGAAGTGTTTGTAGTCTGTATTATTTGGTGTTCCATGTTAATGACAAGGCAACTAAAAATCTTGTAATCTTAGTCAGGGGATGAACCAGTAAAGGGCTACCCCAGGTTGATTTGAAAAGAAATATTTATCTATACTTCTTTATATGTAAAATAAGGGGGTTTGTACATTAAATGTATCAAGGTGAAATACTTTTAGTTAGGAAAATTTAAATATCGTCTAGGTTGTCTTAGATATGGTGTTATATAAGCAATTAATTGTATATCTAAAGGAGATGAAAGAAAGTTTTGGGAATATTTTATAGAATACCTCAAAAGAGACCATATTAAACGCATACATTATTTTTAGTGGTTGTTGCTACAAATTTGGCATTAAGTATCCCACGTCAAGTTGGTTTCCCTCCACACATGTGAGAATCTTATGTTTTCAATCTATTTTTGTAGATTATTATAATTCTTGATGGTCCTGGATTGTTGATAGATAATATATTACAACACACCATTACATCTTTAGCTTCTGGTAGTTTCCATTTGTAGCTGCGTTTATGTTTTGCCTATTTATTTGCTTGCAGCTAACTCTTGAGTTCTTTAATGATTCTTGGGTTATGGATGTTATTGCTCATGCTGCCCTTTGAAAGTATTATTGTGTCTTCAACGTGGGGTTTTCCTTGACGAACGTTTAATTGTTACGAAGATCAAGTGACAAGTACCCAAAGATTCTTCTGCGTTTTGCCTACTAGGTTAATGTTCTCATAAACTCTTGTACATTTTTTGAAATTCCTCTTATTATCCATTTAACAACTAAAAGTTCAAAGGGTTTGACCTTTATAATTTATTTGTTATGTTAATTTTCTTGTAAGGTGTTTCCCATCCTTTTGAAGACTTTTATAATGGATTGATGGCGCTCCCTATTCTTGGATCCGTTACTACTTTTGAGGTTATGGTTTGAACACCGTTATATTAATCATTTGCTTTTAAATCCACTGCGCTTCTTTTTTTTATTTCTCAATCCATGATTTTTTTGGATTTATTATAGGGAACATGCATATAGCTTGTTACCAGTGTACCTGGATTTTTTCGGCCAATATTTATAAATAAAATAAGTTATTGAATTGTGTATTTTTGTTTATATATGTTATATGATATATGTAACAGGTACAATTTTTTTTTTGAATTGTGTAGATTTTGGCTATTTTTTTGATTTTTTTAAAAATCAAATAAAAATTAAATTACCGCGGATTAAAGCAGGAGTAAATATCCTAATTTTACTACTGATTATATCTGTGCTAAAAAAATTGCCACGGATGTACTTCGTATCAATAAAAATTAGATAACCATAGAAAACTCCGTGACAAAAAAATTGCCACGAATTTACTATGTATCAATATAAATTAGATAACCATAGTAAAACTCTGTGGCAAAAAAATTGCCACGAATTTACTCTGCATCAATATAAATTAGATAACCATCGTAAAACTCCATGGCAAAAAAATTGCCACAGATTTACTCCATATCAATATAAATTAGATAACCACATATATACTCTATGGCAAAAATATTGTCAAACACCTTTTACTACAGACCTCCACTACATACTTTATCCGTAGAAAAATGACTATTACCACAGATAAGGACTGTGGAAATTTAGTAAAATTAGTTTAGTGATCTTCAGTTTACATTTAACCGAGCGATTCATGGTTCCACTTTGAAGTCTCAATTTGAAGTTTATTTGGGGTACTTGCCTCAAAGCCCTTTTGATTTAGATTTTAGTCTTGGCGACAAGACGGTGACAAGGAAGGAGGAAGATGAACAGGTTAAACCTCATCGTTTCATTTAGAGGATAAGCAAGGTTTATAAGGCGGTTAAAGCATAGTTGAAGAAGATTCAAGCGAAGTATAGGGCTCGCCACAACAAGCATCGGGCTTAGTGTACTTTTCAAGAGGGTTACCTCGTTTAGCTGCATTTGGGTAAGGAATGGCTTAAGGGGGATGGTAAGAAGTAAAAGCCTATCCGCTATGGTCTATTTTTGAGACTTAAGAAGATTGGTGATAAAGTTTTCCAATTAAATTTGCCACCATTCATGATGATGTATTCGGTGATTAATACCGAGCATTTGTAGCTATTTGAGCCGTCTCTTTTGGATGAAGACTTAACAATCGATAGTCGCCTACTGTCAGCTGATGACTTATGGATGAAAAGAGAAGATCCATTGCTAGAGGATGGTATTCAAGAATGGAAAATTCATACTACAAAACGGGGTGGTAATGAATCATTCCGAGTTGGGAAGAAGGGTCTACTACCTAGCAAGTCAAAATGGTACAACAGGGAAATGGGTATAGCCGCATTTCCACATTTCCAATTCTAGCTTAAGCAGGAGCTCAAGGCTCCTAAAGGGGGAGCTATGATCCAGGAGGATCTTGGGAAGTTTTGATAAAAATTAACTAAAGTCGTTTAAAAGAGATTTAGAGTCGTTCAAACGACTTTTGGTCAATTTGAGCAGATTTATTTTTTATTCGAATAGATTAAGTCCTGAGGTGTTTATTTGAATACAAATAAAGTCTATTCGAATGCACTTTCTTTTATGCTTTCTGCTTGAACTGAGACTTGTTCTATTCGAACAGAGAAACAATTCAGCCTATTTATTTAAGCGTTTAAGGGAATATTTTTCCTATTTTGTAACTAGGACTTGTAACCCTAATAAAATGGGAAAGGCTAGGCAAGATTATCTTAGGTTAGATCAATCAAAGTTCTGAGAGAGAGACTTAGGGCTTGAGAGTAATTCAGTTGTAATTAACTTCGATTATGCAATTGAAACTCTTAAAGAGATTTTCCCAACCAATTGGTGTGTTCTTTGTACAATTATTTGTTTTAGGGTTTCTCTATTCGTATTATAGATTACTAATCCTTAATGTTTTCTCTTATAATGGAAAAAAATTAGTGATTGCATATGTTTCAACATACCTAAATGTAGTAGAATAAAGCTCTGAGGCATACATTGGACATTGTTCCAATATAAGTTCCTGACCGTAAGGCAAATAGGTGATGCATAGAATTAATTTCTCATTATTTCCTCTCATTTTTACTTGATAACCGTTCTCATGTTTGATACTGTCACACCAATTAAACAGTTTGAATGTCCCCAATATACGCGGTCAAGTTCGAGAAATACCATTTATCACAAAGAATCGAGTGTGTGTACCATTATCAACAAGACATGTGTCGTAACTCGTCTTATTATCAATCAATGCTTTATAAGCAGAGAGATCCATGGGCTACCTGTGTATATAACCTATTAAGAACTGCTTATACAACAAATTAACTACTATACCAAGCAATAATTTGAATAATCATAATTAGAACAAAAGTTAAATCTCATAAATGAATACTGAATGTGTGTCATAAAATTTTTATTAAACATAAATGATCTGTTCCCAACATAATCAAAAAGTACTTGTAAAAAATAAATCGACTCTTTGCAACTAAAGAAAAGAAACTACAAGTTCTCAGTACTATGCCATCACACATCTACTGAGATATCGCTACTAATTTCTTCATACGTTGATCCATGTCGGCATCAGTATCGCCGAAGAAGTCTGATGCTGTGAACCCCATAGAGGTAGAATTAGTATCAACAACTGCATGGTATGTATAAACTCTGGATATCTTTTACCACCCTTGGTGACTGACAATCCAGTGCCCAATGTTCAATGCCACCACAGTTAAAACAAAGAGATCCCTAATCTGGATTATTTTCCTTCTGCCCATTTCTTTGTTTGCCAGATTTGTTAAATTCTTTACCTTTCTAATGGTCATTGGGTTTCTATCTCCTACCCCCCTTGTTTCCCTTGTATCATCCCTTTCCCTTTCCATGTTTGTATCCTTTACCACCATAGTTTTTTCCCTACAACTGAACATGGTGACTCAGACAATGGTGCCCTCCCAGGAGGTCGCATATCGTAATTCTTCATCAAAAGTTTATCGTTCTGCTCAGAGAGGAGCAGTGCCTGAATTAAAACTTTATAAGTCATAATATTCTCTCGTCGTTATTACTTCTGAAGCATAATATTTCTATCATGAAAAGTAGATAGAGTCTTCTCTACCATTTCAACATCAGTGACTTTCTTCTCATACAACTCAAGTTTAAAAGCAATTGTGTGGACTGCTGAGTTATAAGCAGTGGCAGTCCTAAAATCTTGGAACCGAATGTTATTCTATTGGAGCATCGCTTTTAAGAGCATGATGGTATTTTGTAGACCATAATATCCCTTCAAGCTTGCCCATAAGTCAGCTGGCTCGACCTTGTTGAGGTATTATGTCTTCAGGTCATCCTAAATATGATGATAGAGGATGAACAAATCTTTTGCTTTGACCATAGGATCTTTAGTGTTGGCAGTGACGATGGTCTAATGTAAACCTAGAGACTTAAAGTACAAGTCAACATCAATGCACCAAGTGAAATAATTGGCTCTAGTAAGCAGCAACGGAGGGAACTCAACGTTCTTAAGTTTTGCAAACATCTATTATGCAAAAATGTTAATCGTAATTAGTAACAATTCTTGAAAAGCATTTTAAATGCATATAGACAGGTCATAATACTATTTATCCAGCGTTCACTCCGTCTCTAGCTTCCTACCTCTTTCACTCTGGCTTCCTTCGATTACTTAACCCATCACTCTTGATTTAGGATAATATAAAAATAATAATTCTTATCATATTATAGCTGAACCGTGTTTATATTCTAATACTCATGAAATTCTTTTCTAAGGATTAAATCCCAACTTTACCCCGTATAATGGTGATCTTAACCTTAGATATGCATTTTAATAAAATCTTTGCCAAGATCATTATTCAAAACTACTTGATGTGTTCGTTCCTTATTCTGACAACTGACCCTATTTGCTACGAATATAAAGGGTATTAGATCTTTAGTTGACAAATGGTCATACGCTAAAGTCTACTAAGTTCATAATATAGGTAAGCTAGTCTTGTCTTTGAACTAACATTCAAGGGTATATAGATTGTTATTAGTGCCTATATGCCTGTAAATGCTATCGAGTAACATCTAATTGTACCTAGATACGTAAAATTGGTTCCTCATACACCAAGTTCTTAGAAAATAAGACTAAGTCAATTCCAAATTGATCTCTAATTATTGTCTTTGACATTTAACCATGATTTTGATATGACCCTCAGCCGTATTCTAAATTAGCCATAAGTAGGTATTAATTTGGTCAGGAAAATTAGTATTCAAGGGGCATACCATTAATATCATATAAGCTAGATACTTAAGTAGGTATTAATCTATTTTCTTATATCACATATAAATTAGTCAATTTTCCTATACAAGGCACCGGTGTTCCAAAAAATATATATATATACCCCCCCCCCCCAAGTGGTAGGTCCAGTCAATAGGGATTTTTTTTAAATAATTAATTTGACCAAAAAATGGGCTCTAAAACCAATTTTAGTGTATGGATGGGTCAGACCTAGATTAACACGTGTCAAGCTACAATGCTGACATGCGCCTTGCAACCGTGACTGCCATATTTCATCACCCTGTGGTGTGACATGTCACTTCTATAGTGCATGTCAAGTGTCACTACTACAATGTGTCACGTGTCACTAGTACACCATCACGTAGTGTAATGACCCGTATTTAATTATTCCTAATATTCACTCTTAATCATATTCTTAATCTCATTGGCATATTAGATTCCTTTCCTTCACGTTAAATTCCACATTCATTTTCCGCATGCACTCTTTCATCCATTCTACTCATCCTTTATGCATCCATTTATTCCTTTCGGTGGTTTAGAATTAGATTCCTTTAGTAGTTTTGGGCGGTTCGGAGGTGTTTTGGAGTTAGAGGTGGTTTTGTGGCCTTGGAAGCCTATAGAAAGTTTGGTAGTGGTATTTATGTGTTGTGTGTGTGATTTGGGGTGGTTCCGATGAACCATTGGAGTGGCCGGTGGATTCCTGGGGCCGCCCAAAGAAAATATTCCTTTTTAGGGGCTTAGGCATTTTGGTTGTCGAGGGGCGGTAGAGGTGGTGTGCTCACCTTGGGGAACCTTGGTTGGGTTCGTAGAAGTGTTTGTGTGGTGGTAGAGGTTGTTCGTGGAGTTCTGGGGTGTCCGGGGTGATCCGTGGTGTCTCCCGGGAAATCCTTAGCTTTTCTGGTAAGTTCAGTTTTTAAACAGACCAGTTCTGTTCAAACAAGACATTGTCTGTTCGAACAGGATCTTCCAGGGATAGTTTTCTTTCATCCCTGCAACCTTCTGTTCGAGCAAGCCTTGTCCTATTTGAATAGGATCTACCCTATTCGAACAGAGGCGCAATTTCAGCTGCGTCTGGGTTTGTATACTTCATTTCTTCATTCCTCTCTTCACTCCTTTTCTTCTCTCCTCCTCACTCCTAATCCAACCTTCCTCTTCGCTCGCGGATTCTTCCACAGCTTTGCCGCGATCTCTTCTCCTATCCTCGGTAAGTAATTCCTTTATTCCATTCTCTCAATTCTGCTTTATTTGGCTTAGGGTTTGATTTTATGGGTTTGGATTTTATTCTCGTTTCCTTAAATTGTTGGTTGTTTGTTGTTCCTTGTGTGAGTTAGATTACCAGGCATTCCATTTGCTTTTCTGCAGATCGTAGTTTGGTTTCCGGGTTGGTTTTTCGCAGGACTCGGGATTTCCTTCATGCGAGTTTTCCCTTCATTTCAAAATTCCTCTTCTAGTTAATAGATGTTGATTTGAGTAGTACTCTGAGAATAGAGGTGTTGTGATCAGTTAGGGTTTATTTTCATATTACTTCTCCGTATAATTGTTAACTCTTTAGTTACAATAGTTACATTGGCTTTGGGTTTTGCTAGAAGTTGTTAGTGCAGTTACTAGTAGTTGCATTCTTGTTGTTGGGTTCAGCCTTATAGAGACAAAGGTTGTTTAGTTGTGATGACGGTTAGGTTGTTGTTTCATCGGTTTAGATGGTGCAACCGAGTCATTGGGCATTTTGTTTAGGATTGTTGCCACGCTCTTCTATAGGTGGTTATCCTATGTTTGTTTGCCGTTTTCACGACTGTTATATTGTAATCCTCGGGATTTGTTGCATCTTTTCAATTCTTGCAAACTCTTTTAACTTATCGTGATCGGATACATGACAAAACTTTATATCGCTTGATCTCCAATAGGATCGCAGGAGTCCTACATCGGGTTGAAATAGTAGGTGGGTCCAGGATGGATACTATCATACCTTATAAACCCATCCGGGAGTGTGGGAAGGTATCAGAAAGTATTTACAATCCTGTACAGGGCTTATCCTTGAGGTTAAAACTCCCCGGAATGAAATGCAGTTCGGAAGTTGGCTCCGTGGGTTGAAAAGCCCGGAACACTTTGATCAAGTGAGTATCCACTAGCTTGGTCGAGCTTGACAAAAATCGTATCCATTGTATCCCTTTAACATATCTCTTTAAGTCAAACATGTTAGCGGTTGATCAACCATTAATTATTATAATAGGGTTGCATCACATTTTCAACATCAACTTATTTAGCATTTAGAACTTGACACATATCATATCATTGGCATATCATTGCATCTTTCCCTCATTGTCACATTCCCTCCTTTTCTTATATTCCTTATTCTTACTCTGGTTACTCTTATATTTCCTTTTTGTTCTTACTACTCAGTTACTTGGATCATGAATCTATTAGTTACTATTATTCTACTTTAACTTACTCTATTTGTTTTACTTCACTCTCTTTATCTGTATCTGTTTACTAGTATGTTATTTAGACTTGTTGGGTATTCTGTGAGCCGTGGTTTTGCTCACTCTCACATTGTTTCCCCCCTTTTAGAGGTTGAGTAGTTTGAGTTGCTGAGAGCCGCAGCAGTGTTTGGAGCAGTTGACGCTGCCGACTAGTTTTAGTTTAGACTTTTGCTGTTATCTCAGTGTATGTTGTTGTACCTTATTTTGGACATTGTATATATTTTTGTCAGATATGTATATATGTTTTTCGCTTCCGCTATGTTGTTATTTCATTTCTTTACTCTGATGATTATTGTTATATGTGAATAGCTGAGCCAGAATTTGTCTACGGCTTGGCTATTTATGGGGTAGAATCTTTGGATTCCCTGACCTGCACTACTTAGAATCAAGTAATTGGTCAAGTTACCGATTACCGGATTTTGGGGTGTGACATGAAGGGTCTGCATGCCATGTGGCCCTCCTACGTCACTGGTGAAATTCCTAGCCGCTTGAGATTATCCGATAAATAGGTCTGAATTCCTTTGAATTAATGTTCTAACCTTAACCTAGTTCAAATTGATTTGATTAACTAATGACAAGCAAGCAGTTAGAAATTTATAGACAAGGGCAAATTTTTTTAACCATGTGGGAAACCTTTCTCAAGAGAAAAACCCCCAGGTCGTTGTCGAATCACCCGACAGCTAAACAATCTACTATTGAAAGGGAATTACAAGAGTTTAACTGCTTACAGACTCGATAAGCACATCTCATGGTTACATTTCTTCCAATCAATCTCTTTGCAATCAATTTCAAGTTCTCGCAACTTCTGACTCCAATCTCTCATCGAAGCTTCCAATCATGAATCTCTCTTGTCTTTTAATCCATGATTAGGGTTTCTAGATCAATGATGATTAATTAAAGATTTGAGCATTTTAATTCTCTCTTGAATCTCTCAAGAATAATCTTTCCTCACTCTAAAAAATTCAAGCCCTAAAAAAAGGTTTTCAAAAAGTTGAGTTGTGAAAGAGGAAAAGTTGTCTCAAGTAGAAAATTAGAAAACACGTCCTTTGTTCGAATAGAAATAAATCTATTCGAATAAATAAAAGGATGAGCCTTTTTATTCGAATAAAGATGAAATCTATTCGAATAAGTAAGAGCCTGAGGTATTTTATTCGAACAACATTAAATCTATTCGAATAGACATGTACCCAGAAATATTCGAATAGAAAAGGAATCAATTCGAATAAAAGAAATGCTGAGGGAAAATATTCGAATAGTCTTGTTCGGATAAATATTTGTTTTCTTAAAAAGGCATACTTAATTCCTTTACCATAATCTGTAAAATACGATGGGCTTGATGTTCAAGAATAAGAAGTTAGAAACCTACTTACATGTTAAGTGTTAGTCCAGCTGTAGTCGCTCCACGTGCACTCACTGACCCCAGATAATCATGGGATAGTATTGACACCTACTCTAGACACTAAATAAAACAAACACCAAAATAGATGCTTTAATCTTCCCCTTTGGTTCATTTTGTGTCAAAACTAGAACTATAAGAAATAAAAATACAACTTGTTGGACTGACTCAATCACTGAACATACATACTCAAAGCTCAACTTTCATCTTATATAGCATATACTCTGAATCCCTGCACATTAAACAAGATACATCATGTAACCGTTTATTTAAAATAAGGGATCCAGAAAAAAGAACATAATTTACATGACTTACCTGTCCGGATCATCTCTCCCCCTTTTGGGCACAGATAAACAAAGGGTAAATAGAAAATACAAGAAGAAGAAAACCAGTAGAACAAATGACCATGAAGTTAGGAAAACACTAGACGCCGATACCCCAAAATCAAATACAACTCCCCCTCAAAATAATGGTAACCCCCTTAAAATGGAACAAAAAGAAAACATATACGGGGAGTGTCTTTGAAATATGCAAGCATAAGAAGACAACACTCCCCCTAACACATGGCATGATAGAAAGAAAATGAATATAAAACATTCTATAAAGACTAAGACATCGCCCATGTGTTATAAAAAAATCACTAAATGAATTACTAGGTGTGTGTGTGTGTGTGTGTGTGCATAGTCAAATAAATTCCCAGTCTTCAACGTATTACTCAGCCGCAGTTAAAATGCTATATTAAAAAGTTGTTTCAACTTAGGCCTCACTAGGGTGGTCACTCAAAAATTACTGAGAATTGACTAGCAAACACTCTGTGTGAAATATGAATATGAGTATGTGAATAGAAAAATTCAAATTTCATCAAATAAACGATGCACTGTAAATTGAATGATCTCACGGATATAAAATCAATTGTCATAGATGGTGTCAAGTTAACTTCATAGAATCCCTATCTCTCATCTCCACTAAATTGACTATACTAAACTCAAGATCAAACAGGTCTTGAAAAGGTTATAATATAAGCAAGGGAAGGGACATGATGAATTAGGTATTTTGCTGGCATTTTAGAACTAACAGTTACACTAACTCCCCATCTTTCCATAAATTGAGTCTACCTTCTATCATTCTCTTTTCTTATTAAGTACACATGTAATATAATACTTCTTCTCTTTCCTTTTTTTTTAATTTTATAGAAAGACTCTAATTGATATACTAGTAAATACATTGGGAATACTTACTCTATTTTCATATTCCTCTTTCCCCCAAAAATCAATTCTCCCCCCCCCCCTCTTTCTTCTTCCTTTCCTTTTTTTCTTCCCCTATTTTTTTACTAAAAAATCTCAGAACAAACGGGTAAACTAGTAAGGGATTTGGGTAGAAAAACGAATAACATATTTTAAGGCACAAGCGGATACAATTTTGGTTTTGCGCAGATAAAGGCCAAAAAGGTGTAACAATAAAATGCCTATTATCATATCTTTAGTCTTACATAGTTTCTTTTTTAACTCGAATCAAGTATAGAAACTGTTCTATTAGACTAACTTGAACTTGAAGTTATCATCGGCAATTGATTATAAAAAAATGAGATCAAAAAAGATAATGCTAAATCTAAAAAGAATTTATGCAATAACACTCGAAGCTTGTAAAAAGGCTAGATCCTCACATAACATTAAGTACAAAGTCTCTACAGTTATCTTTAGATGGTTCTAGTCACGATGAGCTTTTAGTTTAAGCAAGAGAATCAATGACTATTGTGAAATGTGATTTTACCAAATAATTATCCCATGAATGAACATAACACAAAACCACAGTCCAAGTCTAGCAAGAATATTCCACAAACAAAAGCTCCTAAAGTGCAAAATGTAAATAAAATAAAAACAGTACTTGATAGACTGTATCAAATCAGGTGTAGTAATATAGGTTAGGGTTTTCATTATTCAGGGATGTAAAGATCAAATCATGTTACACGTATCAAATTAAGTAAATAGAAATATAAATTAATGAATTGATTGATAAACAAGAACTTACATCATTGATTTCTCAAATAGATATCCCAAAATTCTCCAAAAATAATACAAAATTATCTCTGAAAGAAATTCAAAATAGCTATGGTTCCCAGGGAGAAAAAAATGAACTGCAACTCTATATTTATCCCTAATAAAGTCTCTTCCCAACTCTCAACAACTCTAATTTTTTAGAGATATTCTAGGCAGGTCTTGACTACCAAGTCTAGCAACTCTTGACACCTTATCCTCACTAGGTCATCTCCAGTAGCATCCTTTAACTTGTAAAAGTAGGGCTTTCAGGCCGGGCTTGGTTACAATTATCTTATTACCTGCAATAGTCAAATATACTTCAATTAGACCCAATAAAACATAAATTGAGGTCATTGATAATATAAATTGAAGGACAAAAATAGACATTTTTAATGCCTATCAAATACCCCCAAACTAACATATTGTTAGTCCCTTAGCAAAAGAAAAGAAAGTTAAACTCTTTCGTGGTTTCTTACGATTGTATTTAGCGTGTGCAATAAGCCTTTCAACCTATAGGTTACCCCTATAGGACGAGTTGTGTCTCGTGAGTGTTTTTAGTTAATATACTCACAAAATGCTATCAAAGATGTTCTAGTATTATAAATAACTAATAATTATTGTTCCTGGTATCTCTAAAAATGGATTAAATTCGTCTCAAAGATATAGCACTTAAACAAGGGTTAACTATTAGATACGCTTAGAATTTATCAAGTCAATTTTACTACTATCAGAATATATCAAGTTTCAGAATTTCATCATTTTGTGTAGTGAATTTAATTTCTGGAATCAAAGTGTTTGATAATCCATCCAATAACCTTAGCCTTAACTTGAGTATGGTGAAAAAAATATAGAAGTTTGCTCAACAAGTGCCCTAGTTTTTTCGCTCTCTTTTATTGATATTTCAGGGAAAATATATATCCACACAAGCTTTTCAAGGTAAAACGTTACATTTGAGTTTTTATTTGCTCTTTTCATACTTGCAACTTGCCCTCCTTCACATAGTTTTTAACTATACTCGTAGAGACTCATTTTCTATTTTACTTTTTACTTTTTTGGTGTCTTACTTTCACATTGATTTATGGCTTGCCTAGAGATTGGTAAAAATTATTCCTATTTTAGTTCTAATCTTGCGGGAGGCCTTGAAGTGTGAATGTCTTCTTCTTCTTTTTTGTACGAGTATGTCAGCTTCGTGAGGGAGCCAATAACTTGTGAAAATACATACAAACCCTTAGTATTGATTTATGAGAAACGAATATTCCTAGGTAATTGTCTCCCTCGTTAATTATTCTTCCTAACCCAAACTGTTGATTAATCAAAAGGTGGTAGTAAGTTTTAGCAAAACCTTGATAACATAACTATGTAAAGTACAATTTTAATGATAATTTTCTTCTGAAACACATCTAATAGGATGGTACTACCAAAAACTTAAAAATTCTTAACGCACTAACAATTTACGGTTTAAAATAAACCATAACCTTATAATTTTATCACAAGTGCAACTCTAGGATTTTAAGAATGTTCAAAGATCAGAGTATACAAAAGATGTGTCTACAATACCAGAATGCCCTAGACTAATAATTTTTCAAGGAAAAAGTTTCAAAAATCTTATTTGCCCCCACCTTCAAACTAATTCAGCATGTGTCCCCACAGTTGCCAAAAATGAAAGGAACAAAAGAAAATCTAAAAATATTACCTTAACATGATAAGGGTTGCCTCCCGCAAGTACTTAGTTTAACGTTTAGCATCTTCAGCCAGACTAATAAGATATTCTCAAAAGTACTACTCACAAGACTTTGGATCATATTGCACTCGAGTGGTTCAAAATAATAAGGGAAATGCGACGCATTAAAGATATTTAATTCTACAGTCTTGTTGCTGAAGATTAACTTCATAATTCCATTTTCGCAGATTATTACTACATTAGCTATTGCCAAAAAGAGGTGACCAAGAATCACAGGGATCTCATCCTTAGGGTTTGTTACTGGCTCAGTATATAACACAGCAAAGTCTACTGGATAAACAAACTACTCAATCTGGATCAATACATCATCAACTACACCTCTTGGAATCCTAATAAATTGGTCAACTAGCTGCAGGGTCCTATTTGTGGGTTTAAGTACTTCAATATCCAATTGCTCATAGAAAGAGTAAGGAATGAGGTTCACAGCGGCACCTAAATCAAGTAAAGTTCTTCCTATCTTACGGGTCCCAATTGAACATGAAATTGTAGGGCATCCTTGATCTTTGTACTTGGGAAGAGATTTACGCAAAAGGACAGAACTAAAATGTGCATCTAAAAGAATAGACGTATCACTCTCGTGAACATGAAAAGCCTTTTTAGGGACATTTATAAGCCGTTTTAAGGTACAAAGATCTTTGAGGAATTTACGCAATTAGGAATATGCCTTATGGCTGTAAGAATAAGAATGTTAATCACACAATGCTTAAATATCCCTAATATCTCCTCATAGGTATTGCCCTTCTTAGCCATAGTTAACCGTCGAGGAAAAGGCCAGCGACTGAACATGTGTTATCGCGGTTTCTTTCTCATTCACAGGTTCTTCTATGGGTTTACTTTGAATTTTTAGCTCGGGTTCTTTAGTCATTTTTACTAGATTATCAATTGTTGTATCACTCCTAAATGAAATGATTGCATTGACTCCATCACTATTGGATGATTTAGGATGTTCAGTATTCCCTTTAGGATTAGCTTGAGTTTGACTGGGGAACGTTCCTTTGTCTCTCATGCTTATCTCTGTTGCCATTTGACCAATTTGTCCCTCAAGTTCGGCAATAGGCGATTGGGTTACTTGTATAAATGTCTTAAGAGTATCTTCAAAGGACGTGGTAGGAGTAGGCAGATTCCTATTGTATGGAGGAACATAAGTTACATTATGGGGAGCTTGGTATGACGGATTTTATTACCACGAGAAATTAGACTAGTGAGGGTTCACTTGGTTGTGTGGTAGATAAGGAGCGCTACCAGAAGAACCTCCTTGGTAATTTCTAGTTCTCCAAGAATTGAAGTTGTTAAAATTATTATTCCATCCACCATTGAAGGGTTGGTTATTTGGACGTTAATACATGGCATTGGCTTGGTCTTTCCTACCCTCATTTAAACTAAGCACGTCAGGGCAATTTTGGACCAGATGGTCTAAACTTTCACAAACCACACAAACTGGCATTGCCACATGTTTAACAGGAGAAGTTGTAGGGTGTTGCTCCCTTTTCTCGATTTATAAGTTCTTAATTTTATTAAAAATGGTTCTAAGAGTAGCGGACTCTGAATTACAGTCTACTTAGTGCACATTTGCACTATGACAAGGTCTTTCCTCTCTCATAGCTTGCCATTAACAGGTCTTATCCGCTACATCATTTAAAAATTTCCAAACTTCTGTGTCAGTTTTCTCATCGAATGTACTCGCGCACATGGACTGAACACGAGCTCTAGTATCATAATCTAGACCTTCATAGAGAGTTTGAACTATATCAATCAATTGAATCCTGTGATGTAGGCATCCTTTCTCTAAATCCCTAAACCTTTGTAGGTAGTCATATAATGACTCTCCTCGGTTTTCTGTGAAGCTATAGATACTCTATCGTATCTTAGCAGTTCTATGGTTAGGGAAATATTTTTTTGTAAACTCCTTAATGAGCTGTTCAAATGTGTTTGCAGAGTTCTCCTCAAGAGTGCTCAACCAATCGCGTGCGTTTCACATAAGTAAAAAAGGGAACACGCGTAATTTTAGAGAATCCTCTATAATACGTTCAAAGTTTAAAATAAGCATATGATCCCTAAAGTCCCTAAGATGGTTATATGGGTTTTCAGTGGGACTACCATAAAATTTGGGAAGCATAGACAAGAATCCTAGTTTTAACTAAAAGTTTTCTACATTTACTGGAATAACAATACACAAAGGTTTACTAACAACTGTAGGATGTATTCGATTTCAGAGATTGATTCTCTCCGCATCGGCAGTAGGTTCGTGACCGTTCCTAGCAACAGCGGGACTATTAATCCCATCAGTCCCGCTCATATTGATTCTAGCAGCGTTCTTAGTCCAAAGTTTGGGTGCTACCCCAATTAAACATACAACTCAATCAATATATGCGAACACCCTAAAAGACATAAGAATGATGCAAGCACTCAAGAACATTTTACTGGTCTCTTTTTAGGTTAAGTTGTGAACCCGGTCTCAAGGTTCAATGCTCCTACTCCTAACAGTAGATCGGATCGCACTTGAGTTATTTTTACTCGCTTTGGCGATAGCTCACAAGCTATCTAGTCACCTAGACACACCTGTGTTGGAATACGGGGCGAACCTCTTAGAGTCACCCATCTACACTAGTTATGCCAGGGAACGTACGTCCTCCAGCATACGTAGCCACTTATCAAGTTTTTCCTATTTAGCGTGTTGCTCCAGGTCCGAGCGAAGCCTTTTGATTACCTATGTTTTTTATGGCTTCTTATCTTAAAATCTTTTAAAGCGGTCAGGACTGTCGATACCGAAAAAGATTAAAAACCGGGTGATGAACACCCGTAGTCCTAATACATGGGCACGCATGGGTGATGAAATCTCATTTTGGTTCACCCTTATCCAGATGTTGTTGCAAAAATTAAACATTTAATCAATCAAACAATAGCTGAACAACGATGTACCGCGACAGGGAGGGTACGGTGAAAAGATGATTACCTACAGGGCGGCCCTTTTAGCGGCACGTTTGGTAACCCTGGTAAAACCGTTGGGAAGGCCTACTCAGGATCATTAGCAAAGTACGCGTTGAAACAATTTCTAGCCTTAGTAGAGGTTCTGAAGCTGTACCTGCAGCAGAGTACAATTTCCTCACCTTACAGAGCGTCACTCATTAAACTTTACGTAACATTTTCTCAATCCTTACAATACCAAAAATACATAAAAATTTAAACAACTAAAAGTCTTCTTGGCTTTGTCGTTTTGCTTTAATCAACCTCACTACTAGAAAATGGACCAACAACCACGGTCTATATTAATTTTAACCATGGTAACAACAGTAGCTAAATGCTACAAACCTAACCGTGGCCAAACCACAAAATTCGTGGCTAAAAACATGTACTTATTTATTTTTGGTGCCATTAATTCTAGTCCGTGACCAAAACCCATGGAAAATATGATTAAAAATACGGGATCCCAAATTAGAAGCTTTATTTCCCTCTCTTTCTTCCCAGTTCGCAGTTCACAGTTCCCAGTTCCCTTTACTAATTAAAGGGTTTTGTCAACAAAATTTTCGACCATATCAATCTTTCTCCGAATCTTAAATCTCGCAGAGGTAATTAAGTTCCAATTTTTGATTGATCGATGAGAGCCATCAGCTCTCAAAGCATATATAAGTCTGCTTTTCTAAATCAATTTGCTCGGGTGAACTCACAGGGTTATTGAAGCCTGAAATTTTCATACCAGAATTGAATCCTTCAAGTTCAAGGTATCTATTATTTGGGTATTTATTAGTGATTCGGGTTTTTGACTAATTTACCATGGTTATATGATTTTTCTTTGGACGTTACTTAATTTTATATCATGTTTCTCTAAAATTATTCCTAATCATTTACTTGATATGGGTTTTCAATTGGTGGCTATAGTTAGGGATTTTATGATTTTTCTTTAGATGTTCTTTGATTTTTGATTTCCAATTGGTGGCTACAGTTAGGGATTTCCCATTATGGGTGTGTTATTAAGAGTGAGTTTTTGCCCACTCTGGCTGTGTAGAATTCCTTGTTGGATATGTATGAGAAATATGGGGTTGTTGATCAGTGGTCGAGGATTTTGTTTGATGAAATGCTTGAGAGAAATGGGGTGTCATGGAATGTGTTTATTGGGCTTATGAGAGTAATGGGGTAGAGTGGGGTGTGATGGAGTTGTTTAATCGAATGAAGTATGGTGAGTTTTGGGTGTATATAGCTCCTGTATATAACTCAAGCTTCCAAAGTCCTGTAAAAATAATCTAAAAAGCTTCACTTTTCAAATCAAATTTAAATGATTTAAAATTGGATCGAGTTTACAACTAAAATAATGTTCAAGACATATAGACTTAATTTGCTCTCTATTTTGATAATATATTCAAATCACATTTTAATGTAAGCTAAGCATATCAACAAAAATAGTAATACACTTACATTGTCATGCAATAATTCAGAGGATAAAAATGGTTATAATAGAAAATGTGGCACCAAGTACTCCCAACTGGATTTGAGGTAGCCCCTTGAGGTTAAAAGCTACCACTTCCTAGTGTAAATACAATACCACCAGTGTTCTTCTGCCTATCAATGTCACCCGCCATATCAGAATCGACAAAACCTTATAAGAATATTTGAGAACCCCCATAGCATAATGATATATCTTGAGTCCCCTTTAGATACCTCAGTATCCATTTTACAACTTACCAATGCTCCTTGCCTGGATTACTCATATACCTAGTAACAACTCCTACTGCTCGGGCAATGTCCGGTCTTGAACAAATCAGAAAGTACATTAGGCTACTAACTGTGGATTGATAAAGAACCATCTGCATCTCATCGCGATCCTTCTGCATCTTCGGATATCAATCCTTTGATAATTTGAAGTGACCTTCCAATGGTGTACTAACAACTTTAGAACTATCCATATTGACTGCTTAAGTACTTTGCCGATGTACTCAGCTTGAGATAACTTCAATTCTCGCCGCTTGCTATCCCTTGTAACACGCATACTATGAACTTGTTTCGCCGCACCCAACTCCTTCATAGAAAAATCCTGGGATAATTGTTCCTTCAACTTGAAGATTTCTCCCATGTCAGCACTTGCTACCAACATATCATCTACATACAGAAGTAGAATAATATACGAGTTTCCCGTATTTTTAATAAAATAGCAGTGATATATATTGCTCTTCGAATAACCATTTCTGGACATGAATTGTTTAAACTTCAAATACCACTGTCTCGACGCTTGTTTTAAACCATATAAGCTCTTCGCGAGCCTACACATAAGATCTTTTTTCCCTTTAGTAGAATACCCTTCTAGCTGCTTTATATAAATTTCTTCATTGAGGTTACAGTAAAGAAATGATGTCTTGGCATCAAGTTGCTCAAGATGGAAATCATCAGCAGCAACTATATTCATCACAACCCGAATTGTAACCATCTTCACAACAGGAGCAAAGATCTCAACAAAATAAACGCCTTCTTTCTGCTAAAAGCCCTTCACCACAAGTCTATCCCTAAATCTCTTTGAACCATCAGATTTCTGTTTTAGTCTGTATACCCACTTGTTGTGCAATGCTCTCTTCCCTTTCTATAATCAAACTAAATACCAAGTTTGATTTACTAATAATGACTGCATCTCATCATCCATAGCAAGCTCCCACTTTCTCCTGGCTTCCACATCTAAAGCCTCATTGTAACTTTCCAGTTCACCACCATCCAAAAGTAACAAATAATTTTAGGAGTTAACGTACCTTGCCAGAATCCTTGCAACTTTCAGCTCCTTTCGAAGTGTTATTGGAATGTCTAGATCATTGGATTCCTCACCTTGGTCCGGTGTATCGGACTCAACCACAATTTCTTCATAAACCTCTCGAGAGGGTTCATCATCTTCAATGTCGACACTTTCTGCTGCTTCACTTTGATTCTTTTCCATAGGTACTTTGAAGTCTTTATATAAGACTTCTTCATTGAATATAACGTTACGGCTGCGGATAACTTTTTGATTCTTTGCATCCCAAAATAGGAAACCAAACTCATCACCACCGTATTCAATAAAAATGCACTTTATCGACTTTACATCTAGTTTTGTCCTTGTATCTGAATTATCAAGCACATATGAGGTACAACCAAAAATACGCAAGTGATTAGGTTTACCTCTTTACTGGTCCATGCATCTTTAGAAAGTTCAAAGTCTAAAGCTGTTGAAGGCCCTCAATTAATCAAATATGCTGCCGTACTAACCGCATCCTCCCAAAAACTTTTTGGTAACCCAGTGTTGAGTCTCATAGTCCTCGCTCTTTCGTTTATTATTCGGTTTATGTATTCTGCAATGCAATTTAGTTACGGTATTCTGGGAATAGTCTTCTGTGTCCTAATCCCGTTTGATGCACAAAAGTCTTCAAATTGTCACTGCAGTATTCGCCCCCATTTTCTGACTTGAGATACATCAGTTTCAAACTGGTTTCATTTTCAACTAGAGACCTCCACCTCTTGAATTTATCGAACACATCTTATTTGTTCTTCATGAAGTAGACACACAGTTTACGAGTTGAATCATCGATAAAAGTAATACAATAATGAGAACCGTCAAGAGAAGACATATTGGATGGCCCCCAAACATCCGTGTGTACAAGATCCAGCTTTCACTCATGTGACAGAGCCGTTTGTGCCACGTACTTTTATCAATCCCCGAGGTGGCTACACAAATAGTAGAAATTGTGTTTTGCGTTATATATAACGTTCCTTGTCGTAAGCCTCGAGTTACTAGCATAACTCCCTTTTAATAGCCTTCCAGAAGGTTACACCAAAGGTACTCACATATCCAGCATTATCTGCCAATTTGCTAACTGATATAAGGTTATGCTTTAAATTGGGTACAAGTCGCACATTCTGTAAATCCAACGTTTCCCCTAAAGGTAAAAACCTAGCGATTCCCTTTCCAGTAATATTGCGCGCACTCTTATCATCAAGAAAGACCATACCGAGGTCGCCTTTAACAACATTAGTTAGGAAACCTACGTTTGCAATAGCATGGAAATATGCACCCGAATCAACTATCCATGATTCATTAACATCGTCACACGATAGTAGTAGACCATCATCAGAACTAACCTCCAAAGTAAGGTTTATTGTATCTTTCTCTTTATCATCAATCTTCTTAGAAGAAGAAGAATTACAATCTCGCCTGAAGTGTCCCTTCTTTCCACAAGTCCAAGACAAACAGAACGGCTTAGACTTTCCTCTTGACTATGATCGACCCGTTCTAAATTTCAGCCCTTTTCTGTAAGACCTCCCTCTTTCTTCAATGTTCAACATACTGTCGTTTGAACTCGAAGAGGGTTCAGATGTTTTACGTCTATTATCTTCACTCATAATCAAAGAGACTATAGTGTCCAATTTGATGTCTTCCTTTCCCGATAAGTTGCTCACAGCCGTAATGAGCCTTTCCCAACTCTCTGGCATCTGCCCTAAAAGAGCCCACGCTCTCACCTCCTCAGAAAAAATAATTTTAACGGATTCCAGTTGAGCATGAATGGTATTGAACTCACTGATATGAGGCTGCACACTAGCATTATCATTCATCTTCAAAATAAACAAGCACCATAAAAGGTTTACCTAATTTTCCCCGGACAATTCCAAGTACATAGGGAACAACATCTCCATCAAACCCTTCGTTGTAGTAACTTTGGAGTTCATGTGTAGAATCTGAGATGCCAATGGTAACCAAACGGTTCTAAGCGCCTTGCGATCCAATCGTGCGCACTTAGCAACATCATATTCTGCTGGCATCATCTCAGTTTCAACCAATCGTAAATCAAGATCCTTCTAATTGAGGTAATTTTCTATCTGTATTTTCCACACTCCAAACTTAGATCTATTAAACTTTGTGATCTTCAACTTCACCTAATCGGCCATCGCTCTTCACAACACAAGCCCTGTAACACTTGTTCTGATACCAATTGTTGAGAATAGAGGTATCTAATCTCTTTTCTGCAACAAGAGCGATACGCAGAATATGATAATCAAGAAAACTAAGAAACACAGAATAATAAACAAGACAAGGTTTCCCAGATGAGGAAAGTGGAAAACCCTTACAGATAAAAAACCACACCCCGAACAATCTACTATGATAATCAAATGGGTTACAATGATCTCTCCAAGCTTCTCAAGCTTTAATAGAGTCTCTCAAATTCTAGGTCACTAGAATTAAACTCACGCAGAAGGATCAGTTAACAAATAGCCTAAGTCATTTTTATATACCAGAGGACTAAATACAAGCAGAACGGATCTCAAGGCAAACTCAACGTCTCAGAAGAACTACCAAAGCCAACCTGGCAAAACTCGTTCGAATGAAACACAAAGTCGTTCAAACGAATTTAACGATTAAAGGCTTCAGCCCTAGAATACATATATGTCGTTGGAACAAAATCCAATCTCGTTCGAACGACTTCTTCGGTCTTCAAATCTAAAACGTAAAAACAAACAACTTGTTTGAACAAGCTCCATTCTCGTTCGAACAACTTCGACCTTCTTTGAGTTCATCTTTAGCAACTTGAACAGAAGCAGCTCGAGTCTACAGGCAATGTAACCAGTTCGAACCTTCAGTAACTTAACCAGCTCGAATCTTCAAGTAAGTTAACCAGTCTGAATCTGAATATTGAAAATTTCATTTTCAATCCGACTTCAATCCTTGAACTAAAATAACTCGAACTAAAACGACCTCGAACATAATTTGAGTTCATACCTAAATAGAGGGAGGGTTAATTCTGACTAAATCTCTCTTTAATGAACTTTTCTTTCAAATATCTCTAAGCACTAAAATTTGGTTTTGGAAGAGTTGAAAAAAATAGAAAGTGAACTTTAAATAAAAAATTAAAAATCCCGTACTCTCTTCGAACATAACAAAAGTCTATTCGATCATAAATACATCTACCAAGTTTATTCGAACATAAATCAATTTTATAAAATACTAATAGGCTGGAGTATTTGGGAAAAGAGGTACAAATCCAACATACATGCTTAGTGTCAGTCCAATTGTAGTCGTTCCATGTGTATTCTCTGGCGATAATAACCATGAGAGAGGGCTAACACTCATTCTAGACTTGAAATGAAATCAATACTAAATAATGATGTTTTAATCTCCCCCTTTAGTTCATTTTGTGACAATAATTACGACTATAAAAGAAGAAAAACTCTGGAATTCCTAAACACAAAACAAGATGCATCATATAATTGTTCAAAGAATAAATCATTCATGAGAAAACCAAAAATTTTATGGCTTGCCTGTCATGATCATCTCTCCCTTTTTTGTTACAGATGAACAAAGGGTAAATAATACTCACGAGGAAAAACACGCACGAAGAGTATCTCAAAACTAAGTAAGCATAAGGAGATAACACTCCCCCTAACACAAAGCATGAAAGAAAGCAAATGAATCTAAAATAGCCTATAAAGATCATGAGATTACCCATGTGTTATAAAAAAAATACTAAATGAAATACTTGGTATGTGTGTATATGTGCATTGTCAGAGATATATACCCTGTTTTCAACGTATTACTCAACCGCAGTTAGAGTACTATACTAGAAATTTATTTTGACTGAGGCCTCACCTGGGTGGTCACTTAAAAATCACCAATATTTTACAATCGAATACTCTGTGGAAATATGAATATGAGTATTGGCAAAAAACATCATATTTTATCAAATAAATTGTGCATTGTGAACTAAAAGATCTCATGGACAGAAAATCAATTGTCATTGTTAATGGTGTCAAGTTAACTAATATAGACTCACTATCTCTCATCTTCATAAACTAACTGTGTTGAACTCAAAATCAAACAGGTGTTAAAAAGGATATAATACAGGCAAGGGTAGGCACAAGATGGTGTAGGAATTTTACTCGTATTCTTAAACTAATAGTTATACTTACTCTCCCTCTTTCGTCATTTCGAGTTTAACTCTCGTTACTCTTCCCCTTTATTGAGTACATATATAATAGATTGTGTTTTCCTGCTACTTTATGCTTTGTCCCTCTTTTTTTCTTTTTCCTTTTGAAATATTCTAACAAGAATCTTATAGATAAACTAGCAAAGCATTTAAAATACTTTCTTCTTATATTCATCTTTACAACTAAAACCACATGGTTTCACTCCTTTTATTTTCACCGAAAAGTCCCTGAACAAATGGATCAAATGAGTTGGGTAGAAAATGAATGGCATATTTTGAAAGCACAAAGGGCTGTAAACAGATAAAACTTAGGGTAAGCATAACGAATACCACAAAATGTGTAACAATAAAAATGCATATTATCATATCTTCAATCTCACACAATCAATTTTTCATCTCGAATTAAGTATAGAAAATATTCTATTAGAATAACCTAAATTTGATATCACCATCGACAATTGAGTAATGCAAAAGAAATGGGATCATAAAATAAGATTAGATTTGCTAAAAATAATTAAAGTCATAACACTCAAAGCTTATGATAAAGGTCAGATCCTTTCATAGTATTAGGTATGAAGTCTCTACAGTTATCCTCAAGTAGTTCTAATCACGATGAGTTTTTAGTTTAAACAAGAGGCTCATTGACTATTGTGAGTTATAATTTTACCAAATGATTATTTCATGAATTAAAATAACATAAAAATAGTACTATCCTAGTCTAGCAAGAATATCTGACATTCAAAAGCCCTTAAAATGTAACGAGCAACTAAAACCATAACAAAACCCTATTGTCCTAAAAATAGAGAAAAAAATAACCAAAACAAGGCAAGGTAAAAAATGTACCTACTCAATGGAGCATTCACTAATAGTTTATCTCAGTTTAGATTTATTACCTGTTATATGCAAGAACATCGACTACCCATGTACTACTATGAGGACTTGAAACCATTTAAATCTGTTAATGCAACATTACACCATATCTACGGTAATAAATCATCCTTTTGAACCCAAATAGCCTGAATAACTATCAGTACAACGTTGAATCTTAGCTGAGGTGTCAACTCATCATTATACAATCAAATGGCTCGAATAATCTTTAGAGATTGAGCTTTCCGAGTAAGCATTAAAGATTCCTTGAACATCTCCTTTTTTTCTTAACAAGAAGCCAATCGACCTGTCTAGTATATGAAATAAATCTACAATATGAAGCATAATATCCCCTTCTACCATAAGCATTACGATAAAACACTTTTGGATAATTTGGCTCACTGGCACAAGTATTTAACACTACACTAGGTTTGAATAATACTGTGACTTTAACAAATTTTGTAACCAAAGGGAATCTTTTATTTGATTCAACTTTTCATATCCAAGCCCTCTTTTGTCACTTATAGATTTTCCTATACTTTGCATTATATCAATGTGTATCACTCCATAAAAGAACATTTGAAGTTTATGTTCAGATGGGACTAATACAAGTTTGGCCCTATTAAGTTCATCCAAGGTTAATTTAATCATCTTCTGAGCAGTATAAACTTCCTTTTCTAAATTGTTTACTTAGTCAAAAAGCTCATATTTCTCACAGTCAAGTCTTTTAAGCTGAAGATTTGTATTTTCAGTATTTTCATTCAATTTATGAGGGAGTGAGCTAACTTGTTCTTTCAAGCCTTTGTTAATTTTCCCAAATTTAGTACAACGCTTAATTAACCAAGTACAAAAATTTTTCAAAATTAAAATCATCATGTTCAACATCTTTTACATCGAAGGGGTGCAGATGATTTATAGGACCTCCAAATCTTTTAGAATCTATTAATCTCAAGAACACAAGTTATGATCTACATTCAGGCTATTAAGCCTTCGAGCGTGACTGCTCTGATACCAATTGAAATTTTTTGGTACTTGAGATTAATCGATATCAAATTATTAGATCGAGTTAATTGGGTCAAATAACAGAAAATCAATTTTCTAACAACAAGGACCTAATTTTAGGTTAATCCTAGAAGCAATTATTAATAGCTATAATCAATAAGCACAATAACACATGATATTAACATTGTGGGAAACTTTTCTTAGAAGAAAAACCCACAGGTCGGTGTCGAATCCTTAACATCTAAAGTTTATTATGTATATAGAATTGCAATAATCTAAATCACTTACAGACTCGATAAGAACATCCCGTGGTACTAATCTTCAATCATTATTTTCGCAGTCGATCCTCCGTTCTCGCAACGCCCTTCATTCTCGCAACGCCTCGCTTTGGATTGTGCACCAAACCTTTTCAAGCTCGAATCCCTCAAGCTCAAAAATTAAAAATTAAAATTAGGTTTTTTGTAATTCTAGATCGATCCAACTTGAGAATTAATTCACATTAAATCTCTATTTGAAGAACTCTTCTCTTAAATATTTCATCCCTAAAAATTAGTTTTAGAAGAGTTGAAGAAAATAAAAATATAATTTTTAAATAAAAAATTGAATATGTCGGACTTTACTTGAACATAATAAAAGTCTACTCGAATAGAACATTATTTTCCTCCAAAAACAAAACTCTTTTCAACTTTTATAAAATACTAATGGGCAAGAGTATTTGAGTAAAGAGGTACAAAACTAATGTACATGTTCAATGTCAGTCCAACTGTAGTCATTTCACATGCATTCTCTGAGGGTAAATAACGATAAGATAGTACTGGCACTCATTCTAGACACGAAATGAAACCAATACCAAATATGGATGTTATAATCTTCTCTTTAGTTCATTTCGTGGCAAAATTACGGCTGTAAGGAAAAAAAATTATAACTCAATGGACTTACTTAATCACTTAACATCTATGTTCAAAGCCACTCTTTCATCCCATAGCATCTACTCTGGAATCCCTGAACATTAAATAAGATGTATCATATAATTGTTCAAAAGGTAAAGAATTCATGTGAAAACCAAAACTTACCTGGCTTGCCTGTCATGATCATTTCTCCCCCTTTTTGTCACAAATGAGCAAAGGGTAATTAACATTCATGGGGGCAAATACACAAGATAATGTCTCAGAACTAAGTAAGCATAAGGAGACAACACTCCCCCTAACACAAGGCATGAAAAAAAGTAAATGAATCTAAAATATCCTATAAAGATCAAGGCAGCACCCATGTGCTATAAAAAAATTACTAAATGAATTACTTGGTGTGTGTGTGTTCGTGTATGAGCATGTCTGTGCGAGCGCACATAATCAGAGAGATACCTATTTTTAACGTGTTACTCAATTGCAGTTAGAGCACTATGTTAGAAATCTGTTTTCAATGAGGCCTCACTTGGGTGGTCACTAAAAAATCACTAATATTTTACTAGCAAACACTCTATGGAAATATGAATGAGTATTGGTAGAAAAAAATAATTCATATTTTATCAAATAAATTACGCATTGTGATCTGAAAGATCTCATGGACAGGAAATCAATTATCATTAATAGTGTCAAAAGTTAACTTATATAGACTCACTATCTCTTATTTCTACTAAACTGACTGTGCTGAACTCAAGATTGAACAAATTTTAGATATAAGCAAGGGTTAACACATAATGGAATAGGTGTTTTGTTCACATTCTGAGACTAACAGTTATACTTACTACTACTCTTTCGTCATTTTGAGTTCACCTCTCGTCATTCTTACCTTTTATTGAGTAGAAATATAATAGAATGTTTCTTTTACTATTTTTTGTTTTTTCTTTCTTTTCTTTTTTCCTTCTATTTTTGAAATATTCCAGCAATAATCTTATAAATATACTATAATAGCATTAAGAATACTCTTCTCTTATATTCATCTTTACCACTAAAACCACATGGTTTTCACTCCTTCCTTTATTTTCACTGAAAAGTCTCAGAACAAAAGGATCAAAAGGAGTTGGGCAAAAAATGAATGGCTTATTTTGAAGTACAAAGAGTTGCAAACGTATAAAATTCAGGGTAAGCATAACAAAAGCCAAAAAAGGTGTAACAATAAAAATACATATTATTATATCTTCGGTTTCACACAATCTATTTTTCATCTCAAATCAAGTATAGAAAATGTTCTATTAGAATAATTTTAATTTGATGTTACCGTCGACAATTGAGCAATGCAAAAAAAATTGAACATAAAATAAGATGAAATTTTCTATAAATAATTAATGTCATAATACTCGAAACTTATAATAAATGGCAGATCCTCTCATAGCGTTAGGTACAAATTCTCTACAGTTATCCTCAAGTAGTTCTAATCACGATGAGCTTTTACTTTAAATAAGGAGGTCACTGATTATTATGAATTGTGATTTTACCAAATAATTATTCCATGAATTAAAATAACAAAAAAGCATTATCCTAGCTTAGCAAGAATATCTGACATTCAAAAGCTCCTAAAATACAACGAACAACTAAAACCAAAGCAATACTTTACTATCCTAAAAATAGAGAAATAAAAATAACCAAAACGAGACATGGTAAGAAATTTATATAATCAATGGAGCATACACCAATAACTTGCCTCAGTTTAGATTCATTAGATGTCCTATGACGAGAACATCCACTACCCATGTACCACTGTGAGGACTTGAAGCCATTTAAATTTGTGAATGCAACATTGCACCTTATCTGCGATACCAAATTATCCTTTCGAACCCAAATAGCCCGAATAGCTGTCAGTGGAGCATTGTATCTTAGCTTAGGTGTCAACTCATCCTTATGTACCCAAATTGCTCGAATAATCTTTGGAGATTGATCTTTTTGGATAAGCATTGAAGATTTCTTGAACATCTTTTTCTTTTCCTTGATAAAGAACCAATCAACCTATCTAGAGACAATGGAACATCTGTTATGGCACTGTCCAATGTCTATTCAGATCTGGGAATGGATGGAATCCCTATTCCACATTCAAGCTGGCTTCATAAATCTTAAGACCTCTTTGGAATCTTGTAATCAGCTGAACTCTTACATCTCGAATATCTGGAAAGTTGCGGTTCTTAATCTTATCTACCTTTATTGGTGTACTAGAAATGATTTTATTTTCGAGGGGATTACTCTCAGCTTAAATAATATTAAAAGAAAGATTTTTGCTACTACTAAAGATGTTACTGGCCTCTCTTGAAACAGTATGGATAACACCTGCCTTGAGCTCTCAATTGTTGCAGCTTTGGGAGTTCCTACAAAAGCCAGACCCCTGCCTAGAGTTTAGAGCTGTACTTGGGCTTTGACCTAGTTTAAGGAAGTTAAAATTAATTGTGGGGCTACTACTATTGTCTCTCTTGGCAAAGCTGGATTTGGAGCAGTGGCAAGAAACTACAGTGGGGATGTCCTTGGTGTCCTCACAAAATAGATTAGCACTGCAACTCTCGTTTTCTCTGAATGTGAAGCAATTATTGGAGCTTTGCTTTGGACAGTTCAAAATAATTGGATTAATCTCTGGATTGAATTAGATTCTCAAATAGCTATTACAAATTTTGCAAAGAACCAAGTTCTTTGGCCACAAAGAGAAAGATGGAATAGAATAAAGATTTCATTTGAGAATCTCATATTTTCCCACTTCTGGAAAGTGGTAAACTTTTCAGCCTCTCAAGCCTCCAAGAGGGGGCTTTATCTCCCAAATGACAATATGGAAAGCTTCCAAGGCAAACCAAATTTCTTAACAAAAGTGGAAGAACCTAATGTATGCTGCTTTAGATTCTCTTAACTATTTTTTAGGTTTCTTTGGGCTAGGCCTTGCCACCCTACAATTGTAACTCTTCCTCAATTTAATCTTACTTTTTGTAAGAAAAATAAATATATCAACCTATCTAGTATTTGAAACAAATCTACAAAATGAAGCATACCCTTCTACCACAAGCATGACAATTTATTACTTTTGGTAGTATGGCTTACTAGAACAAGTATTCGATACTATAGTACTCTTGGGCAATACTGTAGCTTTAACAAATTTTGTAACCAAAGGGAATCTTTTAATTGAATCAACCATTTCATATCGAAGCCCCATTTTGCCACTTTTCAATTTCCCCATACAAAACATTTTATCAATGTTTATCGCTCCATAACAGAAAATTTGAAGTTTCTATTCAGGTGGGACTAGATCAAGCATGGCCCTATCAAGTTCATCCATGGCTAATTTAATCATCTCTGAGTAGTATAAACTTCCTTATCTAAGTTGTTTACTTTGTCAAAAAGGTTATTTTTTTACAGTCAAGTCTTTTAAGCTGAAGGTTTGTATTCTCAATATTTTCTATCAATTTATGAGTGAGTGTGTTAACTTGTTCTTTCAAGCCTATGTTAATCATCTCAAAATTAGCGCACCTCTTAATTAACCAAGTACAAAAATCTTCAAAATTAAAATTATCATGTTCGACATCTTTTCCATCAAAGAGGTGCGGACAATTTATAGGACCTCTAAATCTTTCAGAATCCATAAATCTCAAATACACAAGTTAGGATTCACATTCAGGCTTTTAAGCCTTCGAACGTGATAACTCTGATACCCATTAAAGAAATTGGTACTTGAGATTTATCGATATCGAATTATTAGCTCAAGTTAATTTGATCCAATAACCTAGAATCAATTTTCTAACAACTATGACCTAATTTTAGTTTAATCTTATAATCAATTATCAATAGTTATAAACAATAAGCACAATAACACACGATATTAACCCTGTGGGAAACCTTTTTGAGGAGAAAAACCCATAGGTCGTTATCGAATCATTGACAACTAAAATCTACTATTTATAAAGAATTACAAGTGTCACCCCCCAAAATCCAATAATCGGTAGCTGGACCAATTACAGTCATTCGGGATGTGCAGGTCGGGAATCTAACCGATTTTCCCCTAAAAACAACCGAGTCATTGACAAGTTAAGGCTCAGTCATTGACAATAGAAATATCATCAGAGTAAAAGAATAATGCGGAAGCAAAAGATACATATATATCAACGAAAAATGAAAATACAACGTCTTGAATACTATACAGCGTCAAGAGCTGAGATCATACAAGAAGGTACTAAAATTGGAACAGGAACAACAGCCGCAACACCTAAAAATAACGGCGGGAACTCTCAGTCAAACTGCACTACTCAGCCTCTGAAAGGGGGGAAAATATGATAGTGAGCAAAACCACAGCTCGTTAATGCCAACAAGGCTAAATAACAAACTAATATAACAGGTACAGAGAAAGAGGAGAGATGAATGAGATAAAGAGTGTTCTAAAGTACATAAATCTATAAGTGCCGAAATAGAGTGATTAATATAAATGCATAATAGAGTAAAGGAGGAATAAGAAAAGGATTAGGAGATATGAGGAATAGTGATATGTAGAATATGATGCGGTAATGATGATATGCTAATAATGAGATGTAACGTGATGAACTAGGATAATCTCATAATTATCCCAAATGCAGAGTAATATGATATGCTGACTTAGGGACCTAAAGTGAATGTTTATGATAGTATGAAATCAAGACTAGACCCTATAAATCAATATAGTGGGTTTATCAACCGTTAATGCATAATAACCTTAAAGAGGTCTCAGTTGGATACAATGGGTACGATTAGTAGCAAGCTCGACCATGGTTGGGATTTATCACTTGATCAGAGTGTTCCGGGTTTTGTAACCCACAGAGCCAACGTCCAAACTTTATTTCACATTCCAAGGGATTTCAACCTCACAGAGGACTAAGATGGGTACCAAAGGAAAACAATCTCATACCATCCCACACTCACAGATGGGTGAATAGGTATGATAGTACCTGTCCCAAACTCACCCACTTATTTTAACCCGATGTAGGAATCCCAGATCCTAACGAGGGTCAACCGTGTGGAGCTTTGTTATGTATCCTGGCCCTGTTAAGTTAAAATAATATAAAAACCCACACTGCAAACAGATCCCAAGGATCAAAATAACACAGTTGCCAAACCTGACCAACACACATAGGATAACCACCTGCCTCAGATGATGGTAAACAATCCTAGCACAGATGTAAATAGTGACTAATATACCCAGTCACAACATCCAACAATCATCAGTTTCCACAAGACTGGAACACAGAAGTCAAGGACTACCCACGAGAATACCCCACAAAAGCGCAACTTCCTAAAAGACAAAAAGGGAAACACACCCTACATGCCTAACCATAGAAATCAACAATGTTGAATCACAACTACGACAGATGAAACAAAAAGGTTTTAAACCAATCGCAAACATCTCAATGCCAATGCATAACTCTAACTAACGCAAGTTAAACTAGTATAGGAATTTAGCAGTGAAGGGGCAATCGCTTGATAAACGGGCTCGAATTCCGCAGGATAAACTCAGAACTCCATCAAATCGCAATCCAACAAACGACAGGACAACCTGAGGCAACAATCAACCCAACACCACTGCCCAACACCTGTAACAACACAACTCCGCAATCACCACCCAAAAACCCAACACAAAACCTAACATCGAATAAAAAATCAAAACCCTAGAATTCAAAATCACAAACACAGAGAGGAAAAGAAAATACTCACCGAAGGAAATTTGGCGAGGAATCAACCCAAGAACAACACCAATCACCAAGGAGAGTAAGGATTAAGTGAGGAGACGGTTAGAGGAGAAAGAGAGAGAAATGAGATAGAGGAAGGAATGAAATGAAAAAGAAAAGCAAAAGGGAGAAAACAACTGCCTGACTCGTTCGAACATAAAGGAAGTCGTTCGAACGAAGAGGATATGAAGACAAAAGTTCCAAGGAAGTACCAAGGTCGTTCGAACGAGGAAATCAAGTCGTTCGAACAAAAGATGCCAACTCGTTCGAACGAAACAAGAAGTCATTTGAACAAACCACTCCCAAAGGAAAAAATTCCAGGGGACATGCCAACTCGTCCGATAGGTCGTTCGAACTAGAATAGGGTCGTGCGAATGGATACAGAAGTCGTGCGAATGGATACAAAAATAGTTCGATCGACTAGAAGATCTTGGGCCAAGTTCCAGGTGATGCGTCGACTCGTTCGAACGATTACTGGAAAATCCTAAATCTCCCAAATCCACATGAACACCCAAACATAGAAATAACCCGCACTGAAAACACTACAACAACACAATAACAACAACAACAACGTCGACCACAACAACAGCACACCGCCAACCCAACCACGGGCACCCAGCAACTCTCATCTACCTCACCAAACAACCACCGAAACCCATAAAAGAAAAAAGAACAGCTCCAAGACCTGATAAGAGAAAAAGAAATGCAATGCAAGATGTATGGATGACAATAATATTTAATAACCAAATAAAATAAAATAAAATAAAAAATCTGGGACACTACATTCTACCCTCCTTAAAGAAAATTTTGCCCCGAAATTCCTCAACCCAAAATCTACATACCTCCACCCGAGAACAAATACGGATAACGGCCTCTCATGTCCGCCTCTAACTCCCAAGAAGCCTCACTAGGATCATGGTGAGTCCAGTGCACCTTCACAAAAGGGATAACCTTGCTGCGAAGAATCTTCTCTTCTCGATCCAAAATACACACCGGATGCTCTATATACGAGGCATCTTCTTGAACATCTAGGTGCTCCCAATCAATCACATGAGTTGGATCCCGCTCATACTTCCCCAGCATAGAAACATAAAATACGCTGTGAACTCGATCCAACAGTGGCGGTAAAGCCAAACGGTAGGCTAACTCTCCAACTCTGGCCAGAATCTCGAACGGGTCAATAAATCTCGAAGCTAACTTCCCTTTCTTACTTAAACGCATCACGCCCTTCATCGGAGAAACCTTCAGCAAAATGTGATCACCGATCTGAAACTCTAAAGGTCTCCTGCGAATATCTACATAACTCTTCTAGCGGCTCTTCACTGTACGTAACCGATCTCAGATAATATTAACTGCTTCCGCAGCCTCACGAACTAAGTCTGGCACCAGTAAACTCTGTTCACCAACCTCTGCCCAACTCAGCAGTGATCTCCAAGGTCTACCATACAAAGCCTCGTAAGGTACCATCCTAATGCTCGATTGGAAACTGTTGTTATATGCAAGCTCAACCCAAGGTAAGTGCTCATTCGAACTACCCTTAAAGTCCAAAACACAAGCCCGAAGCATATCTACAAGGATCTGTTCACTCTTTCCGTCTGACCATCGGTCTGTGGGTGGAACGTTGTACAGAAATCCAATCTAGTATCCATAGCTCGCTGAAAACTCTTCTAGAAATTGTCGGTCCGGCACTATAGTCACTAGAACCCCATGTAACCGTACAATCTCCTTCACATATAATCTGCTCAACTCGTCAACCGTCAGAGTCTTGGGAACCGGAATAAAATGTGCCAATTTGGTCAACCGGTCTACAATCACCCAAATAGAATCGTGGTTCTTCTTCGTCCACGGTAAACCCTAAATGAAATACATCGTCACGTGCTCCCATTTCCACTCTAGAATAGGCAAAGGTTTAAGCTGCCCTGCCAGTTTCTGATGCCTGACTTTCACATGCTGATAAGTAAGACACTTGGAAATAAACTCCGCTATCTCTCGCTTCATGTTGTCCCACCAGTATTGCCTCTTCAAGTCCTGATACATCGCCGTACTGCCTGGGTGAATAGTATCTCTCGAACCGTGAGCCTCTCTTAAAATCTAACGTTTCAATACCTCTTAATCTGGCTTGCATAATCTGCCCCGGTATCTGACACTGCCATCTGAACTCACCGTCCAATCGGGTCTGCTATCGTCTGAAGCCCAAGACTGTAATCTAGCATCCTACTGCTGAGCCTCTAAAATCCATGAAATCAATGAAGGCTGAACTCTTAAATTTGCAATAAAACTACCTGTACCCTGTGAACACAAACTCAACCCAGAATCTGCCACATCGTGAAGCATCAACCACTCTCGAATCATCAGACGTGAAAGAAATCCCCTAGGCAAACGGCTCAAGGAATCAGCTACCACATTCGCCTTCCCTGGGTGATACTGCAAGTCAACATCATAATCCCTCAAGAATTCCATTCACTGGCACTGTCTCATATTCAGCTCTTTCTGTGAGAAAAGGTACCTAAAACTCTTGTGATAGGAAAAGAGCTCGAACCTTTCCCCGTAAAGATAATGATGCCAAATCTTCAACACAAATACCACAGCAGCCAACTCAAGGTTAGGAGTAGGATAATTTCTCTCGTGCACCTTAAGTTGTTTCGAAGCATAAGCCACCACCTTTCCCTCCAGCATCAGAATACAACCCAGCTCACTGAGCGAAGCGTCGCTGTAAACCATATACCTCTGCCCACTGGAAGGAATAATAAGAACAGGTACTATAGTCAATCTCTTCTTCAATTCTGCGAAAGCTAAATCACACTTGTCATCCCAAACGAATTGAATGTCCCTCTGTGTCAAGCGAGTCAAAGGAGCTGCGTTCCGCGAAAAGCCCTCGATGAATCTGCGGTAATAACTGACCAATCCCAAAAAGCTACGAATCTCTATAACGTAGTCGGTTGCTCCCAATCTTTAACTGCCTCAACCTTCGAAGGATCAACCGCAATTCCATCCTTGGACACCACGTGCCCTAGGAATTTCACCTCTTTCTGCCAAAAATTACACTTCTCGAACTTTGCATTTTACTCATTTTCCCTCAAAGTCTGTAATGCAACTCTCAAGTGTTCTTCGTGTTCGGCCTTGGTCTTCGAATAAATCAAAATGTCGTCCACGAACACAATATCAAACCGATCAAGAAAAGGTCAGAAAACACGGTTCATCAAATCCATAAAGGCTGCGGGCGCATTTGTCAAACCAAACGGCATAACCTGAAACTCATAATGTCCATAACACGTCCTGAATGTTGTCTTAGAAATATCCTCCTTGATTCTCAGCTGATGGTAACCAGATTTGTGATCAATCTTCGAAAAAATCTGTGCTCCCCAAAGCTGGTCGAACAAGTCCTCGACCCTAGGTAAAGGATATTTATTCTTAATCATGACTCTAATCAACTCGCGATAATCGATACAAAGGCACATAGACCCATTCTTCTTCTTTGCAAACAATACCGGAGCTCCCCACGGTGATGTACTAGGTCGGATAAACTTCTGATCTATAACTCAGAAATCTGATCATACAACTCTTTCAGCTTAACAGGTACCATATGATATGGAGCCATCGAAATCGGAGCCGTACCAAATAAAAGATCTATACTGAAATCAATCTCTTTCATCAATGGTAAGCCAGGAATATTCTGAAAAACATCGGAAAAGTTGCAAACCATCGGAATTGAACTAACATCGACACCAGAAGATTCTAACTCTAAGAATGCCAATAAACCATCACGTGACCGCGCTGGTTCTGAACTAACAAACACAAACTGCTTCTCACCAGGAATACTGAAGGCAGTTATCCTCACAAAACAGTCCAAGGTAACTCGATGCGTCGACAACCAATCCATACCCAGGATAACGTCAAACTCCTGCATCGGTAGTACTAGCAAGTCTACCGAAAGAACACGACCACACACAACTATCGGGCAATCTCTACAAATACAGGAAATAGAAATCAAAGAATCGAGAGGAGTACCCACAGAAAGCTCATCGTGCAACAAGGAAGACTCAAAACCAATAATACAAAGGAATGCATATGATATGAATGAATGCGATGCACCGGAATTGAAAAAAACACGAGCGGGGGAATAAGAAATATGAAGCGTACCTTCCACTACAGGTCGAGCGGCATGAGCACCTCGCCTCCCAACTGCGTACATCCTGTTGTGCCCATGGCCCAGACCTTGGCCCTGCTGGTGACTTGGCTACTGCTGTCTCTGTCCACCCTGAGGACCTGGAACAATCAACCTACTCTGAGGGCCCTGAAATTGTCGCTGCTGAATCTGTTGAAACTGTTGTGTCTACTGCGGTCTCGGCTGGTGACCATTAGGACCCTGAAACTGTCGCAATAACCGTGGACCCCTGACTGGCCTAGGACTAAACCTCTTAGAGTGGCCTTTCTCCCTGCAGTTCCAAAACTCCTCAAAAGTAAACCGTGGTCCCATAACTCTAGCTGGCGTACCCTCGGCAATACTAAACTTCTGTCTCTTCGCACCCAAGTTCTCATACTGACTCTGGATTTCCTTGCCCTTATCGGCCCTCTGATCCTGTCTCGCTGGCTCCTCAAGTCCTTCGACTTGCGCTCCTCAATATAATTTTGCTATATCGCCAAGGCTTTGGACAAAACCTCTTTATACAAACTAGGCCCCGAAGAAATCAAAAACTTCTGATAATACGGACGAAGACCCTTTAGAAACTTCATCATACGCTTCTCTTCGTCCTGGATAATAAACGGAACGTGCCGAGAGAGTTCATTGAATCGCTGATCATATTGAGATATACTCATATCACCCTGCTCAAGCATATAGAACTCTGAGATGCAAGAGTCTCTGTAACTCTGTGGGAAATACAGCTCAAGGAATCGATCCTGAAAGGAAGCCCAAAGTATATAACTTTCCGCAATCGTTCTCTTGGCGGTATCCCACCAGTGATTTCCCTCACCCTGCACCAGATAGGTTGCAAGTGTCACCCTCTGATTCTCAGGACACTTCATAGCATTCAAAGTCTTCTCTATAGACTTGAACCATGTCTCAGCCTCAGACGGAACTAATGTGCCAAAAAAACTTGGGTGCTTGTATTTCTGAAGCTGCTCCAAATACTTGTACTCTCTGACCGCTGGGCTCCTGCCTACTAAAAATGAGCTGTGAAACTCTCCACAAACTATCTTATCTCTACTGAAATACTGGGAACAGCGGGGGTAGGTAAAACAATAGGCTACTCTGGAACTACTGGAGCTGGAAGCATACCTTGTTCAATCGGGACAGACCCCAAACTCTTCTGACTGAGCACCGGCTCGTCAGCAGGTGCACCACTACAAAAACCTTTGCGGCCACGGCCAACTGCACGGCTTCTGCCTCTGCCACCTCTAGCCATCTACGCAACAGAAGGCATACCTCAGGAAAGGAGGAAAGATGATAAAATATGAAAAACCGAAAGGAATCGATCATAACTCTATCTAGAAGAAATTATTCGTCATATGTTTGGTAAACCAGAGATAGGGATTAACCTACAGCTCTGATACCAAGTCTATCACGCACTAAAATCTAATAATCGGTAGCTAGACCAATTGCAGTCATTCGGGATGTGCAGGTCGAGGAATCCAACCGATTCGCCCCCGCAAACAACCGAGCCATAGACAAGTTCAGGCTCAGTCATTGACAATAGCAATATCATCAGAGTAAAAGAATAAAGCAGAAGCAAAAGATATATATACATCAACTAAAAACATAAATACAACGTCTAGAATACTATACAACGTCAAGAGCTGAGATCATACAAGAGGGTACTAAAATTGGAACAGGAACTACAGCCGCAACACCAGGAACTAACAGCGGGAACTCTCAGCCAAACTGCATAACTCAGCCTCTAAAAGGGGGGAAAATATGAGAGTGAGCAAAACCACAGCTCACTAATGCCCAACAAGGCTAAATAATAAACTAATATAACAGGTACAGAGAAAGAGAAGAGATTAATGAGATAAAGAATGTTCTAAAGTACAGAAATCAATAAGTGCCAAAATAGAGTGATAAATATAAATGCATAATAGAATGAAGGAGGAATAAGAAAAGGATTAGGAGATATGAGGAATAGTAATATACAGAATATGTTACGGTAATGATGATATGCTAATAATAAGATGTGACGTGATGAACTAAGATAATTCCATAATTATCCTAAATGCTGAGTAATATGATATGCTGACTTAGGGACCTAAAATAAATGTTTATGATAGTATGAAATCAAGAATAGACCCTATAAATTAATATAGTGGCCTGATCAACCGCTAATAAATAATAACCTTAAAGAGGTCTCAGTTGGATACAATGGGTACGATTAGTAGCAAGCTCGACCATGGTTGGGATTTATCACTTGATCAGAGTGTTCCGGGTTTTGTAACCCACAGAGCCAACGTCCAAACTTTATTTCACATTCCAAGGGATTTCAACCTCACAGAGGACTAAGATGGGTACCAAAGGAAAACAATCTCATACCATCCCACACTCACAGATGGGTGAATAGGTATGATAGTACCTGTCCCAAACTCACCCACTTATTTTAACCCGATGTAGGAATCCCAGATCCTAACGAGGGTCAACCGTGTGGAGCTTTGTTATGTATCCTAGCCCTGTTAAGTTAAAATAATATAAAAACCCACACTGCAAACAGATCCCAAGGATCAAAATAACACAGTTGCCAAACCTGACCAACACACATAGGATAACCACCTGCCTCAGATGATGGTAAACAATCCTAGCACAGATGTAAACACCACCTCAAAAATTGCCACAACCACCCAACACCTGCAACAACACAACTCCGCAATCCCCACCCAAAAACCCAACACAAAACCTAACTTCAAATCCAAAATCAAATCCCTAAAATTCGAAATCACAAACGTGGGGAGGAAAAGGAAATACTCACCGAATGAAATTTGGCAAGGAATCAACCCAAGAATAACAACAATCACCAAGGAGAGTAAGGATTAAGTGAGGAGAGGGTTAGAGGAGAAAGAGAGAGAAATGCGAGAGAGGAAGGAATGAAATGAAAATGAAAACCAAAAGGGAAAAAACAACTGCCAAATTCGTTCGAACGAAAAGGAACTCACTCGAACGATGAGGATATGATGACAAAAGTTCCAAGGAAGTACCAAGGTCGTTCGAACGAAGAAATCAAGTCGTTCGAACAAAAGATGCCAACTCGTTCAAACGAAACAAGAAGTCATTCGAACAAACCACTCCCAAAGACAAAAGTTCTAGGAGACATGCCAACTCGCCCGATAAGTCGCTTGAACGAGAATAAGGTCGTCCGAATGGATACAGATGTCACGCATCAAAATCCAGTAATCAGTAGCTTGACCAATTATTAGATCCGAAGTTGTGCAAGTCAGAGAATCCACAGATTTGCCCCACGAACAACCGAGCCATAGACAAAATCTGGCTCAGTCATTCACAATAGTATCACAACAGAGCAATAAGGAAAACAGAAACAGCGGAAGACTAAGATAACAGAATCTAGGCAACTTAGCAAATATTTTGGGTAAAAATAACTTAATATATACATTCTATGAAAAAAATATATATATATTCTAATTTATATAGTTTGATCGTAAAAATAAATAGTTTATAGATGCATATCAACATAAGGGAAAGTGGAACATGATGCCCCTCTCCCTAAATGAATAACGTCAAAATCTGATGTGTACCACATCCTCAGTCTGATAAGGCATCTGCTATGAGCTCAGGTCCGCAACACAAGAGATGAAAATAATTGGTTAAAACGATACATTCAATAAATAATGGAAACCAATTCAAACGATCAAATCCAATAGCCTAATCGATCTAGACTCGATTAGGAGCGGATACCCAAAACTCGTAAGAAAAATGTTAAAATAGGATGCACGTCAAAACTACTACGATGGCAAATACAGCGTCGCCCAAATAGCGTAAAATCGCAAATCTGAAGTTGAAACCCAACCCCAAAACAAAGAGGGAAACCACTACCACTAGAAGTCAATCAATCATTATTCTAAGGATTCAAGATAAACATCTTGAGTCCTCTAAATCTACAGCAAAAGCCTACATACTAGACCTATGATAGAAGCCTGCACGTAGAAAGTCTCAAGAGATTAACTCTACAACCAAACATGCGCTAAAAACACAGGACACCAAAAAATCATCCTAACTCGTCCTAAAGAATAACTCAACCTATGAGTGCTAGACACCGAGATAGGAGTTAACCTAGAGCTCTGATACCATGTCTATCACTCCCCAAAATCCAGTAATCAGTAGCTTGACCAATTACTATATCCGAAGCTGTGCAAGTCGGGGAATCCACAGATTCGCCCCACAAACAACCGAGCCACAGACAAAATTTGGCCCAGTCATTCACAATAGTATCACAACAGAGCAATAAGGAAAACAGAAATAACGAAAGACTATGATAACATAATATAAACGTAAGATTCTACAAACCTCTACGCAGCAAGCCCAACTGCAATAACAAGAGATTGAGCTTCCAGCTCAGCTCCCCAAAGATCACCTCAGCAGCAACTAAAACCTGAAACAACCTGCAACTGAAAGGGGAATGCCAGAGTGAGCAAACAACGAGCTCACTAACTCCCAAGAATAGCTAAACGATTATACTAACCAATAAGATGGATATAAATATTAATAATAATAGGATATGATGATATCTAACGATAAACAATATATATGTATCAATATATATAAGATGACTAATAGGTATACGTATATATACTAACTCTAATAAATCTATCTATATATATATAAACCTCGTGCAAAGGAGTGTTAAATCTACACTCCAGTCACAAGGACCACTAACTATACTCTAATCACTACCGTGGCTCTCAGCGCCACGCGCAACTAATCTATCTCAGAGATACAATCACACACATGGGTAAACAACCCTCAGCCAACTACAAACCAATCGGGTGATCCAAACCCCAACCAACACAATCCCGAAGCTACCACAAGCTGAATGAGATCTCCCACAACCAAATACCAGCCTAAAGCTCACAGCAACCAACCAGACTAATCAACCTAATAATTTAATCAGATACAGAAGAGGGGGGAATAGATGCAGAGAGGAGAGGAGTACGCCAAAGGAAGAGAAGTCTAATTATACTGCAATCAATTTGGAAAAGAGAAATCTAATAAGCGGAGAAGAATATGATGAACTAGGATAATCCCATAATTATCCCAATGCAATGATATGTTATGATGATGCTATGATGGAAAGACATAAGCTTATGATTATCCCAAGTACAGAAGATTCTATATTAAACATAATGCAGAAAAGGTTAAGGATTTCTATTAGAAGAGCATACAAATTAAGGAAGTACGCAGAGATGCAATGATATGCTTGATGATGATGATGATGATGCAGAAAGATTTATGATGAAGTGGGATAGTCCCATACCTATCCCAATGCAATGATTTAGCGATGTCAACCCAAAGGGCTAGCCCCCAAGACTAAAGTGGGCTGACAACTCCTGAATAAGGATTTACCTTATTGGATGTTGTTGGATACAAGGGTACGATGTACTGCACTAGCTCGACCAGACTAAAAGATAATAACATAGGTATTTTAACCTCGCTTGAGGAGTCTGGGCACCAGGAACTAGCATCTAACCATAACTTCACTCGTAGGAGAAGACTGGGCACCAGGAAATAGTATCCAACCATATCTCTCTTCGTAGGACGAGACTGGGTACCAGGAAAAACTAATCCAACCATATCTTTACCTCTAAAACTTTAACCCGATCCAGGGATCTATCAACCTATCGAGGGCCAGCTGATGCGGAGTTGTTTATGTATCCAATCGCAGTAAGATAATGAGATAATATATTATCAATGGATGTGAGCATGATCCTAGAGACTGAAACACAACTGTTATTAACACAGTCAGCACACAATAGGATAACCACCTGCCTGAGAGCGTGGCAACCAAAACTAACACAAATGCCCTCCTGTGACTCAGTTGCACCATCTAAACCTAGATAAAATAACAACTTAACCGTCATGACATCTAAACGACATCAGTCTCTAAGATTCATTACAACAAATGATTACCATCAAGTACAACAGTACTCTAGATGTCAACACAGAATAGTACTCATGGGGAAACCTACAATAGTCCAACAAGTAATCAACAATCCCCAATAACAGAACTGCCTCACAATCCTCCTAATCATGTACATAAGTCTCGAGCATGGATGTACAGGAACCGAATTCAACAAGAGATTTCAGTCGCATTTCAACATCTCGGGTGACGTACAACTTCATAAACCACCTGGCTCAGCCGCGGATCTCACTGAGCCATGTTGTCTCACTGCCTCCTAGATGACAGAAGAGAACACAGTCCTAACAGCCTCATCCCAGGGAATGAAGGCTTACGAGTAAGCTTTAATAGCTCTAAGAATCATGAGGACAATAAGTGTCGCAACACGACAAACAAACAATCCTAAGGCAAACTATCGGAAGTACAACATCCACAACCAACCACCACGGACAAGCCGTCTGCTCACTATCAGCGACTAATAGTCCAGGAGATACCACACTCCCACATGGAATCCAACATTCCAAACAACCACCAATCACAATGACAGTGCTCAAGGACCAGGCCTCGAGAACACAGAGTAAACCTAGACTAGTCCTAAGTCTAATCAAAATAATAGCAGGCAAGAGGACGAGCTCCGAATCGAAGACCATGTCTTACTGAAGCTATGTCGCTCTAAGACTACCCTGGAACCAAATCTAGCAACCCAAACTAACCAAGGTGTTATACTATAGGGTGAGAACTATAGTCTCTGAACTACACTATCTCAAAGAAATGGCGGCTAACCACATACCGACCATAAGTCTCTACTATTTGCCAAACCTAGTTACTAATACCCTAAAACAATCTGGGCACCCTAATAACTAACCAACAATACCACACTCTATATATTATATATATTAATATAAATTTAGCGACGCTGAGGCGTCGCAACATACTGAAAAATGCCTTTGTTTTCAACCTCAGCGAAAAAAGGATCCGTAATAACCACCCTCAATGAAATCGGTCTAAGAGGAATCTCAAGAGTCATCGTCACATCGACGACAACAGAGAATAACCTCATCTGACCAAACATAACCTACGGGTTCTATCTAGTACTAAACTCACATTAATGCAGGTTTTACTTGCATGTCAAACCCTTAACGACTCTCGTCTAAGGTATGCTAAACGGATAACCAGTAAATTGACAAGCAATTAACCCACATGCTAACTTAGTCACAGATATAATATATATTATACTAGGCATGCATTCCTATAACTCACAAATCAGGATAATAATCTACTTATTCTAGAAGATAAAACTCGGCTGACGATATGCTCAGAACGACAATCTCGACGAAACTGTCCAAACAGCACACCAACGGAAATGTGCCCCGCGAATAGACTTCCGAAACTTCAAATCAATCACGGAAAGGACTAGGAACACCACAACATCAACCACTATAAAGTACCGGATCCCAATCGCAACTCCAACAAAGGATACCCACCCGAAACTGCGTTTCAGATCCGCACCACAACTGAATCAGCAACTGCACCTCACTCCCCATCACACTAAACCCCAATCACCACCACCGAAGAGCTGTAAGGAAAACCCAATAATCAACATCACAATAACCAACTCAAATTCACCACTCTCAGAGCTCCAAAAGGATGGAAAATCAGCTAGCCAAATTAGATTATCAGGGGGGGGAAACAGTTCATAAAATGAGGAAAACAGTTTACCAAAGGGGGAAAAACAGTTAGGTTATAGGAACTGATTTCAGAACTTCTTAACACAATAACGACCTCCATAATCGCTCCTCTAAACCAAAATTGATCTCCCCAAGGTCTAATGTAAAGAACCAACATCAATGAACATTACTTGTTATAAATTAACCACCATCTATAGACCGACAAAGTTCTGAACATACCAAGTACTTCTCCCAAATAATAATATGCGAGTGATGAAATACAGATCAATTCGATGCGTCGCTAATGTCACATATCACCAGAACAAGGCACCTTGCCAATTAAAATCCTTTAATCTAGATGAGCAGCAAAATAACCCAGGCAGAAATCAAAGCTTATACAATATGAAATCTGAAATTAGGAAAGGATAAGCAAACACCTTAAATGTGAAAACCATCAAGCATGAATCATTCTCATCTTATAGAAGTTAGCCACCGGCTACTAACAGTAGGAAATCCCATCTTCTCTTGTCACATGCCATGCCATGAAATCAAACCAAAGCACAATTAATCATTAAGAAACGGCCACCTCAAGATCAAAGATAAACTCAGAATTACATGGTAGCCCAAGATCTGCCTTTACCCATGGATATAAATCACACAATTTCTCTTCATCTGCCTTAGTATTTGCAGCCTCTCTCTACTCTGAAACAGCAACAACAACGTCGGCAGCAACCGAAACAGAACAGCCACAATGGCAGCAGCAACTGAACCTCAGCAGTTATCTCTTCTCCCTCTCTCTAGTACATCAACAACAATAGTGAATACATGTTTGAGTCTTAAGGAGTTCTGGATTTAAGATGGGTGCTTTTAATAGCTAGAAGGAAAAGAAGAGATGAAGTTGTTCTCGCCTCCAAAACTGCTGCCGTATCTACCCCTTTCTCTCCTTCACCAACTTCACAATTTGGGCTCCCAAAACCCTCCTCTCTCTTGGACTCTCTCTACCAAACCAAATTCTTTTAAGGCAGAGATTCTATACTACTGCAGCATCATAAAGCTAAAACAGATGTGTCACTAACCAAAAGAATGGTACTACGCTACAACGAAGCCTACCTCCTACGGGTAAAACGGTGCTCTAATGTTCACATTGATAGTAAGCCTAAATACCAAACTAATAGTTACAGCATAAAATAATGAAACACAATAGGTGATGATAACAATAATATGTGGATGCTTAATGTATAGTAATGTATGTATAATAATAATAATTAATAATAAATAAATAAAAATTCGGGACATTACAACAGAAGTCATGCGAATGGACACAAAAGTCGTTCGAACGACTAAGAGATCTTGGGCCAAGTTCCAGGAGATGCGTCGACTCCTTCGAACTACTATGAATCTCGTTCGAACGACTACTGGAAAATCTCAATTCTTCCAAATCCACATGAACACCCAAATACATAAATAACTCACACTTAAAGCACCACAACAACACAATAACAACAACCATAACGACGACCACAACAACAACACACTGCCAACCCAACCACGGGCACCCAACACCTCCCACCTACCTCACCAAACAACCACCGAAACCCAGAAAAGAAGAAAAGAAAGCTCCAAGACCTGATAAGAGAAAATGAAATGCAATGCAAAATGTATGAATTGAACATGGATGTGTGAGGTATGATGTATGGATGACAATAATATTTAATAACCAAATAAAATAAAACAAAATAAAATAAAATAAATAAATAAAAATTTGGGACACTACAACAAGAATCTAAATCACTTACTAACTCAATAAACAGATTTCGTGGTTATCGATCTTCAATCATTATTCTCGCAACACCTCGCTTTGGATTACGCATTAAAGCATTTTAATGAAAAAGTAATTATGACAATTTTAATATACCCGAATTTGTATATTAGTCGTCCATTATATTTAATTTTGAGTACTTATGCGTGTTTGTTTAATTGTAGCTTTTTCAGATGGATATTTGAAACCGAGAACTTAAATTTAGATAAAAGTATCTCAAACAGTTCTTTAGCAAGGGATATCAAAGAGACAAGAAATATTTGCACAAATATATTTAAAGTATAATATAATATAAATGGAGATCACATTCAAGATCCAAGAATTATGTTGAAGAGATATTCTACAACAAAGATATTTTCACGAATTTACATAGTTAAAAGATTTATCTACTCAACAAGGAAAGGATGTAAAGATGTTCTTAAATATCTTAGTGATTGATTGTAATAATGTATATTATAATATTCTAGATATGTATAATATTCTTAAAGATTTGGGTTCCGTTTCCTATAAAAGGAACACTTTCCTATTGTAATTCTCATCTTATATTGGAGCAAGTTTAGAATAAATAAAGTCATAGTTTAATTTAGTTATCTCTTCCATATTCTCTTTATTTTATAAATAGATTAGTTTAATGCAATGATCATGGGAATGATAGAAAGCTAATCATTCCTAGCTATGACTAGAAGGAATCTCTTACCCAAGTAGTAATAGTTATGGTGTAGTTTTAGGATTAGTTCTCTTTGCACACATCTCCTAAATTAGTTAAATTTACTTCTAGGCATAACCATAGCTACTAAGTGGATTTAAACTATTTAGCCAAAATCGGTGTTATAATCATTAAATTAGATTTTAAGGCAAAAATGAAGAGGACTCGTAGAAGAGATTTGACCAAGCTTAACCATAGTTGGAAAATTTTCTCCTACATATCGGATTTTGGCAAAAATAATATGACCAAATCCTAGAGACTATCTAAAGGGATTTTGGCAAAAAGTGTCCCAAAAGGCAACTAATCCGTCCCTACCACTATTAGAGACGTCTTTAGGGACGGTAAAATATTGTCCCGGTAGTGTCCCAAGTACATTAGGGACGGACACATCCGTTTCTAATACTATTAAGGATGGCTTTAGAGGCACCAAAAATCCATCTCTAAAGGTCTTTGTTTTTAAACTCCTTTGGGGACAAAGTACAACCGTCCCTAATACATAATATTAGAGACATTTGTTTGTCTCTAAAAGTATGGCGCTAAATTTTCCCGCCAGCGCCAATATTATTGGGGATAGATTATTCTGCCTCCAATACCCAACATTTGAGACAAATTTGTTTGTCTCTAAAAGTATGGCAACAATATTAATAGAGATAAAATAAATCATCCCTAAAGAAGGTAATGTTAAATATAACATTTTTTGTAACTTGAATTACCCCCCTTTTAGATAGTACAAATCATTCATCAACCACAAGTTAATTTAAAAGATAGAAAAATTTATTTAAAAGGTTCTACAAACACCAATTTCATATAAATAAATAAGGCCTCAATCCACCTAGAACATAGAAAATTATTGTTCAAATATTAAATACAACTTGAGCATTCAAATTAATTATTCAACTTCTTACACACTAAACATGGAACTATCAACACATGAACAATATCTCTACATATAATAAACACTCGCTTGTATCGCTCCCATAATTGTTAATAAACTACCTGAAACAAAAATAAAATCAAATTGTTACAACCTCAACCACAACATATAAAAATAAATGCAAAACAAAAGATAATAAAACAATGAAGTACACATTATGAAGCTGAAAATTTAAAAAATCAAATGACACATCATATCTATATCAGAGTCCTGGGCTGAAATAAATTTCCTACCAAAAATTCAGCCGCACTTCCCCTGTAAATTGGGCATTTCCATTTTGTACCTGCTAGAAAACATATACAATTTATAAATACTCAAGTGAATAACCCAATCTTTCAGTTTTAGAACGCTCAGGGCAAGTATACACACAGCACGCTCCAAAGTCCTAAGATTATGAAATCTACACAAATTGCACGACAATTAGATATCACATTAAGATCATATCAACCATGAGCCTTGATAATATATAAAAATCTCAACAACTACAAACATTAACACCTGATTAAGTATAATTTCATAGCATGAGTATAAATATTTTGAAGTTGCGACACTATACCACCAAATGCTACTCGACACGTAGTATGGTGAAATATAAAGTATTCGTATACACCAAGAATAAACATACTTTAAATGACTAGAAGACTCTTGCAACCAATATTTTTTCCAAAAAGAATATCAGCACCAATCTACGAAGCACAAAAAAATCTGTAAAAAAAAAATTAAGCCACTATATCATGTTGGTCAATAAATATCATATGTTGGTTAAGCCAATTTTATCTCTAAAATACAAACATATCAGGTAAAAATTTAGAAATCCCACTAATAAATCACTAGTAAGATTATTGCAACAATAAAAGCAGAAGTCAACTTTATTCAAGATTTCTTATCTAGAAAAGAAAAACATAGTTACCTTAGAATAGTGATCAGCTTTGAGACCCGGCGATATTAATTATTATCCGAAAAAGGGATACCTGCAATTTGCATCAATCGCTTAACTTTGACCTGAATTATACTTTTTATAGAGGGCTTTACATTCTTGATACTCGAACAATGTGTCTACATAGAATTAACTCTTGCTGGTATCGCTTCTATAGTTTTTAAGAAACTACATGAAACAATAAAAAAGTCAAATTGTTAAACGTCAACCAAAATATTCAAAAGTAATTATAAACCAAAAGATAATAAAGCAATAAGTACATAGTATGAAGCTTAATATATGAGAAATCAAGTGACATGTCAAATCTATATCAGCGTTATGCGCGGAAGCAAATCAAATAAGAGAAATCCTACCAAAAATTCGACAGCACTTCCGTTGTAAATTGGACATTTTAATTTTGTACCTATTCAAAAACATATAGAATTTATAAAGACTCGAGTGAATGATGTAATCCTTTGGCTTGAGAACACTATCCTAAGATGATAAAAGCCACACGAATTGCACGATAATTGGATATCTCATTAAGGTCATATCAACCACGATACAAGATATTATATATAAATCTCAACAACTACCAAAATTAACACCCGAATTAAGTGTAGTTTCATAGCATGAGTATAAAATCTAGAAGTCGGGATAATATACCCACAAAATGCTACTCGGCACATAGTACAGTGAAATGTAAAATACTTGTATACTCCAAGAATGAACCATACCTGAAAGGACTAGGAGAGTCTTATAACTAGCATTTTGTCCAAAAATAATATAAGTGTCAATCTATCACGTACCATACACATTTACACAGTGCTAAATTGAAATCTACAAAACAAAAGAAAGATCTATTTAAAGAAAGTTCTACATTATTTTAATCAGCATAGCTTGATATAAATAAAATCATAAATGAAAATTTAGATGATAATACAGGGACCAATGGACAATGGATAAGAGAGTAGGAGAAATCATTATATTTAATATTGGATTATTACAAAAGTATTTTTTATACTAGGTTGCATCAACACACATCTAACATTTACATCACTTTATAACCTAAGAGTGGTATATGGTTATAAGTTAAGTCTTAAAGTCCTATCTCTACTAAGATAGTATGTGAAACACTAAAGACATTTAAAACCTGACTCGTCGTCATAGGATTAGCCAAAAATATTTACAGTTAATAATGCCCAAAAGTCACTTTTAGAATGTTCAATTTTACTAAGTCAGTATTAATGTATAGTCAGATTGGGGAATTTTATCAACAACATTTGCTGGTGTATACCTAGAGATAAATGGCTGATGCAGTTGGCACTGGATATGAACACTGAAAATAAACCATGTAACCCTACAGATCAAAAACAAATCTGAAAAGATCTACAAGGTATATTTTCAGTCAAATAAGCATTTGAAGGTACCAGAAAAAAGGATCAACAGCTTGGTGGTGGAGGTATGTTTGGAGTAGATTACACCTAAGACTAAATGGGTTTGCTTGGAGAATGATTAACAAAATTCTCCCGCTGGATAATAATATCAGGAAAAAAAAACATATAGCTTTCATCCATGTCCTATGTGTTATGCAGATAAAGAAGAGGAGAATAATATCCTTTATAGCTCCTATATTGCTTCAAATTTATGGCAGTGGGCTACTAGCATATTTTGGCATATACTAATGATAGATGCATACAACTGGAAAACCATCTTAGGAGGAAACAAAAATACTATCCCTTAACTCAAAGATTTATGGATCTCAATAATTTTTTCTATTTGTAATTGTAGTTGAAAAACCAAGAATAATTACTGGTTTGAAAGAAGGCAAACAACCATCTAGATGATGAACCAACAAATATTTAGTGATGTAAGAGATATAGCCACACTCACTAAGAAAGCAATGAAGTATACTATTCATGATCATCAAGTAATAAAATAGCTAGCTATAGGTTCAATGCAAGTGCCAAATATGAGAGCCGTTTCTCTCCTTTGAAACCCTAACCCCCTTCTCGCTAGGGTTTACACCTTTATCGACCCATTCTAGGTTCTGAATCTCTTATATAGTACCTCAAAATTGTTACTCTCCTTCTCACACTATCTCTCAACTTGATTGATTTTATCCATTGCTCTCAATTCATCTTCATTGGTTTCTTTTTGCCTTTACTAGAAGCATGGCTTCGAGTAGCTCTTCTATTAAACAATCACTCACTAATCATTCCATCCAATTCCCTAAAAGCCCCAGCAACACCATCACCATCCCTACCACTACACCTGCTGCTAATTTACACCCCAACCCCCTAGCGTTCGTGGATTCCCATACTTTGATCACGCACCGTGACATTGTGACAAACAACAAACCCACCTTTACTAGTATAGCCACTGTGAAAGCAGTTAAACCTGCGTTAGAGGAGTTCAAACCTTATACAAGGGTATCAATGAAAGATGGTATGTCTGTGATATCTTTCTCACCTTTAGATCGAAACAAAGCTACTACAATTTTTTAACACAACCCTTGTCATGAGCTTCCCTACTCGCAAACCTAAGTTTGAGATTATTGAAAGTAACATCAACTCCAACTGGGGTCTCATGGCTGAACCGAAGGTGGCAGTACTCGATTTTAAGCATATAATGGTAATGTTAATATCTGAAAAAGATGCCACAAGTGCTCTCTGTAGAGAGTCAAAGCAAATTAAAGGATTCTTCTACATGCTAGCTCGATAGACTATTGAGTTCGACCCCAAAAAGAATTCTCCTTTTGCTCCTATATGGATTCAGTTTCCTAGTTTGATGCTTCATCTCCAAAATAATGGGATTGTCAAGGAATTGCCAGTCTTGTTGGGAAGTATTTGACTACTGATACAACAATACTTAGCCTGAGTAGACCTAGCACAATTCGAGCTTGTGTGGAGGTAAATCTCATGAAGGAACTGCCAACTAAAGTGGGACTTGCCATTACCAAAACATATACCTTAGAGTAAACAGTTCTGTATAAGAGACTTTCCAGGTTTTGAACACACTATATTTTACAGGGACACAACAAAGTTATTGCACTAAACTCCATCCAATTGTTATAACAGACAAAAGGGAGTAGATCAGACAAGGTATAGCTTTAACAATGGGGAAATCAGTCTATGCAATCATATATTCTACAAGGCCTCAAACTACAAGGATTCTGGCTAAAGAAATTAGGCAGACAATTGTAGCTGAGCTCAAGACAGTGGGGAAGAAGGCAGTGACTACAGTGGGTACAACAGCAAAAAATAACGAAGTAGTGGTGGTAAATGAAAGTGCTAATGTAGCAGGTAACAACGAGGCTTGGCAGATCTCTAAAGGAGAACTGGAACCTCATAAGGATATTGGGAGAAGATGTCACTCTGACATTGAATACTATAGAAAGGGAGATGCACCAGATTGAACTCCGGTCAAGCAAATACGATCTAAATCATAAAGAATTCTACTCAGCGTAGCCACAAGGAGCAAGAGTACTCTCCAATCCTTATCCAAGTAGTTTAAAGGGTGTTAGGTCCATTACTCATTTGAAATTGTAAGGGTATTGGCAATACCAAAACAATAAATCATCTCCAAAGAATTATCAAACAGCACCATATCTAAATTATGGTTTTGTTGGAACCTTTTCTGGATGCATCACTAGGCAATAATATGGGTAGAAGAATAAATTATACCTCTTTTTTGTCTAATCAGCTCATGGGAAGAAAATTTTGGGTTCTATGAAAACAAGACTATAATGTTGAACTTGTGTACGCCTCTAACCAATTGTTACATTGCAAGATGAGCTAAAATAATTAATTGAGTTCCTTTATAACTATTATTTATGCCAAATGTGGCATCATCGAAAGAAGAACACTATGGGAGGGCATTAATGCAATAGCACTGATAATGAGCACTCCATGGTATACTATAGGTGATTTCAATATTGTGAGGCATCACTCGGAATGGTTTGGGGGCAGACGATCCTCACATAGATCCTTGGTGGAGTTCGAGGATATGATTCAGTCAGCCGGCCTATTGGAGGCATCGTTTACTGGTTCCAGCTACACATGGTGTAATAATCATCAAGCCAATACAAGGCAATGGGGACAGTTGGATAGAACTTTGGTGAACCCCAGCTTCATGGCATCCTTTCCTATACATAAAATCTCACATTTAGAAAGGGTATGTTCTGATCATTCTCCACTACTCCTCTCATTTACCAGTAATCTTTATCAGGGTCCTCGACCATTTCGATTCTTGAAAATGTAGGCATCTCATGCTAGCTTTCCAACCTTGGTGGAAGAGAACTTGCCTAGTGGTGTTTTCAAAAACTGTTTACCTTCTTTCGCCAATAAGCTTAAGAGAGTTAAACATGCACTCAGAGAATGGAATACTAACGTATTTGGCAATGTAACTCATAATATACATGTTCTACATGATAGAGTGGTGCAGCTGGATCACATAATACAAGAAAGTTAAGATGAATAGGTTGGTGTTGAGCTGGGTAGTGTACAAAGAGAACATGCAACAATGTTGCACAATGAAGAAGTATTTTGGAGAGAACAATCTAGAGTCAAGTAGGTTACAGCAGGTGATACAAATATTAAATTCCTTCATACTGTGACACAAGTTAATCGGAAGAGAACTTTTGTGTCTGACTGCACTCTCCCTGATGGAACTGCGACAACTGAGGTGGATGTTATTCATGATGTCATTGTGGGTTAATTTAGGGATGTGCTGCAAGCCACAACCACAAATGAAGATACAGAGTTACTTAAGTGCATTCCGAATGACATCACTGTAGATAAAGATGTCAGTCCAACATGTATCCCTATATTGGAAGAACTACAAGACAGTGTGTTCAAAATCCCTAGTGGCAGTGCTCCAGGCAGCGATGGTTTCACATCGGTATTCTTTACTTCATGTTGGGACATAATCAAGGATGATCTACAAGGCACTGCCAAAGAATTCTTCAATGGTGCCCCACTCTCTATGTTTTATACTTCTTCTTTTCTCACACTTATACCTAAGGTGGATACCCCAACAACATTGGGTGACTACAGACCAATTAGTTTGTGCTTCGTCGTATACAAAATATTTTCTTCCATAATTGCTAACAGATTAAGCAAACTTCTACACAAGTTAATCTCCGGCAATTAGGGAGCTTACATTCGGGGCAAGGATATTAGTGAGACCATCACGTTAGCTCAAGGAATGGTGGGGGATTTGCACAGAAAGGTTAGGGGTACTAATGTTATGATCAAGATAGATATAGTAAAGGTTTATGATAGGCTGGATTGGAGGTTCTTGTGACAGGTTTTGTACAAATTTGGCTTTTCCAGCAAATGTGTTTCAGTCATAGCTCAATGTGTTGAAATATCATGGTTCTTGGTGGACCTACAGGGAGTCTTCAAGGGCTGCTTCAAATCATCATGAGGCTTGCGGCAAGGAGATCATCTATCTTCACTTCTATTTATAGTTGCAGAAGAAGTACTATCCAGATAGTTATCTAAATGTTTTATGGATGGTAGAATTGAGCTATTTCATACATCCAGAGGTTGCTCACCCATCACTCATCTCTTATATGCAGATGATTTCCTTGTTTTCTTAAACAGAAATCAATGATCTATTTCAGGGTTAATGCACTTCCTAGCAAGATATAAAAACTTTTCTGGCTAACTAGTCAACAAATATAAAAGTGGCATAAATGTACATCATAATGTACCTGCAGTAAGAAAACAAGTCATTCATAATGCATGTGGGTTTTAACATAGAGCTTTTTTAATAACCTACTTGGGAGCACCCATAAGCTATGGACGGCTGCTACTAACTAACTTTGAATAGCTGCTTACAAAAATATAACGACGTATAGAAGGGCAACAAGGAAAGTGTTTATCACAGGGAGGTAAGCTGGTTATGATCAATCATATTCTGAACTCGATGCCCATCCATCTCTTATCATGCATTACGGTCCCTAATGGTGCTATAAGCAAAGTCGAGAAGATGTTCTCCAACTTCTTTTGGTGTAGTTTAGAAGGCCAAAGCAACAAACATTGGGTAGCATGGGATATCCTCTGCCTCCCAAAAAATGAAGGTAGACTTGGAATTCAACGGCTCGAGGATATCAAGTATTGCCTATTACTTAAAAAGTATTGGAACTTCCTTTAAAACAACTCTACATGGACCTCCTTCTTCAGAAAGAAATACACCATCAATGGGGAACTTACCAGATTGATATATGGGGATTCAGTTCACTTAAAATAGATTAAGGGTCTCATCCATGCTGTGGAAGCTAGCACAACTTGGTGCCTCGGCAAGGGAAAAAAAAGCTTTTCTTTTAAAGATTGGACCGGAGAAGGTAGATTAATAGATGTTCTGAAACTCGACTGCACACAAAAAATTATGGTGAAGGACATAATTGTGAACAATGGCAATTGGAACTGGTAACTCCTCGAGCATGAGATTCTAACTCATTAGAGGCACACACTGTCTTACAAGTTCTTCCTTAGTGATGACAACGATGACGATAACCCACTCTGGGGTCCGTCTGAAAAGGGTAACTTTACCATTAAATCTGTTTAGCATTTCTGGCACAATACGGAGAAGATTCAAAGCCGTATAAAGTAGATTTGACACAACACTTTACCGGTAAAAATACAAATATTCAGCTGGAAAGATTGGAAAGAAATTGTGCCCGTGGACACTTTTATACAACGGAAAATTCCTTTTGTTTCACGATGCTGCTACTGCAACATTGGAAAGGCAGAATCCTTGGATCATTTGTTCATCCAGGGCGACGTTACTGCTGGGGTTTGGGCTTTCTTTGCTAACTCTTGCGGAGTCCGGCAAGGGGTTAATGATAGCTTATGGATCAGACAGGGTTTATGGTTCCAAGCAGCCGATTTGAGCACACAAATGGGCATTGTCAAAGGGGTGCTACCTGCTTACATCGTCTGGGAGATATGAAAAGCAAGGTACATCACTAGATTTGAGGTAGGGCATCTCTCTTCCTTAGACATTATCAGAAAAATCAATAATGATCTACAAGTGAGCATGCCCAAACTAAAAATCACGCAACACAGCAATTTTAGTGACATCATTTCACTGCAGGTCTTACAACTGGTTAAGCAATCAATGAATACCAAAAGACCAATTCTAGTCAGATGGACATATCCACCTTTTGGTTACTTCAAACTTAACAATGATGGATCAGCACTTCCTTCAGAAATAAGTGGTGCAAGAAGGACAATTATAAATCACCTTGGTGAACTTTAGCTCGGGTACAGCATTGCACTTGGTTATGGCATAAATACAGTTGCAGAAATGTAGGCTTTACTTCATGGTTTAAGGCACTGCAGACGACAAGGCTGGCTTCCTCTAATTGTTGAGGTAGATACTAAACTTTTGGTAAGCGGGTACATGTGCAAGAATGTTTGTCCTTCAAAGTACAGTGCGACTTAGAAGCTGCTAACTCAACTAGGAAGGGAGCTACATATTATCATGAAACACACTTATAGGGAAGGCAATGGAACAGCTGATGGACTCTCTAAACTTGGCAACTCCCAAAATTTACAACTTTTCTGGATTGCGTCCACTCTTCCAAGTTAGATTAGAGTAACATACTTCATGGATAAACTCGGAATAGCCACAATTAGGCAGTAGACTAGTAGCCAGGCTTCATGTCCACCACATGTAATATTGCTTAGATAAATAAATAAAACCCTTATTCAATCAAAAAAAAGGTTTAATGCAAGTACATAAAGGCACCCATAATCAAAAGATGTTGGTGGAGGCTTCCAAATAAAGGAGAAATAAAGGTTTGTTGTGATGGATTAGTTCTTGGAAATCAAGGAATTATAGGTTTTTGTATAGTATATAAAGAAAGTGCAGGCTCAGTTTTAGGAACATGTAGCAAATCACTAGGCACCAACAAATTGCATGGCTGTTATATAGGCAATATATTATATTATTCACCATTCAACAAAAAAAGAAGCAATATATGAAGGAATAGAGCAAGTTGTAGTACCGAGTTCGCTTGGTTTCAGATTCTAAAGTTGTAGGGAGAATATTCCTTGACTTTGTTGTCTCTTTGTCTAGGATATCAGTGGCAAGTTCTAGATATAATTAACTTATTTTTGGTACTCTACTCATGTTAAGAATTGCCTTTAGTATAATATAGCATAGATGATCTATCATATACACTATCAAAAGACATCGCAATAATGGAGAATATTTTATAGTATACTACGACATATACTACTCGACTTTTTGTTTGTTTCGAAAATTAATGTAAGCATTATATGCATGTATCCGAGATTTATCGGACCTTTAAATCATGTAATTGGATATTTTGATACATGCTAGTGATATATGATGTTTGTTTCTATGCATAGTATTCGTAAATCTTCTTTCTTAACAGATTGGCATTCTAAAGAAAAAAAAAAGTTGGGCATCTAGTACTATTACGATTTTAAACCTTTCTACCTGGGCATCTGGTACAAAAACCTCGATGATCAAATTGTTATTTGGGTAGTAAACATAAATCAATGCCTCAGGGATCCACACTCTTCAAACCTGGAACTTTATGAGGATGGTATACTATGACTGTGAATCATATAAGTCTGTTTGGAAGACATGTGCTACCCTAAACTCCATTTAGTCTACCAAACTCGATCGACAAAACTCTCCGACACTCAACCACGAAAGTCCCACAAACAATCCCACCCATTACGAACCTAATACACTTAGCAACACCCACCAGCACTTAAAACTTTGGATTTTCCTCTTTCTCCACTGCACTACTCAATACAGACATTTCATCAAAAACCTCGCCTGCATTACCCCCATAGGGTTTCAACCAACACAACTCTTCTCATTCTTATTAATTTGCCTTCAAACTTCATATCATCTTTGTAGAGTTGAGAAACTGTGTTAGTTTTTATAAATGTCCATATTTTTTCCCAAATATTGAGAGGGGGAATACTAATTGAACTTTAACACCTAATATTTTCCTTGTTCATTCAATCCAATGCCATTTTTGAAATTAGCAATTATGTGGTTACTACTAATTAAATACTTCACATTAGAAACTAACAATTCTAGAAAGGAATCAAAGTTTGAAATCATAAAACTTACAAGAGAAAAAGAGATCAATAATAGAGACAAACAAATAAGCAAACCCAAGAGCGGCAAAAAAATCAACAAATCAGCAAACCCATTGTTGAGAGTAACAAATTTGAAGATTTAAAGTATATTGGTTTTTAGTGTTAGGGCTTCTGATTGTGTATGGGGGTTGGGGATTTTGCAGTTTTGGTAAGGATTGCAGGGAAGAGGAGATTGAGTTGAGTTAAAGGAGAAGAACTGCAAAAAAAGTGATTTCATTTAGTTAAGTTGAGTTGAAATTTGGGACTTTTTACTTTCGCGGTGTTTTGTCCATCAGTCCCTAAACATATACTATTAGGGACGGCCAAATCCAATAGTCCCTAAACTTATACTATTAAGGACAAAGTGATTATTTCCATCCCAAAAACTTAAATTATAAGAGACTGATTCAAAGTAGTTCAAAATGTTATATTATTATAGACAAATTTTACTCCGTCTCTAATATTTGGTCCCTAATAATTTATTTATTTATTTGTAGTGTGGAGCAAGTTTAGAAGAAATAAAGTCAGTTTAATTTAGTTATCTCTTCTCTATTCTCTTTATTTTGAAAATAGATTAGTTTAATGCAATGATCATAAGAATGATAGAAGGCTAATCCTTTCTTGTTATGACTAGAAGGAAGCCCTTACCCAAGTAGCAACAGTTATGTTGTATTTCTAGGATTAGTTCTCTTTGCACACATCTCCTAAATTAGTTAAATCTACTTCTAGGCATAACCATAGCTAGTAAGTGGATTTAAACTTTTTAGCCAAAATTGGTGTTATAACCATTAAATCAAATTTTAAGGCAAAAATGGAGAGGACTCATTAGAAGAAATTTGATCGAGCTTAACTATAGTTGGAATATTTTCTCCTACGCATCGGATTTTGGCAAACATAATATGACCAAATCCTAGATGCCTAACCATGGGCCTAGAGTTGACATTTACAGCAAAAATGTCTTACCATGGATTTTTGATATGAATAATCCAACTAGTTTTCTATTACTACTTTGGTTGGGCCGAATTATGAGTCATAGCTATTCTCTTGTTAATTGTCCATTAAGTTTCTTTCCTTTTAATCAAACTTTTACCAAACTGTAATTTAGTTTAGAAAGTATTTATTTTTCTAAACTACCTTGTAGATTCAATCCCACTCATTCGTACTACAATTCGACAACCGCACTATAAGTGGGTATTTTGTTAGAGAAACGATAAAACGTCTCAACACTTTTCAATCTCAAATCTCTCAAACTCTAAAATCACAAATTGAAATTATGCTTTTTTATACTTCTAGATCGAATCAACTTAAGGCTTAATTCTCATTGAACCTCTCTTTGAAGAGCTCTTCTCTGAAATATCTTAGGCCTTAAAAATTGATTATGGAAGAGTTGAAAAAAAAAATATAAAGAAATCTTTTAAATAGAAAATTGAAAATTTCATACTTTGTCCGAACATAACAAAAGTCTATTCGAATAGAGAGGCATTTACCATGTCTATTCAAACAGAACAGTATTTTCTTTTAAATTTTTTTTTTTTTTAATTTTTGTAAAATACTAATGAGATAGAGTATTTGAGCAAAGAGGTGCAAAACCAATGTGCATATTCAGTATTTGTTCAGTTGTAGTCGTTCCACGTACATTCTCTGATGATGAATAACCATGAGATAGTGGTGACATTCATTCTAGACATAAAATGAAATTAACCAATACCAAATATGGCTATTTTTAATCTCCCCATTTAGTAAATTTTTTGATAAAACAATGACTATAAGAAAGAAAAAATTACAACTCGATGGACTGACTCAATCACTGAACATCCATGTTCTAAGCCACTCTTTCATCCTATAGCATTTGCTCTATAATTCATGTACACTAAATAAGATGCATCATGTAATTATTCAAATAATAGGGAATCCGTGAGAAAACCAAAACTTACTTGGTTTGCCTGTCATGATCATCTCTCCCCCTTTTGTCACAGATGAACAAGGAATAAATAACATAAAATACTAAACAAAGAGAAAAGCTGGATAAGAGCAGTAAAAAGTACACTAGTCAATGGAAAAAAAAACATAGAATATATGAGAGAGTTAACGCTCATGGAGAAAAACATGCACTGGGAGTGTCTCAAAACTAAGTAAGCATAAGGGGACAATACTCCCCCTAACACAAGGTATGAAAGAAAGCTAATAAATCTAAAATATCCTATAAAGATTAAGACATTACCCATGTGCTATAAAAAAATTACTAAATGAATTACTTGGTGTGCGTGTGTGTGTGCATAATCAGAGAGATATACCATATTTTCAATGTATTACTCAGCCGCAGCTAGAGTATTATGTTAGAAAAAAAATTGACTGAGGCCTCACCTGGGTCGTCACTCAAAAATCACTGATATTTTACTAGCAAATACTCTGTGGAAATTGAATAAGAGTAATGACAAAAAGAAAAACATATTTCATCTAATAAATTGCGCATTGTGAACTGAAAGATCAAATGGACAGGAAATCAATTATCATTGATGGTGTCAAGTTAACTAATATAGACTCACTATCTCTCATCTCCACTAAACTTACTATACTGGACTCAAGATCAAACATCTCTTGGAAAGGTTATAATATAGGCAAGGGTAGGCATATGACGGAGTAGGTGTTTTGCTGGCATTTTGAGGCTAACAGGTACACTTACTCCCCCTCTTTCATTATTTAGAATTCACCTCTTGTCATTAATCCTCTTTATTAAGTACATTAAGAATATAATGTTTCTTCCGCTATTTTGTCTTTTTATTTTTTATTTTTTATTTTTTTTGAAATATTCTAGCAAGAATCTTATAGATGTACTAGCAAAGCATTAAGATTACTCTCTTCTTATATTCATCTTTACCACTAACCACATAGTTTTACTCCTTCCTTTATTTTCATTAAAGAGTCACAGAACAAATGGATCAAAAGGGGTTGAATAGAAAATGAATGGCTTATTTTAAAGTACTAAGGGCTACAAACGGATAAAATTTAGGGTAAGCATAACGATGGCCAAAAAAGTTATAACAATAAAAGTGTCTCTTATCATATCTTCGGTCTTACACAGTCTATTTTTCATCTCGAATCAAATATAGGAAAAGTTCTATTTCAATAACTAGAATTTGATGTCACCATCGACAATTGAGTAATGCAAGCGAAATGTGATCATAAAATAAGATGAGATTTTCAGGAAACAATTAATGTCGTAGCACTCAAAGCTTATAATAAAGGCTAGATGATCTCAAAGTGTTAGGTACGAAGTCTCTACTGTTATCCTCAAGTAGTTCTAATCACGATGAGCATTTAGCTTAAGCAAGGGGGGCTGACTATTGTAAATTGTGATTTTACCAAATAATTATTCCATGAATTAAAATAACATAAAAGCACTATCCTATTCTAGTAAGAATATCCGGCATTCAAAAGTTCCTAAAATACAATGTGCAACTAAAACCAAACCAATACCCTACTGTCCTAAAAATAGAGAAAAAAATAGCCAAAACGAGAGAGTATAAGAAATATACATAATCAATGGAGCATACACCAATAGCCCATCTCAGTTTAGATTCATTACCTATCATATGGCGATAATATCCTATAGTGCATATTCCCCAAATTCGACAAGAGTAAGCAGCAGAGTGTTCCCAAAGACAGTCGCACTTGATCGAAGGCCATCATTCCAGAAGTTACTATAAGCCCTCGACTTACCAAAAGTAGTCGTTAAAACCTGGTCAAGAAAGAACTGCTAGAGATCTGCAAAGTTTGCCCACTCCCCCGGAATAGGAGACTATTTCATTCTTTTTGTAAAACTGCATGTATGGCTATAAATACAGGCAGAGAATAGATACTACAAGACCGCAATCTTTTACTATTTTTACTTCCTAAACCCAACATCACTCAAAATGTGTAATAACTAGCATCTTACAGAATTTTACATAAAAATCCTCCTCGAGGTCGTGGTTTTTCTTAGCCTTTACTGAGTTTTCCATGTAAAATCTTTTTTTATCTAGCTTATTGCCTTCTCTTTACAAATAAGTATTGGGGAAGATTCGCCTTTCGAAAAGCACGCCACTACAATTGGCGCCATCTGTAGGAATTACCGCACTTTATTTTTACCATCACTAATCAGGAACATGAACCTAAGAAGCCATTCCAATACCGTCAGAGATCAGGAAATACCAAGAACTGTTTAATCTTCATGGTGTTGTACTCGAGCTTCAACAACAGATGGTCGCAGAAAAAGCCTAAAGAATGGAAGATCAGCGTGTCAACGCTCAAGCTCTTCAAACATAGAGAGATGAACGGTGGAAACCTTAGATCAACTGAGCCAAACATATCAGAAAGAAATAGAACAACTGAGAAGAACTCAATATCGGCTTACCGGTCGACAAACGTCCCCTCCACTCGCTCGAAGTGAGCATAGATCAAGAGATTCAACGTGACAATCCACCAAGGGAAGACGAGCTTCGTGTTTCTCGATCCAAATCCAGGTACCCAAACAGAGCCTCTTGACATTTTGGTTTAACATCCTCATCATCGACATCTCATGGAAGTCGACGCACTCGACATCCAACTTCCCCACCTGAAGGAAGACCGATCAGGGATCGATTGGGACCAGTAGGATACGGAGATTTTGTTCCTCATATTACAGCTTTACCATTTCCCCCGCAACAATTCGTCACCTTGGACGACCTCAACAATAGGATCCATGCCATAAATTCTGATATTCCAGGATGAAGGTCTGCACTTGATAGAATCGAGACAAACCTCATCTCCCCTCATCTCAAAGTTATGCCCATTCCGGATAATTTCTATATGCCCAAATTTTTTCAATATGCAGGCCTGACTAACCCACTTACACATGTTCGACATTTTAAAGCCGCAGTGGGATTATATTCCAAACTTGACCACATGTTATATAGGTTATTCAACATGAGCCTGAAGGAAGAACTGCTCCGTTGGTTCCATACTATCCAAGAGGCCTTCATCACCACGTTCAGCCAGTTGTAGCATCTTTTCAAATCCAATTACGCTCAAGCCAGAGAGCGAGAGATCACTGTCGACTCCTTATTTTACTTTGAGCAAGGTGCAAAAGAGACCCTGGAAAAGTTCTATAAATGCTTCCTACAGGAAATAAGCAAAATAGGGAACTCAGACCCTAAGATCATTGTTCCAGCATTCACCTCCGCCTTGCTTATTAACTCAAAATTTCAAGAAGAACTTACTCTACACAAGCCGCGTACAGCCACTGAGATGATTGATGTAGTTAATAACTACATCAAACTGGAGCAATCAAAGAAATATAAGATGAAAAGCTCTTCGGTAATCCATTCTCAAGAAACATCTTCGACCCCGACTCAGCGAACAGTCACTTCTGAAGCGCTTAAACAACGCAACAGAAATACCGACAATAATAGAAGAAGGGACGGCATACCAGACAGACCTGCCCCAGTTTTGCCGCCAATGGAAACAACTCTTTCCACTATCTTGCCAACGATAAAGGGAGATGAGTGTTATCGTACACCACAAACAATTCATGATCTTCCCAATAGACCACTATATCAGTATCACAATGTATATAGCCATGAGACTGACACCTGTTACTCCTTCATACAAATCTTCCATCGCATCATATTAGCTGGAAGACTCCACAATTATGTCATCGACATCTAAAAATTCTTAGAGAATAAAGCAAAAAATAAAGAAGTAGAGCAAAATCAGGCCCAAGGGAAAGCTCGCCACCTGTACATAATTGAGATCAAGAAAAGAAAGAAAAGAAAACAAGACGATCAGATTACATCATGCTGTAAAATGACCTCCTCGGAAAAATTAGCAAAACTTCTTCCCAGCACAAATAAATCAAAGCATCTTTACCAAATCACCTTCGAAGACTGTGACACAAGCCAAATCAAATACCCCCATGAGAACCCTCTCATCATTATGCACAAAGTCGGGCAAGACTATTTACATATACTTCTCATCAATACTGGAAGCGTCACAGATGTATTGTTCAGAAGAGCAATTGACGTCTTAGGCCTTACAGATTCGGTAAAAGCTTCGAGAAGAACAATTGCGGGCTTCAATGGTTCAAAAGAATCAACAACAGGAGAAATTACTCTTCCAGTTCAGGCAGGTTTCGAAACTACATTCGTCAAATTTCTTGATATCGATGCAGAGTCCAAATACTTAAGAATTTTGGGTCAAAGCTGCTTCTATTCAATCAAAGCAGTGCCTTCCACTTATCATCTAGCACTACGTTTTCCAATAGATCACAAAATATATAAAATCAAAGGCAGCCAAGCAGTTGCATGAATATGCAAAAATACCACAACCAACCCTCATACAACCAAACTTCTCAAAGCATAGCAACTACAACAAGAAGAATCGACGACATTCGAACAGCATGACATCGAGATAATCGAATCTGCTAAACTCGATGGCCCGGGATGCACAACCTGCATCGGCTCTAAATTATTGACCGGCGAAAAAATGGCCATGATACAGCTACTTAAGAAGAACATCGACATTTTTTCCAGGACTTTCCAAGAAATACCCGGCATCGATCCTTTAATCGCTTGTCACCCACTCAACCTCCTTCCAGATAGTAAAGCTATCACTCAAAAATGACAGAATCTGGCCCCCCAACTCCGTAATACAGTAAATAAAGAAATTGATAAACTCCTTCGGGTAGGATTTATTCAGGAGGCTAAATATCTGAAGTAGGTTTCTAATATCGTAGCGGTGCCAAAGAAAAATAGCAAAAATAGAGTTTGTGTTGACTTCACAGAACCCAACAAGTTCACACCTAAAGATAGTTTTACGCTACCACTAATTCCGCAACTTCTCGACTCAGTCGCAAGATACGAACTTCTTTCTATGATGGATGCAGCCTCTGGTTATATAGCCAAGTTTTACTAGCTGAAGAAGATCAGGAAAAAGCAACATTCGTCACCGACAGAGGTCTCTACTGTTACACGGTCATGCCTTTCAGTTTAAAAAATACAGGTGCTACTTACCAAAGACTTGTGACTAAAATGTTTAAAGATCGTCTCGGCACAATTATGGAAGTATACATCGATGAAATGATTTGCAAAAGCCTGAAATGAGAGAACCACTCTAGTAACCTCCAAACTATATTCGATATCCTTCGCAAGTACCAAATGAAAGTTAACCCAGAGAAATGTCAATTCGGAGTCGCATCTGTCAAATTCCTGAGACATCTGGTCAGCAAAAGAGGAATATAAATCGATCCCGCACAAATCAAAGCACTCATGGAAATGCCATCCCCTCGAATAAAAAAAGATGTTCAAAAATTTGTAGGCAAAATCGCTGCGCTTCACTGATTTATTTCGAAATCATATGATCGATGCAAACTCCTTTACCTCCCTCTTCGTGCAGCGCCAATCCTCTTTCGAATAAATGGCAAAAGGAAGTTATTTGGACTCCTGACTGTGAGATGGCTTTCCAAGATCTTAAACAATACTTGGGGCGTCCGCCTATAATGAGTACTCCAATTGATGGCGAATCTATTGCAATGTACTTATCCACAATTGAAGATTCGATCAGATCCGTCCTTATTCATGAAGATGGCAGAGTGGAAAAACTAATTTATTTCATCAGTAAAATACTTATGCCTGCTGAAAAAAGGTACACGACAACATAAAAACAGTTACTTGTTCTGGTCTACAGTTTTCATAAACTCCATCCCAACTTTCAAGCTCATCCCATCATAGTTATTACCAAATACCCCTCAAACTAGTACTCTCCAAAAAAGAAAAATCTCGACGAATCCATCAATGGTCTGTTTTCCTTGAAGAATACAACATTTTCTTCGAACCCCAAATATCTGTCAAGGGAAAACTAGTAGCCGATTTTTTGGCAGACTTTCCCGTCGAAGACCCCGATTGGGAAGAACTCAACAAAATCTTCAGAGATGACTCAATAGAAGAACCAGACGCATGGTCCAAAAGTTCTGGTTGCCAACTTTTTATAGACAGATCAGCAGGACCACATGGATCAGAGATTGGCATCGTCCTTATCATGCCTTCCAATCATCGAATCAAAAAAACTATCAAACTAAACTTCTACGTCACCAACAATGAGACTAAATATGAAGAAATTTTACACGGTCTCGATCTCGCACTTACTCTCGGAGCAGAAGAATTAGCAGTCTATGTCGACTCTTTACTTGTGGCAAATCATTACAACAAAACTATCAAAACAACAGGAAAAATAGTTAATTATGCAGCTCTGGTCAAAGAAAATATGCAAAGATTCAAACATGCAACAATTTCTTACTTACCCCGACAAGAAAATGGACATGCCGATGCTTTAGCTTACATCACCGCAATGTTGGGAGACAGTGAAAAAAGATCTTTATAAATCAAAATCATCGAGCATTCCAGCCTCGATATACTATCAATACTCCATATCATCATTGCTGAAGATGACGATCCTGAAGACTGGAGAAGACCATTGTATGCATATCTCAACTCTAATATCCTCCCTAGTAACAAAGAAGAAGCCCGATCACTTCTGGCCAAGTACCCTAGATTCACTTTCTAAGGTCACATCTTATATCGAATCATAGGTGGGGGATCACTTATTGAATGTATTTCTCATAAACAAGCTCAAATCAAAATTCGAAGACTTTATGAAGGTATCTGTGGAGCACATATTTCAGGAAGATCGTTAGCACAACGCATTTTTACACAAGGGTTTTATTGGCCCAAGATGAGACAGGACTGCGAAGACTTCATTCGAAAATGCTATAAATGCCAAATCCATGCCCAAGACATCAAAAACCCAGCCTTAGACTTGCATATCAGCAATGTTCTCTGACCATTTAAACGATGGGGAATCAACATCATTGGACCTTTCCATCTAGCATTGGAAAACCAAAGGTACGTCCTGGTCGCCACTGATTACTTCACAAAATAGGTTGAAGTAGTTCTACTCTGCCATACTAATAAAAATTAAGTTTTCAAGTTCCTTTGCGAGCACATCATCACTAGGTTTGGATGTCCGCAAATGATACGCTCCGATAATGGCAAATAGTTCATCAGGGCCAAAAAAATTGCTTTCCTCCATAAATACAAAATGCAGCTCACAACATCCACACCATATTATCCTCAAGGCAATGGACATGCCGAAGCCAGAAGCAAAAATATCAAATCAGGATTACGCAAGCATCTCGACGACAAGAAAGGGCGATGGGTGGATGAATTGCTCAGTGTTCTTTGGGCCTACCGCACCATACCTCAAGTCTCAATAGGCTGTACTCTATTCATGATGGCTTTTGTCACTGAAGCAATCATACCTTTAGACCTCAATCTACCCAGTACTCGACGAAAAATTCTAGACGAAGAAAATGAACTCGGTTTCCTTCGCAACCTCAATTGGATCGAGGAAACCAGAGACATGGCCATTGTGAATTTGGGACGATACCATGATACCTTAAAAAAAACATACAACAAGAAAGTACAGGAACGGAAATTTGGTATTGGAGACCTTGTCTTACGACAGATCCAGGATAATACTCGGCCTAAAAAATTCTAGAAAATTGTTAGAAAACTGGGAAGGGTCATACATTGTAAGCAACAAAACAGATAGTGGGACTTATTGGCTAATGACTAAAGATGAAATACAACTTGAATATCCATGGAACGCGGCTCAACTGATACTATTTTACATATGAGACACTTTAACCGTTTTGATCGATTCAAATACACATCTTTTATTATTAATTTGATCTTTACTATTTGATTTAATATTGATCTATACTTGTCAAATAAACATCAGACAAACAATATCTTTACTATTTGCTTTGATCTCGATCTATACTTATCAAGTATCCATAAAAAAAAATATATCTTTACTATTTGATTTGATCTCGATCTATACTTATCAAGTATACATCAGACAAACAACATCTTTACTATTTGATTTGATCTCGATCTATACTTATATCAGACAAACAATATCTTTACTATTTGATTTGATCTCGATCTATACTTGTCAAGTATTCATCAGACAAACAATATCCTTACTATTTGATTTGATCTCGATCTATACTTGTCAAGTATTCATCAGACAAATAATATCTTTACTATTTGATTTGATCTCGATCTATACTTTTCAAGTATTTATCAAATAAATAAAATCCTTACTATCTTGATTTTCTTTTGGTCACTACTTAACAAGTATACCTAAAGCCTATCATTCGAATTTTACGCGAAGAATATCCAATTACAGGATATTCTACGTCGCGCTCTTTACTTACCGAACAACCTCTAAGAGAGCTCTTATTCTTCTCAAATTCTAAAAACAGATACCCATCTAAGGACATACATCTGGTACTAATTCTCATAACTTGCCATTTCATGGCCATCTTTTACATATCACGGAAACAAGCGTTCCTCACTTATCTACTCGATCTATAATCACATTCGATCAAAATCACTTTATCAAATCTGCTACATAGAAATATTTACAAAACACGTGCGCATAGTTATTTTACAAATAAAAAAGTTTTACCGCAACATCAATTGTTTCAGCACAATACTACGAGTAAATTGTTTCGGTCCCACAGACCATTTTTACATCATTTCTCATAAAACACAATCTCCACGAGGTTTAACATTTCAGAGGGAGATTTTTCTTCATTCAAATTTAGGGTACCTTCGGGAACCTGTACATCTGCTACCTCACCAGGACGAGCACCATCAGCATCTACCATCACATCATCTTCGATGACTTCGATTTCCCCGCGTATACCAGGTGTCTAGGGCACATCATCATTTAAGCTATCATCAAACACAACACCACCAGCTTTTATAAGTCCCTTATAGAATTTTTTTCCTCTCCTTCAGCTCATCATACTGCACTTTATAGTACATCCTCACTTCTATACATTTTGTCAATTTCTCCTCATTCATCTTTGCCCTCACCTCAACGAGAAGCTTTCCTTATTCTTGCTCTATTGCTTTATGAGCATCGGTAACTTGATCACTTACATCTTTTTCAAAGGTGGCCTTCTGCAACGCCAAAGCCTACTTTTTCTCTTTCTCTACCACTTTCTTCACTTCACCCAACGCAGCTTCCCTCGCCTTCTTGGTATCAAGCTTATACCTATTCAAAGTTACATTCAAATTTTCCTTCTTCACGATCAAATATTTCTCTATATTTTTGTAGGCATTAATCTGGTTTGCCAGCTCTCCACTGTCCACAACGCGACCCATCGCCTCAGTTACCAACTTCTTAATCTGGATCAAAGACATATAATAAATATTCGAGTGACCTATCAATTTTTTTATTCATAGAAAAGCATTAAAATTTCTCACCTTCGACAAATTCCTCAGACCCTCGCTCAAAAATATATTCAAACTATCAATCCCCACCATGCAATCCTCCAGCTCTGCCTTCAACTCATCCGTCCTAGACATATAACCATCCATAGTCTTCTGCATTTCCATCTCAGACTCTTCAACATATTCTTTCTTTGACGCCTCGCCACTGGTCTTCCTCCTTCGTTGCCGATTATTGAGTTTACCTTTTATGAGGAAGTAATGGTGGAATATCAGAACTCGCCACCCTATTTTTTTTATTTCTTCCAAGATACTCTCCCAGCATAGCATCGATCTCTGTATCAGTGTTATACCCAACCAGGGAGCAATTTTTAAGTGGCAAGCTAGCATCTGCGGCTCTCTTATTTCTTATCGATATTTTTCTGTCGATAACAGACACTTCCAACCTTTTTACCCTCGACCTCTTTAAACCAGCCTCTTGGAATAAAGTATTCACAAGATCTTGATCGATAACCAGGTTATCAATCCTACCAAAGAAATCTCACCTCACCTTGTATAACACTTCCTTTACTTTCGACTTCTTGTCAACCTCTTTCAACATTTCAAACAACATAAACAAGTTAGAAACACTTGCATCTCAATCATACAATTCGAACATCAAGAATTACATTTACCTAACCACACACCTAAGTAAAACAAAAAATCTTTAAGGGTTCCCCGGGTTTTATTTTATCGAACTTCAAATTTCCAGAAACAAGTAAGCGCTCATCGGTGTATCTCCCCCAGTTGACACTATATCATAAAACAATGGTCTTTTTAGTAACCTCGCCAAGTACTAGTAACCTAGCTTCTGTGGATTCATCTTGAGTATGTAGTACACACATAAATCATTAATAGTTATTAACTTTTCATCCCTGGTCTTAAGTAGACCATTTATTACCCCACAAACCCTGAACAGATCATACACATTCTGATTGAACTGCCCCGGTGCCACATCAAAGAAGTTCATTAATTTCTTTTGGTCCACTCTGAGGAGACACTTCAATTCCTTCTTTATTTGATCTCGATGAACCAAAATACCATTCAGAGGTATTTCCTGGTCGATCATTTCATACTGGTACTCTTCTAACCTTATATCCCCAGGAATACCATACTTCTTCTTGAAAATTAGTATCTCTTTGGTCTCTGGACCCTTTTTGTAACATGCCTCCTCGCCTTCCTTCACATATTTTTCCTCACCCCAAATACCTTCTCGATTACTCGCTTGAGGCTCGTGATCTACATCCGTTTCCGAATTCTCCTCCTCAGCCTGTTCGATAACACTAGAGGCCACCTTAAACTGCTCTACACTACCTAACTCTGTACTACTCGATCCAATCCTATACCTCCCTCCCAATTTTTGTACACAAGTCCTCACATCAATCATCAGAGGTGTTATGTCTTCCAGACTCCCGTATATATCTTTTTCATCATTTTGAATTGATCCAGCCATTTTAAATCGAACCTCTACAACAGATTCCATAATTTTTACACAGTTAGAATCCATCATATGTGATAAATATATATGTTCATAAGTTCATATATCCATAAAGATATGATTGTCGAGATAAGTCTCCAACACATCATTCGTTTTACTATCTGATACTATCATTTACATTTATACTTATTACCACAGTTATCGATATAGTTCATATCATTTAATTTGTATTGGTATCTTTCATTAAAGTAACACATCTGCTTAGTTCTCGATGTTTTTCTATTTTTAATTTGTAACATCGATAACTTGCTAATTTCGTTTACTTTTTGTCGTATTACAAGAATCTCAATAGCTTCTCGAACACACTTCTCCTGTTTCCCGCCAAATATACCAATATTCAAAAATTGATACTTACCCTTCTCTGGCATAAAATCTGGCAAAATCCTAATAACAATAACGTCCCCGATAATCTAGCAAAATTAAAATGACATCTCCACTCATCGCTACAATTGCGCCTTAACCCCAGTGTCACCAACCAATCACCCTCCCCACTCATCTCCACCCATTTCTTACACCGCCCACACCAGAACTATCCATAAAACCCCTACGACTCCCTTTCTTCTACCTTAACACCCAACGAATCACACCCAAACCAAAATTTCCTAAAACTCCTCTATCAAACCCTAACACTTTATTTTACAAATCATTCACTTTCGATTCATTTTAACATACAGCAACATTCATTTTACTTAATTATATTCGTTTATACCTTAATCAATGATAACAAACAAACATCAAAGCCCAAATCAATAACCTTGTTTAAGCACTACTTATGTATCCCTCTCTTTTGCTTGCTTGGTTCATTCAATCAGCACACTAGTCTCCACCTTCGCAATCATAGACAACCAATCTAAAAACGAGCAATAATAATTTGCACTAAAGAAGAAAAAAAATTATGTTTGTAAAGTGTGAACAGTCACACACTTTAGAGGTATTTATAGACCCCACGTGACTGTTCATCGTACCACTTCACGACCGTTCAAGTCCTCGAACATAACGCCTTCTACTTCTTTTCCCAGCCTCTTCGATACTTTGCCTTCTCAGAGCCAATAAATGCTTACACTCCCACTCTAATCCTTCCATATCTCGACAAACTTATTCGGCTATATACATATGCAGCAAAGCACAACCTATATTTTCACAAAGACGATTAACATCATCTTCCTTATATTTGATACTATCACCTAAAGGAACACATTTGGCCATAATCATTATTCTTGACAATTCCCTAACTTTTACTTTACCTACACATTCCTATATTTTTGGGTCCACATTCGATAACATCTACAATATCAATATATTCAACATTCTACCAGAAACTTGCTTAAAGATTTTTTCCATTACCTAATTTCAACAAGTACATAATCCATTCGACAAATAAACAACAAATTACTTCCATCGAAAAAATATCCTACACAACTATTTTCGTTCCATTTCATTGACCATAAAAAATCCTTACAATGACCTACTCCTACTAAACATTACAACTTCATAAACCCATAGCTGCAGCTTTATCCTCCCTCTTCACCATCAACTTTCCTCAAGTCCACATACCACCACATCGTTCAGAAGGACGCCAAAACTGTAATTTGACATAAAATTCAAAGTCCTCCACAGCCTCCTTCGATTTTGCCTTGTTCATCCCTTCATAATTAGGCTCTTTCGAATCTTCCATATACATATCACATGTCCGAGTGTACAGCACCCAGTACACCACTTGAATATATTTAAACACACCATCATGGGTCTAACCTCTTCTCTATACCATATTGCATGAATGCCTCACATCTGCAGCAACAAGACTTATTTATACCCCCTCCAGTCATGGTTCACTCACCTGCATTTACTCTGCCTTGGAACTCTACAATTTTAAAGTCAAATTACTCAACCTCAAAATCCATTATGGGACCCACTCAGTCAACTACATTCGAGATTCTATGCCAACCTAAAAACATTTTATGTGCATGCACGTTCGACGTTTTACCTTCGATTATTTAAAAAAAAAACTCAGTTGATAATCAAATTATACATGAATAGCATATTGAAGATATTAACTTTATTTATTATTATGAATAAAGTTACAATTCATATTTGACAACTTCCTCCTTTGATTTTGTTACATATAACATTCGGGACTACATCCTTCGATTACATTACATCAAACTACATCTATTTTTGCATTCTACTTATAGGACTGATTACTTTGTATTTTCTTTTCACCAGAATCAGACATTAAAGCCTCTTTCCAGTGCTAAGAACCTCAATGAATTTCAAGTCACTGAACTTCTTAAAGGCTACTTCCCCAGATGAAGGCAGCAAAAAATGGCAAGAAGCCTTTAACATTCGGCAAGATCCCTGGACGCCCATCTGAGCTTCAAATATTTATCATCAACACAAACAGTTACCCTTTCTCCCCCAAACTGACACACTCCATTACCTTCAACACTGCATGATGACACAATTGCTTCCAACAGATATGCATCTTCTCTCGCTTGACCTCTCTCCCAACCCAATGCCATGATACGATCACATAAAAACTTCTTACCGATCAGTTTTTGCCAGATCGTTCCCTCAGGCTATTCACCATCTTCCACTTCAAATAACGATTAAGACCATACTTAGGGAGGCATCCTTCTACAAACACCACTATTCCACCCTCAATAACCCTTTATTTAAACCCAATGTAACTCTGCCAGATTCACTGTACCGCATTAATTGCGCCACGGAAATGACTTGACCACATATAGTTCCTTTGACCTCAGAAATAATACAGACGGCTCATCTTCCAATTTGATAACCTCTTCAGCTTCCAACTTCTTCTCCACACAACCACAAGTGCCTCTGTCGAGATTAGGGCGATTGTAGTAGCATATTCCCCGGATTCGACAAGAGTAAGCAGCATAGTACACTCGAAGACAGCCGTACTTGATCGAGGGCCATCATTCTAGAAGTTATTATAAGTCCTAGACTTGCCAAAAGTAGCCGTTGAAACCTGGTCAAGAAAGAACTATTAGAGATCCGCAAAGTTTGCCTACTCCCCCGGAATAGGAGACTATTTCTTTCTTTTTGTAAAACTACATGTATAATTATAAATACAGGCAGAGAATAGATACTACAGGACCGTAATCTTTTACTATTCTTACTTCCTAAACCCAATATCTCTCAAAATGTATAATAACTAGCATCTTACAGGATTTTACATAAAAATTTCCTCGAGGTCATGGTTTTTCTCAGCCTTTACAAAGTTTTCCACGTAAAATCTTGTTTTATCTAGCTTATTGCCTTCTCTTTACGAATATGTATTTGCGAAGATTTTCCTTCCGGAAAATACGCCACTGCACATCCACTACACATGTACCACTGTGAGAACTTGAAACCATTTAAATCTGTTAATGCAGCATTACACCTTATCTGCAGTAACAAATCATCATTTTAAGCACAAATACCCTAAATAACCGTCAGTACAACATTGCATCTTAGTTTTGGTGTCAACTCATCCTTACCTGCCAAAATGCCTCGAATAATCTTCTGAGATTGAGCCTTTTGGATAACCATTGAAGATTTCTGGAACATCTCATTCATTTCGTTGATAGATAGCCAATCAAACTATCTATATTACATTCTGCAGTACATGTATCAAGATAAAGTCAATTTGATATGTTTCCCGAGGTAAAGGGGATTTTATTAAGGGTTCAGATTTGTGACTAGAAAAGCTTTTGAAACCCGTCATAACTATCAAACGGGTTGAAATCCTCTAAAACACTAACGTCTTCTCTTTCTCTCACAATAAATTCCTCCACATTTCTCTCCCACAATAACTCCATCCAACATCCACCTAAACTCTTGCAAAAAAGACACATGTCCAAGTTCATGCCATGTATCCCTAAATCCCTAATTTAAATACTTCTACAAAAACTATAACTTCACAAAACTACCCATCACTCATGTTTCTCTTCATCTCCCCACGAAGTATCTTTTATCTTTCTCCATCATCCTTCTCCCATATGCACTTTCGATTTCTTTTCCTTGGTCAGTATTGGAAAGAAATCAAAATGCTTGGCCGAAAAAAATTTCTTCTAACCTTTGAAAGTGAAAGCAAGTTTGATATTCATCTTAAATAAATACATAGTGAGTAAATATTTCTCTCTCTTTCACTCACTCCTTTTGTATTTTTCATATTTTCTCTTCTTCTTTTTGACAGATTCAGTTCATTGGATAAGGGTTAAAAATCATTTGAAGATCCAAAAAGTAAGCACTCCGGCTTAATATTTGTAATCAGTTATTCTTATCTTTCTTTACTAACTTTAAATTGATCTTCTTGAAGTTAGGTGACTAATAAGAATGTAAGGAATGCGTTTTCATTTGATATAGTTGGTATTACTAGACTTACTTTCAATGTTGTTGCTTCATATTTGTATAACTTTCATTTTCTTTAAAGTTATCATAATCTGCTGATGTTTTGGTGTTTAGTACTACTGAGAATATGGCATTACTTAATTTTATATGTTTAGCCCTTTGTGGTTTTAAGGGCGATGAAAGTTGATTCACGTTAATGGGTTGAGTACCATGGCCAATGGATGTGGCTGCCACCTTGCCCAAAAGAACAAAATAATCTTCTTCCTGCTTATCCGTTGGATATATCAGTTGGATTTGTCTCTCTCTCTTTCTGAGATAGTAATAAATTTTTCTATTGGCAAAGCGATGATAAAGGACATTGAGGTCTAGGTCTTTTTGAAGTTGGAATTATACATTGTAACTTTTTGTGGTAGAATTTGTTCACACACAAGCATTTTTAAAATTGAAGATTAGTGTTGTAGGAGGTGGCTGGAGAAAGTGTTATGGAGATTGACCAAAATGACTGTTGGTTATCCTACCACACTGATTACCAAATATTGCTTTGAGATTTTTGCATTTTAATTGTGGGAGATTTTCATAAGGGCGTAGAACTTTGATTTAGAACTATGTTAACCATTGCATCTAAAGGCGATTCACAACATGTATTATCATGCTCAACTTGATTTACCGCATTGATTTAGAACTCTACTAACCATTGGATCCATGTGTGGAAGTAAGCTTAGCTAACTGTCTATATCGACGGTAGTAATATCGATCATTAATATCTTTGGTGTACCAAGTGTAGCCTAAATGTTGGAGAGAAACCATACCAACTTATACTCCATAGAACATCAATTATAACGTCGAAGGTGCGTCAAGACATTGACTTTACGTATCCATGAGTAGTACTGAGATAATCTATTATCTCCATGGAAAAATATTCAAAGATTGGGATTTAGGGTCTTGGCATCAATTTTAACTCCATGGGCACCAATACGTACAAACACTCATTCTTCTCCTCTATTTCATGTTTGTATCGCAATTAACTATGGTGGCTATGTATGAAGTAAAGAAAGAATAAACTCAAGAAGGATCTGGTGGTTGGCAAAATGGGGGCATGTCCTTATAAAGAAAGTAATGCTAGATCATTACTTAATTTATTTTTTGGGCACCAAAATTATCATAAAATTAAAAGCTTACAATTTTCGACCATTACTTAACACCAAAGACGCGTAAAAAATAAGGCATTGTGCATAGTTAAAGGGACAAGGGTAGCGCCGAATGGCAAACACGTTGATGGAACAACCGTGCATATAGAAGTGGGCTGACATATGTTTACACATTAAATATAGCGCCGAAGGCGCGTCGGCGTATTCACCATGACTTGGTCACAGGTAGTACTAGTCTAGTATATGAAACAAATCTACAATATGAAGCATACCCTTCTACCACAATCATGACAATAAATCACTTTTTATTAGTATGACTTACTAGTACAAGTATTTGACACTACACTAGGTTTGAGCAATATTGTAGCTTTAACAAATTTTGTAACCAAAAGGAATCTTTTATTTAAATCAACCATTTTCATATCTAAGCCTCCTTTTGCCACTTTTCGATTTGCCCATACAAAGCATTTTATCAATGTTTATCGCTCCGTGACAGAACATTTGAAGTTTTTGTTCAAATGAGATTAAATCAAGCTTGGCCTTATAAAGTTCATCCATAGTTGATTTAATCCTTTCCTGAGTAGTATACACTTTATTTTCTAAATTATTTACTTTTTCAAAAAGCTCATGTTTCTCACATTCAAATCATTTAAGCTGAAGATTTGTATTCTCAGTTTTTTCTTTAACTTATGACTAAGTGTGTTAACTTGCTCTTTCAAGCCTTTGTTAATTTTCTCAAGTTTAGTACACCGCTTAATTAACCAAGTACACAATTCTTCAAGATTAAAATCCATTAATCACAAATACACGAGTTAGGATCCACACTTATGTTGTTAAGCCTTCAAGCCTGACCACTCTGATACCCATTAAAAAAATTAGTGCTTGAGATTTATCGATATCGAATTATTAAGTCGACTTAATTTGGTCCAATAGCCTATAATTAATTTTCTAACAACTATGACCAAATTTGAGGATAATCCTATAATCAATTATCAATAGTTATAATCAATAAGCACAAGAACACACTATATTAACCATGTGGGAAACCTTTCTTAGGAGAAAAACCCATAAGTCGGTGCCGAATCCTCGACAACTAAAATCTACTATGTAGAAAAAATTATAAGAATCTAAATCACTTACAGACTCAATAAGCACATCCCATAGTTACCTATCTTTAATAACTATTCTCGCAATCAATCATCCATTCTCGTAACACCTCGTTTCGGATTACGCACCAAATCTTTTCAAGCTCGAATCCCTTAAGCTCTCAAAATTCAAATTTAAATTAGATTTTTTGTAATTCAAGATCGATTTGACTTGAGGGTTGATTCTTATAGGGGCCAAGTTTTGTAGAGGGGAAACTAGCTTTTACACCATGGAGATTATCTTCGGTTAGGGGTGTTGGCAAGTATATAAGACAATAACAAACTAGATTACTATACTAACATACTTGCGTGGAGTACATGAATTGGGTATTCCACGACCTCTAGCGAGGATTTGAAGATGGATAAATATATATATATATATATTGATTGAGATGACAGTTCGAGTATGGAGGTGATTACAAGATATTCGAAGGTAGTCTTGGAGGGGATTTTTGGCAAAGTTTTTCTAACCCCCTTCATAGTATCTCCTCCCTCCTATTTATAGGAGATAGGAAGGGGTGAGTCACCATGGGAGGTCAGATTACATGTATATCCTTTGGGGTAACTATTCTATATGTGGAGTCAGTTTTGACACTTTAGTTATCTAGCGGCTAGTTTTCACTGTTCTGTCTGGTGAGTTGGCTATCAGGTGTGTCTACCTTCGACCATGTATTAATATAATCGAAGTCTCTCTGCTACCGGTACTGAGTTCTGGTGCTAACTGTCTGTCTTCGGTTTTGACCATGGTAGTTAGCTTCGATAATGCCTTCGAGTGTTCGATTAATCTTAGAAAGTTTCATGGAATTCGCTGCAAGACTTGCTGGGCTTCGAGTCTCTAGGTAGACTTTAACGTAGTCTTCGAGTATTCGACTGGTGCTTAAGGGTTGTGGGTAGGCTACTACAATTCACATTGAATCTCTCTTTAAAGAATTTTTCACTCAAATATCTGAAGCCCAAAAAATTGGTTTTGGAAGAGTTAAAAAAAAAAATAGAAAGAAAACTTTTTAATAGAAAACAGAAAATCCCGCACTTTGTTCGAACATAACTAAAGTCTAAAGAAACATCTGCCAAGTCTATTCAAACATAACAAAGATCTATTCGAATATAACACTATTTTCCTCGAAAGACAACTTTTTTGAATTTTTGTAAATTACTAATGGGCTAAAGTATTTAAGCAAAGAGGTACAAAACCAACGTACCTATTTAGTGTCAGTCCAGTTGTAGTCGTTTCACGTGCATTCACTGACTATGAGTAACCACAACATAGTGCTGACACTTATTTTAGACACAAAATGAAACCAATACAAAATATGAACCGAAGAGTTTCCAGATTCTCAAAACAAACATACTCCAAATAATCTGGAGGAACACTTCTTACCAAATAATCTAGACCTCTGTTAATGAGAAAGATTTGTACTCAGATGTTTCAAGATTCTCAAAACACCAAAATTCTTATTTACAAGATCAAGTATTCCCAGTTCGAGAGGTCACTTGTAATAATATATCAGCCTCAAGTAATAAAAGTCATTGTTACTAAAATCCTCAACTCGGGGTTATGGTTTTTTTACCTATTCATAGGTTTTCCATGTAAAATCACCTGTGTCATTTCTTATCTTATATTAGTTTTTGTCATAGGAACATTGGTATAAGAGCTAATTCTAAGCCATCTCGAACTTGCAGAATTAGGCCATTACATTTAACACCGTTGGTGGGAAATAAGATATTTCCACGATATCCTAAGGCATACATTCACTCTACTACTAATTTCAATCATGGTCACTTCCAGACGATCAATAATTGGAATCCAACTCGATCTTTCAGCTGAGCTGGAGCAACTTACAGAACTACGGGCAAATCTCTACCCAGAAACAGAGATGAGCAATAACCTTGAATGTCAGTTAACTCTTGATCTAGAGCTCCATGCAAAGGAGCTCAAAGCCAAGAGACAAGCTCATTTGACAGCGTTCAAATGATATTAAGACTAAATGACAACCATGCAGACTGCATTACAAGCTCTGCAAGATACTCAACAGGCTCTTCCAATAAGGGATATCGATCAATTGCCAAAAACCACACGGGATTCTTTATGGGACAGATTAGAACCCCGAGGAGCCACCACCAAAGTTATTTCTATAAATATTCAGTACAAATATCAACCTTCCATTCATTTGGGTGGTAAAGTTTAGTCCGAAATAAGCAAAAGTCACCGATTTTCCAAACATTTGGAAGAAGAACAGCGACCTCAACCTCGAATTTCAGTACGTGATCATTTGAGTGAGGGTACTGGTACTCACAATCCTCAACCGACCCCTCAATATATTACAAAAGAGCATATGGATCAGAGTATCAAGGAGTTTAGTGAAGCACAAGTTTTGGGCACTACAGATGACCTTACCAAGTTACAAGGGAGTATGATTGCCAAATAACTATTCGATATGGAAATACCGAAAAGTTTCCATACTCAAAAAATTTGTAAATATAAGGGCACCGATCCAAAGGAGAATATTCAACAATACCGTGATTCATTGGGGTTGTATTCCAATCTCAAACACATCCTCTGTTGTTTATTTGCAACAAGTCGACAGGAAGAACCACTCCAGTTGTTCCACTCTTTACCTAAAGATTCCATACTCACATTTGATCAGCTGCAGAAACAATTTATCAAGGCGTATGCTCACAACAGAGACAAAGAGAATAATTTGTATTTTCTTATTAGTCTTAAACAGTCACACGGAGAGAAGCTCGAGTCTTTCGCAAAGAAGTTTTTGGAGCTCGCACAGAAAGTAGACAATCTCGATCAGAAAACAACTGTTACTGCTTTTACCAATGCGCTCTAGCTTGACTGCAAGGCCAAAGTGCATCTTTTCCTCAACAAACCTGCGACCTTGAAGGATATGATCACCAAGGTCAATGGTTATGTCAATCTAGAAAGGATGATGTCCAAAATGTATCAATCTACTAACTCCATCCTAACCACGAAAGGTCCATCCATAGATCAAAACACTAAACCAAAGGAGGATCAGGGTGAACAAAAATGCTATAAGGGAAATACTGGCAATGGTGAATGTTTGAATCTCTGCAATTTTTCCAATCCTTTCTAAGGATAAGCTATACCGTCCCTCTCAACTATTGGAACCAATCGAGAGTCGTCAGTACTGTATTCATCACAAGGTAAACCATCATTCTACTGACAACTGTTATGCTTTACAGAGGTTACTAGAATTTATTTTCAAGGAGGGACGGATGTTCTAATACATTATCGACCTAGAATCATATAAGGATGGCAGCTATAAGAAGCAACTCAAAGTAGTCCAGGTCGAAGATCAAGCTGAGGAGAAACATCTCAACCATATTTACCACAGTAAGATGATCGAAATCCATCAGATCACCAACTCTTGCTGATTCAAGCGCATGAGACTGTCAGAATGCTGCGATCTCAGATCTCAAGATAAAAAAGCTAAGCTTCTACCTAAGTTGAGCAATCGCCGGCTTGGGATCTCCTTTGAAGATTGTGACATTTTTCATGTAAAATTTCCACATCATGATGCATTAGTCATAATGCTCAAGATGAAGAAATTTTTCATCACACAATGATGATGAATACTGAAAGCGGTATTGAGATACTTTTTCAAAGCACAATCGGCCAAATAGGATTGGTCGATCAAGTTATTCTTGGCGACACCGATATCAGTAGATTTAATAGATCTAAAGAAGAGCGAGTAGGAAAGATCATCTTACGTATTACCGCAATACCAGCCACCATCAACGTCGTCTTCTACGCCTTCAACGCCAAATCTCATTATCTCAGGATTATGGGCCGCTACTGGATTCACAACATGGAAGTAATTGCTTCAACCTATCATCAAGCACTCCACTTCAAGCACAATAATGGTATCTATGAAATCAAGGGTAGTCAAAAGCCCTCTTGAGTTTACAAAAATACCATTTTTGCCATTCTAGATACTTCAGACAGATACGATACATAAAAATTATAGATAACTGATCACCTTGATGATCGACCTTTAATAGAAGAGCCTACAGAATACGTCAACATTGACGGACCTAGCAGAGGTACTTTTATCGGTACCAAGCTTGTCCAGCATGATAAGGATGCTCTCATTCAGTTCCTATAACTGAATCGAAATGTTTTTACGTGGACTTTCGAAGAGATGCCTGGGGTCGATCCAGCCAAGGCATATCACAAATTGGCCATCAATATCAATGCAACGGTGGTCAAACAGAAATAGCGACGACTATCACCCTGCCATCGAGATGAAGTTTACATGGAAATTAAGAAATTGATCAAAGTGGGATTCATTCGTGAAGCCAAGTATCGAGATTGGATATCCAATATCGTCGTTGTCCCCAAGAAGAATGGAAAAGTCCTAGTTTATGTAGATTTTACATATCTAAACAAACATACTCCAAAGGATAGCTTTCCTCTTCCCAACATCCATCAAATTCATGATTTTATAGCAGATCATGAACTCATATCTATGATGGACGCTACTTCTGGATACAGCCAGATTCTACTCTTGGAAGAAGATTAAAAAAAATTACTTTCATCACTGAAAGAGGACTTTATTGCTACAAAGTCATGCCCTTTAAACTTAAAAATGCTGGCACAACTTCTCAACGGTTAATGACTACTATGTTTAAAACACATGCTGAGAAAGTCGTAGAAGTCTACATTCACGATATCTGTATTGAAGCATACAGCCAGTCAACCACATTACAAATCTCAACACAATATTTAACATTCTTTGATCATACCGGATACGACTCAACCCTGTGTTAATTCAGAGTACATTCAGGCTGATTCCTCGGCCATCTCATCAGCAAAAAAGGGATTGAGGCCGATCCTGATCAAATTTGAGCTCTCCTCAACATGCCATCTCCAAAGACGATGAAAGACGTATAAAAACTTACCGACAAGATTGCCGCTATTAATCGACTCATTTAAAAATCTTTAGATTGTTGTCATTAGCTGCTCCTACTACTCTACCATTGTACCAAACAAAGAAAAGTTTAGCCAAATGCAGATATCCAATGGACCTCAGAATGTGAGGCAGCTATTCAGGATCTCAAAACCTATTTGGAGAAGTCACTCATAATGAGCACCCAGGTAGATAATGAGGAACTAATCATCTGCATAATAGTTATAGATACTTCTATCAGTTTTATTCTCATTCGACTTAAAGGAAAATTTGGGAAGCCAATCTACTTCAGCAGCAAAACCCTCACTCTAGCGGAAATGAGGTATTTCAAAATTGAGAAACTCCTTCTAACTCTTGTTTTTACTTCACAAAAACTTAAGCACTACTTCCAAGCTCATTCAGTCAAAGTCATAACAAACTACCCACTTCGGGAAGTTTTGTCAATGAATGAAAAATCCATGAGAGTGCAATAATGGTCAATCAGTTTGGGAGAACATGATATCAAGTTCGAACAACGCTATTTCAAAAAGGGTCAGGCCATTGCTGATTTTCCAGTTAAAGATCCTGAGTGTGAGGAGTACGATCCTGACCTTACAGAAGAAATTATAGAAGATCTACCCACCAAAACATTTGACGAGTGAGCTGAATGGATTACAAGAAAAGGGTGGAAACTTCTTACAGATGGATCAGTAGGACCCACAAGGTTAAAAATTGGAATCGTATTGATTACCCCTTCCAACGATAGAATTGAGAAATTAATTTGCTTGGATTTTGAAGCCTCCAACAATGTCACCGAATACAAAGCTCTCATTTATGGACTCGACCTCGCACTTAAGCTTAGCATCCCAGAACTATCAGTCTACACAGATTCACTACTTATCGTCTACCATTACTCTGAGCAATACAAGAAGAATGGCAAGATGATCAAATATGTAGCCATCATTACAGATAAGATGGGCCAGTTCATAAAAATAACTCTTAATTATCTTCCTCAAGGTGAAAATAGACATGCCAATTTTGTGGCTTATCTAGCCAGAGTCTTGGGGACAGAAGCACGATATCTCCAGATCGAAGTGATATCAACCCCCAACATTGATTGCATTTCTGTATACACGATCAACACTGGAGCGATAAAGAGGAGGATGACGATTGGTAAAATCCCTTCCTTACCTACATTGTCACCGACAGCGAATGCAAAGGACCCTTCCAGCAGATCCAGAAGAGCGCCGACAGCTGATCGACAACTCAAAGTATAAAACAAATCAAAATAATTTTTTATATCGCCATTCAGTCAAGGGGACTTACCTCAAGTGTCTCTCCAAAAAGAAAGCATATAAGATGCTCAGAGAATTACATGAAGGGACTTGTGGCTCCCATGCCGCAGGTCGATCACTCGCTAATAGAGCCATTACACAATAAGGCCAATTTGGCCAGGCATGCACAGAAAAGCAGAAGAGTACTCGTCTAAATACGATACATGTCAGCGACATGGACAAATGATTTGTGCCCCTGCGCTCAAACTATATGCAATCAAGGTATTTTGGCCATTCAAAAGATGGGCGTTCGATCTTTTTGGTTAATTTCCTAATTCTCCAAGTAACCGCCGATACCTACTCGTAGCTATAGATTATTTGTAAAATGGGTAAAAGCAGTTCTACTATGTCGAACTAGAGAAGAAGAGGTCATCTCTTTTATCTGGGAACACATCATTATTTAGTTCGGATGCCCCCACCTAATTCATATCGATAATGGGCCACAATTCGTTGGAGAAAAAGTCATAGCTTTCCTCAACAAGTACAATATCATCTACTCTCCATCCAATCCTTACTACTCTCAAGGAAATGGCCAAGCTGAAATTACCAAGAAAACCATCGTGGATGGACTCAAAATAAACTTCACTTATAGAAAAAAAAAAAAAAAAAAAGGAAACTGGGTACGAGAGCTTTCTCATGTCTTATGGGCATACCGTACCACTCCAGGTCAATCAACTGGTTGTACCCCATTCCACCCCGCCTATGCTACTGAAGCTATCATTCCAACTGAATATCATCATCTAGTCAGAGATCACGAGCTAACTGACAAAGAAAATGAGTTCGAATTGGCCTACAACCTTAACTGGATTGATGAGACTAGGGAGCGTGTTATTGCCAACCTAGTTCAATATGACCATATGCTGGCCAGTTCGTACAGCAGACGAGTTAGAAGCTGCACTTTCAAAATTAAAGATCTTGTCCTCCTAGAAATCCCTCAACACAGAAAAGAGGCACATGCCAGAAAACTAGTAAAAAATTGGGAGGGTCTATTCCTGATCACTGGTCTCACTGGCCTGGGATCATATTGCCTCATGGACGAAGAGGGAGTTCATATCTCAAATCTTTGGAACACTAGGAGGCTGAAGCGGTACTATCGTTAAGTCGTTCACTACTCTATTTTAAATTCTCGCTTTTTCCATTCCAAAAGTAAGATTTTCATCTCCATACAGTGTACATCCTATTCTATTCAATGAAACTTCCAAAAAAAATCCCATACGACTCTCTACTTACATAGACATTATATAGAATAAAGCAAGGTAATACTAGCTTTCAATCGAACTCTATTTTGATTAAAGCAAAGGTAAAACTAGCTTTGATCGACTCTATACATACTCCGCGATTGAAAGGAAGGTAATACTAGTTTTCAATCAAAGAACTCTACCATACATAAGATAAAGTAAAGGTCAAACTAGCTTTCATCTCTCAGTATGGCTACGATAATTATACTCTGCGATTAAAATAAAGGTAATATTAGTTTTCAATCAAAGAACTCTACCAGACATAAGATAAAACAAAGGTCAAACTAGCTTTCATCTATCAATATGGCTGCGACAATTATACTCAGCGATTAAAACGAAGGTAATACTAGTTTTTAATCAAAGAACTATACCAGACATAAGATAAAGCAAAGGTAAAACTAGTTTGTATCTCTCAATATAGCTGTGCCAATTATACTCCGTGATTAAAATGAAGGTAATACTAGTTTTCAATCAAAAAACTCTACCAGACATAAGATAAAACAAAGGTCAAACTAGCATTCATCTCTCAATATGGCTGCGATAATTATACTTTGCGATTAAAATGAAGGTAATACTAGTTTTCAATCAAAGAACTCTTCCAAACATAAGATAAAGCAATGGTTAAACTAGTTTTCATCTCTCAATATGTTGGCGACAGATACTTTTCAGGTTACATATACAAGAACTAAAAAGGATTATTTTCTGCTGTTAGGAGGTCAGCTACGCTTTCCCTCACAACAGAAGGATGATCTGCCAGAAATTCTTGAGTTCGATCACCCACCGTGACCCTGCCTTGCTCTACCAATTTAATAGATCGAGAACCTAAGTCTGCTTCCATGGAGTTTATACAGTTTCCTCGATTTACATCAGTTCTACAAATGTATCCTCTATACAACAAACAGTCATGCAAGGTATCCCTCTCTAACTTGAGCCTTCTAATTTCTTTAACAAAATAGGCAATTACTACTATTAACATCTCTATGTGCGATACCTGCGGCACAACCATCTTAGAAAAATTCTCTCTTGCCATTTGAAGGCATTCTTTCAACCTCTTATACCGCGCTTCTTGTAATTCCATGTGACTATCTGTGCGGGACATAAATTTGATGTTCCCCTTCACTTTCTTATCAATTTTAGTTGATTTACCCTGTCTCATCGCCCTCAATTCTGCCACCTGAGCATGAAGTTCCTCAAGCTCTCTATCTTTAATTGTACTTACTCCAGCAGGAGAGTTCTTTAATAACTCATCTTTTTTCTTTATCAAAATGCCCTTACCCCTGGTCACCCACTCTAACTCATGTTCCCTGATATGAGCAGCATCCAGCTTACTTTGACATTACCTTAACCGTTCATTCCCTTTTTGCACATGATCTTGAGTTCGAGCTTCATTTCCTTCCAGCTCTCTTATTCAAGCTGATGGACTAACTACATCCCCTTGAACAATGGAAACCCTCGCATCACCTTTATTCTTCCTCAAGCGCCTTCCAGCCTTGACATATTTGGCACGCGAATTGGCTTAAGCCAAATCGGCCTTCAATTGTTCCACCCTCTCATTCAGCTCATCACATTTTCTTTGTACCAACCGAATATCTATATCTTTAGCAGGTATAGCTCCAGTCAACTGCTCAACAACAATTTTGGAGTTAAATAGGTCATCTCAAGCTTTCTTCAGCTCGCTATCTTTCTTAGTCATTTTATTCTTTAACTGATCAATTTTGCTCCTGGTACTCAACAAAATAGCTCAAGTTGCCTCTTGTTCGTTTGTTTTGCTGATCATTTGGTCCTTCAGACTGGCTATAAAATTGCATAATTCTTACTCTGACATTTTTAATGCTTGTATATTGTATCGAGCCATATCAGCATCCCTACTCTTTACCATAAGTACCTCATTTTGGCATTTAAGTTTTGTTGCCTTTTCCTTCATCTACGTGAGCTCTTTTTGCCCTTTACTAATTTTGGCATCCTTCTCCTCGATCTTCCGAGTGAGGTCATCAACGGTTTGAGTTGCCTCAACGAACTTGAAATACACACTTACATGTTGATCTTCCCTACCCTCATTTGCCTCTCTCATTCTATCAAACTCTACCACAAACTCTTGGCTATATTGACGTGACTCTTCTTCGCTCAAACAAGCAGACTCCAATTTGATCTACACATCACAAATACAATATATCAAATTCAATTCAGGATACTCACTTAATACATATATCTTATTTTTAATGAAATTTCTATTTTTTGACATCAACTCTGTGAAACTACTTCTAAACTTAAGGTTAAAGTATGATCCCAATTTGATGAACAATAACATATACATCCAATTCTAAGGTACACATTCTCTATATTCAAACTTTTTTAATACTTTGATATTATTTATACACAATTGAGTGTCATATCTCCTAAACTGTTAGCAAGTTTTTGGTCTGTCTCTGCGTTCAAATTTTTACTTTGTAGCTCTAGAGTAATAAAGCATAAAAGTCAAATATTTCTTGCTCTTTTCTAACCTGTAACTCCGTTTGCGAAGACAACAGGGACGCTGAGGTATTTTTCTCCTTCGTGAGCTCATCCTCTAATTCTTTTATTCTGAGGTGCATGTCCTTAAGTTCCTACAACAAGGTTTACAAACACATCTTAGCCTACAGAAGTCTATCCAACAAATAATGTTCTATTAAATTACAACATTTCAAACAATTCATAATCATACAATCATAGAGTCAACATTCTACTCTACCTTCTCGGTCCCTTCCTCTAGATGCTCATTGCCATCCCCTTGGTTATCTCACACCATTTCAAAAGAGATACCATCTAAACCGTCTACGACTCCAACCGTGACATCTTCCGCTCATCATCTTCCTCCTCCCCAACATAGGTGTCCGCCATAATGTCATTCACCCTAGTTTTGGAGTATCCCATTTTTAGGAGGTAGCGCCCAAGTCTATCACGCTGGATTACCACCTCCCCCAGAAAAATTTATGTTTCCGCTGTTAGCTCGTTGATCTCCACCTCTTGAGAAGCCCTCAAGGAGCCCAGTTGTTTCCCCTCCCTAGCCAATTTAGCTTTTAAATGGGTTACCTTCTTTTCTAGCACAACCTTCCCTTTCTCAAGCTCGTCTTTCTCCTGCTCCACTCTGAGGCAGATACCCTTCATCAAACGAGCAGCCTACAAAAACACAACAAACATGGACCACAATGTTAGCTCTAATCATCGTACATAATTCATTATATGCTTAAATCATCAACCTTACCATTTTACACATTTCCTCCTCACCATTGCGAACTGCAACCTTTACCCTATCCTCCACCACTTTCAACTTATTTTCTTCACCAAGTCGACCCTCTGAGGCCTTCACCTCAGTCAGTTGGGAAGGAGGGTCAACCCTTCTCTCTCTTTTTCCCTCTTTCGACCTCACCACTTCCTGTGGTTCCAGAGGTCGAACCACGCTTCAGCTTCTTCTTTAGAAGCGCCCAAGTTAGTTTGCACAACGTAGTAGACTTTGGCACATCTACAAAGTATACTCTAGAGGCCTTGGGCAAGACCACTCATCTCTCTTCATCAGCTTTCCTCTTCTTATTGCCACCAACACCCATCATTAGCCTTATTGTTTAAAACTTTTAAACTTTCTTAGACCGACAGTCAACACATTTCTTTCTACAATGCTAAGTTCTTTTATAATAGCCTCAAGCTCAATCCCTTCCTGAGCAACAGTATCTAACAGGGACTCCTTCCTCATCACCTTCGATTGAGGGCCTGTCAATAAACAACACATTATCACCAACAATGCAACATACAATTTAATATTTCAATATTATACATTGTACATTGTTACTTACTTTGTTTCACAGTTCTACATAGAAGTTTCATGGGTTCTTCATCATCTCTTTGAAGGCAATCACCCTTTACCCATATCACATTATCGTTCCACATTCAACCTGCTGAATTCAGATCAAAGAAAAGAGGTCGAGTAGAAGTTACAAAATAGTATGCCCTTCCACTTGGATAATAGTTTTTTACACCATAAAACTATAAGACATCTTCAGGAGATATCCTCCTCTCAACTGCATCCTCCTCCCATAACTTATTCAAAAATTTATGGACATTTATTGCCTCCCACATGTTCCCGTTCAACTAAACAGAACATGCCCCAATGATGTTCATAATCTATTTTACAAGATTGCTAAGGGGCAGACACAACCCATACTCCAATGAGATAAGTAACACAGAAAACCCTCTTCCCGGTTGCCCTGGACATTTCCATCATAATATTCCAAGGAGATTGATTCGTCTAAACCCCTATCTAATTTCCCCTTCTCTAGATCAGCCAATAAAAAAAAGTGTTCCTCCCCGGATACTACAATACAACTTCTAAAATGCCCACTGGTATATTTTACAAAATTGTCCCATCTTCCCCCTACAGAAGCTTTGGCTTTACAAAACTCTCTAAACACATTAAAATTCGGCGGATAGGATACCAATTTTTTAGGGAAATCTAGAAATTAAACAACTTTTACTTTATCCTTCCAATCAGATACTGCATTCTCAGACTCAGCCGATCGACCAAAGATCGATGCCTCATTAACAGGTAAACACTCCATATCAACTACAACTCTAAGATAAGGTTTGATCGTACACAAAACTCCTCATGCTCGACCTACATACATATCCAGGTAATCCATAATTATTTTTTACATATATATCACCCACATACATATATCTTTCATATCTCATTTTATAAATATATCAAACAAATTTGTATAGATTGCTATAAATAGTAATTTTTAGATTTGCATATCACAAAAAAGAATTTTCAAAAAAAATGCTTTCTCGGTATCATAAATTATCTGTCAAAATTTCCAAAGCTAACATTTCAAAAATATTCAAATTTATTTTTTACAACAGTCACAACAACATTTGTAATAATAGATTACAGATTCAAACTTTATTCTCATTACATTTCTTTGACAGTTATTCGAACTCATACAATTCACTCCCTTACATATAATTACACCTTAAGAATCCATGATGTCTTGGGGAGCCAGAGCTGATCAGTTTGCCTCCAGTAATCCTCACATCTTCCAACTCAATCTCTTCTTCAGTAATTAGTCTCACAACCTCTTTCCGAGCTGAAGGCTCCACAATCACTTCCCAGAATAGCTCCTCATATAAGCGACGTCCGTATTCAAGTTCCCTACCCATCCAATCTAAACCATCAAACTGACATTCAGTCACTGACAGGTCAGCATTATAGTCTAACAAGCCAAAAGTCTGTTCCCACACTTCAGCTATCTTTATCGCCAACCGTCCCTCAGAGGCATAATAAATTCTCTCAGATGGAGTCCACACCATTTATATTTTCTTCTACCTGCTTAAAGTCCCATTACCCCCTATTAATGTAGTTTTCTAAATTACTCCAAATCCCCCACAATTCATAATTATATTTTGCTCTTTCACAACAGAAAACCCTAGTATCCTGAGGAAAATTATTTAAACTTATCTATCCACATCAACCTCAATGAATTCGATCTATTCCATCTCAAATTTATATTTTTCAAATCAAATATTCTGGAACGACCACTCTGAGCTCGAATTTCCAATTCTTATATATCCTAAAACTTCTACAGTTATCATTCTCCCCCAATAATTCAAAGTCATGTAGTTCGAAAACGAATTCTTACACATTTTTTAGGTTACAAACATATTTTTTCAACTCGATTACTATAATAAATTTTGTAGTTCCAATCTCATACATTACATTTCATCCTCTATTTGTCAATCTTCAAATTATTTATAGTTCGAATGCAGGAGTTATTCTATATATCAACACAGAGTTTGAATAACAAATTTTATTAAGCTCGAATATAGATTATAGGTACTTTACAGATATCGCATCTTTTAGGTACTTTACGATAACAAGTCTTTCAGGTACTTCAAAATCAGTACTTTAGAGATAACAAGTCTTTCAGGTACTCCAAAACAACAAATCTTTCACATCATCCGACTTCAGTGATGTTTTACTCAAAGAATCTTCTGAAATAAAGCAGGCATTGGAAGTAACAAGACATCCTTCTCCCCTCACACCAGATTACTCTAACCAGAAACTAGGTTTGGAGGAAGTCTGGGCATGATAGCTGAAAGAGCCAGTGCTTGAACTAACTCTTCAAGCATAAGGTCTTCTTAAGGTCAAGAAACGATAATGATGCAGAAGTAGCCTTCCATTATCCATCTCCCTTCCATATTACCACCGTCGCCTTCTCTATAGCCACCACCATCGAAGAGTTGGTGAAGATGAAAAGGGCCCGACCTTAGAATCTAATCCTACACAAGATATCAGTGAAACTGCCCCGCAGTTATGCCAACCCCCGCATCTGACTCCTCGACCTTGTCTTCTGCAAGGATGCGGAAACACCTCCAACATTGCTCGCCTATTAAGGCAACGTGATGAAATCCTTACATGCAATAAAATTATTTTTCAACTTCAGCCGCTTCTTCTTCCGACATACCATGATACGTCGGTGGAACGGGAATGGGGGTAGGCATCCCCAAGGACTGATCTCTGAAATATCTCAACTTAAACTTTTGCATCTCAACATAAACTTTCTCTTCGTAAACCATTCACCGGGTCTTCACCATTGTCAATCAAGACTTCCAGAGAATTTTGTAATAAACAGCGTACTTTGCCACAATCCTCTGTACATGTAGTATTTATATAACCCTAATATTTAATGTATAGGTACATTATCCAAGCGTCATCATTCAAAAAAGAAGAAACTCTCAAAACCCCAAGCGTCGTATACATCAATATTCCCATCATTATTTAATGCACAAACATCCCTCCAAAAAACTATACACATTTTCCATGCAGTCAAATCCATATTAAATACATCTTTTCTTCTCAACTGCCAAAGCCCATATACCCACATATTTTTTCTCAACCAAAGCCATTCGTGACTTCAGTTGCGAGGGGGCAATTGTGGGTACCAATTCCTTGATCTAACCCAATTCGAACTATTTCCAGTTCGAACTGCCTTTATATCAGACTCACGCATTCTACATGTAACATAAATAGTTAGCATTAACACCTACGCCACGAACTGATGAAGAACGTGGGTCGAGCACAATAGAAAAGTATGAACATGTCAAAAATATCAGCCTCTCACGAACTCAATAGTTACTCAGTCAACCACCACTTACCATATTGTTCAGAAAACGTATTTCAGCACGATAAATAACTGCAGACAGTGCCTATATAAAGAAAAGTTTCAAAACGAGATAGAGACCAAAAAAAGATATGAGAAATTACCAAGAAAGTTATATTTTCTTGATTCTCAAAATACCAAAATACTTATTTACAAGATCAAGTATTTCTAGTTCGAAAGGTCACTTGTAATAAGATATCGGCCTCAAGCAATAAAAGTCACTGTTACTAAAATCCTCAACTCGAGGTCGTAGTTTTTTTACCAATTCATAGGTTTTCCACGCTAAATTGCTTATGTTATTTCTTATCTTACATTAGTTTTTATCACAGGAATATTGGTGCAAGAGCTAATTCTGAACCATCTTGAACTTACAGAATTATGCCATTACAATTATGATCCCTAGATCCATTACTGAAGACTTGAAAAAGATAAATGATAAAGATACAAGTGGGAAGCTCTATTTTAATCATGTTTGGTTGAAGGCTCTTGTATAGTTTTTTCTGAGAAAAAGTTCAGTCCTAAACGCTTAAGACCGAGAACCGTCCTAAGCGCTTGTCCATTAAATATGTGTCTTCTTTAACTCATTTATTTAACCTTGGTTAGATTATCCCCTAATTAAAGAGAAATATCTAAATACTAAAACTTAGTTTCATATTTTAACGAAAATCTTATTCCCACCCAAACTAATGATAATTTGGAAGAAAAAAAGGAAATCTCCCCGAAATCTCTTATTCCATATCTCTACAAACCAAATAAAAAATTAAAAATGAAATCTCCTTCATTCTTTTTTGGAAAAAAGAAGAAATCTCCAGAAAATTCTAAGTTGTTCATGACGATTGTTTGATGTGAATTCACGTCTTTATAATTCATTAATACTATAAATTATAGCTATTTACAACAAAAAGAGTTGTTCCAATGATTGTGATCATGTCAAGCTAAAACATTCTTCAAACTAAATTGTACTCTACGGTTCTCATATTCAATGTTTTCATTATATTCAGGAGTAGTTGCATCCATAAATCCCAAAAATTGGCCTTTAAGCCTTGAACTCCCCTAACTAGTAATTTCTATGTTTTCCCTTTACCTAAATATGATCATGATAAAATATAAACCAGGTGAAACCATGGGCGAAAATGCAAAAATTACATTAAAAAAATGAAGAATTTCTAAAGATTGAGATTTAATGGAGATTCTTTTTTTCTTTGTTTTGGAAACAAAATTTATTTATTAAATTTTAATCAAGTTAACCAAGGTTAACTAGATGAGTAAAAGAGGACACGTGTTCAATGGAGAGCGCTTAGGACGGTTCTAGGTTCTAAGCACTTAGGACCGACTTTTTCTCTTCCCCAAAATCTCTTATTTCATCTCTCTACAAACCAAATTAAAAATTAAAAAATGAAATCTCTTTCACTTTTTTTTGGAAAAAAGAAGAAATCTCTCCAGAAAATTATAAGGTTTATATGACGATTACTTGATATGAATTTACGTCTTTATAATTCATTAACACTATAAATTATAGTTTTTTACAACAAGAAGACTTGTTCCAATGATTGTGATTAAGTCAAGCTAAAACATTCCTCAAACTAAATCGTACTCTACGGTTCTCATATTCAATATTTTCATTATATTCAGGAGTAGTTATATCCATAAATCCCAAAAATTGACCTTTAAGCTTTGAACTCCCCTAACTAGTAATTACTTTATTCTCCCTTTACCTAAATATGATCTTGATAAAATATAAACCGGGTGAATCCATGGGCAAAATGCAAAAATTACATTAAAAAAATAAAGAATTGCTAAAGATTGAGATTTAATGGAGATTCTTTTTTTCTTTATTTTGGAAAAGAAATTTATGTATTTAAAAATCTTTCCTTAATTTGGAAAATCAAGTTAACCAAGGCTAACTAGATGAGTTAAAGAGGACACGTGTTCAATGGAGAAGTGCTTAGGACGGTTCTCGGTCCTAAGCGCTTAAGACCAAACTTTTTCTCTTTCTCAAAATCTCTAATTTCATCTCTCTACAAACCAAATTAAAAATTAAAAAATGAAATCTCCTTCAATCTTTATTGGAAAAAAGAAAAAATCTCCAGAAAATTTTAAGTTTTTTATGACGATTCCTTGATGTGAATTCACGTCTTTAAAATTCATTAACACTATAAATTATAGTTATTTATGAAACATCCAAATCTGGAGTTTGCTTCATTCTGTGTCCAGAATAGATGTCAGCACTATCTCGTGCTTACTCATCATCAGAGATTGTACCTAGAGCGACTACAGCTGGACTGACACTGAGTAGGTAAGTGAGTTTGTATGTCCTTGATCTAAATGTCAAGCCCTTAGTATTTTACAGAGTATGAAAAAAAAATTATGTCTTTTTAAGGAAAATAGGTCTCTCTTCAAACAGGCTTTTGTTTTGTTCGAATAAGATTTTGCTCGAATAAAATATAGTTTAATTCAAATATTTTCCCTCAGACCAATATGTATTCGAATAGACTATTTCTTTGTTCGAATATCTTTTCTGGGAACTTAGTTGTTCGAATAAAACTTGGGATGATAGTGATGATAAAAATAATAATAATAATAATAAGGATCATCCCCAAGTATTTGAAAATGAAAAATATTGTGCATATCCTGCTTTTTAAATTGCGGTAATGATAGCTCTAACGCTTTTGAACTTGAAGATTCTAGTAAAAATCAAAGTGATCATGAACAAAATGAGTTTGAGGACCTGAATCTTGAAGTCTTGTATGCCCAAACTGTTGTAAAGTGTATTATACTTGCTAAACTTAATAAAGTCTTGAAAGACCAAGTTAATATAATCATGCGTAAACTTCAAGAAAAAATAAAGAATACAAGTCAAGAGATAGGAATGTTTGAAGATGAGAAACAATGCCTTCATGACAAGGTTGTAATTTTAGAAAAAGAAGTTCATGATGCGGTGGAGAAAATAAAGTCAACTTTAAAAAAAATTCATTCGGCCAAGCTTGATGTAGTTTTATCTCAGCAGAAACTTGAAAAATTTTGTCATGCGGCTAAGAACATTGATAAGATGTTATGTATGAGAAAGACGGATGCTGACAAAAGGGGTCTAGGATATAAGGGACATCTCTCTAATGCCAAGACTCTTCGATTCACAAAATTTGTGAAAGCAATTGCTACTACATCGTTGCCCAAACATCTTATAATATCTTCCACTAATAATCAAGCCAAAAGGTTATCGTACTCTCCTATTTATTATTGTGGAATATTTGGTCGAAAGGGTCATATTGCATCTTATTAAAGATTTGTTGGATCCTATCAACCATATGCTCGACCATTTTATGGGCAAATATATAATTCAAATGTGATTTCTACTCAAGTGAAATGTGAGAAAGTAAGTAGGTGGTTTGCTCAATAAACATCACCTCAAAAGGTTAGTCGGGCTATTTGAGTGTAAAAGGATGACTTGTCGTCACAGCTAAGGTAATGAATATCAACTGAAAAGGGTTATCAGTATGCTCTATTGATTAGGTGCGTTTCTTACCCTATCTCAGTTTATTTTTAGTTTTTTTTTTATGTTTTTTTTAGGATAATAGGGTTTTGTTTTGAGTAAATTTGCACTTCGCACTTCAGGAGCTTTTGTATGTAGAATATTCTTGTTAGACTTGGACTGTGTTTTTGTGTTATATTCATTCACGGGATAATTATTTGGTAAAATTACCTTTCATAATAGTAATTGATCCTCTTGTTTAAACTAAAAGCTCATCGTGATTAGAACCACGTGAGGATAACTGTAGAAACTTCGTACCTAATGTTATGTAAGGATCAAGCTTTTTTACAAGCTTCGGGTATTATTTCATAAATTCTTTCCAGATTCAGCATCTTTTCTGATCTCATTTTTTATAAACAATTGTCGATGGCAAATTCAAGTTCAAGTTAGTCTAATAGAACATTCTTTATACTTGATTCAAGATAAAAAAAAATACTATGTGAGGCTGAAGATATGATAATAGGCATTTTATTGTTACATCTTTTTTGGCCTTCGTCTGTGCTTACCCAAAATTTTATCCGGTTACAGCCCTTTGTGCCTTAAAATATGTCGTTTTTTCTACCCAAATCCTTTATTAGTTTACCCATTTGTTCTTAGAGTGTTCAGTGGAAAATAAAATGAAAGAAGAAGCGATTTTTGGGGGAAATATGAATATAATAATAAAATAAGTATCCCCAATGTGGTTTTAGTGGTGGAGAGAGATATGAGAAGAGAAATTTTTTCAATGATTTTATGGTACATCATATTTCATCTGTACTCATTACATGAAAAATAATAAAGGAATGTGAACTCAAAATGAGTAAAGAGAAAAGGCACTTTATTCAATGTTTAAAGAAAAAAAGAATGACAGGAGGTGAACTCATTTGAAGAAAGAGGTGATGAAAGTGTAAACTGTAGTCTCAGAATGCTAGTGAAATATCTACTCCGTCACTGTAATGACCAGTAATTCATTTATTCCTAATATTCACTCATATTCCATTTCCGCTCATATATTCCTATTCTTTATCTCATCGGCATATTAGATTCATTTCCTTCACGTTAAGTTTTGCATTTATTTTACGCATATACTCTTACATCCATTTTATTCATCCATTATGCATCCATTTGTTCCTTTCCGTGGATTAGTATTAGATTCTTTAATGTAGTTTTGGCAGTTCGGTGGTCATTCGGAGGAGGAGGTGGCGTTGTGGCCTTGGGAATCCCTAGATGGGTTGGTGATGATGTTCAATTATTGTGTTTGTGATTTGGTGTGGTTCCGGGGAGTCGTTGGAGTAGCCGGTAGGTTTCTGGAGTCTCCCGAGGAAAATATTCCTTTTTAGGGGTTTAGGCGTTTGGTGGCCGTGAGGCGATGGAGGTGGTGTTACTACTTTGGAAACCCTTTGTTGAGTTGGTAGTGATGTTTGTTTGATGTGTGTGTGGTTTGGGGTGGTTTCGGTAGGCCGTTGGATTGGCCGGTAGGTTTCCGGAGTTTCACGATGGAAAAGATTCTTTTTTGGGGGCTTAGGCGTTTTGGTAGACGTGAGGTGGTGGAGGTGGTGTTCCTACTTTGGAAAACCTTAGTCTCTATTCGAATACAACTCACTCTGTTCGAACAGAGGCGCGTTTTCAGCCTTTTTTGGGTCTTTTATTCTCTTCTCTTCACTTCCTTTTTCTCCCTCTCTCACACTCTCCTCCCACTAACCTATTCCCCTCTCCTCCAAACTCTTGATCCACTCTTCCCCATCGCTCGAGGATCCTTTGCCCGCTTCGTCACAAGTTTCGCTTCTATCCTCGGTAAGAAATTCCTGATTCCTTTTCCGTTCTTTTCGCTCGATTTCGGCGTAGGTCTGATTTCTAGGGTTTGGTTTTGATGTTGTTTCCCTAATTGATTGGCTATTTGTTGTTTGCCAATGTTGGTGTTAGATTATCAGGCGTTCCATTACCATTCCACGGATTTTAGTCGGGTTTCCGAGTTAGTTCTTCCGTAGGACTTGGATTTCCTTCAGGCGAGTTTTATTCCAGCATTATTAAGTTCCTATACTAGTTTCAGAGTATTGTTTTAGAGAGTTATATTGAACTTAGAGATGTTTTGTGATTAACTATAGTTTAACCTATGAATTATTCTGCTAGAAGTGTTAACCTGTAGTTTGGGTTTGTAATTATTTTTGGAGTTAGTTTTTGGTTCGCATAGAACCTGAGTTAGTTAGTGTTGGTTGGGTTAGCGTTCTCGTGGCTTGCCTAGGAATTCCCTTTCCAGGCTTATGAGATTGTTGGGTTGGATGTAATGACGGTTAGGTTACTGTGTTGGCTATGCATAGTCGATGTAACCGAGTCCCTATTCAACCTGGTTGAGTTACCTTGTGAGCGGAAGCTGTGATGCTTTCTTGTGCACCTGTTGTACTTTATAACTTATATCACATCTTTCAAAACTTATTGTGATTGGATACATGAACACTCCGTTTCGGTTGACCTCCGACAAGATCCAAGGAGTCCGTGAGATCGGGTTAAAAGACACGGTGAGATTGGGAATGGCACTATCATGCCTAGTTCAACCACTACAGAGTGCGGAATGGTATGAGGCAGAGTCATGGAGATCGTAACTTATCCACGTTGAGGCTGAAATTCCTTAAAATGTTACGGACGATTATTCCCCGGGTTGATTCACCCATATCCACTTTGATCAAGTGCGACCATCCTAGCTTGGTCGAGCTTAACCAAATCGTACTTGTATATCCCTTTACTGATCTCTTTAAGAAATTAGACGTTAGCGGTTGATTAACCTATATTACAATAAGATCGTGTACACTTTTAAGACACTGAATCATTCTGCATTAGGGGATATTTATGGGAATATCCCTGCTCATCATAACATATCATTACTTCTAGGATAAGTATGAGATTATCCTAGTCATCACTTCACGTCATGGAATTGCATATTATCATATCATCACATTCTCTTCTCATATTCCTTATTCTACTCTCTTCACACATTCCTTCTATATTCTCTCTTCTCATCAACTCTATTTCCTTTCCTTATCAACTCTGTATCTGTTATGGTCACTTATTATATTGCTAGATTGTATTTACCTATTTTATATTACATTCATCTCTACTCTAATTTTCAACACCAGCTGTTAGTAAGTTATTTAGTTCTGTTGGATTAGTGAGCTCGTTGTTTGCTCACTCTCGGATTTTAACCATTTCAGAGGTTGATTAGCTTGGACTGCCGCGTGGGTAGCCAGTTCATGGACAGATTTTGCCGCTGCAGATTTCCATTAGTTCTGGACTTCTGTAGGTGTTCTCAGCATGTGTCGCTGAGTTTTATTCGAGATATTGTATTATATTTCCATCTGATATGTATATATATATATGTCTTTTGCTTCCGCGTTATATTGTTGTATTGTTATTTCTTTACTCTGATAATTATTGCTATATGTGAATAGCCGAGCCAGAATTTGTCTAAGGCCTGGCTATTTGTGGGGCAGAATCTTTGGATTCCCCAACCTGCACTACTCAGAATCTAGTAATTGGTCAAGCTATTGATAACTGGATTTTGAGGCGTGACAGACTTGGTATTAAAGCGTAAGGTTAATCCTTATCTCTGTTATTGTAAATCATATGACGAGTTATTCTTTAGACAGAGTTAGGATCTATTCTTTTCGGATTTTTCTATTTATCGTATTCCTTTCCTATTCCTAATCCTTTCTTATCCGTTCCTGACTTGTGTTTTCTTATTCGTAATAGATGGTTAGAGGCGGCAGAGGTAGAGGTCATGCTAGAACCTATGGGGGTATCCGAGGAGGTGTTCACCAAGGTTTACGCAGTGGAGTAGTGGTGATGAGCCAGTGGTTAGTCAGGAGAGTTTGGGGTCTGTTCCGATCCCTCAGACAGGGCCGATAGTTTTTGAGGCTGGGGTTAGTGTGGGAGTAGCACCAGGGGTTCAGATTCATCAGAGTGCCCCGCTTACTCTAAGCTTCCAGGGCATCCAGGTGTTTTTCCAGTTCCAGCAGCTTCTGCTATTTCAGCAAAGATGAAGCAGTTTATGGAGAGTTTTGTCACTTCCTTTCAGCAGGCTAGGAGCCCAGTACACAGGGAGCACAGTTACTTAGAGCAGCTTCAGAGATACAAGTACCCTACTTTTTTCGGCACGTTGATTCCTTCAGAGGCCGAGGCATGGTTCAAGACTATGGAGAAGGCCTTGGATGCGATGAAGTGTCCCGACGATCAGTGGGTGACACTTGCAGCTTATCTACTTCAGGGCGAGGCAGATTATTGGTGGGATATGGCCAAGAGGACAGTTTTGGAGTCTCCTATTCTTTGGTCGTTATTCCAGGAGCGTTTCTTCAATCAGTACTTTCCGCAGGGCTACAGAGACGCCTGCATTTCTGAGTTCTACACACTTGAGCAGGGTGATATGAGTGTGGCTTGCTATGATCAGAGGTTTAACGAGCTTGCTCGTTACATACCATTTATTATTCAGGATGAGGAACAGAAGAAGATGAAATTTTTTAGAGGTCTTCGTCCTTTCTTCAGGAGGCTCTTGATCTCCTCCAGTGTCAATACTTACAGGGAGGTTTTGCCTAAAGCGTTAGCTTTAAAACAAAATGAGGCAGAGGATCACAGGTTCAGAGATGCGAGGAACCCAGTGAGACAGGATACAAGACCCGATAAGGGCAAGGCGATTCAGACACAGTATGATAGCTTGGGTTTGAAGAGGCAGAGATTTGAGGGTACACCAGGGAGAGCTACGGGCAGACAGTATTTAGAGAGGGCACAGCATTCTTCGCACACTTGGTGGAACTGTGGGGGAATTGGGAATGTTAGGAAGCTCTGTCCCAAACCACATAGAGGTTAGCAGCCCCTACGACAGTGTTAGGGTCCAGTTGGTTACCAGCCACGACCGCAGCAGGTTCCTCAGGTTCAGCAGTTTCCACAGAGACAGTTTCAGGGTCTACAGGGCATAGAGATAGTTCCAGGACCTCACGGTGTACAGAGACCGCAGCATCCGAGCCAGCAGCAGGGTCAGGCTCAGGGTCGTGGAAAAAGTAGAGTGTTTGTAGTAGGGAGGCGCAGTGCTCGCACCGCTCCACCTGTGGTGGAAGGTACAATCCATATTTCTTATTCGCCGACTCATGTCCTTTTTGATTCTGGTGCATCGCATTCATTCATCGCATCTGTATTTCTCTGTATTATTGGCTTTGAGTCTCCTTTATTGAATGATGAGGTTTCCGTGGGTACTCCTTTAGATTCCTCGGTGTCTATCCCACGTATATGTAGAGATTTCCCGATAGTTGTTTGTGGCCGAATCCTCTCAGCAGACCTATTAGTTTTGCCGATGCATGAGTTTGACATCATCCTAGGCATGGATTGGTTGTCGATGCACCGGGTCACTTTAGACTGCCTCGAGAAGATGGCTACATTTTGTATTCTCGGTGAGAGGCGACTCCCGTTCTGTAGTTCGAAACATGCACAGTCAAAGGATGGTTTATTAGCTTTCCTAGAGATAGATTCCTTGGGTGTGGACGTTAGCTCTATTCCGGTAGTTTGCGATTATTCTGACATTTTCCAGTAGATTCCCAGTTTACCACCGATGAGAGCGATTGATTTGACATAGATCTTGTTCCGGGCACAGCACCGATTTCGAAGGCACCGTACCGTATGGCGCCTGTTGAGCTGAAAAACCTAAAGGATCAGATTTCTGAGTTGATGGGTCAGGGATTTATTCGAATGAGTACTTAGCCATGAGGAGCTCCAGTGTTGTTTGCAAAGAAGAAAGATGGTTCGATGCATTTGTGTATTGACTACCGCGAGTTGAACAAAGTCACGATCAAGAACAGATATCCATTTTCGAGGATCGAGGACCTGTTTGACCAGCTTCGAGGAGCGCAGTTCTTTTCGATGATTATTCTTAGATCAGGTTACCACCAGCTGAGGATCAGGGCAGCTGATGTTTCGAAGATAGCCTTTCGGACTCGTTATGAACACTATGAGTTTCTGGTGATGCCGTTCGATTTGACGAACGCGCCCGCAGCCTTTATGGATTTGATGAACCGTGTTTTCAGCCCTTTTCTTGACCGGTTCGTCATTGTGTTCGTCGACGATATTTTGATATATTCAAAGACCGGGACAGAGTACGAGGGACATTTGAGGATCGCTTTACAGACTTTGCGGGAGAACGCACTATTTGTTAAGTATGAAAAGTATGAGTTTTGGCAGCAGGAGATGAAATTCCTAGGGCACGTGGTGTCTAAGTATAGAATTGCAGTAGATCCTTCCAAGGTTGTAGCAGTCGCAGATTGGGCGCAGCCGACGAGTGTTACCGAGATTCGCAATTTTCTGGGTTTTGCGGGTTACTATCATAGATTCATTTAGAGGTTTTCGCGGATTGCAGCTCCTTTGACTCGTTTGACACAGAAGGACGTTCAGTTTGTTTGGGACGACAGGTATTCTTCAGCTTTCGTAGAGTTGAAGAAGAAGTTGACTACCGCGTCAGTTCTGATCGATCCATGCAGTGGGCAGAAGAATAGAGTATACAGTGATACATCGCTCAGTGGACTTGGTTGCGTTTTGATGCAGAAGGGTAAGGTGATGGCTTATGCTTCGAGAGAACTTAAGGTACACAAGAGAAATTATCCTACTCATAACCTCGAGTTGGCAGCAGTAGTTTATGCGCTAAAGATCTGGAGACACTACTTATACGGGGAGAGGTTCGAGCTCTTTTTTGATCACAAGAGTTTAGTGTATCTTTTCTCTTAGAAGGAGCTGAACATGAGACAACACATGTGGATGGAATTTCTGATGGACTATAATGTAGATTGGTAGTATCACCCGGGGGAAGGCGAACGTGGTGGCCGACGCTTTGAGCCGTTTGCCTAGAGGATTACTTGCACGTCTGATGATTCGTGATTGGACGATGCTGAGTGAATTACGGAGTTCGGGTTGACATTGAGTTCGCAGACTATGGGTGGTCTTATTGAAAATCTGAGAGTTCAGCCGTCTTTGATTTCTCGGATTATAGAGGTGCAGCAGCTGGACGACAGAATACAGTTTTGGGCTTTAGACGACTCCAGACCTGATTAGACATTTAGTTCAGATGGCAGGATCAGATACAGGGGCAGATTTTGCATGCGAAATTCGGAGGTACTGAAACGTGAGGTTTTGAGTGAGGTTCATGGTTCAAGATACACCATTCATCCAGGCAGTACGAAGATGTACCAGGACCTGAAGAGACATTTTTGTGGGAAAATATGAAGTGCGAGATAGCTGATTTTGTTTCCAAATGTCTAACTTGCCAGGAGGTGAAGGCTGAACATCAGAAACCGGCGAGGCAGCTTAAACCCTTACCTATTCCAGATTGGAAATGGGAGATGCAACGATGGACTTCATATCGGGTTTACCGCGGACGAAGAAGCAACACGATTCTATTTGGGTGATTGTGGACCGATTGACCAAATCAGCACATTTCATTCCGGTTCGTACGACTAATACTACTAATGAGTTGAGCAGAATATATGTGAGAAAGATTATTCATTTACATGGGGTTCCAGTGTCTATTGTGTCAGATAGAGATGCCAGGTTTACCAGCAAATTTTGGCAGAGTTTTCAGCGAGCTATGGATACTAGACTGGATTTCAGTACAGCATTTCACCCTCAGACCGACGGTCAGACAGAGTGAGTCAACCTGATCCTTGAAGATATGCTTCGATATTGCATTTTAGACTTCAAGGGCAGCTGAGACGAGTATTTACATTGGGATGAGTTCGCGTACAACAACAGCTTTCAGTCGAGCATCGGGATGGCACCTTATGAGGCATTATATAGTAGACCATGCAGATCACCTTTCAGTTGGGCAAAGGTTGGTGAGCAGAGCTTACTGGGACCAGACTTGGTTCGGGAGACTACTAAGGCGGTTACTACCATCAGGGATCAGTTACGTACAGCACAGAACCGACATAAGAGTTATGCCGACATCCGCAGGAGACCGCTAGAGTTTCGGATCGGGGATCATTTTTTGCTGTTGAATTCACCGATGAGGGGCATGATGCATTTCAGCAAGAAGGGGAAGCTAGCTCCGAGATATATTGGCCCATTTGAGATTCTAGACAGAGTTGGAGAGTTAGCATACCGTTTGGCGTTGCTGCCACAGCTGAGCAGAGTTCACAACGTCTTTCATGTTTCTATGTTGAGGAAGTACGAGAAGGACCCTACTCACATGATTGACTGGGAACCGATAGAGGTTCGGGACGATGCCTCGTATCTTGAGCATCCGGAGTGCATTTTGGATCGCGAGAAAAAGGCTCTTCGCCACAAGGTTATTCCGTTTGTGAAAGTCCAGTGGAGTCACCATGGTCCAAAGGAGACTACCTGGGAGTTAGAGGTTGATGTGAGGAGGCACTATCCACTTGTAATCTCAGGATGAGGTATGCGTTTAATTTCAGGGGCGAATTTTTTTTTAGGGGGGTAGATTGTAATGACCCGTATTTCATTTATTCCTAATATTCACTCATATTCCATTTCCGCCCATATATTCCTATTTTTTATCTCATCGGCATATTAGATTCATTTCCTTCACGTTAAGTTCCACATTCATTTTCTGCATGTACTCTTTCATCCATTTTATTCATCCATTATGCATCCATTTGTTTCTTTCGGTGGTTTAGTATTAGATTTCTTTTTGCAGTTTTGGCGGTTCGGTGGTCATTCGGACGAGGATGTGGCGTTGTGGCCTTGGGAATCCCTAGATGGGTTGGTGATGATTTTTAATTATTGTGTTTATGATTTGGTGTGGTTCCGGGAAGTCGTTGGAGTAGCCGGTAGGCTTCCGGAGTCTCTCGAGGAAAATATTCCTTTTTAGGGGTCTAGGCGTTTGGTGGCCGTGAGGCGGTGGAGGTGGTGTTACTACTTTGAAAACCCTTTTTTTAGTTGGTAGTGATGCTTGTTTGATGTGTGTGTGGTTTGGGGTGGTTCCGGTGGGCCGTTGGATTGGCCGGTAGGTTTCCGGAGTTTCCCGACGGAAAAGATTCTTTTTTGGGGGCTTAGGCGTTTTGGTAGCCGTGAGGCGGTGGAGGTGGTGTTCCTACTTTGGAAAACCTTTGTTGGGCATGTAGTAGTGCTTGTGTGGTAGTGGTGGTGGTCTGTGGTGTTTCTGGGGTGTCCAGGGTAGTCTGTGGTGCTTCCGGGGTCATTTTTTTATGCAGGAGCAGTTCTGCTTGAACGGGGCCATTTCTATTCGAATAGTCCCCTTTCTATTCGAACAGATTAGTCTCTGTTCGAATACAACTCACTCTGTTCGAACAGGATCATTTTTGTTCGAACAGAGGCGCATTTTAAGCCTTTTCTGGGTCTTTTCCTCTCTTCTCTTCACTTCCTTTTTCTATCTCTCTCACTCTCCTCCCCCTAACCTATTCCCCTCTCCTCCATACTCTTGATCCACTCTTCCCCATCGCTCGAGGATCCTTTGCCCGCTTCGTCACAAGTTTCGCTTCTATCCTCGGTAAGAAATTCCTGATTCCTTTTCCGTTCTTTTCGCTCGATTTCGGCGTAGGTCTGATTTCTAGGGTTTGGTTTTGATGTTGTTTCCCTAATTGATTGGCTGTTTGTTGTTTGCCAATGTTGGTGTTAGATTATCAGGCGTTCCATTACCATTCCACGGATTTTAGTCGGGTTTCCGAGTTAGTTCTTCCTTTTCCATTCTTTTCGCTCGATTTCGGCGTAGGTTTGATTTCTTGGGTTTGGTTTTGATGTCGTTTCCTTAATTGATTGGTTGTTTGTTGTTCTCCATTGTTGGTATTGGATTATCAGGCGTTCTGTTACCGTTCCGCGGATTTTAGTTAGGTTTCTGAGTTGGTTCTTCCGCAGGACTTGGATTTTCTTCAGGCGAGTTTAATTCCAGCATTATTAAGTTCCTATACTAGTTTCAGAGTATTGTTTTAGAGAGTTATATTGAACTTAGAGATGTTTTGTGATTAACTATAGTTGAACCTAGGAATTATTTTGTTATAAGTGTTAACCTGTAGTTTGGGTTTGTAATTGTTTCTAGAGTTAGTTTTTGGCTCGCATAGGACGTGTGTTAGTTAGTGGTGGTTGGGTTAGCATTCTCGTGGCTTGCCCAGGAATTCCCCTGCCAGCCTTAAGTGATTGTTGGGTTGGATTTAGTGACGGTTAAGTTACTGTGTCGGCTATGCATAGTCGGCGTAACCGAGTCCCTATTCATCCTGGTTGTGTTGCCGTATAAGCGGCAGCTGTATTGCTTTCTTGTGCACCTGTTGCATTTTATAACTTATATCACATCTTTCAAAACTTACTGAGATTAGATACACGAACACTCCATTTCGGTTGACCTCTGATAGGATCCAAGGAGACCATGAGATCGGATTAAAAGACACTGTGAGATTTGAAATGGCACTATCATACCTAGCTCAACCACTCTGGAGTATGGAATGGTATGAGGTAGAGTCATGGAGATCTCAACTTATCCACGTTGAGGTTGAAATTCCTTGAAATGTTACGGACTATTGTTCCGCGGGTTAATACACCCAAATCCACTTTGATCAAGTGCGACCATCATAGCTTGGTCGAGCTTAACCAAATCATACCTGTGTATCCCTTTGCTAATCTCTTTAAGAAATTAGAAGTTAATGGCTGATCAACCAACATTATAATAAGATCGCGTACACTTTAGAAACACTGAATCATTCTGCATTAGGGGATATTTATGGGAATATCCCTGCTCATCATAACATATCATTGCATCTAGGATAAGTATGGGATTATCCTAGTCATTACTTCACGTAATGGCATTACATATTATCATATCATCACATTCTCTTCTCATATTCCTTACTCTACTCTCTTAACACATTCCTTCTCTATTCTCTCCTCTCATCAACTCTATTTCCTTTCCTTATTAACTCTGTATCTATTATGGTCACTTATTATATTGTTAGATTGTATTTACCTATTTTATATTACATTCATCTCTACTCTAATTTTTAGTACCAGTTGTTAGTAAGTTATTTAGTTTTGTTGGATTAGTAAGCTCGTTGTTTGCACACTCTCACATTTTAACCATTTCAGAGGTTGATTAGCTTGGACTGCCGCGTGGGTAGCCAGTTCAGGGACAGATTTTGCCGCTGCAGATTTCCTTTGGTTCTGGACTTTTGTAGGTTTTCTCAGCATGTGTCGCTGAGTTTTATTCGAGATATTGTATTACATTTTCATCTGATATGTATATATATGTCTTTTACTTCCGCGTTATATTGTTGTATTGTTATTTTTTTACTCTGATGATTATTGCTATATGTGAATAGCCGAGCCAGAATTTGTCTAAGGCTTAGCTATTTGTGGGTAGAATCTTTGGATTCCCCGACCTACACTACTTAGAATCTAGTAATTGGTCAAGCTATCGATTACTAGATTTTGGGGCGTAACAATCATGTCCCTTCCCTTGCCTATATTATAACATTTTCAAGACCCGTTTGATCTTAAGTTTTGCATAGTCAGTTTAGTGGAGATGAGAAATAGGGATTTTATGTTAGTTAACTTGACACTGTCGATGACAATTAATTTCCTATCCATGAGATCTTTCAATTTACAGTGCCTCGTTTATTTGATAAATTTTGAATTTTTCTATTCGTATACTCATATTCATATTTTACATAGAGTGTTTGCTGGTCAATTTTCATCAATTTTTGACTGACCACCCTAGTGAGGCCTAAGTTGAAACAACTTTTCAATATAGTATTCTAACTGCAGTTGAGTAATACGTTAAAAATTGGGTATCTATCTAAGTATGCACACACACACACACCAAGTAATTCATTTAGTAATTGTTTTAAAACACATGGGCGATGTTTTGGTCTATATAGAATATTTTAGATTCATTGTCTTTATATCATGCCTTGTGTTAGGGGAGTGTTGTCTTTTTATGCTTGCTTATTTCAAAGACACTCCCCGTATATGTTTTCCTTTTGTTTTATTTTAAGGGGGTTACCATTTTTTTAGGGGGAGTTGTATCTGATTTTGGGGTATTGGTGTTTAGTGTTTTCCTAACTCCATGGTCGTCTGTTCTACAGGTTTTCTTTTCCTTGTATTTGTTATTTACTCTTTGTTCATCTGTGCCAAAAAGGGGGAGTGATGATCGTGACAGGTAAGTCAGGTAAGTTATGTTTTTTCTGGATCACTTATATTATTTGAATAATTATGTGATGAATCTTGTTTAGTGAGCAAGGATTCCAGAGTATATGCTATAAGATAAAAGTGGAGCTTTGAGCGCAGATGTTCAGTGATTGAGTCAGTCCATCGAGTTGCATTTTTATTTCGTATTGTTCTAATTTTGACACGAAATGAACAAAAGGGGGAGATTAAAACATCCATATTTGGAGTTTGTTTCATTCTGTGTCTAGAATAGATGTTAACACTATCTCGTGGTTACTCGTCGTCAGAGATTGTACATAGAGCGATTATAGCTGAACTGACACTAAGCAAGTAAGTGGGTTTGTATCTCCTTGCTCTAAATGTCAAGCCCTTAGTATATAACAGAGTATGAAAAGAATGTGATGTCTTATTGAGAAAAATAGGTCATCGCTCGAACAAGCTTTTGTTCTGTTCAAATAAGACTTTGTTCAAATAAATTATAGTTTCATTCTAATATTTTCTATCATACCAATATGTATTCGAATAGACTATTTCTTTGTTTGAATATCTTTTCTGGGAACTTAGTTGTTCGAATAAAACTTTTTTTTGTTCGAATAAACTCTTTCTCTATTCGAACAAATTGACTCAGGACTTTATTTGTTCGAATACATTTTTGATGTATTCGAATAATAATTGTTTTATTCGAACAGACTTTGTTTCTATTCGAACAGAGGTCAGGTTTTAGTTTTTCAATATAAGACAATTTTTCATTTTTCATAACTCACCTCTTCCAAAACCTATTTTTCTAGGGATTGAATTTTTAGAGAGAATAGAGATTTCTTTGAGCGATTCAAACGAAAACTAATAATTCAAACTTGAATTAATCATTGAATCACAAACCCAATTCATGATTTGAAGAACTTGTGAGATTCAAGCTTGAAAGCTTTGACGAGAAATTGAAGTGAGGTGTTGCGAGAATGAAGGGCGTTGCGAGAACGTGGAATTGATTGCGAGGAGTTCAATTAGAATATAGGTAACCACGAGATGTGTTTATCGAGTCTGTAAATAATTAAATTGTTGTAATTTTTTTTCTATAGTGGATTGTTTAGCTGTCGGGTAATTCGACAGTAACTTGTAGGTTTTTCTTCTGAGAAAGGTTTCCTACAGGGTTAAAAAATTTTGGTCTTGTGTTTAATTTTCAATTGCTTGTTGACACTAGATAATTATACCAATTTAAATTAGGTTAAGGTTATAACATTAATTCAAATGAATTCGGACCTATTGATTTAGACCTAAATTAGTCCAAATCAGTTAATCTCAAGTGATTAGAAATTTCAATTTGCAAAAGAAGGCTTGTTCCAATGATTGTGATTATGTTAAGCTAAAACATTCTTCAAACTAGATCATACTCTACGGTTCTCATATTCAATGTTTTCATTATATTCAGAAATAGTTGTATCCATAAATCTCAAAAACATTTAAGCCTTTAACTCCCCTAACTAGTAATTACTATGTTCTACCTTTACCTAAATATGATCATGATAAAATATAAACCGGATGAAACCATGGGCAAAATGCAAAAATTACATTAAAAAAATAAAGAATTGCTAAAGATTGAGATTTAATGGAGATTCCTTTTTCTTTTTTTCTTTGTTTTGGAAACAAAATTTATTTTTTTAAAGACCTTTCCTTAATTTGGAAATTTGGAAAATCAAGTTAACCAAGGTTTGCTGGATGAGTTAAAAAGGACACATTTTCAATGGAGAAGCGCTTAGGACCATTCGTAAGTGCTTAGGACCAAACTTTTTCTCGAAATACTAAGAATAACTTGTAGGGCTAGATCTAATGCACACTTTGGTACATAACATTCTTAGAAAATTTTACAAAAGAAAAATCAAAATTTAATAAGGACAATTCAACAATAGTTAATAAAACATTGAAATCATAATCATAACAATCACATAAAACAAACAAGCATCAACTGACTACCATGGGATCCTTAAATTTGTATTGGTACATTCGTCGATCCAGGATCAGATGGATATATCAATTCCGCAGTCTCATCAACAACCTTGTAGATACGATTATCAGTACCACAAGCAAACTCAAAATGATGAAGGGCTCCCTCGTTACAAGAATAGTTATTCGTAAAATTGATATAATTTTGTTTGTAACCAAGAAAATCCAGAGACCTGATTGAGAAAGAACTGTTTAAACCCATAAAAAATGTATTCTTGTTCAAGCCTTTAACCCTTGCCCACTTCTTAACATTTGACTCTGACCTGAATACTTTAAACGACTTAGTATAAGTCGCGACTAGCCGATCATCTTCTTCTTCTTCTTCTTCTTCTTCTTCATCATCATCGTAATCTTCTTCTTCTTTTTCATCTTCTTCTTCTTCTTTTTCGTCTCCATCACCATTATCTTCTTCAGCATAACTCTTTTGATCCATGGAATACTAATTAAGAACGAGTTCCCCTTCTACTTCCCTAAAATCATAATCATACTTTTCTTTAAGATGCCTTACAACGAGAAACAACTGCCCTCATGACTTAACCAAATAATGGTGGAACAGATATCTACTCAGAGACAACCCTATGTTAAAAAGTTATTTAGCCCGTGATTGGCTATCATCACCGCCAATTTCATAAATACGAAGACTTAAGTTTGCATCAAAAGTGTAGAACTGATCCTTGTAATATATGACATCATGAAAATAAGGCTTAGGGGCAGTTTGGATACTTCAATTTTTGGGCCAGCCAAGGATAAACCTAGCTAGCCTATCCTGGATATGTATAAACTTGAACTAGTTCAGTTTAATATGTTGTTTGGTCATTTTTACCTGTTATCCTGATTCTGAATTATATGTTGTTTGGATACTTATATCGTAAACTAGTTCTTATAATTAATTTTAATTTTTTCTAATAAAATACTCAAATTAAATTTATTAAAAACATCAATACATGTACTCAAAATTATAATAAAACATTCATCAGTACATGCAAGTGATTGTAATATTATTTATTGCATTAATATTCAAATTGTTTCTACGAAAACAAAATATCTATTATTCACCTTCTTCATTTTCTTCGCTTTCTTCACTCTGCTCGTCATTCTACATTACATTAGTAATTGCTTGTCTCAATTAAATTACAGTTTCTTGTTGTACCATTCGCGAAGTACCCCTAGTTCCTTGTATTTGTACTTGATTGTCTTCATCTTCATCTTCACTATCATCTTCTTCCATTTCATTGAATAGCTGATCATTCTTGTTCTCCTTTCTTATGTGGTTATGTATGATATAACATCTAATAACAATCTTTACCTGTGTTTTAAATGGATAAGGAGGAGCAATTCTCAATATAGCAAACCGAGATTTTAATATGCCAAAAATGTGTTTTATAAGATTTCTGGCCGATGAGTGTCAATGATTGTATAACTCCTTTGCATTTCATGGATTATCACCACCCACGAATTCACTTAAGTTATATCTAACACCACGAAATAGTGTAAGAAAACTTTGTATGTTTGCAAAATCTGCATCGACGAGATAGTATTTCCCTATATATATAAAAATAAATTTAGTATTTATTTAAATTTAATTTGATCATATTTTTATGCTAAATAACTTATGCCTTCAGGGACTTGAAGCTTATCTTCCCTTGTCAAAGCTTACTGTATTACACATGAGTCTGAAGCCGAACCTTCCCAGCCCACTAAAACATACTGAAATTGCATATCGAATAAACATGCAGCTAAACATTTTGTGTTATACTTCCTTTTCGATTCTGAAAAACTCCCTGATCATCAACGTTTATAAGCGCTGGGATGTGCGTGCCATCTATTGCCCCTACATAATCCTTATAAAATTTTCATAAATATTAGAATAAGAAATTCAAAAGGAAAGTCAAATCTTTATTAAAATTCTAACCTTAAAATATGGATAAAAATCTTGGATCATTTAAGATCTCCTTGGGAGTATCAGGCTTTGCAAGTTGCAAGAATTTTGGTACAAGAGAAACAACAGCATCCAAAATAGTATTGAAGTGGCAACCAACAGTTTCTCCGGAATGTTGATATCATTATTGAACTATTCTACTGTGTTCATCATGACCAATAGTATATAAGAACATTCCTACTTGCTCATCAACACTAACTCCCCTCGTATCACGCAAGGACTCTTCCGTTGTTAAAATATCACATAGATTTTTAAAAACAAGTTTATCCATGCAAAGGTTTTCATACATCTGAACAAGATTACCGTCAACTAATTTAGCAATATATTATTTACCAGTTAATTTTAAATTGCGACATGATTCTTTTGATATATGATTCTCGTAGTAATGAAAAACTGCAACTGCTGCAGTTACAACTAGTACAATCATATCTTCTTCATCAGAATCATAGTCGCTCATCGTACTTTACTTCCTGCACTTCGTATAAATTAACATTCAAATATTTAAATAACCACAAGATTAAAAAATATTGCTAATTTATTATGCAATACTACATTAAAGTTTAAATGAACTTACAAATCAATGACGAAAGATCTTATTTAAATAATAACTAAACTAACAAAAAATAATTTTAGAGGTTGCAATCCTAATTGTCTTTCTTTAGATTTATTTTCCACATCAGCCATGTCTTTCGTTTATTTTTGACTAGGTTCAAAAATATTCTCATTTTTCCTTCATCCTCGAGAAGATCGCAAGCTTTTAGGTAATCACCCTCTAGTAAACCAGAAATAGCATCAAGCGCTTCAATGATATTTAGTTTATTTTCACTCTCTGATCGCCTATTTTTTATTCTATCGACTGCAGATACAATTGATTTCAAAGCATCAATTATGTTTTTACCAGCGTACTCATTTTCCCTTTTTTGATATCTTCAGCATTTGAAATTGTTTATGGCAATTTGCACTTTTTTTTTCTTGGTTTTTTCTACTTCATTGTTTACAAGAGGTGAGTCATCTTCCATGGCTGCATCATCTGAAGAATCTTGAACTTGAGTTATGTTAGCATCGCTCGACTTTCCAAACTTCAGATTTTTAGCCGAGCGAGCGTATTGTCCTGTTGTTGTTGATTTTCAATAAATCTCATCAAGATCGTGGTAGTTCGACATTGTTTTAGTTCGCATATGTTTAGCTTCAGGATGCTCCTGCATGTGGTCGTGTATAAATTAGTAGCTTATTTTAAATAATAAATTATAAAAATTATGAAGTTGCACACATTTAGATACTCATCCCAAACGTAACTATCAACTGTCACCATATGTTTCTCATCATCCCATCCAAATCCACTTTGGTCTAGGAGAGCCTTCAAAATCGTGTAGATATTTCTTAACTTCTTATGTCAATTTTTCAGAACCTCCTTATCATCATTCATATTTTCATACTTTTCGTTCATTTTTTTTTTTCATGTCAGCCCACGCAATCTTCGTAAACAATTTGTCATTTCTTTGCCCCGCACGTACTTGTTCTAACATGAGATCCAAAAAGTAACGATCCATCGGCGGGGTCCACTCAGTTCTACCACGATGATTGTCGGAAATGCCCGCATTATCCATAGGTGGGTCTACAATTATTAATCAAAGTTGGATTTTAGATTACTTAAAAATATATATCATGTTGTTGGTGGTTTAGTTCATCTTCACAAGATGGATGAAAAAAATTCATAGCAAAATCCATAAATCACCACTGCTATATGAAATAAACTTAATCACTATAAATTCTTCTCAAATCAAGCCAATTTTTGCTTTGGTATCTATCTAATATACCCAAAATAGTCTTATCTAACTTATGAAATAAACACTCAAATTCCATATATCTAGTTACATCGCTTTATATTTACTGTGACACAAAGAAGAGATAGTCCTATACTATTTCTTTATGGAGAATTAATATTGATCGATACACTATTTTTAGGTTTATCTCTTTCTTCTCCTCTAGAGATGTTATGTTGCTGTGATGTTTTGATGTAATGTAGCTTGATATAAAGGAGAGATAGTTTTATCTCTTTAAACATAATCTAACACATTTAATTGAAAAAGAAGTATATTGACATAACCAAGAGAGTATTCGAAATGTAATTCTAACAAGTTACTCTTAAAAGTTTTTATATATGATTTGTCTCCTGAGATCCATTTTGAGCTATTAGGTTGGAAGTCAGAGAAAAACAATGTTTGGCCTGGCATTCAAAGCAAAGTTCCAAAATATCCCGGTGGCTTGAACTTGCAACACTACTGGCTCACATTAGATCTACTCTCTTCAAGCTTTCCTGGCTTAGCAGGTAGTCGTAGTGTGTAAGAGTTCGAAACTCGAGTGAGGCTGATGTCGTATTCGTCCCATTCTTTTCCTCCTTGAGCTATAACCGTCATTCGAAGATAATTCCACCAGAAAAGGAGAGCATAAATAAATTGTTGCAAGAGAAACTGGTAACGTATTTGACATCTCAAGAGGAATGGAAAAGGTCAGGAGGACGAGACCATGTAATCATGGCCCATCATCCAAATAGCATGTTAGATGCAAGAATGAAGCTATGGTCTGCTATGTTCGTACTTTCAAATTTTTGAAGATATCCTCCAAATATAGCTAATGTTATCAGTCTAGAAAGATATAAGCGCACCTTATAAACATGTTATCAGAACCTTTGTCGACAACTCAGCAGGCTTTGATGAATAGTCAACTTTGTTGTACTTCCAAGGAGCCAAATACAGAAAAGATGGTGGATTCATTCAAAAAGAGCTATTTTATCCTCTAAAAGATGAGAAAGATGTTCACTTCTCTTTTAGAAGTGTCCAACGGGGCGGAATCAGAAAAGCTACACAGGGGATGCACTCTTCGAAATTCTGCCTAAACATAGCTGGTGATACTCCATCTTCAAACTACTTGTTTGATGCCATCACAAGTCATTGTGTACCCGGCATTATTAGTGATGATATCGAGCTCCCCTAAGAGAACATTCTTGATTACTCGAAATTTTGCATCTTAGTACGTATGTCAGATGCTATAAAAGAAAAGTTCCTAATCAAACTCATTAACAGTATCAGCAAGGAAGAGTGGACACGGATTTGAGAATGGATGAAAGAGATAGAGCATCTATATGAGTATCAGTATCCATCGAAGAAGGATGATGCGGTCCAAATGATCTGGCAGGCAGTGGCACTCAAGGAACCTTCTGTAAGATTGAAGTTACACAAGTCCCAGAGGTTTTTATGGTTCTAAACCGGGGGGAAAAAATGGCAACATCACTTCCTTGATCAAAGCACTTCTGGTAAAATTGTTTTGTAACTTCTGTAAATTTTGGATTTAATTTATAGTTAAGCCATGTATCCACCAAGCTATGGGATACATGGAAACACTGAGGAAGAGACCCGGGTCATTGCTACCACAATGACTAAACTCAAACATCTCGAGTTGTCCTACATGTTTCTTTCTAGTGAATGGGCACATGAGATCCTTTAGAGTTGGCTGGAGCTGGAGTTCTTTGATGTTCGCAGGTGTTATGAAGTGGATTTTAATGAAGAGCTCCTTAAAGAGAAGTGCTCTATAATAAGTGTTTTAAAAACACCTCCTCGAATTATATACCAACAAGTGGCATCGACTTCGCAATCGCTATACTATGAAGATTTTGATTAGGAGTTCTCAAGTCGGTGACTCTCGTGATTGATGATATCCCTTATCTAGTGTATTAGAATTATCAAGAACAGAGAGTTTAATGATGGAAAATTATGTTTTAGTGGCAAAATGTATTATACAATAATCAGGACATCACGACTCAAATATTCACATCTTGTTATGAGCCGTAAATATATATGTTTGTATTATGACTCTTATTATATATATATATATATATATATATATATATAAGAGCCATTATACAAACAGCATGGATCACCCTACTGGGTAAATTTCAAGCATTGTCCCAACCTTCCCCATCTGGGTAAACCGGTGGGCAGATTCATATTAACAGATTCATAATACATCTTTCCATGACACTCATATTGCATTTCTTTAGAAGCTCACACAGATAGAGTGATTAATGGACTGATATGCTTTTTTATTTGTGTTGCCTTATGATGATCATATTGTGAAAAAATATAAACAACCAATGGGCCAAAACATGTAAAGGAAAAAAAGGGAAATCTCCCCGAAATTTCTTATTCCATCTCTCTACAAACCAATTAAAAATTAAAAAATAAAATCTCCTTCACTCTTTTTTGAAAAAAAGAACTCTCCAGAAAATTTTAAGCTATTATGACGATTCCTTGATATAAATTCACGTTTTAATAATTCATTAATACTATAAATTATAGTTATTTATAGCAAGAAGGCTTGTTCCAATGATTGTAATTATGTTAAGCTAAAACATTCTTCAAACTAGATCATACTCTACGGTTCTCATATTCAATGTTTTCATTATATTCAGGAGTAGTTGTATCCATAAATCTCAAAAATCAACATTTAAGCCTTGAACTCCCTTAACTAGTAATTACTATGTTCTCCCTTTACCTAAATATGATCATGATAAAATATAAACTGGATGAAACCATGGGCAAAATGCAAAAATTACATTAAAAAAATGAAGAATTGTTGAAGATTAAGATTGAATGGAGATTCCTTTTTCTTTTTTTCTTTGCTTTGGAAACAAAATTGATGTATTTAAAGCTTTCTTTAATTTGGAAAATCAAGTTAACCAAAGTTCACTAGATGAATTAAGAGGACCCGTGTTCAATGGAGAAGCGCGCTTAGGACCGAACTTTTTCTCATTTTCTCTTTTGCTAGTGTTAGGCTCCCCCCTCCTTGCTTAGAAGCTGTGGGGAGTTGTCCCCACCCTCCCAATAACCTTTTTTTTCTTTTGAACTGAGGTGAAGAAAAGGTGTTAGCCACAATCTTCTGCTGGTTTGTCCCCAGCTTGCCTTTCAAAGAAAAAAACCAGCAACAACAAAGATGTTGAAGGAAAGAATCATAAGAGGTTTATGTCCATCATCTCTGCCAATGATAAACTGAGGTGAGGATCGTAAAGAAAATACTTCGCATTCGGTGATAGATATATTCATGACTCAAGCAAAAAATCAGATGAAGAAACCAGGAATGGGATGGCTAGAATCGGAAGAAATTGTTGTAAAGAGTTCGAGAATGAATAATATTTACAGAGAAGTATACTACAGAGTTAGGGCGAGGGAAGTACAGAAACTTTCTAGTTATACAGCTCAAGGAAGATCATTGATATGTGAAAATTTGTTAAACTGCAAATGATTGTTGTCCTTAGGGAGTGCCAACCTAGTTGGGATGTGGTAAGGACATTGTGATGCAGTTGCCTTTGTTGATATTAGGCGAAAGTGTATGAGAAATGTAAGGTTTATGGTGTTCAATTACGTTGTTTGACTGCTTTTGGCTTAGTGGATTGGTACACAATGCACCCCGTGGTTTTTCCCTCAACCATTAAGGGTTTCCCCGGTAAAAAAAAGTTGTGTCTGAGTGATTTTGTTCAATTCTTCTTGTTTCAGATAAATCCCTACCACACTGCACATATTACATGATGCTCCCATTTGAACATCAGAGCTAAACCTACCGAAAGCCACACGAATACTAGCGCTGAGTGAAACAATCTGTTCACCCTTTGAATGTCTCAAAAGAGTCTAACAATGAAAAGAGTCTAACAATGAAATACTTACACAAATAACTCTACTGAAGGAATGAAACCAATAGAAACTTGGCAAGCGTGAAAGATATTTATAGAAGTGGAGGAATTAATCTCCATTACTAAATCTTTTTAGCTGAACAAGCATTTATAAAGTTTAATCACTGTTTTTTGGTTATCTTGAGATAACTACTAATCTAACTCAACACTTATCTAAACTTCATAAGCAAACTTGGTCTTTGAATTAACATAAACTCCAACATCCTCCCTAATTCAAAGACCTGTAAAATAATAAGCTAAGGATCTCGACTAAAACTCAATGTCCTCCCTTAGTCCAGACTTCATACCAAGCATCCTCTTCAGCTTCACAAATGCATCGAACTTCAACGGCTTCGTAAAAATATCAGCAACTTGATCTTCGGACTTGCAATATACTAACTCAACCTCGTTCTTCTTCACATGATCTCGAATAAAATGATATCGCATATCAATATGACTGGCTTTTTCATGACTTACCGGATTTTTTGCTAAAGCAATAGCTGAGACATTATCCACCCAAATTCTTGTTGGATCTTTCACAGGAAACTTGATTTGTGCCAACACGTTTCGTAACCAAAGAGCTTGGCATACACCATAAGTCGCTGCGACGTACTCCGCTTCACACGTAGATAATGCAACAATGGGCTGTTTATAAGAGGTCCACGAAAATGCAGCCGATCCAAGGTGAAAAGCATATCCAGATGTGCTTTTCCGATCATCGGGATCTCCTTTCCAATCACTATCTGTAAAACCTACAAGATCAGAATTATTAGTAGCATTGTAAAACAGTCCATGGTTGGAGGTGCCTTTGATGTAGCGTAAGATCCGTTTCGCTACCACAAGATGAGATTTCCGAGGTGCATCCATATACCGACTAATCAAACCAACTCCATAAGATAAATCCGGCCTCGTGCAAGTCAAATAACGCAAACTTCCCACGATACTCTTAAAATACGTAGGATCTACAACTTCGTCTTCACCCCTTTTAGATAATGTCGTACCCATTTCAATAGGAGTTTTCACGGGGTTACAATCCATCATCTTGAATTTTTCCAATAAACTTTCAGCATACCTTTTTTGTGATATAAAAATTCCTTCCATTCCTTGAATAACCTCAATTCCAAGGAAATAAGACATTAAACCCAAAATTGTCATCTCAAACTCCTAAAGCATTCTTTGCTTAAACTCATCAAACATATTAGGATTGTTACCCGTAAAAATTAAATCGTCCACATAAAGGCAAACAATCAAAATATCACCATGCTCGTTCATTTTTAAGTATAATGCATGTTCACACAAACATTTTTAAAACCATTATTCTCAAAGAAAGAATTAATTCGCGTATTCTACGCTCTCGGGGATTGTTTCAAGCCATATAACGCCTTCTTGAGGCGATATACCATCTTGTCACAACCTTCTTTCACATACCCAATAGGTTGTCTAACATAAACTTCTTCATCAAGATAACCATTCAAGAAATCCGATTTAACATCCATTTGATGAATGAGCCACTTATTTTGGGCAGCTTAAGCAATAACAAGTCTTACAGTTTTAATTCTAGCAACAGGAGAAAATACCCCTTTATAGTTAAGACCCGGACGTTGTTTGTAGCCCTTTGCTACCAATCTCGCATTTATGCCTCTCGACTTCACCATTTGATTTCAATTTTGTTTTAAACACCCACTTTACGTCAATCGCCTTGTGTCCCTTTGGGAGATTAGTAAGTTCCCAAGTACCATTTTTTTTAATAGAATCCAGCTCCTCATCCATGGCTTTAACCAATTTTTCGTTGTGTATGGCATCTTTGAAACTAACGGGATCTCAATCTGCAAACATAGCAAAATGAATCAGCTCACCATCACCATCAACAACATCATCTGATATTACCTCGAAGCCTTCCAATCGTGTAGATGGTTTTAGAACCCTGGTTGACATCCGAATAGAATTTGGTACACTTTGTGTTTCTTCGCCTTGGGCAAACGATATAGCTCCAACTTCCTCAACTTGGGCATACGGGAGCTGATTTTGAACGACCTTCACACCTTCTTTATCTTCAAGATTAATAAAAACTGCCTTATCTGATTTTTGTTCTTCGTTGGCATCCCACTTCCATGTACTTGCTTCATCAAAAATCACATCCATGCTTACCATAACCTTATTTGTAACAGGATTAAATAGTTTGAACCCATTAGAATTCCCAGATTTATATCCAATAAAAATTGTTTTTTCACCTCTATCATCCAACGTTGTTCTTTTCACATTAGGAACATGAGCAAAAGCAATGGAACCAAAAACCTTCAAGTGTTTAACACTAGGTTTAAAACCACTTAAGATTCCTCGGGAGTCATGTTCTGCACACTTTTAGTCGGTGATCTATTTAACAAATAAACATAACATGAAATGGCCTCTGCCCAAAAACTATTTTACATACCTTTGGTTTTAAGCATACTTCTGGCCATGTCGAGAATTGTTCGGTTCCTTCTTTCGGCGACCCCATTATGCTGAGGTGTGTATGGGATTGTCACTTCATGGTTTATACCCTGTTGGACACAAAATTCATCAAATTCTCTGGAAATTTATTCACTACCTCCATCGGTTCGTAATACCTTTATTTGACAACCCCTTTGTTTCTCGACATAAGCTTTGAAACGTTTGAAAGTTGCAAGCACCTCTAATTTTTGTTGCAAAAAGTACACCCATATTTTCCTGCTAAAATCATCAGCGAACGTCAACAAATATCTATTATTTCCATTAGATAAGACACTAAATGGCCCATACACATCGGAGTGTATAAGCCCAAGTACATGTGAAGCACGCCACAAATTTTTCCTGGAGAATGGATGTCGATGGTGCTTACCGTAAATACAGCCCTCACAAATCTGATCCGGATGCTCAATCAATGGTAACCCTTTTACCATATTCTTTTGGTAAAGCAACTTTAAACTCCAAAAATTTAAATGCCTAAATCTTAGATGTCATAACCAAGAATCATTGTTCACAATTGCATTAAAACAAGGATAAATATCATTCTTAATCTCTAGTCGAAACATACAATTACTACTCATGGTAGTCTTAAGAATGAGTTTACCTTGATAATCCATAATGGTTAAAGCATTCTTCCATAGCCGCATATCATACCCTTTCTCCAAAAACTTCCCCAAGCTTAACAAATTGCTCTTCATATCTGTAACATAAAACACATCAGATATATATTGGTGATCTCCGTTTTCAATTTTATCAAGATTCGGCCTTTCCCCATTATCGATATCGTTTTTTCATCTGCAAACTTCACTTTAGTTTGAAAAGATTCATCTAAATCAACGAACATATCTTTCTTACCACACATATGATTTGTACATCCTGTATCAAGATACCATTTATTGTTCTCAGATTGTTCACTAGTAGATGAAACCATTAGTAAGGTATGATAGACTTCTTCACCCGCTTCGGCAAACCGAGCTGCATGTTCCACATGCTCGTTTTCTTGTCTAGATCTGCACTCATTTGCATAATGGCCATATCATTGACAATTATAACATTTAATACTAGATTTGTCATACCTTCCAATTCCACGACCACGGCCTCGTTGCGCAAAATTTTGGGTTGAATAAGATTGTACCCCATCACCTCGTCCTCTTTCAATTTCATGAGCAAAATTGTTTCTGCCACTACGCCCATTAAAATTACCTCGACCTCCCCTTCCACGGTAACCTCTACCTCTACTATAGTCTCCTGTAATGTCCCAGATTTTAGGGTTATTTTTATTTATTTATTATTAAGTATTGTTACTATTATTCATGTATTGTTATTCGTTATGCATCCGTGTTATTTCTTTTGGTAGATTTGCATTAGATTCCTTTCGGTGTTCTGTTGGTTTCGGTAGTTTCGGGGCAGAAGTGTTTGTGTTTTGGTTTTGGGTGCCCGTTGTGGTGGTGGTTGTGTGATATTGTTGTGTGGTGGTGTGGTGTGATCTCAGGGAATCCTAGGGTAGATTTGGGCTTCCTTGATGCTTCCCTTCCTATCTGGCTTGTCAGGTTCCTCCTGTCCATTTTTATTCCTTTCTGTCCATTTCCTTCCTTTTTATCTATTTTCTTCCATTCTGTCCATTTCTTTAGAAAAGATTTCTTCTGTCTTCCGTTAAGCACCCGTATACACTCCAACACCTCATACATTTGTATATTATTCCTCACGAGTCTTTTCTATCAATTTCACATCCATTTATTCCTTTTGGATAAGTTTCTAGCCGTAAGATTCCTTTTTGGGAGTTTAGGCATTTTGGTGGCCGTGCGGCGGTGGAGGTGGTGTTTACACCTTGGGAAACCTTTGTTGGGTTTGTAGTAGTGTTTGTGTGGTGGTGGTGGTGGTTTGGTATGATTCTGGGGTATCCGGGGTTGGCCGTTGGGTCTTCACGGTTTTCCTTCTTACTATTTCTATTCACGGTTCAGAAAAGATTCCCTCTATTCAAATATTTTTTTATTTTACTCGAATATTTCATTGCATAAAAAATATATTCGAATATTTTTTTGATGAATAGTAAAAACTGCTTTTCTTTTTTTGCTTAACAGGGTTTTAGGTTGTTTTAAAACATTTTTTATCTCTCTCTCCTCTCCCAAAATCAACCCAAATCCTTCCCAAACTCCAATCCCATCCTCTCCCCTCCAAACTCTTGATCTTATCTTCCCCATCACTCGCGGTTCCTCGCCACAATCTTCATCGTTCCTCGGTGAGTAAATCCCATCTCTCCCTCTCTCGTGTAATTCGTTCGATTTCAGTTTTGGTGAAAAATCTTGGATTTAGGGTTTGTGATTGTGGGTCAATTTGGCTTTTGTGATTGGTGTAATTGTTGAGTTGAGGAGTGGTGATTATTTCAAGTGTTGGATTGTTGAGCTGTGGCTAAGGGTTTGCGATTGTCGCAGGTATTGGGTTTGATTGTGGGTTGCGATTGTTGAAGGATTTGGGTGTTCGAAGGTAGTGTTTGATTGGGTTTATCGCCGGTGTGGGGTGATAAGGTGTGATTGATTCTTAGCCGGTGGCGGCGATTTTATGGATTAATTTAGGGTTTGTGATTTTGGGTTTTTGTTGATTACAGAGTTGTGATGGTTGCAGGTGTTGGGTTTGACGGTGGTGGTGTTGTTTGGGTTGTTTCAATGGCTGCGGTGTTGCGGTTGAGTTATTCCGTGATTCGGGTGGCATGTCCGTGAGATGTTGTCATTGGAGCTTCGGGTTGCTTGCCCGGATTGATTCTGCTGGAGCATTGCATCGGGTTTCAGGTGAGTTTTATCTTCTTGAATAACTAGATTATTATCCTGATTTGTAAGTTATAGAATGCCTAGTATAATATCTTATATCTGTGACTAGGTTAGTATGTGGGTTAATTACTTTGGACACTTTACTGGTTATTCGTTTAGCATACCTTAGACGAGAGTGTTTGAGGGTTTGATAAGTTAGTAAAACCCGCAATAATGTAAGTTTAGTTACTAGATAGAACCTGTAGGTTATGATTAGCCAAAGGAGGTTATTCTCTGTTGTCATCGACGTGACGATGACTTCTGAGATTCCTCTTAGACCGATGTCATTGAGGGTGGTTATCACGAATCTTTTCTTCATTGAGGTTGAGAACAAAGGCATTTCTCAGTGTGTTGCGACGTTTATATATATATATATATATATATATATTATATTGATTATGGTATTATTGGTTAGTTATTAGGGTGCCCAGCTTGTTTCAGGGAACTAGTAACTAGGTTTGGCTATTAGTGGAGATATACGGATGGTTTGTGGTTTAGCCGCCATTTCTCTGAGATAGTGTAGTTCAGAGACTATAATTCTCACCTTATAGTATAGCACCTTGGTTAGTTTGGGTTGCTGGACTTGGTTCCAAGGTAGTCTTGGGGCGACATAGCTTCAGTAAGACATGGTCTTCGATTCGGAGCTCGTCATCTTGCCTGCTATTGTTTTGATTAGTCTTAGGACTAGTCTAGGTGTACTATGTGCTCTTGAGGCATGGTCCTTGAGCACTGTCGTTGTGATTGGTGGTTGTTTGGAATGTTGGATTCCATGTGGGAGTAAGGTATCTCTTGGACTGTTAGTTGTTGGTGGTGTGCAGACGGATTGTCCGTTGTAGTTGGTTATGGGTGTTAAACTTTTGATAGTTTTCCTTAGGATTATTTGTTTATCGTGTTGTGACACTTATTGTCCTCATGATTCTTAGAGCTAGTAGAGCTTACTCGTTAAGCCTTCTATCATGAGGATGAGGCTTATATATAGGGCTGTGTAACATTCCGTCATCTAGGAGTTCGTGCATGGCAGGCTTTGATTAGCCAGGTGGTTTATGAAGTTGTACGTCACCCGTGATGCTGGAATCTGTCGGGGTGGACTGTCATATCCTTGGGTGTAGACAGGCCTAGTGGGTTCCTGTACATCCATGCTGGTGAATTGTGTATATAATTAGGGGATTGTGAGGCAGTTCTGTTATTGGGGATTGTTGACTACTTGTTGGACACTTGTAGGTCATCCCATGAGTACTAGTTTGTGTTGATAGCTAGAGTACTGTAGCATTTGATGGTAATCATGTTGTTTTAAGGAATCTTAGAGACTAATGTTATTTAGATGTCGCGACGGTTAAGTTGTTGTTTCATCTAGGTTCAGATGGTGCAACTGAGTCACAGGTGGGCATCTGTGTTAGTTTTGGTTGTCATGCTCTCAGGCAGGTGGTTATCCTGTGTGTACTGCCGGGTTGACGGTAGTTATGTTTCAGTCTCTAGGATCATGCTCACATCCATAGATAATATTCTTTTATCATATTGGGATCAGATACATAAATAACTCCACATCGGCTGACCCTCGAGAGGTTCAGGGATTCCTTAATCGGGTTAAAATAGAAGGTGGGTCCAGGATGGATACTATTATACTTAGTCACCCATTCGAAAGTGTGGGATGGTATGAGACAGTATTTACAATCTGGTACAGGGTTTATCCTAGTGGTTGAAATGCCTCGGAATATGAATATAGTTCGGACGTTGGCTCCATGGGATTTGATAAATTGATGTAATATCCTCATAGTCTGGTCGAGCTAGTGTAGTACATCGTACCCTTGTATCAAATCATGATCTCTTTAAGGTAATCCTTCTTTAGCAGTTGTCAGCCCACTTTAGTCATAGGGGATAGCCCTTTGGGTTGACATCTCTAAATCCTTCAACGTTAGGATAGGTATGGGACTATCCTACTTCATCATATCATAACACATCATCATCATCATCATCATCAAGCATATCATTTCATTTCTGCATACTTCCAATTCGCAGGTTCTTCTGATAGAAATCCTTAACCCTTTCTGCATTATGTTTAATATAAAATCTTCCGCTTTTAGAATAATCGTAAGATTTTCTCATTCCATCATATCATCATCATAACATATCATTGCATTGGGATAATTATGGGATTATCCTAGTTCTTCATAATCTTCTCCTCTTATTTAAATTCTTCTTCTCCTAATTGATTTATGGAATCTTTAGTACTCCTCTCCTCTCTACATCTATTCATCTTTCTTCTGTATCTAATAATATATTAGGTTAATTAGTCTTGTTGGTTGCTATGAGCTTGAGGCTGGTATCTGGTTGAGGGCGATCTTGCCTAACTTGTGATAGCTCCAGGATTGTGCTTGGTTGGGGTTTGGGTAACCCGGTTGGATTATTGTTGGCCGAGGGTCGTTTACCCTCGTGCGTTATTGTATTCCTGAGGAAGGTTAGTTATGCGTGGCACTGAGGGCCACGGTAGTGATTAGAGTATAGCTAGAAGTCCTTATGACTGGAGCGTAGTTATAATATTAGCACTTCTTTGCACGAGGTATATTTATAGATAGATTCATTGGAGTTAGTATATATATGTATAACTATTAGGCACCTATTAGACATCTTGGTAGATATATATTATTTATCATTAACAATTATTATATCCTATTATCATTAATATTTATATATATCTCATTGGTTAGTATAATCGTTTAGTTATTCTTGGGAGCTAGTGAGCTCGTTGTTTGCTCACTCTCGCATCCTCCTTTCAGTGGCAGGTTATTTCAAGTTTTAACTGCTGCTGTGGTGATCCTATTATCATTAATATTTATATCTATCTCATTGGTTAGTATAATCGTTTAGCTACTCTTGGGAGTTAGTGAGCTCGTTGTTTGCTCACTCTCGCATCCCCCTTTTAGTGGCAGGTTGATTCAAGTTTTAACTGCTGCTGTGGTGATCCTTGGAGAGCTGAGCTGGAGTCTCATTCTCCAATTATTACTTTTGGGTTCGCTGTGTAGAGGTTTGTAGAATCTTATGTTTAGATTTTGCTTCTTAGTCTTCCGTTGTTTCTGTTTTATATTCTTTAGTACTCTGATCTATTGCTAAGTGAACGACTGGGCCAGAATTTGTCTACAGCTCGGTTGTTTGTGGGGAGAATCTTTAGATTCCCCGACCTGCACATCCTCAAATCCGAGAAATTGGTCTAGCTACCGATTATCAGATTTTGGGGCGTGACATCTCCGTTCCGGTCAACTTTGCCGCTTTGATTTAAAAGTTGAGTTTGGAAGGCCTTCTCTGGAGGGTTTTTAGCGGCGATTCTCTCATTTAAACGTAGTTTGTGAGCTTACAACGAACCCATCAGTTTGTCAACGGTCATCTTCGATAGATCTTTTGACTCTTCGATCGCGACCATAATATGTTCAAATCTTGCTATTAACATCTGCAAAAATTTCTCTACAATCACAATATCTTTCACACTTTCTCCATTGGATTTCATTTGGTTAGTCAAAGTAAGGATACGAGAGAAAAAATTAGCAACACTTTCTGCCTTTTCCATTTGTAAAAGCTCAAATTGTCGCTTAAGGGTTTGAAATCGTACCTTTTTTGTCTTCTCGACTCCTTTGTAGGACATTTCTAAAATATCCCACGCGGCTTTTGTGGTAGCCGCTCCAGAGATTTTCTCTAAGATCTGGTCTTCTACCGCTTGGTAGATAAAATATAGGGCTTTACGATCCTTCTTAGTATTTTCCTTCAAAGCATCCCTTTACACTTGAGTAGGGTTGTCGCTAAGATTTCAAACTCTGCTTTCTACTATGTCAAGTATATCTTGGTATCGAAACAACACCTTCATTTGGATACTCCATCGATTAAAGTTTTTCCCGTCGAGTTTAGGAAGGGCAGGTTGGAAGGATCCGTTCATCACCATATCTGATCAACAATAACAACTTTAGCTCTAATACCACTGTTGGAGTTTTCTGATAAACTCCTAAACAAAGATTTAGATAAAAACATGAAGCAAAGAGAAGAACTCAAAGGAAGAAGAAATCTTATTAACTTCCTTTTTTTCAAACAACATAACTGGGTTCTCTATTTATAACCCAACAATCATAATCCTAACTTCTAGCTACTAGATAACAATGAAAGACTTAAATACTTATCTTGATTCTAATCTTGGTTCATAGATAACTACTAATCTAACTCAATACTTATATAAACTTCATAGCAGCAAACTTGGTCTTTGAATTAACATAAACTCCAACAACTTTTTCTATGGAATCCAATTTAATATATGGAGGATGAAGTTCCACTATCCTCCGATATTGTCGTTTGTTGACAAAAAAAACTTAGGTTAGAGTCTGTGTCTGTTGACTCAAGTATCGTCGACATAGTGATAGTGATTTGAGCTTTAAGAAGTGTTTTAGCATGGCTATGGTGATTTGATCTTTAAGAAGCGTTTAAGAAGTTTTGCAATCATCGCACAAAAGATCCCCGAAGCCGGTAAGAGAAATCTATTTTTCTTTTTTCATTTGAAAATACGGTTTTTGTTTTAAAAACAAAGAAAAATGTTTTTCCACTTAAAATTGATTTTTGGGTAAAACAGTTTTTGACCTGGGCGCCCAGCTAAGCACACAGGTGACGCCCAGGTCCTACTGGCTTTTTATTTGAGATTCTTAGTATGGTACTTGGGTGCCCAGTTGTCACCCAGGTCTCACCCAGGTCTCTTTCGAAAAGTTATATCCTCCCATTGATTTGACCTCGGGATTCACATCTTTAATGATCTTTTCAAAGTTTCTTTAAGAAGAACTTGTTTTAGAAAACTCTCCACCTCTCACCACTCAATCTAGGGTTTTTATCTCTTTGAAGAAAACCTTCTTTAAACCCTATAACTAATCTAATACTCTTTAATCATTAACTCTATTGTTTAACAAGAAAATCGAGGTTGTTGAGAGAGAAACCATAAAGCTTATCCTAAGCTTTGGGTATTTGATTTGAAGAATTCCAAAAGGTATTTCAAAACCCTCAAATCGAAAAACAAATATTAATCTTCAATTCTACATTGCTTGGGGATTCAAGTGTGGCGAAGCTTTGAGACGTAAGCGGCGAAACTTTGAAGCGTAAGCTAATCTATGTGATTCACGGAGATAGTAAAGATCGGAGAGAATGCGAAGACTTTGGCTAGGGCTTGGAGAGGCAAGCGGATACTTAGTGAGGTAATAAAAACATTGTTTAATTCTTGTGTAACGGTTGATTAATTTACTAGTGGATTTCTTAAGACCAAAGGTTTTTACCCATTCGTGGGTTTCCTTCAAGGTATATCTTGTGTGTCATTTAAGTTTCTCCCCCTATTATTTGTTATTGCTTATGGTAAAGTAGGTTTCTGAGAACGATTTTTTAAGATATAACATTTTTACCCTCTCTAGGTTACTGGGCTAGATTGTTTTGAATTTCAAAGGAAGGTGCATTAAACGAACAAATCCCCTTAAGAAAATCATTTACTGTACACTATTTGCATAAACCTTCACTTTCGCAACTTCGTTCCCTATCTTTGGTTAAATAAGATACGGCCTAAGAGATTTCTTTGACGATCGGATATTTCAGGTAAGAGAAATACTATGAATTTTTGACAGCTTAATTTGATTCAATTGCATGCCATTATTGGGGCTGACTATAAATGAAAACAAATTGTCCGTCTTTCATGTGTATTTTGATAAACAAACGTACACAGATATTAAAATTAGTGGTGATTAGTTACAGTAGTAGTAGTTGTTAACTGCATTAAGAAACACTGAAGACATTTGAAAGTAAATATCATATCTCAAAATTAATAACGTGGTTTTGAAGCTTTATTTAGGTGATAAGCGTGGGATACTGGAATTGGGCTATCATACATGCCATAAGCGATAAACAAGGCAGGTCTAGGGTACCATCTATCATTTAACTGTTATTGACTTTAAATACTTGGAGGGAAAATAATATTGCTAAAATTAAACTTGTTAGGAGTTGGGTTCAAGCCCTTCTTAGGAGCCCAACAGGGTTGGGGTGTCTTATACAGACTCCTAGCAAACCCATAGGCCTAATAGGGTTATGGGGAGAGTTAGAGTAGAATAAGAAATCATTTTGGGTTACCTATATATATCATTGTACTATGTACAGAGAACACAGTTATGATATTCAATAAATCTTTTTCTCCATTTCTCTCATGTTTATGCTTTACTATAGTTATGTTCTAGATTGATCATATCCCAACACGTTATCAGCACGTAAGCTCTAGGAACGAGAAAAGCAGATCTTTTCGTCCAATTAGAGATTTCACGGAAACAAAGCGATCAGGAGAAGAGGTATTTTACATTTTTTTTATACCTATATTCAGATCTATAATATATCATAGATCCGCATGTTTCGAAAACCTATTTTTTCGCTATTTTTTTTGGATTAAAAACTAAGGATTTGTGTTTTTTTTTACCCTTGATAAAGGGCTATTTTCGATCGTGCATATCATTCACTGTGGAGATTGGATTTAGGCAAGACCACTTTGGCTAGATAGCCTACTCCAAGAGCTTTCCAACGATATATGGCACATCTCTGGGAGATACCCCAATCGCCGGAAATAGCTCATTAAAACTAGGCAATTTCACGGCCAAAAATGGTATTTTTTTTCCGCTGACGTCATATTTTATTTTTTTTAAATCAAAAAAAATTCTCTTTATGATGTCATCCTTATCCATAGTGACGTCAATCGTGGCATGTGTCGAGGACACGTGGCACGCTGACGTGGCATGGCACGTGCGTGGCACATGTGGCATGCATGTCGCGTGCGTGGCACGTGAGGCATGCCGTGACACGTAAAACACGTGGCAGTCACCGGACTATCACCGGAAACCGGCCACCGGACTCTTGCTGGAATTTTTACCATAAAATTTGGTCAGACGGTAGCCGAAATATTCTTCCCGATGACTAGAATATTCCTTGCCGTTTCGGATCAGTGTACGTGTGTGACACGTGACAGTGTACGTGTGTGACGCGTGGCAGTGCACGTGTGTGTTTGACACGTGTGGTACATGTGCGGGGAACGTGTGACTGAGTCAGACCGGTTTAGACCATGTCAACCCGGTCCAGACCTTGACCCAGACCGAGTCAGACCGGTTCAGAACAGGTCCAGACACTAAAACGACTTTAAAAGGCACAATTTTGGTTAAATTGAGCCCAATTTTTTTTTTGAAAAATTCCTATTGACTGGACCTACCCCATGGGGGACCCATTTTTTATTTTTTTTATGCAAAGTATTTTTTTTTAAAATTGGGAATCGGTGCCTCGTCTAGGAACATTGGTTCACTTATATGTGATATCAGTACTTCGTGTAATTCCTATTTAAGTATATTTACGATAGCTAATGGATATTACTGGTATGCCCCTAGGATACTAATTGTCATGATCAGAGATCACAGATAATACGAAACTAAGACTAAATTAGCATACGATTGTGAGTCATATCTAAATCACAGTTCATTGTCACGGACAATTAACTAGAGCTCAATTAGGAATTGACTTAGTCTTATTTCTAAAAACTTGGTGTCTGAAGAACTAATTTTTCGTATCTAGGTGCAATTAGATGTTACAAGCATAACATTTAGAGGTATATAGGCATTAATAGCAACCTATAGTACCCTTAGACTGTTAGTTCAAAGACATGCCTAATCTACCTATCTTGTAAACCCAGCTGACTTCGGGATAGAACCACTCGTCAGCTCAATATCTAATACCCCTCATATTCGTAGCAAATAGGGTCATTTGGCTAGAATATACAACCTTTTATTAAACTCGAGGGCTTAGAACACCCTAGTTCTCTGACTATGGGGCGCACACATCTTATAGTTTTAAATAGCACTCCTAACTAGGATTCTATTTCACTGCACACTAAGATTCTGATCGTCATTTTACAGGGTATAATTTGGGTTTTGATTCTTTTCGAGGAATTTCATGTATTTTAGAATATGAACGGGGTTCACCTTTAATATGATTCGGAATCATTTTTAGCTTTATTCTTAATACAATGATTTGTCTTCCATGCAATTGATATGTTTTGTATCTCATTACGATATCTCTTTTGCATTACAGATGTTTGCGAAGCTTAAAAATGTTGAATTCGCACTATTGCTGCTTACTGGTGCTAATTACCTTACTTGGTGCATTGACCTTGACTTGTTCTTGAAGTCTCTCGGTCAGTAGAAGACCATCGTCATTGGCAACAAGGAAGAACATGTGGACAAAGCAAGGGCTTTGTTTATCCTCCGTCATCATATTCAGGATGACCTCAAGATCGAATACCTCAACAAGGTTGAGCCAGCTGACCTATGGGCAAGTCTCAAGGGGCGTTATGGTCAGTAGAAGACTGTAATGCTCCTCAAGGCCATGCACCAATGGAACAACCTTAGGTTTCAAGATTTTAAGAAGTCGCTGAGTACAACTTCGTAGTCCATAAAATTACTTCTACACTTGAGTTGTGTGAGAGGAAGGTCACTGATGCTAAAATGGTATAGAAGACTCTATCTACTTTCCATGCTAGTAATATTGCGCTTCAGCGGCAATATCAATACGAGAACATGAAGACTCATGAAGCCTTGATTCAGGCACTGCTCCTCTCTGAGCAGAACGATGAACTTCTGATAAAGAATCATGGTATGCGGCCCTCTAGGAGTGCGTCATTACCTGCTTCTAATAATGTTTGGTTTCAGGGAAACAACTCTGCACGTCAGGGACGCAAAAATTGAAAGGGTAGAGGAGGATACCAGAACACCAAAAAGGGAGGGCACCAGAAACCCTTTGGCCCTCAGAGAGGTAACAAATTACAGTAATCTAGAACACCAGGCAATGTAAAGAAGGACAAGAAGCCAGATCAAGGATCTATTTGCTTTAACTGCAGTGGCAAAGGACATTGGGCATGAGACTGCCAGGCACCAAGGGTGGCTAAAGCTAACAAAGTCCGGACCCATCGTACAGTTGTTGACACCAACTCTACCCCTGTGGCGTTTGGAGTGTCAGACTTCTTTGGTGACACTGATGCCGTCATGATTCAGCATACGGAGTAATCCGTCACGATTCCCCAGTAGACATGGAATATCACATTAGAGAGAACACTAGTAGTTTTTATTCCTAGTATAGATTTACTTTACTTATCTTTGTCAGTATATTTTATTTTGTTTGGAACATATCATTTATCTTTCAGTATTGTGCTCGTGACATATATGATATTTTATTTTGTTTTATTTCATGATGATTTTTTTTCCGCTATTCGTTCATTTGCATATATAGTTTTTAATCTGCTATATATACAGGTCACCCATGGATCTTTCTTCCTATAAGGCACTAATTGATAATAGGACGAGTCGCGACACATGTCTAGTAGACAGTGTTACCACGCACTCGATCCTTCGCGATAAAAAGTATTTCTCGCAATTGACCGCGTATGTCGGGGACATTCACACTGTTACTAGGTCAGCCAGTATCATAGAGGGCTCAGGGAGCGCCATACTTTTACTCCCTAACGGTACGATACTGAGTATCCAGACCGCGTTATTTGCTAGTAAATCTCCCGAAAATTTACTTAGCTTTAGGGTTATACATGATAATGGTTATTAAGTCCGGACGATAGAAGATGATGCGAATCAGATTCTATGCATCACCTATTCGCCTAACGGTCAAGAACTTATATTGGAACGGTGTCCAATGTATTCCTCAGGGCTTTATTCTACTGCCTTTCGGCATGTCGAAACATATGCAATCACAAATTTTTCTCCGTTACAAGAGTAAACATTTAAGATTTGGCATGATCGTTTCGGACACCCTGGACAGAAAATGATGAGGAAAATTATCAATAGTACCTCTGGACATTCACTGAAGGGCAAAAAGATCATAATTTTGCAAGATTTTCCATGTAACGCCTGTTCTCAGGGAAAGCTTATAGTCCAACCTAGTAAGACCAAGGTGGAGTTAGAGTCTCCAGTCTTTCTCCAACGTATCCATGGAGATATATGTGGACCTATCCATCCACATTGTGGTCCGTTCAAATACTATATAGTCTTAATCGACGCATCTGTGAGATGGTCTAACATTTTTCTTTTATCGTCTAGGAATATGGCATTTCCACGACTGCTTGCCCAGATTATACAATTGCGGGCTCATTTCCCGGATCACCCGATCAAATCTATGATATTTGACGGCGCTGGCGAGTTTACCTCAAAGGCATTTCTTGATTATTGTATGGCTTATGGGATAGATGTCGAGCATCCAGTACCCCATGTTAATACCCAGAATGGGATGGCGGAGAATCTAATCAAGCGATTGCAGTTAATTGTTTGACCACTGTTATTACGATCTCAACTTCCAGCCTCTGCGTGGGGCCATGCAATTTTGCATGCCGCCGCCCAGATTAGGATTTGTCCAACAGCCAATAATCAATATTCCCCATTGTAACTAATAACTGGGTCGGAGCCCGGTGTCGCCCATCTACGAATATTTGGATGTTCTGTACAGGTGCTCGTTGCACCACCACAACGTACGAAGATGGGACCCCAACGTCGTCTCAGTATTTACGTGGGTTATGATTCACCATCTATCATTCAATACTTGGAACCCACTACAAGCGATGTATTTACTGTGAGATTCGTTGATTGTCGCTTTGATGAGACAATTTTCCCAGCATTGGGGGGAGAATTGACAGTCAATGTTGCGGATGTTTCCAAGATTAGTTGGAACACACCATCGTTGTCTCATCTAGATCCCTTAACCAATTATGGTGACAAGGAGGTGCAGCGGATTCTATACTTACAACAGATCGCTAATAAATTACCTGATTCATTCAACGATGCTGCTAAAGTAACCAAGGCGCACATACCTGCAAGTAATGCGCCTGCACGACTGGATGTTCAGGGAACTGGTGTGCAACCTGCTAATGAATCCAAGCGCCGTACGTCACGAGAGGACGCCCCACTGCAAAAAGAAGGACGCTGAGCCGAGGGCTAAGATACAGCGTACGGGAAAAGAAAAGAGTAATGGTGTAGTCAGTCCATCGGGGATGGCACCACCCACTAATAAGGCTATCGTAACTACGTACCCACGTGTAGCATTAGGAAACAAGCCCGGCGAGGCACATGTACATGATAATCGAGAGATCTCGATTAACTTTGTTTCTAATAGCACTATGTGAGATCGCTCAGAAGTAGTAGTTGACGAAGTATTCACTTTCGCTGCTGCGCTCGCCATCGAGGATGATGATCCAGAACCACTCACTGTAGTCGAATGTAGAAGTCGTACAGATTGGACAGATTGGGAGTCTGCGATCAATACGGAGCTTAGCTCATTAGCTAAATGTGAAGTGTTTGGACCAATAGTCCTTAGGCAAGATGCCATGAGGCCTGTCGGTTATAAATGGGTATTCGTACGGAAACGTAATGAACTCGGAGACATGGTAAGGTACAAAGAAAGATTAATTGCTCAGGGCTTTTCTCAAAGACCTGGCATCGATTTCAATGAAACCTACTCTCCAGTCATAGACGCTATAACGTTCCACTACTTGATCAGTCTGCCAGTCGTTGAGAACGAGCTAGACATGCGTCTTATGGATGTAGTTGCTGTATATCTATATGGGAAATTAGATATGGGGATCTACATGAAGCTGCTAGAAGGGTTTAAACTTTCGGAAGTGACAATGCCAGGCACACGGGGTGCCTACGTAGTAAAATTGGATAATTCATTGTATGGTCTGAAACAGTCAGGGTTCATGTGGCACAATAGGCTGACTGAATATTTAAAGGCCGAGGGCTTTACAAATAGCCTTGTTTTCCCATGCGTTTTCATAAAGAAAACGAATATTGGTTTCGCCATCATTGCAGTTTATGTAGACGATTTGAATATTATCAGAACTCCGGGGGAGACCGCGAATGCTACCGAATACCGTGGGAAGGAATTCGAAATGAAAGACCTTAGGAAGACCAAATTTTGTCTCGGTTTGCAGATCGATCATCTTGGTCATGGCATAATCGTACATCAGGCGACGTATACCAGAAGAATCATAAAATGTTTCAGTATGGATACGTCACATAATGTCAAGACGCATATGCATGTCTGTCCATTGGATATGAACAAGGACATTTATCGTCCTCCTGACGAGGGGGAGAAACATCTAGGGCCTGAAACGCCATATCTAGGAGCTATCGGTACTTTGCTATACTTAGCAGGATGTACTCGACCCGACATCTCATTTGCAGTAAACTGTTTGGCACGCCATAGTTCTGTACCTACCCAAAGGCACTGGAATGGGATCAAGCACATTCTAAGATATCTTATCGGTATGAAAGACTGGGGTCTGTTCTATCCACAACTTGGTAAACGGGAACTTATAGGATATGCCGATGCAGGATATTTGTCAGACCCACATAAAGGCCGATCACAATTGGGTTATGTATTCTTGTATGGAGATACTGCGATTTCATGGAGGTCAGTCAAGCAGACGATGGTTGCTACATCCTCGAACCACGCAGAGATTCTTGCATTACATGAAGCCGGCAGAGAATGTTTTTGGTTGCGTTCTATGATCAACCATATCAACGGAAATTGCGGTTTGAATTCTATCCAAGATAAACCGACGACACTTTATGAAGACAGCGCAGGTTGTATCGCTCATGTCAAAGGCGGATTTATTAAAGGTGACAAGACGAAGCATATTTCACCAAAGTTTTCCCACATACACGAGTTGCAGAAGACGAATGAAATCGACGTTGTTCAAGTTCATTCAGCAGAAAACCTAGCTGATCTATTTACGAAGGCTCTTGCATATCCTACATTCAAGAGATTAGTTCATGGAATCGGCATGCGCAGTTTACAAGATTTATTATCTCAGGGAGATCGACGTTAGGAGGAGTAGTCCCAGCCTGACGTGGACATATGCGTGTTGTACTCTTTTTCCTGACAGCGCAGTTTTTATCCTAGGAGGTTTTACTGGCTGGAGGTTTTAATGAGGCAACGTATACGCGTCCACAACCTATACATGGCATATGATTGTACTCTTTCCCTGTACAGCTTTTGCCCAAGGGGTTTCACTAAGCAGAGGTTTTAATGAGGCAAGTCGTCCTAGTATGAAACACCCCAATGGGGAATGTTAGGAGTTGGGTCCAAGCCCTTCTTAGGAGCCCAACAGGGTTGGGGTGCCCTATACAAACTCCTAGCAAACCCATAGGTCCAATAGGGTTATGGGAAGAGTTAGAGTAAAATAAGAAATCATTCTGGGTTACCTATATATATCACTGTACTATGTACAGAGAACACAGTTATGATATTCAATAAATCTTTTTCTCTATTTCTCTCATGTTCATGCTTTACTATAGTTCTGTTCTAGATTGATCATATCCCAATAAAACTTATATATTGAACAAACTGATTAAGGGTTATGGAACAAAAAGTTGCCTTCATGAACTTCTCCAATAAGACTTTTCACCACGGATTAAGCTAAGCCTGCAAGTTTGGTAAATTAAAAGGACGACTAAAGTATATATTTTTAAAATCTAACAACAAATCCAAGCAGTCACCTTATTATATTTGTAATGAATCTAATGATCATATCAAATATAGGCCATACTATAAATATCAATTGTTGTCCTAATACCAACAACCTTTTGGCCCAATGGGAGAATTTTAAGGTTTTGATTGGGCATGTTGTATTTTGATTTGTGCCCTTTTGAAACTAGATCATAGTTAATAATTCACTCTGAAATAATGGAAGGTCAAAAACAAACTAGATCATAGTAAATAATTCACTCTAAAATAATGGACGGCAAAAACAAAGTAGGTCATAGTAAATAATTCACGATCTGTTCAATCAAACTATCAATACATTTTAGAAGACAATATACCAGAGATTATTAGGAAAACAACTTACTATACAACAAAGATAAGTTATGAAATAAACATCAGATCTCATACAAAGACCCGTTTCTCATACAAAGACCAGCTAACATTCATGGAAAACGAAACACAGTAAATCTGCAACCTCAAAATACACCAACACAAAGCATGCTTTGGTTACTCCCTCTCTTCTTAGACTTGGTTCTACCTCTAGCAGTAACATTATGAGTTTAGAGTTGCTCTAACCACGATGTAAAAGAACAAATTAATGTCAGTTCAGTAGTAGTACCAAAGAACAACCTCATCAACTGGAAAATTGGCCCATCACATACCTCTTCTACTCATCTATCTCTTCGCGGTTTACTTTTTCTTCAGAGTGTATAATAGTAGTACCCAAGTGCCATAAGCATCACAACTAACAAAGCAGTCGGAGCAGCCCATACCCAGTAAGGAGTAGATTTTTTGCGCTTAAGAATGACTCTTGGAAGTGGCTCCTTACCTTTTATCCGGTTTCTGTACCTCATAGTATTCTCCCTGCCCTCTTTAGCTTTTGCAGGGACCTGGGCTTCCACGTTTACATCAGCATTTTCGATATCAGTTACCTCTGTATCAGCTTCTATTTGCTCGTCGGGATTGGCAGGTGTCGCTGATCTTGCAGCCTTCTTTGCAGCCCTCCTTTCTTGATCCTGAAAAAAGTTAGGAGGATCGCAACCAGTCAACCCCTTGGTTTCAACAAATGAAACGAAAACATCCAATGATATCATGTATATCCTGGATGAAGGACACAATATATCACGTAATATATCGGTTGGATATTACAGTAATAAGTGAGTGATATTGAACATATATCGTGATAATATACTTCTATACTTTAGTAAATATCCATATTTTGGATGACGGACACAATATATCACATAATATATTGGTTGGATATTACAGTAATAAGTGAATGATATTGAACATATATCGTGACAATATGCTTCTATACTTAAGTAAATATGTACAACACATATTGTATCAAAGATACGTCGAATTTTGAAAAATATATATTATCAAATGATAACGGCACTTCGATCCATGCTCGCTCCTAAAAGAAGCAAAGGAGACTTGTGAAGACTAATATAAATGAGAAATCGAAAGTATACTTTCCTTAAGTTTCTTTTCAGCTTCCTTCTGAACTCGAATAGCTGCTTTAGCTGCAGATTTTTCTGCCTGTTTCTTTTTCCTCTCTAAAGCAACCTTCGCTTTGGCAATCTCCTCCTCTCTTTTCATCTCTTTCCACTTTGTCGCGTCGACCACATCAGCTTTTGATGTCTCCTGAAGTTTCTCAGGCTTAGATATATTCTCCTTGTTCTCAAACTCACCACCTTTCGTAGCTGTCTCTGATTCTAACAATTTATTAGTTTCTTCCTTGGGGACTTTCTTTATCAGGACAGGCATAGGCTCTGGTTTTGACTCTTCCTTGGGTCGCTTCGTGCTGAGTCTTGAAATTGTCTCAGGTTCAGCAGATGCCGGGGCCTGTACCGGTGCCTGCACCGGCGGAACCAGTAGTTTCTCATCGGAGTTCCTCGTCCGTCCATCCCGACTTAGCTGCCGCATATCAAGCGATGACAAGATTCTTCTCTCATAATCAGCCCTAAACGTCTTACTACTGCTCCACAGGGACATAAAGTTCTCACCCTATCATGAAAAATAAGAACAGAAGAGAAGAAAGTTCAGAATATTGGCAATATTGGCAACAGTGTAATTAATCTTGAAGGGAAGAACTTGACCAAAAGAAACAAACCTCAGTTTGGGATAGTTCTTCAAGGGCTGTAATCTCTTTCTTCGCAGCAAGTTCTCTGGCATTGTTCAGAAGTGAACGGTTTTGGTAAAAAGGAGCATTCTGCAAAAAGACCACCAATAAAAAAAAAATAAGGTTAAAAGAAGTCTTGGAAAAAATCACAGAAACTGCCCCTTGGGGCAAGCTATGTAAACATATCCTACCCAAATACAAGCCCATTCAGGAATTTCTAGCCCCGTTAAATGCCAATGGATACAGAAGCCAAACACATCGCTTGCAATTACAAAGGTTGGGCATTTAAATAGTTTGGCATACTTGGAGCAAAGTATTCACTTATATTGGTATACTTGGAGCTTTCAATTAGATTTTAATAGGGGTAAGGGCCGACGCAGATCTCCTTCCTGCCTTTCTGTCTCTCTACGACAAAAAAAAAGTAGAAAATTTTGAATTCCCACGAGTCCCGCCCTCTCTCTATATACGAATACGACTACGAGGTACCCCTCTCTCTCTTGTAAACCATGGCTTTGTTTGATTAACACCTAAATTATAATCAATACTCAATTGTTAATTTCTTATAGGATCATAGAATTACTTTCTAGGGTTTTCATCAACAAAGGATGAAAAGAAGAACCTAATCTCAAAATTCTCAGTTGGAATTCTTTCAATTTTGAGGTAATTGTTTTAATTGAGTTACTCTTTCTTTATAGGGTTTTTAATTTTAGTTGTTTATACCATACAATTTTGCTAGTTGTTTACTCAAATTGGGTCATTTAATGTGCATATAATTTTGTAGTTAGCGAATGAGATGGAGAAATTGTGGAGATAATACGAGTGTTTGCTATGCGAGTTATCGTCAGCACGCTCAGGTAGTCTTTATGCCATCTTGTTACTAACTAGTAGATTTGTTAGTAAATGAAATGGAGGAATTGTGGAGATAGTACGGGTGTTTGCTATGCGAGTTATCGTCAACACGCTTGGGTTGTCTTTACGCCATCTTGTTACTAACTAGTAAATTTGTTTGCAAATGGGATAGATGAATCCAAATTTACAGATTTCTTATGTTAAGGTTAACTAATTATGCTATGCTTCTGTAATATTCTCGTAGGATATTCCGACTATTTGTAAGTACGATTTGTATTAGTACATGTTATGGGTATTTGGTTTATATGAAACTCCACCCAAAAAAGTACATGAAATTACTTAAATACCCTTGAACATCCCAAAAAAAAATTCAGGGACTCTGCCTCCGAACCCCCGGTATAACCCAGAACATTTTTTTTTACTACAGCCCCCTACTCTAAAAAGATAGGTCCGCCCCTGTTTAGGCGTGGTTCTAGATTTAGTTAAGTTACTACTACGGGGAAACTGTTGAGAAAAATAGTGTACATGTATTTACCTTTAGGCAGATTGTAAGTAGCTTTAGGGATATTTTATTATTGAGATTTTCCACTTAAATATTTAGCTAGGTGGTAAATAAACTATCCTCCTAGTAAATTATAGGCACATGGAATTACCTAGAGGTAATATACAATTGGACTTAGCAGAAAACTGTCATTAATTTGTGCGTGGAATTCCAAGTTTATATGGTCCCAGCCACATGACCTAAAGCTTTAAACATGCGAGAATAATCTGAATTTTGTTAGGATGATTTCCTTCATAGTGATCATCTCAAAAAAAAACAGCAAAATTTATAGCAATCCTAATAATAAACCAGCCCTCCCCAAAACCTCTAACCGTGCACATTTCGCTGGGTTAAAATGTGTTGAAAGTCATATGGAATATAGGAAAGAAATCCCACTAACAAAAAATGATGATGTCTGTTTTTGGACGAAGACGGGGCAATCCAATGACAAGACCTGCATTGTATTGCAAGCTGAAAGCTCTTTAAAAGAAATAACTGAAACGAAACGACAGGGGAAGTAGTAAGAAAAAATTAAGAATAACACCCCTAAAAATAAGGTATAGTCCTTGCCATAAAGTAAATAAAAGGTGAGACACACAAGAGTGACATAACTTGCCTAAGTGAGTCAGAATGTGAAAGCGAAGCTCAATCCTCAATGTTTAGGAAGATAGAAAGGAAAGCTAAATTTTATAAATAGCATATAAATAACAGGTATAAAAGTGAAATATGTAAGTTCAATGTAATATTTTAAAATTATATTTAAGAATATACGAGTCCGCCATAAATCACAAGAAAGGAATTTATACCACAGAAGACAAATAAGAAAGAATACTAGATCTATGAGGTGAGAAATTGTGAAGATAAAGTTTCATCATGCATGGATAACCAGGACTCTACTACTTAAATTTAAGAAAATCTGAAGATGACAACTAGGGGTGTTTACGGGTCGGGTTAAGGCCTGAACCAACCCGGATAAATCGGGTTTTTGGTTGTTGAACCCGGACCCAAGCCGACCAGGTCCGCAACCCGGGCCGAAATAATTGGGTCGAGCCGGGTAAGTAACTTGGGTTCAATTTTTTTTTTCCCAACATAGTGCTCCACATTACAAACCACAACTCCTTCACGGATAGATCTCAAAGGCATAACATTACCCACCATCAAATTAGCTTTCTTCCTACAATACAGAAACTGACCTGTATGCATCCCTTCAGCAGCAACGAAGAGTTCGTTCTGATGTTTGTACCTAAAGTGGTGTCGAAACGTGACTCGAGCGAGTGGTGCACCACGTCCTGGATCATGGATGATCTCTGTGACAACTCCCTTGAGATACCCATTACGTTCTCCGAAATCTAGACTGCAAAATCGAACAGGGCCTTTGCGGTGGTGAGTGTGGGACTTGAAGATGGAGCCTGCTTCCTTATGATGAGCTCGAATTACTCGTCCCATTGAGAGAGCTAAGGTTAGGGTTTTGGGAGAGGAGGTGAGTGAGGGAAAAAAAGTATTAATTGAGTTTGAATAAGGTTTAATGGAAGAGGAAGTGAGAGTAATTTTACAGAGAGAGAGAGAGAGAGAGCGAATCGCAAGGGGTTACAGAAGATTTGAGAGATATTACTAGTATATATACCCAGTTCGGGTTTGGTCGGTTAAACCGAGACCTAACCCGAATCCGATCCGGTAATACTCGGGTCTGCAAAATTAAAACCGAAACCGATTCGGTTCTACCTCAAAACCGGACCGAACCGACCGGTTCGGGTCGGTCCGGCCTAGTTTCTCGGGTTTCGGGATTGGGTGTACAGCCCTAATGACAGACAACTGACAACAAATATTTTGGTATTGTGAAAGAAGTAAGGACCCTTTACAAAATTTTCCTCAGTCCTACCAGCCAAACTTAAAATAAAAAAACACGCCTCACACTGAGTTGTGTACGCTTCTCCGAGTGCCAAATACGGGTCGACAGGGATTTGTTTGAAAACAGTTGTCTCCATGTTATACAGGTGAACACTCTAGTGACCTAGTCGCAATTTTAATACTATTACCTATAATTGAATGAAGCTGATTTTACTTTCCCAAACCATCATATGAGAATTGCAAACGCGCAGTTCAATAATAAACACTAGTCCTAGCACTCAACATTCCATAGGTTTTTTTTTTTGTACTATGTAACATACAAAAAGTTCAAATTCTAGAAGATGTACAAGTTCTCTCTCATGATTATCAGTATTTTCAGCAAAGTAATACATGTTCAAACCAAGATTAGCACATCCAGTGTCAGTTTCATCCGGATGTATTACAAACATCACATCAAATTTAATGCTGGTACATTAAAATATTTATCATTTGCTTACTATCTACTTTACGTCAAATGTAGTAACACTGTTAAAACGGTAAAGTAGAACTATGTACAAGAGATTAGGGGTATAAAAGTCTATAATACACCATAGCAAAGAGAATGATTATTAAACCAAACTAAGTGGATCTTAAATACCGTAGCATTTCTGATTACCAAAAATTATAATTTATAAGAAAAATGTAACTAGTAAGAGATAAAAATCATCTTACCACTTCATCGCGCTGTTTCTTCAACTCAATGAGGCCTTCATATGATTTATCCTTTTTCTGGTTAAGAACTGTCAATTCCTCTTGAAGTACGCTAATATCGTTGTCTATGGCCCTCAATTCATCCTCCAAAACTTTAATTTTCGTCCTAACCGCTTCTTTCTCTCTCCTCACTCCATCCAAGTCAACACCTATAAGCTACATTAAGACCAATTTTGCAACATTATTAGTGAATCAAATACAATTTAAATTAGAATAACTGATGGGTAGATAAATTCAAAAATAAGATACATACTTTAACCTGGTCTTGTATAGCTTCTTTCTGACCTAATGAATCCTGAATCTTTGCCTTCATCACAGCATTTGCAATGACTCTCCCCCTAGTACCTTCGAGCTGTTTAATCTCTCTAAGGATTAATTTTTCCTCAACCAGAGTGTTGCTCTCATGTTGTATCTGATAATTCAGGCTCTTGATCTGTTTCAAAGATTGATCCAACACAGCAAAAAGATAAATTAATATAGGAAAAGGGAAACAAAGACTTTATGGGGGGAAACTTGAGATGAAATATGTAAAATTTAAATTAGTGAAAATAAAACAGAAACAATAACTTTTGAATATTTGTAAAACTGTTACACATAATGACATTTAGTTTATCACTAAACGTCATTTCAAGACAGTTTCTCTGAGCTTGGACATTTCAAATAATTTCACTGAAAACCTTTATCCCAGTCAATTTTTGTCATTGGAATGGTAACTCATAAAAGTCATTTTCTTTACCAAATTACAGTAATATTTAGGTTTTCAACTTTTCTGAGGATTTTCCTAAAAGTAGGGTAACAAGAGAAAAAAGATGAGATAAGCCATAAAGAGTCCAGCAAAATTCGAAAGCTTACAGCATCATCAAGCTCTTGCTCTGACGAACAGATACCAGCACCCCTATCTCGGCTTGCATTGCTTGCAGTACGCAACTTTCCCAAAGCCTGGTGTAGAGGTTCCATTTCCTTCCTCTTCTCATCTACGACCATCCTATACTGCTTGTCCTCTTGGGTTAAAGGTTTCAACTGTGAAATCACTTGTGCTCTTTCTGACTGTTCCAATTATGGTGTTGAATCAGTATTTCGTACATATGCAAAGGTATAATTTGATTTCGCTAAACTTTAATAAATTTGATGCATCCATAATGGTTAACTTAAGCAAAAAAAAAAAGATACCCTATATTGGTCGTACAAAATCTCAGAAATGATTTTTGTGAAATCAATAATCAAATAGCTCCTACGAATTCGTTATCTATGATTCATGCGAGAGGTTATATCTGTCGTCCGCTAGTTTTTAGAATTATAAAGAAAGAATACTTATCAAAAGACAATTTTTTCCTCGCTATCCTCTCGATTGTAATTATAGAGAAGTTGATTTCAGTAGCAACAATAAAAAACATTCAGCTAATCGCAGGTTTTTAAATGTTGAGCACCAGTGCATACTTTCGCCCACATCTTTAGTTTACGGAGAAAACTTAAGCAGTTTATTGGAACAGCTATTATGTGGAAGCCGTGATTTAAGCTCCTCTAAAGCTTAAGCCTCATGAGAGCTTAGTTTGCTAAAAAAAAACAGATTTTGAGTTTATTTAAATTTTTAAGGCAAGAGTTGAAGAAATTATTTAGGCTACTAAATCATTTGCATGGAAGAAATCATTTTATCTAGTAAATAACAAAACATGGAATAACTGAGATGCATTTGAATGTAACATACCCTTTTCACTTTTATAGCTTCAGTAATTTGAAATCGTGCTTGATTTTTCTTCTGAATTTCCTTGTCAGCCTGGTCAATATTTTTTTTCAGTTTCGGGTCATCGAAAGACCGAAACTTTACAAAATAAAATGAATGGATTTGTTTAGGTGCAGGCCATTCATCGACGACATCCTTTGGTAAATTGGCGTCCTTTACGGCTTCCTCCTCTCCTTTAACGAGCAAATCTGTCCCGTGTGAACCAAACGTTATTGGTTCTTCGAGTCCCTGACTCAACTTCCCAATATCTTCACTTCCATTAATCACAGGCACATCGGCTGTCAAAATCTCCACGCCCATGGTCTCCGCCAAAGATTACACAAAAACGTCTACTCCTGAAACCAAAAATGATATTTAAACCCTTCGAAACGAACCCCAGAACAACTATAGAATAATTGATAAACTAAATCCATGCATACCCATTATCAATCAGATCAATAATAACCCAATAGATACCATAAACCATTCAAAAACGAACCCCAGAACAACAACTAAAGAATTATGTTTTAACTAAATTCATGCATACCCATTGTCAATCAAATCAAAAAGAACCCAATAGATATTGTAACCCCTTCCAAACAAACCTCAGAACAACAATTAAGGATCGAATTTTTATCTGAAATCATGCATACCCATTATCAATCAGATCAAAAAGAACAAAATAAATATCGGAACCCCTACCAAACGAGCCCCTAGATCGAAATTTTATCTGAATTCATGCATACCCATTATCAATCAGATCAAAAGGAGCCCAATAGATATCGCAACCGCTTCGAGACAATCCCCAGAACAACAACTTGAGGTACAATTTTCATCAAAATTCATGCATACACATTATCAAACAGATCAAAAAGACCCCAATAGATATCGCAACCCCTTCAAAACGATCCCTATAACAACAACTTAAGATGCAATTTTCATCAAAAATCATGCATACCCATTATCAATCAGATCAAAAAGAAACCAATAGTTATCGCAACCCCTTAAAAACAATCCCCAGAACAACAACTAAAGATCAAAAATTTATCTGAATTCATGCATACCCATTATAAATCAGATCGAAAAGATCCCAATTCTCTAACCAATGAATCAATCAGATAATCACATTTACTTTCTTAATTACCAATGATTCAGTCAGATCAGCTACTTCCCATACAAAAATTTCGAAATCAAACCAAAACAACACAATTACGATTTAGACTCTATGTGCAAAAAGATCAAAAGGGATTCATTAATTACTCAAATCCAATCTTTCATTCCTAAAAATCATCAAAACCCATAACGGATTGACGTAATTACAATCAAAAAACACAAGAAAGATCAAATCTTTACCTCAAATCAAAGACGAATCGAAGGAGAATCGGAGATCTAAGCAATAATTCGAAGATTTGAGGAGAAAAAAATTTGGATCTGTATCTCGTTTTGTAGTGATCTGAGAGAGAAAGAAAGAGGTTAAGGTTACGTAAGCAATTTAATCTCTCTCTAGGAAAATGAATACAGTGATTTGGGGAAGAAATGTGGGGTCCACTTGAATATACGATATTTACGAGGTGGTGGTCAATAACACATCTTGGATAGATTTCCCTTTTAAAGCTTAAAGCTTAAAGCTTAAAGCTTATTTTAGGCCTAGCCCTATTTGGGTTTGGTACATCTTTCTTCACATTATTCCAAAAACACCTAAACATACCTAAAAGAACGAAAATTATGAAAATAAATACTAGTTTTTATCATCTTTGCAAAATCGATACTTTGGCAAGCCTCTTCCAAAATAGATATTAAAATTAACAAATCGATAATGGTCTCACCTACTACCCCTAACTGTCACCATATTCTCAAACATTAAATGTTGATGGGTAGTTTAATCTGCTACAGTAATAAAACTACATACTCACAAAGATTACTTAACAAATGACAAAGTTATACCAAAACAATTACAAAGATATCAACATCAAATGACAAAGTTCTCGCATAACAAATGATAAATAATGCAGAATAAAATGAGAAACTATTCTACTAGAGTTGTTAAGTAGTCTAATCTGCTACAGTAATAAGAGGGAAGATCCCCCCCATCATACACTACTAACCTTAAAAATTGAAGTTTCTTCTTCTTATTCTTCTTCTTCTTCAACAACAAAGCTTCTACAAAAATAAGCAGATTTTCTTTGATGTACTATTGTCTCCTTCATGTGCCAAGTCTTTCAACTATCATTCTGCATTAGCTAAAGTCCTCACACAGAGGTTATTGGGAAGAAAAGATTGTTGTTATCGTATGTTATTCTCGTTGCCAAAGACCATTGTTATCATTCTCTCCGACCGTTAAAATAATCATTTCAGTAAATATCATTTCTAACTCTGTATCCATCATCTCTAACTGTGTATCTGCATCACGATTTGTCCCATTTATCTTAATAAAAGATATTATGCAAGATGATACAATTCGTACATAATTATTTTTCTTTGACTTTTTAATCATCTGTCTTCTGCTACTATATTACCAAAATTATTCATTGATATCATTTATTTTGGTATTCCTATCATTTGCTTGAGGGATTGCTGAAGTTCAGTTTTATATTATTTTTCTCATTTGCTTTTTGGTACTTTATCACCGGAATTGTTTATTTATATCAATTTTTTTAGGGATGAATGGAGTTCAACTTTATACCATTGTTCATTTTGGTGGGGATATCGTACGTCCAAAGATTGGATCAATCGTTACTTATGTTGGAGGAAGTACAAAACTTACCTCACTAAGAGCGTACTCGTCATACGAAGATTTTGTTACACTCCTTGAAGAAACAAGCGAAATTCGTCGTGAGGACTGTAAGCTGTAGAACTTCGTCAATGGTTGTGCATGCACAATTTCATCAGTCCAGGACTTTACCATAATGATCAATATGCATAAAACCAATCCTGATACACCCTTTCAAATATGGATTGTTAATGACCTTAGGGTACCTTCCCAGAACTCCCAGAACTTTATTTTTGATATATGTTCTTCGGGTAAAGTGGTGTCCACTACCAAAGATACTGGTTCAGGTAGAGGCTTGTCCACTACCAAAGCGGGGGGACCTTTGCGGCATAACTCATTTCCTGATCCTAAACCTGAATACAGGGGTTACCCTGAAACAAACAACAGAGGGCTTGATCCGCGCAAGTTTGAACCTTTTGTAGATGATGAAAATGATTCTTTCAAAACTATCCGTACTGATGTTCCTCCCTCAAATAAACCTAGTATTCCTCAATCAAATGTTTATCTCTCAAATGAACCTGTGTTAATTATGTTCCTCAATCAAATGAACATTTTCAAACTATACCTACTAATGCTCCCCTCTCAAATAAACCTATTATTCCTCAATCAAGTATTCATCTCTCAAATGAACCTGTGTTAACTAATGTTTCTCCTTTAAATAAACCTATGTTAACTAATGTTCATTTTTTAATTGAACCCGAACCTATCATTGGACAAACTGAAACTTCAGGTAAGTTTGCAGAATTTATCATTTGTGTGCTCTATTTTATCATTTCTTATTCAATTTCTATCATGCTAAGTTGAATATTTCTCATTTGTTTAGCTGAGTTTTGGTTTGAGCCACAGCCCGAACAGGTAAAAGATCTCCTGGATTTTCGGTTCAAATTTGCTGCGTACACGGAGGATCCTTATGACTTCAGTAAAGAGTTTAACATTGGTGATCTATATCGAGATAGGATTGAATACAAGAATCACATAAGAGCTTATGCAGTTGTAAACAAGTTCAATCTCGAACACGTTCTGAGCAACGAATATAAAATCGTGGTACGTTGCAAAGGTCATAAATGTTCTTGGTGGATTTATGCGACAAGGTTGGTCGGTTCTACCATATTTAGAGTAAGTACTTATTGCTCCATGCATACTTGCATTCGAGTAGAAACTGAAGGTGGAAACACGTATAAGGCAGCGTCTAGTAGATGGGTTGCTTCTATAATCAAGCAAAAACTACGAAAATACCCAAACTATAAACCTTTCAGAATTATTGATGATATGCAAATTCATCACAATATTGATGTAACATACAATCTTACCTGGCGTGCGAAAGAAAAAGCCCACGTTGAGATATCATCACTTTATATGTCATTTGTTCTCCCATAAAAGTCATTTGTGCAACCTTGTTTATCATTTATTCTCATATGTACTTGCTAGATAAGTCATTTGTAAAACACTCTGTCATTTGTACTTGCAATACAAGTCATTTGTAAAATATTGTTTATCATTTGTCTGCTCCACAATTTTATTTGATCTACGTAATTATTTTAGATACGAGACAGCTTTCAGCACGCATACCAACTACTTACGAGCTACATTGCGGAAGTGAGGTTGGTTGACCCAGATTTTGTATTTGACATACAAACTACGAGTTGTAAGGATAAGAGATTTACAAAGTATTTTTGGTGTTTTGGTCCCAAAAAAAAAACTTATAAACTATTGAGACTAATTGTTGCGATTGACAGAACTTTTTTAAAATGGAGATATCGTGGGACTCTACTAACAGCCATCGCCATTGACCTACTTGCATTTTTGATAACAGACTCGGAGACCACCGAAAGTTGGACATACTTCCTGGAGATGTTTGGGTCTAATTTTTACGGTTATGACACTAGATTCGTCGTCATCTCTAATAGGAACCCCGAAATTATTAATGTTGTACCCAAGGTATTTCTATTTGCAATACATATGTTTTGCACCTTCCACATATCTAACAACATTAAAACTACTCTCGAAAGCACGAGGATCGCATTTAGGATGGCAGCAGAGGCCCTAACTAGCATTGATTTAGATAAACACATGAATGTTATCCGGAATACAGATCTAGTGGGTCTCCAATATATACTAGGTATTCCTAAGGAAACATGGTCTAGTCTATACATTCCAATGAGTAGGTACGTATGTTGTCACTCTGTATTGCTCAACTAATCATTTGTTATATGAACAATAGTCATTGTAACTCCATTTATATTCTTATTTGTTATTTTTTTGCCATTATTTCTCATCATTTCTTTATTATTCCTTTTACAGTTGTATGATCTCATTTGTGATCGGTATACACTCATTTGGCATTTTGCTTCCATGGTTTGTCATTTTTTTAGATACAAAGTCGCTTACACAAATCATGTCGAGAGTTAGAATAATGTTATTTTGAAAGTAAGAGATCTCCCTATCCATGTGTTTATTGAGGAATTGCGTAGAATCTGTTCGAAAATGTCCTACACATATAGGGAGGAAACAGAGAAGAGTCAAGCTCGCTTAATGCCATGGGCTACGGATCACTGTGAGAGCAGAAAGTTTGTTACAGATTCACTAACCTGCAAGGTTTGTACATCACATCACTATTTTTAGATGACTAGCTATGGCAGAACCGATTTTGTAAATATTGAAGATGGCACTTGCTCTTGTCGTTAGTGGCAAACGATGGGTATACCTTGTGAACACGGAGTACGCGCTCTGGGTCTTGCTAATGTTGATCCAACTACACGTGTCTCTGAGTACTACACAAATAATGCATACAAGGCTGTTTATGAACCTATATGGATTCCAATAAGAGGAATTGAGCAGTAGAAAATTTTAAAATTTGATCCACGTGTTCGTGCTCCTATTCCAACAGTTCGAGCCGGTCATCCTCGCACGCAAAGGATGAGAAGGGAAAAAAATATCTGGTCTTGTTACCAAACTAAGATTTTGCAGTAGGTATCGAAAAAATGGATACAATTGTCGTTCTTGTAAGCTTCTGCCAATCTCATCCGATGACAATACACATCCGACAATGGCACCGTATTTTACAATGAGCATTGAGCCACCTGTCATCCCTGATGAATATGTTACAATCAGTTTGTACTGATGATTTTGGGTACTCTATGTATTATTTGTTTGGATGATCTTTATCGTCAGTACTAGAAAATTCATCATTTGTCTAAATGTAACTGTCATTTGCTAAAAAAAAATCTCATTTGTCTTTCTCCATTGTATAATTATTTAGTAGCAAACTGTCATTTGTACACGTAGAATATATCATTAGTTTGTTTGTATGATCTCATTGTTTGCTTCTGAAGTATCATTTGTGTATAAATACTTTCTCATTTGTGTGTTTCCATGATATCATTATTTTATTCAGAACTGTCATTTGTTCTTAAAAAAAATTTCATTGTCTGTTGAATTTGTATCTTCAGTTTTGTTAAGTTCATCATTAAACTTGCCCCCTATATCATCATTATTTTGTTGCTGAACTGTGATTGTTTTGTTTGCCACATACCAAATGGAAACCACTACTTAACAACAAAAAGTAAACGAAATAACACCAAACAAAACATTTTTTCATTCATACAAAGGCAAAGTACTAGTTACCACAAAAAATGAACAAACTAAATACCAAAAAAACAAATATTCACAACTCCTCCTGATCACGTTCCGAGCATTCCAGATCGCGCTCCAAAGCCTGGATCTTCTGCTCAAGGCAACTAATCTTGGAAGCCGACTCTTCGCACAGTTTCTTGTGCTCATCCCGGTCTAACTTTACGGCGCAGAGCTGATCTTCCAAGAAGCGCATATGGAACTTGAACTCTTCAAAACGTTGATCTCTATTTGTTATAGTTTGATGCAGTTCATCCTGGATATGATCGAACGCTCCTAATTTCTTCCTGAAGTCTTCGTAATACTCTTTCAGCATTTGTGCTTTCTTACTGGAGACATCCTTCTCCATTAGGCATAGTCTATTCAGTTTATGGAGATGTTGGTCACGCTGATCTTCATGCATCCCTACCGACTCAAACCAATCGAATAGAGTGTTCGAAGAGACATGGCTAACTCGAGTGGAGTGCGATATTTTTCTTTAGAAGTTAATAAAAAATTAGGGCTTAGGGTTTAAATAGTTGAAGAGTTGAGAATAGTTTATTTGAACTTAAAACTTTCATAAGGGGAGTTGAATGCATTGGGAAGAGTAGAGAATAGGGTAAAAGTTATTATTACTTGGTTCGGCGCCGTCGTTTCTTGTTCTACACGTAAGTAATATGAGTATTTAAACTGAGTTGTCTAATCAATTATCATTACTTGTCACATCGATTTGTCATATGTTGAAGATAATTTCGCATTTGTTGTTAAGCTATATATCATTATATCTTTCCAGACCTCTCATTGTTTAGACATAATATATCATTTCTCTGTTCAAATATTATCACTAGTTTTGTTAAGTTCAACATTTATCTACCATTGTTGAAGGAGTCTTTATCATTGGTTTGGTTCCCTTATATCATTTATATCTGATGGATCTTCCCTAGCAAAAAATCAAAACAAAACAAAAGAAATGTTCATACAAGGAAAACATCCGAACAATAATAGCAACAACAAATAAATTAGAAACAACCCAAATGTTCACAACTCCTCACTTGAGAAATTCTGATCACGTTCCATAGTCATGATCTTCTGTTCGAGACAGCTAATTTTACAGGTCGGCTCCTCCCACAATTTCTTCTGTTCATCTCGGTCTAACTTTAGGGCGCAGAGCTGATCTTCCAAGAAGCGGATATGAAACTTGAACCCTACAAAATGCTCTTTTTTCTTTTTTATAATTTTATCTAGTTCTTCATTCATTTCATCGAGTTCTCCTAATTTCTCCTTAAACTCTTCGTAATGTTCTTTCAGCAGTTGCGCCTTCTCACCGGTGACATCCATCTCTATTAGGCAAATTTTATTCAACGTGAATAGACGTTCGTTAACCTGATCTTCCTCAATCCCTACCGCCTCAAACCAATCTTGAGGGGTACTGGAAGAGGCACGGCTAAATCGAGTAGACTGGGAGTGTGACATTTCTTGAGAAGTTTTAAAGAGTTGAGGGTTAGAGCTTTAGTTTAGGGTTTATTTTTGTTTTTTATACTTAGGAGAATTAGGACTTTGAATCACGCGTGGTAGGGTTTAAGGCTTATTGTTTAAAGTGGCGAGAACCACGTGGATGTTTTGGTTAGATAACTTGTTAAAAACGTAATCAAAGTTGACTTTAAGAATGACTTGTTAAATCTTTTGTAAAGGGAAGAATCTGTCAGCTTTAAAGAGAGAGATATGGCATTTACTGTGACCAAGGGTATCATTGTCGTGTGCTAATTTTCATTTCTTTATAAATAGCTTGTCATAACCTTATACTACATAACCTGTACACTTGCTTCCAGTTCTCAAGCATTACATACTTCCCTACTAACGATGCATTCCCTTATTTGCTGGTGCGGTAAAAATTATGATCTTCGTCTCTCACGGACAAGCCTCAACCATAATCGTAGGTTCTGTCAATGTGCTCACAAAATTGGTGGGTATGGTTTATGGGCGTGGGTAGATGAGGTAAAAAGGTGCGATTGTGGTCACATTTGCAGAGTCTCTAAACCGCCCGGTAGAAGATTCTACCATTGCCCACAATACCATTGTCAGTTTAAAACTTGGTTTCGAGAATCCTCTATGCCCAATGATCATAAATGGCCGCAGTCATCAACGGCGGAAGACGTCACAAATTCTAGCCAAGGGAGCAATCAGAACCTTGACACTATTACATTTGAAACTTACACTCAACTAAGGATCTCGGAGGTTAGAACAGAAATGCTGATAGATTTTTTGTCCAAGTTAAAATCTCTAGATCTTAACAAGTAGAGAAATATGTTGGAGTAAAGTGTAATATGCCTTATCTTTAGTGATGTTAATTTCTGGCATTAAAATGTTAAGCTCTTAAGGATCAAATACTAAGTATTATATAACAAATGACATAATTTTAATAATACAATACAATTTATGGATTATAAATGACAAAGACCAAAAAACAAATGACAAATTATTTGTTATTGGATGACATATATTTTATTAAATAACAAATACTTTTCCAATGTTCTTTCATCATTTCCAATGGGTTTCGTCAGCTTTAAATACTACTGCCTACTGTGTTGAACTAAATCTGACATTTGGATTTGACTCAGCATTAAATACTGATGTGGTTTAATTGGCAAGTACTTCTTTATTCCTTATATTCTTATTCGGCAAGTACACTGTGAAGAATATGGTGACCACCAGACGCTAAGCGTACGAGGCAAGGGTTCTTGCCAAGATGCAAGAGTTGCAGCTTCGATACTTTGGAACTCAGTCCCTTGAACTTCCTACTCCCATTCCAGTGCGTCCTACCTTCTATGGGATGATGTATGAACAGGTAGAAAAGGCAGACGATAATTATTATCAAATACAGCACTTTCACTATATGGCAACTTCAGAGCAGGGGAGGAGAATTGGTATGCGCCTTCGGGCAGAGGATGTTGTTACTGCAGCGGATGAAGCAGCTGGTATGCGTTCGATGATGTCTAGCCAGTACCCTGAGTAGGATCAGAGGAAGAGATGGTAGGGTGGTGGGGGTTACGGAGGAGGAGACAGTGGTGGTGGTAGGGGAGACCGACCACCGCCACCACTTCCGAGTACATAAACTGATGTAAATTGATTTAATATAAATTTAAAGTTGTACAATATTCAAGTTAATGAAAGCTTCTTACTTTTTATGTACCCAATAAGTTATGGGAAGGTACCCTAAGTTATACACAATTAATATTATTAATTTATATAATTTTTCTCATTTGTTATTCCTTCTTTGTCATTCGTACAGTACATATTTGTTAGAATAGCTAGTCTATATAGTTGGATTGTAATTAAATTTATATTTCTCATTTATGATTTGGCATTTGTGATCATAGAATTGTTATTTGTTAAATATTATTTGGCATTTGTTATCAAAAATTTGTTGTCATTTGTTTTAAGAGATTTGTTGTCTATAAGTTGTCATTTGTAAATTATGATTTGACTTTTTTTATACATGATTTTTCATTTGTTATAAATGATTTGGCTATGTATCTAGAGTAGTTACTAGGGGAAGAGAGGAAGAGACGTATCGATTAACGTTTGTCAGATTAAAACTGCAAGTCTTAGTACTCCAACCTCTCCATCTTCTTCTATCATTTCTCTCTCACTTTCTCAAGTCACAAGACTCTCAACAATTTTTGATTTCTTTATATTAACTCCCCCAACAATGGACTATAGTGATAGTGATGAGGGGGAGCAACCAGCTGACTACACCTCGGGCGAATGTCCCGAAGAGGACTTCAACGTCGAGGAAAACTGGAAGTTGTTGGAGGGTGGTGGTGGTGATGATGATGAAGAAGATGATAATGAGGAAGATGATGATGACGATGACGATGACGACGATGATGATGATGATGATGATGCGGATGATGGTGATGATGTGGATGATGAAGATGAAGATGAAGATGATAAACCTCATCCTCATAAGAAGAGGATGAGATTATATTAGGTTTTTTTAGTAGCTCACTTTTTAGAGGGAATTTTTTTGGGAAGAAGCCTAGAAGCAGATTTTTTTTTGGGGTTCTTTTTTGGGTTTTTATGATGATGAATGTTGATGAATGATAATGTCGAATGTTGAATATAATTTACTTAGTTTTGAATCTTTTGATTTATGTTTTGTTTTGATATAGTTTTTAGTTGACAATGATTTGTATGATAGTAGACAACATTTTCCATGATTTGTCATTTGTTATCTATGAAATATCATTCGTTATATTTGATTTGGTATTTGTAATGTGATATTTGTCATTTATTATCCATGATATATCATTCATTATATAAGATTAAGCATTTGTTATGAGAGATTTGTCATTTGTTATCTATTATATATCATTCGTTATATATTATTTGACATTTATTATCAGGTATTTGTCATTTGTTATCTTAAAAACAATCATTCGTTATATAAGATTAAGCATTTGTTATGAGAGATTTGTCATTTGTTATCTATGATATATCATTCGTTATATATTATTTGGCATTTATTATTATGTATTTGTCATTTGTTTTCTTAAAAACAATCATTCGTTATATATTATTTGTTTTATAGATAGACAACATTTGATGTAAGTGAATAGTTGATTTGGTTCTTTGAACATTAGTATCGTGTCTGTATGATAGTAGACTTCATTTGAAGTTATAAAAATTTACTTTCAAAAATTTGTCATTTATTAGCCATTATTTGCCATTTGTTAGCAATAATTTGTCATTTGGTAATAATCTATGGTCGATTTGGTTCTTTAAACATTTGTATCGTGTTTGTATGATAGTAGACTTCAAAGAACTAAATTAACCATAGATTGTTAACAAATGACAAATTATTGCTAGCAAATGGCAAATAATGGTTAACAAATGACAAATTTTTGATAACTAATTTTTATAACTTCAAATGAAGTCTACTATCATACAAACACGATACAAATATTCAAAGAACCAAATCGACCATAGATTATTAACAAATGATAAATCATTGCTAACAAATGACAAATAATGATTAACAAATGACAAATTTTTGATAACAAATTTTTATAACTTCAAATGAAGTCTACTATCATACAAACACGATACAAATGTTCAAAGAACCAAATCGATCATAGATTGTTAACAGATGACAAATTATTGCTAACAAATGACAAATAATGGCTAACAAATGATAAATTTTTGATAACTATTTTTTTTAACTTCAAATAAAGTCTACTATCATACAGACACGATACAAATGTTCAAAGAACCAAATTGACCATGGATTGTTAACAAATGACAAATTATTGTTAGCAAATGACAAATAATGGTTAACAAATGACAAATTTTTAATAACTAATTTTTATAATTTCAAATGAAGTCTACTATCATACAGACACGATATAAATGTTCAAAGAACCAAATCGACCATAGATTATTAATAATGACAAATTATTGCTAGCAAATGACAAATAATGGTTAACAAATGATAAATTTTTGATAATTAATTTTTATAACTTCAAATGAAGTCTACTATCATACAGACACGATACAAATGTTTAAAGAACCAAATCGACTATTCACTTACATCAAATGCTGTATATCTATAAATTAAATAATATATAACGAATGATTGTTTTTAAGATAAATAATGATAAATAATATATGACTAAATCTCTCATAACAAATACTTAATCTTATATAACGAATGATAAATCATGGATAACAAATAACAAATATGACATTACAAATGCCAAATCAAATATAACGAATGATATTTCATAGATAACAAATGACAAATCTCTCATAAAAAATGCATAATCATATATAACGAATGATATATCATAGATAACAAATAACAAATCTCACATTACAAATGCCAAATCAAATATAACGAATGATATTTCATAGATAACAAATGACAAATCTCTCATAAAAAATGTTTAATCATATATAACGAATGATATATCATGGATAACAAATAACAAATCTCACATTATAAATGTCAAATCAAATATAACAAATGATATTTCATAGATAACAAATGACAAATCTCTCATAAAAAATGCCTAATAATATATAACGAATGATATATCATTGCTAACAAATGGCAAATCTATTATTAAAAATGCCAAATCATACATAAGAAATAAAAAATCAATAATAATCTAATTATACAGACTATCCACTCTAACAAATATGTAACATACGAATGACAAAGAAGATATAACAAATGAGAAATATTTTATAAATGAATGATATTACTTGTTATAACTTCGGATAGATAACTTTACAAAATTACAGAAATTATATATACAACAAAATGGATGTTAAAGTTTCAAAATCAAATCTCCTCCGGCTGAACTCCCAGCCTCAATATATCATAAGCAACTGTGTAACGACATTCATTACCGTCTATCAGATCTAGAAATTTTACTCCCCTTAGGAGATTGTCCATAAAAATAAGCATATAGACCCCGCAGTTATTACCATTTGGCTGTATTGGACATTTCCCAAAACGCGTAGTCCATTTGGAGTTTAGACCGTAATTCTTTACCACTGAACCAGTAAGTGGCCTACTACGATGAACAAAATCTCTCTATATCAACATTTTTAGGAGGATTGTTAATATCTTATCTTCAATAAGCTGGTGTCTAGGAGATAACTTCTTCTTCGGTGCATTTGTAATTTTCGAATCTACCATTGAATCATAGATGCATATTTTTCTTGCCTTACAAGACATAGCACAAAGGACCCAGTGGCTGTCATTGATATTCCAGGGAATGAGTATTAATTTTGAATTGACTACTTTTAAATCTCCTCGATGGATGTAATTTAAAAATGTACAATTCCATTGCATAGATGTAATTTGTTCCCAAATTGATTTCTTTTTCAGTTCTACACCTTCTGGAGAGGACATATTATGAGTCTAGACATTGAAAGCCCTACCAATATATTGACAGGCAAAGATATCCGCCAGTATAATCCTTTCGTTTTCTAGGCGGGCACGATGTTGTGTGTCAAAATATTGAATCAGGACTTTAATGTACACATCAATGACCTGAACAGGAAAAGAAAATGACAAATTAAATAACAAAAATGATAACATTCAATATTACAAATGATAACAAAGGAAAAACTAATGATAAAGTACAATCGAATAACGAACGGACAATTTGAAATCAAATGGTAGAGACTCTTGTACAAATGACAGAGGAAATGAAATAAATGATATAAATACATCATTGTCCAACCATTGATTTGGATATAAGGTGTAGATAGCGTTAAGGCAAACAGTTTCTTCACCTATCATCATATAGGTACTCCTGTTACTCTTCTTAACTTTAGGAGATAATTCATCTTTCCTTAGTGACCAGACTTGGTCCACCTAGTTTTTCTCATCCTGGGAGATGGGTCTTTGAATAAAAGATTCTAATAACATTCCCGGAAGAAGCTCGTCAAGGTGAGCATGCAATCAGTTCATTTCACAAGCCATTTTAAAGGCACTTTCATTAATTTCTTCCTCAGTTAGTGCATGCCTCTTCTTTAAGGTGACATCCACTTCTTACTCCATTAAAATAAGCTAGAACAGATATGTCAAAATAAGAAAAAGAAATATAAATGTGCTTATTACATAAGAATGAGTAATAAACCAGTTGTTTGGTTTAAAATTACTTCGTACATTGGTCTGGTCAACATCCATTTGTTTTATTACTTGCTCAAGGTCTGGTTTATTCTGTGAATTTCCATCATCATCATCATCATCCTTGCCTTCAAACACCTCATCTTTATTCTATTTTACCTCTTCTTTACTCTCTTTAGTCTGTAAATAAACAGACTTCAAATGATAAGAGTTATACAAGATATGGGAAAATAAACAAAAGAAAATAAGAACTTACCAGCAAACAAATGATAATTTAACTGACTAGCTTCATCTTCAGTTTTTTCAACCTCCAGAGTCTGTTCCTCGATAGATACAACAGTTGTTTAGTCTACACTAGCCTGTAAATAAACACACCACAAATGATTAGAGTGATACAAGATATGGTAAAATAAAAGAAGAAAAATGATAAGTTACCTGATAAGTTTTACCAACAACTTCCTCTTGGTTGAAGAATACTATATCAATTTTTCTTCCTCTGCAACCACCATAGTCTGTACAACAAAGGTTAAGGAAGAAAGAAATTAAAAAAAATGGTATGGATAGGTGATGTTAATATTATTATGGATAGTTCAATACAAACAAATATTAGTTGTAGTCAGGTAACTTGAGGTTATGAGTCCTCTTGTTCAACAAATACCACATTGTCAGGTTGTACATCTTTTTTTTCAGTATAATACACCACTACAGTTAGTTGTTTTGAATCCTCTTCTTCAGCAACATCATCAACTTTTGTATCACCATCAACTTTCTCATTACCATTCTTCGATTCTTCCGTCTGTAAAATAGAATATACATACTACGAATGGTAAAATTAAATGAACAAACAACAGGGTAGCAACAAATATGGTAGATAGCTTAAAATAAATGTTAGATAAATAAATACCTCTTGAACTTTCTCTTCTTCAGATTTAACTTTCTCCTCGACATCTTTATTATCATCATTATCTTTTTCTTCACCCTTCTTCCACTTCACATAAAATAAATAAAATGAACGAAGACATTAGAAGAAGTGAAAGTTCTGGAAAAGAGAATGACAAAGACAATTTCACAAATGCCAAAATATATTGAACCAATGAAAGACATCTGCGGAAATGGCAAATTGCATAAATTAAATGCCAATATGTAATAGACAAATGTCAAATAAAATCATATAAATGATAAGTAGTAGCAAATTGATGATACCTCTAGAAGATCACCACCATATTCAGACGATATCGCATTAAAATTTACTTTCCTCCCAACTTCAACATCATCATCTACCATTAAAGCATTTACCACCTCCAATATCTCATATCTCTCCAAGCGCAACTTACTGAAGCAAATTTTTGGCAGTTGATTGAATATTCTGAGGTTCTGGGAATTGCACCCGTTTTTTCCTTGGCACTCTATTAGCCAAGCCCTTCTTGGGGATCTTGGGGATTAAGGCTTTTAATTGGATCAGTGGGACATGATCAAATTGTTTATCAGTCAAAGCTTCTTTTTTTGGGACTTCAACCTTTTTTTCTTGTTGGGCACATCAGCTTCTTCTGCCTACTTCTGCTATTCTCCCTTACCTTTTTTTTATTCTCGGCTCCGCCTTCTTCATTTTCCCATCTTCTTCCTTTTTTTGTTCTTGCTTGCGCTTCGCAATTTTCTCAGGAGTAGAGAACTGGTAATGCCCAAGGAGTGGAGTATCTCCAAATGGTAGAGTACTGTCTCCCATAATAGACATCGAAATTTATTCTAACATTTTACCATGAGTATGCAACATTTTTCCATGGTCATCCAACTTCAGTAACATTTTACCATGCTCCTCCAACTGGGAGCATACCCTAACCACTACAGCTTCGATATCAGTGGCAGAAGAACTGCTACCTATTGCAGGTGAAATAACTACAGGTATACTGACAGCAGGTGCACCGATTGCGGGTGCAGCGCCAATTGCAGGTGCTTCGATTTGATATCTCTAAAATATTCAAACAGATAACAATAACAAAGGGAAACTTAGAAATTATAGGAAATACTCTAACAATGATAATTTGCATACAACAAATGACAAAAAAGGACTTCATAATGGCAGATAAATCTAACAAATGTCAAGAAGGGAATACAAAATGCCAAAACTAACAAATAAATTATAGGAAACCTAAATCAAATGACAAAGAAGCAATAAAATGAATGAAGGTCATACAAAGAATGGTAGATTACCATGGCCTCTTGTACAAGATCTTGCTGCATGTCAGTCTCAGAGGGAATCATAGTTATTACCAGCAAATCGGGGTTAACAAAAAACTTTTTAAACGTCAAAATTTGACGACACTTAAGGGATGTCATCCTCCATCCCTGTAGCTTAGGGAACAAATGTATGCATTCGTGCGTTCTTGGAAACTTTAGGCTTGGAATAGAGATAAAAGTCCATATCATCAACACCCAGGTACATCCGTGTTGTGATAAAGTTTTATCCAATTCTTTATCAGCGGCCGATCGATATTTGGCTAACTCCACTATTTGCCTCCTCAAGAAATTATAGAATTGCTCACCCCAAGGGAATTTTTTGAACTGATCTAGATCATCTACCAGATCAACATACCTCACCTCAATGTTTCTTCCTTTGTTCGGGAGGAGAAATGATAGTATAATTTTTAACAAATTTAACCGAAGAACATCTTCTGCAAAATGAAATAACACAATGTAATGATAAGAACCTTAGAATATAATGAGCCAAAAATGGCAAATATAATACAAATATTGGAGGGGTGAGAAATATAATGACGGGCGATAATAAAGCATACAACACAAATAATAAATTAGAGTCTTACCCTGATGTCTTTCCAATTTTGCCTGTTTTAAAGCATCAACAATTTCCTTCAACCCATATGTATTTTTCTTCTTAGGGAATCGCCTCATTCTGAAATTTATCATATACTCAGGATCAACAAATAAGAACTTGTTTGCAATAGGCGAGACACGTAGCCCCAAAATCAGACAAACATGAATGGGCTTCATCTGAATTATTATCTCCCCAAATTGGAACTTCCTATCACCGAGATGACGATCGAATATTTCCATAACCAACGACGACATCATCGTTATTAGATCAATCAATAGTAAGGGAGCAGCGTAGGTGGCACGAAGAATACCCTTCTCCTCTTCAAGCAGAGCTGCAAACATTTTGTGAAGTCCCAAATCTGTACACCGAGAGGTATAATTTTTAGCATTGGAGGTGCCCTTCTTGGCTCTACTCTCCTGTATTTGGTTCTCCTCGTCAACTTGTTCATTCACTTCTTTATCAGACTTCATTATGGAAGAAGAAAAAGAAAAAATAGACTTTGATCAAACACCTGGTAGGCAGTAGTGACACAGATGATTTGCCACTTATATAACACTAAAATTTCACAAACACACAGATGATTTGCCAATGATTTTTGAGAAAACGGTTTGTGCGACTAGGACGGTTTTTATGGTCGTCAATCACACACACGATTTGTAAAAACGGGATAATTTTTGCGGTTTTGCAGTGGTCGTGCAGGAAGAAAGTGCTTGAGGAATAGGAATGGTTTTTGGCTCCAAAAGCTAAACGAACTCGTGTGAATCACACTCTTTACCTAACCTCGGAAAACAGTAAACAAATGTCAAATAATACTACTGATGGTGACAAAATCTGCATTAACCAATATAACTTATGGTTTAACGCATAACAAATTGGTTTCAGCGAATGACAAGAAATGCATGTAATGGTGACATGGTGTGCCTTACATGTCTCAAAATAGTAAGGATACATCTAGATCGAGGAACGATTAAAATTCGACACGTGGCGTGATAATAATATTTTTAAATGATTTAAATTTTTTTTATTATTAATTATGAAGTGACATTCGAACTAGTGGAGCCCACGGCCTTACCTGTTGCCTTACTTGTGGAGTCCACGGCCTAGAAACATATTTTAGTATTCAAGTAGTTAATATTTTTGGAACAAATGGCAAAAATGTATAAAACAAATGACAAAGAAGACTGAATAAATGAGAAAGTTATATAAGACAAATGACTACAAGCTTTTAAGAAATGACATAGATGTCTGAAAGAATGCTAGAGTTGAACTTAATAAATAACATATTCTGGTTTGCAGTAGCCGCGCAGACGATTTATTATCGTTTGTTCCACGAGTTGAGTAGAGTAGAGTACCATAATTTCTTTCATGCCCAAGGTGTAGAGTACCAGTCTTTAATCAAATACTTACTAGGCAGCAGTCACACAGACGGTTTGTGACAAATAATCGGGATAGTTTTTGCAGTTGAGTAAGAAGAAGAAACTGTTCGATGAATCGGGATCGCTTTTGCTCCAAAAACCAGACGAACTCCTGTGAAGCGCAGGTGATACGTAACCTTAAATGATGAGAAATTGTAACAGAATTGGTGAAAGAGTCAGCCTTCTTATAAATAATAAATATGTTCAAAGGTAGGACAAAATATACTACAACAAATGACAAGTAGTTTATGAGATGGTGATAATGTCAGCCTTCCTCATACACGTGGCTTTATATAATAGTTTTAAATGAGTTAAAGAATTTTTTACAATTTTTTATTAGGTCGGATGTGACATTTGTACTTGTGGAGCCCAAAAAGAGGTGGTTGTCTGCTGTAATATTGGAACTTTAGTAGGGGCAAATATGGTTTTTCCTCTTGCCATTATCGATTTTGCAATTTATTGTTCCCTGGCTCTAATTTTGCAAAGATGGCAAAAACTAGTATTTATTCTCACAATTTCCGTAAAAAGAAAAGGGGAGCAAAAATTATGTTTGGAAAAAAAATTTATACATCTTGCAAATAATCGAAGGTACTTTTCTCTTTATTTTGTTCTTAAAGTTCTTGACTACGACGACCAGGTGCATAAAACAGTTGAAAGACTCGATTGCAAGTTTTATTTTCTTTTTTTTTTTTTTTTTGGGGGGGGGGGGGGGGTTGGGGTTTGGGGTTTGGGGTTTCCAATTTGATTGGATATAATTCTTATCATGTTTAGTTAGTTGGATTTCACAAACCCATCTCTAATCCAGGGTGTGATGACTCTTTTTTTTTTCTTGGACAAAAATTTAACAATACAAGATGATACAATTCATTTTTAGCATCTTTAAATATGTATTGCTTGCTTCTGACCTCTTCTTTGAATTTTTGCCTATTTGGTTATTACTTAAATGCTGCAAAAAATTTCAAAATTATGAATCCGATAGGAATTAATACATATTTTGTTTTCTATTCAATGGCTTATACTAATGTCCATGCTTAATGTTTTGTTAAGGTAGCGACGTGGCATGTCCCTTATAGGGTCGACTACCTTAGTGTGACTTGTATTTAATTTTATGCTTAACTTACACTCTGTTCGAGAGGTCCAATGTAGGTTATTAACAGTTTCTATTTTTTAGGTTAGTTTCTTAATTGGATATATAGGTTTGGGAAGATATTGTAGGAGTGATTCTAGGGAAACCTAATTTATAAGGGAAAAGGGTGGTATAATCTCAGCAGTTTATTTTTTTTATAAAAGTTAAAGTTCTTTAGTAGAAGCCCCTAGTTTTTCTAAAACTTAGCAAACACTTGATTTTCTTACGAATCTCGCTTCCGCATTCATTAGTTTCAAGAGTAAAGATGCATCGTGGAAGACCCGCGATAAAGAAACATACGCTCGCCGACGATGTAGCGAGGATATCAGACAAGCTTGATAAATTTATCGAAACTTTTGGAAAGGTAGCATTTTTACCTTCCCTCAACCACCTCCGTTGGGCATAGTAGATGACCCCTCTCTTAAGGGAAGAGTCGTCGCGAGGAGCGACGATCTCAACAACCCTTTCGTGAGCCTAGGTATTGAAACCGAGAATCAAAGTCCTATGGGAACCATCGCCGAAGACCATAACAACTGGCCATCATACCACCGACCGGCGTGTGGAGCCTACTTGGCAGTACCAGGCCCCACCAACAACAGTGACCTCGACAGCAGCAGTACTGGTAGCGCTAGCTAAATCTAATTTCATGGCTTGGGCTGCAAGATAGCAAGCCCAAGCGTACCAAGCCCAAAACCTAAATTGCGACCCAATGTTACCAAACCAAAACCAGCCGGTTACAAATCTGGTTTACCCGCATCGAATGGGAACCCGACCCAGAAATTATGGGCTCGATGGGTCGGGTTTACCATTAACTTCAAGGACCAGACTTTGAAGGAATAGATCCAATATGGTAAGTACCCCACGATGATGCGACTATCGGCAGCCTTTTCAACGGGCATCAACCGACAGCCACTACCCCGACCACTCTCCCGACAGTGTCAACACCGATAGAAGTGTTCGACCAAGAGAAGGCCCCCCTTCCTGTGGGTTTCAAGTTACTGATTCTTGAACTAAGCGAGTTACATGCGCAGTATACCCCTCCAGTTCCAACAACAACACCAGCAGCCTTAGTTATCTCAGTAGTCACTGTACCATGTACCTTTATTTTAGGTAACTATTATGGATGTGGCAAACCAGGAAGTGATTGTCCTGCATTTGCTAAAAAGGTCGGTCTAGTCGTGGATGGTATGCATGAGAGTGTGATAGAAACAATTCAACGTGTTATACATAATGAAGATGACGAAGTGAATGAGATGCACACTACAATCGTGTGTGAATCCTCTAGAGCACCGCTCCCTTGATTTTGTAGAGAAAATCTTCTTAAACGAAGGGTTTAACGTGGTACGTCCCTTATAGGGTCGTCTACCTCCGTGTGACTTATGTTTAATTTTATGATTAGCTCATGCTCTATTAGAGAGGTCCAATGTGGGTTATTAGGATTTTCTATTTTTTAGGTTAATTTCTTAATTAGATAGGCTAGGGGATATATTGTAGGAGTGATTCTAGGGAAACCTAATTTATAAGGGGAGAGGGTGGTATAATCTCAGCAGTTGATTTTGTTAATAAAATTTGAAGTTCTTTAGTATAAAACTCTAGTTTCTCTAAAACTTAACAAACACGTGATTTTCTTACGAATCTCGCTTCCGCGCTCGTTGATATCACGCCAGGTAGTATTTGCCCCCCTTACACTTTGATGTAAGCATCTCCAAGGTCACAAATCTTTGAAGGGTCTGAATATACATTAACCCCTCTAGTGCAAGTACAACCAAAAATGAGACACCCACCGACCCACACTCTTTTTGAGACATAAATTGTTTTGCCTTTTACATATGACATTAAAATTGACAAGTTTGGGGCAGAGTTGGATGCATCCCTTTCACATGAAGTCACCTTTTTGTTTTAACAATACCTATTTACATCATATACTTTTGTATCTTTGTAGTGCCTGATGTAATTTCTCAAATATAGGTACAGATGTGAAAGTTAGTATTATATTTGGTTTCTAATTAGTAAGTGTTGCTATGATGATATAGCAATCTAGAGTCCTTCACCATTTTATTCCTTTACGCTTTTTTTCTTCTTCTTTTATTTGCAGATGGAAAGACTCCGAGCACAATAAAATGGAAATGGTATTAAGGGAGTCAACGTTGTAATGGGGCATTGCTAGGATTCCCTTTTATAAAATACCATTGGTGAAACATTAAGCTTTTTTGCGAAGGGGGTGTAAAATTTGTAATGACAGTAATAAGGGCTTACATTACGTTAGTGTGATTTATGGGAATTAAGCACGTCTCTTGGTGTATTATTTATGATATTAAAAATGTGTTAACAGGTTCACACATAATTGTTTATTTTTGTTATGTTATTTTGAAGAGAACTCATGGAAGTCACAATTTTGTATAGCGTTTTGGCTTAATGATGAGGCCACCAAAAGTTACGATAAAACCAATTTCAAACGTGTGTAAATGTAATGCTAAAAGCTTTAATAAGTATGGAAAAAATGAAAACATGATATGCATGGATAGTTTGAAAGCTAAGTTTTTCGCCGAAATATCGAACACATAAGTTCTAGCTGAAGGCGCGTTAATGGACATATATAAATAATACTGAAGGCGCGTCAGGGTTGTTGTTGTGACTTGGTTAGGGGTAGCGTTGAAGGCGCGTCGACATTGTTACCGTGACTGGGTCATGGGTAGTACTAGTCTTATATCATTTTGGAACTAACTTCAGAATTGCCTTCCTTGGGGTGTATGTAAAAAATGAATTGGTAGCATTAAGGAACTAACTTTGGCGGGCATGTTTTGCATACGACCTCAAGATTTGTCAATGCTTCAATTTTTTTGTAGGGATGAAAATGAGGTGGATTTAGGGCGGGGGAGCCAATATCATCCTCATCCCCGCTTAAGTTTCTCACTCCCATCCCCGCCACCAATGCCGTTTAAGATAAACGGGGGTGCCCAAATCCACTCCGTTATTGCAATATTAAATCCCGTCCCCATCCCATTTAACTAATAAAGCTATTTTTTCAATAAAAACTCTTTTAAGAAAAAGTAATAATAATAAACTATTTGCGGGGCTGGGCGGGGTGGTACAAATTTTTCGATGCAATACTAAATCCGCCTCACGCCCCACAGATTTTTATAATGCATCCCATACCCACCTCCATACCCAGTTAGCATATCCCAAACCTGCCCCATTCGGGGCGGGTTAAATTTTCATCCCTAGTTTTTTGTCCAAATTGTAATGATATACATAATGTTAGGTTACGGCTCAAAACAGAGGAAGTCGTTCGAACGAAACATAAAGTCACTCGAGCGAGACTTAGGTCGTTCGAACGAAAACTGTGGTGTTCATTTTGATAAGTACATTTTTGAAGGGGATTTATTCCAAGGTGACAGTTTGTCTCGTGATGCGTACTTCACTGATGACTAATAGAGAGTCAATAAATATAGAGTGTGAGTTCAACCCCTATATACAATGTGTGAGAAACTTGAAAGCCTCTGTGGTAGACCTTATAAAGAGTTGGTCTTTACAAGGAAGAAGGTGGAGGAGGATGTTCTCTTGAGATTAGATGGTGAGAGTAGAAGTACCTCTTGGTTGCTAAGATGAGAAATCGAGGAAGAAAAAAGATTAAAGGGTTTTAAGAAGAAGGTATGCAACATAGTCTTTGTTAAGGTAATCTTTGGGTTCTTGATGGATCACTTATGTTTCTTTTATCTATTGTAAATCTATGTGAGGGTATTATGAGATTAGAGAATTCCATGTTTGTTGGAATCTTTTGAGGACTTGTAATTGAACTTGGATACATAGTGGATTTCTAACTTCATGGTAGAGAATAGCCTTAGGGTGAACCTCCAGTAAATATAGTGAATTGTGTGCATATTAATTGTGTTTCTAGTTTCTTGGTTGATTATTTGTATACCTTGAGGATAACGGATAAAACCAAATTGCGCGAGGGTAGCACATTCACCCCAACGCATAATTCATGTCCAAATCAAATGATTTTAGTATGGCCATGCTTGTGGAAATTGTAGTAGTTTTGTAAAACCTAACATTGAAGGTACTAGTAGTGAGTGCATTAAAGGTGTGGGCATGCCGTTACTCTTGATCGTGTATTATAATTGTTCTTCTCAAGAAATCGCAAGGACCATATTTGTAATAGCCTATTTTCGTGCTGGACGAAGATAATGCCTTACACCCTTGAAATATATAATATTGACTAAGAACTATAAGCAATTAATACAAGTTTTAGCGTGGAAAACCCTTGAATGGGTTAAAAACCACGACCTCTCCTGGGATTTCTGAAAGAATAGTATTTATGTAGATGTTAGCTATTACACAGAGAAAGAGATTGGATATCTGAGTTTTGATAGGGATCACTTTCTCTAAGAGTTCTGTAGATGATAATAGCCCCTCTGGATTCTGATCTCCAGGTCTATTTTTATAGGTCTTATAATATAACCGTTGGTTACATTGATGAAGTACGTTTTGGTCGTCCGTATTTGATGAGTCTTTATGAGGTCTTTTGTAACGTCTTGTTATCTTATACTTGTTGATCTTGTAACTGATCTCTTGATGACCTTAGCTGTAACTTTGGACTATTAGTGAAGATGCGATCTCTAGCAAAGATCGTATGTATACGATCTGTTGATGGATATCTGAGTACCTTCTGTAGTGCGATGTTACTAGATGCTTCAATATCTTCGAACTATAGGTGAGGCCGTATATATTGTAATCTACTTTCTCTCAGTCCTTAGTTGGTTATCAGTATGTTTATACAAACTATGTAAGCTCGAATATCAGGCTTAGTTGGAGGATTAGAAATAAGCCCTTACTAATCCTCTAAACTATGTAAGCAGGAGAAACGTGTGTAGCAAGTGGTGTTGGTTGAGAAGTCCAGTCGTTTTAAATACTGCATTGATAGTTTCCTAGGCATCTTGAGGAATAATTGTTTATACAAACTATGTAAGCAGGAGAAACGTGTGTAGCAAGTGGTGTTGGTTAAGAAGTCCAGTCGTTTTAAATACTGCATTGATGGTTTCCTAGGCATCTAGAGGAATAATTGTTTTGACTGTTGGGTCTCCCAAAAATGTTGCTGGAGATCTGTGCTTGTGATAAAGACTTTCTTAGAAGTGGTGGCTTACATTTAAATGCTGCTGCTATATAAAAAATGGTGACCAGTTGCTTTTACTGTTCATTTTGATTTATCTTGTCATTCACCCAGTTTTGCATAAGTAATAGTGATGGTGACTACTCGTCGTCAGGCTTATGAGGAGAGAGTTCAGAGTAAGATGACGAGTCTTCAGACTCGTTATTTTGGTAACGAAAGTCATTCTCTGCCAACTCCAATCCTTGTTCCTCCAACTTTTCATAGGATGATGTTGGAAGAAGTAGAGGAGGCAGAGGATGATTATCATCAAATATGGCGCTTCCACTACATGGTTTTGTTTGCTGCTCATCGTCGGGCCTATCTGCGGATGCTTGCAAAGGATGTGGTGGCTGCGGAAGATGAGAAGGTGGGGAAGTCATTTGAGAAGTACTGTCGACACCCTGCGAAGGACTGGGTTTTGTAACGGTAGAGGTGATCCGTCGTCTTCAGTGACTGCAAAGATGGTGGGGGTTACAGAGGAGTGGTGGGATTAACTTTGTCCTCTACCTTACTCCAGTTCCGTTTCTTAGGCTTTGAGATCTTCTGCTGGGCCCGCCATTGTGTCTGCTCAAGTGTTGCACTGTCATGTGCAAAGTGGGCTATTCTTTGTAAAAGAAATATTTGTCAGTAGAACTTGTAATCTTGATTTTCAAACTAACTGAAGTATTCGTCCTTATAAATTGTTTGTCTTGAATAAATTTGAACTTTATTATCTTGTCTTGTAAGTGTCTAAAACTGCTTGAATGAAGTATTATAGGACACCGTGGAACAATTATCAAACTAGTCAAAGATGACATAGGTCAAAAATATGTAGATCGAATTGTTGTTAAGTTGGATGAAGTATATTTGAACTGTGTAGATCGTGCTACATATTTGCTGCCTTGTTGAGATATATTGCTGTCATGTCTGTTATGATGATAAATTCATGATATCTTTTGAGCTCCATATAGAGTCTTGTTGTGGGAGTACTGTCATAGTGAACTTGAATAATTATTAATCATTTTGAGAACTTGGTCGCAGCTTCTTGAATATGCCAGTGAAGGTAGGCTTGCTATCATGGTTGTTGAATGTCATTTCTGATGTGGTGTATTTTTTGTAAACTTCTGCGTGGGGTAGTAGTTCAAGAAATCGTACTGGATAAGCTTGCTAAAGAGGATGAGAGAGATGAGGTTTTGCGAAAAGAGAGCGATAGGTTTGTCTTACTCCAAAAATCCCTTAAGGATAAGCAGTTCATAGGTGAGAGTAATAAGTTAGAGTATCAAAGGTCGTTATTGTCTTTGACGCTTTATTTTGAGGCCGAAGTTGATAGTGAGCGGGGATTGAAGGAGGCCTATTTAAAACTGTTAACTGAGAGGGGCATAGTACCAGACCCAGTTGGGGTGAAATTTTTAGTGTAAGAAGTGCACAATCGCCATAGTATAGAGGCAAAAAGATGTTCAGCTCGGGCTGGTATATCCATCATATGGGGTGGTGTAGGTCCATTTCCTTATGAGATTGACTTTTGTAGGGGCGAAGAATGATGAAGATCCTTTTCTTCAATATAAAGAAGGAAGATAAAAGGGTTTAGGCACAATTAGAAAATGATCTGATGTACACTGGTGACGAACTGGAGCGATGTAAAGAATGTAATGTATGTCTGGAGAGGGAAAATGTGGAATGTAATAAGTTGTTGCAGAGTTCGGAGAGCAGAGTAACTTTGTTAGAAGCACATTTACTAGATATGCAGAAGCGTCTGTAAGTGTCCCAATCGCTCTTGAAGAAGTATCTTACTCCAAAGCGGGGAAAATGTGCTAGTAAAACAGGCCACGAACGTCAGATAGCCGATGTGATCGCATTTTATGGGGGCAAGCTTGAGAGAGTAGAAAATGAATTTAGATATTATATCTCGAGCTGTGGTAAAGATGCTGAAGTAGAGAATGATAAGGTCGAAAATATGTAGTTTGCAAAAGGTAATAAGGGGGGAAGAGCTTCAACCTCAAAACCACGAGCTGAAGAGTCTGAGAAGGAGGAGGTCGAAGATCTGTTACCTCACACACGGCATAAGACTCGTCTTTAAGAGGTCATAATTTTTAATGAACCTTTGCAAGTAGATGCGAGTAGTAGTAGGGTTCCATCATAAGTCAACTAAACTGTGACATATAATTGTGTTCTGCATAATGTAGTTGATTTGTGTATCATAGCTTGATGTTGTAATAAATGTTGTTGAATGATATGTCTTGCTTGCATGAATATCTATTGATAGATGTATGCCATTTGTAATTTGTTCTTCTAGGCTGATGTCGATAAGCAGGACAAACTCTCTGCTTCAAATAAAGAACTGACCGCAGAATTGTAGCAGTGTTCGTTGATGGATGAAAATACGACCTTGTTGAACTCGAAGCTGGAGGCTGATATATTAGAGCTGCAGAGTCGGCTGAATGTTGTGACTGTAGAGTTGTCAAGTAAGGATGCAAAGATATTGACTGCCCGTAATGAAGCCAAGTTGTGGAAAGAGTCTTTAATGAAGAAAAAATTGGAAACCATGACTGCAAACCAACATGTCTTGGATCTGTCGAGTACGATTGAAAAGCAGAAGAATAATTTATTGTATTATCAATCGGCAGTGATAGATAATGTTAATCTGTTAAAGAAGCAGGATGCCAAACTTCATAATATGCGAGAGCGTCTGAAAAAGATGAGCTGGGATTTGCGTGAAGCTCGAGACTCTTGCCAGAGAAAAAGTGACCGTGTCAAAATCCATGAGGAAGCATGTTCCAAGAGATATCGAGAGCTGAATAAAACCATTAATAAGTATAACATACAGATCGCCGATCTTGACCGGGCAAAGCAAGCCTTGATTCTAGAGTGTATGTAAGGTAATGAGGTCTACGAGGAGCTCCATGTGAAGTATAAGGAGTCGTAAAGGTTGGTGGATATTGCAGACGATGAATGCAAGTATTCTCAGAAGGTGTATGATAAGTTGCGACGTCTGAAGGAGGAGATGGGGCGTAGTGTGGAGACAACGATACAGTATAAGGCTTTGTTACTAAATGAGATGCAGTATCTGGTAGATCACTGCAAGGAACTTGACGATGAACTAAACAAAGTAAAGACTGAGCTCTATGAAGCTATGCTGTTGACTGCAGACAATGCTACATTGCGTACTATGGCTATGTTGCATGCTGATGTAAAGAAATTGCGGCAAGAGCGTGATTCGATCTTAGCTGCTTCCACAGAGCATGGTATGGAGTATGATTTGCAGCTAGTGCGGTTATCTTATATAAATAATCTGATACTGCAGGCTACAGAGCTGTTGAATGCGTCTCCTACTGTAGTTGATACTGCTATACCTTTCCCTGCCTTACTTTCATCTGGGCCTGGGGAAGGCTCGAATGTTGTACGCCCGAAGCGAGAAGAATAGTTAACTGTAATTTATACAAAGTGTAAATATGTCTTTGTTGTAAAAAAAATGTCAAACGTTAAGTAAACAAATGTTTTTGTTTTTGTTTTCTCCATGAATTATCGAATTAGGTGAACCAATAAACGACCATGTAGAGATATATGACTGGAGCGATGTTGTATTCTCTTTTGTATAAGTCGAATTGAACAAGTCAATAAGCAACCGTAAAAAGATGCATTGAATGTTAAATAGTTGTATAGCGTCTCGACCAGGTTGAACTGATTGACTCAATAAGCGACCCTCAGGAGAGCTTGTATACTGGAAGAACTATGTTGCAGTTCCCAGTTACAGGACAAATTGAGCATATCAATAAGCGACTGTAATAAGATGTATTGAATATGGCATAGCTGTATAGTGCATCTCTGCCATATCGAATTGATTGACTCAATAAGCGACCCTCCGAGAGCGTGTATATTTGAATAGCTATGTTGCAGGAAAGTTACTGGTCGAATTGAGCGTATCAATAAGCGACTGTAATGAGATATATTGAATATGGCATAGTTGTATAGTGCATCTCTGCCAGATCAAATTGATTGACTCAATAAGTGACCCTCGGAGAGTGTGTATATTTGAATAGTTATGTTGTGGGTCTCAGTCAAAGGTCAAATTGAGTGTATTAATAGCCAACCGTACTGAGACATCTTTGAATATTGAATAGCTATATAGTGTATCTCTGCCAGATCGAATTGATTGACTCAATAAGTGACCCTCGGAGAGCGAGTATATTTGAATAGTTATGTTGTAGGTCTCAGTCACAGGTCGAATTGAGTGTATCAATAAGCGACCGTATTGAGACATCTTTGAATATTGAATAGCTATATAGTGCATCTCTACCAGATCGAATTGATTGACTCAATAAGCGACACTCGGAGAGCGAGTATATTTTAATAGCTATGTTGTAGGTTTCAGTCACAAGTCGAATTGAGTGTATCAATGAGCGACCATACTGAGACATCTTTGAATATTGAATAGCTATATAGTGCATCTCTGCCAGATCGAATTGATTGACTCAATAAGAGACCCTCAGAGAGCGAGTATATTTGAATAGCTATGTTGTAGTAATTTTCAAGTATAGGCGGAGATAGGTAGAAATGCTTGAACTGAATAGACTTGCAAGATGATGATGAAAGAGTACTTTATTGTATAATATCGGATATTACTGCATGTTTATCTTCGATACAGCTTCGATCGACGGGTATTCCATGGATTACCTACAGGTACATCTTCATATGTACTGAGATCGTAGGATCCTAAACCACTTGAGCCAGTTACGATAAACGGACCTTCCCAATTGTCTGCTAGCTTTCCAGCATTAGGTGTTTTGCGATATTGTGGGATTTCTCTGAGAACGAGGTCTTTAACTTTGAATTCTCGATGTCGAACACGCTTGTTATAGGATCGGGACAATGCAAGCTGATATCTTCCAAGATTAACAAGGGATCTATCACGCGTTTCTTCAATCAAATTCAGATTGCATACGATCTGAAACTCGTTTCCTTCATCTGTCATCTCGTGATCACATATTGGATAATGATATTAAGTGGGAATGATGGCTTCAGTCCCGTAGGCCAGTAAAAATGAAGTACAACCTGTTGCTGTTCTGGGAGTTGTTCGGTAGGCCCAAAGTACGTGTGGTAACTCGTTCACCCAGTTCCCCTTTTTATCGTCTAAACGCTTCTTGATGCCATCCACAATAGTTCGATTAGTAATCTCAGCTCGTCCGTTTCCCTGTGGATAATAAGGATTGGATGGGGAATGAATGATGTTATGTTCATTGAGGAGTGCGATGATTTTAGAGCCAGCAAACTGTGGTCCATTATCAATTCTGATGAGGTGTGGTCTGCCGAATCGGATAATAATGTTCTCCTAGATAAATTTGATGACTTCGTCTTCTCGGGTTCGGCACAGCGGGATTGCTTCTACCCATTTAGTGAAGTAATCTGTAGCGACCAATAATTTTTTTGCTTTCCTGGTGCTGCAGGAAACTCTCCTACGAGATTGATAGCCCATTGCCTGAATGGCCAAGTGACTTGGCTCGAGTGTAGTTCGAGTGTTGGAGCTCGTATTTTAGGTCCATGCTGCTGACAAGTGCCACACATACGAGGATATTCGATTGCCTGTGTTTTCATCTTAGACCAAAACATTCTTTGAGTTAAAGCTCTATTTGCAAGATATCGTCCTGCTGCATGGGATCCGGACATGCCTTCGTGTAGATCGTGCAAGAATTGTTGTACTTCTTTGTCAGATAGACAAAAGAGGTATGGACCAGTGACCAAAATTTTATATAGGAGATTGTCCTAAACAGTGTATCTTCGAGCATTGTCAATTAATCTCCACCGCTCTGTAGGATCCTCAGGAAGTGGACCGTCGAATTTATTTTGAGGTTTGATATATATAATGAAAGGCTGTCTCCAATCATCTTCGACCTCCTCACTGCCCCCAGTATTAATGGTGTTGGACACGATGGTGTTAATGCTGGGGTTAGAAATGATGTTGACTTTTAAGTAACGAGCTTCTGATCCAAGGACACCAGCAAGGTAAGCGAGTGGATCCGCATGTCTATTCCCCCCCCCTTGGGAAATGCTCCAAAGAAATTGTCTAAAATTTGCTCACTCGTTTGACCACTGCAGTAGCATAGTCGACCATTCTCCCATTGGCTTGATATACGCCTGTACAATGGTTGACGATTAGTAATGAATCTGTGTAGACAGAGAGCTCTGCTACACCCAGCGTGAGTGCCATGTCCAAGCCATGAATTAATGCATCATATTCTGCCTCATTATTGGATGCTTCAAAATTGAGGTGAATGGATTTTTCAAGCCGATCATTGGAAGGAGTAATAAGGACAATCCCAATTCCTGATCCGGCTGGTCCGACAGAGCCGTCGGTCAAAAATTGCCAAACTTTCTTCGTTAACCAACCCGATTTATCTTCTGACTGGTCCGTGAGCGATTCATCTTTTTGACCAATGAAATCTTCTTCCCAATCAGGATCCTCTACTGGAAAGTCTGCTAGAAAATTTACTACGGCTTGACCTTTTTCGGAATGACGTGGCTCGAAATGTATATCGCTCTCCCCGAGGGTTATTGACTATTGTTGGATACGTTGAGATTTTTTGCGCTTGGATAAGATTTCGCGGAGTGGATAGTTCGTCAAAACACGAATAATATGAGCTTCGAAGTACTGTTTTAATTTCTAGGATGTATAGACGAGAGCGATAAGAAGCTTCTCAATTTTGGTGTATCTCGTTTCAGCAGTAGTCAGAGTTTTACTGATGAAATAGACTGGTTTCTCAGTCCTTTCTTCGAGTCAGAGAAGAACGGAGCTGAGAGATGTATCTGTGACAGCTAAGTATATTGTGAGTTCTTCTTCATCTGCTGGTGTGTTCTTAACTGGTGGTTTGCCCAAATAACGTTTGAGTTCGAGGAAAGCTGTTTCGCATTGGTCTGTCCCTTCGATCTCAGGATCTTTCTTTGATTTTCCTCGTGATGTACCTCGTTTTAATAGATCGAAAAAGGTCGACATCTGTCTGAAGACTTGGACACAAATCTGTTTAATGCTGCAATCTTCTCAGCTAGCTTCTGAACGTCCTTCTTTATCTTTGGTGAAGGCATAGCTAAGAGAGCTCGGATGTTTGACAGATCGGCTTCAATCCCTCTTTTGCTTATTAGATGGCCCAAAAAATTTCTGGATTGAACGCCGAACTGGCACTTATCAGGATTTAAACTCATCTTATAAGTTCGCAAAATCTTAAAAGTTGTTCGCAAATCTGTAAGATGGTCCTCTCTCTTGAGACTTTTGCAGAGCATATCGTCAATGTAGACCTCCATTGTTTTATCGAGATGGTCTTTGAACATCTGTGCCATTAATCTTTGATATGCAGCGCCGATATATTTCAGGCCGAAAGGCATGACTTTATAGTAATATAGACCTTCTTCAGTAATGAATACAGTCTTGTCTTGATCTTCAGGAAGAAGTGGTATCTGATTATATCCTGATGCAACATCCATCATTAAGAGGAGTTCATGCCCTACCGTAGAATCGAGCAGATGATTGATAATCGGAAGTGGAAAGTTATCTTTCGGGGTGTGTCGGTTGAGATCCGTGAAATCAACATAGACTCTGATTTTGCCATTCTTCTTTGGGACTGCGACGATGTTTGAGATCCAGTCCGGGTAAATAGCTTTGCGAATAAAACCGACCTTGATCAATTTGTCGATCTCTTTATTCACTTTGTCTCACAGTTTTGGTGCTAGAGTTCGTTGCTTTTGATTGATCGGTTCTGTTTTATCTTTTAACCCTAGCTTATGGCATGCTATAGCAGGATCGATCCCTGGCATTTCGTGAAACGTCCATGCAAAGATGTTACTGTTATCTGTGAGGAATTGTATGAGATTTGAGCGTTCCTCCGTGCTCAAGAGAGTTCTAATGTGAGTTCCTCTTTGCGTGCCACTGATCTCGACGTACTCTGTTGGTTCGACGTTTGGCAACAGAGGTTCTGCTGAAATTGACTACTGTAATTGTTATGCAGGAGTTATTGTAGCTGGCTTAGCTTCAATGGAAATAGTGTTATCGCAAGCTCGAGCTAATTTCTGGCTTCCTTTGATTTCGTAGATCCCTCCTTTCCAGTCGAATCGTAACGCCTGATGATATGTGGAGGGAATAGCTTCATGTTATGCAACCATGGTCGCCCTATGATGCCCAAGTAACGGGATTTGGCCTTGATGACGTAAAAGACTACGTCAAGTGTGACTGGTCCAGCTGTGATGAGAAGTGTAATTTTCCCACGCGTTCTTCCATAGAGCCATTGAATCCAGAGACATTGATGTCACTTGGTTTGACCTTGTCTGCTAATCCCATTTGGTCGATCGTGCTCTGGAAAATTAGTTCGATGCTACTGCCGGTATCTACTATCATTGTATGTAGAACTATATTCTTCATTTTTAACATGATCACAAGTACATCCTGGTGCGGAAAGTTGATGTGACGAACGTCACAGTCTTCAAAAGAAATCCTAGCTCATCGATTGCTAGATTCTGGCAACAAGCGAGCTTATTTATCTATCATTGTTAGATCATGGCACTGTCCGACGCGCCTACACTTGGATATATTGGAGTTGTTGATTGTCTGAGTCTCGATAAAGTATAAGTTTTTTTCTTCATTTGTTTCGTCAACTTGGACGATCTTGGCGTCAGTCTTGTAGCTGCCATCCTTATAATTTTCGATGTCAACAATATACTCAAGCATTCGACCCTGTGAAAATATATTCTGGAGAAGAAATATTAGTGCGAAACACCGCTCTGTGTCATGATGTTGAATCTGGTGGTGAATGTAGTATGGTTTGCCTGGTATGGGCAGAAAAGTATTGGCATTTCTGAAGAATTCATCTTTTTGTATCAGCGGGTATAAGTTTGCAAGAGTAGTTGTTAATTGTGGTATGCACGAAATTGGCTTTCTTCGTCCTTGACGTCCTTGATTGTCATTGGACTTGAATCGCTTCTTATCACCCCCATAGTCTTTATTGTTGTTATGAGCTCGTTCTTCGGAATAGGCTTTGGTTGGTAGGGTGATGCGTTGAGGTCTTGGCTTCTCAGTTGTCAACCGCTCGAGGTCGATAAAGTTGTTGACCTTCAGCAGCGTCAGGCAGGACGTGGCGTAATTTTTCTTGATTTGCCATCTTTCAAAAATGAATGCGGAAAAAACTGGATCGGAGAATGCTGAGTGTATGCTTCGATTCCCACAGACGATGCCAAATGTAATAGCCTATTTTCGTGTTGGACAAAGATAATTCCTTACACCCTTAAAATATAGAATATTGATTATGAACTAGAAGCAATTAACACAAGTTTTAGATTGGAAAACCCTTGAATGGGCTAAAAACCATGGCCTCTCATGAGGATTTATGAAAGAATGGTGTTTATATAGATGTTAGCTATTACACAGAGAAAGAGATTGGATATCTGAGTTTTGGTAGGGTCACTTTCTCTAAGAGTTATGTAGTGATAATAGCCCCCCTGGATTCTGATCTTCAGGTATCTTTTTATAGGTCTTATAATATGGCAGTTGGTTACATTGATGACGTAGGTTTTGGTCGTCCGTATTTGATGAGTCTTTATGAGGTCTTTTGTAACGTCTTGTTATCTGATACTTGTTGATCTTGTAACGGATCTCTTGATGACCTTAGATGTAACTTCAGACTGTTGGTGAAGATGCGATCTCTAGCGAAGGTCGTATGTATACGATCTGTTGATGATATCTGAGTGCCTTCTGCAGTGCGATGTTACTAAATGCTTCAATATCTCTGAACTGCTGGTGAGGCCGTATATATTGTAATCTGCTTGCTCTCAATCCTTGGTTGGTTATCATTATGTTTATACGAACTATGTGAGCTCGAATATCGGGCTTAGTAGGAGGATTATAAATAAGCCCTTACAATATTCATAAATTTGTATTGAGAAAGATTCAAGAGCATTTTATCTATGACATCATGGCATGGTTAATATCCTTTATCATTAGCATTTGAACCTATGGTGGATAATTTACCGGATTGAATGTGGAAAATATTAAGAATCTAAAACAAGCTTTCTCAAAATGTCGGTATATGCACCTACTCCATAAAGGATGTATAGTGAATTTGACAAGTTCTTGACTATGATATGGAGACTTCGAAGAGATGCCCATGAATTTTAACTGCCATAGCGATGGTTAATCAGTTGGGTAAATTTGCCTAAAGGAGTAGACCTTGGAGCACAAAACCCAAAGTATATTTCCACTTTTACTTGTTTAGTAGGCTTCAAGTAAATATAGTGAATATGATTTAAAAATACAGGAGAAAATATAGTATATAAGAGATTCAGGGTACTAAATGAAATTAATACTTGAGAATAAGGTCCGCTTGTAGTTTATAAAACTTTCAGGTTACTAAATGTAATTCTTAAGAAAGTTTAGGCCCTGTACAATTTTTATTTTATTTTATTTTTTTCTTTCTAGGCAAGTCGGTTTTATATAAGGGTCCATAACTTTTAGTTTCCAGCCCATGGGATTTCGAACCCACGACTCCTCTCTTAGTGGAAATAACAACCACTACTGGGCCAAAAGCCAAATGGCCAGTAGTGGCACATTACCTTAAGGTGTGAGTTCTTATACTTGAGCAGTATGGGCGTGCAGATACCCTGGGTGAGAAGACTCACCACTAAACAGGAATGTTGGAGATGTTCTTAGAAACTACTAACTAGCTTATAATAATAATAATAAATTATGGCAAATTAGCTGTTAGACCCTACATAAGAACCACGAATTAGTCTAATACCTCTTGTTTGTCATTTTTAGCTTTTAGACTCTAAAAGGCTTAAATTAATATAAATTGCCAAAAATACCCTCTTCTAACTATTCAAAACCACTATTCCCCAATAAATAAAAACCACTTAAACCTAAATCACTATTCTCAAAACTACTCATCCCAACCCAAAATTACTCAGCCTTAGCTCAAAATCGCTCACCACTAATCGTAAATCGCTTATCTCCAAACCAAAATCAACTATCACTAACTTAGCTATCCCAAAAAACTTTGTTTTTCACTCTTGAATTATACTTAACAATGATTTTTAGTTCATAAGTATAAACCCGTATTCACTATTATACAATTTGGTATTTTTAAAGAAATAGTGAGTTTCGACGAGTTTTAGGGTCCAAAAGCTAAAAAAAAATATAATCAAGAGGTTAGACTAATTCGTGGTCATTATGTAAAGTCTAAAAGCTAATTTGCCCAAAAAACTATTGTGACACATCATCATACTCGTATTCACCTCATAATCTCACAATTGAATAAGTACTATGTGATTTTGAAACATGGCAATAACATTCGTGTGAATAAATAGTTTGTGAAAGGTAATTTGTATCACTACATAGAGTACATGATAACTTGTCATAGACCAACGTTAGGAGGTCAATTTTTGGATAGATATGGATGTTAAAAGGTGTTAGTGACATCATCCGCGGAGGAGTATCCGGTCAGTGAAATACCTGAATTAACCCTATAACTTAAAACTCCAAAATACAATGGAAAAGGTAAACTTGTAAATCTGTACGTCATGTTTCTTCAACTCTCTCTCTCTCTTTAGAGTGTTCTCCCATCGAGAAAAAGTCTAGTATCTCTCTCTCCTATAAATCGGGGGAATACTATATAATTAGTTAGAACATCTAGTGTAGGTTCTCTATAGTTAAAATAAAGAGAAAAAAAATACTAAAAACCATGTTTTTAGTCTCCCCAATTGGGTAGTTATTTTAGGTTTCAATAGCTAGAACAACTTTATTACGTGGAAAACATTTTTTTAACTAAAATAGTGTTTGAAAATTTTAAACTACTTTTTTAACCTTTTTTGTTTACATGTCGTACTTTTCTTTTTACATAGAACATTTTTTGGGAGTCTATTTTTTTGACTTTTTCAAATATTACTTTCCAACTCATATTGTTAGCTATACTTTAGCTAGGTTACACCTGAGGCTCTTATGGTAGGAGACCCAGTAATTGAAACCTAATGATCTAATTCTTAACCAACACCCCATATAATTGAGCATTAACGATGACCTATGATCCCTTTGGTGATTTATTCAGTCATATCAGTTTTCTCATTGTTTCTCTACCACATTGAAGGATAGTGATATTGGTGATTACACCAACCATTGAAAGAACCAATCTCATTTTATATTCACTGATTAAACGAGGTTTTCCGACACTAAATAGCTTTAGAAACCCAAGATTCAATCTCATGCGGTGAGATTGGATTTTAGTTACTTCTAATGCAAAATGCGAGGAAAATGAGTTGAGAGAAACATGTTTGATGAAATACATGCATGAGAGGACTGTGAATACTTGAAGATGATTTGTGGGCATGTGAGAATGGGGTTGGTTTGTAAGGCTTTGGGTTTATTTAGGGTAATGGAGAAGGCAAGAGTTTTGCATGAAAAAGTTACAACATACAATGATTATTGTGATTACGGCTTCTACAGCGTCTACGACGATTGGTGAATGTACATGCGTTTAAGATTTTATAAAAGACGATCTTGAGCTTAGTACTGAGCTTGTGTTAATTAATAAGTCACAAGGTGTAGGTGCATTGCGAGATCAAACTTTTTATTTTTATTTTTATGAATTGCTTCAGAGAGATACCAGGCTTGGAGTTCAATGATTGTGGGATTAGTGATTCAATGATCGCATTTTGTTGAAGACTGAAATTTTAGTTCATAGCATACTAGGACTTTTTAGCGAATTGAAGCAGAATATGTTCAGAGGGTCTTGTGCTTACCCATTGAAAGAAAGAGAGATATATATTGCTTCTACATTTAACAGCCGGTCTCCCCACCGTTTAACGGTATACTAGTATGCATGAAATCAGCAAATGACATGAAAGAACAATTAACTCAGATGGTGGAGGAAACTGATAAGCGACATAATAGTATTTGCATCCTTAAATTGTAAACTGAAAAGTATATTAAATCTCATTGATTTATATTACTCAAGAAACCTTCTGCAAATACTTTTATAGATAATGTGGTTCAGATCGAGATCTAGGTATTAATCGCCCATTCTGAAAAAAGATTAATCGGAGATTAATCGGTAAAGATCGGAGATTATTGGTTTATTTTCCTTTCATTTTTGCTTGAATTAAACATAAGATTAATCGCATTTAGTTGAGTTTAATCGTATAATTAATTGTAGGTTAATGAAAGGATAAAAAATTTTGCTAATATTTTCGCTATTTCAAATAAAAATATATCTATTTGAATCTTTAAAAGAAAATAGTGTAATTGATAAACTTACGTACTCATTACGAGTAAAATTATTTGTTATACAAGTTGAAAAGTTAATAATAATTCAATTATTTTCTTTATTCATGAATATTTTCTCCCTCTTGATCTTCAATATGAGCAGCATATTGAGCCCACGTCACGTTTGTCCCCTCGTACCTATGCATGTATTGACACATATATTCATTGTACAACTGAAGAATTCCGAGCAGTGGATAACCCAATATCGATATATTCCTTGGAACCTCTAATATCTTATAGGTCACAAATATCATATACGTGCTCAAACGAATACATATACCCCTGATGGTGTGCATATCACCGTACCCATAACCATTTTGAGAAGACAATACGAGTATACAAGTAAACAAAATATATATTGTTTTATTAGACATTATAGGTCAGGCCATGATTCATAATATACATTCTTATTAAAAAAAAATATTTCAGTTTAAACCTTGTGATCCATAACGAAAGCAAGTATACATGAAAAAATATAGTTTTGGGGATAATGAAAATATACTTCAAGAGATTTATCTCGAGTAATCTTGATTTAATCCCGAATTAATCCCAATTAAATATGATTTTTTACAGTATTTAGATGAAATTTAACTCAAAAATTCGATGCGGATTAATCTTGAGACTAAAACAAGATTAGTCGGGATTAATCTTTAATTGTTTAGAGATTTTTCAGATATTTTGTGTTTTCTATAATTAAAAATTTTGAGGGATTATACTTGAATTAATCAGGTCGGTAATAAAAAAATTGGGATTAATCTGGATTAATCCAGATTAAAAATCTCTTAGTTCAATTGAGTGTGCTAAAGATTTACTAGTTGTTTACGTTAGGATTTCCTACATGTATTATGGCTTCCACCACCTTTCAAAAAAAAAAAAATTCCATGTGTAATTCAAATATAGGTGCAGTGCATTTACTAGTTTAGGAGATGAGATATCACATTAAAAAAATGTATTGCTGATCTACAATGGTAATCAAAATCTCCCTATAGATTTATGCATCAACATAAACAAGCGTGTGACCTCTATGCAGATGCACGTGAATGTCAAATAAGAGAATACAAGAGAAATCGTATTAATAAACAATATAATTACATGGTGATTACAAAAGCCCAATCTATGAAAACTTTGGTTTAGGTGAAGGCAAGGAAAAATCGGGAATCGCATATCTTACTTTAGGCAATGGTAAAGAAGAACCGTCAGGATTCAAAGGACTAAACTTCTGAATCCATTGAAATAGGCCCTTCTTGTGATCCAAGGATACTGAATTTTGAACAAGGTTCAAGGTCCCGTCAAGTGCAAGCGAAGACTCAAATTTCTCCAGTACCTTTATAATTTGCCAAAACTCGGGTCTCTTGTCAGGTTTTAAAGCCCAACACTGCTCTATAAAAGCTCGCAGGATACGTGGGCAGTTCCACGGAATAGCAGGCCTCAAATTCTGCAAACACAAAATATTTAGTGTTAGAGAGACAAAAAGTTATATTAAAATCGGATGTGATAAAAGTATGCTTGCAATAAAACATATTAGCTAAATATAATGAGCTTTATCCTAATATACAAATAACTGAAACCGTGAAAATAGCAAATTCAATATGGCTTCTTCCTTTACAATTTAAGGAAACAAAAGTATATAATGATCAACCCCAAAGAAGATTACTGAGAATCTAAAATAAAACAACCTCAAGGCAAAAGGGGAAATGCAACAATGTTATAAAAACTCATATCCTCACACTGCATTCGTGAGGGCCAAAATCCTCCATCTCGCGCCAATATCTCCAAACCTCACTACCCTCATAATGCTTGGAAGAGAACAAATACAAAATAACTGCATAAATGTCCAAGATTAATGCTTCTAATAGTCTTGGTCTTTCCTCGAGATCATTGAACTCCTTCCATACCGTAGCATACAGGGCCAACATTAATATCTCTTCTTTTCAGCATAAATACCCAAAACTAAAGACCGTTATAGACACAATCTCCTTTCTCCAAAACATGAGCCTTGAATATTGAATAGGCCACGAATCGACATAGTTGTACTTTCATATTCTGTCACATGTTAGCAATGATCCATCAGTGAACTTCTCATTTTCAGTCTACTTTCATTCTTCACCCTCCTAAATCTTTTTCGCGTTGAAGATTGTGAAATTTTGTAGGTGGGTCTTCGAGAAGAATGAAGATTCGGGTAGCACGAACAATTCATTGTTGAAGATCTTGAGGGTTACGGTAAATTCGATTTCAAGTGGCAGATTGTTGAGTAATGAATTCGAATTTAGTGTTCGTGGAAGTTCATTACGTTTATGGGACAAACGGGGTCAAAAATGAAGGTAAAAAAGTCATTCCGGTGATTTTTGGTGTTTCTGTTCGAACAGAGCTTTAATCTGTACGAACAAGGAGAGGCAGTGGCCTCTCTGCTGGAATAAAAATTGACTCTATTCGAATAGATGTCTAAAAAAAGGTTTTGTCTGAATAGAACTTTTCTCTGTTCGAATAGACCTCGTATTACAGCTTTTCCAAGTTGTTTTGTGGTCGCTTTGCTTGCCTCGTGATTCGTATTTTGAGCCCTAACTAATGTAATGTCCTCCCAAGTATATAAGGGATACTTAGAGGATACTTAGAGTGTTTATTAGATGTTGATGATGATCTAATGTGAGTTTAACTCTAGTGAGAGAAACCTATAGTGCTGAGATATTCCATTAAAGCTTCGAGGAAGCTTGAAAGATCGTTGTAACCTTGATTAATTCATAGTGGATTGTTCGTCGGGGAGTGATTTTTTTTACCCGTTAGGGTTTTTACTTACTTACTTCCTTTGGATAAATCGTTGTGTGTGTGTTTGATTTCGTTATTGCTTAATTTCTCAGTTGGTGTTTCTATGTATCGTTTTTGGACAAGGGAACAATTGGTAATTATTATTCAATCGTGGTGCCAAGCTCCGCCATTTATCTTTAAAAAAACCTTTACAAGATGCATCACACATTAAGCAAAAAATCTTGCCCTCCCACATTTTCAGTGTTAATTTGAATGCCTTTATTGAACTATCCCGACATGTTAAAACTGCATCTCCACAATCATTTTATAATAGGGCAACAATTATCTCCCCAAAGAAATTTAAACCCAATCCTCCCACACCTCTTTCTCCAGGCAGACAACCCCCATTGAGAAAATTATGAAGTTCCCCTGGTACATTCCTAAACGAACCTGACAGCCTTCCACTGTTCTACGCAGCCACCCCATCAAAGTCACAACAAGTTTATTTCATTTTCTACTCAAATGAAATTGTGAAGACTATACAAACCGTATTTGGGATCAATTAAACTATTCTGACAGCCTATTATGCTAGCCTTAGATAAGAAATAAGTTGGTTTGGAAAGTTTTGCACTAAGTCAATTAGTAAAGGTCGAGGGAACAAGGAGCAAAAATTTATGAAGTGATAATTTGTTAAAACAAGTATATTTAACGTAAATCTGAGTCGAGGAAGCAAGAACTCAGATTGGTAAACGTTAACCTAACTAAAATTAGGGTTTTTACTAACACTAAAACACAAAACTAACTTTAAATCAAAACTAAACAAAAGCTTAAACTAAAAATTAAACTGAATTTACTTCAAATTATCAACTTCAATAACTAAATAAAATAGAGAACCTAACCTCTCTTTTATATAACAATATAGCATAAGGGGATAAAAAACCTAATTAAGAATATTCTAAAAACTGGGAAAAATACCTTCTTAACCTTGTATTGGTTAATAAGAAACTCCCTAAAACCTACTAAACATCTCTAGCAGAGGCTTGAATCAAAATAGCCTAAACGTAAATAAACCATAGACTGTGAGAAACGACCATGCAAGGACGATTCACATCAAATCCCTTCATCTTCGGAAGATTTCGACCAAAAAATGGCAAGTGTTTGAACACCGCAGAACTCGAAACTCTCTGTTGTGGCATACTCGTCTTCAAACCTCGAATTCTACCTCAGAATTTTTTGAAACCTAAAATCTTACCTAAGTGCGGGGGTACCATGTTGTTACTAACATCCTTATGCCGATCGACGCCCAAAACTGAAGAAAACATTGTGATTCATTTCTCGAAACTCGCGAGAAAATCCTCCCAAAATGAGTCCACGAACTCTTTCTGAATAACATCTAGATATTCGTCAAATATTGGGGGTTTGTTTAAGATACATGGTGAACCTGTTTGCACCATATCTTTTTCTCTTTTTTCTCCCTCACGAGCTTATTCATGACCTGTAACTGGTTCTTCAAAGCTTTTCAAAAGCTTCTAAAACTTTGATGGGATACCTTGCATGACCTCTGAAAATCGCTTTTAACAATCCTCTCTCGCAATTTCTCTCATTCTCATCCCCTTGCGAAAGCTGCAACTCGCCAATTTCAGGAGGTCTTTGGGGATGAAATTCCAAAACCCAATATTTCCATTGTACTAAAGACTCTACTCGGCAGTGGTTGTTCTTTGGTTTGGTCAACTAGATTGGTGGGGCTGCCGTCGTTGGAACTAGAAATTTCTCAGGTTTTAATCCCGTTGTCTTGGCTTTCGCAGTAATTCTCGTACTCTCCGTCGCTTCTCCCAATACGGCACGTGAGTTTTCTTTGGCCGGGTTTTCCGTCACGGTTGTAGTACTTCCAACTTCAGGATAGTCGTCGTAAATAGGCAGCAAAATCTCCGTTGGTGGCGAATTCGTCGCCGTTACCTATTGGGTAGGGATTCGGAGAGTACCTGAAGCGATTGCCTCCATAAACCGGTCAAGCTTGTTGGACAATTCGTCGATCACTTCGAACTTTTTGGACCATTCGTAGAATCCACTGACTTTGTTGTTCAAATCGGCAACTTGCCATACGAGTTGAACGTTTGTTAGTGCCATCATAGGGAACAAACCTGTAAAAATCACTGTAGCGGACACAAAAATCACTGTTGCAGTCGGTGTAAAAAAACCCACAGAATCTTGTTAGCTCTAGTACCAATATAACGTAAATCTGAGTCGCAAAAATAAGAACTCGGATTGATAAACGTTAACCTAATTAAAATTAAAGTTTTTACTAACACTAAAATACAAAACTAACTTCAAATCAAACTAAACAAAATCTTAAACTGAAACCTAAACTAAATTTACTTCAAATCATCAACTTCAACAACTAAATAAAATAGAGAACCTAGTCTCCCTTTTATAGAACATAAGGGGGTGAAAACCACCATTGGGTTTTTGGCCCAGTGGTGGTTGTGACCCTCCACCAAGAGAGAAATCATGGGTTCGAAACCCCATGGGGTTGGAAACTCAGGGTTACGGATCCCTATATAAAACCGGGCTTGCCTTTCAACAAAAAAAGAAAAAAGAAAAAAAATGGTGGAAACCTTAATTAGGAATATTCTAGAAACTGGAAAAAAATACCCGCTTAACATTGTGTTGGTTATAATTAGGAACTCCCTAAAACCTATTAAGCATCTCTAGCAGAGGCTTGAATTAAAATAGCATAAACGTAAATAAACCATAGACTGTGAGAAACGACCATGCAAGAGCAATTCACATCAATATTCCTCAAATTATAATTTATAGAAATAATTTGTTAAAACAAGGTTTCACTTGGAAAAAAAATTTGTATAATAAACTCTAAAGCAGAAACAGCTTAAGATTGTTTCAGCATAACCGACAGAACACCGGAATGAAATGTGCTAAGGGACACCATTAATTCACCATACAAATGCCTAAACACAAAACCTGCTTATTTTCCTTAGTTCTAGGGCAATCTATGATTATTAGTCGTATACGCCATTCATGGATCAAAGACTAACGATTTATGTTTGATTTACTGCGTTGCAAAATTGGTCTTAATGTAGCTTATAATGTTAAATTGAATGGATTAAGGAAGGAGAAACAAGCACTTAGGGGAATACAATGGACAAATTAGATACTTAACCAGAAGAAGGATAATCATATGAAGGCCTCATTGAATAAAGGAAACTGTGTAATACAATGGTATATTGATTCTTATATCGTACTACTTAAAATATTTAAGGTCTACTTAGTAGCATATCAGAGACCTCACATATGCGCAATCTTTACTAGACATTTCTTTTTCCTGATAAAAAAAATTGAAAATTATTGAAATGAGTAGTGCCCTCCTTTCATGATTAAGAAAATAGTTATAATAATTGGCATGAAGCCCTTGGTTCCAACAGTCGAACAAGATGCTGGACAACATCACAAAATATCTAACAGACATTATAATGCACATTTTGGGTGATGAACAGGATATATCATGTTTGTTGTAGGTAGTAAGCAAATGAGTAATGAGTGTAGCATCATATTTGATGTGATTTTTGTAATACACCTGGACGAAGAAAATATTTGTGGCATTTTCGCTTTTAAATATATTGTATTACTTAGATGAAAAATAAGATAATAATGAGAGAGGACTTGTACATCTCCTTGAATTTGGACTCTTAATTCGTTACGCAATACAAAGACCTATGGAGTGTTGAGTGCTAGAAGTAACGTGTATATTTGAACTGTGGATCGGCAATCCTCATATGATGCTTTCTGTGAGTGAATCGGAAATGGCCAGCTTCATTCATGATTTATATTAAATGCTGAGTCGGCAATATCTACCTTTCCACCCTAGGTAACAATATTAAAACTGCATTTAGAGTGTCAGATCTCAGTGTATTGAGACTGTTTTCAAACTTTGGTTTAAGCCCTCCTTTGTTTAAGGGATAGGAACCGAGTCTTACGCATCAGTTTGAATTGAAGACCACATCCTAAAAGAGCAGCTCAAACTTATGTGGAAGTAGTTCTTGGATAAATGTTGATGTGAGAGATTTCATATTAATTTCGGGTTCCTCGGGCTTATTTTAATACTTCAAAAGAATTCTGACCTAATATATCATAAAATGAGCTAGCGACTTGAAATCGTACCTTATTCACAACAGCAAATGCTGCCTGGATAGGGGTCATGTCATCGTAAGGGACTGTTCCAGCCACCATCTCCCACAAGAGTAAACCAAAGCTGTATACATCGACCTTTCGCCCATAGGATTTGTGTTTTATCATCTCGGGTGCCATCCAACGATAGGTCCCAGGGTCCTCGGCCAAAGAATCACATAATAGTTCCTCGCAAGCTATTCCAAAATCTGCAACTTTCAAGTGGAAATCTTGATCAAAGAGAATATTCTCAGGTTTTAGGTCCCGGTGAATGACACCTTGTGAGTGGATATAAGCCATTCCTCGAGCAATATCAAGAGAAATTGGGATGAGCTTCTGCAGAGGTAGAGATTTGTGCTCGAGCTTGTGCAAAAATGCTCTTAATGAACCGCCAGAAAGATATTCAGTGATGATACAAAAGACTGGCGAATTTCTACATCCTCCTACCAGCTGTTACACAAGATCAGTAAAAAAATTAAAAAAATCATCACATAATAACTTTTCTTTTTCAAGGAAAGTATAGTTTGAACCTGGAAACTTAATGAGTCTAACTATTAACTACTACGCGGAAGCAATAAACCAATCACACAATGAAGAACAATCTCTTTACTAACTTGAAATCTCTACTATAAGATCTCTCTACCCAACTAGGATTTTTATTTGATCTCTCAAACTCAACCAACCCTTCACAAACCCTAGGATCCCCTATATATAGAGAGATATCCTCCAATTTCTACTCCCCTCACCAAATAGGAAACAACTAAGATATATCCCATTAAGGATTATCTCCAAATCAAATAACATAATAAATAAAGGAAACTAAAATAGAAACTAGCACGTAGGAGTGCGTAGGAGTACGCCTAGGTCATGGGCATGACAACCCTCTACGCCTCGAATTCTGACAAAATAACACATGTTGATAGCATATAAAACTCACTGGTATAATCATCCACTGGTATAATCATCCACTGACTGGTTTTGAACCTTTCGTAGGGTTTGCAGCTTGGTGAAGTTCTTCTCCTAATAGGTACTCGGTATAAATCGAGTCACCATCTCTCCCCGCATGACCTCTCAATCAGTAACATAACCATGTCCCCCGGATACCTGCAATTGTTTAATACTTTTCCACCAACTTAAGGCATACTCCGTCAGCTTCATTTCCACTAATGTCACTGGTCTCTGACCAATACACTTTTGGAATACAAGCATCTTATCAACCCTGTTCAGCCAATCTATAAAGCCATCTGCATCATACAGCCCATCAAATTCAGACACGTTAATTTTAACGTCATAGTTCAGATTTTGAAACGCATAAATAATGGTTCGCGACCTAACTTTCTGAATTGCTTAGGTAGCCATACCCCTTAGCGTCATAATGTCGTTAATGCCAATACCAAGTAGCCCCCCTGATTCTGTAAGTTGTTTGTACGAGGGCGTGTCCCGAGGTTAATCAGAGAAACTCCTCGACTTTGGCCCCTCCTGCCATGGAAATTGTACCCGTCTCCATAGCCCCGTTGTTCAGACTCGTCCCACTGCCTATTTTCAGTTGTAAAACCGCTCCCACTAGCCCACTGTCTCGGCAGAGTACCTTGTACCAAATAGCGAGCTCCTTGGGGAGGAGTAGGTAGTCGATGTGGTCGCGGGGGCATATAAGGAGGTGCCCATGCAAACATCTGTCCCGAATGTTGTTTTGTAACCCTCCAATCCCCAGGTGTTATCCATGTAGTCTCATTACTGTTCTTGTGAGTACCGCCAAAAATCGTACCCACATCCTTACGTAACACCTGAGGAACAACGCTCCTAGTTGTGGAAACTCCTTGTGTTGTCGCTGTAACTGGCAAGAGAGGACCCAACGAATCCTGGGGTCCCCTGTTATAACCGTGAGAGGTGACACCCATCCTGTGGTAACGACAGGAACCACCGAAGAGACTAGGCCCCGCAGGGGAGCAACCCCAGTCGGCATGCCCGTCATAGGCCTTGTCGGAACCCTTGGGTTCTCCGTTCGTATGTGTACGCCTCAGATCAGTTATGGTCATCCTTGATTCGCGACTGCCTGAGCAAAAGTGGGGGACGTATGGGGTCTGTGTTAGCTTTGTGGGCCCACAACCCTTCATTGGAGTTACCCACGTGACCCGCATTCCCAATTGGCGTCTACGATTGTTGTGGCACACGTATGCCTCCTGGTAGCATATCTTGCCTGATATCCTGCACACCATGACCCATGCCTGACGTACCCTGACCCGTGTCATGCACACTCTAACTCGTGACTTGACCCGTGCCATTCTCCCCGACTCCCCGGTTCTCTTCGCCCCCTGGATCGCCTCCTTCGCCGATCTCGACGACGGTGGGGACCTCTCTCTCTCCTGATTTTCGATCACCGGATTCGTGGGGGACCTCTCCCTCCTACCTTGTCGTGTTACCAAACTTTCGCCGATCGCGGGTTTGTCGTTCGGGTTCGTTGGCGTACGCCGGATTGATAAAACCCTCGATGTCCCGTGAATCCGCGAACTTGTCGACACTATCAACATCAACATTCAGACGTGTAAAAGAGCTGTAAAGATAAGTTCCTTCCCTTTCCGAATTGGACCTCTCTACTTGATTTTGGGGAAAAGTGGTCTTCTTTCCGCACCCAACCATACGCAACGGCATTGCATTCATGGGTTAATTCCCACGTTTTTCCCATCACGCATAAAGGCGCCCATTGGTAGACCCCTCCATCTCCTCCTAGTTGAACTCCCATCGCTACCTTGCACATCGTCACCCCCAACATCAGACAACGATACCCTCGTCGGAATTGCCAACACCGTCACTAACATCACCTTAATTTGTTTTGTCATGAACTTGTTAGAGGTCGTCAACTCTTTCATGGATTCCATAAGCAACGTCGTAGATTCCTCTACCGATTTCAAATGCTCCTTACGTAAGTTTTTTCAGTGTTTTCTTACCCATCTCCGCTGAAAAAAATTCCCCGCCAAAATCGTTCTAGCTCTGGTACCAAGTTGTTAACTACTACGTACGCAGAAGCAATAAACCAATCACACAATGAAGAACAATCTATTTTTTAACTTGAAATCTCTACTACAGATTCTCTTAAAGTTATCTCTACCCAACTAGGGTTTTTCTTTAATCTCTCAAACTCAACCAACCCTTCACAAACTCTAGGATCCCCTATATATAGAGATTTCCTCCTATTTCTACTCCACTCACCAAATAGGAAACTACTAAGATATATCCCCTTATTAGGGATTATCTATAAATCAAATAACATAATAAATAAAGGAAACTAAAAGAAACTAAAATAGAAGCTAGCACGTAGGAGTGCACCTCGGTCATGAGCGTGACGACTCACGACCCTATCACAAACAATTAGATTTTAGATCCCATTTAAAGGTCACGAGTAGAGTTTAGGTCAAAACATTACAATGATGGTAATAATGAATGCAAAATTAAGATAACACACAATATGTAAAATATTGGCTAGTGTGCTTGGTTCACCATAAGTGGGTGTAAATGCAAGCCTTTGCCGATGTTTGGAATTGTAGGCTGATTCGTTGGAGCATATGCATCCGCCTGCATTACACTGCAATAAAAAATGTTATGCACCACGTTGCAGTTATCGATCACAATTTGAAATTGTAAAAAGAGAAACTTTCTCTCTCTCTCACACAATTTGAGTCTGATAATTCCTCCCTCATCATATGTATTGGATCTTCTTTAATTCCCTCTTAATTTTACTGTGATTTTAATTTAGAGAACTCGATTTTCACCAATGATGGAGAAAGAAAGAGCAATTAATGGTTGCAATTGTGTTTTTGTTACACCCATACTCATGATTGTACACCCATGAGGGTTGTATCAACCAATCTCACTGCAATCTGCAAGAAGTTTCAGATCTTCTTAATTTTTATTTGTATGAAATTTGAGTTTTTGCAGGAGCAAACCAATCATCTTTAGCACAATGCACTGCAAGGGGTGCAACTAGGGGTGGGTATCGGTCGGTTTGCTTTGGTATTTTGCAAATACCAATACCAAAACCAAAACTCCAAAAGGTAAAACCAAAACTAAACCGTTCGGTTTACCAAGTATAAAGACAAAAACCAAACCGTTAGTTTTTCGGTATTTTCAATTTTTTCGTTACATTTTGGTTTCGATAATTTTTGGTATATTTTATGGTTTGGATATTCTATATGCGTTTTAGATATTTTCGGTAGTTTTAGTTTGGTATTTTCGGTTTTTTGTTTTTGAGACCATCATACCAAAACAAACCGTACAAAAATGGTATTTTTCGATTTCGATTTTCGGTTTTTGGTTTCAAAAAATATGAAACCAAAACTATTTTCTTCAGTTTGGTTTCGGTTCATTTTGGTATTTTACCATACCGCTAGGTGCAACGCAAGTGGATGTAGTAACACTGGGTTGCCAAATGTACCCGCTTCCGGCAAACCAAACACAACCTAAGTAATAATAAAAAGGAAAAGAAATAATAATCACAAAACATAAGACGTTTTAAGAAATAATAATCACAAAACATAAGACATTTTAAGCATGGTTCAGCTCAACAACTACATCTATGACTAATGGAATCACAATTCCCAAGAAATAAAAAATGCATAAGTCGTGTCTCCTCACTCTCTACGTCTAATCTTATCTCCATTGTCCCTAAATTCAACATTTCTCAACCATATACTCACTGCATGTCAAAATATCCCTCACTATAACCTTAAGAATCAAGGGCTTCCAAACAAAAGAGTAACTCGGTCAAAAAGGTGAGACTCGTGAGAGAGAAGCTTTAATGGGGGATTCTGCCTCTCAAGCCATGAAGGCTGAGAAGGATCATGCTCTTGAATGGAAAGAAGGAGATCATAGTGAGAGAGTGATTGTAATTGTTCTCGTTTCATAACTGATTTCTTCTTCTTGTCCGTGGACGTAGCCCTTCATACTTGTGTTGTATGATTGTTCTCTTCTTTGTGTTATTTATATATTTGTTCTTCATGTTATTATCAAACCGCAATCCGTTTCCAGTAATACGCGATCTAGGGTTTCTCCGACAATAAAGATTCTAGGGTTTTCAGCAACAATCATCAACACCTGAGTTTTCTTTCAATTTTTATGGCCTGATATGCAGGAGAAAGAAAATGAACCAAAATTCCATAATGTGCTTGCTCACCCTCGAGAGAAGATGAGAAGAAATTTGTTATCAAAGGCTAGTTTTGAAGAAACCCTTGTAAGAGCAAGAAATTTTGATTTTGAGTTTGAATCAAGTTTTTAATTATGGGAACGGTTTAAGTGGTTTGTAATTCACCCTAGGTCACTTTAACAGCATAAAGTAAAGTTTTAGCTTGTGATAGAATAAACCACCCAAAAAAGGTACAATCATGCGTACTTGTAATACTTTGTCATTGATACAAATGTTGGAATGACTTCTTTGTTTGTGAGGATGATATCTGCGGCAAGGATTAATATCCATTAAGAAATAATTTCTTAAATCGTTTTTATATATGCCTAATAAAACGGTGTCAAAGATGTGACTCAAGCAATAAAAATCGAAAAACAATAGCATTTGAATAAAAGATTGAAAATATCTGAATGAGAAAATGGAGGCATTAGTTACCTTTATTACGTTTCGATGATACAGGCGAGACAAAAGAGTAACCTCTCTATGAAACTGCTTCTCTAGCCGAGCCGACATCTCTCCATTTTCATCATCCTCGGGTAGCCTAATCATTTTAACTGCAACAGATTCATTCTTGTATATCCCACGATAAAGTCGACTGTGTGCGCCACATGCAAATCTGATGCCAAGGAACAGCTTGGAAAGATCAATTGTCCAGTCATCCACAGTTTCAACAGCCGTGACTTTCCCCGCTCCGTGATCAAAGTACTTAGTCCATGCAGAATCCTTTTTGCTCTTTGATTTCTCGGAACTCTTCATATATGAGAAGTCATTGAGAGGGCCTGAACTTGATGACGACACAGAATCAGATGTTTCCATAACATGGAAATCTTCGTTTACTGATTTTCCTGCAATTATCTTCTCATGTTCTTCTCTTCGAAGGCGTGGAGAAGAAAATCGTTTCTGATCAGTCCGAGCTTCCTTAAATGTATCCGGGAGGGTAATTTTGGGTAGAGGGGACACAGATCTTTGTTTATTGGTGATGGGGTTACGCAGAATTTGACTGTCATGAGACCCCGATTCGTCATCCACCGTGATCAAACCACTTCTAGACCCGAATCCTAAATCATGATCAGAACGGCGGGTCACAGGAAAAGACCCCAACCTGGACATAGGATAAGACGACAACCGCGAAGAATCTACTCTATGATAGATTGTATGCGAGAACTTCACCCTCCTAATCCATGAATTAGTCTCTTCCTCCATTGCACACCACCCTAATACAACTTAAACAACCAAAAAACTACTTTCTCTAAATCCACAACAGACCTCCATATCAAAAATTCCTCAAAATCCATCAACATACAACCATCCCAAACCCTCTATGATCCATCAAAACCAAAAACCCTTCCAACCCATTTACACAAACACCTCTCAAACTCCTCCTCCCCATCTTTCACCAAATCAAACTCCTTTAATAAACACCCATAAACATAATCAAACTTTACAAAGTACAAACATACATCCTCAAATTACAAACCCCATAAGCTTGAACTTCCAAATGACATGTTCCATTAACCTGAAAACCTCACAACAAGTACCCAAACATTAAACTAAGCTAACCATACCAAACAAACACAACCCCATTATTATAAACATTGTTTCCCATTGTTTTAGTCAAATTAATCATAGAAAACCAATAATTGCTCATCAACCCATTGTACAAAACACACAAGCCAAACAAACCCATAATTTACAATTATCAAAAAATCAGAAACCAACCCTCAATTTAGACATCATCATCTCTATCTCTCTATCTCCAACACTACTATAAAAAATAAAATAAAAAGAATTTTGTTACAGTGAGTGACAGGACCACAAAGACGGAGCGTAGGAGAACTATATACGACCGTAGATTCCATGGGTCCCACTAGTTTTTATTATTTATGCGTGGTGGGTCCCACGTATTGGAAAGTCCGAAAAGACGGACGTAACAGAAGTTGAGAATTGTTTTGTGTGGAGTCGAACTTGTGTCACCGACTAGTGGGTGAATTTAGACTCAATCCCCTAAAACTTGATGACACCTATGTATGATAAACTCGAATAAAAAAACACAAACTTTTCTCGGAGGTGGTGTTCTTTTGCCTGCCAGCTGAAAAAAAATTCAGCAGCTGGTTTTATATTTCTTTGAACTGCTGAAGGAGAGAAATTGATTCCTCAATTGTCATTCTCCTCCTCAACGTGAAGAACCGAGTTCCTCAAGGAATCTCGCATCTCTCTTCGATCCAAGTTCAATCCTTGTTGCTGTTCGTCGAGGAATCTCTCATCTCTCTCTTCGATCAAATTTTTTGAGGTAAGCATTTCATTGTCCTCCCATTGAATCTGCAATGCTGAATCTGATTTTGGGTGTTGGGTCTGCAATGTTGAATCACTTCATACACCCTCTGCTTTTCACTTCATACCAACTATGATGATGACTATGTATATCTAACTCAGAAATTTGATTCTAAATAACTTGGGATTCAAAAGGGTATCATTCATTCTTATTTTACATTCTCTGGTGAGATTTTATATCAACATTGGTTTGTATCTGTCTCTTTTATGGTTTGCATTATGTTTTATGTTGAATCATGAATACCCTTTTATGGTTTATCTTATGTTTTATGTCTCTTTCATTGGTCTTGAATCTGTAATGTTTATTTATTCTTTGATTTTATCTACAATCCAATGTTTATTGATTCTTTAATTTTACTTATGCCTGAAGTAGTGAGAAAGGCAATGGGGTCAAGCAAGGATCATGAGTTATCAGGAGAGACTATTATTTGTTTGTTTCATTACCTAGAGCTCAATGACCATGGAACTTAGGGGGTGTTTTTGTTTTATTGTTGTAATTAGTGATCGATTCATTTGTGTGTGTTTGTTTTAAATTATGGGGTATCTAGAAATGGAGTATTGCATGTTTAGACATGAATTTGTGTGTTAATGGCAGTGTGTTTGAGTGAATTAGATAGTGTGAGGTTTGATCAAAGTAAAGTTTAGAGTAATGGGTCTTTGTTTTTTTGTTATTAGGAGTAACCCGTCGGCCGTCATCCTGGTATTTACCAAACATGGGCAGAGTGTGGACCAGAGGTTTTGAGATATCCATGTGTTTTATATCAGTGTATGGATACAATGGAGGAAGCAGAGCATGCTCTTGCTGAGTTTCTTGCCCTCAAGTCGCACACTAAACCTAAACCAGCTCCCACTGCTTTAGTTGTGAGGGAGGAAGCAGAAGATGCAACGCCTACAAACGAGCTTCGATCCACACATTTTTATCTTTTAGCTATATTGGCAGTAGTTGTTGTATTTGTAGCATTTATGTTACTCTGATTATGTTTGAGACTATTATGTATGGATATTAAAGTATAATATGTTGTGAACTATGTACTGTATCTTTTGATAACAAGGTTTGGCGTTCATAATTTGTGAGTAGTATATAATTATTGATTAAATATTTTATTACAGTAAATATGGATTCTAGACAATGGACCATTATCAAGTTAACAGCCTTAGCATTCGTACTTAGGATGATAGCAAAAAAACAAAGAGAGAAGTTGTGTGTGTCTATCTTAACGGGTAGAGAACGCATCGATGAGATTCTTAGTGGCCCTAGCCAGATTGCTTATGATTCGTTGAGGATGAACAAAGATGCATTTGTTTCTTTATGTGGACATTTCAGAGCGAGGGGATGGGTTATAAATAGCAAACACATAGATGTGGAGCAGAAGATGGCTATTTTTTTAGAAACTATAGCTCATTCAGTGAGAAACCGCATAATGAAGCAGAAATATCAGCATTCAGGATCAACTATTAGTAGGTGTTTTCACGAAGTGTTGAGAGGAATGCTTCACTTTAGCAAGAAGATGATAGTGCCTCCTAATTTTCAAAAACCAAGAGAAATTCATACTCATAAACGGTTAAGAGAAGGGCCATTCAAAGGGGTTATTGGAATTATAGATGGCACCTTGATTAGTGCACAAGTTCTTAAATCAGACCAAATTCCGTTTAGGGCAAGAGAAAAGGGTGATTGCTTTCAGAATGTAATGGCAATATGTGATTTTGATATAAATTTTATCTATGTCCAAGCCGGTTGGGAAGGCACTGCTCATGACTCGAATGTCCTAACTCAAACAGTTAGAGACCCAGCTAACAAGTTCCCCCTGCCTCCTACTGAAGGTAATTATCTAAATTGAAGTTATGACAATGAAGTATATGTTAAGTTATTGTTTTATTCTAATTAGAGTTTGTAAATTGTTTTGTAGACATGTACTACTTGTGTGATGCAGCATACGTGCATACCAAGTACTTTATGTGTCCTTTTAAGGGAGTGTGGTATTGGCTTAAAGATTTTCAGAGGGGAGGGCGACCTAAGACCAAAGAAGAACATTTCAATCGTGCACATGCGAAGTTAAGAAATGTCGTCGAGAGGACATTTGGTGTTCTTAAAGCAAGATTCCCTATATTGAAGGCAATGCCCAAGTACAACTTCTCAACTCAAAGAAACATAGTCATTGCATGTATGGCTATACATAATTACCTCCGCCGGATTTCTTTGAATGATGAGTTGTTTATGGCATTTGAGAATGAAGACTTGGATCTTGAAAATGTACAACCTCAAGTACATAATGGTGACCGCTTCGATGCGTTATTTGGAGGAAATGAGCAGCGCTTTATGAGAACTAAAAGGATGCGCATTGTAGAGGAGTTAGCTGCTTATTATGCATCGCAATCAACTGATGAAACTCCTATTGTTTAGTTGATATGACTACTACCTCTTTTTGTTGTTGGCTTTTTTGGGTATTTGTATATGGCTACTACCTATTTTTGTTGCTTAGCTTTTGTGTATTAATTATTTCCTTAAGAGGTTGAGATCTGAATTGTCAACTGTGATTTGAATGATCTGTACTAAACATATTTCATTATGAGAATGTCAATATGAGTATCTATTATATGGTTACTACATTTTTGTCCATTTTGTATGTCCATTTTGTCCTTTTGTATGTCCATTTTGGTGCAAGATAAGCATACTAGAGTGAATAACTTAGCAGCAATGAGGATGATTGCCTACTATATAGACCTTTTTTCTTCTATTATTGGTTGTTTTCTCTTCATGAATCAGTTTATTTTATTTTGGTCCATTTTGGTAAATATCACATTTTACTGTGTCTGATCACAGTCTAACCTTGTTCAGATTGGCAAAGCCTTTTGATTATAGCTTAATCCTTGTCATAGCATGAAAATAAGCAGTGTTTTTATCCCCAACATGGAGCCACTTCACCCCAGATTTGATATGCTGCCACAAAACTTCCTCTCTTGCCATTGTATTGTTAATCTTAAGAGTAGCTTCTCTTATCTTATCTGCCACTTTAGCATATTAAGAAAACCCCCGTGGTCAAGCCACATCTTATAAAATTTAAAAGGGATCTTGTGATGTTTAGGAAGGATGTGACCTTGACCAAAAAGAGGAAAGTAATCTGAATTTATCCTAGAAAAAGTAGTATAGCTCCAATGCTCATATTTCTGAATCCAGTCTGCATTTGACAAGGACCTATCCAGACAAACAACAGTCCTATCCCCACCTATTTGCCCATTACACCAAGTAAAATGAAAACCTTTCCTAGCATTTTCAATAATTTAAACTTTATCAACAAAATCCTGAAAACCCCTCTTCTTCTCCTCATTTCTTAACACTACATTGTAGTCCCCTATCAATAACTAAGGAGGGTTGAAGTTAGGAAAATCTCCAAGTCTGAATGGTGACAGCTTCTCTTTTAGACAGTTTTAGAGTATCATTGAAGAAGGAGACCAAATAACCAAAGTGCCTTTATTCAGAATAGGAGTATTCAAAGTAACATTTGCTAGATCAAAGACTATGCTTTAATGGCCAAGGAGGAAGTTGTTAAGTATTTCACTGAAATTATTGGTAGTGGCATATGGAGTGTAATAGGAAGTGAGTGCTGAAGCTGTTAAGTATTACTAGTGTAATAGGATGAAAGCTATTAAGTATTTGTATGCTGTTACAAGCTATATCAGAAATGGACAGTTTTAGAGTACTCTGAAGAAATGGACAGTTTTAGAGTACTATATCAGAAATGGACAGTTTTAGAGTATCTGTATGTATGTTAAATCTGAATGTCCCCTTTAACTGCTGAATAAAAAGTGTATTCCCCTACTGATATTGTCATAGTATAGCAGTCCCCTGATGATTCAGTCCATTTGTATTAACAGTCCATCTTGGTATTTCAGATGTATTGTATTAACAGTCTATTTATGATATTTCAGTCCATTTCAGATGTATGGATAGCAGTTTATGTATAGCAAACCATAATGGATTTAAGCAAACCATCATAGCATCTTTTAGCATAAAGCAAACCATAATGGCATCTCTTAGCATAACATCTTTTAGCATAACATCTTTTAACATTGTGATATACTGTATGTAGAATATATTGCTGGCATTTTTGTTTTGATTTCTTCATCAGGTTTTACCATGCCTCCAAAAAATAGGAAGGCTCAGCAAGAAGTGATTGGTGACCCAAGCCAAGATACTCTCAAACACGCAAAACAACTTAATAGTGAGATGTTGTACACTTATCTTGTATTATGCAAGCGTGAACTTGACACAAGTAAAGATGCGGGGTCTGGACTTTCGAAAGCCTCTTGGGCCAAGATTAGGGAAGAGTACAATGCAAAATTTAACCTAACTCGTGGACCAAAATATTTTAGTAATGTCTGGTTTTACCAAAAGGCGAAATACTGTGCTTGGACATGGCTTTTGAGAAGGACTGGGAATAGTTTTAATGCAGAAACCGGCACGTTTCATCTTCCACCCGAAGAGTAGGATGCCTTGATTAAGGTATAGTAACCTTTTGTTTATTATGTTCATCTGTATAGTCATATTATAAATTTCTGAATGTTTGTTTTCTTGATAAACATCAGATAAATGAGAATGTCAGTACATTTAGGAAATGTGGGTTACTTCATGAAGAGTTGATAGAATCTATTTTTCTAACCAGAGTGGCTACTGGCATATATGCAACTGGTCCTGCTAGGGATGATTTTATTGATACGGCTACTTCAGATGTCGCCGCCGATTTGAATTTGGAAGATGAGAATGTCCTCACAGAGCAAGTTAATTTCATTGAAGATACTACTGATACATACTTCACTGATCATCATTTTGAACCATTTCAAGCCGAGCACTCCTTCCCTCAAATAGAGCAATATATGCCTAATCATTTTGGACAGTCTGCACCTCAACCAATGCAATCCGCTTCTCATTCAGAAAATAGTCGCCGCAGTAGGAAGAACAAACGAAAAGTTGATGACACTTTGGATAAGTTAAATCAGCTGATTGAGGTTATAAAGACGTAGGGTGAGCAAGAAGGATTGGCAAAAAAAGATACCCGTGAAAAGAAACTTTCGGAAGTGATGGGTATTCTTCAAGAAATGCATATTTTGGGGTATCTGACGGCTGCTGAAATGACTAAAGCATGTTTCACGTTTACCCAACATCTAGATTATGCAGACATGTTTGTGGGCTTGGCTACACTGGAATTAAAGAAACTCTACCTGATACAGTTTCTATGAGTTTAGGTTTCTATGCATTGCTATTTTGGATTATCTTGTTTTATGGATTTATAAACTATGTTGATGTTCGACTGTTTGCTATTTTAGACTATGTTGGGTTGTGTTATCTTAAGATTCTTACTTCAGACTATCTTTAATGCTTATGATCTGTATAAACCATTTTGTGCAATGATGTCTTTTGTATGTCCATTTTGTCCATTCTTTTTTGTCCATTTTGTGTAATAATGTTTGTTGTATGTCCATTTTGTATGTCCATTTTGTATATCCATTTTGTCAATTTTGTGCAATGATGCCTTTTGTATGCATATTTTGTTCATTTTGTCCTTTTGTTCGAACAGAGAGGGGCAAATATAGACCAAACTTTTATTTATTAGAATATACTTCAAGTTGTGTTATTTTATAATAAGGGTATTTCAGACATTTACCAGTTTTACCAGTTTTCAGCACTTCTTAGAAAAGAAACACCATAACTTATTCAGCAATTCAGCATTCAGCATTCATTACTTCAAAACATTCAGCATTCAGTACTTGAATTTTTTTTCAGCATTCAGCACTTGAAAAACAAACACCACCCAAGTCTTTTTATCTTATATTCGTCCCTTAATTTCCCATTCTACAAATTTGGAAGTCTAATTTCTCAATCTCCAAATTTAGAAAACATGAACCCCGACAATATCGAATGCGAAGATGGCCATAATTTCCTAATCTACAATTTTTCTTAATCTACAAATTGAAAAGTACTAAATCGCTTCAGGTGGCATCAACGGAGAAGACAATGGAGATAACAACTCTAGCTCTCAATCATACAAATTTTACAATAACACAACAATTCGATATATTTATTAGTAAAATCAATGTCGCTTCAACAGAGAGAGGAGAGTTGTTTGGAGTTAAAAAAAATATAAAAAAATGTAACTAATCATACTCAATCGAAAAATGAGTAAACAATAATCGTAGAGCATGAACTATTTTGCATCATTAATCATATTTTAAGAGAAAAAAACATAAGATTAGAAAGCAATATTCAAATCTAATGAAGATATATAGAGACGTTGATATAAACTTGGAGAGAAAAAGAGGGAAAAGAGTGGGATGTCTCGGTTACTTGTTTTACAATAACAGTTGTAACTTAGTTTTAGGTGGTTGAACCAAAACTCAACAATAGGGAGGTGGGGAAATATTTTTCTTTTGTGTGGAGTTGCTTTCGCTGTGATAACATGTACGGGTTCGTACCGTTACAGTACTACGAACTAGGATTGGCACTGGGTCGGGTTTGCGGTGGTTTAGCAATACCATCCCCATACCCGCCAAATTTCCCACCCCCAAACCCGCCTCGCCCAAAATTCACTTATACCAAACCCACCCGTAAACCCATACCTTTTAATTTTTGAAACAAGCAAGCCCTTGAAAAAGATCAATGATCTCAAAGTTTAAATTTGAAAGAAATGCAAACACCAATGAACTCTTAAAGAAATGCATTCCAAGAGATTTTTGATAAATAATTTTTGAAGCAAGCAAGCCCTTAAATCGATTTCTGGAAGAGGTCTTTCTTCTATTCTGAGTATCTACTTCTCTTGATATGTAAAGCTAAGGGTTTATGAAGGGTGATTTGAGATGAAAAACTTTGGGTTTCTAAGGATGAGAGAGATAGATAGTTGATGGTTATGGATGAGAGAGATCTTTGTATTCAAAGAATCAATGTTAGGTTAGCCTTTGAGGGTGTTAAGGGAATTAACAAGTAAATGCAGATTTTTTTTAATACCAAACCCGTCCCATACCCGGTTAAACTCGTACGAAACCCGCCTCATTAGGGTCGGGTCGGGTCGAGTAAAATTGACAACCCTACTACGAGTGAGCGAACCCTCGTGAAGATATTTTTGGTGTTGAGGGGACTGTATGTTTATACAGATATACGGTGTTGTCTTTATGAGTTTGTCGTTAAGTTGGTTACGTTAGAGAGACTTTGAGTGTCACATTAATGTCTTTTGATCCAACCGTTGGTAACCATTGGATCAAATAAAATAAACAAAATTCTTATATTTGTGGAGGTATAAACAGGATTCCAAGCGGCTAGAAACTCATAGGGTTAGAAATTCAGGGTTACGGATTCCTATATAAAACCGGCTTGCCTTGCAAAAAAAATAAAATACAAAGCTATTTATCATACTCTGATTCCAGGTTTCTTATTTGAGTTTTCTGGCATATGAGTTACCTACCGTAGTTACCATGTGTTAGCTCAACCATTAAATTAAATTATAAACCAAGGAAATGCTAAGAGAAACTATACTTAGTTGTTCTTGATATTAGTCAATCGGGTTGAGCGGGAAAATTGTTAATAAAGTGTAGGATTAGGAGTGAGCAAACAACCTGCAAAACTGAGAAACCGAACCAAAAAGATTTGGTTTCTCCATAAGAGGAACCGACATATATAAACCGAGAAAAAATAATAATTAAGAAAAACTCTAAATGTATCTTAACCCTTGACCTTTCTATAGGTTTTTCGTATAATCTGGCCGACTGGTAGGGAGGTCACTCTACGCATAACTACACAAAAATGTACTTGGTGGTTATAAAACGATTTCATGGTAGTCCGTCTGAAGTAATTTTTACATGTTTTGCCCTTTTAAATTTGTCACCATTATTTTAGGGAATCTCAAAACAACTAACTGCCTATTCAAAACTTCATCTCTATATAAAACCCTCTCCTCTAAACTTTCTGTAAAACTCTCTTTCCTAAGTGATAAAAACTTTCTCTCTTTCTCATCTCTAAATAAAGTTGACACTCTAAGCTCTATTTTGCAGATAATCTTTATCTCCTAAATTCTCTACCAACAAATCTCCTCCCATAATCGTTATCCTTTGTCGTTGACGTTGTTTTGAACAATTGGTTTGCTTATTCTTTCTATCACCGGAAAACCTTTGAAGAAAAGTTATTTGATTCAGTGGCAAAAGTGCTTGCAGATCCATTTTCAACGTTGTTGTTGGAGTGCTCACGATCGGTTGCCAATAATAAACATTATAATGTTTTCAAATGTCTAATTAACATTTACTATAGTTTAAAGTGCAATAATATTTAGCATATCGTACATAATGGGCTCTTCTAAATTATATGAAACCACCTCTCTTATTATGCCGCATATCTTTGTGAAGAATTTAAATTTTGATGTAATGCTTTCAAATGCCCAATTAAGTTATTGTCCCCATTTGCTAGGTTGTTTTACACATTGGAAGAAAGGCATATATGTGTATAACACAATATGGTAGAGAGAGAGAGTGAGTTTATGAGCAATGAATAATAAATGATTTTTTTTCAATATGAGGACTTTTCATTCTATCCACTATAACATATAACTTGGTTCCTTTCTGCATAATCTCATCAATAAGCTTTTGTTTTTGCAATTTATGAAATCTTTCAATATGCTTTTGTTTTAAGATGACATCATCCCATCAAATATTTTATTATATGGTTTATGTTTTAAGATGGCTTTATATTAGTTCTTGATGATGAACTTTTGATATTTCTTAATAAATTGCAATGGAAGAATATGGAATGTTGAGAAATTTCATAAGAAAAAATTGAGCTGTCGGTCCCACCGACCGACACCCGGTATACTATATATGTGAAAATATGTATGAAAAGACTAAATTTTAGTATCAAGTAAATGTTTGACTTGAAATACAATTTTACAACTAGGGCTGTCAATGGAGTGGATCGGGGAAAGATTTTGGTCGATCCTGACCTGATCCGTTAAAAAATATAGAGATCCTAACCCGATGCATGATCCTAAAGGATCACTAATTTTGTAATCCTGACCCGATCCTTTAAGGATTTAGGTGATCCTTATCCGACCCGATTCGATCCGTTATGCTTAAATCTTTTGCAAATTTTCAATTCTTGCACTATTAAGTTTTAACAATTAACAACGGAGCATATGTTTATAAACCATACATATTAGACATCTATCTATAATAAAAAAAGGAATAGAGATATTTTAATATCCCGTTTCGGCCATCATTCTGAGATGTAAGCGTATTTGGCCGAAAAAACGGTGATCCAAACTTTTGTCCGAAAGAATAAATCCAAGCCGTTCGTTACCCAATTAGATCTCGATGTTACTCGAATTAACTTAATATCTATCCTCCCATACTATACTATAGTATCGCCCTCTAGATAATCTTCTCTAATTGCAAACTGTCGATCTCCTTCTTTTCTCTCTCTCTCTACAAAACAGTCTTCAATCGGTCTTCAATCGTTGCTTCGATCGATCTAGCAAAAACAACTTCAATTTAGAACAAAATAGTCTTCAATCGTTGCTTTGATCGATCTACCAGAAACAAATTCAATTTTGATTTGTAAACATTGTTGGATTGAGAGCTCGGATTTGGATTTACAGAGCTCGATCTGGGAGTATTCAAACTGGGGAAATTCTCAATACCAGGTACGGAAAAATCTCAAAACCTGATCACCAACATATTATTTCTTCATTATCGTAAAACAAATTATTATTCGAGTATTTGGAGAATATTGGTATGTGATTAACCAAATGTCTGTTATGAATCTTTTGAACTTATTTTTCGGAAATAATTAATTATGCTAACTTTACAAAAAACTTAAGATAAACCAAGGTAAATTTCAAAGAATAACAAAAGATAAAAAAGGCTAAATAAAAAAAGTAAGAGAAGGTACAAAGAGACTATATGGTTTAGGTATGTAAATCCACTAAAGTGTGTTTTATTATCAAGTTTTATGTTACTAGTATTAATACAAGGAAATAGAGGAATCCACATTCGCAAATTACAAATATGGGATCCTGAGTATCCCATAATAATCATATCTAATTTTATGCCGCGCGGTACAAATAATTCAACAAAGTTTAATTGAATAAGAAAATATGTACATTTACATATCACAACTTTTAATGTAAATAAGTGTAAGGTACAATAGAGAAGGGTAAGATATAAGTACCCATTATAACGGAGTAGCAAGTCCGTAATTCAGGCCGATTTAGAACTAAGCAACCAATGTCTCACAAGATGTTGAAAAGACAGGGACCCCAAATTCGCTAGTGGCCATTTCCTTTTGCTTAAGATCATCAAGATAATGCTAATATAGATAAGAAGAGAATCCCCACAGAGCCATTAACATAGCCACAACCATCACCCCATTTATCTTTTCATGGAAAATTATCACAACAGCAATAGGAACAAGGGGCAAAGACATGGTACTAATAACATTGGAGAAGAGAGAAGACACCATAAATATCAAACCCACAACAGCAACAGAGCAAATCTGCCAAGCAATAGCAGTTCAAACCAAAGTCATCACATAAGAAACTCTTCCATTCTTAAACCCATCCATAATCCATCTCTCCTTTCAAACTACTCCATTCCCCACTTGCAAAAAGACCAACAGTAGAAGCACAAGCTGCAACCAGCGACGTATAGATTTGCATATCTAAGACTAAAGAAAATGTGTCCGTCTTTATCACTCTTTGAAAGGAAAGTTGCATAAGGGAAAAAATTATGCTCAAAATAGAAATAAGAATTGTACATTATGTAAATCATATATTCCCTTTCTGTGTCTCTTCTAACATAATGTAGCTCTGGCTTGACATGTATTTTGACTAAGTGGACACCTTTAAGCACAAATTTATGAAGGCCCTTCTCTTAACTGTAAGCCTTACTCCTCAAATCAACTTAAAATTTAGCTCCATGTGTCGGCTAATGTAATTGGATTGCACGATTCATTAAGAAACATCATACAAAAACTTTAGAGTGAAAAACTAGTTTTTCCATGTTCCCTGTACATAAATTCAGTACATTTAGCAGAAAAGCAAAGGATTTCATGTTTTCCTGATATATAATATTGGTTCACCAAGAAGTTCAAAAAATTCATATGTTTCTTTCTATATATACTCTAATATTCCTTCACAAATTAATTATTAATTAGTGTCATAGTATCTAATGTTCTAGGATTTTAGTGATGCATGAAACATGAACATGATTGTAATTTTCCAAAGTATATCCTAAAAAGTGTTAAGTTTGGACTTTATTTTTCATCTACTAAATTTTTGAGCAAGTCACCCACGTTCCTACACGTTCCCCAGAGTTCACTGAAAATATCAGTTTCCACGAGTTTAGGAAACTTTTACGAAATCTGATTTTATTTATTTTCTTCCTCAGAATTGTGGTCAAACATTTTGCTAGGCTGATACATGCCTATATTTGGCTATCACTGTGTTATGAATGATGTATTAGGTAAACTTACATTATAGGTTGAATCGGACGATTTGGTACTTGGAGAATTCAGATAGATGTCTTGCCCACCATAATAGATAGACGAGCTGAGAGAGCAAGGTCCTACTGTTTCTTCAAAAATGGGATGCCTCTCCTTGTCCGGTAAGAGATGACTCCCACCTTCATCTTTACCTTCGCTACTATGTACAACATCGACTGCAAAAACCACATACGATTTAGGAAGTGATCTTTCAGGAGCAAAGCTTATATCATGTAGAAATTAGATTAATATGCTTTATACTATAAAAGGGGTATATCAGGATTTTTTGGGTGCAGCACAACCAAAAACGAAACTTTTTTGTAAAAATTGAGGGTTAGTGAAGCTTTGCAGGTGCAGCCTGGACAAAAGAGGGTTATTGACTTCTTTGAGATCAGCATGAGCTGTCATAGGTGCCAAAGGCACGAACTTGAGACATAGTTGTCTACATCTGCATAAATAGTTTTAAATAAGAATTGCTGAGTTCAAATTCATATCTGGGTCCAGGAAAACCACCAAGTTTGAAGATATAGAAAAAATTGGTATAGTTGCTTTACGATTTCATTATACAAAGTGTTCATCTGCGAGGATTTTTTGCGAGGATTTTTTTCCGAGAAGAATTTATTTGTAGGGGGAAACAAGGTGTAACTGAAGAGGATTTGAGTAACTATTTGAGAAAATAGTTTGAAATAACAATGAAGTCAGTTCAGACTCCCCTTTTATATAGTAAAATTCTAATTTTGACTATATTCTACAATCTAGATGGTTTACTCCACGTGTTAGCAGGCACTAATTATGGCAGTTTCTTCCTACGTGTAGTTCTAGAACAGAATTAAACATGTGGCTTTAGTTTGCTAACAATGGTTCAAACATGAAATTATCTACTAATCAAGATTTTTTAAAGATATTCATTTAATCTGTAACTAATATACTTCGATTTAAACTTTCATTTAGACTACTAATCAAGATCACTATTTATACTTAATTTTTGGTATGCAGATGGAGATGTAAGTTGTGTTATGCCTTAAAATATACTTCTAGCTGTATCTTAAGACTAAATTACTCCACTAGCTCTACCCACATAATATTGCCTCTCTTTTTGTATAAAATCATATGTAATAAGGGTGATCAATTTTCTAATACATTTGCGATGCCATGCCATACCAGCGTATTAGACATATATAGACAGTTAGACAAACTTTATATTAGAGAATAGTATTTAGATTAGGATTTAGATATATGATGAGGATTTAGCGAAGCCTATAAGCTAATTGATAAATACGATGTAGTATCTGTTCAAAGTTGAAGGTTTTGCTAAATTTTAGTCTTTAATGTTAATATTGATGTTAGGGGGTTCTGGTATATGTTCAAAGTTGAAGGTTTTGCTGGGTTTTGATAAACTTAGACTGGGTATCTCATTTTTAGTGCTAATATTGAGTGTAAAGAGTTTTGGGACATTGTGATGCAATATTGATTAATTATAAAGTTAACATTGTGATACAATATTGTTGTGTAATATCTGTTAAATGATTTGGTGATGATTGAATCTAATATGCTCTAAACTTGAACTATATATTACTAAAAATGAACTACTTGCAATGTATAACTACCCTAATCTGCTCTAATCTTCTTGGGCTTGATTGGATCTAATATTTTTGTGTATAACTGCTTTAATATGCTATAAATTTGAACTATATATTATTAAAAAGAAACTTCTTGCAATGTATAACTGCCCTAATCTGCTTTAATCTTCGGTGATGATTGAATCTAATATTGTTATGTATAACTTCTCTAATCTGCTCAGACCATTGCAGAAGATTTTCTTGCAATGAAAGGCAATGTTTTAGTGCCTGATTTGAGTATTGTTGTGAAAAGAGCTTATATTACTAAAAAGGATTTGACTACTGAAGAAATTGAAAGGAAAAAAACAAGAGAAAAATGCCAAATCACGGACACAATATGCTTCTAGACTCGAAACCCAAAAATTAGCCTCAATATTAAATTTCCCAAACCCAGGTAATACATTTAATTTGCTTACAATACCAGTCTTTTTAAATATCAAATGAATGTATTTTTTATTTATGAATTCGATTAATAACACAAAAATTTGGTTATTACACAGGTCTTATTCAAGCAAATAAGAAACAACTACAAAATGGGACAGGTCAAGCAATTGCTGCTAAAAATTCAATAAACAATGTCAAGAAAAATGCTAGAATGCTAGATATAGATGGAATTCATACCACGAACATTCGTCCTATTGCTTCAAACAATTTAAGTACATTTTAATCTTCTATTGCTGCTCCTGTATATCATTCGGGTACGTCATTCACTTCGCTTCATGGTATTATTGATAACAATACTCTTGTTAGGTCTCAAATAATATCTAATTTAAATTATGAACATATAAATGAACATTTTAATGCGGTTAATAACTCAAACATCAAATGTGCACACCCAAATGATAACTTCAATCATAATTCATCTCCCCAAAAAAGATTAAAGAGCAGTTACTACCAATTGAAAACAGTTGTTAATCCAACATTATCAAATGGATGCATACAACAAGCTTTGCCCCTAGATATAAATCAATTGCATTCTAACAAAATTACAATTCCATCGATTTATATCAAGCCCACACAAATGGTAGCTAAAAAAAAATCTTTATATAATATTGCACGGAATTATATTGATAGCACAAAATTTAAAAGAGATAAGCTCCTTTGAAAAAAACAATGCCAACATTGCAAAGCCTACTTATTTACAAAAGAAACAAGATATTTATGCTGTCAAAATGGTAGAGTAAAATTGAATCTTCCACCTGTATCAAATGATCTCTTAGAATTATTCAAAGATCAAACAACTATTGGAAAAGATTTTAGGCTAAAAATACACAGTTATAACCATGCATTTCAATGCACTCAATTGGTGTCACTCTCGACAAGGAAATGGCTAATTCTAAAAAGGGAGTCTACACATTTCGAGCCCATGGGTCTATATATCATCGTATTGAAAGCTTTCTACCAGAAAAGAAAGGTAAGTCCCGATTCTTACAACTATATTTCTATGACCCTGCAACAACACTTAAAAATAGGTTTCTAGGGAATGATACTTTACATGTCAAAACTGTCCTTAAATTAACAAAGATCTTAAAGCGCAATAATGCATTCATTAAACAATTTAAAAAACTAGCAAAAAAAAAGAACCTAAGTGATTACAAAATTGAAATTAAACAAAGACCATAAAGTAGAACATGACAATTGGCAATATAAAAGAAGATGCATGGTTGGTATCATTATTTTAAAATTTTATCTCAACAGATTCTTGGGAATGTGTAGAAGGAAAAGACAACACCCTTACATCCATTCTGGGCTATTGGTAGATGTAGTTGAAGTTATTATAATCTATTATCATTTTCCATTTGTTTTGGAATCTATACTCTTATAAATATACTAAGCTCATACGCAAGAACATACCATACACACAATTTGTAAAGAAAATGGTAAACTACAGCTGTTACTGTAGCAAAATGTTTACATACGAGTCTCGTAAATAGAACTGAACCTGAACCGGGTATTTTCCAATTCCCATGGAGAAAGGATGAGTGTGGTTTTGGGGCTTGGTTGAATGAGATAAGAACTTGTAACTATGGCTTGACATGCAAATTGGCTAGAGACTATACTAAACTTAATACAGATAAGAAATATTATCGTTGCCTGAAAGTTAAGTACAACTTCTTTTGTTGGTTTAGGGAGGACTCAAAAGCTAAATGTTGTGAAAAAAATGATGGTGTGGAACGTAACAGAGAGGTAGGCAGTGGAAGCTAATAATCGTTGTTGGAGATAAAGAACGAAACCTATACAAATCTAAAAGTTGTAGAGAAGAAGGCGAAGATGTTGGAAAAGTTTATGAAAATTCTAGAAAACCTTCAATTGGAATATATTTTTGTCATATTCTCCACCAATTTGTCATTTGTTTTCATGGTTCAATTGTAATATATTTTTGCCATATCCTCCTTTGATTTTTAATTTGTTTTCATGGTTATTATCAATTATGTTTTGTAAGTTTAAACTCAAACTCGTGTGGCTTCGCCTTTTCACAAAGTATTTAACCATTTTAATAGAATTAAATAATCTATGTTCTCCATGTTACTAACCTTTGCATTAAACAAAATGGGTTCGTGACCCTAAGCATACTATATTTTACTATAAATAAACCTCAATGTTTACATAATCCTTTACGTCACTTCAAACCTTTTAACTTAGTTATCTTTTTTGAAACTCCAACAAGTCCTTGCTTCCAACAAATATTACCAATGACATTGCTCTACAGATTAATGCAACTATTTGTATCTGATAAAGGACGGTGTCAAATTTTTATAAATAGTTGACAATAATTATATTTATACCTGATAACATAGTGTCTCGTGGTATAAGATACAAATTTATACAAAATTACTATCTATCTCAAAATTATAGATGCTACAAAAGTGTGGGCATGTATGCCTAAACATTCCATAGTGATCATTGGGCAACCCTTAGCGCAGTAGATCATGTGCCATGGTGAAACGACAAATATTTCCATCGATTATTTTAGGAATGTCTATGTTGTTGAGAATGCAGTCCAAAAAAGTAAGACAGTAAATACCACAGTCGAAGGTATTTGGTTGCTATGTAACATGATGCAATTTTGTTGTCCACTTTTCGTGGAGCTAGTAATTACCTTCATCTGCCATATTATCCTTCTCCAACTCGTAAACAAAATACAATTTGGGTGCTATATGCGCTAGAATTACTCCGATGACTTTGTATTTTCAGATGCTTTCATTGTTCTTCTCTTTAGGTAGTATGAAGTCGCAGAAAGAAATATTCCTCCCATTGTAATTAATAGTCACCAGTACCCAATGATTTCTATCCATATTGTACATCAAAATAATTTCGTGGATGCTGAATAGATTATTATCCTGCCTGAAGTATGCCATAAGATTTTAATCCCATTTAACTTTCAACAATTTTTGCCGCAACAGTAGTCCTCAAAATTTTGGGATTAATTATAATTTTCTTATAGGTCTTTTAATCTTCCAGAAAGAATTGTAATGCGTACACATCCATAACATGTTTTGGATTTTTCACCTCACTTTTTAGATTTTTTTAGAATATAATATCAGAATGGTGCTTAAAAGTTGATGGCCTGCAAAAAGAAAAAAAATGAAACACATAAATGAATATTTATAAATGACGAGATAATTATTAAAACATGACAAGAACCATAAAAAATGACTAACCTCACTGTCTACCCAAGCTTACGGTTGAAGAGTTGAAAGAGTATTCAAGGTAAATGTTTCATCGGCAACCCTCCAGAAGACAGCATTATTTAAATCTTTGTCTTCCTTAATCACTTCTTCTCAATGCTTTATCCATGCACTTCTAACCGTATAAGCAAGTTATAGAATACATTCGGAAGTCCACAGTCCAAGTCATCCGTGAATTGTGACATTCCTATAGGGAGTTTCATCAATTTAGCTTCTTGATCATCGAGAGTTGCTTGACAGAACCTTCTCAGTCTCTTAGTTCCCAAATTAATAACATGGAGAACATTCAAAGTAATGATTTTTGGACGATTTCTCTAGGATAAAAATTCTTTCCTCATTAGTAGCGCTTACTATCTCCTTATCCATGTTACTCCTTGCCACAGTATTTGACTCATCTTTATGTTCCTCTAACAATGTATCTTAACGACGTCAGCAATGCTAGATTACTATATATCTCAGGCTCTTAATTTTGTGGCTTGAATTTCTCCTCAACTGCCGTCATCTGCAATAAAATGTTTATCAAAATGTACACTTTAGATCAATAAATGCAGTAAAAAAATGACATAGTATTGTAAAGACAAATGACAATATAATAATTATTTGCAACACAGTATGAGAAGGTTAACTACCCCTTTATTTACCTCCAACTGTAACCCCGTCTCCACCATCACCATTTTTTCAAAATTGTCATCCACTATTTCCGTACCTTCCACCCAGACAGTTTCTTCTAATTTTTCTTGCAGTTGACCCTTCTGGTTAAAGCACACAGTTCTTTCATATTTCTCTTGTATTTTAACATTGTCTTCAGCACAAATAATTTCCTCTAATTTCTCTTGCACTTTCACCATGTCTTCAACACACAGTTTCCTCTATTGTCCCTTGTACTTCCACATTGTCTTCAAAACACACAGTTTTCTATAATTTCTCTTGTACTTGACCCTTCTCTTCTAAAAACAAATTTTCCTCTAATTTCTTGTGCACTTACACCTTGTATTTTATCCCATCTAGTTTATCACTAACTAACTTATTTCCTTCTAAATTGTCTTAGATCTTTTGTTCTGCTATGGCTGTAGTGTCCTAGATTTTTATTTATTTATTTATTATTATTCATTATGCGTTCATACATTATTGCATCCACACATTTTGCATCCTCATATTATTGCAATTATCAGGTTTTGAGTACTTCTTTCTTCAATTTTTGTGTTTCGGTAGTTATTGGGCAGAGGAGGTTGATTGAGGTTTTGGGGGCCAGTGGTTGGCTTGGTGTTGTTGTTGTTGTTATTGTTGTTGTTTGATGTTGTTGTAGTGTGGTGTGTGATCCGGGAGGAATCTGAGGATTTTCCTTTGGGTTTTCATCAGTTTTCACTCGTGGGAATCTTTTTGGTTTGTTGAGTTTTTATCAGTTTTGGCCAGTTGTATTCTAACAAACTTATTTCTGTTCGAATATGTTTCTTTCTGTTCACTTGTATTCGAACAGACTTGTTTCTGTTTGAACAAATGTCTATCTACTTCATTGTATTCGAACAAACTTATTCCTATTCGAATAGACTTAAATCTGTTTCTCCTTGTTCGAACAACATCATTTTTTGTTTGAATAAGATATATGTTCAGTTAATTTCCATCTGTTTGGTTCTGTTCGAACAAGCCTTTTTCTGTTTGAATAGATTTCTTCCTGTTTTGTTTTGTTCAAATAGAAATATGTTCTATTCGAACAGAGGCGTGTTTTGACGACCAGTTTGGGTCTCTTCTTTGTAATCTTGGGCGTTAATTTCCTTCCTCGAGATGGGTGTTGGTTTTAGGTTTTAATTACCCATTTCATTTCATTCTCTCTTTCACTTACACTCTTTCTCACACTCTCTCCAAATTGGAACCCTCTCCTCCATTGCTTGCCGATTCGTCGTATTCCTTGTCGAGCTCAGTCGCGCTTCCTTCGGTGAGTATTTCCCTATTCCTCTTCCTTGTGATTGTTGTTTTGATTGGTTGGGTTGTTTTAGGGTTTGGTGATTTGGGGTTATTGTTGAGATTGTGGAGTTGTGGTGGTGCAGGTGTTTGATTGTGTTGGCTTGGTTGTTATACCTGTGGTGTTGAGGTTGATTGTCCAGTCGATTATTGGATTCGCGGTTAGCTTCAGGCGAGTGTCCCTTCCTTGTTAAATTACTCTACTAGTTTAATCAGTGTTGGTTAGAGTGTTATGCATTTGGCATTGAGGTGTTATGTGATTGATTATAATCTATATTGAGTATTCAACATTGTTTTCCTATTGTTAGGCATGTCAAGTTGTGTTCTCTTTTGCCTGTTAGGGAGTTGTGCATTAGGGTGGTATTCTCGTGGCTTCGTCCTTGAATACTATGTTTCAGTCTTGTAGATACATATGTTGTTTGGATCTTGTGGCGGGCGAGTCACTGTTTGCATCTGTGTTAGGATTGTTTACCATCCTCTGAGGTAGGTGGTTATCCTATGTGTGTGCTGGCCTCGTTATGGCTTTTGTGTTAGGATTGATAACCCTTCTCTGAGGCAGGGGGTTATTCTGTGTGTGTTGGCCGTATGGAGGCTATTTTGTTTTGATCCTTGGGATCTGTTTGTAGCGTGGGTTTTTGTATTCTTTTAACTTAACGGGGTCTGATAGATAACAAAGCTCTACATCGGGTAACCCTCGATAGGACCTAGGATTCCTACATCGGGTTGAAATAATATGTGAAGTTCGGGCTGGACATTATCATATCTATTACCCTTCGGGAGTGTGGGATGATGTGAGATAGTTTCCTCAGGTCCCCGTCTTATCCTCCGTGAGGCTGAAATTACCTGGAATTGTAAATAAAGTTCGGACGTTGGCTCCGTGGGTTGCAAAGCCCAGAATACTCTGATCAAGTGATAAATTCTTCAGCGTGGTCGAGTTGGTAACCCAATCGTACCATTTGTATATAATTGAGATTTATTTAAGGTTATTATACATTAGCAGTTGATCAGCCCAATATACTTTTATAACGTCTAGTTCCTTGACTTCATCACATCCTAAGCACCCTCATTAGGAAAATTCTAGAATCATATCATATCATATCATAGAATATCATATCATATCATGTCACCACATCATAGCATCACTTCTATATATATTTATGCTCCTCTTCTCTTATCCATGCCTTACTCTATTCCTTGCTCTACTCTCCACTTATATATATTAGTGCACTTTTAAATCCTATATCTCATTCATCTCTTCCCCTTTCTCTGCACCATTTTATTAGTAGGTTATTTAGCCTGGTTAAGCATTAGTGAGCCGTGGTTTTGCTCACTCTCGTATTCCCCCCCCCCCCCCCCCCCCCCCCCCTTTCAGTGGCAGAGTAGTTGCCAGTTTTGCTGATGCTTTCAGTTGTATTTGGAGCCGGTTTTACAGTAGCAGATTCTGTTATGGTTTTAGTATTTCTTGTACGATCTCAGCTTTTGGTGCTGTACATTATCGAGATATTGTATTGATATTTTAGTTTCATATATATATCTTTTGCTTACGCGTTGTTTATTCTTTTTTACTCTGATGATATTGCTATAGTGAATGACTGAGCTATTTCTTATTAGCATGGTTATTTGTGGGAGAAAATATTTGGATTCCCCGACCTACACACCCAAGATGACTATATTTTAGGTATTCCCTAATATTTTGATTTTGTGGCGTAACAATGACAATAAGTTATAAGTTAAAATCCTATACCTAAAATTTTAAAAGTAACAAGATTTCAGATATGTGAATAACGTCAGATCATATTATCATAACAATTAGAAATGAGACCTTAGGTTCAAGACAGTGACACCGTATTCTGTGGAAAGACACATGACTGTGTTGGATGGTACACTAGTATTATTGGTTCCATGCAGTAGCCCCCTCCTATGCTTCAAAGCTTTCTCTTTCTTCACTTGTTCTATCTTTGTACCCCTACTCCTTCTTGTACATCTCTTTCATTTTGGAGCAATAAAACTTAGTTGCAGTTGGTCTTCAATCTCCTCATCCTTACTTCAAAGTTATATATAACTTTTTTTCTTAATTGAGTTCATTCTCCGTGCCTGTAACTTTGGAAACAATGATCTCCTCCCAATATCTCGTACAGGTCCCAGTCTAGGAATACAAAGAAATGCCCATATCATTATAAACCAAGTACAGCCATGCGCTTGTAGTGCATCTTTAAACTTTTTGTCAACAACATCTCTGTACGCTGGATGACCCTCTATTTGGTAGAGCAGAAAGTAATACACTATTGTGCCCCATGGAAAATTGTTGAATTTGTCAAGATCATCAGCCAAATCAATGCATTTGGTATTGAATGTTTCTTCCCTTCGAAGGAACAAGGTAGGACAGAAGAATATCGAGAAGATTCAAGCACTGAACATCATATGCCAATGAATATAAGCAACCCATTATAAAAGAAATAAATAACCAGTAAACTAATGATAAATATACATATATTACATAATAACCATTAATGATTGGGAATCTCACCCCATTTGTCATTATTGTCCTCCTAAATTGCCTGGGATTTTGCCATCTCTCGTGCTTACTGTATATCCTTGATACCGTAAGTATTCATATTCTTTAGAAATTGCCTACCTCTGAATGTGTGCAGTTATATGATCATAATTGTGAGAATAGAAATCAGAGTATATAAGAGCGGTACGAAGACTTAAAATCCATGCAACATCGAGGGGTCTACATGAAATTGTGGTGCTTCCCAAGTCAAACTCCATGCCACCATAATGACGCTTATTCTTTTGTTACTCTTTACATCAAGTTTGAAAAATAATTAATTTGAAGATCTTCTCTCTCTCTCTCTCGGTCGAAAAGTTTACAGAAGAATTTGTACAACCATCCCCTGGATGTATACTGTAATTTTTTGTTCTTCATTTTCGTGATTCCTTTTATGAATTTTATGTTCTCTTTCCCTCGATTATAATTGGGAAACAACTATTTGAAGGCTTCTGACATTGCTTCTAAAAAATTATTTTTTCAAACAAGTTGTGAACACAAGTTAATAGAATGGAAATTACCCAACAAAATATTTAATAAAGTCAATTAGAGGGAATATCATTAAAATTAGGATAACTTACTTGATATACTGAATCAAATCGAAATGAAGTTTTATTTTTGGATGCTAAAATATGGGTTTTGAATCATTGAGGAGTGCAGCTTAAGGGACTGTCATCAATATATGGGCTTTTTGTTTGATATTTGTGAGTTGTTAGATTTTTCTTGAGTGACGAAAACCCTAAAATAATCAAGAGGTGTCAACGTTTGGCCAAAACTAATTAAACTACCGCTTTCAAAATACGGTAGTGTGACAGCACAATATACCAGTTACAAAATTATCGATGATATCATCATTTTGCTATGAAATAGTGTAATCATAAAGAAATGGACGAAGCAGATGATAGGGAAATATAATTACGGATGTTAAAGCGAACCATAACAAATGACAAAAATCCATCATTTGCAAAATTTCATTGATTATCAAATGCAAATTTCCAACACACAAATTTCATTGATTATTCCAAAAAGCTTCTAGCAATAATACCCAAAAATCTTCTAAATATGGCCACAATCAATCGGACTGCCAATATCTTCGCCCATATCTCAGTAGACCATCAATGACACTGAAGTAAAAAATCCCATAATCAAGAAAGTTAGTCTTCGAGATACTTTCAGACGCTTTATCGAATGGATATAGTTTGTTTTAACCAGGTTGCAAACAGGGCCACCTTTGTCTTCAAGATACTTTTTTTGTAGGGATGTGTATGTATTAATAACATGTCCAAGGAGAAGCAACAATATAGGATAATGACTGAAGTGAGAGATGGCAAAGAAGGACAAAATAAATTATAAGATTATCTTCTAGTACTCACAGCATCATCGATCAATTGACAGTGTTGAAGGGTTCCAAAACTGTCGAAATTTAAGAACTGGCCACCACCGAACCTTATTAATATTTGTCTATTGTAATATCTATCATCCCTACGAAATTTAAGAATGCTATAGTTGTAAGCACGAGATAGTAGATTGGGCACGAGTTTGTCATATGTCCAGACAGTATTATAATTCTTTGCTTAGTATCATGTCATTTCATTCGCTAAGTTTGCCATATCTTCTATGCACGGGTGGTAATGTAGAGTAGGTAGTAGATTAAGCATGGGTGGAAAATATTTTATTGATAAGTTCAATCAAACTTTCTGTCAACGTTTTATAATTATGTTGATTATCCTATTATACACATACGAAATAAGCATGTTATCTTGAATGAAATATATAACTTGCACAAAAGCTAGTAACCCCAAATATGAAAGAGTACAAACCAAATATATAAAAGAGCACAGACGCAAATGACTCAGTGATCTCTTCCAACAATTTCATTCTCTAAAGCCATGATCTGGCTTCGAACGCGAGAGAGTACAAATGATGCCATTGTTAAACGCTTCCTTTTCTTATTCCTATCTTCTCTAAGGGTAAACACATTCTTCTCAAATGTATCAATCTTTTGATCATACGCCGGTATCTGCTGCCTTAAAATTTCCAGTGCATCTAACTCCTCTGAAATGTCCTTGAATTGTGCATAGCGTTCTCAAAGCAGTTGTACCTTCTGCCCATTGTGAACATTTTCCATCTCTCAAAATTTGTTTAGATTTGAGAATCTTTTGTCATTTCTCACCTCTACAATATCCACCACTTCGAACCAAGTTTGTTCTTGAATACTAATGTTATTTCCATTTCCAACGCTACTCTTACAGGAGTTGGACGCTCCGGTTATGCTCATCTTTTCTAGCATATTTGGTCAGAGTAAACTTCTATTTGGTTTTATACCATTTCAATGCAATTTAAGTTCTCTGCATCTTGCCAATAACCTAAAATTTATGACTCTTTATTTTTTAATATTTTAGTAATCTGCTAGTTGTGACTTAGTAATATATCACTTGTATTATGCAATTCGAGCTTCATCCGATATGTTAATTTTAGCTCTGTATACCATGAACCGCTACATTTACTTAGAAACGCGTTAAACTTTTATTCATTATATAGAAGGCCCACAACAATCAATGTATTTTAGGTACTGATTTATATATTTCTAAGTCCCCCCCCCCTTCATCTATATAAAGCCCACATCAATTTGCATTGTTCATCCCAGACTCAAAATTACTCACCCATACTGCTTAGTACTTGATCATACCAAACTCTGTAAAAAAAATTAAATATGTCTTTGGAAAATGAGGATGTAAAGAAGATGAATGAGGTATACAAAAATTTCAAAAAACTTAATATGAAAGATCCTGCCAACGCACTCCAGAATCTTGAGGAAGGCTTGGCAAAGCTTTATTTGAAGGTTTCCAGGCTTGTCAATTCATATACTAGTCATCTTCATTTGTTAATGACCCTCGAAGAAAGGGTAAAAAACTGTGAGGATTGGTTGTACGCCACGACCGACTTCATTACTGAGCACGAAGAGATGGGGCCGCTGGACGTCGACGCTGGAGATAAGGATGCATAGGGTGCATATGCTTAAATTTGTAGTTTGTTATTTAAATCAAATTTTCCAACTTGATTTTGAATGAAAATTTTTATGTTGGTAATTTGTTATTCTTATCACTAAATCTCTGCTTTACACATTTTAACCAATAATATTTATTATTGTCATCTTACTTGTAGTTAATTGCCATTTATTATGTTTCTCTTTGTCGTCATTTGTTATGTGCAAGATATGTTTATTGTACTACTGAAAGTCTGAGGAGGAATTTGGTTTCAAATTGCATTGACTGTCCACTAATCAATTGAGTAACCTCTATGTAATCTCAAATTGCTTTAAAAATTGTAATATGTTTCATTCCTTAACTATTACGGCATCATTTGTTGTTACCAAATTTGTCATGTGTTCCAGGACAGAGCTATTTGCATTTTTCCTTTGATTATGTGTTAATATCTCTAACAAATAATTAAAAATTAACAAAAGTTAGAAATATCAAAGTTAAAACCCTCACATTAGCGATGTATCGACAACTACAAGGACACATAAACTACAAGGTTCCACCAGCAAACATTGCACAAACTACACATACTGAAACACAAATTTAAACACAAACATTTTATTCATCATCATCATCATCATCATCCGATGCCGACTCCAACTCGTGTTCCAAACACGTTATTTTCTAGCGCAGATTCAACCAAAAACCTCTTGTACTCTTCTTTGTCCAATTTCTTAACGAAAACCCTACTTTTTAAGAATACAATCTTGTCTTCACTGGCCACTTTGTCCCTTGCCTTCACTTCCAGGAGGACTTGTTGCCTTATAGTATTCTTGAATTCAACATAGTACGCTTTAAGCAGTTGTGCCTTCTACCTGTAGAAGTCGGTCTCCATCTCATAAATTTAGTTGATCCTGAAGAATCGTCAGTCATTTCTCTCTTGCCTTATACCCACCGCGTCAAACCAACTCACCTCATCCTCACTGCTACTTTTGTTTCCTACGCTATTCTCAATGGATTTACCCATTCGTATTGTCTTAATGAGATTTATGAGCACCTTCTTTTACGGAGGATATTTATATATGAGTTTAGAGTACTAAGAATCTAACTAAACTAATTACTACCTTCCCAATATACCCTTGCATTGGGAGTATACATCGAGTTGTCCTTTCTTATTATTATCAGACTCAATCACATACTTACCACTTTTGGATAGTAGCTTTGTCATGATCGTAGCGTTGTTAGTTGTCATTTCTTCCATGCTTAAGAATATTTTAGTTGTAGGCACAAAATAGTAGATTGGGCAATCAAGAGTAGGCAGTATATTACGCACGGGTGGAAAATATTCTATTGATAAGTTCAATCAAACATTCTATCAACGTCTTATAATTATGCTGATTATCCTATTCTACATAGACCCAATTGCATTATATTGTTTATCATATATTCAATACATAAGTATCATTAGTTTATTGACAACATATCATGTGACTATATACATATTTATTTATAGGTTTCCAGAGCCATAATTTATTTTCAACTATCTAACCACACTAAACATAATGTCTGGCGATGATCCTATCCCAGATGAGGAGTTATTCTAGGGAAAATTGGATGAGAATAGAAGGGTTATATTTGGGAGGAGGTGGCGGCCGACCCAAAGATAGTACAATGGCCACATTGCTATGCTCCATAAAAATTGGGAATTTGATCGTCTCGTTCACTGGGCTAGACACCTTAGGAAATGGTTGTGACTCATAGGTGAAGCCATACCCAAGAAGCACGCAATGGGTATGCCTTAGGGGACACCAGAAGAGCTGGACCTGGTAATTACAAGATAGGAAAAAGAAAATACAAGAATAAACTTCCGTGAAAATGTACTAATCTGGTAGTTTTCTACAGAGATTTCGGTTTAAAGGATAATGGTTCCGTGAAGCATGGGATTGCTCACCCTGAAGATGTATTATCACCTGATGCGATGACAACGAAACTCTGTTAGATTAGATTGCTTAATGCCACCAATGCTTATCTGTAATGTCATTTGTTCTTCCATAGCTCGTTTGTTGTTTGGGTTTAATTAGCATGATACTAATAGTTAACATTGTCATTTGATTTTTGTTCTTATGTCATTAAGTAATATTTCATATTCTTCTATTAACACTTTATTGTTCATCATATTCGGGGAGTGATTGTAATTAATAATACACATGAACCAATGTAAATATCGTGAATTGGGATTTTATTTATGGAAGGAATTACAAAGTTGGAAATGAACACAAATTATGTGTAGTCCATTACATACTTTGTTATCATAAAAGACAACTCCACGTTGAAGTTGTTTAAATTTAACATTACGAGATGGAGTCAAATAATCTTGCAAAACAAATGTCATTGCTATCAGTTTCTCCTCGCAACCAGCTTAGGTTACTGGTGTCCAAGTTTGATAGACTTGAATCAGATTTGAATCAAATCTAGCAGACAATGAGAAGAATGGTTGACTGTGTAGGTCATCTTGGTGACATGGTGGATATTCATGATGTGAGACTCCAAAACTATGTTGCAAGATTTGGCCTGAGCCCCGCGCATTCCGCTTGATGTATATGCCTAGTATTTATAATCCAAAGTGTGACGACCTACCGAACGCCGGCCAAATCCACCCGAGCGTTTTGAGTTCTGTCCGAATGTATTTGTTCTCTATATCCTAATATAGCAGCACGCCAAGTTTCGTCGCAATCGGATTCAGTTAAGGGGGTGAAAAGGTCCAGTACGCTTCGTCTCATGTTTTAACGTTTCCTTTTGGAAGTTGACTATTTACTTAGTAGCTATATTAAGGAGGAACCTTGGTCCGATCCTCCCCATGACTAAAAGAGCTTTAATGCTTGGTCATCAAGGACCCCGGCTCATGGACTATCTACAAGGGATAGTTATGAGTTCTCCTAGGCCTAGGGAAGGCCAGGGGACATTGCCTCGCAATGCGGGCCGGTTTTCAATAAAGGGCTTCATATGGCGCCGCTATGCCCCGCGGGCTATCCGAGACGCACCGCCCCTTTCAGATGGACAGTATAATTAGTCCAGGCTCGTCGCCCCTTGAGATATGAGTCCCTTATGTGGAAACCGGCATATTGAGCTACCTTGATCCGCTACTGGACAGGTGTGCTTTCCGTATCTCGCGCGCGTCGTGAGAGATTACGCTGTAGGGATTATTGAGGGAACCTTCAGCGTTGTTGCCTTTACTGAATACATACTCAATGACCCCTCACGAGTATCCAGGATAATCTGGATGTCGCTCTAGCATCCGTGGGTTGTATGCCACTGGCGCGCCGCGCCAGTGAAGATGGCTGGTACACGCCGACCTCGCGTCCGTGTACGCCGCACGGTCTCGTATTCCGCTGCACTCCGGGCACTGTAGAGTCGGTCCCGGCTAGGGCCGTGTCACAAAGGGCATGTAATTTACATTTCTCTTTTGTTAATTTCATAAAAAACATTATGGCTCTATCTAGGTGATCTAACCAAAAATTTATCATCATTATTATCTAATTTTGTCATTTGTCCTGAAGAATTTGTTACCAGGTTATTTGTAGTTAAGATTTTGCCTTACTTTGATGTATATCATTAATGAGTGTTGCATGGCTTTATAAAAGTCCCCTATTTCACATCAAATCATATACATCTTTGAAGAGAGCGACGGTGCTGCAGATATATATATGTTTATTGGTAGAATAAAAAATGTTTCATTTGTCTATCTCAAACCTCCCTAAACTCAAATCAGTACTTTTGTGCATGTCACCATGGTTGTAGCTTATGGTCATGGATTGATGAGGTTAATTTTTGTGTGTGCGGTAACATTTACAGAGTCAATAAGGCTAAGCAACATGGCGGTAAGAAATTTTACCGTTGTCCAACAAATCGTTGTCATTTTTGCATGTGGTTCAGGGAGGCTTCCTCTATTGTACAGAGTGAGCCTTCCTTCGTTGTAGTGGCAGAAATGGAGTTTCTGGCCAAGTTTGAGAAAATGGATTTGTATGAAAAATATGAGCATGAATGAAGTTATAAGTTTGTGTATTGCTTAGCTTATCAGTTATTTGTATGAATAATGAAGTTATATTATGTTTGTGCACTGCTTGGTTGATCAGTTATATTATGCAAAATACATATTCATATTCAAAAGACAGTTAACATGAAAGAAAGATCATAGCGTACTGTTCTTCTAATATAAGAACGAAATCCTCATCCGCCTCCATTTCTTCATATTTTTCTTCATCGATATAGGCTTCCTTTATTTGACCCTAAATTTTTGTATTTCCTGGAAAATTTCTTTTGTCAACCTGGTTTTTTTTTTTTTTTTTTGCAGTCTCATTAGCTACTTCGTCGTTACGTACTATTTCGTCCCCCACTTTTCGCCCCATATTGGGAAATCTACTTCACATAGTGCTTCAGGTTCTTCTTGACGTAGTGACGAAGATATGCTTAACTCAAGGCATGAAGATGTACTTCATTATTTACTGCTATAATATAGGGATGTGAAGTACGTAAAAGTTAATGTATGGCTAGCAGTTGGTGGAGTGGAACTAATGGGTTCACTCTATGCCTTTTTAGGGGATATTAAATTGATTAGACTACTCACCATTGGCTAAATTAAAAGCATTAAAGCTTACATGCCAAGACTACACTTTGGCAAACAACACTTGAGTAGCAATATTCAACCTAATGACAAGGTTTGATATAACACAGCGGATGATGCTAATTATTCTAATTATTTCATCTCACAAAATTCTCAGAAAAAAACATTAAAAAGTCTTAGACCACAACTAAAAGCAAGTCTCCAATCGGATCGCTAATCAATGACATATTCTTCTTCTTCGTTGGACATAACCGAATCTGACTCAAGCACACTTAGCGACCATACTCCATAAGTAACTTGTGTGTAGCAGTGGCATATCCATATCACCTATCAGTAAAGCCTTTCATAAGCAAGTCTAAGTTTCAGAATATAGCCTCTAGACATAGCTGATGCTCTTCTCTTCGTATGGGTAGGCCCTATTGAACTAGGAGGATCTAGATACTAAAACCCTTAGATATAAACAAAAGGTGAAGTCTGTTCGAATATATATTTGTTTTATTCGAACAAAACAAGTTATGAGTCTTCTATTCGAATGAACATTTGTTATGTTCAAACAGAGACTGTTCTGCCTAATCTTATAATAGACTTTTGGATCTATTCGACGAAACTCTATTATGAGTAGTCTATTCGAATAGACCCAAAAGTTTATTTGAATGCACTCAGTTATGAGTGTTCTATTCAAACAAAGAATGGTTCTATTCGAACAGAGGTGTGACTTATCATTATTTTAGGTCGTTTTAAGGGGATTTTTATCGTATGTTGAAACTAGGAAACTTGTAACCTTTAAAAGGGCAATGCTTGGTAATATAAAAGGGATCCAAAGATCCAGAGAGAGATCAACAGAGATCAAGGGTAAAATTTATTATAATCAAAATTTGAGCAATTGAAGCTATTTTAGGGAAGTCTTACCCACCAATTTTGTGTTCTTCGCATTAATTCTTCGATTAGGTTAATCTCAATTTGATTGTGGATTAAGTGGTATCAGATTTTCAAGTAACAATTCTTGGGGGTTTGTGGTTTATGGTCCCTACACGTGACCGACTCAAGCAAATGAAAGAGATTCTGGTGAGTGCGTTGGAGATTCACTAAAAATCTTACTTAAAGGAGGCAAATTCTGAGATGGGCAATTCCAAAGATTGGCTTACTCAGTTAGAAACAAATTTTTTGACCTAATTACTACTTTAGGGGAGTTGGTTGAGCAATTATATCTCGCGAAACTCATAAAGGCATCCGCTTCAATGAAACAACAAATGCAGACGAAGAAGAAAGACGTTGCAAAGGAGGAGAGAGACGAAGGTAACGAGGATGAAGATAGAGATTCTAGTGATGCTAAATCTATCGAGGAGATATCGGTTATTGGTAAGTCCATGAATCCTATGCATAATCTTCGTATCGATTTTAAAATTGAAATTCTAGTATTCTACGGTTCAATCGATACTAAAAAAGTGGATTATTAGTTAGATAGGTTAGAGACCATTTTTTTAGTTTACGAATAATCAAATGCTCACAAAATATGTTTTTCTATATTGAATTTCATAAGTCATGTACTCATGCGGTAGAAGTCCTATAGGAAAACGTTACGAAGTAGGAAGTTTGGGTTGGAAGGAGTTCAAGGTGCTGGTGAGGAAGTAATTTATACTATTGGGTATGAGTAAGAGAGATGGTTTGAATGACATCATTTGTACCAAAAGTTTGGGCAATCTGTACAAGAGTTCACTACGGAGTCTCATAACTAAGCGTTGGTTTTATATATTAATTTGGATGAGTATGAGGTGTTTATAAAGTATACGGGGGGTTTGCTGGAGTCTATTAGAAAGAAGTTGAAGCTCTTTATTGTGGAGAATATCGAAGATACTATAGTAAAAGAAATTGCTATTGAAGGCAAGTACAAGAATGATGATAAAAGTGTATCAGGGTAAAAGTCTAGTTAGAAGAATAACCACAAAGCGGGGTCCAAAGGAGAAAGGGTCTTCATCCAAGGGGAATTACTGCAGTCATTATAAGGTAAATACGTATATTTCAGATAAATGCTGGAAACTTCACTCGGAGCTTCGCTCGAAGGAGGAGAGGAGCAAGACAGAGAAACGTGTACTAGCCACAACGATTATTAATCTTCAAGATTTAGATAAGCCAAATCCTAAGCTTATCTTTATATTTATGCAAACTATTTCTACTGAGGAGGCGAGACAGGAAGAACTTTTTTATGTCAGTATTCAGGTGAAGCAGAGCTTAGTTGATACGGGTAGTCAAAAGAATTTAATTTCTGAGGCGATGGCAAAGAAGATGGGTCTAGCTACTATGGCTACTATGGCTCATCCTAAGCTGTATGGTTTGGGTTGGATTTAGAAAAATGCAGAGTTAAAGATCACGAAGCAGTGTACATTCAAGTTTGTAATTACTAAAAAATTTTATTGACGAGGTGACGTATGAGGTGGTTCTTTTAGATGTATGTCAAGTCATCTTGGGTAGCCCTTATATTTGGGATAGATATGTGATTCATTACCGTTGAGCTTGCAAGTATCGTCGAAGGAGGGAAATAAGTTTCATATCAATATTTGTAAGGAACATATCACCACCAATAATTTAGTAATGGCGACTCAGGTAAAAAGGTTGGCTAATGCAAGCGACAAGTTTATATTATTATTGGTACGACCGGGTTCAAGAGGGTCTATCAGCTAAGGTGCTGCCTACTTAGGCAATGTCTCCAAAGCAACAAACCTAAATGGGGAAGTTGTAAGAGGAGTATAAAGACTTATTTCTGGGCATAGAAGGGATGCCACGCAAGAGGGATGCAGAGTATGATATCACATTGGAGAATGGTGAACCACTACCCAACATTTGGTTGTATCGGATTTCTATAACTGAGTCTGAAGACAACAAGAAACAAGTACAAGAGCTCTTCGAGCAAGGGGTTATTAATCGAAGTTGGTCACCTTGTGGTTCACTGATGCTATTTGTGTTGAAGAAGGATAAGTCTTGGAGATTGTGTGTGGATTATCAGGCACTGAACATGATTACTGTGAAAAATCATTATCCACTTCTGCGGATTAACGAGCTTTTAGATGAATTGCAGAAGGCTTATTTCTTCACCAACCTGGATCTCAAGCTGGTTTACCATCAAATTAGAATTTGAGAAGAAGATACATGGAAGATGGCTTTCAAGACCAAATAAGAACTCTTCGAGTGGTTGGTGATACCTTTTAGGTTATGCAATGCTCCAGCGACATTTATTCGGTTGATAAATGATATATTTTGTGCTTTTATTGATGATTTCGTGATTGTGTATTTTGATGATATTTTGATATATAGTCAAACATGGGAGGAGCACCTTGTACACATACGTAAAGTGTTTGAAGCATTGAGATCACATCAACTCTTTCTAAATGGGAAGTAGAAGCTAGTATACTTGAGATTTATTATTGGTGGCGGTGAACTTAAGGTAGATCCAGAGAAGGTCTTGGTTATTATTCATTGGCCGAGACCCCGTACAGTGACGGAAGTGTGAAGTTTTATGGGTTATTGTTAGTATTTACGAAAGTTTATTCGACATTTTTCACAGATTGCCGCAGCGTTGCATTCATTTATAAAGGTCGGTATGACGTTTGTGTGGGAATATCACCATAAGAAGACCTTTCAATTACTTAAGCGCAAGATTACAAAAGCACCGGTGTTAGCATTACCAAATTTGTAACGTCCTTTTGTGGTAGAAATAGATATGTCTGATTATGCGTTAGGGATAATTTTATTGCAGGATGGGAAACTGGTTGCCTACTATTTTGAGATATTTTCTAGAGTAGTATGCAACTATCCTACATACGATAAAGAGTTCTACGCATTATATCAATCAGTGAAGTATTGGCAGAGTTATTTATTGGGGAAGGAGATTATGGTATATTCCGATCGCAAACCATTATAGTTTTTATCTATGCAGTCGAAGCTAACACAAGCTCGCCATATGAAGTAGATGTGGTACCTACAATAATTTACCTTGATTATCAAGTACAAGAAAGGAGTGGACAACAAAATGGCTGATACGTTATCTCGACCCCCATTATCAACTATTTTTGCTTTATTGGTAGTTATGCAGATACAGCCTATTGTTACATCTGAATATCTTACAGGGTACGACAACAATAAGGTACTCAGTGTGATTCACCAGAAGTTGCTGCAAGGCAAGATATGTGAGTATGAATTGAAGGACGGTTTGATTTATAGAGGCAGTTTACTATGTATTCCTGGGGGCAGAGACTATTTGTATTGGATTAGAGAGGCACATTGTTCCTGGGTGGCCGGTCATATCGGGGTTGAGAAGACTCTTTTGAATTTGTAGCGCTATGTTTATTGGCCAAATATATAGGTAGATGTTGCTTGTGTGTTTCGTGGTTGCATTCTATGCAACACATTAAAGCCTTTAAATTAAAAGTTTGGACTGTACTTACCATTACAAATTCCTAGCCGACCTTGGGAGAGTATTTTGTTAGATTTTATGGGTAGTTTGCCCATGACCAGGTGTAAAAATGACTATTTGTTTGTGTTGGTAGATCAATTCAGCAAGATTATAGTTCTTATTTTATGCCAGAAGATGATCACCGGGAAAAGAACAACACAATTATTTTTCAGAGACGTCTGTAGGTATTTTGGGATTCCTTCTTCTATTATTTATGAGAGTGATAGTCGCTTTGTAGGGCATTTCCGGATATCGTTATGGAGGAAGATGGGTACTAAGTTAAACAAAAGCATTGCCTTTCATTCATAGACTGACGTGCAAGCAGAGGTAGTTAATCGTACTTTGGTTTATTTACTATGAGGATTCCATTCTAATCATCCTAGAACTGGGGATGAGAGTTTACCGTATCTTCAGGTTGCTTTTAACTGGGCAATTCATGGTTCCACTTTAAAGTCTCTTTTTAAATATTATCTTAGGTACTTGCCTCAAAGCCCCTTTGATATGGCTTTTAGTCTTGGTGACAAGACGGTATCAGGGAAGGAGGAAGAGGAATAAGTTAAAGCTCAGCATTTCATTGAGAAGATAAGTAAGGTTCATGAGGCGGTTAAAGTACAGTTGAAGAAGACTCAAGCAAAGTTTAAGGCTCGACACGACAATCATCGGGTTAAGTGCACTTTTCAGGAGGGTGACCTAGTTTGGTTGCATTTGGGTAAGGAACGACTAAAGAAAGAAGATAAGAAACTTAAGCCTATCCGTTATGGTCCGTTTATGATATTCAAGAAAATTGGTAACAACACATTCCAATTGCCACCATTTATGAAGACGTATTTAGTAATTAATGTCGAGCATTTGAAACTGTTTGAGCCGTCTCTTTTGGATAAAGACTCTACAATCGATACTCGCCTACCGTTAGTTGAAGACTTATGGATGAAAATATAAGATCTACTATATGATGATGGTATTCTAGAGAGGAAGGTTCATGCTACAAGAAGGGAAAGTATTGAGTCGTTTAGAGTTGGGAAGAAAGGTCACCTACCCAGCATATCGAAGTGGTATAATAGGGAAATATGTATGGACGCGTTCCCTCATCTCCAGTTTTAGCCTGAGCAAGAGCTCAAGGCTCCTAAGGGGGGGTGCCCTAATCCAGGAGGATCTAGATACTAAACCCCTTAGATAGACAAAATATGAAGTCTGCTTGAATATACATTTATTTTATTCGAACAGAACAAGTTTCGAGTCTTCTGTTCGGATATAAATTTGTTTTCTTCGAACTGAGACAGTTCTGCCTAGCTTATTCGAATTAACTTTTGGGTCTATTCGAACAATCTCTGTTATGAGTAGTCTATTTGAATAACTTTTGGGTCTATTCGAATACACTCAGTTCTAAGTGTTCTATTCGAACAGAGAATGGTTATGTTCGAACATAGGCGCAACTTCTCATTGTTTTAGGTCATTTTAAGGGTATTTTTTTTCCAATGTTGAAACTAGAAAACTTGTAACCTTTATGAGGGCTAGGTAATGTAAAAGGGATCTAGAGAGAATTTAATAAAGATCAAAGGATGAATTCATTGTAATCAATTTTTGAGTAATTCAAACTCGTTTTAGGAAGTTTTATCCACCAATTTTGTATTCTTTGCAGTAATTCTTCGATTAGGTTAATCTCAATTCGATTGTAGAGTGCGTATTGCCTACACAAGCTAATTATTCTTTCAACAAACTCCCGGTTATTCTCAAGCCCTTCTTCCTAGATATGATTAAGAATTCCTTGTGGGAAACCCTAACACATTCTCGTCAGTGTTCTCTCCATTTCATTTATTAACTTTATCGGCAACAATCATTTTATAGTAGCTTGCACACACGAACAAGACATACGTGTGTGAAGACATTGAAAACTCCATAAAAATGATTAAGTAAATTAGTATAGATGGTAAGGGGTCTAAGGGCATATGACATAAGGAACAAGTAATACCGATTAAAAATATGTACCATTATGGGCCATACATAGATAATTACATATCATTCCTCACCTAAAAGCCTACAAGGATAAATCAAAACACGAATATACGAAAATAACAGTAAGTCATCCAAATATTACGGCTTTCTCCAATTCATCCAACCTATCAGATAATCTTTGAACGGTGAGATTGAGGGAGTTCAACATATTATTCAGGCGACGAATGTCTGCCCTTAAGTTACGTAAAGCTTGTTCCCATTGAATCTACCCAGGACTTGGTGGTCGGTGGCGGTGGCCATGGTTCGAATAGTGTTTGTGTATGCATCTACTCATGCTTAGAACCACCCCAATATCAAGAGTGTGAACCATTTTAACCAACTCCTCTTCCAACTTTGTGATTTTGTGATGATGGGCTAAATTAGCCAAACAATGTGGTTTTATACTAACTTATGCGCGTCGATCGAGGGAAGTGAGATAAAAAGTTAGATGAAAGTGTTAATCACTTTATTAGGCATGATGAATTATTAACTTAGAGGAAATGGAAGCACCTCAACTGTAATTACCAAAGCAGATAAACACAAAATTTTCAAAATGTCATTGGGTGCTCTAACAAATGACATGTTTGAAGGAAAATAATTACATAAGGGTTACTGAGCAAAGATTAAACAACTGATGAATAATTAAGTCAAGTCAGGTTTCAGCTGATCAAATGACTACAAAAGTTCAAACCAATGCTAACAGATGTTGGACATAACATGAAATTTGTGCTCTAAGTTTTCTACCAAATTAGTTCCTCCAAGCGCACGCATCCTTTCCTCAAGATTGTCGAATGCGGCTTGCACCCTTTTATCAAACTCAACGATATTGGCCAAAATATGCTCTAAGAATACATGCAGACGATTGTAGTTGTGCCGACCATAGCCTGATAATCATTATGTGGCTCTGATTATGGGGGTGGAGCTGACATAGGAGTAGTGTGAATGTGTTATCGACGACGAGTTCACAAGTGATGTGGGCAGGACTGCGAATGACCATTCTCTTCTAATAGTTGCTCAAGAGTGATGATACGCCCTCCGAGTTGATCGATCACCAACCTAATTTGCTACACGCAACTCCTTACTACATTCAAACCTTGGTGGATATTCTGCTGAGGTGGAAGGCTGGGCGGAGGTGATGGACGGATTTGTCGACGTCTTGGTGTGAGGTCCATGCCCACTAAGATATATTCTTAGTTTTTTTTTCTAACATCTAAGGGGGTTTATAACATCTGCGATGTGCGGTGATCATGACCACGGTTAGAGGGTATGCTTAAGTAGAGTATGAATTTGCCTAAACTTAAGTAACATGACTGCACATAAAGTTAAGCAACATGACAAGACATGGAAAATTTTAATTAAATATGATAAGGAATTCATTAAAATATGTTATAAAGCCAAATGACACATGATTAATAAGATAACAACTGACAAGGTTAACCAAAAAAGATGATAAGTTATGTTCTTACGAAACACCTGACAAAACGCAAGATGAAAAATAATTAGTGTCATACAAAAAATAGATTCAACCATTATTGGTTAACATTAACAAAACCACAGACACCAGCATCTTCAGGAACGCCAAGGCTTAAAAGTCATAAACGATTATGTAACGACATTGATCTCCTTCCACCTCTGTCTGCAATTTCCCTTCCCTCAATATAGTATCTAATGCATAAAGAAGATATACACCACAATCATAGGAATTCGACTGCTGCAGACAATTTGCAAATATGGTTTTTCATCTCTTCTATCTTTTTCCTATGTCATAAGCAACTACCTCCTATTCAGTAGGAGGAGTTGTGATTTCAAAATTAAGCCATAAACATATTCTTGTAAATACCTGGCTTATTTGATCAACGACGAGCTCATGACCGCCGAGCTTCTTCTTTATCTTTCTCGTCCCTATCTTTTTTATCTTTCTCGTACCAGGAGACAGTGAGTCGTAGAAAGTTATCATCTTGGCTCTACATGAAATAACGACCAGTAACCAATGGTATCCATCCAAATTCCAGGGAAACAAGATTAGTTTGCAATTTTGGAGTTTGTATTCGTGTTTGAAGTAGTGCCTTACCGATAACTCCCAGACTATTTGTTAGAAAAATTCAAGATTAAAGAACTAATCTTCACCAAAAGAAAACAATTACCGAACCAAGCAAGGAGGCGCGTAAGCGCTTTTTGAAGATAGTCGAAGCCTCTCCAAAGGTGCAAGAGAACTCAACAACACTATCTCTGGGATTCAACCAAGCTAGACCCGTTCTATCACTATGTGCTTGCACTGCACAAAGTGATCAAGTTTGTTTCACCTTTCCTCATTGCCCAAAAAATGAAAAGAGAAATTGAGAAAGAAAAAAAAGTTGCTTTGTTTTTCTCTCTATTTTACTCACCCGAGAGAACTCTATAAATAAGAGTCTAAAAAACTTTTCAGTTCTAAAACTGCTTAATTAATACATAAGTATTAATAAGTCACACTTACTCCCCATTAATGATATAATCAGTTACAGACTCAAACAGACATAGAAGTCCAAGAGGTTGTCTGTTCCAGACCCAAGTGCTAAGTGCGCCTAATAAAATGCCAAAAAGCGCCTCAAACGCCCATTCGCCCACGCCCACGCACGCGCGCGTGCGCGAGTCGTACTCGATGCGAAGCATCTCGCTAGAGTGCACACACTCCTAGAGTAGACTTTAAATCCAACTAAGCAATAGAAATATAAAAACTGATATAAATTACTTTTTATTTCCAATGTGGGATAAAACATTTTAAAATCATATTTTGAAGTTAAAACAATTCTAACACTATTGACAAGCATTGAAACCAATGAGTCTTCCTCTTAAAGATTACTGGAGCATAGGCTTTTATCCATTGTTTGTATGCCATATCAAGAACTTGATAAGCGTAAACGTCTAAAACATGAATCCTGCCCAATACTTCAATATTTTGGCTTTGTAATTCGTTGAATCGGCTTATGAATTTTGCGTAAATATTAATAACCAGATTTTAAAAAAGGAACTACATTTAAACTAAATCTCATTTAAAAAATGAGTTAACCAAATAACAGGTAAATAATGGGCATATGATGAAAACCAGTTACACAAATGATAGAAATGAGAATAGACCTCAGAGTCCATCCATTGCCTTGCACGTAAGGTGTGTAGTAAATTCAGTGATACGTCTTCCTCACTAACTTGACGATAAATGCTCTAGTTAAATTCAACTCTTTCCTGTGTTAACGGTTCCTTAATTTGTTTTATAGGGACTCTAAACATTTATCACCACATGCTTCTGCTCATAGGACAATGGCCTTTTCTTGAACGAATTGTACAACACATAAGGAAGTTTACAGTAAAGATGACGGTATAAATCATTTATTCTAACTGTAAACTGAATCCGTATCACTTGGTTTAATACTCTTATCCTGTATTTTAAACTTGTCTTTTGTTTCCAAGATAATAAATTGAACAAATAGCATAAAACCTTATCACATAACAAGAACATAGATAAAAAAATGACAAGTGTAACGATTCATAATAGATTTGAGTGGGACATACATTTTCCTGGTTTATTTCCACATCGTTATCCACCAGCCCTTCGCCAGTATGTAATGGCTCATCATCAGCACTTTCTACTTCATCTGGGTTAACCTTAAAGCATAAAATTGATCAGAAATCTTTGAAACATACATAAACTTGTTGAAAACACTTAAACACCACCTCCGAAGATATACTAGTTTAAAGCCGACATTGCCCACCGTCTCTTTTGATTTAAATTCAGAATCAATCCCAACCCCAACAACATCAACATCCTTGAGAATTTCTTTATCATCCCCAGCAGCAGTATCCTCATCTTTCAGAATTTCATAATCTGCCCTAGCAGCAACATCAATATCTTTTAGAATTTTTTCATTAGCCCCAGTAGCAACATCCTCATCTTTGACAATTTCATCAACAACTTGCTCTTGACCACCACCGACTCCATTTTCTCTACCATGTTTATTTTCATCGGATGTTAGATCTTCCTTATTACTTCCTACCAAAATTTATAACTCATCTGTGGTTTAAAATTCATTTCCTCCATTCCCTTCTCCCACCTGTGCCTCTTGGCACGATACCACCTATTAAAAATTGAAAGACAAATGACAAAAAAACATAACACAAATGATAGTTCTTGAGTACACGCATGATAATATTATAAGTATTACCTTGTCTAGTTGATCACCATCTTGGGACAAAAGTGGACAAACTTGTAGCTCTTCAGTGGTATTAAATTTATTTCCTTTATCCCCTTCTCCCACCTCACTATCTCGAAAATATAACTTTCTTTGTGCCTCAAGGGCACGGTACCACCTGTAGGGGCCTAACTTTGTTTAGAGGTGAAGTTGGCTCTTACAACGTGGAATCAATCTACTATTAAAAGGATTCAAGCAAATGGTCTAAAGTAAAAGTTAACTAAAGACGAATACTTGCGTAGAGGCTCGAATATGACACTCTACGACCTTTGATGAGGATTTTTAAGAAAGATTATATTACTGATGAGTAACGAGAGGGTTTGAATATAGTATGCATAGAGAGGTCAAAGGTAAAATGTAAGGGGGTGGAGGTGATTTTTCTAACCCTCACTTGGTTTCCCCTCTCCTCTATTTATAGAGTCACAAGAAGCTGAGTTACCAAGTGTGGGTCAGGATTTCATGATTACTATCAGGAAATCCCGGCTGGATATGGGCGCCGGTCCTGTCTGTACTATCACTGTGATAGCTGTCTGATGTGTCTCTATACTTCGGCACTGTGGCCCAGTGGTCGGCCTGTTACTGTAGCTGTAAAGGCCAATCATTACGACGGTTTTTCTGGTGAGATGGTTGTCTGTCTTATCACACATCGACCATGTGTAGATATGGTCAAAGAATGTCTATTGCGATGTGTTAATCCGTCCTCGAGGCTTTGTCTAGTGTCGAAGCTTCAGCCTTAGGGGATCTATGAGAAGTCTGTTTTAGAGATTAAGTAGGTTTCAATACATTCGAATTGGCTATAAAGTGGGCTTCAACTGTCGAAGGCTACGAGTAGACTACTGCATTCGCCCCCTCTCAGTGAAGGTCTCAAAGCCAGGTGGAGAGGTGTTCGCTAAGAAAACTGTTCGATCTTGGAATCTGAGCGGTTTGACTGCTAGTTTTCGGGCAAGTAATAAAATAGGGTAATTAAGAGGTGTGGGTAGTTATAGGGTAATAAATAAAGTGAAGGCTATAAGCATAGGTTATTGTGTAGGGATACTGTATCCTCTTTCATTTGCAATAGTTTTCTGCTCTTTCTCCTGATTCTGAACATTTGAATGGATACCACGCCAAACATGCGTTACCAGATGAGGATGGGGTTCGCCCACGATCGTCGTGTGGGGCGGAAGATGGCGGAACTGGATATGAAGTTTTTTGGGCAACATGATCTGAACTGGGACATGCCCGACCTTGTGGAGGTAGGACCTGGGGAGTTCATCAATGGTGATCCTTATGTCTATTTGTGGGAACAACTGAGGTTTCATTTTATGACTGCTGAAGGCGCTATCTCTTCCTGATGGCTCTGACCGAAAGTCTTGTTTGTGCAGAAGAGATCATCGAGGAGCAAAATACAGCAAGCAGAGCTGGACCTTTCGGAAGTAGGGCTAGTGGTTGATGTGGTGAATATTTGTATCTTTGTATGTCATTGTTTTTCTATGTGGGGTTTTTTGCTTAGGGTGGTAATAGAAATGTAATTTGTTTGTTTGATAAGATATTTGGAATGGACATAATATTTTTTGCACACTTATATTACTATGTCTGATTGATAATGTAGACGAATATAGACGAATACTCTTATAGGCACGAGGTATAATGATATGCTCGAAGCTAATGATGATCAAAGGTTATACTGATCTGAGTTATGATGTTCTGAAGTAATTACGGTCGAAAGCATGATGAGATGCTGTTGTGATGATCGATGGTTATAATGGTCGAGTGCTCAATGTTAGTAGTATATTCGACCAGAAGTCCTCGGGAAGGAGGTTGAATGCATGTACCGACGAATCAGTTACGTCTAGGAAGTTGGAAATGTTGTTTGTTGACTTTTCATGGTGGTAAATTGAAGGTTGCCATTAATTTAGTTAGGGAAGAGGGAAAGTTGTAGTGGGTTTGCAGGTATAAAAGGGGGTAGGGTGGAGGGGATTTCTTCATCTGTCTTACAAAATTCCCCTCATCTGTCTGTTTAATTTTTTTTGATCAACATGACTGAAAATGTACCCGTTCCGAAAAATCAAGCTGCAGTGAGGGCCAGGAGAATCCAAGAGGCCTTGTTGGGTCTTCAATAGAGGTTTGGTATAGAGGAGGATATTGATGCTGAAATGCTTGACCTTTTTGAGGTAGAATCTGGGGCACCAATCCTTGGCATGCCCTTCACATACTGGTGGGGAATAGTGCAGATGATGGGGTCGTTACCAGGCCATCGGCTGTCTCTTCTCGAAGGCTTTGTAGAGGATATAGTGGACTAGGAGGATGAAGATGCTGCGGTCGTTGATAAAGAGAAGCATCCCGCTGGTAAATAGGGTCCTCTATTTGATGTTGTCTTGTTGTTGCTTTCCTTTGCTCTGTTTCTTTTTAATTTTCTTTGTACGAGGCGTGTAATATTTTCTGCCTTTTCTGAATGAAAGTGGTGTCTTAGAATAACCTGCTTTGTCAAACTGTGAGTAGTAGTAATATTATCTGAATTCTATCTTGAGTTGTTGAATTGATAGTACAATTGTTGAAATGTATTGTTTGTGTTGTTCGAAGATAAAAATGAATTTGTCGAAGCAAAAGGTACAGTATGTTGAAGTTGAAAACATTATCTGTAAGCATGAATTTTTGAATGGTCGAAATGTATGATTCTATTCGGTTGAAGGTTCAAAATTATCTGTTTATGGAAAAAAGAAAAGGAATTCTGTTGAAATAAGGGTAGCACAAGGATATGAACTGAAGGATGTGTTGTATGTCGAAGGTCAATATATTAGGTAAATGAATTTGAGGCCAACTGTTGAGGATTCTTCGAGATGTAGAAAGGTCGAATGCTCAAGTTTAGGAGTATGTCGATGGTTATGCTTGATTTGACCGACAATTCTGACAATCCAGACGGCTGGTCTATTAAAGTGATACGTGCGTCTGGGGTAGTGTACCAAAAAGTAATGATGATGTTTTACTCGTATTACAGAAAAGGTCATGATATGACTATTTAGATTTGATTGTTTAGTTTCGAGTGGGGGGAAAGAAGGTTCGAGAAGCTTTGGCTTTTGCAAGCAGTTTAGAGTAAGTGTGCTGCTCGCACGTGGGAGATACGAAGGGTACATTTTTCAAAACACATTATAGCCGAAAAGCCGGGGTAGTGGGGTTGTGGTAATGATAGTGGTTTAGAAAATCGAGGCGGTTTTGGTTTTTCGAAAGATATATAAGTGTGAGGAGAGTAATTTCTGTACGGTTAATTGATAAAATCATAGACCGTGAGGAGAAGGGAACGTACGCCATTTCAAATTTGGGAGTGGTTGCTGCATGTATTTTATTGATCTTGTTGATTCGAGGGTAGTGCTGCTAATCACAGGTAAGTCACTTGATCTCTGCCAACTTTACTTTGTTTTTCCCTTTTGAGAGTGTGGGTAGAACATTCTATGTTTGACAGTCTCAGAATCAAAAGGAAAAGGAGGATGAAGGCGGATTTCCTGCTTCAAAGCGTACCTGCTACGCCGAAGCCATCGAAAATAAAAAGAGGCAAAGGTGTTTCGAAGGGTAAAAAAGAAATTAGAGGGGAAGAGTTGGCAATGAATTATCAGCTTGTGCCGAGATCGCGAAGGGGATCGAAGCAACCAGCGCTAGTGCTCGAAGTGCCTGGCAATACTTCGAGATTAAGGTCGAGGACGGTAACAACTCAAACTGAGAAGGGGAAGGGCTGGGTGGCTCCCGAAGCCCCGAAGGTGCAACAATTATAGGCTGGCCAACGCAAAAGGTATAGGGCGCTGGGGGAGGATGATATACTGGAGGAGTATGAAGGGATGACGGAGGCTAAACTACAGGAACAGGCTGTGGCTAAGCAAGCTTCGGTGGTCGAGCTCTGAGAAGACGACCCAGACGAGGCTTCGAAGGAAATAAAGAGGCACATGTTTCAGGTAACTATATATGGCTTTCTGTTGTGATACTATGATATTTATTTTAAATTCTTCAAGTTTCGGGGTGCACTGTCTGCTTGAATATTTTAGCAGACGGATGCTTGGATGTAAACTTTCAACAAGGTAATGAAGTTAGTAAAAGCGAAATTGTAACAAGCAAAGGAAAATCTAAATCTTTCTCGTGGGACTGAGGCATCATTGGTATCTGAAGTCAGGAAGTTGAAGCAAGATCTGGGGGTGTTTACTGACTCTTATGATGAGAGGGTTGAGCTTCAGCGGTTGAGACTGGAGTGAGAGTGGACTGCAAAGCTTGTAGCGTGTGAGTGGGAGAATGTAGAACAGAGGGTGAATTTCCAGCTACAGTATGATGGCGAATGCAAGATGAATGTTAGGTTGAAAAGCATTATAGATGATAAGGGGTATGACCCCGATACATTGCAAGCTTACCCTGTGTCTCCAGAACTTGTTGAAGGGGATGAATTGCAGATGAAGGAAGGAGAGGCGAACATTACTGAAGAAGCAGTTGGAAGTACTAGGGTTGCTGTAGATACTTCTCTTATTGGAGCGCCCATTGGTAGAATTGTTGATGGTTTGGTCGTCGAAGGTTCGAATGAAGCTGCTGAGGGTGTTATTGTTGGGGGATCTGTGGAGGAAGAAGACGTAACCGTGCTGGTATGAGGTATTTGGGGTTGGGGTTTTATGTCTTCTTCTGCTGATATGATGTTAACTTGTAATATGTTGAACTATGTTGCTGTTTGTTGTTGGTCTCTATCTTTTGTTTTCTATTGAACTTCTGAAGTTGATGCTGAACATATTGATGCGTATTTATGAAATGAATTCTGCATATACTGATTCTGAACATACTGATTCTGAACTTATGATTTGATGTCTGATTGATTGTGTTATCTTGTGTTGACCTTGAATTATTGGAATTTGGATGCGCATTCTGTTGATTTTGCTTGCTTTGAACTGTTGATGATTGATCTTTGAATTGTACTGCCACTGTTCCTCTAATGGGTAATATGTGGACTGTTCTCTGCATTTGATAGAATTGTAGATAGTATTTACGTATACTATTGCTGTTTGAATGACTGTAGTGTGATCGAACCCTGAAGAGTGTCGAAGATATTTAAATCGAACTCTATATGTTTTGATGGACATCAAAGGTCGAAGCCATAGCGATGCTAAAATTTTTGAAAAATTTCTAGGTCGCCTCCGAGTATCAGTCAGGCCGGGGGGATCTGATACCTAGAGGAAACCCAAAAATTTACTGGACTTTGGGGGCCTAAGCCAAAGCGAAGCAATATCTAATCTCCTCCAACGCATTCCCGAGGGTCCGGTCTTTCGATCATTTGTGCCCCTCGAGTTTGCTCGAATGTTGGAAACTTGAGCAGTTCAAGGTCACCCCCAAGTATTAGTCGGGGCGAGGGTGGACATGATACCTGTGGTAAACCAAGAAAAAGACTGGACTTTGACAGTTTCAGAGCCTGGTCGAAGCATATCTGATCACCCCCAATGTATCCCTGAGGGTCCGGTCATTCGACCATCCTTGTCCCTCGAGCTTGCTCGAAATTAGAGACTTGAGCATTTCAAGTTCGCCCCCAAGTATCAGTCGGGGCAAAGGGTTGACATAATACTTAGAAGAAACCTGGAAATGGACTGGACTTCGAAGGCCTTAGCCACAACGAAGCATATCTGATCGCTCCCAATGCATCCCCAAGGGTCCTTGCCCCTCGAGTTTGCTCGAAATTGGGAACTTGACAATTTTCATGATTACCCTCAAGTACCAGTCGGGTCGAAGGTTGACATGGTACCTAAGTTAAACCAAAAAATTCAAAATGAAATAGGAGACGAAGTAAGGGTGGAAAAATTTATTTATTGGATGTTCTGGATTACATCAGCTGTACATGGTTGGAGACAACCTATTATAGGAGACCAACTGTATTGTGTTCTAGAGGTTTGGTAAAGGCTCTTCGTCTTCCGTCATTAAGTAATAAGAACCCTTGTCTATTTTATCATAAACGGTATAAGGTCCTTCCCAAGATTCGGCTAACTTTCCAGCATTCCGAGGTTTCGAAGATTGATTGATACGTCGAAGATCTAGATCTCCAATGTTGAAACTCCATGGTTGAACTCTTCTGTTATAGGATTTTTAAAGTGATGTGTGGTAGCGGCCAAGGTTGGCGATAACACGGTTTCTGGTTTTGTCGATCCATAACATGTTGCATGCTCGTTCAAACTTATTATCTTTGTCTGGGAGGTTAGGGTCTCGAGGGGGTACTTAAAATTGAATTGGTAATACTGCTTCAGTTCCATATGTCAGGAAGAAGGGAGTGCATCCTGTAGATTTTCTTGGGTTGTTCGATAGGCCCAGAGGACATGCTGTAACCCTCGACTCTCTTCTTAAGACCATTGACAATGGTTTTGTTAATTGCTTCGACTTGACCGTTGCCCTGAGGATAGTAAGGTGTGGAGGGTGAGAGAATGATATTGTGTTTTTTGAGGAAGTTTCTAACTTTGTTGCCAACGAATTGGGGACCATTTTTGCATCTAATCATGTGGGGGAAGCCGAAGTGAGTGATAATATTTTCCCATAAAAATTTGATAACTTCTTCTGCTCTGGTTTGGCATAGAGGTACAGCTTCGACCCATTTGGTGAAGTAATCGGTTGCGACAAGGATATTTTTTCTGCTACCCGAAGCTTTTGGGAAGGGACCAATGAGATCGATGGCCCATCTTTTGAATGGCCAGGAAACTTGACTGAAATGGAGGTCTTGAGTGGGGCAATGGATGTCATGAGCGTGACGCTGGCATTTATCACAGTATTTTGCATATTCTGAAACTTGTTTTTTCATATCAGGCCAAAATAATCCTTGGGTGATAGCTCGTTGGGCCATAGAACGACCGGCAGTGTGAGCACCGTAGGTTCCTTCGTGAAGTTTGGCTAAGATTTGAGAGGCTTCGGCTTGGGATATGCATCGAAGGAGGACGCCATTTAGGGATTTGCGATGTAGTTCATCTTTGTGGATAGTATATCTGCGGCAATTTTTTAGCAGCGAACGTTTGGCTTTTGTATCATCTGAGAGGATGACATTGTTTAGGTAATGACAAAATGGTGTTCGCCAATCGTTTGGATCGTGACTCTCACCCCCAGTATTGATGGCATTGATTTCCATATGGTTGATAATTGGACGTTCGAGTACTTTGATATGGAGTGTCTGAGATTCTGATTGTCCGAACATAGTTGCTATGTAGGCGAGGGCATCTGCATGTCTATTTTCTCCTCAAGCGTAATGAGTGATTGTGGATTTTTCGAGGAATCGGTCCATGCACTGTCGCACAATAAGAGCGTAGTCGGCCATGCGGCCGTTAGCTTGATTTTCTCATACGACCGTAGTCGACCATGTACGTGTCTTTTGGTTCGGGACAGAGGCATGTCTATGAGGGCTCGAATGTGGGTGAGATCAATCTCTATACCACGTTTACTGATAAGGTGACCCAAGAATTTTTCGGAGGACACGCCAAATTGGCACTTGTCTGGGTTGAGTTTCATGTTATATGTACGAAGTATTAAAAAGATTTTTGTTAGGTCTTGGATATGGGTGTTTTTCTGAAGGCTCTTGCATAGCATGCCGTCGATATAGACTTTGACAGACTTGCCAAGCAAAGGCTTAAACATGGTTGTGACAAGGCGTTGGTGGGTGGCTCTGTATTTTTAAGGTTGAAGGGCATAACATTGAAACAATAAAGGCCTTGTTCATTTATGAAGGAAGTTTTAAGTTGATCTTCAGGGAGGAGGAGTACCTGATTGTAACCCGAAGCCGCGTCCATCATGGATAGGCGTTCTTATCTAGCAGTGGCATCGAGGAGTGCTAAAATGGTCGGTAGGGGGAAACTGTCCTTCGGTGTGTGCTTGTTGAGGTCTGTGAAGTCGACGCAAATTCTAATCTTTCCATTCTTCTTAGGAGTGGCGACAATGTTTGATATCCAATCCGCGTACTTTACTTCTCTGATGAAACCTGCGGCTATGAGCTTGTCTACTTCAAGGTTCACTGCTTCTCGAAGTCATGGTGCCAGGTTACGCTTCTTTTATTTTACTACTGAGGAATAGGGGATGAGATCGAGGCGATGACAGGCCAGGTTGGGGTCGACACCAGGCATTTCTTGAAATCTCCAGTCAAAGATATCTTTATTTGCTTGAAGGAATTCTAAAAGTTCAAGGCGTTCTGACTCATTAAGGAAAGTTCCGATGAATGTTCCTCGACCAGGATCGTCGAGTTCGATATAAACAGTGGGTTCGATGGGTGAAGAGGTATTTGTCGAAGTCGATGGGATAGAAAGATGCAGTGATTGCTATGGACGGCTGACAAGTTTTTGGGTTTGATCGATCTTTGGGTGCTCGCATGAGCGGACAAGGCGTTGAGAGCCTTTCAGATTCCAAGTACCTTTGTGAGTGCTGAAATGGAGGGTCTGATGGTAGGTCGAAGGTATGGTCGCATGGCTTGGAGCCAATCGTGTCCGAGTATACTGAGGTATTCAGACATCTTGTCAATGACAAGGAAGCTAGTTTGATGGATAATAGAGCCTTTGGTGATGGGTAGGCTGATACGACCAACAACGACTTTGGTTGATCCATTGAAACCTTTCAGTTCGACGCTGGCTACAGTTATGAGGTCTATTTTCTTCATGGTTTGGATTGTTTGGAGAAAGATGACATCAGCTGTGCTCCCTGTGTTTATGAGCATTGTATGGAGGACGAGGTTCTCGATCTTAATCATGATGACTAATGGATTGGAATTGGGGAAACGAACATGTGAATTGTCATAGTTGATGAAAGAAATACCTTCGAGACGAGGGTGACGGCTTGATTCTGATAGAAGGGTAAGGAATTTTTCCTGATAGGTAAGCTTGTAACATTCTTCGATGTACTTTCGTTTACTCTTGGAATGTATACTGTCTATGTTGTTGACTTCGATAAAATTGACTCTGTAGATGTGCACCTCGGCTGGGTCAGTAGTAGGGGTGGATAGAGATTAGAGGTAAGACCTGTCGAGGTAGCTTGGAAGATCAGCAATATACTGATTCAAACGTCCTACTCTGAAGATAGGTTTGAGAGAGAGCTATAGGGTGAAGCATTTATTGGTTTGGTGATAGTTGCATTTGTGATTGGCGCAGTAAGATTCGCCTGGTTTGACTTCTATTGGTAAAGGGATATGCCAAATGGGGTCTGCCTGTATTTGTGGTAGAAGGATGCTGAGGGGGGCAGTGAGTGTAGGAAAAATAGGCCTTGGTCTCTTCTTGCAAGCTTCGGCACTGTAATCAATGCCGGGGTATTTGCATCTCTCAGTCTCTTGTGAGACAGGAGCGATCGGGGGTGTGGGAGCAGAGTGGGGGTATTGTCGAGGTTTACTGAAGTTTGCTGTCTGCGAAGGCTGGCTCTGTTTGCGGGATTCTTGGAGTCGCTCGAGATCGATATAACCATTAACCTTTGAGAGCATCTCTTCGAGTATTTTTGGCTTGTGGAGAACTAAGTGTTCTTTTAGTCAGCTGTGATCGGGCAGAGCATTCGAATATTCCAGGATAACGTTCGAGCAGTCGAGAATTTCTATTTTCCAAGATTCGTCGAGGAATCTCCTGGTGAAGGCATCGAGTGTCTCATTACTGGATTTTCTGAAATTGAATAGAGTATCAACTCTGAGCTCTCTGTCCTTGTTGAAGGTAAACTGGGCGATGAAAAGTTGTGAAAGTTGCTCGAAGCTTCGTATCGAGCCATTTGGGAGATTGTGGTACCATCGAAGGGGGTTGTCAGTAAGGCTCATTGGAAAATGGTGATATAACAGGTAGTCAGCCGTGGAGTAGATGCTCAGGGCATTTTGGAATTCGGGAATGTGGGATTTAGGGTCTGTGTTACAGTACTTGCTGAGTTAGGGAGCACGAAAATTGGAGGGTATTTCGATTGCCAAAAGTTTGGGGCAGATCAGGTTATTGAGGAGGCTCCAGGAGTTGGTGGCTGGGCCCGCGCTAACGCGAATGACTAGTTGTATTTTGTGGTCGAAGTCCTGCTGTATAACATATGCAGGATAAGGGGGAAATTGGTGAATTTGAAGGTTGTGAGGTCGAGTATGCGCCATATATTTAGCACTGTGTTCCCCAAGTCGCTCTTGAGCGGGATGGTACCTGGGGTATCAGGAGGAGCAGAGGGTGGAGTCAAAAGAATCTTCTGTGGGGTGGATCACAAGGTGGATAGAGCCAGTTGAGGGAATTGTACGGGGAATACCTTCGGCATCGATGTGAACTGTGGGTATCTCGAGGTTTGGTGAGGGTCCTATGAAGACGCGGGCAGATACGCGCGATGGGTCTGGTGCCTGGGATGGGCGAGCAGGTTCCAAGGACTGTAATCTCTGCAGGTCTTAGACGGTATTGCGCAGCTCATTGATTGCTCTATTCTTTCTGTTTTCATCATCCAAGCGGCGATTCCGTTCAGTTTTCATCACCAAGCGGTGGCTTTCACGTTCCTGGTTTAGTTGGTTCTGGTGGCGCTCCTCTGCCTGAGCGACTTGTTGAGATAATAAAGCTTTTGGGCAGCTACTCCATCAATGGAGTTGCCCGCCTGGGATGAGTTGGAACGGCGTGTAGGTTCCATTTGAAGAGGAGCAGTAGATTATTAAAAAATAAAGGGAGGAGAAAGGAAAAAAGGATTGGTAGGGTGGGAAGCACAGACGGCGCCAATTATAGGGGCCTAACTTCGTTTTGAGGTGAAGTTGGCTCTTATAACGTAGAATCAATCTACTATCAAAGGGATTCAAGCAAATGGTCTAAAGTAAAAACTAACTAAAGACGAATACTTGCGTAGAGGCCCGAATGTGGTACTCTACGACCTCTGATGAGAACTTTTAAGAAAGATTACATTACTGATGAGTAACGAGAGGGTTCGAATACAATATGCACTGATAGGTCGAAGGTAAAATGTAAGGGGGTGGAGATGATTTTTCTAACCCCCACTTGGTTTCCCCTCTCCTCTATTTATAGAGTCACAAGAAGCTGAGTCACCAAGTGTTGGTCAGGATTACATGATTACTGTTAGGAAATCCCAGCGAGATATGGGCGCCGGTCCTGTCTGCACTATCACTATGACAGCTCTCTGATGTGTCTCTGAACTTCGGCACTGTGGTGCAATGGTCGGCCTGTCACTGTAGCTATAAAAGTCAATCATTATGATGGCTTGTCTGGTGAGGTAGCTGTCTGTCTTGTCACACTTCGACCATGTGTAGATATGGTTGAAGAATACCTATTGCGATGTGTTAATCCATCCTCGAGACTTTGTCTGGTGTCGAAGCTTCGACTTCTAGGGATCTCTGGGAAGTCTTTTTTAGGGATTGAGTAGGCTTCAATACAGTCGAGTACGCTGTGAAATGGGCTTCGAATGTCAAAGGCTGCGAGTAGGCTACTACACCACCTATGAAAAATTGAATGACTAATGACAAAGTAGGAAAATACAAACGACAGTTCCTGTGTACACGCATAATAATATTATAAGCATTACCTTGTCTAGTTGATCACCATCTAGGGATGAAAGTATACAGATAACTTCAACACTTTTACCTATTCTGCAGTCTTGTTCTTCATGTCGATAGTTTATATTGACTTCCTCAACTCTAACAGATAATTCTAAGTCTTTCGGAGTTGCACCTCCCAGTTCCTCCTATAAAATTCAAAATATAATGACAAATGACAAGTTGACAAACAAATTAAGTGCGCAACTTATAGTATTCGAAATATACCTCGACGAGTTGATCACTGTATTGCCTTTCCTAAACTTTTTTAGCTTTATTTCATCATCACACCTTTATTGTTTCCTTGTTCTACCTCTTCTTTCTTGTTTTCCTTTCCCTCCTTGGCTCCATTATCTGGTGAATGTAACTCATCTTCACCATTTACTCCATCTATTGTTTGATCGTTACTAGTTGTACCTCTTCCAGTGCACCATCTCCCTCTGGGCAAGGATCCAAGAAATATGAGACAAATGACAAAGAGAGAAAATACAAATGATAATTGTTCACTCAACAGATGTTAGTCTTATAGAATGCCTCAGGGAGTTAGCCATCTTATTCAATAGATATGGATCCTAGTGCATCACCCAATACATCCCCATACGCAGGTGCGTTAACTTCAATTTCTTCTTCCTTTTTAACTTATAATTTTGTTGGCCTCTTTCTTAAATATCTCTTTCACTTTGAAATTAATGATATTAATGGTATGTCGAGGTCAGTGTCTCAAATCTCTTCTTCCTCCGTCTTAACCTCTTCTGTTACTATTTTCTTTCTTTTCCTTACAGGCATTTTGCGCTCTTCTTTGCCCTCATTCTGCAAAACTATGCACTTTCCCTATTGATATGTCTTTTTTTTTTCAAGAGCAATATTATGTGCTTTTTTTCTTCTCATTGCCATGTTCTAATTTTTCTAACAACCACGGGGTGGTAGAGATTGCACAATTATCCTTCATCTCGTTTTCGCTTTGAGTTTCCTCTGGCGCTGGTCCTTGCGGATAAGCCCATGCGGTTTACTAATTGTAAGGTGAACAAAGCCAACTGAGTTATAGGTGTAGGGGACTTCCATGCATTAGATGTCTTCATTTCATACAAATTTGGTGGGGTGAAACGGGCTCTATTTGCGGAACAAGCCATTAACGACTTCTTCATAATTTGTTCCAATATTACTTGTTGGTTGTCCATCTTATTATTTAACCATAATAGTAGAAATCAAAGACATTTACAACATTTTTTATGAACTATAAATAAGAGGGATAAAATATTAATTTACCCTTGAAATATGGCCATCTTCTCCATATGAGGTGCTTTTGCAGTTGTTTCTTCCTAAAAAAACATACAAATGATAAATACAAACTAACATATGACAAAAAAAAAACAACTACATTGACAAAAAATGTTTTACCTAAACTTCTTTCACAAGTTCTTCCTCCATGTCAGTAGTGGATGGCTCTAACAACTTTACTTCCAATTTAGGCTTTGAAAAAATCTCAATGAACGTGTGTATTTTATGTTAATTGATCGATTTTAAATTCCATCCCTGCAACTTTGGAAACATGTATTTCTTCTCTTCAATTCTTCGGCCCCCCCAAGGTAGGAACACTGAGGTAAGCTCAAATCATAAGTACCCAGATACATCCGTAGAGGGTGAGTGCATTCTCAAACTTTTTTTCATCTACGATTTGATGTTCAGCGAAACTGTCTACTTGCTCGGCCAGAATATCATAGAGTTCCTGCCCCCATGGCAGTTATTGAACTTATTTAGATCATTGCCCATATTGACATATTTGAAATCAATATTTCTCCCCGTATTTGGGAGGAAAAAGGACTGTAAGATATCAAGTAAATTAAGGGGAAGAATGTCATCTACATAAATAGAATGAATGGAATTAACTAAATATTCAAATGAAGATGCCAGTGACATTTAAACGGCTTTTATCACAATGTTTCTCTTTCCTTGCTAGGATCTTTGCAGCCTTGATATCATCGATTCTATAAGCCTTTTTCATCTTCGGAAAATGCCGGCGTCTGAAGTCGATTACGTGATCAGGATCGACAAAACTAAAATCGCGGTGCACATGAGTTGCATGAAGTCCCAAAATTAATACAACATTAAGGGGTCTGAGCAGTATTATTATATCGCCAAATAAGTATTTCAGGCCACCAACATGACGATCAAATATCTCCATACATAGAATCGACATGGTGCGTATCTTATCAGTAAACATTTAGGGGGCAAAACATGTACTTTTTAGGGCATTCTTCTTATTATCTGGAAGATTAGCGAGAAAATTGTAAATCCCTTCACCGAAGCATCTGGTAGTATTTTTCTTTACCGGCTTCTCAATTTCAACAGGTTCTTCATACTTAGACTGTACCTTTTTCCTCACCATTTCTTCAAACATGTGGGGCGCATCAAACAATTTAGATCAATGTAAACTTACTGGAAGAAAGATCAATAAAAGATCAATATACACACATGATATCAACTTAATGGAAGATCAATGGACACACAAGATATCATTTTCAATGATTTTGTTGCCATAGTGATAGTAAAACAAGTACGGCGATGTAGCTTAATGCAAGCTACTTTTCTCGATATAACTTTTTTTGATTGACAGAGTAATAAATACAACGATGTCACTCAATGCAGGCTAGTTTTATTTCTCCATATATAAACTTCAATTCGAGATAGAGATTGAGAAAAAAAAGAAACTTACTTCAAAATTAGATGCTTTCTTTGAAATCACAAAACTATAGAGAAAGATGAAGATATATCCTGGGATAGAGATCGAGGGAAAGAGAGAATTAGAGATAAAGATTAAATATGGGATGCTTTGAGTTCGTTAGATCTATCTATATATATAAGATACCAAAACAAAGGGGGAGATAAGGGATGTTTTGAGTTCGTCAGATCTATCTCGAAAAAGTAAATATCTAGAGGTGTGCAGAGTTTGGCGCCAAAACATTGAATCAGAATAGAGTGTCAAAACACATGACAATCCTTACATACAACAAAGGATGAACATTGTGAAAATAGATGAGTCAACTCTTGTTAATTTGAACAAGTGAGTATATCAACAATCATTAAATTGAATAATAGGTGTCTGGTTCATTTCAACGCGTCAATGTAACAATGAAAAACACGGGGGGTGCTTTAATTGGACTAATGAAAACCGATGCATTAATAATGATTGGGATAAATAATAGTAAAAGCAAGGATAAATGACAAGCAAATCATATATAAATGACAATAAATGCAGTTTCCAAAAGAACAAATGACAATGTAAGATTTAAACAACTGCCAAAGTCTGATAAGTTCCAATGAAAAAATATGAACATTTTGTTACAAATGTCAAAAGGAAAAGTCAAGAAACACTTAATTCTCCAGTTTCCAGTAACTTTGAAAAACTTCATAATAGGATTGTAGAAGAAACTTAAGTGAAATTCTCCACATGGTCGAGAGATTTCAAATTAGATGCAATCGTGCGCCGACTTTGGTCATCATCAATCCTTGAAACAATATCCTTGTCTCCATCTCTAAGAAGCCCATCAATAATCCTCAAAGTGTGTACTCCACTATCAGACCAATTCATTTGGTTGTAGCACATACCTGGTCCCCATATCCAACATGCATTAAGAAGCTCATGGTCTACTTCACTAACTCTGTCTTAAAGCTCAACACGAGCTATAGTCTGAGGGACAATAAAAGACACTGTTTGAAAAAGATTGACATAAACCTTGTCCTATTATTAACCCTCATTGTTGATCGGACCCAAATAATCATAGAATATAAATGACTTTGACTGCAATGACATCTTTGCATCTACCCAGTGACTAGGACCTAGGTTATATGGAAAGATGATATCCTTCCTCCTAACTCCGGTAAATGTACGCCTCATTACATCATCTAATTTGACCTTGGTTAATTACATCATTGATTACATCGTAATATACTTCTTCATATCTCCTATCTTACGGCAGAGAGTTTTTTTTTAAATAATTAGATACTTTGGATGGAGTATACATTCACCACCAAGTAGCCAAAATTTTCCCCATGCTTCACATCGTGATACCTCTTCGGCTCTTCAGTAAAGCAGTATAAGAATTAATAATCAGTATCAAGAGAAAGTAATATAGTTAAGATAATATATATCCTCGGATGAGCACATGACAATATGAAATGGAAGGGCCTACTCTTCAACCTAGTCCAAACTCGAGCTACCTTAGTATTAGAATCACGCATTTTACACATGACATGAATAATCAACATTGCTACCTAGACCATAAACTAATAAAGAATGCTGATCAAGCACTACATAAAATATGAACAAGTCAAAGACACCTGTCTCCCATGAACAAAATAGTTACACAGTCAAATACAACTTACCTCATTATTCAAAGAACGTGCTTCAGCACGATAATGAGTTACATGTAAAGTCTATATAAAGGAAAATTTCCAGAGGAGATAGGGTAGAAAAAAACTCGATTTTCAAGACTCTAATACAAAACTTCTTATTTCAAGATCAAACATTTCTAGTTTAAGAAATCACTTGTAATAAGATATCAGTCTCAAGCAATAAAAGTTACTGTTGCTAAAACCCTCAACTCGAGGTCAAAGTTTTTTACCTATTCAAAAATTTTTCACGCTAAATCACATGTGTCATTCCTTGTATTACATTAATTTTTGTCACAGGTACATTTGGTGTAAGAGCTAATTTCGAGCTATTTCAAGCTATGGAATTAGGCCATTACATTTGGCACCGTCTGTGGGAAAGAAGACATTTCCACGATATCCTAAGGCATACATTCACTCTACCATCTATTTCTAATCATGGTCACTTCCAAGCGACAAATAACAAAAATCCAGCTCGATCTTTCAGTTGAACCGGAACAGCTCGCTGAACTATGGGCAAATCTCCATGCTGAAACAGAGAAACATAATGAGCTCGAAAGTCAGTTAACTCTTGACCGAGAGCTCCATGATAAACTGTTTGAAGATGAGCGTCAAGCTCGATTTATAGCATTCAAGCGACATGAAGAACAGATGACCACAATATAAACTACATTACAAGCTTTGTAGGATACATATGAGGTTTCCCATACCAGAGATAGTGATCAAGTACCGGCGAACTCCCAAGTTTTTGCACGAGAAAGATTAGGACCTCGAAGAGAAACCAGCAAAGCCATTTCCCGAAATCTTCAGCACGAACTCCAACCTTCCATTCATTTGGGTGGCAAAGTTCATTCCGATATCAGCAGAGGTCTCCGGCCTTCTAAGCATCAAGAGGAGAAGTAACGACCTCAACATCAAAATCCAGCGTGTAATCATTTGAGTGAAAGAATCGGCACTCATAATCCTCCACCACCTCGCCAAGCAACTCAGGCCACACGTCAGTACGCCACACAAGAGCATATGGATCAGCATATCAAGGAGTTGATTAAAGCTCAAGCTCTAGGCAATAAAAACGATCTTACAAAGTTACAAGGTAGTCCAATTGCCAAATAATTACTTGATATTAAAGTGCCAAAAGGTTTCCATACTCTGAAGATACGTAAATATAAGCGATCCAAAGGAGCACATTCAACAATTCCATGATTAACTGGGGTTGTACTGCAATCTTAACCACATGCTATACCGTCTGTTCATAACAAGTCTTCAGGGAGAATTGCTCTGGTGGTTCCACATTGTACCTGAAGATTGCATTCTCACATTCGATCAACTGCAGAAGTAATTTATCAAACGTATACTCACAATAAAGATAAAGAAGAGAATTTATATTCTCCTATTAGTCTTAAATAGTCACAAGGAGAAAAGATCGAGGTCTTTGCAAAGAAGTTTTTGGAGCTCATGCAAAAAGTAGATATTCTCGATCAGAAAATAGCTATTATTGCTTTTACCAATGCGCTCTAATTTGACTGCAAAGCCAAATGACACCTCTTCTTAAATAAACCCGTGACCTTGGAGGATATGATGACCAAGGTCAATGGGTATGTCGACCTGGAAAGGACAATGACCGAAAAGCATAAATCTACTAAATCTGTCCTAACTACTAAAGGTTCAACTACATAACAAAATAGTGAACCGAAAGTGGACCAGGGTGATCAAAAGCTTTCCAAGGCGAACACTGGCAAACCTTAAAAAGGCAATTAATTACCCAAGCCAGTTTTCCCCAAGATAAATGTCCAAATCTCCACAATTTTTCCAATTCTATCAATGGACAAGTTCTAAGTCTTTCTCAACCACTGGAACCAATCGAAGGCAGGCCGTACTACATACATCACAAGTTAATCATCATGATACTGACAACTTCTATACTTTACAGAGGTTGCTGAAATATATCTTCAAAGATGAGAGAATGTACGAATACATTGTCGATCTAGAATCATACCAGAATGGAAGCTGCAAGGCGCAGATCGAAATAGTCCAGGTCAAAGATCAAGCTGAGTTGAAACACTTGTACCATATATACCACATCAGCATGATTGAGATTTATCAGATTAACAACTCTAATAGATTCAAGCGCAAGAGACTATCAGAATATTACTATCTCACACCTCAAGATAAAGAAGCCAAGCTTCTCCCTGAGTAGAGCAATTGCCAGCTTGGGATTTCATTCGAGGAATGCGATATCAGTCACGTCAAGTTTCTGAATCATAACACCCTAGTAATCATGCTTAAAATAAAGATCTTTGTCATGCATACAATGATGATCGATACTGGTAGCAGTATTAAGATTCTATTCCAGAGCACGATTGATCAAATGGGGTTGGCCGATCAAGTTATTCCAAGCGACATCGATATAAGTGGATTTAATGGTTCCAAGGAAGAATGAGTTGACAAGATCATCTTACCTATCACCGCTAGATCAGCCACAATCGATGTCGTATTCTACATTATCAATGCCAAATCTTGTTATCTCAGGATTATGGGCCACTGTTAGATCTACAACATGGAAGCAATCGCTTCCACCTATTATCAAGCATTACACTTCAAACACAACGATTGCATCTATGAAATAAAAGGCAGTCAAAAGCTTTCTAAAACTTTAGAAAATACCATCTCTGCCATTCTAGATACATCAGACAGATACGCTGCGTAACAATTATAGAAAGATGGTCACATCGATGAGCAACCTTGAACATAAGAACCTTCAGAATATATCGACATTGATGAACCTAGCAGAGGTACTTATATCGGTACCAAGCTGGTCCAGCACAATAAAGATGCTTTCATTCACTTCTTACGAATGAATTGAGACATCTTTGCATAGACTTTCGAAGAGATACCCAGGGTCAATCTATCCAAGGCATGCCACAAATTGGCTAGCAACAACAATACCACGACGGTCAAACAGAAATAGTGACAACTCTCACTTTATCTTCGAGATGAAGTCAACATTGAGATCGATAAGTTGATCAAAGTGGGATTCATCCGAGAAGCCAAGTACTCTGATTGAATCACCAACATCGTCGCAGTTCTAAAGAAGAATGGAAAGGTCCGAGTTTGTGTAGATTTTACAGATCTAAACAAGCACACTCTGAAGGACAATTTCCCTTTTCTAATCATTCATTAAATTATTGATTCTACTACAGGTCACAAGCTCTTATCTATGATAGATGTTGCTTCTGGATACAACTAGATACCTATCTTAGATGCCAATCAGGAAAAGACTATTTTCATCTTTAAAATAGGACTTTACTGTTACAAAGTCATGCCCTTCAGACTAAAGAATGTAGGCGTAACTTATCAATGGTTAATAACAACTATGTTCAAAGTACACCCGGGGAAAATTGTTGAAGTCTACATCGATGATCTCCTGTGCAAGAGCTTATAGTCAAAGGACCATATCACAAATCTATCCACGATATTCAACATTCTCCAATCTTACAGGATCAGGCTTAATCCTGATAAGTGTCAATTTGGAGTCCATTCAGGCAAGTTCCTTGGCAATCTCATCAGCAAGAAAGGGATTGAAGCCGACCCTGATCAAATTCGAGTTCTCCTTAACATTCCATCCCCAAGTACAACGAAGGACGTACAAAAACTCGGGGGCAAATTTTTTGCTATCAACCGATTAATTTCTAAGTCTTCAAATCGATGTCGATGGCTATTCTTACTTCTCCGAGGTTGTATGATAGACATGTAATATTAACGTGTACAACTCTTAAATTTATATCTACCTAGTCATTTATTAAATAAATATGACACTGATTGTGTTTTTATTTAAATTTACAAAAATTGGTCACATGATAAACAAGTCGTACATTTTTACGATTTTTAACGAAAAACAATGGTGATGCACTCTAATAATGATTCTCATTTGAAGTTGTCAATCAAAGGCCCATGCATGGAAGTCCATTGAAGAGAATTAAATATAGATATTATTCTCATGAGTTGTAATATATATGCATAATTTTATGCATTGTTTAAGGGATTTTATATTAATAGTGATATTTTGTAACCCTTCCTATACTCTATAAATAGGAGAGGAATCTCACCCATGAGAGATGATCTTGGAGAGTGTAAGTATCAAGGTTCATTATGCAATAAAGTTCTTGTTCTTCTCTTGTTCTTGTCTTTTACTCTTATCGTAGTAATAGTATAATGGCAATGATCAAAGGGTTGAGTAGCTAAATCTCTTAGCCAAGGCTAGAGGAAGTTCTATCCAATATAGCCTTAGTGTAGATTGTATAGTTTAGTTAGAGTAATTACTTTATCTTTATCCTGGAATATTGCATATTCGTATTCCTTCGTCTTATGCTTGACTATAACTAGGATTAGGAGGAGTAATAAATCTAAGTAACTATCTTGTTTGACCATAATAAGATAGGTTAGGAACATGGAGAAGAGAAAATAATTCATACTTATCAACCAGACCATGGCTGAGTAAGTTGGTTTATGGGTAGTTCCCAATCACTAAATCTCTTTTATCTTTTAATGTATTGCATATGCCCGACCAAGGATATGCGATATGGGAACTCATAATTTACTTTAATTATTTATGCTATCTCACGGTTACAAAGGGTGGAGTGGAATCTAAGCCTTGGTTCTCGCTCCAACTTATATTTTCTAGCATTTATTTATTTTTTCTTTTTAGCACGAAACCTACTCAAACTCATTGCTATTGGATAAAGCTAGTAGCTTGAAGTATAATTCGTACCACAAGTCTCTTGGGATATGACCCCGCTTACCCTATTATTTAACGGTATAGCATCCACTTGCGGGTTTTTTAAGACGTTGGCTTATAATCGATCAAGCTTTTGGCGCCATTGCGGGGGATTTGTGAATGCATTTTATTTTTTTAAGTTGTTATTTTTAAGCCAATTTTTCTTCTTTCTTCTTTCTTTTTGATTTTTTAACGATTGTCTTAGTGTTTCTTCTCCTCTTATATTATTATTATTTTGTTTTTAGCGAGCTTAATCTTCTCCTTTGCATGTGCCCACTCTTGTTTTTAATGAGCTTTGGTTTCAATAATTTATTAGCATAAGCCCAAGTTACTTTTGTTATGGGTTGTTTTTTTTCAACTTGAGTACGATCTGTTGAGCATGAGCTATTTTTGATAATTTATTAACTTGAGCTCGTGTTTTTTGTTACCGAGTAGATTAACTTGAGCTCGTATTTTATAATTCAAGCACCAAATCGAGCTTTGGTTTTGAACGAGTTGTGGGTCAACATAACTTGCTCTTGTTATAAGTTGCTGCACGAGTTGCTTTTGTTAAGATTTATTTCTTTTATAATGGGAGGTCCCACTCAAGCATAAACTATTTTTAACGTATAACTTAAGCACTAGTTGCTTTTGTTAAACACGAACTGTTAGTGGGCCTTAATTCTTTTGTTAAGAGTTGTTTTTGTTATGAGTTGTTTTCTTTTTCATTGAGTGGTCCTACTTGAGCATGAACTTTTTTGTTATAACATAAGCACGAGTTGATTTTGTTACAAGCATGAACTTTAGTATATATTTTGGAAGCCTCTTACCGACCACAAAAGGTTTAACGTGCTTGAGCACGAGTTGCTTTTGCAAGTTTTATTTGAATTATGTTAAAAGACCAATTTTTGCAAATCTTGATTATTACTCTCCATTGCCGATCAAACAAAAACCGATTACACTTTGACAATTTTGGGCACCGATAAGGGATACAAGATGCACGAAAAGCGGTAAACGAAAAATACGAAAAGCTCAAAGTTACTTCAACAATTTCCTTCTTGTGCCCTCTAAGTGAAGGGGTACTTCCTTCTTTCGCCCCCTAAATGATGGGGCGGCCACAGCTACACCAGGAAATACTTTCCGTAGGTTGGTGCTTCTCAAAACTTGATATCTAGAAGGGGTACATATCTGCTATGCCGCGACACTAGGACATCTAAAGTCGTGTGGACTGTGCAAATACATGCTACTCTAATAAAAAAAATTCTATGGTTGGATTGACCTATTGCTGTGTTTAATATTCTTTTTTATTCCAACATTAGTAAATGTAAAAACTATTAGAGACTTGCGAGATTTCATTACCCAAAAAGCTCTCCAACAAGTGGAACCACCCATTAGGGATACGAAGAAATTTATATTAAATGAAAATTAAGCGTCCCAAATCTCAAAATAACTATTAATTAAAAAAGAGTAGCAAGATTCCTGCGGGATTTCATCACCCAACGGATATGTGTACTAGACCGGGGTACAAACACGGGTTCATAGGATACGGCCCCAGCCTAGCACTGCGAAATACTGGTTGCAGGTTTGCGACGTCACCATTCCGAGTACTGACGTACGATAAGGCAACTCCCTCGGGCGTGAGGACTGAATATTTACCTTAAGCTGGTACTAGCATAGTAACACAGGGGAGTATAGGAACCAAAGCCTTTTGCCATCGTACCCATTTTGAACATAAAAGAATATAGGGGAGACCTAATTATTATTTCTAAAAAATGTTAATGTGCTAGAATCTAGGTTTGATTGATTATTTACTGTACCAACTGCTGAATTTTATTGATTATTAGTTATGTATGATCAATTGGACGCGTGAAGGAAAACATTTAGGAAGCTTACCGAAACCTTTACCCATTTACAGTCTACCACCTCAGCCTAAGCGAAGTGGGCGGCCACCTCGCCCAGTCAATACAATAGAGGACTTAGGAGCACCAGTTTGAGAGGATAGTGGTCCATCTCGAGTTTTCCCAATTTCGGAGGAGAGTAATTCATCTAGAGTTGACCTAATTGAACATGTCGTCGAGCTAGAAGTCGAACCCTCAATCATGGCTGCTGCCAAATCTCTTAGGGACTATTGGACCCCAGTGGTGAGTGATATGCCTTCATGTATTGTGTTACTAGTTGTCACGACAAACCATTATTAAATTAAGCCTACTGTGATCCAAATGTTACCTACATTTCGTGGGCTTAATTTTGAGAGCCCTTAAAAGTACGTCCACGAGTTTAAGAAAATTTCTGCGCTCTCCAAATACCAATATTTAACTAAGGATTTTGTCCGCCTTCGTTTATTCCAATTCTCACTAAAAGACAAGACGAGTCATTGGCTTGATTTATTGACACCAGCATCTATCAATTCATGGGATCAAATGGAGACTGTGAGGGCCTATTTCTAATCCCCGTACTGAGTCTAATATTTGAACTCACATAGCTCGAGTAAACATACTGATAACCAATCAAAGACTAATAGCAAGGAGATTGTAATACAGACTTCCTCATCTGCAGCTCGGGGATGACATAACATCCAATAACATCGCACTACAGAAAATACTAAGATATCAATCAACAGTTCGAATACACGCAGACACTATTAGAGATCATATCTTCATCAACAGTTCGGAGATATTAAAGCATCCTGTGACTTTGTGCTACAGATGATACTCCTCCACTTATCAACAGGTCGTATGCACACGAGCATCACAAGAGATTGTATCTTCCCAACGGCCTGAAGCTACAGCTAAATAATGTTAATGGATCTGCTACAGATCAACAAGTATCAAGACGTTCCTAAAGAATACCATGAAGACTCATCAAAACCCGATATTGTAACGTCCATCATCAATGTAACCAACGGTCATATTATAAGGCCTATAAATAAGACTAGATAGCTACAAATTAGGGAGGATACTTTGAGAACCTCTAAGAGATCTCTTCTACATCTCTTAATCTCTCTTTGTAATAGCTAGTAGTCTAAATATACCTCTCTCTCTTTCTAAAATCCTCAGAAGAGGTCGTGGTTTTTAACCTATTCAAGGGTTTTCCACGCTAAATATAGTATTGTTTATTTCCTGTTCATAACTAAACATACTTGATTTCGTAGGTGTAAAGCGCTATCTTCGTGCAATACGAAAATAGGCTATTACATTTTTTACCGTCTGTGGGAACGAAGATTACACTCAGCGTTCTCTAATCCAGTTTTTCACCACATTAATCTTTGAAAGATGACAAATCAAGACAAATCACACCACACCCTGCCTGATGCTGCTGAAGGAGTGACGGATCTGTGAACAACTGTGTAAGCAGAAACTGAGCGACGAATGGAGCTGGAGAAACAGCTCGCCAGCATGTAGGATACAATCAGGGTACTCCAAGCTCAAATAACGGCAAATTCGAGATAGCAGAATGCTCTACTCGTAGCCTCGAGGATATCAGTCCATGATCGCCTGGGACATCGAGGCTGAAATACTGCGCTTCCTCAAATTCAGCAAGAACCAGTCCTACCTCGGAGTCACATTAATCTACCATTACCCGCTGGAGCGGTAATAGATCTACAGCCACAAGAGGAGCAAAACAGAGAAAAACCTTGAGTTTCAGTCTATGACCGCATGGGAGAAGCAACAGGAGGGCATAATCCTACGAGAGGACCAACAACAAGACAAGCTGTCACGTCTCGACAACATCTCACTCCAGAATAGGTGGACAAACGCATCAAAGAGCTCTTAAACGCTCAAATACTCACTGGAAGGAACAACTATGCAAGATTACAGAAGAGTCCTCTCGCACAGGGGTTGCTAAACGAAAAAGTACCAACCAGTTTTTGGACTCCAACGATTCCGAAATTCGAAGGGAGGGAATCCTGTGGAACACGTTCAAGATTTTCAAGATTCCTTAGGGCTGTATTCCATCTCCAACCACATCCTCTGCCATCTATTCCCGATGAGCTTAAAAGGCGAGCTTCTACGATGGTTTGACACACTCGATGAAGGATCAATCCTCACCCTCGAGCAACTTTACGAACTGCTCATCAAGAACTATTCACATAATAAAGACAAGGAGGAAATTATTTACTCTTTGTTTAGTCTCAAGCAGGCGCCAGGGGAAAGATTGGAGACATTTACCAGAAATTTTTTTGGGCTAGCTCGAAAGCTCGATAACCTCGACAAAAAAATCACGATTTCCTCTTTTACCAATGCGTTAATCATAGATGGACGAGTCAAGGAACATCTGATCCTCAATAAGCCACTGAAATTAGAGGATATGATGGAAAAGGTTAACAATTTCATCGACCTCAAAAGACTGACGGTTGAGAAGCAAAAACCTCAGCGCATCGCTCTATCCACCAACGATCATACCAGAGAACGTATTCGTAATAGTAGTAAAGACTACAGAGGTGATAAGAAACATTTCAAGTCCTATGATGATCGAACATGCCAAGGGCAAAAGAGACCAATTCTGTACTTACCACACTTGATAACTACTATTGCAAACATCTATCCGCTACTGCAAAAGGATGGACTCTTCAAAAATGCCAATACTCTTCAACCCATACCTGGAAAGCCGTACTGTATTCACCACAAGATCCACCATCATGACACAGAATAGTGAATCGTGTTCAAATTTCTCCTCCTGAGTATATTTTTGCATGGTCGGATGCTTGAAAATATTGTGGACGTAAAAAGTTATAAAGATGGCTGCTACAAAACTAAAATCACGGTCGTCCAGACTGACGAAGTGAATAAGAAAAAACATTTGTACTTTATCGAGACTCAGACAGTCAGCCACTCCAACAAATCCAAGCGCAGGCGCGTTGGACAATGCCATGATCTGACAATGGTAGATATAAAAGCTCGTTTGTTGCCAGCCAGAATCCAGCAACCAACGATCTGGGATTTCTTTCGAAGATTGTGACGTACATCACGTCAACTTCCCGCATCATGATGCTCTCATCATCATGTTAAAAATGAAGAACATAGTTCTACATACAATGATGGTAGACACCGGCAGCAGCATCAAACTACTATTCCAGAGCACGATCGACCAAATGGGTTTAGCGGACAAGGTCGAACCAAGTGACATCAATGTCTCTGGATTCAATGGTTCCAAGGAAGAATGCGTGGAAAAATTACACTTCCCATCACGGCCGGACCAGTCACACTTGACGTAGTTTTTTACGTCATCAATACAAAATCCCATTACCTGGGCATCCTGGGACGACCATGGTTGCATAACATGAAAGCTATTCCCTCCACATATCATCAAGCACTAAAGTTTGATTGGAAAGGAGAGATCTACAAAATCAAAGGCAACCAAAAATTAGCTCGAGCTTGCGATAATACTATTGAAGCTGAGCCAGCTACAATAGCTCCAACATAGCAATTACAACATTCAGTACCAGCAAAACATCAGCTGCCAAGCGCCGAACCAACAAAATATATCGAGATCAAAGGTGCACAAAGAGGAACTCACATTAGGACCCTCTTGAGCATGGAAGAACGCTCAAGTCTCATGCAATTCCTTTTGGATTACCACGATGTTTTTGCTTGGACGTTCCACGAAATGCTAGGGATCAATCCAGCCATGGCGTGCTATAAGCTAGAGTTGAAAGAGAAGGCAGAACCGGCTAAATAGAAGCAACAAACTTTAGCACCAAAAATACGAGACGAAGTGAACAAAGAGGTCGACAAATTGATTAAGGTCGGTTTTATCCGTAAAGCTATTTACCTGCGTCGATTTCACCTGCAGAATCCGCAAAGCTATTTACCTGCAGTCCCAAAGAAAAATGGCAAGATCAAAATCTGCGTCGATTTCACGGATCTCAATCGACACACTCCAAAAGATAGCTTTCCACTTCCAATCATCAACCATCTGCTCGATTCAACAGCAGGGCACGAACTCCTCTCTATGATGGATTTTGCATCAGGATATAATCAGATACCACTTTTCCCTGAAGATCAAGACAAGACTGTGTTCATCACCGAACAAGGCCTATATTGCTATAAGGTCATGCATTTCGGCCTAAAAAATGTCAACGCTACTTATTAGAGATTGATGGCGCAAATGTGCAAAGATCAACTCGGTAAAACAATGGAGGTTTACATCGGCGACATGCTTTGCAAGTGTTTCAAGAAAGAAGACCATCTGGCAGATTTGCGAGCAACTTTTGAGATTTTGCGAGCTTACAAAATGCGTTTGAATTCTGACAAATGCCAGTTTGGAGTACAATCCAGAAAATTCTTGGGCCATCTAATCAACAAACGAGGAATTGAAGCTGATCCATCATGCATACGAGCTCTCTTGGCTATGCCTTTACCAAGGACAAAAAAGGATGTTCAGAAACTAGTCGGGAAGATCGCAGTACTTAACAGATTTGTGTCCAAATCATCAAACAGATGCCGACCTCTATTTGATCGTCTAAAATAAGGTACATCACGGGGAAAATCAAAGAAGGATCCCGAGATCGAGTGGACAGATAAATGCGAAGCCACTTTCCTCGAACTCAAACAACATTTGGGTAAACCACCAGTTATGAGCACACCAGTAGATGTAGAAGAACTAACAGTATACCTAGCCGTCACAGATACTTCTCTCAGCTTCGTTCTCCTCCGACTCGACGAAAAGACTGAGAAACCAGTCTATTTTATTAGCAAGACTTTGACCCCTGCTGAAACAAGATACACCAAGATCGAGAAGCTTCTTTTAGCTCTCGTCTATACATCGCAGAAATTGAAACAGTATTTCTAAGCCCATGCTGTTCATGTCTTGACGAACTATCCATTCCATGAAATATTATCTAAGCGCAAAAAATCTTGACATATTTTGTAAAGGTCAGTAATACTCGGAGAACACGACATACATTTTGGGACACGCCACTCCAAGAAAGGTCAGGCTATGGCAGATTTTCTAGCTGACTTTCCAGTAGACGATCCTGATTGGGAAGAAGACGTTGATGATAACAAAGATGGACCACCCACAGTACAGTCTGAAGTAAAGTCCGATTGGGTAACAAAGAAAGGTTGACAACTTTTGACGGACGGCCCCGTTGGACCAGCTGGATCAGGAGTGGGGATCATTCTTATTACTCCTTCCAATGATCGGTTTGAGAAATCTATTCACCTCAATTTTGAAGTAACCAACAATGTAGCAGAATATGAGGCACTAATTCATGGCTTGGACATGGCACTCACACTGAGTGTAGTAGAGCTCTCTGTCTACACCGATTCATTAATGATCGTCAATCATCACGCGAGTGTCTATCAAGCTAATGGTAAAATGATTGATTATGCTACTGCAGTGGTCAAACGAATGAACAAATTTCAGACAATTTCTATGAAACATTTGCCAAAGGGAGAAAATAGACATTCAGATGCACTCGCTTACCTTGCTAGGGTCCTTGGATCAGAAGCACGTTATTTAAAAATCGACGTCGTTTCTAACCCCAACATTAATGCCTTCGTATCCAACACAATTAATACTGGGGGCAAGGAGGAGATCGGAAATGTTTGGAGACAGCCTTTCATCAGATACATTGGACCTCACAATAAGTTCGATGGCCCACTTCCAGAGGATCCTACAGAACGACGGAGATTAATTGACAATGCCCGTAGATATATTGTCTGGGATAACCTCCTTTACAAAATATCAGTCACTGGTCCATACCTCCTCTGTCTATCCGAAAAAGAGGTACAGCAATTCTTGCACGATCTACGCGAAGGCACATGCGGGTCCCATGCCGCAGGACGATCTCTTGCAAACAGAGCTTTAACGCAAGGAATGTTCTGGCCTAAGATAAAAGTATAAGAAATCGAGTACGCTCGCAAATGTGATACTTGTCAACGTCACAGTCCGAAGATACGAGCCCCAGCGCTCGAACTACACTCAAGCCAAGTCACCTGGCCGTTCAGACGATGGGCTCTCAATCTCGTAGGAGAATTTCCTACAGCACTAGGAAAACAAAAACATTTATTGGTCGCTACAGACTACTTCACTAAATGGGTAGTGGCAGTCCCATTGTGCCGAATACGAGAAGAAGAAGTCATCAGATTCATCTGGGAGCACATTATCATTCGGTTCGGCAGACCACATCTTATCAGAATTGATAATGGACCACAGTTCGTTGGCTCCAAAGTCGTCGCATTCCTCAATGGGCACAATATTATTCATTCCCCATCAAACCCTTACTATCCTCAAGGAAACAGACAAGCTGAAATTACTAATCGAACGATTGTGGACGGACTCAAGAAGTGCTTAGATGACAAAAAGGGGAATTGGGTGAACGAGTTACCACACGTACTTTGGGTGCATCAAACAACTCCAAGAATAGCAACATGTTGTACTCCATTCTTACTGGCCTACGGGACGGAAACCATAATACCCACTCAGTATCATCACCCATTACATGATCGCAAGATGACAGATGAATGAAATGAATTTCAGATCGCATGCAACCTGAATATTATTGAAGAATCATGCGACAGAGCCATTCTAAAATGGGAAGATATCAGCCTACTTTATCATGGTCTTATAACAAACGCGTTCGACATCGAGAATTTAAAGTCAAGGACCTCTTTCTCAGAGAAATCCCCCAACATCGCAAAATACCTAATACGGAAAAGTTAGCAGACAATTAGGAAGGTCCTTTCATCATAACTGGCGCGAGCGGTTTGGGGTCTTACGATCTAAGTACACATGATGGAGTACCTATACCTAATCCATGGAATACCCGCCGACTGAAGCTGTATTGAAATTAAACATGCTGTAACTTTAGATTTCACTCAATAAAACAAATTTTCATAATCATGCTGCAAATTTGTTCAAACATTGTACTTATCTTCATATGGTTCACTTAAATCGGCCTACCACGGAGAATTACTACAACAATATTCTACTTCATAACTCTTCAAATATACACACTCTTTGAGGATCGCTTCTTGAGTCAATCAATTCGATCTGGCGGAGACGCAATTCATCTATGCAATATTCAATACATGTCCCATCACGGTCACTCAGATCGGCCTATAACCGAGATCTACTTCATAGCTCTTTAAATATACGCGCTATCAAAGCCCAATTGGATACTCTTACCCAAAAAATCGAGGTTATGGCTACAAATCAATCTAAGGGTAGTATGAACCAGGTTCAGCAACAAGGTTACACCGTTTGTTATGATATAACCCATGTAACTCAAATGTGCCCCATGCTCAATAAAATGAATGACAATCAAAAGCAAGTGAATGCTTTGAATAATACCTACAAGAGACCCTTTGACCCGTACAAGCCAACTTGGTAGAACCCCCCAAATTTTTCGTGGAAGAATAACCAACCCAGTTTAGGCTTTGGAGAGCCACAAACCTCAGGTCATAATTTGCCTGGAAATCCCCTTTCTCAATCTTATCCTCAGGCATCTCAGAATTCCTTTCAGCCATCCAAACAGTTCCCACCCACTCCACCCAAACTATCTTTGGAAGATACCCTTGCTCTCTTCATGCAACAATCAATGGAAAGCTAAAAATAAGCGTTACAATTTTAGCAACAAATGATAGAATTTCAACAACAAACTTTGGTGAATCAAAATTCTATATCCCAATCTATCTCTAATCTTGAGACTCAGATAGGACAATTGGCAAATCTATTACACGAGAAAACACCAGGTACGCTATCTAGCCAACCTATATTTAATCTGAAAGGACCACCGGGGTTTAATTCTAGCTCAATCCCAAAACAAGTTAATGCCATTACAACTCTTCAAAGTGGTAGACAAATTTATAGCCGAGTTGAAATGCCTAGGGTTGAGCCAACACCTGTTGCTATTAAGGATGAGGTCGGTATGAGTGAACCTTCTAATAAATCTAAGGAGTTGCCTACCTCATCTATTTCCCTACCAAAGGCACATTTTGAGCCAAAGGTGCCTTATCCACAGCGGCTTCTTCCGACTAATAAAGAGATTCAATTTAACGAGATATTGGATACATTTAAGCAAGTTCATATAAATATTCTAGTACTCGATGCCATCATGCTTATCCCTGCATATGCCAAATTTCTTAAGGATGTGTGCATTAGGAAAAAAAAAATCAATGTACACAAGAAAGTCTTCTTGACTGAGGCATTAACCCCCCCCCCCTCCTAAGCTTCGAGATCCTAGAGGCCCAGCCATCCCTTATAAAATTGAAGATCACAAAGTGGATAGGGCATTACTCGACTTAGGGGCTAGTGTGAATCTTTTACCTTACTCAGTCTATTAGGAGTTAGGACTTGGAGAATTTGAACCTACCCGAATGATACTTTAATTAGCTGACAGGTCAATACGATACCTACGTGGTATCCTTGAGGATATTCTTATCAAGGTTGATACTCTTGTTTTTCCTGTGAAATTTGTTATTTTAGATACTGCAGATGTAAAGAATCCTAATTGTGAGATCCCCGTCATATTGGGTCGCCCTTTTCTTGCGACTACTCATGCCATTATTAATAACTTTAATGGGGGCTTACAACTATCAATGAGAGACATGAAGATCAAGCTCAATGTTTTTAACAATAATACTCAAGTCCCTCATTCTGATGATATGGCTGAGCTAAATATGATTGACTCCTTAGTTTTCAACTCGTTCCCTAAATTATTTTCTGAGGACCCCTTAGAATCATGTCTTGTGAACTTTGGTGAAGACTTTGATGAAAATCTAATTGCTGAAGAGCTTAATACTCTACTCAAATCAATACCTATTTTTAACAAGTCCAAATGGAGACCTTATGTTGAACCTCTGGAACCATCCACTACTTTGCCTATTCCATCCATTGTTAATGTACCCAAGTTAGACCTCAAGCCATTACCTAGGACTTTGAAGTATGCTTTCTTAGGTGATTCTAACACTCTGCCTGTGATCATAGCTTCTAACCTCAATATTGACCAAGAAAGTAGATTGCTGGGTATCCTTGAAAAACACAAATTAGCCATAGGGTGATCTATAATAGACTTGAAGGGGATTAGCCCAGCCGTTTGCATGTATCGTATTAATCTCGAGGAAGGTGCTAAAAATTCTCGCGAGATGCAATTGAGGTTGAATCCCACCATGATGGAGGTGGTGAAGAAGGAAGTTCTCAAACTTTTGGACTCGGGTATCATATACCCCAATTCGGATAGTAAGTGGGTCAGTCCCGTTCAGGTTGTACCTAAGAAATCAGGGATTATTATAGTTGAGAATGAGAATAATGACCTAATCCCCACCCGCATAGCCACCGGGTGGCGTGTATGTATCGATTATAGGAAATTGAGCATGGTCACAAGGAAATATCATTTTCCTCTTCCTTTTATTGATCAAATGCTTGAACGCTTAGCCGAAAAAAGTCATTACTATTTTCTTGACGGTTATTCTGGATACAATCAGATCTCCATTGCCCTAGAAGATCAGGAGAATACAACTTCCTCATGTTCCTGCGAGACATATGCTTATCGACGTATGCCATTTGAGTTGTGCAATGCACCCGCTACATTCCGGCGTTGTATGATGAGCATATTTTCTGATATGGTTGATAAGTTTCTTGAAATATTTATGGATGACTTCTCTATGTATGGATCGTCTTTTGATGAATGTTTGCACCATTTAGAGCTCGTGTTAGAATGATGTACACAAACCAATTTGGTGTTAAACTGGGGAAAGTGTCACTTCATGGTGACACAAGGGATAGTTCTTAGACATATTATCTCCAACAAAGGGATTGAAGTTGATAAGGACAAGATCGACATTATTTCATCTTTACCTCCACCTCAGACGGTTAAGGCCATTCGATCATTTTTGGGGCATACTAGGTTTTATCGCCGGTTCATCGAAGATTTTAGTAAAATTTCCCAGCCCTTATGCAATTTACTTGCTAAGGACACTGATTTCAACTTTGATGATGCATGTTCAGGAGCTTTTGAGAAGCTTAAACTTTTATTAACTTTAGCCCCTATCATCCAACCTCCCAATTGGGAACTTCTCTTCGAGCTCATGTGTGATACTTCAGATTACGCTGTTGGAGCGGTTTTAGGGAAAAAAGTAGATAATAAACCTCATGTTAACGTACAGTTAAATTACTTCACCACGGGGAATGAGTTGTTAGCCATTGTGTTTGCCTCAGAGAAATTTCGATCATACCCTGTTGGATCCAAAATCAGTATTTACACCGACCATGCGGCCTTAAAGTATTTACTATCTAAAAAAGATTATTTGCCTCAGTTAATCAGATGGATTCTTTTGTTACAAGAATTTTATATCAAAATTAAAGGTAAGAAAGGTGTTGAGAATGTGGTTGCGGATCATCTTTCTCGAATTCTCACTGAGGCTGCTGAAGATCTTATCCCAATCTTAGAGACATTTCCTGATGAGCAGCTCATGGCTGTCTATCAACTACCTTGGTACGCCGATATTGTCAATTATCTTGCAACGCAATGATTACCTGCCCATTGGTTAAAAAATGATAGAACCAAATTCTTGCACGAGGTTAGACGTTTTAGTTGGGATGATCCTTATCTTTATAAGTTTTGTTCCAACCAAGTGATTAGGAGATGTATCCCAAATGATGAGTTCCATAGTGTACTCACATTTTGCCATACCTTAGCTTGTGGAGGATATTTTAGAACCAATAAAGCTGTTGCAAAAGTCCTTAAATCTGGTCTTTATTGGCCTACCCTTTTTTGTGACGCACATACATTTTGTTCTAAATGTGACAGGTGCCAGAGGATCGGGAATATTTCTCATTGAAACATGATTCCCTTGAACAACCTCCCTATTGTTGAACTATATTATGTTTGGGGCATTGACTTTATGGGCCCATTTGCTTCTTCTCATGGTTACCTTTACATTCTAGTTACAGTCGATTATGTTTCTAAATGGGTTGGGCAGTGCCATGTCAAACGAATGACCATAGGCCCGTGGTAAAATTTTTGAAAACCATTTTTAATCGTTTTGGCATGCCTCGGGCAATTATTAGTGATGGTGGTAAACATTTTTGTAACCGTGTCTTTCAAAATCTCTTAAAAACTTACTTCATCACGCATAAAGTTGCCACTCCTTATCATCCATAAACAAGTGGTCAAGTCGAAGTATCCAATCGGGAAATCAAAAGAATTTTTGAAAAAACTGCTCGAACCGATCATAAAGATTGGTCTGATCGCCTTGATGATGCCCTTTGGGCATATCGAACAACTTATATGTCACCCTTTAGACTTGTCTTTCGGAAGGCTTGCCACTTACCTGTGGAATTAGAACACAAGACCCTCAACTTTGAAATGGATAAAGCCGGATCACATAGAAAACTTCAACTTTCTGAACTTGACGAACTTCATCGCGAGGCTTACGAAAATGCAAAAATTTACTAGGAACGAACTAAAATTATTCATGATAAGTCGATTGTTCGCAAAACTTTTGAGCCTAATCAGAAAGTGATAATCTACAATTCACGGCTACGTTTATTTCATGGGAAATTACGTTATCGTTGTTATGACTATTTTGTAGTTAAAATTGTTTATCCTCATGGAGTCGTGGAGGTGGAGGATCCTACGAACAGAAATATTGTTACGGTCAATGGCCAGCGATTAAAACTGTACTTAGAGTCCTACACTTTTAATAAAGAGATAACATTTCTGAATGATCCAGTATATTTGAACTGATATTATGTACCCTTATAGTACCATTATAAATTATTTAAGTTTGGGGTTACATTTGTCTGGCTGAAGACGGTAAACTTAGCGCTTCTTAGGAGGTAACCCTTGATACATTCTGGTGAGACATTTTAGTTTTCTTCTTCCATTTATTTTCTCATTCTCTAACATTGAGGGCAATGCATGATTTAAGTTTGGGGGTATGAAACCATTTCTTGATATGTTTTTTGAAGAAAAGTGAAATAATGGCACTTTGATAATTTCTGATATATTTTTGACAAATTTCCAAACACTTAAGCCGATTTTACCTTGACATAAATATTATGGAAAAATCTAAAATTTGAAATTGTACCAAGTATACACTAGAATATTTTAGAATATCTTAAGCTAGATGTACTATCTTTTAATTAACGACTAATTCAAGTTAACTTGGCATATTTTGGAAACGTGCACTTCACTGTAGTTTTGCAATTAATACCTTCAATAGATTTTTGCTCAGTATAAAGGAAATTTAGCATTTATGTTAGGAATAGTTTGCTACAAGGGAGACAACTACCTAAGAATAAGTAAATTCCTAAGATATAAAAAAAAAAAAAAAAATAAGCCAAATATGTTCTAAAAAATTTCATGTTGTAAAGCTACTCGTATGATTAAGAACTGAAAGAGGAAAAATTATCACCAATCTTGAGTTTGACCATGAACTATGTGAAAGGATCATAAAAAAATGTTACTTATTATAATCCTGAGATTAGGTCATGATGGGGCACCACACCCTGGCAACCTTAACCAACTGGCAGGGATTGTCGACCGAAAACTCCTTGTTACGGAGGCTTCACTAAGAAACAAAGTACTCAAAAGAAATGGCTTGCAAAAGAAAAGAAAAGAAAAAAGAAAATTCTAGGAACACGAAATGACTAAGGCACTTCTCAAACTGACCGTTGAATTTATTCCAGTAAGAACTAGACTACCAAAAAACTGAGTAAATCATTCTAGATAACATATTAGGAGATAAAACTATTTTCATTGTACATTCAAATATAGCTAAAGTAAAATACTTGAATCTCTTTCTAATCTTGAGGTAGTACCTCTAGTTTCGGATAAGCTTAAAATATTTTTTGGTATATTTTTGTTACAACTAAGTAAGGATAAGTTCACAGGAAATGAGTCATATGTATTCTAGAATTGTTGAAAATGTCATTATTGACTTTTGTAGGTATAGTCACTGCAAACACTCACGGGACAACACTCGTCCACCAGGTTAAACCTAGGGGTCTAACGGCTCGATGCATACGCTAAATGCAGCCGCATGACATGGGAAAATGGTTTTTGTTTACTTTTACTCAGGGACTAGCAAAATATAAGTTTGGGGGTATTTGATAGATACGTAATATTAAATTTATATCTACCTAGTCATTTATTAAATAAATGTGACACTAATAGTACTTTTATTTATATTTATAGAAATCGGTCACATGATAAAAAAGTAGTACATTTTTCTAGTTTTTAGCGAAGAACAAGGGTGATGACTCCAACAATGATTCTTATTTGAAGTTGTTAACCAAAGACCCATGCATAGAAGTACATTGAAGAGAATTAAATATAGATATTATTCTCATGAGTTGTAATATATATGCATGATTTTATAATCCACAATACGATGAAGAAGCTCTAGTTAGCTGAAAGATACGAAGAACACCAAAATTAGGCAAAATAAAGCTTAATTGCTTAAAAGAAACGAAGTAGATTACAATGAATCTCTCCAAAAGCCCTAGGCTTCTCTCAGAACTCTTTCAGATCTAACATAAAAAGCTTAACTTAGAAAATAATGCCTTGCCTTGCCTTTTTTACAAGGGTTACAAGTTCTTAGTTCCAGTAGGACTAGGTTACAAGTTCCTAGTCCCAATAGGACTTACATTACAAGTTCCTAGTCCCAATAGGATTCTTGCCTAGTCTCGCCCCCTTTATAAGGGTTACAAGTTCCTAGTCGTAATAGAACTTGGTTACATGTTCCTAGTCCCAATAGGACTTGCCTGGTCGTTCAAACGAAATCCCAACTCGTTCGAACGAAATATGGCACTGGGCCAAAATTCCAGTGGCATGTTCGAGTCGTTCGAACGACTATAAATCTCGTTCGAACGACTTGAGATAAAATTGGTCTTCGACTAGATCCTCCTGGATCATTTTAGGTATTATTTAGGAGATTTTATATTAATGGTGATATTTTGTAACCCTTCCTATACTCTATTAATAGAAGGGGAATCCCACCCATGAGAGATGATCTTGGAAAATATAAATATCAAGGTTCATTAAGAAATAAAGTTCTTGTTCTTCTCTTTTTCTTGTCTTTTACTCTTATTGTAGTAATAGTATAATGACAATGATCAAAGGGTTGAGTAGCTAAACCTCTAAGCTAAGGCTAGAGGAAGCTCCATCCAATGTAGCCTTAGTGTAGATTGTATAGTTTAGTTAAAATAATTAATTTCTCTTTATCCCGGAATATTGCATATTCGTATTCTTTCGCCCTATGCTTAACCATAGCAAGGATTAGGCGGAGTAATGAATCTAAGTAACCATCTTGCTTGACCATAACAAGATAGGTTAGGAACATAGATAAGATAACATAATTCATACTTATCAGCCGGACCATGGTTGAGTAAGTTGGTTTATGGGTAGTTCCCAATCACTAAATCTCTTTTATCTTTTGATGTATTGCATATGCCCGACCAAGGATATGCGATACGGGAACTCATAATTTACTTTAATTATTTATGTTATCTCACGGGTACAAAGGGTGGAGTGGAATCTAAGCCTTGGTTCTCACTCCAGCTCATATTTTCTAGCATTTGTTTATTTCTTTTTTTTAGTACGAAACCTACTCAAACTCATTTCTATTGGATAAAACTAGTAGCTCGAAGTATAATTCATACCGCAAGTCTCTTGGGATACGACTCCGCTTACCCTTGTACTTAACGGTACACTGTGCGCTTGCGGGTCTTTTAAGACGTCGGTTTATAATCGATCAAGCTTCTGGTACCATTGGCAGGGATTTGTGAATGCGTTTTATTTTTTTGAGTTGTTCTTTTTAAGCCAAATTTTCTTCTTTCTTCTCTCTTTTTCGGAACTCAAAACCTATCTGGGGAAGTCTTCCATCATGAGTACCCCGGTAGACAATAAGGAACTGATCATCTATCTTGCAGTTATAGATAATTCATTAAGCTCTATTCTTATTCGACTTGAGGACAAAATTGAAAAGCTAGTCTATTTCATTAGCAAAATCCTCACTACAGCAGAAGCGAGGTATTCTAAAATTGAAAAACTCCTTCTGACTCTTGTTTACACTTCACAGAAACTTAAACACTACTTTCAAGCTCATTCAGTCAAAGTCTTGATGAACTACCCTCTATGGGAAGTTTTATTCGAAAAAGAAAAGTCACGAATAGTACAGCAATGGTCAGTCAATTTGGAAGAACATGATATCAAGTTCGAACAACGTCATTCAGGAAAAGGTCAGGCTGTTACTAATTTTCTCACAGATTTTAGTGTAAAAGCTCTCGATTGGGAGGAGTACGATCCCGACCTTACAGAAGATCCAACCACCAAAGCATTTGATGAGCGATCAGAATGGCCTACAATGAAAGGGTAGAAGCTTCTTACATATAGTTCAGCAGGACCCGTAGGGTCAGGGATTGGAATCGTATTGATTACCTTTTCTAACGGAAGAATTGAGAAATCAATCCGCTTGGATTTTGAAGCCTCCAACAATGTCACAGAATATGAGGCTCAGATTTATGGACTCGACCGAGTACTTGAGATTGGTTCCCCAGAGCTCTCGGTCTACACATATTTTCTACTCATCGTCCACTATTACTCAAAATAGTACAAGAAGAATGGCAAGATGATCGAATATTTAGCCATCATTACCGACAGGATGAGCAAATTTACACAAGTAACTCTCGACTATCTCCCTCAAGGTAAAAACTGACCCACTGATTCCTTAGCCGGGGTCTTGGGTACAGAAGCAAGATATCTACAGAACAAAGTGATATCCACCCCCTACATTGATCTTTATTCTGTATGCACAATCAACATTGGGGGCGATGATGAGGAAGATGATGATTGGCTAAAGCCCTTTATTGCCTACCTCAGCCCGGTGAACAAATGCGACAGACCCCTTCCAACAGATCCAAAAGAACAATGACAGTTGATCAAAAACTCGAAGAGCAACATAGTTCAAAACGGTTGTCTCTATCGCGCTCAGTCACATGACCTTATCTTAAGTGCCTCTCGAAGAAGAAAGCAGATGGAATGCTCAAAGATTTACATGAAGGAACTTGTGGCTCTCATGTCGCAGGCTGACCACTCGCTAATAGAGCAATTACACAAGGAGTATTCTGGCTAGGAATACGCAAGCAAGCAGAAAAGTACTTAAGAAAATGCGACACATGCCAATGACATGGACACATGATCCGTGCTCCTAAACTCAAATGACATGCAAGTAAGGTATTCTGGCCATTCAAGCAGTGGGCATCGATCTTGTCAAAAAATTTCCTAATACTCCAGGTAATCGATATTTCTTATTCATAGCAACCGATTATTTTACAAAATGGGTAGAAGCAGTTTTTCTTTGCCGAACTAGAGATGAAGAGGCCATCTCTTTTATCTGGGAGCACATTATCACACGATTTGGTTGCCCCCACCTGATTCGGATTGATAACAGGCTACAATTCGTTAGTAAAAAGGTTGTGGCCTTCCTTAGCAAACATAACATCATCCATTCGCCATCCAATCTATACTACCCTTAAAGTAATTGCCAAGCCAAAATCCCCAACAAAACTATAGTGGGCGGGATCAAGAAAAAACTTCAATCATAGAAAAAAGGAAATTGGATAAGGGAACTTCCTTACGTCTTATGGGCATACCGTACTACTCTATGTTAATCAACTGGATGTTCCCCCTTCCTCCTGACTTATTACACAGAAGCCATCATTCTAATAGAGTATCACCATCCTGTCAGAAATCACGAGCTTACAGAAGAAGAAAATAAGCTCGAATTGTCCTACAATATGAACTGGATTGATAAAACTAGGGAATGCGCTATTGCCAACCCAGGTCGATATCACCATATGCTAACTAGCTCGTATAACATAAGAGTCTGAAGCTGTGAATTCCAAGCTGGCGATCTCGTCCACAGAGAGATCCCATAGTACAAAAAAGAAGCACATGCCAGGAAACTGGTTGAAAATTGGGAAGGTCCATTCCTCATCATTGGTCAGACTAGTCTGGGATCGTACTATCTCATGACGGAGCAAGGAGCTCGAATCCCAAATCTATGGAACACTAGGAAACTGAAACGGTATTATCGTTAAGTCCTTGGTTTCTCCATTTTAATATTCTTGTCCTTTTTATTCCAAAAGTGAGATTTCAATCTCCATACAGTGTGCATTCTTTTCTACACAATGAAAACTTTCAAGTTTTTTCCCACATTACTCTCTACTTATGTAGACTCTAATAAATCCCATAGATTTAAGCAAATATAATACTACCTTTTGATCGACCCCTCTATACATTGATTGACCCAAAGGTAATACTAGCTTTCAATCGATATTTAAACACATATTGAAGCAAAGGTAATACTAGCTTTCGATCAACCCTCTATACATGGATTAAAGCAAATGTAATACTAGCTTTCAATTGACATCTAAACACAGATTGAAGCAAATGTCATACTAGGTTTCGGTCACCCATCTATACATATATCTGCGATTAAAACAAAGGTAATACTAGTTTTTAATCAAAGACCTCTATCAGACATAAGATAAAGCAAAGGTAAAACTAGCTTTCATTTTTCTCTAAGTCTTCTACTATAGGTTACAGCTACAGGTTACTTATACATGCTAATACTAAAGGTTCATCTCTGCTTATGGGAGGTCAGCTACGCTTTCTTCTGCAAAGGAGGACGCTCAGACATAAACTTTGGAGCTCAAGCAGTTACAATAATCCTGCCTTGCTTTACTAATTCATCAGGCCGAAAGCCTAACTCTATTTTCATGGCGTTTAGACAATTTTCACGACTATATCAGCGTTACAAATACATCCTCGGAATAAGACACAGTCATGCAATGTATCCCTCTCAAGCTCAAGCCTTTTTACTTCCTCCAACAATAGGCAATAACAGCCATTAATTCTTGTGAGCGCGTTATTTCTAGAATAAACATATTTTAATCGAGCATTATTACCTCCAAAAAATGCTTTTTTAATCTCAGATAACGTTCTTTTAAGTCTTTGTATATTTTGTCTTTCCACTTCATGCGTTTATCTACGCGTGTCATAATCTAATGATGCTTCGCCATCTTCTCCCTTGCATTATCTAGCTCAGCCTTATTCATCGTACTCAACTCTGTCAACTGAGCACGAAGTTCCTCCAGCTCTCGATCATTCCCATCACTTTCCCCAACAAAAACCTTCTTCAATAACTCATCATTTTTCCTTAATAATTGATCCTTCCCCCTGATCACCCCCTCTAACTCTCGCTCTATACGAAGAGCGATATCTAACTTATCTTGGCTCCCCCTTAAGCGTTTATTTCCTCTCTGTACATGAGCTTGAATGTGAGCTACATCTGCCTCTAACGCTTTAATTCGAGCTGAAGGGTTAACCACGTCATCTGTGGTGGTCGAGACTCTGACCTCATCTTTTTTCTTTTTTCATTGCTTTCCAGCCTCGCCCTTCTTGACACGCAAATTGGTCATAGCCAAGTCTGCCTTCCATTGGGTCACCCTCTCATTCAGTTCGTCACACCATTTTTGAACCATACAAAAATCTATATTATTAGTAGGCAAAGCCTCACCCAACTGCTTAACTGCACTTTCTGACTTGACCATGTCAACTCAAACTCTGTCAAGCTCGCCTTCGTTCCTAGTTATTTTACTTTTTAACTGTGCAGCCACACTTTCAGAGTTTGCCAGGTCAGCTCAAACCTGCTCAAGCTCATTTATTTTCCTGGTCATTTGACCCTTCAAACTAGCCACAAAATCTTGTAACGTTTTTCTGTCACTTCTAGCTACTTGATATGGTATCCAGTGGTGTCCGCCTCCTTACTTTTCACCTTCAACAAATCTATTTGGCTTTGAGCTTCGTTGTCTCATCCTTCACCTCCACAAGCTCTTTTTGTACTTTTTTTATTTCAGCATCTTTCGCCTCAATCTTTGAGTCAGATTACAAACAGTTTTTGTCACCTAAGAAACTGGATCTGTACTTTGCCATGATGATCCCCCTATCTTTAGATGCCTCTCTAATTCCATCAAACTCTTACACAAACTCATGATTATATTGGAGCGTCTATTATTCATTTAAACGAGCAGTCTATAATTTAACTTACATCACAGAAACAATATATCAAGCTTAATTCTGCAGTACTCCACAGATACAGTCAAATCATAATACAAGATGACTTCATAAAATTCTAACAAAATTTGATTTTCTACATTCTATTGTTGTGAGACTGCTTCTAAACCTTAGCAATTGCACCTACATCCACTTTCAAGTTATACATTTTCTATGATCTGATTTCCTGATACTTTGCAATTATCAAAACATGCTTGATTACCATCACCCCTAAACTACTAACACATTTATGATCTATATCTATCTCATAGCTTTACTTTGTAGCTCTAAAGTAATGCAGCATACAAGTAAAATATTTTTTGCTCTTCTCTAACCTGTAGCTCCGCTTGCGTAGTCAGCAGGGACGTTGAGGCCTTTTTCTCCTTAGCGAGCTCATTATCTAATTCCACAATTCTGAGGTACATATCCTTAAGTTCCTAAAATAAATGTTTCCAAATATCTCTTAGCCTATCCGAAGTTTATCCTACAAAGCAATATTCCATACAATTGCAATTTCTCAAACCACACAAAAACACACAACCAAACTTCAACAACTTTAGTCTACCTTCTCATTATCTCCCCCCCCCCCCGGTTCTCAAGATCAGTTCTAGGAGAGACCGAATCCAACCCTATTACCATACCTCCATCAATAGGGACCTCATCTTCCACTTCATCATCTTTAGTGTAGGTACCAACCATAATGGCTTTGAGGTCAGCAACTGTGTACCCCACTGCGAGGAGTTGGCGCCCAAGTTTGTCGTGATAAACTACAACGTCATCCACATTCTTCTACGCCATCTCAGTAAGCTCGTTTATCAACACCTTATGCGCATCCTTCGCAGCAACCAATCATTCCCTCTCCAGAGCCAAGTCAGATTCAAGTCAATCAACCTTCTTCTCGAGCTCGACTCTCCCACTCTTGAGCTCAGTTTTTCCCTCCTTGATCCCGCGGAAGATACCCTTCAACAAGCGAGCAATCTATAATAAAACCAAAGACATTGTTAGCTCAAATCCAAATACAAAGTTTAACAGTAATTTTTTTTTCAACTTACCACTTTGCTCAACTCCAGCTATGCAGAGTTATTCAGCTCCTCAACACCTTTTTGAGCTGCTAGTCTCAGCCTATTTTCCACAACCAGTAGCTCGTCTTCTTCAACAGGTTAGCTCTCCATGACCTTCGCCCCAAATACAGTAGCAGGAGGTTCAACCCTCCTCATTTTCGTATTCCCTTTGACCTCCCCACTCATCATGGTGTCGGAGGCCAGACCACCATTTACAGCTTTCTTATTAGGGTACTTTAGAGCTAACCTGGTCAAAGTTGTCCCTACAATAACATCTTCCAAAACCATTTCCGCAGCCCTCCTTAATACTGGACGCTCATCCCCGTCCGTTCCTCTCTTCTTGTTAACTCTAGCTCCTGTTATTGGCCTCTTCGCTTGAGATTTTTATATCTTCTCTGACTTACTGCTAGCTCTTTTGTTTCTGTTGATGTTGAGCTCTTTCAGAACTATCTCAAGCTTAACACCTTCTCGAGTAATAGCGTCTAACAGTGATTCCTTTCTTGTCACCTTAGACCGTGGACCTGTTACACAAACACAATACATTGTTAAATAATAGAATAATCCTTCAATTACAATAGTTCGATATTATACACTATTACTTACTTTTCTTTAAAGTTATATACAAAAGTTATATTGGTTCTTCATCATCTCTCTGAAGGCAATCCCCTTTCACCCATATTATATTGTCGTTCTAAACTCAACCTGTTGAATTCAGATCAAAGAAAAGTAGTCGAGACTAGCTCAAATAGAAATATGCACCTTCAATTGCAGCATAATATTTTATAGCGTAATACTACAAAATGTCCTCAGGAGTTATTCTCCTCTCCACTTCATTCTCCTCCCATAATATATTCAAATTCTCGTAGACATTTATCACCTCCCACATATTGCCATTCAGTTGGGCAGGACAAGCCTCTATAGTATTCAGTATACTTTTAACAAGATTGCTAAGAGGCAACTTCAGTCCGTATTCTAAGTGAGATAGATAACAAAAAAATCCCTGGTCCGGTCACCTTGGACATTCCCATCAAAATACTCAAAAAGAGATCGATTCCTCGACTCCCTTATCCAATTTTTCCTTTACTAAATCAGGCAACAAAAAGAAATACTCTTCCTCACTTTCCACAGTGCATCCCCTAAAAGACCTACCGGCATGTTCTATAATGTTACCCCATTTTCTACCTACAATAGCTTTGGATTTATAGAACTCTTTGATTACATCAGGGTTCGGAGGGTACGATACTAATTTACTAGGGAAATCTTGAAATTGAACGAGTGCTACTTCATCCACCCCAGTAGACTCTACAGATTCTACATTCTTGGACTCAATCGTACGATCAGAGGTCGACGTCTCCATATCTGGCGAAGTCCCCATCTCAAATATAGGCTTAAGGATGAGGTTTAATTTTATAACAGATATTCCTCACGCCCAACCTACTTACAGGTCTAGGCATTCTTTTAACTTATCATTATCTTTTATCTATCATATCCATGCATACATCTACCATATATCTATCATACATATACGCATATCATATATATATATATATATATATATATATATATATATATATATATATATATCTTTTTAGACATAAATCGAATAAATTTTTATAGACTACTATAAATAGCAATTTTTCAAAATTTGAAAATTCACACAGATTTTCAAACATAGCGTTCAAAAATAAAAATAAAAACTCAATCACTGACCTTCAACATTTGAGTATGAATCAGAGGTAGCATGAAGTTCTTTTTTCACCACGACACTGTCTTTCCATCATCTGGACTCTTCCTCCGTAGACTTCCCTCCCCTTCTACGATGATAACCGTCGTCCTCTATCTCATTTGAAACTCTGTGAATTTTTCTCTTTTCTCTCCCACTGACCTTTTATTTTTTAGAGTTTGATAAGCATTTCAATGAGGAAGATGAACAATTATTTATACTTTCTCCCTCTAACTGCTGGCAGTTATTGAGCCTCGCACGAGCCACCCTCGGTTTTGGAACTGAAACATTCTTTCCATAATTAATGTTATATGTTTTGTACCTTTTTGGTGAAAATATCTTTCCATCATTACCCCAAACTCTATATTTTAATATATTATCATCTCTCCTACTCAAATCTCTCCCTGACCTACCCACTTATGATGACTCCTTACTCACGCGCAATTGAACCTTCCCTACAATTACACAAGAGACAAAAATCAAAGCTAATCTATTTTTTCTATTTTTACTTCCGTTACTTATAGAACTACTGACGTCATTTCCAAAGCTATCACATTTCAAAAATTTAAAATTTGTATTCATAAACAGTTCCAAACAATATTTACAACAAAACAAGAACAAATTCAAGCAAAAATTCTACCTACATTCCAATTACAGCTATTTAACCTCATTCAGTTTGCTTCCTCATATATAATTACACATAAAACATCCCAGATGTCCTGGAGAGCTACACCTAATCAGTTCACCCCTAGCGATTCTCATATCTTCCACCTTGAACTTTTCCACAGCAATTTGCCTCACAGTTGCTTTTCGAGTTGTAGGCTCCAAAATTACTTTACGGAATATCTCAAAGTAAAAGTGTCGCCCAATCTCATATTCCCTCGCCCTCGCATCAAGACCATTGAACTAAATTTTAGATTCAAGCAAGTCAGAATCATAATTTACCAACCCAAAAATCCTCTCCTGCACTTTTTGTAATCTTTATCAATAGTCGTCTCGCTGTAGCATGAGGAATTCTTTCAGAGCGAGTCCTCACCATATTCTCTTTTCTTCTTCATCTTTACATCACATTCCCCTCATATTTATACACAATTTCAAGATCACTTGAAATCCCCCACATTTCATATATATTATAATATGTTTTCCATAACTAGAAACCCTAAGATCATGATAGAAAATTAACTGAACTTATCTATACAAATCGACCTCCTTAAATTCTTCCACCACATTTCAACCTAATTCTCACAATCTCACCCCCTATAAAAACTTTTCAAACAAGATCTCCATAAGCTCGAATCTTCAATTTTTGTATATTCTATATCTGAAAGGATATTCTCTCCCCATGGATCTTGAAACTTTTTCAGTTCGATGTACATTTTTAATTATATATAAATATTTACAACTTCACACATATTTTCGACAGTTCGACTAAACAAAATTCCATTTGTTAGTTTACCATCATAATATTAAACTTTCGTCCTCTAATATACATATATATACTTCTTCTAACTCAATTTTAGTAAAAACAACTAATTCTATCAATACAGGTTTTGCACAAATAATTTTTCATTAGCTCAAATATCAATTTCAGAATACTTTACAAATAACAAGTCTTTCAGATATTGTTACAGATTGATCTACAGGCTACATTACATATCAGTTTTCAAAACTGTATCAAATCAGAGAATCTTCTGAAGCAAAACATTAACTGGGAATCACTAAAATTGATACCTCCTTCACACAATTTACTTCCACAAGAAATTAAGGAAGCAAAGGTGTTAGTTTTTGAGCTGACCCTTAGCGAGAGAACCTTCTTCACGAAAAGAGAAGATGATTGTACAGAAGAAAGACTTCTAATTTCCATCTTCCTCCTCCACCACCATCGTCTCCTCCTCCATAATCCCCACCAACTGAGAGTTGGTAGGAGTTAAAGGGAGTTCTACCTTAGAACCCAGTCCCTTGCAGGATATCGGTAGTAATGCCTCGTATGTACGTCGGCCTCCACATCTGTCTCCTCAAACTTGTCCTCTGCAAGGATGCGAAGGCACCTCCAATGCTGCTCGCCTGTCAGAACCACATAATAAAATCTCCACATATAGTAAAAATCATCTTCAGCTTCAGTCGCTTCATCTTCTGACATCCCATAGTAAGTCAGTGGTACGGGTATGGGCGTAGGTATCTCTGGCGATTGGTCCCCAAAATATTATAATTACAACCTTTATATTTTAGCAGACAACCTATCTTCATGCACAATTTGCCTGGTCTTCACCATTGACACAGAGTACAATAAAATAATTTACAGTAACAAGATATTTAACAGAGATGACGATCACTGTAGTACAGGTACTATTTATATCAAACTCACATTTAATGTGCAGGTACGTATCTGAAGAAGTCATCATTCAAAGAAAAACCACTCTCGAAACCCCAAGTGCCAAGTACATCAATCCTTTCTATCTCATAAATGCCAGATACATCCCTCCATAAATAAATACCGAATACCCAACCAATCAAATCCCCATCAATATATCATATCTTTTCAACTTCTAATACCAACAATCCATAAATTATTTCTCAACCAAAGCCACTCATGCCCTTAGTTACGAGGGGGCGATTGGAAGGGCCTACACTTTGACGTAGTCCAAACGTGAGCTACCTCAGTATTAGACTCGCACATTTTACACGTGACATGAACAACAACATTGCCACCTAGGTCATGAACTAATAAAGAATGTGGATCGGGCACTACATAAAATATGAACAAGTCAAAGATACCTGTCTCCTACGAACTAAATAGTTACACAGTTAAATACCACTTACCTTATTATTCGGAGAACGTATTTTAGCACGATAAAAAGCTACGGGTAAGGACTATATAAAGGAAAAATTCCAGAGGAGATAAAGAGGTGAAAAACCAGATTTTCTAGACTCTAACACAAAACTTCTTATTTCAAGAAAAAGCATTTCTAGTTCAAGTGATCACTTGTAATCAGATATCAGCCTCAACCAATAAAAGTTACTATTACTAAAACCCTCAACTAGAGGTTGTGGTTTTTTACCTATTCAAAGATTTTCCACGCTAAGTCACCAGTATCATTCTTTGCATTACATTAATTTTATCACATGTACATTTGGTGTAAGAGCTAATTTCAAGCTATTTCAGGCTACGAAATTAGGCCATTACATGAACCAAGTATAAATGTTAAGATATGCCAAAATATACATCATTATTCAGCCATTCGATTCCTTTCAGACTACCAAAGCTTTCTTGCTTAAAGAAATCTTGGCCAGAAAATCTTATTAGCGTTTGGTTATTAAAAGCTTTATCATATTCAATAATACTTCCCCTCCTTACTTCATTCCATATATCAACTACTTCTTCCTCATACTTAATCAGCTTCTTGTGCGCATAGATGGGTTCCCCCAAGACCGTCTACAAGTTCATCATTAGTTTTTGCTCCAACATAGAGTCTATAATGCTTGATTGTCTCTTCATCTAAGATGACTCTACCTGAGCGCTAACTTCTTGGGTTGATTCATTTAACCCATTAGCCAACTCAAAGTCATCTTTTAGTAAGGAATCAAAAATTGGTTTCTTGCTAGCAATGATAGGCACAATAAAGAACTGAACTTCTTCCAAAGGTATAAAATTTTCAAGATCATGAAAATAATCATCATCATCAGAATACTGAACTATAGAATTCTCCTGAAACAATAACATTAACATATGATATGAAAACACAAAATAAATAACAATATTGGTATAGACGCTTGACAACAATATCGGCAAAGATATTTTACTTCAATTGAACATATCTCTACAGGCTCCAACACTATAGGATTTTCTAGAACATCCTCGTTGCCCTTTTTTTTTCCCCTTTTCACCAAAGACAAACGTAATTCCTTTTATTTTTCTTCAATATTATCCACATATTTTAACATTATGATAAATTTTATGCATGCAACTATTAGGTATTTGAGACTAACAATTATGATGAGATACATCAGGGGTTACCTCATAATTGTCCACTTCATCTTCGTCATCATCCAGAATGAGCTTCCTTCTCCTGTAAAGTCTTGAGGAAGGTTTTTTCCCCAATTATTTACTTCTTTAGGGTCACAGACAACTGGTTAGAATGCATATTCCCCGTCGTCTAAAAAATAATAATGATAAATGGACAACCGACAAATAACAAATGAAGAAATAACAAATGACATAATATTAACGATAACATAAAATTCAAATTGCATGTGAACTTACAGCTCCATAATCAAAAATCTCCTCCTGAATCGTAACATCATTGGCATCAACAACAATTAAGATTCTTATGTCCACATCTTTAGGAGTCAGGGTCCACGATTTCAAATGTGGATTACTATGAATGTCTCTGGATTTATATATTTCACTGAATGAAATCTTATCAGGCCTCCAACTCGGCACTATGGAAATAAATGCCTTTGATCTCACATTCTACGAGGTCCTATTTTGGGAATGAGTAAGAAGACCCAAGCCATGAGAACCCATACACATCCCTGAAGTGATACAGAGTTGAATACTATGCCGTTATTAATAAAATCCTCTAGAGATTGGGCTAGTGAATCACAAATTGTGTGACCCCAGGGAAACTCCTAAAATCTTTCTAGATCGTCAACCATTTCAACGTACTTTCTTTCCATGTTCCTTCCTTTATTAGGTAGATAAAAAGCCAGCAAAATGTAGAGAAGATAGAGCCGCAACCAGTCAACTTATAAAAATAAATTACAAAAGAAAAATTATAAGTGACGAAATAGAGTACAGATATCTTAAGTACACCTGACAGCAGAAAATACCTGACAATAACTAACAAAAAAATCAAACACCAATAAAGATACACATTACAGGAGACAGCCTATTATATACCCAAGCAAGTTCAGATTGGTTTTACTTACACTTCATACCATTGGACTTGGAATTGCCGAGTGCTTTTGCGATATCTTCCCTCTTAATGTTTGCATGTAGTAGTTTCTTGGATAAATGCCTTTTCATAAAATATGATACATGATCATTGCCAAGAATATGTACATCCAGATGATATTCTCTCACACTAAGTCCAAGAATCAGAGCGATGTCCATCAACCAGAACTTATAGATTTTGTTACCAAAATGGAAATTCATATTTCTCTCGTGCCTCTGAAATATTTCGAAGCACAAGGTGCTCATGGTAGGGATAGGATATATATCAAGAAGTGAGGAGAAGCAACTTTCTCTTAGATAGTGTCTCTCTATTGGACCTATTTCTGACCACCATCAAACTAAATGAGTACCAGTGTATCTTGATGCTATATGTAGTTCCTTCCTCTTGGATATCTGCTTCTTAGACTTTTGACAACAAACAGGTCACAAAGGCAAATGACATTACCTCCAAAAACAAATGAAAATGCAGTTGCACATTATGAATTACAACTAAAGAAACAAATAAAATTACCGAGAATGGGAATGGGAGTTGCTACAGAGTAATAGGTAAAATTGATTTTCAAATAGTTTGATTTGAGGCAGAGTTTGTTGGCAAGATTTCTTCCCGAAGAGTATGATTAATTTATAATCATCCATGAGAGCCGGTTGATAAAAGAATTTACACTGAAGAACGGTTAATATCAAAGCGTTTTTCTGGGAAATGTAGGAGAAGTGGGAGGTGTGGGGGAAGATATAAATGAAACAATTTAGTTTTCAAAGATTTTATTTTGTAGCCCGAGGAAATATTACTTGATTTGGCAGCATGTACTTCGATTGCTGACAACCTGCAAACTAAGAGACGACAAAGGCTGGCTTTGGTTGTAAATTAGTGGTTTTACTAGGAGGTAAAATAGGTAGTTTACATTCAAAGTATTAATTAAGGGAAAATTGTTGAGTTGGACTCCATTTGCATATAATGGAATTATAAAATATTTTGTTTGGTAATTTTTGAACAATTAATGATAAATACTTTGATATTCTCCAATATCTTCTTCTGTTTTAATGCAGGACGAAGTAGTTAAGGGTTTAGTCAAATTTTCTGACTATTACAAACCAACCAATCTTTAGAAACCTGTAAGCTATATAAAGGTATAATTTTAGTAGGTTAATCGGGTCTTCACCTCAACTTAGATCTAATAATATTTTCCTTCCAAATGGCCAAATACCCTTGTTGTTTTCCAGTATTGAATGATTAAAGAAAATAGCTTCAGCTTCGGATAAATATTGTAAGGATTATCTACCCTGGCTGGAGGTCCTCCTCGGTCATAAAATAAATTGTTCCAAATATCCTAATTGCATGTACCACAAAATCATTCCACTATGTATCTACAACATACATGTTATAGATTTTGCCAAAAACTTTGACATAACACAATTACTAAGAAGATGGTGTCAAGAAAATTAAGCTGTGTGGTATTTGCTTATAATGGATACTAATGTAGCAAGCCCATATCTTGATATCTCGTTTTTAATATTCACAAACCTGGAGCTCAGTAGGAATGGTAAAGACTTCAAGCTTTTTAGTTTATACCCCTCCCCCATTTGGTTCCTCAAAGTAGTGTTTGCCCCCCCCCCCCCCCCCCCCCCCTCCCGCATGCACACACCACCACCACCAACACGTTTAACACATATGAGTGACGACTCCTAATTTTGTCATTGACTGTTAGACAATAGGCTTTGACTAACCTTAATCCACATTTAAAACATCTTAAGACATTTTTCCCCTCACTGTGATCTTCTCAGCCTACACAAACTTATTGAAACTAGTTACTATTTCACATGTTAAGCACGTGCTACAGGCAGGATCCCCCCAATTGATTTCTCAATAGTTATCTCTCTTTATCTCACTCATTCTCTCTTTCTCTCTCTATCTCTCTCCTACATCACACATAACTACTTCTTTCTTCTCTATTTTGTTTTCTCCACCTCTCTTTCTACAACTGACTTAGCTCTCTCTCTCTCTCTCTCTCACTCTTCTCACTGATATTGGACATTAGATTAGACTGAATCACTATTGTTGGACCTTAGCTCCCTCTCTACCTATTTACTGCTTTGAGATGCAAGTCTTTCTCCACTTAGTTCTCTCTATAGACTGGAGAAAACCGTTTTATGCCTACCTCAACTCCAACATTCTCCCAAATAATAAAGAGGAAGCCCGTTTACTTTTGGCCAAATGCCTGAGATTCACTGTACAAGGATAATTCTTCTACCGTATCACCGGAGGAGGACCACTTATCGAATGTATATCGTAAAAACAAGCTCATATAATAATCAAAGAACTTCACGCAGGTATCTGCGATGCACATGTTTCAGGAAGATCATTAGCCCAACGCGCATTCATGCAAGGAATATACTGGCCCAAGATGGGATAAATTTATGAAGAAATTGTGTGTAAATGCTACAAATGCCAAATCCACGCTCAAGACATCAAAAGTCCAGCCCTCGACTTGCATATTAGCAATGTCCCCTGGCCATTCAAACGATGGGGAATCGACATCATTGGACCTTTCCACTCAGTATTGGGAAACTAAAGATTCGTCCTAGTCACCACTGATTACTTTACAAAATAGGTTGAAGCAGTTCCCCAATGCCATACTGATGAGAATGAGGTCATCAAGTTCCTTTGGGAGCACATCATCACCCGGTTTGGCTGCCCACAAATGATACTCTCCGATAACGGCAAGACATTTATCGGTGCCGAAGTACTTGCTTTCCTCCATAAGTACAAAATCCATCTATCAACATCCACACCATACTATCCTTAAGGCAACGGACAAGCCAAAGCCATTAACAAAACATCAAATCAGGTATACGCAAATGTCTAGACGACAAAAAAGGAAGATGGGACGATAAACTACTCAGTGTCTTCTGGGCCTACCGAACCACTCCTCGAGTTTTAACAGGCCGCACTCCATTCATGATGGCTTTCGGTACCAAAGCAGTCATACCTTCAAACCTCGATCTACCAAGTATTCAAAGGAAAATTTTAGACAAAGACAATGAACCCGGTCTCCTCTGCAACTACAATTGGATCAAAAAAACCCGCGACAAGGTCATTGAAAATTTGGGACGATACCATGACACATTGAAAAAATCTTACAACAAAAAAGTTTGAAAATAGAAATTTTGTATTGGAGACCTTTTCCTACGACGGATCCAAGATAGTACTCGGCCTGGAAATTCTAGAAAATTATCAGAAAACTAGGAAGGGCCATATATTGTCAACGACAAAACAGATAGTGGAACTTATTGGTTGATGACTGAAGATGAAATACAACTCGAATATCCATGGAATACTACCAACTGAAATTGCTTACAAATGACACACTGTAACCATTTTTATCGATTCAAATAAACAAATTTTACTGTCAGTTTAATCCTTACTATTTTGATTTGATCTTCATCCATACTTGACAAGTATGTATCAGACAAACAATATCCTTACTATTTTGATTTGATCTCGATCCATACTTGACAAGTATGCATCAGACAATAAAATTCTTATTATTTTGGCTTAATCTCGATCTATACTTGACAAGTATGCATCAGACAAACAAAATTCTTACTATTTTGATTCGATCTCGATCAATACTTGACAAGTACGCATCCAGACTATCATTTAATTTTATGCGAACACTATCCAACTACAGGATAATCTACTTCACGTTCCTTACTTATCGAACAACCTCTAGCAGAACTCTTGTTCTGCTCAAATCTAAATCCAGATACCCATCTAAGGTTATACATTTGGCACTCATTCATATTACTTGCCATTTCATGGCCAAATTTTACATATCACGCAAACAAACATTCCTTACTTATCTGCTACAATCTACAGTCACATTCGATAATATTACTTTGCAAAATCTATAACTTCGCATTATTTACAAACACATACAGAAAATTTTCACAAATAATTTTTTCTAAAAAAAAAATATTCATCGCATACTACAAGATTAAATTGTTTTGATCCCACCAACAATTTTTACAAACTTCTACCAAAGCAGTATTGCTTACACAAATGTTTTACACTACAGAGAGAGATTTTACTTCATTCACATTCAACGCACCTTCGGGTACATGCACATCTGCTAACTCCACAGGTCATGCAGCCTCATCTACCATCATCACATCATCGTTAACTTCTGTCCCATCAGAATTTTCGGGAGTCTCGGACACTTCCTCTTCTGAACTTGAATCATCAAAGAAAACCCCACCAGATTTTGTCGACCCCTTGAAGAATTTTTTCCTCACCTCTAGCTCCTTATACTATCCAGCAAAATTGGCCCTCACTTCTCTACATTTTCCAACTTTTCTGCATTCATCTGAGCCCTAACCTCATCGAGAAGCCAGCCTTTCTCTAACTCCATCGCCCTCCGCGCTTTGGCAACCTGTTCCCTTACATCTTTCTCGAAGTTTGCTTTCTACACCGCCAAAGCTACTATTTATTCTTTCTCCGACACTTTCTACGCTTCGCAAAGTGCAATATCCCTCACCTTTTTTGCCTCAAGCTTACAAGTATTCAGTGTTGCATTCAGCCCTTCCTTCTCCTTGATCAAATCCATCTCTATATTTTTATACGCCACAAGCTGATTTGCCAGATCACCACTGCCAATAATACGGTCTATGGTGACAGTCACCAACTTTTTGATCTGCAACAATGTCATATATTGAGTATTCGAGTGACCTACCAATTTTTTCAAGCGAAGCAAAGTAGTAAATTTTCTCACCTTTGACATGTTTTACTGACCCTCGCTGAGAAACGTATTCAAACTCTCAATGCCGACCAAACAATCCTTCGACTCCTTCTTCAGCTCGTCTGTCCCAAACGTGTATAAGTCCATGGTCTTCTGAACTTTGGCATCCGACTCTTCAAAGTATTTCATCTTCGACGTCTCACTACTACCTCTCTTCTTTGGGAACAAACTCCCCGTGCCCTGTGGAGGATGCCCATCCACCACAGCAACTAGTTTGACGGTACTAGCCACCTCCACCGTTGTCGACTGTCGAGTAGTCCTCTTGTGAGGAAGCAGCAGAGGAACAACAGAGCTCGCCACCCTTTTCTTCTTGTTATTTCCCAGAGATTCTCCAAACATGGCTTCTATCTCTGTATCAGTATTATACCCGACCAAGGAAGGATTGTCCAGTAGCAAACTAGCCTTTGCACCCCTCTTGTTCCTCACCGACATTTTTCCGTCGATAATAGATACTTCAGTACCTTTAGACCTTGACCTTTTTAAACCAGCCTTTTGAAATAAGGTGCTTACACGATCTTATTCGATGACAAAATTATCAATCCTACCAAAGAAATTTTTCCCGATCTTATACAACTCTTCCTTCACTTCCAACTTCCTATCGGCCACATTCAAAGCTGCAAACACACAAAAATAGTTAAAAACAATTAACATCAAATTACACACTTCGAGCATCGACAATTATAATTACCTAACCACAAACCTAAATGAAAATTCTGTCTCTTTAGGGGGTCTCCGGGGACTTTCCTGTCGAACTCATAATTCTCGGAGACAAGTAAGTGTTCATCAGTATATCACCCCCCCCCCCAATTGACACCAAATCATAATATAATGGTCTTTTGAGAAACCTCGCCAAGTACCGCTAACCTAACTTTTGCGGGTTCGTCTTGAGCGTGTAGTACACACATAAATCATCGACTGTTATCAACTCCTCCTCCCCCCCCCCCCCCCCCGACCTTAAGTTAACCATTTATTACCCCATATACCCATACCCTAAATAAATCATATACATTTGGATTGAACTGACCATGTGCCACATTAAAAAAGTTCATTAACTTTTTGTGGTCAGCTCTAAGGGGAAGTTTCAACCCCTTCTTATTTTTTTCCCGATGTACCAAAATACAATTCAAAGGTATTTCTTGGTCAATCATTTCATACTAATGTTCCTCTAACCTTATATCCCCAGGAAAACCATACTTCTTCTTAAAACTTAATATTTCTTTGGTCTCTAGACCTCTCCATAACATACATCCTTACCTTCCTCCACATCTTCTTCCCCAGTCCTGCTACCTTCTCGATCACTAGCTTGGGGCTCGTGATCCACATCCATCTTCGTAGCCTCTTTATCAGATAGTTCGATAACCCTAGGTGCCACGCTAAACTGTTCTACACTACCTATATCTGCACTACTTGACCTTACCCTATATTTCCCTCCCAACTATTGTACACATGTCCTTACGTCAATCATCAGGGATGCTACTTTTTCAAGATTTACGTATATATCTTTCTCATCATTTTGAATTGGTTCAGCCATTTTAAAGAACCTGTAAATCAGATTCTATATTTTTTACAAAGTTAGTATCTATCATATCTAATACATATATATGCTAATAAGTTCATATATTCATCTTCATATAGTCGTCGAGATTATTCTCCAACATATCATTCTCAATTTACTATCTGCTACTATCATTATTATAGTTCGATTTACTATATGAAGTTCTCGATACACTTATATGACTTTTCCTAATCATATACATCGCTTACTGTACTATGTTCAGTTCACGATAACTTTTTATTTATTATAATTACAAACATCAAGCAATTATTTAATGTCCATTTCTACACTTTCAGGAATATCAAGAGATCTCGATGAAATTTGAATTGTTTCCTGCTAAAACCACTCTCGCTCTAAAAATGTATATTGCCTTTACCGGCAAAAATTCCGGCCATATCTAACCTACTTTAGCAAACAATCCCTACATCCTCGCCGTGAACCCAACTAATCCCCTACACTCACGCCGTCTTCACCGAAAAATAAACCGTTCTATCTCCATCACTAACCACCAATTACGCCCCACCGTCCCCTACAATCCTATTTATTAAACCACTGCAACTCCATTATCCTTAAAAATACATCGTTCATAGTCGTCAACTATTCCTCTATCACAAACCCTAACCCTATTTTCTCTCAAAAATCCTTCTCACAATACACAACTTCCTTCTACAATTACCCTATATATGTCTCTATCAACCATAATACAACAGCAACCAAGAAAAAAGAAAATTAGATCATAACAGTTACTAATCTTGTAACCTCATTGCCTCTGTATCCCTCCATTTATCCCGCTTTACTCTCGCAATCAATACACTGATCTCGTCCTTCCTAATTGTAACAACAAATCCAGCAACAAACACGAGCAATTTACACAAGAAATTTTTTTATCTGAGTTTGCAAAATATAAACAGTCACCCACAACAAACCTATTTATAGACCCCACATGACTGTTTATCTCACCGCTTCATGACAGTTCCACTGCTCAAACATAACGCATCGCATGTCTTTTCTTGACATCCTTGACCATTTACCTTCTCAGCATCAACAAACCCTTACATTCTTGTTCCAACCCCTCCATATCTCAAAGAATTTCTCCTGAAACGTTCATACCCAATAATACACACCTAATTTAATCGTAAAGATACAACACATCATTTTCATTATACTCTCAAATCTCACCCAAAGAAGCATACATTGCCATAATTGATTACCTTCATCTCCCCCCCCCCCCCCCCCCCGCGATTGTTATTTAATCTACACACACCTATATTTCTGGCACACATTCCTCAAAATCCCCAATTCAAATTTTAGTTGACATACAATTATATTACTAAGTCATACTTACTTTCAAATATTTTCCAACTCTAAATTCATTCGATAAAAACAAAAAAAATATAAACACACAACAAAACTTCGACAATTTATTATCACATCAAATTCAATTTACTTTTTCATATTAGCAACAATTCGACCATTACATGTATTTTTCCAAAATCATCACATTACAAACCCCTAGTTGTAGCATCATCTTCTTTCTTTACCAACTTCTTTGCGCGAGTCCACATAAAACTAGCACGCTCAGGAGGTGTTTAATATTACAATTAGCGACGAAACATAAAATCTTCTTCAGCGTCTTTGGCCTATACCTCACTCTTGCTATATATTTTTCAATACTTCGCTTGCACATATACCTCATTACGCATCTGCGACCTCATCTTCGCCATTTCCTCAAACCACAATGACTCTCATTCAAACAACAGGATTTATTTATAGAACTTCACAGTCAAAATCAACTAACCAACTTTTAATTCACCTCAGAACTATACATTTTCAACATTCACCAGAATCAGCCTCGAAATCTATACCTGGACCCACACAACTAACTGAACTTCAAGTTGTTTAGATATTCAAGCACTCACTTTACTCACAGCTGACTTCGACGATACAAACATATATACATATATAGTCGGCAACAACATAAACAAGCACGAGCAGAAGTCGAAGAAAATAACATTTATTTATTAAACCAACTGTTGCAGATTATATTCGATGCAACTTATCCTTCGATTGCATTACATCACTACACTACTATCTTTCCATTAAACTTGCAAGGCTAATTACTCTGTGTTTTATTTTTACCAAAATTTGACATTAAAGCCTCTTTTGCCAGAATCTAGCAATATTATTGGCACTAGGAGCAACAATCCTAAGAAGCTCAATAAATTTTAAGTCACTAAACTTCTAAGATATGCTTCCACAGATAAAAGCAGCAAAAAATTGCAAGAAGCCTCCTACGTTCGGCAAGATCCCTGGACGCCCATCCAAACTTCAAATCCTCGTCTTCAACACGAACAGTTATCCCTTCTCTCCCAAAATGATACAATCCAGTACCTTTAGCACCGCATCGTAACCAAAATGGTTCCAACATATACAAACAGCCTCTGACAATACCATGCCCCAACCTCCACACCATGACAAAATCAAAGGAAACATTACCAAGTTCTAGTATGAGAAAGCACTTTGCCTTAAATTCCTCACCATCTTTATCCTCTGACGATATATTGTGCCATACTTGGGGCAGCATCCTTGTAAACCATAACAGTAACACCCTCCTTATACCACCTATTTATACCCAACTTCAGTCTGCTAGATTCATTACACTGCATTAATTACTCCTTGGGAATGATCTGACCAAATACAGTTTACTTTGACCTCGGAAATGACAATTATGACTCACAATAAAATTTGACAACCTCTTCAGCTTCCAATTTCTTCTCGACACAACCACAGGTGCTTATATTATGAATGGGGCAATTATAGCAGTATATTCCCTAGACTCGACAAGAGTAAGCCAGCAAAGTATAGTCGAAGACAGCCATACATGATCGAAGAAAGATGACATTCGAGAAGATACCTCAAATCCTCCACCTACCAAAAGTAGCCATTGTGCCTGATCAAGAAAATAGCTGTTAGAGATCTGTAAAGTTCGCCCACTCCTTCCAGAATAGGAAACTATTTCTTTCTTATTATAAACTGCCTGTATCTACTATAAATACAGGTAGAGAATAGATGATTAAAAGATTGGCAATCCACAAACTTTACCATCGTTACTTCTTAACCCTACTATCACTCTAAAGTTTATAATAACTATCAATATACTAGATTTTACATCAAAATACTCCCCGAGGTCATATTTTTTCTCGACCTTTACTAAGTTTTCCATGTAAAATCTTGTTTATCTAGTCTTTATTGGATTCTCTTTACGAATAAGTAGTGGCAAAGATTCTTTTTCCAGAAAACACGCCACTACAGGTAGGAAAACCCTAAAAGAGATATAAGATATACCCATTGTAATGGCCAAATTTCGTAAGCTTGAAATGACTTGAAATTCATTATCACACCAATGAGCCTGCGATAATATTCTAATGGAAAGCAAAAAATGACACAAGTGATTTTAGCGTGGAAAACCTCTTAATAGATAAAAACCGCGACCTCGAGTGGAAGATTTTTGTAAAAGTATCTTTATTGCTTGAGGTGGATATCTAATTACAAGTGATCTCTAGATTTAGAAATGCTTGAACCTTGTAACTAAGAAGTTTGAATGTGTTGAGAATCTAGAACAAGTAGTTTTCTTGGTAATTTATCGTATAATTTTTTGGTCCCTGTCTCTTCTGGAATATCATCCTTATAAATGCCTTCTTCACAGTTCTTAAATGTGTTGGAACATATTCTTCGAACAATGTGGTTAGTGGCGATTGACTGAATAACCGATGAATTCGTGAGAGACAGGTGTCTTTGACTGGTTAAGGTTTTTTGGTTTGAAGTTCGACCCATATTCTTCACCAGTTCGTGTAGTAGGCTGAAATACTGACTCTAGAGAAGTTAGGCTAAAAATATGTGAGCCTGAGATGGAGGTAATTCGAACTGGCGATAGCTCGATTTTATGTGAGATCGAGGGATAGATCCCTACAATCGCCCCCTCGCAACTGAAGTCACGAGTAGCTTTGGTTGAAAAAAGATCTATGGGTAATCGATAGCCAGGTTAAAGTTCTTGATAATTTAAATGGAGTAATAAAGGTTTTAACTATATGGAAGTTGTGCGGGTTACGGGGAAATAACGTATTTTAAATGAGGACGTGGACGTTGATGTATGTGACAGTTATGATTTGAAGAGTTGCATCTACAATGAATAATGACGTTTACAAAAACGTACTTGCACAATAAATGTAGGGTTATATAAATAGTACCTGTACCGAGTTTTGAAGCAAAGTATGTTTATAATTTGTCAAATTCTCTAAGAAGTTTCAAAGATGGTGAAGACTCAGAGGATGGCCCTTGAAGAGAGGATTGATTTTCAAATACCGAGGTTGAAGTTGAAGTACCTCGGTGACTAATCCTTAGAGATGTTGATACCTGTTCCTGTTCCTCCGACTTATCAAGGTATGTCGGAAGACGAAGCGTTGAAGTTGAGGAAGAATTTTACTGTATGTGGAGGTTTTATGTCATCGTCTTGACAGGTGAAGAGTGTTAGGCTTGTCTCCGCACTCTTACGGAGGATAAGGTTGAGGGGATATATGCGGGGATAGGCATAACTGCGGGGCAATTATGTCGAAGACTTGTATTATAATAGATTCTGAGGTCGGGCCCTCTTCATCTCTACAAACTCTTCGGAGGTGACAGTTTAAGAGGAGGAGGTGATGGTAGTGGAGGAGGAAGACAAAAATAGAAGTCTGCTTCGGTATTTCTATTACTTTTTTATATTAAGAAAAATTTCAGTTTGAAGAGTTGGCTCCAGCACTGAGTTTACTGCTTGCATAGTTTCCATTTGAAGTTCAACAAGACTTCGACCAAACTCATGTGAGGAAAGCTTTTTGTTGTTTCCAATTTCTACTTTGCGTCAGTGTGAAAGATTACTAAAGTAAGAAGAACTGAAGGACTTGATGTGTAGAGTGCCTGAATGACCTGTTACTTATAAAAGCATTAAAAAACTTGTTATCTGTAAAGTACCTGTTGTTGAGTATTTGGAAGACTTGTTATCTGTAAATGTATCTGTAAGTTGATTCGAAAAGAATAATATCTATTTACCAAACATTATGTTGATTTAGAATAAAGTGCCTCTGGAATCGCGCTAAGAATAATGTTATGAGTTTGTCAATATACTGATAAGATGATATGTATGACATCAAAATTATTGTTATCATAATTGAACTGTTATAAATATATTGTCATGTAGATACCATAAGGTTGACATGGGGTTGGATAAAAATATAGAGGAAAGGAAATTATACAAATTTCAGAATAGTAGGTTAATCTGTGAGAGTTTGTTAGAAGGAATCAGGTCGATATAAAATAGGACAAAATGATATAGTTTGATAGATAGAGATATGTTCAGATATAACTTTTACCAAGATTCTATGGTTTCTGTTAAGAGATAATAGGTGAACATCCTGAGCTGCGTGGAATTTTATAGCCAGCCAGGGTATAAAATAAAGAGGGGGTTGAATAGGAAAAAATAGGTGGAAGGAACGAATGATAAGGTGGACTTGTTCTGAGAGAATTCATTATGCTGCTGAGGGGAGATTGGCTACTAAGATAGCCGAAGTGCGTGAATATATTTTTGGGTTGTTGGATTATGATGCTGAATTGCCAGTGAGGGAGGTGAATGTTGAGGGCTTGAATATGATTGGGATAGAGCGGAAATATGAACGTCGCTTTTACGAAGAGATATTCCGAGAAATGATGGTAGACCCAACAACTCAAAAGGAAGCAGTGAGATAGTTTACGGTGGAGGAGATCGAGTCTGAAGATGTGATGACTGCTGGAGGATATCTGATCGGATGTGGTCGCCCAGGTCATCAAGGCAATTTTAGGTGTAATTATATGTAAAGTGTTATCATAAATAAATGCAAGTTTTTGAATTTAACATAAAAGATAAAAGTCAAATTGATTCTCTATAGTTGTAAATGCCGTTTGAGACTATTTTGATAAATAATTTTGAATAACGTGCGAGTGTGAGTGTGAGATATATTTTTGATTCTCTATAAGTATAAGAAACAAGAACAGAAAGAAAGCAGGAGCTTCTAGTTTTTTTTTTAATGTGAAGCTATAAAAATCTGATATCGTGTGAGTGTGAGTCATTCTGAGTGTGGGAAGGTCAGAGAAAGATATAGAAATAGAAGAGAAAAATAGGTTAAAATATGAGGGGAGAGGTAATGATGGAAAGACAGTTTTATTAAGAAGGTACAAGATGTCTAACATGGATAGTGGAAATGGCGTCTCAGTTGCAAAACTGAAGAAGGCTCGTGCAAGGCACAATAACTGCCAACCATTAGAGAGAGAAATAATAAATAGTGCTTCTTCCTTATCATTCAAATGTTTTTCAACTTCTAAAAACTTAAAGAGCACAGAGAGAGAAGCGCAAAAAAATTACAGAGGGTCTGGGAAAGATCTATCTAAGAGTGATCAACAATCAAAGAGAGTAGCGGGGATTGAATCACGTAGGTGGCTATACAGCAGCGTTGTGAAGGAAGGGATTGGTACTGCTTCGAATTTTCATTATGATGCAGAAAGTTAGTAGAGACGTGCGCTGTATGTATGTATTATTATTTTGCAAATCGAAATCTGTTTTAAGAAAATCTCTAAAAATTACTATTTATAGCAATCTACGAAATTTGAAATATATATAGAATATATGAAAGATATTTTGTATATGAATGATCGATGTATATGAGATAATGATACATACCTGAACCTGTATGTAGGTCGAACATGAGAGGTATTTATGTAGGATCAAACCTTTTCCTATAGAATTGTAGTTGAGATGGATAGTTTACTTATTAACAAGGTGTCGACCTCTGGTCAAACGGTAGAGTCTAAAATTGAAATGTCTGACAGTAAGGTTGAAGTGGGGTTTGAACAATTTCCAGGTTTCCCTGGCAAATTGGTAACCTATCCTCCCTGTTTGAATATATTTAAAGAATTTAGAAAAGCCAAGGCTACTGTAAGAGGGACATGGGGTATCTGCATAGAATATACTGGTATGTTGATTAGGGGATGTACTGTAGTGATGGGGGAGGAGTATTTTTATTTACTGGCCGACTTGGGGGAGGAGAAACGAGATAAGGATATATATGAATCGATCTCACTAAAATATTATGATAGGAGTGTTCGGAGTGACATTTCAGAGGGCTTTTTATGTTACCTATCTCAATTAGAGTACGGGTTGGGTCTTTTCCTTACCAATTTGGCGAAAGGGATTATGAATAAGATTGGGGCATATACTATTCAATTGAACGGGAACATGTAGTAAGTAATAAGTGTTTGCGACCATCTGAATAAAAAATAGGAAAATAATGTGAAAGTGAGGAGGATATCCCCTGAGGATGTATTATAGCTTTATGGGGAGAATTATCATGCCAGTGGTGGGGTATACTTTTGTGCGAGCACAACTCAGTTTCGCTTCTTCAATCTGAGCTCAACAGGTCGAGCCTGGAATGATAACGTAATATGGTTGAAGGATAATTGCCTTCAGATAGATGATGAAGAACCTTTAGATTTTTTGTTTAGAACTATAAAACAAAGTAAGTATAATAATGCATAGTATATAATATTGATATGTTTGAACTGTATGATCTTTTGTTGATAACAAAAATGTTGTGCATGGCAGGCCCGAAGTCCCAGGTGGAGAGGAAAGATTCATTGTTGGACGAAGTTGTTGAGGAAGAGGTTGAGCTCAAATTTTTGTTGGAAGGACTTGGCCTTAACAGAAAGAAACGGGTTGGGAGCAAGTTCAAAAAGATTCAGAAATCTTAATCGACCAGGCTGATGGCGGATGTTGATGATGGAAAGAAAAAAGGAACTAGTGGGGAAGGGCGAATGAACTTGCCCAAGACCCCTAAAATAGATAGTTTGCCTCAGCTGGAGTCTATTACGCCAAGCAAATTAGCTCATACGTTTCCAAAAAATAGATGTTAAAGCATCCTTCGGCCTCTGGTACTACTGGAAGTAGTGAGGTTGACGGAAAAGAAAAAAGGAGAAGGATTGAACCTTCAGGAAAGTTGAGGGAAAAGGTTACTAAAGAACCACCTGCTGATGAGGATGATCGTAAAGAGGTGGAGGAAAGGGTCAGGCTGGCAGCTCTTCGCGGGGAAGAGGACATGAGTAAGATGGTAGGACTTTTATGCTTGGTTATGTAAGATATATTTATGTATTGCATTTCGAGCTCACGCTGAGGTTAAATTGTGCTTTGTATGTTGCTTGTTTAGTGAGGGGGATTTGACTTGAAGTCGAAGAGGAAAAATCCGAGTTGATGAAGGTGAAGATCGAGCTTGAAAAGAAGGTAGCTCGAGCGAGGGCTAATGCTCTCAAGGATGTAATAAAGCTGGAGGCCCTGAAGACTTCTCACGTAGTAGCGATTGGCCATCAACAAGCAGAGGCGAGAACGAACTTAGGGAAGATGGTGGCGGAGCGCGAAAGACTCGGGCACCACCTTATGTTGAAGGGGTATTCTGAGGATGAGGTGGATGATATTAAGGTAGACACCTATGTCGAAGAGGGAGATGATGAAGGGGTGGAAGAGGTTACAGTTAGTGTTGTTGATGGGTTGGATGGTGTCTCCCGCCAGACGGTGCTGGACAGTCAAGGGGATAACACCGAGCTCCCGGAGTGAGAGCATGAGAAGGTAGGGTAGAGAAATGGCTTTGTATGAATATTTTGGAAGTATTCTGTAAATTGGATGGATTTTGTATATTAAATAGACTTCTGTTGACTGAACCTTTTTTCTACAACCCTTTTGTAGGTACTTAGAGAAATGAGTCTCAGAATAAAAGATGTAAAGACCAAGCTTGCCAGGGAAAGAGAGATCTCCACATCCTCCCTGTCTTCAATAGCGGAGCTGCAGGTTAGATCGGAACAAGCCTTTTAACTTGTATGCTATATTGACATAAAGCTACCAAGTAAATATGACAACATAGAATGTAGAGGTAGAGCAAAAACTTGTTATCAGTTTTAAGGAAAATGACACTAAAATAGATCATAGGAAAAATCAAAGTTTTAGACAAATTAACATATAGAGAACATGTACCTCATACCTTAAAATATATGTCATAGAGCATCTATCTGAGATCAAACTTCGACCTTTAAGTCTAAAAGTAGTTGCTCACAGTAGATGTTAAAAATAAGATATCTTGTTAGAAATGATATATATATATATACATTATATACAGTTCGATTCAGAATTCCCCATCAACATACATATCTGATCTCATACACACATACACACACACACACACACACACACATATATATATATATGTATTGCGCATGTTAAAATGGATTCAGCTCGTTTACGCAAAGATGAGGCACTCCAATGCAACAGAGAATTTGCAGAGGAGTTGGATAGGGTGAGGGAGGCGAATGAGGATAGAGAAGACCGGCTTGTAAAGGTGCACTTCAAGTTTGTTGAGGCAACCTAGACTGTTGTCGACCTCACTCGCAAGATCAAGGAGAAGGATGCCAAAATTAATAAGGGGTTAAAGAGCTTGCGAAGTTAAAAGAATACATAGCGAAGCTTCAAAGTCAGATTGATACGCTGATGGTAAAGAGTAGGCATACTGATATGGCTCAATACCGTATTCAAGCGTTAGAAAGATCAGAGGGACAATCTCGAGCTGATTTTCAGAATTGTAGAAGCGAGCTGGAGCGACAGAAAGGGAAAATGATTGAAAAGGATAATAAGCTGAAGGTAGCTCGAGAGGATCTATTGGCTTCAGAAGTTGTAGCCGAATACTTGCATACAGCCCTACCTGCCAAGGATATGGAGTTTCGGATGATGCAATGGAAGTGCGACGAGTTAAATGAGAGGGTGGCATGATTGAGCACTGAATTGGCGTAAGCCAACGTGTATGTCAGGAATGCCAAGGCTGGAGAGAGCTTGAGGAAGAGTAGAAATGATGTTAAGGTTCCTCTAATCCAAGGGGATGTAGTTAGCTTGTCAGGTCGAATTAGGGAGCTGGAAGGTGACGTAGCCCAAATTCAGGTAAATGTACAGAAAGGAATACAAACTTAAGGGAGTGTCAACATAAGTTGGATACTGCTCTTGTCAGGGAAAAAGTACTGGAAGGCAAAATCAGGGCGAAGGAGATTCTGATGAAGAAAAAAAATGACCTGTCACTTTAGCCAGGAAAGAGTTGAATACATAAATCGAGAGACTTCGCTCTCAGATGGCGGACTTAGAGGCCATTAATCAGGCTGAGTCAGCTAAAGCCAACAAAAAATTGGAAGAGAGTATAGCTTTCGATGCTCTGACAGAAAGGGAAATGGCACATCCGAAGAGACTGTATACGATTTTGGAGTCACGTCTCGAGAAGGTGAGGTCTCATTTTTCAAAGATAGTTGTATCTCATGCATCACGCTTAGACCTGTTAAAGTCGGCCGTTGTGTATTTTGTAGAGGAAGTAAAAAGACTTGAGTTAAAACGAGATACCTTGTTCAAGAGTCTGTCATATAAGGGATGTATTTGCAGGGTTTATATAGATCGAGGGAACTTTATGGCCTCCATGGAAATGAATTTAGGCCCCCGACCAGCTGACCTGATAGAGAAGGGCAGGGTTGTTGTAACTCACAAACAGAATTCTTATCGGCCTCTTGCTGTAGGGTAAATTACGGAACACATCCCAATAGCAAAAATATATTCATTATAGTATTTGTGAATGCACCCTAAAAATAAATAGTATATGTCGCAGACATATCGAAATAGATGAAAGCTAGAATGACATTTGCTTTATCTTATGTTTGGTGGGGTCTTTGAAATAAAACAAGTTTTTACATTTGTTCCAATCGTAGAGATGGTTTGAGTCAGTCAAACAAAGTGAATCTTGATTTAACTGTAATAATATTGCAGACATATTGAAAGAGATGAAGGCTAGTATTGCCTTTGCCTTATCTTATGCCTGTTAGAGTCGCTGATATAAAATAAGTTTCAACATTGTTTTAATCGCAGAGATTTAGAAGAGTCAGCCAAACCAAGTGTTATCCTTGATTTAACTGGTATAATGTCCTAAACAAGTTGAAGTAGATGAAGGCTAGTATTACCTTTGCCCTATCTAATATTTGGTAGAGTCTTTGATATAAAACAAGTTTCTACATTTGTTTCAATCGCAGAGATTTAGTAGAGTCAGCCAAACAAAGTATTATCCTTGATTTAACTGGTATAAGATCGATTGAAAGCTAGTATTATCTATGTTTTAATCTATAGAATGTAGTTAAATCTACGTAAGTATAAAAAATATGTGAAAAACTTAGAAGTTTCATTGATCAGTTCAAAATTTACATTGGATGGAGATGAAAATCTCACTTTTGGAATTAAAAAAATAAAAATGTGAAATGGAAATGGAGTAGTGCAATGCTTAACAATAGTACTGTTTCAGTCGCCTAGTATTCTAAGGCTTTAAAATGGGGATTCCCACTTCTATCATGAGATAATATGATCCCAGGCCTGAGAGACCCGTAATAATGAATGAACCCTCCCAATTGTCAGATAATTTTCCAGCGTAAATCTCTTTGTGATGTTAAGGAATCTCTCTGAGGACAAGATCATCGATTTAAAAGGTATAATTTATGACTTGGTTGTTATACGATCTGGCTAGCATATGATAAAATCGACCTAGGTTAGTGATGGCGCGTTCCATGGTTTTATCGATCATATTGAGGTTGTAAGCCAATTCAAACTCATTTTCCTCATCAGTCAGCTCGTGATCTCGAACTGGATGATGGTATTCACAAGGAATGAAGGCCTCAGTGCCATAGGCAAGGAGGAATGGGGTGCATCCTGTTGACTGTCGGAGAGTGGTACGATATGCCCATAGGATATGAGGCAGCTCTCGAACCCAATTCCCTTTTTTTGTGATGATGTATTCCCAGATTAAAGAGAAGACCTCTTCTTCTCTAGTTCAACATAGTGGAACTGCTTTTACCCATTTTGTAAAATAATTGATAGCTAGGAGTAGGTGAGGGCGGTTACCTGGAGAATTAGAGAACTCACCAACAAGATCAAGTGTCCATTTTATGAATGGCCAGAACACCTTGCTTGCATAGAGTTTGGGCGCAGGGGTGCATATCATGTGTCTATATCTTTGGCAGACGTTATATCTGCATGAGTACTCCTCAGCTTGCTTACACATACCAGGTCAAAATACTCCTTGTACTCTGTTTGTTAGTGATTGACCTACGACAAGGGAACCACAAGTCCCTTCATGTAATTCGTAGAGCATTTCATCTGCTTTTGGTTTGGAGAGGCACTTGAGGTAAGGCCCCATGACGGAAAGGCGGTATAGCATACCATTTTGATTTGTGCAGCTCTTCGAGCTGTTAAAAAGCTATCAGCGTTTTTTTGGATTTGTTGGAAGTGGTCCGTTGAAACTGTTATCAATACTGAGGTAGGCTAAGAAAGGATTTCACCAATCGTTGTCTCCCCCTTTACCACCCCCTGTGTTGATCCTACATACAGAAATGCGATCAATGTTAAGGGTTGAAATGATTTTGATCTGGAGATATCGAGCTTCTGTACCCAAGACCCCGGCTAGATATGCCATGGAATCGGCATGTCAATTTTCACCTCGAGGTAGATAATCGAGAGTTGCTTTCACAAACTTGCTCATCCTATCTGGAATGAGGGCTGCATATTCGATCATTTATCCATTCTTCTTATATTGCTCAGAGTAATGGTAGACGACTAGTAGGGAATCTGTGTAGACTGAAAGTTTGGGGTTATCAAGCTCGAGAGCGAGGTCGAGTCCATGAATGAGAGCTTCGTATTCGGTAACATTATTTGAGACCTCAAAATCCAAGCAGATTGATTTCTTAATTCTGTCATTGGAAGGGGTAATCAATACGATTCCGATTCCTGACCCTGCGGGTCCTGCTGATCTATCTACAAGAAGTCTCCACCCTTTTGTTGTAATCCATTCAGCTCATTCGTTAAATGGTTTGGGGAATAGATCTTTGGAAGTTTCTTCTGTAAGGTCAGGGTCATGCTCGTCCTACTCAGGATCTTCCACTGGAAAATCTGCGAGAAAATTGGCAACGGCCTGACCCTTTTTAGAATGATGTTGTTCAAACTTGATATCATATTCTCCCAAACTGACTGACCACTGTTGCACTCTCATTGACTTTTCTTTCTTGGATAAAACTTCCCGAAGTGGGTAGTTCGTCATGACTTTGACTGAATGAGCTTGAAAGTAGTGCTTGAGTTTCTGAGAAGTGTAAACAAGAGTGAGAAGAAGTTTCTCAATTTTAGAGTTGCTCGTTTTCGCTGAAGTGAGGGTTTTACTGATGAAGTAAACTGCTTTCTCGATTCTTCCTTCAAGGCAAATGAAAATGAGCTGAGTAAAGTATCTGTGACTGCTAGGTAGATAATCAGCTCCTCATTATCTACTGGGGTACTCATTATGGAAGATCTCCCCAAATCGGTTTTGAAATCCTGAAAAGATGTTTCGCATTCTGGTATCCATGTGACCTCTGTATTTGGCTGAACTTTTCCTCGTTTGGTACAACCGTGGAGTAATAGGAATTGCCAGCGACAGCAGTCTGAAGATTTATAAGCAAAACGGTTGATAGCGGTAATCTTGCCGGCAAGTTTCTAAACGTCTTTAATTGTTTTTGGAGAAGGCATGTTGAGGAGAGCCCAAATCTGATCTGGATCGGCCTCAATCCCCATCTTGTTAATGAGGTGGCCTAAAAATCAGCCATAATGTACCCTGAATTGACACTTATCAGGGTTGAGACGCATCCTGCAAGATGGAAGAATGTTGAATATAGTGTCGAGATCTGAGATGTGATTAGATGACTGCACACTCTTACACAAGAGATACTCGATGTAGACTTCAATGACTTTCCCTAGATGTGCCTCGAACATAGTAGTCATCAACCGCTAATATGTGGCACCCACAATTTTGAGTCCGAAGGGTATGACTTTGCAGCAAAAAAACCACTTTCAGTGATGAAAGTTTTCTTTTCTTGATCTTCTTCCAAAAGTGGAATTTGATTGTATCCTGAAGCATCATCAATCATAGATAATAGTTTGTGGCCTGCTGTGAAATTGAGGATCAGATAAATGTTGGGAAGAGAGAAACTATCTTTTGGAGTATGTTTGTTCAAATCGGTAAAATCTACGTAAACTCAGATATTTTTGTTCTTTTTTGGGATAACAACAATATCGGATATCCAGTCTGGATATTTGGCTTCTCGAATAAATCCTACTTTGATCAATTTCTCAATCTTGGTGTTAACTTCATCTCGAAGAGAAGGTGATAGTCGTCGTTGTTTCTGTTTGACCGCCGTGGCATTGATGTTAATGGCCAATTTGTGACATGCCTTGGCTGGATCGACCCCAGGTATTTCTTTGAAAGACCAAGCAAAAATGTCTCGATTTAGTTGTAAGAATTGAATGAGAGCATCTTTTTTCGTGCTGAAACAACTTAGTACCAATAAAAGTACCTCTGCTAGGTCCATCAATATTGATATATTCTGTGGGCTCCTCCGTAGAAGGTTAATTGTTGAGGTGATCAGCTTCCTGTAATTGCTATACAGCAAATCTGTCATAAGTATCTAGGATAGCAGAGACGGTATTTTCACAAACTCGGGAGAGCTTCTGACTACCCCTGATCTCATAAATACCATTGTCGTGTTTGAATCGGAGTGCTTGATGATAGGTGGAAGCGATTGCTTCCATGTTGTGAATCTAGCTGCGGCCCATAATCCTAAGATAACGAGATTTGGCATTGATGATATTGAAGACGACGTCGATGGTTGTAGGGGACTAACTCTGTTTGGGCAGGAGTTGGTTCTTACAAAGTAGACTCAATCCTCAATCAAAGGGAACAAGAATTGACCAAAGATAAGATATAACCAAAGGCAAATACTTGCGTAAAGGCCCGAATGTGACTCTCTACGACCTCTGATGAGGATTTATAAGACAGATTGTATTACTGAAGAGTAAATCACTAGTTCGAGTGCAGAAGTTATGAGGTGGTCGAAGGTAAAAATGTAAAGGTTGAAGGAGATTTTTGTAACCCCCGCTTGGTTTCCCCTCTCCTCTATTTATAGAAGCATAGGGAGATAAGTCATCAAGCGCGGGTCAGGTTTACATGATTACGTTGTCATAAAAATACAGCGAGTGACGAGCACCGGTCTTGTCGGTACTGTTACTGCTGCATCTATTGGTGATGGTTCTGAACGGCGCAGTGGTTGGGCTTGTCACTGTAGATGCACGGGCCAATCAATGCGCTGTCTTATCTGATGAGGTAGTTGTCTATCTTATCTTGCTTCGACCGTATGATCGTGAGGTCGAAGGATATCTATTGCTAGGACGTTAATCCGTTCTTAAAGTTCTGTCTGGTGAGCTGGCTGTCTGTCTTATCATACTTCGACCGTATGTAGATATGGTCGAAGGATGTCTGCTGTAATGTACTGATCCATTCTCAAAGTTTTGTTCGTTGTTGAAGGTTCGTCTCTAGGAGATCTCTGAGGAGCCTTTTTTAGGGGTTGAGAGGGCTTCGATATATTCGAGTAGGCTATGAAGTGGGCTTCGGCTGTCTGTTCGAAGCCTATGAGTAGGCTACTACATTCACCCCCTCTCAGCGAAGGTCTCGAAGCCAGGTTGAGAGGTGTTCGCTGAGAAAAATGTTTGGTCTTGGAATCTGGGCGGTTTGACTGTCTTGTTTTTCGGGAAATTAGTAAAATAGGGCTTTTAAGGGATGCAGTTGGTTATAGGGTAATAAATGCATTGAAGCCTATAAGTCTGGGCTATTGTGGGGGTACATTGTATATTCTTCCATCTGTAATAGTCTTCTTCTTTGTTCTCTATATTCTTAAACTTTGGATAGATACAATGCCAAATACACGTTACCAAAAGAGGATGGGGTTTGCTCGGGACCGTCAAGTAGGGCAAAAGATGGCGGAACTGCATATGAAGTTTTTTGGGCAACATGACCTAAACTGGGACATTCGGGACCTTGTGGAAACGGGGCCTGAGGAGTTCTTCAATGGTGACCCATATTCTTTTCTTTGGGAACAGTTAAGGTTTCAATTTACGACTGCTGAACGGCGCTATCTCTTTCTGATGGCACTGGCCAAAAGTCTTGTTTGTGCTAAGGAGATCATCGAGGAGCAGAATGCGACGAGCGGGACTGGTCCTTCCGGTAGTAGGGCTGAGGGTGGGAATGTTTTAAATTTCAGTAGGTTTTTGTTTTTCTATGTTTGGAGGGGGTTGTTTCTGTTGTATAGGGTTGATAGTAGAAATGTTGTCTGTTGACTTTACTATTTAGAAGGGATAGAGTATTTTCTCCGTATTTATATTGCTATGTCTGATTAATATTATAGACGAATGTAAGTGAATACTCTTATAGGCGCGAGGTACAGTGATGAGCTCGAAGGTAATGATGAACGAAGGTTATTATTATCGGGTTATGATGGTCAGAATAAATTATAGTCGAAGGTATGATGAAATGCTGCTTTGTAATAATCGATGGTTATGGTGGTTGAATGCTCGATGTGGGTGATGTGCTCAAATAGAGGTCCTCGGGAATGAGGTTTGCATGCATGCACCAAAGAATTAGTTATGTATAGGAAGTTGGAGAGGTTGCATGTTGACTTTTTGAGGTTGGAAATGAAAGGTTGTCATTAATTTGGTTACGAAAGAGGGAAAATTGTGGTGGGTTTGCAAGTATAAAAGGAACTGTTGTAGAGATTACTTTTCACCGTTCTGCATGTTTTACTTGATGTTCTTCTTCGTTGCTCACATTGAAATGGCGGCAGATATTCCCGCTTAAGACGACCCAGCTGCTGTAAGAGTTAGGCGCATACGGGAGGCCTTGCTGGGCCTGCGATGGCAGTTTGGCCTGGAAGAGGACATTGATGCAGAAATGCCGAATCTTTTTGAGGTGGAACCCGGAGCTCTAATTCTTGAGATGTCATTCGCATACTGGTAAAGGATACTACAGATGATGGGGTCATTCCCCGGTCATTGGATGTCTCTCCTCGAGAGCTTCGCCAAAGATATTGTTGACCAAGAGGTTACAGATGCTGCGGCCGTTGAAGAAGAGGAGCAGCCCACTAATAGCTAGGGCCCTCTATAATATGATTGTGTTGTTGATTTCTTTTCTTTTGTTTCTGTTGTCTCTTGTTTGTTGGTTTGTGTTGTTGTTGCTTTTTTTTTTCGTACGAGGGTTGAAATGTTAGCTGCTTTTTGAATGAAAATGATTTCTTTGAATAACTCGTGTTGTCGAACTATGGATAATAGTAATAAAGTCTGATATGGAATGGATGATACAGTTTGTCGAAATGTGCAGTTTGTGTTGTTCAAAGATAAAAATGGTTTTGTCGAAGAGAAAAGTAAACTGTGGCGAAGCTAAAAAATTTATCTGCAGGCCTGAGGTTTTTGACTGGTCGAACTTACAACTGTATTTGGTCAAAGGTTCGAAACTTTTAAGTTAAGGGGGGTACTGGATGTCGAAGGCCAATATATTAAAATGAATTTTATTGAGGCTAGATGCTGAGGATTGTTCGAGGCGTGAAATGGTTGAGTACTCGAGTGTAGGAATGTGTCAAAGATTGAGTTTGATTTGACTAGCTATTTTGACAGCCCAGACGGTTGGTCAGTCAGACTGGTACGAGCGCCTGGGGCAGTGTACAAAAGGTAATGATGCTATTTTTCTCGTATGACAGAAAGAGGTAATGATGTGGCTATTTGGACTGGACTGTTTGGCTTTGAGTAAGGGAGAAAAAATGTTCGAGAAGCTTCGGGTTTTACGAGCAGATGGTAGTAAGGGTATTATGGGCACGTGGGAGGTGCGAGGGGTAAAGTGGTCAAATGACATTGGAGCTGAAAAGCCGGGGTAGTGGGGTCGTGGTAATAATAGTGGTGAGTAAATCGAGGCGGCTTAATTTTTTTGAAAGATATATAAGTGAGAGAAGATTGATTACTGTACTATCTTATTGTGAGAATCAAAAGGTTGGGAGGAGAAAAGATACGTTATTTTGAACTTGGGGGTTGCTGCTTCTTTTGTTGGTTTGATCTTGCTCATTCGAGGAGAGGGCTGCTAACCACTGGTAAGTTACTTGATCTCTGTCATGTTTACTCTGTTTTGTTCTCTGTTTGAGGGGGTGGGTAAGAGATTTTGCATTTAGAGTGAAGAGGTTATTTTTGGGAGTATGGAGGCTTGTTAGAACTGGGTTTCGACCCAGTCTAGAATTTGGTGAGGGTTTTTTGTTTTGGAGGAGTTATTGTGCCTGATATTTGCGGTAGGAGAAATATCCGGAGGGGATAGATGGGATAAGGGTGATAGACAATTGTGTGCCTCTTCTTCTGTAGGCAAAAAATGCATAACCGTCGGGCTTCGAGGCAGAGACTGGTGAATGAAAAGGTTGACGAGGTCGAAGCCAGTACATCTGGTCGAGACCTAATGGGCGAGGGTAGCGATTTAAAGGTGTTAGATGTAGTAACCGAGGCCCCGTTGTCGATGATTTTGCCGGCTGGAGATGATCTGGTCACGAAATGTCGAAGGACGATAGTGACCGAAGATAGTGATGAAGAGGAAATAGTATGGGGAAAGGGATGCGATGTAGAACTTTTGGGTTGTGGGGAGGGAGATAAGGTGCAAGGGGGTGATAACGAGGATTCGACTGAGTCGGATGAGGTCAAGGATGCCGTTTCGGCAAAAAATAAGGTTAGGTTAGATCGGTTTGCCGCAAAATTAGAACTCTCGAAGGTGGGGTGCAACTGAGTGTGGCGGGGGTAGGGTTAACCTTCAAATCAGACCCTGGGGAAGGAATTATGGCTTATAGGGGTCAAATTCGATTGGGACTAGAGCTTCCTCTTCGGCGACTGGTGAAAGAAGTGCTGAATTTCTGGTGGGTAGCTGGTGCAGATGAACGGTAATTTTTATGAGATGATGAGGCTGATAGTGGGGATAAATGTGAAATTGGTTGGTGAGGGTCGAGGTTTAATTAAATGGTTCAACATTATCACCTTTTATTCGAGGAAGGCTAGTCAAAACCTGGGGAATTATCACATTCAATGTCACCCAGAGAAACATTGGTTCTTTGATCTGTGTTCAACAGGCCGGGGGTGGAATAAAGATTTACTGATAGTAAGGGGTAACTACGAGAATCTAGATAACGATGACCCGTACAAATTACATCATAGGGTATTTAACGGAAGTAAGTTTGTTATCGAAGGGTCTATTGTTGATGTGCTTCTGAAATAAGTGATAACTGTGTTTTTTCTTTACTTCTGCAGGTCCGGGAAGTTCGTCTTGGGATAATCTGGTGAATTACATTGATACTCTGCTCAAGGCTAGTGAAGACTGGGTAAATTTGGTGTTTGATAGTCTAAAGATATAGAGACAAAGGAGAAAAAAGGTGGATTCCCAGCTTCGAGACGTACCCGCTACGCCGAAGCGATCAAAGATGAAAAGAGGGGTAGGTATTTTGAAAGAGAAAAAAGAAATTAGAGGGGAAGAGTTGTCAAGGAACTACCTATTTGTGCCGAGGTCGCGGAATGGTGCGAAGTAAGCGGCGCCAGTATGCGAAGGGGGTGGAGAGGATTCGACGATGAAAGCAAAACAAGTGTCTTCTAAAGTCGAGAAAGGGAAGGGTCGAGTAGCGCCCGAAACCCCTAAGGTACAGCAATCGAAGGTTATTCAACGTAAGAGACGTAAGAAACTCGGGGAGGATGATACAATGGAGGAAGATGAAGAAATGATGGAGGCTGAGCGACAGGAGCAGGCTGTGGCAAACTAGGCTTCGATGGTCGAGCTCTGGGAGGATGACCCTGACGAAGCTTCGAAGGAGATAAAGAATCACATGTCTCAGGTAACTATATATAGCTTTGCGTAGCAGTATTTCGAAGTTACTTGCAAATTATTTGAGTTTCAAGGTTCACTGATATCTTGAGTATTTTTAGCAGACGGAAGTCTGGGAAGAGACTTGCAACAAGGTGATGAAGTCGATAAAGGCTAAGTTGCGACAAGCGCAGGAAAATTTGGATCTTACTCGTGGGAAGGAGGCATCATGGGTATCTCAAGTCAGGAAGCAGAAGTAAGATATAGATGTGCTTACTGATTCTTATGATGAGAGGCTCAAGCAACAGTGGTCAAGGTTGGAGTGAGAGTGGTCGGCCAAGCTGAAGGCGTGTGAGAAAACGAAAGCGGGACATAAAGTAGGTTTCCAGCGGCAGTATGATAAGTAATGCATGGAGAATGTGAGGTTGAAAAAGTTTATCGATGGTATGGGGTATGATACCTATACGTTGCAGCCTTATCCTGTTTCTCCAGGACTTCTGGAGGGGGATGAATTGTAGATGAAGGGAGGGGAGGTGAACGTTGTTGATTAAGCAATTGAGGGTATTGGGGGCGATGTTGAGACTTCTCTTCTTGTAGCGCCCATTGGTGGAACTGCTGATGGTTTAATCGAAGGGTCACATGAGGCTGCTGAGGTTGGTGCTGTTGGGGTGACTGTGGAGCCAGAGGGTACAACCGCGCCCACATGAGGTATTTTGAGGTAGGGTTCGCATGTCTTCTTCTGCTGGTTGTGATGTTAAGTTGTAATATTGTAAACGATGTTTGTTGTTTTCTGTTGGTATTGGAACTCAGTAGGGGGGGTTTATTTGGCTTTTGTTATCTGCTGAACTTATGCAGTTGATGCTGAACATATTGATGCTTATTTCCTGAACATACTGATTCTGAACTTCTGACTTGAAATCTGATTTGCTGATGAATTATGTTATTGTAGTCTGACCTTGAATTGTTGGAATTTGAATGCAGATGCTATTGATTTTGCTTGTTTTGGACTCTTACTTATTGATTTTTGAAATATACTGCTACTGTTCCTCTGATGAATAATATGTTGAGTGTTCTCTGCATTTGATGGCATTATAGCTAGTATTTTTGTATTTTTGAAGTAGACATTTGATCAGTTCAAAATAGGAAGTTGATCTGTTTGATTGACTGTAGTGTGATCGAAGTCTGAAGAGTATCAGAGATATATAGATCGATCGAACTCTAAATGTTCTGTTGGACATCAAAGGTCGAAGCCATAACGATGTTGAAATTTTGAACAACTTCCAGGTCACCTCCGAGTATTAGTCGGGCCGAGGGGACGTGATATCTAGATGAAACCCAAAAATTAACTGATCGCCTCCAACGCATTCCTGAGGGTCCGATCTTTGAACCATCCTTACCCCTCGAGTTTGCCCGAATGTTAGAAACTTGAGCAATTCAAGGTTGCCCTCAAGTATCAGTCTGGGTGAGGGTGGACGTGATACCCAAGGTAAATCGAGAAAAGGACTGGACTTCGACAGTTTCAGAGCCTGGACAAAGTATATCTGATCGCCCCCAATGCATCCTCGAGGGTCTGGTCTTTCGACCTTCTTTGCCCCTCGAGTTTGCTTGAAATTGGAGACTTGAGCAATACAAGGTCGCCCCCAAGTATCAGTCGGGGCGAGGGTGGACATGATACCTAGGTTCAATCAAGAAGAGGACTGGACTTCGAAGGCTTAAGCCACAGCGAAGCAATATCTGACCGCCCCCAATCCATCCCCGATGGTCCAGTCTTTCGACCTTCCTTGCCCCTCTAGTTTGCCCGAAATTGGAGACTTTGAGCAATTCAAGGTCGTCCCCAAGTATCAGTTGGGGTGAGGGTGGACATGATACCTAGATTCAACCAAGAATTAAAAAATGAAACAGCAGACAAAGGCAAGTTTGACGGCTTCATACTCTGCTTCGTTATTGAAAAATTCGAAGGCAAGTTTGACGGCTTTCTCTATTTGATCATTAGTGGGTGTTACAAGAACAATACCAATTCCTGAGCCATTAGGTCATGCTGATCCGTCTATGAATAAACGCCAACCAGTGAGAGGGTCCCAGGGATCTACATCTTCAGGTTGATAGTCTGCGAGATCATCTTCGTGTTTTTCCCAATCTACATCTTCGACCGGGAAGTCGGCTAGAAAGTTTGCTACTGCTTGGCTTTTCTGGGATATTTGCTTCTCGAAGGTAATGTCGTGTTCGCCAAGGTATACGGACCACTGTTGTACTCGTCTGGATTTTTCTTTTTTGCTGAGTACTTCTTGAAGGGGATAACTGGTAATAACACGGATGAGATGAGCCTGAAAATATGGTTTGAGTTTACTGACTGAATAGACAAGTATGAGGAGTAAAAGTTCGAGTTTGGAATACCGGGTCTCTGCAGGGGTTAGGGTTTTGCAGATGAAATATACAGGTTTTTCGATATAGGAATCAAGTCAAATGAGCACTGAACTGATGGAAGGTTCTGTGGCAGCAAGGTATAAAGAGAGTGTCTCACCTGCGATAGGGGTACTGATAATAGGTGGACAGCCAAGATAAGTTTTAAGTTCAAGGACGGCTTGTTCGCACTCAAGGGTCCAATTGATCTCAGGGTTGTTTTCTTTTATATTTTGTGGGCACCTTGACCGTGTAAGAGGAAAAAAAGCCAAGCACATCGGTCAGATGATTTCAAAATAAAATGGTTAAAGGCTCTTCTCCTGTCACCTACTTTTTGGACGTCTTTTTTAGATCGGGGCGAAGGCATGTCTATAAGGGCTCGAATGTGGGTGGGATCGATCTCTATCTCGCGTTTACTGATAAGGTGACCCAAAATTTTTCCGGATGACGCGCCAAATTGGCGCTTATCTAGGTTGAGTTTCATATTGTATATGCGAAGTATTAAGAAGATTTATGTTAAGTCTTGGATATGGGTATTCCTATGAAGGCTTTTGCATAACATGTCATCGATATAGACTTCGACTGATTTGCCAAGCAAGGGTTTGAACATGGTTGTGACAAGGCGTTGGTAGGTAGCACCGACATTTTTAAGGGCGAAGGGCATTACGTCGAAATAGTAAAGGCCTTGTTCGGTTATAAATGCAGTTTTAAGTTGATCTTCAGGGAGGAGGGGTACCTGATTGTAACCCGAAGCCAAGTCCATCATAGATAGGCGTTCGTGTCCAGCAGTGGTGTCAAGGAGTGCTGAGATAGTTGGGAGGGGAAAACTGTCCTTCGGTGTATGCTTGTTTAGGTCAGTGAAGTCGACGCGGATTCCGATTTTGCCATTATTCTTAGGTACTGCTATGATGTTTGATATCCAGTCTGCGTACTTCACTTCTCTGATAAACCCAGCGGCTATGAGCTTGTCAACTTCAAAGTTTACAGCTTCTCAAAGTCGTGGTACCAGTGTACGTTTCTTTTGCTTTACTACTGAGGAATAGGGGATAAGATCAAGGTGATGGCACGCCAGGTTGGGGCTGACGTCGGGCATCTCCTGAAATGTCCAGGCAAAGATATCTTTGTTTACTCGAAGGAACTCGGAAAGTTTGTGGTGTTATGACTCCTTAAGGAGGGTTCTAATAAATATACCCCAACCAGGGCCATCGAGTTCGATATAAACAGTGGGTTCGATGGGTTATGTGGTATCTGTCGAAGTTGAAGGAATAGGAAGATGTTGTGATTGTTATGGGCGGTTGACAAATTTTTGAGTTTGGTCAATCTCTAGGTGATCGTATGAGCGAGCAAGGCGTTGAGAACCTTTCAAGTTCTAAGTACCCTCGTGATTGCTGAATCGAAGGGTCTGATGATAGGTCGAAGGTATAGCTCGTATGGCGTGAAGCCAATCTCGTCCGAGTATACCAAGGTATTCAGACATCTGGACAATGACTATGAAGTTGGTTTGAAGGGTAATCGGACCTGTAGTGACGGATAGACTGATACGGCCAACAGCGACTTTTGTTGATCCATTGAAATCTTTTAGCTCGACGTTACCTGTGGTTATAAGGTCTGTTTTCTTCATGGCTTAGACTGTTTGGAGAAATAGGACGTCAGCTACGTTCCCAGTATCTAAGAGTATTATATGGAGAACGAGGTTCTCGATCTTAATCATGATGACTAATGGATCGGAATGGAGAAAATGGACGTGTGAAGTATCGCATTCGATGAAAGAGATGCCCTCGAGTCGAGGGTGATGGTTGGTTTCTGGCAAGAGGGTAGGGAATTTCTCTAATAGGTGAGCTTGTAACATTCTTCAACGCGCTTTCACTTGCTCTTGGAGAATCGACTGTCCATATTTTTGACTTCGATAAACTTGACTTTGTAGATGTGTACCTCAGCTGGGTCAGTAGTAGGGGTGGATAGGAATTTGAGGTAGGACCCATCAAGGTAGCTTGGTAGATCAGCAATATATTGGTGCAAACCTCCTGCTCTGAAGATAAGTTCGAGAAAGCGCTGAAGGGCGAAGCATTTATTGGTATGATGGCAATTACATTTGTGGTTGGCGTAGAAAGATTCACCTGGTCAGACTTCGATGGAGAAAGGGACGTACCAAATGGGGTCTACCTGTATGTGTGGTAGAAGGGTACTGAGGGGAGCAGTGAGTGTAGGTAAAATAGGCTTTAGTCGCTTCTTGCGCGCTTCGGTGCTGTTATTAATCATGGGGCGTTTGTGGCTCTTAGTCTCCAGTGAGACAGGAGTGATCAGAGGTGTGAGGGCGGAGTGGGTGTGTTGCCGAGGTTTATTAAAAGTTGTTTGCGGAGGCTGACTCTGTGTTGTGGGACTCTTGAAGGCGCTTGAGGTCGATATAGCCATTGACTTTCGAGAGCATCTCTTCGAGTGATTTGGGTTTGTGGAGAACGAGATGTTCTTTTACTCGGCTGTGATCGGGCAGAACATTCAAGTAGGCCAAAATAGAATTTGAGCAGTCTAGGTTTTCAATTTTACAAGATCTGTCGAGGAATCTTCGGGTGAAGGCTTCGAGGGTCTCATTACCAGACTTTCTAAAATTGAAAAGAGCGTCAACTCTGACCTCTCTGCCTTTGTTGAAGGCGAACTGGGCGATGAAAAGTTGTGAAAGTTGCTCAAAGTTATGAATCACGCCAATTGGGGGGGTTGTGGTACCATCGAAGGGGGGTATCAGTAAGGCTCATTGGAAAAGGTTGCATAAAAGATAGTCAGCCGTAGAGTAAAGGCTCATGACATTTTGAAATTCGAGGATGTAGGATTTAGGGCCTGTATTACGATATTTGCTGAGTTTGGGAGCGCAAAAGTTAGAGGATATTTTGATGGCCAAAAGTTTAGGGCAAATCGGGTTGTTGAAGCGGCTCCAGGAGTCTGTAGCTGGACTCGTGGTAACACGGATGACTGGTTATATTTTGTAGTTGAATTCCTGTTGTGTAACGTATGCAGAATGAGGGGAAGATTGGTGAAGTCGAAGGTTGTGAGGTTGAGTATGTGGTATAAAGTCAGCAATGTGTTCCCCGAGCCGTTCTCGAGCAGGACGGCGTATGGGTTGCCAGGAGAAGCGAAGGGTTGAGTCAGAAGAGTCTTTTGTGGGATGAATCCCTAGGTGGATAGAGCTGGTTGGGGGAATAGTATGGGGAATACCTTTGGCCCTAGTGTTAGCTGGGGGTAACTCGAGGTTTGGAGGAGAGCCAAGGCGGGTGTGGGCAGAAACGCGCGATGAGTCGGGTGCCAGGGACGGACGAGCAGGTTCCAAGGGCTATAATCTTTGTAGCTCTCGGACGGTGTTGTGCAGCTCATCGATTGCTCCGTTTTGTCGGTTTTTGTCATTCAAATGGCGATTCCGCTTTGCTTCCAATGCCAAACGGTGGCTTTCACGTTCCTGATTCAGTTGGTTTTGGTGGCGCTCCTCTGCCTGAGCGACTTGTTAAGATAGTAATATTATTTGAGCAGCGACTTCGTCGATGGAATTTCCAGCTTGAGTGGAGTTGGAACGGCGTGTGGGTGCCATTGAGGATAATCTGCTGGTATGGAAAATAAGGGGAGGGGAACAAGGGAGGGAGATTGCTAGGGTGGGAAGCACAGACGGCACCAATTGTAGGGGACTAACTCCGTTTGGGCGGGAGTTGGTTCTTACAAAGTATACTCAATCCTCAATCAAAGAGGACAAGTAATTAGCCAAAGATAAGATATAACCAAAGGCAAATACTTGCGCAGATGCCCGAATGTGACTCTCTACGACCTCTGATGAGAATTTTTAAGACAGATTGTATTACTGAAGAGTAAATTACTGGTTTGAGTACAAAAGCTATGGGGTGGTCGAAGGTAAAAATGCAAAGGCTGGAGGAGATTTTTGTAACCCCCACTTGGCTTCCCCTCTCCTATATTTATAGAAGCATAAAGAGCTGAGCCATCAAGCATGGGTCTGATTTACATGATTACGTTGTAAAAAAACCCAGCGAGTGACGGGCGCTGGTCTTGTCGGTACTGTTACTGCTGTATTTATTGGTGATGGCTCTGAACGGCGCGGTGGTTGGGCTTGTCACTGTAGATGCACGGGCCAATCAATGCGTTATCTTATTTGATGAGGTAGTTGTCTGTCTTATCTTGCTTCGACCGTGTGATCGTGAGGTCGAAGGATATCTGTTGCTAGGACGTTAATCCGTTCTCGAAGTTCTGTCTGGTGAGCTGGCTGTCTGTTTTATCATACTTTGAGCGTATGTAGATATGGTCGAAGGATGTCTGTTGCAATATACTGATCCATTCTTGAAGTTCTATCCGTTGACGAAGGTTTGTCTCTGGGGGATCTCTGAGGAGCCGTTTTTAGAGGTTGAGAGGGCTTTGATATATTCGAGTAGGCTATGAAGTAGGCTTCGGCTGTCTGTTCGAAAGCTACGAGTAGGCTACTACAATGGTGGCTGGTCCTGCGGTAATAGGTAAGATGATCTTGCCTACTCATTCTTCTCTAAAGCCATTGAACCCACTGATATCGGTATCGCTCTGAATAACTTTGTCCGCCAATCCCATTTGGTAGATAGTACTCTGAAATTAAATCGCAATACCGCTTTCAGTATCGATCATCATCGTGTGCATGATAAATTTCTTCATTTTGAGCATTATTACTAACGTATCATGATGTAGAAATTTGATATGGCTAGTATTACAATCTTTGAAGGAAATCCCAAGTCGGCGATTGCTCGACTCAGGAAGAAGCTTGCCTTCTTTGTCTTGAGGTGTGAGATCACAACATTTTGATAATCTCCTGCGCTTGGATATATTAGAATTGGTGTTCTAGTTGATTTCGATCATGCTTTTGTGGTGCATATGGTAAAGATGCTTATCCTTAGCTTGATCATTGACCTGAAGAACTTCAAGCTACTTCTTATAGCTACCATCTTTGTATGATTCCAGGTCAACAATATATTCAAACATTCATCCCTCTTTAAAAATGTACTCGAGTAATCTCTGCAAAACATAACAACTATTAGTAGAATGACGGTTTACCTTATGATGCAGGCAGTATGGTCGATTATCGATTGGTTCCAGTAGTTGAGAGACACGGTAGAGCTTATCCTTCAAGAGTAGTGGAAAAATTATGGAAATTTGAACGTTCATCTTTCGGAGGATGGGTTTGTTTGACGGACTGCCTTACCAAGGGTAGACAGTGTTGCCCTTGGTGCACTTCTGATCTCCATGTTCCTCATTTGTTTCAGTGCTTCGATCTGTAGATGGACCTTTGGTGGTGAGGACGGATTTAGTAGATTTATGTTACTCAGACATCATCCTCTCCAGGTTGACATAGCTATTGACCTTGGTTATCTTATCCTCCAAGGTTACGGGTTTGTTGAGGAAGAGGTGCTATTTGGCCTTACAGTCGAGCTGGAGCGCATTGGTGAAAGCAGTAACAGCTATTTTTTAATCTAGGTTATCCACTTTATGCGCGAGCTCTAAATTTTTTTCCCAAAAGCCTCGAGCTTCTCTCCATGTGATTGTTTGAGGCTGATAAGAGAATACAAATTCTCCTCTGTGTCCCTGTTGTGAGCATATGTCTTGATGAACTACTTCTGCAACTGGTCGAATGTATATATGGAGTCCTTAGGGAGAGAGTGGTACCATCGGAGTGGTTCCTTCTACAAACTTGTGGCGAACAGACGGAAGAGGAAATGGCTGAGATTGGAATACAACCCCAATGAATCACGGTACTGTTGGATGTGCTCCTTCGGGTTGATACCTTTGTATTTACAAATTTTTAGAGTATGGAAACCTTTCGGTATCTCTATATCGAATAGTTCTTTGGCAATCGAACTTCCTTGTAATTTTGTGATGTCACCGGCGGTACCCAGAACTTGTGCTTCGATCAACTCCTTAATACGTTGGTCCATATGTTCTTTCGTGGTGTAATGACATGTTGGTTGAATGGCTAGACGAGTAGGTTGTGGATGATGAGTACCAGTACCTTCACTCAAACAATCTCATGCTGGAACTTGATGTTGAGGTCAATGTTCTTCCTCCTGATGGACAAAAATATGGTAACCTCGGCTGGCTTCAGACTGAACTTCGCCACCCAAATGAATGGATGGTTGTTGTTCGTGCTGAATATTCCTGGAAATAGCTTTACTGGCAACTCCTCGAGGTCCCAATCTTTCCCTTGTAGAAACTCGGGAGGTCTCTGACAACTGATCATGACCTCTTATAGGAAGAACCTACTGAGAATTTTACAGAGACTCTAGGGCAGTCTGTATTGTTGTCATCTGGTCTTCATGTCGTTTGAGCACTATCAAATGAGTTTGTCACTTTGTGTCGAGCTCTTTCTCGCAGAGTTCCCGATCCTTAGTTAACTGAAGTTGGAGCTCGGCGCATTTCTCTATTTCGGCGTTGAGACTCGCCCGTAATTCTGTAAGTTGATCCGGCTCCACTAAAACATCAAGCTAGATGCCTGTAGCCAGTCGTCAGGAAGTAACCATGATTGAAAATTCTAGCGAAAGAATACCTTAGAATATCGTGGAAATGCAATCTTTCCCACATACGACGCTAAATGTAATGGCCAAATTTCGTAAGCTTGAAATGGCTTGGAATTCGCAATCATACCAATAAACCTGGGATAATATTCTAATGGAAGGCAAGAAATGATACAGGTGATTTTAGCGTGGAAAACCTCTAAATAGGTAAAAAACCATGACCACAAGTGGATAATTTTTGTAAAAGTATCTTTATTCTTTGAGGCAGATATCTTATTACAAGTAATCTCTATATTTAAAAATGCTTGAACCTTGTAACTAAGAAGTTTGAATGTTTCTGAGAATCTAGAACAAGTAGTTTTCTTGGTGATTTCTCATATAATTTTCTGGTCCCTGTCTCTTTTAAAACTTCTTCTTTATAAAGGCCTTTTTCACAGTTCTTCATCGTGTTGGAGCACATTTTCCGAATAATGTGGTTAGTGGCGGTTGACTGAATAACTGACGAGTTCATGAGAGACAGGTGTCTTTGAATGGTTAAGGTTTTTTGGTTTGAAGTTTGTAGTAGGTTGAAATGTTGACTGGAGAGAAGTCATGTTGAAAATGCGTAAGTCTAAAATGGAGGTAATTTGAACTGGCGACAACACAATTTTAGGTCCCTACACCCATGACTTCTATGTTGATGGTTATATGCACATTCCAGTCTGGTATTGTGCGAAAAGTTATGACATTCTGAGTGAGAAATGATACAGATTTATGCAAATTATGGCAGATGAGTTATGTAGATAGCATGTGGGATATTCACCTTTATATAAAATAAAGGAATGAAATACCCTTAGGGATAGTGGACCCTATTAATCTAGATGCAATTCTTAAAGTCCTTTTAATTTAAAGTGATGATGATGCTCCTATTGAAGAGATTGCAACTCAGATTTAACCTATTGCGGAGCCTATTGTTTATAATATTCAAGCTCAAAGACCAAAAAAGTTAATCACGAAGTCAAGGGCAAAGAATAAAAAGACTCTTTTGAAATTGGTTGATGAAGAAAATATATAATAAGTTTAAGTCCAAGTTCCAGAACCAGTTCAAGAACTAGTCCAAGATCAAGAACAAGTTTATAAACCATTTAAAGAACCAGTTCAATAATAATATGAAGAACCAGTTACAGAACAAGTTCAAAAATAATAAAAAAGAAAAGGTAAGACTGCGGTATAGAGGGGGGTAGAAGATCAAACAAAGAAGAAAGGCAAGAAAAAAGAGAAAAGTACAACAAGGGGTAAACCAAAAACTAAAAAAATCAAGACCGTCTGATCTACCTGAAGAGGCATTATATGAGCTCCTAATATTATACTTAAGTAATAATGAAGTTATTATAGAAAATACTGATGTAGGTGAAAATACTATTGATGGAGAGCATGGTGGAGGAGTTGGGGATGTGGATGGAAGTATTGTTAATGGAGAGCATGGTAGAGGAGTTGAGGATACGGGTGTAAATACTTATAATTAGGTAGAATTAGATCTAGACAATCTAAATGCATACGAAGGATACTACTCTACACATACATCTTAAGATGGTGATGATGGTCCCACTCAGGCAGACATAGGCATATGTGATCTTGATTCTGGAGATCTAGCTAAGGAGTATGATAACATCTTTGCTGAAGAAGAGGATGCAGTTCATACTATACCTCTTCAACCTACTTATGGTGAATTAAAAGTTGGGATGGAGTGGGCAACTGTGTACGAGTGCAGGGCATACATTAGATAGTGGTCAATAATGAATAAGTTTGAGTATTATCAAGAAAAAATTAAAATTACAAGGTTAAATTATATTGCATTGATGAAAACTGTGAATGGATATTCGATGCCAGGAGGACTAATGATGGTCACACCTTCACTTTAAGAAAAAGTAGTAACCTCAAGCATACTTGGAGTGGTGGAGCTAAGAACAGATTGGCAAATACTACTTGGGTGGCCAAACAAGTTGAGTCAGTGATGAGGGTTGTGAGGACTACTAGACCTGTTGGTGTCCAGAAATTGATATGAACACAATTTAGTGTAAACATTTCATATTATACAATCTGGAATGCTTGGTCAATCTGCAAGGAGAAGAGGTTCATATGATGAGGGATACATCATGCAACCCAAGTTGTGTCTACATATATTACATTCAAATCCTAGGAGCATAGCTATTGTTAGCAAAGACCATAAGACTAGTCAGTGGATTGGGACATGTGTGATGTTTATGGCAAGTAGTTATAGATTTATTAATGGTTATAGACCTGTTGCTGGCTTAGATGGATGTTTTTATAAGGGTAAATATGGGGGGTATGCCTATCAGCTATTGGATTGGATGGTAACAATGGACTCTTCCCATTAGGAGTATACTTTTGTAAGTTTGAGTGTAAAGTAAAGACACATGGCACTCATTTTCTACAAATAAGTTCTACATGATGCAAAGTTGACCTTTATCTCATATAGGCATAAAGGACTTTTTGATACAATTGCAAACATATTTCCATTTTCAAACCACAGGTATAACTTCCTTTCTTTTCTTTTTATCTTTTTATCAAACCATAAGTACTTGAGCTGCTATTAGTGTTTTAGGGCAGATTTTGTTTCAGACACATGTATAAGAATATAAAAGAGGTCCATAGGGGTACACATTTGGAAAGTTTGGTTTGGAACGCATCAAGAGCATATAAATAGGTAGAGAAGAATAAGTTTATCTTTTTATCAAACCATAAGTACTTGAGCTGCTATTAGTGTTTTAGGGCAGATTTGTTTCAGACACATGTATAAGAATATGAAAGAGGTCCATAGGGGTACAAATTTGGAAAGTTTGGTTTAGAACGCATCAAGAGCATATAAATAGGTAGAGAAGAATAAGTTGCTAGATGAACTAAAGTTGGACAACCCTTAACACATGACTTGCTGATCAAAGAGCTATTTGAACAGTGGGCTAGATCCCAATTTGATTTTACTACTAAGTGTGAACATATCACAAATAATTTCTTCAAGTCTTTCAACAACTATATTCTTAAGATCAGGGATAAACCAATTCATAAAGTACTAGAGAAATTGAAGTTAATGCTTGATAGGAGACAAAAAAAAGAAGCAAACAAACAAACAAACAAAGGACTAGGAAGAAAAAGGTAAGATTAACTTAATTAATTTACAATTTGGTAATATATAATTGTTAAGCTTATATATATAATTTGTATGCTTCTCTAAATGCAGGTTTGGTGTTTGTGCCTAGAGCTAGGGCTGCAACTTTTGTCTAAAGTTCCAATTTTTGATCTGATTTTTCTAATTTCAGAACCCTATTTTACAATTCTGATTTCCAAATATCCGATTTCTGAATTTTTCTGAAAATTTTTGGATTGGAATCGGATAACTTTATGCTATTCTAAAATTCCCAAAAAAATTATTCGATTTTTCTGAACAAGATTCGATCCGATTATTCTGAGCAAAATTTGATCTAATTATTCTGAATACCCTCCAATCCAATTTTTCTGAATATTTTTATTCAATATTTAATGTGTTTTTTATAGTTTTTTTTTTGTTAGATAGAGATGTGGTGATGTTACCATTGTATGAGTAAAAGTTGGATATTTTGATTTGGTAACATTACGTTTAATTTTACATATAAAAAATGCAAAGATTCACTATTTTCACAAATATTATCTAAAATTTCTGATTTTTCTAAATTTTTAATCCAAATTTTTTGAATTTCCGAAAATTTTGATTATTCTGAAAATTTTGAATTTTTCAAATTCGGAATAATTTTTGGATTTTTGAAAAAAAAATCGGATCGGAACATATTTTACAGCTCTAAAAAAAATTGGAAAATTTTGACTGCCCCTATTTTCGATCCGAAAGCAGGCCTACCCAGAGTACAAACACATATTCATAAGCTAGAGAGACAGTATGGTCAATATAGAATTGAAGGGACGAAGAAGAGGAATGGTAGTACTGGTTAATATGTTGTAATTGGTGTGAGTATGCAGAGATGGAGAGTCAATTTAGGGACACATGTATGTGATTGTCATGAGTGGCAGGTTCCTGGACTTCCATGTGTCCATGATGTGTATGTTATGGTCCCTTATAAATATCTATGGGTCAAGTATTCTTTAGTATTATTTATATGTTAGAGTATGTTTAATATTTTTTCAATGCCTAATATTAATATGTGACAATGCTTTCTTAATTGACAATTTTGTTTCTGAATTACACAAAGTGCCTTCATATCTAAAGACATATAAAGATGTTATATATCATGTGGTTAATCCTTCAGAGTGGGGACATGTACAACTTTATCATAATTTACTCTTATATGTCTCAAGACCATGTGTATTCTTAAAAAAAAAAAAAATTGTTTATGTTTATACAGCCTCAACCCCCTTACTTTTTGCCACCACCATTAGTGAGAGGATCTGGAAGGCCAAAAAAAGAAAGGATACATGATCCAGATGAAAATAAGCCTTAGAAAAGATGTGGTACATGTGGATGCTTTGGTCAAAAAAAAAACATGTAGAGCCCACTTACAGCACCAAAACCAAGAGTGGCTAGAACTGGACAAAGGTTGGATACATATATTAGTAGGGCTAATTATAAGAGAAACATCAGTTTACCAATTGATACAAGAGCTGGGAGAGCTAGAGATAGAGCTAGAGGTAGATCTAGAGATGGAGGAAGGACTAGAGGAAACACAGTGGAAGGTAGGATAGGAGGAGGCAATATTACATAAAGAATTGGTACAAGGGGAAGTAGAGCTAGAGGTGGAGCTAGGGGTAGAGCAAAATAAACCTTTCAAGCTTCAAGGCAGCCACAAGGTGCTTCTTAAGTGTCTACTTCTCAAGCTCCAAGGCAGTTACAAGGTACTACTCAAGCATCTCAAGCTCATGGTGGTACTCAAGCTTCTCAATCTCAAGTAATAGCTCCAAGGCATTCTCAAGCTCAAGCTTCAAGTTCAAATTCCTACAAGAAAGCATTTGTTTAACCTAGAAGACAATGGAACATATGAGTAGTGTTTCCTACAATTTTTTGAGTGATCACTAAAACAATTTAAATTATGATGTGTAGTATAATTTTGGAGTATTTACAGATTTTGATAGTGGAATATGACACAATTTTGTTAGGGGCATATAACATTATTTTGTTAGTGGTGCTTTGTTAGTGGCATATGAAACTTTTGATGGTTCAAGTGAATGCAGTTTTTGTATTTTGCTTATGCTGTTTAGTTTAGTTTTTTAGTTTTTAGAGAATGCAGTTTTTATATGAAGGAAATGTGTTTTCAGTCAATACAATTACTATATGCAGGATATGTGTTTTTCAGTGAATGCACTTTTACATTTAAAGTAGTTATGGATATACAGTGAATGCAGTTTGCATTGTTTTATTTCTTGCAGGTTTGGTTTATGCTTGTGTATGTTGTTGTACTAAAGATAATTTCTAGTTTCAATTTTCAGTATATCCAGTTTGTAGTGAATGCAATTTTTTTAATTTGCAATGTTTTAATGTGCAGTTGACTATATTTATATGCAATGTTATGCAATTTTATAGTTTTCAGCTTTGCAAAGTCTTACAATTTATATGCAGGTATGGAATTCTAATGTGCCCATGTGCAGTGTTTTTTAATGTGTTCATGTGCAGTATTTTCTAATGTATGTTGTGTGGTTTTAATATACATGTATGAACTGGATAGACCGCAGATTGCCAAACACTGGATGGAATGCAGGTAGGGTGTTAGCAAGTATTATTTACATTCATAAACACAATGCTATAATAGAACTGGAGAACTCTTACAATTATATAAAGCAATTTAAACATAGACAATCAATTCCATTGTTGCATTCATAAACACAATGTCAACTACATTTTCAATGTACAGATAGAGTACTCTTACAATTACATTCAACCTTGACTGGACTTGCCCTTAAACTGTCTACAAAATTCATTTAAATCCATTATTACATTGATCTTCACTTATATATGTAGTTTATCCTTAGTTCTAAAATTATCATTTGCAACTACTTCAATAGCATCTTCAAGCCATATGAACTTCCCACATAGTATGTTCTGACACTTGAGAGATTTCTTGTCTTTGCTACTCTTAGCTCTAGAGGTGCACAACTTCATTGGAAAGCCACAACCTTTTTTTTTTCTTCACAAATAATACTTCTCCATGGACAATGATTCTACCAATGTCCAGTGCAAGCACACCCAAAACATCCCTCTTCAAGGGAACCTGCACTAAATTCAGTTGGTGTTCCAATTGCTTCTGAAAGCCATTGAAAGCCCCCACAAGTTGAGTATGGGCATGCTAAGAATTTCCCATTAAGGTTCTTAGTTGTGTTTGATACACAGTTTCATTATGCCATTACAATTAGGTTTTTTGCACTTACTATGAACCCAAGGGCAACTTTCCACACTATGAGATCCTTGATCACAAAGTGTGCAACATTCAACCTGCAAGAAAGACGTATACAAAAATTTAACATTAGAGATTTTTTTAATTTTTAGAAAACCCCCCACATTTTTGCATGTACTTTGTCTTTACCCCCCACTTTGAGAATCTGCAGAAATCAAATTCAATAGTTAAAAAACCTTAATTACCTCAAATTGGTTTAACCCACCACTACCCATTAAGATGCAAATACAAATATATAGAGTCAGAAATTTGTTACAGGGAGAGATAAATACAGAGGTTGAGTAAGAGAGTTGAAGGAGATGTAATAGCCATTGGGAAGAGATGTTTAACTCTCTAAACTAGCCGTTGGAGTGGGCCCAATGTTGACGTGGATGATAACCGGTTTTAACAGGTTTGTGTAGGTTGAGAAGATCACGTACTTGGCACGTGTAAGGGGCAAAAATTTCTTGAAATGTTTTAAACGTGAGTCAAGGTTAATCAAAGCATGTTGACTAACAGTAAATGGCAAAATGGGGGGCATATGTGTTAACGTGGGGGTAGACACTAATATGAGGATCCAAATGGGAGGTATAAGCTAAAGATCTCGTATAATTTTACATGGATGCACGATTCCACAAAGACTACGGTTACTTGCAGTAAAGATTGATGCGGCCATTAGGTAATATTCTTATGGGTTGTCAATGATTGTTTAATCGGCATGTGAAATTTGGCATGCGCGAGATAGTATTAGCTCGAAGCAATATAATAAATGAGAGTTTTCATTTGTTAGGGAATGCAACAAAAACTAGTTTGTCGTCTTTCTATTTGTTACTTTTCAAAGGCTTTTATCTCCCTCACGCCCTTCTCTATTTATCTCTCTCTCAAAAAGTCGAAATCATTCATCCTCTCTCGCGATCTCTCACCCATGCCTATATAGTATATCCTCTTATCTTCATCATCAGTTCTTCTCTCACCCTCCTTCTTTTTCCTCCCATATGTTCAATCTATCTTGCAATTCACAGTTTGCAATTGAAGCTTTGAGCTTTGGTATTTGTTCGTTCGAATCATCAACTGATCGTATGAAAGTGTTTTTACGATATGTGGAGTGAACAACAAAAGTATATCACAGATTTTTTTGTTTATTTGTACGTTACACTTCTTCATTATTTTTTATTATTTTTTCTAGTATCCAATCTCTCTCTCCCCCCATTTTCCCTCGATCTCTTCCCCCGTCTTTCCTTCCTTCTTGGTTCAACCTCTTCATCTTTCCCCATCTCGTTCTCACCCTCCAACCTCTTTACTGCTGCAACTACCATTACAGTCATCTTCTAATTACCTGTATTTTGTAACACCATTCCATTATTCTAGGCTAAATATAACCTATGCTTCAAGAAACACTTAGAGCATCTCCAGCAGTTCAATTTTAAGTTTGGGTTGGGTGATGTGGCGTTGTCAGAACTTAACTGAGTGTGAGCTCCTCACACTAGTTTGTCATACTTTTGATTATCGCACAAACTAAAGAACATCGAGGAAATGAATAGTTGTGCGGAGTAATGAATACCGCGCGGTCCAAAGATTACCGCCATGGACTAAATTTAAAAAATAAAAAAAATAGAACTCACACCCTCTCTCTTATCTGTTAGTCAAGATTATCCCCAAAAGTATAAAGGTCTACCTTGTGTCATAAGGGATCCCTCTAAAATGGTCCGATGAAACCTAGAGATTCCTAAAAGCAAAGACCATTCAATGGTGTAAACGCCCTTGGATTACAGTCAGCAATCATCAGTATGAATTCGCACTCTTCCTGTCAATGTTGGTAGTTATTAGTCTTCTTCTAATCTCCCACAGTCCCACCTATAAATTTCGTCTCTTCTACAGCACACAAACACAAACCATACTCCAAAGTACCTCAATTGTTGCTTCTTTGGGCTTGTTCTTGCTCTGTCTGGGGTAAGCTTTTTCTCACTTGATTTGAAGCAACTTGAGTTGTTTGTTGTAGTCTGGCTGTTCTTGAATTCTGTCTAATTGTACTTGCTCCAGTGTAATTCAACTATGTGTAAATAATCATCATTATGTGCTGATTTGGGTTGCTGGGGCGAATTTTGTGTTTTTGATTGTTTGGGGTTGCATGTTATTTCCTCAAAGACAACCCTCTTGGTCTTCATTGAATTTGGTTTGGTCTAATCACTAATTTGATGCTTTGTTGTGTTTAATCAATCTTTAAGTGTGATTTTGATTTTAGTGGTATGGGGTTTTTATAGAGTTCTTTTTAATAGAAAACTAACGTAGCGGAAGTGAATTGAAAGACTTTGAATTAACGAAGAACGGCCCTTAAATTAATCAAGGAAAACTAAAAGAAAAGATAAAAGCATAAAGCTACTTGAATTGATATTTGATTGAATAAGATATAAGATGATTCTCTAGCTATTACATCATCTCTATTTAAAGGAAAATTACCTAATTCTAGAACAATAAAGAAAGACCTAGAGTTTCCAATTTAATAAAACTTTTAAAATAAAAAGGAAACTCCTAAATAAAATTCTAAACACAAAAGGAAACCTAAGAAAGTTTATTTGAATTAAACTTTCTAAAATAGTAAACATGAAGGAAATATGGAGAATTCTCGTTTTGCCTCGAGAAACGCGCTACACAAGCTTTTTGCATCACTTTTTGTTGGAAATACATCAAGTAGTTTAGGTTCAATTGGCTTAGTTATATACTTCTTAGATGGGTTAAGTTTATTCCATGCTACGTTTAGAATTTTGATTCTTTTCGTATTTAGTTACTAGGATAAATGAACTATGAGGGATTAATCTGAGATAAACATGGATATAAGTAGATGATCTGCAAGTTGCTTTTTATTATCAGTTTTGATCATAAAGGCCGTCAACTTTGATAACTTGGGGTTTAAATTGAAATGAAGTCAGTAGGATTTCACGAAAGTGGGTGTTAAATAGTAATCCGGTGACCGGAGGAAAAACGACCGACAGAAACCCTAATTACAGAGATGAATTGAAGAACGAGAGAAGATATTGTTCTTTGAAATTCATCTTCAACCCTAACCCAAAATAGGACACTCCCAATTCCCCAAGATACCTAAGAGAGAGAGAGAGAGAATACTAACCAAGAAACCATGAGAAAGAACTTGAATAGCTTGCTGCAATTTATTTTTTTCATTAGGAAGAGAGAAGGAGAGAGTGAGAGAGTGAGCTTTTTTGGAGAATGAGGGAGAAGTTTTGGTATACAGACAAAAAAGGTTTCATAGGAAAAAGCCGAAGTGTAGTGTGAAACACTCCCTTCGGTCGTTTGATGATCGGGAGATTGGGAGTTTTTGTATAAAGTTCAACTTCAATTTGATGGGAAAACTTACAAATCTTCAGTAATCGGAAATTTAGTTTGAGACAAAACCACGAGTTTTAGTAGAGTTTGGGTTTTTTTAGTGTGGCTGATAACGTACCACGAGTTTTATTAGAGTTTGGAGTATTGCGGTTTATCTATCTTTCTCATAATACAATTTGGTACCTTGTTTAAACGTTCTGTAAGTGCGAGAGAAATGCTGAAAATTGGTGTTGAAGGAGAAACAACAACCCATTAACTACATATAGTTGGCATTACGTAAGATTCTTTGCTATTCTTAATTTGTTTCTTTGTACTAGCTACTAAGTTCATTTCTTAGTGCAACACAGCTGTCACAATCATCTAACTTTCTGCTATTTTGGCAGGGAATAACATTTATCGAAGGATGGCTTATTCTCCTGTTAGGACTGCCGTATGAAAACTTCAATATTTATAGACTCAAAGAAGCGTTTTCAGGAAAACTCTTTATTGTTGAAGCTCTTCTTCTAAAACATGTATAAAATACAAGATGGTATTGAACGAGTTTTATCCGCTCCAATCATGCTTAATGCATTTTTCCCTCTCAATGATCAGAGCCACAAGCCAAATTCAGTTTTTGAGGTGACCCCAAACTTCAATATTCACTTGGTTATTCACATTATGAGGAAAAGAAATTACATTTTGGGTCATATTTCATAAAATTATCGATTCGATATTGAAGGTTGATTATTTTTTTCTTGTTATGTTTAGGCTGTTAATGCAGAAAAACTATTGCGGAAGTTAATCGCTTCTAAGGGCATATTACACACTGATGTTCAAGTATTTTTCCGTAAAGCTCGTTCTAGTTATGAGAAATCCATTTTGAATGACCATGAACTGGCAGAACTTCAGAACATTGAGTATTCCCTCTGGAAGCTTCACTATAAGCACATCGATGAATATCGTTTTAGGATCCGAGAAAGTTTGTCTGGTAAACAAGATTCAAACTCAACAGCTCTGGATAGATTTACATCATTTTTATCAGAATCTATAGAATTTTACCAAGGTTTGATAGCAAAAATAAGAAGTATATATGGGATTCCAAAGAAGATTTTCTCCCTCAATGAATGTGATTTTCCAAGTTCCATGAACTCATCAAAAATACAGAGATGCAAGTTTTCTTGCCACCGTTGTTTAGTTTGTATTGGGGATCTTGCACGATACAAGGAGCTTTATGGAAACCCTGATTCTCGGAGTCGTAACTGGTCCATTGCAGCCACCCACTACCTTAAAGCATCAGAGGTTTGGCCAGACAGAGGAAACCCACACAATCAGGTAGTATGAGATATTTCCCCACTTTCAATCACAAAAACTATTGGTTTTTCCTACACTTGGAGAACTTTTGGCTTTATAAAGAAATTACAGTGTTCTAAGAGCAAATTGACAGACTCTGAGAAATTACTTTTGCTAGCCATACTGGACTCGTGTGGGCTTAAAATTCTCTCCAATTGACTCAAAATCCCGCCATCCAGTTTGATTTCATTTTTTTTCACTAAACATAAGGGCTGGCCAGTTCTGCTACTCTTTTAAAATAGCATAACCCTATTGAAAAGGTGGCATCCTAAAAACAAACTTTATGCGGGTTGCCTTGCAAATATCTTTTCAAAGAAAGTCTGCCTTTTCAGATTCAGACGGCCTTTGAGAAGGCATCCTCTTTTTGACTAGTTATAATAGTTTAATCCACTGTGTGTATTGTTTTGGTTGGAGTGATAGGGATCAAGTTTGCTTTGAATGAAGAAATATTTGGCTAACCAAGATGGTTTAAATGAAGGAGTCTATTGTAGTTACTCTAGTAGAACTGATTATATAGTTCTTATAACGTGTATCGGCGATTTTATTTGCAGTTGGCTGTATTGGCTACGTACGTTGGTGACGAATTCCTCGCTTTATACCACTGTATAAGAAGTCTTGCTGTTCAAGAACCTTTCCCTGATGCGTGGGATAACCTTATTCTACTCTTTGAGAAGGTCAGATCATCACATACTCCGATACTCCTGGTTAGAGTTTTCTCTTTTTTTGTTGTATATCAAAAAAATTGAGTTTATATTAATTTTACCATTGTTTGTTTAACGGCTTAACTTTTTTGATCTTATAGAATAGGTTGTCTCATTTGCATTATGTTTCTGATGAGGCCACCTTCGATTTCTATAAACCACATGAAAGAAGCTCCAGTCTTTCTTGCTACATGAAGGAAACTACTGAAGATGTTTTGTCCGGGCAAAGTGGTTTATGGTCCCTCATTGTTTGGATGCTAAGCTTCTTTTATATAAACCCAAGGTACTTGTTTCATCCCAATGCCCATTTGATTATAATCTTATATCATCTCTCATGGATGTGTCTTTTCAGTTTCTCTTTGAAATCTTGATTGCATCACCTATTACAATGGTTGGTTTGGTTCATAACAATAATACTTTCCTGTGTATTTTATTTGTTCTTTTTTCCTCACTTTCTTGTCAAATACTTTTATGTAAACCATAAAAAACCCAAAAAGTACAATATAGCGGCTTTTACCAAAGTTTCTAAATTATTTCAACACCATAATATATTACTATATCTCGAGCAAATGGTGATAAATTATGAACCGGGATCATCCTGGTAAGGAAAAAATATACTAGTATATCCTTGTATATGGTATGAAATGACACATCTTATACATAAATTGATAAAAAAAATTATGACTATTATGAGACAACATACTATACTTGTACTAGTGTGTTATGCACGTGTCACATATAGCAATGTAACAAGGTTATTTGAGAGTATTTAAGCTATTTTGCTGTAAATATTTTTAATGTATCATTCAATGTTGATACCTAGTGTAGCAATGAAGTTCAACTCCAAATCTTCCACGTTTCACTCTTCTCTCTCCAACTTCTCATCATGCATAGGTGCCCAATTTTACCAAGGCTTTTGAAAACATAAGAATAAAAATTCCAACTTCATGTCCCCCCCCGTCACTTTCCCAAGCTTTAGTCACAAGTGTTATAGAGCAAAGGATACACTGGAGTTAATGGTCTTGAATCACACAAAACTTCGTGCCAAAAGTTATTCCTCTACCCATTTCCAATATTATGACTATATTATTCTTAAGCTTATCCCACACGTTGAATATTGTCCTCCATAGTCCTATGCCACATGACATGGTAGTTTTATTTAGTAGCCAATTAGTTTACCCAATTCCAAACTTAGCTTTAATAACCTTGGCCCGTAAACCATCCTTATTATTATAAAATCTCTATAGTCATTTTTCAAGCAACGCCATATTCATTTTTGTAAAGAATTTTAGCCCCAATCCGCCAGGTTCTTTTTCATTACAAACTACTTTCAATCTCAGTAAATGAAGCTTTTGAGCTGCTTCGGTGTTGTCTCAATGGAAGTTTCTAACAATCATCTCCAACTTAGATGTTACAGTAAATTGGTTAACTTGCGAGTGTACTCTTGACAAGAGAAAGGCGACCCCCCCCCCCTCTTTGATAGCATCTTTCTTACCAACTTCTTACCAAAATGTTCAATAACCGAATCTCAAATCTCAACACAACAAGAAGATCTCCCAAGAGGCATACCAAGGTAAGTCATCATTAGAATTCATGTGCAACAACCTAAAGAGAGGCCGAATTCCCAATGTCGTTACCATTTTCAACTCCCATAACTTTGTTCTTTGTCAATTACACGTAAACCAAAGGCTAACTAAAAGCTCAATAACATAAAATAAAGGTGTCTGATCTCAACCTGATCCTGTCTTACAAAGAAGATGATATCATTTGCAAACTGAAGGTGAGTAATCTCTGTCGCTTCTTCATTAACCCTAAACTATCACAACCCCACTCTACGCACACCAATATTGTCCTCACTGCGGATCTCCAGCAGTGTAGGGTTCTGTTCCTAAGAAAAGACCTCAGTGATATGTAAAGTGAAATCTTAACTTAAGGATCATACACCTGGCAGGATCTTAAGCGATGTGGGACTAAACCATTGGTGCAACCGTCACCACTATTGAGTTAGGCGCCTCTCCAATACCCGATCAGTCGAGGTGTTACATAAACCATGAATTATGACCAAGTCTCCAGCCCTACTAGCCAACCTGCTAAAGGCTTGAGGTGAGTAATCTTTTGAAGCTTCTCAATATTGTCCTTAGAGCCAAAACCCTAATTAGAATCAAAACCTTCAATGATGGCAATGCTCTCAAACCTCCCCCCTAATTGGGGCCAACCATGTCAAATGGTAATTCTCTCATCCTGGTTAATCTTTTTCAGCCCACTCAATTCGATGAATTATCTCAAACCGGTGATTTCTCCGTTGGAACCGTTGATTGAAGAAAACTAAAAGGTGAGAAATCCCAAATGGAAAGCCGATAATACCGAAGGTGTGTCGTCGGTCGAGTGGACGATTGTTCAAAGAAGAAACATTACTAAGGCTTGGTGTGGAATTTTGGAGGATAACATAAATAGTGACCAACCAGGTCAGAAAGATTTCCACGAGGGGACCACGAAGTTGATTCATACCTTTTGCCTTTTGTGATGAAAATGGCGAAACAGTCAAACGTACCGTGCTATCCATAAAAAATAATTGGTCGACCTTGCATAAAGAATGTAAGAAGTACAAGGAGGCAATGAAAATGGCGACAAGAGGATGAATTAGCAGTATAGATAAAGATATCATAGCTAATTCTATATGAAACTTCTTTATTTTCGGCCAATTGAAATTAGCTGTATGAGTATTTTCGGTCCATTGGGGGTAGCTTGTGGCGAAGTTTGGGGTGAAAGAGGATGAATATGTTGTGCGGGAACTACACATTGTGGGGGAAAACTAGCCATTTGAGAACTCAGACATGCAAGCGCCTAATAGTTGTGCGCCAAACTATTAGGCGCATGGTCGTTAAAAAACTAACTGTAGGATCAAACTAGACTGAAGTTGGGTTTTAGACTTGGATTTCAAGTCTCTAACCTAGTCACTCACTGTGGGAGATGCCCTTATGTGATTCAAAATTACAAATATGATTTGCACCCTAAACTTACAGCTTGTGATTGGCACAATATTTATAGCAATAAACTTCATCTCTTCTGAGAACCTCATTTGCCTTGCAAGTTATGCGTACTTCACATCTGACTTCTGGCAATTTTCTTGATATAATGCAGTTTGGAGGGTTTCTTGAATTTCTCTTGCATATTTAATTCCACTATACAAGAGCTGGAAGCTTTATTATCGCTTGATGATATCACTCTAAAGATTTGTTTGGAGTCCTATCAATGCATGGAAGTCGCAAAACCAGGTCCTTCCAGAGTGCTACAGCTCGTTTCTATATTTATCTTCACCATCGAACTACTCAGTGAAAACTCAAATTTTAATAAGCCAAAACACGTTGAGTGCATACAACATCCTGCATTCTTTGTACACGAGGCATTGGTTTTTGCTTTCATTTTTATGGGTCGCATTGTTGATAGATGCGTGACAGCTAATCCCGTGTGTCATAATCCTTTTTTACCAGCTATATTAGTATTTGTAGAGTGGCTGGTTGAAATTCTAGATAGAGCAGAAGAAGCAAGTTGGACCGATAAAAGATGTGAAAATGCAATGAGTTACTTTTTAAATTCCTTGGTTGATCTCCTGAACCAATTTGACGAAATTGAAGATACAGATGCTATTTTCTTGTGGGAAGATCAGGAGTTACTTGGATTTTCACCTATCATCCAGTCCCATACACCTTTGAGTTTCTCAGCATGCAGGGAACCAGGAAATGGGTTTGAAGACAAACATGAATGTGAAGTTCGTAGTTCTCGTATAGTTTCTGCTTCAATGAAGATCGCTAAACGAAAAAATGGGTCCTCGAAATGGATATCTTACAAGGAAGCGGAAAGAAAATTCTTTATGATAGAGTCAAAGAAAGTCGAAGATGCAAATCATTTGCCACTTGAAGAAGCTGAGGAAAAAAGTAATGTGCTGTGTAATAGTGAAAAAAATAAACATGTATATGCTGACTCTTTTCTTGTTGACGAGGAAGAAGTTATTGTGTTCAAGCCACTAAGAAGACATAATTCTGCTCCAGTTAGAGGCATACAGGACCAGAGATCACCTCGTGGGCCCAGATGCACCAATACATTCGGGAACATTCCAGAAGATACTGTCTTGGATTCTTTCACCAATTTAACAACAGTTTCTCCTAATTTTGGAAATATAGAAACTAAGTATGCGGCTGGGCCACCCTCCTTGAGCGCATGGGTCCTTGGCAGAAAAGATATTGGCCATTTTGGAGAAATGAACTTGAAGGATTCTAGTAAGGATTACAATAATGAAAATGCAGTAAACAAGCAAGATTTAAAGGTTGAATCTTCGGTTTCGGCATTATGTTTCATGTCTGATTCTTCTGCTACTACTACACATTATGAAAAACCTCCTTACGTGCATCCAGTTCCTTCTGCTCCACCATTACCAGATAATGCTACATGGTTTAGCCACAATGATACGCCTTATATAAAATTGGGAGACCTGAAGAACATGGAAGACTACTTCATTAACACAACACGTACTAACGGCTACTTGAATCTGATCTCAGCTCAGACTTCAACAAGTTTTGATCCCCACATTCGAGCCCAAGCCCAGGGCCACATATGGCCTGCTCGTTTTGCTACACCAACTAACCTTGGAAGGTTTCAAGACCAGAAGAGTGATGCCACTTATCATGGATACCGAAAGCCGAGTGTATATGAGCAGCAGCTGCTACTGCAATATCTTAAGGAGAAGGAATGGCGCTTGCAACTGGAGCTCCAACTGCGAGGTCACATTTAGATGAAAAGTCGAGACCTGTCACAAGAACAAAGAGATGGATTGCTATAGTATTTTTCAGGTGCTGATTATGGCAGGGATGCCAATTATTCCCTGTCATCTGAGGGATAAGAAGCTCCGCCTCAAGTTGACTTGCACATTGCATTGAATTACCGTTAAGTGCTGATTTGCAGTGAAGTTACTATCCCGGTGGTGCAGGAAATAATTTACACCCCTGCAAAACATCAACACCCTTCTTGAAAAGATCTGCATCTGTTTACATGTATATATGCGGGTGGTGTTGTACATGGTGTGTTTGAATTCGAAAAAACATGTGTTTTGCCAAGTTGTTCTGTTAGTAATCCACAATACGATGAAGAAGCTCTAGTTAGTTGAAAAGTCTTAAGAACACCAATTGATTGGGAAAACAAAGCTTCAATTGCTTAAAAAAATGAAGTAACTACAAGAAAATCACTCTAAAACCCTTGGCCTCTTTTAGAACCCTTTCTAGATCTAATATAATAAAATAATGTCTAGTCTTGCCCCTTTTTATAAGGGTTACAAGTTCTTAGTTTCAATAGGACTGGGTTACAAGTTCCTAGTCCCAATAGGATTTGCCTAGTCTTACCCCTTTTATAAAGGTTACAAGTTTCTAGTCCCAATAAGAGTTGGTTACAAGGTCCTAGTTCCAATAGTACTTGCCTAGATCCTCCTGGATCATGGCTCCTCCCTTTAGGAGCCTTGAGCTCTTGCTCAAGCTAGAACTGGAGATGTGGGAATGCGGCGCTGCCTATGTCTCTATTGTACCACTCGACGTACTAGGTAACTGACCCTTCTTCCTAACTCGGAACGACTCAAAACCACCACATGTCTTGCCTGGCAACAACTTTCGACGAAACACACTACGCCCCTTAGGATCATCATATCCCGCAACATAACCTAACTTAACAAAAGGTTGCATCTGCATAGAAACCAACATAGTAAAAATAGTTGGTAATGGGGGTTGAGATAATCTATCAGCCAATTTGTTGTCCACTCCCTTCTTATACTGTATAATCAAGGGCAATTGTTGGAGAAACGACCTCCCCTTCATCTGGCGAAATTGTTGTAGCTTAGACTGTGTAGTGAAAAACTGAAACGGTTTGTGATCAGTATATACCACAACCTCCTCATGCAACTTCCCAAAATCGGTTTGTTGCTTAAAAAACGATGTCATTGGAGACAACACTCTAGTCGACGTACCCTCCTGAACCGGACGCACCAATAACACAAACTTGCTGCTCGCATTAACCAATCGTTTCATCTGAATCGTCATTACCAAATTTAACGTAGTGACATGCTCCTTACAAGTATTGATATGGAACTCATTTCCCTCCTTCACAAGACGATACTTGCAAGCTCTACGGTAATGAATTGCATCTTGGTCCCAAAGATAAGGGCTACCCAAGATGACCTGACACATATCCAAAGGAATCACCTCACACGTCACTTCGTCAATAAACTTCTCAGAAATCGCAAACTTGAATGTACATTGTTTTGTGATCATCACATCCGCATCTTTCTGAATCTACCCCAAACCATACGGCTTAAGATGAGTTGTAGTCGTCAAACCCATCTTCTTCACCAACGTCTCAGAAATCAAAATTTTCAGACTACCTGGATCCATAATGGCCTTGACTAAACTCTGCTTTACCTGAATACTAGCTTGAAAAAGCTCTTCCCGACTCTCTTCCTCGACAGCCAAAGTCCGCTGAAACATAAGTGTAAGCTTAGGATTCGGTTTATCTACATCCGGAAGGTCAACAACCTCTGTGGCTAGTACATATCTCTCTTTCTTGCTATTCTCCTCCTTCGACTTAAGCTCCGGGTGAAGTTTCCAACAATAATCGGAAATATGCCCACGTGCCTTACAATGATCGCAATGAAACTCCTTGGACGAAGACCCCTCTCCTTTGGCCTCTCCCTTATGTTCATTTTTCCAACTATACCTGTACCCCGACTTGATCTTGTCGTCTTCTTTGTCACTTTTTAAGTACTTGTCTTCAATAGCAATTGTCTTCACGGTAACGTCCTCGATATTGGCCACAGTAAAGAGCTTCAACTATCTTCTAATAGACTCCAATAACCCCCCCCCCCCCCCCCCCCCCCCCGTGTACTTCATGAACACTTCATACTCGTCCACATTAATGTCCAAAACCAAAGCTTAGTTATGAAACGCCGTAGTGTACTCTAGTACGGATTGTTCAAACTGTTGGCACAAATTGTGCCATAAAAACCATCTCTTTTATGCATTAATACCTTGAATTCTTTCCAACCCAAATCTCCTACATCGTGGCATTTCCGATAAGATTTTCACCACATGAGTGCATGACTTGCGAATTTCAACGTAGCAAAGCATATTTGCTGAGCATTGGAGTATTCATAAATGGAAAAATAAGTTTCCAACCTATCGAACCAATCATCCAACTTCTCGGTATCGATCGAACCATCGAATACCGGAATTTCAATCTTAAAATTGATACGAAGATTACAAATAGGATTCGATGACTTACCAATACCCTATCACTCCTTGTCGGATTCGGCCTTACTAGAATCACTATCGATCTCCGCAAAATCGTCGTCTCCATCCACCTCCATAACCCCTTTCTTCTTCGAGCGGTCACGCCGTTTCGTCGAAGCGGAAGCCTTCGCGAGGTTTGTAAGACGCAATTGTTCTACTAACTCCCCTACAGTAGAAGTTAGGGTGGAAACTGTAGTTTCCAAAAGCGTAAGTCTTTCGTTGGAATCGCCCATCTTCAAATTGTCTTTCTTCTTCGAATTAGGCTTGCGATGGATCTTCAATGGACTCACTAGCTTCTCATTCGTTTGCTTGAGACGGTCGCGTGCAGAGACCATAAACCACAATCAACCCCCGAAGATCGTAATTGAAAAACTGATACCACTTAATCCACAATACGATGAAGAAGCTCTATTTAGCTGAAAATTCTGAAGAACACCAATTGATTGGGAAAACAAAGCTTTAATTGCTTAAAAAAACGAAATAATCACAAGAAAATCACTCCAAAAACCCTAGACCTCTTTCAGAACCCTTTCTAGATCTACCATAAAAAAAATAATGTCTTGCATTGTCCCTTTTTTTAAGGGTTAGAAGTTCTTAGTTCCAATAGGACTCGGTTACAAGTTTCTAGTCTCAATAGGACTTGCGTTACAAGTTCCTAGTCCTAATAGGACTTGCCTAGTCTTCCCCCTTTTATAAGGGTTACAAGTTCCTAGTTACAATAGGATTTGGTTACAAGTTCCTAGTCCAAATAGGACTTGTTTAAAGGTTCTAGTTCCAATAAGACTTGTCTAGATCCTCCTGGATCAGTTAGTGAAATTTTTTATGCAAGGTTGTAGGCCGAAAAAATTCCAATGAAAATATTCCTTTCTACTTTTTTTCTTCCTTATTTTTTTTTTTTTTGCATACCAGGGTGATCTGGGTTCATAATTTCTCACCTTTAGCCGACTAATTCCTGAAAACCCCACCAACCCACATGGCGGCTTTAGTCATGATAATTCATGGCGGATGGCCCCGTTGGTGGTGAATCGGACTCAGGACCTCTGCTTGAGGCATGGCCCCAAATCACTATTTTAAGCCCGCTTATTTTCGAATGCAGTGGCAGTATACATCCATGACAGCGGTGGCCGGTGCTTCACTCTTCCCGGCAAAACATTAAAATGACCCAACTGAAAAAATCCACGGATAAACAAGATTACAAAAGCACCCTTGGTATTTGCTTCTCCAGTGCTGATGAGTGAGGGTATTTAGGTAAAGCGAATATCAACTGGGTTCCCAAAACCAGAAGAGTTCAACCGAGTCTAACTTCTACAAATCTTGCAAATCTCTCTCTCTCTCCCTCTCCCTCTCCTCTCTCTGTCTTTCTGTTAAAAAATGAGTACAAAAGGAGATGTGTCCTCCACAGAAGCAGTGTTACTGGGAGCTTTGGCACCTGGTGTTAACGTGAATTTCACTATTTTATTTCATCTCTTTTTGATGTTTTGTTTCAATTACAGAGTTGATACTTAAAGGGGTTTTAATTATTTTTTTAATATCAATTGGGTTTTTAGGATTCAATTTGAATTGGGGTTTTTATAATATGTTGTTGTTGTTTGGGGGTTTTCAGGGTCCAACATGGTCTGTGGTCAAAATTACATTCTTGACACTGGGGTTGTGTCTTGCTGCAATGTTAGGCTTAGCATTTTCGGCGACGGATTGGACGATCATCGTTCATGTTACTTTTCTTGTTTTGATATCAGGGGTTTTGTTTTTCCTTCTCAACAGGTACTTATTTGATCTCTAAATGTTTATTATTGATCTGGGGTTATAATTTACGTTTGGGGTTTTCCTAAGAAAGTATTAAGCTGTATATAGCGAAGAGAAGAAATCCTAGAAGGGATAGATTAGTCGTTGTTGCTGTTTATGGGTCGATAAATGAGGTAGATCCATTAGTTCATTCTGAAGGACAAGCATTTACGATACAAAAACACGAGTTTTTTAGGTGATTGCACTGGGGGAATTTGGGCTAAATAGTTATTTGATCTAATGATATGATAATGCCACATATTGTTAGATTTGATAGAAACCTGTGGGAGTTTTCATATCTTTTGACCAATTTCCTTAACTTGGTACTCTCGAAGAAAACCATGAAAATAATTTGTTTGAGGTTTCCTTAGAAAGATCCCCGGCAAAATGTCATCTTAGTTGACCAAATTTCATTGGTAATCTTATATATTATTGGTATATCTCTGTTTAATGCTGAATTCTACTCAAGTAATTGTGTGCTTCTACCTAGTTAATAAGAACAAGGAAAAGTTAAATATGCTAGGCCCTTGACCCCTTTGCACAAGGGAAAATGTTTGACGACAATACTTCTCAGAAATTGAAGAAATATTGAGCTGGCTCGTGACTGTTAACTATAATTAAACCTTTAGAGTGTAAGTTGATACAGGAGCATTTATTTGGGGCTAGGAAAGTGTCTAGCATCATATTCTCTGGCATTCGGTGCTCACTTTGAGGCTTGGAGTGTTAGTTTTAGATATTTGCAAACCAGGTGGATCTACAAGAGCCAGAATAATCCCCAAAACTGTATCCCTGTGATAACAGGCAGGGAAAGGGAAATGCTAAGAAATATGAATGTAAGATGCCGTAAAGGTGTGGACTGATGAGAAAGATAGTCGGAGATAAACTAGCTTACTTGATTTCCAGAGCATCACCACACGATCATTTAACTTAATACAAAGTCCTGCAATGGGTTTCTCTAAGATCACTTTGTGGATAGATGACTGAAAACAACCTGGGCCTTAACTTACATGGCCACGTTCTCCTTGAGGCTTGACTAAATTCGAAAAATCATACGGTAGAGTCCCTTTGAATTAATTTGGTCAATACTGAGTAGAAAAAAATGAGCACACAACGATATTGGCCATACTAAGGACAACTAAACTGCATTGTTCTTTTTAAGGAAAATAAGTAGTAATTAGTATGTGCTCATGTTCAGCTAGGGTGCTCAGAGTAGGTTATCCCCACAGATCATCCGTCTTTATGATATTGGCCTTTCTGTGTTTTCATTTTGGCTTAGTGTTTCTAAATGAACTTAAGCTGGTGTATGCTCATCACTAGACGTATTGAAGGTTAATTATTGTGTGTTCTCTATTTTGAGAGGGTGCTTTAGTGTTTATTGATGAAGCAAATATAATGGTCAAGACTAGACATATGGCTTATCTTAGAAATGAAAAAATTTTAGGTGAGCTGAACTAAGACAACCTATATGTGACTCACTTGCATTACAGGCATGTTGATTTGGGAATATGCATATACTTCAAACATTGATAGGACTACTGAGAGATAGCACCTTCATTTTAGTTGAAGCGTTAAAACTGCAAGATGAATACCAAAAGTAACCTGGATTGGTAAAATCAGAATGACAAATCTAGTTTTGACATTACAATAATGAAGACATTGGCTTGTCATTCTCATCTTAAATCCTTTCCCTTGTAATATTTTTTTTGTTCAGGATAATATTCGGTTCGTCCAACTCGTGAAAATTGGTGAATAGTTGTGAAGGTTGGGCTCTTAGTATTGAGCTCGTGAAAGCCAAAAAGAACTGGTCTTGTCTTATTAATCAATTTGAATTATTGGAATATTATAAGCTTTAAAAAATATAAATAAAAAGAAACAAAGTCATTTTGCTTGTACCTTGTTAACTAAAAGTTTTAGAAATGTCTTAAGCCTGGCATTTATGTGCCCTAATATCCTGTAACTTTTGGGTAATTTTTTTGGTAAAATCATCACAAAAGATTGAAGAGAGATATAAGAATGCAGCTAACTAAATTTGAGATATAAGAGCGCACATACCCAACTTTGAGGGGGTGCAAATGCGATTAAGGTAATTTAGCTGCAAAAGTACTGGTCAAATATTAGAGTCTGGTATATTGATTGTTGGCACCACCACTTGTTTCACTTCACAATTGCTCGAAAGATATAGCTGCCTGCCGCAAATCCGCTAGTACCCCTTGCAAAGAATAGCATATTGACTGATCGAACAGTGAGGAAAATTTGCCATAAGCGATCCTACTAGGCTAGGCTAGCGTGATTCACCCCAGAAACTTAGAAAAATGAATAACAGTGACTAGATATCATTTTCTTACTCGTTTAGATATGGAAATCTTAAGATCTAACCGAAGATATAAATACGGCACCATAAGAAAATAGAGCCATACTGTCGAGTCTTTAATTTCCTCTTTAGATAATGAACATATGACTAAACTACATTGAAGATACTAACGTGGAACCCTTAAACAAACTAAATGAAAACTGAAACCGTCATTATGTTATTTTCTCAAAAAGATGAAACTATCATAGTGAACAATTGTAGCATTGAAATTTGAAACTATAACCTTCTGGAATTGTTGTACGGGGAAATGGTTTTCTTACTTTTTGTGGGTGAATTTTTCTGCAGCTTTCTAGCAGAAACGGGTCTAGTGTCAGTGGAACAGCAAATGCAAGAGATGGGTCTAGCACCAAAAGAAATATCAGAACCAAGTAAAAAGAGCCAATAATGCCGTCTCTTTTGCCCGGCAATTAATAGTAGAGATTATCAACTTCAGAAAAAGACTTCCCGAAAGCATTCATTTATCTACTTAAATGGGAATTACACGATACAGTTACGCTCATGCATACTACCAAGGAAAAAAAAATCCCACAAGTAAGTTGTGCTTGGCATTGCTCAGTCTTCTTTGGGCTCCACTTTCGCCGGTTCCTTTGCTTTTGCTACTTCCTTCACTTTGGCCTTACCTTTGTTAGGCTTCATAAAGCAGAAACACGCACAACAGGGACACTGAAACAAGAACTTCATTGTTGGTTTGCTTTTAGCTTATTTCAAACTTTCAGAACTGCTCTATGTATTATAGAGAAGAGAAAGGTTTCCTTTTCTTTCTGTTCATGTATAACTTATTGAGGTTCATTGGATTCTTTTCAATCACTTTCAGGAAAAGGAAATACCTTATGCCTTCCAGCTCTGAATTAGGGCCACTGGGTCTCATTTCCTTATCTTTGTGGGTCATGTTGTCCACTAGTTATTGAAAAAGAGGCTATATCTTATTTATTCTCTTCCCCCATGTCTAAATCCCATTAAAAATAATTTCACATGATGCTACAAGGACACAGTTCATAACAATAATGCAGTGTTAGTTTTGTCTTTGTAGCTTGTTTGCTATATAAGCATATGTAGTAAAAGTTGCTATAAAGTTACATCCTTCTCAATCTATCAAGCAAACTTTCTCGCCCCTCAGCCATGGTTTTAATGAATTTCGTTTAGATCGTACTAATTCAATATTTTCCACTATGCATGTTACCATTTACTTCAGTTCTTTTGAAAATTTATAACTACTTGAGATTAACCGATTTCAAGTAATTTAGGTCAAAATTGAAAAGTTCGATAATCCTTGAAACTAATTGTCTAATTCTAACCTAGCTCAAGTTGATATGATAAGTAATAAACAATAAAAAACACAAGAATAAATAATTTTTACCCTCTGGGAAACTTTTTTCAAAAGAAAATCTCATAGGTCGCTGCCGAATCGCCTGAAAGCTACAAAAATTCTATATTGAAACAAAATTACAATAATCCAATTACTTACAGACTCGATAAACACATCTCGCGGTTATTTATCTTCTGATTGAACTTCTTCTAATCGATTCCTCGTTCTCGCAATGCCTCGTTTCAAAGCTTAAATATTTTAAACTCTCAAAATCTTAAATTGGAATTAGGTTTATGTAATTCTTGACCGATTCAACTTGAAGGTTAATTCTAGTTGAATTTTTTCCTCTCAAAAAATCTCAAGACCTAAAATTGGTTTTGGAAATGGTGAAGTTCAAAAAAGAAAATAAGGTTTAAATATAAAATTGAAAATCTCGGTGTTCTATTCGAACAAAGCAGGAGTCTATTTGAATAGAGATGACTCTGCTAGGTCTATTCGAACAGGGGGGAAAATTTGTTCAAATAGAAACCTTTTTCATTAAAAAAATAATTATTTTTGAACTTTTGTAAAATACTAACGGACTAAAATATTTGAGCGAATAGGTACAAAACCAACATACCTATTCAATATTAGTCCAGCTGTCATCATTCCATGCGCACTCTCTGACGATGAATAACCACGAGATAATGCTAACACTTAACACAAATCTTATAGAGTACATGACTAGTTGTCCACTGGCTAGTCTCATGGTCTTTGCTAACAGCAGCTATGCTCCTAGGATTTGAATGTAATATATGTAGAGACAACTTGGGTTGTATGATGTATCCCTCATCATATGAACCTCTTCTCCTTACAGATTGACCAAGCATTCCAGACTGTATAATATGAAATGTTTACACTAAATTGTGTTCATATCAAGTTTTGACACCAGCAGGTCTAGTAGTACTCACAAACCTCATCAGTGACTCAACTTGTTTGGTCACCCAAGTAGCATTTGCCAATCTGTTCTTAGCTCCACCACTGCAAGTATGCTTGAGGTTACTATTTTTTCTTAAAGTGAAGGTGTGACCATCATTAGTCCTCCTGGCATCGAATATCTATTCACAGTTTTCATCAATGCAATATAATTTAACCTTGTAATTTTAATTTTTTCTTGATAATACTCAAACTTATTCATTATTAACCACTATCTAATGTATGCCCTATACTCATACACAGTTGCCCATTCCATCCCAACTCTTAATTCACCATAAGTAGGTTGAAGATGTACATTATGAACTGCATCCTCTTCTTTAGCAAAGATGTTATCATACACCTTAGTTGTCGTCATTCCATGTCCTCTTTCTTCATTTTGACTTCACCTCCTGCCATTGTTTCCCTTTATTAAGTACATATAGTATAAAATGTTTCATCTTTCTTTTTCTTTCTTTTTTCATTATTTTTTTTTAAATAAAAAATATTCTAGCAAGAATCTTATATATGTACCATAAAATCATTGGAAATACTCTCCTCTTATATTTATGTCCACCACTAAAACTATATGGTTTCACTCCTTCCTTTATTTTTAGTTTACTGAAAAGTCTCAGAAGAAACGGGTCAAAAAGAGTTGGATATAAAATGAATGACATATTGAAGGGACAAAGGGCTGCAAACGGATAAAACTTTGGATAAGTAGAGACAATGCCAAAAATGGTGTAACAATAAAAATGCCTATTATCATATTTTCGGTCTCACATAGTATCTTTTTCGTCTCGAATCAAGTATAGAAAATGTTATATTATAATAACTTGAATTTTATGTTGCGATCGACAATTGATTATAAAAATGAGATCATAAAAAAAAATGCTGAATCTGAAAAGAATTTATGAAATAACACTCGAAGCTTGCAAACAGGCTAGATCTTCACAAAACATTAGGTACAAAGTCTTTACTGTTATTCTCACGTGGTTATAATCATGATGAGTTTTTAGTTTAAACAAGGGAGTCACTGACTATTGTGAATTATGATTTGACCAAATAATTTTTCCATGAATTAATATAACACAGAAGCACTATCCTAATCTAGCAAGAATATTCGATATTCAAAAGCTCCTAAAATGCAAAGTGCAACTAAAACCAAAGCAATAACCTACGCGTCCTAAAAATAAAAGGAAAAAAAAGCCAAAAATGAGACAAAGTAAGAAATATACCTAATCAACGGAGCATAGATAACCCGTCTTAATTTAGATTCATTACCTTATCTGCAGTGACAAGTCATCCTTTCGTACCAAAATAACCCTAATAGCCTTTCGAGGTGATATTTCTTGAGCAAACCACCTAGTCACATTCTCACTTATGCCAATTAGATGGTCAAACATATGATTGATAATGTTCAACAAATCTGCAATAAGACGCAACATCTCCCTTTCGACCACATGATCTACCACACAAAATTCGATTGTAAGAATCCTTCTTGGCCTGTTCATGAGTGGCTGATAGTGTACTATGTCATGGGCAATGAGATTGCTTTAACTAATTTTGTGATTTTAGGGCTTTTTAAGTTAAAAAAAGGTTTTTCATATCCAAGTCCCCTTTTGTCACTTTAAGATTTGCCCATACTTAGCATCTTATAAATCTTTTTTGCTCCTTCACAAAACATTTCAAGTTTCCGCTGAGATGAAACTAAATCAAGTTTGGCCTTATCAAGTTCATATAGAATTAGCTTAACTTTCTCCTCGATATCATGACCTATCTTTTCTAGCATCTCAATTTTGTCAAGATGATCTTGTTTCTCACTTTCAAGTTTTTCAATCATAAGGCTTGTATCCTCGGTTTTTCTTTAAATTTCAGTGTGAGTGCATCAACTTGTTCTTTCAAGATTTTGTTGATTTTATCAAGGGTAATACACTCCTCAAAAATCCAAGTATACAACTCTTTAAGATTCGAGTCATGAACCTTACAAAGTTCATGATTACTCTGAATTTCAGCACGACTTTCCAACTCAAAGGGATCAGACTGATCACTACTATTATTTAAAATAGCAGGAACTGTACAATATTGACTATTTTCATTTTCATTAGTTTGATCATTATTATTATCAGATTCATCATTATTATCATCCCAAGTAACGGTAATATTCATAGCCTTATTATTACTACCAAAAATTTTATTAGGACAATTATGTGTATAGTGACCAAACTTATGACACTTATATCATTCAACTTAACTTAGGCCATTGTCAGGGTTGGTCTGCTGGTTATTCGAATTAACTTAATTATGAGTTCGCGACTTATAATTCACTGATTGCCTTTGTCTTTGAAATTGATAATTATTCATAAGTTTGTTAAGCTGTTGGCTTTTGGAGGCAATCTATGAATCAATATCCGACCCCTCATCATCATCCGAAAGATATGAGTGATCAATCTCTTTGGTACCCTTAAAGTTAAGGAATTAAAAGCTATACTTTTATTCTTTACAGGGTTTTTCATTTTCATCTCAAGTTCAAATGTTCGCAACTTTCCAGCCAATGTGTTTGGTTTTATTTTCTTAAGATCTTGAGCTTCCTCGATAGCAACAAGTCTAGATCAAAGCTCTTATGTAATGATCTTAAGACGTTGGGAACAATTTGAACATCATAATAGGCTGCTCCTAATGCGGCACTAGTGTTAACAATTTCACTTAGTCTCGCATAGAACTCATCAAAGGATTCATCCTCACTTATTTGAATATTCTCAAATTGGAAAGTAAGCATTTAAAGCTTGCTTTCTTTGACTGTATCATCGCCTTCATGAGTTCAAACTAAAATATCTCAAGCTTCTTTTGAAGTGGTACAAACAAAGATATGTTGAAACTCACTTTGACTCACAGACATAAAGATAGCATTGCGACCCTTACAGTCAAAATCGACAGCATCCTTTTTTTCCTTTGATCATTGGTTTATGGGCTTAGGAACATCTACAACACTTCCTACTGGACCTTGCAGCATGGTAGGGTGCTTATATTCATCGCTAATGGTAATCCACACATCTTCCCTGAGTGATTGTAAGAATGCAACCATTTAGACTTTCCAGTATAGAGAATTTTTGTCATCAAAGAGTGGAGGACGATTTACAGGACCTTCAAACTTCTCATAATCCATTATTCTCAAGCAATCGAGTTAGGATCCATACTCAGGTTGCTAAACTTCAGAACGTGACCGCTCTCATACCAATTAAAATTTATAACTACATGAGATTAACTAATTTCGAGTAATTTATGCCAAAATTGAAAGATTCGATAATCCTTGAAACTAATTGTCGAATTCTGACCTAACTCAAGTTGATATGATGAGCAATAAACAATCAAAAACACAATGACAAACAATTTTAACCCTGTGAGAAACCTTTCTCAGGATAAAAAAATCCATCGGTCGCTGTCGAATCGCTCGACGGCTAAAAAATCTACTATTGAAACAAAATTACAATAATTCAATTACTTACAGACTCGATAAGCACATCCCATGGTTACCTCTTTTCTAATTGAACTTCTTGCAATCAATTCCTCGTTTTCACAACGCCTTGCATCAAAGCTTGGATCCCTCGAACTCTTAAACTCTTAAATTGGAATTCAGTTTATGTAATTCTCGACTAATTCAACTTGAGGGTTAGTTAATTCTTGTTGAATTCCCTCTTTTTTTAAAATATCTTAAACCTTAAAATTAGTTTTGGAATGGGTGAAGTTCAAAAAATAAAATAAGGTTTAAATAAAAAACTGAAAAATCTTGGTGCTTTGTTCGAATAGAACAAAAGTCTATTCGAACAGAGATGGTTCTGACTGTTCTATTTGAACAAAACAAAAGTTTATTTGAACAAAACCATGTCTATTCGAACAAAACAAAAGTCTTTTCGAATAAAGATGGTTTTGTTGGAAAATACAAATATGGTTTTGGTTTTCCTTTTATTTGAATGGTGGAACTAAGTGTTTTTAGTCCCACATTGGATATGTGGGAAGCTTAACTCTATTATATAAGTAAGTTTAATACTTAACTTGTTATGATGTGTGTGAGAGTTGGTGGGTCACACGTGCATGTGTGACCCATGTGTGCAAACTAACTTAGGTGCATAGGCTTGCTCGACCTAGGAAACTCACTTATTATTATAAGTTTATGATTCGGCCTTCGGGCCTACTTAGAATACTTAATCATATTTATGGGTTTGAGGTGTAAGTTGAGTTGTCTCCAACATATGCAACTTAAGGTGTGACCTTTGGTGAAGAGACACTAACTTGAGGTGTGTCTTAAGGTGTGACCCTTGGTGAAGAGTCACCTATGCTCTATATAACCTAACTTCGTTTTCATTTATTTTCATCAGTTTTTCAAAGTTTTCTTGAGTCATTTCTTCAAGAGAGAAAACAAACGCAATCAAGGTTTGTTTGACAAAGAGACAGAAGTGTTTTCTTCTCTTTACGACTGATCGTTGTATTCTGGGAGACATGGGCCTACATTCCTACAAAGCAATGCGGCAGGGGCAAATTTGTTTTACGGAGATAGTGTGCATACACTAGACTTGATCATCTCTTTAAGAGGTGTTGTTTGTTCATGCAGATTGTAATACAGGTTTTGTTAGGTTTATTCGAACAGGAAAAAAAACAAAAAAAATTTAGCATTTGTAAAATACTAACAGGCTAAAGTATTTGAGCGGCGAGGTACAAAACCAGCATACATGTTCAGTGTCAGTCCAGTTGTCGTCATTCCACGTGCACTTTCTGATGTAATATTGATAGTACTGGCACTTAACACGAAATGAAACCAATACCAAATATGGATGTTTCACTTTTGTCACTTTGATGCGTAAGACATTGCTTAGAGTCGAAATATTTTACTATGACTCATAACTTGGTTTGATGATTGATTAGTTGCAGTCTGATTTAAACAATCAGAGTTTATGATCTCAAGTCATATACACAAACTAAATAGAGATTACCTAACACAAGTTACAGTCACATAGGCATCTTCCTAAAAAATCAATGACAATACTCAAAATGGTCAAGAGATGTTCATTCAAATTCCTTTTGCATTGTTTTTTTGATAAAGTTAATACTCCAATTGCTATTTTGCTAAACATTTCCAAATTATACCCCAATATGGTTTTTTCAAATGTGTATCTTAAATATCCAGAAATCTGAGGTGAAAAACATCTCTAATATACTTTATTATTCTACAATACTTTTATAACGTAACAGATGATCAAAACAGATTTTGTCCAAGTGGTCTGATCAGAGGTCCTGATCAGCGCAATCAAATTTACATAAATAAACACAGATCATGGATTTTAATCAAACAACTATTAGAGCATGGCCAACAGTAGGGTGGGTGAATTCACCCAAACCCACCCCAAATCCAATCTACCCCACAATAGTTAGGTCTAAAATAATGTGAATATTACTCACCGCAGCTCAGAACTGTGAGGAAAAAACAACACCTAAGATCTAGCTACATGTCAAGATCGCAATGCTTTAGATTCCCCGCAGTTCAGAAGTGTGGGGCATCCAAACGAATCAAACAACACCACGTGTTTCATTTAATAAATGGTTTTTGATGCTCCGCAGTTCTGAACTACAGGGCATGAGAGCCATTTAAATCTTGACAAATGTCATCATATAATTGGTTTATAGCCTACGTGTAGTTCAGAACTGCGGGGCATCAATCCACAAAAAATCCACCCTGAGGGTGGTGAGCCTCAAGGTGGGTTTTGGGTGGACAGCTCAACAGATTTATCTAGCTTCTGTGGGTGGATTGGTGATCAAAAAGGTGAAGGATGATTTTCACCTTGCCATGTCATCCTTCATCTAGCTGTTGGCCATGCTTAGGAGGTGCTTATGTGGGCAAATAATAAAAGATGTCAAAAAAAAAAAAATTGTCTGTGTCCGCATACCCCCTTCACTTCTTCATCTTCATTATCTTTTTTATCTCTATATCTTTTCCCCATCTCCTCCCTCGTAACCCTCATCTTATCACTACCATCTTCTTCATCTCCCAATTCGTCCCATTACCCTCTCTCTATCTTCTCCCACTCTTGTCCATGACGAAGCTTCACCCCCTGCGCCACACATGTCAGTTTAGTCTTTAGTCTCTTTTCTCATAGACAGAGGCTCACTTTAAGCTCTGCTTGGTATGTCGTTTACACCTCCCCATTCTTGATTGTGTTGTGGCGATTCTCTAGATAAAAAAATCTCCCCTTAATCTCTCCTCGTTCATGCTTATTATAGGTCTCACATTATGACCATTGTTAATGACTACTATTCCCTCTTAATTAATGAAGGATGTTACAAAAATAGCTTTGAGACATTATAGTAATGGTTGTACAACAGCATGGGTGTCTCTTCCTTCTCGTAAGAGCTCCATATAATCCTTAATTCGTGAGCTATAAACGGGATACCAAGCGGAGCATTAAAATAAATTAGGGAACGGATTTGGGGACCCTATGAAACTTGACCCTAAGTAGCCCTAGGAAACTTGACCCTAAAGGATACCACTCATCTCATATAGATGAGTGGCTCAGAAATATTGAGTTTTTCTTATTTGAGTAATGAAGTGGTATTTCTCCAATGAGGTGAGCTCCTCATTAGACATGAGGTGACAGTCTCCCAGGTGGTCCCCACTTCAGTTTGAATTATGACAAGCTCTCTCTCCCAAATTTTTTCTCTTTCTCACTAAAACACACACACTCTCTCTCTCTCACTCATTGACAAACAAAAACTGTCTCTCTTTCTTTCTCTCACCGAAATATTCTCTTCTCCACACCGAATTTGATAATCGAGAGAGGGAAATCACAAATCAGACGATAGGAGGGCCATTCTCTTCAAGTAAACGCAAAACCCAATTTTTATATTTTTTTTAGGTTTTGTTCTTTGTTGGAGGAGGAATTAATTAGGGTTTTGGAGAAGGAATTTAAGGTTTTGGGAACCCCAAAAGGTAACGATTTATGGGTTTCTCTTAAGGTAACCACAAAACCCAATATATATATTTTTTGGGTTTGCTGTTATTGGTTGGAGGAGGAGGACTATAGAATTTTGGAGGAGGAATTAAAGGTTTTGGTGACCCTTAATTTGTTGTGTTTCATCAAATATAGGGCTTTGTTTGTTAAATTTCGAGTGCTTTTTCAGATCTGGAAATCAATGGTTCTCTCAATCCGGAATAACAAGAACCCCAGAAGAGTAAAACAAGAGAGGTGAGTAATTCTATAATGTTCTAAGCTATTTTCCCTGCACTTAAATGAGTATTTGCCTTTTTTTCGACTGAAGATCTACAAAACCCATTGTGAAAACCTTGTGTTAGGCCAACGTGTCAGATTGTAATTGTTATCGATATGGGTAATCGATAATTCATACACGACCTTATTGTCAAAAACTACGATGATCGACGATAAATTATTGATTATCTGTACATTCGACATTTATGTTATGTTTTAATTTTGCTTGTTGTTTTAGTTTGGGTTTTGTTATGATGTGTTACGTGATGTTCTTCTTTCAGAACCTTCAGAATGGCAATGTGGTTTAGATGTATCGAATGGGTGCATAAATTAATTAGGGGGTATTTTCATGTGGATGACATCGAGAGCCAGCATGATTTCCACATCCCAGTTTCCCTACCTGGCAAAGAGCGAGATGAGATTATGGAACAAGTGGAGGCATAAGAAGCTGCGCAAGTTAAAATTAAGTTTAAATTAGAATTCGGCCATCTAGAAACTGAGTATTGGGCAATGAGGCATTTAGAATATATGAATACATATTACGATTCTTCTGATGACTCTTCAGACAGTTGGCAGAGGAGTCCATATAGTTGGGATGAATATGATTGAAAGTAGATGTTGTGACAATTAGGGTGTCTTGGGGGTAGAACATCTAGGTAGTATAAGAAGGGGGTAGTATTTTATTTTTGTTAGCGTAATATGCATTTTGTAATCTAGCATTTTTGCTACATGATGCAATCGTAGTAGTTCTGGAATTAAAGGAACTACTGTTTGGACTCATTGCTCTATAAAATCTATTTCCCCCTTGTTTCAAACTAAATTTTTTAAATTCTGAATGTTTTATCTATGAATGTGTCAGCGTGACCGACATACAATGGAGGACTATGTTGATAAAAATTGGTCAAAAGTCATTGGTGAAGATACCGGCTTTGTTTCCAGACAAAACCTTTAACAAACAAGATTGTTACAACCACAAGGCAAAGGTAAACAAGGAAAGGCTAGTAAGAAGTGACGCACAAGCAGCGTTGTAGTGGTTTAGGAAGAAACAAATTGAAGATCCAATGTTCTATTTCGATATTAAATTGGATGAAGAGGACCGAGTACTATTTATTTTCTTTGGATTGATGGACGGTCAAGGTGTCCATACGAGGCATTCGGGGCTATGCTGACCTTTAATACTACGTACCAGACCAATATGTATATTATACCCTTTGCATCGTTTGCCAGAATCAACAATCACTACCAAACGATTCAATAAGGATGTGCTCTACTAAGGAATAAACAAGAATCAACATTTGCATGGCTATTTCATACGTGGCTGAAGGCAATGAATAACAAGTACCTTACTTTAATTATCATTGATCAGGATCCAACTATGGGAGCAGCGGTACTCAAGGTAAGCATGAATGAGTGAACGTGCTTTCAAGTACATAATATCATCTACCATTGGTCGTCAACAATATATTGTCAACAATATATATATATATATATATTGTCGTTTATACCATTGGTTGTCGAGAATATATTGTGCACAGTATAATATCGCATGTAAGATGTAATCGACAATATATTAGTGGGCATATTTAGTTCGCGTCTACTTAGTTATGCATTTATTTATTTCCAGGTTTTCTCCAAGACTATCCATCGGCTTTGTCTATGGCACATCACACACAAATTTCCAGAGAAAATAGGCCATATTTTTCAGGTCCATCATCGTTCAAGCAAGAGATTGATTCAATAATACACAACACCTGCAATCTCTGTAACTTTCGATGCAAGGTGGATGGAACTAATGAAGAAAAATAAGTTGGATGATAACCATTGGATGTAAGGGATCTTCAAAATTAGGGAGAGATAGATACCATTATGGAGTATATCAACCTTCTTCACATACATGATCACTACAGGGCGTAGTAAGTTAACCAACAACTTCTTCAATGGTTGGTTACTTCCAACAACTAAGTTGCACAGTTTTGTGACCAAGTATGGCACTGCCCTCTTGGAAACATATGAACGAGAGAGGGAAGAAGACTTCACGTCTGAACATAAATATCGTCAAGTAGCTCCTCATCAAGCCCTTCTCAAAGATGTTGCAAAGATATATACAAGAACAATGTTCCATAAACTATAGTTACAGTTCGACCAAGTAGTTTGCTTCGTTGCATTAGAAACATCTATAGAAGACAACCTACGTGTACTTACTGTAAAATCCCATAGTGGTTATCCAGAGTCATTTAAGGCATATAGACTTAGAGAAGCTAACTATTCATTGTAGATGCAAGTTATTTGAGTATGTTGGACTCCCATGTTAGCACCTCCTTAAAGTTTTCTTGAAATACGACATTCTTAAAATCCCAGAGCCTTTCATTATGATAAGGTGGAGGATAGGTGCAAACAAATTCTCTTGGTCGTATGATGAGAGCCACTTTTTGATAAAGAACTTACGACAACCATTACGCCATAGCCACTTATTACTTTGCGCATCGTTACTATTTGATAGAGCTTCAAATACTAAAAAAAACTCTGAATTCACAGTTTCAAAGCTTGATGAGATTGAGTTTTACCTTGACCATTACGATAAGTTTTTGACAGTCTTGAATACATCAGAACCAGCCATGACAAGTCCTTTGGTGGAATCTATGATGTCAGGAACTCCTATTTTAGATCTTCTTGTAATTTAAACAAAGGGCTGAGCCAAATTATATCACAAAAAATGAGGGAGATGAAAGGGGGGAGGGGGATGGAGGAAGCTCTTGAGAAGAAGAAGAAGAAGAAGAAGAGAACATGCATAAGATTTGAAGTATTTGGCAACCACGACAAACGCACATGCCCACTTCTTAAGACTAAGATACTCGAAACAAGTAAGTATAACTTCGATACTATGGATAACCCCCAAATTTTGTTTGATTAATGTATAACTGTATCCCCTTTGTTTCTAGCCTAAATTGTGGCGATCTCCATGTAGGGGGGACTGGACTTATGAGTAATAAGTTGAGCCATTGCAAGACAACCACGACAACAACAATATTTAGGGAAAGAAGAAGGCAACGTGATGATTTCTTTTTTGCTTCAATATCAATATATTTCATGAGTGCCATGTCCAAAACTAAGTAACCATCTTGTTGTATGTTATTGTAACCACATTAACTAAGTGACACTATAAGAAAATGGAGCAGTTGCCACGGAAGACTTTTAGTTTTTGCCACAACTATATCAGTGACAAACTACCACAGTTAACACCGTGGCTATTAGACTAAAACGGTGGCTAAAAAAAACAATAGACACAGATTTAGCAAAACCGTGGCTGTAGAGCATAAAACAAAGCTCAAATTATTTTAGCTCCGGCGTGGGCCTTGTTTTCCCGCACATTCATATGATTTTGGTTATCGAATCATAAGAGAAATTCATTTATTCTCACATCTCCACTTCACAAATTTTATGTTCTGATCCATAGGTACCTCTCTCTATCTCTCTATCTCTCTTTTTGTTTCTTTTGATTAGGGTTTCGTCCAATTTCTCGGTTCTTATAGTTTGATTTGCTTTCAAAGGTTTCGTCATTTGATTTATTCAAGTTTCAATCGAGATTTCATTAGCAGCAACAAGTGATTCTTCGATCAAAAGGTACAATTTCGTTTACCCTAATTTTCATCTATTATTGATTTTTTATCTTCTAGTTGTGAGATAAATCCCATCCCCAAATCCCAAATCCCAAATCTCAATAATTCTAAATAAATTATATTAAGCCATCAATAACTGTTAGGAGAATGATTTCTGAATGAAAAGTTTGAAAAATTATGATTATGCGTGGATTTTGGTGTCGTTTAAAGACGACCAGGTGGTTACATTGTATCCTTTTTAGGTGATCTATCTAGTTTCCTTAAGCACCTAGGGGCGGAGGACAATGGTAAATTTTGCATGGTTTTTAACAAAATGATATTTTCTGTGAGGTTGTTCTGTAGAGCTCTTTCAATCGAATTCCCCTTATATCAGTTTTTAGTTTCCTAGAGAATAAAATTTAGGATTCAAAACTTGTGGCTAATGTGCCTTGAATTTTCTAGTCAGTACCTTCTACTTAAATGAGGCTTGTACCATTAACAAATGAGAACTTGTGTAAACATAAGATTCTAGCTTTGAACTGGCGTTCTATGTGAAAGCAATATGGGGGAATCGTTGACTACATTTTAATTTGGATTAACTTATTTGTCAAAACTGGTCTAACTTGGTTTCATCCTAGCAATGTAACAATCCTCTTATCCAATTGTAGCTTAACTAGTTTTTTATTCCCGGTGTTCTTTGACTCTTTTGTGGCTAGGTAGAAAAAGGTTATTGTGGAAGCTCCGTGATTTGTTATAATCTCGGAGGGTGTTGTTTGTTTCTCTTTGCTGTTTTATCTTTTCTGTTGATTTGCTTCCTTTATGTATGCTATAACATCATATTTTTAAATCAATAAAATATATTTATTGTAAAACAAAAATAGTGTGGAAACTTATATAATGCATAAAATTTCGATTTCAAAAATAGTAAATATTTCGATTTCTCCAAATCTTCGCTTTCTCGAACCCGCTTTTGCAAAATTTATAATCTGCACAATCTCTTCCTGAGTATTCATCACAAAGGTCCCGCGCTGCACCATAGGTTCACCACCAACTAAAAGGAACCTGAGTGGTTCCGAAGATTTATTCCATACTTCTAAAACATTCCCAGAGCCTAGAATGAGCGTGTGTTAGGCCGGTGTTGAAAATGATTATGTTTTCCAAATGTACCTTTGCCTTCCATTATTTAAGAAGAATTACAAGTTCCAGTTTTGTGGGATTAGTTGTTAATGGTGTGATCCCAGTGCGAGTGTGAAGTCCAAATACATGGTTCGGGTACTCATGTGAATTGGTGATTTAGTCCCCAAGGCCTCTCGAGCTAGAACTCACACTTTAATCCCGCCAATTGTAGCTTCGGATATGTTCTTACTCTGTAGCGATTGATATTTCATATAAAATTGGTAGAACATATAAAGTGTTCTTTTCTTCGATTATGAGCAACCTTCTTCTCTAGATTCTCTCAATGTAAGTATTTTTTTCTTCGATTATCTCAATCAATCTCAAAGTTTCTTTCTATCGATTTGCTTATTTATATTTTTTCTAATCTATCTCAATGCAAATTCTCTCTGTAGATTATATTTCTATGGTATTCCCCGGTCCACATTTTATATTTCTATGATATTTCTCACTCTGAATTCTTCCATTCATAAATTTCTGTCTACCTTCTAGTCATAATTCCCTCTCTAGATTCTGCAAGTTTTCTTGAGTTTTTTTCTAGATTCTCAGTCCAAATTGTCATCTCCTAGAGTTTCTCTCTAGATTCACCCAGTCCAAGTTTTTAATATCAAGACTCTTGCAATCAAAATACTCAAGCTATGCAAATTCACAGATTTCTGCACCAACCTAACCTAAGCCTCTCAAGCTTGTCAAATGGTTTTGAACACGTCAAGGTTAGCTAATGTTAATGACAGTTAGTTCCTCCATGGGCTATATTTCCCCAAGTGAATCAAGTTGTGCCTTCAAGGATCAAAGTGAGTCCTTTGATCTAGCATTCCCATAAGGCGTTTGGCAGCATCACGAATAGCTGCAGAGTTGTTTTACATGGTTTTAATATTTGTGCGGAGAGACGAAGGTATAATGTTATGGCAAAGGTTGACTCCAAATATCACCCTAGAAGAATAGGTTCTCCTGGCATGATATGGCAATTCTTGAAATAGTCCTCAACATTTACATCTCACATGTAATACAGAGGCAAACCATGATTACATTTATCGGATGGGGGTACTAAACGATAACTCTGGAAGGGTTCATAGTTCATACCCCTCTGCCTGCATGCGAAATGTTTCTCAAGTTTTTTGGTGTTTGGAAAACTTGAGGAAAAAAGCACAGGAACGAAGGGGTAGAACCAAAACGGAGGAATTCTTCTAGACGGCTAAGATCAATCCAAAAAAGTATCTCATGGTTCTACTTCATTAGCAGGATGATCTTACTTTTGTTTAAGAATTAGGATCGACTCACTTGTGATTGCCTATATCCTTATGGGATGTATTCTCATGTAATTATCTTTAGGTTCCTCTGTACGAAATTAATCCTTCTAAATGTTTCGCATTTTTCATTTTATTGTGATCCTAGATTGACCTATTGTCGAAACAAACTTCATAAGTTTCAGTTGCTCACTTAAAGCCACACACACAACTATAAAACATGGATAAAGAAAGAAAAGGAAAAAATAGTATATAAGTGGTAGTAAGTACCATGGAGGTTTCGATACCGGTTTGAATGTGAAGAGTACCTTGTGCGCTGCAACTTTCATTTTGGTAATATTGGACATCTACTGGAAGTGAAGATGGGAGGAGTTCTATTGCAAGGCGTGTTTCCATCATCGATACAAACTCCACCATCAAATTACGATGTGTAGTAGAGATATGGGGAAAATCCATAAATCCTTTTTGTTGTTGTCTATCTGGTACTGGTAGGTCCATACTAGAGGAGTAAGAGATAGATGCTTGAACTCTCCTTAACTTCCTTAATGGAAAAGGAGATATTGTAGATTGTAATAAGATATGATTGGTGAAGAGGGCAACCATTGATTTCTTTACTTCAAAATTCTTAGAGATAATTGCTTTAATGAGTTAACAAAAGTTGGGATATCTGATCAGTGCATATGTCCAAATCCAACCAATAAAAAGTTTCACATCAGAAGTTCTATATAATTGAGTAAGGACCAGAGATATAGGTTGCCAATAATTCTGTCAATCTAAATATATGTCGATCATCGGAACATATTAGGGTTTACAGTAAACCAACAGTTTGAGATAGTTCAGATTCTGTAAGTTTTTTCCGTGATTTTATAGCATTTCAATGCTTACTGAGACATCGATTTCTAATCTGCAGATGAATTTCTACATTTTTTTCTTTTAAGAGTTTGATTTCTAGTCTCTCAATATAAATTACTTTTCAACAATTTTTTCTTCTTCACTGTTAGATATTTTCATAAGATAGATTATCTTTTCTTCCTATTAGCTGAAGAAAAGTAAGTTCACTGGAAACAAGCGATGGGGAGAAAAGCTTCAATTTGTAAACTTCAAATATATGTATATAAGTGTATATATTTTGAAAACTGCATATTAGTAAATCATCAACCCTACTCTCAGCCAAACAATTCCCATCTTACTAGATATTTATGAAATTTATATTTGCAAGGACCCTACTATCTTCACCAGCTCTACGATTGAAGTCATTACTATTGCAATACCATCTCCTCAGTAGTCTGTTTAATAGTCAGTGTTCTCCTTGGCTTGGTCCCTGGTGTATAAGACAATCATGGTCTTCCATATTTTCGGATTTTCCATCATCTGTACTCGCCTTATTTTGGCTCGGTGAAGCAAATCTCTCGTTAGACTCCACTGCAGTTGGACATTTCCTGATAGGAGCTACACACTTGGTCTGTGGATGTAGGAATATCTGCAACTTTAAGCTTTACTCTTTTAGTCTTACACAATCTGGATGACTGCTCTTGACCATGGTCTTCATCTACAAAGTGCTGGTCTGACACCTCTTCATTGTTATAGACAGGGTATTGAAAGCGTATGTGAGAGTCATTAGAAAATTTGGCGCACTGTGTATCAATTTCTTGTAGATTCTGAAAATCGACATCGCGGTCTTTACCTATGGACTTGAACCGCTGGATCCATGGATTGTCCAGACAGATAGGAAACTCATCTGCATTATTTTCCCCATCTACTATACCAAAATTAAGCTTTTTCCAACATCCCTTCTGAAGAACCTTGAACTGTCCTGAAGAGACACGCGTCTTTGTAATATGTAATTGTTTGACAAATGATGTTTCCATGAAATTAAGAAAAAAACTATGCTTCTCATTTGTCCATTCTTTGCATGGTGATTCTGCCCTTTGGAGGTCCAGATGAGTTGAGTTTTGGGCAATAAACCCTAACATGTCTGACCTCCTATCTGATTTTGGTGTTAACATAAAGCTGCCAAAAAATGGCGACAACAAGTGTAGCAAAATTACACCGTTTTTCTTCATTTTTGGATCATCTAATCAAACCAGATTTTATTTAAGAAGTCCCTCCCCCCCCCCCCCCCCCTTATATGGAGTTGGGCTAAAAACAATTACATGCAGTTTTTGGCTTGATTGCCTGAAAGACTCCTGGAATACGTAACCTGAAGTTATCAACAAAAATATACTAAAACTACAATTTGGTCTTCTCCGTATACAATTTGGTCTTCTCCGCAATTTGGTCTACTCTAGATAATTGTCCTTAAGGACCTTAACACTAGAATCATATAATATACAGAGAGTTACCATTTGGTCTCCGCATTTCATAGCCAAAGAATGTCAAATGTTATTTTGGTTTTCTGAATGTCAAATACATCTGTTTATATGGGTTTTAATACCCTTTGCAACTGCATGTTACATGTAGTCAATGTAGATTGACCTTTCTTTCATTCATGTTGTAGTAAATTGGTGTTTTATATGCATCACTAAATATGCATCAAGTTACTCAAATCTCTAATCTTATATTCTTACTCAAATCTCTAATCATATGTTCTAATTACTCATTTTTAAACACATTTTTTGCCAGAGTTTCGAGCTAACAGATAAAGCCGTAGAGTTTTTGAAGTTGATCTTTAGCTTGTTGGACATTGATACGGTATGCACTGTCTTCATGCCTTTAAGTTTATGATATTGACATTTACATTTAGATAAGATTTTTCCTATTTTATGCCTTACCATATTTGTATTTTGAAGATAATATGATGTGTTGATGTTCTTTTTATCTATTTGCATATGTTTTTTTTCCAACTTTAACGTAATTCCGAATGTTTTTATTTTCTCGAAATGCATATTGATTGGATAAATTTTGGTTAGGAGATTTAGGTCCCCTTGATGTATTCAGGAGGAATCTATATCCCCTTATGCTTGTATCTTTCTCATTCGTTTATTAATGAAATGCCCCCATGGGTATTCGTTAAAAGGTTACTTATGCACGACATAATGTTAGTTAATCAAACTAAAGAATGAGTTAATGCAATCTTGTATTTCTTGTCTTCGGATAATTGTCATAAAACTCATAAAATATACAAATATGTAACAGACCCTGAAGCTCTCTTTACTTGTATCTGGAGCTATGTATTCAGTAACATTCTCATCCTTTGTATATTTTATGAGTACCAATGGAGGTATTTAGCTGGACATCTTGTAGATATGCTTAACTGATGCAGCAACTCCGCCATGACCAGTATCAGTGATGGTTATTGCTTTTTCTGTCCAGATATGAATTCAAAACAAATCATGAAGAATGGGTTAGAACAGCCAAGCCCAAGTTAGGACCTCATATTTCTGCTCGTGTTCTTGCAGCCATTAATACAACCCACGATAACATTAAAACTTTCTATGAAGTTCTGACCGAGACTCCAGCTGTCCTGAAGATTATCCTAAAGGTACCATTTTTTTCATGATATATGTTCTAATCTAGTGAGCTTTTAGACACACTTAAAGGCTAATTTTATGCAAGCAGGCAAATACTAGCTTAGATTAATGTGTCTAAACATTAATTGGGTAGTTTATTTTATGAGATAAATTATAATTGGGTAGTTTTGCATAATTATTAAAGGTATAGGCTCAAAAGTGGACTTATCTTCCCCTTCTAGCATAGAAGAAAAAGAATAAGAATGGGACCCCAAGAAAAAGGTAGTAGAGTTTAAAATTGGTTTCAAATAGGCTGAAAAATGGTTTAAAAATGGTTTAAATTGGTCGTTTTTTTGTCTTGCACTGCTATCGGTCAAGGGGAGTGATTTCCATTTTCTGTTTTCCGTACTCATTTATGGTAACAATAAAAGTAAACAATTAATAAACATCCTCTGCCTGAGGAAAACTACTGGTCCAAACCATCGTTATTAGCTCTAGTATAGAACTTGCTGGTCCTCAAAAGACTGATGCATCCTAGGAAAGGTACATTTCAGGACTAGTATTTTTTTAAAGCCCCGAGGAACCTTTTTTTCGCGCCAAACATTGGCACTATAGATCTCGTTTTTTTACAGGGGGTGGGACATTTCCTCGTACACAAGTGAATGGCCACCCTTGTAAGGGATATTTTTCATCTTCTAAACTAGGTGAATGGCCACCCCTGTAGTGGTAGGTCTAAAAAATCTTTTGTGCCTAAACGCGGCAAGGTGCCTAACCTAAACGCGGTGGATAGCGGTCTGTGGTGTCTTCTGTGGATTCTTTCGAAGCGGTCTACTAGTAGCGATTTGAAACGATCTGAAAAAGCAGGTTAGAGTACTCCACCCCCCTTTTTTAACGCTGCTTTTAACGTACGCAAGTCTTCTTTTAAAGGGCTTAGAAAGAAAATAGGCTAAAGTCTCAGTCGAATCGATCGATCCACCGATAGAAAGAAAGCTTTCTCTGGACTTGCGTACGTAGATTTGAGCAGCGATGCTTGAAAAAAAGGACACCACTTTCTATGAGTCAGAGAGTTATAGCACCTTTTTTTTTTTTTTTGACTAGGGGTTTCCTAGGATCGTCAATTCCCAACTACATTCCCCTAGGATTCGTGCAATAGCCCGCAAACCACACGAACCGGGCAAGCCGACACCCGAAAGCCGACGGGATTGTACCAACCTCGAAACCCACACGGAGGTGGGAATCGAACCCTGCACTCCAAGATAGAGTTTTATTCCATCTTTAACCACTGAGCTAACAAGTAGTTGGTAACTCTGAGCTACTTGAAAACCTCCAAACTACCTTTACCCAACTCTTGCTAGGATCCTTGCTATACCTCCCTTTAAAGTCCTTGCTCCTAAACTACTAAAACCTTACCCCTAAACTACTAAATGGTAGGCTCTTTTGATTCCTAAACTATGAGTTAGTGCCAAAGAGTTGAGTTAGTACCAAAGAGTTGAGCATCCGTTGCTCGAAAATGGTCCAGGTTGGTGTTTTAGCTTAGCGAAACCACTTCTTCATAGAAAACCCATCGACGGTGCCGATCCTTTATGAAAAAAGACACTCCCACTTGTCTACACTACAGGTCCAGTCTAGTCCAGGCAGAACTGGACTGGACTTGCATACGGAGAGGGAAAGCAGATAGAGACATTAAGGATAAACTACATAAAATGACCAATAAATTTCACCTTTAAAAACTAGCGCCTTTTTTTTAAAGACGAGTGATTTGTTGGTCCTTGGCTTCCTCAGAAAATAGTAGGACCAACACGTAGTTTGAAAGCAAAATGTCCCAGCCCCCTCAAGAATAGCAGAAAGAAAAACGTCCCAGCCATCAAGAAGGATCCTAGCTACGCAGGCTTGATGCGTACACAAAAGACAGAAAGGAAGGAAATTCCTAGTCTGTTTTGGTCATGTCTTATAGGCTACTTTTTGGTCATGTCTTATAGGCGAGACTAATAAGCGAGTCCCGAGTTTGCCTCTAAATGTTGTGCTTCTTTGCAGTTCAATTCACAGGCTCAAGATTAAAGGCGTCCATCTGATTCCAAGATTTCTTTTGAATTTTGTTATGATATTAGGTAATTCATCTGAAACCTTACCTATTGAATGATCATTTATCCTTTCAACACTCAAATTGTAACTCCTTTCTATTTTACAGCTCAAATAAAAGTGAAATTTTGTTACCGAATGTGACTTTAACCATGAAAGGTGGGAGCGAGTTCCCTGTCTTGGATCCGGTCACTCTTGTCTCTGATGAGGTAAAGTCTATTCTTCTATTATGACTGTCAGATGCCCCTTCCTCTTCTCTTACAATAATTATGCGTTTTTGTTACATAACATGCAGGCGGGACTTATGTATTGTCTGTGTATTATTAAGAGTTCAAATATGAACATTATTGGGCGTAAGTATTCCATTTCAAATATCTCCATATATTTTGGATAGTTTATTATTTTTTGCTTAACTTGAGAACGATTGACATTTAATAATTCATTTAGTATGTGTTTTCTACAATATTATTCTTGTCTCATATCTTATACTAGTCAGGGCATTGGCCTATGCTGCTTTCTTATTCATATCATTCGCATCCTTACTCCAAACAAGCTAAGCGTAGATTTTTATCACTAACTGTATCCATAATGGTTAGAGTCACAAGAGGCTGTTGAAGTTAGACTATTTGGGGTAGTTTGGGCAGTACCGTTCTTTTTTAAATTGCACTTATATACATTGTTTGGCTGTTGTAGCTATTTTAATAACATCTTGGTAGTTGATTAAGCCAATGCATGCACATTTTGCTTACACTCGATTCATTTGTACTGCAGAAAATTTCATGACTGGATCGGATAGTCTTTGATCGTGAGAAACTAGTATTAGGTTGGAAGCAGTCTAACTGAGAGTAATGATGTCTTTATCTTCTATGCTTATTTAATTATAGAAGCATTTTTAATCTTTACATAGATAGTTATAGTATGTAAACCGGGAGAGGATTCGCCTACACTCCCTTTGTTGCTACACACCCGCTATACTCTCTCACAGTCACCCATCTCTCCACATCTCCTCTCCACATAAGCAACCAAAAACAACTCTCTCTCTCTCACTCAGCTGCCTATGTGGCAAAAAAAATCTCTCTCCACTCGCCTCACTTGATTCAAATTTGAATCACTCGTTCTCTCTCTCTCTTCCGGCTTTCCTCCAATCTATCCTCTATTGAATCTCTCTCTCTCTCACTAATTTCTCTGTCAATCTCTCTTATTCCTATGTATCTCTCTCACTCCCCATTTGTGTTCTACAAAGCTAGCTTCTGTAAAAAAAATCAACTTTTCTCGCGCAATATCGTTGCACCTTTGACCAAATTGTCCACAAAAAAATCACTCTCTCTCAGCCAATATCTACTCCAAAAATCAATAAAAATGAAACAAAAAGGAAACAATGTGTAGAATTCGACAAAAAAATAATTTATTGTCGAATTGTTAGAGGATTCGATAATAAATTATCGAATTGTTAGAGGTGTCGACAATAAATTTTTGAATTGCTAGAGGATTTGAAAATAAATTGTCGAATTGTTAGAGGATTCGACAATAATTGTTGAATTGTCAGAGAATTCGATAAGAAATTGTCGAATTCTTAGAGAATTCGACAATAAATTGTTGAATTCTTAGAGGTGTCGACAATAAATTGTCAAATTGTTAAAGGATTCGATAATAAATTGTTGAATTGTTAGAGGATTATTGTCGAATGGTTAAAATTCGACAATAAATATAGCTTTGTTTTTTTTGAATTCTGTGAATTCGACAAAAAGGCTTTCGAGTTGTTGAGCTCAGTGGAGACCGAGACACAATGAGTGAGTTTGAGATTGAGCGAGAGAGAGAGAGAGAGAGCGACAAGTTGTCAGAGCGATGTAAGCGAGAGAGAGAGAGAGAGAGAGAGAGAGAGAGAGAGTTGAGTGACAGAGTTGAGAGAGAGAGAGTCGAGTGGAGAGAGAGTGAGTCGAGTCGAGTAGTTCCAATCTATATTATACCTGATTATGACGGAGAGGTTCTGCTGTTTGGATTGTTTACCGTAAAGCTGACTAAGAGATTGAGTGAGAGAGAGAGAGTGTGTAATGCCCTAGATTTTCGGGTTTTTTTTTTTTTAGTATTATTATTATTATTACCTCACGTTAAGTTCTGCACTTATATTCTGTATATATTCCGCTTATACTCTTTCATCCAGATTGCATCCATTTATTTCTTTTAGGTGATTTTGTCCTTAGATCCCATTTTTGTGGTTTTGGCGGTTCGGAGGTGATTCGGAGGTAGGGGTGGCATTGTGGCCTTGGGAACCCATAGATAGTTTGGTAGTGGTATTTTATTAGTGTGTCTATAGTTTGGTGTGGTTCCGGTGAGCCGTTGGATTGGCCGATAGGTTTTCGGAGTTCGTCCGGGCAAATATTCTTTTTCTGGCATTCCAGTGATTTAGACGATAGGGCGGTGTTATGAGTTGTGGGAACCCCTAGAAATTTTGGCAATGACGTTTGTGTGTTGTGTGTGCGATTTGGGGTGGTTCCGGTGAGCCGTTGGAGTGGCCGGTGGATTTCCAGGGTCACCTGAGGAAAAGATTCCTTTTTGAGGGCTCGGGCATTTTGGTTGCCGAGAGGCGGTGGAAGTGGTGTGTTCACCTTGGGGAACCTTGGATGGGTTCGTAGAAGTGTTTGTGTGGTGGTAGAGGTGGTCCGTGGAGTTTCTGGGGTGGTCCGTGGTGTCTCCCGGCAACAGGATCACCCAGGAACATTTTTTTTTCAGCCCTGCAAGCTTCTATTCGAATAGGATCCATCCTGTTCGAACATGATCCACCCTGTTCGAACAGAATCTTCCCTGTTCGAATAGAGGCGCGATTTCAGCTGCGTCTGGGTTTATATACTTCATTTCTTCACTCCTCTCTTTACTCCTTCACTCTCCCCTCTCTCTAACCCTTCCCCCTCTCCTCCTCATTCCTAATCCAGTCTTCCTCTTCGCTCGCGGATTCTCCCTCAGCTTTTCCGTGATCTCCTCTCATATCCGTAGCGAGTTATTTCCGATTCCCTTTCCGCCAATTTCTCTCGATTCAGCGTGGGGCTGATTTTTATGGTTTGTGGTTGTTGTTGGGTTTTGTGGTTGGAGTGATTGTTGGGTTGAGGAGTGGTGATTATTGCCGGTATTGGGTTGTTGAGCCGTGACTTAGGGTTTGCGATTATTGCGGGTATTGGGTTTGTTCGTGGGTTGCGATTGTTGGAGGATTTGGGTGTTCGGAGGTGGTGTTTGTTTGGGTTTAGCACCGGTGTGGGGCGATGAGGTGTGATTGATTCTTGACCGGTGGTGGCGATTTGTGGGTTTATTTAGGGTTTACAAATTGGGGTTTCGTTGATTACGGAGTTATGGTGGTTGTAGGAGTTGGGTTTGACTGTGGTGGTGTTGTTTGGGTTGTTGGGTTGGCTATGGTGTTGCAGTTGGTTGTTCCGTGATTCGGGTGGCCTATCCGCGAGATGTTTCCATCGAAGCTTTGGTTTGCTGTGCTTGGATTGGATATTCCTCTGGAGCATTGCATTGGATTACAGGCGAGTTTTATCTTCCTGAATAACTAGATTATTATCCTGATTTGTGAGTTATAGGAATGCATGCCTAGTATAATATTATACCTGTGATTAGGTTAGTATTGGGTTAATTGCTTATGTCACCTTATTGGTTATCCGTTAGCGTACCTTAGACGAGAGTACCTAAGGGTTTGATATATTAGTAAAATCCGCTATAATGTGAGTTTAGTTACCAGATAAAACCCGTAGGTTTTGATTAGCCAGAGGAGGATATTCTCCATTGTCGTTGATGTGACGATGACTCCAGAGGTTCCTCTTAGACCGATTTTATTGAGGGTGGTTCTCGCAAATCCTTTCTTCGTAAGGGTAGAGAACAAATGCATTTCTCAGTATGTTGCGACGCCTCAGCATCGCTATGTTTATATATATTTGTTTATCTATATTTACAATATATCAAGTGCGGTATTGTTGGTTAGTTATTAGGGTGCCCAGCTTGTTTCAGGGCACTAGTAACTAGGTTTGGCCTTTTAGTAGAGACTTATGGTTGGCTTGTGGTTAGCCATCATTTCTCTGAGAGAGTGTAGTTCTGAGACCATAGTTCTCACCTTATAGTATAGCACTTTGATTAGTTTGGATTGCTGGACTTGGTTCCAGGGTAGTCTTGGGGAGACATAGCTTCAGTAAGACATGGTCTTCAATTCGGAGCTCGTCCTCTTGCCTGTTGTTGTTTAATTAGTCTTAGGACTAGTTTAGGTGTACTTTGTGTTCTCGAGGCCTGGTCCTTGAGCACTGTCGTCGTGGTTGGTGGTTATTTGAGATGCTGGATTCCATGTGGGAGTGTGATCTCCTAGACTGTTATTGGTTGGTGGTGAGAAGACGGCTTGTCTGTGGTGGTTGGTTGTGGATGCAGAACTTCTGATAGTTTGCCTTAGGATTGTTTGCTTATCGTGTTGTGACACTTATTGTCATCATGATTCTTAGAGCTGATAGAGCTTACCCGTAAGCCTTCTTTCCCCGGGATGAGGCTGTTAGGGTTGTGTTCCCTTCCGTCATCTAGGAGGCACTGGAGACAGCATGGCTCAGGTTGATCCGCGGCTGAGCCAGGTGGTTTATGAAGTTGTACGTCACCCGAGATGTTGAAATACGGTAGAAACCTCCTGTTGAATCCGGTTCCTGTACATCCGTGTTGGAGACTATGGGCATGATTAGGAGGATTGTGAGCTGTTCTGTTATTGAGAATTGTTGACTACTTGTTGGACACTTGTAGGTCACCCCATGAATACTAGTCTGTGTTGACAGCTAGAGTACTGTCATACTGGATGGTAATCGTATTGCTTTGAGGAATCTTAGAGACTGATGTTGTTTAGGTGTCGTGATGGTTAAGTTGTTGTTTCATCTTGGTTTAGATGGTGCAACTGAATCACATGAAGGCATCTGTATTGGTTGGTTGCCTCGCTCTCAGGTAGGCGGTTATATTATTGTGTGCTGGCTGTGTCACTGCAGTTGTGTTTTAGTCTCGAGGATTTTTGCTCACATCCATAGATAATATTCTCGCCTTATCTTACTGCAATTGGATACATAAATAACTCTGCATCGGCTGACCCTCGAGAGGTTGAGGGATTTCCTTATACCTAGTCACCCATTCGGGAGTGTGGGATGGTATGAGACAGTATTTGAGATCCGGTACAGGGTTTATCCTCGGTGAGGTTGAAATTCCTTGGAATTATATCATTGTTTCGGACGCTGGCTCCGGTGTGAAATATCCTTAGATTGATGTAAATATTCTTGTAGTCTGGGCGAGCTTGTACAGTACATCGTACCCTTGTATCCAACTATATCCGGTAAGGTAAATCTTTTTTCAGCGGTCGTCAGCCAACTTTAGTCATAGGGGATAGCCCTTTGGGTTGACATTGCCAAACCACTTGCATCATAACATCATCATCATCATCATCATCATCATCAAGCAAATCATTGCATCTCTGCATACTTCCAATTCGTAGTTCTTCTGATAGAAATCCTTAATCCTTTTTGCATTATGTTTTAAATATAGAACCTTCTGCACTTGGGATAATTATGGGATTATCTCACTCCATCATATCATCATAAACATATCATTGCATTGGGATAATTATGGGATTATCCTAGTTCATCATATTCCTCTACTCATATCTCAATTCCTTTATCCTAATTGATTTACTGTGTAATTAGATTCATCTCCTTTCTGCATTTCCTATCCTCTCTGCATTCATTCCTCTCTCTTCTGGATCTATTTAAGTTATTAGGTTACTTAGTCTGGTTGGCTATTGTGAGCTTTAGACTGGTATTTGGTTGTGGGCAAGCTCGCTTAGCTTGTGATAGCTTCGGAGTTGTGCCTGGTTGGGGCTTGGATAACTCGGTTGGATTGTAGTTGGCCGAGGGTTGTTTACCCTCGTGTGTTATTGTATCTCTTAGGTAGATTGGTTGTGCGTAGCTCCGAGAGCCACGGTAGTGATTAGAGTGTAGATTAGCACTCCTCCGCACGAGGTATATTTATAGATAGATTTATTAGAGTTAGTATATATATGCTTTTACCTATTAGTCATCCAATATATATTTATACATATATATTGTTTATGGTTTAGTATTATTATATCCTACTATCATTAATATTTATTATCCATCTCATTGGTTAGTATAATTGTTTAGCTATTCTTGGGAGTAGTGAGCTCTTTGTTTACTCACTCTCGCATCCCCTTTCAGTGGTAGGTTGTTTCAGGTTTAGTTGTTGCTGTGGTGATCATTGGGGCACTGAGCTGGAGGCTTGATCCCCAGTCATTTGCAGTTGGGCTTGCTGCGTAGAGTTTGTAGAATCTTGTATTTAGATTCTATTATCTTAGTCTTCCGCTGTTTCTGTTTTTCTTATTGCTCTGTTGTGATACTATTGTGAATGACTGGGCCAGAATTTCTCTTCGGCTTGGTTGTTCGTGGGGCGAATCTGTGGATTCCCCAACCTGCACATCCTCGAATCTCAGTAATTGGTCAAGATACTGATTACCGGATTTTGGGGCGTGACAGAGTGAGTTGTTGAGCTCAGTGGAGAGAGCGAAGAGTTGTCGGTGAGTGAGAGACTAAATGAGAGAGAGAGAGAGTGAGGAGTTGTCGAAAATGATCGCTGTAAGCGAGAGAGGGAGTTGAGTGACAGTGACTAATGCGAGTGAGTTGTTGAGTTGAGGCGAGTGAGAGAGAAAGTGAGTTGAGTGGAGAGAGAGTTTTTTTTTTTTGCTCGCCACATTGGTGCTGAGTGGGAGAGAGAGAGTTGTTGAGTTGGCATTTTGGGTGGTGAGAGGGGAGTGTAGCGGGGAGAGGGTGTAGGCGAATCCTCTCCCATGTAAACCTCTTATATTTTTAACATTTTGGTAGAGGGCCATGTAAATCATTTGGATTATCCAAGGGGACCAATGATTTTACTAAAAAAAATTACACCTTAAAATGTGATGCCATGGTGGAGGAAGAACTCTAGTTTATCCTCATTGCATTACACTCCATCTGGGAGTGTCAACTGATCCCATCCATGAATCCCTTAACTTTCCGTAGATAATTAAGTGACCTAGATTTGATGAGAGTTTTATATACATTCTCCAAAACTCTTCGTGTTCTTATAGTTGATGATTGGAGATGTTGTATAGTGAATGAGTTATGTATTCTTTCATTCTACAGGTGATAGTGATCAAGGTTCTACTACAATAAGCACTACACCATCTAAGGCAGTACCTCCTGCCACTTCCATTAGGGAAGCCACAAAAGAAACTGGGAACGTTTCCATCCTTCAGCTGGCACTTCATGTTTGAACCTTCTCCGTTATATGTTTTTTATTATGTTCCTTTTAGTTTTAGCCATTGTCTGACTATTATATAGATTCTAAAGTTACTTCTACAGCCTTAAGTTTATTTTGTGTATGATGATATATGAATTGTCGGTAAGAAACATGTTTATAATTTTATTTAATTTTCTGCATATTTTTAAATTTTTTTTTTTTTTTAAATTTTTTATTTATTATTATTATATGTTTTTGCCACGGATTATGTAGTGGTGAAAGCAGGTTTTTACCATTGATTCTGTAGTGGTGAAAATAGGTTTTTGCCACTGATTCTGTAGTGGTGAAAATAGGTTTTTGCCACGGATTATGTAGTGGTGAAAGTAAGTTTTTGCCACGGATTTTATAGTGGTGAAAGTAGGATTTTTCCACGGATTATGTAGTGGTGAAAATAGGCTTTTGCCACTGATTATGTAGTGGTAAAAATAGGCTTTTGCCACGGATTATGTAGTGGTGAAAATAGGCTTTTGCCACGGATTATGTAGTGGTGAAAACAGGCTTTTGCCACGAATTCTTCAATGGCAAAAAATTTATCATTTGCCACGGTAAAAGTCGTGGCAATTAAGAAACTTTTTGCCACGGTAAAAACTATGCCAAAGCTTTAGCCACCCCATCTACGGCCACGACCCTTGCCACGGTAAAAACGGTGGCAAAAACGTTTTTGCCACAGATTCTTCGGTGGCAAATACCCTTTATTCTTGTAGTGTGACCATCCAGTGATTCTACTCATCTCAGTTTATGCATTGTGATGTGATAAAATAGTAACAAATCAGGTATTTATAATAGGGGTTTGTCGTTCACTTTCCGAAGGAACTAAAAATTGATTTCGTATGTGTTTATAATAGTGTTAAGACAATAATGCAAGATTTGAACTAGCTTAAATTTGTCGATGAGAATTAAGATACTAGGGGAAGGGAATCCACCATTAATTTAACATTTATATAATATAGTTTGTGTTATACTCCGATAATTAAGATATGATGATCAAATATCTAGGGGTGGCAATGGGTCGGGTTTGGGGCGGGTGGAGTAATACCATCCCCATACCCGCCAAATTACCATACCCCCATACCCGCCCCATTACCATTTAACTTAAATGGGGAATACCCAAACCCGCCCCGTTTAAATTTTCCAATACCAAACCCGCCCCATCACCCATTTAACACCCGTTTATCCTAAGTGGGGATCCCCAAACCCGCCCCATTTATGAAATTTTACAAAAAAAAATAAAAATTATCTGTACAAAAAAAAAACTAAACTAAATCAGGTGCATAGTGCACACACACACAATAAAAGATCATGCAATGTGCTACATTGCAGTAAGAACAAGCATCATAGAGTGTGCTGCACTATAATAGTTATATTCTTATCTTATTAATCACTTGAAATGGATCAAATCAGAATTAAGGTTAAAATGTTGAGACTAATCTTAGTAACTTGTAAACGTTGAGACTTAATGGTGTTTCAAGCTTCTGGATTGTTGGAGACTTGGAGGAGTTACCTGAATCGATTAGTAATCTCTATAATTTGCAAATGTTGTATACTTCTTAAAATAGATCACTGATGTAGAGATTGGTTTGAAACAGATCACTGATGTAAATGTTGTTCCAATCGATTGGTAATTTATCCAATCTTCGTAAACTTCCCAATGAATGATGTAGAAGTTGAATTATAAAATGATCGAAGACTTAATTGTTGTTTGAATCTTCGTAACCTTGAATTTGGAGGATGAAGGTTGAAATGATTCAAATAGAAATGAAGATTGAAATGAATTTGGTAATTGGTACAGACTGATGTTTGATTACAAAGGTTGAAATAAATTTGTAGAGGTTGTGGAGGTTGAACCTGAATGAAGTAAGAGAGGAGGAAAGAAGTGATTAAGTGAATTAGGTTACTCATATTCTCATAACTCATAAGGGTATTCAGGACATATCATATATAATTGGGTTGGGTGACGGGGCCCCGTTTATTTAAGGCTAAAACCAGACCCGCCCCAATTAATAAATGGGTTTTTTTTTTTACCAAACCCGCCCCATACCCGTTATAGTCATACCATACCCGCCTCATTAAGGGCGGGGCGGGGCGGGTTAAATTGTCAGCCCTACAAATATCGTACACCCATCTTTTAAAATCTCAAGTTTGTCAAAATCCAAAAGATGATAAGTGCTTAAATGAAAATACGATAAATTAAAGCATCGCTAAATATTTCTTGTTAATCGGGCAACTCCTCTATCAATTGTTAATAACAAGTTGTAAATAAAAACTCAACTATTCCAATAACTGGAAAAGTTGGCTTATGTCAATCGAAGTAAACCAATAATCTAAAATTACAATAGAGATTTGGGATTTCGTCTTTTATGCACAAAGTAGAGTAATAACACATTAACTATATCAACTACATATTATGTTAATGGCTTTATCCCCATCCCTAGGGATGAAGTTTAGTTGGACATAGTTATGGAAACAAAATAACAATAAGATATAAGAAAGGATAAATAAGACATGAACTTACAAACTAAATTTGGTCTAAAGTATCATGGTCAAGACCTCTCCTTTTATAGATGAAGAAGATGGTTACATGTTTAGTAAGAGATTATTTTCACCTAATCAAATATAATCGAATTTTAGAATTTATTCAGAAATATGTACTCACTATAAAAATCTGAAAAAATTCTATAAAATATTTTCACATCTTGGCAACTTCTCAAAAAAGTTTCAAAATTTTTAAACGAATATAAACCTGCCTGCTTGTCACATCTCCGCAGTTGCTATTTTCTGAAGATTTTATTCTCATGAAATATTCATTATATTCAATAAAATCTTCATAGTCATAATAAAATATCTTCAATATGTCAAATATTCTCTTGATTTTCTCTTGAGATTTGTTTTCTATTGGAGATGCTCTGAGTAATAGCTTAAATAGGTGGTCTTCACCAACAGTTCCAGCTTTAGCACTCAAATTTAGCTTTTGTACACTTTTATCTAACATAACCTGAAACAATAATAATCAATAATCAATCTTTTTAGCAATAAAATGAAGTCTAGAACCTTTAAATAAGTAGGGTAAATGGGTATTTTTACATGCCTATCTTGATGGTTTCAAACTATGACTTGGAATCCATTGTAATGATATTGAATTGTACTTCTGATAAGAATTTGTGGAATGATCAATTTGGTCGACCGTATTGTGTGCTTAGGTATTGTCGATTCGTGTACAAATTGTCATTTACGCCAACTAACCAACAATTTTCAAATAACAGGTTATCGGATGCCTAGTTGATCGACAATACAACAACATACAATGGGAACAAGAACCAATTTTAAATGGGCATGCAATTCAAACCAAACCAAGTATATTAACTAGTCTCCCCAAAATATTGCAATCAAACAACCACATCCACCTGTGACCAAAATACTTCCATCTCACCTAATTTGTACAAATTATCGTTTACACCAACTAACTGACAATCTTCAAAGAATAGGTTATCGAATGCATACGTGGTCAACAATACAACAACAAACAATGGGAACAATAACCAATTTTAAATGGGTAATTTAAACCAAACTAAGTATATTAATCAGGAGGTCCCATTAATCAGTCTCTCAAAAAAATTGTAATCAAATAACTGCATGCGCCTGTGACCAAAATACGTCAATCTTACCTAATTTGTTTAAATTGTCATTTATGCCAACTAACTATCAATCTTCAAATAACACGCTGTCAGATGTCTAGTTGATCGACAATACAACAATAGGCAAAACATACACATTATGCAAACCAAGTATACTAATTAGTCTCTTAAAAATATTACAATCAAATAACTACATCCACCTGTGACCAAAATACGTCTATCTTACCTAATTCTTACAAATTGTCGTTTATGCCAACTAACCGACAATCTTTAAAGAACAGGTTGTTGGATGCCTACGTAGTCGACAATGCAACAACAGATAATGGGAAAAAAAACCAATTTTAAATGGGCAGCTCACACCAAACTAAATAAATTAATCAGGGGTCCCATTAAACAGTCTTCCAAAATAATTGTAATCAAACAACTACATGCACCTGTGACCAAAATACGTTAATCTCACCTAATTTGTTTAAATTATCGCTTATGCCAACTAACTGACAATCTTCAAATAACACGTTGTCGGATGTCTAGTTGATCGACAATACAATAATAGGCAGAACATTGACATTATGCAAGCAACCAACAATTTTAAATAGACAATTTAGACTGCACTAAGTATACTCCCATTAATCAGTCTCCTAAAAATATTACAATCAAATAACTACATCCATCAGTAGTTATCTCAAAAAATAACTACATCCCTTCTAAAATAGAGATTCAGACCAAACCAAATAGGTTGCCATCAATAAGTGTCCCAAAATATTTACAACAAAAAATCAGTTCAGTAGTGCTTATCGCTCCCCCCCCCCCCCCCCCCCCCCCCCCCCCCGAAAAAAATACCCCAAAAACCAAATGTACTATGCAATTCCCATTCTTGCTTACTAGATGAGGTAGTTCAATTTATAACCCTTAACGTTGTTCTTTTTGAGCAAAGCCTTGAATAACTTATTTGTTACACCAAACTACTTATGCAGCATGTCCCTTTGGAAATCACCACGAATGCCAAATCTACATGAGTAAGACAAAAAGTAGAAACCAGAGGCATTGGTGCTTGGTACCTTGTAAATAATCGAATGTATTGGTTATCTGAACCAACCCACCAAAACTTAATAGTGTCCCCAGTAAGGTTTTCAAACCTTTTCCCATTGGATATTTAGTTATTATTCCTAAGCCAAAATAGAGGTAAGAATGTGTATGCCTCATGATTGTTGATAAAGACCAAAACCTTCTCATAACATATAGTAAACAAATATCCCATATGCCTATACTCTACATGTTGACCACCATCTGAACAAGCATGGTGTAACGAATCATACACCTTCTCACTTAGAGAACTGAAATGGGCATCCAAAGACTGACTAAAAATAGACTTCCAAAATGTTAGGTCATTATTCATCAAAGACTCCAACGATTTTATTACCTTCTTAAATTAGTTTTTGACTTTGATGCTTAATTGTTGTTGGAACTAAAAGCAGAATTGCCATGTTCCCCTTGGACACCACGTACATCTAGATAAAACTTCACATACAATTGGAATAGGGATTTATTTATCTTCTTCATCATTGCAACATTCGCCCTCCTAACATCCTTCACCTTGTCATGAGTTTCACCCGTTAGTGTGAAATCATCTTAGTAGTCTCCTTTGGGCCCTTGGTGTGTTATAGAGTAGAATTTATCGTATTGATCAAATAGTTCAATAAAGATTGGATCGCCCTTATTTCCAACTTTCCACTCTAAAATTATTTCTTCATTGCTTGATACCAAACCTCCTACACAACAATGAATGGCAATTAGTATGAAATGCATGGGAACACAACCAATAATGTCATGCGTATGGACAATTGTAAAAAGGGCATACCTATTCATGATGAGCTGGTTATGCTACAATCACGGTATGCCATCCAACAAGGGATTAACTATTCATTGAAGTACAACATTTGAAAACAAACCCTTAAGGTTTGTAACTTATGAGGGTTACAATTTTATAATTATGTATCGCAGTGTCGGACTTGTACTTGGTTGTCCACCTATGATTTGATGCATTTAACTATGTAAAAGCATAAAAGGAGTTGAACAATGGGGTATTTTGTTCCAACATTCAGTAGGAAATTATCGACGAAGACACAGTGGTGGTAACAAAAAAGTCGATTACTGCATTAACTGACAATAAAATTGTCGATGAAGACACAGTGCTCGATAACAAAAATGTCGACCACTGTGCCAACCAACTATCACTATGTGCTAAAATTGTCGGGCAACACATGGATCGACAAATTGGTATGCTGTTCTAAACAATAAATAGAGCATATCCATCAAACTAATATTAACAGGGATAAAGGGCTTCTAATTTTCACATAAGTACCAAAATTAGTTTTAAATCCTTAAAACGTAAACTGTTAAATAGTTGAGAAGATGCCACGTTCCACGAAAGCTACACTGCTTCCATCCAAACCAACTTACAAAAGATTATTTCTCTCTCAACCTCTTCACATCGTCTTCATACTTCACAGTTAATTTATCAATCTATTTTTGCAAATAAGAGAAATTTTAAACTCCAGTAATAGGCTCTTCTTTTGGAATCACAGCAAGCTATTGAATTGAGATAAGTGCATTGCTATCAGAGAGGAGTTCCACAAAACCTTACATTATGCAACGAATTAGAAAATGATAGATTTAAATACTCACAGGGATAGGTGGTAGGAGTTGCCTCTCTGACTGCTCCATCAACTTAGCAGAGATATCTTCTAGTAACTCGCATTCTTTTGTCTGAAGATAATATCCCATAACATAAATGGGAGAAATAATTAACTCCTAAACAAGGTTGTAAAAACTTATAAATCTGGTTGAGTAGTAAAAAGGGTTGGGATAATACCTTCTTTGCCAACTTCAGTGACAGGCTTGTATTACAATCATCAACTCTCGCTCTTATTCTTAAATCCTTTACCAACTTTGCATTTTTCTCATTCAAAGCTTGGCACTCTTTGGTATGTATATAATCATTAGTGTGTAGTTTATATATGAGTGATGTGCTCTTATACTCAAAATCTTAAACAAAGTTGTAAAGACTTGTAAATCGGGTTGACTACTAATAAAGATTGGGATAATACCTTCTTTACAGACTCCAGTGACAAGATTGCATTAAAATCATCAACTTCTGTTCTTATTCTAAAATCGTCTACCAACTTCGCATTTTGCTCACTCAAAGCTTGACACTCTTTAGTCTGCATATAATCATTAGTGTGTAGTTTATTTATGAGTGATGTGCTCTTATAATCAAAATTCAAATTGGTTAGGAAAATGAAGAATGTGGTTAAACATTGCCTTCTCTTTCAACTTTGTAGGTAGGCCTTCAAATGATTTGATAAATTGATCATGAACAACATGATTAAGTGTTTTGTCCTCTTTCATTTCTTCAATTGTCACCATCAATTGCTTATATTCAGTTGACTGTGGTTAAGAATAGATAGTACATAATAAGAAGTTGGATAAAATATAATATGTTTTTTTGACCACCTCGTGTACCGACAATAAAGATTGTCAATCAATTAACTATACGACAAAATCATATGGCTGAGTTATACAATAATTGTCGATTTCAAGTCATAGATCGACAATCCCACAAACCTGCATCATTAACTGTGAAATGAATAGGCTTATGTTACCTTTTTTTTAAAAGGACTTTTGTTAAACAATACTAACCTTCTCAATTAATTTCTCTGTTATCCTTGATGTTGTTTCATTCTCTTGCTGTTTCTGTTCTTTCAGCTTCTGGACTTCCTTGTTCAAAGCTGATATTTGTTTCACCAATGCCATATTTTCATCCATTAGCAGGACATATTGTTCATGTTCACCAACATTAGGAGGTTCCCTACTGACTTTCATCTATAGGAGCACACAATAGCCACATGATTTAGAATAACAAGTTGTCTAAATAATGCAAAAACAATTATCTGGATGATGTATAGTTTAATGATCCCTCTAGTTTTAGTGCAAGTTACCGGTAGATCGTACTCACCTCCAACCATAAGATTATTTGGCATTCGTCTTTTGGGGTGACACGTTGATAACCCGGCATCGTCATCGACCGAAAGGTCTAGAGCTGGGGGATAAATTTTGGTCCATGAGACAGAGTCATACCATTGTATGTACCAGTCTACACATTGTGTAGGTCCCTCCCTTAACCTCCTCTCTCCATCACATTTCCTCACTATTCATACCTTCTACAATCCCTTTAAAAATACATCAACCCAGTCATACTTAAGTTTGTACAGTTTCGACTCTTCTCCATCCCATGTCCTTAACCCCGACACTTAAACACATTTTGGCTTCTTAGGGATTGGTTGAGTCCTTACAAACTCCCGTACAACCCTATCAGGGTAGATGGGTTTTACGTGGTCTGGACTAAATGTAAACCTATTAAAGAAGGTATTCTCGTTGAAATTGTGGTCAAACCTTCTTTCTTTCCTATATGGGTCCCACACAACCTATTAAAGACCACACCATTTAGTTCCAAAAACAAGGTCATGAATGAAGTAATTTAAATGTAGGGCGCATATACTAAAAATGGTAAGATTACTTAACATCCTCAACTTGTAGTTGTCGAATGCTTCTTTATATTTCAACAAATCACGGGCACCGGTCCGATCAGTAATAATTAGACCTCATTCCCACCTAGTACAATACCCCGCTACATCTAAATGTTGCTACTCAGGTATGCCAGGAAGCTCTGGAAAGTGTGTAAATATCCACGACTGCATGCAGTAAGAACATAAGGCGTGTAATTAAAATGAGAAATAGGATTTCTTATTTTTTTAGCAGAACAATATATGTGTATTTTATTTTAGGTAGGGTGTACCTCAAGGAGCTTCGTATAAGTAGCAAACTATTTCCCGTTGGTTCGAGATGTTGCACCTAGGTTGTGGAACAAGTACGCAAGAAATGCGGAGCTCCAAGACCACTTGATGTTCGTTTTATCCTTCTCGAAGAAATACATATATCGTGCAGTCACATAACTTCCCTTTTTAACATGGAATAGAAAGGTCCCTAGTACATATAGCATGTACGTACGCTAACAGATAAGGGTAATATTGCCTGCCATCTTCTTCTCACCAAATCAACTTGCATTTTGTAGGCTATCTTTATACTTCTCCAATTTCCTCGCATAGAAGTTGACCAATTTTACTATAGGCAATAAATTGCCTTAACCTCCAATCTTCATTGAATCGAAAAAAGTCCTCATCTTGGTAAAGATTCTTCTTAAAAATATTAACAAGCTTTGGCAACCCCAACTACCTTCAGTTATCGAAACGTCACCATCTGCCAAGAAACCTATCAAGTGTTGTACATCATCTAAAGTCAGAGTCATCTCCCCCCAGCTAAAATAGAATGTGTTCGTCTTTGGCTGCCAATGCTCGCAGATGGTAGAAATTAGACCTGCGTTGTAGTGCTCATAGGAGATCTCAATGATCCTATCTGAACTTGTATGCATAACAAGGTCTCGAACAATTGTTGATTCCTTATCAAGGTGCCATGTTGGAGCGTGATGGTGCACGCGGAGGCAACCAGGCTCCTGTAATCAAATATTGAAGAATATCATTTTATTTTAAGCAAATATAGTAAAAAACAAGACAACCTACTAAAAAAAATGGGACAAGGAGTAAACTACTTCTGAACACAACTACTTTACCTGGCCAAGGTAAATAGATCTCGCCCGGTAGAATTTGAAACTCAATAGCAAACTCCTACTATCAGGTGGATAAGTATCGTCAATGGGAGCTGCGGTTTTTTTTTCTCTTTTTGGGATACATCGGTTTGTGGCAGATCAGCCGTTGGAAGAGCTTCAATATTGCCCTCATTCATAGGGTCACCTTCAGTTTATTGGGATCCGAAAACCTCTTGTGCATATCTTGATCCCAAATTATTGTTTTGGGGGGCAACAACATTCACTTTAATCTCAATATCCTCTAGGGCAGAGTCATCATTTAAGATTGCATCTGCAGTTTCCAAATCATTATCCCCTTCTGGTTCAATCTTATCCCTATCAATGATGCCCTTCCATCTTTTAAACCTTCGTGTTGGTTTGCTAAAGTTAACGAGTCCAGGATCTTGCCGCTCTGCCTCGTGCTTCTTCCTAGTTGAGGCTATTTGAGATAGCTTCCCTTCCATTGCTTATCACTGAAAATATAATGCCAAATTTCATAGGTAAGAAAGAGATGAAGCAAATGTTGTCAACATGGTACTAAAGTGTAAGAATTGAAGATTTACACCATTAATGGTATTGCCAACCATGACATGTGCTCGACAAAATTAAATATTTTACACTGGAATCTACTATTTCTGAACAACATATAACATGACATATAATCTAGATAACTAGATGTTTAACATTTATAAAGGATTAACTACTTCGCCAAACAACTGTACCAAATATTCTCTACTATTCCATAGTCATCGACAAATAACATATGGGATTCACTGCAGTAAAAATTTCAAATATGCAAAATATACTCTAGAGTTACCTCTGTAAATTCTTGGTGGGTCAGAAATGTAGGAAGCATCCCCAAACATCTTCCCCAACATCACATGCTTAAAAACACAGTTCATTGCAGATTCCCTAAAAAAGTATTTTATTCAAGAATTTTTTTTAAAAAAGGCATGAGCAAATTACGCGAGAATGGCGTAAAACAAACACAAATTCAATTTTGGTATCCCTCTATTTAAACAACGGATCAACTCTAACTATCCCTTTGAACAAACAACACACAAATCATGACATATAGTTACAAGAGATCACACCATAGAAAACAAACCAAGAAAATATGGAATATATCACATTTAGGGTACTAACTTAAGAGAAACACATAAATCGTTGCCTCCTAGGGTCCCCAAAACCTTAAATTCCTCCTCCAACAAAGAAAAAGAGACCCAAACAAAAATAAATAAATTTATCTGGGTTATATGTTTACCCTAGTGGTTCCTATGGTCTGAGGCCCACAAATAACAACTTTGATGAACTGAAAACCCTAATTTCCTCCTTGAACAGTCGGCTCTGATGATCTTCTTTCCCTTAAATTTCCTCTTTGAACAAGATTTACATAGATGAATGGCGTCGTTTGATTTGTAATTCCCTTATCTCGATTACCAAATTTGGTGTTGAGAAGAGAGTGCTTCGGTGAAAGAAAGAAAGAGAGAGAAAAAGAGTTTCTGTTTGTCAGTGAGAGAGAGAGTGTGTGTGTTTCAGTAAGAAAAAGAGAATTTGAGAGAGAGAGCTTGCCATAATTCAAACTGAAGTGGGGACCACCTAAGATACTCCACCTCATCAGAGAGATGACTCCACCTCATTAGAAAAATACCACTTTATTAGAGAAATGCCACCTCATTTTCTCTATAAGAAAAGCTCAATTTTTCTGAGCCACTCATCTATACGAGATGAGTGGCTCTCCATTAGGGTTAAGTTTCCTAGGGTCTCCCAATCCGTTCCCAATAAATAATAAAGATTAACTCTTTTTAGATCCATATGGGCCAATCCTAGTCCCGCCCATTGTACTCTTTCGGTGGCCCTGATCGATTTATAAGCCGACGTCTTAAAAGATACTCAAGCGCACAATGTATCGTTAACTACAATGGTAAACGGAGTCGTATCCCAAGAGACTTGGGTGCTAATTATATCGAGCTACTAATTTTATCCAATAATAGCATGTTCGCTTTGCTAGTTTGTAAGTAAAGAAAAGAGAAATGCTAGTAAATAAGAGTTTTATGAGTCGGAGTGAGAACCAAGGCTTAGATTTCACTCTACCCTTTATAACCGCAAAATAGCATAAATAATTAAAATAAATTACGAGTTTTCGTATCGTATATCCATGGTCGGGCATATGCAATACATCAAAAGATAAATGAGATTTAGTGATTGGGAATTACCCATAAACTAACTTACTCAACCATGGTCCGGTTAATAAGTATAGATTATGTTCTCTTCTCCATGTTCCTAACCTATCTTGTTATGGTCAAACTAGATGGTTACTTAGATTCATTACACTTCCTAATCCTAGCTATGGTCAAGCATAGGACGAAGGAATACGAATATGCAATATTTCGGGATAGAGAGAAAGTAATTACTCTAACTAGGCTACACAATCTACACTAAGGCTACACTAGGTAGAACTTCCTCTAGCCTTGGCTAAGAAGATTAGCTACTCATCCCTTTGATCATTGTCATACTACTATTACTACGATAAAATAAAAAAAATAAGAAAAAGAGATAAAGAATAATATTTATTGCTTTAAACTTTGATATTACACTCTCCAAGATGTCCTCTCATGGGTGAGATTCCTCTCCTATTTATAGAGTATAGAAGGGTTTACAAAATACAACATAAATGAGAAATCCCCTAAACAATGTCTTTCATTATGCACAAAATATAAAAGCTTTAAAACTCCATAGTCTATGCCTTGGCCCATGCATAAAAGTATATGACTTGATGATCCCTATTAATGCCTCTTTAATACTCCTCCATGGGCATTTGGTTGACAACTTCAAATGAGAATCATTGTTGGAGTACATTACCCTTGTTCTTTGTTGAAAACCGGAAAAATGTACGACTTGTTTATCATGTGTTTAATTTTTGTAAATACAAACAAAAGTGATATTAGTATTACATTTATTTAATAAGTGACTAGGTAGATATAAATTTAAGATTTGTACACGTAAATATTACGTGTCTATCAAATACCCCCGAACTTATATTTTGCTAGTCCTCAAACAAAAGTAAACAAAAAACATTTTTGCATGTCGAGCGGTTGCATTTAGCGTATTCAACAAGCCGTTAAACCCCCAGGTTCCCCTAATGGATGAATGTTATCTCGTGAGGGTTTATTTTTTGCAATAAGTTTAGAATTTTATATAATTGGGATCATAAGTACAAGTTAATTACAAAAAGGTCAAAACAGCCCATAAATGCGCAAAAACAGAAGTTGAATCACCCTGTTCGAATAGACAAAAAAGTATGTTCGAATAAGAGTATATTCGAATAGATTATCAATCTATTCGAATAAAACAACAAAGGCTAAATTGTATTCGAACAAAAAAATTTCTATTCGAATAAAAACAGTTAGGCTGAAATGTATTCGTACATAGATGGATTTATTCGAATAAAAATTATCAGTCTAAAATGTATTTAAACATAGAGGGATTTTATTCGAATAAAACCATACAGTCAAAGTGTATTCGAACAGAAAAACTTTTATTCGAATAAAATCACTCAGGACTATTTGTATTTGATCAGGAGAAGTATTCTTTAACTCAGAAGTCAACTTCAGCAAAAACGGAAGTACTCAGAATGAGGGTCTTCGATTCGTGTCAGAAAATCCAGTCTTCCCTCAACCCATTCCTCAAAAGGTAGGTCAGCTCTGGAACCTCTCTTAGCTGAGGTGTCTGCCGAGAAATTTGCTTCTCTCCATATTAAGGTGAAGCAGATTGCTTGTATAGATGTGAGAAGGTTCATCCACTTGCTTTGGAACTTCCAGGGTATCTTACTAGAAAGAAATGCTTTGATAGTTGCCGAGGAATCTGACACTATCCAAAAGTTGTCCATCCTCTATGTATTACTTTTTCCACCCCGTCTACGATAGCTTGAACTTCTGCCAGGTAATTAGTGGTGGAACCCATTGCTTTGCTGAGTGTGCCCAAAACTCTACTCTCCCAGTCTATCCAACTCCAATCCCGGATGGTCCAGGGTTACCCAAAGCTGAGCCATCACAACACAGATTAACCTCTCCGATGTTCGACATAATCCATCTGCAGCTACGAATGGATGGAGCATTCCCCATTTTACAGTTGACCGAAAGCACTTTTACCACCTGTAGTTCGAAGGTTGTGTTGTACATGCTATTTGAGGACAGTTTGGCGTTATTGGAAATGTCTCCCATAACCATATTTTGTATCTCTCTAATAGACATCTTCCTTTCATCGAATCTGATTTTATTTCTCGAGTTCCAAAGTCATTGACGCATTGCGAAGACCATAGTAATCCATAAGTCATTGAGGCACGAGCTATGCATCTTGTATCTCTCCAGAGTATTTTTCCATCCATCCGTACCTGAAATAACAGCAAGTTGGAAAGCATTTGTAGCCCAAACCCACATCACCTTGGCCGTGGGACATTCGAAGAATATGTGAGCTTCCGATTCGGCATTGCTTCCGCAGTGAACGCACACTGAGGCTATCTGTATTCTTTTCCGCTGAACTTTCTCATCAGTGGGGAGGATTTGGTTCATTAATCTCCACGCAAACCCACTTAGACTCGGATGTAAACACTTCCTCCATGTATATCTCCACCACCAAGTTGTGTCTTGTCGTTTCCTGGTACATTCGAAAGCGTTTTTAACTGAGAAATCACCATGAACATCTGGTTTCCAGATCTGAGTATCCTCCACACTTGGGTTGCAAGGAATATTATTAATGTATATTCTCATATCCAAGAAGGCTAGAGAGATATCATAAGGGAAGTTCCATCATTCAGCATTTATGAAGTCACTGACCCTAGCTGTACACTTCTTCCATAGGTGGTGAGGGAAATCTATATGTTGCAAGGAATATTATTAATGTCTATTCTCATAGCCAAGAAGGCTAGAGAGATATCAGAAGGGAAATTCCATCCTTCAGCATTTATGAAATTACTTGCCCTAGCTGTACACATCTTTCATAGGTGGTGAGAGAGATCTATATGTTAAAGAGTATCTCTAGAAGTTAATTTCGTACCCTTTCCGATTATCCATCCTATAAAAGATTTGGTAATATCGTCTGCATGTTTAATACCCGGCTAGACAGAAGAGCGTTTATGGTACTGAATTCTTTCGCCACTGGTAGTATGGAATTTTGCATGTAAGAGTTGTGCCCACGCCTCTTCGCCACTGGTACTGAATTCTTTCGCCACTGGTACTGAATTCAATTTGCATAGCATAACATTATTTAACTCTCTCAAACTCCGTATACCCAGACCACCTTCATTGAACAGTTTACATAGCTTTTACCATCGCAGAGTAATTCCCTTCCCCTTTGTAGGATCCCCAGCCTAGATAAAGTTACGAATGATGAAGTCTCCTTCTTTAATTAAGGATTGAGGCCATTGATATATGGCCATAATGTAAATGGGGATGCTATTAAGTATCGATTTGGCAAGGACTACTCTCCCTTGAAAAGATAGTATTCTCCCATTCCAACTATTCGCTCGCTTCCAAAATTTTCTACAAGGGGATTAATATTGCATTTGGATATCCTTCCTTGTATCAGTAGGATGCCAAGATATGTCTCTGGGAGCGCCCCCTCCCTAAACTCAAACATGTTGATCACCTCTCGTCTTCTATGATTAGGAATATGGTCAAGAAATATCTTGCTTTTCTCCACGCTAACCACCTGCCCGGAGGCTTGTTGGTAGGCTTGCAGAAGTTTATGCAAATTCCTTAAGCACTTGGCATTACCGTTAACAAACAGAAAAATGTCATCAGCTAAAAATAGGTGAGTAGGACCTTCAATACCTTTAACCTTGACCATGGGAGTAATTTTTCCTTGACTCGCCAAAAACTTGAGATTGGAGCTCAGAATATCTTCAGCAATAGCAAATAGCAGCGGAGATAGTGGATCACCTTGCTTGAGACCCCGAGAAGCCTTGAAGTATCCAGAAGGGCTACCGTTGATTGAAACCGATATCATCCCCGTATTGATAATGGTATGGATTCAGTTGTAGAAGGTGTTGCAGAACTCTAGAGACTGGAGAACTTTGAGCAGGAAGTCCCAACTCATAGTATCATAAGCTTGGGTAATATCTAGCTTTAACCCAACATTACCACCATGTCTTTTAGTCCCCATCTCATTCACCATCTCAGAAGCCATGCAAATATTACTCTGAATGCTTCTCTTAGGTATGAACGCACTTTGCTCCTTCGACACAATTCTCGACACAATCAAAGATAGTCGTGTAGCCAAAATCTTGGTAATGAGTTTAAGAATAAAGTTACTCAGGCATATAGGCCTATAATCCTTTACTCGAGACAGTTTATGTATTTTAAGGATCAGAACAATGAGGTTAGAGTTGAAGTTTATGGGAAGAATGTCGTCCCTGAAGAAAGACGAGATACCCAACGAAACATCTGCCCCTATAATATCCCAATAGGTCCTAAAAAATGCTCCTGAAAACCCATCCGGCCCTGGGGAGCATTCTCCATCCAAAGAGAATACAACATCTTAAACTTCCTCCTCATTAGGAATGCCAGAGAGTCTAGTATTTTCTTCCTACGTAACCAAAGCTTCATTATGTGCAAAAAGTTCAAGACAATCCGTCACCTCATGTCGTGCAAACTTGTCTGTATAGTACTTTAATATGTAATCTTTAATGCAGTCCTAATTAGAGATAGCTGCCCCATTCTGATATGTAATTTCCATAATGCAAGTCTTGGCCAATTTCCAATGGGTGGCCTAATGGAAATATGTAGTGTTTCGATCCCCAGCAAGTAGCCATTTTTCCCGCGATCATTGCCGCCAATCTTCCTTCTTCTCCTCGATCTGTTTTAGCTCTTTTGTTTTGATAAGCATCTGCGTATATAGGATATCATTTGTTTCATCATCCTCTTGTCTGATATGAAGTTGCAATATCTCTCGCTCTAGTTCCTTCTTGTTGTGGACGGTATTATCAAATGCCTACTTTTTCTAGATTTTAATCTCCACTTTCAGTGTCCACAATTTCATTATGATGTTGAATAAAGGAGCGACAGAGAGAGGCTGCTTCCAGCAATTCTCAACCATTTCCCTAAACCCATTCACCTTACTCTAAGATTGCAAATAACGGAAAGGTATGTTACCTGGTTTAGCTATATCATTACACTCCCCAAAGAGAAGAGAGTGATCAGACTTTGTTCGGGGAAGCACATTTACCTTCCAGTTACAAAATTTATCATTCCAGCTATCATTAATGGGACTTCTATCCAGTACACTCAATATTCTCATCACCCCTTTTTTACCATTGCACCAGGTAAAAGTGACACCCGTCGTCACACTTTCTATAAGGCAAGCTGAATCCAAAAAGTCTGAGAATTCAACAACTGCCCTTCTACAAGGAGGTTTTCTTCCCTTCTTTTCTGACATTATGAGTACCGTGTTGAAGTCCCCAATGCAGAGCCATGGCAGTCAGTTAGTGCTTAAAATATTCACCAGCTGGCTCCAAAGGTCAGCTCTATATATTCGCAGACAATCCGCATGAACGAAAGTAAGGAGGGAATCCATAAAGAGGATTATGATAAACTAACTGTTACTCAGACCACACTCGGGTTCTGGAGGCCATCCTTCCATAAAATCCAAATGTTTCATTTTTGAACCCCAACCTCATTCGTGATAATCATATTATTGTATCCTAAGATACGAAATCGTGTAGCTAAAAATTTTGGTTCTACAAACCCAATAATATTGGGATTCAACTCCAAAATTTTATTCCTAATATAGGTCATGGTATTCTTATTACCCAGACCTTTTGCATTCCAAAAAATCACTCTCATTTCAAACTTGTATTAGAACGTGTAACTCTAGGGTCCATAGTATAAACTCGGCCCCCTCTTGTAATTTGATTATGTAATTACCCCTGATCTTCTCCTTCAATGATCTCTGCCCAGCTTTCCAGATTCATAATTTTCCTCACCTCCACAATTGGATTATTCTGATCTCCCGAATTGTCTCCTTCTATTTTTCGGCTTTGTAAGGTACCCTCACTGTTGTCGACATTTGTATCCCCTTGTTCTCCCTTGTCCACTTCATTACTAGCAACCCTTGGCACACTGGTATCTTGTTCCCCATCACTAAGAGCATGATATTTTTTGTAGAGCCAATAGACCCAAACTCATCTTGCTTTAGGGGCAGACCAATCGCCCTATTCTGTGGCTTTTGCAATCTGACCAGTAGGAGGCCTCTCACTATCTACAGCTGAATTATCCTGAAAGTAAGTATGTATATTTGGTGGTCCCTGTAAGTTCTTCCCCATCTCCGGCTTGCTCTGTGCCCCTTTCGCACTAGGAGCCCCTTTACTATTTCCAGTGCTCTTTGTAGTACCTGCCTTTTTTACCAGCTTTGTCACTTGATTTTGCTCACCATGACTCTACGTATCGCCTTGCACTCCATAATGCTATGTCCCACGTTCTTACAATGATTGCAAAATTTTGGAACCCGATAAAGAAGAATCTTTTGGTTAATCAGTTTACCCTTAACGTCTATAAAAACATGATTAGGAATCGGCTTGGACAGATCAATATCCACCAAAACACTAGCATGGTATCCATAGTCATGATTAATTGTTGACCTATCCAGATGGATTGGTGTACCCAATATCTTCCCCAAGGACATACACTACCAAAAAAAGGGCATTTGGCAACACACACATATAGCTTTTGGCAATAAACTATGTCTGTCACACGTTTGCAACAGTCCAAGTCCATTGCCATATCTTCAAGTCTGTTGCGCTAATGTTTTATTAAAATTAGACCCCGTAATACTTCATGGTTTTTCGCGTCTCCCTCCCAAATTCCCCCGCCAAAAGCTTCCCTCTCTTTCTCAAAGATTCCCCCCCCCCCCAAATCTCTCTCCCACGATTCAAGAACGAATCTGTTATGGATAACCTCCTGTTCCCCCACATTTCTCTCCAAATTCTCCTTTTCCCAAGATTTTGTATATTTTGTGGCATCTCTTTCTGCGTCGTTGGTGGTTCTCACACTCCTCTGCAACCAAAGGTATCTCCATTTACCTTTCCTTCTTTTCGAAGCAGCAATCGAATTTATATTTGATAAAGTCATAGTTAGGGTTCTAATTCAACTTATTTTATGAAATTAGGGATTTTAGGTAAGCACTTATGGTTTTTAATTATAGGTTTTCAAGTTATAGGGTTTTCAATTATAGGTTTTCAAGTTATAGGGTTTTCAAATTTTAGGGGGTTACTTCTATAGATTTCTATTTAAGGATTTGTTTACATAGATTTCAGTTTAAGGGGTTTGCTTATTTAGATTTTGATTTCCCTATAATCACTACTTTATCATCCACACTAATCCCTTCAAACTCATTAACACATTTTGGTGGTTATTGAGGGTTTTGCAGCATTTGGTAAACTGTTGGAATCGCAAGACTGTGTAGTACACATTCTCCCAATGATAGTAAATTTTCATACTCCAATTAACTGCAGATTTGGTACCAAACACTCATACTGGTGACTTCAGGTGTGTGATTTAAGAACCCTAAACCTAACTACTCATTTTCAATTATATTAGGGTTTCTATTTCGTATGAGCTTCATGTATTTATAATCCCAATTTAATATTACAAATTTAGGGTTTTGGGGATAATTGAAATAAAGGGACTGAGATGGGTAAGCCATTGATCTATGAGATATGTGAGAAACCAGTAACGAGTTGTATTATTGGAATCTGTAGTGTGATTTGGTTCTATATTTAGAAGAAAAACATTGGGTATTCAAATGTGGGTTTAAGTTATGAAGCGGGTGTTGAAGGGAATCATTGGAGGGTTATAACGTCCGTATTTTCGTATATTAGTGTTATTCATTTGGTGTTTAATATGAGTGCACTTTGGAGTCTTGATGTGGTTGAGAGTTTGGGACATATTGGACTTAGGGTTAAGTTTAATATCCATTATAGTCTTGTGTTGGTAGTGTTATCCGGTGCGCTGGCTTTAAGGATTTATCATGTTCTGATTCAAAAGTTTAAGTTGGAATATTTTCGGAGAGTTACGGCTGTTAGGTATTCTTGTGTTGTTTTTGGGTGGATGACTATACTTGCTATGAAACAACCGTCTTCGAAGCTTAATTTGTTTGGGTTTTTGTCCTTGCCTATAAGTTTTGTGCCATTTGAATCGCTTATATTTACTTCGATAATTGTTCCCCAAGCGAGTTTTCTTGGATATTTAGCGGTAATTATTGTTGGATACTCTATTGGATGGGGTCTAATTCATGGGATGAATGACTACTGAGCTTTGTCAATGCTTGGATGGATTGTGTTTGTGTTCGTGTTGAGTTTGAAGCGTTGGTTCTTTTGACTTCAACTTTATTGAGATTGAACCTGTTACAGATCCCTCATTGTCTTCCGTAGGGAGATTCCTTGCGTCGGGAAACGGTAGAACCTTAAAGATGAGCTCTCTTCCATTTAGCGGTGCTGATATTGTTTGATTTTATATGATTATTGGGTACTTATTCTGGATGATCCAGAAAAAATTTCATTTAATCATGTTTCTTTTTACACGCCGAGGTTGTATTCTAATGCTACGATCAGCTGATCCATTGTAACTACTGAAGTGATCTGGTTTAAAAAAAACTTCATTCAATGTTGTTGAACCTTGGTTTATAAACATGTTGAGGTTGTAATCTTTCACTATGTGCGGCTCATCCATTGTAAGTACTAAAGTTGTCAATTTTTTGTTAGCTAAATCACTGGACAAACAGTACAATATTAGATACCGACTTACAATTTTCTGATGCTCTGGAATGTCTCACTTTGAATGAATATGCAGTTATTATTCTTGAAGCTCACTTTAGTATCTTTTTTTAATCAATATTCCTCAAAAAATAAATAATAAATAATAATTCAAAATTTATTGCGCACCTTATAGTTGTAGCTTAATGACCTGAAGTAAATAAGTGCATTTTGTCATTAGAGCGGCAAAATGGCCAATTTTTATGTGTGACTAATGTAGTTTTAAGTTATGAATGTGGGTGAAAAGATGTTTCTTGTAGACTTTCTTTCTAGGTACGGGGTGTTTTTTGATTTTATTATTCTTTCCTTGCTATTACTATGTTGACTATGCAGTATACTCTGGTATTTCTGAATCAGCCCCTACCTATTTATTGAGCTAAAAAGCTGTTACATCCTAGGATATTTACAGCCCTTAGCATCTCCTTCAACAATATTTAGGAAATCACGTGAAATAAAGAAGGGAAAATAGTAAAAAAGTTGTTTACAACATGCTTAGGGGCAAAATAATCAGCGGTCTATGTTCCCCTCTTTCCAAGTGCATGAAAACACGGTCGTCTCAAACGATTCAACTATGGATAAAATCTCTCTAGCTATATAAATTTCTTTTAAGGAGCATGATTCTTTTTGTAAGTATATTAATGGCATATCACTACAACAAATAAAAGTTTTCACGTTACTAAAAAAGTGATGTGAAAGAGAATTAACGTCATTTTTGCAAGCGACGTTAACCAAGACGACTTGGAAAGTAATATGCATTTACGTCACTTTTTTAGTGACATTATAATGTGGAATAAGTGACGTTATATGTATCTTCTTATTAAGCAGAAATGTTTATTAATGTCATGTATAAGTGATGTAATAGGTGGCCTTTCATGTTAGGTAAGAACTGACGTAATTAAAGAATTAACGTCATGCTAAAAGTGATGCAGTTACATAATACAGAGGAATCTATGTCAGTGTAAAGTGATGTTGTTCGCTAAAAAAATACAAAAAAAATACATTTTTACCCTGCAACCCGTACATCACATGCAATCTATGCTGTCAGGGGCGGGGCGGGGCGGAGCGCTAGCGGGAGAATGTAAATTTGTAATATGTGTAATATATGTGTAAATTTGTAAATTTGTAATATATGTAAATTTGTAACATGTCAATGTGTAATTTGTAGTATGTGTAATTATTTAATTCAAAGTTTCAAACATCTAAGTAGTTACTAGTCACCTTCTTGTACTCTTCTTCCCTTGTTACATGTTAACTATTAAACATCTAATTAGTATTTGGCTCTTTGCAGAAGAAAAAAAAAAGGGCAAGAACTGAGTCAACTAATAATAAGTAAGAATGAAGAATACAATGAGAACTGAATTGGAATCAATCAATTCAGATATCAGAGAGATAGCAACCCTAAACAAAGCAGCTCACAATGAGAATTGAAATCATCAATCAATCAAAATAACATTCCAACCCTAATTTCGAATTGGAATCAATCAATCAAAATAACCTTGAAATAGAGAGATTATTTACTTGTGAGAGAGTTGCAGAGAATCAAAATTTGAATTCGAGAGAGTTACAGAGATTTGAAAACTTTGAAGAGAGAGAGAGATCGCAACTGAAAACAGTTAGTTGGTTTTTGTTATTTATTTATTAAATAATTAAGCCAAATGATTTGGCAATTCTATGTTGTTGTTTTTTTTGTTATTTATTTATTATTAAGCCAAAACAATTAGAAAAACTAGAATAAAAAAATTAAAATTAAAAAAAATGCCCCAAGGCGCCCCAGCGCCTTAAGAGAGGCGCCCCGCTCTTTCAAGCGCCCTAAGGCGGCGCCCTAGGGTGGCAGGGCGGATAGTTATAAATTGGGCGTCCCGGCACCGCCCCAGAGCGCCCCGACAGCGCCCCTGACAGCATAGCATGCAATGCACATGACACACTTCATCTGCAAGATAGTCACATTTTTTGCCTACACCAATAAGCCTGCAATCAAGTAATAGAATCAACCCTAAAACTGTTGTTTCAGTATCCTTCACTTGAAATTTATTATCACTTAGTATGTGAAAAACCAAATCAACTTTCATAAACTTCACTACCAATTAGTATGTGATAAATCAATTCATTGTACACATTGATATAGAAAGCTAACTTTTCATTACAACTTAAATGCATTGAATTTAGTCCGTCCGGCTAGATGATTAACATTGAGTGACCTGTGAGGTCTCCAAAAGTGTTGAACTTGAGTCCTGCACTAGTGATCCATTAGGTTCTTCAATGATCCAAAAAGTCAAGGAAAGATTTCAAAAAGGATTTGCAGAGCCCATAGAAGATCTTTGACTGGTTTGCCGCTAAAGGTCTCAAATAGATCATGATCCAACTACTAGTTTTTTCTTAGTGAACATGATCTGTAACGAGAATACATAAAATAGAGAGTGGGCTGTAACGAAAATATAAACATGATAGAAAAGAATTGAGTTAATCATGATATCAGATGTTCATAATAGTGAATCCACGCCATGATAAATACAAATGCATATTTTTTATAATCATTAGCAAATGGTGGGAGATAAGAAAAATGTCTCGAAGGAATCTTACAAGAACTTAAAACTTTTTGCTTCAAGCATTTAAATTCTAAGAAAAAAAATATATAAAGACAAGAAAGCAGTAATTTCACCTCTTGGATACTAGAGTACTCAATGGCAGTGATGTTAGCAGCTAGCATCACTAAAAGAATAACCCCCAACGGTGTACGCTGCCTGAAATGAAAAAGTACGATGCCTCATAAACAAATACCATTGCATTCCAGTAGACACAAAATATTTGTCTCTAAAATAGCACGGACATGTATACAAATTTCGGTTGTGAACTTCTTCATACTTAAGAACATATCCATGGATGAGAATATGACATTCACGCTCCTCGAGTTCTTCAAGAGGATAAGAAGAAAAAAAAAAGGGGGGCAAAAAAAAAATGAAACTGGATAGGTACTGAACCTGGAGATTTAAACTCGGTGTTGAACAAGACAGTTCATCCACCTGGTGGAGGTCAGGAATTCAGAGTTAAGAGATTGAAAAATCAAAGCATGAAGAGCAATTATCTAAGAAAAAGAAAGACGACTAAAAAAACGAAAAATAGCAGAGGAATGGAAAATACTAATACTTAAGGAACCATCAATCCAATACTAACTTGAATAGGCTAGTAACATATTTTGACGGATTCTCAAATCTTGAGCGGTAAGAAAGGTAAACCATCATAAGAACATAGGCCAGGATTGAGCTTTCAGTATTCAATCTTTTCTCTTACTTCCTAAAAGTGTAGGGAATTAAATATTTTACACGAGGCTCTTCGGGCTGAAATATTAGATAAAAGTAAGAAAAGTTTTTAATGGTTTTTATCATTTGGGACTAATTTGGAATCAATGCATGACAATATAGACGTTATGAAATTATTTCAATTTGAGGAAAAATTATATTTTTCCCTTCAGGTGCAAGTTATAGACCCACAAAAACATGCTTTTTTACACCATAGCAGATTAATACACTACAAATATATGCAATTAACGTGCATACCATGTATTCATTTTCTAAACATGTGCCTGCATTCTCGGTGATCTCCACTATCTTGTGGCAGTGCCCACTTTTTAAATCCCTCAGATCATTACAGCAGGGATCAACCATCGAATCAATGTTTCCACGCGCCTCGTTATCAAGTTTTAAAAAATCTGAAATAAATTTCTGTTAGAACAAATTCCATCTAAACTTAAGTCAGTACAAGCGCAACTATAAACTTACCTTCAATGGAGCATAGAAGATTCATATTTGCAACATCTAGATCTTCAAGAGAAGATGTGGCAACAGAAGACAACTGAGAACGGATAACCTGATTGGCTTCCATTCCTTTCCTACCAAAAGAAAAATTACGTGCATCTTTAGAAACTTACAAGTTGTTAAAACATAAATAAACTATAGAACAAATAGCATACCTGAGAATGGAATCCATTATTTGTAGTGTATTAATTTGTGCCCATTTTTATTTTACTTGTACTGCATATTCAAATAAGACAAGTGAAGGAACAATGTTAAAATCCCCAGGTTAAGACAGACTGTCTGAGGACTCCTATAAATTGAGTTTATGTTAGGTGCTACAGTAATTGCATTTGCAGATAAAGACCATATTAAGATCTTTTCATTCTAATACCCATAAGCATGGACGATTAATGAGAATATGTAAGTACTTTCTCACTTTAGGTGCTTTTTCATCCATGGACTGTTGTCGAGTTAATATAAATCCACTACAATCATGTCCGATCATCCTATAAATTGAGTCTATTTCTGAAAAAAGAATAGAATACCATGGGGCTTGACATGGCATGGATTTATTTGGTGTATTGAGCTTTTTCTGAAGTATTGAGGCCTATCCAACATCCATGGCCAGAGTCATGGCAAAGGCATCATTAGAAAGGAAACAAGAGCGAGGTATCTGAATAGTATGCAATATCAACTGACCCTAGTATGGTCATTGGTCAGTTTTCTGAAGGATTCCCTTTCCCAAACTGATCACAGTGGCCCACTATGATAGGGGGCTTAACGAGACTCATGAGCATATCGCCTTGGAGTGTGGTGGATTTTCAAGAATCTTTGGGGTAAAAATTAAATAAGTTACTCTACATACACAAGGTGCTTTTGGTGTATTAATTTGGGTTTTTAAAAGAAAAGCACACGGCCAACATTCATCTACAAAGAATCAAAGATAAAACCAAAAAAGAAACTTACCAGTGTTGAAGCGCTTCTTCCAAGGCTCTCTTTCTACTTTCCACTGAGGCAGTATCCTCACTATAATGAGTTTCAATCTTTTCCATGTGGATATTCCATTCACCTTTAGCTGTATGATTAAAATCTTGCATGCTTGACACTTCTTGTTGTAGCTTGCTCGTTCTGCTGGCAGAGTACTCCCGAAGATCATCTACTGCTGTTTGAACCTATAGAACCATAAATAAGGGAAATTTAGGATTGTTCACTGTGTCTACAAACAACTTATATTTCTATAAATATCTCTATCTAAGTTGGAATTCCCTTTGCCATTTGGACCAGTCATAATACATCAGTTGTAGCAAAGCATTTTATAGAGAACTAGAGAAGGTCTGTATCCGAGCCTTCTCAAGGACTATCTTCTAATAACACAAAAGGAATACATTGGAAATAAAGCCTACCAGGATTTTCTTCCTCCTACTTGAACTCGCAAGTAGCTCTGCCACTTTTACTAGAAGTTGTTTTTCTTCATTAGCAGCACACTCCTACAAATTAAGTCGATAAACTTTAGGGAAAAAACAGTCTTCTACTACAGGTACAAACTGCGGATGCCATCAACCGACCCTAAACTTTTGCTGTAGTATGCCAATGATGTTCTGGCAGGCGCAATTTGGTCTAGTTTTCTTCTACACAAATCATAGCTGTAATCTGTAACCTCAGGCAAACTCTGAAGAATAAATTTCCCATCCAGAATCTCCATGAAATGAAGATCTAAATTACAAAATGTAGGTTCACTGAAATCAACGGAGTATTCTTTATCCCAGACAAGATTTATATAGTCCTTTAGCATCCATATATCAACTTTTGGTTTGTCCATAAGATCAACGATGCATAACAAACCCCCAAACACACGTAGATTCTACATGGATGGAATGTGGGTATTCTTGAAATACATAGAATAGCTTTCCTCCTTGCACTTCTTATAATACATTTCCTGTCTACATTTCCAGATACTAGATTTGGAGAATGGTTGAAACCCGAATTTCTCATCACGGAAACTGAAAGTGGCTATAGAATGGCATGGATATTCAGGTATAATAATCCAATGCGTTGCTCCATTTAAGGAACAACCAGCAAGATCGAAGCCCTCGACAGGGGGATTCTCTACTCTCCTCCATTTTTCATCTAGAGAACCCAAAGTGAAGACCTCAAACCCAATCCGACGGACATCTGTTACTACTGGATAGTCCTAAAAACCACGGAGTACTTTGTACTTGTTAGTGAAGGAATCAAGCCCAAATCCCATTTCAAAGGCGCGTGATTTAGGAGAATGGTTCGGACTATCCAAAGGGAGCTTCTTAAGCTCTTGAGTACTAGGGTTGTAGACATATAGTATGGTATTAAAATATACAATTGGTGATGGGTCAATTGCAGTAAAACATACTAAACCATTACATGTAGATAATGGTGTGTGATTGCCTGGTAAACTAATGCATTTGGAAATCATAAGAGTAGGTGGGTCTGTAGGAGAATATGTAACTAAAGATCCCTGTGATTCACCTCTATAATAGATCACCAGGGCTGAGGGCCTCATACGGTTTTGATGCAAGTCAATAAATAGAGAATCACAGGTTGATGAACACCAGAGTTTGGAAATGAACCTGAATCTTAAGATGGACTTGACAGGAAGTCTTGATAGTATCTCGATCTCGATATCATGAGGAAACCGGAACACCACCGAGCTGTTGCTCTTGCAGTTATGTTTACTCCCAAGCTGATGATTCTTATATATTTCTCTTTTCTTTGCTGAACCAAACTCCTTTTTCCCAGATTTTTCACCAGAGAAGAATGGCTCGTGATCCATCTTCTTTGCAACATTTTATCACTGGGAGCATCATCTTTCCACAAAATGATATCTCCTCTTAGGCTTTGGTTGAACTGTTTCACCATGAACTGATGAAACTATTGCACCCAAGGCTGTCCCATTCTTACCTTCGTCACAACAATAACTATTTAGTTGTGCTTCTTCAAAAGCATTGCAGGCCTCCTTCGCAGTAGTGGTGAAATGCTTAATGGTCTTACCCTTGCTTCGACCTAACAGCTTACACTTCACTTCACTAGTAAATACTTGAATATCAGCTGGAGTAACAAAGGCACTTTCAAAAGCACCAAATAGCCCAAATTTATTAGAATCTAAAATCCGTTTCCAATCTGCAGGTCGGCTAATCAAACCAGGGAATTCTTCAAGCTCAACAACAAAATCTTCAAATCTCAATTCAATCTTTGCTACTTCCATCCTACTCCTACAAGCCATGGCGATTAGTCAAATTAATCCAATCTAGTTCAAGAGATCTTAAGATATACAAAATTTATTAAAAATAGATAAAATTAGAACTTTACCTTGAATCCAATCTAATGAATTTCCCAATCTGAAATTGGAATGACGAAGACTGCAAATAGAAATCGAAGAGGCGAAGATTGCAGAGAAAAATCGAGAAGATGAAAATTAGGGTTTAGTTCTCAAAGCTGTCATGGTTCCTCCTTTGAGTTTCTCTACATTCAATCAAGTTTAGGGCTCCTAATCTCATTGTAGAGAGATTTTACAATTCTTCTCTCCGGCACAAAAATCTCAACAAGAACGCCTCGGAACTCTATCCCCACTCTCCCACGAAAATTGTTTTACGCTTTGTGAATTTTAGTCTCGCGGGAGTTTTCTAATATTAAAACACTAAGAAACCACGTTATAAACCTAGGTTATTTAGGTCAAAATAAAAATGACGTTGATGCAATACATTCTATGTCACCCAAAAAAAAATGACGTTAATAGTGTTAAACAAATCATATGGCATCACTTTTGCACTAAATGAGTTGCAAGCAATTTGATGATTAATATTTCATGGGCGAAAAGTTAAAAATAGTGTTATAATGTTAGTTTTTAAATAAGTGACGATATTTTGATGATGTTAAAACCATATTTTCTTGTAGTGTATAGTGAGTCAGAAATGATATCCAAGCTGGTAATATTATGTTTCTTTATCAATTTCATCCCAAATAAAATAACCATAAATTCATTTACCACAATAGCTTCTGCTTCTACTGGTGAGCTATAAGCTATAATAAGTGGTTTTTCCTTGACCTTTTAAATAATATGTCTAACTGTGCTTTGGAGTTAGCATAAGAACCATCAGCAATTGAAATCCATTTCCTTTCATATATATGAGTCCTAGCTACCCATCTGATAGGTGAAATCGGGGAAGATAACATGGAAGTCTCATTTTCAGAAGTAGGTTCTTGTTTTTGGAGAGTCGATAAAATTAAATGTGGAAGCTCTCTCAATTTTCTTTCCATTCAAAGGGAATATACAATAAAGGTAAAAGCTACTCTAAGAATCTTTCTCAACGTTTTAGTTTTTCCAAGCAATTTTTTTAGACCACATCAAAGGATTTATATTAGAGGAGAATAGTTTCAAGATTGATTTTGAGATGAGATTTGAGAAAGGCCACTCAAATAATAGGTAATTTTTGTCTTCCCTTTCTGCACCACAGATATAACACTTTGGATTCTTAACTTTACCAATCTTAGCTATTAAATTTGTGTATACAACCTGATTTTGTGTTGTCATTCGTGAAAAACATCTTCTAGGTAGATTTTAAGTTTCCCAAGTAATCCTTAGACATTCCATCTTAGTTTCCTTCAATCCTATTGATTCACATGCTAGTATTGTTGTGAACATTTTATCCGCTAGTGTCTTCCAAACTATAAGGTCTTCGTGGAGTGTACTAGGAGGGTGCGTAGCACACATTTCCTTCATCGTTTGGTTTATTTCTGGGAATCTTGTACTAATAAGTGCCCAATGGGTGTTGTTGATGAGGCACTAACTTTAGTATCTTGAGTGAGTCAGTAAGAATTCTTGATATATTCCCCTGAGGAATTTCCAGGACACTTCTTGTCAATTATGGATCCTTCCAAAGTAAATGCCGAAGGAGGGAGCAGTATCAATTTTAAGTTTCAACATAGATATGAACGCCCTCTAGGTACACAGTCATGGACCAAAAGAACTTACTTTTGGTGTAGTTTCTATCGATGCAAAGAATCTAGCAACTAGCCTTATTCTGCAGTGGAGAGAGTTCTATTTTTCTGGCAAGTAATTCATATTTGCAATATAGGACTGCAGTCTTTGCTTCAGTGTAGTAAAGATAAGGGCTAAACCAAGTACTTCATCGGTAACTTAACAGTAGTGAAGTATATATGAACATTGATATATTGTTGCAGTGCTTATTCAGTAGAATTATAATAGCTGATAGAACTTTGCTGAGGATTAATATTCAATCCAAACCACTCTAAAAAATTACTTAAATATCTTTTTGAAATTATCACAGCAGGTTTGTCTCAGCCTTTAAACAGATGTTGAGGTCATCTGCAAAGATAAGAGGAAAAATTATAATAACTAGAGCAAGATGGGAAAAGAGAAATTTGACCTTGAACCACTGCATTAGTTAATAGCACTGAGAGAACCCCCATCACCATGAAAAATAGGTAGGAAGACAAGGGATCTCTGGGCCTAATCCCATTGGAACTGGTGAAGAGTTTTATAGTAGCTCCATTAGTATCAATAGAAAAAGCAAGAATTCGGGCCTTATTCGACTGATAATTCTTGTAGAAAATTATGTGTTGGATAAACTTCAATTCTAACTAAGAGAGTCAAAAGCTTTTCTTGCGTCGGGAATTGGTAGAAACTTACAGATGAGCTCTCTTCCATTTGGCGGTGCTGATATTGTTTGATTTTATATGATTATTGGGTACTTATTCTGGATGATCCAAAATTTTATTTATTTAATCTTGAGTGTTTCTTTTTACACGTCGAGGTTGCATTTTATGGCTACGAACGGCTGATCCATTGTAACTACTAAAGTGATCTGGTTTTAAAAAAACTTCGTTCAATGCTGCTAAACCTTGGTTTATAAACATGTCGAGGTTGTCATCTTTCACTATGTGCGGCTCAAAATTCCAACATTTACAAATTTTGGCAGTTTTTTTTTCTTCTTAAGAAAACAATTTGTTTGTGATTTGATAAAAAAGGGGACATTGCCAAGTTGGATTTTTTTATGAATCTCCCATTTTGTATAGTTTAGGATTTGATACAGGGGTGTGATTTAGAGTAATGATATGTAGTCTTTGAGGTCTTTTGATTTTTTTGTTTTTGTTCATTGTGTTATTTTTAAAAGATTGTATCATTTTATGTATGTATTAATCGTATTGTTTTCTTTTATTTATATTTTTAAGATATAGAGATTTGAATTAAAGCTTTGAATCAGGTACTTGTTTCATTTTCGTCGCCAATTTAACTATGGATTCTATTGCGTCTAGCTTATACATCTCATTAATACAATGTTGATTATAAATCATGTTTGTGATAAATGTTAAATTGAAAGGCATGTAATTTGCATAGTTATATTTTCGATATTATAACCCACAAATTGTCTTGCCTATATTAGTTTGACCGGTCCACTAAATATCAACTATATTTCTTAAATAGTAGACTTAGTGAGAAACCCATATTCAATGACCTCTATTTCTTTTTTTTTCATTTTCATTGTTAGATTTGGTACGAATAAATATACTTTTCTTTTTGCTTTAGATACCTAATTTCTGAGGGTTTAACTCTAATTGGGTTTGACAAAGGGGTTGAGGGCTAACTTTTTGAATTACCAATTTTTCTATTAATTCTAGTCATGAAACTCATAATTCGTTTATATGTGTTACCTATGTTTAGGGAGAGTCTAAAAAGAAATGATGGATAGGAATTGGATTACTTTTCCTTTCCGTGGCCCAAACCATATTGACTCACAATATTTGGCTGGCATTGAAGCCTTTTTTGACTTTGCACGTATACACCTTCCTGGTAAGAGAAATATTTATTGCCCATGTGTTAGATGTGGAAACCGAAGGATTCCAGTTTCTTACGACGAAGTAAGGTATGACCTTTTAAAGAACGGGTTCCTATCGACATATAGTGTTTGGGATTTTCACGGTGATAAAGTAGTTACCGATGATAGTTTTGCACCACCAATTTTCCAACCAGCGCACAACGAGTGCTCAGTACCTCAAGAGGTCAAAGATATTCTAAATGAGGTTATTCAAGCTTAGCCAAATTTAGCGTTGGAAGACATTGCAGAGTGTATTGCCCCCGATATCTTTGATTTTAAAGTACGTGAGGCTATGACTGATTTGTACCCTGGCTGCAAGGACTTTACAGTTCCTAGTTTCATTTTGAAGATGTACAACTTAAAGGTTGAAAATGGTTGGAGTGAAAAGAGTTTTACACAACTACTTCAATTACTCCAAAAGGTGCTACCATCGGGGAATAATACGCCAAATAATACGTACCGCGCCAAGAAGATTGTAACAAGCTTGGGTCTTGATTATGAAAAAATACATGCATGCCCAAACGAAACGATTGTATTCGTTATTGGAAGGAACATGCTTTGAAGACCATCTGTCCAACTTGCGGTAGCTCGAGGTATAAGACTGTGACGGAGTGGGGTCCAAATTTGAGGAATAAAAACGTTATGTTTAGGAAGCAAGTCCCTACAAAGGTGTTATGATATTTCCTGTTAACGCCTAGGGTACAAAGGATGTACAGGTGCATTTATTTGTCATATTTCTTAAATAATCTAACATTTACTTAAAATAAAGCTTATATTAGGGAGTGCGCTTAATTTTTTACATGCTTGGGTCTTATTGCAGTGTCCCATGGGTTGTAAAGGAGATGGTTTGGCATTCAACTGGGCGCATGTCACCCAGAAAAATGAGACATCTGATCGACTCTCCTACATGGAAGTCCATTGATGAAAAATATAAAGAGTTCTCAAGTGAACCACGTAATGTTCGCTTGGGTCTAGCTACAGACGGGTTCAACCTTTTGAGCACTTTAAGCTCAAGTTATAGTTGTTGGGCCATTTTTTGTGTGCCATATAATCTTCCAGTGCAAGGAACAAAGTCAATCGGAGCAAACTAAAGCGCCGATATGTGTAGGAAGAAGGAGCTTACCTGTTATACGTCATATGCTAGTATAAGCGGCGAACATTCCCTATTCATATATTCATGTTATTTATATCTTTACATGTAGTTATCTCCAATTATATTTAATATTATTGAATTTAAACTTTAGCTATGAAGAGGAAACTCAATTCTGACGCATTGGTCGCGAGGTCTGAAGTGTATCTTACAGCTCATACAAAAAGAGATAACATTGTTCAATATCCTGAACTAGCTGTAAGTAAAATTTTCAGTCATTGCATTAATATTACAATTCTTAGTATTTTCCTATAATGTTTTCTATGTTCGTTGATTTATATAGGAAAAAATAATGGTGATTGAGAGGTTAGAGCCTCATCTGAATTTGCAAGTTTAGATGCGAAGGTATGTGTTTAACTCAAGGTTGTAAAGCCCTAATTATCTAGGGATGTCAATGGACATGATTTAATCCCTTATCGCATTCAGTCTGATGCGTTAATATTGGATTGGAATCATTTTCTCATTTCATTTATAGAAATCCAATTCGCCATGTTAACTGATCATACCACAATCAACACTAACCTAATATGATACAGATCTAATTCGATCCATTGACAATCCTATGGATAATTGTACCATTTGGTGCATATTCCCAATTTCATAGAACTTAAGATCTATTGATTTATAGGCGTTACAAAAGAAAGAAAACAAAGGCCGTATGCGTGGACTTGGAGTAGGTGTTTATTCAATAGTCATGAAAAAGACGAAACACTTGATCAGACAAAATGAATATCTACGCAGTGAAAATTTGCAAATGATTAATAAGATGGATTAACTGGAGGTTTACATAACCAAACTCATAGATACTTTGAAATTTTTATGGTAACTTATAGTTATTTTTATATTTTCTTTTATTGTAAAATCATGGTTAATAGTACATATAGATGATTGATATTTATGCATATAGGTGATTGTAGAAGACTTCACAAATTAGGAGTAGCTCATCATCAGAACCATCTGTGGGACCATGTCAACATCCATCACCGGTATAGATTTTCCAAAGTTTTCTCAGTATATTGTTAATTAAGCATTTTCTTTCCTGTAGATTATACTAATTATTGGTTTTAACATTTTGGTGTTTCATCGTCATCTCAATAAAAAAAATAAACTCTGAACAGCCAGAAGGATCGTGGAGTTGCTCGTGGCGAGGTGGTCGCGGTAGATCCAAATACTCTTATTCATGATGTTCTATTAGGTGATGGATTTTATAAGATTCTCTTGTCTAAAGTAATGAAGCCTAGAACTCCATTGAGTAAAGATGATGGGTACTCAGAGGATCTAGGTGATGTTGGGGAAGGAGCTTATGTTGCTTGGGTTATATGGTGCCTTGAGTTTGACAAATAATATGTCAAGTCGTTAGGTGTTTCCTTGTAGTTCTAGGGATTATTTCTTTTTGGACTGAGAGCTTTTTTATAAGTTTTTACTCTTGGATATCATAAGAATTTGAGAATTTTTGGTTTAGTTAATGTTTAGATCTCTCACATATCCTTACGTGATAGTGTGTATGGGATTTAGTTATGGATTGGGTTTCTAGATCTAAATAAAAATTGTTTATAATGTTATTGTTTCCAATATATGCATATGTTATTTGAATTGCAGCAGTTTCATTGTCATTGACTAATTATTTTCTTGCAGGTAAAGTCTTTTTTAACTCTGCCAATGGAGCCATATGATTGCATTGCCGGTCCCAAGCCTGGATAAAGGAGGATGGAGAAGGACTAGTGTTCATGGTATTAATACCGATATGGGGCTAATAGAAATGGAAGAAGTTTACGATTGCTTCAATCAAATTGGTAAGTCAATCAACTAGTGTTATTAATCAATTAATTTATACTTGTTACTCTTGGCTTATATCGAGTATTAATGAAATTGCCGAAACTATAGTTGGGGACTTAGCTTGCTACAGTAAATGCGCCCATGATTCTTGTTGAGGTACTTTCACTAATTTCTCTTGCTACTAATATATTTTCAGTTGTTTGGGTTTTGAATGTGATCTCTCTTGTAGGAAGCTGGTAATGTTATATCTCAAAGAAGAGGATGAGAAGAAGATTGGAGATTTTGAAAGACAGGTCAGGTTAGACAGTTTACAACTCTAGAATAATTATAAATTATCCAAAAGGTTTAAGCTGTCTGATTTGAGCAATATTTTCACCTATATGCCTTTAATACGAGATTTATATTATGGGGTTTATCTACTGTCTACTGATGTTTCCTATAAGGCCATTGCAGTTTGCTAAAATCAGAGCAGTCTATATCTATCATAAAATTGCCAAGCTTCTCTCTTCCAAATTCTAACCTATGGGGAGTTCTCTGTACCACAGCAATGTCTTGAGGCATAGCATTTGTGGGATTTGACTTGTTAACTTTTCTGATTGTTATCTCAGGCTCTCGGCCTTTTAGGAGTTCCAGTACTGCCTTTATTAACACTTACTGCCACTACTTGTTTCCACACTAAATATTTTTTTGAACATTACTCTTTTGGAAAGTCCTACATTAGGTTTTGAGAGCTGACAAAATAAATCCTTTAGACTGTTGTATCACACTTTAATGACTGGATGTGGGAGGTTATGAACAAATCAACCCAAATTTTGTGGGAAAACTGGGATTGATTTGAAGTTCCATGTGGGCCCTTAAAGGTTGATATTCATCTTTATTCTTTATGGAAAGCCACTTTTAAGAGTCAAGGAAGAAATCCATCCGCATTGCTCGTCAAAAGTTTTTTACATTTAGTTCCAGATAATGTTTTCATGTTACTAGTCGTAAAAAAAGAATTTTCCATAATAGAGCAATTTTGAGTAGTAATCGACCTCCATAGAACCCCTTCTTCTTGCACCGTCATAGTCAAATTTTAATATTAGCATTGAGAAGTTGTCAACGAAGTCCAAAGTAGGTCTTATTCATGTAAACGATTCAAAAAACTCCCAATTTTGCCTACTGAATTTTTTTGGCATACCGTATAGTATATCACAATTCTGATTCCAACTATAATTTTAGTAGCTGAAGGGTGACTTTTGGTTTTGGTCAAGAGGGTTTTGTTCTTCTCTCCTATATAGTATATAGAAAGTTTGACTGGATGCTTGATTATATCTTAATGCGTTTAAGTCCAAGCCATAAATTTTATAAAGTAAAGAAAATTAAAATTAACTGGACATGTCATCCTTGTTTTGTGATATGGATGGCTTATTTATGTCTAGTATATTTTCGGACTGGATAGTGTGCACTTCTTTTCTTTACTTACAGATGGTTTACGAACTTTTTTTTTTCTTCTTATGTTTCAATCTGTGCATGAAGGTCGAATTTATCAATTGAAATTGTTCTGTGATAAAGATTATCCAGAGAAGCCTCCAAGTGTCCGTTTTCATTCAAGGATTAACATGGCTTGTGTGAACCACGAGACTAGAGTGGTAATCTCTTAAACCACTTTTTATCTACTAATGTCATTGGTATTAAGAATTGTCATTGGTGTTTTTGTTAGTTTGCAAGTGTTCATGCCTGAAGTTTTCCATATGATCTAATACCCCTCTTTTCAGAGTAAAAAAGAAGGAATGAGACCCTGGAAATGATTGACCACTCACAGTAATGGTTTATGGTAGCAAGGGGGTCCAGTATCCTTTCTCCAAAAGATAGGAGAAAGATATTGGAAAAGAACCAGAATGAATTTATCTTATGTATTTTATAAAACACCCTTTGAATTTGTAAAAAATATTCCTTATTACAAATTGCATGTCTTACATTTTACCACACTCAGCTATGGTGCATGCAAATTGCTAGACGGTTGTTAAGCCTAGTAGCCACATTCTCAATCTTCATAACAACCAAACGACTCTTCCTGACCAGTCTCCTAAAGACCTCGTGCTTATTTCAAGCCAATCACATTCTGAGCATGTGATGAGTAGCAGACCGTTCTTCTTAACCGCCTTATGGAACTCTATACGAGGTAATATCACAAAAATTTCTTTTACACACATTTTATCCGTCTGAAGCAGGAGTATAAATATATTTACTCATCTGGTCATTTCTAATTTTTTACAGGTATTCAGATAGAGTGAAAGCAGAGATTGAACGAATGGACCGACTTGAGTTTGACGATTTAGAGGTATAGTTCTTTATTTATTTTCTTTGTGAATCAGGGCCATTGAAAACTTAACGTCGTAATCGTGATAAAATGTAGTGCACTTACAGATGGATGAAGAGGAGAGATATAATATAAAACTTGAATCTGGATTATATAGTCTTCAAGTAAGCCTCCTTTGTTACTTAATCTGGGCTATTCAGTTAATTTTCTAATTCCTTCAAACCCTTCCGATGAAAAGATAAAGTGGAGTGTAAAAGTAGAAGTAAAAATGGTCAAATGCGGTGGTGATATGTGACTGGTTAGTTGGTTAGACTTGGAATTTACATTGGACAATTTTTTCTTAAGGTTTTAAATTTTTATTAAGGCAGCAAAAATTGTCAAAGAGAGATGTGAGGGATGTTCTCCAGGTAAATGTGCACTATATTTTCTTCATACATCTTCATTTATGCACAAGTTTTTCTCAATGAGCTTGCGATGTTTGTGACCCACATGACCATCTTCGACTCTCGGTAAGTCTTTGCTGGAATTGTTTCTCTTGCCCTTTATTTGCTTGGCTTTGTGTAAATGAGCTAGTAAAGGAGTTTCAAAATCATTCTTTATACCCCACCTCCAGAACGCCCTCTTGTGGTCTTATATAGAAGTATTTTTCAACTAATCCAAATGCTTGGCAACTTCTTTAGCAGAATAAGTTTTTGAGAATCCCCCGCAATACCTTTTGGATCTTAGCTATACCGCTTATTAAATAGGTAGTTGCCCTTTGTCTATGCCTGCTTATGCTTTGTTTATGCTTTGTCTGCTTCTTTACTTGAAGCTAACATCGAGTTCTTTTATGATTCTTAGGTCATGGATATTGGATGTTGTTCTTCATGCTGCCCTTTGAGAGTATTGTTATGTCTTCAATGGCAAAAGGAAAAGGGAAATACTTTGTATATCATAGGTATGTAGTTGCTCCATACCTTCTCGAATATTGTAGGTTCATACTATATGCATAAAAGTTTACCTAGTTTAACAAGGATTTGCTATTTGGCATTGTAGTTCAGATCGAGGATCCAGCCTCCATTACAAGGACGAAGAAGCAAAGTTAAATGATTTTTTTATCTATTAGTTATAGCCTAATTAGAGATATAGAATATGATACAGTCTTCTCCATTAATTGTTGGATGAAGGTCATGAGATATTAATAAAGTTACCTGAATGTATTTTTTGTGTAATAATAATTTTTTTGGTGATTTATTGCTATTATTATTTTTAAATGAAAAAAGAATTTACGACGGATAATGGCCGTTGCCAAAGACATCTTATCAGTAACAGAAAATAACTTCAGCAACAAAGTTTAAGTATTGTTGTTGGCGGTGTTGCCAAAGCTGTTGTAACGGAAAAAACCTGTTGCTAAGAGTCTAACAACGGCAATGGATTTTATCCATCGCAAAAACATTACTTTTGGCAATGGACTTTCTCCGTTGCAGCCCCATCCGCAACACCCTCTATGCCAACACTTATGCTGCGGACATTGTCTGTTGCGAAAGGGATTTTGCAACGAATATAGTCCGTTGCTAAAACCCATTTTTTTGGTAACTATCTTCGGATTCCAAAGTTCACTCGGTAATCCTGGAAATTTACACCAAATTAGAGCATTCGTGTTTGGTGATTATCCGCTGAGAATAGTGGACTCCACGGCATCAAGCGCATGGGCATCTTCTCTACCATCCAAGATCTTTGATCCCATATGTGGATCTTATCACTTTCATTATCAAATTTAATGATGAAAAAGCCTTTCCCTAATGGGATTAGCTTGCATTGCCCAGAGAGTTTCCACTTTGTACGAGCGTATTCTTGAACAGTCTCAAATTTAACTGTTTGAAGATCCAAGCGCCCGATCAAGCTGAACTGGAATCGGGATACCCCCATAGCAACCTTTCCTGTAGGGATAAAGACAAACGGTGTGTCACTCCGCATCCCCACATCCAGAAGTGATGTAGCTTCAACTGGGGCATCCGTTCTTCCTCGTACCATATCTGCAAAAGAATGAGTGGATTTTGGTGTATTAAGGGTAGATTCATGGATTTTACCATAGAGAGATGAGTTCTCCATAACCTGATCTTCCTTGGATTATTGCAATCTCGGCAAGCTTGGATGTTCTACAGCTGCAGTTTTGCTCGTCTCCATCCCTTCTGCCATTTTCATAAAGCCCTAAGGACAAACGACCCTCTGTTCTTGACCTAATTGTTCCTTGATTGCTTCAGAGAATTGACCAAGAGGGACCTGAATTCCGTGCACAGTGAGATTATCTTCACTACGGATAGTTGGAGTAGACGGAGAAATTATGGGAGTTGTATTTGTAGGAGGTTTTTATATAATTTTTCTCAGTGATGACACCAGTTCATCCAAACCCTCATTGTCAGAAGCGTTGGTTTCTTTATTTAGAAGCTCTTGAAAGAAAGTTAGTATAGGGAGATCCGTCATTGCTCAAGTTTGATGCTCAATTGCAAGGGTTTCAAGGAAAAATTGCATATTTTCAGTTTTTACTATTCATATGAACAGTCAACATTATTCATGAAAATTGAAAGATCAAAATCAAAATTAACTTACCCAATGCGTGATAATCCTCCCCAAACTCAAAGTTCTTTCCAATAATCAAAGGTCCAACAAAGGGGAATCCAAGAAACGAAAATTTGGAGAAAAATTTTTTTGGAGAAAAATTAGTACTTCAATTTTTTACCAATTAGACGCCGAGCTCGAGAGCGAGATCAAATCCATGAATCTCGTGAGGGTTTATAGTGATTATACCCACAAAAATCAAAAATGATACTTTGGCAATTTTAGATTATAAATAACTTATTTCCTGTCAACATATCTTTATTTTGTTATAACAAGAAAATATTATGACAAAAAATTCCTTAAAACTCAATATTTCCCAAGTGTACCATAAAATATCATTTTCAAAATCCAAAACTTAAAAGACTACCTCATGCTTAGAAAAAGATTCAAATATTTTCCTTAACAATATCTCAGTGTAATGAAGATAGTGTTACAACACAATACATTATATAGAATAGGTAAGTCAGTGTTTGGTAGTCTAGTATTTATTGGAATAAATTTATCGGTTAGTTCGACAAGTGCATTAGTCAATTCGTCTTCTGCTATTCTTTTTTTTATAAGCCCTATTTTTTTTATTTCCATACATGGTTTCTTAGTGAAGCCTCCATAACAAGGAGTTTCGGCCGACAATCCCCGCCAGTTGGCTAAGGTTGCCAAGGTTTTGAGCCCCTTCATGACCTAGACCCAGGATTCTCATAAGTAACACTTTTCTTGCTCCCTTCACATAGTTCATGGTCATACTCGAGATTGGTGATAATTTTTCCTCTTTCAGTTCTTAATCATGCGAGTATGCCTTGTAGTGTAAAAATTTTAGAGCAAGTTTGGCTTTTCTTTTATTCTCTCAGGAATAAACTTATTTTTAGGCAGTTGTTTCCTTAGAGAGAATTATTCCTAACATAAATGCTAAATTTTTTATATTCCGGTCAAAAATTTTGTTGAAGGTATTGGTAGTATAACTATAGTGAAGTGCAAGTTTTGAAAATATACCAAGAACAATTTGAGTTTTTTGTTAATCACAAGGTAGTACATCGAGTTTAAGAACATGATAAATAAATACTCTAGTGCACACTTGGTAAAATATAAAAAAAAAAATTGGGTTTTTTAATCAACATATCATTTTGCCTAAATAAAATTAGTCTAAGTGCTAGAAATTTGCCAAAAATATATCATAAATTGCCAAATAATCATTATCTTACTCTTCATCAAAAAGCATATAAAATATAGTTTTTCTACCTCCAAACTTAAATAAAACATTGTCCTCAATGTTTGAGAACCAAATGGAATGGGAAATAAAAACTAGAACTAATCACTTGAATGTGTCTTGGGTTGCCTCCCAAGAAGCACTAAGTTTTATCGTCTTCAGCCAGACGAATGTACCCCCGAACTTGAATATCATAATATTGGTCTAAATGGGTACAAAGTACAATAATTGATGAACTATCTAGGTTGGAAGTTCTCCTTAAATATCCGAGGAACACCAAAATTATCCTTATCCTTGAATAACCAGATAATAGAAAAATAGTGGTTTTCCTTTTTTGCACCTAATTGTGCTGATGCAATCATGATACATAAAAATAACTCAGAGTCTAATCCCTCAGGATAAAGATTTTCCTTATTTAATTTATGAGGAATCTCACTTTGAGATATTTTACAAGGTATAACCCCATACACCAAAAATGTATCTTGATGTTCATCATTTTCCAGAAAGGGACTTGAACCATTAAAGTGATGTCGATCCGGTAGTTGTGGGTCGGGCTCAAGTTTGTATAACTCAGTTGCAGGTGATAAATCTTGTACTATTTTAAGAATTACGGAGTCGTCCCAGTTTTTGAAATAATTTAAATATTGATCAATAGAGTAGGTACAACTAGAGTTATCGCGCAACAAATCCTCAAATTCATTAACAATTATGGTACCCCCAAGTGGCTTGTGAAATAAAGATGTAGGCATAGGTATAGGAGGGGTTGGTGAAGGAGAAACCAAAACATAATCAACCCCTAATAATAGTGATATATCCTATAAAAAAGGGTTATCTGCCCACTGGTTTTCAATATTGTAATTTATGTCAGGTGGACGCAGCTCAAGGTAAGGCTGAGGTGACTCATAAGAAGACTTAGAAGGAAATAACAAGTTGATAACATCTACAACAGGTTCAGCAATTTCCAATTTCTTGACTTTGGTACAAATATCATCATTTACAATAAGACAGTGATTCCATATGTTCATATTTTATCTCGTCATCATCATCGTCAGAAAAATTATTAGAGGAAAGAGAAAAATATTCAGTCTCGGTCATAGTTTCCTTGAAAGAATTTATTGGGTTGACAAATGAAATAATGGATGGTGACATCGATGGTTGAATGTTGAGGGCTGAATTTAGAGGTGATTGAGAAAGAATTGTATTAGACATGATAGGTGTTTCTTCAAGATCTTCTTATGACATAGGATCGTTGACTTTAAAATGTTCATCTTCTAAATCTGTCTCGCAATATGGTATCCATTCACCCCACGGAGAAAATATTATTTGATTACGCTTGAATTCATCCATTTCTAAATCACAAGGGGATTTAACTTCGGATTGCTCTTCTTCATTGCTTGAAAATTTTGTGGGCCCAATTTTACTCCACGTGGATGATAATTGAGTTATCTGAGTCTTTAATCTAGAGATAGATTGGGTCGTAGAAGTTTGATTTACCAAAGTCTATTGTTAGAATTCTATTGATTGTTGTATGAAGAGAGCAAGGGTATCTTCCAAAGATGGTTTGAGTGGAGCAGGTGGGAACTGATTGGATGATTTGACGGACTGATGGGCCTGCATATAAAATTGGAAAGGTTTCACATATTGAGAATTTTGATGATCCTATGATTGAAAATAATTTTGAGGTTGTTGCGGGATGTCGAATTGTGAGCTGTATGGATTCCAATATTCTTGCATGTATGCCATTTTAAAATAAAAGCAACACTCAATGCAATAAACAGCCAATCAAACCTAAACTCTAGCACATCAACATTTATTTTTAGAAGTAATAATTAGGTCTCCCCTATATTCTTCTATGTTCAAAATGGGTACGACGGAAAAAGGTTTTGGTTCCTATACTCCCCTGCATCACTATGCTAATACGAGCTTAAAGTAGATGTTCAGTCCTCACGCCCGAGCGAGTCACCTTATCGTACGTCAGCACTCAGAACAGTGACGTCACAAACCTACAACTAGTATTTCGTGGCGCTAGGCTGGGGCCGTATCCTATGAACTCGTGTTTGTACCCCGGTCTGGTACACCTATCCGTTGGGTGACAAAATCCTGCGGGAATCTTGCTACTCTTATTTATTAGCAGTTATTTTGAGGTCCGGGACTTTTAATTTTTGTGTGATACGAATTTCTTCGTATCCCTAATGGGTGGCCTCACTTGTTGGAGAGCTTTTTGGGTGATGAAATCCCGCAAGTCTCTAACAGTTTTTACCTTTATTAATGTTGGAATGAAAAAGAATATTAAAGACCGCAATAGGTCAATCCAACTACAGCAATTTTTTTATATTAAAGCAGCGTGTATTTGCACAGTCCACACGACTTTATATGTCCTAGTGTCGGGGCGTGGCGGATATGTACCCCTTCTAGATGACAAGTTAGAGAAGTACCAACCTACGGAAAGTATTTCCCTTTCCCGGTATAGCTGTGGCCACCCCTTCACTTAGGGGGCACAAGAAGGATTTTTCAAGAAATTTCCCCCGCTTTAAGCTTTTCGTATTTCTGTCTTCAACACTCTCCGCGCTTTTCGTTCTTTTGTATCCCTTATCGGTGCCCAAGATTGCCAAAATGTAATCGGCTTATGTTTGATCGACAATGGAGAGTAATAATCAAGATGAGCAAAAATGATGCATTTATCACAATTCAAGTAAAATTCACACAAACAACTTGTGCTCGTAACAACAGCAACTCGTGCTCAAGTTATAAGAAAAACAGTTCGTGCTTAAGTGGTAGAACAATTCAATCTTGAGTGAAAGCCCAGAAACAATTCGTGCTTAACATAAGCAACTCGTGCTTAAGTTATACATAAAAATTATTGTTCATGCTTGAGTGGGACCACCCATTATAAAAGAAACAAATCTTAACAAAAGCAACTCGTGCAGCAACTTAAAACAAGAGCTCGCTATGCTGGACCCATAGCTCGTTAAAAACCAAAGCTCAATTTCGTACTCACAACAAAAGAATTAAGGCCTACCACAGTTCATTCTCAAGTTAATAAACTATCAAAACCAGTTCGTGCTCAAGTTCTTGGACCCACAACAACAAAATTTGTCAAGCAACTCGTGCTTGTAAAAAAATCAAAGCTCGTGTTCAAGTTCGTTTCATTGAACCCACAGCTCATAAATGATCTCGGTAAAAATATAAGAGGCCACACAGTAACAGTTCAAAGAAAACAGTAATTGTAGCAACTTGTTAATGCTAAGTTATATTTTCCATATAACACTGTTACGGAGAAAGGAACGTGTAACTGTGTTGTACAATCTTGAGAACTCACCTCCTTGAGAACCAATAGTTGTTCCTGTTTGCACCCAAGTGGTTGCCAAAAAGAAGGAAAAGAAAAGAAATGGAAAGAGAGAAGAAAGGGAAAAACAATAAAATCGGTTTAAAAATAATTACTCAAAATAAAATAAAACGCATTCACAAGTCCCCGGCAATGGCGCCAAAAACTTGATCGATTTATAAGTCGACGTCTTAAAAGACCCACAAGCGCACGGTGTACCGTTAAGTACAAGGGTAAGCAAGGTCGTAACCCAAGAGACTTGTGGTGCTAATTATATCGAGCTACTAATTTTATCCAATAACAGCATGTTCGTTTTGTGGTTTGCAAGTAAAGAAAAGATAAATGCTAGTAAATAAGAGTTTTATGAGTCGAAGTGGGAACCAAGGCTTAGATTCCACTCCACCCTTTGTAACTGTGAGATAGCATAAATAATTAAAGTAAATTACGAGTTCCCGTATTGCATATCCTTGGTCGGGCATATGCAATACATCAAAAGATAAAAGAGATTTAGTGATTGGGAACTACCCATAAACCAACTTACTCAACCAAAGTCCGGTTGATAAGTATAGATTATGTTCTCTTCTCCATGTTCCTAACCTATCTTATTATGGTCAAACAAGATGGTTACTTAGATTCATTACCATTCCTAATCCTTGCTATGGTCAAGCATAGGACGAAGGAATACGAATATGCAATAATCTGGGATAGAGATAAAGTAATTACTCTAACTAGGCTACATAATCTACACTAAGGCTATATTGGGTGGAGCTTCCTTTAGCCTTGGCTAAGAAAATTATCTACTCATCCCTTTGATCATTGCCATACTACTATTAAACTATTACTACGATAAAAGTAAAAGACAAAAAAAGAGAGAAATAATAACCTTTATTGCTTTAAACTTTGATATTACACTCTCCAAGATGTCCTCTCATGGGTGGGATTCCCCTCCTATTTATAGAGTATATGAGGGTTTACAAAATATTAACATAAAAGAGAAATCCCCTAAACAATGCCTTTCATTATGCACAAAATATAAAAGCTTTAAAACTCCATAGTCTATGCCTTGCCCATGCATAAAATTATATGACTTGATGATCTTTATTAATGCCTCTTCAATGCTCCTCCATGGGCCTTTGGCTAACAACTTCAAATAAGAATCATTATTGGAGTGTATAACCCTTGTTCTTTGTTGAAAACCAAAAAAATGTACGACTTGTTTATCATGTGCCTAAATTTTGTAAATTCAAACAAAAGTGTTATTAGTATCATATTTATTTAATAAATGACTAGGTAGATATAAATTTAAGAGTTGTACACATAAATATTATGTGTCTATCAGACTCATTTTATCTGTTAACTGTAGTAGTTAGAAGGTTTCGACAGTTATGCTGGACTTTGGATGTAACCTCCATAAGACAAGATTAAACTTCTTATTCCAAAATTTTAATTAATTACTGTTAATAATAATCTACTATTGAAGATTAGCAGTTCTAATATTGTAAAGAAATTGAGATAGAGATGATTCTTTATTGATATTAGAGAACTCAGTAATTATACGTAATACAAATCAGTAGATAACCATATTAAATAGGTTACTTAACCTACTCAAACTCTCCCCATAACCATAAAGGCCTATGAGCTTTATTAGAAGTCTAATAAGACATCCCAACCCTGCTGGGTTCCTAGCTTGGGCTTGGACCCAACTCCAAACACTTTCCCCTGGAGTGTTCCATACCAGGACGACTTGCCTCATTAAAATCTCTACTAAGCAAAACCCCTTTGGGCAAAAAGTTGTACAGGGAAAGAGTACAATACTATGCCATGTATGGATTGTAAACGCGTATACGTTTCCTCATCAAAACCTCAAGTCAGTAAAACCTCCTAAGATAAAAACTGCACTATTAGGAAAAAGAGTACAATATGCATGTGTCCACGTCAGGCTCGGACTACTCCCCCTGACGTCGATCTCCCTGAGATGTTTCTCCTTGAGATATTGATAAATAAATCTTCTGCATACCGATTTTGTGCACTAGCTGCTTGAATGTAAGTGGTACAAGAGTCTTCGTGAATAGGTTATAAAGATGTCTTCTAAAATATCTTGAATAACGTCAATCTCATTCGCTTTTTATAATTCATAAGGTTCAAATGGCTTCTGTGAAATATGCTTCGTTCTGTCGCCATTGACTTGAATGATGCAAGCTAAATTGTCTTCATACATAGTTGATGTTTTATCTTGGATAGAACATGTCACAACTTCAGTTGATGAGATGTATCTTGGAGCACAACCATTATTCTCTGCCAGCTTTATGAAGTACAAGAACCTTCGTGGCTCAAGGTCTAGCTACCGCCATCTGCTTCATCGATCTTCAAGAATCTTTATGTACCCCCGTACATAAACACATAATCCATTTGACAATTGCCTCTATGTGGGTCTGAGAAGTATTTTGTATCAGTGTACTCTATACTTTTACGTTTATAATTTTGAGTTAAATATACCCCAGTCTTTCATACCAATCAGATACCTCATAATGTGCCTGATCTCAATCCAGTGCCTTTGGGTAGGAACAAAACTATGGTAAGCCAAATAGTTTACTGCGAATGAGTCATTACGTCTAGTATGCCCAGCTACTATAGCAAACACCTTGTAGTTATGGCATCATAGCTGTGATGACTTATTTCCAATACTTGAACTGCTGCAGTAACTTTGAACTGCTACATATCCAAAGGGAAAAAATGTGTCTCAACCAACACCACTTGCTTATGATGCTTCTCGTGGTATTGGCTGAGATGGGGCGAATGTGATGACTTATTTCCAATACTCGAATTACTACAGTAACTCGACCTGCTAGAGTAACTTTGAACTGCTACAGTACTTTGAATAGTAATAGCTACAGTACCTCGACCTACTACAGTAACTTCGAACTGATACAATTACAGTACTTCGAATACCAACAGTAATTTTGAACTGCTACAACTCGATTAGATGTAAGGGCTAGTTTAAAATCTCAAGCTCAGACCTCAGTATACGACCATCACGCATTTACTCGACCTCGTCAACAAACACGTATCGTATTTATGACACATTATGGAGCGGTTACAAGGAAGAAGAGTTACTCAAGCCGTTACTCGACCATTATGAAGACTCATATATTGTAACGTTTTTCATTAAAACAATAACGGTCATGTTATAAGACCTATAAATGAGACCAGAGAGCTAGAGGAAAAGAGGATGGTCATAGATCTTTTCTACATCTCTCTCTATGTAATAGTTAGTAATCTATAAACAATTCTTTCTCAAATCCTCATGAGAGGTCGTGGTTTTTTTACCCATTCAAGGGTTTTCCACGTTAATCTTTGTGCTTGCTATTACTTTCACTCTCATATCATTCAAAATTCTATGGTGTGAAGCTATTTTTGGTCTCTACGAAAATAGGCTATTATAATAGCCCTAGGAGTTTCTCCCCCCATTAGGATGGTGGAAGATGTCGGTGTCTACACCCAAGTGATGAGCGTGCAATAAACGACTTAACAGCGTGTGCTACATCTATATCGAAGTGTTAGATAACTCTTATGATATATATTGCTTGGTGTACGAGTGCCACTATCAAGATGTTTGATCTATAAATAGAGACGTTACTTGATTTCTCAAGGTCTTGTATTTCGAATTCCTTCCCAAGGTATTCGGCGGCTCTCGCGATCTCCCCTGGAGGTCTAATGATTTCCAAATCATTTAGTATACTGTTATGATGAGTGAAGCTAATATTTGTGTTCTAAATAAGAACGCATGGACATATAAAGATATTTGCAAAGTCCCCGACCTCCAAATACTCAGTCAACTTACTATGTCGCATGGGTCCTAATTGCTTCAAGGCAACAATAACTTTTCCATTTTTATTACATACACACCTTGTGTGTCGGGCTTAATTGCTTCCAGAAGCTTATACCTCCCCAGGTGGCTTCATGTAAATATCTGTATCTAGTTTCCCATATAGATACGCAGTATTTATATCAGACGCATATCTAGCTTTTCCTCGATAACTTGACAAACTAATCAGTACCGAAACATTATAACGTCCATAACCGGGTAATAGGTCACAGTGCAATTGATGCCAGATCTCTTAAATATTTCTTGGGCAACTAGTCTTGCCTTGACCATATTATCTATCTGAGTTAATTGTATTTTCATACCTTTCCCATTTATAACTGACAGGCTCAATTATATCACTTCGCATTGTGCTAGCAAGCTGAGCTCCGTTTGGATTCCAGATGCCCACTTTGGCCAATGTATAACAACACACAGTTATTTTTAATAAGTTACTCTGAATCCTCATCCTTGATAGAGAGCACAACAGCAAATATGAATACCTTGTCGACAAATCTTTACTGAATAATCCTACGTTGTACTTATTACAGACTTTTAATCGATTGAGATCTTATTATTATCATACGTATGTGCCACGCCGGGATAGTCTTGTAATGCATCAACTGGTCGCGTATCTACTATTGCCTCATCGATGAGTGGTTCCATCCTCGATGAACCGACTATACCATTAGTCATATTTGTCCCTTATTCTGTAGCTCCCCAACTCAGAATACCTTCTACCAATGGTGTTCCACACTAAACACGAGCCTCAGATCCATTTGTGGTATTAATTCCTCTGGAACGTTCAACTGCGATACTAGTTCCCCTGGAACGTTTTGTTGTGTAGGTATATTACTTACAGGTACATACACTTACGGTACTTCAATAGTGTCTATGAATGTGTCTAACAATTTATTTACGACCTATTAGTGGGTTAAAATTTGTTGAACCTTATTGTCGCCTAACTTATGTATAGAGATCTAGATGAGATAACGATAGTGCTTTCCAAGACCTCTTGAAAACATCCTCAGCATTGACTATCATATCTTCCCCCAATGCTGGGAATATTGTCTCATCAAAGTGACAATTATCTGCCCTACAGTATATACGTCGCCAGTGGGTCCAAATATCCAGTGGTAAATATGAATCATAACCCACGTAATACCAAGCCGACGTTAAGGGTCCCATCTTCATACATTGTGGTGCGATTGGCACCTGTATGAAACATCTAAATATTCATCGATGGGCGACACCGGGCTCTGACCCAGTTACTAGTTACTTTTGGGAAAAAATAATTTGATGATTTGCTAAGGGAGAACCTTAATAAGTGTTGTAGGAGCAAGAATGCATATCCCACACACTAGACAGATGCTGTGATCGTAATAACAGTGGCCTAGCGATTATCCTAAATTGCATGATTAGGTTCTCTACCAATCCCGAGTTGGGTATGGTGTGGGTACTCACGATGCTCAATCATTTATGCCATTTAGCGGTAAAATAATCATCAAAAGCCTGTGAGTCACACTCTCAAGCCCCGTCAAGTCGCATCGATCGACTTTGATCGGTTAATCCAGGAACTGAGCATGCGATTGAATGATCTAAGGGAGAAGTCGTGCTAATGTTGCATTCCTAGATTTTAATAATATGCAAACATAAGACCATCTCCTAGATGTGTCTATTATGACCATAAATATTCAAGTAGACCATAATGTGGATGGAATGGTCTACATGTGTCTTCATGGATGCATTTGGAACAAAGGCTGGAGATCTCACTCCATCTTAGTCATATTAGGATGAAATAATAGACTTTCCTTGAAAGCAATCATTATATTTATACTTTATGGATATTCTCTCATTTAAAGGAAAGTTAAGATATAATCCTAAAAATCTTCCTCGTTATCCGAGCCCTAAGGAGTGTATTAGAAACTGTTCCAATAGCGCGTTCTAACCTTTAGAAATAGAGTGAATGCACAAAACCTTGTCTGTCATTTTCTCCGATAGTCATTACGTGATAAGTATTATCATGTATCTCCCTAAACTCAGTAAAATCCAACTGAATTTATTAGTTTATAAAGTTGACTAGATACCCCGTATCATACCATTAAAGAGTAATAGTGTGACGCACTCAATGCGTTCTATGATATTGGTCGTGCCAATAATATTTGTACCATCCCTGATGCACAAGGTTAAACAAGAAATATATTCATATCTCAAAAGGATCGAGTGCGTTGTACTAATGTCTCTTAGACATATACCTCTACTCATCCGATTATCGGTCATGCTCAATGAGCAGATAAATCCATAGGTGGGTTGTATATAGTAGATCATACATAGAATTTAATTACTTCCTAAGCAATAAATTTGAAAAATCATAATTCATAACAAATTGAGAATCTCATGTATGTCACGAGCACTTTATTGAAATATAAATGATATGTTCTCAACAAAATCAAAAATACTGATAACAAAAAGTAAATTAAGTTTGTACTAGAAAAGAAACTACTAGTACTCTCTCTGATGTGACATCACATGTTTGCTGAGAAATTATTGCGGATTACTCCGTATGTTGATCCAAGCCGACAGTCGTCTCGCCAAAAGAAGTCTGATGCTGTAAAATCTACAGAGGCATAGTTATTGTCAACAACTGCATGGTGGGTCCAAACTTTGTTATCTGCAGCCATCCGTGGTGCATGGCATTCCCGTGCCCAATGTCCTATTCCACCGCAGTTAAAGCAAGTACATCCCAAATCTGTTTTCTTCTCCTTCTTCACATTGCCTAGTGTCCAAGATTTCTTAAATCCTTTACCTCTCCTAGAGCCAAAGGGTTTATGGTTCCCGCCCTTCATGTATCCTCGGTATCTCCCCTGCCCCTTCCATATCTTCACTCCTGACGTGTAGAGTTGTTTCCCCGAAACTGAACATTATTTGACGTAGGCAACGACACACTCCCAGAAGGTCGCATAATATGATTTTTCATTAGAAGTTCATCGTTCTGCTCAAAGAGTAATAGTGCCTGAATCAAGACTACATGAGCCGTCAAGTTCTCTCGCCGATATTGCCTCTGAAGTGCAATATTAATAGCATGGAAGGTTAATAGAGTCTTCTCTACTATTTCTGCATCAGTGACTTTCCTCTCACACAACTCAAGTATAGAAGCAATTTTATGGACTGCTGAGTTATAATTAGCGACCGTCCTAAAATCTTGGAACCTAAGGGTACTTCATTGGTGCATCGCTTTTGGGAGCATAATAGTCTTTTGTTAACCATAACGCCCCTTCATGCTTGCCCATAAGTCAGCTGGCTCAACCTTGTTAAGGTATTCAATCTTGAGGTCATCCTGAATATGATGACAGAGGATAAACAAAACCCTTGTTTTATCCATGAGATCTTCCTTGTTGCCAATGACGATGGTCTTCTGTAGACCGAGAGACTTTAAGAATAAGTCAACGTCAATGCACCAAGTGAGGTAATTAGCTCCAGTGAGCAGCAATGGTAGAAATTCAACATTTTTAAGCTTAACAAACATCTATAATACAAAATATATATCGTAATTAGTGATAATTCTTGATAAATATATCAATTACATTAAAAATAGATCATAGTACTTAGAATACAAATAAATAAATGATTCCTAATCATATTATAGTTGAACCCTGTTCATATTCTAAAACTCATGAAATTCTTTTATAATAATTAAATCCTAAATTTACCCCGTCAAATGACGATCTTAATGCTAGATGTGCATTTTAATAGAATCTTAGCCAATATTGATATTTAAAACCACCAGATGTGTGCGTTCCTTATGAAATCCATTTTAAGTATATAATTTCCAATCATTACTAAATGCAATTCATACTATACAAGACAGTGATTCTCAATCATTACTTATAGGTGAACCTTGTTCATATCCAATTAAGCGTCAAATTCTAAATTTACTTTGTAAAATGGTGATCTTAACTTTAAAGTGCATTTTAATAGAGTCTTAGCCAAGACAACTATTCAAAACCACTAGATGTTACAAAATAACTAGGGTGTTCTAAGTCCTAAAGTTTTATAAAAGTTTGTATATTCTAGCCAAATGATCCATTTACTACGAATATGAGGGGTATTAGATGTTTAGCTAACAAGTGAGTTTACTAGATTCACAAGATAGGTTGATTGTGCCTGTCTTTAAACTAACATTATAGGGTACTGTAGGTTGATATCAGTGCCTATATACCTCTTAATGTTATCATGTAATATCTAATTGTATCTAAATACAAAAAATTAGTTCCTCAGATGCCAAGTTTTTAGAAATAAGACTAAGTTAATTCCCAATTGAGTTCTAATTATTTGTCATTGACAATTAATTGTGATTTAGATATGACTCCTAGTTGTATTCTAAATTAGCATTGGTTTCGTATTATCTGTGATCCCCGATCATGATAATTAGTATCATATGGGCATACTATTAATATCTTATAAGTTATCGTAAGATACTTAAATAGGTATTAATCCGTTTGCTTATATCCAATATAAGTGAGTCAATTTTCTTATACAAGACACCTCTTCCCAAAAAAAATTAAAAAATATTTTTTATAAAAAAATTAAAAAATGGCCCCCACGGGGTTAGGTCCATTAAATAGGAATTTTAAAAAAAAAATTAGACTCAATTTGACCAAGAATTGGGTTTTAAATGGCCAATTCAATGTCTGAACCGGTCCTGGACCGAATTGACCGGTCACACGTACCCCACACGTGTCTGTCATGTGTGCCACACGTGTCACTCCGGTGACCGGTCCATCAACTTTTCCGGCGAACTTTCGGTAACCTATCGGTGACTGTCACGTGTCATAGCACGTGCAACGTACATGTCAGGCATGCCTCACGTGCCAGGCCACGTCAGCATGCCACGTGTCACTGTTGACATTAGCAATGGATAACGATGACGCCATCAAACAAATAATAATTAAAAAAATATTTTTTTTTCTTTTGCTGACGTCATCATGTCGTTTTGGCCGTAAAACTGCCTAGTTTCATCGCCCGTTTTCTGGCGATTGGGACATCTCTCGGAGACGTGCCATATGTCGTTGGAAAGCTCTTAGGACGGGCTTTCTAACCAAAGTAGTCTTGCCTCCATACGATACCCACAAACAAACTAATTTTGGTTTGAAAATAACCCTATTATAGGGTAAAAATCATAGAAAAACCTATTTTAATCCGAAAAAATAGTAAAAAATAACTACTAATCCATATTCATTTAACATAGATTAAGAGAAAATTGAAACAAAATTGTAAAATACCTCTTGATTTGCAATTTTTACTGAAAATTGATGATTGAAGATTTTCCTTTCTCTTTTTACGTGCTGATAACGTATTAGTAATAATCTACTATCGAAGATTATCAGTTCTAATATTGTAGAACAATTGAGAGAGATTAGAGAATTTAATAACTGTACATAATACAAATCAGTAGATAACCCTATTGAATAGGTTACCAAATCTACTCAAACTCTCCTAATAACCCTAAAGGCTTATTGTCTTTATTAGGAGTACAATATGACACCTCAACAGGGTTGGGTTTCTAGCTTTGGCTTGGACCCAACTCCTAACAATTACTTATTAAGCAACAAAACTGGTGAAGGTGTTGGTTTGTATGAATAATATTTTATTATTATTTTGGTTTGCAGTTCAATCGTGTTCGTTGAACTCTCTTTTTCTTCCTCTCTAATGGTCGACTCCACTTGAAGCAAACCCTACTGTCTCTATCTATGTTGTTGGTGTTAGTTTCAACTCTCTCATTCGATCATCATCGATTGGGAGATGAATTTGATGTTCCCAACTTGTTCTGATATGAGGAGGAAAAGATTACCCTGTTTGATTATCGCTCTCTGTATCGTTTTCGCCTTGTTTTCGTCGGTTTCAGCTCTGAGACCTCTGCGAGAGAGAACCAAGTCATGGGGTGATGAGGTCGGTGTTTCTTTTCCTGATTATAAGTTAAAGTATTGTTGCTAGATTTTTGAATCTTTAATGTTAATTATTTTGTCACATTGGGTTTGATGCTATTTCTTGTGTTCAAGTTACTAAAGATGCAAACTTTTTTGTTTGATATTAATGCACTGGGGTCATTTGCATGTGTGATGAAATGGAAAAAATAATGATTTTGGGATATATGATTATGGTGGAATTGATAGAGGGTCCGATTGTAAGCGGGAAACCATCATTAAGTATGGAGGAGGATAAGTTTTGGGTTTAGCATTGAAGCTAATGATTATACTGATATGATGGGTGGGGCTTCAAAACCGGTTTACCTTCTCAAAAAAGGATTTGATGGGTGGGGTGAATACACTTTAGAATTTGTCCATTCAGCTGTGTGTATTAAATAGCTTTGTGAGATTGTGATTTAATCGGCGAAATTGAGGTTAAAGATATTGCCATTGGATTTCATTTGATATTAATGTTTTGGGGTCATTTGCATGTGTGATATGCAAAATGATGATTTTGGGATATATATGATTATGTTGGAATTGATAAAGGGTGTGATTGTAACTGTGGATGCTAAGCGAGAAAACATAAATTAGACATGAGGGTGGGGTGAATACACTTAAGAGTTGGTCCAGGGATAACTAACTGGATTGGGTCTAAAGATTTTGCAGTGTGTCAAATGTAATTTATTTAGTTTATCCTACTCTGAGAGAAAGCATGAATGGTAGAGATGGCGAACTAACTTGTTTAGTTTGTAAAGTAGTATGAAATTACACGAACTGACTATGAGATGAACGTTGGCATCTTTGAGAATTAATGGTGCAGTCGCTACCTTCGGTCATAAGATTCAATTAATGAGGAAAATTTAGTATGTATGTGATTTTTTAAAACCATAAGATAAAGGAGCTTATGGTTTTAAGCTGTTGTGATGATATTTACCTGTAAAAAGTATACAATTTTTTTTATGGTAACTCTTATCCTTTTCCTAGAGCATCCTTCAAAAAGTGTAAGGATCTGGATGCTCGTGCAATGTCACTTTGCGGTCTAGAATTAGTCAACTAGATGGAGTTCCCTCGGTTACAGTGGAGATACTGTATCTATTAAGAAAATTTAACACCTTGAGTTACTGACCACATTAAAAACGAACTCACCTATTAAAAAAGGCGAAGAAAATTATTCGTCATTTCTCCTTATTGTAGAATGTTTGGAGCCGTGTTTGACTTTGAAGATCTTTGAGGTTGATTTGGTGTTGGCCGATGGTTTTTCTTGATTCAGTTAAGGGCTTGGGACGTGGTACTTTAGTTGGCAATATAGGAAGTATGTCATGTGTTGGTCCTTATTCGCTGAATAGCTGATATGTAAACAGAAAGATGGTATGTTTTTCATAGGAAAAGTTTCATTATTTGAGAGTTTGATCTTGGAACTAAAACTAGCCCTCAACCATTGAAGTCCATTCTATTTTTTATTGGGTAGTTTTTTTGTCTAGCACGGTATGCCTCGCTATGACTACGACGCGCACTATTACAGTTATAGTGGCCAAGATCTCTGCGGCTAATAGCGACCTCTATCTAGATCCAACTATTTGATAGGTATGGAAATATGTTCAACGACTCGCATGAGGCATGGAAATTGAAACAAAAGGGAGTTATAATTTCTTGAGCCATACTTGTGGATTACCGATCTCGTAGAAGCAAAACGATCGAAAGTAATTGGTAAACAACTCGAATGAGGATTTAGAATTGAACCCACATTAAATAAAGTAGAAATTACTATGACAGTTTGACTTAATTAAAAATAACTTATATTACATTGAGAAGCATAAGATCTATTTAAAGAAAAATGCGTATTAATTCTACTAGGTTTCTAAAACCCAATACTTACTAAATCTTACTAAATTCTAATTTTGTTTGGACAACATATCCTTTATTTAATCAAAATAGAAATAAAATAAATAATAAAAAACTAAAAGGGAAATATTTGTATCCTATTCCTATATGATGTCCACATCACATACGATAAAACCTGTTATCAGTTATCACTGTTCTAATCCAATAAAGACACAAGGAAACATTTATTTATACCATTTCAATCATCAGGAAGCAAAAAAAGTTAAATTTGTCATCAGATTTCCATCTCTGCATTTTAATTAGAGTAGTTGATTTAGTACAAAATCTAACTCAGAATTCATGCTTATTTTGCTTGTCTTTTTGGTAATGTTTCATGCAGTGGCTATTTGTTAGAAGAGATGATAATGACGTGGGACCATATTCTGCTTGGAACATTACAGGAACATATAGAGGTGATTTTTTTTCCTTATTCGTTTTCCAATGATTTAATTATTTAGTAATTGCTAGATAGCAGCTCCTGCTTGTTAGGGCTTTTGATGGATGGAGTTCACTTTCTTATTTTGAAACTTTTCTTAATCAAAAACACTGATTTTTTTCATTAATAAGTTATGTTGATGGTTCTGCTGTCATATAACGGTCATCTACTCTAGTTATGTGTCTCCTGTTAACTATTTTTTTCTTTGGCTATCCAAGATTATGTTTCTTTTTTTTATAAAAGTTGTGCAACTTGTCTGACTTTGGAAATGTGGTCAAGCTAACTGTACTAAAATGATTTCTATCCATTGAGTGTCTAAACTGCAGCAACATTTCATTGTATTTTTTTGCTTTGTTTCTTCTTAATGTGTCAGGCATTCATTTGTACTTATGCCCATTTTTTTTTCTTGAGCTTATTTTCTTTGTAATGCGCTTATGTACTGGCCTGGCTGGTATTTTCTTCTTCATATGTGGATCATGTTAGATACTTAAATAAGAATGCTAAAGATTAGGTCTTCCAGTATTTGTTTATTTAATTAGTATCTTATGTGTTTGTCTCGTAACATTTGTTGTGTTTTGTTTGATGCAGGAAGCTGGAGCTTCCAAGATTTAGCCAATAACTCTTTATGGTTTCCAGATTTCGATAAATCTGATGGAATTTCCGTCTTCGAGTTAGTGAGTACTCCAACAAAGATAAATGGAGTACATTATGTTCAGGTTAGTAGGATGTTTTGTTTATATTGGGTGTTGCTAACTTTATCCAGTTTCTCAATTCTTTTGTTAATATAATAGCTGGTGTACACGTTCTTTAGAGGCAATTTTTTTTTATCACTCCTTGGGTGTATACTTTCCTGTTTTGGTTCAATGTGTCTCTTCTAGCCAATTGAAATTGTGGGTAGTGGATATGTAAGGCTTGTTCTTTGTGGTGTCTTCTACTGCGATTGGATGGCCAATCTGGAAAGAGGGAAGCCATCCTTTTTAACAAAAAAAATCCCAATTTTGGAGTTGTTTGCTGTAGGAGCACGCTCCCGTTACCTATGAGACCACGCCTTGCTCTTATGCGAGCCCCCTACTCTCATATGAGCCCCTTGCTCTTATACGACGAGCCCCTACTCTCATATGAGCCCTTACTCTCTATCGAGTGCCTTGCTCTTATGCGAGCCCCCTACTCTCATATGAGCCTCTTGCTCTTATACGGCGAGCCCCTTGCTCTCATATGAGCCTCTACTCTCGTATGGGCCCCTACTCTCATATGAGCCCTTACTTTCTAACGAGCACCTTTCTCTTATGCTAGCCCCCTACTCTCATGTGATCCCCTTGCTCTTATACGACGAGCCCGATGCTCTCATATGAGCCCCTACTATTGTAGGAGCCTTTACTCTTTAACGAGCACCTTGCTCTTATGTGATCCCCTTACTCTCATATTTGCTCATATGATCCCTTACTCTCGTATGAGCCCCTACTCTCGTATGAGCCCCTACTCTCGTATGCGCCCTTATTCTCATATGATTCCCTTGCTCTTATACGACGAGCCTCTTGCTCTTATAACGAGTTCCTTGCTCTTATGCGAGCTCTTTACTCATATTTGCTCTCATATGAGCCTCTTGCTCTCATATGAGCCCCCCTTGCTCTTATATGAGCGTCTTGCTCTTATACGAGACATTTGCTCGTTTATGAGCCCCCTGCTCTTATACGAGCCACTAGTTACTTTTGGTTTGTCCACGTGGAGGGATATTGGTAGGAACCCTAGAAGGGCAATTTGGTCATATCCTAGTCATGTGAGACTAACTCAAGGGTTTTAGCCCACAACTTATAAATAAGAGCTGAACGCCATCCTAGAGAGAACCCTTTTTTCAGAACCTCCTCCATTTACTAAACACTAGTAGCTCTAGAGGAAGAGGGAGAAGAGACCCAGAGAGAGTTGAGTGGTGCCCTCCTTTGGTGAGACATGTCAACCCCCAAACGATGTTTCACGTATTGTCGTCCCCTTGGGAAATCTAGGAGACTACATTTGCTTTTAACAATAGTGGCAAAATTTGTGGCCATGTGAATGGGATTGCTAATCTCTTTGAGAAGTTGGGGATTTTGCTAAAAAAGGAAAAAAAACAGATCTCATCAACAACCAGTAGGTTTGGCCTTTCTTGCTTATAAAGGGGGTGAGATTTTTCTTATAGCCATGGTCATTATTTCAGTAGTTGATTTTTTTTATTCTTTTCATGCTATTTTTATTATTATCAGGGAGTAATTATATTTCGTGACATGTTTGACAACCACGATGCCGGAGCGACTCACATGCGGGTGGAAGGTGTCTACATATGGCCTTTTAGACAACTTAGGATGGTAGTCAGCAGGTGTGTTCTCCTAAAAATCTTTTTTCAATTTATTTATATTTAGGTTTAATATATTAAAGGCGTTCTCCTTATGGCTTTATTGTTCTCCACTTAATTAATTGATGGCATGGGATCAGCAAAGAAATCATTTGTGATTTTCCCAACCTATTATTGATTAGTTTCTAATCAAATATTTATTCCTCTTATAAAAGTTATGGTTGATATGATGCATTGTGAAATGCTTTCTTCGCGGTTCTGTCATTTAAACATAAAACCCCCTCCCCTTGGACCTAGAACTTAAGACATTACACCCACTTGTCTGTAAATACTACGAACTTGTCTCACAGGTTTAAAAATCCAAGTGCTGTATTCTGTTGATGTAGAGATAAAGCCAAACAAGAGAAGGCTATTTCAACCAACCCGATTTTCTTTTCGTAATAGCTGAAAAGTCATTCAAATTTAACTGTTTGTTAGAATCATCAAATTGGGATCTAATCTATATATAGAATACTAAGAATCCTACAATGCAACCAACTCCTACTAGGTAGCCACTAAAGATTGAAGCAAAGTAATACTCATGCTAAAATTTAAATTATGATGCCATGTATCACAAATAGCATGGTGTACAGAGAAGTTCAAACCTTACAAACTTATGGTCTTCAATAATACTGGAGTTGGTGCTAATCCGGCTCCACTAGGTTTGTTTCTTGCCCTTTAGAATTTTAAGTTCCCTTCCTTGCCATGAACTCCTCAAAGTAGGTGCTTCTAAACTCTCCAAAACCCTCCGAAACCCTCCGAAGTACCACAGACAGGACTGATCTCCAGAAGGCTATCCCCTTGGGCACAATCTTAACTTGTCCAACCACATAAAATCAAGCTAATCATGTCGGTCACAACTCACAGAAATTTACTTCTTCAAGAAGCATTTCACCCAGCTGATAGAGCAAGTGCCTGTAGTGTAGCACTCTTACAACTAGTTGATTTCCTTAATAAAGTTGAAACCGCCTAATTTTCGGGTGTCTTACTGATGCAATGCGTTATGGAATGCAGCGTATCTCACGATTTATGAATGAGTACTAAGTTTGATGATAAATTCAATCAATCAAACACAAAGGGATATTGAGATAACTAATCTCATACTCTTTTCATTCATTAAAAAAAACTGATCAACTCTCATTACAAAATGTAATTTATAGGCAACAATGGCCTTTGAGATTCATAACTGACCAATGACTACATAACTCTTAATTAAATACCCATAACCACTAAAACTAAGATTCATAACTAAGACTTAATTAATGTAACTGCTAAACAAGGACCCTTGAAATTCCTATTGGTTCCCAGTTGGGCCAGCATATATTTCCCATAGTTACTCTATAGCAGGACCAAATCCTTACCAGTAGATGAAAACTATTTTATTTATCATTTATTGGGTTCTTTGTAGTGTCATTATATGAAATGGTTTCTTGCTTGTCTATCAGTGGGATTAATAGAAATGACATGTAGATTGTATAATTTGTAAAATAAGAAGTAAAGAAACCATTACAGTTCAATGACAATTCGAGAATACTTCTCTCTGAAAGTTTGTTTGAGATGAAACAAGTATCTTCAATAGGAAAACAATATCAACAACTGCTTACGGCGAAATGGCTCTAAGTTTATGTAGGAGCAAATCTTGCTAAGTTTCTTTTTCCTGTTATCCGTTCAAGCCTTGCTGCTTTATGTATTGTTGCATTTTGTCTTGTATTTAGGCTAATATAATTTAAGTATTATTATTCTATGGTTCTATTTTGTAGTGGTAAAGATGGAGAACCGCACCAAGAAGATGATTTTATATTATCCAATCCTTATCACTTGGTAATAATCTGTTTTATTTCACTCTACTATATTCACAGATACCCTTTAAGAATTATGGAATAAATGTTTTATGTTTATTATGATTTTAGAAATAAATATAGTCTCAATCTTGCATTTTGTGGATTAATTTTTGATAACTTTCTTGCTAGGTAATGACACGGATACAAGTGTCGATGTCCGACACGGGTACGGGGTGTCGGAAACGGCAGAAAATAGAAAAGTACCTTGCAATTAGTGTTGGACACGTGTGTCGGGGTGTCAGACAACTTTTTTTAAGTGAAGTGTTGTTGTTACCTAGTTTTCTTGTTATTTTGGGTTCCTCTACTTTGGATCATTGTTTGCTCTTTCATGAATCCCTTATTTGGTTTCGAGCTCTGCTCGTTTCTAATTCACTTATATTTTGAAAAAAAGAAGAAAAAATTGTAAGGCTAAGTATAAGAGATTTGGTTGTGGACCCTGAGCTTTTTGCTGTTATTGCCTTATTGGGCTTCTGGGACAACTTCTTAGACTTTTAAGAGGGTGTTTGGGTACAAAGAATAAAATAAATTTTTCTCTTCTTAAAGACAAAAAGTACTACGGTAGTTTGGTAACAGCTAAAAAAGTAACTTTGAAAAGCAAGAAAAATGAATTTATGAGAAAATGAAAATATTTAGCTTTTCACTTTCTGAGAAAGTACTTTTTGGAGCGCAAGAAATCTCAGGGAGAAAAACGAAAAAATTGCCCTCTCTCTAGTAGTGGGCTCTTCAACTCTCTCTGCAACTCTCTTTATCTCAACATTCTATGAAACATCTTTTGCAAGAGCAAAGATTTAACCACAAAGCATATAGCTCTCCTTCCCATCCACTGCCTCACTTGCGATGTTTGTTTATGAAGGGATTATCATTAACCTTTCTCCGAATACCCCATTCTCAAAATCCTCACTGCTAAGGATGCTTTAATTGATGGTTTTTGGTTGTTCAGAGTACTTTTTCTTTGTTATGTAAATTCGGGACTCAAAATATAGTTTCTTAGGTATAATTGGGGGATACAATTTAGGATAATTTCGTTATTGTAATTTGATATTTTGGAATTGATGGTTATAACACCAAAATTTGGGCTTTTCCATTGGGGACCAATGTAGAATTCGTCGTGGGAATGGGAGTGAGGGAAGAAGAAGCTAAGAGGAGATTTGAACTCTTGGTGAAGGTAGAGATGTAGAGTTTGTTTATGATTAAAGATAAGAACTCTTGGTAAAGTGACTTTTTTCATCCGAATTTGCCAAACTTTACTTTTACTTCTTGAATAAGAGTCAAACATTTACCAAACATGCTTTTTTACTTTTTATTTTAACTGAGTTTGGACTAAAGTACTTTATTACTTTGCCATTTTCCCCAAACACCTTCTAAGTCTTTCAAGTCGATCCATGTTTCAAAGTCTTAAGAATAATATGAGCCGGGCTTGACACTTTTGTTCTGTTAATGCCTATGATATACCTATGATATACGGATATGCATGTAGATATGGTCATAATTTTTTGTGATATTCAGGGCAAGGATATAGGAGATTGTCTGCCCATTTTTTTTTTCTTTCCTTTTTGTCAATTTACATATACTTCCAATTGTTATTGTAGCTCCCGCTTTTTGTTATCTTGGTCGTACTCTTTTAGTGGTGGATGAGAGAGAGAGAAAAAAAATTAAACCAACCCCCCATTCTCCTAACACCTTACTTAGGATGGAGCAATGAAGTTGTTAATTCTCTACACCACATAAGTTCCATATCGCTCTGATGCCAACTTGCCACACCCCCAAAATTCACTATTAAGAACAAAAATTCTTCGGGATGCCCGACTGCTACACCTCAAAATTTATGTTCTTAATAGATTATTAAGAAGTAAATTTTGGGGGCGTGACAAGTTGGTATCAAAACGCTAGGTTCAGTCTACCTCATACGATTAAGATTAGGTGTTAATCTTGCACTAGTTCGCTCTCGTTCCTTTTATAGGTTTCTTGGGAGATGTTGGTAGTAGGTGAATGACTTTGAGTCATGTTCATTTATAGTGTCCTCAGTTGTGCACATTTTTGTCTTTCTGTAGGATATCTAGATATTGGCATTTATAGACTTGTTTAGGCTCTTAGTAACTGTATGTTGATTGTCTGCTTTGCGAGGACGCTATCTTCTTTTGGGTAGAAATAGTTTCATTAGTTCTATTTTTTGTGGTTGGAAGTGGTATTTTGCTTATGCTAGTTCATATGAAGCTTTGATTATAGTATTCATTGATAGATTTACTCTAGGGAACGACTACATGGATGTTTCAGAATGCTAGAGGCCCATTGTAGACAGAGGCTGACTGTAATCGTTATTGTTGGTGTTTAATTTAGAGGGGTTACAATAAATATGGGTAGTAATGCTAATGTGAAATTGGTTGAACTGTAGAGTGTTTATTATTATACCACTATCTTATGCAGTTGTGTTTTGAGGACTTATCATCACGGTGATTGAGGTGCATCGAATTTCGGGGACAAAATTCCTTTAAGGAGGGTAGAGTGTAGTGCCACGCTTTTTGTTATCTTGGTCGTATTCTTTTAGTTTTTGGATGGAGGTGTGTGGAATCATTTCCTTAATTTGTTCGATGTCTCTTGGGTTTTTGAAAGGGGTTTTATTTATTCCTTAAAATTGTGGTGGTGTACGCCGTTTAGGAGGAAGATTGGAAGAGTTTTGTGGGACCTTACCCTGTATGCTATTGGATGGGTTCTATGGAAAGAGAGGAATGATAAACACTTTAATGGAAAAACGAAGACTGTGGAAGCTATCATCCTTGACGTTTACGCGACAATTTTTCATTGGCCTTCTTCCTCAATTATTATGAAAGGGGTTTAGTTTGAGGATCTTGTGACACAACGGAAGTATTTAGTTTTTGTGGATCCATCGTGATGTTTAGGGCTTTATATCGTTTTTTCTTTGGGTTGTAATATATCCATCTCGGAAAGTTTCGGTCCGTTCTTCAATAAATTATTTTTACATTCCAAAATAAATAAATAAAGTCCCTATAGTTGCATATGATCAAAGCCTAGATTTGATATCTTTTGAAATTTGAAACTCTACTGGAGATGAGGTCAAACCCAATACCCCGATTTGCTCCTAACTATTAGTACCCTCCTCCTCCTTATTCTCCTCTTTTTATCTTACTTTTAAAACAAGTACTTCTTTACTCTCTGACCATCAAAACTTTTATAGAGAAAGCATAGATTCTCTTAAAACTCTTTTATTTATATACAAAAATTATAGGGCACAACCATCCCATTAAATTATCTAAGTTCCAGAGAGATAGGAAGAGAGAGATAGAGGTAAAAGAATTAAACCAAACCCCCATTCTCCTAACACCTTACTCATGAGGGAACAATGAAGTTGTTAAAGCTCCACACCACTTAAGCTCCACATCGTTATGATACCAACTTACCCCAAAATTTGCTTCTTAATAATCTATTAAGAACATAAATTCTTTGGGATGCCTGAGTGTTACACCTCATAAAACAGTCGAGAATCCCGAAGAATTTATGTTCTTAATAGATTATTAAGATGCGAATTTTGGGGGCGTGACATAAAGGTGTAATAATGTTATATGCTCGGGGAGAAGCTTATAAATTGGTTTAATTCATTAATTATTAAATTAATATTTCCAGAATCATGGTTCTAAATATCACAATTAAATACAAACGTTGGAAAGTTTAAACTTCGACATGGAATTACAAACATATCTCCACGGCATTGCAAGTGTAAATTGGTAAGTTGGGTTATATATGGATAAATCTATATTTAGTTTTTTTGGATATGTTATGATACATTATACAAAACGATTAGTATGATTTTAAATTTATCAAGATATATTAGTGAAAATAGAAAACATTCTAGAAATATATCAGTTATGATTTATACATATATGGGGATATATAGGATTAAAATGATATTCTTAACATTAGGTAATGTTAATTTAATATGAGGTTTTGATTATTATACTATATCACCAGTGAACAATAATCGAACTTAATAAATTTGTAAAAGAAACCCGAAACGTTTGGCTATTTTCAGAAACGTAATATCGAATGCAGGTTTAAGTTCTACTGTTTTCGCAAAATCCTTTTTTAGAATAGAAATGAATTTAGGTTTCTGAGCCGATTTTCTCTTTTGACGGTTAATAATTGCAATTTTCTTTCATGTTATTACAAACCCCTATCTTTAAAGACTTTAATGTAGATTAACTAATTATATGGTTTCTTGCTTTGAACAGCTTGGAGTTTTCTCATCTCAGGTCTTTCAAGAGTCTCCCAGAGAAAAAATTCCGAGGAAGAAAAATTGTAAGTTTGGCTACTTTCCTTTGGTCTAAATTTATTCACCGGCTTACGTTTTGGTGACTTGTATCGTTTCTTACTGCAGCACCTATGTATGACATGGAAAAACACTGCAATTTAGAAATTGCTGCTCAAATTTCACGTGTTTCATTTGACCAATACGGTAAATAACTTATTTTATGGTTTCCTTTCTATCCCTAGATGATTTTCTTATCATTTGGTTCTTCTATCACACTACTTGTAACAATGACTATTTATGATATAGTATCTGAGAGAAAGGAAACACTTACTCTTTCATGCTTAGTATTTAGTAGTGTATCCTACTATTTTTTATTTATACTCCAAACTGTCGGAAGTATGGATACGGGTTGAGGATTATGTTTGAGCGTTTCAGTTTTGGAGAATAATTCATTGCTTTGAAGCGTAGGTAATGTTGTAGAATAGCCCACAAAGATTACTCAAAATAATTGGTTGAAGGTGTTAAGAGATCTTCAATAATATGCAAACAAGACTCTAAAGATATATAGAACAACAATCTGGATCACACCACAAGATTTACTTGAAAGCCTCTAGTAAGAATAAAACAAGAAAAAGTTAAAAACACTGCTTTATCTGAAAACAACAGGTTCAGATGAAGACCCCAAAACCCTTACTCGAAAGTCAAAACTTGCCAAGTTGAATGATCCAGGAGGATTTGGGTCGTTTTATGCATTTTTTTTGACCAAGTCGTTCGAACAAGATTTGGAGTCGTTCGAACGACTTAAGGTCTATTCGAACAGACTTTTAAATCTATTTGAATAAATAGGTGTCTGAGTGTTCTATTCGAACAAACTTTTAGTCTGTTCAAATACACTTCTTTCTGTTCGAATAGAGGCTTGCTCTGTTCGAACAGAGGCGCGATTCAACCTATTTGTTTAGGCGTTTAAGGGCATAATTGTCCTATTTTGTAACTAGGAACTTGTAACCCTTATAAAGGGGCAAGGCTAGGCAATATTAGAGGATGTTAGATCAATCAAAGTTCTAAGAGAAAGACTTAAGGCTTGAGAGAAATTTGATTGTAATCGATTTATTTGAGCAATTGAAACTCTAAACGGGAATTCTCCCAACAATTGTGTGTTCTTCGTACTAATTCTTCTAATTAGGGTTTCTTAATTCGTACTGTGGATTAAGTGGTATCAGTTTTTCAGTAACGATTCTCGTGGATGATTGTGGTTTATGGTCTTTACACGTGACCGACTCAAACAAACGAAGGAGAAGCTAGTGAGTCCGTTGAAGATTTACCAGAAACCTAACTCGAAGAAGGCCAATTTGGAGATGGGCGATTCTGAAGATCGACTCACGACTTCGAAAATAAAAGTTTTCGACCTAACAACTACTCTAGGGGAGTTGGTAGAACAATTGCGTCTCACGAACCTCGCGAAGGCTTCCGCTACAGTAAAACGGCGAGGCCGCTCGAAGAAGAGAGGGGTTGTGGAGGGGGATGGTGATGAGGGTACTGAGGAGATAGATAACGATTTTAGTGATGCCGAATCCGTCAAGGAGCGCTCGGGTATTGGTAAGTCAATGAATCCTATGCGTATTCTTCGTATCGACTTTAATATTGAAATTCCGGTATTCGATGGTTCAATCGATGCCGAGAAGTTGAATAATTGGTTAGATAAGTTAAAAACCTATTTTTATGTTTATGAATATTCCAATGCTCAAAAAATTTGTTTCTCTACATTGAAATTCGCAAGTCATTCACTCACGTGGTGAAAATCCTATCGGAAACGTCACGAAGTAGAAAGCTTGAGTTGGAAAGAGTTTAAGGTGTTAGTGAGGAAACAATTTTATCCGATTGGGTATGAACAAGAGCGATGGTACAAATGACACAATTTGCGCCAAAAGTTTAGGCAATCCGTATAATAATTCACTACGGAGTTTCATAACCAAGCGTTGGTTTTGGACATTGATGTGGATGAGTATGAGGTGTTAATGAAATATACGGGGGGTTTGTCAGAGTCTATTAGAAGAGAGTTAAAGCTCTTTACTGTAAAAAATATCAAAGATGCTACCGTTAAAGCAATTGCTATTGAAGGCAAGTACTTGAAGAGTGACACGAAAGACGATAAGAATAAGTCGGGGTATAAGTCTAATTGGAAGAATGAGCATAGAGGGGAGTCCAAAGGAGAGGGGTCTTCATCCAAGGGGAATTACTATAATTATTGTAAGGCAAATGGGCACATTTTATATAAATGTTAAAAACTTCACCCGGAGCTTAGGCCGAAGGAGGAAAGGAGCAAGAAAGAGAAACGTGCACTAGCCGCAACGATTGTTGATCTTCCGGATTTAGATAAGCCAAATCCTAAGCTTACTCTAATGTTCAAACAACCTATAGCTACCGACGAGGCGAGTCGGGAAAAACTTTTTCATGTTAGCATTCAAGTGAAGCAGAGCTTAGTCGAGGCCATTATTGATCCGGCTAGTCAGAAGAATTTAATCTCTAAGGCGGTGGTGAAGATGGGTTTGGCTACTGTGGCTCATCCTAAGCCGTATGGTTTGGGTTGAATTCAGAAGGACGCGGAGTTAAAGATCACTAAGTAGTGTACGTTCAAATTTGAGATTACTGAGAATTTTATTGACGAAGTGACGTGTGAGGTGGTTCCGTTAGACGTGTATTAAGTCATCTTGGATAACCCTTTGGGACTGAGATGCAATCCTTTACCGTAGAACTCGCAAGTATCGTCTTGTGAAGGAGGGGAAAGAGTTTCATATCAATGCTTGCAAGGAACATATCACTACCAATAATTTAGTAACGGCGACTCAGGCGAAGAGGTTGGTTAATGCGAACGGCAAGTTTGTTTTGTTGGTGCGACCTGTTCAAGAGGGTTCGTCGGCTAAGGTGTTGTCTACTTTGGCAATGTCTCCTAAGCAACAAACCGATATGGGGAAGTTGCAAGAGGAGTATGACTTGTTTCTGGGAATAGAAGGGATGCCGTGCAAGAGGGTTGTGGAACATGATATCACCTTGGTGAATGGTGAGCCACTACCCAATATTGGGTTGTATCGGACTTCTGTCACAAAGTCTGATGAGATTAAGAAACAGGTACAAGAACTCCTAGAGCAAGGAGTTATTAATCCAAGTTACTCACCTTGTAGTTCACCGGTGTTATTGGTGCAAAAGAAGGATGGGTCTTGGAGGATGTGGGTGGATTATGGGGCGTTAAACAAGATTACTGTGAAGAATCGCTATCCGCTTCCACGAATTGACGAGCTTTTAGATGAGTTGCAGAAGACTCGATTTTTCACCAAGTTAGATCTTAAGTCGGGTTACCATCAAGTTAGAATTCGAGAAGACGATACTTGGAAGACAACATTCAAGACCAAACAAGGACTATTTGAGTGGTTGGTGATACCCTTTGGGTTATGCAATGCTCCGGCGACATTTATGCGTTAATGGATGAGGTACTTCGTACTTTTATTGATAATTTCGTGATTGTGTATTTTGGATGACATCTTAATATATAGTCAAACATGAGAGGAGCACCTTGTGCATTTACGCAAAGTGTTGGGCGTTTTGCGATCACAACTTTTTCTAAACGGGAAGAAGTACGAGTTTGGGAAGGAACTAGTATACTTGAGATTTATTGTTGGTGGCGGTGAGCTTAAGGTCGATCCAGAGAAGGTCTCGGTCATTACTGATTGGCCTAAACCCCGTACAGTGACGGAAGTGAGGAGTTTTATGGGTTTTTTGTCAGTATTTATGGAAGTTTATTCGACATTTTCACAAATAGCCGCACCGTTACATTCCTTGACAAAGGCTGGGGTAAAGTTTATGTGGGAAGATCACCATGAGAAGACTTTTCTGTTACTGAAGCGCAATTTTACAGATGCACCAGTGTTTGTGTTGCCCAATTTGTCGGCTTTTTGTGGTCTAGACAGATGCGTCAGTATTGGGGGCAATTTTTTTACAGGATGGGAAGCCGGTTGCTTACCATTCTGAGATGTTTACAGGAGCAGTATGCAACTATCCTACCTATGATAAGGAGTTCTACGCATTATATCAATCAGTGAAACATTAACGGAGTTACTTATTGGGGAAGGAGGTTGTTGTACATTCCGATCACAAACCATTACAGTTCTTATCTACGCAGTCCAAGCTACAACAAGCTCGCCATATGAAGTGGATGTCGTACCTACAACAGTTTACCTTGATGATCAAGTATAAGAAAAGAGTGGACAACAAAATGGCTGATATGCTATCTCGACCCTCATTACCAACTATTTCTGCTTTGTTGGTAGCTATGTAGATACAACCTATTGTTCCTTCTAAGTACGTTACAGGGTATGACGGCGAGAAGGAGCTCAGTGTGATTCATGAGAAGTTACAAGGCAAGACAAGTGAGTATATATTGAAGGATGGTTTGATTTATAGGGGCAGTCTACTATGCATTCCAGAGGGTGGAGACCGTTTGCATTGGATTCGAGAGACACATTGTTCCCGGGTGGCAGGTCATTTCGGGGTTGAGAAGACTCTTTTGAATTTGCGGCGTTATGTCTATTGACCGAATGTGCAGGTGGATGTTGCTCGTGTGGTTCGTGGTTGCGTGCTATGCAACACATCGAAGCCTTCCAATCGGAAGATAGGACTGTACTTACCATTACCCGTTCCTAGCCGACCTTGGGAGAACATTTCGATGGATTTTATGGGTGGTTTGCCCATGACCAAGTGTAAGAATGACTATTTGTGTGTGGTGGTGGATCTATTTAGCAAGATGATTGTTCTTATTCCATGCCAGAAGACGGTCATCGAGGAAGGAGCAGTGCGATTGTTTTTCAGAGACGTCTGGAGGTATTTTGGGCTCCCTTATTCTATTATTTCTAATAGGGATAGCCGCTTTTCGGGGCATTTCTGGAGATTATTATGGGGGATGATGAACACTAAGTTGAAGAGAAGTACCGCTTTTTATCCGCAGACGGACGGGCAAACAGAGGTCGTTAATCGCACTTTGGTACATTTACTACAGGGATTCCATTTTAAGCATCCTAAGACTTGGGATGAAAGTTTACCGTATCTTCAGTTTGCGTTTAACCGGGCGATTCATGGTTCTACTTTGAAGTCTCCATTTGAAGTTTGTTTGGGATACTTGCCTCAAAGCCCTTTTGATTTGGCTTTTAGTCTTGGCGACAAGACGGTGTCAGGGAAGGAGGAGGAACAGGTTAAAGCTCAGCGTTTCATTGAGAGGATAAACAAGGTTCATGAGGCGGTTGAAGCACAATTGAAGAAGACTTAAGCGAAGTATAAGGCTCGACACGACAAACAACTGGTTGAGTGTACTTTTCAAGAGGGCAACCTAGTTTGGTTGCATTTGGGTAAGGAACGGCTAAAGGGGGAGGGTAAGAAGCTCAAACCTATCCGTTATGGTCTGTTTACGATACTCAAGAAGATTGGTGACAATGCATTCCAATTAGATTTGTCATCTTTCATGAAGATGTATTCGGTAATTAATGCCGATCATTTGAAGCTGTTTGAGCCGTCTCTTTTAGATGAAGACTCTGCAATCGACACTCGCCTACCGTCAGTTGATGACTTGTGGATAGAAAGAGAAGATCCGTTGCAGAAGGATGATATTCTACAGAGGAAAGTTCATGCTACAAGACGGGGTGGCATTGAGTCCTTCTGAGTTGGGAAGAAAGGTCAGCTACCTAGCAAGTCGAAGTGGTACTGTAGAGAAATGGGCATGGCTGCATTCCCACATCCCTAGTTCTAGCTTGAACAGGAGCTCAAGGCTCCTAAAGGGGGGAGCCATGATCCAGGAGGATCTGGGTCGTTTTAAGCATTTTTTTGACCAAGTCGTTCGAACGACTTAAGGTCTATTCAAACAGGCTTTTAAGTCTATTCAAATAAACAGGTGTCTGAGTGTTTTGTTCGAATACACTTCTTTCTGTTCGAATAAAGGCTTCGAACAAGAGGCGCGATTCAGCCTATTTGTTTAGGCGTTAAGGGCATAATTGCCCTATTTTGTAACTAGGAACTTGTAACCCTTATAAAGAGGCAAGGCTAGGTAAGATTAGAGGATGTTAGATCAATCAAAGTTCTGAGAGAGAGAGACTTAGGGCTTGAGAGGAATTTGTTTGTAATCGATTTATTTGAGCAATTAAAACTCTAAAAGGGAATTCTCCCAACAATTGTGTGTAATTCTTCTAATTCTTCTAATTAGGGTTTCTCAATTCGTATTGTGGATTATTGAATGGTATTGAGATATCCATTACGTTTGTTGAATGCAAAAAATAACCATGAAATTGTACATATGCAACCTGTGTACTCCCCTTCCACCCCAGGTGCCACGGCTTACCCCAGAAAGATCAATACCTATTGATCTTAGTCATAACACAATAAGTACTTAGGTTTTCTTATATATATTTTTTTTCTCTTTTATGTACTTTCTTCTTGAGGTAATTATTCTGGACTGTTTTAGATTGTACGACTTCATATATTCTTTGCCTTTTCAATAGAAATATATTCATAAGTGAATAACACACACAAAGAAGCCAAAACTATATGTTATTAGGATGACCATCACATTTAAACTCTCCGTATCTACTCTCTGTCTGGAATCATTACTCTTCTTTGCACTAAATTACTTCTAATTATATATCTTCTTAATAATGTGATTACTGGGAATACTTTATTATTGTAAATGGAAATTTGCAAGCTAGTGTACAACAATTTGTTTTCTGTCTTCTATGCGATATGTATTATGTTTTCTTTCTCCCATGCACTGTGGATCATATCGTGGCCCATCTATTATGGATACAATGCGAAACTCCTTATTTTTGTAATTTTGTATTTTTCTTTCCATTTACAAAGGTAGTATTGTAATACTTAATTAAGTCACTAAGTACTTCTACTTCGCTACTAGATGGAGATCAGGAACGCTTTCAATTGGAAGGATTGCTGGAGAGTCCTTCAGTGGATGATGATGGGGATTGCTACTCTCCTATGGTGTTTAATGCGACGTCTGTCAATATTGAGATCTACTACAATAAAGCAGTTAATTATACCTTGATGGTTACCTTTGTATCCTTCATACTATTTTTTTGAACGGTTATCCTTCATTATTTTTTATCTTTGACGTACTTTATTTGTAAGTAACAAAAGCAGTTAAATTTTTTCTAGCTGGGCTCCTTAACAGAAATATGTCAGATCTCTTTTCTTCAAGTTCTTCTATTAATACGACAAATGGAACATAGCAATACTCAGTCTGTAAGTTCTTTCTCATCTTTACTTTCTAAGAAGGGTTTGAGACCATATATAATAATTAATTTATTTTTGTGGCCGATTCTTACTTATCCTCCGGCAGCGTTTGTTGTTCATTTTGGATTTTACTTCCATATCAAACACTAGAGGGTAAAAGCAAATGCAGAAGAGATCAAGTTATTGTTATTCTTTGTAAAGACGTTTGCGTTTATTTTTACTCTTTAGGTGCTTTTTATAAAGATATCTTATTCCACATGGATATGTATAAGCGTCTCATTTTGTGAGGTTGACCTCTTCATGGGATCATTTTTTCAAAAAAACCCATTTTTCCTAAAACATTAAACTCTCTACAGTGGATTAGGTTTAACGTTCTGGAATTTAGATTATCCATTTCACCATTGACTTTGAACCCATTTTCCTTTGGGGCATAATTCTCATAACAAGCTAACTTTTTTTCGGGTGTTCCTCGTGGCTCTGTTGATATTTTTTGTGGTTGGAGGTGTAGTGGCTTTGATGGCAAACTTTTCAAAGCAGAATCTCTCTCTTTGATGCATTGGTACATGATATCTTTGGTTATTTTTCGTGTTTGATAACGGCAATTTCACTTTTGGTGTGATGTCATTAATCAACTTTGTTATGAATTGGGGATTTCTACTAGTCATGTAGTCATTTGGTGTCTTTTTATGGACTTTGTTTCGTCGGTTCGCTTGAGCTTTGTTTTTCTTTTCTTTTTTTCATTTAAAGAAAGACCTCCTCTTGGAATCCACATCCCATGCATAGTGAGTACCGTATTGTTCAGATACATTTTACCGTTCAAATTTCTTAATGCTTCCTTTACTGTTTTCAGGGTGCAGCTAAAGTTTCAATCTTAATAATTGGACAACAAGCCATAATGGATGCTTATCTTTGTCTGTTGCATCTAACTGCAGGAATATTGGTTGGTGAGTTCTTTTGTTCCCCTTAAGTTCACCAATCTACTAATTATGAGAGATGTCTCATATGTGAGTCACCTTCAGTATTGTTGTTACTGGGCTTTATCCACATGCCCTAACCATGTCAATAGGTCTTTCCTTATGTTGTCACGTATTGAAATCTCTAAATTCCTCCTAAAATGGGATTATTACTGCTGAACATGTTTTCCTACTCTTTCCAGTGATCCATCCTACAATTTATTTTGTGATATGGTCCTTTCACTTCCATATGCATATGTAGTCTTAAGGCTGCTCCAACATACTTTCCGCCAACTTGATTCTATGCTTGCATTGCATCACATAAAACTCCAGAACATGTTTTCTCTTTAAATACCTAGTACTAAATGTTTTTGTATCATCTTGACCACTATCCCCATTTTTATGGATATGAATAACCGCATTCATAAGAGTTATCTAGTATCTAGGGTCTATCATCAATGGACATGGTGTCGTTTTCCAACACTGATATGTTCAATAAGAAAATAACACATCTTTCCGACTGATAAAATATCCCTGCCCAATAGGTTGAGATCAGCTACCCAGTCAACATAGTAAGTGGTGACCTGTTGTGACAACATAACAAATATCATTCAAAACAAGCATTAAAAAGGATCATCGAGGGAAATTTTCACCTAATTTCGGGATATATATTGACCCAGGTTCAGTTGAATTTGGTGTAAGGTTTGGTTCTTAACAAAATGTTCTAGATTGGATAGCTTTCCTGTTGACATTGCACGTGTTCCTTTTGCAATTTTCGAATAACACTTTTGTGTTTGTTTTTCTACGGCTGTGATATATTATTATATCATGTACCATTTATCGTTTTTCATTGTTTATTTATATCAAGTAAGTTTTTCTGATGTCTGCTGCAGAATCTTTGTTCAATGCTTTTGCGACAGCTGCTTTTTTCAAGTTTGTTGTCTTCTCCATTTTTGAGATGAGGTATCTTCTTGCCATTTGGAAAGCAAGTAGGCCTTTAAATAACGGAGAAGGTTGGGATACAATGAGACGTGAGCTATCAGTTCTATATAGTCGTTTCTGTAAGTACTCAGGCTTTATGAAAAGTAGTATATTCTTACTGAATCATCTATTACACCCGTGATAACAATTCCATTCATGGTTTAAAATGCGTCTGATATATATGCATAAAAATGGTCTGACCTATACGTTATGTCAGCTATTTAGCTATCTTTTGCGTTATCATATAGATATCATGATGTAACAGTTAAAGTAACAATATGGTTTGATAACTTCATTTTTTCTTCTAGTATTTATTTTTGGTATAATCAAATAAACAAAAGAAACTATCAATAAGGGGAAAGATATATAGTAATATATGTGTAAGATGATTTTGGTATATTCAGTCTATGCTAACCGGGAATGCAATTAATTGCAGATGGAATTCTTATGGGAGGTATTTTACTCATGTATGAATTTCATAAATATCAATATTAGTTAAAGATCATCTCCCTTTTAACTACGGGAGCGGATCCATGGACTCACGCCTTTTGGAACACTTTTAGACACTCCCTTTTTGAGGAACACATAAAGAGGTTTTTTCTTTATGGATATGATTTCGTTATCATGTAGATCATCCTTACAAAAACAAAAACAAAAACAAAAAATCAAGTTATTTCAACAATTTTATCAACATTAAAAAGAGATTTGAAATTTAACATATTGTTCTCGTTTTTAGTTCTCTATTTTATCTAAATTTTGATGTCATGCTTTATAATGTAGGAATGTTGGACTGACCTAATAATTTATAAAGTAGAACATCAAAATTTAGATAAAATAGAGAACTAAAAAATATAACAATATGTTAAATTTCAAATCTCTTTTTAATGTTGATAAAATTGTCGAAATAATTTGATTTTTTGTAAGAAGGATCTACATGATAAAGATGTCATATCCATAAAGAAAAAGCCCTCTTTATGTGTTCCTCACAAGGGGAGTGTTTAAGGAGTGTTCCAAAATGGGCATATCCATGGATCCACTCCCTTAGTTAAAATAAAAATATTATTTGATGACTTCATTATTTCTTCTAGTAATTATATTTGGTATAAATCAAATAAGCAAAAGAAACTATCAATATAGGGAAAGGTATATGTAAAGGAGGATGATTTTGATATTTTGAGTCTATGCTAATTGCAGATGGAATTCTTTTGGGAGGGATACTACTCATGTATGAATTTCACAGATTTCTGTGCCCTATTCTTTTTGTCTTGTACTCCTACTGGGTTCCCCAAATAGTCACCAATATTTTACGTGATTCAAGAAAACCATTACATCCTCATTACATATTGGGTATGACTGTAACCCGATTGGCGATCCCATTATATGTCTTTGGTTGTCCAAACAATTTCATGCGCATCGAGAATGATAAGAATTGGTGCATCTTTTTGGTGGTATTTATGGGACTCCAAGCTTCTATTCTTCTTCTTCAACATTATCTTGGATCTAGGTGCTTCATTCCCCATCAGGTTTGACTCTCTTATTATGCCCTTTTTAGGTTGCTTTACATCTGTATGCCAATATACCTAAAATATTTCGAAGGCCCAGTTTAGTTGATCATCTTATCTTATGGCTGTATATGATATTTTTGTGAGCCATCATGTGCTTAATGTTGAAAGGACACAATTATCATTTTTATGTAGATTTCTTGTATATGACGATTAACAGATCCTTCCAGAGAAGTATAGCTACTATAGAAGATTGGATCACAATACAACTCATGCTACGGACTGTGTCATTTGCATGACTTCAATTGATCTCACACAGCGATCCATCGACTGCATGGTACTCTTCGAAATTCTCACTTAGATAATATATCCTTTTTATTACTTATTATTGGTCATGTGGGAGTTTGCAACGTCTCTTTAGAAGTGAGAACACAATTTTTTTCGTGGGTAACTTGCATGGTGGGCTATGTAGATTTGCACAATAAACCCATAATTTTCTCTATGACAATGTATGCCAAGACACATGACATTGATGTATTTACATCTTTAGTGACATTACAAAAGATTCTCTGGACGGGAGTACTTTTCATAATTAAAGCTCATAATCGAATATACTCCTGCAGGTGACTCCATGTGATCATTTTTTCCACTCAGGTTGCTTACAAAGGTGGATGGACATAAAGATGGAATGCCCAACTTGCAGGCGCTCACTCCCACCAGCCTGAAGACTCTTCTGGCTGTTTGTAAATTTGTTTAGAAGGAACTCACATTGCCCACCCCATTTAAATTTTTATGGTACGAAAAACTCTACTATTGTTTCTATTCTTTCTTGTTTTTTCATTGGAAAGCTTAATTTCTTCGAGTTGATACCAATTTTGTGAGGAAATTTTTGTTTCAGGTGGGCGAGAACCTGTAATACAGCCCTGGTTAAATATACGACACAATCAGTTCAGAACTGTTACGATGTTACTTGCTTCATGATCTCGATTATGTATTAAATGTATAACTTATGTTTAGTTAGAGCAACATTTTCCAATAGTGTGTAGAGAAGTAGTAAGTGCAGGGAAGTATTTTACGTTCTCCAAAATTGGCAGATGAAAAAGGCTGTATTTCTTAATTGTAATCGTACAACAATTTTCCCTAATAAATAATAAAAATGTATATGCAGGAACTGTAGTCATATCTCGACTTGCTTGCAAATTTAAGTATCTAGTGTAAAATGAATTTCCACGTGTGGGGTCGGCTGAGGGGGTAGAACTGTAGCTGCACCGAAGTACTGAACACCTTATCTATAATGGTAGTCAAGCAGAAAAAGCAAGCACTCACTATGGAAGAAATAGATTAAAACATATGTTTCAATCAGAATTTGTATATCCGGATATCCATCCATCACACAAAGTGTCTGAGTCATCTGACCTAGCAGGGAAAAGCGATCTCCTCTCAACAGCAATAAGTAAAAAGGTTAGGTCTACAAAATTAATTTCCTTCTGATACTAATATTGATAGTATGTCCGTTGCAAGATAGGAGCATGGCCATCTTCTTTTCAAGACTATGCCAACAAACAAGAGCATCAATGGTAGTTCTCATAGAGCGCACCATTTCAATTGGTTAAGGCTTTATTTTATTCAAACTAAGAACGAATTCGTTTGGAAATTTCAGTTAATGATTTAGATGGCATGGTCAAATTACCAAAGAATATGTTACGGAGCTACTGCAATTGAGCGAGCAAAGAGGCTTTGTTCAAATAAACCAATCACTTCAATACCCTAGACAGATTTTTTTACTTATTTTTAGGCTGCCCTAGACTGATTGTGTAAACCATTTTTGTCCAATGAATCTGTAGAGTTCCAGACCAGAGGAATGGAAAAAATTCACGCCGTCCAATTATTTTAGTGATGTTCACATAATTTCGAAGGTTCTTGAATTTTAATTTTAAAGTCACATTGCGAATAATCGAAAGATGTATTCCCATTTCTGACATTTTCAACAAGGAATATTACAAACAAAAACAAGAACCAATTACAACCTCCTTACCAAGACAATAACTCAATAATGAAAATAGCTTCTGTAAGCAACTTACAAAACTGGGTTCTAATCACTTCCATAGTTCTTCCATGGGGATTCCACGATCACGAGCAACGTCACTGAATTGTCTCATTTGCTGGACTGCAGCAACTGTAGCTCTGGCATTGTTGAGGGCGTTGTTACTTCCAAGTTGTTTCCCCAAAGCATTTTCAACACCAGCCATTTCAAGAACAATCCTGACAGAACCGCCTGCAATAACACCAGTACCAGGTGAAGCAGGTCTTAGCATCACCTTTGCAGCCCCATAATCTCCATCAGCTCTGGAATCCATATGCAAGCAAAGAAGATATTATAATGGCAGTTAGATAAGATCACAGATGGCTGAATTTTTTAACGTGTAAGACTTTATTCTACATATTTTCACTCACTGTAATAAACTAGATAAAGCTTTCAGATATTGCAATATAACAATTACTCACTGTGGGCGATTAGGAAATAGGAATGATGAAAAACATATGATTTGATCACCAAATCTGTTGACTGGTTAATTTCAATGTTTTCTGCCTAAGTATAGCACTACTGTAGATTTACAAATAGCGAAAATAATATTATTAGATAGATAGGATTTACATCATATTTCTTGTTAATTAAAAATATTAATAGGTTGATGTCATACAAAGTATGCAGGAGAACAGAAAGCAAGAACTGCCGCCAATACCTACTTCAACTACAAATGATATGACACATACTATACTACCAACACCTGCTCATACTACAATATAGTCACACGAATTGATTCATCTTTCTAATCTCATTTTTAATTTTTCCTTGAATCTTTATGGTCTGGAAGATTAAGAAAAACACGTTTCTAGCGGACAGAGCATTACAAAGACAAAAATTGAAACAGTTCCACTCTTTCTAGCTCAATCAGTTTGATGTGCTCCATCTACGAGAAGACATGAACCAAAGCCCCAGAATGACACGGTAATGGCTCCCAAACTTTGCTTATCCATGATTAAAGATGTCATCAACAGGAAAGACCCCACTAAACTTAGTTGCCCAACTTAGAGAGTTCATCAACAGGAAAGCTCCCTTCTCAATATACATGCATGATCTCAATGTCAAGAATACTTCCAAATCTAATGATTTCCATCCATGGCGCTTTCTACGAGTAAATGGACCCACACCTCTTCTCATATATCGTCCACCAAGAACATGAGAGTCAATGTCAACTTCAATTTTGAAGTGTGGACTGGAGTTTACAGCAAGGGTCCCGAAAACACCACACCAATCTCATAGCCACTACAGGACTTTAAGCAGCTTCACACAGGATATAGGTACAGAACAACCAAACTCAACTACCCTCAACACAGATCTACATGAAAGGTGATTTCTAAAGGAAGAAAGAATTTGAGTTTATCAATTATTTTGTTCAATATAATGATCTATAGATTGAAGTAAAATAAGGCTAAATCTAGCAAATTTGGAAAAGATATGACAAGATTTTCCTGAAGATACTCTCAATATGGGAACAAAATCAATTTCAATTCACTGAAAACTTAGCCATCAGATGGCTGAAATGTTACTCGACAAAAGCTTAAAGTCTACCGGGACTAAAAAAAAGAATTCCAAAGGAATGAGCATTAGCTAATAAAACACATACAAAGTGAAGAACTTTTTGAGCTGACAACCCAGATCCTGGAAGGCAGTATCTTCTAAGCTACTGCAAGTACCCTGATCTAGGGGAGGTATATTATACGTGAGAATAACAGACAACCCGAATCAAAAAATTATTAGAGCTCGACAAGCTCTACAAATAAAGGATTACTAACAACCCCCAAATTCATGTGTAGAATTTTAGTAGATAGTAGTTGTACTTCAAAATGCATAAGTAAACAACCCCTTATACAATGAAGGCAACCCAAAGCATACTCTAACAAAAAAGTTATCTAATCAATAAAATGGAATTTCATTTTTCTCATATCTAAAGTTAAGATCTACCAAGTACCAAGGAACCCATTGAGGAACGAAGAGCTTACAAAATATTTACTTTCAGATAATCTCTCATTCCCTCGGGGCTCATGCAATATTTTGGTTGTTTAGTTCACGAACTCCCAATAGTTGCAAGCCCACAACTTTCCCAACTTTCACATTTTCTTCGGGAATATAAATCCACAATCTCCATCATCTCCAGACACATCCACTCGTCGCCGTTTCCCCTCATCCCCTTTCTCCTCTCTTGGAGCTCTCTTTACTATAACTCAAACAACTAATGCCGGTATTCTAGATTTCTAGATTTCTAGTATAGACGCTAGTAACTTGCTCCTCCACAGTCCACACTAACATCATAATACAAGTAGCTAAACATCGAGTGCTTCTTTAAATTGTTTTGCATAAAATAAACAAAATTGTTCCAATTATATTGCATCTATAACCAACCTCAACTTCAGTTCAAACTTCATATCTTAATAGTACATCAAGATTAAAACATAACACAACTCTCTAACATAAATACTTACCGATGAGGGAACGTAGAGTACTTTGTCAATGGAACCGAAATAATATTCCTCCTCGCATTCGTAGCAGACTTCTGCACTGCAGAAATAACTTCCTTGGCCTTCCCAACACCAACACCTACATTCCCTTGCTTATCACCCACAACAACCACAGCTCTGAAATGCAATTGCTTCCCTCCCTTAACCACCTTAGTAACCCTCCTAACCTGCACAACCCTCTCCTCAAAACCATCCCTAATCTTTTCCACCTTCGCTTTCGACCCAAACCCAGTTGCTTTCTTCTTCTTTGCATCCATCACATACACATTATTACCAAGAACACTCACCCCACTATACGCTGGACCATACATTTCCTCGTAAGCTGCCGCGATATCGTCTTCGCCCTCGGGGGGTCCATCGTCGAAGGAAGGGGGCGCGACGAAGCCATCGGGGGCCACTAGGGGTTCGTAAGTGAAGTTGGGGTCACCCTCTTCTGGGTCTTCGTTATTGAGGTAGATAGTTTCTGTGTTTGTTGATTTGAGTTTGTGAGATAGAGATGATGATGATGATGTTAGTGGTTTTGGGGTTTTGGGGTTTAGTGAGAAAGAGGTGGTGGTGGTGATAATGGAGTTTGGGGTGAAGTTGAAGAATGTGGGAAGGAAGGATTTGTGGGTGCTGATAGAGGAGATAGAAGTTGCAGAGGCAGAGGGGGCTGCCATTATCAATTTGGAGATGGAGAAGAAGAAGAGAGGGATGGAGAGAGAGATTTCTTATCTAAATTCTCTCACAGAAGATAAAAGTGTGAACATGGTTGTGGATCATGGACGTTGCGAGTATTGGGCCCATGGGGTACCCCAACTTTTTTATAGTCCTAATTAGGGGCTGTTGATGGTTATGAGTGACAAAATCCGTTACCCGGTCCGATCCGTTAGTAAAGATTTAGGATCACTTTTTCAGTTCCATTAGAAAATCCGATTCGATAAGCTAACATATTGGATAAGGATCCACTTCAATCCAATCCGCTAAAAATTCAATCCGTTAAGGATACGTACTGCGGGTGTTAATATTATAATTATTTTCTAATAAGGAAGGATGATTTTGTTTATATATTCTTTGAAATAGTAACCCATGACCCATTATAGAGTATTTTCTTCTCTCTTAAACTAAGAAAGATTTTTCTTTTTCCTTTTGGTTTTTGTAAACTCATAAAGGCCGAAGAAGAAAAATTTTAAGTGTGAATGAGATTTAGGGTTTTGCTTTGAGTGATTGTTTGTAAAAAAAAAATGGTTTTTACGTAACAATTTTTTAAGATTTTTTCCTCCTTTGGAAGTGTCTTTTTTATTAACGGATAGGTTCGGACCAGGTTAAGATCGAAAAAATTATAAACAGACCGGATTAGAATCCAAAGTTTAATAGTCCTATATGATTCAGATTGGGTTAAGACCTGTAGGATTTCTTAACGGACCGAACTAGGATCATTACAGGTTATAGTCCAATCCACTCCATTGACAACCCTAGGCCCAATTACTAAGATCCGTCTTTTTAGACATCGAAATGGAGGACGATTCAATGTTTCCCGACTTCCCGGTGTCTATTATCCTTGTTGTTGTTGTTGTTGTTGTTGTTGCCGCTGCTGTGACTTGATGTAGGATTTTGTCATGTTCATGATGGAGAACATTGGGTCGTTATAATTGTTAGATCGCATATTAATATTAGGGTGAATTTGATATATACCCTAATGTTTATATCGATATTAGTAAAGGACCCAAACTTTTGTCATTTATACTGTTTTAGTCATGTTTTCGCCATCATGGTCAATTTTAATTAACCATGGTTAAGCTTGTGAAAACTCACTCTTATCCTTTAACTAAACACGTATCTCTAGGTTTAATTTTAAAGTAAATATTATTGTATATTATAAATTTTTAATGAAAAGGGTGTAGTAGCCTACTCGCAGCCTTCTAAGACTAGTCCAATACTCGAAGGCTACATCGAAGCCTACTAAGAGACTCGAAGCCCAGCAAGGAAACCAAGGGTGTTCGAATTCCACGAAGCCTTCTGAGACTAACCGAACACTCGAAGGCATCATCGAAGCTAACTACTATAGTCGAAGCCAAAGACAGACGGTCAGCACCAGAGCTCAGCACCAGTTCTAGAGAGACTTCGACCATTTGGTGCATGGTCGAAGGCAGACATGCCTGGCAGCCAGCTCACTAGACAGAACAGTGAAAACAAGCCTCCAAACGGTTGCAGTGTTAGAACCGACTCCATGCACAAGACAGCTGCCCCAAAGGATATACATGTAATCTGACCTAACATGGTGACTCACCCTTTCTTATCTCCTATAAATAGGAAAGAGGAAACACTATGGAGAGGTTAGAAAAACTCTGCCTATACCCCCTCCAATATCACCTTCGAATACCCAATGACTTCACTTGATTCAAGTAGTAACCCAAATCTTAAATATAATATATATATATATATATATATATATATATATATATATATATATATATATATATATATATATATAATATTTAAATCCTCGCTAGAGGTCGTGGAGAATACCAATTCATGGACTCCACGCAAGTATATTAACACAGTAATCTTTCTTATTTCTGTCATATATATTTGCTAGAACCTCTAGTCAAAGATAAACCCCGTGGTGTAAGAGTGCGATATCCTGTCTACAAAATTACGCCCCTACAAAGGGTAGTTTGGCATTTAAAAAAGTACACGTAGGTCTTACCAGGATCAATTGCAGTTGACCATGATAGGACCAAAACACAATAAATGACAAAAGTCGAGGTTCTTTACTAATATCATCAGAAACAATAGGGTATATATCAAATTCACCCTTGACATTAATCCTGATCTGGTGATTAAAGGAAGTTTTTTTTCTTTTTTTTGGAAGGTAAGCCAGTTTTAGGGATCTGTAACCACAGAGTAACCAAGACCCGATGGGCATCTAAAGCCCGAAGGCCACCATAAGCCCCGAAGGGTAAAAGCCTCTGAAGAGGTACAAAGTACGAAGGCCACAAGCCCGAAGGCCCACAAGACAACCCGAAGGATTACCCCCAATTCTTACCCCATAGGGGTTCGAGCTTGTGACCTCTCTTGGGATGGAGGATCACACAACCGCTGAACCAAGAGCTCAGTGGTTTTAAAGGAAGTTTTTCTCCATGGGCACAATTAATATATAACACCATATAGGAAAAATAAGCTCGGTTTTGTTATTTCTACTCTGTAGCACATAAGTTGTTACCAATGCCCCGATATTCTAGTGCCTTTTTCTACCTGGGAGTAGTGTTGGGAAAAATGATAGTACAAGTTAGTGATGAACTAAATGTATTGATGGCAACTCCTTTTTTTTTTAATATCTCAGCAAAGTATTGATGTTAACTCGCTCCAACCACAATAAGGAAAATGTTGAGAACAAAAGTAAACTATAGTCTATCAAACCATGTACACACATAAACACAGATATAAAGAGAAGGTACGCTTTCATAGAACTTCTTAGGTTACAGAAACATAGCCCTTCTAGGGATATAAATAGAAGCCCCTAAAACTGATCTCTAGGGTTAGTAGTCGGTGGGCCACCCCAAACCCAGTTCGGGTTGGGCCTAACTGAATGGTTCCTAACACTTCCCCTTTTAGGTGTCCTACATCTAGACGACTGCCTCATTAAAACCTCTGCCTAGCAAAACCCTTAGACAAAAATTTATGCAAGGAAAGAGTATAATCATATGTCACAAATAGGTGGTGGGCACGTATAACGTTGCCTCATCAAAACCTCTAGCTAGTAAAACCACCAAGGGAAAAATTGTGCTATCAGGAAAAAAAGTATAACACACATGTGCCCATGTTAGGTCGAGACTACTCCCCTTGACGTCTATCTTACATAGGTGTGTCTCCCGGAGACGTCAATGAATATAAACTTCCCATGCCTATTAAGTGTACCAATTTCTTGAATATAGGACATGCAATAGCCTTCGTGAATAAGTCTGCTAAGTTGTTTTCTGAACGTACTTTAACAACATCAATTTTATTTGTCTTCTATAATTCATGAATATGGAAAAACTTTGGTAAAATATGTTTGGTTCTATCTCCCTTGATAAAACCTCCTCTAACTTGAGCAATGTAAGCAACATTTTCTTCATATAGAGTAGTAAGGTCCTTCTGGACATAATCTATTCCACAAGTTTCGTTGATATGATTCGCCATAGAGCGTAACCAAAAATATTCTCTGCCAACTTCGTGAAGTGTAAGAATTTTTGCATAATTTGAAGAGGTAGCCACTATCGTCCATTTTACTAATCTCAATGATATTATTGTATTACCATATACGAACTCATCGACGTACACTGCAATGTTAGCAAACCTAGTTTCTGTCTTCTTAATAAAAGTACACGGGCATATAAGGTTATTTGCGAAGCCCTCGACCTCCAAATATTCAGTCAACCTGTTATGCCACATGAACCCTTATTGCTTCAAGCCGTACATTGACTTATCCAGCTTTATTATGTACACACCCCCGTGTGTCGAGCTTTATTGCTTCCAAAAGCTTATACCCCTCGGGTAGCTTCATATAGATATCCGTATCTACTTTCCTATATAGATACGCGGTAACTACGTCCATAAGACGCATGTCCAGATTATCCTCGACAACTGATAGACTGATCAGGTAACGGAATGTTATAACATCCATGACCGAAGAGTAAGTTTCATCGTAATCGATGCTAGGTCTTTGTGAAAAGCCATGTGCAACTAGTCTTGTCCTATATCTTACTACCTCTCTGTGTTCATTTCTTTTTTGTATGAATACCCATTCATAATCGATAGGCTTTATGGCATCATGGCTATAGACAATAGGTCCGAACATTTTGCATTTTGCAAGTGAGCTGAGCTCAGCTTGGATCGCAGATTTCCATTTTGGTCTATCTTTACAGTTACGACACTCGTCAACCGTAAGGGATTTTGGATTACCATCCTCGAGGGTGAGTACAACAGAGAATGTGAATATGTTGTCAACAATAACTTTATAATGGCTTTAAGTTGTACCATTACATATATAATTGATCGAGAGTTCCCTGTTATCATAACTATGTGTTACGCTGGGTGCGTCTGGTAATATACCAACACTTGCGTAGTTATAGTAGCCCTATCAAAGGGTGGTTCCATCCTAGATGAACCGACTACACCATTAGTCATTTTTGGTCTCAATTTCTGCCGCCTTCCCGATGCTGGTTCTTTGTCCTTAGGTGAACGTCCACGGGGTCTCTCGACGTTTGATTCATTTAAGGGAGGCACAATAATTCCTTTCGGAACCTTGAATCGTGCAAGGGCATTACTTCTAGGTACATGCCCCTTGGTTACTTTAGCAGCATCGTTGAATGCATTCGGCATTTTATTTGCGACTTGTTGTAAGTGTAGTATCCGCTGGACTTTGCTATCACTCTGTTTAACAACGTGATCCAGATGTGATAACGATGGTATTTCCCAAGTTAACTTAAGAACTTCTACAACATTATATGTCATATCTCCCCCTAATGCTGGGAAAATCATTTTTTCAAAGTGATAGTTTACAAATCTCACAGTAAAGATGTCGCCTGTAGTAGGTTTCAAATATTGGATGATAGATGGTGAATCATAACCCACGTAGATACCAAGGCGGTGTGGGGACCCATTTTCGTGCATTGTAGAGGCTCTATCAGCACCTGCACGACACATCTAAAGGTGCACAAAGGGATGACATTGGCCTCCAACTCTAATCAATACTCCGGCATACAAGATTGTATGACCCCAAGCAGTAACTGGAAGTTGAGATCTTAATAACAGTGGCCTAACGATTGTCTACAATCGTTTGATTAGATTTTCCACTATACCATTCTGGGTATGGACATGGGGTACTAGATGTTCCACATCAATCCTATTAGCGATACAATAATCATTATGCGCGGGAGGTAAATTACTCTACGCTGTCAAGTCAGATCGACTTGATCGGATGTTCCAGGAAATGAGCTCGTAATAGAATAATTTGTACAAGAAGTCTTGCGAATGCCATGTTCTTAGTAGAAAATAGGCAATATTTCTTGCCACGGATTAGTGTATTTAGCCACAATTTTTTTTAGCAAAGACCCTTAACTTTATTATCTTTTTGATAGATAACCTTTGGCTACTGCAATAGGCTAGTCCATGATAAAACTGTGGTACTTCGTCACTGATAAAATAGTAACAACAACTAAAGGCTATCAGTGGCCATTGTCTATTTTTCTTGTAGTGCCAGTTAACTAGACTACCTATAGATAGAAGATGACAATAAAAGGCACGAGAGTATTGAAAGCCTCCATCGCCAAAACTCTCCAACACTCAACCACAAAAACCCTACAAACAATTACACACATTATCAAACTAATACGTTTAACAACACCAACCAACACTTCAAACTTTTGATTCTCCTCTTTCCCCACTGTACATCAGAAAGTACCAATTCTAAGAATCAACTATTATGTGGTTACGAGAGATCAACAGAAACTAGCAATTCAACAAATCATAAACTATCAATTCAGCAAATCATAAACTATCAATTTAGCAAATCACCAAGAAAAACAACAATAAAGGAAATAGGGTTTCAGTTTTAGGGTTGTGATCGTATATTGGGGTTTAGCGCAGTCGTAGAGAGTTGAGGGAGGAAAGATTGCGGAGAAGGGAAGTTAACTTGTGTGCATGAAAATGAGCATTTTTGTTTTTGCAGTATTTTTGCCCACCCTTAAACTTAAACTATAAAGGGACGACCATGTCCAGCAGTCCCTAAACTTATACAATTAGGAACGGAAAAATCCAAGAGTCCTTAAACTTATACAATTATGGACGCCCAAATCCAATAGTCCCTAAACTTATATTATTTGGGGCAAAGTAATCCTTTCCATCTCATAAACAAAAATATTAGAGACTGATTCAAAACCGTCCCAAATATTTTATTATTAGAGACAAATTTTACTCCGTGTCTAATATCTAGTCCCTAATAATTATTTTTTTAGTGCCGTCTCTTTACAAAATGCATATTGGCCTTTTCCTAAATTATTGTTATTTACACCGCGATCTTTTGACTTCGATTAAAAATTGTTACCACTAGATTTCCCTCTCTTCGAAGACCTCCCTCTAGTCATCAATACCTCGGATGTCGACTCCTCAGTCTCACATTATTCCTTGTTCTGGTACTCATTGTTCACCACCATCGTAATTACATCTGAGTATTACAATAAACTCTTCCCGTATGTTATCATCATAATGAAATGATTGTACTCTTCAGGATTGAGTTCAAAAACATAAATGTTTTGTCTTCATCGCCAACAATTTTCTTTAGATTCGCCAAGTCGGCTAATAACTTGGTAAAATCATTCAAGTACTCTGACATAGAAATCCCTTGTCTAATCTTGAAGCGGTAAAGCTTTCTTTTCAAATAGAGTCAATTTTGGATAATTTTCACGAAATACTTCTCCTCAAGAATCCTCTAAATTTCCTTTGCCGAGGTTTCTTTTATTATAAAGTATTTTATATCTTGAGCAAGACATAAGCGGATTTGACCACAAGCACTCTTGTTCATCTTCTTCCAAACACTCTCATCTACCTCATTCGGTTTTTCTTTTAACACTTCATCTAAGTCTTGTTGACTTAGCGCATCAATAACCTCGCATCACCACATGCCGAAGTTATTGGTGCCATTAAATTTCTTATCTTCTATCTTTGCGTTGTAAAACATCATCATTATATTCTATTTAGGGGCAGATGAACTAGGTTCATACATTGATTGAAATCGAAAACCCAAATGAAATCGAGATAAGTCGACGTTACCTCAATTCCGAGCACTACCGAAGAACCAACCTCGCTCTGATACCAATTATAGAGCTGCGCTACAGAAACCGAACTCCAATCGATTCGATTAGGGCACAAACAAGCAAATAGGGATACACAATTAATAACCAACAATAATGATTTAACATGGTTTGGCAATTACCTACATTCACACACAATTGAGAGAGAGAGACAGAGTTTATTCCAAGACCAAAGTTATAATCTTTACAAATAATTAAGGTTTTTCTCACAAGAATTCCTCTCATAAAAAATCTTCCTAAATTATTTGTAAATATTATAACTTTGGTTCCTAAATTCCTCTCCCTTATATACTTGGGAGAGTTAAATACAATCACTCGGATCTCAAGGCAAACAAAGGGTTTCAAACAAATCTCACAAAACTAATCTCCGCATTGCCGTTTGAACGGTTACGAGTCTCATTTGAACGACATCAAGCAACTCAACACGCTGGATTGGTTTTTAGGTAAAAACTGATTGTCGTTCGATCGACTATCAGTTTTGTTCGAACGACTTTGAGTCTTCAAATACGCTGAGGTAGATTTGAGCCAAAAAATCGAGACCCATTTGAACAGCTATGAAGCCCATTCGAACGAACATAATAACAGTCCCACAAATAGAACATTAGTTATCCAATAGTCCCTCAAAACAATCAATTTTAACACCATCACAATCAACCACCCATGTAAACGCTATGCTTTTTCATTTACTGCTTTGAGTCCTGGCCAAATGGAGGTAGATTTATAGTAGCTAATAATACCCCTGCCTTAGTTTATAACTCATAATGCCAACTGTAGTATGGACTGGAATTTATATGTAGTGACATGCTTAGTAAATCTCCAACAAAACATTTCAAACTAGGCATTCATTGCAGTTTTTAAGTAGTGATCGACTTCTTATCCTCCATCTAATACCCACATATCTATCTAAAGATCCTTAGTAGTTTTTAGAGAAATTTTGTTGAAGGTTGAGATAATTATCGAAATCAACGCAAATGCCATTTGGGATATGTTACTTACAACTAGTGATTGGAGATGGCATTGATGTTGAGGGACTCGTGGGATACTTCTATCCTTTATTTTTTCTTCCTTTGAGAGGTATACTTCTAGCATCATTTAGGATATTTACTTGGCTTACTGCTAGCCTAAATTGCTATTTGGAGAACTTGTTTTGCTATGTGAAGGATATTGCATCGAACAGTTTGTAGATGATTGATGCCAGTTTATAGGAGTTATTCAATAAAAACCAAGTGTGAATATTGAGGTAAATAACTGAAATTGAGATATCTGTATCTAGAAAGCAGATCATCGTGGTGTCTAGTTTATGAAAAATGACTTTTAAGTTAGAACTGTCATGAGTTAGAGATCGAGTTAGAACTGAAACACTCCCCTCTAACAAAAACAAACACCCCCTTAACCAGCACAACACCACTCTATCAATTTCCTAAAGACTCTATTACCATGAGTGTTCCTATTGGTCCAGGTGAGATAACAACCCTTATACTTGCAATCAATAATCCCAATTGATTGAACACAAGAATATAAGTCATTATTTTGTCAACTAAGAAGAATTTATGGGTTTTTTTTAATTTGTGTTGGTTGTATTGATGTTGTAATTGTTGGTCATATGGAAAACTTCTTCCTGTTATTTATCACTAGTGTTGTTGCACATAACTAAGAGGAATTTATGGGTTTTTATTTATGTTGGATGTAATGATGGTGTAATCGTTGGTCATATGGATAATTAGGTTACAGTTGGTTAATGGTAGAGTTGCAATGTGAATTTTTGAACCTTGAACCAACCTTTGCTTAATGGTAAAGTTGCAGTGGTACTTAGATTTTGTAATGTCACAATGTGAACCTTAACCCTTATTAAGTTCTTAATGGTACAGTTGATTTTATCTTGGATGATTAAGGAGTAACATGTAAAGTCCAATATACATAAAAAAAGAAGCACGTCATGCTTTCTTTTTCCCCTTCTTTCAGACATGTATTTGAACACCTTGTAATCAAACTCTATCCCAACTCAGCCCGCTTGAGCACAAACTTTCTTGAATAGATGCATTAGCACAAACTCCCTATTGACTTTATTGTTTCTGGAGCTTCACGCTTTAAGTACTTCTTGCAAAAAATACGGGTGATCTTGACTTAAGTCCTGATGTTTATATGGATATTAGACTTATGTCCCGCTGTTTAGCAAAAAAACAATCTTAGTCCTCGATTTACAGTTTGACCCAGGTCAACTGCAATTGACCCAGTTCAAATCTGGCCATTGTTTGGCAAAGACTGAAATACCCTTATGTTTAACACGTGCAAATCACGTGAAATGTTGTTTAAAGTTAAAATTTGTTGACACGTGCCATTCATTCGTCGCTTCTAAATCAAACTTAAAATTGGATTGCACGATTACTACACGGTAACTATCCCTAGGTTGTGGTTTATTATTTGATTTTTTTAATTTAAATTCTAAAAAGGCAAAGTTGTCTTTAATATTTGTTGATTTAGGTCAACTGGGTCAACTGCAGTCAATTGTAGTTGACATGGGTCAAACTACAAATCGAGGTCTAAGATTGTTTTTTGGCTAAACAGCGGGACTTAAGTCTAATATCCGTATAAACATCAGGACTTAAGTAAGAAAAACCCCAAAAAATACTTGCCTTTAGATCTGAGACTATAACTGCCTTGTCAGCTATTGGCAGTCCAGTTATGTGCACGACATCCTTCAAGCCAAAAACCAAACTTTGGCTATTAATCTTGAAACAATAGTCTTTGGCTGAGTACGTCCTGACAATGGCTGAAATCATATGTATATCATGCCTCCCCCTGGTGCACTTCAACAATGAAGCAAAACATGTTTTGTCGACAATTGATTTAACTCTCTTGTCAATTTTCCATTGATGTATAGTGTTCAAGCGTTCCAAGACTTTAGTCTGCAAGAAGAAATACACAATTAGTTATTTCAGATGTAACTCACAAAGAAAAATCTATAATATTTTTGCTTATGTTTTGTATGGTTGTGGCAATAGTTCTTGTACCAGTCATGTTATGAAGTGACGAACTCATGGTTGCTACTCTACAAAACAAAATAAACTTACATGAGTCATCTTCAAATCAAGGGATTGGCCTCTGTCCTTGAAAATTTATGCAAGTCCTGAAAATCCGCAAAATTGCACTGTCAGCTACAGTTTACCATATATAGATCGAAAGGAACAAAACATATTTCAACAAGATATTACGATCTATGCTTTATGTGGCAGATTGTCTGAACAAGTTTTTTGAAGAGTGGGTAATGGCCAGAAAATACACATTTGGAGAAATCACTGGGTGGGAGACACAACTCATAATCAGGTCATTAGGGAGTACTCCATCACAAAGGTATCTCAAATGATAAATAATGGTCATTGGAATATTCCAATTGAAATACAAACTGCTTTCAACTTTCTACAGGTAGATGTTTCTAACATACCATTAGAGCAAAAGGCAAGAATGATGGAACTGCGTTGATCATTTGGACCTATTTAAGCTTTGGTATGCATGGGTGCTTGAGCTTAGATTCTCCAACAGAGAGAGTGTTGACCAGACACATCATTTTATGCAGATAACAAATATATCCCTTTAGTTTTCAAGTATGCAATGAGCTTGGGATAGCCTAAGATTAACATAATTTGACCAAAATTAAAAATTATATACATTCTTTTAAACACTACTTGTAACCACAATACCATATTTCTCTGAGGAATCATAATTTGGGTTTGCTATGTGTATCTCGGTGACACCATAAGACAACTACTTCAATGTTGCCGTTAAAAACGCCTATAGTGACTTACAAATATCATTCTTAGGAGTTGACTTGAAATATGAATATGTATCCAACAAGAAGAAAAACTTAATTGGAGCGTGACATTGTGGTATGTAGTTTATGAAAAGCAGCTTTTAAGATGGTGAGCATAAAAGAATGTATTGTGTTATACCTAAAAGTTTTTAGTGTCATTAGGAGGTTGTTGAGGTTATCCCTTTGGGAAATTTTCTTTGCAGCAGGGTAGAAGAGTGTACTACTCACTGGTAAAGCTCTTACACTAAATATCTTTCTAGCCGTGAATGTATTATGTAGAAGATTTTGGTTCTTAAAGAAAATGATGATTCATGAATATTTCAAATTTATGATTTCCCTCCTTTAGGTATTAGTGGTAGATGATCCTTCCGTTAGAGGTGCCAACAAAGTTGGATGTCAGGATGCATAGTGATGCTTTATGACTAGGCATTTGGGTTAGAGGTCCTTTTCTTGCCATCTATAGACTTCTTGTTTACGATTTGTTGCATTTTCTTGATCATCTATGAAATGTAATGTTCTACTTTAGTGCTTTCGAATCAGATCATTAATATTGCAAAATACTTATGCAAACTATCTTATTCACACCTTAATTGCTATCTCTAACTGCTGCAATCCTTTTGTTGAATAAGTTGTTAACTAGATTAAAGCCTTTAGTGTTTTTGGTCGTATGCATTTTTACTTGAGCATTTTCATTGTACCTTTTAGTTTACGCATCTTTATCCATTCAATGGGAATCAATCTCAGTTGTTTATCACAATACTCTACACATGTTGAGGAAAATCTAGGCTTCATATTATAACCATAAATATAGTGAATCATAACAGTCGTTATATCTTGGGGGTTATTTCGTCCATTCCTACAATTTCTTAAATACTAAAATACCCCCATTTCGTCTCTACTAATTTTTTTTGAAATAAGCAACTCAATCGTAATTATTTGATAACAATAGGGGTATATATGGAATTTGTGGCTTTTGTTCAACCAAAAGATTTTCACCTATACGAAAACTTTTTTCCAAAACCCCCCCTACAAATTTATCAATATTCCGTCGACCAATATCAATCCACTTAATTCGACCCTCTCCTCAACTATCCCATCAATCGAAGCCAACACTCTGGAGCTCGCAAGCATCTTCATAAACGGTGTCATCTGTGCAATCGACTAGAGAAATATTACTGTAGAGTGACAAAAGTTATCAAGCTATAGATATCCTTTTGTTATTTATCACATTTTCTCAGTCTTTTAGTGTCGTATGTTGCAAATGGGATGGTTAATCGGGGCAAGACTTCAAGACGATTTTGTGAAGCCAAGAATCTAAGTAATTTGGGTCCACAAAGAGAGCCTAAAAAGTTGAATGCTTAATATGTTCATAAAAATTAAATTTACGTTTTTTTCTTCTTCTCTTAGCTCGTATAACATATTTGATTATCATGTGCATTGGATTTAAATGTGCTTTATTTTTGTGTATGCATGAGTTTAAATAATGGGGGGTTGTCTGGTTGGACCAGGTTTCCTCATAGTACTATGCGTCCAAACATTATAGCAAACAACTATATCTTGTTCCCGCTCTCTAGTTTTCTTCATGCGGGCTCCTTAGCGTACTCCTTAATTCTTAAGGTAAAAATTAAAATATTGTTTATGCTTTTTTTTGGGTGTGCTAATCATGGTCATTGAGGCTCATAATTTATCACCATTTGACTAATTCTTGGGGCTCATGATATCAAGGCAGACTCACGTATAATAGCGGTTGATGGCATGATGCAATAATGATGTATGTATTATACTTTTACATGACCTTATTCTTTTGTTTCGTGTTATTTTTATTTATTTTACAGTTTACCTTCCTTGACTATATAAGATAACTTCCTTGTGAAGTTTTGTACCTTGAAAGATGCATTTGACCATGTTGCGAAAGAAACAAAGGCTGTCTTCTTCAAAGAGTCAAGAAGTCATTGACCAGATTACTCGGGAAATCAATGAAGTTGTGGTAAAGATCCAAGCCTCAACTGTTAATAAAGAAGCGCGCGATCTTTTCAAACTTAAACAACGAGCTTAACATGATGAGCCTACTCAACTAGATAGAAGGGCTACAAAAGGATCTTGATGCTGGGTTAATTAAGTAAACTTGTAAAGCATCTCGAGATATCATTCACGCCTGATATATCCAAGGCTTACAGGAATGTCAATTTTGACAACCAAAGTATAAACCTAATAATTGTGGATCATTTTTATCACACTACAACAAATACGGGTATTTACATCACTTAAAAAGTGATGTGAAAGAGAAATAACGCCACTTTTACAAGTGACATTGACCAATACGACTTGGTTAGTAACTATGCATTTACGTCACTTTTTTAATGATGTTTTTATGTTGAAAAAATGACGTTAAAAGTGTCTTCGTAGTAACCATCCTCTATTCATTTACGTCATTTAAAAGCGACGTAATTGGTATTTTTCACGTCATCTAAGAAATAACGTAATTAAAGAATTCATGTCATGTTAAAAGTGATGTAAGTGAAGAATTATCGTCATGTTAAAGTGACGTATTTAAAGAATTATAGTCATGTAGAAAGTGACTACTTAGATGCACAAAACAGAGAAGTTTACATCACCGTAAAAGCGATGCTAGTTTACAAATTTTAAAAAATTATATTTTTGCCCTACAACTTTTACATCACAAGCTATGCACATGAGGCACTTCAGCTGCAAAGTAGCCACCTTCCTGCCAATAAAAGACGAAATAGTACTCCATTACTATCTGTCTAAATTGTTGGTCTAGTCTGCTCCTTAGTCGAAGAGGCTCCTATATATTTCTCTTCTTCTATCTGACACTATCTACAGAGAACTTCTTCCTAGCTCTGTCCTATCCAATGTGCACGTAGCTTGCTCTCCTTTCCGCCTTTATTATAGCACCGATAGGGCTTCTCATTTATCTCCAGGTCTAAGAGCTTTATTTAGAGAAATTTTGCAAGTAACAATATACATCGTCGTCTCTAAAACTAAACCGTTCTTCAACAAGAACTCCAGTGTATGGAATTCTCTTTCCTTCCCTTGAAACACTCCAATCCTAATGCTCCTTAGGGTTGACGAGAAACAGAGAGGAACAGTTTCTGTCATCCAATTAGGTTTATGTGCATGCATCTAATTCCCTAAAAGTGAGAATTAACAATAAAAATCAACTACAGTGGCGATTGACAACAATCCTTTCCTTCCATCTTTTGATCCCTCCAGTTTCAATAGGCCCCCATCTTTCTTTTTCACTTTCATCATCCAACGCTTTACAATATCCTCAAGCATATAAATAATGTTCGAACCAGGTTACCTTGATGTGAATCGTGCTTCTCTCTTTTCTTTATTCTCTTCCTCAAACAAACCAGATAGATCAAACCCTGTAAAAAGGGATATGATATCAAAAGAATTTAAATTAGACGGTCTTGCTACCTTTTATTTTGGGTCAGAAGCATGCTTTATCTCAGAAGCTATCTTAACACTATTTTCAGACACACTGAATATTGTATCAGCATCAAAAGGAATTGGTTCCTTGTTATGAGCCTTAGTTATCAATGATTTGGAGTCGATCCCCTTTTTGAACCAATCACATTGTCACGCCCCAAAATCCAGTAATCGGTAGCTAGACCAATTACAGAGATTCGAGGATGTGTAGGTCGGGGAATCCAAAGATTTGCCCCACGAACAATTGAGCCGTAGACAAATTCTGGCCCAGTCATTCACAATAGCATCATAACAGAGTAATAAGAAAAGACAGAAACAGCGGAAGACTAAGATATCAATATCTAAATGTAAGATTCTACCAACCTCTACGCAGCAATCCCGACAGTTATAACTGGAGAATGAGCTTCCAGCTCAGCTCCTCAAATATCACCACAGCAGCAACTAAAACCTGAAACAACCTGCCACTGAAAGGGGGATGCGAGAGTGAGCAAACAACGAGCTCACTAACTCCCAAGAATAACTAAACGATTATACTAACAAATGAGATGGATATAATAATGATAATATGATATAATAATATCTAACGATAAATAATATATATATCTAAATATATACAGGATGCCTAATAGGTATCTAATAGGTACATAACTAGTCTAATGATTATATGTAACTATACTATAATTATACATACACATCTCGAGCAAAGGAGTGCTAAGACTATAACTACACTCCAGTCCCAATGACTACTAACTACACTCTAATCACTGCCGTAGCCCTCAACGCCACAAGCGACTAACCTACCTCAAAAATGCAATCACAGACAAGTGTAAACACCTTCGGCTCAGAATAATCCAATAGGGTTACCCAAACTCCAACCAGGCACAACCCCGAAGCTTTCATAAGCTGAGCGAGATCGCCCACAACCAAATATCAGCCTAAAGCTCACAGCAACCAACCAAACTAATTAACCAGATATAGAAGATGGAGGAATAGATCCAGAGAGGAGAGGAGTATGCAGAAGGAAGATGAATCTAATTACATCGCAAATCAATTAGGAGAAGTAGAATTCAAATAAGAGGAGAAGAATATGATAAACTAGGATAATCCTATAATTATTTAAATTAAACATAATGCAGAAAGGGTTAAGGATTTTTATCAGAATAACCTACGAATTGGAAGTATGCAGAGATGCAATGATATGCTTGATGATGATGATGCGTTATGATGTAGAATGATTTAGCGATGTCAACCCAAAGGGCTAGCCCCCATGACTAAAGTGAGCTGACAACTGCTAAAGAAGGATTACCTTAAAGGACCATTATGGATACAAGTATAATTTTTCTAAGCTGACCAGGCTGGGGGAACTACACTGGGCGTCACGAGCACCCCAATGAATCACATCCTCAGTCATACACAAGGAACCACAGTCCTTACCACACACATGTCATATATAATACGGGTCAGGGGATATATCCGGTCGTAATAAGATAAGAGAATATATTATCTATGGATGTGAGCAAAAATCCAAAAGACTGAAACACAACTGCTGCCAACACAACACAACCAGCACACGATAGGATAACCACCTGTCTGAGAGCGTGGCAACCAAAACTAATACAGATACCCTCCTGTGACTCAGTTGCACCATCTAAACCTAGATGAAACAGCAACTTAACCGTCACGACATCTAAACAACATCAGTCTCTAAGATTCCTCAAAACAATATGATTACCATCAAGTACTACAGTATTCTAGCTGTCAACACAAACTAGTACTCATGGGGTGACCTACAAGTGTCCAACAAGTAGCCAACAATCTCTAATAACCGAACCGTATCACAATCCTCCTAATCATGTACATAAGTCACCAGCACGGATGTACAGGAACCCACCGGGTTTGTCTACACCCAAGGTGACAATCTCCGCGAACAGATGCTCGATGGTGATAGTTTCCCTACACTGATGTGACAGTCCCCTCAGCAGATTCTAACATCACGGGTGACGTACAACTTCATAAACCACTTGGCTCAGCCGCGTATCTCACTGAGCCATACTGTCTCGTTGCCTCCTAGATGACGAAAGGGAACACAACCCTAACAGCCTCATCCTAGGGAAGGAAGGCTTACGAGTAAGCTCTATTGGCTCTAAAAATCATGAGGACAATAAGTGTCACAGCACGATAAGCAAATAATCCTAAGGCAAACTATCAGGAGTTCAACATCCACGACCAACCACTACGGACAAGCCGTCTGCTCACCACCAACTACTAACAGTCCAGAAGATTCCACACTCCCACAAGGAATCTAACATTCCAACCAACTACCAATCACAATGACAGTGCTCAAGGACCAGACCTCGAGAACACAGAGTACACCTAGGCTAATCCTAAGATAAATCAAAACAATAGCAGGCAAGAAGACGAGCTCCGAATCGAAGACCATGTCTTACTGATGCTATGTTGCCCTAAGACTACCCTGAAACCAAGTCCAACAACCTAAACTAACCAAGGTGCTACACTATAAGGTGAGAACTATAATCTCTGAACTACACTATCTCAGAGAAATGATGGCTAAACCACAGCCGTCCATACATCTCCACTAATAGCCAAACCTAGTTACTAGTGCCCTGAAACAAGCTGGGCACACTAATAACTAACCAACAATACCATACTCAATATATTATATATATATTCTACACTCAATATTATATATATATATAGCGACACTGAGGCGTCGCAACACATTGAGAAATGCCTTGTTCTAAACCTCCACGAAGAAAAAATTTGTGATTACCACCATCAATAAAATCGGTCTAGGAGGAATCTCAGAAGTCATCGTCACATCGACGACAACAGAGAATAACTTCCTCTGGCTAATCATAACCTATGGATTCTATCTAGTAACTAAACTTACATTATTGTGGGTTTTACTAACTTATCAAACCCTTAAATAATCTCGTATAAGGTAATGCTAAGCGGATAACCAGTAAAGTGTCCTAACAATTAACCCACATACTAACCTAGCCACAAATATAATGTACTAAACTATGCATTTCTATAACTCACGAATCAACATAATAATCTAGTTATTCAGGAAGATAAAAATCGCCTATAACCTAATGCAATGCTCCAACAGAATCAATCCGAGCAAGCAACCCAAAGCTTCAATGATAGCATCTCGCAGACATGCCACCTGAATCACGGAACAACTCAACCACAATACCGCAGCCATCGCAACAACCCAAACAGCACCACCACCGTCAAACCCAACACCTGCAACCATCACAACTTTGTAGATCAACAAAAACCCAATAACCACAAACCCTAAAATCACCCCACGATCACAAACCCTAAAACCGAGGGTTTCCACCAAAATTAAAATCAGAACAAATCACCCGAATCGTAGGACAACTCAACTGCAACACCACAGACATCGCACGCAACCCAACCAATCACCACCACCGAACATCCAAATTCTCCAACAATCACAACCCACAATCAAACGCAATACCTGCGATAATCGCAAACGCTGCAAACCCCAAATCACTAACAATACGAACTCAAACAAACCTCCACAATCACAAACCCTAGAAATCAAACCCTACGCCGAATCGAGAGGAATTGACAGAAAGGGAATTGAGAATAACTCACCAAGGATAGGTGTGAAATTGCGGCGAAGCTCGGTGAAGAATGTGAGAGCGATGGAGAAGATTGGATCAAGAGTAAGGAGGAGAGGGGAATGTTTAGGGGAGAAGAGAGAAAGATAGAGTGAGTTTAGAGTGAAGAGAGAGGAAGTGAGGAAAAGAGAGGATATATATAAAATGCGCCTCTGTTCAAATAGGGATATTCCTATTCGAACAGAGGAAGTCTTGCTCGAATAAAAAGGGTCAGTGAAGAAACTCAACAGCTCAAGAAGAATCCTATTCCAACAGAGAAGGCCTTGTTCGAATAGAGGGAAAATCCTATTCGAATAGAGAAGGTCTTGTTCGAACAGATCAACTCAGGGAAAAATTTAACTGTTCAAGGAGAATCCTATTCGAACAGATAAGGTCCTGTTCGAATAGAGGAAGATCTTGTTCGAACAGAGAAGGTCCTGTTTGAACAGAACTGGTCTGTTCAGAAAAAGAAGATTCCAGAAAACCTAACGGCCTACCCCGGACAGCCCCGGACATCCCGGAATCAAACCAACACCAGCAGCACCACCAGACAAACACTACTACAAACCCAACAAAGGTTTCCCAAGGTATAACACCACCTCCACCGCCTCAAGGCCACCAAAACGCCTAAACCCCCGAAAATGAATTTTTGCTCGAAAAACTCCGAAAACCTATCGGCCAATCCAACGGCTCACCGGAACCACACCAAACCACAAACCCATCAGACAAACATCGCTACCAATCCATCTAGGGGTTCCCAAGGCCACAACGCCACCTCCTCCGAATAACCACCGTACCATCGAAATTACATAAAATGAATCTAACATACAAAACCTGCCGAAATGAATAAATGGATGCATAATGGATGAAAAAGTACATGCGGAATATATACGAAATATATGTGCGGAACTTAACGTGGAGGAATAATAATAATAATACTTAATAATAAATAAATAAAATAACCCAAAAATCTTGGACATTACAAACATTCCATTATCTTTGAAATTGAAATTCTAGCATTCTGGTTGGGATCCATAATCTTCGATAGAAACCTTCGTACTTCTGTGGGGAACCAATTTTGGCACTTAAAACTCCGCTTTACCAATTTTCTGATACATTTTCATCAAATTTGAATTATGGAAAGGGAGATAACCAGCGAATAAAACAAATATGATCACCCCACATGACCAAATGTTAGCTTTAGCCCCATCATACCCTTTTCTATTAATCACTTCAGGGGCTACGTATGTAGGGGTTCTACAAGGCGTGTGGAGTAAACCATCTTGACGCTTAGATTCAGCTAGGGCACTCAATTCAAAATTAAAAACCTTGAGATCACTATTTTCATCTAGAAGTAGATTCTCTGGTTTAAGATCCTGATAATAGACACCTCTACTGTGGCAAAAATTAACTGCACTGATGAGCTGTTGAAAATATCTCCTTGCAACATCTTCCTTAAGCCTTCCTTTCGCTACTTTGTTAAAAAGTTCACCACCTTTAGCATATTTCATGACAAAGTAAATCTTGGTTTTGGTAGCCATCACCTCGTAAAGCTGCAACACGTGTCGGTGCCTAACAAGTCTCATTATGGAAATCTCCCACTTAATTTGTTCAATTAGCCCGACCTTCAAAACTTTCTCTTTGCCAATTACCTTAACAACCACGCTCTCCCCAGATTTAAGGTTTTGCTCCTTGTAAACCTTAGCAAAGGTTCCCTGACCTAACAACCTCCCTAATTCATACCTCTGCATCAACACACAACCCTTATTTTCCATTTATAACACCTAATACACAATAATCTATTCCGATCACCTGCTAAAAATGTTTATTTGCACGACAGGATCTCTAACACAATTGATATTTCAGATGTCTTCACAATAGTCGTATTCGTACACACTAGACTTTGAATGACCCATGCGCGCATTTTGTATCCCAGCACCAACTAGGAATTTCCTGTAAGTCCTATCTCCAATCTCGTCAAGGATTAACAAAGGCAATTCAAATCAAGCTGCAATCTCATAAATCTCAGAAAAGGAACTCATAACGCTCAAGCACATCTTTCAGCATTCCCTAGTTTTCATTTTTCAATTGTTACTACAGAATTCTACAAACATCAAATAATCAAAATTACTAAAAAGAAAAAAAGAACGATAAATTCGTAAAGAACCAAGTCTACATAAGTAAATGATTGAACAGTTTCTGTCGTCCAATCAGATTCATGTGCGTGCATCTGATTCCCTGAAAGTGATAATCAACAATAAAATCAACTACAGTGGCAAAATAAATTTAATAAAGTATAGAAAAACTTAATGTTTAAACGATCACTTCAATTCTTAATTACTTTCTTGGTATCTTCTTCAATCTTGATAGAAACTTCCTCTTTAATTTCCTGGATCCTTGTATTCCAAATGTCATCTATTAGCTTCCAAGTCTCATCACTAATAATTTGAGTTTGCAAACCATATTTAAACACAAAGAAGTTAACTAAAATAACACTAGCATTAAAAATATAATAACAAAATAGGATATTATAACTTTGATACTAACTGCATCTCTTCACCGACAAGTTTCCAACTTTTGACAAAATCCAAACACGAGTCAGCAAAAATGAAAGAGAGGGGTCAAAGTCAATGTCATGATAGGATTATAATGAATGTTTTCTTCTTACCTCTAAAGGGCGTGGAACACCATATGCTACAAACCCAACATTTCCTGGTGTAAAGGTGGCCCTCCCAGGAAGTGAAATTCCATTAATCCTTCATCTCCCTGCATAAGCAAGTGCCCCATATTCGTCAACCGAATCCACACGAGCCTGCAAAATTAAAATACACAGAATGAGGACAACCTTTTAGTTGCAATCTACCATATGAAATCTACATTGTATGTGTGTGTGTGTGATACAAACAGGTTGGATACTGTAGTTCAATAGCGATCTAAAATAAAACTGTGGTATTAGTTCGATGAATAACTTCTACTGTATCCAGCTATAGATAAGTCAATATAGTGATAAAAACATATTTATATGATACACTTAGAATCCAGTGGAATGAACTACCTGAGGTGTTCTGGGAGAGCTTCTGTAAATCTTCCAAATTTCATTGGCCTTAATTTTACCTTCCTCAAGTAAAATATCTACATAGTAAGAAAGAAAGAAAGAAAAATCACAGAAAGAAGTCTTTAAAAAGAAGGAAAGAGTTTCATGTCACATGTTGTTAATCTAAAAAATGTGCCCATGTTGTTGACTTCCTAAGACCAAAAACTTGCAAATCCACTTTCATGCTAATCATTATAACAAGCAACTGGAAAATATTATTCACTTAAGGGTACAATAGTAATTAAATAAAGGGATGTCTTGATATTGACGCGTTACTATATGACCAAAAAGATTTAAAACACCTCACACACAAATACTTGTGACATACCCGTTCAAGAAGTTGGAAATGCGAGTATTTAGATCATATTGTAATGGGAGTCAAAAGTCAACATATCCTCAAAACTGTGTGGATTGGGTAAGTCAAAGCTCTATTTGATAAGTGTAAATCCATTTCTAACATATAATACGGTAGAAGTTATGTTATCCCCAGACTAAACTCGACGAGCAAATAATCAAGATGACCTGTGATTGTCTCTACGGTTGAATGATACTCCATGAGTACAGCTGAACATGTGTCCACAGAAAAGTGCATGTATTCATCTCGAAGCGCTTCCAATTTTGCTGCAAGCCGTCATATGAAAAACTTAAAATATATAACCTGCATCTATTGCAATTACTTCAAACTTCTGAAAGTAATAAACAATTTCGCTTATTTTTCCTTTTGCCGGCTGAAAAGAAAATAAGATAATGAAAAAATTAGTTGATTCAGTAACCTACATTTGGTACAAGATTAGTTTGATTCTGTAGAAGGCTTTTCCCAATGCTGTCATCCCGGTTTCTCAAAAACTCGGTACATTTTGAAGCTTCTGATGCAGCCTTTGCTGAAATCCAACACAAGTTGTCAACTCCGAACATCTCCTCCTCGATTACTCTCGCTGCATGTATAAGCTATTATTAAATCTAAAAAAATAAATATATATCATCAATATCAATAAAAGAATCAGGCGTAACAATAACAAGGGATATATATATGATAAACTAGAAGCGCCATTAAAGCGTTAGAACCATGGTAAAATCTGCAGCTAAACTGTGAAAAGACTATCCATATTATATTAGACATTTTTAACATGTTTATCACTTTGTCTTTTCACATATCTTTTGCAGCAAATAATTTGGATAATAGCAATTAATTGCAAAAGTAACCTTTCTTTAACTTTGCACATGTAATCCTAATATTTTATCAATGTTTCATAAATACAACTTAAGTATTCCAATACCACATCTTTGCTTATTAACGTATTATAAACAAACAAGGAACCAGTCTTAAGAGGGTGTTTTCTTACACGCCTTTTTGCATAGGCAACTTTTCCTACTTATTGGCGACCAGGGGTCTTTATTTAGTTGATCTCCAACATTATTGGTCCTAGAATTCAGCAAGTTAAAAGCAAAATTCTTATGAAGTCTTTTTAGTTTAAAATTATTTATTTCAAAGGGTTAGGAAGTGATTCGTCATTGGTCTTGGTCTCGGTCTCTTATCAACATGCCAATCTCAACAGATGACGACTTAATAAATGGACCATGGGTATATACTATTCGGGCATACCCATTCTTAATTGAAATGGTGTTATTGTGTACCCTATGACCCATGTAGCGATATAATAGGATTTAGGACTAATATTTTTTGCTTGGAAGTTAGGACTAATATGCCAAAACATGCCCCTTTTATGTAGGATGATATATATGGCAAAATACAAGTTGTAAACGTTTCGGCTATTATAGAGACAAAAATTATTTCCAAAGAGACATTGCAAAGAGCAAGATAAAATAACAATGTGTAAGAATGTCGCAACTTATGTACACATGTTCGTACTATAAACTGCACATAAAAGGGGTAACAAATAACAATATATAGTGTAAAAATGTTACAACTTACGTGCACATGTTCGAACTATAGACTGCATATAGTCTGACTTCTTTGCATATATTTTTCCTGAAATTTTAGCATACTGCATATTTGTTTGCTACGAACAAAATGAATATCTCTCTACAAAAAAAAAACAATATTATATGTAAAACGACACTTAAAAGTGTTACACAGGTATTCAAAAATAAAACAAAAATGAACGAAAAGGAAATGGAAAACCAAAAATCGAGGCCTGCAGTCACTATAATTTCCTTAAGACAAATTTTACCCTGAATATGGTGCTTCACAATTAATGATGCCTGTCTCCCAAGATCGAATTGTATAGACTTGAAATACTAAAGTCGATACGCCTGTCAAACTATCTATGATATTACTCTAAAAAAAAAAGTAATAAAAAATCAAAGAGATTTGGGTATTTTTTCGTGTTATAAACACTGCAGAAAATAACTATTTATAAAAGAGAAGGTAACTTTTGAAGTACTTGTTGACAAGGTTGTGCCTCAAGAAACATCTCTGTGAAGAGTTGTAACTTTTGGAGAGAAAACCAACTCCTGAATAAACACCCATAAAAGACTAAGTGTAAACTTGAAATCCTCATAAGCCCATGGCCCCAAGGCCAAATCATAGACTTATAAATAGTTCAGGTGGGTCATGGGTCGGGTCGTGCACACAATCCCATGGGCGTCCCCATATAGCAAGCCTTTACGCAGTCGCCTCACACACGCGTAAGGGCACCGCCTACTTGCACATGTTACACATGATAGTAGTGTGCAACCCATTATAAAGTAAAAAACCTTTTTTTACTTATCCAATGTGGGACTAAAAATAAATATGCCAAGTTTACATTCAAAACAAAAAAAAACACATGGGGTTTTTCCAACAAAAGTATGACAATAACAGACAACTCAACACTTTCTTTTAGGATAACACTTTGTTTCAGGATAACACTTTTTTTTAATATGACAATAATACTACTTTACTTTACTACTTTCATGTCATCGGCCAGAATACATCCATAATTGCTCAACCAGATTGTGGAATGTATATCTCAACCGAGAAATAAATGGTAAGAAACCTGAAAGACGCAATACCAGTAATCAAATTCTAAAGGAAAGGAGTGAGAGATAACCTGATCTATTGGAGGAGATAATCTTTTAACTATGGTGTGCACTTGGATTCCACAAGGTCTCCATGATTTTTCTCTTGAAAGACCTAACAACCAAAAATGCATAAATAAAATTAGCATCTACCTATGATCTATACTTAAAACCAATAAACCCCAATTCATGAAAAAACCCTAAAAACTAAATTAAAATCTTAATTCACTAAAGTTTAAAGATGAAATCAGTTCAAGAAAATCTAAACCCGCAGTAGTAGTTCCAGCTTTCCTCCAACACTTCGATTCATTGGCACAGATAGAAACCAAATCCGCCTCTTTGTAGAGAGAGAGAGAGAGATAAATTGATGATAAAAAACTTGAATTGGCTAAACTTACTTCGAATTTGATTAGTTTGATTCGGGAAATATTCTTGGGGAAGAAATAGGAGTTTGGGGAAGAAGAAAACAATAATTGAAGTTTAATCAGATCCCTTGGGATCGCTCTAGATTTAAAATGGTAAATCTTCTCCCAAATATCTTACAATCCCCTCTCCAGAAAAACTTAAGTTTCTCTCATGATTAATTTTTGAAATCAACTTCTTCGCAATCTCCACTCGCGGCTTTATTATCAACCAAAAGGTCCCCAAACCACGTCAATGGTGGGAAAACGACATTACTACTATTATTCGACCGACGTGGTTTTGTAAATTCTTTTTAATTCATTAATAAATTTGACATTGAAAATGGTATAATAGTATTCAACATCACTCTTTTAGTAAATGATGTTGTTAATATTTCAAGTATTTAAAGTTATAGAGTGAAATTTGAAAATTGGAGCATTAACGTCATTTTTAAAATAAATGACTTTAATTTGGTGACGTTAAAGCCCTATTTTCTTATAGTGTCAGTAAGGTCTATTAGATCGTGGTAACTGCTTCATAAGCGAGACTAGCAATATAGAGTTGACCACCACGTTGAGTACCCCATTCTTTGAAATGTATCCAATGCTTGAAGCTATGAAGTGCATAAATCTCGAACCGGCATTGAATTCGGGTGCCATTAAAGGATCAAAGATTGAATTCAAACTTATTGGCAGATTACAATTTTTAGAGATTTTGCAAAATGGGAACAGAGCCGAGGCACTTATGTATGATAAGACATACTTAGCTCCACTAGCCACACCATCCATCTAGTGGATATCCAGAAGCTCATGGGATGTCTCTTATGGGAAAACCGGCTTGAATCTTCTCCATATGAGGAATAGTGGAATACCTTACTTTAGCTCACTAGGAGGAATTTGTAGTGGAACTGTCCCACTTATTATGTATTGTCGTAGGCCAGTCTTACCAGATCCCATTAACTGTCATAATAACAACTTGCATCTAGGCTTGACCCATACTTTTGAATTAGCTGCAAACATAAATTGTTCGAAGAAACGTGAATGTCGAGAAATGAAAGTAGAGGTCTGAAAAAAGGTGGTTGATGCAGTTCATGCCAAATTGATCCATCACACAATTTGAATTACTTGCAAATGTAAATTGTTCAAAGAAATACGAATGTCGAGCGATGAAAGTTGAGGCTTGGAATAAGGTGGTTGATGCAGTTCATGCCAAATTGATTCATCATTATTTGTATCATCATGCCTTCTCACATGACCTGCAATGGCATAGTGGATGATAATGCAAAGGGTGAACCACACGTTAATGTAATACTTTCTGCAGCCTTAACCTTGGCTACTATTATAAAAAGGAAGAAAAATACTTTGTATAACATATTAGGGTTTACAGTAAACCAATAGTTTGAGATAGTCTAGATTCTGTACATTTTTCCTGTGATTTTATAGCATTTCAATGCTTACTGAGACATTCATTTCTAATCTGCAGATGAATTTCTACATTTTTTTTCTCTTAAGAGTTTGATTTCTAGTCTCTCAATATAAATTGCTTTTCAATGATTTTATCTTCTTCACTGTTAGATATTTTCATAAGATAGATTATCTTTCCCTCCTATTAGCTGAAAAAAACTAAGTTCACTAAAAATAAGCGATGGGGAGAAAATCTTCAATTTGTAAACTTCAAATATCTTTATATAAGTGTATATATTATGAAAAATGCATATTAGTAAGCCATTAACCAAACTCCCAGCCAAACAATTCCCATCTTATTAGATATTTATGAAATTTATATTTGCAAGGACTCTACTATCTTTATCAACTCTACGATTGAAGTCATTACTACTGCAATACCATCTCCTCAGTAGTCTATTTAATAGTCAATGTTCTCCTTCGCTTGGTCCCTGGTGTATAACACAAGCATGATCTTCTATATTTTCAGATTTTCCATCATCTGTACTCTCCTTATTTTGGCTCGGCGAAGTGAATATCTCGTTAGACTCCACTGCAGTTGGACATTTCCTGATAGGAACTACACACTTGGTTTGTGGATGTAAGAATATCTGCAACTTCAAGTTTTACTCTTTTAGTCTTATACAATCTGGATGAATGCTCTTGTCCATGGTCTTCATCTATAAAGTTCTGGTCTGAAACCTCTTCATTGTTGCAGACAGGGGATTGAGAGCGTAGATGAGAGTCATTAGCAAATTTGGTGCACTGTGTATCAATTTCTTGTAGATTCTGAAAATCGATATCGCGGTCTTTACCTATGGACTTGAACCGCTGGATCCATGGATTGTCCAGACAGATAGGAAACTCATCTGCAATATTTTCCCTGTTTTCTCTACCAAAATTAAGCTTTTTCCAACATCCCTTCTGAAGAACCTTGAACTGTCCTGAAGAGACACTTGTCTTTGTACTATGTAATTGTTTGACAAACGATGCTTCAATGAAATTGAGAAACAAACTATGTTTCTCATTTATCCATTCTATGCACGGTGATTCTGCCATTTGGAGGTCCAGTTGAGTTGAGTTTTGGGCAATAAACCCTAGCATGTTTGACTTCCTATCTGATTTTGGTGTTAACATAAAACTGCAAAAAATGGCAACAACAAGTGTACCGAAATTACACCGTTTTCTTCATTTTTGGATCATCTAATCAAACCAAATTTTATTTAAGAGGTGCCCTATATGGATCAGGGCTGAAAACAATTACATGCAGTTTTTGGCTTGATTGCCTGAAAGACTTATAGAATATGTAAGCTGAAGTTATGAACGAAAATACAAACTAAAACTACGAAACCAAGTTACAACCAAACTAGAAAACAATTCAAGTTCTTGGACTGTTTTTACTAGAAATTGGTGTAGTCATCTACTCTAGATAATTGTCCTTAAGGACCTTAACACTAGAATCATATAATATACATAGAGTTACCATTTGGTCTTCTCCACATTTCATAGCCAAAGAATGTCGAATGTTATTTTGGTTTTCTGAATCTCAAATACATCTGTTTATATGGGCTTTAATGCCCTTTGCAACCACATGTTACATGTAGTCAATGTAGATTGACCTTCTTTCATTCATGTTGTAGTAAATTGGTGTGTTATATGCATCACTAAATCTGCATCAAGTTACTCAAATCTCTAATCTTATGTTCTAATTACTAATTTTTAAACACATTTTTGCCAGAGTTCCGGGCTAATAGATAAAGCCGCAAAGTTTTTGAAGCTGACCTTCAGCTTGTTGGACATTGATACAGTATGCACTGTCTTCATGCCTTTAAGTTTATGATATTGACATTACATTTGGATAAGTTTTTCCCTGTTTTATGCCTTACCATATTTGTATTTTGAAGATAATATGATGTAATGATGTTCATTTTATCTATTTGCATATGTTTATTTCCAACTTTAACATAATTCTGAATGTTTTTAATTTCTCGAAATGCATATTTATTAGATAGATTTCGGTTAGGGGATTTAGATCCCCTTGATGTATGCGGAAGGAATCTATATCTCCTTATGCTTGTATCTTTCTGATTCATTTATTAATGAAATGCCCCCATGGGTATTCGTTAAAAGATTACTTATGCACGACATAATGCTAGTTAATTAAACTAGAGAATGAGTTAATGCAGGAATAAAAAACTGGAGATTGGTAGTTTTTTTTTGTATATGAGGTTCTTAATTTGATATATGTTTTGGGGGTTTTGATTGATTGATTGGTAGTTTGAGTTGTTAATCAATCTAAAACCCTTGATTATGGTTGTATTAGTTTGGGGTTTATCACATTTTCATAATTATTCATTCTTATTGCATTCTTTTTGATTGGGTTTTTTTGCTGCTTGTATTAGTTGTGGGTGCTTTAGCTAATGTTTTTTTTTATTAGTGTTGATACTTGGCCAGTGCAGCTGTGGTCAGGTTTAGACTGGATCATTTTTAGATGGTGGGGCTCCCAATGGACTATTTGGCCTTGGGATGGAAAACTTATCAGTTCCTAGCATCCTATCGAGTGCCGGTTTTACTTCAAATTCGTTTTCTATGTGTTTTGGATATGATGGTACTGGAAGAATCAGCTTTGGGGACAAATGTAGCCTAGACCAGAAGGAAACCCCATTCAGTGTAAACAATTTTTAGTGATTTTTTCTTGTTTAGAGCTTTCGTGGATAGTTTAGGAATTTATATCATTATATGTGGAGGATTGGTATTATGACATAATAAAAATAGACATACAAAATGACATCACACCTTCGAGCACAAAGAAGATGGCTGTAGGTGGGCTTTTTTACATAATAGGTGGCTTTTGTGTGTTTGAAGTTTCTTCTGAGTCACAAAATCTTGTTATGCATTTCTGCAGTAGCAAAATAAGGGCATCTTTTTTTCCTGTAGTTTTATTTTTCCTTGATAGATACTCTACGTCAATCAGAACGGGGAACACTTGTTTTCATGTCTATTGAAATGTGCAAGTAGCTCTTTGATTTACTAATTGTAATGTTGTGTTTCTTTCCAGTTCAATTCGCAGGCTCAAGATAAAAGGCGTCCATCCGATTCTAGGATTCCTTTTGAATTTTGTTATGATATTGGGTAATTCATATGAAACCTTACCTATTGAATGATCATTTATCCTTTCAACACTCAAATTGTAACTCCTTTCTATTTTAAAGCTCAAATAAAAGTGAAATTTTGTTACCGAATGTGACTTTATTCTTGGATCCAGTCGCTCTTGTCTCTGATGAGGTAAAGTCTATTCTTCTATTATGACTGTCAGATGCCCCTTCCTCTTCTCTTACAACAATAATGCATTTTTGTTACATAACATGTAGACGGGACCTATGTATTGTCTATGTATTATTAAGAGTTTAAATATAAACATTATTGGGCGTAAGTATTCCATTTCAAACATCTCCTTATATTATGGATAGTTATATTATTTTTTGCTTAACTTGGGAATGGTTAACTTTTAATAATTCGTTTAGTATGTGTTTTCTACAATATTATTCTTGTCTCTTAACTTATACTAGTCAAAGCATTATCTTATGCTACTTTCTCATTCATATTATTCGTATCCTTGAATAAATTTTTTATAGTATAAGACACCCTCAGGTTCTCCCTGACGATTCTTCCATCACTATGTTGTGGTTTTGGAAAATCCTATTTCTTTCCATAAACTCCATTTTTATTTTATTTTTACATTTTTGCTAGGCAAGATGGGGTTAGGTAAGGACCCCCAACCAAAGGCATAACAAGAAAAAGAGCACATACTATTGAACTCCAAAATTCTTACCAGTGTCAGGTGCTAAATAGTGTATTTGTGTACCTGTTGCCAAAATAACTTGATAGCTTGTTTATTTTGTGAATGAGAGAAGCCATGTTTGTCAAATGTTTGAGTGTTGATAAAGAACACCCCCTAGGATTTAGTAATTTTAAATGTTCACTTGAGTGTTTTATTATTTTATATGTGGTTTTGTCATAGCTATACTGGTATCATTTTTTCATTTCACTTTTGATGTCCTTGTCACCTCACTTCCTTTTCCAGTTGATTTCTAAGAGGTGATACTCGGTAATGAAAAACTTAAGTATGTGTGTTTGCACACCAAAACCTTACTCCAAACAAGCTAAGCGTAGATTTTTATCACTAACTATATCCATAATCGTTGGAGTCACAAGCGGCTGTTGAAGCTAGACTATTTGGGGTAGTTTGGGTGGTGCCTTTCTTTTTTTAATTGTACTTATATACATTGTTTGGTTGTTACAGCTATTTTAATAGCATCTTGGTAGTTGATTAAGCCAATACATGCACATTTTGCTTACACGCAGTTCATTTGTACTGCAGAAAATTTTATGACTGTTAATCAGATAGTCTTTGATCGTGAGAAACTAGTATTAGGTTGAAAGTAGTCTAACTGTGAGTTATGTTGTCTTTATCTTCTATGCTTATTTAATTATAGAAGCATTTCTAATCTTTACATAGATAGTTATAGTATGTAAACCTCTTACCTTTTTAACATTTTGGTCGAGGGTCATGTAAATCATTTGGATTATCCAAGGGGACCAATTATATCACTGAAAAAAATACACCTTAAAAATGTGATGTCATGGTGGAGGAAGAACGCTGGGTTGTCCTTATTGCATCACACTCCGTCTGGGAGTTCCAACAGATCCCATCCATAAATCCTTTAACTTTTCGCAGATAATTTAGTAACCTAGATTTGTTGAGTGTTCTATATACATTCTCCTAGACTCTTCGTGTTCTAATAGTTGATGATTGGAGATGTTGTATAGTGAATGCGTTTTGTATTCTTTCATTCTACAGGTGATAGTGACCAAGCTTCTACTGCAATAAACTCTACACCATCTCATACAGTACCTCCTGCCACTGCCATTGGGGAAGCCACAAAAGAGACTGAGAACGTTTTCCATCCTTCAGTTGGCACTTCATGTTTGAACCTTCTCCGCTACACAGTTTTTATTATGTTCCTTTTAGTTTTAGCCATTGTCTGACTATTATATAGATTCTAAAGCTACTTTTGCCTTAAGTTTATTTCGTGTATGATGATATGTGAATTGTTGGTAAGAAACATGTTTATAATTTATCTTCTTTTTTTGTATATATATATTTTTATTTTTTTTGAAATAATTAATTAATTATTTTTTATTATATTTTTTTCCATGGATTCTGTAGTGGTGAAATCAGGCTTTTGCCACGAACTTTATAGTGGTGAAAGCAGGCTTTTGCCAAAGATTTTGTAGTGGTGAAAGAAGACTTTTGCCATGGATTTTGTAGTGGTGAAAGTAGGCTTTTGCCATAGATTATATAGTGGTGAAAGTAGGCCTTTTCCAGGGAAATAGTTGTGGCAATTGATAAATTTTTGCCACGGTAAAAAATTGTGCCAAAGATTTAGCCACCCCATCTACGACCACGACCCTTGCCACGGTAAAAATCGTGGCAAAAAAATTCTTGCCACAGATATTTCTATGGCTAATACCCTTTATTCTTGTAGTGATAGCAATTTTTAAGTGCTATTATAAGCAAACAACAACTTTCAACAATTGCTATTAATAAAGTTTACAATAACATTCTTTCATAGCATGTGTAAAAAGGTTATTGAAAAAAGGATAACATTGCATAATAGAGCGGACGAAAAAAGCTATCGTAGCTTTTCATAGCGGTTTTCGAATGCTATATGTGTTTTTTCTTGTAGTGAATTTCATAAAATCTTAATGAGTTATATATCTCATTCTTTGAGTGGGGTGTCTAGCTACAAGAACACTCTTGATAGACTCACCAAGGTGATTGTGGAAGTGTGGCCACTTTTTATGAGAATTGGGCTAATTATCTAAATCCTTCACCTATACTGGGATTAAGCACTTGGCCAAAATGTGCTGGCATTTAGAACTTGCACCTGGTAGGATTGTATATGGTTTTCTTCACTGTATAAAAATGAATAATAAGTTTAAGACTCGAATCACTTATTATTCTTATACATTGAAGACTGTCTACTACATAAATGTTCAAGTCTCAAGACACATTTACTTAAGTACATCTCTATATATCAAAATCAAATTATCATTTTTTTTCTTATTCCTTTTTCCTTTTGGAAAGTTTTTTAAAGTGGGGGATTGTTGAATTTTATCAAAAACATTCCTTTGTATGGGTTTACCCCTTGACCTCTCGGTGTAGTATCCAAGAGTCGCACTTTTAGGCTTTAATTTTATCAAAAACATTTTCATAGCCTAAAAGTGCGACTCTTATACCCAAACTAAAGCCTAAAAGTTTAGTCTCACATTAAATATTAACTATAGTGGAACCAAATATATAAGGTAAAACCCATGTGATATGTGTGTAACATGTGACTAAGAGAGAGTGTATAGGTGTATGGGTGTGTGAGGAAATTTTATACCCTTGACACACTTGGACCTCTCTCGGGTGGCCCGGTGGGATGGGCTGGCTCGGGATCGGACTCGGGATTGAGATTGGGCAATTGGCTCTTCTGGCTCTGGAGGCCTTGGGGGCCCTTTGGGCTTATGCTAGGCTCACCCTATTCATTTTACTAAAAAGTTATTAATCATTTTTGGGTTTGGGATTAAACTCTTTAGACTAACTTGGTTTGGTCTTTCTCGTACACATTCTCCTCCCTAGAAGACCTGGTCCTTCGGGATACATTACTCACGAACAAGTTTAATGCTCCGAACGTTAGAATAAAAAGCTGAGAGACATTGCATTCCTAACAGCTATAAATACCCTCATACTCTCCTCTCCAGAAACATAGAACACAAATTAACCATTTATCTCTCTCTCTATTATTGATCGGCAGTTCATATACTCCAATCTCTCCCACGGTTTTGCTTAGGTGCTAAACGTTATAAGTACATCATCTCCGGTACTGGGACTTTTGTATTGCTCACTGCTCGTTGTATCCTGGAAGAGATTAGACCGTCATAACCTATACCTGGGGTTTGCTGAAATACTCCTTAAAGAAAGTGCGATTCACGCCTCTAGCAATTTTTTGTTGCTATAATTTCTACAAGATCTTCTGCTATAATTTCGACCTGATCTCCTACTGTAGTTTCAAACTTCTCTGCTGCTATAGATTTGAACTTCTCTACTGCTATAATTTTGAACTTCTCTGCTGCTGTAGATTCAAACTTAGTGATTTTAGGGTTAACACGTTGGGATAGTGTAGTATCTGTTTTGAACAAGCTAATGACATACATGATGTACAACTGTGACCCAGTATTTCCTATGTAATCAAAGTTTTTGATATGAAAAATTGTTTTTTTTTCTTCCTACATTTGTGGTTGCTTATATGTCAATTTTCATTCAATATCTTCCATGATTGTATGGATATCTTTGATTAATTATATCTAATAATTCCTCCTATATGATAGGATAATAAAATGAAGGATTTAGTGGAACCAGATTGATCAAAGGTAATCGAAGATGAATCATCACCATGGGCAACAAATGAACGTACGTTGGGTGTATGTTCCAGAATACCTGATTGTGCTATTAATTCTTTATTTGTCGAGATGCCATAAGAATTGCAAACTTTTGATAAAGTGGATGACACAAGTTCCTTTTATGAACAATATGGAAGAAAGCAATGATTTTTTGAAGAAGAGCAAAAGTTCTTATACAAGTGAACATGATGGGAAAAAGCGTTCTTCTTAGCAATGCGGGTGTAAAACTACTTTAAACATTAATTGGAGAGAAAAACTTGGTAAATTTGTTATTACCAGTTTCTTAGTTGTTTATAACCTCAAACTTGTCTCTCCTCACAACCACCATCGTATGAAGATTAATCATTTCTTTCCTGAGGCTATAAAAGACCTAACAAAGACTTTTAAACTTTACAACATCTCAGTAAGAAAAGTGCCTGATCTATTCCCAGACAAGACCTTCAATAAACATGATTGTTATAACCACAAAGCCACAGTTAACAAGGATCGTTTATCGAGTGGTGATGCGCAGGCTGCATTGAAGTAGTTTAAAAAGAAGTAAGTTGGCGATCCTATGTTCTACATTGGCGTTCAACTCAATAATGATGATATAGCATTCAACTTTATTTGGATAGATAGACAATCACGAATGGCATATGAGGCTTTTGGGGATTTGGTCACTTTTGACACCATGTATCGGACAAACGTTTATAAGATGCCATTTACTCCATTCGGGGAAATAAACAACCACTACCAAATAATCCAGCTCGGATGTGCTTTGTTGAGGTATGAGCAATAGACCACCTTTACTTGGTTATTCCATACATGGCTAAAGGCGATGATCAATAAATACCTTACGGCTATTATCACTAACCATGATGCTACAATTGGTGTAGCCATCCCCAAGGTTAGTCTCCGTATTATGATTACAGAAATTGTCGACTAAATGTGGTTTTTCGATAATTATAAATAATATAATTGTCGAGAAGTCACGAAGTCTACAATTATAAATGACATAATTTTTAAGAAGTTTTAAAGTCAACAATTATTCTGTCGATTACAGAAGTCATCTAAAAAATGTAAGAGTACATAATGCCGATGGCTTTTGGAATCGACAATATAATGAGTTAAGAGTACATATTATCTACTGATTATGTACTCGACAATCTGTGTTTAAGAGTACAGAATGTCGTTGCTTATATAGTCGACAGCATACAGTTATCTAATATCTACATTTTCTCCCAGGTCTTCCCAAACACCAAACATCGGCTTTGCCTTTGGTACATCAGACACAAGTTCCCTAAAAAATTGGTCATGTTTATCGAGATCCATCTACATTCAAAACTGATATAGGTTCAATTATCCACAATACATATGATCCTGTAGAGTTCGATAGAAGGTGGAATGAGTTTATGAAGAAGCATAATCTTGTTGAGAAGACTGGGATGCAGGAGATATTTAAAATAAGGGAAATATGGATATCCACAAAAGCGGTACTTTCTATGCTGGCATGAGTACTACTGGACAAAGTGAGTCAACAAACAATTTCTTCAATGGTTGGCTGCTTCCTTCAACTGGTTTGTACAGTTTTGTGAAAAAATATGCAACTGCGCTATTGGAGACATTTGAAAAAGAAAATGGAGAGGACTTCCAATCCCAACATAGATATCGGCAAGTTGGACCACATCAGACTCTACTAAAATATGCAGCAAAGATTTATATATGGCAAATTTTCCATAAAGTTGAGGACCAATTCAATCTAATTGTGCGTTTCATAGCAATAGAAAGAAGTGTAGACAGTAACGTTCGAGAAATACTTATAAAGTTACATAGTGAACCGCCTGAATCTTTTGAATTGAAGATAGACTTGGCAAACTTGACAGGCTATTGTGAATGTAAGTTATTCGAGTATGTAGGTCTGCCATGTTGTCACCTCTTCAAGGTTTTCTCCAAATATGATGTTCTCAAAATTCCAGATGCATTCATTCTACTAAGGTAGAAGATTGGTGCAAACAAATATTCCCGATCATAGGACGAGAGTTTCTTAGATGTTGAGAACTTGAGGAAACCGTTATGCCATAGCCACCTTTTATTTCGCATAGAAAACCTATTTGAGAAGGCATCAAAGAATAAGGTAAACTTTGAATATACAATTTCAAGGCTTGACGAGCTTGAGTTACTTCTAGATGTGTACGATGCATCTCTAACTTAACTCTCAGGGTCGGATCCTATAATGTCAACTCTATTAACTGAGACAACAGTGATGTCTTCAACTCCTATTTTAGATTCTCTTGTGGCACAAACTAAAGGCCGTGCGAAACATGATCGCAAGAAAGGTGGCAAATGGAAGGGCAAAATTGAGACAGCTGTTGAAAAGAGGATGAGGACATGCAAAGCATGCGAAGTCTTTGGCCAGCCATGACAAACGTACTTCCCCACAATTTAAATTATTGCTTCAAAAAGCAGAAGCTGGTGAGTACCTTAAAACCATTAAAAAGTACTTCCCAACATCTTCTATGATAACATAATGCCTGATAACATATGCTGAATAGGACTAATTTATTTACCTCGTTACATATGTAGAGGCTGCCAATGATGATGGACTCGAGGCACAATCAGAAGACCATGGTATAGGGATTTGCTAAATAGCTTTGTATGATTACAGATTTAAGACATCATTGGGACTATATTGTTGTACTTAAGATTTCATTTTTAGCGATATTAAGTTGATTAAAACTTCAGTATGATGGAGGGAGTAATAGTTAAGAACTGATATTGATTCAATGTTGCTTGTCCTGCTTGATTATTATTCTATAATATTGAGTATATATGCTGAGTACGTATATTATTGTGGCCTGGTACAGATGGTCCCAGTACATTTATTGTCAACTGTAATGGCAATTTATTGCTGATAGACACTTGTATCGAGAATAAAAGGGGCAAACTTTTGTCGATCACGTAATTTTTGACAATTATAAATGCCAATTGTTGCCTATTCTCAACAATTGTCACTGCCGTTGTAACTTGAACTCGACAATTCTAACTGTAACAACAATACAAAGAGACATACATACAAGCTACAATACAAAGATTTAGGTGAGAACTTTACATCATCCAAAAACATACAAATATGTACATAATTCAGGAAAATAAATCATTTAGGCTATAATCCCGTGGGTTAACATTGTTGTCTTTCATCAACTTTATCCAAGCTTGGCTTTGCATGTCGAAATAGTTCTTCACACATGCCTTCTAGAAATTATCTAGAACCTCCAATTGTACATGCGCCCACCCGAGTGTAGAAATAAGGGGGATAGGTAATAGGTATTTGGTCTTCAATTTTACAAAGTATTCATCAGATGTCATCCCAACCCACCAATACTTCGTACTATTAGCAAGAATATTTTCAAATCTCTTCTCTTTGCTAATCTTATTGTTTGCTTTGGGCCAGAACATAGGTAAGAACGTTAAGGCCTCCTTGTTGTTGATGAAGATCACCACATTCTCATGACATTTTGACAACAAATGGCCCATATACAAATATTCTATGAACACACTATTAAAGTTAAAAGCCCGTAGTAAAGTATCATACCTTCTCTCCCCTAAATCATTGTAAGCTACATTTAACGTCTAACTGAACACACTCTTCCAATAAGAAGGTTTCTTGGTAATTAAGGTATACAAGGACTGCTTTACATTTAAGAATTTTAATTGGCTCTGATACTCATATGACATAGCAACCCTAAACACTGTGTTCCCATCCCTTTCAACATCACGTATATCAACTTTGAACCAATTAAATGGTTGAAACAAAGTCTGCCTTAGCTTGGTTTTCCAATCAATCTTCTTCAACCTTGAATCGATCATTTTGTTATACTCCCCCCCTGGTATGTTGAAGTCATCTTGATATTCCGCTTTTGGACCCTCTTGAGCAATATGAAGAAGTTTAGTAAAATGAAGGCATAGATTCATTCATGTCGGGTCTTCAGTATCCTCAAAGTCCCCTCCTTCAATGACACTTTTCAGTGACAGATGCCATACTCCCTGCAATGTAAACACAACCACGATAGTGTAGTTAAAAATTAAAACTAAGTAATTTAAAACCAAACTACAAGCGTAGGATGACAAAGGTGCACACACCCATTCATTATTGCTATTTTCAAGATTGAAACTATCTCTTTGGTTATCGTCAGTTTGGTTTCTTGTATAGTATAGGGCCTATTTAGAGACACATTATTAATATTTGGTGAAAAGTAATTTAGAAGTCAAAGTAAAACTTACAAGACTATTTTGTGAATATATTTGGCATACCGCCTGTCATGAGTAACCTTCACCTATCAATAATGGGTTTATACATAATCACACAAAATCAGCATACACATGACCTACTGAGAGACTGGAGAATATTTTCTTGAGTATGGTATATATCGACAATAAATTGTCAGTGATCATCTGATATGATAATAAAATTGCCTACATTCCTATACTTTGACAATTTCATAATATGTTCGTTGTTGATAATACAGAAATTGAAAAATAATGTCGACTACCACGTAGGTCGACAAAAAATGCATATACATAGCAAGAAATTATCGAAAACTACAACATTCGACAATATTTTGAAGGCATGATATTGTCTATTTGGTGTAAATACGATAATATTTTATTATGTGCTACACAGGATTTGACGAGCAGTGCATCAATAAACAATATTTAATTGCATGTTACACAAGATTTCTCGAGTACTGCATCAATAGATAAAAGGGCGTATATATAATATAAAACAATTGAGTACATAGAAAGTCTCCTCCAACAAAAAATAGGTTGTTCCATCAATATACATTACTACATAAGTCTAGTTTAATTTCCAATGTCAAAATCAACTTACATTCTCATATCTCTCACTCAATTTCCTTTTAGCTTCTTCATGTTTGGCATTTAACTCATCGTATTTTTGTTTCCAGTCTTGGACTCCTATGACAGTCCCCTCTGATATTGTAACCACGTATTACCATACATTGAAAGAAAGATAATTATGAAATAACTCATAAGTAGCGTGTAGGTTTAGATGTACTATATTCCTATGGGATATATAAGATTTCATACTCACACATAAGGGCTGTGGTTTCTTTTTTACAGCTTGATCCATCAACTTCTCATTGATAGTATTCAAGTTCTCATACTCTAACACCTGTTTTCAATCATAAATGAGTACATCCCAAAAAATGAATAATTGTGAATGAACTTGTTTCTTCTAGGCATTCATAGTACTTTTTTTTTTTTGGAATTGTAGATACAAATTTGCAAGTGAATTCTTCAATTCATTATTTTTTAATACATCTTCTGCCAACTTTTCATTTGATTATCTCAATGAACTGCACTCCAATGTCTGATAACAAACATGTTTGGTTGAGGTGACTACAAAAATCTATGGCATCTATAAGCAACATAGAAGGTAGGGAATGCTAAAACATTATGAACTAAAGTAGGGGATACAGAACTACGGATACCTTGCCATTCAACTTCTTTATGGTTTCGCTATAGTCTTTCTTGCAGATCAAGCCGACCACTTGCTTCGCTTGAATGTTTGCTTCTAATCTATTGTTTGCCTCTTTTAAATTATTACATTCAATTGTCTGTAATATTAACAAAGTAATTGCTTAAAGTCACTGAAATGTCGATTGAACTTCAGATTCGACATATTGTCTTCTAGTTACAAATTGTCGAATAGAAAAGAGTCGACAAAAATGCATACGATAATTGTCGGCTACAACATATGCGACAATTGCCAACATCTGGTTATTGTCGATGAGATGGATAATCGACAATATGTATTACCAGACAACTATTACTTAACAGGTGAGGGGAGTGTGTGCACACCATCAATTCCAAAGCCTTAAGCAATTTTGATCTCGCTCAGTCTTCCACCGCCTTTACTGATTTCTAGGATTTGACTTCAGACTTCCAGTTGGTGATTTCTTCTTCAAAATGATGAAGATTTTTATTTTTACCCTCAATCTATAAAAAAGTTGAAGCCAATATTAGAAGAAGGAAGAAATGTACTACCCCAAGCACTATAATAACAATCAGACACTCACATTTTCCCTATATAAAATACCACATCTGGTGAAAGCTTGTTGAATGAAACTGAATAAAACTATACGGGAATTCTATCATGTACTTTCTTCCCCTTCATCTAAATTAAACAACCCCTCCATTTCCCTTCAGGGAATAAATCTTCCCATTCATACTTTGACTTCTATGTGCACGGTTCAGCAACAAAATGCAAACCGCTCTTCTCAAGACATATGGGAACTCAAGGCACAGTTTGCCTTATGTTGAACTGTCATTGTACTCTGTTAGGATAGTGCAGCTCTTTATGTTCAAGACTACAAAACAACTTCATAAAACTTGCGATTTTTTTGAATGTATGTATATCTTTCCTCTTCTCTAAGTATGGGTCCCACACGGCCTAGAACACGAATGACATATATATTAGTAGGTAAGGGAAATAAAATCAAACAAATTTTGATTGAGAAGCAAAAAACTATTGTCGACGTATTTAGTAAGCGGAAATAAAGTATCAGGATTTGTTGATGCATGTCCTACCGACAATTAGTTGGCATGTAAATTGTCGATTAATTTCTTAATTAGCAATAATTTAATAGACAATTGTCGATACTTCATATATTCAATAAATAAATTGTCAAATATGAAAAACCGATAATTACCCAGACAAAATCATGTAACAATTGTCAATACATCCAACAAATTCCCATATTTAAGACTAGAAAATTAAGACTACAAAAGAAAAAGATTGAATAAAAGTTAACCTTATAATTGTCAAGAGCATCTCTAAACATCTTTAAAGCTTCTTCACCAGTTCATTTAGTTATCATCGTAGTCCAAGATCACCTCGAACAATACTCAGGAGTACGGGAATGATTGGGTTTGGGAATTTCAGGCAGCTTGGGCAAGTGCTCAAATATCCAGAACTGTAAAAATAATCAACCTTCAATGAAAAGGTACAAAAAGCAATGGCCAGCAACACAATTAAATAATGGATGCATAAAACTCACCTTTACCAATGTAGTACAGCATGCAAATGCTTTACCATTCACTCTCGAATTTGCCCCTAAACTGTCATAAAGATGTGCCAAGGCCACCACTCCCGATGACCATGTAATATCTGAGTTCTTGATCTCAAAGAAATTTAGATACTTCGTCGCACATCTGCCCTTTTTTGGTAGGGAAAAGAAAAGATCCAAGAACGTAAAGCATGTATGCTTTTATAACTGCATGAGAAGACAAACTCATAGGTTCTGACGAAGAAGATGCCTCACCAACCTCTGCTTCTACGTGGTCATACGCATTTCTTCCTTTAAACTTGTACGCGAAAAAATCTACCATCTTCACAAGTAAAAGAGATATCTCCTACCCTCCAACCTTTAGATCAAAGTAAACTTTATCACTTTAAAACAAACAGTCTCTAAATACTTTCTACACATTAGTTGATCCCCACTTACCCTTAACAACTGTTAAATCACCTCCAACTCTCAAACCAACTAACTTCAAATATCCTCCAAAGTTATAGTAATTTTGCCCCATTTGAAATGAAAATTATTTGTCTCTGGATGCTGTAGTAGCCTACTTGCAGCCTTCTAGATCCAATCGAACAATCGAAGGCCACTTCGAAGCCTACCTAATGACTCGAAGCATAGTATGTCAATAATCAAGCCCCAGAAACCTTATGAGACTATTCGAACACTCAAAGGAACGTCGAACCAGAAATACTTCAATCATGGTTGTACATGGTTGAAGGGAAACATGTCAGGTGGCCAGCTCACTAGAAAGAGCAGCGGAGCACGCCACTCGACAACTGCGGTTCCAGATCCAATATCTACAGTATCAAAACCAATAACTACAGTGTCAGAACCAACAATTATAGCGTCAGAACTGACTCTGGGTACAAGTTAGTTGTCCCTGGAGGATACACATGTAACTTAACCTCCCATGGTGACTCACCCTTCCTATGTTCTAAAAATTGGAGGGAGGAGGAACTATAAAGGGGTTAGAAAATCTCTCCCTACAGACCTTACAAGTTAACCTTCGCATACCCTATAGCCTCAGTGCTCTCGATACTTTGACTACTCTACCTTTATAACATAACTTTTAAAAATCCTCACCAGAAGTTGTGGAGTGACTCATTCTAGGCTTCCACGCAAATATATTTTCAGTATAGTAGATCTAATTATTATTGTTAGTATACTTAAAACCCCTGGCTGAAGATAAAACTCATAGCGTAAGAGTTAACTTCTCCTCTCGTGAAGTTAGGCCCCTACATTTTGCGCTGTCCGTGCTATGCCACCCTACCAGTCTCCCCCTGCCTTTTATCCTTTTCTAATCCTTCCAGCCACCTCCAATGGCCCCCAATCTCCTCTCTACTTCCACCCTTTCTGACAACTCCACCGATGAAGTGGCCGCTCAGCTCGCCCTTCTTACCCAACAATTCGCTAAAGCTGAAGAGCGACATCAAATTCAGTTATAGTAGGAGTACGAAGAACACCGACAATAGTTCAAAGCCAAACGGCAACGCCATTTGAACGATGCAGATAGACAATATCGTGCCCTTGACGATCTGCGCAATACAGTTCGTGAGTTGCAATGACTTCAGTCTCAAGATGCCCCTCACCGTCTTGAGCACCCGCCCCGTCGCGTGTTTCTACCCACGCCCGGCTCGGGCCCCAACCACATCTTGAAGTATCCCCTGTCTATCTTGGTGCCCGAGGGTGCTCCCCCCACCATTCTACCTAGTGGTTCAATCCGCCATTGTATACATCCCATGGAGGATTCGTCCGATTCCACTCTTCGCACTACCAGACACCCCAAACGCCGCCCTGCCCGAGAACGTCTTGGGGAGCGTAGCGCTGAGCACATGCCGAAGGACAACTTCTCCCTCCTGATCATTTTAGTACTCCTTGATACCACTGCCGGACAAGAGTGACTATCAATGATGGACGCGGCTTCGAGTTACAATTAGGTACCCCTCTTCCCTGAGGATCAACTTAAAACTTCTTTTATCACTGAACAAGGCCTTTATTGTTTTAACATCATGCCCTTCAGCCTTAAAAATGCAGGTGCCACTCATCAACGTCTTGTTACCACCATGTTTAAATCCTTTCCTAGAAATTCGGTCAAAGTCTACAACGACGACATGTTATGCAAGAGCCTCCAAAAATAGACCCATATCCAGGACCTCACTGAGGTCTTCGGCATACTTTGTACTTACAACATGAAGTTAAACCTAGACAAATGCCAATTTGGTGTTTCGCCCGATAAATTATTGGGCCACCTCTTCAGCAAATGGGGTATCGAGACCCACTTATATCCGAGCCCTCATCGACATGCCTTACCCTCGAACCTAAAAAGACATCCAAAAAATCGCTGGCAAGATAGCTGTCCTCAACCATTTCATTTCTAAATCCTCTGACTGTTGTGCTTGGCCTTTCTCCCTCTTACGTGATCAAGACATTCATAAAGCCAAAAAGAAAAACAACCCCAAAATCAATTGGACACCCGATTGTGCACAGGCCTTTCTCGAACTCAAAGCATACCTTGGTTGACCACCCATCATCAGTACCCCTATCGAAGGTGAAATGCTTTCTTTAAACCTCACTGTTATCGATACTTCTATTAGTTCAGTCCTCATTCGACTCGAATCCAGCATCGAGAAACCTATATATTTTATTAACAAAACTCTGACACCCGCAGAGAGTCAATATACCAAGCTCAAACAACTGCTCCTTACATTCATTTGTGAAATAGATATCCCAAAAGGGCGAAGCAGTCGCTGATTTCCTCGCCGACATCCCGGTCGAAGACATCGACTGGGAGGAACATGAAGATGATCTACCAGAAGACCAGACCGAACAAACTAACTCATGGAACTCTAACACAGGTTGGTACCTCTTTACAGATGGATCTACTGGACCTAATGGTTATGGGATCGGTGTTGTCCTGGTTACCCCCACCAATGATCGAATAAAAAAGCCGTCAAGTTAAACTTCGAATGCTCCAACAATAAGGCTGAGTATGAAGCCCTGATCTATGGCCTCGACCTTGCACTCGAACTTGGTGTCCCCAAACTTATAGTATTTACAGACTCCCAACTTGTCCAGAGACAATACACCGGTAATAATTAGGTCAACGGTCGTATGACTGAGTGTGCTGCTCTCGTCTGCCAGCACATGGATCGTTTTCCTGAAAAATCTTCTATTACTAATTACACCTGAGGCAAAAAAAGACATGCTGATGCCCTCGCCTACATAGCAGCCATGTTAGGCCAGTCCGAATCTCGAACACTCCATATCGAAGTACTCGAACTCCCAAGTATCGACCAGATGGAAGTCAATGCGATCAATACTGGGGGCGAGAGTCTCGATCCAGATGACTAGCAAACACTATTTCTTGCTTACTTTAACAGTTCTACCCTCACAGAAGACCCCAAAGCCAAACGTTCATTACTAGAAAATTGTCGCCGATACACCATTCTCAAAGGGAGTTACGTCGCAAATCCCAAAATGGCTTCCACCTCTGGTGCATCTTTAAAAACAATGTCAATAGAATTCTTGCCGAACTCCATGAAGGTACCTGCGGTGCCCACACTGTTGATCGATCTATGGCCCTTCGAGCCTTATCCCAAGGTTTATTCTAGCCCAATATGAAGAAGTAAGCTAAAGAGTATGCCAAACACTGTGACAAAAGCCAACGTCATGCCCATGACATCCACATCCCATCACAAGATCTACATTACAGTCAAGTCTCGTGGCCATTCAAGTGGTGGGCCATCGATCTCGTGGGTCCTTTTCCCAAAGCATCGGGTAGCCGATATAATATTATTGTGGCAACAGATTACTTTACTAAATGGGTCTAAGCCGTGCCTTTATGTCGCACCAGAGAAGAAGAACTCATCAAATTCTTATGGCAAAACATTATTTCATGCTTCGGCTGTCCTCACATGATTCGATGCGACAATGGTCCACAGTTCGTTGGGAATAAAGTCCATAATTTTCTCAAAAAATCATCCTCTCCCCCTCAACACCTTACTACCCCCAGGGGAATGGTCAGGTCGAAACAATCAATAAAACTATAGTCGATGGTCTTAAAAAGCGGGGCAATGAGAAGAAAGGACGATAGGTATAGGAACTACAACATGTACTCTGGGCTTATCGAACAACACCACAAAAGGTGACGGGCTGCACACCTATCCTTCTAGCCTATGGTACCGAAGTGGTTCTACCTACTCAATTTGAAGTACCAACACGCGACCCCAACCTCCCAGACGAAGATAATGAGTTTAAACTTAGATGCAATATGTTATAGATTGACAAAACTGGAGACGGAGCCATCACAAACCTCGGCCGATACATTCTCTCTCTTTCTCTCATGAAGTCATACAACAAAAGAGTTTAACCACACATTTTCAATATTGGAGATTTGGTATTTCGGCGAGTCACACCCTCTTTGAAGCTTCGCAATAGTGGTAGGCTAGCCGAATTTCGGGAAGGACCTTATGTCGTGTATGACAAAACTGACAAAGGTTCCTATTATCTGATGATAGAAGCAGAAGGGCCTCTACCCAATCCTAGGTTAACCATGCAGTTAGTATCATACAACAGGCCACGACCTCTACCTTGTTCAATTGATATAAATACAGTATAATTAATGAACATATTGTTTCTCTAAACTTTGTATCCTGTCTTCCTATGAGATTCTTGGCCTAACCTAAATATCATGTCAATCCTTCAACCAGACTAATACTTAGGGGTGACCTCAAAGTTTTTCAAGTCTCCAAATTTGGGCAAACTCGAGGGGCATGAATGGCCGATAGACCGGAACCTCGGGAATGTATTGGGGGCGACCACATTATGCTTCGTTTAAGCTCAGGCCTTAAAAGTCTAGTGAACTTCTTGTCTTAACCTAAATATCATACCAACCCTTCGACCAGTCTGATACTTGGGGGAGACCACGTTATGTTTCGCTTAGCATCAATCCCGCGGATAGACCCGGGGGAGACTTTCGAAGTCTAGTAAATTCTTAGCCTAACCTTAGCATCATGTCTATCCCTTGACTTGATTGATACTCGAGGACAACCTCAAAGCTCCTCAAGGTTCTAGCTCAAATCCTGTTACAATCATTATATACTTCCAACATACATAAATGCAAGTATACCAAATATTAGCAATTAAACTATAGGTAACTCAAGTTAATTACATTAGAACAATTCAATCTAAACACAGATAGACAGTTCAAGATCAAATAAGTTACAAAGTGTCTGAATACAAACCACCACTCCAAATTTCCAACAACACAACAAGATAAGAGAAAGGAGTATGTTACAGCAAGAAGATATCTATTGTGCCTCATACAGGAGTGGCCACATCACCTCCTCCCACAGTCTCTTCCGCAGCAACACCTCCAGCACCTTCGACAGTAAGATTCGGCTCTAAAATGTCGGCCGCCCCATCTACTAGCGTACCAGCAATAACATCTTTACACACAGGAGCTTCCACACCCTCTCCCACGCCATCTCCAGCAGAAGGATCTACTTCCACCACTTCCTACCGTGCACTACCATCAACAGCCGGCCCTTCGATCGTAGGAAAGGGTTTGAGGGCTATGAAATCATACCTCAAACTCTTGATAAAGATCTTCAAATTCGTGGAAGTTTGATACTCATCATTGAATTTCTCCTGGAAGGTTTCCCTTAATTTTTCCATTTCTTTTCCCTTCTCAACAACCTTCGACTCCCACACCTTTCGCATTTGAGCATGGTTGTCATGCTGAGCTTCAAGTTCCCTTACACAATCAGTTATGATATTTAACTGTTCTTGCTTTAGCATATTAACCTCGGACTCCAGCAACATTTCAGTCCCTTGAGCAAGCTCCAGACGGTCCAGTGCATGCCTTAGTTTCCTCATTGTTACCTTCTGAGCTTTGGTATAAGCTTGGACCCAAGACTTCACCTGCGAGAATACTCGATACGTCAGTACTTCTCGAAGCATATCGAATGTTAAAAAAAACTCTGGGACTTAGAAAACAGTTACCTGATGAAGAACCTTACTCATCTGCCTTGTAGCTTCGTCTGGATAATTTCCGCAGAGAGTAGCCATCGACGCGGCCGTGACTCGAGCATGTTCCTCTAGTTCAGCGCTACGGCACACTTCATCGACATCATCTGTATCATCAATGCCCAGCTTCTGAGCCCTCTTCCATTAAATAACCTTCGGTGGTTGGACTTTCGAAGGTTCGAACACGACAAGACCTTTACCTTTGTCAACTCTCTTCGACGCCTCAGGAACTCCTTCGGGTACTGACACTGCTTGTTTCCCCCATGAAACATAATTCACTTTTCTGGCCAATCTTACTTTTTCATTTCTTCGACCCCTCTCGAAGCAACTTCCTCTCCCCTTTATTTTTGCTGACCTAGAAATGACATGAGCGTTTTGAAGTAATGAATCTGTCTTCTTCCGCCTTTTCTTTTGGATACCTAGCCTCCTGAAGACCCGGTTTATCCACTCCTCATGAAAGTCAATAAGTTTGTCAATGTACCTCCGCGGGTTCTTCAAAGTTCTATAACCAGAATCTACAAACAAACAAAATCGTGTTTATTAGTCTATTCGATCAGTATATCAAAACAAAACCTTCAAGCGTCAACTTACTTGGATTATAGACCCTATGCTGTAGCTTATAAACATGCTCCCCTTCGGCATTCTCATAATTTCCTTACACCAAAACCAAGTTTTTATCCCATCCTCGACCAGTCGAGCACAAATCAAATAGCCACGGTTTATCTGCATGACATTGGATGTGGTACATATCCACCTTCTTATTGGCTTTTCTCGAGTAGAATGATGCAATATTGAACCACTCGATCAAGCTCATCTTCTCACGCCTCAGTTCTATGTTCATACCCCTGACCACCCTCATCATTTCATAGAAGTTACCATTCATCTGGCATGGGGCAACTTCCCAGAAGTTCAATACCTCATTCACCAGCCTTTGAAGGGGTAGTTGCATCCCTAGATGAATCTTGCCTCTAAATGCCATAAAACCCTCACGAGGGATGGCCTGAAACATATACTTAGACCCAATTGCAATTAATTCCACCCCTACCATAAGCAATTTTAGCTTAGCCATAAATCGATCAAGTCTCAGCTTCTCTTGAGCTGAGACTGACCCCGCAGCTCCCTTCGAACTAGTCGAACTCTTACTACTATCACTCTGCTCCCCCTCTTCTCTTTCATCCCCCAAAGATTCGACACCACCTTCGTGTACCCTTCTCTCTCCTCCCCCCATCTTCTCTCCATCCCATTCCTCGGTCACTCGAGCCTTACAACGCCTACTACTCGAAGCTGTACCTTCGGGAACTATTATAGCCAGAGGGACATCTGTCACAATGTCTAATACCTCTACGACATTGCTCTCGTCTCTAGAGCGGCAACCAGACACACTCACCTCAATTACCTTGATCTTCTCATTTATTAGCCTTAGCCTCAAAGATTGACGGGTATGCATTATACCCTACAGAAGAAGAGGCACGCAAATTACTCAATATATTCGACTATTACATTTCGATAAATTATTTTTCTCTACCCCCTCCAAACATCCCCAACCCACAGTCGAATGTTCAACCTTAATCCCAGTCACACCCTCAATACCCTCAAAATCCCGATGGGCCAAGCCTCTAGCAACATGGGTTACCCCTTTTTTCTTTGTCATATCATCACAAATGAAAACCCTAGCGGCCTCTACCCTACTATGTAAGCCACATACAGAGACAGGAGATGAAATAGCAGGGCATAAGTAAAATTTATATATTTTTTACAAGAAGTTAGACGACATACCTGGTTGAATGGCTCTGATCTCTCAGCAATAACTAAACTCTACCAGAATAATGACGTATGCTTTCCTTCTCTACCTCTCTGGTTTTCTTTATGATTGGATAGTTGGGAACAATAATTTATTTCCCCTTCTATAAATACCTCCTCAAAATACCAAAAAAGTGCCTCGATTTCTGAAATCACTATTATTACCACTCTACCACTCCCCCTACATTTCGACTGAGTTGTGTTTTGACGTCTTTACTCTCAACTACTCCCACGCCCACATTTAACAATTTTATATTAACCGAGTCGAACCTTCTAGTACCCTGGCCGAAGTTGTCAAGATAAAACTTATACGTCATGTCAACCTTTTTCCCATAACCCAATGAAATAATATGATGACCTAACATGCCAACTATTTCGGTTGTCAGGTTTTGCAGTTGAGGCCCATTTACCTTCGATACAAGGAAATTTTAAAACCGCTCCTAAATGCGCCTACAATCTATTCGTCTATCATACTTGTCAAATACAAAACACATAATTTCATTGAACTATTCTTTCATTCCAATACTTCAACAATACAAAAAAAGAGAGAAACATACAAAAACCAACAAAATAGAAAAATAGAAAAGCAACACCACCATATTTACGAAGAACCCCCTATTTACAGATGGGGTACTTCTTCTTGCACATCCCTGGTTGCTCTTTCAGCAATTGGTCCTCCTTTTCCACTATCTACTCACCCAAGCTCTGCAGAAAGTAGTACCGGTTCTCGGCCGTTGGGAACGTCCACTGCAGTACCCCCCACTAGTATGCGTACAGCTGCCCATTGATCGGCTCCTCGGGCACTAGCTCGACCAGATCTGGCATGTCCCAGTCCAACCCTTTATCACTAAAAAGCTTCACCTTCAGTTCGGCTGCCTTTCGTCCAATTTGATGGTCTCGTTCAGCCATTCTCCTCTAGTGTTGGGTGTTCAGTGTGGTCTTCATGCTATGTGCTACTTAACGAAGAAGAAAAAGAAGTAGAAGAAGATTGTGGTGCTTTACCTCCTGCTAACCCCTATTTTATACTACTATTAAGGGTATTTATTACCCTATAATCAAGAGTCAAACTCAATTACCCACATTAATTACCTCCCTCAGAGCTGCCATATTCAACAGTCAACCCTTCAGCTTCCAACACCTAACTACTTTTCTCAGCACATGCCCTCTATACAAATTTCTAAGGCCCCTGCTGTGAGGGGGCGAATGTATAGCCTACTTATAGCCTTCTAGCTCCAATTAAACACTCGAAGGCCACTTTGAAGCCTACCTGATGACTCGAGGCCTAGTAAGTTAATAATCAAGCCCCTGAAACCTTCCGAGACTATTCGAACACTATAAATACTTTGACCATGGTCGTACATGGTCGAAGGGAAACATGTCAGGTGGCCAGCTCACCAGACAGAATAGTAGAGCACGCCGCTCGATAACTGCGGTGCCAGATCCAATAACTACAATATTAGAACCAATAGCTTCAATATCGGAACCAACAACTATAGTGTCAGACTCGACAATTACAGCGTCAGAACCAACTTCGGGTACAAGTCAGTTATCCCTGGAGGATACACATGTAACTTAACCTCCCATGGTGACTCAGCCCTTCCTATGTTCTATAAATAGGAGGGTGGATGAACTATGAAAGGGTTAGAAAATTTCTCCCTACAGACCTCACAAGTTAACCTTCGAATACCCTGTAAGCTCACTGCTCTTGATACTTTGATTACTCTAGATTTATGGCATAAATCTTAAAAATCCTTACCAGAGGTCGTAGAGTGACCCATTCTAGGCCTCCACGTATGTATATTATCAATATAGTAGTTCTAATTATTATTGTTAGTATACTTAAAACCCCTGGTCGAAGATAAAACTCATTGCGTAAGAGTCAACTTCCCCTCTGGCGAAGTTAGGCCCCTACAGATGCCAACGTTCAAAAAAAGTTGAAATCAAAGCTGCATCACAACATTTGTATAAAATGGCCCTAATTCTGCCAAGCCCTTACAGATTCACTGGAGTTTGAACCTTCTTAACCTCCCTACCAATATCCCAAGAAGGACTGTGATGAAATACCTGTAGATAGCCAAGGTCATGTAAATACAATATAATTTGCCATTCCCTAAATAAAAGAAACACTTGCTGAAATTGGGATTTAAACTAAAATAATTTGTTTTGTGTTCAGTACCTGCCCAAGAACTATAACTTTTATTACGTATCTCAAAGCTCGTCAATAAAAAGCTATCCCTGGGATCATATTTGTCAGCTTCTATTTCTAAACTATTTAATTCATTGTCGTTCTCCTCATGGAAACCTTCTTCGTCTGTTTCTAGTACCAACTGGATTGTTTAGAAAAGCTTTAAATTGCATATTATCGCTAACACGAACTTCTTTGTACGCAAAATGATCTGTACTAGAAGCAGAAGCTTAGGAATCACCAGAAGCTTTATCATCTGTACTGGAGTCTTCTCTAGACTCACCTTAGGAATCAGTAAAAGCTTTTATATTTCCCTGGAGGTGACTGCCTCTTGTAGAAGGGATTTCCAAATCCTCATCATCTTGAGGGGGCACTGCCACCTGGGGGGGTCACTACCACTTGTAGAGTCTTCCCTTACTTGTTCTGCCCTAATTGAATTTGTTTTGTTTCTCTTGGCAGGCACACGGGGAGGTTTGTTATAATTTGAATACGAGGAATCTTCTCGCTCTAAATTTAGTATTTTCTTTTGGGAAGATATTGGGGGTATTTTCCTTTTTACTTTTGGCGCCATCCTCCTTAACAAATAATAAAAGATTACCACCTTTTAGAATAGGCATTGAATGTTATTGCCGAGTAATGCAAAATCGAAAATAAAGTACTAAAAAATTATCGACGCATAACTAATCGACAATAAAGACTGAGAAAATTGTCGAGACCATAATACATCGACAAATAATTTGTCAAAAACAAGAACATCGACAAATTGAGTAGACAATAATATAGTTTAATTGTTGATATAGCAGAAATCTACAATAACTTACTAGGATAATGTCAAAACACCATAAAAATAGCAAAAAACTTCGACAAATTATTTGTCTAGTGCAACAAAAAAATGACAACTCCTCAGACAAAATTATTCAAAAAATGTCGATACAAAAGAATACAAAAATGGCGTAACGGCTTTGCGCAGGAGAATTAATAAAAAGAAAGAAAATATGATAAAGCCTAATATAAATGGGAATACCAATATGGGAAGTACCTGCAATGAGAAAGTGATTTGAGAAGTACACTGTTGGATGATGATGGTGATGGTGATTGATGACCAAAGATAGAGAGAGAGTGCGTGAGAGACTTGGGTATTGAATGATGGTGTTTAATGGTATTGTCTGTAATGGTCTAATTCTGTAACTCAAATAGCTCAAAATTAGATCTTATACCAAATATACCTGTGATAAAAATTAATACAATACAAGAAATGACACAGGTGATTTAGCGTGGAAAGCTTTGGAATAGGTAAAAAACCACGACCTCGAGTTGAGGGTTTAGTAACTGTAAATTTTATTGCTTGAGGTTGATATCTTATTACAAATAATCACTTGAACTTGAAATGCTTGGTCTTAAAATAAGAACTTTTGTGATGTTTAGAATCAAGAAAATTTGGTTTTTCTGGTTCCTATCTCCTCTGGATCCTTTTCTTTATATTGACCTTACCTGTAGCTCATTATCATGTAGAAGCACGTTCTCCGAATAATGAGGTAAGTGGTAGTTGAATGTATAACTGTTCGTTCGTGGGAGACAGGTATCTTTGACTTGTCCATCTTTTACTATAGTGCTCGATCCACGTTCTTTATCAGTTCGTGTTATAGGTGTCAATACTGACTATACATATTATGTGTGTAATGCGTGAGTCTCAGATAGAGGTAACTCGAGTTTTGACTAGGTTGAGGGATAAGTCCCTATAATCGCCCCTACGCAACTGATGGCATGGGAGGCTTTGGTTGAGTTAAAATCCTTTGATTCTTGGTATTAGAAGTTGGAAAGTTATGATGTATTAATGGGGAATTTGAGTTTCGGGTACTCGGTATTTTTAATTGAGGACTGCATCTGGCAGTTATTATGGTAGAAATGATTGATGTACCTAGAATTTGGGGTTCCCAAAGAAGTTATTCTTTGAATGATGAATGCTTTAGAAATGTTTCTTCGCATTGAATGCTGGTGTGATATAAATACTACATGTACTGTAGCGTCTGTCATCTTAGTAAAAGTACCCTATTGTTGTAAATTTATTCTGCTGTACACTATTTTGATAATGGTGAAGATCAGGCTGTAGGTATATGAAGAGAGGGTGGCTGTTAAAGTTTAGAGGCTAAAGTTGGGCTACTTTAGCAACCAAGCGTTGGAGATACCCATCCCCATTCCAGTGTCACCAACTTACCATAGTATGACGGAGGAGGAAGCAATTGAAGCTGAAGATGATTATTACCGCATGTTGAGGTTTCACTATGTGGTTCTATCTGGGGAGCAACGTCGAATATGCCTTCGCCTAATAGCAGGGGACATGGTTGAGGAGACAGATATGGAGGTTGGCGTACATAACCGGATGTACTGCAGGAATCCTGCGAGGGACTGGGTTCAGGCACTGTACCACTAGCTTCCTCAGGGAGTTATGGAGGAAGAGACGGTAGTGGTAATGAAGGGGGAGACAGAGATTGGAAATCTTCTTATGCACAATCATCACTCTACTTCGTGAAGGAGTGTCTCTTGCTAAAGGTTGGTTTAGGTACTCTACCACAAGCTTCCTCAATTTCTTGAGGAAGTAAATGGTGTAAAAACCATTGCCTGGACCTTTCTTTCAGAAGAGCTTTGAAATTAAAAAGTGCTGAAAATTGAAATGTAATATAACCTGTAGATAAATCTGTAGAAATATCTGAAAAGCTTGTTATCTGTAAAGTACTTTGTAAGTAATATTCGAGCTAATGAAAGGATTTTTGTGCAAAAATTGTGCTGATAAATTGAATTAGTAGTTATTAGTTAAATCGAACTAATAGAAATATATGTTGGAGTATGAAAATGTAATATTTAAAAAGTGAAATAAAAATGTGCATTATTAGTCAAATTGTTAAAGATAAAAAAATAGAGATGTGTTGTATACATATCGAACTGATGAGGTCTGATGAATCGAGTTGTAATAATAATCTTATGTAGAATAGAATATGCAAAAATCAAATCTTGAGCTGGGGAGGAGGCATTGTGAAAAGTTGTTTAAAAAGGTAATGGGCAATTTTTAAGGAGGTCAATTTTGAAAGATAGGAGCAAATAATTTTCTATCATGATCTTAGGGTTTCCAGTTATGGCAAGGTGGAGCAGATAATGTTTACAATATACAGAATGTAGGGGACTTGATGTTATCTCTAAGAGGTGTATAAATAATGCTTGAATGGTCATATGGAGAGGATAAAGAAGTAAAAATGGTGATGACTCATTCTGAAAGAGCTCGTCACCCGTCAGAGGGGTGTTTAGCAATAAAGATTGCAGAAGTGCGGTTGAGGATTTTTGGGTTGTTAGATTAAGATGCTAACTTGCCTGAATCTGAATTTTTTTAAGGTTTAAATGCGAGGGCGAGGAAGAGTGAGATTGGGTATCATTTTTACTCAGAGATATTCCGTGAAGTGATTTTGGAGCCTGAAGCTTGAAAAGCTTTTGTGAGGCAAATTGCTATGGAAAATATAGAGGAGGAAGATGAGAGGATTGCCGGGGGCGAACTGATTAAGTGTGTCACTCCAGGACATCTTGGCTATTTCATGTGTGATTATGTATGAGTGAGCGAACTGAGTTAGATCGAATAATTGGAATGTGAATGTAGATAAAATATTTCTTCTGAATTTGTTCATGTTTTGTTATAAATATTATTAGAAACTTTGATGAATAAAAAATTTGAAATTTGAAATGTCAGAACATTGGAAATGATGTCAGCTGTTCTATAAGTAACAGAAGTCAAAATAGAGAAATTAGATAAGCTTTAATTTTTACCTTTTGTGTAAGGGTAGAAAAAGTCTGATTGCGTATGATATAGAGTCATCATGAGTGGAAGGTCAGAGTGAGATTTGGGTAGGAGAGAGAAAAATACAATAAAATAAAGGATATAGGATAATGATGGGAAAGCGCTTTCTCTAAAAAGGTACAAAATGTATGACATTAATTATAGAAGTGACACCTCAGTTCCAAAACTGAGGGTGGCTTGCATTAGGCCCAATAACTGCCATTAATTAGAGAGAGAAAGTTTAAATAATAGTTTGTCTTTACCATTCAAACGTTTATCAAATCCAGAAAAACAAAAGAACAAAGGGAGTGAAAAGAGAAAAAGTTGCAGAGATTCAATTGAGAGATTAGACGATAACAATAATCGTAGGGGGGAGAAGATTGTGGAGGCAGAGTCAAGATATTGGGTGCACGGTACCGTTGTGAAAGAGTGAGTGGGCGTTGTTCCTGATTCGTACTCAGGCGTTAAAGGTTAGTGAGTGATTTATGATTTTGTGATTGTGAAGTTTGAAATGGATATTATGATATTTGTGGGTTTTCAAAATTTGGAAAATTTGTTATTTATAGTAAATTTTTTGAAAACCTGTTTGATTTGCATGGAAAGAGATATATGTATATGACGTATGTATATATATAATAGATGGGTATGTGTATGATAGATGTGTATGTGTCAAAGTTGAGACAAAAGATAATGACTGAGTAAATTAACTGAATACCTGAACCTGTATTTAGGTTGAGGCGTGAGGATATCTATTATAGAAATAAGCCTCATCCTTAAACCTAAATTTGAAATAGAGATTTCACCTGATATGGAGACGTCGACCTCTTGTCGTACAGGTGAGTCTAAAAATGCAGAATCTATAATTATTGACTCTAAGGGGGAGGATGAAGTACAATTTCCAAATTTTCTTGGTTATTTGGTATACTATCCTCCAAATTTTGAACTATTCAAAGAATTCTATGAAATCAAAAGTAATTTAGGTGGGAAACGGGTTAATGTCGTAGAGTACGCTGGGAGGTTGGTTGTTTAGGGGTCGTACTGTGCCAAATGGGGAAGAACATTTCTTCTTGTTGCCCAATTTAGAACATGTGAAAATGGATAGGAGAGTAGAGGAATCAATCTTCTTTGAGTTCTTTGATGGAAATGTCCAAAGCGACATGGAGCAGGGTTTTCTATGCTATCTTTCTTAGTTAGAATATGGACTGATGCTGCCTCTTAGCAATCTTGCTAAATGAATTTTGAATACCATAGAGGCTTGTCCTGCCCAACTAAATAAGAATATGTGGAAGGTGATTAATATTTGTGATATTCTGAATAGATTGTAGGAGGAGAATGAGGTGGAGATGAGAATAACTCCAGTAGATGATTTACATTATTATGCTATGAAATATTACCCTGCAACTAGAGGTGTGTATTTTTCTTCTAGTTTGTCTCAACCTCTTTTCTTCGATCTGAATTCAGCAGAACGAGCTTGTAACGATAATATAATATGGGTGAAAGGTGATTGCATTCAGAGAATGAACGAGGAACCCATGGACCTTGTATATAGAACTTTGATAAAAGTAAGTGATTGTATGTGGTATCAAATTATTATAGTGTAGGTCACTTTGTGTATGCTAAACAATTTTTTGTGTTATGTTGCAAGTCCTCGATCTAAAGTTCTAAAAAGAGAATCGCTGCTAGATATTGTAGCTCGGGAAGGTATTGAGCTTATAATTGTCTTGAAAGAGCTCGACATCATTAGAAACAAAAGAGCTAACAGCAGGTCTGGGAAAGTATAAAAGCCTCAAGCCAAGAGATAAATGATAGAAGCCGAAGCTAGCAAGAAAAAAGTAGCAGACCGGGAAGAGCGTCTGGTAGTATTGTGGGCTGCGCCGATGTTGCTATAGGATGTTTCTGGGGGTATTACTTTGAGCAAGCTAGCTCAATATCATTCAAAGAGGAAGGTTATTAAGAGTGGCTCGACCTCAAGGACCACGCTGAGTGGTGAGGTCGAGGTGAACACAAAGAAGAGGAGGGTGGCCAAGCTGTTGGCAGTGGAGAACCGGTTGAAGCTGGTAGCTCGAAGAGGTACTGAGGAGCTAAATACCTCCGCACAGTTAGAGTTGAGCAGGGTGGTATGTTGATGTCTTTGTAATAGTTAAACTTGTGCTTATTTTCGAGCTAAAAAATGTCATTTTATGTGTTAGGCTGCTTGGATATTTAAGGGTATCTGCCTTGGGCTCGAGGAAAGAAGGGTTAAGCTTGAGGGCAGGAGAGCTGGGCTTGAGAGGAGGGTAGCCTAACTAGAGTCTGATCTAGTGTTGGAGAGAGAGCGCTTGGTTTCTGTGATGGACTCGCATAAGGTGTTAATACGTGAGCTCACTGATGAGGCATAAAAGAATGTTGATGATGTTGTAGCTGCTAGGGACAGCCTTGGGCATTAACTTCTCGTGGTGGGGTATTCTATTGCTGACCTCAAAGCCATTATAGCAGGTACCTATGTCGAAGAGGCCAAAGCAAAAGAGGAGCTCTAGGTTGATGATGGCTCTCTCCCAGATGTGGTTACAGGGCTGGACTCTGTATCTGTTAAAACTGATCTTGAGAACCGCGAGGGAGATAATGAGAAGGTAGAGTAAAATTGCTTGGAGTTTGTTTTAATGCTTTTATGTGGGTTGAAAGCTGTAAGTATATGGTACATTTGATTTATATGATAAATATGGGATAGGCTAAGAAATGTTTGTAAACATTAATTTATAGAAACTTAAAGATATGCGCCAAAGAATTGAGGAATTAGAGAAAGAGCTCGTTAAGGAGAAAAATGCCTCAGTGTCCCTCCTGACTTCACAAGCAGAGCTACAGGTTAGAAAAGAGTAAGAAATATTTGACTTGTATGCTGCACTATTTTAAAGCTACACAGTGAAGTTTGAAGATAGATAGTTCACAAATGTGTTATAAAATTATGAAAGATAGTAATCCAGTATGTTCAGACTATTTTGGAGTGTTAGAAAATTGAAACATAGAAAATGTGTACCTTGAAAGAGGATGTAGATTTTATTGCCATTATTGTGAGATAACTTCTTAACTTGAGGTCAAAGTATAATCTCCGCTTGTTGGCTTGTCAAAAGCAGAAATATGTTAGAAATTTGTATAGTTATCTATAATATGTATTGATTGTATTTTTAAAGTATTGTTGAATCGAGCTCGTTGATGCAGGTTGAATTAAAGACTATTCGCTTGAGCGACCAACAGATGATCCAATACAATCATAAGTTTGGGGTGGAGTTTGATTATATTAAAGAGGCATATGAGGATAGGGATGGCGAATACTTTAAAGTACAAATTCAGTTTACTAAGGCGGCCAAAACTGTGAACGATCAGACCCAACAGATCAAAGGTAAAGATGTTGAAATTGAAAAAGATCAAAGGGAGCTCGCGGGGGTATAAACTGGTACAGGGAAACTCAAAAGCAGGATAGATTTATTGACGGTGAAAGGTAAAGAAGCAGATGTCGCTCAATACCGTATCAGGTCATTAGAAACGACAGAAAAAGAGTAACGTGATTTTGTAGCCAATTTGAAGGGTCAAATGATCAGGAAAGTAAACGAGCTTGAGAAGGCTCGAGCTGACCTGGTAAGTTCTGAATGTGCGATTGAGGAATTGAAGAGTGAAATGATTAGGAAAGAAAATGAGTTTGAGAAAGTTTGAACTGACCTGGCATGTTTCGAAAGTGTGGTTGAGCAGTTGAGTGACGCATTGCCTGTTAAAGATATCGATCTTCGGCTGGCCCATAAATGGTGTAACAAACTGAATGAAAGGGTTGCAAGGTTGAAGGCAGATTTGGCTATGATCGATTCGTGAGCCAAGAAGGCCGAGGACGGAGAGTGGTTAAAGAAGAAAAAGACTGACGCAGAGGTCTCGATTGCTAAGGGTGACGTGATTAACCAATTAAATCAAATTAAAGAGTTGGAAGCGGATGTAGCTCGTGCTCATACTCATGTAAGGAGAGGAAATAAACGTTTAAGAGTGAGCAAGTATAAGTTAGATATTTCTCTTTGTAGAGAACTAGAGTTAGATGGGGTGATCAAGAAAAAAGATCATCTACTGAAGAAGGGTTGTATTGGGGGATGTGATGCAAATGAATGGGAATTGGTAAAACTTTGCGCTCAATTATAAAAGATGAGGACAATGAATAAAGCTGAGCTGGATAACGGGGATAATAGCGCAGCAAACTGAGGCGATAAACAACTTAGGGAACAAGCAGAGAGAAAAATGCTTTTCATGAACAATGATTTAAAGCAGCGTTATCAGAGCTTAAAAAAGCGGTTTGCCAAGGTAGTCATGATTGACCGAGAAAAGTATGGCCCAGAAGAGGTGCACTTGAGGGAGCTGATGGCTGTCATTGCTTATTTTTTTGATGAAGTAAAGAGGCTAGAACTCGAAAGGGATACCTTGCATGACTATATGGCATTCTGAGGCTGTATCTGTAATACTAACATTGATCAAGGAAATTGCTTGAACGACATGGAAATGGAAGTAGGTTCCCGACCTGCAGAATTAGTGGAGCAAGGCAGGAATGTTGTCATTGTTCGAGCTCTAGATTTTATTGCTGCAAGACCTCCTGAGTAGGGGAAAGTAAAGCTGACCTCTCATAAGCAAAAAACTTGTAGAAGTGACCTGTAGTTTATGTAGTTATAGACATGTATAGAAATGAAAGCTAGTTTTACCTTTGCTTTATTCTATGTTTGATAGAGACCATTGATTAAAAACTAGTATTACCTTCATTTTAATCACTGATATTTAAATAGAGGGGCAATTGAAAGCCAGTATTATCTTTGCTTTAATCTGTATAGATATCAATTGAAAGCTAGTATCACCTTTGCTTTAATCTATGTATAAATGGTCGATTGAAAGCTAATATCACCTTTGCTTTAATATGTATAGATGGGCGATTGAAAGCTTGTATTACCTTTGCTTCAATCTATGAGATTTAGTAGATTCTATGTAAGTAGAGAGTAATGTAAGAAAATTTGGATGTTTTCATTGAGTAGAACGAGAATAGAGTAATGTGTAATAAAGAGACTAGAGATTTAGCGATAATATCATTTCAATCTCCTAGTATTCCATGGATTTGGGATCTGAATTCCTTGCTTAGTCATGAGATAGTATGATCACTAGCCAGTTTGGCCAATGATGAGGAAAAGACTTTGCGCATTCCCCAGTTTCATATATCCAGTTCATATTATAGGCCAGCTTAAATTAATTCTCTTCGTCTGTAAGCTTATGATCTCTGACAGGATGATGGTTCTCTGCTGGAATGACAACCTCTATGCCATAAGCCATGAGGAAGGGGGAACAACCAGTTGATTGTCGTGGATTAATACGGTATGCTCATAAGACGTGAGGAAGCTCTCGTATCCAATTTCCTTTCTTCTGTGATTGAAGCCTTTTCTTGTGTCCCTCCACTATGGTTTTGTTTGTGATTTTAGCTTGTCCATTGCCTTATGGGTAGTATGGATTAGATGGGGAATGGATGATGTTATGTTTGTTGAGGAAGGTTACGACCTTTTCTCCAACAAACTGTGGCCCGTTATCGATCTAAATCAGTCAGGGGCATTCAAATTGCGTGATAATGTATTCTCAGATAAAAGAGATGACCTTTTTTCCTCTAGTTTGAGAAAGAGGAACTGCTTCTACCCATTTCGTTAAATAATCTGCTGTCACGAGTAAGAAACGTTGCTTACCTAGCGTATTGGGAAACTCTCCTACAAGATCGATCGCACACCGCTTGAATTGCATGAATACCTTATTCACATGTAGTTTGAGTGTAGGGGCGTGAATCATGTGTCCATGTCGTTGACATGTGTTGCATTTGCATGATTATTTTTCTACATGCTTGCGCATTCCTGGCCAGAATAATCCTTGTGTAATTATTCTGTTTGCAAGTGATCGACCTGCAGCATGGGAGCCACAGGTCCCTTCATGTAATTCTTTGAGTATTTTATTGGCTTTCTTCTTAGAGAGGTACTTGAGATAGGGCATTGTCACTTATCGGCAGTATAGATGACCATTCAGAACTGTATAACGCACCAAATTTCTAATCAACTTTCAATGCTCTTTTGGATTTGCCAGAAGGGGTCCATGGCATTTGTTCTTCAGGCCGAGGTAGGCAATAAAGGGTTTTTGCCAATCATCGTGCTTCTCTTCATCGCCCCTAGTGTTAATCGTGCATACAAAATAAAGATCAATACTGGGGGTGGATATCACTTCGATCTGTAGATATCGTGCTTCTATACCCAAGACCCCATCCAAATAAGCCAGGGAATTGGCATGTCTTTTCTCACCCCAAGATAAATAGTCGAGTGTTACTTTCACAAATCTGCTTATCCTATCGGCAATGAGGGCTACATATTCGATCATCTTGCCATTTTTCTTGTACTGCTCTAAGTAATGGTGGACGATGAGTAAAAAGTTTGTATAGACTGAGAGCTCAGTGATGCCAAGCTCGAGTCTATAAATCAAAGCTTCGTATTCTGTGACATTATTGGAGGCTTCAAAATCTAAACAGATTGATTTCTCAATTCTGTTGGTAGAAGTGGTAATCAGAATGATTCCAATTCATGACCCTGCGAGACCTGCTGAACCATCTATAAGAAGTCTTCACTCTTTTATTGTAATCCATTCAGCTTGTTTGTCAAATGGTTTGGCGGGTAGATCTTCTGTAATTTCTTTTTTAAGGTCAGGATCGTGCTCATCCCAATTGAGATCTTTCACAGGAAAATCTATAAAAAAATTAGTAACGGCCTGACCTTTTTCTGAATTGTGTTGTTCGAAATTGATATCATGTTCTCCCAAACTGACTGACCATTGCTACACTCTTCGTAATTTTTCTATTTTAGAAAAAATTTCTCGGAATGGGTAATTTCTCATAACTTTTTATGAATGAGCTTGGAAGCAGTGCTTAAGTTTCTGTGAAGTGTAAACAAGAGTTAAAAGGAGTCGCTCAATTTTATAATACCTCATTTCTTCTAGAGTACTGAGAGTTTTACTGATGAAATTGACTGGCTTTTCGACCTTGCCTTCAAGTCGAATGTGGATCGTGATGATATAATTGTCTGTAACTGCGAGGTAGATGATTAGTTCCTTATTATCTACTAGGGTGCTCATGATGGGAGACTTTTCCAGATAGGTTTTGAGTTCCTAAAAAGCTACCTCGCACTTTGTTGTCTACTGGATCTCTTCGTTGGGAGGAACCTTTCCGCATTTGGCACAACCTCAAAGTAGTAAGAACAATCACCGATAACGATCTGAAGACTTAGAGACAAATTAATTGATAGCAGCAATCTTTTTTGTGAGTTTCTGTACGTCCTTCATTTTTGGAGAAGGCATGTTGAGGAGAGCTCAAATTTATCTGGGATGGCTTCAATCCCTTTCTTGCTGATGAGATGATCGTGGAACTTGCCTGAATACACTCCAAATTGGAATTTATCAGGATTGAGCCCCATCCTATAAGAACGTAGATTATTGAAGATTGTTGAGAGATCTGTGATATGGTCTTTTGACATTAAGCTCTTGCACTGGAGATCATCGATGTATACTTCAACAATTTTCCCAAAGTGTGCTTTGAACATTGTTGTTATTAACTATTAATAAGTGGCACCGACATTCTTCAATCCAAAAGGCTTGATTTTGTAACAGTAAAGTCCTCTTTTAGTTATGAAAGTGGTCTTTTCCTGATAGGCTTCCAAGAGAGGTATCTGATTATATCCGGAAACAACATACATCATAGATAAAAGCTCGTGACCTGCTGTAGAATCAAGAATTTGATGAAAGATTAGAAGAGGGAAACTGTCCTTCTGAATATGTTTGCTTAGATATGTGAAATCTACACAAACTTGGACTTTTCCATTCTTCTTTAGAAGTGTGACAATGTTGGAGATCTAATCCAGGAACATGGCTTCTCGAATGAATCCCACTTTGATCAACTTATCGATCTTAATGTTGACCTTATCTCAAAGATGAGGTAAGAGTCAACTCTATTTCTGTCTGACCGCTGTGGTACTGTTGTTGATGCTAAATCTGTGACATGCCTTGGATGGATCGACCCCAAGAATTTCTTTGAAAGTCCAAACAAAGATGTCTCGATTCATTCATAAGAAGTGAACGAGAGCTTCCTTGATGTATTGGACCAGCTTGATACTAATATAAGTACCTCTACTAAGTCCATTAATGTCTATGTACTCTTTAGGTTCTTCTGTGGAGGCTGATAATCGATGTAACCAGCTTTCTATAATTATTATGCAGCGTATCTGTCGAATGTGTCGAGAATGGCAAAAATGACATTTTTGTATGTTCAAAAAAACTTTTGACTGCCATTGATTTCGTAGATGCTTATTTGTATTTGAAGTAAAGTACTTGATGATAAGTGGAAGTGATTGCTTCCATGTTGTGGATCTAATAACGGCCCATAATCCTGAGATAACGAGAATTGGTGCTGATGATGTAGAATATGATGTCGATTGTGGCTGGTCTAGCGGTGATGGGTAAGATGATCTTGCCCACTCGTTCTTCTTTGGATCTATTTAATCCACTGATATCGATATCACTTAGAATAACCTGATCGGCCAACCTCATCTGTTCGATCGTGTACTGAAAGAGAATTTCAATACCGCTACCAGTATCAATCATCATTGTATGCATGATAAATTTCTTCATCTTGAGCATGATAACTAATGCGTCGTGATGTGAAGAATTGACATGACTGCTGTAACAATCCTCGAATAAAATCCCAAGTAGGCAATTAATCGATCTAGGAAGAAGTTTAACTTCTTTATCTTAAGGTGTGAGATCGCAACACTTTGACAATCTCCGTCACTTAAATCTGCAAGTGTTGTTAATCTGATAGATCTCGATCATGTTGTTATGGTACATATGGTACATGTGTTTCTCCTCAACTTGATCTTCCACCTGGACTACTTCGACTTGCGTTTTGTAGCTTCCATTCTTGTATGATTCTAGATCAACAATATACTCGTACATTCTCCCGTCTTTAAAAATATATTCCAGCAACCCCTGAAAAATATAACAGTTATCAGTTTCATGATAATTTACCTTGTGATGCATGCCATACGGTTTGCCTTCAATTTACTCTAGCGGTTGAGATGTATGGTAGAACTTGTCTTTTGCTTGCACAGGAAAAATTGAGGAGATTCAGACATCTATCTTGGGGATGATCGGCTTGGGTAATTAGTTGCCCTTCTGAGGTTTGCCTTTGATTGCCTTGGAACGATTTTGATCACCGTGGTCTTCCTTTGGTTCACTGTTGCGTTATGTTTTTGGACCTTTAATTAGTGGTTAGGATGAATTAGTAGATTTATGCCTTTCGGTCATCATCATTTCCAGGTCTACATAGCTATTGATCTTGGTGATCACATCCCCCAAGGTCGCGGGCTTGTTTAAGAAGAGATGCTCCTTTGCTTTGCAATTGAGTTACAACGTATTGGTAAAGGCAATAACAACTTTTTTCTGATCTAGATTATCAACTTTTCTTGCGAGCTCCAGAAATATCTTTGCAAAGACCTCGAGATTCTCTCCTTGTGACTGTTTGAGACTAATAAGAGAATATAAATTCCCTTTCTTATCTTTATTGTGAACATAAGTCTTGGCAAATTTTTTTTGTAGTTGATCGAATGTGAGAATGGAATCTTCAGGTAGAAAATGGAACCACTGTAGCGGTTCTCCCTGTAAACTTGTTGCAAACAGATGATATAGAATATGGTTGAGGTTTGAGTACAATCCCAAGGAATCTCAGAATTGTTAAATATGTTCCTTCAGATCGATGCCTTTGTATTTACGTATCTTCGGAGTATGAAAACCTGTTGGTACTTTCATATCAAATAACTCTTTGGCAATCGGATTACCTTGTAACTTGGTGAAATCATCCATACTGCCTAAAACTTGGGCTTCAATAAACTCCTTGATGCGTTAATCTATGTATTCTTGTGTGACGTAGTAACGTATTGCCTGAGAGGCTTGGTGAGCTGGTTGTGGATTATGAGTACCGGTGTCTTCGCTTAAGTGCTCACGTGTTGGAATCTGGGGTTGAGGTCCTTGTTCTTCCTCTTGATGCTTGGAAGTACAGAGACCTTTGCTGATATCGGACTGAGCTTCTCTGCCCAAATAAATTAAAGATTGAGGTTCGTGCTGAAGATTTCTAGAAATGGCTTTGCTGGTTGTTCCTCGAGGGCCTAATCTTCATTGTGCAAAAACTCAGGAGTTCGCTGGCACTTAATCATAATCTTTGGTATAAGGAGCCTGTTGAATGTCCTGCAAAGCTTGCAATATAGTCTGTATAGTTATCATCTGTTCTTCATGTCTCTTGAATCCTGTCAAACGAGTTTGACGCTCGCTTTGGAGTTCTTTGTCGCGGAGCTCACGGTCAAGAGTTAATTGACATTTGAGTTCATTACGTTTCTCTGTTTCGGCATGGAGATTTGCCCGTAATTCAGCTAGTTGTTTTGGTTCAACTGAAAGATCAAGCTGGACTCCTGTTGTTAGTCACTTAGAAGTAACCATGATTGGAAATGGATAATTGAGTAAAGTATGCCTTAAAATGCTGGGGAAAATATCTTTTTTTCTATAGACGACACCAAATGTAATTGCCTAATTCCGTAGCTCAAATAACTTGAAATTAGATCTTACACCAAATGTACCTGTAACAAAAATTAATGTAATACAAGAAAAGATACAGGTGATTTAGCGTGGATACCTTTGAATAAGTAAAAAACCACGACCTCGAGTTGAGGGTTTAGTAACAGTAACTTTTATTGTTTGAGGATGATATCTAATATAAGTAATCTCTTGAACTAGAAATGTTTGATCTTGAAATAAGAACTTTTGTGATATTTAGAATCTAGAAATTCCTGTGTTAGAATCTAGAAAATCTGGTTTTTCTGGTCCCTATCTCCTTTGGAAAATTTTCTTTATATTGACCTTACCTGCCGCTCATTATCGTGTAGAAGCACGTTCTCTGAATAATGAGGTACGTGGTAGTTGAATGTGTAACTGTTAGCTCGTGGGAGACAGGTATCTTTGACTTGTTTATCTTTTTCTGTAGTGCTCAATCCACGTTCTTTATTAGCTCATGGTCAAGGTGTCAATGCTTACTATACATGTCACGTGTGTAATGCGTGAGTCTAATATTGAGGTAGCTCGAGTTTAGACTAGGTCGAGGGATAAGTTCCTATATTGGTGTTCGATGAATGATAGAGAGAGAGTGTGTGAGTGAGTGACTAAGTGAGTAAGGGGAGAGAGAGAGAGAGAGAGAGAGAGAGAGAGAGAGAGAGAGAGAGAGAGAGTAAGTGAGTGAATCTATGAGTGAGTGAGTGAGTGGGGTGACCTGGGTTTGTGATACAGTATTTGATTTTTGAAAATTTTGTCCTTAATGTAGGCACAGCTTTTCCTCCTAAAAATTGCCACCTCCTCTCAAGGTTGGAAGGGCTGTGTGGTAAGGAATGAGTGCAGGGAGAGTGTAGGCAAAAAAGAGTATGTGAATCCTCTCCTAATAAATATATCCCTATAAATTTTGGAATTAAACTTTTATTTTGGCAGGGATATCAGAGATGAGTTTAGATGGCGAGATGAACATTTTAAAGTTTGGGTTTTTGTACATGGGGTTGGTTGCATGGATTGGGCTTCAGAAGAGAGATGTTTTAAGTACACCCCAAACTCTAAAAACTCACCTCATCCCAATAAATTTTAAATTTAATTACACCTGATATATCTAATGAAAATTATGTCCCCAAAATAAAAACATAAATATCTTACAATCTTAACACTCACCCCTCCCTAATTCCTACTCTCTAGCCTAGTATTGAGAGAAGAACCAAAAAACACATTTTCAAAGCTATAAAATTTTTATTATTCTCATCATCTCTACAATGCAAGTAAAGAATTGAAGGAATGAGAATGAAAAAAAACATCTATCTCTTAAACCATGTGATATGATTTGGTGATGTTTAATTATACTGAGGTGGTTCAAGTTGTATACATTCAACACCAACAATTTTCAGATTTTAATCTATGGGGATTTGGTAGTATGATTAAGATTTTGATGTCTATTAATACTTATTTTTGTGTTTATATAAAAGATAGGGTGAGCTAATTAACCTAGTGAAAGAAAAGTGGGGTGAGATCAAATTAGGGTGATAATTAAGTGAAAAGTTGTAAAACATAATTTAGACAAGCATGAATCAAGGAATGACCATCTATTGCATTTCGTGGATTAACAGAATTTTAATGTTATGCATAAATTCAACAGATGCGATGAAAAAGACTAGAAATTGGGTCATTCAATGAAATCCGTGATATTGACATAGGGTTGTCTAATGTCGGCCGCCTGCATATAATTTGATGGGCTAACAGTGCCAAGGATGATACATCATAACACACCTGTTAATGAATACCAATTATATAATCTGCGGCCGGTGATAAGGACTGGTAGGAAAAGGGAGACTACATCGTAACAAAACACCATCCGTGGCGTGAAAAAAGAAGAGGCTAATGCAGTAATGCTCACTTCTCCAATGATACTATCACAATGATATATCTCTACTTTATAAAGCACCTTCACGAGCCAACAATAACCGGCTCATTTGAGCTGAAACTCCTTTCGTCCAATTTTTTATTTAATCCCCAAACTGCCCCTCAATCACATGCACTTCTCCCTATTTAATTTTTTGAATTAATAATGGGCCCCAAGACTCCCAACACACTAACAACTAGGGCTGCAAATTGGGTGCGTTTTACCCAACCAACCCAACCCAAACTTTGGGCGGTGATGGTTACAAAAATAATATCCCCAACCCGAATGAAACCCGAATGAATTTTTGAATTGGTCATGGTCAGAGGCTATGCCTAACCCAATTCAACCCGAAATCGAAAATAGTATAAAAGGTATTTAATATATATCTAAGTTTTACTTGAGTTTAGCTTCCTAAGTAACTTTATGGTCTCTAGTTTAGGTGTTTCTCTCATAAACCTAAGCGCTTGAAGTTGCTATAAGAGTTCGATTCAATCTTTACTTACCACATAACTCTCATCTTATGATGATGGTGTACTTTATGTTTGAAGTGAAGCTTCACTATGCAAAAAATATTAAAAAAACAACTTGGCAAGTCAGTTGTTATTTTCAAAAAATAGCTTATTTTTCTGTCGCGAAATGCGTCTCATTTTATGCAGTAGCTTTTTGTTTGCGATATTTACGGAAGTTGTAATATTACGATTGCAACTTCAGTCATAAAATCCGTCGTTTACTGTGATTTTTGCAACACATAAGAACGTCGTTTTAGGCGTCGCAATTAAATGACATGAATAAGAGTCGTAATATTATTCCGTATTTGTGGCAATTTGGAACTGATATAACTATTGTTTTAAGGGTCGTATTATAATGACTTTACCACAAGCTTCTAAATCTGTATCATTTCTTAGATTTATGCGACTAACATGAAAATTGTATTAAGCGTCATATACAAATGACATAAATAAGAGGTGTTACGACCATCGTTTTGATAAAATTTTGTAACACATAAGTTCGTCGTATTATGCGTCACACGAAAAAATGACTTGAAAAGTTGTTGCTTTATTTGTTGCATTTTGCAACTAATTTTTCCGTTGTTTTTTTCATCTTTGAGAAACCGTCACAAATTATTGTCGCAATCCTATTTACAATAGACATTTTGCTATAAGAAACAATGATTTTTACTTCCAAAAATTGTAATAAAATCAAATAGTTGTTTTCCTTTTCTAATCGACCATAATCTCGTAATCCGAGTCATAATATAAAAAATAATATGATGAGAATTTTTGTTTTTTTTAAGGCAAAGAATAGATTATTCCATAGGAGACACCGAACAACAAATAGAGTCAAGCATGTTAATCGCCGTACCGGGCATATTACAATGAATGGGAGGGGTTCTGGCACCCCAAGCAGCTAAACGATGTGCATCTAAATTAACTCCCCTACATATGTACTCAAAATAGAAGCCATCAAAAGGAGAAGCATGGTAGAGGATGTCCAATGCTAATGTAAGCGTACCCCAAGAAAGGTTCACAGTCTTTTCTTGGTATGCTTTAACAATGCACTGACAATCTAAAAAAAGTACCACCCTTCTCAGACCTAAATTCCTCACAACAATTAGCCCTCTGAGAGACACTCCAGCCTCTGCGTCGGTCGCTCTGGTGGTGTCATGCCTGAAACAATAATATTAAGATTAAAGTTCCATATTATATAGCCTAAGTCACTTGAAGGACAGTTCTCATGCCATGATGCATCTACAATGACAATATGCCACCATTCATCCACAATGGGGAACAAACCTTGCGGTTGATTCATGTGAATGGGAGGCAGAACATTGTTAGTGTAGTAACTCGTGGTTGTAGAAATAGCTTCGTGTACGACTGCTTTTAATTTTTGAAGATCATATATTTTCTAGATTTCTATATGGTAAACATTAAGCATCCCATGTTACTCCATAGGTCCATAGTGCCCTGGGGCCTTATTATTATCAGTAAGATACAAAATGTTCTTAAGATGATATTTGTAGGTCCATGTTCCAAGGTTGAGAGAGAGATCAGAGTAATACCAGATGTCCTTTATGCTATTATAGAAAAATAGAGCATAAGTAGTAGATTCCTCTTCGATGCTACATCTAGGACAGATTGGGTCTTCATACTCACTGCCATGAATGAGATTGAGCTTTGTTGGAAGACAATTATTCATCGCGCGCCATAAAAAGTATTGAATTCTTAAATGAGCGTGATCTTCCAGATGGACTTCCAGATCATCTCCTCGTGGTTCAGCATAATACCATTGTTGGAGTCTTTGAGAGTGGAGGAGATGACTTTATAAATAAATTTAACAGTAATGGGGCCATTATTCTCATCGTTCTAACTGAGGACATCTTCCATACCATGGCTTCTAATAGGGATAACACAAATCAAGTCAGCAATACATGGAGGGCAATAATTCAAAATTTTGTACCTGATCAAGGTATTGGTAGTATGACAGCTTAACTCAGCTACTTTTGTAAACTCTTTATTATTCGGAATAGGACCGTACAATCATCCTAAGGGAAGCACAAGGATCTACAATTCAAGCCAAAAATTGATATTTTTTCTGTTTCCCACGTACTAAAAGAGGTTAAACCAGATCTGATTTCTGGCATTGATAATACCTTTCCTAATTTAAGAGTCTGAAGCTTTGATAGAAGTTATCATTAGGGACTCTTTGGGCGAATATTTCTTAATTATGGATTTTGCCCAGATCTTATGAGCTTCTTTGATGATTCTCCAGAAAAGTTAAGGGAGGAGCGCTTGATTGTGGAACAAGGCTTTTCTAGTAGCGAGACCACCTTTTTTCTTAGGTCTACAAATCTTTTACCAGCAAATAATATGCACTTCATTTTTGCCTTCTTCATTAGTGCCCCAAAGAAATATAACATTCAGGGAGTCTAGATTTTTATAGACTTTAACGGGGAAAGGAAAAACTGACATAAGGTATGAGGGAATCGCTGAGTTAACAACTTTAGTTAACGTTAGTCTGCCAGCTTGGGAAAGAAATTTAGCTTTCTAGTCTTCAATCCTTCTAGCGACCTGGGAGATAGCCTCGTTGAAGTTAAGACTCTTAGCTCTGTTAAATATAAGGGGCGCTTCTAGGTACTTGTGATCACCAACAATGTTTTTCTTAATATGGAGGATATTTTGGATCATTTTATGGTGTATATGACGACAATTCTTACAAAAATATTGTCCATAAAGAGGAGGTAAGTTATTGGAAAACCCGTTCTACTGGCTTTAATACCATGAATCTTGCCTTAGGTTTCTTCAATCAGAATGAGTCCAGAGAGAGCCTCTGAGCAAATTAAGAAAAGGAAAAGGAAAGGGGAAAGGGGGATCCCTTGCCGAATGCCTCTTTTCGGAGTGAGCATACTATAAGGGAACCCATTAATGTTGAAAGAAAGAGGTACGGTGGATATGCATTGATTAATCCAGTTGTACCATTTATCACAGAATCCCATATCTTAAAGAGTATCAATAAGGAATGACCATTCGATTCTATCAAATGTATTACTACGATTGCGGTTAATCGCCATGCAGCCGATTGTACTATTTTTCTTTTTAAGATTGTTAATGACCTCCTTGGCAATGATAATAATATAAAAAAATTGCCTCCCTGGAACAAAGCATTTTGAGTAGGAGAGATAAGTGTAGTAGCATATTCCCCAGATTCGACAAGAGTAAGCGAACAGAGCGTAGTCGAAGACAGCCATACATGATCGAAATCAAACATTCGCGAAGTTACCTCAAGTCCTCGACCTACCAGAAGTAGTCGTTGTGCCTGGTCAAGAAAAGAGCTGCTGGAGATTCGCGAAGTTTGCCCACTCCCCCTGGAATAGGAGATTATTTCTTTCTGTTTGTAAACTGTATGTGTCTACTATAAATACAGGCAGAGAATAGATGAAAAAGGGACCGACAATTTACAAACCTTACTATTTCATTACTTTATCCCTAAGATCATTCTAAATTCTGTAATAACTAGCAATATACTGGATTTTACATCAAAATCCTCCCCGAGGTCGTGGTTTTCTCAGCTTATACAGAGATTTCTACGTAAAATCTTGTCTATCTAGTCTTATTGTATTCACTTTATGAATAAGTATTGGTGATTCTCCTTCCGGAAAACACGCCACTACAATTGGCGCTGTCTGTAAGAATTACCATACTTTTTTTTACCATCACTGATCTAGAAACTATCCGTTAACAAACATGAACTTGTGAAGCAATTCCAGTACCATCAGAGATTAGGAAATACCAGGATTTGTTGATCTACACGGTGCTGTACTCGAACTACAGAAGCAAATGGCTACGAAAAAAGCCCAGAGAATGGAAGATCAACGTGTCCACGCTCAAAATCTTCAAACGGAGAGAAACAAGCGGAGGAAAGCCTTAGATCAATAGTGTCAAACGTATTAGAAAGAAATGGAATGACTGAGGAGAGCATAAGATCGACTCACCGGTCGACAGACGTTCTCTCCACTCACCCGGAGCGAGAATAGATAAAGAGAGATTCAACGCGATGATCCACTAAGGGAAGACGAGCTATAGATTTCTCAATCCATATCCGAGAACCCAATCAGAGCATCTTAAAAATTTTGCTTTAACATCCTCAACATCGACAACTCAGACAAATTAGCATTTTGATTTAACAAGACGATCGGATTATATCTTGCTGTAAAATGACCTCCTTAGACAAATTAGCAAAACTTCTTCTAAGTACAAGAAAATCAAAACATCATTGCCAAATAACCTTAGAAGACTGTGACACCAGCGACCTTAAATACCCTCATGACAACCCTCTCGTTATTATGCTTAAAGTCAGATAGGATTACCTATATATACTTTTCATCGATACCTGCAGTACTACAGATGTATTATTCAAAAAAGTGATTAAAGTCCTAGGCCTTACAGATTCGGTAAAAGCTTCTACAACAACAATCACGGGCTTCAATGGTTTGAAAGAATCAGCCGCATGAGAGACCACTTTGCCAGTTCAGGCGGGTTCAAAAACTACATTTGTAAAATTTCTTATTATCCATGTAGAGTCAAAGTATTTGGGAATTCAGGGACACAGTTGGTTACATTCACTCAAAGCAGTGCCTTCTACTTATCATCTAGTACTGCATTTTCCAATAGATAACAGAATATATGAAATTAAAGGCAGCCAAGCTATAGGGAGCTAACTCCGTTTGGAAGGGGAGTCGATCCTTACAAAGTAAACTCAATCCTCAATCAAAGAGAATAAACAATTGGCCAATGATAAGTTAAAACTAAAGGCAAATACTTGTGTAGAGGCCCGAATGTGACTCTCTATGACCTCTGATGAGGATTTTTAAGACAGATTATATTACTGAATAGTAAATTAGAGGGTTTGAGTACAGGTTTTCTGGGTGGTCGAAGGCAAAGATGCAAAGGCTAGAAGAGATTTTTCTAACCCTCGTCTTGTTTCCCCTCTCCTTTATTTATAGAAGCATAGGGAGCTGAGTCACCAGGCGCGGGTCCGGTTTACATGATTATGTTATCAGAAAATCCCGGCGAGTGACGGACGCCGGTCTTGTCGGTTCTTTTACTGCTGTATTTATTGGTGATGGCTCTACACGGCGCGGTGGTTGGGCTTGCCACTGTAGATGCACAAGCCAATCAATACGCTATCTTATATGAGGAGGTAGTTGTCTGTCTTATCTTGCTTCGACTGCGTGATAGTGAGGTTGAAGGATACCTACAGCTGGGATGTTAATTCATTCTCGAAGTTCTGTCCGGTGAGATGGCTGTCTGTCTTATCATACTTTGGCCGCATATAGATAGGGTCGAAGGATGTCTGCTGCAATGTACTGATCCATTCCTAAAGTTCTATCTGGTGAGATGGATATCTGTCTTTATCATACTTCGACCGTATGTAGATATGGTTGAAGAATGTCTGCTGCAATGTACTGATCAGTTCTCAAAGTTCTGTCCGGTGAGATGGTTGTCTGTCTTATCATACTTTGACCATATACAGATATGGTCGAAGGATGTCTGCTGTAATGTATTGGTCCATTCTCGAAGTTTTGTCCGGTGTCGAAGGTTCGTCTCTGGGGGATCTCTGAGGAGCTCTGTTTAGGGGTTCAGAGGGATTTAATATATTTGAGTAGGCTATGAAGTAGGCTTCGACTGTCTTTTTGAAGGCTACGAGTAGGCTACTACATTTGCCCACTCTCAGGGAAGGTCTCGAAGCCAGGTGGAGAGGTGTTCGCTGAGAAAATCTTTCGATCTTGGAATCTGGGTGGTTTGACTGTCTTATTTTTTGTGAAAGTAGTAAAAAGGGGATTTCAAGGGATGTAGTTGGTTATAGGTTAATGAATACATTGAAGCCCATAAATATGGGCTATTGTGGAGGTACACTGTATCTTCTTTCATCTGTAATAGTCTTTTGCTATGTTCTCCATATTCTTATCATTTGGATGGATACAACGCCGAACACACATTACTAGAAGAGGATAGGGTTTGCCGGACACACATTACTAGAATGGGGCGAAAAAAGGCGTAACTGCACGTAAAGTTTTTTGGCGATCATGACCTGACCTGGGGCATGCCGGACCTTGTGAAAGTAGGGTCTAAGGAGTTCTTCAATGGTGAATCATATTCTTATCTTTGGGAACAGTTGATGATTCAATTTATGACTGCAGAATGATGCTATCTCTTTCTGATGGTACTGGTTGAAAGTCTCGTTTGTGTTGAGGAGATCATCGAGGAGCAGAATGTGATGAACGGGGCGGGTCCTTCCGGTAGTAGGACTTCGGGTTGAGGGGGGAATGTTTTGAGTTTCTGTTTTGCTATGTTTGGGTGGGGGGGCTATTTCTACTGTGCAGGGTTGATAGTAGAAATATAATTTGTCAGTTGAATTTACTATTTGGAATGGACAAAGTATTTTTTTCGTACTTATATTGCTATGTCTGATTGATATTGTAGACGAATGTATGCAAATGCTCTTATAGGCGTGAGGGACAGTGATGAGCTCGAAGGTAATGATGAACGAAGGTTTAGTGCTATCTGGTTATTATGGTCAAAATGAATTATAGTCGAAGGTACGATGAAATGCTGCTTTGTAATAAACGATGGTTGCGATGGTCGAATGCTCGATGTGGGTGATGTGCTCGAATAGAGGTCCTCGAGAATGAGGTTTGTGTGCATACACCAATGAATCAGTTACGTCTAGGATGTTGGAGAGGTTGCATGTTGACTTTTCGAGGTTTGAAATGAAAGGTTGTCATTAATTTGGTTACGGAAGAGGGAGAGTTGTGATGGGTTTGCAAGTATAAAAAGAGCTGTTGTAGAGATTACTTCTCACCTTTCTGCATATTTTTCTTGTTGTTCTTCTTCGTTGCTCGTATTGAAATGGTGGCAGATATTCCCGTTTAAGAGGACCCAGCTACTGCGAGAGTTAGGCGCATACGGGAGGCCTTGCTGGGGCTGCGACGGTGGTTTGGCCTGGAAGAGGACATTGACGCAGAAATGCCAAATATTTTTGAGGTGGAACCCAGAGCTCCAATTCTTGGAATGCCATTCGCATACTGGTGGGGGATACTACAGATGATGGGGCCATTCCCTGGTCATTGGATGTCTCTCCTCGAAGGCTTTGTAGAGGATATTGTTGACCAAGAGGATACAGATGGTGTGGCCTTTGTCGAAGAGGAACAACCTGCTAATAACTAGGGTCCTCTAAAATATGATTGTGTTGATGCTTTATTTTGTTTTGTTTTGTAAGAGGGTTGAAATGTTAACTATTTTTTGAATGAAAAATGATTTCTTTGAACAACTCGTGTTTGTCAAACTGTGGGTAATAGTGATAAAGTCTGAAATGGAATGGATAATATAGTTTGTTGAAATATGTAGTTTGTGCTGTTCGAAGATAAAAATGGGTTTGTCGAAGGGAAAAGTAAACTGTGGTGAAGCTGAAAAATTTATCTGCATGCCTGAGGTTTTTGACTGGTCGTACTTACGACTGTATTTGGTCGAAGGTTCATAACTTTTGAGTTAAGGAGCGTGCTGAATGTCAAAGGCCAATATATTAAAATGAATTTTGTTGAGGTTAGATGCTGATGATTGTTTGAGGCGTGAAATGGTCGTGTACTCGAGTGCAGGAATGTGTCGAAGATTGAGCTTGATTAGACTAGCTGTTCTGACACCTCAGACGGCTGGTTGGTCAGACTGGTACGAGCGCCTGGGGCAGTGTGCAAAAGGTAATGATGTTGTTTTTCTCGTATGGCAGAAAAAAGGTAATGATTGGTTGTTTGGACTGGACTATTTGGCTTTGAGTAGGGGAGAAAAAGGGTTCGAGAACTTCGAGTTTTGCGAGCAAATGGTAGTAAGGGTGTTGCGCGCACATGGGAAGTGCGAGGGGTAAAGTGGTCAAATGACATTGGAGTCGAAAAGCCGGGGTAGTGGGGTCGTGGTAATGATAGTGGTGAGTAAATCGAGGCAGTTTAATTTTTTTTGAAAGATATTTAAGTGAGAGAAGAGTGATTACTGTGCTATTTTGTGGTGAGAATCAAAAGATTGGGAGAAGAGAACATAAGTTATTTCAAACGTGGGAGTTGCCATCTTTTTTGTTGGTTTGATCTTGCTCATTCGAGGAGAGGGATTCTAACCACTGGTAAGTCACTTGATCTCTGTCATGTTTACTCTATTTGAGGGGGTAGGTAGGAGATTTTGCATTTGGAGTGAAGAGGTTATTTTTGGGAGTGTGGAGGCTTGTTTGAACTGGGTTTCGACCCAGTCAGAAATTTAGTGAGGGTTTTTTTGTTTTGGAAGAGTTATTATGTCTGATATTTGCGGTAGGAGAAATATCTGGAGGGGATAGATGGGATAAGGGTGATAGAAAAGGGATTGTTGAATTTTCCACCCTAATGTTGTACCTCTTCTTCTGTAGGCAAAAAAATGCATAACCGTAGGGCTTCGAGGTAGGAATTGGTGGATGAAGAGGTTGACGAGGTCAAAGCTTGTACGTCTGGTCAAGACCCAATAGACGAGGGTATCGATTTAGAGGTGTTAGATGTGGTGACCGAGGCCCCGTTGTCGATGATTCTGCCGGCTGGAGATGATGCGGCCACGAAACGTCGAAAGACGATAGTGACCGAAGATAGTGATAAAGAGGAAACAGTATGGGGGAAGGGATGTGGTGTAGAACCTTCGAGTAGTGGGAAGGGGGATAAGGTGCAGGGGGGGGGGGATAAGGTGCAGGGGGGTGATAACGAGGATTCAACTAAGTCGAATGAGATCGAGGATGCTGTTTCGGCAAAATATAGGGTTAGGTTAGATCAGCTTGCCACAAAAGTAGAACTCCCGAAGGTGGGGGTACAACTGAGTGTAGCGGGGGTAGGGTTGACTTTCAAATCGGACCCTAGGGAAGGGATTATGGCTTATAGGGGTCAAATTCGATTGGGACTAGGGCTGCCTCTTCGGCGACTGGTGAAAGAAGTGCTGAATTTCTGGGGGTAGGTTCGGTGCAGATGAACGGTAATTTTTATGAGATGATGAGGGTGATAGAGGAGATGAATGTGAAATTGGTTGGTGAGGGTTGAGGTTTAATTAAATGATTCGACATTATCACCTTTTATTCGAGGAAGGCTAGTCAAAACCCAAGGACATATCATATCCAATATCATCCAGGGAAGCCTTGGTTCTTCGATCTGTGCTCAACAGGCCGGGGGTGGAATAAAGATTTACTGATAGTAAGGGATAACTATGAGAATGTAGATAACGACAACCCGTATAAATTACATCATAGGGTATTTAACGGAAGTAAGTTTGCTGTTGAAGGTTTGTTGTTGAAGGTTTGTTGTTAATGTGCTTCTGAAATAAGTGATAACTGTGTTTTTGCTTTATTTTAGCAGGTCCGGGAAGTTCATCTTGAGATAATTCAGTGAATTACATTGATACTCTGCTCCAGGCTAGTGAAGACTGGGTAAATTCGGTGTTTGATACTCTCAAGATCAAGAGGCAAAGGAGAAAAAGGGTGGATTCCCAGCTTTGAGACGTACCCGTTACGCCGAAGAATTCAAAGAGAAAAAGAGGGGCAGGTGTTTCGAAAGAGAAAAAAGAAATAGGAGGGGAAGAGTTACAGAGGAATTACCAGTTTGTGCTGAAGTCGCGGAGGGGTGTAAAGCATGTGGCGCCAGTGTCCGAAGGGGATGGAAAGGCTTCGATGATGAAAGTAAAATAAGTTTCTTCTCAAGCCGAGAAAGGGAAGGGTCGAGTAGCGCCCGAATCCCCTAAGGTGCAGCAATCGAAGGTTATTCAACGTAAGAGACGTAAGGTACTTCGGGAGGATGATACAATAGAGGAAGATGAAGAAATGATGGAAGCTGAGCGACATGAGCAGGCTGTGGCGAAGTAGGCGTCGATGGTCGAGCTCTGGTGGGATGACCCTGACAAAGCTTCGAAGGAAATAAAGAAACACATGTCTCAGGTAACTATATATAGCTTTCTGTATTGATATTTTGAAGTTCTTTGCTAATTGTTCGAGTTTCGAGGTTCACTGATATCTTGAGTATTTTTAGCATACGGAAGTCTGGGTAGAGATTGTAATAAGGTGATGAAGTCGGCGAAGGCGAAGCTGCGACAATCAAAGGAAAATCTAGATCTGTCTCCTGGGGAGGAGGTATCATGGGTATCTCAAGTCAGGAAGCTGAAGTAAGATATAGATGTGCTTACTAACTCTTATGATGAGAGGCTCGAGCAACAACGGTCAAGGTTGGAATGAGAGTGGTTGGCCAACCTGAAGGCGTGTGAGAAGGCAAAAGCGGAACAGAAGGTGGGTTTCCTGGGGCAGTATGATAAGGAGTGCATGGAGAATGTGAGGTTGAAAAAGTTTATCGATGGTATGGGGTATGATGTCGATACGTTACACACTTACCGTGTTTCTCTGGGACTTCTGGAGGTGGATGAATTGCAGGTGAAGGGAGGGGAGGTGAACACTGTTGAGAAAGCACTTGGGGGTATTGGGGGTGATGTTGAGAGTGTTCTTCGTGTAGCGCCCATTGGTGGAACTATTGATGGTTTGATCGAAGGGTTACGTGAGGCTGCTGAGGTTGGTGGTGCTGGGGCGACTGTGGAGCAAGAGGGTACAACCGCACCCACGTGAAGTATTTTGAGGTAGGATTCACATATCTTCTTCTGTTGGTTGTGATGTTAAGTTGTAATATTGTGAATGATGTTTATGGTTTTCTGTTGGTATTGGAGCTCAGTAGGGGGGGGGGGTTATTTTTTGTTTTTGTTATCTGTTGAACTTCTGTGGTTGATGCTGAACATATTGATGTTTGTTTCCTTAATTGCTTCAATTTGAATGTACATGCTGTTGATTTTCCTTGTTTTTGGACTCTTGCTGATTGATTTTTGAATTATACTGCAACTATTTCTTCTGACGGGTAATATGCTGAGTGTTCTCTGCATTTGATGGCATTAACGAGTGTTTTTGCATTTTTAAAGTAGACATTTGATCCGTTCAAAATAGGAAGTTGATCTATTTGAGTGACTGTAGTATGATCAAAATCTGAAGAGTATCTGAGATATATAGATTGAACTCTGAATGTTCTGCTGGACATCGAAGGCCGAAGCCACAACGATGTTTGAAATTTTAAACAACTTCCAGGTCGCCTCTGAGTATCAGTTAGGCCGAGGGGACGTGATGCCTAGAGGAAACCCGAAAATTAACTGATAGCCTCCAATACATTCCCGATGGTCTGGTCGTTCGACCATCGAACGACCATCCTTGCCCCTTGAGTTTGCTCAAATGTTGGAAACATGAACAATTCAAGGTCTCCCCCAAGTATCAGTCGGGGCGAGGGTGGACGTAATACCCGGAGTAAACTGAGAAAATGACTGGACTTCGACGGTTTCTGAGCCTAGACGAAGTGTATCTGACCGCCCTCAATGCATCCCCGAGGGTCCGGTCTTTCGACCATCCTTGCCCCTCGGGTTTGCTCGAAATTGGAGACTTGAACAATTCAAGGTTACCCCCAAGTATCAGTCGGGGCGAGGGTGAACATGACACCGAGGTTCAACCAGGAAGAGGACTGGACTTCGAAGGCGTAATCCACAGTGAAGCAATATTTTATCGCCCCTGATGCATCCCCGAGGGTCCAGTTTTTTGACCTTCCTTACCCCTCGAGTTTGCTCAAAATTGGAGACTTAGAACAATTCAGGGTCGTCCCCAAGTATCATTCGGGGCGAGGGTGGACATGATACCTTGGTTCAACCAAGAATTAAAAAATGAAACAGTAGACAAAGTCGGAATGGAAGAACTTGTTTATTGAATATTCTGGGTTATATCAGTTGTACATAATTGTAGATATGGCCTGTTGTAGGAAGCCAATTACATTGTATTCCAGGGGTGCGGTAGGGGCTCTTCGTCTTCCGTCATTAGGTAATAGGAACCCTTGTCTATTTTTTGTAGACGATGTATGGTCCTTCCCTAGATTCGGCTAGTTTGCCAGCATTTCGAGGTTTCAAAGATTGATTGACATGTCGAAGCACTAGATCTTCTATGTTGAAACTTCTTAGTCAAACTTTTTTGTTATAAGATTTTTGAAGTGAAATGTGGTAGCGGCCAAGGTTGGCGATAACTCGGTCTCTGGTCTCGTCAATCCATAGCATGTTGCACGCAAGTTCGAGCTCATTATCTTCCACTGGGAGGTTAGGGTCTCGGGAGGGTACTTCAAATTGAGTTGGTAGCATGGCTTCGGTTCAATATGTCAGGAGGAAAGGGGTGCATCCTGTAGATTTTCTTGGTGTTGTGTGATAAGCCCAGAGGACGTGCTGTAACTCTTGGACCCATCTTCCTTTCTTTTCATTGAATCTCTTCTTAAGACCGTCGGCAATTATTTTGCTGATTGCTTCGACTTGACTGTTGCCCTGAGGATAGTAAGGTGTTGATGGTGAGAGAATGATTTTGTGTTTTTTGAGGAAGTTTCTAACTTTGCTTCCAACAAACTGGGGATCGTTGTCGCATCGGATCATATGGGGGCAGCCGAAGTGAGTGATGATATTTTCCCACAAGAATTTGATAACTTCTTCTTCTCTAGTTCGGTATAGAGGAACAGCTTCGACCTATTTAGTAAAGTAGTCGGTTGCGACAAGGATTTTTTCTCTGCTACCTGAGACTTTTGGGGTCCAATGAGATCAATGGCCCATCTTTTGAATGGCCCGAAACTTGGCTGACATGGAGATCTCTAGATGGGCAATGGATGTCGTGGGCGTGACGCTGGCATTTGTCACATTGCTTTGCATAGTCTGAAGCTTATTTCTTCATATCGGGCCAAAATAATCCTTGGGTAACAGCTCGAAGAGCCATAGGGTGTCCAGTAGTATGGGCACCGCAGGTTCCTTCGTGAAGTTCGGCTAAGATCTGTGAGGCTTCGGTTTGGGATACGCATCGAAGGAGGACGCCATTTAGGGATTTGCAATGTAATTGGTTTTTATGGATGATATATCTGTGACAATTTTCCAGGATAGAGCGTTTGGCTTTAGGATCATCTGGGAGAGTAGCATTGTTGGAGTAGTGAAGGAACAGTTTCTGCCAATCATCAAGATTGTGACTCTCGCCTCCAGTATTGATGGTGTTGATTTCCATCTGATTGATAATTGGGCGTTTGAGTACTTCGATATGGAGTGTCCGCGACTCTGAATGGCCGAGCATAGCTGCTTTGTAGGCGAGGGCGTCTGCATGTCGATTTTCTCCCCGAGAGTAATGTGTGATTGTGGATTTTTCAGGGAACCAGCCCATTCCCTGTCGCACGAAGAGGGCGTAATTAGCCATGCGACCATTAACTTGGTTTTCTCCTGTGTAGTGACTCTGAATAAGTTGGGAATCTGTGAAGACTGCAAGTTTGGGGATGTCGAGGTCGAGTGCGAGGTCGAGGCCGTGGATCAAGGCATCATATTCTGCTTCGTTATTGAAACATTCGAAGGCAAGTTTAACGAGTTTCTCTATACGATCATTAGTGGGTGTTACTAGAACAATACAAATTCCTGAGCCATTAGATCCTGCTGATCTGTCTGTGAATAAACGCCAACCAGTGAGAGGGTCCCACGGATCTAGTTCTTCGGGTTGATAGTCGGCGAGATCATCTTCATGTTCTTCCCAATCTATATCTTCGTCCGGGAAGTCGGCTAGAAAATCTGCTACTGCTTGGCCTTTCTGGGATATTTGTTTCTCGAAGGTAATGTCGTGTTCGCCAAGGTATACGGACCACTGTTGCACTCGTTTGGATTTTTCTTTTTTGCTGAGTACTTCTTGAAGGGGGTAACTGGTAATGACATGAATAGAATGAGCCTGAAAATATGGTTTGAGTTTACGGGCTGAATAGACAAGTGTGAGGAGTAAAAGTTCAAGTTTTGAATACCGGGTCTCTGTAGAGGTGAGGGTTTTGATGATGAAATATACAGGTTTTTTGATATGGGAATCAAGTCGAATAAGCACTGAACTGATGGAAGTTTCTATAGCAGCGAGGAATAAAGAGAGTTTCTCACTTTTGATAGGGGTACTGATAATAGGTGGACAACCAAGATAAGTTTTAAGTTCAAGGAAGGCTTGTTCACACTCAGGGGTCCAATTGATCTCAGGGTTGTTTTTCTTTTTTATTTTGTGGGCACCCTGATCGCGTAAGAGGGAAAAAAGCCAAGCACAGCGGTCAGATGATTTTGAAATGAAATGGTTAAGGGCTGCTATCCTGCCATCTATTTTTTGGACGTCTTTCTTTGCTTTAGGCGAAGGCATCTCTATGAGGGCTCAAATGTGGGTATGATCGATCTCTATCCTGCGTTTACTGATAAGGTGACCTAAAAATTTGCCGGATGACACGCCAAATTGGCACTTATCTGGGTTGAGTTTCATATTGTACGTGCGAAGTATTGAGAAGATTTCTGTTAGGTCTTGAATATGAGTATTCTTATGGAGGCTTTTTCTTAACATGTCATCGATATAGACTTCGACTGACTTGCCATGCAAGGATTTGAACATAGTTGTGACGAGGCGTTGGTAGGTGGCACCAGCATTTTTAAGGCCGAATGGGATAACATTGAAACAGCAAAGGCCTTATTCAGTTATAAATGCAGTTTTAAGTTGATCTTCAGGGAGGAGGGGTACTTGATTGTAACCCTAAGCCGCATCCATCATATATAGGCGTTCGTGTCCAGCGGTGGCGTCGAGGAGTACTGAAATAGTTTTGAGGGGGAAACTGTCCTTTGGTGTATGCTTGTTGAGGTCAGTAAAGTCGACGCAGATTCTAATTTTTCCATTCTTCTTTGGTACTGCAACGATCTTTGATATCCAGTCTGCGTACTTTACTTCTCTGATAAACCAAACGGCTATGAGTTTGCCAACTTCAAGGTTCACAGCTTCTCGAAGTCGTGGTGCCAATGTACATTTTTTTTGCTTTACTACCGAGGAAAAGGGGATGAGATTAAGGCGATGGCACGCCAGGTGGGGGTTGACGTCAGGCATCTCATGAAATGTCCAGGCAAAGATATCCTTGTTTGCTCGAAGGAACTCAGAAAGTTTGTGGTGTTCTGACTTGTTAAAAAGGTTCCAATAAATGTACCCCGACCAGGACTATCGAGTTCGATATAAACAATGGGTTCAATGGGTTGTGTAGTATCTGACGAAGTTGACGGTATAGGAAGATTCTGTGATTACTATGGGCGGTTGACAAGTTTTCGTGTTTGGTTAATCTCTGGGTGCTCGCATGAGCGGGCAAGGCGTTGAAAACCTTTCAAGTTCCAAGTACCCTCATGATTGCTGAATCGAAGGGTCTGATGATAGGTTGAAGGTATAGCGCGCATGGCGTGGGGCCAATCTTGCCCGAGTATACCAAGGTATTCAGACTTCTGGTCAATGACTATGAAGTTGGTTTGAAGGGTAATGGGCCCTGTAGTGACGGGTAGACTGATGCGGCCAACAACGACTTCTGTTGATCCATTGGAACCTTTTAGCTTGACGTTAGCTGCGGTTATAAGGTCTATTTTCTTCATGGTTTGGACTGTATAGAGAAATAGGATATCGGCTGTGCTCTCAGTATCTATGAGTATTGTATGGAGAACGAGGTTCTCAATATTAATCATGATGAATAATGGATAGGAATGAGGAAAACGGACATGTGAAGTATCGCAGTCGATGAAAGAAATGCCTTTGAGTCGAGGGTGGCGGCTGGTTTCTGGCAAAAGGGTAGGGAATTTCTCCTGATAGGTGAGCTTATAACATTCTTCTACGCGCTTTCGTTTGCTCTTGGAGAGTCGACTGTCTATATTGTTAACTTCGATGAACTTGACTCTGCAGATGTGTACCTCGGCTGGGTCAGTAGTAGGGGTAGATAGGGATTTTAGGTAGGACCCATCAAGGTAGCTTGGTAGGTCGGTAATATATTGGTGCAAACGTCCTGCTCTGAAGATAAGTTTGAGTAAGCGTTGTAGGGCGAAGCATTTATTGGTATGATGACAATTGTATTTGTGGTTGGCGCAGAAAGATTTGCCTGGTCAGACTTCGATGGGGAAAGGAACGCGCCAAATGGGGTCTGCCTGTATGTGTGGCAGATGGGTGCTGAGGGGAGCCAGTGAGTGTAGGTAAAATAGGCTTTAGTCGCTTCTTACGAGCTTCGGTGCTATTATCAATCATGTGGCATTTCTGGCTCTCAGTCTCCAGGTAGACATGAGCGATCAAGGGTGTGGGGGCAGAGTGGGTATGTTACCGCGGTTTAATGAAAGTTCTTGTTTGCGGAGGCTGGCTCTGTTTGCGGGACTCTTGAAGGTGCTCGAGGTCGATATAGCCGTTGACTTTCGAGAGCATTTCTTCGAGTGTTTTGGGTTTGTGGAGAACGAGATGTAATTTTACTCGGCTGTGATCGGGCAGAGCATTCGAGTAGGCCAAAATAGCATTCGAGCAGTCGAGGTTTTCAATTTTACGAGATTCGTCGAGGAATCTTCGGGTGAAGGCCTCGAGGGTCTCATTGCCAGACTTTCTAAAATTAAAAAGAGCGTCAACTTTGGCCTCTCTGTCTTTGTTGAAGGCGAACTGGGCGATGAAAAGTTGTGAAAATTGCTCAAAGTTACGAATCACGCCATTTGGGAGGTTGTGCTACCATCGAATGGGGTTATTGGAAAGGGTCGTTGGAAAAAGGGAACATAAAAGATAGTCAGCCGTGGAGTATAGGCTCAAGGCATTTCGGAATTTGAGGATGTGGGATTTAGGGTCTGTATTACGATATTTACAGAGTTTGGGAGCGCAAAAGTTAGAGGGTATTTTGGTGGCCAAAAGTTTAGGGCAAATCGGGTTATTGAGGTGGCTCCATGATTCTGTAGTTGGACTCGCAGTAACACGGATGACTGGTTGTATTTTATGGTCGAATTCCTGCTGTGTAACGTATGGAGGATGAAGGGGAGATTGGTAGTGTCGAAGGTTGTGAGGTCGAGTATGTGGTATAAAGTCAGTATTGTGTTCTCCGAGCCATTCTCGAGCAGAACGACGTGTAGGTTATCTGGAGGAGCGAAGGGTTGAGTCAGAAGAGTCTCCGGTGGGAGGAATCTCAAGGTGGATAGAGCCAGTTGGGGGAATAGTATGGGGAATACCTTCGGCCCTAGCGTTAGCTGGGGGTAACTTGAGGTTTAGAGGGGGGCCAAGCTGGCTGCGGACAAAAATGCGCGATGGGTCGGGTGCCTGGGACGGACGAGCAGGTTCCAAGGGCTGTAATCTTTGTAGCTCTCAGACGGTGTTGCGCAGCTCATCGATTGCTCTATTTTGTCAGTTTTTGGCATCCAAACGATGATTCCGCTCTGTTTCCAATGCCAAACGATGGCTTTCACGTTCCTGATTCAGTTGGTTCTGGTGGCGATCCTCTGCCTGAGTGACTTATTGAGATAGTAATACTATTTAAGCAGCGACTCCGTCGATGGAATTTCCATCCTGGGAGGAGTTAGAACGGTGTGTGGGTGCCATTGAGGATGATCTGCTGGTGTGGAAAACAATTAGATGGAAACAAGTCAGGGAGAGTGGTAGGGTGGGAAGCATAGACGGTGCCAATTGCAGGGAGCTAACTCCGTTTGGAAGGGGAGTCGATCCTTACAAAGTAAACTCAATCCTCAATCAAAGGGAACAAGCAATTGGCCAATGATAAGATAAAACTAAAGGCAAATACTTGCGTAAAGGCCCGAATGTGACTCTCTATGACCTCTGATGAGGATTTTTAAAACAGATTATATTACTAAAAAGTAAATTAGAGGGTTCGAGTATAGGTTTTCTTGGTGGTCGAAGGTAATGATGTAAAGGCCGGAGGAGATTTTTCAACCCCCGTCTGGTTTCCCCTCTCCTTTATTTATAGAAGCATAGGGAGCTGAGTCACTAGGCGTGGGTCTAGTTTATATGATTATGTTGTCAAAAAATCTCGGTAAGTGACGGATGCCGGTCTTGTCGGTACTGTTATTGCTGCATTTATTGATGATGGCTCTGAACGACGCGGTGGTTGGGCTTGTCACTGTAGATGTACAGGCCAATCAATGCGCTGTCTTATATGATGAGGTAGTTGTCTGTCTTATCTTGCTTTGACTGTGTGATAGTGAGGTCGAAGGATACCTGCTGCTGGGATGTTAATTCATTCTCAAAGTTTTGTCCGGTGAGATGGTTGTCTGTCTTATCATACTTCGACCGTATGTAAATATGGTCGAAGGATGTCTGCTACAATGTACTGATCAGTTCTCAAAGTTCTATCCGGTGAGATGGTTGTCTGCCTTATCATACTTCGACCGTATGTAGATATGGTTAAAGGATGTCTGTTACACTGTACTGATCAGTTCTCGAAGTTCTGTCCGGTGAGATGGTTGTCTGTCTTATCATACTTCGACCGTATGTAGATATGGTCGAAGGATGTCTACTGCAATGTACTGATTCGTTCACGAAGTTCTGTTCGGTGTCGAAGGTTTGTCTCTCGGGGATCTCTTAGGAGCCTTGTTTAGGGGTTGAGAGGGTTTCGATATATTCGAGTAGGCTATGAAGTGGGCTTCGGCTGTCTGTTCGAAGGCTACGAGTAAGCTACTACACAAGCAGTTGTACGAATGTATGAAAATACTATAACCAACCCTCATACAATCAAAATTCTCAAAGCATAACAACTACAACAAGACAAACCACCAACGTTCGAACAACATGATACCGAGGTAGTAGAATCTGTTGAGCTCGATGGCCCTGGGCGCACAACCTTCATCGGCTCCAAATTATCAACCGACGAAAAAGAGGCCATGATACAACTACTTATCAAGTATGCATCAGACAAACAAAATCCTTACTATTTGATTTGATCTGATCTCGATCTATACTTGTCAAGTATATATCAAATAAACAAATTCTTTACTATTTGATTTGTTCTCAATCTATACTTGTCAAGTATACATCAGACAAACAAAATCCTTACTATTTGATTTACTCTCGATCTATAATTGTCAAGTATACATCAGACAAATAATTTCCTTACTATTTGATTTGATCTCGATCTATACTTCTCAAGTATACATCAAATAAACAATATCCTTACTATTTGATTTGATCTAAATCGATACTTCTCAAGTGTACATCAGACAAACAATATCCTTACTATTTGATTTGATCTCGACCCATACTTAATAAGTATGCATCAGACAAACAAAATCCTTACTATCTTGATTTGTTTTTGGTCACTACTTCACAAGTATACCTAAAGACTGTCATTTAAATTTTACGCGGACAATATCCAATTACAGGATATTCTACTTCGCGTTCTTGACTTATCGAACAACCACTAAGAAAGCTCTTGTTCTTCTCAAATCTAAATCCAGATGCCCATCTAAGGATATACATCTTGTACTCATTCATATTACTTGCCATATCATGGCCATCTTTTACATATCACGCAAATAAGCGTTCCTCAGCTATCTGCTTGAATCTATAGTCACATTCAATTAAATCACTTTACCAATTCTTTTACTTATAATTATTTTCAAAACAAATGCACAAAATTATTTCACAAATATTTTTTTTTCGGCAACACAAAATTATTTCACCACAAACTACGAATTAAATTGTTTTGGCCCCACTGACCATTTTTATATCCTTTATCAAAATAGTACAGCTTACACAAGTTTAACATTTCAGAGGGAGATTTTTCTTCATTCAAATTTAGGGCACCTTCGTGTACCTGCACATCTAATACTTTACCAGGACGGGCACCATCAGCCTCCATCATCACATCATCTTCGATAGTACCAATTGCCATGCGTACATCAGGATTCTGGGGTACATCATCTTCTGAGCTATCATCAAAAATAGCACCACCAGCTTTTGCCTATCCCTTGTAAAAAAATTTCCTCTCGTCCAACTCATCATATTGTTCTCGAAAATGCGCCCTCACTTCCATACATTTTGCCAAATACTCCTCATTCATCTTCGTCCTCACCTCATCGAGAAGTTTGCCCTGTTCTTGCTACATTATTTTATGAACATCAACAACTTGCTCCCTTACATCTTTTTCATAAGTGGTCTTCTGCAACGCCAAAGCCTCCTTTTTCTCTTTCTTTGGCACTTTCTTCGCTTCACCAAGCGCAACTTCCCTCGCCTTCTTAGCATTGAGCTTATACCTATTCAATGTTGCATTTAACTTAGCCTTCTCCACGATCAAATCCTTCTCTATATTTTTGTAAGCAACAATCTGATTTGCCAACTCACCACTGCCCCCAACGTGACCCATAGCTTCAGTTACCAACTTTTTAATCTACATCAAAGTCATATAATGAATATTCGAGTGACCTACTAATTTTTTCATTCATAGAAAAACATTAAAATTTCTCACCTTCGTCAAATTCCTCAGACCCTCGCTGAAAAATATATTCAAATTATCAATTCCCACCAAACAATCCTCCAGCTCCATCTTCAGCTCATCCGTCCCAGACGTATAAGTATCCATAGTCTTCTAAATTTTTGTCTCAGACTCATCGACAAATTTCTTCTTCGACGTGTCACCACTGGTCTTCTTCGGGACCACACTGCCAGAACCCGTGGAGGACGCGCTTCCACAACAACTACTTATTTAACGGTACCAGCCACCACCTCCGTTGTCGATTATCGAGTTAGCCTCTCATGAGGAAGTAATGGAGGAACATCAGAACTCGCCGTCCTTTTCTTTTTATTCTTTCCCAAAGACTCTCCTAGTATATCATCAATCTCTGTATCAGTGTTGTACCCAGCAAAGGAACGATTTTCCAGTGGCAAGCTAGTATCTGTGGCTCTCATGTTCTTCGCCAACATTTTTCTATCGATTACAGCCTTTTACCCTCGACCTCTTTAAACTAGCCTCTATGAATAACGTGTTAACAAGATCTTGGTCGAAGACCAGGTTATCAATCCATCCAAAGAAATCTCTCCACACCTTGTATAACTCTTCCTTTACTTGTGACTACTTGTCGACCTCTTTCAATGCTGCAAACAGCATAAAACAAGTTAGAAACACTTAACATCTCATTCACACAATTTGAACATCGAGAATTATAATTACCTAACCACACACCTAAGTAAAAAGTTCCCAGGGATTTTTCTTATCGAACTCATAATTTATGGAGACAAGTAAGCGTTCATCAGTATATCGCCTCCCAGTTGACACCATATCATAGAATATTGGTCTCTTCAGGAACCTCACCTAATATCGATTGTCTAGCTTTTGCAGGTTCATCTTGAGTGTGTAGTACACACATAAATCATTGATAGTTATCAACTCCTCCCCCCTGGCCTTAAGTCAACCATTTATTGCCTCACAAACCCTAAACAAATCATACACTTTCGGATTGAATTACCCCGGACCCACATCAAAGAAGTTCATTAATTTCTTTTGGTTCACTCTGAGAGGAAGCTTCAACCCCTTCTTTATTTGTTCTCGATGTACAAGAATACCATTCAAGGGTATTTCGTGGTCGATCATTTCATATTGGTACTCCTTTAACCGTATATCCCCAGGAATACCGTACTTCTTCTAGAAGCTTAATATCTCTTTGTCTCTAGACCCTCTCCTTAGCATGCCTCCTCGCCTTCCTCCATATCTTCTTCCTCATCCCTCACTACCTTCTCGATCACTGGCTTGAAGTTTGTGATCTACATCCATTTCTGTGTCCTCCTCCTCAGCCTGTTCGACAACACAAGGTGCCACCCTAAATTGTTCCACACTACCTAGATCTCTACTACCCGACCCCACCTTATATCTCCCTCCCAATTGTTATACACAAGTTCTCACATCAACCATCAGGGGCACTACATCTTTGAGAATCGCATATATATCTTTTTCATCATTTTGAATTGGTTCAGCCATTTTAAAACGAACCTGTACAACAGATTCTATATTTTTTACACAGTTAGAATCTATCATATGTGATACATATATATGTTCATAAGTTCATATATTTATAACGATATCATTGTCGAGATTACTCTCCAACACATCATTCGCTTTAATATCTGCTACTGTCATTTTACATTTATACTGCATACTATAGTTCTCGATACACTTAATATGATTTAATTCATATTCCTCTCTTCAATTAGTAACACATATGCTTAGTTTTTGATGTCTTTTTATTTGTAATAATACACATCGATAACTTATTAATCTAGTTTACTTTTGGTCAAATTTCAGGAAACTCAACCCCTTCTCAAAAATACTTTACCTGATTCCCGCCAGAAACACCATCATTCAAAAATTGAGAATTCTCCTTTTCCGGCACAAAATATGGCCAAATCCTAACAAATAACAGAGTCCCCAAAAATCAGGCCGTATCAAACCAATTTTTCTACAATCGCGCCGTAACCACAGCGCCACCAACCGATCACTCTCTTTACTCCTCTCTACCCATTTCTCACACCACCCACACCACAACCCATTTATAAACCCTTACAACTCCATTTGTTTTACCATCACTCTAATATGAGACACAACCAAATTACATTTTCATAGCCCCTTTGTCAAACCCTATTACTGTTCTATTATCTCATACTTACAAATCATTCTCTTTCGATCAAATTCATTATACAAACAACATTCACTTTACTTAATCTTATTCGTTTATAACTTAATCAATCAGAAAACACCATAAAACAACCAAAAACCAGATTCACTAACCTTGTTTACGCACTGCTTCCGTATATCTTTCCTTTGCTCGCTTGGCTCTTACAATCATAACGTTAATCTCCTCCTTCGCAATTGTAGACGACAAATCCAACAACGGGCAAGGCAATTCGCACTAGAATTTTTTTTCTTCTGAGTTTGCAGAGTATGAACAGTCACCCACATCTAAGCAATTTATAGACCTTACATGACTGTTCAACGCACCACTTCACGACCGTTCAACTCCTCAAACATAACGCCTTTTACTTCTCTTCCCAGCCTCTTCGATATTTCGTCTACTCAGCGATAACAAACCCTTACACTCCTACTCTAATCCTTCCATATCTCTTCAGCAACAGTCATGTGCAACAAAACATAACCTATCTTATCACAAAGATGATTTACATCATTTCCTTATATTTTATACTCTCACCTAAAGGAACACATCTTGCCATAATTATTATTCTTGTTAGTTCCCCCACTTCTACTTTACCTACAAATTCCTATATTTTTGGGTACATATTCGACAAACATCTCAATATCATTATATTTGACATTCTAACAAAAACTCGCTTACAAAATTGTTCCATTGCCAAAATTTTAACAAGTACATATTCAATTCAACAAATTAACAAAACCTTACTTCAATCGACAACACATCCTAAACAATTTTTTTATTACATTTGATTAACTTTAACAACTCTTTACAAAGACCTACTCTTATGAACATTACAACTTCATAAACCCCTAGTTGCAGCTTTATCTTCCCTCTTTACCAACAAATTTGCTCGAGTCCACATTCAATCACAGCATTTAGGAGTATGCCAAAACTGTAATTTAACATGAAACTTGAAATCCTCCTCAGGTTCCTTCACTTCTTCCTCACTGATCCTTTCGTAATAAGGCTCCTCCGGATCTTCCATATGCATATCACAATTCCGAGATCCAAAGTATCAAGTGTACAACACCAAGTACATTGCCTGAACACGTCTGAACACCCCATTTTAGGCTTGAGATCTCGCCTTCACCATTTTACATGAATACATCACATCTGCACACACACGAACTATATATATGCCACTACAGTTACAATTAATTTACCCCTATTTACTCTGCCTTGGAACTCTATACTTTCAAAGTCAAATTAGTCAATCTTGAAATCCGTTCCTGGACCCACTCAGTCAATTACATTCGAGATATTATGATAACCCATTAACATTTTATGTGTATTCACGTTCAACATGTGACCTTCGGTTATTTATAACTACAATTTAGAATCCATAAAACACAAGAATAGAATATCGAGGATATTAACTTTATTTATTATGAATAAGTTACATTTCATTTTTGACAACTTCAGCCTTCGATTACAACATTCGATAACTATATCCTTTAATTACATTACATCAAGCTATAATCTATCTTTTCATTTGACTTACATGACTAATTACTCTGTGTTTTCTTTTCACCAGAATCTGACATTAAAGCCTCTTTCAAGTGTAAGAAACTTAATGAATCTCAAGTCACTGAACTTCTAAGGGTTATTTTTACAGATGAAGGCAGCAAAAAATTGCAAGAAGCTTCCCACATTCGGCAAGATCCGTAGACGCCTATCCAAGCTTCAAATCTTCATCATCAATGCGAACAGTTATCCCTTCTCCCCCAAACTAATACCCTCCATTACCTTCACCACCGTGTAATGGCACAATTGGTTCTAAGAAATACCACCATCCTCTGATAGTATCCTTCCTCACCCTCCACACCGTGACATAATTCACAGAAAACTTAGCAAGGCCTCCACTAAAAAAACTCTTTACCTCCAATTCCTTACCATCTTCATCCTCTAGCAGTATACTCTGCCACACTTGGGGTGACATCTTTCCAAAATCACTATCATTCTACCCTCCTTAACCTCCCAATTAATACCCAACTTCACTCTGCCAGATTCATTGTACCACATTAATTGCACCTCAGGAATGACTTGACCAAATACAGTTACTTTGACCGCGAAAATCCCAACGATGACTCATCTTATAATTCGGCAACCTCTTTAACTTCCAACTTCTTCTGGACACAATCACAAGTGCTTCTGCCAAAAATGAGGCGATTGTAGTAGCATATTCCCCAAATTTGATAAGAATAAGCCAGCAGAGCGTAGTCAAAGACAGCCATACTTGATCGAAGTCAAACATTCGCGAAGTTACCTCAAGTCCTCGATCTTTCAAAAGTAGCCGTTGTGCCTGGTCAAGAGAATAGCTGTTAGAGATCCACGAAGTTTTCCCACTCCCCCCAGAATAGGAGATTATTTCTTTCTACTTGTAAACTGCCTGTGTCTACTATAAATACAGGTAGAGAATAGATGAGAAAGGGACTGACAATTTACAAACCTTACCATTTCATTACTTTCTCCCTACTATCATTCTAAATTCTGTAATAACTAGTAATATACTAGATTTTATATTAAAATCTTCCTCGAGGTAGTGGTTTTTCTCAACTTTTACTAAGTTTTCCACGTAAAATCTTGTTTATCTAGTCTTATTGCATTTACTTTTTAAATAAGTATTGACACAGATTCTCCTTCTGGAAAATATGCCACTATAATACGTTTATCGAGGAAAGATTTGAGCCGTTTTATAGGGATTTTAGATATGATTTTGTATTTAACATTACAAAGACTAATCGCTCTAAAGTGACTGGTGTTTTCTGGATTCACAATTTTGGGAATGAGGGAAACATTGGTGTGGTTAAATTCTTTAGGAATAAAATCTGACAAGAGGAATGCCCTTAGAACGTGAAAGAGGTCTTCCTCACAGTATCCTAATATCTTTGGTTAAAGAGGGGGGGGGGGGTAAAACCATCCGGACCTTGAGACTTGTGCGGGCTTATCTTAAAGAGAGTACCCTTAACTTCCTCGATGGTAGGTTCACAAGTGAGGGCAAAGTTGTCCTCCTCAGTAATGGCTTTTTCAAAGATATTAAGGTCTGCCACTTTAAGCGAAGGGTTGGAAGACATAAACAGGTGTTTGAAGTGTTCGACAATAGCTTTCCAAGTTTTGATTCAACCTTTGGTCCAGTTACCAAAGTCGTTTCTGATTCAAAAGATGATGTTCTTATTCTTCTTGCATATAGTGGAAAAATGAAAAAACTTTGTGTTTCTATCACTCTCCTTGAGCCAAAACTATATGGATTTGTCTCTCAAATATACTCTTCTGCTAAAAGGATTTGAGTCTGTTCATTCTGCAGAGCAGAATCATGAGTGCTATTATTTAAAGATGGAGTCACCCTTTGAATACCGGTAATCTTTTTCCTAAGATTTGAAGCTCTTAAGGGAATGTTACCGAACACAGACTTATTTTAAGAGATAAAGTTGAATTTTGTCTTTCTAAGCTTCATATAAAGTTTGAGAGGTTTGGACCCTCTAAAGTCAGGAGTCCATGCATTCTAAATAATGTCCTTGAATCTGATATCATTCGCCCAAATCGATTAAAATGTAAATTGCTTAGGGTAAGTATCAAAACCAGGGTCAGTGTTAATGACGATAGGGCCATGATCAGAACAAATGATGGGGAGGTTGATAACCAAGGATTTGGAGAAGAGAGTGCTCCACGAGGTGGAGGCAAGAGCTCTATCAAGACATCTTTTTCATAACTCTTCTCCTCTTCTCTTAGTTGAGCAAGTGTAGGGAACTCCAGAGGAACCCAGGTCAATCATGGAGGCATTAAAAATAAAATCCTCTAAGGGATTGAAGATGGAGTAATTATAAGCTTTGCTGCCCCACTTATCATCTTAGCTCAAAATATTATTCAGGTCGCCTAAAAAGATCCAGGGAGTGGTGACCGATTGGGAGAACTTGGAAAAGGCATTCCGGAAAGCGTTACGATTTTGTTTCTTAGGATGGCTTATAGACAGACGAGCAGATCCAAGGCGAGGGGGGAGAACTCGGTAGATCGTCCAGGGGGGGGGGGTGGAAGAATTGATCAAAGTGTCAATGCTATGGGGAGAGGAAGAAATAATGAAGAGAAAGATCTCAACTTTCCAGGCTAGCCCTAAACCGCCCCCATTGGTGCTAGAAGTGTCAATAATGAACGAGTTAATAAAGCCTAGAGATACAAATTTATTCAAACTGGACCCAGAGGCCTGTTGAGAATCGAAGAAGCTAATCTATCTTCTACACCAAGAACAATACACGAAATAAGCCCTAACATGAGAACAATAAAGAACACAAGAATTCCCAGAGGAGGGAAGTAGAAAACCCTTACGGATAAAAAACCACTCCCCGAACAATCCACTATGATAATCAAACAGGTTACAATGATCTCTCCATGCTTCTCAAGCTTTAATGAAGTATCTCAAATTCTAGGTCTCAAGAATTAAACTAGTACAAAAAAAGATCGTTTAAACAAATAAACTAAGTCCCCTTTATATACTGGGGAATAAATACAAGTTGAACGGATCTCGAGGCAAACTTAACGTCCCAGAATAGCATCCAAGGAAAACCTACGCATAGCTCGTTCGAACAACTCCAAGCTCGTTTGAACGACTTTAACGATAATTGGTCTCCAGCCCTAGAAACCTGTAACTCGCTCTAGCGATATCCAAGCTCATTCGAACGACTCGTTCGAATAACTTCCATTTTCGCTTGAATGACTTCGACAATTTCTGTTATTCGACAATTCCATTCTTTATAGTTCGAGTTCACACCCAACAATCTCCCACTTGAAATCGAATCCTGTAACCCATTTCCAAATCTCCAAATGAATCAGTCGCACTACCTGGACCTTCAATCATGAAGACACACAGAAATTGTACATGTCCTCAACTTTTGAAAAGTTACCACCTTCGTAAACATATCAGCCGAATTTACATAAGTATGAATCTTCACAAGCTTCAACACACCATCCTCGAGGGGCAAGCGAATATAGTGATACCCAATATCAATATGCTTGGTCCTTGAGTGAAAAGCCGAATTCTTTGCTAAGTATATAGCGCTTTGACTATCACTATACAACTTAGGAGAAAGTTATTATCTGCCAAGCTCTTTCATAAACCCTTTAAGCCAAACCATATCCTTGCAGGCTTCCGTAGCTGCAACATATTCCGCCTCCGCCATAGACAAAACTACAATATTTTGCAGCCTAGAAACCCATGTAACCGCACCGCTTCCCAATATGTAAATACGAAACCACTAGTGCTCTTCCGCCTATCAATGACATCAACCATATTAGAATCAAGGAAACCCTGTAAGCTTATTTGTGAACCCCTAAACATAATGCCATATCTTGAGTCCCATTTAGATACCTTGGTATCCATTTCACAGCTCTCCAATGCTCATTGCCTGGATTACTCATAAACCTACTAACAACCTCCACTGCTTGGGCAATATCTAGTCTTGTACAAATCATAGCGTACATTAGGCTAAAAACTGCAGATTGATAAGGAACCTTCCGCATCTCATTGCGATCCTTTTACGTTTTCGGACAATAATCCTTTGAAAATTTAAAGTGACCTCCCAATGGTGTACTAACAACTTTAAAACTATCCATATTAAGCCGCTTAAGTACTTTGCCGATGTACTCAGCTTGATATAACTTTAATTCACACCACTTTCTGTCCGTTTTAACATGCATAACAAGAATTTGTTTTGCTGCACCCAAGTCCTTCATAGAAAACTCCAGGGATAATTGTTCCTTCAATTTGACAATCTCTCCCATGTCAGTACTTATTGCCAACATATCATCTACATACAAAAGTAGAATAATATACGAGTTCCCCATATTTTTGATAAAATAATAGTGATCCGCATTGCTCTTTGAATAGCCATTTCTGGACATGAATTGTTCAAACTTCAAATACCACTGTCTCGGTGCTTGTTTTAAACCATATAAGCTCTTCGTGAGCCTACACACAAGAGCTTCTTTCTCTTTAATTGAATACCCTTATGGCTGCTTCATATAAATTTCTTCATCAAGGTTACCGTGAAAAAATGTTGTCTTGACATCAAGTTGTTCAAGATGCAAATCTTCAACTACAACTATATTCATCACAACTCGAATATTATACATTTTCACAACAGGAGCGAAGATCTCACCAAAATCGACACCTTCTTTCTACTGAAAGCCTTTCACCATAAGTCTAGCCTTGAATTTCCTGGAACTGTTAGATTTCTGTTTTAGTCTATATACCCACTTGTTGTACAATGCTCTCTTCCCTTTTAGTAACTGAACTAAATCCCAAGTTCAATTAACTGATAATGACTGCATCTCATCATCCATAGCAAGCTCCCACTTGCTCTTGGCTTCCACATCTAAAGCCTCCTTGAAACTTTTTCGTTCACCACCATCTGTAAGTAACAAGTAATTTAGGGAGTTAACATACCTAGCCGGAACTCTTACAATTCTTGGCTCCTTTCGAAGTGCTATTGGAATGTCTAGATCATTAGGTTCCTCGCCTTAATCTGGTGCATCGGACTCAACCATGACTTCTTCATCAACCTCTCAAGTGGGTTCATTATCAATGTCGATACTTTCCGTTGCTTCACTTCGATTCCTTTCCACAGGTACTTTGAAGTCTTTATATAAGACTTCCTCATTAAATGTGGCATTAAGGTTTCGGATATCCTTTTGATTCTTCGCATCCCAAAATTGGTACCCAAACTCATCACCACCAAATCCAATGAATACACACTTCGTCGACTTTACATCTAACTTTGTCCTTGTATTTGAATTATCAAGCACATATGAGGTACAATAAAAAATATTCAAGTATAAAAGGTTTACCTCTTTACTGGTCCATGCTTCTTCAGGAACTCCAAAGCCGTTGAAGGCCCTCTGTTAATAAAGTTCGCCACCGTACTAACCACATCCACCCAAAAACATTTTGGCAATCCAGCGTTGAGTCTCATACTTCTCGCTCTTTTGTTTATTGTTCGGTTCATGCGTTTCGTAACACCATTTTGCAACGGTATTCCGGGAATAGTCTTCTGTCTCCTAATCCCATTTCATGCGTAAAAGTCATCAAATTCGTCACTACAGTATTCGCCCCCGTTATCCAACCTTAGATACTTCAGTTTCAAACCGTTTTTATTTTCAACTAGGGCCCTCCACCTCTTGAATTTATTGAACACATCTAATTTGTTCTTCATGAAGTAGACACATAGTTTACGAGTAGCATCATTAATAAAAGTAACATAATAGTGAGAACCACCAAGAAAAGACACCTTGGTTGGCCCCCAAACAGTCATGTGTTCAAGATCTAGCTTTCCAGGTTTCCTCTATATTCCAGTTATTTTGACACTAATTTTCTTCCGCTTCGCAAGAACAAACTCTTCACAAAACTTGAGATCAATCTCATCAAGACCCTCTAGCTTTCCCTTTGTTACCATCATCTTCATCCCCTTTTCACTCAAGTGATCGAGCCGTTTGTGCCATGTACTTGTATCAATCCCCAGAGTGACTGTACAAATAGTAGAAATTGCGCATTGCTTTGTATATAATGTTCCTTGCCTCAAGCCTCGAGCTACTACCATAGATCCCTTTGTAACCTTCCAGAAGGTTACACCAAAGGTGCTTATATATCCGCCATCATCCACCAATTTTCTAACCGATATAAGGTTACACCCTAATTTAGGCACAAGTCGCACATTCAGTAAAACCAATGTTCCCCATGAAGGCAACATTAACCTAGCGTTTCCCTTTCCTATAATATTGCGTGTACTCTTATCTGTAAGAAAGACCATACCGAAGTTGCCTTTAACAATATTGGTTAGGAAACCTATGTTTGCAGTAGCATGGAAAGAAGCACCTGAATCAACTTTCCATGATTCATTAACATCATCATACGATAGTAGAAGAGCCTCATTAGAACTAACCTCCTCAGTAAGGTTTATTATATCTTTCTCTTCAACATCAACTTTCTTAGAAGAAGAATTACAATCTTGCCTAAAACGACCCTTCTTTCCATAAGTCTGATATGCACCGGGTGGCTTAGAATTTCCTCTTAACTGTGATCAACCCCTTCCATAATTTGGCCCTTTTCTGTAGGACCTCCCTCTTTCCTCAACATTTAACACACTGCCGTTTAAACTCGAAGATGACAGATGCTTTACGCCTATTCTCTTTGCTCATAATCAAAGAGACTATTGTATCAAATTTAATGTCTTCCTTCCCCGATGAATTGCTTACAACTATAATGAACCTTTCCCAAATCTTTGGCATCTGCCCTAGAAGAGCCCTCACTCTCACCTCCTTAGTAAAAGTAATTTTAATAGATTTTAGCTGAGCATGAATGGTATTGAACTCACTGATATGAGCTTGCACACTACCATTATCCTTCATTTTTAAAGTAAACAAGCACTGTAAAAGATGTACCTTGTTTACCCCAGACAATTCCGAGTACATAGCGGACAACGTCTCCATCAAAACCTTCGTTGTCGTAACTTTGGAGATCATGTGTACAATATGAGATAACAGCACTAACCTAACGGTTCCAAACGCCTTGTGATCCAATCGCGCCTACTTAGCAGCATTGTAATCTGCTGGCTTCATCTCAACTCCACCCAGTGGTAAATCAAGATCCTTCTGATAGAGGTAATCTTCTATCTATATCTTCCACACTCTAAAATTAGATCCATTGAACTTCGTGATCTTCAACTTCTCCTGAACGACCATCGCTCTTCACCATATAAGTCCTATAATACTTGCTCTGACACCAATTATTAAGAATCGAGATAGCTAATCTCTCTTCCATGCCAAGAATGATACGTGAAATAAGCCCTAACAGGAGAACAATTAAACAAGAACAATAAAGAACACAAGAATTCCTAGAGAAGGGAAGTGGAAAACCTGTACGGATAAAAAACTACTCCCTGAACAATCTACTATGATGATCAAACAGGCTATAACGATCTCTTCAAGCTTCTCAAGCTTTAATAGAATCTCTCAAATTCTAGGTCTCTAGAATTAAACTCTCACAGAGAAAGATCGCTTGAACAAATAAACTAAGTCCCCTTTATATTCTATAGAACTAAATACAAGTAGAACGGATTTCGAGGCAAACTCAACATCCCAGAATAGCATCCAAGACAAACCTGCGCATAGCACATTCGAACGAGTCCATGCTCGTTCGAACGACTTTAACGATAATTGGTCTCTAGCCTTGAATGACATCCAAACTCGTTCGAACAACTTTGACGAACCAAGTTCCAAAATACAAAACCAGAGATCTCGTTCGAATGACTTCCATTTTCGTTTGAACGACTTCGATAATTTATATTATTCAACAATTTCATTCTTCACAGTTTGAGTTCACACCCAACAAGGCCACCTTAGTCTTCGATTGAAAGATAATATTATGATTAAAATGTTTACTGTAAATTTTAAGCTCACAGAGAGTAGAGGGTTTCCCGCTCCCCTGACAGTTCCATGAGAGGATGATCATTTGAAACTGAGGGCCAGTATCGGGTTCGCTTCCGAGGTAAAAAAAGTGGGTTCAAGGGGAGATAACAAGTTCGTTGGCTTCCTAGTTTGGTGCTTGCAACGTGGAAGATGTATACAGTTCTTGGAGCGAGAAATAGTTTTGTCGAGAAACCTTAGTAGACTGGGATGGCTAATGAAATAGTTAAAATTTTAGAGAGTCCTGTCTTTAAATAATGATCCCTTAGCGTTGAGAGACTACCGAGCTCGGGGCCCTTGCCTACCCATTCCTTTTACTGCTGTCCTAGATGCCTTGGGAAAGAATTTAATAAAGGAAAGGTAAGGACTAGGCCTATTTTCGGATCGGATCGGATCGGAAATAGAGGTGTTCGAATTTTTCCAATTTTTTTCAGAACTAGAAAACTTGTTCCGATCCGATCCGATTTTTTTCGGAACTGCCAAAATAAATCCGAATCCGAAAATTTTCAGAATTTCAGAATTTCTGGAATTCGGAACAAAATTCAGAATTTTCAGAATAAATTTCGGATATTCCAAAAAATTAGATGAGTTCGGATATTCCGAATAAATTTCAAATTTTCAGAATAATTTTTGGAATAAATTATTTTGATATTTTGGATTCGGATATATTCGGAATATGTTATTCTGACAAAATCGGAATAATAGTATTCAGAAAAATCGGATCGGTTATTTTCAGAAAAATCGGATCGGTTATTTTCGAAAAAATCGAAATTTCAGAATTACAGAAGCCTATCCGATTCCGATCCGAATTTTTTCAAAAAAAATCGGAAATCGGATTTTCGGAAATCGGAACTGCAAAATTAGGTTCCAAAATCGAAAAAATCGGATCGAATTTCGGAAAAAATCGGAAGTTCGGACAAAAGTTGCAGCCCTAGTAAGGACTGATCTCATGATAAAAAAAATTGCAAACTTTATCACCCCTAGATGAAAGGACGTTATAATCTGGTGGGTCAAGTTGATTGGGATTCAAAAAACATTTGAACGACAATGATTTTGAGAGTAGGGAACTCCGCTAAGCTGAGGGTATTCATGTCTAAGCTTGACGGGGATGGGTGGCCCTTACTATCTAACTTTTCTAGATTATTGTAATACACGGGCACGAAGGGCGTGTTCATTGCCGAAGTAATAGTAGGTAACTTTAACCTATCTACAGGATCATATGGCTTATGCAAAATAGATGAACCAAACCAAATGTGATAAGTAGACAACAAAGAATTTTTCTTAATATGCTTATGCATTTTTAAAGCCCCAAGAAATCTGCAATACCAATGATTTTTTTGTTTGGGGTTGTGCTTTATATAAGATGACCATTTGGGATGATAGTTAACTTCAACAAAATTACCATATTCGAATCTAGGACATAACTTGTCATCAAGGATAGAAAAATTGAAATAGTTAAAAAACACTTATCTGAAGCAACTAAATAGGGGTACGAGATTAACGGTTGTGTACCTTGGCGGGGATATCAGATTCCCCGAGACCGTCGACGTCCTCACAATTGTGCAGATAAAATTCAATAAGCTTCTCTAGCCATTTGTGGAAATGTAATCGGCATGAAATACAAAAACGCAACATTGTTAATGGCTAATATGTGGTCTTTGAAGTTGGGTGGTCGGTGTTGATGGACTATCCTACCAGGATGGGCTACCTGACCTATTCCAAAACAAATCCTCTGAAGTAGGAGAATGTCCAGATCCATGATAAAGGACACCTAGCGATTCTGAATCTCTTTCGGAGGGTTCCAAGTTCGGGTCTACATAATTTGTGTCGATGATCAAATTTGAGTCGCAATCACTATTGTGTGGAGGCAAACTGGTGATAATAGGAAAGATAATGTGGGTTGGTGTTGTTCGTTGATACGGGGCTGGCCCCCTTCGTCTAGATCGGTGCGCTACCGTCTTGATTGGTGTGATTCACAAGGTGTAGGGAACGTTGGGTTAGGTGGAGGGAGAGTACCAACAGCCTGAGGTAGTGGGTATTATCTTTAGCACCATACAAAAGTCTAGGCCATGAGAAATGAAATTTATTGGGCCTACTTTTGAGTTTGAATTTAGGGACAAGATGGGGTCAAAATAAGGGGAAGGGCCTTAGATAGTAGTCTCTTTTGAGCTATGATTTCTAGGGATGACCCACACATCAAGGCCATCATAACCTAAATATTTAGAAGGCATGTGAGGTGGTACGAGAGGAGATGAATTGTTACCTTGGGTGAACTATCTGCCACATCTTCAAACTCAACTAGAAGTTGTTTGGGAACAATGCCTTCACTTACCAAACCCCTAAGGTTTAGGTCAACCAAGGTACCACTTATAATTTAAAATGCTATCATCCAGTGAAAGCCTGCCACCTATAACATTTGCCCTGACATCCATCGTTTTGAAAAGTTCAAATCCATACTCTTCTTAAAAATATGTATGTATACTGTGGATCCTGCAGATTGGACATGCTCTAACAACGGTGAGGCCTACCCCTCTTCTTCTGCCTAGGATGCCACGTGCTGAAGCGGCCTGCAATAACTTCTTGATACATGATAACATGCACATTTTCCTTATCGTGAGACTTTTGCTTATCTCGCACCGCTGTCACCCCTGAATTTTTATCATGTTGGTTTAATTGAGTTCGAGGATGATTACGTAATTGTTGTTGGCTTTGCTTTTTTGTAAGGTGTGTTTGATCCGCCCCATAGTAGTCCGAAAAGAGTTTTCCCTTGTCTCGAGGCGTTCTGGAGAAATAAAATGTTTTGGCTGTTACAAAAACGTTTGGAGTGACTTGGATATATGAGCCATATTTGAACTCATAAGGTGTGTAGATATTTCGGAGCCTACACTCTTTGTTAAACAAAATCTACTTTTGACAAAGCGAAGTGGGATGTGTAACAATGCCACAAAATTGGCAAAATCCCTCGAGGAGTTCATATCTTACTATGAGAGTAAAATTTGGCATCCCGTCATGTCTCGCAAGGGAGAGTTTAACTCTGAGAGGCTTGTCGGTGTAGATGTTCACAAGTATCCAAAAAAAATACCATTTCTTGGAGTTATATCCAACTCGTGGTAAACATAAGACCCGGTCATGTTACTGACAGTCTTGAGCATAAATTTGCTTTAGCAACACACTGAGGGTCCCGAGACTTGAACCCAACATAGCAACTTTGAAAAGATAATTTATGATGGGTGGAGTATGGAAAAAATTTGGACCTCTCGTGAACCATCAAACATTTGGTCTCTCTTGTTAATTTTGATGAGAGAGAGAAAAACTTTCCTCCAAAATTATACTTCTTCAAGCAACCCCGCCATTCTTCAAACATGATTCTTTCACCTTCACAACCCTCCTCAAATCAATTTCCAATGATCACCTTTGCCCCCTTCATCAAGGTCGAGCAATTCGCGCTGACACCTCGAAATGGGGTTCGTTGAATCCGACAACTATGTTGCCAATGCGCTTGTTGCAATGTATGCCCATTGTAACTCGCTCCGTGATGCTCGTAAAGTATTCGATGGGATCCGGAAGGTGAATCTCGCGAACCCCGTTAATTGGAATACGGCAATCTCATGTTTCTTTCGGGGTGGAGACCATAAGGGTGCATATGAACTCTTTTGTTTGATGAAATGCCCCAGTGATTGCGGGTTTTGTCAGACACTATTGCTACTGTTTTTTCTGCTTGTGGGCAATTGAGAGACCTTTGTTTCGGAGAACAAGTGCACGGGTATGCTATAAAGATAAGCCCGGACGTTGAGAATGATGGCTTTGTCCGAAGTTCCCTTGTCGACATATGTAGTCTGTAAAGAACCATTGTCAAGACAAAAATGTTTGGTACATAGCAGTACCAACAATTCTCACTTCTATCTTCCAGTACTCACTAGCTTTTCTTACTCAAACTTTGGTTGGTCATATCGGCACCCTTCAGCTTGCAGCTTTTGGTACTCAAAACTTTGTGGTTTCCGGTCTCGGCTTCGGAATCATGGTCTGTATATATACAAATATTTATCTTTCAATTTTTTATTTTGGCTTTGCTTTCATTAATAATATCATCAAAATACTAAGCCGACCAAAATATTTCTTCATATTTAGCATGGTAAAATGCATGGCTAATATACATTGAGCAAAGAAATTATAGTAATGATCCCACCATCAAAACCCATACAGAAGCTTTGGAGGCTCTTGCTTGCAAAATGTAATTGTGTTAGAACCATTACACATTGTACTGATCTTTTGTTTTATAACCTCTTTTTGGCACAGTTAGGAATGGGAAGTGCCTTGGAGACACTATGTGGACAAGCATATGGTGCAGGGAAGCTCGACATGTTAGGCATATATACGCAAAGATCATGGGTCATCCATCTCTTGACGGGTTTGCTAATCTTACCTGTTTACATCTTTTCATCTCTGTTGCTCAAACTCTAAGGACAGAGTGCGGAGATTTCTGATTTGGCAGGAAAGCTTTCTATATGGATGATCCCTCAGTTGTTTGCTTATGCCTTAAACTTCCCCATGCAAAAGTTTCTTCAGGCTCAGAGCAAGGTCATCGCAATGATGTGGATTTCGTTTGGTGTACTTGTGTTTCATTCATTCTTGAGTTGGCTATGTATCAGAAAGCTTGATATGGGATTGTTGGGAGCCGCACTTACTCTTAATCTTTCTTGGTGGTTGATGGTTTTTGGTCAGTTGGCTTATATTCTGTTAGGAAGCTTCAAGGAATCTTGGACTGGTTTTTCGTGGCTGGCTTTTGCTGATTTGTCTGGATTTGTGAGACTCTTTTGCTTCAGCTGTGATGCTTTGGTTCGTACTCTATCTCGAAACTATTGGAATTAAGCCCTCAATATAACTAAGAGATGTGCGCATAACATAGATAGTCATATACTTCAACGGTGTAGTTTTCATTTCCACCTAGACATAGCTACTTCTGCTTCCAAGATCTCAATCTTTTTTCATGACCACCACAGTTCTTATTTGAATTCTGAATCCGCCTTGTCACTTGATATAGTCTGTTTCTCTTCGTAAAGTAAATTCCATTTTGCAGCTTGGATTATTGGGTATTTACGGTGTTGATTATCTTAGTGGGCCTTCTAAAAAACCCAGAAATACAAGTTTACGCTGCTTCTATCTGGTATGTTCCCAACTAATCGAAGTAGAATGGTTTATACTTCAAAATTAATAATTAAACTTCTAATCAAATGCTATTTTGACCGACAGCATTAATGTCAAAGCATGGTTTTTTATGGTTCCACTTGGTTTCATGGCAGCGATCAGGTTAGCTCTTGCGTGTCATATTCTTCTTTGGGGACATCTAAGATAGATACTATATTTTCATTCATCATTCATAAGGTGCCTCACTCCGTTTGCTCCGTTTGACATAAGCAAACGATATGGGCAAAATGAAAAAAAAAAAAAAATGCCAAACCCCTTTCAAATATTTGTTTTCCATTCCTATATTTGGTTTTTCTTAAAGAACTCATGATCTTTTTGTATATGTGTTTACAAGTGTGAGGGTCTCGAATGAGCTGGGAGCGGGGAATCCAAGAGCGGTAAAGTTCTCGGTTTGGGTTATGGTGTCAATGTCCTTGATCACACAGACTACATTCGTAATTATAATTTTGGTGACCAGAAATGATTATCTAGCAATATTTACGGATGACAAGTTGGTTATTACAGTGCTTGAATGGGCATCAAAGCAGGGTGCGATGATGCAAGATGAGTTAGTGGCTTCAGTACTACCTGGACTGCAATGATAATGAGTTTCATACAAAAATATGGATTGTAAATATGGATATTTGGTACTTGATAATTAATATTTTGGATTTATTAGTGCATCAGTTTTTAGTTTTATCTAAAATTAGCAGGCTTATCTGAGTATCATGTGCACATTGTTCTGAATCTGAAGGAAGAGGATATGGATTTTTTTTACCCTCGTAGCTTATAAATATCTTGTCCTTTTCCTAATCCGAATTTTAATGGCTTAAAGCATTTTATTCAGGTTCTACCTGCCTGTGAATCTAAACTATTCCTTGCGTTTAATACCAAATTATAGATTTCATAGCTATGGTGTAATTAACCAACATTTGGGGAGATAGATGTTGATTACTTTTGACGTGTAATACACATGAAGATGCTTTGACATATACCTGGTACTATGAGATAAACATATTGTCATACCATTATTGATGATTTATTTCTTTTCATGTGTAGATATATCAGTAGTTGGATTCTCAACCATTTTTGGAGATTTAGGACTAGTAATAGAAACAACAATAAGTAACATAAACAACAATAACTTTATAACTTAATGGATACAAAAATATCCCTCTAATACAAAAATAATTGACAAAACTTCAAAATAAGTTGCAGAAGCTCTTGACTCATTCATGGTTACCAAGAAGTATGGGCACTATGAGACAGATGCACTATGAGGTAGCTAGAGTCAATTCAACACACCCCATGATGTGTGAACCAGGTAGCTAGACATCTAAGAAAGTCTCCGTCGTCCTTTAATTGGTTCCACCGTCTTTTCTTGGTCGATTTGATAGAAGAGAAGGTTTTTTCCCCTATTTACTTATTTCTTTATATATCTTACAGGCACCAAGCAATGCTCCCCAAACACTTGGACCTGACTTCTTCGACATTGGTGCTATAAAACTTTTAGCTTCATCAAGGAGGCCAGCTCGAGCAAGTAAATCAACCACAGTCCCGTGGTTCTCATCTAATGGAGTAATTCCGTACTCCTTATCCATCTCTTTAAAATATGTAAGGCCTTCTTCTACTAAACCTATATGGCACAAGCAGATATTAGAGCCACAAAGGTAACTTGATCTTGCTTAACATCACTCTTCCTAACCATTTTTTGAAAATTCTAATTACACCTTCCCCATCTCCGTGTATTCCATAACCGTCAATCATTTAAACTGATTTTCTGTGACATGAAGCTTCCCACACTTGGAATACATGTCCAATAAGCTGTTCCCCACAAAAATATTTTCAGTCAAACCACTTTTAAGAGAATAGCAATGAATTTATTTCCCATAATGGAGGGAAGAAGGCAATGCACGATGGAATAACAATGGCCATGGTGACCGAGTTAGGGGTAGCACTACCCTCTTGATGCATAGAGTATAAAATCTCTCAAGCCTTGTCTTGACAATCGTTCTTTACAAAATACATAAGTCGACAAGGGAACTTCGGACAAATCCATCATTCTCAACGTCCGGGCTAATCTTTATAGCATACTCGTGCACTTGATCTCCGAAACAAAGGTCTCTCAATTGCTCACAAGCAGAAAAAACAGCAGCAATAGTGTCTGACAAAATCCGCAATCACTGGGGCATTTCATCAAACAAAAGAGTTCATATGCACCCTTATGGTCTCCACCCCGAAAGAAACATGAGATTGCCGTATTTCAATTAACGGGGTTCGCGAGATTCACCTTCCGGATCCCATCGAATACTTTACGAGCATCACGGAGCGAGTTACAATGGGTATACATTGCAATAAGCGCATTGGCAACATAGTTGTCGGATTCAGCGAACCCCGTTTCGAGGCGTCAGCGTGAATCGCTCGACCTTGATGAAGGGGGCAAAGGTGATGATTGGAAATTGATTTGAGGAGGGTTGTGAAGTTGAAAGAATCAAGTTTGAAGAAGGGTGGGGTTGCTTGAAGAAGTATAGTTTTAGAGGGAAGTTTTTTTCTCTCTCATTAAAATTAACAGGGAGTTACCCTTAGTAGTCTTTCTTCTCTCACTTGCCACGTGGCGTTTAGGTAAGGGTGAGAGACCAAATGTTTGATGGCTCAGGAGAGGTCAATTTTTTTTTCCGTGGAGTATCAAGTCAAAACCTTATTGTAGAAGTGTGAAACTGTGCATGTTAATAGGGGGTTTATTCATTACCTTGTCCTTATCGTTCCTATTTAGACACTTTGCAATGTAGACTCCCAAATCCTTTTCAAACGTGATACTCAGCATTTTGGTGATTTTTTTACCCCATAAAGCATTGATTCAGTAAATGATTTTGTACCTTTCCAACGAAGGAGAGAAGGACTTAAACGCTATAGCATACCTCCATTCGTCCCAAAGCTCATCCCATTGATCTTTACTAAGGATTACGACCAAAATGAGTTCATTAGTAGTAAAGAGATCAAGGCTTCTTAGAGGGAGGCAATAGTGGAGTAATTCTCATCAGCCTCTCCCATGCAGGTGTCTTCAGAAGAGTTGGGTAGTCCGAGTACAGGCATAGAAAGAGAGGGCAATATTGGGAGGAGAATTGAGATATTTTTATTAATCAAATTGTATCTCTTTATATATACTACAAAGAAGGATAACCCAATATGAGGTTACCTATCCCTACTTAAACTCTCCCCATAAACCCTAAAGACCTATGGACTTGTTAAGAGTCCAGTAAGATACCCCAACCCAGTTGGGCCCCCACCTTGGGCTGGACCCAATTCCTAATACTCCCCCTTGGGGTGTTCCATACTAAGATGACTTGCCTCATCAAAACCTCTGCCTAGCAAATTTCATGGGCAAAAAGCTATGCAATGAAAGAGTACAATCCTATACCCCGTATGGGTTTTGGACGCATATACATTGCTTCATCAAAACCTCTAATCAGTAAAACCTCCTAGGATAAAAATTGTACTACCAAGAAAAAAAGTACAACATGCATGTATCCATGCCATGACAAGATTACTCCTCCTGACGTAGATCTCCCCCAAGATTTATCTCCTTGAGATATTGATTAATAAATTTTCTACATGCCGATTATGTGAATAAGCTTCTTGACCGTAAGTGGTGCAAGAGTCTTTGTGAATAGGTTTGTAAAGTTATCTTCTGAAATATCTTGAATAACGCCAATCTCATTCGGTTTGTATAATTCATAAGGATGGAATGACTTCTGTGAAATGTGCTTCGTTTTATAGCCATTGATAAAATTGTCATTGACATGGATGATGCTAGCTGAAGTTGTCTTCATACATAGTCGATGCTTTATCTTGGATAGAATACGCCACAACTTTAGTTGATGTGTCTTTGAGCGTAACCATCATTCTCTGCCAGCTTCATGAAGTGCAAGAATTTCTTTGTAGTTTGAGGATGTATCTACCACTGTCTGCTTTATCGATCTTCAAGAATCTTTATGTATACCCGTTCATAAGCACATAATCCATTTAACAATGGTCTCTATATGGGTCTGACAAGTACATTGTATCGGCATACTTTATACTTTTATCATTTGCCATTTCGAGTAGAATAGGCCCCAGTCTTTTATATTGATCATATACTTCAGAATCTGTCTGGTTTTATTCTAGTACCTTTGGGTAGGAACAAAACTTTGGTAAGCCAAATAGATCGCAGTGAATGAGTCATGGGGTCCAGTATACTCAACTACCTATAGCAAAGTACCTCCTAGCTATGACTCCATAACCCTAAGAGTTTCTCCCCCCATTAAGATGGCAGAAGATGTCGTTGTCCATACCTAAGTGATGGATGCGCAATAAACAACTTAGCTCCGTGTACTACATCCATACGGAAGTGTTAGATAGCTCTTCCGATATATATTATTTAGTGTAGGAGTATGCCACTACTAAGATGTTCAATCTGCAAATTAAGACACTACTTGATTTCCCAAGATCTTTTATTTCAAATTCCTTTCTAAGGAATTTGGCGGCTCTCGCGATCTCCATCGGAGGTCTAATGATATCTAAATAATTTAGTATACTATTATGATGATACTGAAGCTAATTTATGTGTTCTAAATAAGAGCGCATGGACATATAAAGATATTTATAAAGTTCCTGACCTTCAAATACTCAGTCAACTTACTATGTCTCATGGGCCCTGATTGCTTCAAGTTAACAATAACTTTTCCAATTTTATTACGTACACACCTCGTGTGTCGGGTTTTATTACTTCCAAATGCTTATACCTCCCCAAGTGGCTTCATATAAATATTCGTATCTAGTTTCTTATATAGATACGTTGTATTTACATCGAGTGCATATCTAGCTTGTCCTCAATAACTTGATAGACTGATCAGTACCAAAATGTTATAGCGTCCATAACTGGGTAATAGGTCATATTAGAATCGGTGCCAGGTTCATAAAGATTTCTTGGGCAATTATTCTTGCATTGACCATATTATTTCTCATAATTAATCATGTTTCCATACCTTTCCCATTTATAACCGACGGGCTGAATGGTATCACTTCGCATTATGCTAGTAAGTTAAGTTCTACTTAGATTCTAGACACCCACTTTTGCCGATGTACAATAATACACAATCGTTTACAATAAGTGGTTTTAAATCCTTATCATTGATGGTGAACACGACATCGAATATGAATACCTTTTTTACAAATTCTACTGAACGATCCTAAGTTGTGCAATTATTGACTTTTAATAGATTGATATCTTTTTATTATCATACACGTATGTACCATCCCAGGCTAGTCTCATAAAGCATCAACTGGTCTCATAGCTACTATTGCCTCGTCGATGGGTGGTTCCATCCTCAATGAACCGACTACACCATTAGTCATATGTGTCCCATATTCTGTAGATCCTTGGTTCAGAAAACTTTCTTACAATGGTGTTCCGTACAAAGCGCAAGCCTTAGGCTCATTTGCGATACTAATTCCCCCGGAATGTTCAGCTGCGGTACTAGTTCCCCCGGAATGTTTTACTATGTAGGTTTATTACTTGCAAGGACATACACTTATAATACTTTAATAGTGTCTATGAATGTATCTGACAATTCATTTACAACCTATTGGAGGTTTCTAATCCGTTGAACCTTATTATCACTTATCTAATATTAAATGATCTAGATGAGATAATGATGGTGTTTTTCAAGACCTCTTGGAAACATCCTCTGCATTGACTATCATATCTCTCCCCAATGCTGGGAATATCATCTCATCAAAGTGACAATTTTCTGCCTTACAGTATATACATCGCCAGTAGGTTTCAAATATTTAGTGATAAATGCAAATCATAACCCACATAATACCAGGCTGACGTTGAGGGTCCCATCTTCATATATTATGGTAGTGCGATTGGCACCAGTACAAAAGATCCAAATGTTCGGCGATGGGCGATACTGGGCTCTGACCCAGTTACTAGTCACATTTTGGGAAAAATAATTTGATGACTTGCTATGGGACAAACTCTAATCAGTGCCGTGGGAGCAAAAATACAAATTTCATACACTAGCCGAAAGCTGTGATTGTAATAACAGTGACCTAGCGATTATCCTAAATTACTATATTAGGTTCTCCGCCAATTTCGAGTTGGGTATGGTATGGGGTACTCACAATGCTAAATCATCTATCCTATTTTTGCGGTAAAATAATCATCAAAAACCTGTGAGTCACACTCCCAAGCCCCTGCCAAGCCGCATCTATCGAATTTGATCGGTTAATCCAGGAAATGAATCTGCGATCAAATAATCTAAGCGAGAAGTTGTGCTAACATTGCATTCTTAGATTTTAATAATGGTCAAATGTAAGACCATCTCTTAGATGCGTCTATATATTATGACCATACATATTTTAAGTTAGCCACTATATGGATGAATAGGTCAACATGTATCTCTATGGATACATTTGGAGCAAAGGCTCAAGATCTCACTCCACCTTGGTCATACTTGGATAAAATAATAGACTTTTCTTGAAAGTAATCGTTATACGTATACTCTCTAGATCTTCTCACCTTTTAAGGAAAGTTAAGATGTGATACTGATAATCCTCCTCACTATCCCTGCCCTGAGGAGTATATTGGAAACCATTCCAATAGCGTATTCTAACCTTTAGACATAGAAGGAATGCACAGAACCTTATCGATCATTTTCTTTGATAGTCATTATGCAATAAACGTTATCATGTATCTCCGTAAACTCAGTAAAATCTGGCTGAATTTACTTATATAAAAATTAGACTAGATACTACGTATCATACCATTAGGGAGTAATAGCATGACGAACTCAATGTGATCTATCATGTTGGCCCTGCCAATGATATTTGTGACATCCCTGATGCACTAGGTTAGAGATAAGAAATATATTCATATTTCAAAAGGATCGAGTGTGTAGTACTAATATCTCTTAGACATGTGTTGCTACTCATCTGATTATCGCTTATGCTCAATGAGCAGACAGATCTATATGTGAGTTATATACAGTAGATTAATTATCATACATAGAATTTAACTACTTTGCACGCAATAAATTTGAATAATCACAATTTGGAACAAAACAAAAATCTAGTGTATGTCAGGAGCACTTTATTGAAACATAAATGATTTGTTCCTAACATAATCAAAAATACTGACAAAAAGTAAATCATGTCTCTGCGAGAAAAGAAACTACTAGTGCTCTCTACTATGACATCACATGTTTATTGAGATATCATTATGGATTACCCCGTATGTTGATCCATTCTGACATCAATTTTGCTGAAGAAGGCTGTGAACTCAACAGTGGTGGAGTTAATGCCAATAACAGTATGGTGGGTCTGGACTCTGCTATCTCAGGCCACCCGTGGTGCCTGGCATTCTCGTGCCCAGTGTCCAGTGCCACCACAATTAAAGTAAAGAGATCTCTTATCTAGCTTATTTTCCTTCTTCACATTTCCTGGTTTGTCGAATTTCTAAAATCCTTTTTCCTTCCAAGGGCCAATGGGTTTCAGGTTCCCCGCCCTTCTTGTTTCCCTTATATCATCCCCTGCCCTTTCCATATTTGCATCCCTGACTTTCATAATTGTTTCCCCAAAACTGAACATTATGTGATGTGGGCACCAACGCACTCCCAGAAGGCCGTATTGCATGATTCTTCATTAGAAGTTCATCATTCTGCTCAGAAAGGAGTAGTGCCTGAATCAAGACTTTGTGAGCTACAATGTTCTCTCGCCGATATTGCCTCGGAAGCGTAATATTACTAGCATATAAAGTTAATAGAGTCTTCTCTACTATTTCAGTATCAGTGATTTTCTTCTCATATAGCTCAAGTATAGAAGTGATTTTATGGTCTGGTAAGTTATAATCAGCAACGGTCCTTAAATCTTGTAACCGAAGGGTATTCTATTGGTGCATAACTTTTGGGAGCATAATGGTCTTTTGGGAGCATAATGGCCTTTTGTTGACCATAACGCCACTTCATGCTTGCCCATAAGTCAGCTGGCTTAACCTTGCTGAGGTATTCAGTCTTTAGGTCATCCTAAATATGATGACGAAAGATAAACAAAGCCTTTGCTTTATCGATGGGATCTTCATTACTGTCAATGACGATGGTCTTCTGTAGACTAAGAGACTTCAAGAACAAGTCAATATCAATACACCAAGTGAGGTAATTAGCTCCAGTGAGCAGTAATGATAGAAATTCAACATTCTTGAGTTTTGTAGACATCTATTTATGTAAAATATAGATCGTAATTAGTGACAATTCTGGATAATCACTTCAAATGCATTATAGACAGATCATAGTACTTATAATAATAATAAATAATTCCTAATCATATTATAGTTGAACCTTATTCATATTCTAAAACTCATGAAATTCTTTTCTAATAATTAAATCCCAATTTTTCCTCGTAAAATGATGATCTTAATCGTAGATGTGCATTTTAGATATACATAATGGAATAGATTATTCCTTTCTTTTTTCTTTTCTCCCTTGATTGAGAATATATAGAATAAATTGGTTTATCTTTTATCTCACCATTTTTTTCTCTCAATATGCAAGACAGAATCTTATAAATGTCATATCAAATCATTGAGAATACTTTCCTCATGTATTCATCCTCAGCACTAAAACCACATGATTCACTTCTCTATTTTTATTTTACTGAAAAGTCTCAGAAAAAAAGGGTCAAAAGGTGTTGGATATAAAATGAATAAAATATTTGAAGGCACAAAAGACTGCAAACGGATAAAATTTTGTGTAAGCATAGATGAAGGCCAAAAAAGGTGTAACAATAAAAAACCTATTATCATATCTTCGGTTTCACATAGTATATTTTTTTGTCTTGAATCAGGTATAAGAATATTCAATTATAATACCTTGAACTTGATGTCACCATCGACAATTGATTATAAAAAAGTGTGATCATGAAAAAGTAAAATACTGAATCTGAGAAAAATTTATGAAATAACACTCGAAGCTTACAGAAAGGCTAGATCCTCATATAGTATTAGGTATATACGAATTCTCTACAGTTATCCTTACGTGGCTCTAATTACGATGAACTTTTAGTTTAAACAAGAGGATCATTAAGCATTATGAATTGTGATTTTGCCAAATAATTATCCTATTAATGAATATAATACAAAAGCACTGTCCAAGTCTAGCAAGAATATTCTACATGCAAAAGCTCCTAAAGTGTAAAGTGTTAATAAAATCAAAACAATACCCTACTGTCCAAAAAAATAAAAAAATAAAATCAAACTGAGACAGAGTAAGAAGCGCACCTAATCACTAGAGTATACAAATAACCCATCCCAGTTTAGATTCATTACCTTATCTATGGTGACAAGTCATCCTTTCATACCCAAGCAACCCGAATAACCTTTCGAGGTGATGTTTCTTGAGCAAACAACCTACTCATATTCTCACTTTTTATATTAGTTTGGGTTATGTAGTAACATATTCCTTAGAATTGGCAAAGAGAGGCTAGCAGAACCAGGTCAAAGGTATGGAATAGATTCAAGAAGGTAACAAGTCCACGTCTGCAAATCTCGACCTTCTACAATAACCATTATACTTTGTCAAAAAGAGCCGCTGCACATAATCCGTGAAGTTTGCCCTCCATCCATTAACCCAGGAGACCAATTATTTTGTAACTGTCTATATCCATTATAAATACAGGCAGAGCATAGAGCAACAAGGGGATCCTTTTTGGGGTATCATTCTTAGCTATACTTATCAAATCACTGCAATTATAATAATCTAGCACATATTAGATTTATACCTTAAAATCCTCCTCGAGGTCGTGGTTTTTTTCTTCTTCAGGTTTTACTGTATTTTCAGGTAAAATCTAGTGTACTCTAGTCTTATTTACGGAATCATCATAACTTCATTACTAAAAGTACTGGCAAAGTTTACAAACTAGAAAAGTAGCCATTACAATTAGCACTGTCTGTGGGAAAGCCAATTTTTTCTTTACCAAATCTCATCCTGAACAGTCATTATGATGACCAACATGAGCCCCAAATGTACCTTCAGTACCTAGAGGAACAACGAGGACATTCCAACTGACGTCTTACTAGAAATAATTAATTTACATAATGCTATTATCGAGCTTCATAAGTAGATGGAGTCTGACAGGGTCCAGCGGCTTGAAGATCAAATAATTTATGTTCAAGATCTCCAAGTCGAGAGAGACGAAAGGAGTAAAGCCCTGGAACAACAGTATAGTGTCCCAATTTTTTTGTTTTTTTTTTATTTGTCTATTATCATTTTATTAGTCATTATGCATCATCATGCATTATCATACATCATACATCCTCATATTATTTCTCTTATCAGGGTTTTGAGTTCTTTTTTCTTTATTTTCTGTGTTTCGGCAGTTTTGGTGGTTGTTTTGGACGGAGGAGGTAGTGTTAAAGCTTTGGGAGCCTGTGGTTGGCGTGGTGAAAGCGTGTTGTTGTTGTTGCTGTTGTTTTAGGTGGTTGTGTGGTGTGGTGTGTGATCCAGGAGGGATCTGAGGATTTTCCTTTGGGTTTTCGTTAGTTTTTGCTTGAGGGAATCTTTTTGGTTTTCTGAGTTTTTACCAGCTTTTACCTGTTGTGTTCGAATAGACTTATTTCTGTTCGATTAAGTTTCTATCTGCTTCATTTTGTTCGAACAAACTTGTGTCTCTTCGAATAGATTTCTATCTACTTCATTTTATTCGAACAATACCTTTTCTGTTTGAATATATTTTCTTCTGCTTTGTTCTGTTCGAACAAGTCCTTTTCTGTTCGAATAGACTTCTACCTGCTTTGTTTTGTTCGAATAGAACTATCTTTTATTCGAACAGAGGCATGTTTTGATGACCAGGTTGGGTATTTTCATGCGATTCTTGACCGTACTTGCCGATTCGCTGCATTTCCTTGCCGAGCTCAGTCGCACTTTCTTCGGTGAGTAATTTCCCTATTCCTCTTCCTTGTTGATTTGATTTCGGTTTTGGTTGGAATCCTTTGTGTTTTAAGGTTTATTATTGCTGGGTTGATTTTAGGGTTTTGTGCTTGCGAAGTTGTGTTTGTTGCAGGTATTGGGTTGCTGGCATTGGCGTGATTATTGCATGTGGGCTTGAGTTTGGATTACCCTGTCGATTGTTGGTTTGTGGTTTATCGTTTATCAGGCGAGTGTCTCTTCCTTGCTAAATTCCTCTACTAATTTGATCAGTGTTAATTTCGAGTGTTACTCTGGATAGAGAAGTGTTTGTGATATAGTTATAGTCTATACTGTATTCTTTAGTCGTTATTATTTCAGTGCATATTTTCCTATTCGTTAGGCATGTTGAGTAGCATTATCTTTATCCTTTAGGAAGTTGTGCATTGGGGTGGTATTCTCGTGGCTTTATCCTTGAATACTGTATTTCAGTCTTGTAGAGACTGATGTTGTTTGGATATTGTGATGGGTGGTCACTGTTCATCTGTATTAGGATTGTTTGCCATCCTCTGAGGCAGGTGGTTATCCTATGTGTGCTGGCCGTGTGGCGGCTGTGGTGTTTTCATCCTTGGGATCTGTTTGCAGTATGAGTTTTTGTATTCTTTTAACTTAATGGGGTCGGATACATAACAAAGCTCTACATCGGCTAACCCTCGATAGGACCTAGGATTCCTACATCGGGTTGAAATAGTAGGTGAAGTTCGAGCTGGACACTATTATATCTATTACCCATCCGGGAGTGTGGGATGGTATGAGACAGTTTCCTTAGGTACCCGTCTTATCCTCCGTGAGGTTAAAATCCCTTGGAATAAGTGAAATAAAGTTCAGACGTTGGCTCCATGGGTTGCAAAGCCTGAAATACTTTGATCAAGTGATAAATCCTTCAGCGTGGTCGAGCTAGTAACCCAATCGTACCCTTTCTATCTAATTGAGATCTCTTTACGGTTAGTATACATTAACGGTTGATCAACCCATATATTCATTATATGGTCTAGCTCTTTGGTTCTTCATATCATAAGCACCCAGCCGTAGGATAATTCTAGTATCATATCATATCATATCTTATATCTCATTCTTTACTCTACTCTACTCTGCACCTATATATTATTGTACCTTAAATATCTTATATCTCATTCACCTCTTCCTCATTCCCTGTACCGTTTTATTAGTAGGTTATTTAGCTTTATTGGGCATTAGTGAGCCGTGGTTTTGCTCACTCTCATATTTTCCCCCCCTTTCAGAGGTAGAGTAGTTGCTGAGAATTTTAGCTGTATTTGGAGCCAGTTTTGTAGCTGCAGATTCTATTTTGGTTTTAGTATTTCTTGTACGATTTTAGTTTTTGACGCTGTATATTATCAAGATATTGTATATATATTTCTAGTTGAAATACATATCTTTGCTTCCGCTTTATTCTTTTTACTCTGATGATATTGCTATAGTGAATGACTGAGCTATTTTTTATTAGCAAGGTTATTTGTGGAGGCGAATCTTTGGATTCCCCGACCTGCACGCCCTGGATCACATTGTTTTAGATATTCTCTAAAATTTGGATTTTGGGGCATGACAAATCGAGCCACGCCCATCAGAAAAAAATAAAAAGTCTACGAAGGCAACAAGATTGATTTACTATTCGACAAGGATCACCTCCCCAAGCTCGAAGTGATCATCGGTCTAGAGCTTCATAGAGGGAGAACATACCAAGGGAAGAATGAAATTGAACCTCAAGATCTCGATCGAGGAAACCATATAGATTATTAACAACCCACAGAAGTCGACGAACACGCCATTGGATCCTGCTACCTCCTCCTAGATGACCAGTTAGAGAATGGTTCAGCCCAAAAGGACAAGGAAATTTTGATCCTCAGGCTGCTGCTGTACCAAATACTCTCCCATAATTTATTATCTTGGATGACTTGAATAATCGAATTCAAGCCATACATTATGAAAATCCTTGTCGAAGATCCGCTCTGGATAGGATCGTGACAAATCCTATTTCCCCTCACCTCGAACTCATGCCTATTCCAGATAACTTTCACATGCCAAAATTGTATCAGTATGCAGGTCTTACTGACCCTCTCACCTACGTTTGTCACTTCAAAATAGTGATCGGCCTGTACTCCAAAATTTATCACATGCTATGTTATTTGTTTAATACAAACCTTAAAGAAGAACTTATCTAGTGGTTTCACAGCATTCCTGAAGGATTGATAACCAGCTTCACTCAGTTACAGTGGTTGTTCAAATCAAACTATGCACATGCTAAAGAGCGTGAGATAATAGTTGATTCTTTGTTCTTTTTCAAACAAGGTGTGAAGGAAACCCTAGCAAAATTTTACAAAAGTTTTCTACAAGAAATAAAAAAGATTGGGAATTTGGATCCAAAGATTATCGTACTAGTATTCACCTCAGCACTCTACATCGATTCTAAAGTTAGAGAAGAGCTTACGCTTCACAAACTTAAGAGAGTCACCGAAATGATCGATACGGTTAATGACTATATCAAACTTGAATGATCCAGGAAGGATTGATGAATTGTTCTTCTGTTATTCATTATAATGATGTACTTTCACCGCCACACTCAAAATCGCCAAGTAATGTTATTGTCAAACAACGTGGGTTCAACGACAACATCAAATGAAATGATAGGAAAAAGGATAGACCTATCCTGATCCTACCTCTTATGATTACCATCCTGTCTGTCATCTTACCAATACTTAAGGGGGGTGAGTTATTTCGTGAAGCACAAAAAATTCTAGATGTCTCGAATAAACCCTAATGCCAGCATTATAATGTTTATAGCCATGAGACTGACAATTGGTATTCTTTTATACGTATTTTCACCGTATTATCCTGGTAGGGAGGCTCTACAGGTACGTAATCGATGTCTAAGAGTTTCTCGAAGAAGAATCAAAAAGAAAAGAAGTCGAACAAGAATATTGACAAAGTCACGCTCGCCATCTTTATATGGTTAAGATTGAGAAAGGTAAGAAGCAAAAGAAAGATGACATAATCACATCTTGCTGCAGGATGACATCATCTGAGAAATCTGCCAAACTTCTACCTAGTTCAGCAAAGCCGAACACCCGTACCACATTTCCATCGAAGACTGCCACCAGCCATGTTAAATACCGACATGGCGATCCATTGGTGATAATGTTTAAAGTTGGACAAGACTACTTATACACACTCCTCATCAATACTAAAAGCGTGGCTGACATATTATTCAGGAGAGCAGTTAACATTCTTGGGCTCAAGGATTCAGTTAAAGCTTTAACAACGGCAATCACAGGATTCAATGGTTCAAAAGAATTAGTTTTGGGAGAAATCACATTGCCTGTTCAAGCAAGGCCAAAAACCACCTTTGTTAAATTCATCATTATTGAAGCCGAATCAAAATATTTGGGAATCCTAGGAAGAAGCTGGCTTCATTCTATCAAGGTTGTATCTTCGACATATCATATGGCATTATGTTTTCCAATATATCATAGAGTTTATGAAATCAAAGGGAGTCAAGTTATGGTACGAATGTACAATAACACCACCACAAACTCTTACGCAAGAGCCTCCTCTAACGCTCAAACAACACGCTACTAAAACGGTCAAATTCGAAGAGCTCAATGGACCAAGTCAAAGTACTTTTATTGGCTCTAAACTCTCATTAGAAGAGAAAAAAACCCTCCTACAACTATTAAAGAAAAATATCAATTTCTTTGCATGGTCTTTTCAAGAAATGCCAGGAATTGACACTTCTATTGCATGCCATCAGTTGAAGATTATCCCCGACAACAAGGCCGTAGTACAAAAGCGTCGTAACAGCTCCGAAAGGCAGTTAATGAAGAAATCAACAAACTGCTTCAAGTTGGATTTATTTGAGAAGCTAAATATTCTAAGAGGGTCTCGAACATAGTTGCAGTCCCAAAGACGAATGGGAAAATCTGGGTCTGCTTGAACTTTACCAAGCCAAACAAATTCACACCAAAGGATAACTTCCCTTTTCCTTTGATTCCTCAACTCCTCGACTCTGTAGCAGGACATGAGCTTCTTTCTATGATGGATGCAGCTTTGGGGCATATACAGGTCCTACTTGTTGAAGAAGATCAAGAAAAGACCACATTAATAACAGAGAGTGGCCTTTACTATTACACTGTCATACCTTTTAGATCGAAATATGTAGGAGCAATGTATCAAAGACTTGTTACAAAAATATTTAAAAATCACTTGGGAAAAATCATGGAGGTTTGCATCAATGACATGATCTGCAAGAGCCTTAAACAAGAAGATCATTGCAGCTACCAATAAATAATCTTCGATATTCTTTGAACATATTACATGAAGTTAGACTCTGAAAAATGTCAATTTGGGGTTACGTCTGGGAAAATTTTGGGATATCTGGTAAGCAAAAGAGGGATAAAAGTCGATCCAGCACAACTCAGAGCACTTATGGCCATGCCATCACCCTGAACCAAAAAAGATGTCCAAAAAGTCACAGGGAAAATCGCTGCTCTCCACACATTTTTCTCCAAGTCATCTGATTGATGCAAACTCTTTTACCTCCATTCTCTAGGGAAACCCATCACCAATGATAAAAAAAGTAACCCAAAAAGATCATATGGATCCCAAAATGTGAATTGGCTTTCCAAGATATCTAAAGATACTTAGGGTATCCTTCCATAATGAATACTCCTCTCGATGGTGAAGTATTAACAATGTATTTATTGATAACAGAAGACTCTATTAGTTCTGTCCCTATTCGAGAAGACAACGGTGTGGAAAAACAAATTTACTTCATCAACAAAACTCTCATGCCTGCTAAAAAAATATACACAATAACTGAAAAGCAACTCCTAGCCTTGGTGTAGAGTTCCCAAAAACTTTAACCTTATTTCCAAGCACACCCTGTCACAGTAATCACCAAATTCCCCCTCAAACTAGTGTTGTCCAAAAAAGAGAAGTCGAGAAGTGTTCAACAATGGTCTATTTTCCTTGGCTAATACGACATCACATTCGAGCCACGAATTACAATTAAAACACAAGCAATTACCAGCTTCTTGGTAGATTTCCACGTTGAAGACCTTGATTGGGAGGAACTCGTAGATGTTCTAGCCGATGACTCAATTGTAGAACTAGACGCATGGTTCAAAAGTATATGATGGAGACTCTTTACAGACGGATTAAGTGGACTAAGAAGGTAAGGGATCAGAATCGTTCATTTTACACCGTCCAATCACAAAATTGAGAAAGTCATCAAACTCAAATTCTATGCAACAAACAATAAAATAGAGTATGAGGCTATCTTTCATGGACTAAACCTCACACTGGCACTAGGAGCAGAAGAATTAGTTATCTATGTTGACTCATTACTTGTAGCCAACAAAACATTTAAAACATTAGGCAAAATGATTGACTACGCTGTATTAGTTGAAGAAAAAATGAAGAAATTTAACTACGCCATAATTTCTTATTTGCCACGGGCATAAAACTGACATGTCGATGCTCTAGCATACATTACTGCAATGCTCGAAGATAGTGAGAAAAGAACCCTAGATATTGAAGTTATCGAACATTCCAGCCTCGAAGCAAGCTATTCCATGCAAATCCAAGTTGTTGATACTAAAGATTCCAAAGATTGGAGAAAATCATTTCTTAAATATTTCAATTCTAATACCCTCCCCAAAAATAAGGAAAAAGCTCGATCTATGTTAGCCAAATGTCCAAGATTTAAAGTCCAATGAGGAGTACTATACCGGATTGCAGGGAAAGTGTACTGATCGAATGTATCTCTCAAAAACAAGTCCAAATCAAAATCAAGGAACTTTATGAAAGAATTTGTGCTGCACATATCTTAAGACGATCACTAGCACAAAGAGTATTTAGACAAGGTTCATACTGGCTGAAGATGAGATAAGACTACGAAGACTTTGTTCGCAAATGTTACAAATGCTAAATCCATATACGCTATATCAAATGTCCAACTCTTGACCTACATGTCAGCAATGTCCTCTAGCCATTTAAAAGTTGGGCCATTGACATCATTGGTCCATTCATCCCTACATTGAGAAACATACAATTTTCTCTTGTTGCTATAAAATATTTTACTAAATGGGTCGAAGTTGTACCACTTTGTCACACTGATGAAAATGAAGTAATGAAATTCTTATGGGAGAACATCATAATTTGATTTGGTTGTCCACAATTGATAAAATCTAATGATGGAAAATAGTTCATTAACAACAAAGTCCTCAAATTCCTCCACAAATACAAAATCTAGTTGACAACTTTGACACCTTACTATCCATAGGGAAATGGCCATGCTGAGGCTATTAATAAAAGTATCAAGGTAGGATTACGGAAACAACTCAGCGAAAAGTAAAATATAAAGTTCTTATATCCAAGATCACTGGACCACAACAGCTTTCTCCATCTGTAATGTTATTTGGAAAGAAAGAAATAGATGCAGATATGATAAAGCAAGGACAACCATGTAGCAAATGCAACATACGACTTATAAAGACTTAGCAAATACATCTATCCTATCCAAAGGCTCTACGACTAACTCCACATAGGATCTACAAATACTCAAAGCCTCGAAGAAAAAATATAAATAGTCTAGACAGTCCAGAGTTCAAAGCTACTACTGGGATCTACCAAATCATAATAAGGTAAAAATATGTTGTGATGGCTCTTCTTTGGGGATCCCAGGAAGGGTAGGGATTTGGAGCATTCTCAGGGATCACTACTAGCTATATGGTAAAGATCTAGTCTATTATGGATGGGATTCAAAAGGCTATTTAGAATTGATGGATGGTTCTCTGGGTGGTTTCTGATTCTGATGCAGCTAAAAAGGTTTTCAGATGTAATCGTATTCCGTGGACTTTTAAAAGCCAGTAGAGCACGCTGTTAAAGTTGATTCAGGTTGTCAGATTTACTCATATCTATAGAAAAACAAATTTTTCTGCATACCATCTTACAAGGAGAGACTCAAGAGCTACTCACACATTTAAAGAAGGGTATATGGGAAAACCTTAGTTCCTTCTCAAGATAGAAAATTATTACATTAAATATTTTAGATTCACAACTTGACTATGGATGACTATGCTTCAATTTTTCACAACTTGAGGGAAAACACATCAATTCGTTCGAATATCATTGGAAGTCGTTCGAACGAACTAGAAACCTCAGACGACCGTTTTACGCTGAGGCATTCCGAAGGTATAATTCTTCACTTCGTTGAACGATATTAGTAGTCATTTGAATGAACTGGAGAACCAGAAGGCTAATTCACGCCAAGGCATTTGGAAGGAAAAACTCTACAGGTCGTTTGAGCGATATTGGAGTCGATCGAACGAACTGGAGACCCAAATAGCCATTTCACGTTGAGGCATTTTGAAGGCAAAACTCAACAAGTCGTTCGAACGATATTTATGTCTTTCAAAAGAACTGGAGACCCATGTGCCCAATTCACGCTGAGGCATTTTCAAGGCAAAATTTAACATGCTGTTCGAACGAGAATAGAGTCGTTTGAACAAACTGGCGCTGAGGCATGCCCTTTACCTGTTTTAGGGGTTTTAATTTTTTCACTATTTATTTACTTTTAGTAGATAGTTCCATCTGTATATATGCACTAGTGACATATACTAGTGTATGGCAGGTTGGTCCTTCCTTCTATTATACTCTGTCTTTTTATTACATATTACTAAACTTTTTTCCAAAAAAAGTTGAAGAGCTACTTAGCATTTTATGGGCATTTAGAACAATACCTTAAATATTAACAGGCTGTACACCATTTTTGTTGGCCTTTGGTACTAAAGCTGTAATCCCTTTTGACCCCGACCTCCCAACCGCTCGAAGACAAATCATAGATGAAGAAAATGCGCTTAGACTTCTCTGTAATCTCAATTGGATCAAAGAAACTCGTGATCATGCCATTGCCAAGTTGGGGCGATACCATGACACTCTGAGGAAGGCATATAATAAGAAGGTGAGGAAACACACATTCGACATAGGCGATCTTGTACTTCGACGAATTTAGGAAATACTCGACCCAAAAACTCAAGCAAGTTGTCAGAATATTGGGAAGGACCTTATATTGTCAGTGACAAGACCGACAATGGTTCCTACTAGCTGATGATTGAAAGTGAATTACAACTAGAATTCCCATGGAATACAACCCATCTTAAGATATTCTACAGATAGAAGTTGTAATCTAATCAATTTTTCTTTAATAAAGAAGTTTTCATTCCCGTTAATACATCATTTATTCTACTTTTTTCTTTTGACAAGACTTAATAAGTATTTGCCAAATTTAAGGTTTCTTGTCTTCAATAAATAGATCTCCAATTACAGGAGATTGTATTTCCTCATCATTACTAAAATTGATAACTCATTTATGGTTGTCTTATCAAAAGAACAGATATCCCATAGAAGAAATATATCTATAATTTATTTTAATACTCAGGAAAGCCTAATATGGCAATCTTATAATTACACTCAGATATCTCTTCCAAGCAAAACTTCTGATAGATCTTTTACTACTATGTTATCCTTCAATATATCATCTCGAATATCATCCTTTATCAAATCCAAACAACATATTCAATAAAGAGAATACCTCTGTCTCATTCATCAATAAATCCAAATATTCTATTTTGCAAAAATTAAACCATTTATCAAATTCATTCGACATCCCACTCAAAGTTGTCAGGTCTCATTGACCACTTGTACAAAAAATTGTTTACCAAACTTTAAAACAAAACCAAAAAAGACAGAGAAAGCTTATAACATTGTTTTCTACTTCTCAAGGGAGATTGTGTAAGAGTTCCATTGCCGAGATTCTAGGGGTGGTTAGCTTCACCGGAAGACCAGGATTTAAATCATCGAGAAGCTCCCATCCTATCTACTCTGCACCATCAACCAAGGCAGGGGCAACTTCTTAAGCCTCAAAAACCTCTTCCTTTACATCAGAGTCGACAAATACCTCCCCTGTAGCAGCATCCAAGCCTTTGTAAAAATCCTTCATTTCCTCCATATGGTTGAACTAGCATGATTAGTGAGCTTTCATGCACTTGAGAGAATCAATGTTAATTTGATCTGTTTCCATGGTAGCTTTGAAACGAGCCTTGGTCTTCCCTGCCACTATCGATCTTCGCACAAATAAAATCTATTCCCGAACAATATCGTCCTCAAAATTGGACTTCTACAGAGCCAATGCATCTTCCCTTTCCTTTGCAAGATCGACCCATATCTTCTCGTTCACCTGCCTCTTTTCCATCTCCCATATATTCTTAGCCTCGCGAACAACAGTCTCCTTTGACTTAAATATGCCAAGAATAAGCTTTTCCAGCTTAGCTTCCAAGCTTTCCTCTCCTTAACCGGCTCATCTTTTTCTTTCACAACCTCTTCTCGATAATTTTATAAATAAGCAGCTGGTTCATCAACGTCTCAGTACCAAGAAGACAAGGCTTCCCATCGATCAACAACTTCCTGATCTGTATGATAGTAATAATGTGAGACCTCGAATATAGAAGTAACTTCGTTAAATGAAAAAAAAAGCATGAAAATTCCTCACCTTATTTATTGCTTTGTGACCTTCGATGAAAAAGATCGATAAACTCTCTGTTCTCACCAGGCAATGAGAAAAATCTTCCTCCAAGAACTTTATCCCAGCAGCATAGGACTTGATAGTCCACTGGGCCTCCTTTTTGAAATCTCCAAGATTCCTAACAGCCTTCATCTTCAGCAAAATGGGAGAACTTTTCTTCCCAATCTCAGGGGTACTGGCAGTCCCCGATCCAGCGACCCCAGGGGCTTTTCTACCTTCTCGACTGGAGCCTGTCGAATCAACATTTTCGATGATTGTTCAGGGGCAATAGGAGGCTTGGCAGCTCCCTTTCTCTAAGTTTTACCAAATACCTCACTCAACAGGGTCTCTCTCTCTAGACAGCAGTAAAGTCAGTGGTGTACCCACTGATAGCAAGGTTCTCGAGGGAAATACTTAATTTAGCATTTTTTTTTATTTTTCCTGACATTTTTCCATCGACAACTGGAACTTCGAAAACTTTAGTTCGGGATCGCTTTAAACCAATCTCCCTAAACAACCTTTCTATTTTCCCTTGATCTTTGGCAAGAAAATCAACTCGCCCAAAGTAATTTGTTAATAAGTAGTACAACTTCTCAGTAACCTTCGAATTTCTATCTATCTCCTTCTCAGCTGCACGAACAAATAATAACAGTTAGTACTTCATCAATATACAAAGTTCTACAACGTTATATTCAACATCCAAACACATACACACAAAAACTGCAAACTGCTAACATCGAACTCATAGTTCCCTGAATCAAGTAGGCAGTCGGCAGAGTATTGCCCCCCAGTCGACACACCAGATCATAAAATGAGGGCCTTTGGAGAAACCTTGCTAATTATCTATAACCAACTTTCTGAGGGTTGATAAAAATAATCTGCTCTCCCCTCTCTAGTAGTCGACTATTTAACACTGCTACTACCCTAAAGAGGTCGTATACATTTGGGTTAAACTTCCTTGGAGCAACATCATAAAAATTTAACAATTTCTTTTGATCAGCTCGAAGGGCAAACTTTAAACCCTTTTTTATCTGTTCTGGATGAACCTGAATTCCCTCCATAAGGAGTTCTTGGTCAGTCATTTCCCCAAGATGCTTCTCCAGACTAATATTATTAGAGATGGCATGCTTATGTTTGAAAGTCAAAATTTCATTGGTTTCCTCGACATCCCCATAACACTGCCCAATAAAATCCAAATCTACCTCTTCCTTGCCTTCTTCTCCAACCCTACCATTACAATCTTCTCAATCACTTGGCTGTAGCTCATATTTCACATTAGTTTTTGTTTTATCCCTATCAGAAACCTCGACAACCTCAATTTCCAACCTGGATCGATTCTCATGAGCCATGTCAACACTGCTCTCCCCATCCCTATAGTTTCTACCCAAATCTTTTATACAAGTAGTCACATCGATTATTAATGGCTCTACATCGACAAGGTTATCAAATGTTCCTTCTGGCCCAGCATCAGGACAATTAATATTTTGAACTGGTTCAACCATTTTTAACCTAAAAATTATAATTCCTTTTCTAAGCTAGTAAGATATCTTATCTTATACACTATATAGTTTTATTTGTTAGTATAAATACTGTTGTCGAGCATTACCCACCAGCAAATCATTCTATCTGCTACTATCTAGTTCTCGACCAAAAGAACAACTGATGTCTTTTAAGATTTATTTTGGACATTGTTTCTTCGATATCATTACCTCAATTATCGATCCAAATCATAAATCAATTTTATTAAGTTCTAACATCGATATCTTTTTTCGAGAACTATTTAATTTCCCTAATAATTTCTCTCAAAGTTTTTAAGCAAGATATAAGAAGCTTCTCGAAGACATTTCATATGGCGCTCAAATTCTCGCCAAAAGGAGATTAAATCCTATTTTTTTGATTCTCCTTTTTCTTCGGCGTAAAATGAGGTGATTTACGGCCTATAATCCGGCAGCGTATTTTCCCCAAACTCCTCTATCCCTCCAGCACCCTATTTTCTTCAAAAAAATTACCCAAAATAACACCTTAATACTTACGATAATAAGAATTTAACCCCTCTCCCCCTCACTCCAAACCAGAGCAAAGCTCAATACCCACAACACCCCATTATTACTAATAGACCCTCCAACATCAACAAACTTCCCCATTTCATCTCCAAATCATAGACAATACAGAAAAACCCCAAACATAGATTTTTGCCAATTTCTCTAAAAATGCTCACTCTTACTCAAATTAGTTCTTCCCATTAACTCATACAAGTATAAACTACAAAGTGTTTGTAAGAAATAATCATTACATACAACCAAGCATCAAATCACAGAATTCCATGAAATTAAAAAACCAACCTTGATGATGAACGGCTCGTGAGTCTCTCTCATTTGTAAGTTTTGCTCTCTTGATGAGCACAATAATCTCCTCAGAACCAATGATAGAAGGATTAACAACACTAGAGCACAAAGAATCACCTTTAATTTGTTTTAGAAAATATGAATAGTCGATACCTAAAGAGCTATTTATAGGCCCCACGTGATGGTTTGACGCACTCCTTTGAGAATCTTTTGCTAAGCACCTAGGAAAAGGCCTAACACGCCTCTTCTCGAATTCTTGAACCCTTTGCCTCCTAAAAGACAACAAACTGTTATATTGTTGCTCTAAACCATCTAGATACATCTCCACCACCTCTATTTTCCCTATCTTTACCACTGTAATTCTTAAACTCATTAAAAGAGATTGTACATCAAGATCCTTATAACTTAATATATCACCTACGGGAACATACCTAGCTATTGTTCTTTGAACAAATAAACCATATATTTCCTTTTTTATCAACCTTCAATTTACATGGAACAGTTGCAACCACAATTTAAATTTCAAATTTTAAAAAAGTATTTCTCGACTCAACAACAAGTAATTGTATCAAGAATGGGGCAATTATAGTTGTATATTCCCCAGACTCAGTAAAAAGAAGCTAGCAGAACCACGTCGAAGGTATGTAATAGATTCGAGAAAGTAATAAGTTAAACGTTTACAGATCTCGACCTTCTATAGTAAATGTTATACATGGTCAAAAAGAGCCATTGTACATGATCTGTAAAGTTTGCCTACAGCCCATTAAACTAGGAGACCAATTATTTTGTAATTGTCTATATCCATAATAAATGTAGGCAGGCCATAGGTCAACAAGGGGATCCTCTTTTGGGTATCATTCTTAGTTATACTTATCAAATCTCTTTGCAATTATAATAATCTTGCATATATTGGATTTATACCTTGAAATCCTCCTCGAGGTTGTAGATTTTCTCAAGTTTTACTGAGTTTCCACATAAAATCTAGTGTGTTCTAGTCTTATTTACAGAATCATCATAACCTTATTATTAAAAGTTACCAACCATAAAACTAGCCATTACAAGTTATATCTTTGCCAATTAGATGGTCTCACATATGATCGATAAGGCTCAACAAATCTATAATAAGAAGCAACATGACCCTTTTGACTACACGCTTGACAATAAAAAATCCGAGTACAGGAAAGCCTTTTGACTTGATTGTGAGGGGTGAACATTATATTATGCTTGGGCAAAAGTGGAGCAATTGATGTTTAGAGAAATTTTGTGACTTGAGGAGTCTTGGCATTAGAGTTATGATCCTCATATCCTAGACCCCTTTTGTCACTCTTAGTTTTCCCCATACATAATATCTTATCAATATTTATTGCTCTATGACAAAAAAAATAAGTTTCTGCTAAGAATAAACTAAATCAAGCTTGGACTTATAAAGTTCGTCTAATGTTGATTTCATTTTCTCCTTAACATCATGAACTTATTTTTCTAAAATCATAATCGTCTCATAGAGACCTTATTTCTCACCTTCAAGCCTTTCTATATCATAACTTGTATTTTTGGCCTTTTCTTTTAGTTCAAGTGTAAGTGTGCTAACTTGATATTTTAATAGCTTATTCGTTCTACCAAGTTTAACATACTTCGCTAATGACTGAGCATACAAATCTTCAAGATTAGGGTCCTCAAACTTATTATTTTCATGAACACTCTGACTTTTTGCATGTGTTTCTAGCTCAAATAGGTTAGAATAATCATTACTAGAGTTTATTCTAGCAAGATACGCATGATAATTGTCATTTTTATTTTATTGGGAATGATCATTATTAGCATCAAATTCATCATTATTATCATCCCAAGTAACAATAATATTCTTAACCTTAAAATTACTACCAGATTTTTTATTGGGGCAACTATGTGCATAGTGACCAAACTTATGATACTTATAACATTCAACTTAACTCAGGTCAGTATCAGGGTTGTTCTGCCGGTTATTCAATTTAAGTTGATCATGAGTTCGCGACTTATAATTTACTGATCGCCCTTCTTTTTTGAAATTGTATTTTTTTTACAAGGTTTTTAAGCTAGTTGCATATCGAAGCAATCTGTAAATCCATATTGGGCCCATCATCATTATATGGGGCACATGAGATGTCAGCTTCTTTGGTACCCTTAGAAGAAGAAGAGTAAGATGAAGAATTAAAAACAACACTTTTATTCATTTCAGGGTTTTCCATTTTTATCTCGAGTTCAAAAGTTTGCAACTTTCCAGCTAATATATTTAGTTTCATTTTCTTAAGATTCTAAGCTTCCTCGATAGCCTCACGTCTAGATCTAAAGCTCTAAGGAAGAGATCTTAAAACTTTGTGAACAATTTGGACATCGGAATAAGCTACTCCTAATACGATACTAGTATTTGAAATATCACTTAGTCTCACATAGAATTCATCAATGGGCTCATTCTCATCCATTCAAATATTCTCAAATTGTGAGATGAGTATTTACAATTTGCTTTCCTTAACTGTGTCATCACCTTCTTGAGTTTGAACTAATATCTCCCAAACTTCTTTCGATGTGGTTCAAACAGATATGTGTTAAAACTTACTTAGGCTCATAACCATAGAAATAGCATTGCGACCCTTATTTTTATAACTAGCAACTTCCTTTTCATCCTTAGACCATTGATTTCTATGCTTAAGGACTTCTTCCTCTTCATCACCCATTCCTTTCATCATGGTAGGGTGCATCTATCCATCTTCGATCGTAGTCTAGACATTCTCTCCGAGTAATTATAGAAATACAACCATTAGGAATTTTTAATAAGGACAACCTTTGCCATTGAAGAGGGGTGGACAATTTATGGGACCTCCAAATCTTTTAGAATCCATTAATCTCAAATAATCAAGTTAGGATCCACTCTCAGGTTGTTAAGTCTTGGAGTGCAATCGCTTTGATACCAATTAAAATTTATGACTAATTAAGATTAATCTATTTTGAGTAATTTAGGTCCAAATTGAAAGGGTCGATAATTTTTGAAACTAATTTCCTAGTTCTAACATAGCCCAAGTTTATATGATAAGCAATAAGATATTAAAAAAACCATGACAATTTTTTTTTATTGAACTCCATAGATCGATGTCGAATCGCCCGATAGTTAAGAATCTAATATTGAAACTAAATTAAATGAATTCAATTACTTATATACTCAATAATCACATCCCGTGGTCACCTCTCTTCTTATTAAACTTCTCGTAATTAATTCATCGTTCTCACAACGCCCGTTGTTCTAACAATGCCTTGCTTCAATCTCCTATCAAAGTATCCAATCTTGAAACTCACAAGCTTTTCAATTTAAGATTAGGATTTCTAAATCTTTGATTGATTCAATTTGAGTTTTGCTTCGCATTGAGTTGCTTATTGAAATCTCTCTTTTCTATAAAATATCAAGCCCTAAAAAAGTTTGTTTCGGAAGAGATGAAAGAGTAAAAAAATATAAAAATGGTCTTTTATAAGAAAACTAAAACCCCAAAGTCTGTTCGAACAGACAAAGTAATATTCGAATAGAACTAAAGATCCTATTCAAATAAATAGTGGTGTGAGTAAAATGTTCGAACAGAAAAAAGTCTGTTCGAACAGGGTTTATTCTAACAGAAAAAAGTTTATTCTAATAGAAAACCTATTTTTTTAAATCAAAAATACTTTTTGACCTTTTATAAAATACTAATGGCTTGAGTATTTTAAAACCAAGAGGTATAAACTCACGAACCTGTTTAGTGTCAGTCCAGCTATAGTTGCTCCACGTGCATTCTCAGACGACGAATAACCACGAGGTAGTGCTGACACCTATTTTAGTATCAGTCCAGCTATGTTTTAGCCGTTCGAATGTGCCACGGGTTTTTGGCTAAAATCTGCCTTAGCATAGTTGGAGACACGAAGTCATTCGAGCAAAGCTGATAGTCGTTCGAATGACAATTAATTTTTTGCCTTAAAACTGATCTAGCGTTTAGAGTTGCTTGATGTCGTTCGAACGGGACTCATAGTTGATCGACGACAATACAGATGTTTATCTTGTGACATTGCTTGAAGCCATTAGTTTGCCTCGAGATCTGAGTGATTGATATAAGTTTTTCAAGTTATATAAGGGATACTTATGTTTTTTTAAAAACCACGTTTGGGAAGATCTTTTGTGGGAGGAAGTTTTGTGAGAGAAGCCTCATTAGATTCTAACCTTAGTCTTGGAATAAACTCTCCATGTATTATATGTGGATGTAGGCAATTGATGAACCACCTTAAATGCTTGTTGTTGGTTTTTGATTGTGTATTCATATTTTCTTGTTTTTACCCAAATCGAATCGATCAGAGTTTGGCTTCTACGGCGTGGCTCAACAATTGGTATCAGAGCGAGGTAGTTTCCATGGCGGGACTCAGATATTATGGTAACGTCAACTTATCTTAATTTTATTTAGGTTTCTGATTTTGGTTTGTATATGAAAATTGGAAGAACCATGGTAGAAGGAGATGAACCTAGTTCCTCGACCCCTAAACCGAATAAAACAGTAATGTTTAAAAATGTAAAGATAAAAGTAGAGAAATATAACGACACCAATAACTTTTGCATGTGGCGAAGCGAGGTTATTGATACTCTAAGTCAATAAGACTTAGATGAGGTATTGGAAGACAAACTGGATGAGGTAGAGAAGAATGTTTGGAAGAAGATGAACAAGAGGGCTTGTGGTAAAATGTGCTCATGTCTTTCTCAAGATATAAAATACCTTATAATGAACGAAACCTCGGCAAAGGAATTTTCGAGTATTTTTGAGAAGAAGCATTTTGTGAAAAGTAACCAAAATTAACTCTATTTGAAGATGAAGCTTTACCGCTTCATGATAAGACAAGAGATTTCTATGTTAGAGCACTTGAATGATTTTACCAAGTTATTAGCCAACTTTGTGAATCTAGTAGAAATTATTGGCGACGATGATAAAGAATTTTTTTTCTTTAACTCGCTTCCCGAAGAGTACGAATATTTTATTATAATGATAACATATGGGAAGAGTTTATTACAATACTCGGATGTGACTTCGGCTGTGGCAAACAATAAGCACCAGAGGAAGGAGAAATGTGAGTTCGAGGAGTCAACGTCTGAGGTATTGATGACTAGAGGAAGGTCTTCGGACAAAGGGAAGTCTAATGGTAGCAACTTTTGATCAAAGTTGAAAAGTTGCGGTGTAAATAGCAAAAATTTAAGAAAAGACCAATATACATTTTGTAAAAAGACGGGTCATTAGAAGAATAAGTGTCCCACGCTTCTTAGGTAAAAGAAAGGTGAGAAATTAGGCTCTTCGGCAAATGTTGCTCAAAACTTGACAAATAGAGGCAACGATTCCAACTTTTCTATAACTATATCATCGAGTGCATGTGTTGTTAATTCAGAAGAGTCGATCTTGGATTCGGGTATTACTTATCACATTTGTCCCAAGAGGGGTTATTTTTCTAGTTTGAAAAAGTTAAAAGGTAGAGCGGTGTTGATGGGAAATGATGATTTATCTCGCATTATAGGGATATGTATTATTCGCTTAATGTTGCACAATGGGTTGGTTAAAGAGATTGAGGAGGTTAAGTATATTTTGACGATGAAGAAAAACATTATCTCAATGGGTTTAATTAAGGCAAAAGTCTGCAAGGTTGTGTCTAAGAATGGGGTGAAGTAGGTTCCTAAGGGAGTCATGGTTATGTTGAAGGAAGAAGTACCAACTTGTACTATTTGGATGATACAACCGTTCTGGGTGAGGTTGCTACTACGGGAAGTGAGGAGACCACTTTCAGAGATATTATTCGGGTATGGCATATGTGTTTGGCCGATGCGGGGGAAAAGTCCTTAAGAGTTCTCGTGAACTTAGGGCTATTGAAAGGTGTTAAGGCGTACAAATTATACATCTGTGAACATTATGTTCAAGGTAAGCAGACAAGGGTAAAGTTTGCTACTGCTATCTACCTTATTCGTGAAACCCATGATTATGTTCACTCAGATGTTTGGAGACCCTCCAAGAATACATCACTTGGGGGTAAACATTACTTTGCATCTTTTGTGGATGAATTTTCTAGGCATGCATGGGTATATACCATAAGGAGGAAGGATGATGTTATAATTTTTTTTTATGAGGTGGAAGAAATTGATTAAGACTCAAACTAGCAGAAAGATCAAATTGCTCCGTTCGGATAATGGTGGGGAGTAAACTAGTGATCCATTCTTGCAAGTATGTCAGGATGAGGGGATCGTTCAAATTTTTACTGTTAGAGAGACACCGCAACAAAATAAGGTAGCAGAGCACATGAATCGTACTTTGCTAGAGAAGGTACAATGTATGTTGTCCAATTATGGGTTGTGTAAATTCTTTTGGGTTGAGGCTTTGACATATGCATGCTACCTCGTTTATTGGCTGCCTTCGGCTGCAATTGAGGGTAAGACACTAATAGGAGCTTTGTTGGGGGAACAACTACAGATTATGATACTCTTCGTATATTTGGGTATTCGGCATACTATCATTTCATAGATGGTAAGTTGGATTCAAGAGCAAGGAAGGCCATTTTTCTGGTTAAGAAAAAAGATGTGAAAGGCTACAAGTTATGGGATACGAGAGAGCAGAAGATCATTCTCAGTAGGGATGTCACTTTTGATGAGGCTTCTATGATGAAGTCACATGTCTCTGAGTACCCAGAAAAGATGGCAAGTAAGGTTTTATAGCGAGTAGAGATTAATACGTATTCACATTGGCCAGAGAGTTCCATACTAAAGGGGATGTCATCTACATGTGTGACAACGGGTGATGAGCCATTAGTTCATGGCTCAAATGATGAAGACACAGACGAGAGTGGAGCATTTGGTAGTATAGATGAGGAAACTCTAGTTGCGGAGTCAATTGCAACTAGTAAACCAAAATAGAATGTAACTAAAATGGCTTACAAAGGACATGGTATTTCTAAAGGCGAAGGCCATGGTAGCCTATGTACTACCAGTCATTGAAGAAGGTGTTCCTTCTATGGCTAAACTTTGAGAGGGAACGATAGAGGAAGAGATATATTCTCTTCATAAGAATGAAACCTTACAGCATTCAAATTTGCCTTAGGGAAAGAGGGCGATTGGTGGTAAATGGCCTTACAAAAGGAAACAAGGATTTAAAGATGATGTTATGCTTCAAGGTAAGTCTAGTGGTACTTCTCCATTATTCTATTGGCCTTGGTAGCGAATTTGAATTAGAATTGCAATAACTCAATATTAAGACGACATTTTTATATGGGAAGTTAATGGAAAAGATCAATATGACTCATCCGAGTGGGATTAAAGTTGCTGAAAGGAAAGACTATGTATATTAATTGATGAAAAGATCATTGTACAGTTTAAAGAAGTCTCCAAGAAAATGGTACAAATAGACTCTTGGAAGGGAGATTTATAGAGATAGAGAGAAGGGAATGGTACGTCTCTTCCATATGGATTGATTTGGCCCCTCACGGGGATTTTGGGAACTATGGCCAACTTGATTCATGGTACGCAGCCAAGCATTGATTTGGTGCAGTTGATGATTTGGTCCTTTGGGATGTTTTTTTAATTTTGGTCCTTCGGAACATTGGTTTATGTGGGTTTCTTGGGACGTTTGTTTGTTTAGATCCTTAAAAACATTTTGTGAGAGAGGGTTTTATTTTAAATTTGATTTCGTTGGTGGAAAAGTTCAGCCCAAACTTGGGGAAATCTTCGCTGAGGTGGTAAATTGTAGGATTGTTGTAATGTTCGTTCAAATGGGCTTCATAGCTATTCGAATGAGCATTAAGGTTTTGGCTAAAATCTGCCTCAATATAGTTGGATACTCAAAGTCGTTCGGGCAGCAGTCAGTTTTTTACCTTAAAACTGATCCCACGCTTAAGGTTGCTTGATGTTGCCTGAACGAGAGTCAGTCGTCTGAACGACAATAAATATGTTTTTCTTGTGATATTGTTTAAAGCCATTGGTTTGCTCGAGATCTGAGTGATTGTTATAGGTTTCCCAAGGTATATAAGGGAGACTTAGGTTTTTGTAGAAACCACCTTTGGGAAGATCTTTTGTGGGAGGAATTCTTGTGAGAGAAACCTCAATTGTTTGTAAAGATTGTAACCTTAGTCTTGGAATAAACTCTCTTTCTATTGTGTGCATGTGGATGTAGGAAATTGCCGAACCACCTTGTATCCTTGTTGTTGGTTGTTGATTATGTAATCCTATTTGCCTGTTTGTGCCCTAATCGAATCGATCGGAGTTCGGTTTCCCTTGCGCAGCTCAATAGGGAATTAACTGGAAAGCATGGTTGTACCCCTCCTTAACTAGCACTATCATGGATTCTTCATTAAGAGGATGGCATTGTAGTAATTTTTAGGAAACTATGATTAAGAATCTTGACTCAATGGAGGTGAAGCTCACTCAAAAGAACTTGAAAGAAATTACTGAAGAAGTGCGATGAAGGAATTAAGTTTCTACTTCTTAAAGGAATTAACAAGGAAAGAATCATAAATTTGAGGCTTTTAACAAAGAAATAAAGTGATTATTTTTTAACATTTCAAAGCTTAAAATATGAGCGTTATGATCTATTTTTTATTAACTTTATAAGGAGGGAAGATTGAAAACCATGATAATTTAAGAAGCTCATTATAATATTTGATTTAAAAGTGGTGGTTCTTTCATTTAATGCTCTGACAATTTTGTTAAATGAAAGGGTATAAATTGAGTTTTATTATAAAATTAATGATGGGATTCAATTTGGTCCAAATGAGTTGTTGAAGGACACATGCCATTTTTTGAGAGGGGCCTCACGTAGAGGTAGGTACATAGGTACCTCACGTAGGCCAGGTTCCCAATGGAGTGGGCGGGAAAAGATCTTAAGACTTCCTCTCTCACCATATTTGGTAGTTTGCAAGTACCCTGCAGAAAAGATATAGCTCTACTTACAAAGCAGGGCCTTGATTTAGTGGAATCATAAGGGCTGTCTAGTGCATCAAACATTTATTTCATATAAGGAAATAAATGTGTTCATATTTTTTGATAGGCAAATTGAATGAAGACAGTTGCTTCCCCACTAACTATGATTAATTTGGTTTCTTGTCTATAAAAACACATAAATAACATGACAACTAGATCTAATCCAAGAAGGATAAGTGACTATTATAACAAGAGACAAAATAAGTAGGAGTAAAGTGATGGGCACAGAATATTGACCATATTACCTTTTGATTTATATTTAGTTAAGTTGTTATTTCACTTAATTAGTGATAACTAAAGGCTATTTATGATAAATACATGTTTACCATAAATAAAGTGCATTACGGCTTAAGTGCGACGTGTTAAATTATTTCCAATAGTGATGCTACAACAAATAAGGTTTACCACGCCATCTAATTAACGTCATTTTTTAAAATAATAACATAGTTAGTTTAATTTGACTCTCACTCCTATTTGTTGATAGGTTTATTTGGGTTATAATGTCATTTTCTAAATATACGTATTTCTCTTTGTTTAACGTCATTTTTTGAAAATGACGTCAAAATATTACTCTTGAAACTTTAGTAATCAAGTCGTTTCTTCCCGGAATGACATAATTTGTACTAAGTTAAATTGCAGGTGTTATGAGGGCAAACATACGATCGAGGGATTTGAAGAGAGTGAGAGAGAGATTTTGTGAGAAACAGATACGAAAGAGACAAGAGATTGCGTAAGAACAGAGGTCTTGGATTGGTTTAGCTCCACCTTCAAATCAATCTCTTCAAAGCATAACATCGAGTTGTTCCATCAAACGTTACCAATATAGATCACTCTCTCTTTCTCTCTTTCTCACCCATTAAATTTTGTATTTTCCTTCTAATTTTTATATTTTGTTAGAGAAATTATGATTTGATTTTGTGTAATTGAATTGTAGCAGGATGCTTCTGCAGTGATTCAATGTCAACTAAGGTATGTCGTACATCAAGATTTTTTTTTGGAAGGTACATCAAGAAATTATGGTTTGATAAACCCTAATATTTTGATCGCTTCATTTTCATTTTCATTTGCTTTATTTATCTATAATTCCTCCCAGAGTTATGGAGTGTTAGTTTATGAATTTGGAATAATTTTGTAGTAATCACAGAGGTCAGACAATGAGATCGCCATCATTGGATATGTAAAGTCCCAGATATGAGAATTACTAGGATAAAGTAGGGATTGTAGAGAAGAAATCTTGATGTTTATTCTCTGAGAATTGTTTGCCTTTAAATTGGCTTTTACATACTTAGAGATCCCTCATAAGATGAGATATATAACTATCTATAACAACTTGCTAAGATAAGTTTAAGTTGGACTTATCAATCCTATAATCTCTCTATAGGATTCTATAAGGAATCCTAACACTCCCCCTCAAGTTGGAGTGTGGATATCAAGAATACCTAACTTTCCCATGAGATAATGGAATTGTCGGTGTCCCAATGGTTTTGTAAAGATATCGGCAATTTGCTGAGTTGTTGAAACATATGACGTCCGGAGAGTAACGTCATTCAACCTTTCCCAAACGAAATGGCAATCAAGCTCGATATGCTTTGTGCGTTCGTGGAACACAGGGTCAGCAACATTGTTGAGAGCGGCTTAGTTATCCTAATATATTACTGCAGGCTGACGCGTATTGACGCCAAAATCCCTTAGTAGGTATCGAAGCCAAGTAATTTCACACTATGTTGAGGCCATTGCTCGATATTCAGCTTCAGCAGAAGAGCGGGTGACGGTGACTTGTTTTTTGCTTTTCCAAGAAATGGGAGAAATACCAAGAAAGATATAATAGCCTGTGGTGGAGCGTCGTGTTGTCGGGCAATTTGCCCAATTGGAGTCACAGTAAGCTTGAAGTTGTAAGCTACTATGAGCAAATAAAAGAATACCTTGGCCTGGATTGTGTTTAGGGTACCTAAGTGCTCGTAGAGCTGCTTTAAGGTGTGGTTTCCTTGGTTGACTCATGAATTAACTGAGGAGGTTCACCGAGAATACAATATCAGGCCTGGTTATTATGAGGTAAATGAGGCATCCAATCAGTCGGCGATACATTGTTGGGTCAGAAAGAATCTCACCCTTGTTTGAGCTAAGTTTAAGGTTTCGTTCCATCGGAAAAGGGGTTGGTTTAGCTCCAATCAAACCTGAATCTTGTATTATCTCAAGCGCATATTTTCTTTGTGATAAATAGATGCCTTCAAAGGAGCGGGCAACATCGATTCTCAAAAAATATTTCAAGGGGCTAAGATCTTTGATATGGAATCGTTGTTGGAGGAACGATTTGATATCAGCTATAGCATGAGCATTATCCCCACTGATAATGATGTCATCAACTTATATAAGAATACAAGTAAACCCTCGAGAAGACCATTTCGTGAATAGAGAGCAGTCGGCTTTAGATTGCTGGAATCCAGCATCTTTGAGACTGGTTAAGATTTAGGTGAACCATTGTCCATTTGCTTGTATAAGACTGTGCAACGATTTTTTAAGGTGACACATCTGAAGCTCCCCCTTTCTAGAAAATCCAGGTAGAATTTTTATGTAAACTTCATTCATGTAAATCTCCATGTAGGATGGCATTTTGTACATCCAGCTGATGTAGAGGTCATTTGTGAATTGAAGCAATTATGATAAGGGTTCGAACCGTGACTAGTTTCACCACCGAGGCAAAGGTCTCGTGGTAATCTAAGCCTTCTTTTTTATTGTACCCTTTAGCGACTAAACGAGCTTTATATCGTTCAATGGATCCATCAGAATGATACTTGACTTTATAGACCCATTTGCAACCTATTGCCTTTTTATCTTTCGACAAGGCGGTTAAGACCCACATCTTATTGGTTTCAAGTGCTCAAAATTCGAATTCCATTACTTTCCACCATTTTGGATCTTGTACAGCCTATGAAAAAGATGTAGGTTCGAAAGTCGAGTATATAGCTGAAACAAAATTGCGATGGGTGAGAGATAACTTATTATATGATATATAGTTATCTAAAGGATGGTGAGTACCTTTTGTTAAACCTGTGCACAAAAAAGATGGTGGAGGGTTGTTAAAAAACTTAGGTGATGCTTTTGGAATCTTAGTAACATAGTCGCTTAGGTAAGAGGGTTGTTTGTGAATTCTCTTGGATGGAAGAGGATTTGTATTAGGCGCATACTGTGAGGTGAACCTATAGGAATCTGGTCATGAAGGTTGGGTTGATTATCTGTCAAGTTTGGTATTATAACCTTAAAGCCCAAGTTAGGAGTTGGTTATTGGATTTGAGGATCAGAAATTAAGGCAGGGTCATAGGTTGGTGAGGGTGGTGTTGTATTAGGGTGGATGGGAGAGGTGTTTAAGTTGCTAGTTTCATCAACTGGTAATGGCAAAGGAGATGTTAAGTTGTGATTTTTGGGGGATGCTGGAGATTCGGTGGAAAATAACATCGCGGCTTGTAATTATTTTCTTGGTTTGGAGGTCAAACACTCGATATCCTTTTTGGCCATGGGGGTAACTGACAAAAATGCATGGTCGTGCTCGAGGTGAGAATTTATCATAATTTCGAGAAAGGGTCGATACATAGCATAAGCAACCGAAGAGTCGAAGGTGGTTATATGAGGGTAGTTTCTTGAAAAGGCACTCATATGGTGTTTTATTATCATGCATTGGTGTGGGAAACCTATTGATGAGATAGGCGGCAGTTAAGACACATTCACCCCAAAAAGCTATTAGGAGGTATCCTTTAAAATGTAAAGCACGTGCAACCTCAAGTATGTGTCGATGTTTTCTCTCAACCACTCCATTTTGCTGTGGGGTTTCGATACAACTAGTTTGGTGGATGATGCCGTTTTCCATAAAGGTATGCTTTAAGGTGCAAAATTCAGTTCCATTATCTGATTGCAAGATTTTGATTTGTTGATAAAACTTGGTTTGAGCAAAGGTAATAAATTGTTGAAGCAATGACTTTGTTTCTTATTTGTAGCGCATTTAAAAAACCCAAGATGAGCATGAGTAGTTGTCGACTATGGTTAAGAAGTATCGAGCTCCGGCGGTTGAAGGCATAGAGTATCCTCCCCATATATCGCAATATATCTTTTCAAAAGGTATAGAAGTAGTGATATGACTCAAGAGAAATGGTGATCTGGTTTGTTTAGTTAGAGGACATACATTTCAAGGACAAGATGATACATTAGGAATTGCATCATTATTGCATGACAAATATGTTAAACGACTATCGGAGATAGGACCTAAGCACCAATGCTCAATATTAATGGAGGCTACATTTATTCGGGAGGATTTTTTTCGAACAAGTGGAGCATGGAAGTAGTAGGGACCATCTTGCTCTTTAGCTTCCCCAATCGTCATCTTCGAGTGTAGGTCCTTGAAAATGCAAGAGTCCTGAGAAAAGAGGGTAGTACAATGATTAAGGAATGTAATCTTTCTTAGTGAGATGAGATTAAGCCCAAATGCTGGAGCACATAAGATATTATGTAAAATGATATTGGGTGTAAGGCAAACAGTTCCAATATGGGTAGCTGGTGCTAAAGTTCAATTAAGAAGTCGAACGGGTGGGACTGAAATATTAGGGAGAAAAGTTTGGTAAATTGAACGATCCATGATTCTTGAAACGTTAAGGTAAAGAGGCAAAGCTGGGATGTACTTACAATATTTGCACAAGGTTGTGTGTTGCCGTCGAGCATGGTCATTAATCGTTGATATTGTTCCGTGGTGATAGAAGTGTTCGGATGGGACTCATCTGGTTTTAATTTGTTTCCCTTGGAGTTTACTCCAGATTGGTGTAAACGGTGGTCAGGTGGGTAGCCATGAACGAGATAACATTTCTCTTTTATGTGTCCTACCCAACCATAGTGGTCACAAAGTGGATGGATTTATCTGAATTACGAGATAGCCGGTATTGATTTCGATTATTGGTGAAGGTCGCCAAGGTTGTAGATTCAGTTAAACTCGGGGATGGAGTTGCAACAAGGCGTTTCTTCTCTTCTTGGAGAAGGTAGGAGTAAGCTTTACTGACAGATAGTAGTGGGTCCATCGCAAGGATTTGCCGTCGAAAGGCAGTATGGGATTCATGAACCCCATTAGAAAATTAGTGAGGTAAAATTGTTGTTCATATTTTCGTATCTCCTTAGCGCTACAGCACGAGCAAGTGGGGATTCCACTAAGGATGATAATTCATTCCATGAACTTTTTAATTTGGTGAAATAGCCAGCAATTGAGAGATGATCTTGAGTGCACAACGCAATATTACGTCGATGTTGATAGATACGCGGGGAGTTTCTCTGCGCATATCATTCTTTGAGCTTAGTCTAGATGTCTTTAGAGGTGGAAGCATAAATGACACTGTCAGATATGTCACTAGACACCGAATTGGGGAACCAAGATTTGACAATATTGTCACATCTTTTCCAATGAGGAAGTTCAGCGGAAGTTGATACAAGAGTGGCTGTCGTCCCATTAACAAAGCCTATTTTATTCTTGGCACTAAGTGCAGTGGTCATAACACGACTCCATGTCGCATAATAATTTTCAGCTGAAAGAGCTTGAGAGACAAGTGCTAAACAAGGGTTATCCGAATGGTGAAGATATAGTGGGCTGTAAGAGTCTATTGCCATGGGTTAAAGGTACTTTGTTTTGGAGGCTAAATTTGAAGGTGAATCAATCTGATACCATATAAAGTTCAAGATATGAGAATTACTAGGAGAAAGTAAGGATTGAAGAGAATAAATCTTTATATTTATTCTCTGAGAATTTTTTGCCTTTAAATAGGTTTTTTCATATTTAGCGATCCCTCATAAGATGGGATATATAACTATCTATAACAACTTGATAAGATAAGTTTAAGTTAGACTTATCAATCCTATAATCTCTCTATAGGATTCTACAAGGAATCCTAATAGGATGTGTTCCCCTCTCTCTGACCTTTCCAATGCAGCTTTGAAATTAATCCATTTGAGTTTACTAAAATCATCTTTGAAATTGAGATTTTTTTAACAATCAAAGAAGGTTACGATCTTGATGATGTTAGCTACGCATAGTATATTGGTCAAGTCTTACTGCCCGGTCTCTATGCCGGATTAGTCGAGGAGAGGAATACCGAGAAATCTCTTTTAGTAAAAAAATTCCCCACAACCCAAAACCTCGATCATGGTTCGTAGCTTGAAAGTCTTCTCACCATTTAAAATTATAACTCTGCTAAGATTTGTTTTGTAACTGATTGTTAATTTTCTCTATTTAGCACTTCAATAGCATCTCTCATTTTTTTCGGAGATATTTGATTATTGAATATCTGTTAGGGTCATCTGTAACTTTTTGAACTTATATATGTTATTGGATATCTGTCAAGTCGTCTGCAACTTTCTAAAGTCTTATTTGGGTATAACTCTTAGAGCATCTTATAAGTTTAGTAAAAAAATGGGCTGCTGAGTATTGTTTTGGTTTTCAAAATGATGCAAGGCTAGTATTCTCTCTCCCATAGTTGTATGGGATGAACCATTGGTGTAGTTCATGAGGATGTAATTAATTATCTATTACTTAATTATAAAGAATTAAGTTGCATTCATCATATGATACTAATTAAAATCTCCTCATGATCAAGCAGGTATAGGGTACATGTTGCTTGATGCTTGGGGTTTTCGGTATAGCATCTATTGCGTTGCTTGAAAGAAAATATGAACCTAACCATCATCTAGAAGGGGGAGATGACCAGCTCTCTGTTAATCTAGAAGAGGTCTTAAAGGAAAATTATGCTATAAACTATCCGACGCTTTCAGAATACAAGATATATGGCTGGCGTTACCATATAGTACTAGACTTCAGGTACATCTTTCTTAAATATTATCAATATGCAAATTATGGTGCTGGACTTTATGTCATGTAGCTTTAAGTTTAACCCTGTAGCTTATAATTTTGTTCTAGATTCAATTTTCATGACTTTATTATAGTTTTGGAGTTATAATTATTTGCTTCTAGTTACAATCTTCTAGAAATTAAAGAGGCTTGTAAAGGATCAAAAACATAAGGGGGTTGGGTCAACATAAGCTTTCAACACTTGGTAAATAACCTTGGGTAAGAGGACTTCTACATTTTAATGTAGTGAGATATTGTGATTTTGTGTTAGTGTCCTTAAATAGAATACATGCATGTAACATTAAATCCTATGATTTTTGCCCTTATTTAACTCATATCTGAAATCGATAACCCAAATAATTTTTTGGTGTTTAGGTTTTAAATGCAATATAAAGTATACTAGTACTACCTATGGCTCGCCACGGTAACAATGTTGGCGCACCTTCGACGCTACCCATGGCTATGTCGACACGTCTTTGGCGCTACCCGTAAGATCAATGTTCATGGCCGAATCAAATTACACTTAAACCTATCCATCTCCCTCGATGAAAACTAAATCACTACTCGTAACAAAAGTAAACATCATTTGTCCCCCGCTTTTTAGATTAGGTAGGCACACAATGTCTCCCTAATATCATTTAAGCAATTAAAAGTATTATATGTCATCCTCTAATGCACTACATATTATCTTAAAACTCATGTACTGAGATGACAACCGAATCCAAATATACTATAATCGCAAAATTTTGATCCCTGAATCTGAAAAATAAAAAAAAACTCTAACTCCCTTTAAACTGAGCTTTTCTAACCAAAACTTAGATTTTATGGGGTTTCCAGTGGGATACACTGAGCTTTTCTAGCCAAAACTTATTCTCCACTCTTTGCCTGTATTGGGGTTCATAAGGACTAATACAGTTGCATACATCTTGCAATTTTGCTATAATACTGCGTGAACACAGGTATCCAAAGATATGTAAGTATCAGTGTTCCATAATACTCATAAAATACTGTGTTTTAGGTCTCCATCTTATTCAGTTTGTAGAGGTTGGCACTCCAATCAGATAATGAATAAAGCTGTGTTGTTTGTTCTTCATTTTTGCTATGCACTTTGGTTTTCTATTCTATGTATCGTATCCATTTTTGTCCTTCTTTTAAATAAACGGTTAAAGTAGACATTGAACATTAAATATCATGTGAGTAACTCCAAATAAATTCTTACAAAGGCAGAAAGGCTAACTTCAAACTCAGTTTTCCTAAAATATATTCTTTATAAGGTATGAACTAAACTACTAAAACTGTCAAAAATATTTACAATAGAAAGAATTTAACATTATGATTTTCATTATAAGGTATGAAGTATGAACTAAACTACTAAAGCGGATGAAAGTGAGACATCCTCCATGACAATAACAATGACCCAATAGGATCTACAGAGGAAACCACTAGATTGTTATTATCTGAGGCGATGACATGCTTTTATTCCTATCTACAAAATATAACATTTTTTGTGATTTGAATTTAATTTTTGTGATTTGAATTTATTTTCACCACCTCAGATTGATAATAAATCTTTTTTTGATAGATATATGAGATAATTTTGGATTTGCTAATCAGTGATTCCTCAGATGAAACCAACAGTAACAGTAACAACAAACCAACAACAGCAACAATTATAATTCAAATAAGTAAAATCAAAACCCTAGATGCTTGAAGCGCAATGGTATAGAGAGAGAGAGAGAGAGCGAGAGAGAGAAGTACCTTGGGAGGTACTGATGGGAGGAAGAGATGGCTTTGGGAGAGATGAAACCAATAGTAAACAGCAAACCAAAGCAATAACAGTTCGTAAATAAGCCCCAATATTCACTTTAATTTTACCTAATTTCGAACTCAAGACTTGATCAATTTGGGAATCGCAGTATAGGTTAGGGTTTGCTGCGATTTGGTGATCTCTCCCTATCTCTACCAACCCTTTTACAATAAACCAAAAAAAACCCACCACCAAAGAGTACCCGATTTCCATCACTTAAACTTCGAAACTTTCACAAACCCAGACCTTATTATCACCAACCAAATTACAAAAGAAAGGCGGAGAGATGCAGAGAGATTGGTTTGGGAGAGAGATGCGAGAGACGTGATGAAAAAGATGAAAGTCGGGATGAAGGGGTTAGTAGGTAGCACAGTTTAACACTAAAGAACCCCTGTGCTATGTTTTGTCAATTTTACCCTTCGTATGTTTAGCCTAAAATTTATTTGGTCCATCAATCTAGCTCTTTCCAACAAATCACAAAGAAATAACATTAAATCTCAACCCCCCTTTATCTTTGAGATAATGGCAAACTTGTCAATTTGAAAAACATCATTGTGTAATGTAATATAGATTATATACTACAAATAACATGGATTACTTGTGGCAGAAGTGCAAGCCATGACAACACAACACCATAGTCGGCATGAACCATTTATCCCAATGCCTAGGTGTGAGGGGAAAACCATTGTTAGATACCCATAAACTAGAAGACATCTCAGCTCTTGAAGTGGAAATTGCAATTAACACAACATTGTCTCCTAGACAAAGAAGTTTAGATGCTTTTAATGCTTATTGTAGCACTTAACGGTGGTTGTTGCTGATAAAGATGATTTATTTTAATCAGGTTAGGAGTCAATTCCTTTTGCCTTTGTTGTCCATGAATTTCAAAAAGAAAAAAAATATTCAATTTTTAATATGGCGTGATGGAATACTTGTAAAACTCATAGCTGTTATTGTCTTATTATAGTACAACTAAAGATATAATATAGCTCAGTATTCAAGTGATTTATGCTTGCTAATTACTTCTCCTTTTTCTTTTTTCATTTTACACATACTGTTATTGCTTTCCCTTGCAGGTTAGAAATCTCATTGATGTAAAGGAAAAACTCTATCAGAAGAAAAAGTTTATTGCAACCTCTCTTTGTAATTTATTATTTGGAAAATATTGAAATGGAAAAGGGTAATATTTGATTTTATTAGTACTACATCGTGAATATGATTACCAACTATATATGCACCTTTTTCTTTTTAATTTACGTTTTAGTTTATATGTGTGTCATATTGTTTCAAGCAACTATGATTGGTGGAAGAACAGAAGAAGCTTTGTGGAAAGAACAAATCTACTTTTTTCAAATTATCAAGACCAAAGAAGTCATTAAATAAATGACGTTGAAGAATTAACAATGTCATTTGTTAACAACCTTAAAAATATACCCATTGGTCTTCTGTCGGAATAGTGGACATATGACGTCATTTTACAAATCTTATTACATCACATTATAAATGACGTGGATATGAATCATCCATATTTGGAGTTTGTTTCATTCTGTGTCTAGTTTAGATGTTAGCACTATCTCGTGGTTCCTCGACGTCAGAGATTGCACACGGAGCGACTACAGATAGACTGGCACTGTACAGTTAAGTAGGTTTCTAACTCTTTGTTTTATAATATAAAATTTTATGTATTTTTGCAGAGTATGGAAAAGGTAATAAGTATGTTTTTTAAGACAACAAAACATCTATTCGAATAGATTTTATTTTCAATTCGAATAGAATTGGTAACATTTCTATTCGAATAAAAATGACTCTGGCTACTTTTTGTTCGAATAAAATCCTTTTTATTCGAATATATTGGCTCAGCCTATTTTTTCATATTTTTCTTATTCAAATAGATATTTTTTTATTCGAATATATTGGGTCAGCCTGATTTTATTCGAATACATTTATTTCTATTCGAACAGAGATCGTGATTTCTCTTTTCGAATAAAAGACAACTTTCCTTTTTTTTAGAACTGACTTCTTGAAAAACCTATTTTTTAGGGCTTGTTTTATAGAGTAAAGAGAGATTATTTTTGATAGATTCAAGAGAGAATTAAAACACTCAAATCTAGAATTAATCATCATTGATCAAGAAACCTTAATCACGGATTGAAGAACTTGAGGGATTCAAGAAAGGAAGCTTCGACGAGATATTAGAGCGAAAAGTTGCGAGAACGCGGAATCGACTGCAAGGAGTTCAATTAGAAGAGAGGTAACCACAGGATGTACTTATCGAGTCTGTAAGTAATTGAATACTTGTAATTTGATTTCAATAGTGGATTATTTATTTTTCGGGTGATTCGACAGCAACCGGCGAGTTTTTCTCCTGAGAAAGGTTTCCCACAAGGTTAAAATTGCTTGGCCTTGTATTTAATTTCTTATTGCTTCTTGACACTAGTAAATTTGACCAACTTGATTTAGGTTAAGTTTTGACCATTAATTCAAAGGAATTAAGACCTATCGATTTAGACCTAAAATAATCAAAATATGTAAGTTTCAAGTGTCTAGGAATTTCAATTGGTATTAGAGAGGTCACACCTAGAGGTTTAAAAATCTAAGCGTGGATCCCGGATAGTTCGCTTGAGAATAATGAGTTCCCAAAAGTTTAGAGGTCCTATAAATTGCCCTATACTCTTTGATGGCAAAGAATACCCATACTGGAAAAAGTTTGAATTATTGCATACTTACAATCAATCGGAGAAGATGTATGGATTGAAATTTAGGATGGATGGACAACCCCTACTGTGATGCAAGGTCCACCAGGGAGTGTTGTTTTGGTCCTTCAACCTAGGAACCAATGGTCAAAAGAAGAAAATGATACTGTTGGTTATAATCCAAAAGGCCTTAAAACTATCTTTATGGTAGTGAGTCAAAGTGAGTTTCGACATATCTCTGCATGTACCCCTTTTAAAGATGCTTGGGACATCCTAGTTCGAACTCATGAAGGCCATAATATAGTAAAAGAAAGTAAGCTTCAAATGCTTACTTTACAATTTAAGAATATCAAAATGAGTAAAAACAAACCCTTTGACGAGTTCTATGCGAGGCTAAGTGATATTGTAAACACTAGTGCCATATTAGGAGCAGCGTACTCCGATGTTCAAATAGTTCGCTAAGTTCTAAGATCTCTTCCTAAGAACTTTAGATCGAGACGTGATACTATCGAGGAAGCACAAGATCTTAAGAAAATGAAACTTGGTACATTGACTAGAAAATTGCGAACGTTTGAACTCGAGGTGAAAATGGAAAACCCCGAGAAGAACAAGAGTGTTGCTTTCAAGTCTTCATCTTACTCCTCTTCTTCTAAGGGTACCATAGAAGCTGACAAATCATTTGATTATGATAATGATGATGGGTCTGATCTGGATTCACAGATTGCCTCTATAAGTTACCAACTTAAAAATCTTGACACTAAGTCGCGAACTCATGATCAACATAGAGTGAATAACCAACATACCAACCTTGACACTAACCTAAGTCAAATTGAATGTTACAAGTGTCATAAGATTGGTCATTATGCTCACAACTGTCCCAATAACAAATCTGGACCAATCACAAAGACCTGAATATTAGCATTACTTGGGATGACAATGATGATGAGAATAATAACAAAGAGAGTCATCCCCAAGTAGTTGATAACGAAAATTATTGTGCATATTCTGCTATTTAAAATTATGGTAATAATAACTATGACGTTTTTGAACTTGAAAATTCTGTTAAAAATCAGAGTGATTAAGAACAAAATGAGTTTGAAGACCTTAATCTTGAGGACTTGTATGCTCAGATTCTCACCAAGTGTATGAAACTCGGTAAACTTAACAAAGTCCAGAAAGACCAAGTTAATGCATTTATGTACAATCTTTATGAAAAAACTGAGAATATAAGTTACGAGATAAAGGTACTTGAAAATGAGAAACTAGGCCTTCATGACAAAGTTGTGTTTTTAGAAAAAAAAAAGTTAATAATATAAAGGAGAAAATGAAATCAACTTTAGAAAAACTTTGTTCAGCCAAGATTGATGTAGTTCTATCTCAGCAGAAACTTGAGAAGTTCTGTCATGGGGCTAAAAACATTGATAAAATGTTATGTATAAGAAAGTCAGATAGTGATAAAAAGGGTCTAGGATATGAGGAACCTCTTCCTAAAGCCAAGACTCCTTAAATTATAATGTTTGTAAAAGTAACTACTTCTACTTTGGTGCCCAAACATAACATGATATCCACTACTCATAATCATGCCAAATGGGTCTCTTGCTCTCATATTTATTATTGCAGTATATGCAGTCGAAAGGGTCATATTGCATCTTATTGTAGATTTGTTGGATCCTATCAACCATATGCTCACCCTTTTAATGGATATAGATATAAGTCATATGTGAATGTTTCTAATGAGAAAAGTAGGAATTTTAGTAGGTGGTTTGCTCAAGAAACATCGCCACAAAAGGTGATTCAGGCAGTTTGGATGCGAAAGGATGACTTGTCGCTAAAAATTAAGTAATTAATCAAAACTGTGAAGGGTTATAAGTATGCTACATTGATTAGGTACGTTTCCTACCCTGTCTCAGTTTTTTTTTTTTTTTTTTTTTGGATAGTACGATATTATTTTGGTTTTTTATCTGCACTTTGCACTTTAAAAGCTTTTGTCTGTGGAAATTCTTGCTAGACTTGGACCTTTCTTTGTGTTATATTCATTTATGGGATAATTATTTGGTAAAACCACATTTCATAATAGTCATTGATTTTCTTGCTTAAACTAAAAGCTCATCGTGACCAGAGCTACGTGAGGATAAAAGTAAAGACTTTTAACCTAATGTTATATGAGGATCTGACCTTATTTCTGAGCTTCGAGTGCTATGACATTTACTCTTCGTTTTTGATCTCGTTGTCTGTGATCTCATTTCATTTTCTTACCCAATTGTCAAATGGTAACATCAAAGTCAAGTTATACTAGTGATACTTTCCTACTTTTACTTGAGACAAAAAAGGTGACGGTGTCCAACCGAAGATATGATAATAGGCGTGTTTATTGCTACATCTTTTTGGCCTTCGTCTGTGTTTACCCAAATTTGTATCTTCTTGCAGTCCCTTATGCTTTAAAATGTGTCATTCGTTTTTCAACCCAAAATCCATTATTATTTTACCTATTTATTCTGAGGCATTTTAGTGAAAAAAAAAGAAGAAAAAAAGAAGAAAATGTATGATTTTTGTGGGATGATGAGAAGAAGAATATAATGAATCCCCAAATAACGTTTTTATTATCTCAAATCAGAGTCATAAAAAAAATAAAGGGGAGGAAAGTGGTATTTCATTTTATGTGTACTCAATAAGAAAAAGAATTATAGAAGGTAAATTTGGTTTCAAGTGAGAAGGGGAGTTAGTGTAACTGTAGTCTTAAAATGCCAGTAAAACACCTACTCTGTCATATGCCTACCAGTGCCTACATTATAGCCTGGTTTAAAGACCTATTTGGTCTTGAGTTTGGCCCAATCACTATTAGTGGAGAGTAGATATAAGGAGTCTTTATTATTTTTGACTTAACACCATATATGACAAATGGGGTCCTTTCCCATTAGAGTAGATATAAGGAGTTTGCCTACCCGTGCCTACATTATAACCTGGTTTAAAGACCTATTTGGTCTTGAGTTTGGCCCAGTCACTATTAGTGGAGAGTAGATATAAGGAGTCTTTATTATTTTTGACTTGACACCATATATGACAAATGGGGTCCTTTCCCATGAGATCTTCTAGCTCACAATGTGCAATTTTAGATGAAATATGATTTTTTTGTTGTTTTATATTCATATTCATATTTCACACAGAGTGCTTGCTAGTCAATTCTTAGTAATTTTGAATGACCACCATGAGAGACCTAAGTTGAAATAACTTTCCAGTATAGTATTCTAGCTGCAGCTGAGTAATACGTTAAAAATAGGGTAACTCTTTGACTATGCACACACACACACACTAAGTAATTCATTTAGTAATTATTTTATAACACATTATCAATGTCTTGGTCTTTATAGGATATTTTAGATTCATTGTCTTTCTATCATGCCTTGTGTTTAGGAGGAGTGTTATCTTCTTTTGCTTACTTATTTCAGAGACACTCACCTGTGTGTTTTCTTTTATCTCATTTTACGGGGGTTACAATTATTTTGGGGGGGAGATGCATATTATTTTGAGCGGGAGATGCATATTATTTTGGGGTATTGGTATTTTAGTATTTTTCCTAACTATATTTTGTTCTATTGGTTTGTTTCTCCTTTGATTGGCTATTTACCCTTTGTTCATCTGTGCCAAAAAGGTGGAGAAATGATCCTGACAGGTAACTCAGGTAAGTTATGTTCTTTTTTCTGGATCCCTTATTTTAAATGAATGGTTACGTGATGTATCTTGTTTAGTGTCCAGGGATTCCAGAGTATATGCTATATAAGATGAAAGTGGAGCTTTGAGTATGGTTGTTCAGTGATTAAGTCAGTCAATCGAGTTGTATTTTTATTTCTTATAGTTAGTTCTTGTTTTGACACGAAATGAACCAAGGGGGGAGATTGAAATATCCATATTTGGAGTTTGTTTTTATTCTGTATCTAGTTTAGATGTCAACACTATCTTGTGGTTACTCAAGGTTAGAGATTGTACATGGAGCGACTACAGCTGGACTGGTACTGAATAGGTAAGTGGGTTTCTAACTCCTTGTTCTATAATATCAAGCCCTATATATTTTTACAGAGTATAAAAAAGATAATAAGTATATCTTTTAAGACAACAGAACTCCTATTAGAATAAAACTGGGTACATTTCTATTCGAATAGATTTTATTGCATTCAAATGGAAATGTCTCAGACTGTTTTTTATTCGAATAAAATCCTTATTATTTGAATAGATAGGCTCAGCCTGTTTCTTCATGTTTCTTTTTATTCAAATATATTTCTTTTTATTCGAATAGATTGGCTCAGCCTAATTTTATTCAAATATATTTATCTCTATTCAAGAAGATATTGCAATTTCTTTTTTTGAATAAAAGACAACTTTCCTTTTTTTCAGAACAGACTTCTTGAAAAACCTATTTTTCTAAGGCTTATTTTTAAAAATGAGGAGAGATTATTCTTGAGAGATTCAAGAGAGAATTAAAATACTCAAATCTTGAATCAATCATCATTGATCAAGAAAACCTAATCATATATTGAAGAACTTGAGGGATTCAAGAAAGAATGCTTCGACAAGAGATTGGAGCGCGAAGTTGTGAGAAGGCGGAATCGACTGTGAGGAGTTCAATTAGAAGAGAGGTAACCACGGGATGTGCTTATCGAGTCTATAAGTAATTGAATACTTGTAATTTGATTTTAGTAGATTATTTAGCTGTCGGGTTATTCGACAGCGACCTGTGGGTTTTTCTCCTGAGAAAAGTTTTCCACAGGGTTAAAATTGTTTGGCCTTGTGTTTAATTTCCTATTGCTTGTTGACACTAGTTAATTTGACCAACTTGATTTAGGTTAAGCTTTGACCATTAATTCAAAGGAATTATGACCTATCAATTTAGACCTAAAATAATCGAAATTGGTTAGTCTCAAGGGTCTTGGAATTTCATGATAGACCTTGACTTTCCACGCCATCGCATTTCACGTTACATGGTAAAATGACGTTAAAAACCTTTAACGCCATTAAAATAGTGACGTGGAAAATATGATATGTTGTAGATATAGGATGGATTTGAATGCATGTGTTTTTCATTGGCTGAATTTATTGAAAATTAATGAATAATTTAAAGGTTCTAATACTTGAAAAAATTGATATATGCATTAAATAGCCTTACTATTTGAAATGTTTTCACATTTGTGTATGACTTTTGATGCCATACCCTTCCCTTATAAAAGGTGGCATATGTTATGTTGAGGGGGGAGAGGAGAGCATTAGGTGATCTTGAGAGTAGGAAGCTTGAGAAGATAACCAAAAGTATAAGTTCTTTTGAGCTTAAGTGTAGGGCATCCATCTTTTGTAAGTGGTAGATTCTTAATTATATCAATGGAATGCTCATTTTCTATTAGGTGTCGTGTTTTATTTAACATAGTCGGCTAAGCCACCTATTAGGGTGAGGATGGACCCCCCATTATTATGTACTTAGCTATATTAGTTTAAGCTTCGCATTGTTATAATATGTTAATTTCACCTTAATTATCTTTAGAGTACTTATATTAATATATTATGTTCTTTTTAATGAGAGATATAATATATGTTTTATAAGATTCTAGGTGTTGTTAAATTGATTATTAAGATTAGAATTTCATATATTATGTGAGCCGTATGATTTTGATTAACATCTTGTATTTAGCTAAAGGCTTTAACAAGTTGTCTTTTCATCACATAGTTTCATAATATGTGCATCTCGATTCTTTGATTAAAAAGGGAAATTATTCAACTATTAGGTCGTCAAAATACAATTCTTCAAATTAGAAAATTTTGATTAAATTAGCTAGTATATGTTAATAGTGGTAAAATCCAAACCCTAATTATCATTTTTAATATTTCATATCTACATTGCTATTCGATATCCGTAAATTAGATTCTCTTTATTTTCCTTAATTAACATTTTTGCAAGCAAAAACTAAACTAAAAGAGGCGATAAAATTCAAGTCCTTGTGGGTTCGACCTCGCTTGCCTTATACACGTTTCAAACGAATCGTGCACTTGCGAGTACATTTTAAGACACATCAAGTTCTATACCCCGTTGCCGGGGATTGCAAAATTTTATTACCTTTCCATAATTTAGTTTTTATTTATATATTGTTAGGAGTTGGGTCCAATCCCAATCTAGGAACCCAACTGGGTTGGGGTATCCTATTGGACTCCTAACAAAGCCAATAGGCCTTTAGGGTTATGGGGAGAGTTTGTGATGGTTAGGTAACCTATTTAATTAGGTTATTTCCTTTGTATTACGTACAGTTGTATAGTTCTCTAATAATCAATAAAGAATCCTCTCTCTCTCAATTGCTCTCCAAAGATATTTGATCTGTTAATCCTTCTATAGTAGATTATTTCCTAATACGCTATCAGCATGTAAGAAGAGAAAAATAATAATTCCCCAATCAGTAATTCTTAGGGAAACTTTGCAATCAGAGAAGTATTTTACAATTTTTTTGAATCATATTTTAATTTCTTGCTAATATATGTTGTATAATATATGAATATGGATTAGTAACTATTTTTACTAATTTTTTTGGATTAAAAATATACCTTTTTGGTAATTTCTAACCTAGAAATAGGGTTATTTTCAAACAAAAATTAATTAGTCTGTATACATTGGATGAAGACGTGACCACTTTGGTTAGAAAGCCTGTTCTGAGTAATTTCCAACGACATATGGCATGTCTCAGAAAAATATGCCAATCGCCAGGAAACTATCAATGAAACTAGGTAGTTTTATAGCTAAAAACAACGTGATGATGTCTGCAGAAAAAATAAATAAATTATTTTTTAATAATTATCTGTTGATGACATCATCATTATCCAATGTTAATGTCAGCAGTGACATGTGTTGAGGCACGTGGCTTGACACGTGTGGCACGTACTGTGACACGTGGTAGTCACCAGGGGTGACACGTGGAAGTTGCCAGATTGTCAATGGATAGATGCAAGATCTGCCACCGGAAGGTCACCGGAGCAGTATGAGGAAAAGTGACCGGCGTGATATGTGGCAGACACGTAACAGGCAAATGTGAGACTCGTGTGACACGTTCAGCAAACCGCTTGGGTACATGTAGCAGACCATTAATTGGGTAAACCTGATCCAGACCGTTCAGCCCGGTCCAGGCGTTGACCCAGATCGATTCAGACCAGTCTAGGACCGATTTAGACACAAAAACCTCCCCCGTGGGGGACCTATTTAAAAAAAAAATTATGAAAAATATTTTTTAAATTTTTTGGGAAGAGGTGCATTGTATTGGAAAGCTGATTCACTTATATCGGATATAAGCAATTGGATTAATACCTATTTAGGTATCTTACGATAGCTAATAAGATATTAATACTATGCCCATGGGATACCAATTATCATGATCGGGGATCACAGATAATAAGAAACTAAGACTAATTTAGGATACGACTAGGAGTTATATCTAAATCATAATTTATTGTCAATGATAAATAATTATAGCTCAATTGGGAATTAACTTAGTCTTATTTCTATAATCTTGGTGTCTGAGGAACTAATTTTTTGTATCTAGGTACAATTAGATATTATATAATAATATTTAGAGGTATATAAGTACTGATAGCAACCTATTGTACCCTAGAATATTAGTTCAAAGATAAGCATAATCAACCTATCTTGTGATCTTGTGAACATAACAGACTTTGGGTTGGGACCATGTGTTAGCTAAACATCTAATACTCTTTATATTCATAGCAAATGGATTATTTTACTAGAATATAAAGACCTTTATAGAACTTGAGGGCATAGAACACTCTAGTTCTCTGAATAAGGAATACAACATCTAGAAGAATTTTGAATAACTGCCTTGGCTAAGACTATTAAAATACACTTTAAAGTTAAGATTATCATTTTACAGGGTAAAATTAGGATTTGACATTTAATAGGATATGAACAAGGTTCACCTATAAGTAATGATTGGGAATCAGTGACTTGAATACTATGAATTGCCTTTAGTAATAATTGTAAATAATGTACTTAAATAGGATTTCATAAGGAACGCACACATCTGGTGGTTTTGAATATCATTCTTGGCTAAAATTATTTTAAAATGCACATCTAACATTAAGGTTGTCATTTAAGAAGGAAATTCAGGATTTAATTATTAAAAAAGAATTTCATGAGTTTTAGAATATGAATAGGGTTTAACTATAATATGATTAGGAATAATTTATTTTTCGTTATTCTAAGTACTATAATCTGTCTTTAATGCATTTGAAATATTTATCATGAATTGTCACTAATTACGATATACATTTTGCAATACAGATGTCTGCCAACCCACGTTACAATTATGAACCATTGCAGCTTGATGGTTCCAACTTTCTGTGTTGGTGTACGGACATAAAACTCTATATGTCGACAATAACTATTTCAAAGTCAATTATTGCAGATAACACCGTGTCTGATCTTCTCAGGGTACATGCCATATTGGTTATCCGCGCCCACCTTGAGCCGGAGCCAAAGTTTCAGCACCTCCGTTGTAAAAATCTATATGAGTTATGGACGAGCATATAAGAACCATATAACGATTATGTCTTCGCGAAAGTTTCAGCACCTACAGTAGGCCCTAACGAACTATAAGAACCATAACTGCTGGAACAACTTAAGGCTATGTGACTTAAAGACTGTAGCTGCCTATAATTCAGTACTATAAAAGATTGTTACAGCCAGTAGGCTCAATAACGATTATGTCTTCGCGAAAGAGGTTTTGTAAATGACTCATTCCGTATTTTTATAATTCAGTACTCTCAGGGACCAGTATGCAAAAATGGAATTTAGTTGTTCAAGAGATCTGATCCAACTCTTGCTCGCTACAGAACAAGATGACACTTTTATTTTTGGAAAAACAAGAGATTTCCCCCCTGTGAGGAAGAAACCAGTTGTAAAGAAGATCTTATCTCAGGACAAAGACAACCATGAACGGGGTTCTAGAAGTAGGACGGTGACTGAAGGTGGGAATCGGGGATTCTTGGGCCCTTAGAAGCATAACAGGTTTAAAAAGGTTGGTCAACCACAGACACCAAAGAAGAACAAGATGCCATATTTCAAATCACTTTGCTTAAGATGTGGGATAGCTGGACACTTGGTTTGCGACTGCAAGACACCATAGGTGCCTAAAGTTAAAGTCCATGCCAACCATATTACCACTAACATAACTTTTATTATTACAAAGTTAGCAGCGTCTGACTTCTTTGGCGTCATTGATGCCAGCATGGATCAACATACGGAGTAATTCGCAACGATTCCTCAATAGACATGGAATGTTACATTAGAGAGAACACTAGTAGTTTCTTTTCTAGTACAAACTTGATTTACTTTTGTTGTCAGTATTTTTGATTTTGTTGGGAACATATCATTTATATTTTAATAAAGTGCTCGTGACATATATGAGTTTTTTAATTTGTTCTAAATTGTAATTATTCAAATTTATTGCTTGAGAAGTAGTTAAATTCTATGTATGATAATTGATCTACTACATACAACCCACTTATGGATCTATCTGCTCATTAAACATGACCGATAATCGGATGAGTGGTGACATATGTCTAAGAGACATTAGTACCACGCACTTGATCATTTTTGAGATATAAATATATGTCTTGTCTAACCTTGTACATCAGGAATAGCACGAATATCATTGGTATGGCCAACATGATAAAATGTACTAAGTGCGTCACGTTATTACTCTCTAACGGTACAATACAGGGTATCAAGTCTACTTTATAAACTAGTAAATCCAGCCGGATTTTACTAAGTTTAGGGAGATACATGAAAATGCTTATCATGTAATGACTATCAGAGAAAATGACAGACAAGGTTTTGTTCATTCACTCCATTTCAAAAGGTTAGAACATGCTATTGGAATGGTTTTTAATGTACTCCGCAAGGCTCGGATAGTAAAGTGGATTGTCGGGATTACATCTTAAACTTTTCTTAAAGGGAGAGAAGATCTAGAGAATGTACGTGTAACGATTGCTTTCAAGGAAAGTCTATTATTTTATTCTAGTATGACCAAGGTGGAGTAGAATCTCCAGCCTTTCCTCCAAACGTATCCATAGAGATACATGTGGACCTTTCCATCTACATTGTGGCCCACTTGAATATTTATGATCATAATAGACACATCAAGGAGATGGTCTTACGTTTGCTTATTATTAAAATTTAAGAAAGCGAACTTAGCACCACCTCCCACTTAGATCATTTGTTCGTAGGTTTAGTTTCTGGATTAACCGGTCAAGTCGACCGATGCGACTTAATGGGGGATTGGAAGTTGGACTCACAAGCTTTTGATGATTATTTTACTGCTAAATGGGATAGATGATTGTGCATCGTGAGTACTCTATTCCATACCCAACTCGGAATTGGCGGAGAACCTAATTAAACGATTTAAGATAATCGCTAGGTTCTAGCTAGTGTATGGGATATGCATTCTTGCTCCCATAATACTGATTAGGGTTCGTCCCTTAGCAAATCATTAAATTATTTTTTCCCAAAAGTGACTAGTAACTGGGTCGGAGCCCAGTGTCGCTCATCAACAAATATTTGTATGTTCGGTATAGGTACCAATCGTACCACAATGTATGATGATGGGTCCCTCAACATCGGCCTTGTATAATGTAGGTTATGATTCACATTTATAAGTGGATATTTAAAACCCACTGGCGACGTATATATTGCAGGTCAGATAATTGTCACTCTGATAAAATAGTATTTCAAGCATTAGAGGAAGATATGATAGTCAATGTTACAAATTGTTTCCAGGAGGTCTTAGAAAATACCATCGTTATCTTATCAAGATCCCTATACATAAGTTAGGTGAAAATAAGGTTCAACGGATTAAAAACTACCAATAAGTTGTAAGTAAATTTTTAGACATATTCATAGACATTATTAAAGTACCGTAAGTGTATGTACTAACAAGTAATATATCTACACAACAAAACGTTCCAGGGGAAATAGTACCGCAAGTGAATCTGAGGCTCGCGCTTAGTGCAGAGCATCGTTGAAAGAAATTATTTTTAGCCGGAGAGCTGTAAAATAAAAGACAAATATGACTAATGGTGTAGTCGGTTCATCGAGGATGGAACCACCCAACGACAAGGCAATAATAGCTATGCGGTCAGTTAATCTATTATAAAACTAGCCCAGGGTGGCACATACTCGAATGATGATAAGAAGATATCAATCTATTAAAATTCTTTAATTACATAACGTAGGATCATTCAGTAGAGATTTGTCGACAAGGTATTCATATTCGTTGCTGTGCTCGCCATCAAGGATGAGAATTCAGAACCACTTATTGTAAATAACTGTGTGTAATTATACATTGGCCAAAGTGGGCATCTGGAATCTAAACGAAGCTCAACTTGTTAGCATAATGCAAAGTGATATAATTGAGCTTGTCTACTAAAATGGGAAAGGTGCAGATACATGATTAACTCGGAGAGATAATATGGTCAAAGCAAGTCTAGTTGCCCAGGAAATCTTTAAGAGATCTGGCATCGATTGCAGTATAACTTATTACCCAATTATAAATGTTACAAAATTTTAGTACTGATAAGCCTATCAAGTTGTCGATGACAAGTTAGATATGCATCTGATATAAACACCATAGATCTTGGAAGGTATAAGCTTTGGGAAGAAACTAGGCCTGACACATGAGGTTTGTTCGTAATAAAACAAGAAAAGTTGTTGACTTGAAGTAATTAGAGCCCATGAGACTTAGTAAGTTGACTGAGTATTTAAAGGTCGGGAACTTTGCAAATATCCTTATCTGTCCATGCATTCTTATTTATAACATAAATATTAACTTCACTCATCATAGCAGTATACTAAATGATTTGGATATTATTAAACCTCTGAGGGAGATCGCGAGAGCCGCCGAATACCTTGGGAAGGAATTCAAAATACAAGACCTTGGGAAATCATGAGTATCTCAATTTTCAGATCGAACATCTTGATAGTGGCACTAATACACCAAACAATATATATCGGAAGAGTTATCTAGCACTTCGGTATGGATGTAGCACACGGTGCTAAGTCATTTATTACGCGTCCATCACTTTGGTATGGACAACGACATCTTCCACCATCCTAATAGGGGGAGAAACTCTTAGGGTTGTAACACCATAGCTAGGAGGTGTTTTTTCATAGGTAGTTGGGTATACTAGATCCAATGACTCATTCGCAGTAAACTGTTTTGCTTTCCATAGTTCTGTTCCTACCCAAAGCTATTAGATTAAGATAAGGCACATTCTGAGGTATCTGATTCTTGTACTTCATGAAGATGGCAGATAATGATGGTTGTACTCCAAGATGCATCTCATCAATCGAAGTTATGGCATGTTCTATTCACGATAAAGCATCGACTATGTATGAAGACAATTCAGCTTGCATCATTCAAGTCCATGGCGATTTATCAATGGCGACAAAACAAATCATATTTCATAGAAGCTATTCAATGCTTATGAATTACAAAAGGTGAATAAGATTGGCGTTGTTAAAGATATTTTAGAAGACATCTTTACAAATCCATGCACGAAGACTCTTGCACCACTTACGTTCAAGCAGCTAGTACTTGGAATTGACATGAAGAAGATTCATTTTTCAATATCTCAGGAAGATACATCTCAGGGAGATCGACATCAGGGGGAGTAGTCCTAGCCTGACGTACACACAAATGTGTTGTACTTATTTTCCTGATAATATAGTTTTTATCCTAGGAGGTTTTACTATCTAGAGGTTTTGATGAGGTAACGTATACGCGTCTACAACCAATACAGGGAATAGGATTGTCCTATTTCCCTGCACAACTTTATGCCCAAGGGGTTTTTCTAGGCAAATTTTTTGATGAGGTAAGTCGTCCTGGTATGGAATACCCCTAGGGAGAGTGTTAGGAGTTGGGTCCAAGCCCAAGCTAGGAACCCAACTAGGTTGGGGTGCCCTATTAAACTCCTAAAAAAGCCCATAAGCCTTTAGGGTTATGCAGAGAGTTTGAGATAGTTGAGTAACCTATTCAATAGGGTTATCTCATATGTATTACGTACAATTATATAGTTCTCTAATAATCAATAAATAATCCTCTCTCTCCCTCTCAATTACTCTCCAAAGATATTAAAACTGCTAATCCTTCTACAATAGATTATTTCCTAACATATATATATATTTCGTTTGAATTTTTTTCTTTGTAGTTACTAATAGTCGTTATTAAAATCAGTAATATTTATTCTATATCACTATTCACTTTACTATTCCATATCACTATTCCTCTCTGCTATTCACGTACATTGTTTTCAAACTTGTAGTTTGTTTTCTATATGTTTGTGCATGTTTTAGGTTAAACTTAAAATAAAATAGTTTCGGAGTTGTGCATGCAGTGTTGAGCTTTTCAGGTTGGACATCACATCAATGCTAACTTAGTGGTGATCTCGGGATGACCATCTTCCAAGAACTTCACCGGCGTAACCAAGAGGCCGCATATGAGTGACTTTCTTTAGGAGTTGTGCTTGTAGTGTTGAGCTTTTAACTTGTGCATCACATCAACGTTGACTTAACGGTGATCCCGGGGTAAACATCCTCAAAGAACTTCACCGTTGTAACCAAGAGGCCCTAAAAAACCTACGCCGAAGGTATAATTCGAAATCCCGCATCACCCGGCAGTTTCTGAGGCTATTTTGATTGTTCATTATTTAATTTTGTGTAATCTCATTAGTTAAGGGTGAAAAAATCCCGTGCATGTCAACGCTTAGGACCCCTGGATTTTATCACCCAGCTAAATTTTTTTATCACAAGCCCAGACCTAAAAGAAACCAAGAAGGCTCAAAAGATAATTTAAAAGGCTTTAGTGCTCGGATATGGGGCTTAGGATACTCGCTCTTAAGAAAATTAAAAATGAAAAGCAATTTGGACATAGGGTACCCCATTGTAGGAATATTAGAAGTTCACAAAATGCTTTACTGGTAACACTAGAAGAAGTAACTCCAGACCGTTGTGCAGAATGAACCCAGGACACAGGGGGGCCGATTAGTTCCTATAATCGATTGGACATAGGCAATCACAATTGATTATGAGGAATTAACCTTGAGGCCAGGTTCACTTGAGACTGACCACAGTTGTAACCATAAAAAAAGTTTATATGCATCTAGAATTATTTTAGGGTGATTGTTTATTTACTACTTGGGTGCCGAAATTCATGAACGAGTGAAAATGAGTAAATAATTGATTAGAGAGAGTATCAATCCAAGCTATAACCAAAATGGGACCACCAAAACAAATACAACTGCGGTAACACAGTAAGAACATCTAGCTCCATTGGCGGCTGAGGCCCTACGAGCTGAATTGACCTTAAAGGACTACATGTACTCACCTAGGACAAGTCACACTTCTTGCATTATTTTACAACCTGTCACTAGATAATTTGAAATAAGGTACAAAATTTACTCAGTGCTACCACAATTCTGAGGTAGTAAAGAAGAAAATCCCTATCACCATTTGTGAGACTTTAAGGAAATTGTTGCCACATCATCACACCCCCAAGTCTCTCATGGCCAAATGTGACTTTGCCTGTTTCCTTTTTCTCTCAAAGAAAAAGCTAAGGGTTAGCACCATGCTCTGAGGCCCAATTCCATCGCCACTTTTGACCAATTACGTATAAAATTCTAAAAATAATTCTACCCAAACAATAAAACTACATGTATTAGACAACCTTTAAACAGTTTTGTGCATAGAAATTAGGAATCCCTATGGGCCTATTTGGAGAGATTTAATGGCTTGTTCTTGGACTGTCTATACCATGGAATAGATCCTTGCAGGTTGGTAACAATTTTGTATGATGGACTCGAAGCCAGCACCACGGTCATGGTGGAGTCCATGTGCAATACGCAATTTATTGTAAAAGGTCCAACTCAATAAATGGCCTTTTTGGAGGATATTACAGAAAAAATCCAACAATGGGGTATGGTTCGGCCTACCACTGGAAATAGCAGAGTATATCAGATTGCTTCATATCTTACACCTGAGATAACTTTACTCTGTAAAAGGCTAGAAGAACTTGAAATAATCAAAGAGGGTGGACCATCGACTTATTCCACCGTTAATCATGTTACCACTTCGGTTTGTATTATTTGTGATAGTTCGGAACATGAAGTCAACCATTTCCTTGATCAAGTCAGAGATTTCAAGGAGGCTAGGAGAGAGAAAGCCTAATGATCCCTACCATTACAAAAGTTATAATCCATGATGGAAAAACACTTCCAATCCAACTTAGGGAGAAATCCCGATCTAAGGGGGTCCATCTCCAAATCAGCCACACCAAACTCCCCAGTTCCAAAATCCTTTATATGTCCCACCACATAATTTGAAAACATCTATCAAGGAGTCTCTTCAATATTTTATAGAATAGAGTCTAAAAAATAATAGATCTACTGGTCATGCTATTACAACTAATTCTCAATCCATTGCAAGATTAAAGACTCAAATAGGAAAGCTTGCTACCTAATTGACCAGTAGAGAGAAATGAACTTTTCCAAGTCAAACCAATCCAAATCTAAGATGTGATTAAAGGAATAATTTTTAGGAACATGCTAACATCATTTGAACACTCACAAAGCGCGTGGTTGCTCCATATTATAACCCTTACAATGTTCTTAGTGATCACTACGTAAAAACGTGTAAATACCAACACTTTTGGATAGTTCTTTGTGACTTGGTACATGTGATAAACTTTGAATGAAAAATACAGCTTCCATTAGAAGTCATAATTTTAGAACCCCCGTCGTTTTAATTTTTTCCTTTTTATTTATGTTTTAAAACATGCGACTGTTTAAGGAGTTGTAAAACTATTCTAATTTAGACACTTGATGAAGTTACTTTATTTGATTAGCAATATACAACTTTAAACCTTCTACCCAAAAACAAACTCTATTAATTCCTCACTCAAATTAAATGAAGAGAGAACCAATATACCCGCGCAAATCCAAAATTAGGATCCAATCAAGTTAGGATTACGTAAACCTTTGAGGTAAAGTTGAAATTTAACTTCCCAATCCATGTATCTTTCTACGAATTTGTCTATCACAGGAAATTCTATAATTCCCTCTCAAATCAAACACCCAAAAAACCCTAACCTGGCACAAATCGATCAATCTCCAACAATTCCGCCACAATCTGAATTAGGTATTTTCCTAGGATTTTGTTAAAGTAACTACAAAGAAACAAACCCATCCCTAACAATCCATCTTAATGGAACATGGAAATGTAACAAAGAAACATATGAAATATAATAGCCATTTGGAAACAACACTTAAGGGGGTGTTATCTCGTAAAAGAGAATACCACGGGAAAACTATACAATTACACTGACATAGAGCACTGGCCTACAAGAGATGCTTATTAATCTTTAGGCCTTTGATCTTGTGATCTGATTAGATTTCCCTGGAAATTTCAAATGGTTTAAACTTTTTTGAATCTCGAGTGATGAATGCTTCTAATTAACTCTTCTAAATTATGTTCCCTATATTTTGTGACAGTTTGTTCCTTCCTTCTTGAGGTACTCATGAAATAGATTATTTGTCAATTGAGGAAAGTAGTAAGCCATATGATCTTACATCCTTCTATGGACTAAATAGAAGACTTTTATTTGAGAGTATAAAGTGATCTTATAAACAAAAAGCTTATTCAACAAGGAAGAAGAAATGAACATAACAAAACAATCAAGGGTCTTTAATGTCTGACATAATTCATATACCAGGTTTCAACGTAATAAGAACTACTATAAATGTTTCTCTTTATTCAAACATAATTTGGTATAAAGGTGCTTGATAAGGTGTATTTATTGAGAAAGGTGATAATTAGCTAGTTAACCTTGTTTGGAAACTACTCCTGAACAAAGTGAGATCCTTCTCTAAACAAAAAATGGGAAAAAACAACTATGACAAACCACTAATTCAACTTTCTCCTCTTTTGCAACTACCTTTCCCTCCTTCTTACAACTTTCCCCTCCCACGATTCCCTCGTGATTTGAAGTTATCATGATTATCCTGCTAAAATTTTAATTGCAAAATTGGATTCCCTCCTCCCCACGAATCTCTCCCAATATGTTAGGATTTTAATCAATTATTTAGTTAGGTTTTAAATTGGGATTCTAATTACTTCTCCATAAATCTGAGGATTCTAATCCTTTTCGCAGATAGTTGAAGGTACGACATCTCTCCTGTCTTTTGTTGATCTAAGTAAGTTTTTGGTTTTTACTTTGCATCATTATATTTTTTTTGTTTTGGTTCACAGTTTTTGTACATATACTTCTCTATATTTTCACATGAAACCTTGTTCTTATAATCTTGTTTAGAGTTGGGAGTTTGTTCCTGGTTTGATCATGTTTTGGCATCTTTGTTATGTATTTCTTGTTGTCTTTCTTGTTAGCAAGGATAATAGATTTTGTATTTACGTTGTTATATTTTGAGGAACAATATTGGAATTGCTTGATATATCTATCTATTCAATAAACTATAACATAACTGTGAATTGATATCTATCAGCCATGAAATTTGAGTTGTAGGTTTAATATTTTGAATCATATTCAATTTAATTATAAGTTTTAGCTAAAAAAGTTTCCATTTGATAAGAAATATTGTAGATGTTTACTCTAGGGTTCCTTCTGTGATAAAAATATTTTTTTTCCAATTATTTTCTTTAGAAAATAGTTTTCAAGTATTTTCATGGTTACCTAGTCTTTCTTTTCAATGCAGATGTACAGTTTTAATGATATTTATAAAAAATAAAAATAAAAAGTTAAAGTATAAGATCACAGTAAAACTAGAACTAAATTGATTTTTTTTAAATAAGATACTCAATCTGGGTCAAACGAAAATAAACCCCGATTCACTCATAATATTTATTCCCTACATATCCATTTTCCCTTTCTATTTTTCTTAATTGTTAATTTAGGTAAACATCAATTGTGGGTAGACTCAATTATTAATTCAATTGATTGCTCTTAGGATATCTTACAACTTCTATTTATTTTTTATTGTTTTTGTTTTACAAAGGTATATGCTTGCTTTCTCGTAATTACTGGAAGATTTGTGTCATTGAAATTAAATTGGGGATTCAGACTGAGGTAAGCTATCTTTAATTTGTTAATGTATTTTTTTTGCTTTAATAACGTACATATTTTATTCCATGTGTATTACTTTATAGTTCCGTTCTTTTTAGTTTGATAGTATACATAATTCAGGGAGATATATATAATATATTGATTCTCTATATATAATATCCCGATCAGGACTCTATTGCCCCAATGAATGCTTAATTGCCAGCTGCTTTCAGTCATGTGAAATTATAGTCTCGCTCAGCCTTCGAAATTGATGTGAGGCTATAGCCTCAGTTCAAAAAATTCAAAAAAGATGTTCGGCAAGCCTTTGTTCTGTGTTTTGATGTTTTTTAAGCCCATAGGCATAAGCCTCAAGAAAAAATGCCCTCAACAAAACTTGGCACATTTTTATTTTATTAGGATCAAACACAGAGATTGTACGCCTATTAATCTAATTTACCTCTAAAGTTAAATAGTCGAACTTCATCAAAATAAAAAACATGCTGTCATAATAACCTAGCTAAAAAGAATAGAGAAATCTTTAGAAAAGTATGGTTGAACCCACATTACAGAGTTCAGATATAAGCAAACTAGAAGTGACATGCTTTTGGAAGTTTAATGAGGTAGATGATTCCCCTGGTGAGAGATTCACAAAACTTCATTTCTAATGGATAGTCGGCAATGCACCCGATTCTTGAACCAGCTCCTGTCGACCATTTCAATAATAGTTTATGCCCAAATTGATAAGAACTTGTAGCTTTCTTAGAGTTGATCCTCTGTAATATTGCTTTCTTTGGTATCCCTGTTCTCAGACTCTGAAAGAGGTCACTTGATAAGGTCCTTAAATAAGTAGCTCTATTTTCAAACAGTTTTGAAGATATACCTTTTGCCATTTCCTCCAATATGGGAGGTTCAGGAATTGTTATTGACACACTATTCACACTTCCCTCGTCATAGTTCTCATAGTCATCAATTGGTGAGCGTATCTGAGGTAACAAAACATGAGTCAAGATTAAAAAGTTGAAAATCACCATCAAGTGTGACTGAACAAATTGTTTTAAATCCAATATATGTAGTAGTACATAATGGCCAAATTGGCACTGCCAGAGCATCAAGTGTGACGTATTCAATGTTTATCCACTAGACTAAGTGTTCAGAGAAGCTATTATAGATGCTTATCATAGTATGTATTCACGTTCTTAGTGGAATTATATTAATATAGTGGGCATTTGGGCTAAGATCATGCCTGAACATCATTGAGGTTTACTCCATTTTGGCTGAAGAATTTTGTTATGGTGCAAAGGTTCTCATCAATTGGTTGGTAATGACCACTGTATGCTGAGATAGTCTGTTTTTTGTTTTGTTTTTTTATGAACGCCGTAACCCATGAGCTCACATATTCAATCAAATTGCATGGATTGGTTCAATAGTACAAAATTTTAGTTTATCTCAAAGTTAACTTCAATAAGCGCCTATAAATTTGGCAACCTTAATAGACAGTATGGCCCCTGTGATAGTTCCATCCATGAAGCGTGACCCTAGGAGTGGCACCTGACGGCACCTCAAAAGATATATTATTAGCTGTCGTCTCCCCTGGAACCAAAGATAAGTAGTTATCAGAATAATGCACTGGGAGAATTCTTGTATCTTCTCCTTCTTACTTATCTTTCTTTGTGGCATGGACTGAGAAGTGGAGGAAGAAGGCAACTCCGTAGTCAGTGCCATTTGTTTCCACAAAACTTACACCATCACCCCCTATTGAAAACCATCTATATATCCTCTGTAATAAGCCATAATCTTGCAGCTTAATGTTTTGAAGTTTGTTGTGTTGGACTGATTTTCTATGTGTATTTGGATTTGGTACGTAGACCCTCCAATGAAAATACTAGACTTCATCTTCAGGGGTATTTTCTTTGTCATACAAGTCTCCAAAAGTAAATCTCCACCTTTGAGATGCAACCAATAAAAGTTCTGAGACACAATTGCAAAGTCCTATTTTCCAAAAAGCTTGAGAAGGAGAAAGTAAACCGGTTTCGAGTTTTTCTACTTGGGGTACTTCATCTCGATGACGGATTGTATTATTTTGGCCAGCACCATGAGTTTTTCAGTAAATTTATAATATGAACAGTTCCTATCTAAATCCCACACTGAGATTTCAATTGCTATATTAGATAGTTTCTCTGAGGGGGTGTTAACTACCTCTATGAAATATGTTGTAAGATTAGGCTAGACATGAATCGATTCAGCTACGGAACGGCAGCCATAAAAATCTACTGCTTCGTCGAGGAGATAATCATAGAACTGACCCCGAAGACTAGTCTAAGGATTCTAAGTCTTCCATATTAGAACACCAGTGTATTTAGTCCACATCCGAGAAGTCTAACCCTCATGTTGAGATCTATACTGAATGTAGTTAACTAGTTGTGCCTTCTCACAGAAATCATCAAGATCCTTTGCCTTCCCATAAAGTTCAATTGGATCATGAACTATTTTGGGATTTAAGTAGGGAATGTACTTATGGTATGTCCATACGGGATTTGACACTTCTTCAACATAACCATCAAAGATCTTTTTAAAGATTGGAATTTGCCACCCTTCTTGAGGCATTGTTGCTCTAATTGTAGCCGCAGCAGGGAACCCCACAGACCCAACCTCTGGGTTGAACCCATAGTTGTAGAAACTGTCTTTGAAGAAATCTTCAGGATTTTGGATATTGTAAAGTCCATCTGTGAAGTATCTATTTCCATTTGCAAATCTATCCCACATTGATCCTTGGATATAAATGTGAGTTCCATCAAGAAATTCACTAGAGTCGTCAATTTATTTTACAGAATTGGTAATTTGATTAGGCAATTGAAAATACGAGTGGAGCTTCAGGTTATCTTTAATAGATGTATTAATATCTTTGGGAGGGGTTTGATCATTTCCCCCTACCCAAAGAGTGAGACTGGGATGATTTCTTAGAAGTTTGACAGTATCCCTTGCACATTGCAGGAAAAGGTCATGGTCCAAAGGACCATTTGGATTTAAAACTGGAACACTTCGACCATCAACATCTCCTGCTATCCAAAATTCTTGCCATACCAATAAACTATAAATATCACAGTAGTGATAAAATTCTGGCCTCTCGGTTAATCCAACACCCCAACATTAAAATTCATATCTGAATAAAATTTGTTATCCATTTTGTAACGTATCTTTGAAAGTTGTAATAAACCATCTGATAATATCCAATTACCACCACAGATAAAAATAGGCTGTCCGTTGACCTTGAACAACCTTTTGCTGATAACACTATCTATAATGCTCTCAATTTTACAGAATCCAAATGGATGCTTCCAGGAATTAGACTCCCCATAACCCTTTACATCAACAGTGATCCCAACATTGTACAAAGACTATTTCCCCATGCCATTTGGCCACCACAAGTTGGGCTTGTAGAAAAAAAGTAAAGGAAATGTATATTGAATATGGAGGAATTGATAAATATGTAGTTTGAAGATGCTTAACCAAGCAAACATTTCCCTCAAGTTCAGCTGTCACTTGGATATTCAAAGTAAATTTGGCAACCCAGGTATTTCTATTCTCCAGCTCAATAGTAGAGTGTAACATTTCCCTCAAGCTCAATAGCCCTTTAGATAACGATGCAATAGTGGTTGTAAGTAACATCTGTACTCCTAAATTTTCATAGTTAATTGAGTAAGAACTTCTATAGTCGTGCATTGAGTACTCTATTATTTTTGCATATATAGTTCTGAATTCTAGTAGTTTCAAATGCAAGTTTTATTTTATATACATTGAACTCTACTTGGTTCTCATCAAAAATGTTTTTATATGCAAAAGGAATATGGGGGAGATGGAAATGACCATGTCAAGGGATACAATGGACACCTCAACAAGACAAACATCAGAATTTTAGCACCCTTAAGGAGGGTATTGAGCGGGAAAGGGTAAAACAAACTATGTTTAACGAGGTGCAAGAAAGTTTGGAGGTTGAGGATAATGAATGTAGGCAACTTTTAATAGTAAACTTTTAGTGATATATGTAGTAAGAAGAAATTTAAGTTTAAAAATTATAAAATAAAAATATATGTTTAAGGGGAGTATCAAGGAATATTAGTTTAAGGTTGAGTTGATATTTTATAATAATGTTGTTGGTTTAGAAGTAACATGGCTTATAGTTTTTCTTGCATTTAGTGTTGAAGCCAATGGGATGTTTGGAAGAACAACACTTTTATTGAAGCCAGTTTGGTACTAATTAAATTATTGTTCTGAATTTTCAACTAATTGGTCGATATCGATAATTAACAATTCAACTTGTGCAAATAATGAAATTTGTATCCTTTCTAGCATTAAGTTATAAACTTCTCAGTGAAATGAAATTTTATTGTGCAGCAACTAGATTTACTGGGTTTTTTTATTCGTCTCTACACAATGACATCATCTATACCAGCAATCCCAGACAAGAAAAAGATGAAAGCACCGCGAGGGTCACAGGAATATATGACTGGTCTTGAGTTATTTATTTATTTTTTAATCGGGAATAGACCAAATTTAGGAGTTACAGATTGGTACAGTTGTCCGTGTATCAAATGCCTTAATAGGAAAGGGAAGAATGACTATGAACATATAACTGAGCATTTAATAATTAATGGTTTTGATACGACATACGCAACATGGATTCACCATGGAGAACAATTCTTCAGATCCTATGTGAACTCCCAAAGTAGCACGCTTCCAACCAATAATGTTGGACATCCTTGTCCACTGTTGGTCTCCATGGTTAATGATTGTAGTCCCAAGATTCCTTTTTAGGATGACAATACGTAATTATTAGTTTTGGGCTTGACACGTCTCACCGAAGGAGAGCACCACTCGACTCTTTTCGGGTCTCTTCTCCTTCTTTCTCTTAGGCTATTGGGGTTTCTTTTATTGAGGAGGTTCTCCAAAAAATAGGTCCTTTCTTAGGTTACCTTCCCTATCTATTTATAGGGAGGGTTTGACCTAAGAGTACTCCTGCTCAAGACGTGCTCATTGGTAGTAGGGAGCTCGTATGATGACCTGAACGGTCTATGCTAGTTGGAGTGCTCCTAATTTTGGTAGAGAGGTCATTCAGTAACCTTCCACCTCGCGGCTTATGGGGGCGTTCTCCTACAATCGCCCCCCTTAGCTCTTGCTCGTGACGAGGACGAGCTGAGTCACCATAAAAGTCCACTGAGAAAAAAAAAATAAGCGTGACTTAGTTCTGTCAATTCATCGGCCAACAAACATGGGCCTCATCGTGACCGGGCCCCTTTATAGTATGTGAGTGTGGGTCACGTTGGGCGGTCAAAATGTCAGCTAACGGGCATATTTTTCTTTTAACATTTGAAGGCCATAATTGTTATTATTATGTTTGGGGCTTGAAGCGTCTCACCAGAGTAGGATACCACTCACTTTTTCTAGGCTGGCTCTTTATGCGCGAGAATATGCTCTTCTAGCTAGGCAGCTCGTAGTGGTACTCTTTGGGAACAAACATAATATTTAATGTTTATATGGAATACATGTTACCAGCTAATGTTATTAACATGTAGATGATTATTTTTTACGTCATATCTTTGTATACAATTTGTTATTCAATGAAAAATGCCTTAAACTTGTATTTCATTTTTACGTACAAAATTACTTAAATAAAATAGGCAATCTCCACTTACACATCCTTATGGGGTGTGTTCTCATAGGACTACTCTTCGTGACAACTCGCATCTTTTACACACAATCATTGACTTGGTACTGCCCGCCCTAACGATATCCAGCATGTTGTGGGCCAGCAAAAGTTGACAATTCATCCCTGCCTAAGGAAATGAAACACTTCGATTCAATTATTTTACATCAAATCATTTTCAAACCAACAATTTTTTAGTAGTCCTCATTGGACATTGTAACGACCATTTGAGAAGGTATTGGGGGACTCTTTGGAGCTCCCAAAAATTTTAAGAGTCCTCGTAAGACTAAGTAGTCATGGTCGACCTAGCGGCCGTAACGTAACAGTATACTTAGGCGCGAAGTGCCCAACAAAATTTTTAAGTAGTCCACGTAGGACTAAGTATTCGTGGTCGCCCTAACGACTGTAACATTATACTTAGGCGCGAAGTACCCAACAAAATTTTTAAGTAGTCCTCGTAGGACTAAGTAGTCGTGGTCCCCCTAGCGACCGTAACAGTATACTCAGGCGCGAACTACCCGATGAAATTTTTAAGTAGCCCTCGTAGGGCAAAGTAGTCGTGGTTGCCTTAACAACCATAACAGTATAGGCGCGAAGTGCCCAACAAAATTTTCAAGTAGTCCTCCTAGGACTAAGTATTCGTGGTCATCCTAGCGACCATAATAGTATACTTAGGTGTGAAGTGCCCAACAAAATTTTTAAGTAGTCCTCGTAGGACTATGTAATCGTGGTAGCCCAGTCATATGGGAGCATTTTTACTTCAAAAAATGACCCTCGTATTTGCGAGGATGCCCTACTTCAAGGACACCCCCAGTCATGTAAGTGCATTTTAACTTCAAAAAACTACTCTCGTCTTTCCGAGGATGTCCTACTTCAAGAACGCCTCCAGTCATGTGAGTGCGCTTTTACTTCAAAAAATGACTCCTGTCTTTGCGAGAACGTCCTACTTTAAGAACTCTCCTAGTCATGGGAGTGTGTTTTTTCTTCAAAAAATGAGTATCGTCTTTGCGAGGATGTCGTACTTCAAGGACGCCCCGAGTCAAGTGAGTGCATTGTTACTTCAAAAAATGGTTCTCGTCTTTGCGAGGACGTCCTACTTTAAGGATGCCTTCAGTCATATGAGTGCGTGTTTACTTCAAAAAATAATTCTTGTCTTTGCGAGGATATCCTACTTCAAGAACTCCCCCATTCATGTGAGTACATTTTTACTTTAAAAAACAACCCTCGTATTTGCAAGGATATCCTACTTCAAGGACTCCCCCAGTCTTGTGAGTTCGTGTTTACTTCAAAAAATGACTCTCGTCTTTGCGAGTACGTCCTACTTCAAGAACGTCTCCAGTCACGTGAGTGCATTTTTACTTTAAAAAATGACTCTTGTCTTTGCGAGAACGTCCTGCTTCAAGGATGCCCCTAGTCATGTGAGTGCGTTTTGATTTCAAAAAATGACTCTCATCTTTGTGAGGATGTTCTACTTCAAGAATGCCTCCAGTCAAGTAAGTGCATTGTTACTTTAAAAAATGACTCTGGTCTTTGCGAGGACGTCCTATTTCAAGGATTCCCCCAGTCATGTAAGTGCATTTTTACTTTAAAAAACAACCCTCGTATTTGCGAGGTGCTACAAGGACGCCCCAAGTTATGTGAGTGCGTTTTTACTTCAAAAAATGAATCTCGTCTTTGCGAGGACGTCCTACTTCAAGAATGCCACCAGTCATGTGAGTACATTTTTACTTCGAAAAATGATGCTCATCTTTGCGAGGATGTCCTACATTAAGGATGCCCCTAGTTATGTGAGAGCATTTTTACTTCAAAAAATGACTCTCGTCTCTGCGAGGACGTCCTACTTCAAGAATGCCCCCAGAAATGTGAGTGCATTTTTACTTCAAAAAAAATGACTCTCATCTTTTCGAGGACGTTCTACTTCAAAACGAGAGTAACGATAGTAGTTGAGAGTACGAGACTCATCGTAAGAGCAAGGGTTCATATGAGGGCAAGGGGCTCGATTGAGAGTAATAGCTCATATGAGAGTATGGGGCTCATCGTAAGAGCAAGGGATTGTTATTTAAGCAAGGGCTCATATGAGAGCAAGAGGCTTGATTGAGAGTAAGGGCTCATTATTTGAGTAAGGGCTCATATGAGAGCAAGGGGCTCATATAAGAGCAAAGACTCATATGAGAGTACGGAGCTCATCATAAGAATAAGGGCTCATATGAGTGCATGGGGCTCGATAGAGAGCAAGGTCTCATATGAGTGCAAGGGGATCGATTGAAAGCAAGGGCTCATATGAGAGCAAGGGGTTCTATTTAGGGCAATGGCTCATATGAAAGTACGGAGTTCATCGTAAGAGCAAGGGGCTCATATGAGAGTGTAGGGCCCATCGTAAGTGCAAGGGTTCATATGAGAATACGGGGTCATCGTAAGAGAAAGGGCTCATATGAGAGTACAAGGCTCATATTTGAGCAAGATGTCATATGAGTGCAAGGGTCTCGATTGAGAGAAAGGGATCATTATTTGAGCAAGGGCTCATTTGAGAGCAAGGAGCTCGATTGATAGTACGGGGCTCATCGTAAGAGCAAGGGCTTATATGAGAGCAAGAGGCTCGATTGAGCGCAAGGGCTCGTTATTTGAGCAAGGGCTTGTTACCTTATCTTAGTGCAAAGGGCAGCTCTCATCTCTACCATAACCTACTTCTAGTAGTGTTCTTGGTGGAGAGGGCAACTCTCATCTCTGTCCAAACCTGCTCCTAGTGGTGGTCTTTCGGGAAATGGCAGCTCCCATCTCCACCATAACTTTCTCTTAGTGGTGGTCTTCGGTGAGAGGTTAACTCATCTCTGCCATAACCTACTCTTAGTGGTGGTCTCAGTGAAAGGGAAGCTCTCATCTCTGCCATAACCTGCTCCTAGTGGTGGTCTCAGTGGAGACCATTGCTGCTTGTTGAGGTCGTTTAGTCGTGGAACGCAGACGGCGCCAATTGTAGTCCCAAGATTCCTTTTCAGGATGACAATACATAATTATTAGTTTTGGGCTTGACACATCTCACAGGAGGAGAGCACCACTCGACTCTTTCTGGGTCTCATCTCCCTCTTTCTCTTAGGCTATTGGGGTTTCTTTGATTGAGGAGGTTCTCAAAAAAAAAAGTCCTTTCTTAGGTTACCTTCCCTATCTATTTATAGGGAGGGTTTAACCTAAGAGTACTCCTGCTCACGTACCTTTGGGGTTGTTGGGCGAGTACCCGGCCGAGACGTGCACGTTGCTAGTAGGGAACTCGTATGATGACCTGAATGGTCGATGCTAGCTGGAGCGCTCCTAATTTTGGTAGAGAGGCCATCCAGCGACCTTCCACCTCGTGGCTAGCGGGAGCGTACTCCTACCATTCTAGCTGGAGTGCTTCTAACTTTTGTAAAGAGGCCATTCAGTGGCCTTCCACCTCGTGGCTAGCGGGAGCATGCTCCTACAATGATACACTTGAGCATCTTCCTAATGAGGTTAATGTTGAAGCTCATGTCGTGGCTACTACATTTAAATGCAACAATGAAGGTGTTAATCAAGCCCAAACTGATCTTGAAGGGAATGTAAAGTACAAAGGTTAATGGAAGATGTATTACTACCTTTATATCCCTCTTATCGAAAGGAACATACTAGATTAACAGCTGTTGTTAAGTTCTTGAGTATGAAGTCCATATAAAATATATCTAACGAATGCTTTACAGAACTTTTAGGGTATGTGAAAGAGATTCTACCAGATGATAATACTTTACCAAATAGAATATACAATGCTAAGAAATTAGTTAAGTCATTGCGTATGGAGTGCCAGATAATGCATGCATGTCGTAAGGATTGCATATTGTATTGGAGGGAGAATGCAGACAGAGATAATTGTCCAACATGCGATATAAGGAGATTGAGATCGACAAACCCATTGAAGCCCAAACTTAATAAACCATGGAAAAAGATATGATACTTTCCTTTAACACAAAGATTGCGATGAATGTACAGTGTTCCATGGATTGCAAACGAAATGACATGGCATACAAAGGAAAACTTAACTACAAATGAAGATACCATGAGGCACCCCGTAGATACTTCTTGTTGGAAGCAGGTTCGTCATAAATTTCCCGAGTTGGGATCTGAGATGCGTAATGTTCATTTAGGGCTTGCAACTAATGGGTTTAATCCATTTTGGAACATGAATAACTCTTACAGTTGTTTTCCCATAATAGTTTTTCCTTATAATTTCCCCCTATTTGTGTATACGAAAAAAGTTTACGATGTTGACACTATTAATCCCTGGGAAAAAAAGTATCGGAAAAGATATTGACGTGTATTTGCAACCATTGATTGAAGAACTAGATTTGTTGTCAGATGGGAAAGAAACGTATGACTCTTACACTAAGAGTAGGTTCAATATGAAAGCAATATTGTTTTGAGCTATACATGATTTCCCAGTGTATGGGTATCTATCGGGCTGTAGGACCGCCAGAAGGTACGGCTGTCCTGTATGTATTGAAGGGAGAAAGTTTGTGTGGCTTAAGCACAAAAGGAAGTTTGCTTATATGAAGCACCGAATATACCTAAAAGATGCAAACCACCCATTTAGAAGCCAAAATTCACAATTTGATGGGAATGAAGGGTATGGCAGGCCTCAACGTCATATGATTGGTGCAGAAGTGTTATGTAAGATAGAAGCTACTGATACCAAATATGGTAAGGTAGAAGAACATAAGAAGAAGAAGGATTTGAAAAGGAAAAGAGGTACAAAACAGGTTAATGAATCTCCTCAAGAATAAAATAAGGGTAATAAATTTACCGTTTGGTCAAAGAGATCAATACTATTTGATTCGCCGTACTAGAAGGTACGTTAATCTATTTTCCTTAATATATATATATACCGTAATGATATGTATGATAACAAATGCATATTATTCACACAGGATTTACCGCTTCACCATAATCTTGATGTAATGCACACAGAAAAGAATTGCACAGAGATCTTGTTTATAACAATTATGAATACAAAGGGTAAGAAGAAGGATGGAGTTAAAGCCCTCAAAGACCTTAAAAGAATGAAGATAAGGAGAAAGTTGTGACTAGTAGAAAAGAATGGAAAATGAGTTTTGCCTAAAGCTCCATTTTATTTGTCCTGATCCGAAAGAGAGTTAATTTGTAAAACCTTATTCAACATGAAAGTTCCTATCAGCTACAGTGGAAATTGGCAACATAATATGAACATGGACGATTTTCAACTAAAAAATTTAAAATCCCATGATTATCATATCCTCATGCAACAATTATTGCCAGTATTATTAATGCATTCATTTAAAAAGCTTAAGCCGTGTTGCTATCCGAGAGTTATCGATATTCTTTAATGTATTATGTTTGAAGGTTAGAAACCGCAGCGAGCTTATAAAGATGATGGAACAAATTGCGGAAATACTGTGTGTATTTGAGAAGTATTTCATGCCTTCATTTTTTGTTTCTATGATACACATTGTTGTGCATTTGGTAGACGAGGCGTTAATTAGCGGACCCGTTCGCTATCGATGGATGTATCCATTTGAGCGGTAAATAATATTTTTTATTTATTTACATCTACTAGGTATACTGCCAATATTGAAATTATTGACTATGCAAAAGGATGATGAAATGGTACAAAAAATATATAACAAATAAGACATATCTAGGATGGTGTATTACGCAAAAATACCTCGATGAAGAAGCAATGATGTATTGCAAGGAGTATATGAATGACAGAGCAAAAGGAAACTATATATGAGGTCTAAAGACGTTTGGTGATTATGATGACGAATGTGCCAAACCGCTCGATAAGAAATGGAAGGAATACTTTCTTAACATGGTGAAGTATGAGCAAGCACGCAAATGGGTTCTTCGGCAAGCAGCTAAAAATTTTGAGAGGGAGGAGTAATTAAATTAATTAAAAAAATTACATTCTTTGGTTAGTACTTCTCTTGATCTATGTTATTGTTGCATTTGCAGGAAGTACAATACTTACAAAGAAAACCTTAATTTTCGTAGTCAAAGTCGAAAAGGAATTCGTCGAACGGAGAAACTGATAGATTATGTTTCTTAGTTAAAACAACGGTTAAAAAATGATGAAGATTCTAGTTTCAAGAAGCTTGTGGATGGACAAAGTTTTAAAGCTATTTCATATAAGTCATACCAAGTTAATTGATATGTCTATTGTACATCAGAGTCAGAGAAACATAAGATGACCCAAAATAGTGGTGTGTCCATGAGGGCTATAACTTCATTCATTTCAAGAGTCGATGATAGAAACCCTATCAACGGGGAAGTCACATATTACGGGATTGTCAAATCAATACTAGAGTAAGATTATATTAAATTCAAAAAGCTAGTTTTTGGTTATGATTGGGTTCGCATAGAAGAAAGTGGATGTTTAATAGATGTTGTGACGAACTTGAGATATGTCAATCTTACTAAGTTGCAAAAAAACTTATAGGATGACGATGAGCCATTTATTCTTGCATCTCAAGCTACTCAAGTCTTTTATTGCAAGGATCATAGTCGACTTGATGAGCAATGGCATGTTGTGTAGGATTCTCCAAAGAGGTTAAGTAAAGTTGAAAATGCTTATGAGGACCCCTTAGTTTTTGCCACGAGAATAAATGTTGATGATTCAATTTTATCATTGGTTGATGATGTTGCAGAAGATAATATCATTGCAGATGTTGAAGATGCGCAATATTAAATGTTTAATCTTTTTTATTTGATTCTTGGAATTAGTTTTGCAATTCAAAATTCCAAAATAATGGTTCTCTTATTTATGGATATTTTCTTTACCCAGTTGTAATTATCTATCTTGTTAAGGATTATTGTGGGTTATCTTTATATTGTTTTATATTTATTTAACTTTTCATTACTTTGTTCTAATAATCATGCCATCTACTGCTTCGTTTTGTGCAATTTATTTTTTTTGTTAAAAAATTAGCTTTATCAATCCTTATTCTAGTAACTGTCATCTATTGCTTCATTTTTTGTATTTATGTTGGGCAAGGATAGGTCATCTAAGGGAGAGAATTTAGAGCCACCTACTACTCATCAGAAAGAGTACCATCCACGTGGTCTCCAAGCTCCACGAGGTATATAAAGTTTTAAGATCATTAATAAAATTTAATGTTCTCATTTCTTTGTTATCCTTTTAATAATGCATAAATTTATGTAATACTTAATTTTGGTTTATTTGTATTTTTGTTGAGGTGGACTAATACCTATACAATTTGATGATGTTGGACAACCAATCGGTCTAAATTGCAAATTTTTGTGTACTTTTATCGGAGAAACTACAAAGGAAAATATTTCTCCTTTGGCCGGTGATTGGCTTGATCTAGAAGAAGAAGATAAATAATATATATGGAAGGTTGTTACGATAAGTTAAGTCCATATGTTCAATTATTGCCTATTTGTTCTTCCTGGTAAGTTCGTCTAAATTTTATCAAAGTAGGAAACATTTAATCTTGACCCTGATGAACACCAAGTTATGTTAGATTACAAGGCTAACATGGCATTGAAAAATTAGATTCAAGGCTTATATCAAATGTCACGCCCCAAAGTCCCAATGATTTCAAACAAAATCATCAGCAGGGACCTAGGGCGTGAAGGTAGGAAATCAAAAGAGTTGTCCCACGAACAACCGAGCCGTAGAAAAATTCTGGCTCGGTCCTTCACATATAGCAATTCATCAGAGTACAAGTAAAAATAATAGCGGAAGCCAAAAGATAGATATATACATATCAAAACTAAAATATGAACAACGTCTCAAAACTATACAACAACCGAGCCGAAGTATAACTAATCTACAATATACAACAAAAACCTACGGTAGCAGAAGATCTAAACTCTGGTATCAACTGAAAGTCACGGTAATCACTCAGCAGCTACTCCACCTCTGAAATGTAAACAACGAGAGTGAACAAACCACAACTCACTATAACCCAACGAGGCTAAAAGTTATACTAATACAACTAATGCTAACAAGAATGAGTAAATATAAAGTTGTGAAGCATGGTGACAAAATATAACAGTTCTAATTAGCAAGGAAACAAAATAATAACAGTCTTACAAGCACAGATTTATATCATATGATAGTAAGTGATATGTTGATGCAGAATTTTGATGTTGGAGAGATGTATGAAGATAAATCGATGGACTTAATCTTATAATAATTGATTAGTCAACCGTTAATTCAAGGTCTCATACATATGAGAGCTCATCTTTGGATGCAAGGGTTCGGATATGCAAAACAGGCTCGACCGAGGATAACATAGGTGTTTCAACCTCGCAGTAGAAGTTTGGGCACCAGGAAAGAGATCTCATACCATCCTAATTGTGTATGATAGTATCTAAACATAACCTCACTCGCAGGAGAAACCTTGGCACCAGAAAATAGTATACAACCATATCTTTCCTAGCAGGATAAGACTGGGCACCAGGAGAACTATTCCAACCATACCTTCACCTCACAGGATAAGACTAGGCACCAGGAAATAGTATCCAACTATATCTTTCTTCACAGAATAAGACTGGGCACCAGGAGAACTATTCCAACCATATCTTTACCTTTAAAACTTTGACCCGATTTAAGGATCCTATTGATTCAAAACAGATCCATCTGAGATCAAAACATTACAGCCGATAACCTGACATACGCACTTAGGATAACTACCAACAAAATAAAATGGTAATTACTCCTAAAATTGATAAATAGTGACTTAGTCACACTTTTAAACCTATGGCCAGCATCTTACTGGTCATATGTCAATAACCAGATGGACAGTGACTAACCCATCACTATATCAAACTACCAATGAACAGTGACTAGTTCCTAGTCACAACATTAAAATATCAAATAAATAATGACTAATATCCAGTTGACGTTCAGTGACTAAGCTGTCACAATGCCGATACCCGGATGTATAGTGACTTAACAGTCATAGCATCAACAATAATACTAATCTTAAAGGAATAACTAGCATTCCAGGACCAAGCCACAGGAATACACAACATCCAAAACTACAACACTAATATATAGAGCCACAACTTTACGAGTGTTTAAATACTAAATTCAGCTGATAATCGACTCCTAGGATGAGTCAAGAGTAGTTACACTATCAAGGTTCAAGGACAAAGCCGCGAGAACTAGCGTAACAATTTCTAACCCGTCCTTGAAGTCCGATGCATATAACTAAGCAACTAAGCTAACATATCTAATCACTGGTAATAACTAGCCTAACAAGGAGAATAAATCTATACTACATCCTAATAGTCATTCTACATTAACATAGGCAATACTAGTAAAGAATTCAGACTCGAAGGGACATTCGCCTGATAAAAGTGAACTCGGGGAACTAAGCAACTCGTATCCAACACAAAAGAGTCCCACAATTAAGTTACCAGACCACCCGTTCTCCACAACACCGCCCAAATCAGTCCATACGTCCGCTGAACCCAAAACCTGAAATTAAATACACTCCGATATCAAAAACAACCCCAATACATTCTCCAATCACAAACCCTAAGCTATGGTTTTTACCCAACCACTGAAATCATACAATAGTATACCCAATAATCTGAAATCATACAATAGTATACCCAATAATCTGAAATCATACAATAGTATACCCAATAATCTGAAATCAACACCCTAGTATACCCAATAATATGAAATCAGCACCCTAGTATACCCAATAATCTGAAATCATATAATAGTATACTCAATAATCTGAATTCAGCACCCTAGTATACCCAATAATCTACAACAGAAATCACGGAGAGGGAGTGGCCGAGTCCGGCAAAAGACGACGACGAATTAGCGAGCGGGAGAACAATTCTTTCCACGCCGTGGCTCCGCGAAGTTCGCTAACAATCACGGATGATAATTGACAACTAGGTGTAGTAATTACGGCCTCAATCGTCTAAGAGGGAAGGAATTTAGAATGAGGGTTTGAGTCGGTTTTGTTTGAGGGAGAAGAATGATGATTTGATAATGAGGGGTTTGGTTATTTATAAGGGAAGTAAAAATACGTATCTCGAGGTATCACCGACGTCTAAGAATCACTTAAAAACCCAACTTGGTCGACTAAACACGTCCCATATTCGAGCATAAGGCATTCATGTTCGAACATAAATAGATAGTTAAAATTTTAACATAACAGAAGAAATGTTCCAAATACTGAACAGTTGGTAAAAGGAAGCTATCCAATGCAAATTCCTAAAAATTTGCAAGCTAACCAAAAATCCACTGAATCACATACACATCAACACACTACAACAAAACATTATTACCAACCCACACAGGGTTTCCCAAGGTGCCAACACATCCTAATCCACCCTAACATATAGAAGTTACTGAAAGGAAATCTAATGCCAAACCTGTCCTAATCCATATACAAAGGATACAAAAGGAAATAGTTGGATGCATAATGGATTTGGAATAATTATGTAGAATGCTTAAAGTATAAAAACATGAGAGTGGCAATATATAGACAAGAATATGCAGAGTGAAAATGTGATGAGTATATAAATGATACTATATATATATATAAAATCTGGGTCATTACAACAAATAATTATTATGCATATGAAACGGATGAGGAGAGAAAAAGTAAGAGACCAAAAGGAGTCAAGAAAGAAGACTGGATCGAATTCGTGGATCGTTTATCAACCCCTGAAGAATAAGCAAAGCGTGAAAAGGGAAAGGCGGCTAGGAGTAAAATGCATTGCCCGCACACGACAGGTCGATTGGGCACGTCCGAAAGAAAGAAATACTGGTATATCTTTTACATCCATGTTATTTTTTTTCCTAAAAAACATGGCTTAATGCTTATATTTCATTACTTTGCGTAGACTCATGTCAAAATCTAAGGATAGGAAAACCTCGTATTACTAATTCTAACTTAAAACCCCCCATGTTTTTGCTCTAGTAATTACGATTTTAGTAGCTTTATTTTCAAAATAGTAGCTTTATTTTACTCTGTGTTGTTAAAGAGTCATTTCTCTCTTTGAAGAATAGTAGTTTTAGAACTTATTGTAATGGAAGGTAAGATAGAAAGTGTTAATTTTTAGAACTAGTCATTTCCTTCTTCTAAAAAAAGTGTTTATATATTAAACTCCATAAGTATTTATATATTTTCTGTTAATAAATGATATTTCTTATTTATAGTTTACTTCATAAGTTTTGTTAAATCAGCCTGACAATAAACTTAATTAATGATTGTTTTGCAGGAAAAAGGTAGACCTAAAGGTTTTGTGAAGAGGTATGAGATTTTTTTGGCCTGTCATACTAAGGAGGATGGCACATATCCTGAGGAGATGAAAGAACAAATGGTATAAGAACTCGAGAATCTTACTATTAAAATATTTGAAGGTATAGTTAAGTGATAAGAGAAACTTACTATTTCTGTAACACAGAAACGTATGAACAGGGCTATTCAAAAATATCATATGCTCATGGATAAGGATTTAGATAACGATGCAATAGCAATCGTAACTAGCATCTGTACTCCTAAATTTTCATAGTTAATTGAGTGAGAACATCTATAGTCGTACATTGAGTACTATATTATTTTTGCATAGTTCTGAATTCTAGTAGTTTCAAATGCAAGTTTTATTTTATATACATTGAACTTTAGTTAGTTCTCATCAAAAATGTTTTTATATGTAAAAGGAATATGGGGCATATGGAAATGGCCATGTCAGGGGATACAATGGTCACCTCAACAAGACTAACATCAGAGTTTCAACACCCTTATGGAGGGTTATTAAGCGGGAAAGGGTAAAACAAGCTATGCTTAACAAGGTGCAAGAAAGTTTGGAGGTTGAAGCTAATGAACGTAGACAACTTGAAAAAAGGGTTACGGCTTTTGAATCTCATGAGAGTCCACGTGGAGGGTATATGCATCGTCCTTTTGAAACAATGTTTCCACATCTTAGGTGTTTCTTACATCTAGTTTTTGTTTTGTTTTTGGTAGATGAAGTTGGGGTTGATACACCTCATGGAGAATTATGAACTCTTACTACAATAGCGAACAAATCTCAGTTAAAATTTGATATGAGAATAATTATAGTACTAGAATCCTAGGAATCCAAATTTAGGATAGAAAGTTAGGATCCTAAGCTCCTAGGATGCTAAGTTTAAGCTATGGGGCCCCCAAGATGGATAGGTTTGGTACCTAACTTTTAGGTTTCCTTCTGCTAGGAAAAAGTGAACCAATGACCTCATACCACGATGTAAAAGATGTGTTCAAAAAGTCTTTAGTCTAAAATGATCGAGAACAACTGTTTGGAAAAGATGGACTGGGATATGTAAATACCACCCAAATATGACTTTGCTAAGGTAAATGAGGCAATTAGGGTATCCGGTAGGCTACAAACATAGAATTGGAGGACTGGTATGCATGATGTTATGGGTTTAAATCCTCCTTTTTTGTAATATAAAAAAGTACCAAAATTGATACCAAAATAGGCTACCTGAATTGTTGTTTATCAAACGCAAACGCTGAGCGCTACTTCTAGCTGTAGGAGTGGGGGGTTTATATGGGGGGGGTAGCTTTTCATGCCTTCCCAGGCATTTTGGCCTATAAGGTTGGGGTTTTTTACTTGCCTTCGAAATCGTTGATTTCTTTACTAGCATTTTTGGTACTGTTTTGGTACTTTTATGTTTTCAAATTAACCAATTTAGAGTTGTTTTTAGCTGTTTTTATCCCTTTTTAGCCCTATTTTTTCTATTACAAGTATCCCTATTTCTCTTATGAAATAGGTCCATATAGCTATTTTTTGCTTAGTGAAGGACCGAATTCAGAAGCATGGGATGGCCTGGACGCCTCTCCCCATCTTCTTTATGACCCAAGTAATGAAGAGTGGGAGCCAATGAATACCAATGATAGTCTGATGTGACGAGTTCTTAGTTTTGGTCTGATTGTTCCCATTGCTTCTTCTAAACACGATCTGATTATTCCCATTGCCTCTTCTAAATCGGTCTGGTTGTTCCCATTGCTTATTCTAAACACGATTCTTGGTGGTCAGCTGGCCAACTGCAGCTACACTTCGCTCTAATAAGAAGACAAACGCCATGCCATTGAGTATCAAGTAGTTAACGCTTTTGTCCTCTTAGTCGACCTAAGGATCCTTCCACTTCTAATTTACTCTCTCGCGCCTTCAGTCTACAAGACCTATAGTTTGCTATTAGCTGTTTTTTACTTAGTAAAATGAATTAGGTCCATATAGTTGTTCTTCTGCTTGTAGCTGGTAGAGACGATCTATTTATGGAGACAGATTTAGACTGTGTAACTCTACCACTAGGAGCTTTAGAAGTGTTATGTTTCAATAACTCATTAGAACAATTTATTTGTGTGTGATTCGCAAAAGACCTTGTAATTCTGCCGCAAAACTCAATAGCAAAAGGTCTCTCTCTCTTGCTTGCCTTTCTCTCTCTACCTCCAGGGAATCATATAGCTCTATATCCTTTTGTCCATACCTTAAACTTCAGCTTGCTTGACGATGAGGTACATTTTGGAAGTCATCATCGACATGAAAACAATTAGATGGCTGTAATGGTTGCAATTTTTCAGTAGGATTGTCATTTCTGGTAATTCTTTGACATGGTCAGGCTGTTCCAAAGAAGTTCTTGACCTTGTAACTCTACCGCTATAAGCACTGATTCTTGAACATTTTTTGGAATTTTCTTTCACACTATTGCCAAGCTCTAGAACCTTCTGCTTTGATCTGGACATTTGAATTCTCGCCAGAGATTGATCTGGTTCAAAATCAGTATAAGAAATCCTGGCATTATCTCTCATAATGTGAATATGGTCCATTTTGAAAGGTACCAGAACTAAAATCTTGGCTTTCCCAAATAGAAAGCTAGTTGCTCTAAGACTACATTGTTGAACAGAAGGAAAAACAGGACTAGTAAGTTGTAGTTCAGATTCACTTCCCGCTGCTTTGCATAACTAAACATCCACATCGCACACAAGGTTTCACAAAGTGCACTCTCTTGACAAAGTTGAGTCAGACCATAGGCTAAAGTGACTAAACCTCTTTACCTTTTAAAAAATGTCCATTAGTAGCGATTTTTTTTTCAAAACAGGCCATACCCTAGCATTTTGAAGTCACTTCTTCATTAACTTGCGTGCGGAGAAGAGAACCCCAGATCTTTCTACTACTCCTGAGACGATGATCCTTTGAGGTATGGCTAGTGAGAGGTATGGCTAAGGTATCTCCAATTTTGGTGAAGGCAGTAGAACGATTCGATTGCCAAAGCCAGCGAAAGTAAAGACGAAGCCATATGCTTTTAAAAGAGCTGCACCTGACCAAAAGATCATAAGCAATATAGGGCAGTATAGGATAGGATTCATTCCGAGAAATAAAATGTCTAGCTGAGTGAGAAAAGATTTGAAGAAGGCGTACATGGAGACCGACGAGGTGAAGAGCGACAGCAAAACGAAGAAAAGTAGCGAGACGGAGAGGAACAGCGAGCACCCTTAAAAAAAAGCACAGATTCCCTAGAATTCCTAGTAACCAATTCAAGCCTCCTACCTCAAAATGTTCAGGCAGACCTGGGTGAAAAGGTAATGCGAGAAATGTTCAGGAAAAGCTCAAGATCTACCATGGATCCGATCCTCCCATTAGCAGGTGCCCTACCCTCTTCCTTATCTTTAGTCGTCCTTTCTATCACCGTAGGCTCCAAAGAAGGAATATCACAGCTTAGTGGACCACTGGTTTTAAAAGCGGCCAAGCGGACCACATCCTCCATTGTCACTTAGGCTCCTATCTAGCACCTGCTGGCATAGACTCAACTGAACCAACTCGTCACTGCTATCTTGCCCATAGTCTGAGCCAACCCGCGACTCATCACTGCAATCTTGCCCATTGTCTGAGCCAACCTGCGACTCGTCACTGCTATCTTTCCCATAGTCTGAAAGAAGCCAAGAATCTAGTGTTATTTTTGCCACCGAGAAAGGGAATCATTTCTATAGCCCCACCTCCTTTAAAAGTTCCTCGCCACATTCACGTAGCTGCTACTAAAGAGAGAAGAAGGATCCTAGCATTGCATGCAATCAAGCGTGCTAGGCCCTATCACTGTTTCTTTTCTTTAATACTTGAAAGCCTCTAGCTCCTAAACTTTTTTTGTATAGCGTAGTTTAGGATCTTCTTTTTTTACCCACCTCCTTCCCAATAGTTGCTATGCTACAAGCTACAAGCTACCTTCCTCTGGTACCATTGGTTTCTTTCATATCATGAGTCATATCAAAATACTCCAGTTCCTCCACGTGTTTCTCTAAATAATTTAGATAATATATATGTCTACTCTTGTATGGTGTTGTCCTTCCATACATTGTTTGGAAGCTGAAGTAACCATCACTCTTTTGAATCTTTTAGAGAGGCAGATCCCCAACCCTATAATTATCCATTGAAGAGTATGATAAGCCTCATCAATGCCAGGTTTAGTCCCATTAAAGCTTCCTTACAGCAGCTACCAACCACCTACATTCAGTAAAATTTATTTATTAGTGTTATGCTTCCAGCGCATAAATTCGCTTTTCTACTCATTAATTTAGGTTGGATGTCCCATAAATGAATGGTTTTTATGCTATTATGAATGTTATTAACAGAAGTAATCTAGATTTTTAAAAGAAATTTTAGCTTAGTGTTCACATTGTTGTATAAGGGAGGTAGGTTTAGGAGTGTTTATGAACATTTTTTCATTTCTATCGAGCCAAATATAGTATATAAGGGTCTTCCTTCATCAAATTTTTCTTTGTGTTTTATTTATAGTTTTTATCATTTAATGTTAACTTCGTACTATTTTAATTTACTTGTAGGGAAGATGATGCTCACCACCACCTCCCGAGTCATCGAGCCGCAATTCATGCATATTGAAATATATATTTGGCACTAATGTTGCTTATGGTACTGTGCAGTTTAATACAACTGCACCTGAAGGGTTTTGTAGTGTTATAATTGATAAAGTTATTCGCGAAGAGGCGTATTTATATGTAAAGAGTCGTACCCTCGATGATGTCTCTGCAGGTGAAGCCGTAGCTTGGCTCAAGATATTTACTATTATCTAGTGAAGAATTTTTTTGTATTTTGTATTTTAGAATTTAAAACCAACCTTGGTAAGTTGTTTGACATTTCTATTTTCATTTTTGATATTAGTAGTTGTTTGACATGATCTTTTAATTGGTATTTCACTATCTTCTTTTTATTGAAAATTGTTTATCATTATTGTTTTATGTTAGTTGATTGTGTTGTCTAATTATTTAAAATTCGTGAGGGCTTGCTTGAGATGCAAAAAATAATGAAAAAATTAGTTGCAAAATGCAAAAAATAAAGTAATACCTACACCATATATTTAAGTCATTTTTTTCATGTGATACATAATACGATGTACTTATGTTTTAATTTTTTTTTTTATCAAAAACGATGATTGTAACAACACTTATTTATGTCGTATTTTGTATGACGCTTAATGCGACCCTCATGTTAGTCGCAAAAATAAAATAATATTACGTATTTGGCGACTTATAGCAAAGTCGTTATAATTCGACCAATAAAACAACAACTATATCAGTTGCAAATTGTGACAAATGCGAGAAATATTACGACTTTTATTTATGTTATTTAATTGTGACGCATAAAACGACGTTATAATGTGTCACACAAATTGTAAAAACAACTATTTTTATAACTTAACTTTTAATTATAATATTACGACTCAAGTAAAAGTTGGGAACAAAAAACTACTCCAAAAAACGCGACTCTTATTTAGACAAAAAAAAAACGAATCACTTTAGGCAAATAACAATTTACTTGCAAAGTCGTTTTTTACTCTTTTTAATGTAGTGGATCCCACCTCTGATTTAGATGAAAGCTCAAAGCAAGCCCATGTTAATCAAACTCTGAGAAGTGGCAGAAAGGTGGATAACAAAGTTAGGTTTCTTGAACCGAGAGAAAACCATCCATCCAAAGCTCTCCAAGATGCCCCTGAGAATATAAAAGAGATTGAGAAAGTCTCCAAGGAAATAAATGAAAAGGGAAGTGAACCCATTAGTCCTATCATTACACCTGCCCTTTTACCACAAAGGGGATCAATTTCAATGAGATAATGGAAACTTTCCAGAATGTGAAAATCAATATTCCACTTCTCAACGTTATTCGTTAAGTTCCCTCGTACGCATAATTCCTCAAGGATTTGTGTACAGTCAAGCGTCGTATAAGTGTACACAATAAAGTATTTTCCATAGATGCAAACGAGAGTTCCATCCTTTTTGATGCCAATATCAGTCAGGTTGTCGAAAGAATTACACCTAAGTTCAAAGATCCTGGTTGTCCTACCATCTCTTATGTTATAGGCAACTACCATATAGGACGAGCACAGTTAGATCTAGGTACGAGTGTGAACCTTTTACTTTACGAGGTATACGAGAAACTTGGTCTTGGAGTTCTTAAGACTGCTAGGGTGACATTTCAACTTGCGGATCGATCAGAAAGAATACCTCATGGTATTCTTGAGGACATCATTATTCAGATTAACAAGTTCTATTTCTTGTGGACTTCATAGTGCTAGATACACATCCAGTCGAAGATTATTGCACCCAAATACCTGTTATCCTAGATCACCTTTCTTGGCTACATCAGATGCTATTGTACATTATAGAAATGCTCTAATGAAGTTGTCATTTGGCAACATGATTGTGAATCTTAATATCTATAATGTAAGAAAGAACCCTTCTAACTCTTGTAAAATAGAGGAATGCCACAAGATAGAAAGTCTGGTACGTAGTAACTTTAAATTTCATAGCACAAAAGATCCCTTAGAATCATGTTTAACTCATTTGGGATGGACATTAATGACGATTGTATTCTTAAAGAAGTTAACACCTTGTTAATTGTTGAACATGAGGGAAATGCTATTAAGTGGAGAGAGACTCCTCTAAAACTAGAGGAGCCTATTTATGATCCAAGAGAATCTCCACAAAAACTATACCTAAAACCACTACCTTCGAATCTAAAATATGTTTATCTAGGCCCAAGTGAGCTGCTCCCCATTATCATCACTTCCGACCTAACTCTAGAACGAAAAGTTAAATTGCTTGAGGTGCTTAGAGAACATAACGAAGCCATTGGGCGAACCATTGATGACATCAAGGGCATAAGCCCATCCATCTGTATGCATCACATAAATATCGAGGATAATACTGAAAAAATCTCATAAACGTCAGTGGAGGTTGAACCCGACCATGGCCGAGGTAGTAAAGAAAGAGGTTTTAAAGCTACTAGATGCAGGTATCATATATCTCATCTCTGATAGCCCATGGGTAAGGCCAGTGCAAGTGCTACCCAAGATATCGGAGATCATTGTGATCCAGAATAAGCATAATGAACTAGTTCCCACCCGAATGACCACTTGTAGTGAGTCTACATTGACTATCAAAAATTGAACTCAATCACGAGAAAAGAATACTTTCCTCTCCCATTCATTGATCAAATGCTTAAGAGGCTAGTAGGTCATTCTTTCTACTACATTTTCGATGAATATTCAGGTTACAATCAGATACCAATTGCTCCAGATCACCAAGAGCGTACCACCTTTATTTCCCCTTTTAGAACATATGCTTATAGACGAATGCCTTTTGGCCTTTATAATGTGTCTGTCACGTTTTAACAATATCTGCTTAGTATTTTTATGACATGGTGGAATGATTCTTGAAGGTTCTCATATACTACAAGAAAAACTACCGTTTGGGAGAGCAAAAAAGTGTCCCAAAAAGCTACTAATCCATCCTTACAGCTATTAGAGATGTCTTTAAGGATGGCAAAGTATTGTCCCTTTAAGGTGGCGTCCCAAATATATTAGGGACGGACACATCTGTTTCTAATACTATTAAGGATGATTTTAGAGACGATAAAAATATGTCTCTATAGAACTTTTTTTTCCAACTCTTTTGGGGACTGAGTGCGACCTTCTATAATACATAATATTTGGGACGAATTTGTTTGTCTCTAAAAGTATGACACCAATTTTTCCTGTCAATGCCAATATTATTGAGGATGGATTATTTTGTCTCTAATACACAACATTTAAAACGAATTTGTTTGTCTTTAAAAGTATGGCGCCAAATTTTTCCGCCAGCGCCAATATTAATAGAGACGGATTATTTCGTCTCTAATACATAACATTTGAGATGGATTTGATTATCTCTAAAAGGATGACGCTAAATGTCACACCCCAATATTAAAGCATATCTAAAATAATGTCATCCAGGGCGTGCAGGTCAGGGAATCCAAAGATTCGCCCCCATAAATAACTTTGTTAATAGAAAATAGCTCAGTCATTCACTATAGCAATATCATCAGAGTAAAAAGAGTAAAGCGGAAGTAAAAGATATATATATCAAACTGAAGATATAATACAATATCTTGATAATTTACAGCGTCAAAAGCTAAGATCGTACAAGAAGAACTAATACAAGGACAGATCTGCAGCAGACAAAACTAGATCCAACACAGCTGAAACCCTCAGCAAAACCAGCAACTACTCTGCCTTTGAAAGGGGGAAAAATATGAGAGTGAACAAAACCACGGCTCACTAGTGCCAAACAAAGCTAAATAACCTACTAATAACATGGTGCAGAGAAAGAGAAGAGGTGAATGAGATAAAGATGTTAAAAGGTATGGTAATATATAAATGAAGAATAGAGTAAGAAGAATATCTAAGAGAAGTGGAATAATGATATATGAAGTGATGCGATGATGTGATGATATGATATGGTATGCTATGATATGATAAGATATGATTCTAGAATTGTCCTAATGTGGATGGTTATGATGTGATGAACCAATGGACTAGGCTCTATAATCAATGCATTGGGCTGATCAGCCGCTAATGCATAATAACCTTAAAGAGATTTCAATTGGATACAATGGGTACAATTTTTGTCAAGCTCGACCACGCTCAAGGATTTATCACTTGATCAAAGTGTTCTGGGCTTTTTAACCAACAGAGCAAATGTCTGAACTTTATTTTACTTATTCCAAGGGTTTTAACCTGGCGGAGAATAAGACGGGGATCTGAGGAAACTATCTCGTACCATCCCGCACTCCCGAAAGGTAATAGATATGATAGTGTTCAGCCCGAACTTCACCTACTATTTTAACCCGATGTAGGAATCCTAAAACCTATCGAGGGTTAGCCGATGCAGAGCTTTGTTATGTATCTGACCCTGTTAAGTTAAAAAAATATAAAAACTCACACCACAAACAGATCCCAAGGATCAAAACACCACAACCACCATGCGGCCAACACACACATCGGATAACCACCAGCCTGAGAGAATGGTAAACAATCCTAACACCGCAGACATAGGATAACCACCTGCCAAAGAGAATGGTAAACAATCCTAACACAGATGAATAGTGACCACCAGTCACAACATCCAAACCACATCAGTCTCCAAAAGACAGAAACACGGGATTCAAGGAAAAGGCCACGAGAACGCCACACGAAAGCACAACTCCTAAAAGACAAGAAGAAACACAACTCAACATGTGAAACAGTATCAAACAAGTAGTCGACAAACCCCAAGAACAGAGTTGTACCAAAACTCTCTAACTACTATGTACTTAAGTCTCCACAACAGATGGGCAGGAAACCCACTAGGTACCAATATCACTGGTGACAGTACAAAGTCGAAGAACCCCCTGGCACTCAAGAACAAAGCCACGAGAATGCCACACTGATGCACCACCTCCTAGATGACGGAAGGGAACACAACCCTAAAACAAACCATCAGATGCTCAAAGCCCACAAATATCTACTAAGGATAAACTGAGTATAAACAACCACTAGAATAAGTTAGAGGTAATTGCACTGTAATGTTCAAGGACGAAGCCGCGAAAACTAGCATAACAGCTTCTAACAAATCCTCGGAATCCAAGACGACCAAAAGACTGAGTTACAGAATAGCAAAAAAAGAACTTAACAAACTACACAAAAGGAAAACGAAGCTTAACTATAACTAAATCACATAACACTCTAACTAACACAGATTAAACTAGTAGAGAAAATTAGCAAGGAAGGGACACTCGACTGATAAGGATAAAGACGAGCCCGCCAATCCAAAATCAACACAACAACCCGACCTCAACACCACAGACCAGCACAACCAACCCAACACCTGTAACAAACACAACCCAACACCTGCAATAAACACAACACCACAATCTCAATAAAAACCCCAATCACGAGACCCTAAAATCAACCCAACAATCACAAACCCTAAAACACAAAGGATTTCTACCGAAATTGAAATCAAATTAACAAGATAGAGGAATAGGGGAATTACTCACCGAAGGAGTGACGAAGATCAATCCCAACAATTGAATCACTACTCGCAAAGGAGCGAGAGAGGGGCAATAGATTTCAATTTGGAGAGTAAGTGAGAGAGAGAGAATGAAATGGGTAAGTAAAACCCTAAAACCAACACTCATCTCGAGGAAGGATCAACGATGAAGAATCATGAGAAAAACCTAAACTGGTCGTCAAAGTACGCCCTGTTCGGACATAACATATTTTTGTTCGAACAAAACAAAACAGGAAAAACCATATTCGAACAGAAAAAGGCTTGTTCGAATAGAATAGAATAGAAGGAAATCAACTGAGCAGACATCTGTTCGAACAAAGTGAAACAGGTAAAAGTCTATTCGAACAAGAAAGATGTTGGTCGAATAAAATGAAGCAGAAAGAAATCTATTCGAACAAAAAAGGAGTTGTTCGAACAGAAATGAACAGAAAGCTCGACAAAAGATTCTCCTCAACGAAAACTGATAAAAACTCAAAGAATCCTAAGATCCCCCACGGATCACACACCACACAACAACATAAAACAACAACAACACGCCTCCACCAACCCAACCACGGACTCCCAAAACCATAGCACAACCTCCTCCGCCCAATGACCACCGAAAACTCTGAAATGAAAAACACAAAACCTGATAAATACAATAATATGAGGATGCATGATGTATGGTAATATGCATTATGATGATAATAATAATAAATAAATAAATTGATTAATTAATTAAACCGGGACACTACACTAAAATTTACCTGCTTACGACAATATAAAAAAAATAAAAAATAAATCGTCCATAAAGAAGGTAATACTAAATGTAGTCTTTTTGCAATTTGAATTACGTTCCTGTTAGATAATACAAATTATTCATCAACCATAAATTAATTTAAAAGAGAAAATGATTTATTTACAAGTTTCCACAAACACCAATTCAATCTAAATAAATAAGGTCTCAATCCATGTAGAACAATAAAAATTATTGTTCAATCATTAAATATAATCTGAGCATTTAAATTAATGATCCAACCTCTTACGTACTTAACATGGAACCATCAACACACAAATGATATCTCTATGTACAATACACATTTGCTCATATCGCTCTCATAACTGTTAAAAAACTACCTGAAACAACACAAAATCCAATTGTTACAACCTCAGCCACAACATTCAAAATTAATTGCAGACCAAAAAATAATAAAACAATTAGGTACACATTATGAAACTGAAAATATAAAAAATCAAATGACGTGTCACATCTATATTAGAGTTCTGCGTGGAAGCAAATAAAATAGGAGAAATTCTGCCAACAATTCAACAACACTTCCCCTATAAATTGGACATTTCCATTTTATACCTTCTAGAAAACATATACAATTTATAAACACTCAAGTGGATAACGTAATCCTACTAACAAATCACTAATGAGAGTATTGCAACAAAAAAAGAAGTTAACTTTGGTCAAAATTTCTTATCTAGAGAAAAAAATATTTAGTTATCTTAGAATTGTGATCAGCTTTGAGACCTGGAGATACTAATTATTATCCGAAAAAGGGATGCCTGTAATTTTTATCAATCGCTTAACTTCGACTTGGATTGTATTGTTCATAGAGGCCTCTTCATTCTCAATTTCATGCTGGTGTCAAGCTTCTCAATTGATCCTAGCTGAACAACCCCTTCTCTAACTGCAATAAGAGCTAGCCTTCTAAATTCACAAAGTAATTTATAGGAAGAATTCACAAACCATAAAATTTAGAAGTTATGAATAAAGCAAAAAAGAAAGCCTTATAAATGTTTGATTATCAACCTTTATACTAATATGAGATTCCCATATCCTTGGTTGCTAAAACATATTAGATAATATTAAGTATTTGTTATGCTAATTTGAGATAAACATACCCAAGAAATCGTAAAACTACTTTTCCAAAGTCAAGATTTCTAAACACACAAAAGTATTATGCCAAGTCATCAAGAAGTTGTTTGTTAACTCACTTAGACCTTATATATCCACTTAAGACTATGGCCTGCATCTACTATTTCAACAAAACTACATGCCAAAAACCAAATCATTTAACATGTTTCAAATGAAATCACTTGGAATTAGTTACTTTGACTTTTTTTAAACTTACCCTTCTCCATAATTGTAGATTTCATGTGAAATCTCGAAGAAGGTGTTAGGAATCAAAGCTTTCAAATTTTGGTACCACCATCACCAGATTCAATAATAGCCATTGAAGTTGAAAATTTGAATAACCTATCTTCCCAAACTAATATCCTAACACATGAAACATAAAATTATTAGAAAAAAATACCACTTCACTATAATGGAGAATTAAAACATGAAACAACATTGTACCAGTTCCTCATGTTTCCTTTTCACCAATTACAAGCCCCTCCTTATATATCTCATCTGATGAACATGAAACATGATCTATCAGGTTCTGTAAATCTGTATGATTTAGAGAGTAAAAAAATTAGTTTTAGAAGGTTGAATTCAAGACTAAAAATAGTTGAGCATGAAAATGTAAGACTTGGCAGAAACGTTTTAATTATTTCTAAGGTAATCTACTATCTTACTTGGAATGTCGTTGAGGGGGTAATCAATAACACGAATAAGCAATCTACAAACATTACCATCTGCAAATATATAGAGCTAGTTTCCATCTTGTCTATACTTGTAGTAATGGAATGACTGAGAAAGAAATGGAAGTAAAGTTTGTTGGAACAGAAGAACATACAGAAGAATGATCAAATTTTAAAACTTGGAATCCATATCTTGATTTCCAAAACATAGTTACATATCATCTATGTAAGCCAGTACCAATTGTAAGCTTGTATGTGGGTCTCCTTTTTGCCATACGGCTTATGGCATATGAAACAATAAACCCGCAAAACATGATCTAATATATTTTTTTTTTATTTGGCTATCTATAAAATAATTATCTGAGTGTTCCTTTGAGTCTCAAATGGAACGAATGCCATGAATAATATGATTTTGGTTAAGTGCAGATGTTATAAAACATATAGTCAAGAGTCAAGAAAATAAAATCATGCGAGGAAAAAGCTCCCATCGTCAAAAGCAATGCTTCATGGAGTCAAAAGAGGGCTGTTATCTATTAGCTGATGGTGCCGAGCGACCTACTCGATATAGCAACAACAAAGGGGTCTCAAAACTCTTTCCCCTCCACTACGAAATCAAAGACTTGCTATATGCGACCACTTAACAAGTAAAGGGCATCTTTAGCTAAGACCTAATTTTCCCCCTAGGCTTCGAAACTCATAGATAACTTGAGAGTTTAATTTTTTAATAATGTAGCTAAAACTTAACTTTGATAATGTAAGCCAGCTCTCCAACTTCTTATCCAAGGGGTTTTATCTCTCAATGCCACCGAGTTGCATTAGATTCCAACCATGGTTCAAAATATCCTAGATGCTTTTTACATATCAAAAATTGACAAATGGTATTACTAATCATGGTTCAAAATTCAAAATACCCTAAACATGTCTTGTAAATGAATCTTTTCGGCTAATGGTTATGATCTTGAATGTTCTGGATTTATGGACTATTTAGTTCAAGCAAACTGGAAAAATGCTTTACCATAGACAAATAATTCTAAATATAGGGATGCTCTAATTGGTCATGATCATAGACAAATAGAGATGAAATTGAAAAAAAATCACTCAAATCTGCTCACGCATAAATAGATTACATCAATTTAATGTAAGATAAAACCATATTACATGAAATTCAGAAGAGAGAACTCACTCAAATCTTCCCCCTTTGTTCACCATCGGTTTAAGATTGAACACTTGAGCAACAAGATATGGAATTTCATATGAAAAATCTGAAGATGGGTTCTTTAGTATCATAAGGGTAATTGATTTATCCATTCCTTTTGGATTGTTGCTTCAATTTCTTGGTAGAGAGATAATATATATTGGGAGAAGGAAGGATTATAAAAAAGATAAAGAAAATTGTGGCTAGAAAAGGTAATTAACGAGAAGTAGGATTGAATTTAAGGATTATTAGAAAATTGAAATATAAAAGTGTCGTCAAAGTGTTTATTTAGCAACAGAGATTAATTAATTTATTTTTTGATGAAAGAACTCACAAATTTTACAGAAAACAAAACCTATTTAAAATTTCATTCATACCACAATTGGAGAAAAAATTACCAATTTGAAATCTGGAAAGTGGGGTTTGTAAGTAAAATGAGTTGAAGGAGAGGGTGGAAGTAATAATATTTATTAATTTACCTCTAAAAATTAAGGTAGGTGAAAGCTTGAGCTTGACATCATTGATTGATTGATGAAAAGGAATTTGGGTTTTTGGTTTAGGGTTTCTGATCGGGTATTGGGGTTTTGCGCAGTCGCTAAGAGTTGAGTAGAAGGATTGCGTTTGGAATGTGTAAAAGAGATTTGAGTTAAAATGGTGTTTTTGTATAACAATCCTTAAAATTTAACTATTAGGGATGACCATGCCCTGGAGTCTCTAAACTTATACAATTAGGGATGATCACGTCAAACAGTCCCTAAACTTATACTATTAAGGACGGGGTGATTTTATCCGTCCCATAAGCAAAAATATAAGAGACTAGATAAAAACCGTCTCATATGTTTAGTTATTAGAGACAAATTTTAATCTGTCTCTAATAATCATTTTTTGTGTAGCGATGGATGACTTTTCAGTATTTGGAGATTTATTTGATCAATTCTTACATTACATAACGCTAGTTTTTGTTTGGTGTAAAGATAAGAACCTTATACTGAATTGGGAGAAATGCCACTTTATGGTTACTAAGAGCATAGTTTTGGGACACGTCATATCAAGTAAGGGTATCGAGGTTGACAAGGCAAAAGTTGATCTAATCTCTAGCCTTTCACCTCCACGAACTGTAAAGGACATTCTTTCCTTTTTGGGTCATGCAGGCTTTTATCGACGTTTCATCAAAGATTTTAGTAAAATCTCTAAGCCCTTATGCAATTTACTTGCAAAAGACATATATCATTTATTTTTTATGATGATTGTTTTAAAGCTTTTGAGGACCTTAAGACCCAGTTAATTTCTGCACCCATCATTAGACCACCAGACTGGACACCTCTTTTTGAGATCATGTGTGACTCATCAGATTATGCGATCGGGGTTGTACTAGGAAAACATGTCAAAAAATTACCCCATACAATATATTATGCCATTAAGACCTTGAGTGATGCTCAACTGAACTATACTACTACCGAGAAGGAACTTTTGGCTATCGTGTATGTACTTGAGAAATTTAAACCCTACCTCATTAGGTCTAAAGTGATCATCTATTTTGATCACTCGATACTTAAACATCTTCTCTCAAAAAAAGATGCTAAAATCAGTCTGATTAGATGGATTCTTTTACTTCAAGAATTTGACTTGGAAATTCATGAGAAAAAATGTTGTGAAAATGTTATAGCAGATCACCTTTCTCGACTAATCATTGAATCAACTGGAGAGTCTTTACTAATTAGAGAGTCATTCCCGGATGAACAACTTAAGTCAATACAGACTATAACTCCTTCGCCATGGTTTGTTAACATAGCTAATTACCTCGCCACAGGGCGTCTTCCTACTCATTGGACCAAACAAGAGAGGTTAAATTTTTTTTAGTGAAGCCTGTTATTTCATTTGGGATGATCCATATCTGTTCAAGTATTGTACTGATCAAATTATTAGAAGATGTGTCCCTGATTCTTAGCATACCCAAGTCCTAAAATTCTGCCATGTACATACATGTGGTGGACACTTCAGTTCGAATAAGACCGTGGCAAAGATTTTGTAATACGGCTTTTATTGGCCAATAATTTTTTGTGATGCTCATTGCTTCTGTAAGGCTTATGATCATTGCCAAAAGCTTGGAGCTATCTCTCGTCGAAATATGGGTCCCTGAACCCTATCCTTATTATTGAACTCTTCGATGTATGGGGTATTGATTTTATGGGCCTATTTCCTTCCTCATTTGGCAACCTTTATATCCTTGTCGGAGTGGACTATGTTTCCAAGTGGATAGAGGCCATAGCATGCAAAATGAATGATCACAAGGTCATGCTTGAATTCCTAAAAAAATCATCTTTTCTCATTTTGGCACACCAAAAGCAATCATCAGTAGTGAAGGCTCGTATTTCAACAATTGGCCATTTCAAGCTTTAATGAAGAAATATAACATTACTCATAGGGTAGCCACTCTCTATCATCCTCAAACAAGTGGACAGGTGGAAGTGTTCCAATAGGGAAATCAAAAACATTTTCTACAAAACAGTAATCCCAAGCCAATAAGATTGGTCTTTATGCTTAACTGATGCTTTTTGGGCTTACTGCACCTCTTATAAAACCCATATTGGTATGTCACCATACAGGCTTGTCAACGAAAAACATGTCATCTACCAGTTGAGATAGAACATAAGGCTTATTAGGATATAAATGCCCTAAATTTTGATCCAGAAAAATCTGGCCCACATCGTAAGCTCCAATTAAATGAATTGGCCAAACTTCAAAAATGATGCATATGAGACTTCAAAAACTCATAAGGAGAAAATGAAAAATTTTAATGATAAAAATATATTCTTTGAAAAACATTTTTACCTTTTCAGGAAGTCTTACTTTGCAAGTCTCGGTTGCATTTATTTCCTGGAAAGTTACAATCACGATGGACTGGACCATTTATTGTCAAAATGGTTTTCCCTCATAGGGCTATAGAAGTTTAAGATCCAAAAAATGGAAATCTTTTTAAAGTAAATAGTCAGCACTTAAAACGGTTTATTAAACTACTAAACCCAATAGTTGAAGAGACACTTCTAGAACCCGTTCAAGAGTAATTTGCATACTCTATCATTATTGCTATCAAGTTTGGGGGTACACCACTTTGTCGGGCTAACGACGTTAAACTTAACACTTACTGGAAGGTAACCCAATCCGGTTGAAGGTAATATATTTTAATTTTCCCTATTTTATATTCCACTACTTCAGTCTTCAAAAGATTGAGGACATTTTTTTTTCAAGTTTGGGGGTGGGAGAAAGTTTTGAAAGTTTTTAGAGAAAACCATAACTTAGTAAATTCGAGTAATTTATGAATTTTATGTCGTAACTGAATTGAACTTAATTTCTAGAATCTGATAGAAAAATTTCTTAAAAAATAAACTTCAAAATTTAATTTGATTACCAGGTGGCAAGTTAAAATTTTCTATGTTTGATCTACTACTCCAGTGTTAAGTAAATAATCAAACATGTAGCTCATGAAACATTTGAACTTCACGATAGCTAAGTATGGTACCTATTGAATTAATAAACCAAAATTTAACAAATTCGACAAGAACGTGATTACTTCTATTTCCTTCAGTGTAAAATAATGGATTACATATGTACATATATAGATGCAAAATAAGAGTAGAGTTAGTAGTACTATCTTGATTAAAAGTATAATAAGAGATAAATAATGGAGTAAACTCAAAGTCTAGGTCATAAAGTAATCCAAAATACGATTGAGAAACTTTTAGTTAGTAGAGAAACACGAAAAACACCAAAATTGGGCAAAATAAAGCTTAATTGCTTAAAAGAAACGAAGTAGATTACAATTAATCATTCCAAAATCCCTAGGCTCACTCAGAACTCTCTCAAGATCAAACATAAAAAACTTACCCTAAAAAATAACCTAAGTTCCCTTTATATAGAGGGAACTCGAAATTTCAAATCCTATGCATCTCGAGGGAAAAACACGCCTCATAAATGCCATTACCACCTAAAGGAAAAAGGCTGAATCGCGCCTCTGTTCGAACAGAACAAGTTTCTATTCGAATAATAAAAAATGTATTCGAATAAACATAATTTGTATTCGAATAAAACTGATCATACTGAAATGTATTTGAATAGGAAAATACTCTATTCGAATACAAAAGGGTGTATTCGAACAGACTAAAAGTCTGCTTGAATAAACTTCTTAAAAAAACAAAAAAAACTCAGATCCTCCTGGATCATGGCTCCCCCCTTTAGGAGGCTTAAGCTCCTACCCATGCTAGAACTGGGGACGTGGGAATGCGGCGATGCCCAATTCTCTACTGTACCACTTCGACTCGGCAGTGTACCCTTCTTCCCAACTCAAAAAGGAATCAAAACGAACACATGTCTTGCCTGACAGCAACTTTCGACGAAACCCACTACGCCCTTTAGGATCATCATATCCTGCAACATATCCTAAAGTAACAAAAGGTTGTATTTGCATAGAAACTAACATAGCGGAAGTAGTTGGTAATGGGGGTCGAGATAACCTATCAACCAATTTATTGTCCACTCCCTTCTTATACTGTATAATCAAGAGAAATTGTTAGAGATACGATAGCCCCTTCATCTGGCGAGCTTGTTGTAGCTTGGACTGTGTAGCTAAAAAATGAAATGGTTTGTGATCAGTATGTACCACAATCTCTTCTTACAACTTCCCCAAGTCGCTTTATTGCTCATAAAACGTTATCATTGGAGACAATACCCTAGCTGACGTACCCTACTAAACCGGTTGCACCAATAACATAAACTTACCGCCCACATTAACCAACTGCTTCACCTGAGTCACCATGACCAAATTTAACGTAGTAACATGCTCCTTACAAGCATTGATATGGAACTCCTTTTCCTCCTTCACAAGACGATACTTGCGAGCCCTACGGTAATAAATCGCATCTCAGTCCCAAAGATAAGGGTTACCCAAGATAACCTGACATACATCCAAAGGAACCACCTCACACTTCACCTCATCAATAAACTTCTCAGAAATCACAAACTTGAATGTACACTGCTTTGTGACCATCACCTCAGTATCTTTCTGAAACCACCCCAAACCATACGGCTTAAGATGAGTTATAGCCGTCAAACCCATCTTCTTCACCAACATCTCAGAAATCAAATTTTTCTGACTACCCGAATCCATAATGGCCTTGACTAAACTTTTTTTACCTGAATACTGACATGAAAAAGCTCTTCCCGACTCTCCTCCTCGGTAGCCAAAGTCCGCTGAAATATAAGTGTAAGCTTAGGATTTGGTTTATCTAAATCCGGAAGGTCAACAACCTCAGCGGCTAGTGCATATTTCTCTTTATTGCACTTCTCCTCCTTCTGCCTAAGCTCCGGGTGAAGTTTCCAGCAATAATCGGAAAGATGCTCACTCGCCTTATAATGAATATAATGAAATTCCATGGATGAAGACCCTTCTCCTTAGGCCTCTCCCTTATGCTCATTTTTCCAACTAGACATGTACCCCGACTTGATCTTGTCGTCTTCTTTGTCACTCTTCAAGTACTTGCCTTCAATGGCAATTGCCTTTACGGTATCATCTTCGATATTGGCCACAGTAAAGAGCTTCAACTCTCTCCTAATGGACTCCGACAAACTACCATATACTTCTTGAACACCTCATACGCGTCCACATCAATGTCCAAAACTTATAAAATGCTGTAGTGTACTCCTATACGGATTACTCAAACTTTTAGCATAAATTGTGTCATTTATACCATCTCTCTTGCTCATACCCAATCAGATAAAACTGTTTTCGCACTAAATTCTTGAATTCTTTCCAACCCAAATCTCCTACATCGTGGCATTTTTGATAAGATTTCTACCATGTGAGTGCATGACTTACGAATTTTAACGTAGCAAAGCAAATTTGCTGAGCATTATAATATTTGTAAACCAAAAAATAGGTTTCTAACCTATCTAGCCAATTATCCAACTTCTCGGCATCGATCGAACTGTCGAATACCAGAATTTAAATCTTAAAACCAATACAATAATTACGCAAAAGATTCGTGAACTTATCAAAAACAGATCGCTCCTCGTCGGATTCGGCAGCACTAGAATCATAAAAAACCGGAACGTCCTAGTCACCATCCACCTCCATAACCCCTTTCTTCTTCGAACGGTCATGCCGTTTCACCAAAGTGGAAGCCTTCACGAGGTTCGTGAGGCGCAATTGCTCCACTAACTCCCCTACAATAGAAGTTAGGGCGGAAACTGTCGTTTCCAAAATTGTGAGTCATTCGTTGGGATCGCCCACCTCTAAATTGTCATTCTTCTTCGAATTAGGTTTGCAATGGATCTTCAACGGACTCACTAGGTTCTCCTTCATTTGCTTGAGACGGTCACGTGTAGAGACCATACACCACATTTAACCACCGAGAATCAAAACTAAAAAACTGATACCACTTAATCCACAATACGATTGAGAAGCTTTTAGTTAGTAGAGAAACACAAAGATCACCAAAATTGGGCAAAATAAAGCTTAATTGATTAAAAGAAACGAAGTAGATTACAATTAATCACTCTAAAAACCCTAGGCTCTCTCAGAACTCTCTCTAAATCTATAAAAAAATACTCACCCTAAAAAATAACCTAAGTTCCCTTTATATAAAGGGAACTCAGAATTACAAATCCCACACATCTCGAAACAAAAATATGCCTCATAAATACTATCACCGCCTAAAGGAGAAAGACTGAATCGCGCATCTGTTCGAACAAAATAAGTTTCTGTCCGAATAAAAAAAAAGTATTCGAATACACATAATTTGTATTCGAATAAAACTGATCAGGCTGAAATGTATTTGAATAGGAAAAGATTTTATTCAAGTACAAAAGGGTGTACTCGAACAGACTAAAAGTCTGTTCGAATAGACTTCTTAAAAAGACAAAAAAACTCAGATCCTCGTGGATCATGAAGGGACACCACATCCCAGCACCCTTTAGCCAATTGACGAGGATTTTTGACCAATAGATATGGAAGAATCATTATATACTTGAGTTACAAAATAAATAAAAAAATAAAAAGAAAAAAAATATATGATTAGCTTAGAAACTGTGTGAGTTCCTATGTTTGTAAATTTGTAATCCATACTTTTCGAATCATAATTATTTTTTGGCCACAATCATGTGCTTCTGAGAATGACCTAAATTTTTGTTTATTAAAACAATCAAGTTATTACTGATACTATATTTTCACACACACTCATATATATGTCTACATGTTGCTCTATTTTTAATATTGGAGTAACATATTTTACTTTCAAAATTTATACGTTACCATGTGTCAAACACAATAAAGAATAAGAGTTTAATATTTTCTAAAGAAAATTCCCAACCGAGTCTTATGGAAATACAAGTTTCTGAGAACAAAAATATATTGTTAAACTATTGGAATTTACTTAGTTTAAATTTTGTGGGTAGATTCACTGTAAACCCTCACGAGACTCAACTCGTCTACCAGGGGGAACTTGGTGGTTTAAAGGCTTGTTGTATCCACTAAATGCAATTATATAAACTACGAAAGTGTTATCCTATATTTTTTTTGCTCGAGGAGTAGTAAAATATAAGTTTTGGGGTATTTAATGAGCACGGATTATTGACCATATTACCCTTTGATTTATATTTAATTAAGTCATTATTTTACTTAAAAAATGTTAACTAAAGGCTATTTATGATAAATCCATGTTTACCATAATTAAAATACTTTACGGCTTAAGCGCGACGTGTTAAACTATTTCTAATAGTGATGTGGGGTCGGATAGATTTGAAGATGTGTTTTTCATTAGCCGAATTTATTGAAAATCAAGGAAGAATTCAAAGGTTGTAATACTTGAAGAAATTGATATATGCATTAAATACCCTTACTATTTGAAATGTTTTCTTATTTGTGTATGATTTTTGATGCCTTACCCTTCCCTTATAAAAGGGTGGCATATGTTATGTTGAGGGAGTAGGAAAGAGCATTAGGAGAGCTTGAGAGTAGGAAGCTTGAAAATAAAACCAAAAGTACTTAGAGTTTAATTGTTGCAAGTTCTTTTGAGCATAAGTCTGGAGAATCTATCTTTTGTAAGTGTTAGATTCTTAATTATATTAATGGAATGCTCATTTTCTATTACGTATCGCTTTTTATTTAACATGGCCGGCTAAGCCGCCTATTAGGGTGAGGATGGACCACCCCCCACCCCCTTATTAATATGTACTTAGCTATATTAAGTCTAAGCTTCCCCTATAATTAAGATTTTTGTAAGCAAAAACCAAACTAAAAGAAACAATAAAAATCAAGTCATTGTGGGTTCGACCTCGCTTGTCCTATACACGTTTAAAACAAATCGTGCACTTGCGAATATATTTTTAAGACACTAATGATTTGTATTTGGCTATACTAAGATTAATTTTTGTTGGTGAACAAATAAAACCTGCGGGGTTGATGCCATTATTATCCTATCTGTCAGCACCTAGACAAACAGTAGGCAACGAGAAGAGCATCAATGTTGCTACTGTTAACTACTCCACAATGCAATTGTCGAAGAACATGGTGAAAGAATGAAAAATGGGGAAAAATATTTCTTATCCACAGATGGATCTTGCTTGATCTTGAGTGTGATAATTAGTGTCTAATAACTGAGAGAGATTTTTAGACTCTCGACCCCAATATTTTGAACCACCTTGACATAACCCCCACAATTGGCATTTGTTAGACTTTGGACCCCAATTTTAATTTTACATTGTCAACTGCCATCGTCTTGACTCGGTTGACTTAGTCAAGAATGCGAAAATACTTAGTTATCCTCTAAAATTCTTAACCGGTAGAAACAAAATCATCTCTACTACAATCTTCACCGATTTCAAGCTCTAAGATAACAAAGTTTCAAACCCTAACTTCCTAAAAGTGGGTTTATCTATTAACACACTGAAATTAAACCTCTCCACACCATCTTAGCTTCATTAAAGCTCTTATTTCTCTATTGGGTTACTCTATTGAAGCTTTGATTTTTCAAAATCTCAACACAAACTCAACTCTAGTTTCTATAATGGGAGGTTGTAAGAATAAGTTTAATCATTCTTACGATGTAAGAATTGAGTAATTAGGTCTAATTTCGGTTTATTAAGGAATATTGAAATTTGAATTTTGTTCAGATTGGGGGTGATGTCAAATTTTAGACACTTATATAGAGGAAATTTGTTATAAAAAATCAATTTTTTGATACAAGTAGAGTGTGAAATGTGTGATATGCAGACACACACTACACAAGCATGTCCTTGGATCTAAAGCAGTTGCAAATTACCTGGATGTAAGGGTATTAGGAAGCTCCTTACATCATATACACCAGCTAATTATGGCAAAAAATTCCTCAAATGCCAGTTCCCTAACTGTATATCATTTCAATTGTTAGATCAATTAAGCTTTAAAAGTTTTTGAGGGTACCCCATCAACAAATATGGACATTTAGTTTGGATGTGGAAATAATGATCATTGATGGAATAGTTGTTCCTGGAGAGATTGAAAGTGTCAAATTGATGGTTGTAATAGAGAGAGAAAGTTGAGAACATCAATACAGCCAGGAACCTATGGTGACAAGTTCTTGAAATGTCAAAATGGTGCTTGTAGTAATAACTTCATGTGGTTGAGGGATGCAATTGCTCAGTCTGAGCTAAAAGAAGCAAAAATGAAGGATGCACATAAAAAAAGCACAAGTAGGAAGATCAAGATGACTTTAGAGATAGATTTGGATGAGTTTGTTAGAGATTTTAAGGGGAAAACAACAATGTATAAGTAGTTCAACTCCAACTCTCTATGATAACTGGTATCTATCTTTAATGCATAACTTTAAGTTTTCATGTTAATTTGAGCTCCTTTTACAAGTTGTGCTTCCTATATATAAACCTCAATTCAAGTATGTCCACTGTTTACATATGGTTTTGTTTGATGCCCATGGTTTGGTTATGGTTTACATATGATGCCCATGGTTTGATTATGGTTTACATATGATGCCCATGGTTTAATTATGGTTTCAAATGTTATATGATGTCCTATATATTGTTTGAACTATTATATAATGTCCTATGTATGAACCGCATTATGGTTTGAAATGGGTGCATTGTTTACTAGAATTGAATGCATTGCTTTATAGTGCATTGTTTACACTATAAACACATTGCCTCAGAAAACACAAAATGAAATAAAGTTAAGAAACTTCAACTAAATACAGGCTAACCGCTAATGTATCACTAATATAGAGAAGCATCAATAAATTATTACCAGAATGGAGAAGCATCAACAATGTTTCAATAGATATTGAATAAAGTTGCAACAGACTCAACAAGGGGAAAAGTTCTTAAAATTGCCCTTATAGCAACTGTTTACCATGTGTGGTTAGAGAGGAATGCTATAAAATTTAGGAATGAAGCTAAAGAGGCTGCTATCATCTACAGAAGAATTATTTTTGAAACCTCTTATAAGTGTAGCGGATCAAAGCATAAGTTCTGGTATAGCCCATCCTCTCATACCTTCATTAAATATTGAGGTTTAAACCCCATCATTAAGCAGCCTAGGATTATCAAATGGATCCAATGGAAACAAGAAGTCAAGCAACTTATCATACTTAATGTTGATGAATGTCTCACTTCGGATAGGAGCTCCTTAATTTAGGGGAATTTTTAGACTTCCAAATGGCATCCCAATCATGGCATACAACAGGGAAACATCTAGAGAAGGTGGGATTGGTGATATAGATACTAAGGTGATTTGTGAAGGACTAAGAATTGCAGAAAAGCTGAATTTCAGAAGTATGTGTATTACAAAATCAACATATGCTTCAAAGGTTATCCAAAATGAGTGCAGTTTACCATGGAGTTGCCTGCCTGATCTCAATGGTGCTCATATAATTATCTCAAACATGGAAGATTTCTCTATTATTTTCAAGTCCAAGTAGGGGATAAGTCTGCAAAACACATTGCCTCAGTCATGGACATTGCACTATAAACCTCATTATATAATGTCCTATTTATGGTTTGAACTGTTATACTTAAATGGATGCATAAATGGGCATACAGAAAATGGACAGACAGAATTGGAATGGGAATGCAGAACTGGAATGGGCATATAGAAAATGGACAGGCAGAACTGGTGGGCATACAGAACTGGAATGTGCATATAGAAAATGGACAGGCAGAATTGGAATGGGCATACAAAACTAGAATGGGCATATAGAAAATGGACAGGAAGAATTGGAATGGGCATACATAACTGGAATGTATATGGGACAGGCAGAATGGGCATACATAACTAGAATGTAAACAACAACTAGAATGGGCATTCATACACTATTTTGATATACTTTACATAAATCTGCTTTGATACACTGCTTACATTGTTACAGAAAAGGCATTAACATTAATAACACCCAAATTAGACAAATAATGGATACCAAATTTTCATTCACCACAAACTAGAGTTACATCTCCAATAATTTAGATGAATCACAAAATAATCACATCTCCAAAAAAATAAAAAAATAAAAATAAAAAGAAGCTTCAGCAATTCATTTAAGAGTCATATATCTCTAAAAAAGAGAGCATAATACTGCTTAAACCTTCCGCTTCGGCCTAGGTGGATTAAAAGTCTTCATGTATGGATTATTATAACTAGATGGCGTAGGAAGAGTGCTCTTTGATTGTGCTTGACTAGAGTGTGTAGCTTTGGCATTATTTGAAGTGGTTCCTTTACTACAATCAAACCATTGAGCAAATCCACTTCTATTCTTACCTTTGGCATTATTCCTCCCACCTGTTTGAGTTGTTTGTTATGTAGCCCTCCCACCTACTTGAATTGTTTGCTGTGTAGCCCTCCCACTTGTTTGAGTTGTTTATGGTGCAGCCCCCCACCTATTTAAGTTGTGTATTATGTAATTCTCCCACCTGTTTTAGTTGCTTGTAGTGTATCCCTTCCAGATGCTTTAGTTGCTTGTGGTGTTGCCCTTCCAGATGCTTTAGTTGCTTGTGGTGTAGCCCTTCTAGTTATTTTAGTTGCTTGTGGTTTAGCCTTCCCACCTGTTTAAGTTGCACTCTGTTGGCTAGAAGTAAAAAACCAAACTTAACTCTCATCTCTTCTTGACTTCTTTGAGTGTCTACCCTAGTAAGTTTCTTCTTTTGGAGAATAGTTTTATCAGGCACAGGGGGACCCTTGCATGTTTTTTAAAATTTCCATATTGTCCACACTTTGCATATCCCCTTGTTGTGCCATTAGTGAGTTCATCTTCAACTTTTCCCATTGATTTTCTAGGTCTACCAGTTGGCCTCAGAAGTGGGGGTGGCCTGATTTTAGTTGATGGCCACAATTAAAGTGTAGCTCCAATGAGATTAAACAAAAAAAGGAAGAAACAATTGAAAAATGTAGATCTAAATAACATACCTGCACCCAACTTGTTTTTTCAACCACAGGATAAACTGCATTGACATATACTTTCATATATGTAGACACCCAATAGCACTCACTGCAATATCTATTTATTAAGTATCAAAGATATAAATGGTTTACATCCATGCATAATTAAGATATGAATAATTAATGGTGTATAAATACTTACTGCTAGCATGGTCTTCTCTTCCAAACAAGTATGCACACTACATGTCACATGGTAAACCATAAAATATCTGCAACTACTTTAATCAGCCCTTTTTGTCTATCAGAAATGAAAGTCAATTTGGCATCATGATAAACAAGCCACGGCTACAGTATTTGAAGAAATGTGTTCTATGTATGCATTCACTCCTGCATTAGTATGTAGCAATTGGAAATAAACCATTGTTCCCATCAAGATCTATGACAGACAAACAAACTCCCCCAGATTTTCCTTTCAAGAAACACCCATCTAATCCAAGAACAGGCATGCACCCTCTCAACCAACCTTTATAAGATGCCTTGAACATTACCACAGTTCTTATCCACTGCAAGCTAGCATTATCTCTACTACAACCTATAATGCTCCCAGGATTTACAATAAGAAGTTCTTTAACTAAAGAAGGCATCTTAAAGTATCCCTCATCATATAAACCAATAATCCTTTCCATACATATTGTCCACGCATACCAAGTAGTCCAATAGGATAAATCAATACCAAATTTCCTAATTGTTGTAAATACATCAATCGGCCTTGGTAGTTTAATATTTCTCAGATCATCCTCGCAGTAGTTGGCAACCCACAAAGCATTTGTTAACTTTTTTTTGTCTTTACTATCAACTTCAGAAGTATGTTCTAAACAACTACTTTTCTCACAGACATGGTATGTTGATCAGGGATCTTCTAACATATAACATCCACTTGCAAGTCTTATCAGTACACTTGAACCTTAGCCTATAACTTTCATTCTTTTTCTGATAATATGAGAACCTATTTTAGATAGACCATTTCCATATGTAGCTTCTTGCCTAAATGATAGTTGGCCACTCCATCCTAATCACAATAGGATTAACACAATTGTCTACTTGTTTATTGTCCAAAACTGCCAAATTTATTTTCTCAAAAATATTTTTATTTTCCCCCACAAAATAATAAAATTCTTGATATCTTGCAATATCTTCAGCTATGGGTACACCATCTCCATCCTGTGAGGAGTAAGTGCTATAATAATGTTCTTCAACATCCCCATAATTTGGTTGAAAATCATTTGGTTGAACATTACTTGCTTGAACGTCAATTGGTATCTCATTAAATTCTTGGACATAATTTGGCTGAAAATCATTTGCTTGAAAATCACTTGAACATAAATTGGCATCTCATCAAGTTGTTGGACGTCATTTTGCTGAAAACTAGTTGCTTGAAGATCAATTGGTTGCTCATCTATTTCTTGAATACCATTTGATTGGATATCATCTTCATCTAAGTTCATCATAACTACATCATTATCACTATCACTAGAATTTGGCAGCTCATCCAATTCCTCCTCTGAAAGGTAACTTGCTCTCTTCCGTTTATGTGGTGGGGGAACAGGTTTAACTTTTTTGATTACAAAAGCAAAAAAATGTATAGTTCCTTAAGTTGCATTATCACTACTTCTTAACATGTCCTTCAAGATGTGGTTAACATCCACTATTTTTTGTTCACCAAACAATGATCCTTCATCTGCTCCGATAATCTAATCAATTTCTTTAGTGTAAGGGAACGTTTGGATGGTTTGTCAACTATGTAATCTTTCCTACCAATATAGTCCAATTTGCAGTACCCAGTGGCACCTAGACTTGTCCACTTTCTCTCAACATGGATCACCAAATCTAAATCTTTAGGTTCCAACCTATAATTAGGGTTAAATTAAACAAATTATTAGGACATATGAGGAATAAACATTAAGTTCCATCAATACTATTTCTATCATCTCAAGTCGAAGGACACCATAACATTGCTTATATACTACACAACATCAACAACAGAACAAATGAAATAGGGGTTATTTAGATATTTAAGAATTTGGACTAAGTCAGCAGAGTCAAGAACAAATTGACTACGGAGATTGACGACAAAAAATCAAAATTGGGGTCTAAAGTCTAAAAAATGTCAATTGTGGGAGGTTATGCCAAAATGGTTCAAAATACTGCGGTCCAAAGTCTAAAAAGCTCTAACTGAGGACATGTGTAAAAGAAGATTACTAAAATAATAAAGAACAATCTTATCATATACCAAGAAACAGTAATAAAATCTCATAATCTAGTTTTTATCATAATATAGGCTTTGGCCAATATTTTCCCATATAGTCTGAGGAATCAGTTTGATATAGTCTAGTGAGAGAAAGACACTTCGATGGAGCTCGTCTTTCCCAGTGATACAGTCTACGTTTTCCATCAATGTCTTTCTTAACTAAAGGAACAACTGAACCATAGTGATTACATGAGAAAATCAATAAATTTACCCCAACGAAACTAAATAAACATGTAATTAGTTTGAGCAAATTACATTATGAGATTTAAACAAATTCAATCCAACGAAACTAAAACCTATTATATCTTCTCCATCAGGAAGCAGAGAGGAGGGAGGGTGAGACGTAAATAGATTGGGTAATAAGGAATATAATTGAGGAACATAAATATTTAGGAAAAACCCCTAAGCGACTAGATTGTGGCATAATTGTTGGAGATATATGTTAGGATCCTGGGGTTTAAGACCATTAAATATCACACCACTAACACCTAGGGTTTATGTGGTATAATGGTATTGGGGTCTTAACAATATATGGATTTTCTTGGGATTAGGGTATTTTAAGTCTTTGATTTGAGGGAGAATTATAGAATTTTCACATAGAGGCCAAGAGAGATACATGGTTTGGGAAGTTAGATTTTAACTTTACCTAAGAGAGTTAAGGAATCCTAACATAATTAGATTCCAATTATGGATTTGTGCGGGGATTAGGGTTTTATCAATTTCTCTAATTTTCATTTGAGTGGGCACTTATTAGACTTTGTTTTTGAGGGAGCAGGATTTTAAGTGGTTTATGTTGTGAACAAATGCATCTACTTTACCAATCACATAACATGCATACAAGTAATATAAAACACTATATAGAGAGAGAAACAAGATAATATTTATTAGATGTACATGTTAAGGTTACAAAGAATGCCACCATAAAGGTGTATATATAGGAGGCTATATAAGGTCTCTAAAACTCTCCGCATAAACCTAGGTTAAAGGGTAGGTTTAGGAGTTGGTGGGTTACCCCAAACCTAGCTCGGGTAGGACCCAAACCGAACTGTTCCTAACATTCCCCCTTTGGGTATCACACATCTAGATTATTTACCTCATTAAAACCTCCGCCTAATAAAACCCTTCGGGCAAAAAGCTTTACAAAGAAAAAGAGTACAATCCTATGTCACAGATGGGTGGTGGGCGCGTATAATGTTGCCTCGTCAAAACCTCTAGCTAGTAAAACCTTGAAGAAAAAAACTGTGCTATCAGGAAAAAAAGTACGACACGCATATGCCCATGTCGGGTGGAGACTATTCCCTCTGACGTCTATCTCCCAGAGATGTGTCCCCCAAATACGGTAAAAAAATACAAATTTCACATGTCTATTTCGTATACCAATATCTTAAACATAGGTAGTGCAAAAGTCTTCATTAATAGATCTTCTAAGTTGTCTGCTGAATGGTCTTGAAAAAAATCAATTACATTCACCTTCTGTAATTCGTGAGTATGGTAGAACTTCGGTAAAATATGTATGGTTCTATCGTATTGGTTAAAACCTTCTCTATGCTGAGCGATGCATACAACATTATCTTCATAGAGAGTCGTGAGTTTCTTCTTGACATAACTTAGTCCACAAGTTCCATTGATGTAGTCGTCATGGAGCATAACCAAAAAATTCTCTGCTAGATTAAAGTACAAGAATCTCCATGTGGTTCGAGGATGTAGCGACCGATGTTTGCTTCACTAATCTCCATGAAATCGCTGTATGTCCATACATAAGCATATAACCTGTCTGACAACGACCTCTATGTAGGTCTGACAAGCATCCTGCCTCGGCGTACCCTATAATTTTAAGTTTACCATTTATCACGTAGAATAAACCTAAGTCTATTGTGTCGGCTTCATGTACTATAGAATATGCTTATCCCATTCCAGTGCCTCTAGGAAATAGTAGAATTTTGGAAAGCCAAACAGTTCACAACAAATGAGATATCAGGTCTAGTATATCAGCTAAGTAAAGCAAAATACTGATTGCTCCTAAGATAAGGCGTATCATCCCTAGGAGTTCCTCCCCCTCATCAGGAGGGTGGAAGATGTCCTTGTCCACCTCCAGGTGATGGACTATAATTGGCATGCTCAAGCTATAAGCTTCATCTATATCGCCCATTGAACGAGTATGCCACTGCAAAGATGTTCGATCTGTAAATCGTTACATTTCTTTGATTTCCAAGATCGTTCATTTAGAATTCCTTCCCCAAAAGTATTCGACGGCTCTCGTGATCCCCCCCCCCCGCCTTAGAGTTCTAATGATATCCAAATCATTTAGTTCACTGTTATGAAGACTAAGTATTTATGTTCTTAGTGAGAATGCATGGGCAGATAAAACTATTTGCAAAATTCCTAACCTTTACATACTCAGTCAGCTTACTATGCTACATGATCCATGATTTCTTCAAGCCAACAATGACTTATCCAGTTTTATTAGGTACGCACTTCGTGTTTTGGGCTTAATTGCTTCTGAAAGCTTACAACTCTTAGGTAGCTTCTTGTAGATGTCCCTAACTAGTTTCTTGTATAGATACATATTACCTATATAAGTCGCATGCCAAGCTTGTCCTAAACAATAGACTGACTGATCAAGTACTAGAAAGTTATAGTGCCTATGAACAGAGAATAGGTCTCATCGTAATTGATGTCAGGTTTCTTTAGAGAACACCTAGGCAATTAGTCTTGGCTTGACCTAATGATATCCACGAGTTTATTACTTTTCTGTGCAAATTCTTATCTATATCTGACAGGCTCTATGGTATCACTTTGCATTATGATAACGAGTTGGGCTTTGCTTCAATTCTAAACACCCACTTTGGCTAATGTACTGCAACATACAGTTATTTACAATAATAGGTTCAGAATCCTCATCTTAGATGTCAAGCGTAATAGCAAGGGTGAATGCGTTGTTAGCAATCACTATTAAATGATCCTACATTACACTTTTACAGATATAATAGATCGAGATCTCTTTTAACATGTACATGTGCCACGCCGAGCATGTCTCGTAATGCATCAACTGGTCGTGTAGCTACTATTACTTTGTTGATGGGTGACTCCATCCTTAATAAACCAACTAACCTATAAGGCATATCTTGTCTCATATTATGTTATTCGTTGGCTCATGATACTTTCTTCCAATGGTGCTCTACGCGTAGCGTGAGTCTTTGATTCATTTGTGGGAGGCATACTATTTCCCCATAATATTTGGTTGTGCAGGTATATTACTTATAGGTACATGCGCCTTGGTCACTCTAACAGTGTTGTTGAATGCTTCTAAGCAATTCATGTGTCATGTTGCAAGTGATGAATCTGATGGACCTTATTTTCACTCTATTATCTAAAAAGATCCAGGTGAGGCAACAATAGTATTTCCCAACCTAGTTTAGGAACTTTTGTGACATTATTTGTCATATCTCCCTCAAATGTTGAGAAAATTATCTCCCAAAGTGACAATCAACTATGTAGTAAACATGCAATAAATATATTGCTAATGGGTTTCAAATATCTAATGGTAGATGAGGAATTGATACCCCAATAAATATCAGGCTCCTATTGAGGACCCAGCTTCGTGTATTGTAGAGGTGTCATCAAAACCTGCATGACACATTCAAATGTACATAAAAGGGTAATACTAAGTTCCAACTAAATTACAAGTTGCTTTGGGAAAAGCTAATAATTTTCTATCAGTCGAACTCTAATAAGAGAATACGTGAGAAAAAATGCATGGTCCACACACTAGCCAGATGTAGTGACTGCACTAACAGTGTCCCTTCAATTATATCTAATCCTTGGATTAGGTTCTCCACTAACCCAAACTGGGTGTAGGAATACGGTACTCTCGATGCTCAATCATCTATCCAATTAGTGGTACAATATCACCAGAAGTGCGGGAGTTAAACTCAGTAGCTTTGTCAAGTCGAGTCAACTTGATCAGTTGATCAAGGAACTGGGCCTACAATCTAATAATCTAAGTGAGAAGTTGTGCTAATATTGCGTTCCAAGTTGTTAAAAATAGAAAAATATAAGATTGTCTCAAAGATGCTTCTATTATGACCATAAATACTTTGGCACTATGTGGATAGATAGGTCCACATGTATCACCATGGATGCGCTAGAGAAAAGGCTGGAGATGTCACTCCACCTTGGTCATACTTGGATGAACAATAGGCTTTCCTTAAAAGTAATCATTACACAAACATTCTCTGGATCTTCTCCCCTTTAAAGGAAAGTCGAAAAGTATTCCCAAAAATCATCCTTATTATCCTAGCCTAGATAAGTGTATTGGAAACTGTTTCGATATCGTTCCAATAACTGTAATTTTATCTTATTGTCTTCTACTTGATATCCATTATCATGTTGGTACTTGATAACCATTATCATGTATGTCCTTAAAGCTTAGCCAATCACCATTGGACTTATCAGTATATAAAGTGGATGTGATACCTAGTATCGTATCAGTAGGGAGTAATAGCATGACATCACCAGTACCTTTTATCATGTTGGACGGGCTAGTGATAATAGTGACATCCTAGATGCACAAGGTCAAAGAAAATAAATATTTACATATTTCAAAAAGATCGAGTGCGTGGGTGGTACTACTCTCCCTGAGACATGTGTCGTCATTCATCCGATTATTGGTGAATGCTCTATAAGAATAGAATGTTCTTATGAGCAAAGAAATCCTTTTGGCAGGTTGTATATAGTAGATCAAATATCATATGTGGAATTTAACTACTTATAAAGTAATAAACTCAAAATATCTCATAACAAAATTGGATCTCATAGATGTGATACCTAGTACATGTCATAAGCATTTGAAGAAGCTAATTGGTAAAGAGTATCAACTTAATAAAGGGTGCATAGTACTAATGAAGTAAAACCACTATACGCAGTAAGTAAAGTTACTACTTGGTAATGCTCTTTAAGTGACATCACACATCTATTGAGAGTCTGCTACTGATCACTCTTGGACATAATCCAAAACTGTGTAGGTATCTTGGGAGAAATATAGCTTTAAACTTTGTAGCTGCAATGTTTACCCCAGTCGTAGTGAAGTGATAAGGTCGAGGATGATCTGTTAGGATCGTATGGGTTATCTTGCAGTCCCACGCCCAGTGTTTGAATCTTCTATGTCCAGCTTCTTATTCTTCCTTCTTCTTTGGTTCATAGGTAATCTTCGTATATCCCTTACCTAGTTACTGGTGCCTGGAATATAAATCCTACCAATGTTATCACCTCTTGCATGCCCACAACTGCGATCTATTATGCAGCTTCTCTATCACTAAACCTGGTATTGTACGGCGTCGACACATGCGTATGCTCAAAAAGCATGAGCTTATGGTTTTCAGCCAACAACTATTATTTTGCTCAAGAATGAGTAAAACTAAAATCATATAGTGAACTATCGAATATTTGCTTAAAAGTACAATATTTGAAGCGTGGAAGGTTAATAGAATATTTTGAATATTGCTATCTTCCTCAACTATTTCCCCACATAACATCATCGTGGGTTGCACTACTGAAACTTAGTGATTTGACACTATAATATGAGGGTAATCTATTATCAGGTCCTCCTGAATATGGGGGCAAGGTGCAAGCAAAGTGTTGGCTTTGTTGACTAGAGACTCATTATTATAAATAATAGTATTGTCTAGATTCTGCAAAGGCAGATGGATCTCTGAATCTGAATCCATGCAGGTTAAATTTGTTTGTATCCAACAAAGTAACAGTATGGGTAGGTACCTAATGTACCGAGTGTTGCAAGCATCAGTTATGCATTTAAATAAATACTTCTAGTAGTATTTGATAAACATTTTCGGCATAAGGCAATTCTAAATATTCAAGGTAAGGATTGCCAATCATAATTTATATATGAACGTTGTTCATGTTTTAATACTTATAAAGTCCTATTAAGTACATGATTCTGAGTCATTACTTGTGGTTTATAGTATATAGCACAATGAAGTGAATGATTCCCAATCATTACTTGCAAGTGAACATGGCTTTATACTCATTATATCATATTAAGTGTCAAATTCCATATTTACCGCATAAATTGGTTATCCCACTATATAAGTTATTATTGTAAATTATTATGGAGGATGGCTATATAAAGAACCTCTGATGATTTAAATAAGGGGAGCGGAGAATGTATTATGAAATAAAGAACTAAGTTCTTAAAAATTTCTTGAGAGTTCTTCAAGAAATTATTTCAGTTCTTAGTTTCAAGTTTTGTCCTTCAATAAACTCCCAACAATCCTCAAAATAGCAAAAAATTCAAAAAATTTATATCAGCTCAAAAATGGTATCAGAAATGGGCAATCATTAATGATGGTTATTATATCAGTAAAAACATCTATTACTGATATAATATATATATATTAGCAAATTCACTACCATATGTAGTCCTCCTTAGAGCATCTCCAACAGTTGGGCGTGAGTTGGGTTGCTTGGCCCACCATGTTAGGCAAAAAAAAGAGATCCAACCCACACTCAAGCCTTCCAGCAATTCCTGATGATGTGGCAAGTCTTTATTTAATGAAAATAATTATTTACTCCTCGCGGATTTCTTTACAGTTTACACCATGGTATGGGACCCATTAAACTAGACTTGTAACTAAAAAGATAAAAAACACAAGAGTTTGAAATTACTATCCCCACTACCCCTTGAACCACTTGTAGACTACCAAAGAAAAGAAAAAACCCGCTTGCAAACTGGGAAAGAAAAACCATCACTTCGCGCTTATTTTCTTTATTATATGGGTATCTTCTCCAATTATATCTCCTCTTAAAGACCCACTGTGGTCTCTGAGATCTTCATAAAGGTAACAATGAGTAATTATTAGTTTTGGGCTTGACACGTCTCACCGGAGGAAGGCACCACTCGATTTTTCCTGGGTCTCTTTCTTCTCTTCCAGTTAAACTACTAGGGTTTTGTCAATGGAGGAAAAAGTTCTAAGAAAGGGTCCCCTCTTAGGTAACCTTTTCTTCCTATTTATAGGGGGAGCCTCTTACCTGGAAGTACTCAGGCTCACGTAATGTATGTAACTCTTGAGATACCCCTCCAGGATCTTAGGCTTTACATTCTACATAAGCAGGGCATTTCCTACTGGTCATGGCTCATAAGTCATTGAACGACCTTCCCCTAGGGTGTACTCATCTATTGGGGAGGTCGCTTAACGACCTTGGATTCTCGCAGTTTTGTCATGGCTTGTGGGCCATTAGGAGAGCTTCTACTAAGGCGTGCTCGTCTATTAGGAGGTCGTCTAACAACCTTGGAGTCACGTGGTTAGAAAAAGCGTGCTCCTACAATCACCCCCCCTCAGTTCTTACTCGTAGAGAGGAATAACTGAGGCAAAATGATTGTGTTTGTCGTACTGCTAATACGGGGTAATTTTTTATATTCTTTCTCTTTCAGCCGTTGTATTGGAAGTTGAGCCTCATCATTATTGGTTGCATTTGGGGAAGAGAACATACAATAATTAATGCTTCTGTATAGCACATGGTGTATAGTTACTGCTGCCATTGTAGGGGCGACATGTCCCATTATGGTGGTGGGGCCTGGTTATTATAATATAAGACTATCTTTTTGTGTTTGCCTATAAAATAGAGATAGGCGTATGTTGGAGAACCTTTAGTTTTATCTTCATCTCTGTACTGCCATTACTAAAATTTGCTGTGATTATCTGTACTATTGAATTTCTCTGTTCGTGACTTCTCTCTCGCTTGCACTCTATGTCGAGTCGCTTGAAGGCCTTTGTTCTTTGGTAAGTTTGCTTTTGTGTTATGTATTTTTTTTGTTACAATGCTATTCCATTGTTATTATGATTATTGTAAAAGTATTTTACTATTCCTTGATAACCCTTGTAAACCAAACCTTTGGCATACCAGTAATAACACCGGCCGTATTTAGGTGGCATATAATTTTAACCTTATTAGGAATGTAGTAGGCAGGACGGTTGCGTAGCGGCATGAGGTAACTTTGGGGCGATGGGTCCCTGAGATGCCTTAGCTTGGTATATAATAATTGTTCCCTTGTGTTTAGGTTGAGTCTAATCTTTGCACATGGCTCGTGCAGGGACGACCAATCAACTTGCGCGAGCTTATGTGCCCTTACTTTGGAGTAATCATTACGAGGAATGGACTTATCAAGTAACGAGTCAACGATAGAAGGATCATCTGTGAGGCTTCCCTGTGTAGTACCTCTATATTGGGGGGTAGTCGCGACCACGAGGCAGGCACCTTGGTCTTTCGTGACCTAGAGGCCAAGGCTGACATAGATTTTATGCCTCGTGGGAGGGTGATCGAGGATTTAGCCTTCGAGGTACTTATTAATGGTCATGTCAGGGGAGGCTCCAAAATATCTTGGCCTTATCCAAGTGAGTGGAGGCCACCCACATTGTTAGTTGATTATGAGTCTGATAGGATAAAGATGGAATATTTGAATGATGTGAACGATCGGGTGAGGTTAAAAGCGAGTGGTAGGATGACTAGATTTGGCTGAATTGCCAAACATTGGCTCCGAATCAGTATATATCCTATTTTGGGAAATTTAATACCGGCCTGCGGTTCACGTTAGACGACCTTGCAAAGAAATGTTTAAACTTATTTAGATGAGCGTTAGACCAGATGAACAGAAAATTTTACAGGGTACTGACTGGCTATCATCTGATTAACTAGTCGGTCCCTCATCATTTCAATGTGGGTTATACTGACGTAATGGTTGCATACAAGACGGGGTGTTATCCTCGTAAGTGGGATATGGTTCTTAGGGACGCGGGGAATGAGGGTGAGGGGGTTGGTACATCAAATGAACCCATACCTTCGCCTCGTGTGACTCGTGTTCATTCAAAGGTACGTTCTGAGGGGTGTCAAACCCGTACCTCAGCGAAGGTGAGGAAAAGTATGGCTAAAATGTTCCCTACTAGGAAGGGGGGAATTAAACTGAAGAGCCAGACGGTCATGCGTACCTGTACTCCCGAGTAGAGGTATTGGTATTAGATAGCTCGGAAGTCCGGCGAGCCAAAATTATTTAAATTGCCCAGCTGTGGTAATTTTTGGTGCCGTCAACCTATACTGGTGACGGGTACGTTTGATTTTGACGACGGTCCCAATCATCGTCTCCGACACAATGTTTTTAACATGAAGTGTATGTCCTAACTCTTTGTATGTTTGTCAACTTTCATTATTTCTTTATATGTAGTCTGACATCTTATCTTTTTCTCGCAAGTGTGACGCTTACAGGGGTTATTTACAAGGGTTCTCGTCTGCATTGGTTGGTCATTCAGAACAAAGATATCCAGGTGCTGACCAATATCTTTGACGATACTTTTGAGTCGTATCGGTATTGGTCTGTGCTAAGTATAGCAAGCCATGTAGGTGTGCTGTGAGCGATACTATCTCCGTGCAGAGTATGCATACTTACAAGTCACTAGAAAGTGTTAAAATGAAGCCTCGTTTCCTTTCTTGCAAAGGGGAGGAACTCGGTCGGTGCTTCGCAGGCAGGTCCTCTTATACTGCATTAGAGTGTTGGGCCAAAGGATGTCAGTATCCATAGTGAGAAGGATGTCATGAATGCCAAGCGCCATAAGCCTGCGCACCAAGGCCTCATTGATGAGAAGTTGGAAGGATTACAGGGAAAAAAAAGGGAGGCACTCTCGCAGTCCTTCTTGGGGGAGACAACCCATTCCATGGGTAGTGGCAAATTATTCTCCAGTAGCTTGCTAGATGGGGAGGTTCAAAGCATGCCCTACAAGGAGAAAGAAAAGACTCGTCTAACGGAGGCTCTCCAAGACCCCCGTGCTCGTCGTATGGTGGTTGTGGCTGTTGTACGGGTAAGGATCTTGGCTACAGTTTATACTTTCATTGTTTATGGTAGCGGCCATCTTTCTTTACAAAACCATTGCTATTTATTATGTATAGTGCACCTTGACTCTGGAGGCCACTTTGTAGCATAGCGAGAACCTTGCCAGTCACAACAATGAGCTGGAGCTATGTATAGGGGCCTAACTTCTTTTAGAGGGGAAGTTGGCTCTTACAACACGGGGTTGATCTCCTATCAAAGGGTTACAAGTAAATGATCTAAAGTATGAACAAACTAGAGACAACTACTTGCGTAGAGGCCCAAATGTGACACTCTACGACCTCGGATGAGGATTTTTAAGAAGTATTCTATTACTGATGAGTAATCGAAGGTTCAAATGCAGAGCTTTATAAAGTGGTCGAAGGTAAACTGCAAGGGGTCTGGGGGGAATTTATTTAACCCCTCATTGGCTTCCCATCTCTCCTATTTATAGAACCATAGGAAGCTGAGTCACCAAGTGTGGGTCAGATTATATGAGTGCTGTCATGATATCCCGGCGGGGAATGGACGTCGGACATGTCTGTACTGTCACTGCAACAGTGGTGGGAGGTGTCTCTATACTTTTATACTGTGGTACAGTAGTTGGGTCTGTCACTGTAGCCGCAAGGACTAATCATTACTCCATCTTGTCTGGTGAGCTGGCTGCCTGTCTCATCATATTTCGACCATGAGCAGATATGGTCGAAGGGTTTCTGTTGCGATGTGTTAGTCCGTCCTCGTGGTTTGTTTGGAGTCGAAGCTTCATCTTCAGGAGATCTCTGGAAGGCTTATTTTGAGGATTGAATGGGATTCGATATATTTGGGTAGGCTGCAATGTAGACTTCGTGTGTCTGAGGGGGTCGAAGGTTGTGAGTAGGCTACTATATTTGCCCCTTCTCAGCGAGGGTCTCGAATCCAGGAGGAGAGACATTTACTGAGAAAACTGTTTGGTCTTAGATTCTGAGTGGTTTGACTGCTGGTCTTCGGGTAAGTAATAAAATAGGGTAATTAAGAGGTATAGGTGGCTATAGGGTAATAAATAAAGTTCTTCGGGCATCATGATCTGGACTGGGACATGCCCAAATTGGTGGAGGTAGAAGTTGGAGAGTTCATCAATGGGGAGCCTTATGCTTATATCTGGGACCGACTGAAATACGATTTTACTACAGCGGAGAAGCATTATCTCTTTCTGTCGGCTTTGGCCGAATGTCTTGTTTGTGCAAAGGAGGAGATGGAGGAGCAGAGCACAGTGAATGGAGCTGGACCTTCTGGAAATAGGGCTACTGTTTGATGTGTTGAACATTTGTACCTTTGTATTTGTATTTTATGGGGGTTTTTTTTTGTTTGGGGGTAGTTGTGTGGCAAGTGAATCTGTCTTGTCAGTCGGATAATGGAATGGAAACATTGATTTTTGATTGAACTTGTGTTACTGTGTCTGATTGATAATATTGACGAATAGTCCATAGGCGCGTTTAGCCACATGCATGTGTCATCGAATGTGTGGTAGTAGATTAAAAAGGGTATCGAAGTATAATGAGATGATCCGAAGGTGATTTATGATCGAAGGTTTATTTGTTATCGAAGGTTACGATATGATCAAAGATAAATGATGGTCGAATGTTCGATGTTGGAGGTTTGCTCAACATAAGTCCTCAGGTAGATACAGATGAATCGGTTACGTCTAGGAAGTTGGTATTGAGTTTCGAGGGGGGAATTGAGACATAATTAATGAGGCTAGGGAAGAGGAAAAATAGTGAAATTGTCCTATCTAAGTATAACAAGGGACTATGGTGGATGGGGATTTTTCATCTTCTTCAATCATTCTTCTTTCATCTTTCTTTTATTTGTTTGGATCAAGATGGCTACACCAAAAATAAATACCCATTTAGGAAGACCAAGCGACAGTGAGGGTCAGGAGAAATAAAGAAGCCTTATTGGGGCTTCAACGGAGGTTCGGTTTATCAAGGAAGATTATGATGTTGAGATCCAAATCTTTTTTGAGGCAGAACCGGGGCACTTCATCATTGGCATATACTTCGCTACATGGTGGGGAATTCTACAAATGATAGGGAATTACCCAGGCACCAGGTGTCCTGCTGAAGGCTTTGCGGAGATAGTAGTAGACCAGGAGGACTGCAAATGCTGCACCGTGGTTGAAGAGGAGCATCCGGATAATAGGGTCCTCTGTCTTTTTGTTGTTGCCTTTCTTGTTCTGCTTCATTCTCTTTTCTTTTGATGAGGTTGTAATCTGGTTTGTCTTTCTGAATGAAATTGTTGTTTGGAAGTTATTGTTGAGTAGTATTTTTTGTCTCCAGGTAATAACTTGCGTTTTGTCAAAATAAATGTAGTATAAGATGAATTGAAGTAGTATCGTGGGCTGTCAAATTAATAATATATGTTGAAGTATAATGTTTGGGTTGTTCGAAGATAAACTTGAATTGTGCGAAATGGGTAGTATGATCTGTCAAGCTGAAAAGATTGGTGTGTTGGTGCCCAAGTTGGGTCTGCAAGCATAATATTTGATCTGTCGAATGTGATTTGTCAAGGAAAGAGGGAACGAGGTTTTGAATTGACCAATGTGCTATAGATCGAATGTCGATATATTAGAAAACCGAATTTGAGGCTATCTGTTGAGGAGTCTTTGAGACGTGAAGTGGTCGATTACTCACATTCAAAGAGTATATCGAAGGTTATGTTTGATGTGACTAGTCGTACTGACAGCCCAGACAGCTGGTCTGTCAGGACAGTATATGCGCCTGGGGCAGTATACCAAAAAGTAATCATGATGTTTACTCGTATTACAGAAAAGGTTGTGATTTGACTGTTTGGATTTTGATTGTTTAGTTTTGAGTAAACGTGAAAGGGTTTGAGAAGCTTTAGTTTTTGCAGGCAAGTTGAAGTGAGTGTGTTGTTCACACGTGGGGGGAAATAAGAGGTAAATCGGTCAAAAGACATTGTAGCCGAAAAACGGGGGTAGTGGGGTCGTGGTAATGATAGTGGTTAGAAAATTGAGGCAGTTTTGGTTTTTTGAAAGAGTATATAAGTGTGAGAGGAGTAATCACTGTACTGTTTATGGAGAAAAATCAAAGAGAGTAAAGAAAAGAGAACGTGCACCATTAAAATCTTGAGGGAAGTTGTTGAGGTTAATCTTGTTGTTTCGAGGATAGTGCTTCTAACACAGGTATGTCACTTGATCTCTGCCCATTTTTATTTTGTTTTCTCTTCTGAGTCTGTGGGTAGGGCATTCTGGGTTTAGGTTTTGGAGGTTATCTCCGAAGATAAGGAGATTTGAAGAATCTGGGTTTCGGCCCATTCTGAGATTTTGGGTGTTTTGGAGGAGGCATAGGGTTGAGGATCGAGGTTTCGAGTGTGTGTAAATCTTCTGGGAGGGGGGTAGATAGGATATGGGTTATGGAGACAGAATTGTCAAATTTATCGATCTAATTGCGTGCCTCTTCTTCTGTAGGCCAAAATGCATAACCGTCAAGCTTCGAGACGGAGGCTGATAGACGAAGAGATCGAAGTATTCGAAGCTAGTATTTTGGTCGATCCTCAATGGATTAGGGTAGCGACTTAGAAGTTTTAGATGTAATAACTAAAGCCCCTTTATCTATGGTTCTTCCGGCTGGGGAGGTTCTGATTATGAGACGTCGTAGGACGATAGTGACTAAGGATAGTAAAAAAGAGGAGACAGTACGGGGGGGAGAGGGGTAAGGGTGATGTAGGCCCTTCTGGTGGTGGAAAGGGAGAAGGGGTACAGAGTGACGACAGTGGGGATTTGACTTAATCGGATAGGGTCAAAGGTTCCATTTCGGCTAGAGATAAGATTATATTAGATCGATTTGCTGCCAAGTTTGAGCTGTCAAAAGTGGGGGTATATCTGAGTGTGGCGGGGGCAGGGTTAACCTTCAAATCGTACCCTGAGGAGGGGATGCTGGCTTATAGAGGCTAAATTTAATTCGGAATGGAACTTCCTCTTCGACGGCTGGTGAAAGAAGTACTGAATTTTTTGGGAGGTGGCCCCGGTGCAAATGAGCGGAAATTTTTATGAGATGATGAGGGTTATAGAGGGGATTAATACAAATTGAGTGGTGAGGGTCAGAAATTGATTAAGTGGTTTAATATTATTACCTTCTACTAGAAGAAGGCGAGCCAGAACCCAGGTACCTATCACATCTAATGTCATCAAGAGAAGCCCTGGTTCTTTGATCTGTGTTCGACGGGTCGAGGGTGGAATACAGATTTATTGTTAGTACGGGGCAACTACGAGAATGTTGAGGAGGATGAACTTTATAAGTTGCATCATAGGGTGTATAATCAAAGTAAGTTTATTATCGAAGGGTTGTTGTTGATGTACGTCTGGAATAGGTGATGATTATATTCTTGTTTGTTCTGCAGGTCCGAAAAATTTGTCTTGGAACAATCTGAGGAACTATATTGATACTTTTCTCGAAGCTAGTAAGGACTGGGTAAATTCTTTTTTTGACAGTCTTGAAATCAAGAGGCAGAGGAGGAAGAAAGTGGATTCCCTACTTCGAAGCATGCCCGTTACGCCGAAGTCATCAAAGAGAAAGAGATACGAAGGAGTTTTGAAGGGTCCAAAAGAAATAGGAGGGGAAAAGTTACCAAGGAATTTTCAGTAAGTGCCAAGAACGCGGAGTGGGTCGAAGCAAGCAGGACCAGTGCCTAAAGTGGCAGGCGATGCTTCGAGATTGAGACCGAGGCAGGCGCCAACACAGACTGAGAAGGGGAAGGGTCAAGTAATTTCCGAAGCTCCGAAGGTATGGCAATCAAAAGTTGGTCAGCACAAAAGGCGCAGGGTGCTGGGGAGGATGATGCAGTAGATGAGGATGAGGAGATAACGGAGGCTGAACGACAGCAGTAAGCAGATGCCAAATAGGCTTTGATGGTCGAGCTCTGCGAGAACGACCCAGATAAGGCTTCGAAGGAAATAAAGAGGCATATGTTTCAGGTAACTATCTAAGAATTTCTTTTGTGAGAGTCTAAGATTTGGTTTAAGTTCTTTGATTAGTGAGGGGTACTGACTGCTTGAATATTCTAGCAGACGGAGGCTTGGGTGCGATCGTTCAATAAGGAAATGAAGTCAGTAAAGGGGAAATTACGACAAATAGTAGAAAGTCTGGATCTTTCTCGAGGGATTGAGGTATCATTGTTGTCTGAAGTCAAGAAGTTGAAGCAAGATTTTGAGGTGATTATTGACTCGTTTGATGAGAGGCTCGAGATTCAGCGGGCAAGGCAGAAGGGTGAGTGGTCGGCAAAGCTTGCGGAGAAAGAGAGGAAAAAAGTAGAACAAAAAGTAATTTTCCAGCGGCAGTATGATAATAAATGTAAGGTGAGTGTCAAATTGAAAACGTTTATAGAAGATAAGGGGTATGACCCCAATACGCTGGAACCCTTCCCCGTTTCCCTAGAACTTGTTGATGGGGGTGATTTGCAGATGAAGGAAGGAGAAGCAGACGTTGTTGATGAGGCAGCTGGAAGTACTGGAGGTGGTGTTTAGACTTCTGTTATTGGAGCGACCAGTAGTAGAACTGTTGATGGTTTGGTTGTCGAAGGCTCGACTGAAGCTTCTAAGGGTGTTAGAGCTGGGGGACCTGTGGAGGAAGAAGGCATAACCGCGCCGATATGAGGTATTTGGAGTTAGGGTTCCATGTTTTCTTTTTCTAATTTGATGTTGAGTTGTAATATTTTGAACTATATTGATTTTTTTTGCGTTGGTCTTTGAACTTGGTATGCCTTCAAGTTGTTGTACTATATTGATGGTGCTTATCTGTGGAACTTCTAAAGTTGATTCTAAACTGCTTTTGAGTTGATGCCTGATTTTCTGACTGACTTTGTTATCTTGCTCTGGCCTTGCATTACTCTGGATTGTTGAAATATTGATGCGTATTCTTTTGGCTTGGCTTGTGTTTACTTTGATGACTGATCTAGAGTTGTAATGCAACTGTATCTCTGATGGATGATGCTTTGAATATTCTTTGCACTTAATAGAATTGTAGATATTCTTGTATAATAGTATCCGTATGTAATGTTTCTATCGAATAACTGTAGAGAGATCGAACCCTGAATGATCTGCTAGACATCAAAGGCCGAAGCCACAGCGATGTTGGAAGTTTGAAAATTTTCAAGGTTACCCCCGAGTATCAGTCGGGCCGAGGGGACGTGATACCTAGAGGAAACCCAAAAATTCACTGGACTTCGAAGGCCTAAGCCATAGAAAAGCAATATGTGTTCGCCGCCAACGCATTCCCGAGGGTCTGGTCTTTCAACCAATCGTGCCCCTCAAGATTGCTCGAATGTTGGAAACTTGAAAATTTCAAGGCCGCTTCCAAGTATCAGTCGGGGCGAGGGTGGACATGATACCCAGAGTAAACGAAGAAATCGACTGAACTTCGATGGTTTAAGAGTCTGATCGAAGCATATCTATTTGCCCCCAATGCATCCCCGAGGATCCGGTCTATTGACCATCCTCACCCCTCAAGTTTGCTCAAAATTGGAAGCTTGAAAATTTCAAGGTCGCCCCCAAGAACCAGTCGGGTCGAAGGGTTGACATGATACTTAGAGGAAACCAGGAAATCGACTGGACTTCGAAGGCCTTAGCCACAACGAACCATAACTGTTCACCCCCAATGCATTCTCGAGGGTCCGGTCTTTCAACCATCCTTGCCCCTCGAGTTTGCTCGAAATTGGAAGCTTGAAAAATCTCAAGGTTACCCGCAAGTATCAGTCGGGTCGAAGGTTGACATTATACCTAAGTTAAACCAAGAAATTCAAGAAAAATGGGAGACGAAGTGTGGGCGGAAAAACTATTTATTGATTATTCTGGATTATATCAGTTGTACAAGGTTGAGGATACGGCTTGTTATAAGAGACCAGCTGCATTGTTATCCATGGATTTGGTAAAGGCTCTTCGTCTTCTATCATTAGATAGTAAGAAGCCTTGTCATTTTTATCATATACGACATAAGGTCCTTTCCAAGATTCTGCTAGCTTGCCAGCATTTTGAGGTTTCGAGGATTGGTTGACACGTCGAAGTACTAAATCTCTGATGTTGAAACTCCATGGTTGAACTCTCTTGTTGTAGGGTTTCTAAAGTGATGTGTGGTAGTGCCCCAGGTTGGCGATATCTCGGTCTCTGGTTTCGTCGATCCATAACATATTTCATGCGAGCTCAAACTCATTGTCTTCATCTGGGAGGTTAGCATCTCGTGTGGGTACTTTAAATTGAGTAGGGAGCACCGCTTTGGTACCATATGCTAGAAGGAAACGGGTGCAGCCTGTAGTCTTTCTTGGTGTTGTTCGGTAGGCCTAGATGACATGTTGTAACTCTTGAACCCATCGTCCTTTCTTTGCATCAACTCTTTTCTTGAGACCGTCAATAATAGTTTTGTTGATCGCTTTGACTTGACCGTTGCCTTGGGGATAATAAGGTGTTGAGGATGAGAGAATGATATTGTGTTTTATGAGGAATTTTTTGACTTTGCTGCCTACAAATTGGGGATCATTGTCGCATCAAATCATATGGGGGCAACCGAAGAGTATGATGATGTTTTCCCATAAAAATTTGATAACTTCTTCTTCTCTAGTTCGGCACAAAGGTACAGCTTTGACCCATTTGGTAAAGTAGTTTGTTGTAACAAGAACATTCTCTACTACCCGAGGCTCTTTGGGAAGGGACCGATGAGATCAATAACCCATCTTTTGAATGGTCAGGAGACTTGACTGAAATAGAGGTCTTGAGAAGGGCAATGGATGTCATGAGCGTGACGTTGGCATTTATCACAGTATTTTGCATACTTTTCAACCTGTTTTTTCATATTTGGCCAAAATAATCCTTGGGTGACAGCTCGAAGGGCCACAGACCGACTAGTAGTGTGAGCACCGCAGGTTCCTTCATGAAGTTTGGCTAAAATTGTAGAGGTTTCGGCTTGGGATATACATCGAAGGAGGACGCCATTAGGGGATTTGCGATTTAATTCATTTTTGTAGATAGTGTATCGACGACAATTTTTTAGCAACGACCATTTGGTTTTTGGATCATCTGGGAGAGTGGCGCTGTTGAGGTAATGAAGGAATGGTGTTTGCCAGTCTTCTTAATCGAGACTCTCGCCCCCAATATTGATGGCATTGATTTCCATCCGGTCTATACTTGGGCGTTCGAGTACTTTGATACGGAGGGTCCGAGATTCTGATTGTCCGAGCATAGCAGCTACGTAGGCGAGGGCATCTGCATGTCTATTTTCTCCTCAAGAGTAATGAGTGATTATGGATTTTTTGGTAAATCGGTCCATGTGCTATCGCACAAAGAGAACATAGTCAGCCATGCGACCGTTAGGTTAATTTTTTCTGTGTAATGCCTCTGAACAAGTTGGGAATCTATAAAAACGGCAAGTTTGGGAATGCCGAGCTCGATAGCAAGGTCGAGGCCATGGATCAAGGCTTTGTACTCAGCTTCGTTGGAACATTTGAAGGTAAGTTTTATTGCTTTCTCTATCCGGTCTTTAGTGGGTGTTGCAAAGACAATACCAATTCCTGAGCCATTAGGTCCTGTATATCCATTTGTGAATAAATGCTAGCCATTGTAAGGGTCCCAGGATCTGTTGTTTCGGGTTGGTCTTCTGTTAAGTCATCTTCGTTTTCTTCCCAATTGACATCTTCGACCAGGAAGTCAGCGAGAAAGTCTACTACTGCTTGGTCTTTCTGGGATATTTGCTTCTTGAATGTAATGTCATGTTTGCCAAGGTACACAGACCACTGTTGCACTCATCTGGATTTTTCTTTTTTACTGAGTACTTCTCGAAGGGGATAACTTGTGATAACATGGATGGGGTGGGCTTGGAAGTATGGTTTGTGTTTGCGAACTGAATAAACAAGTGTAAGGAGCAGACGCTCAAGTTTGAAATACCAAGTTTATGCAGAGGTTAAAGTTTTACGAATGAAATATACAAGTTTCTCAACGTTTGAATCAAGTCGAATAAGCATTTAATTGATAGAAGTTTCTATAGCAGCGAGGTATAAAGAGAGTGTTTTGCCTTCGATAGGGTGCTGATAATGGGTGGTCAGCCAAGATAAGTTTTGAGCTCGAGGAAGGCTTGTTCACTCTCGGGTGTCTAGTTAATTTTGGGGTTGTTTTTCTTTTTTGCTTTGTGGACCCCTTGGTCGCATAAGAGGGAGGAGAGCTAAGCACATTTGTCTGAGGATTTGGAAATAAGTCTACGCTCTTGGTATAAGTCCCTGGGGTATGGGGTTAATGATATTTGAATGGGTATGTAATTTATTCAATGGGTTTTTTGGTGTGGAGGAAGTTGATGGCTACGATAATGAAGTAATTCCCCTAGTCTCTCCATCTAATGAAGAGGTTGATGAAATACTAGTGCGGATAGAAGGATTGGAAGCTGTAGAACGAGAAAAGGCAAGCAACTATAGACTTTGAACTTCAGTACGGGCATTTAAAAACTAAATATTGGCATAACAAATTTATAGAATTACTGGAAGAAAGCTGGGAGTCTTCCAAAGAATCTGATGATTGAAGGGAACTAGTACTACCCATGACCAACTCACAGAGAATACGTCGACACATCAGCGACACTATCTTGTAATTTAAAAGTTGGTCGTAACAAATAACAAAATTTAATCCTTTACAACAATAGTAGTTAGTAATTGATACCTTTTGTGAATAGAAAGAAAAAGATTTAAAATAGCAACATATAAGTATTGGTATCAAATACTTCTTCATTTAATTCTTATAGGATTTCCACCTTCGCCACAACACGTGCATGAAGCAGATAACGATATTCTATGAAGTTGACATTTTGCAGATGTTAGGATTACGGCTTAAAGTTGGGAAAGTCGCTCGAACGAGTGGGGAAGTCTTTCGAGCAACAAAGTTTTTGTTAAAGTCGTTCGAACGACTTCTGAGGTCGTCCGAACAAAAATAGCACTTGGGCTAAAATTCCTGAGGATTATCTAATAGTCGTTCGAACGACCTAATGACCCATTAGAACGAAATTGGCTCTGTTTGGTTGCTTCTAAGTCCATTTTAAAGGGGATTTAATCCAAAGCAATCGATTATCTCATGATGCGTACTTCAGAGATGACCTAATGGAAGGTCTATGAATATAGAGTGTAAGTTCAAAGCCTCATATCGAATAAAACACAGTGTGTGAGTTAAAAAGACTTAGTGTGAGAAACTTGAGATCTAGAAGAGATGTAGCCTCTCTGGTAGACCTTGTAAAGAGTTGGCCTTTACAAGGAAGAAGGTGGAGGGTTTTGTTCTCTTGGGATTTGATGGTGAGATGGAAAGTACCTTTTGGTTGCAAAGAAAAGAAATCAAGGTAGAGAGAAGATTAAAGAGTTTCAAGATGAAGGTATGCAACATGATCTTTGTTGAGGTAATCTTCGATGTTCTTGATAGATCTCTTATGTTTTTTTTATCTCTTGTAAATCTATGTGAGGATTATTGCGAGATTAGGGATTTCCATGTTTGTTGGAATCCCTTGAGAGCTTGTAATTGAACTTGGTTACATAGTGGATTTCTAGCTTGGTGGGGGGTGTAACCTTAGGGTGAACCTCCGGTAAATATTGTATTTTGTGTGCATGTTAATCGTTTCTTATTCTTGATTGATTATTTGTATGCCATGAGGATAACGGATAAAAAATTTTTGTGCGAGGGTGATGTATTCCGCACGTTCACCCCCCAACAATTGGCATCAGAGCGAGGTAAAGACCTTGGGATTATAGTTCTTGAAGATTTATGGGTTCGATGGTTAAGTCAGATAGTTAAATTTTTCAAGATGGATTTGGTTTCGGATATTTTGGGTACATAATTTTCACAAACGGTGGAGTTTGGGAAGAAGATATTTAGATGAAAATGATTTTGTACACAAGCGTGGCAACATGGTTTATGTTGTGAGAAAGGGTTGAACATGGTTCTTTGTTTAAGGTGGAGTGGTTCCAGTAAAAGCTTCAAAATTTTGGTAAGGGTGATGGTTTTTTCTCTAGGGCCGATGTTCGTTAAATTTGGAAATTGTGATGGCACCTCATGTCATGCCCCAAAATCTAATAATCAGTAAGCTAGATCAATTACAAAGATTCGAGGATCTGCAGGTCGAAGAATCCAAAGATTCGCTCCACAAACAACTGCGCCATAGACAAATTTAGGCTCAGTCATTCACTTAGCAATACATCAGAGTAATAAGGAAAATAGAAATAGCGGAAGACTAAGAAATAATATCTAAACAAAAGATTTTACAAACCTCAGCCGCTTCGAACCACAAACAAAAGACCCAAAATTATAACAGAGCAACAAGCCTTCAGCCCCAGCTCTCCAAAGATCACCACTGCAACAGCTCTAAACCTAAAATGTTGTTATGCGAGAGTGAGCAAACCACGGCTCACTAACTCCCCAAATAAGCTAAACAATTATACCAACTAATGAGATGAATATAATAATAATAATATATAATAATTGCTAATGATAAGCAATAGATATACCAAGGATGTCTAATAGATATATAACTAGTCTAATATATCTAAATAAACTAAGCCAAATGTATATATATATATATATGCATAGTGCGAAGGAGTGCTAAGACTATAGACTATACTCTAATCACACAGACTACGACTACACCCCAATCACTATTGGGGCCCTCAGCGCCACATTCAACTAACCTACCTCAGAAATGCAAAACCTACGAGTGTAAACAACCCTCGGCCCACTATAATCCAATAAGGTTACCCAAACCCCAACCAGGCACAACCCCGAAGCTAAAACAAGCTTAGCGAGACTGCCACCATTGATGTGTTCGTGGAGACTGTCACCATTGTTGTTGACAGTACAACTTTACAAAGCCACCTGGTGTCAAGTTCGAAGACTCATGAACGCCATGCTGGGACACTACTTCCTAGATGACGGAAGGGTACACAGCCCTATGAGCCTTACACCTGGGAAAGAAGGCTCAACGATTAAGCTCTACTAGCTTTAATAATTATGAGGACAATAAATGTCACAACACGATGACGCAGCAAAACCTAAGGCAAACTATCGGAAGCTCAACACCCACGATCAACTACTAAGGACAAACTGTTTATCCACTACCAATAGCTAACAGTCCAGGAGATACCACACTCCAACATAAAATCCGACATTCCAGCCAACCACCAAATCAATAACATAGATCAAGGGCCAGGCCAAGAGCACACCTAGGATAATTCAAAGACTAATCAAGATAATAATAGCTAAAAGGACAAGCTCTGAACCAAAGACCATGTCTTACGGAAGCTATACCGCCCAAGAGACTATCAAGGAACCAAGAACCACTTACTAAACTAATTGAGGAAGCTATATCCAAAAGGGATAACTATAATCTCTAAACTATATGCTAATAAAAATAGCGGCTAAACCACGTGTCGTCCGTATTTTCCTACTAATAGCCGAACCTAATTACTAGTGCAAAGAAAAAAGCTAGGCGCCCTAATAACCAATCAACAATCTCATACCCCAATATACTAATGATGCAAGATCATCGTGCTTACTGTAACCGAGGTTAACCGTCCACGACTTCCCATAACCTACAAGGTTTTAAGTAGTAACTAAACTCACAATTAACTCGGGTTTTACTAACCTATCAAACCCTTAAATACTCACTCCTATGGTGTATTTAACGGATAACCCGCAAAGGTGTCATAAGCAATTAACCATATACTAACCTAATCACAGATATAGTTATACTAAACTATGCATTTCTATAACTCATAAATTAGCATAATGATCTAGTTATTCAGGAAGATAAAACTCGCCTGACGATATGCTCCAGAAGAATCAATTCAAGCAATAAACCCAATGCTCCAACAACTGCGTCTCACGGACAAACACATCTGAAACAATCTGCTTGCAAAGCAACACTACACCGCCATAATCCTTGCAAACATAATTTAGAGTAAGCACAACTCAGCCTATCATAACCATAACCTATAACCCAACCTAACCCAACATAATCCAAATCCAATCCACCAATCATAGGTTAAACCAAAACAAAAATTAGATTATCAAGGAAGGAAAAACATTTCATAAAAGGAGGAAAACAGTTTACCAAAGGGGGAAAACAGTTAGGTGATGCGAACTAATTTTAGATCTCCGGAACACCACAACGACCTCCACCATTGTTCCTCTAAACCCAAATTGATCTCCCCAAGGTCCAATGTAAAGAACCAACAATCAATGATGAAGCACAAACCCAAAGAAGCATGAAATATAGGTAGAAGAACAGTAGATTACCTGTAATCTGTCGATCGAAGATGGTGGGCTGATCTGCACCTCTCTCTAACCTCTCTAAATCGAACCAATACAAGGACCCCAATAGCAACACAACAATCATAAACCCTAAATCAATGCAAGCGACAAGGGTTCTCACCAAAATGAAAATCGAAATAGCAATATAGAAGGGGAATATAGATATAAACTCACCGAATGAAGTGCAGCTAAGCTCGGCGAGGAGTGGTGACGAATCGGTAAATCAAAGGTTGAGAGAGAGCAAGGGAGTGGAGAGGATTTCAATCGAGAGAGAGAGAGAGTGAGATCTAAAGAGAAATGTGGGATATAAAACCCAAATGACAAACACACATCTCGAGGCAAGATCATTTGCAAGGAATAGCAAAGAAAGACCCAACTGGTCGTCAAAACACTCCTCTATTCGAACATAGCACATTTCTATTCGAACAAAACAAAGTAGGCAGAAGTCTATTCGAACAGGAAAGGGCTTGTTCAAACAGACTGGAATAAAGTTATTCGAACAGGAGGAATGTTGTTCGAATAAAATGAATCAGACATGAATATATTCGAACAGAAAGGATGTTGTTCGAATACAATGAAGCAGATAGGAATCTATTCAAGCAGAAAACATTGTTGCTCGAACAGAGAGAATATTTTCTGAAAAATAGACGAATGGACGGAAAGATAAAATGGATGGGGGGAATCTGACAAAGGCCAGATAGGAGAGGAAGCATCACGGAAACCCAAACCCAACCTAGGATCCCCCTGGGATCACACCACACCACAACCACAAACAACATCACACCTCCCCCAACCCAATTAAGGGGCACCCAAAACCTAAACACAACCTCCTCAGATCAAACAACCACCGAAACCACCAAAACTACAGAAACCACAGAAAATGAATAACACAAAGCCTGTCGATAGAAAACAATAAACGGAAGCTTAGCGTAAAGTAATATCTAAATAATAATAATAATAATAATAAATTTCGGGTCATTACAATCTACCATCCTTAAAAGGAATTTTGTCCTAAAATTTAACATCACTACTAAAATATAGTATCTCGTATGCAATGTGTACCGACAAGTAAGAATAATTTCGCAAAGCTGATAAATATAAAATCCCCTGAACTCCCTATCAAGGCGCAGAACCAACTTTTACTAGTAAACAAACGATTAATCACAACTCTATTCGAGTAAATACGGTCAATAATAACTCACGGCATTAAGGCGAAAATAACATATCCAAGATTACGGGTAAAATATATTAATATATAATTTGCATAAAATATATATATATATATATATATATATATATTCTAATTTATATAATTTTATGATAAAACAAATAGTTTAAAAATGCAAAATCAACATAAGGGGAAGTGGAATATGATGTCCATTTTCCTATATGAACAACGTAAAAAATCTGATGTATACACAATTTTCAGTCTCATAACACGTTTGCTATGAGATTCAAGTCTGCAACACATGAGATGAAAATAATCGAATAAAACGATGCATTTCACTAAATAATGAAAACCAATCCAATCCAATATCCAGATCGATCTGGACTCGATTAAGGGCAAATACCCAAAACTCGATAAGAGAAACGTTAAAATGGAATACACGTCAAAACCACTATGACGGCAAACATAACGTCATCCAAATAACGTAAGATCACAATTCTAAAATCAAAACCTAATACCAAAAAAAAATAGGGAAGCCAACCATCACTAGAAGCCAATCTATCACTATTCTAAGGATTCAAGATAAACATCTTAAGTCCTCTAAATCTACAGCAAAAGTCTACACACTAGACCTATACTAGAGGCCTTTACGCAGAAGGTCTCAAAAGATCAACTTTATAACCAAACATGCAAAAAAGATACAGGATACCAAAGAATCATCCTAACTCGCTCTAAGAATAACTTAACCTATGAGTACTAGAAACCGAGATATGAGTTAACCTAGTGTTCTGATACCAAGTCTGTCACGCCCCAAAATCCAATAATCAGTAAGCTAGACCAATTACTAAGATTCGAGGATGTACAGGTAAGAGAATCCAAAGATTCGCTCTACAAACAACTGAGCCATAGACAAATTCAGGCTCAGTCATTTACTTAGCAATACATCAGAGTAATAAGGAAAACAGAAACAACCAAAGGCTAAGAAACAATATCTAAACAAAATATTCTACAAACCTCAACCGATTATAACCACAAACTAAGGACCTAAAATAATAATAGAGTAACAAGCCTTCAGCCCCAGAACTCCAAAGATCACCACTGTAATAGCTCTAAACCTGAAATACTGTTATGCGAAAGTGAGCAAACCACAGCTCACTAATTCCCCAAATAAGCGAAACAATTATACCAACTAATGAGATGAATATAATAATAATAAGATATAATAATTATTAATGATAAGTAATAGATATACCAAGAATGTTTGATAGATATCTAATAGATATATAACTAGTCTAATATATCTAAATAAACTAAGTCATATGTATATATATATATATATATACATAGTGCGAAAGAGTACTAAGACTATAGACTAAACTCCAATCACATGGACTACAACTACACACCAATCACTACTGTGGTCCTCAGCACCACACGTAACTAACCTGTCTCAGAAATGGAAAACCTACGAGGGTAAACAACCCTCGGCCAACTATAATCCAACAGGGTTACCCAAACCCCAACCAAACAGAACCCCGAAGCTAAAACATGCTTAACGAGATTGCCCGCAACCCGATACACCAGCCTAAAACTCCACAACAACCAACAAGACTAAAGAACCTACTAGAATATCAAATGCAAAAGTAAGATGAGGTATGTTAAAGTTATAGTAATACTAAGAGAAGAAGAATTCAGATAAGAGGAGATGAATATGATAAATTGAGATAAGATGAGAAGAATGATATGATAGACTAGGATAATCCCATAATTATCCCAAATGTTGGATGATGCGATTCTACAATTGCCTTAATGCAAAAAGATTACTAACTGAAGAGCCTACGAATAAAAACCTATGATAAATTGGTTGATCAACCTCTAGAAAAGGATTACCTTAATAAGATCATTATTAGACACAGGGGGTACAATTGATTGCCAAGCTCGACCAGACTTGGGATACACCACCTGATCAGGGTGGATAGGGTATTTCAACCCTAAGGAGCCAACGTCCTTACTATTTACATTTCAAGGAATTTTAACCTCACCGAGGATAAGACTAGCACCGGATGTAAACTAACTCATACCTTCCCACATTCCTGAATGGGGAATAAGATATGATAGTGGCCTCAGCCAGAACTTCACCTACTATTTCAACCTGATTTAGGTATCCCGGAACCTATCGGAGGTTAACCAATGTAGAGCGGGTTTATGCATCCGACCTTATTAAGATAAGAAGAATAATATAAGATCTACAGGTAAGAACAAATCCTAAAGACTGAAACAAACCTACCGTCAACCTGACAGTACACATAGGATAACTACCTGCCTAAGTGCGTGGTAAACAATCCTAAAACAGATACAAACAGTGACTCATTTACACCACCTAAACATAGATCAAACAGTAACTTAACCGTCACAACATCTAAACAACATCAGTCTCTAAGATTCCTAAAGAAAAATGAATCCCATCAATGATAGAGTACCATAGTTGTCAACGCAGACTTGTACACGAGGGATTACCTACGAGTGTCCAACAAGTAGCCAACAATCCCCAAGAACATAGTTACATCTCAACTCTCTTACAACCATGTACTTAAATTTCCAAAGCAGATGGACAGGAAACCAACTAGGTTCCAACATCAATGGTGACAGTCTCCACGAACACATCAATGGTGATAGTCTCCACGAAAGATGTAACAGGAAGCCATTAGGTTCCAACATCATGGGTGACAGTACAACTTTACAAAACCACCTGGTGTCAAGGTCGATGACTCATGAACGCCATGTTGAGACACTACTTCCTTGTTGATGAAAGGGTACACAGCCCTATGAGCCTTACACCAGGGATGGAGGGCTCATCCACCAAAGCCGCCGAAACCACTTAATCTATAAAAACCACAGAAAATGAATAACACAGAACTTGTCGATAGAAAACAATAAGTGGAAGCTTAACGTAAAGTAATATCTAAATAATAACAATAATTAATTATAAATAAATAAAAAAATCTGGGTTATTACACCTCAAGTTATTCACCATGGTTGATTACCAAATTGGCGGGTCATAATTTTATGAATCATGGTCGCAAGTTATGGTTCGTGTGGTGACCAAGTGTGTTGATGTGCGGAGACTCTAGGTTTGCGACATAGAGTCAGATTTTGCCGGTTTGTTTGAAATGGCCGGATTAGTGTGTAGTGTTAAATTTTATCCTTTCTAGATTAAACATACACTGGTTCTGATTTTGCTGGTATAGGCAAAATTGTGTGATTTCATCGGTATAAATAGAATTATTGTTTTAGAGGCTCTTTTCTGTGATGGAGTTCAGGGGTGGACTTGATGGTGCTTATCGAGATGTGTTCAAAGAAAAAGTTGGAGCAGTATAGTTTCATGGCTACAGGTGAAGCATGCTCAAAAGTATGGTTTATCATGGAGAGAAAAGAAGCTAATGGATGTTCGTCGATTTTGACGAAGGTATCTGATTTTTTTATACAAAAATATTTTGACTTGGGAAGCGGATACGAAGAATACAAGTTCAGCGGTTTTGTTGACGGCTTTGTTCGTGCTATGGATTGTCAATGAATTGAGGTTTTTCGGCAAGGTGGGGATTGTTAGGATTACGGCTCAAAACGGGGAAAGTCGCTCGAACGAGTGGGGAAGTCATTCGAACGATAGAGTTTCCGTTGAAGTCGTTCAAACGACTTCTGAGGTCGTTCGAACGAAAATAACTCTTGGACCAAAATTCCAGAGGATTGTCTAATGGTTGATCGAACGACCTAATGACCCGTTTAAACGAAATTAGCTCTATTTGGTTATTTATAATTCTATTTTAAAGGGTATTTAATCCAAAGAGATGGATTATCTCGTGATGCGTACTTCGGAGATGACCTAATGGAAGGTTTATAAATATAGAGTATAAGTTCAAAGCCTCCTATAGAATAAAACACAGTGTGTGTGTTAAAAAGCCAAAGCCTCTGTGTGAGAAACTTGAGATCTAGAAGTGATGTAGCCTCTGTGGTAGACCTTGTAAAGAGTTGGTCCTTACAAGGAAGAAGGTGGTGGGTGTTGTTCTCTTGGGATTTAATGGTGAGAGGGGAAGTATCTCTTGGTTGCTAAGAAGAGAAATCATGGTAGAAAGATGATTGAAGAGTTTCAAGAAAAAGGTATGTTACATGATCTTTGTTGAGGTAATATTCGATGTTCTTGATGGATCTCTTATGTTTCTTTTATCTCTTGTAAATCTATATGAGAATTATTGTGAGATTAGAGATTTCCATGTTTGTTGGAATCCCATGAGAGCTTGTAATTGAACTTGGATACATATTAGATTTTAAGCTTGGTGGGGGGAGTAACCTTAGGGTGAACCTCCGGCAAATATTATATTTTGTGTGCATGTTAATCGTTTTTAACTTCTTGGTTGATTATTTGTATGCCATGAGGATAGCAGATAAAACAAAATTGCACGAGGATGATGTATTCCGTACGTTCGCCCCTCAACAATTGGTATTAGAGTGAGGTTAAGACCTTGGGATTATAGTTCTTGAAGATTTATGGGTTCGATAGTTAAGTCGGATAGTTAAATTTTTCAAGATGGATTTGGTTTCGGATATTTTGGCTGCATAATTTTCTTAAGCGGTGGAGTTTAGGAAGAAAATATTTAGATAAAAACGATTTTGTACACAAACATGGCAATATGGTTTATGTTGTGAGAAAGGGTTGAACATGGTTCTTTGTTTAAGGTGGAGCGGCTCCCGCAAAAGCTTTAAAAGTTTGATAAGGGGGATGGTTTTTTCTCTAGGACCGATGTTCGTTAAATTTGGTAATTGTGGTGGCACCTCAAGTTATTCACCATGGTTGATTAACAAATTGGCGGGTCACAATTTTATGAATAATGGTCGCAAGTTATGGTTCGTGTGGTGGCAAAGTGTGTTGATGTGCGGAGACTCTAGGTTTGCGACATAGAGCCAGATTTCATAGGCTTGTTTGACATGGCCGGGTTAGTGTGTAGTGTTTAATTTTTTCTTTTTTAGATTAAACATACATTGGTTATGATTTTACTGGTATAGGAAAAATTGTGTGATTTCATCGGTATAAATAGAATTATTATTTTAAAGGCTCTTTTCTGTGATGGAGTTCAAGGGTGGACTTGATGGTGCTTATGGAGATGTGTTCAAAGCAGAAGTTTGAGCAGTATAGTTTCATGGCTGCAGGTGAAGCAAGCTCAGAAGTATGGTTTATCACAGAGAGAAAAGAAGGTAACGGATGCCCGTCGATTCTGACGAAGGTATCTAATTTTTGGATACGAAAATATTTTAACGTGGGAAGTGGATACGAAGTAAACAAGTTCAGCGGTTTTGTTGATGGCTTTGTTCGTGCTATGGATTGTCAATGAATTGAGGTTTTTCGCCAATGTGGAGATTGTTAGGATTACGGCTCAAAACAGGGAAAGTCGCTCGAACAAGTGGGGAAGTCATTCGAACGACAAAGTTTTAGATGAAGTCGTTCAAACGACTTTTGAGGTCGTTCGAACAAAAATAGCTCTTGGGACAAAATTCCAGAGGATTGTCTAATGGTTGACGAATGACCTAATGACCCGTTCGAACGAAATTAGCTCCATTTGGTTATTTATAATTCCATTTTAAAGGTTATTTAATCCAAAGAGATGGATTATCTCGTGATGCGTACTTCGGAGATGACCTAATGGAAGGTTTATAAATATAGAGTATAAGTTCAAAGCCTCCTATCGAATAAAACACAGTGTGTGAGTTAAAAAGCTAAAGCCTTTGTGTAAGAAACTTGAGATCTAGAAAAGATGTTGCCCCTGTGGTAGACCTTGTAAAGAGTTGGTCTTTACAAGGAAGAAGGTAGATGGTACTCTTCTCTTAGGATTTGATGGTGAGAGGGGAAGTACCTCTTGGTTACTAAGAAGAGAAATCATGGAAGAGAGAAGATTGAAGGGTTTCAAGAAGAAGGTATGCAACATGATCTTTGTTGAGGTAATCTTCAATTTTCTTGATGGATCTCTTATGTTTCTTTTATCTCTTGTAAATCTATGTGAGGATTATTGCGAGATTAGGGATTTCTATGTTTGTTGGAATCCCTTGAGAGCTTGTAATTGAACTTGGATACATAGTGAATTTCTAGTTTGGTGGGGGAAGTAACCTTAGGGTGTACCTCCAGAAAATATTGTGTTTTGTGTGCATGTTAATCGTTTCTAGTTTCTTGATTGATTATTTGTATGCCATGAGGATAACGGATAAAACCAAATTGCGCCAGGGTGATGTATTACGTGCGTCCACCCCCTAACAGCTGATTCTTCTTATTTCTTTTTGTCTATATTTTTAAAGAACTGTAATTTCAAAAAATAATAATAACAAAAAATCATAAATCATAGATTTGTAACATATTTTTTAATCTATTTTTTTTAAAATATATTGTTGATTAATGAATAATTTTGCAATTTTACCTCATCAATGTGTGTTTGTCTACATCTTCTTCCTTCCTTATTTTACTTTTCTTTAGCTAAGTTGTTGTTAGTTGGCTATGAAATCATGCAAGGGTAGATAACAAGAAATAAGTAATATCTAAGATAATAACTACGTTCATACATCCAATAACTTTAATTGCAAAGTGGCAATATTGATCTTTACAATACTAAAACATCCTAACGACTCATAGCCTTACTAACGACTCATAGACTCAAGTTTGAATCTTAGACCTTAAATACTCCTGTTGTACTTTTTTTTCGATGTTGCAGCGTTATTTCTCTTTCCTCATATTAAATTTGTTGTACGATACATAGAATAGCTTTGGCCATCTTCAATTCTTTTATCTTCATTCATGCCGTTCTTCATTTTTAATCTTTTGCACGATGCCTCTTATAACCCCACCAAAATCATGACAACCAATGGTTACAGTACTCCACATATTAGGACATATGATATTCAACTCTCTCTTTTGTGATCCATTCAGATGGCATGAATTCCATGTGATGTGTCGTCATTCATGTTTTGGTTTCATCTATAACATCAAAAGTATAGATATAGTTTTATTAGTTAAGATTTTGAGAATGTCATTTTTTAAGCTCAAAGTGTTCACTGGTTTATGATATGCTTCCCATGATTGCTCCGTACTTTTTGATAACCTCTATTGTCCGTATTTTCGGAAAACATTCTCTTATATTAAGATAGTGAAATTTTAATAAGGTATATTATATACCACTTTAAGTTATAATTATAAAGATGTTCTTTATATTGGATTGAACAACATACAATTTTGTATTAGTAATTTAAAAATAAAAAATTTACTACTATGATTTTAAAATTTTTACCTACAGAAGTACATCTGGGATATACAACATTCCTTATTGTATTAGTAGAAGTATTTGGTGGCAGGAGGACACAAATTCTTTCTAGTGTTGTACATCTTGATAGTACTAAATACAATTGGCCATGACTAAATACTTCTGTCCTCATATCTATCCCAACAAACTTTATTGATTGGACTTTGGACTTGTTAATAGTCATTGTCAAGGTTGTACAAACCGGAAATTTTTTCCTAATCATTGTAAATGGTAGATTTTTTGATCTCGGAGTTAATGATATTCGTGGTATGAAAACCAAATTCTCTACTTTTTCCCCGATCAAAATTTTAGCCTCTATTGTTCTAGAAGCACATCTAACCACCAATAATCTAGTCCCGTTGCGTAAACCATCATTTGGGGCAAGATTGCAGAATAGAATTATCGAACATCCAACTTTTAGCTGTAATTTAAATAGAGGCAGTCCTGAGGGATCAACTGAGTTCATATATTATTGTGGATATCGATTTGTAACTGCCCTATCGTCTGCAAGGACAAGATAAACGATCTCTTGTCCTTGCATCATTTGTAGAGCTTGAAGGTTAATGTTGTTAACATCTTCATTACGGGCTGATAGAATTGTACGTTCAGTCAAGTTTGTTGTTGAGTTTATTATTACTTCATCTAAATGAGGGTTGACGTTATTAATATGCTCTTAGATATTTTGGCACTTGTTAATCACAGATGGTAATTCGACTGTTTCTGAAGTATTAGATCCAATCTACAAACAAATTTGTTGGATTAGTTTCGATCCCATTACGTGATGATGTAATTTAATTATCAAAGTTTCATAGCAAACAATAATTAAGATATAAGAAAGCTGAGTACCTCTAGTAATGTGCTTGCGAAAGCAACATTGCTTGAGTTGTTGTTAATAAGTTACATGTTCTTTGATAATGATAGTACTTGTTCGTATGCCCATATGTACAATCTTCTTAAAGAAGCAGATACGATATCCTCCCGTACACCTTTTGGTACTACCGGAAGAATCTGATGGAAGTCGCCACCTAAAACAACTGTAATTCCTCTAAATGACCTCCTATTTTCTAGGACGTCTTGGAGTGATCGATCTACTACTTCTACACAATATCAGTGTTGCATTGGCACTTCATCCCAGATTATAAGTTTTGTTTTTCTGAATAACTCTGCATGTAAAGATTGCTTGGAGAATCTGCAGATTGTGTTGTCAAGGACATTTATAGGGATCTTAAAGGTCGAATGGGATGTTCGACCTCCATTCAACAATAATGATGCAATACCTGATGATGCTATAACTACAATAATTTTGTCTTCATTATGACAAATGGCTGCTATAGAGTTGTACACAAATGTTTTTCCCGTTCTTGCGGCTTTACTCACGAAGAAAACCGACCCACCTTTATCATTTTTGACTGGATCAACCACCGCATTATAAGCAGAACGTTTCCCTTCATTGATCTGATTTACAATATTGAGAGATTATACCTATCTTTAACAACCTTTCAGTTGTTCTTGCTCCCATATTAGTCTATTTTGTACTTCTTTGCTCCAATTTTTAGTTGAATGTTCCAAAAAAAATCTGATACGCTCTTATCGGACTCTTGAAGTAGTTGCTCTAATAAGTATAGCCCATAATCTGTAACTTGGTGCTCTTTTGGTTCTAGAATTGGATATGCATTTTGAATTACATATTTTAGGTCATCACATATATGAATTTTAAATCTATTCCACAAACCTTTGGGATCAATCGGACAGCAATTGATAAGAATGATAGCAAACAACCTCCTAAGAAGATACCCTATCTGCATTATAGAAGCTTCTTCTAGGCATTATACTCATTCCCGATCATCTTTAAGCAAGTTGAGTCACAACACATTCAGCTTTATATGTGCTATGTATAACGCCATTTATGGTGCGCAAATCTTCAAAAAATTTAGGGACTTTTACGATTGTCAAATGTAACCGTAGGTAATATCTTTCCCCTAAATTTGGTGCTGCAAAATATACTCTTCCAATAAATTTAGCGCCACTTCTTGGTAGCCAAATTCCTGTATATGTGTACTATGTATAGAACTCTAGAAATTCTTGGTTAGTGAATTTCCTTCAATCTTTATATGCTACAGAACAATCGAAAAACCCTGTCAATGTCGATGCCTAATTTTCAGCTCTTGCAATTACATTTTCGATTGGTTCTCTCTCATCATATACTACATTATACATCCCAAGCAAATGAAGTGCCAACCTAGTAACTGAGGGAATTTCTTCATGTAACGAATATCCAAATAAATGCCATGCCGCTTCAGGAAGACCAATATATCTTGCATCAATATATTGTTGGATCTCATCATCTCCAGGGGCGAAGCTAGGGGGACCATTGGGGTCAAATCCCCACTGGATTTGCCAGAAATCACTTACCAGATAGCTAAAAATGATACATATATGTATAATTTGTATATATTTTACCCCACTCAGTTCTAATCATATAATTGTTATTGGTCTAGTAGACAAGTATGTTGGTTTTGACTACCTAAACAAGGGTTTAAGTCCCCATAGCCTCATTTTCACATTTTATGATTATCAAGTCCTACTTCATCATTTAACATTATATATGATTCAGAATTAACTTTTAGATTGGGGACTCTCTTTTAAGACTATTTCTTTTAACTTGGCATGAGTTCTAATATAAGCGATACTAAAATACCCTAAAATGCTTCTTCTTCTATTTTCTCGGGGGCGATGCCCCCGAACCCCCTCATTTTTTTTTGACACCAGTGGACTCAAGTCCTGACTTTGCCCCTGATCATCTCCATAAAAAAGCCATAGTGGTGCGGTCATGTCCCTTGTGTATATATTTCACGTATTGAACTCTTGCACAAACTTCTACATTGATATGGCAATCAAACATTCTTGTTAGAAATGAGTTGTGGGGAACCACATCTCTATTGTAAACCTCTTTCCTGTTTGCCAATTCATGTACTATACTTATTTTACGATGACAATACACAGGATATCCAACTTTATCCATTATTGTAGTCTTCACATAGTCTCGCAGATACTTTTTGGTATACTTTCCATTTTCCATACAGACTAAATAAGGATTTTGAGTGCCACACGGACCATGGATCATGCATCTTTTGATTCTTTGATACAATGCTGGGTCAAGGCTTTAATCAGGAAATTCGGCAGTTACTATCTTATCAACTTGATTGTGGTTACGGAATTTATCTGATTGTTATAGAAAGAATAACGCATGCATGTGGGGCAACTCTATTTTCTGGAACTCGATTGTGTAAACATAAGCGACTACTTTTCCAAATACTTTGCCTTTTTTTATTTCTTTCATCAAAGCACGGCGCTTAAGTTCAAAAACTCTAGCGACTAAGTCTTGGCGATCTGTCATGCTTTGGTACGGTAGAAGAGTACTTATTTCTGGCCAATTAGGATTTGCAGTCATCATTAAAAAAAATTCTGGATGGTTATTGTGGCAGGTAATTGCCATCAAGTCTTGAAATATCTCAGACAAGTATCTAGGACCACCAATAAATGATGATGGTAGAATTAGACATTTTTCTGACCTCTTTTGAAGTAAAACCAGCACCTACAAAATCTTTTAATCCCCTATATAACTCTGATCTTAGCTTGTCTTGGTTATTTTAATGAAAAGTCGGCCTATTTTGCTCAGTTCCAACACAGGAATCTGCCAAATATTCATGAAATAATTTACTATCTCTTAAAATAGCTGAGCACTAAGTAGGTCGCTGGAAGATCCAGTAAGAATAGAAATCCATTTGGGTCAATCGACTTACTGACAGTCGGTTGTAATTGATGTCACACTTCTTCATCTCAGGCTCCCAGCCCATTTATCCTCGAGGGAACAAAAGGATGTAATGCATCGGTAAATAAGTTGGGTGGCATTCACTTATTCGCACAAGTTATTGTTCACTTCTTAGATGTATGATGATATCTAATATGCTACACGATTCATATCCATCCCCTAGAAGTACCACTGCAATCTCATCAGTCGATAGGAGGTTGTAGCAGCGACGATCTGCTCTGGAACTGTAATAAAGATGTGCACGAACGTTTACATTCTGACCGTTTAAGGACTCCTCTTTCAAGACTTAGTATGCTTGTCGATATTTTCTAACAAAAGGGTTATACTTTAGAAAATTGTCTTGGATAAGTTGTAAGATATCTGGATCCAATTGAGGGTTGCGTTATGCGCGTGCATTTAGAGCAGAGGAAGAATCATATATGTAAAGTTGGGCATAAATAGGATAGTATCCTTGTTCAGGTAGTAAAGTACCAACTCTGTGTTTTAGCTCCCCGTGGATTGAGAATGGCATAGGACCCTTCCATTAAGAATGCAGTCGTACAACCTAACTCTTAGACTTGTAAACACATTAGCAGCGTTGTACTGTCGGATTTTACTGCAAAAAGATCTGGCCTGGAAAGTATCATCATCGTATAATGATTGAAACGCGGGTGGGGGAGGTTCTAGTAAAGGTAGTCGTATCTTTCCTTGAAAGCAACATTTTCTGAATAAAGGTCGATATTAGGATGATCCCGTCAATCGTTCATCCATCTAGTGCATAGCGTGGCATGAGGAGCAGTCGACATCCATACTTCGAAGATTATGCTGTAGTTCAGTTTTAATATTGTCTAAATTGTACTCATGTTCGTTATGGAAGTGTTCCTCGTGAGTTGGTAGTTGAGAAGATGGGTTTATTTTGCAAGTGTTCGAAGGTTCGAATTGTGATCATAAAATTAAAATTACATGATTGCAAAGTGCAATAACTTACGTATTGTTGTCCCTCCTAGATGATTGACCTACTTCAAATACTTGATGTGGTATTTCGCTAGGGTTTACTGACCAATCTCAATAAGTGGACTTAACTGCTGAACATGACCCAATAAATTTTGTACAATTTGGAGTATACCAACTTCTTGCATGGCTGAGTTGAAGCTATAGATAATTTGTATGTAGTTATTATAGAATATATGAAGTTAAGTCTTTCAAAATTAGGTAGTTGGTTAAGCACTTGGGTGTTGTGAAGCGGTGGTATATGAACTCCTAGTAATGTATTTTTGTGAACTTCATTGTTCCCTTCAATGTTTGTTATTGGAGCAACCATGCTGAAATTTATGTTACTACGATGGGAAGTTGTATTATTTTTTAATTAGTTTTGTGTGGTTGGTGCTTTATTTCACATTTCTCTGTCTCGTCTAGCACATTGTGCTAATTGGCGTTTGAATGGTTGCTTGTTGTTGAAGATGTCTTCTGCTCTTGTGGAGTCTGTTTTAGCAGTTGTAGATTTTTGAATGGTTCTTCTTTTTTGTGGGTTCTTCCCTTTTTGTATATCAACATGTTCCTTTTCCCATCTCGTTTTCAATATCGTTGTACTGTCTAAGATATCACATTGCTCCATTCCTACTTGAGATGCTTCTGATGTTTGATGAGCTATTATTACTTCACAATATTGAAAATCATTATGTTTTTGATAGTTTAATTGAGCTTCCCTTTGTTGTTCTATCACTAATTGTTGTTCTCGTCTTGCACGTTGAGACGTGATTCAAACAGAGACTTGTCTGTAGGTTCTAGAGGTGGCATCACGTCCGATAATCCATGTTGGTTCTTTGTCTTTCACGTCTTGCACGTTGGGATACGATCCTAATATAATCTTGATCTTCCGACTCAAAAAATGACATTACATCCACCAATCCACATTGAACCATTGTGTCTCTTTCACGTCTTACACATTGTGCCATTGTTATGAAAGAATCTTGAATGATTTGGTTGCTTAAAGAATTTTACACTTCATATTGATTGCAATTTCTGCGAGGTATATCCTATTGAATAAAATTAAGTTTTTTTTTTTATTTAAAGAATGTAATGGTAATTTATTCGTATAAATATTTAGAACCTCAATGAATATCCACGCTTACAATCAAAATTGAAAACATGTATATGTAGTTCAGATTATGGGCAAATGATGCCTATAGTTTGCAGAAAATACTATAGGTGAAGTATAATTGAAGAGTTTGATTATTGCAGAAGAAAGAACAAAGTATGAATGTGTGAACAAAGAATAGACGTAGCATATATTTGTGATCTATATGATAATTTGTAGTGCATGTTGAGTATATTATTAGCATGGATATGAGAATGTAATGTCCTCTTGAAATATGGAAACATACCTTTGTTATAGACATCTTGCCTTTGCTTGATCGATCATAATCTCCTATGTCAAATGTGGGTGGTTGCTTGGAGTCCTTTCCCTTATGGAACCAATTATTTGCTCGCTACATTCATCAATAATAGAATTTGTTAGACAAAATTTTGGTCGGATTAATGTTAAACAAAGTAGTGAATTTGGGGCAATAGTTTACTGCAAATATTTGGGTAGCTAGTTAGCTTTTCACTTGTGTTTTGATGAGATGTCTGCTCCTTTGGATTTTGATTAGTTACTCTAGTTCCAGCATCCGTTTTCATAATTTTCTCTATGATCTAAGAAATGAACAATGATTACATCATTATTAAATAAGTTATTAAGTAGGTTTGTTTTGCTGAATATCATCCCAGATGTTATGCGTACTTGGCACAATGACAAAACCCACTTTCTTTTCTTGTCATTAGTAATTGTAGATTGTTGATTTTCAGTACCCATTGATTGGTTACGAACAATTGAAGCAAAGTTGTGTTACTATCAGAAGCAATTGTGCAGACAAGACTAAAGGCTACCCATCTGTTGTCTTGGAGAAATGGTGCCAAACGGGAGTTAGGGATAACCACCACATGTAACTTTCAAAAGTATATTATTTATAAGAATAAAGTGCCAAACAGGACCTTAACTTACCCACTTTCCTACCCTTTATTTAAGAGAACACATTTCAGAATTTAACCCCAATAACCACTTTTTAGGGAACTATTCAATTATAGACCTAGCCAAACAGGCCTTAAATATACCCATTACCAAAAAGAGTTTAATATGAGGAAGAAATAAAACCAATTAACTAAGACATTAAATGAATGATATCATAACCAAGACATTATAGTAAGAGAGATCATTTTTTTTCTTTGTAACCATAAAGGTCATCCCACAAATCTACAAATCAAATACAAAACTCAAGTATCAAGCGAAATGAAGATTAGATATAAATGTGTGATTGAAATAGAGTTACAGACCTTGGAAATGAGAATATAGTAGAAAATTTTCCTTTAACAGTTGTTGAAGATACTTTGTGGAGCCTAAGGTCGTTGGTTCGAAAACAACACTTTAATTATCTTAAGAAATGATGATTATCAATCAAGGAAAACATTAAAGCATTAGCAAATGGTCTATTAATCATAAATAATGGGTAATGCACCTTAGATCATAACTTTCATGACTTCCTCGAACTTCCATGCGATCCTACCTTCCTTAATTTCATAGTACAAACCAAGCAAAATGAGGGAAAGCATGTGTGACAGACTATATATGCAGTTGCAAACAAATCAGTGATAGAGAGAGATATATACCTTTAGCTGACTTAGGAAGGTCATGGTTGTAGACGACAGAGAGGATGATTTGTGGGAAGTAATGGTAGTGGTTGATTAAAGAGAATGAGGAGAAGTAACATGCAGTTTGTTTGTGGCATTGCTTGCTATTAACACGTGGTTTGTAAAAAGAAATGCCTCCAAACACAAATAAGAGGAATCTACACGTGTATTATCTTGGTGGACAGGTGTATGAAGTAGTTTCGGTAGAGAGAGAGAGAAGCGGTTATAGTTCGGTTCCTAAGTTTTTGTTCCCTTGATAAAACATGTTGACTGTACCCATGAATGTACTTATGAATGAGCATCATGTCCTTCCACATATGAGAACCTTCCTCAATTGTAAGAGCATCTCCTAAAGTGTCTGAGTGCCTTGGATGCAAAAAAACCAAATCCAAGGTAGTCAGACTCAATTTCCTCCAAGAGTACCTGACTTGAATTTTAAACTAATTCAAACAGGCGCATAACACTTGGGGCGCCTAACTTGAATTTTTTTTTTAAATTGGGCGCCTAACTCTTAGACGCCTGTTTAAAAACATAACAGGCGCCTAATCGCGTCTTAAAAATCCAAGACCGGGTCATGGATTCCAAGGCTGAGACTTGGATTTTGAGACTCAAATCCAAGTCAGTCAGGCATTGTTGGAGGTCAAAAATCTGATGTGGCAGCTTAAAATCCAAGGTAGTGAGGCACTTTAGGAGTTGCTCTAATATAGATATGTTTGGGATTGAAGACCTCTAGACTATACTTAGTAATTTTGGGGTTAACATGTTGGTGCAGTGTCTATTTTAAACAATCGAATGACATACATGATGTACAACTTTAACCCAGTATTTCCCTATGTAATCAAAGTTTTTTTTCTAGTGCTTTTTTTGTCTGCATTTATGCTTGTCTAGCAATTTTCATTCCATATGTTCCATGATTGTCTGAATGCGTCATTGATTAATTGTATCCAATAATTTCTCATATATGACAGGATACTGAGATGGAAGATTTAGTTAAGCCAGACTGGTCAAAGGTAGTCGGAGATGAGTCACCACCAAGGGATTCAAATGAACGTGCATTGGGTGTGTGTTTTGAAACTCCTGATTGCGTCATTGATTCTTTATTTGTGGAAGCCCCATATAAAGGGAAACCTTTTGATATAGTGGATGACGCATGTTCGTATTATGAAAAATATGGAAGGAAGCAAGGGTTCTCCATAAAGAAGTGGAACTCTATAAAGTGACTAAGATCCGATGAGATAGGAAGAGTACAATTTTCTTGTTTGAGCAATGGTTTGTCAAAGAAGAACAAAACAATCAATCCTGATACAAGTGAACAAGATGGGAAGAGGCGTTCCTCTTACTAATGCGGGTGTAAAGCTACATTAAAAATTAATTGGAAAGAAAAACTTGGTAAATTTGTTATTACCTGCTTCTTAAATATGCATAACCGCAAGCTCGTCTCACCTCGTAACCAGCATCGTATGAAGATTAATCGTTTCTTTTTAGAAGCTGCAAAAAACCTAACAAAGGCTTTTGAACTTCACAATACTTCAGTAAGGAAGGTTTCTGCTCTATTCCCATACAAGATCTTCAATAAACGTGATTGTTATAACCACAAAGCCAAAGTTAAACAAGGAACATCTATCAAGTGGTGATGTGTAGGCTGCATTGGAGTTGTTCAAGAAGAAACAAGTCAAACTTTGACATTCAACTCGATGATGATGGCAAAGCACTTAACTTTTTGTGGATAAATGGAAAATCACGAATAGTGTATGAGGCTTTTGGGGATGTGGTCACCTTTAATACCGCATATCGGACAAATGCTTATAAGATGCAATTTGCTCCATTCGTGGAAATAAACAACCACTACCAAACAATCCAACTTGGATGTACTTTGTTGATAAATGAACAAGAGACCATCTTTACTTGGTTATTCCATACATGGCTAAAGGTGATGACCAATAAACACCCCACGGCTATTATCACTGACCAAGATGTTGCAATGGGCGCAGCTATCCTTAAGATTAGTTTTAGTTTTATCAACATACAAATTATCGACTGAATGCATTTTTTGACAATTATGAAGTTAGTAATTGTCAACAAGTCAGCACATCGACATTTTATTTGTCAACTGGATGCAGTTATCGACAAAAATCAAGAGTACAAAATGTCGACTGATTGTGTATTCGACAATATATAGTTAATTAACATCTACATTTTCTCCCAGGTCTTCCCGAATACTAAATATTGGCTCTACCTATGGCGCATCAAACACAAGTTCCCTAAAAAAATTGGGCATATTTACCGAGATCCATCTACATTCAAAATTGATATTGATTTAATTATCCACAACACATATGATCCTATAGAGTTCGATAGAAGGTGGAATAATCTTATGAAAAAGAATAACCTTTATGAGAACAATTGGATGCAAGGGATATTTAAAATAAGATAATGATGGATACCTTTGTTGAATAGAGATACTTTCTATGCTAGTATGAATACCACAAGCCGAAGTGAGTTAACAAATAATTTCTTCAATGGTTGGCTACTTCCTTTAACTGGTTTGTACAGTTTTACGACAAAATATGCAACAGCTCTATTGGAGACATTTGAAAAATAAAATGAAGAGAACTTCCAATCCCAACATAGATATCGACAAGTCGAACCTCATCAAGGTATAAAGCATGTAATAAAGATTTATACAAGGTAGATTTTTTGTAAAGTTGAAAACCAATTCAATCAAATTATTCATTTTGTAGTAAAAGAGAAGAGCTTAGACGGCAACGTTCGAGAAATACTTGTGAAGTCACATAGTGGACCACCTGAATTTTTTGAATTGAAGATATACTTAACCAGCCTAACAGGCAATTATGGATACAAGTTGTTCGAGTATGTAGTGCTGCCATATTGTCATCTCTTCAAGGTTTTCTCAAAATACGATGTTCTCCACATTCTAGATTCATTCATTCAACCAAGGTGGAAGATTGATGTAAACAAATATTCGCGATCATCCGATGAGAGTTTCTTGGATGTAGAGAACTTGAGGAAACCATTACACCATAGTCACCTTTCACTTCGAGCTGTAAGCCAATTTGTGATGGCATCGAAGACTAAAGTAAACTTCCAATATGCAATTTTAAGGCTAGACGAGCTTGAGTTACATCTAGATGTGTACGATGTATCCCTAACTCAAATGAAAGGGTCTGATCCTACAATGTCAACGCCATTAGCTAAGACAATGATGTCTTCAACTCTCATTCTGAATTCTCTTATGGAACAAACCAAAGATTGTACAAAAGATGATCACAAGAAAGGTCGCAGATGGAAGGGCAGAATGAAGATAGTTATTGAAAAGGTGGCAAAAGATGATCACAAGAAAGGTATCAAGTTAAATGTACATTATAACTTGATGATGGAGGCATTGGTTATGATTAATACAATGTTGGTTTGTTTTGCTTCATTATTTTTCTATAATGTTGAGTATGGATATTATTGTTGCCTGATACAGATGGGTTTACTATGTATTGTCAGCTACATGGATAATTTTCTGTTGACTGATGCACTCATCAAGAATAAAGTAGGTAACTTTTGTCGATTATGGAGTGTTCAACAATTTGAAATGTCGACTGTTACATGTACTCGACAACAACGACTGAACTAAATGTACCGACAATAACAGCTATGTATCTTAACTTACAGTATACCGACAATAACTCAAAATTAATATATCCCATAAATAAAAGAAAGATAGCTACAATTCAAAGATTTAACGACAAGTTTACATCATCCAAAAACATATAAATATTTACAACATTCAAGAAAACAAGTCATTCATGCTATAATCCCATGGGTAAACTTTATTGTCTTTCATCAACTTCATCCAAGCTTTGTTTCCCGTGTGGAAATAGCTCTTCGTACATACTTTGTAAAAATCATCTGGAATCTCCAATTAAACATGCGCCCACCATAGTGTAGAAATCGAAGGAATAGGTGATAGGTACTTGGTTTTTAATTTCACAAATTGTTTATCAAATGTCATCCAACCTACTAATACTTATAACTATCAGCAATAATGCTTTCAAACCACTTTTCTTTGGTAATCTTGTTGTTTATTTTGGACCAGAACAAAGGTAAGAAGGTTAAGGCCTCGTTGCTGCTGATGAAGATTACCACATTTGCGTAACATGCTGCCAACAAATGGCCCGAATACAAATATTCCATGAACACAACATTGAAGAAAAAGGCTCATAGTAAAGTATCATACTTTTTCTCTCCCAAATCAGTATAAGCTATATTCAACGTCTGGCTGAATACACTCTTCCAATGAAAAGGTATCTTGGTTATCAAGGTACACGATGACTTCTTCACATTCAAGAACTTCAATTGGCTCTGATACACATATGACGCAACAACCCTAAACATTGTGTTCTCATCCCTCTAAACATCTCGTATATCAACTTTGAACCCATTAAATGGTTGAAACAAGGTCTACCTTAGCTTACTTTTCCAATCTATCTTCTTCAACCTCGAATTGATCATTTCGCTATAGTTCCCCCCTGTTAAGTTCAACTCATCTTAATATTCCTCTTTTGGACCCTCTTAAGCAATAGTTAAAAGATTAGTGAATTGGAGATTTAGTTCCTCCCATGTCAGGTCTTCAGTATCCTCAAATTTTCCTTCTTCAAAGGCATTTTTTAGTATCTGGCACCACACTTCCTGTAATGCAAATCCAACCCAGATAGTATAGTTACATATTAAAACAAAGTAATTTAAAATCAAACTATAAGGTTGGATGACAAAGGTGCACACCCATTCATTATTGTCATTCTCAAGGTTTAATTTCATCTCTTCGGATATGATCAGTTTAGTTTTGCTCTAAAGTATAGGGCAGATTTAGAGACACATCATTCATATTTGGTGAAAAGTAATTTAGAAGTTAAAGTGGAAATGAATTTACAAGCCTGTTGGTTTCATGAATATATTGGACAAACCACCTATCATGAGTAGTCTTCACCAGATAATCATAGGTTTAAACATAAGCACACAAAATCAGCATGCACATGACCTACTTAGAAATTAAAGTACAAGTTGTCGAGTATGCAACATATTGACAATAAATTATCGACCATCACCTCTACGACAATAAATTGTTTGAGTTCCCATACTTCGACAATTGACAAATATGGTCGTTGCTGAGAATACATAATATCGGCAAAAATTTTATCAACTTAATGAAGATGTCGACGATTATGTAGAGTACGACATGGATATTTATAATAACTGGGTAGTCAAAATTATCCATGAACATATTTACTTCATATATTGTCGACTACCACATAGTTCGATAAAAATTTGTATATACACAAAAAATAATTGCCGAATACCACAACATAAGACAATATTTCAAAGTCATGACATTGTCAATTTAACAGCATATACGATAATATTTAATTGTATGTTACTCAAGATTTATCGACTACCACATCAATAGACAAAATAACGTATAAATAACATAAAACAATTGTCGGCCATGGCTTCATAAGAAAATTTCTCAATGTACAAAAGGGTACAAGGAACCAGTTAAACATTATTACCTTCTACTTCCATCAATGTACATTACTACATGGGGATCTAACCAAAAATAGGTTGTTTTAAGTCGTAAAAATATAAGTCACATCTAATACAAGTTCACCAATGTTAAGATGAACTTACATTCTCATCTCTCTTACTTAATTTCCTTTTAGCTTCTTTATATTTTCCATTTAACTTATTGTATTTTTGTTTCCACTCTTGGTCTCCTATGATAGCTCCCTCTAACATTGTAACCAGGTTTAGCTATGCATATAAATAAATTCAATTATGAAGCAACTCATAAATGCATATATCTATTATACATTAGAGAAGGGTGTTTTTCCAAAAGACAAATTCGCCATTGTCTCAAGGATAAAGAGGGGTTGAGATTTGTGGGAAAGAACAAGATCTACGGCCTACATACATTCAACTCTTTTGGCTTAGGGGTAGTTTTGACAAAACACATCTCTCCCATCTTAAGCCCTGACTCTTGTCTCTCCAAAGCCATTTCTTCATCTCTCCCAAACGTCTCTCCGTCAACGCCTCTTCTCTTTCTCTCTTCAAAGACCTCCCTCTCTCCTTCTTCAAAGATGACTCATCGATGTATTTGTTTTCTCTCATTAATTCGTTCTCCATCTCTCTAAATCTGGATATGAGGTTACGCTCTCTCTACTGATCTGCTGTTGTATCTAGGTTTTTTGCCATATTTGGGGAGATGTCGATGTTCATTGGGTTGCTCATTGCAATTATGGTAGGTTTATCTCAAATTTAGAAATTTTTGATTTCATCTGCATATTTTGCTTAGTTAGTTTAATGTTGACTATGTGATGCCTATTATTGAATTCATAAACTTACATCCAAATGTTGGCTAAGTGGTTTTACAACCATCCTTAATCAGGTCTATCTTTATTGCCGATGAGGGCAAGGGAATGATTTACTTCTGTCATATCAAAATTTTCATTACTTGATTCAATCACTTGATCCGAATTTGAGGCCAATCTAAAATTGGGTAAGTAATGGGGCATTGATGGTGAAACAAGATCTTGAGAAAACTGAACATTTTAGCACCAACGGGGATCCATTAAGGGGAAACTTTGTGCACCCATCTTTGTATAGCTTTTTTGGGTGTACCCAATGGAAGCCAAAATAGAATGTGATGTTGGAAAAGGTACGTGAGTAGAGCTATCACCGTGGAGCCACGAAGATGCCATCATGTTCACCAGGTCATGCTCAAAGTTTTTGTGAATATGTGTCTTTGAAAAAGAAATCAACTGTCCATAATATGTGTGCAAGTAAATATTCTTAAAGTTTTTGTGAGATATGCATGGAAGAAAAACAAAAAGAAGAGATGTTCTTAAACAACAAGAAGTATTGTCACTCTCATTGTACTGATTGCATAAGCAAACATGTTGCTACAAAGATTCGGCATAACATTAACTCTGTTAATTGTTCAGGGCTGAACTGCAAAGTGGTTTTAGAACCTGAGTTTTACATATCGATTGTTCCTGAATAAGTGTTTGATCAATGGGTTAACGCTCTATGTGAATTCTATGATTCTCGGGTCTCAAAAGATTTACAATCCATTCAAGGATTGTTCAGCTATGTTGATAGATGATGGAGTAGAAGTGGTTACCATGTCAGAGCGCCCGTACTGCCGAAGATTAGTTTGTGCTCAATGCAAGATCCCTTGGCATTCTAGACTTGGATGTGATGAGTTTAAAAGAGGGATAGTGAATGATGATCTCTTGGTGACGGAGTGACCATAAACAATAATTGGAGGAGATGTTCTAATTGCAAATTCTATGTTGAAAAGAAAGAAGGTTGCTTACATATCACTTGCAGGTATTTTTATTCCTTTATAAGCTCCTCCTTGATTTCCAATTATATCCTAAAAAATGGCTTCAGAGTTGCTAAAAGTTATGGGATCAGAGGAGAGTTTGTCGGTGGAAAAGTCAAAGAATTTTCCAGTTATTAACCATTCAACAGGGAGTGCAATAGCACCCATTTTATTGGGATTAATCAGATCAGTTCTCTTTGATGTGAATTGGGTCATAATAGAACTGACTGGTTTCTCCACTACTAATCATGGAAGGATTTGCGTTGATCAGCATTGTAATGATGTAGAAGGCACCTGAAATAATGCCGAAAAAAAATTGTACTCAAGGTCCGAAGCTCTGGTGAATTTATTACCTTATTTTGTGCAAATGAGCCTCAAAGGTACACTTTACATATATTAAGATACAGGCGATGTAAATTGTGGATATCTCGATCCCCCGTATTATATAGGATTATCATTTTAGTCACAAATAAAGTTGTGCTGCCATGTTTTTCATCTGCCTAAACATGTATAAGAACTGGAAAATCATTGGAATTACTATACATCTCCATAGTTAAGTAAATGAAGAGTTTTTACATTTTTATTTTTGAAAGTCATTTATATGGCTGATATATGCATTGTTGAAAATGTTCTTACTAGAATATAGTTCCTTTTGAATTTATAAAGAAAGTTGTTACCAACCACATAAACTACTACTTCCCATATGAATAGAACTCCCGACCACTTTTTTAGTCGTAACTTTGAGCACCACTTCTAACTATCTTATCATATTACAATTACATGACTCTATAACAAAAACAAGTTTTACTGGGTAGAAGCGTCAGCTTTTGTGGCTGGCGAAAGCAGCTACCATTGTTACCACATTTTAGAAATTTATTTTTGCAAAAATAATTTTATGGAAGAATCTTTTTTGTCAAAAGTACAAGATTATAATTTAGAATATGCATTTTATGATTGTTATGCATCTTTCTTTCCTTTTTAGATTTCAAATTATGTGTAGTTAATTTTATGTATAATTATCTGGACACTTTTTCGAATTATTATGTCTGTACTGGTTTTTTGCGCCGAAGGCGCGTCGACGTAATCGTCGTGGCGAGCCACGGGTAGTACTAGTGTTATACTATATTATGAATATATAAGAGTTCATACTCACAGGTATAAGTTGTGGTTCTTGTTTTTCAAGTTGATCCATCAACTTCTCATTGATAGCATCCAGGTTCTCGCACTCCAACACCTATTATCAATTATAAATTAGTACAACCCAGAAAGTGAATAATTGTGAATGAACTTGATTCTGCTTGGCATTCATAGTACTTACGTATTATTTTAATTGTAGCTGCAAAGCTTGAAACAAATTGTACAATCCAAAATTTTTTAATACATCTTCTACCAACTTTTTATTTGCTTCTCTCAATAAATTGTACTCTAATGTCTGATGACAAACATGTATGGTTGAGGTCACTACCAACATCTATGGCATCTATGAACGGCACAGAAGGAACAGAATGCTAAAGCATTTGGAACTAAAGTAGAATAGAACTGGGGATACTTTATTATTCAACTTCTTTATGGTCTCACTGTAATCTTTCTCGCAAATTGAGTCGACCACTTACTTCACTTGAAGGTCTGTTTCGAATTTATTTTTTGCCTCTCTCAAAGTATCACATTCAACTATCTGGAATAGTAACAATATAATTCACTTGAAGGTCTGTTTCCAATTTATTATTTTCCTCTCTCAAAGTATCACATTCAACTATCTGGAATAGTAACAATATGATTTATTGAAGTCATGGCATTGTCGATTGAACTGCATATACGATAATGTTTAGCGCATATTATTCTATAATAGTCGAATACCACAGGGTTTAACAAAATAGTGCATATATTAATTGTCGGCAACCATTACAAGCGACAATTTGCCAACATCATAACATTGTCGATAAACTGCATAATCGATGATATTTTGTAACAAAAAACTATTAGTTAGCAAGAGAGAAAGGGTATGGGGGTGCACATCTTCAACTCCAAAGCTTGAATCAATTCTGATTTGGCCTGGTCTTTCACCTCCTTTGCTTTCTTAATGAACTGTACTCCAATGTGTGATGGTAAACATGTATGGTTAGGGTCAGTAATCACATTTATGGCATCTATTGTCGAGTACTACATAGTTTGACAAAAATGCATATACAAAAGAATTAATTGTTGCTAAGAACTACATATACGATAATATTTTGTAACTAAGTTGCCTTAATTGTTGACTACTGTATCAGTCGACAGAAGGGTGTCTATTAACAGACATTAATTGTCGACTACCAAAGCATACGACAATAGAGCTAAGGCTTTATGCATGTGAAGAACGAACCTCTTGCACAACAAAAAACTATGTAGGTTAGCAAAAGAAAAGGAGGGGGTACACACCTTCAACTCCAATGCATAAACCAATTCTGATCTGGCCTGGTCTTCCACCTCATTTGATGACTTTAGGGAATTGACTTCAGACTTCAAGTTGGAGATCTCCTTTTCCAAATGACGGATATCTTTATAACAACGAAAAGAAACTTGGTCCTCAGCCTATAAAATATTACAAGCCAATATTAGAATAAAAAATAAATACTACCCCAATCACTATAACAACAATCATATACTCACATTTTTACTATACGCAACACCACCTGCATACCCCTTCTTGGTTACATCATCATTTGCATCAAGATCAGCAACATCTGTACATAGTTTGGTGAATAAAACTGAATTAAACCATTCAAAGTATCATCGACCACATATAGGAATTTTATCATATACTTTCTTCCCCCTTATCAGGATTATAAATCCTTTCATTCATACTTCAGCTTGTATGCACAAGGTTTAGTAGAAAAATGCAAACTGCTCCTCTCATGACATATTGGAACTCTAGGCACAGTTTATCTTTGGTTAAACTGTCATTATACTCTCTCAGGATAGTACGGCTCTTTGTGTTCAGGACTACCAGGTAACCACGTAAAATTAGCAAAAAAATTAAATGAATGTGTACGTTTCTTTTTTTAAGTACGGGTCCCACACGACCTAGATAATGAATGACATATGACATCTATATTAGTAAATAAAATCAATCAAATTTCCATCTTTAAGACTATAAAATTAAGACTAAAAGAAAAATATTGAATCAAAATTAAACTTACATCCTCAAGCTTATAATTGTCAAGAGCTTTCCTAAACATCTTTAAAGCTTCATCACCAGTTCCTTCAGTTGTTGCTCTAGACCAAGAGCAACTCGTACAATCCTCAAGAGCACTAGAATGCTTAGGTTTTGGAATGCCATGCAACTTTGGAAAGTGCTCAAATATCCAGGACAGTAAAAAAACCAACCTTGATTAAAAAGGTACAAATACTAACAGTTCAGGAACAAAATAAAATAATGGATACATAAACCTCGCCTCTAACAATGTAGTACAACATGCAAATGCTTTACCATGAACCCTCGAAGTAGCGCCTAAACTGTATTATAGGTGTGCGAAGACGGCAGTTCCCCATGACCATGTAATATCGAAGTTTTTGTTCTCAATGGAGTTTAGATACTTGGCTGACACATTTTTCCCTTTCTTGGTAGGGAAAAGAAAAGATCCAAGAACATTGAACATGTATTCTTTTGCAACTACATAAGAAGACAAACTCACAGGTTCTTATGAAGAAGATAACTCACCAACCTCTGTTTCTTCGTTGTCCTTAGAATTTTTGCCTTTAAGCTTATATGCAAAAAAATCTACAATCTTCACAAGTGAAAGAGATATCCCCTACCCTCCAGCCTTCATATTATGGCAAACTTGATCACTTTGAAAGAAACAATCCCTAAACACTTGCTACACATTATTTGCTCTCCATTTACCCAATACAATTGCTCATCACCTTCAAATCTCAGCCCAATTAACCTCCAAACATCTTCTAACATTAGAGAAATCTCACCCCATTTGAAATGGAAAGTAATTGTCTCAGGTTACCAACATTTAGAGAAAACTAAAATCAAAGCTGCATTGTAGTATTTATAAGATATGGCCCCAATTCTCCCTAGCGATTGTAGATTAACTAGATTTTAAACCTTCTCAATCTTCTTATCTATATCCCAACAAGGTCTATTATGAAATACTCATAAACAATCTGATTCCTATAAATACAATATAATTTATCATTCTCCAAATTATAGAAAGAGGTGGCGAAATTGGGATTAAAACTATATTAATTGGATTTGATACCTCCTCAAGAACTATAGCTTTCACTCAATATGTCTCGAAGCTTGTCAATAAAGACTTATCTCTAGGACCATATTCATTAACTTCTATTTATGAACTATCTAATTCATTGTTGTTATTCTCACTTTCACCTTCTTCGCCTAATCCGATAGTACCTTCTTCGACCGGATTGTTCCAAAAAGGTTCAAATTGGGCATTATTGCTAACAAGAACTTCTTTAGTACCTCATCCATCATCTGTACTAGAGCCCTCTCCAGACTTTCTTCGAGAATTATTATAAGCTTTTTCATTTCCCTTATTTGTCTCTAGTATTTCCAAAATCCTTATCTTCTTGAGGAGTCCCACTTATATTACACTCAAAAACCAATTGGAGGTCACTGCTACCTGCAGCTATATCCATATCACCATGTACTACATAGTCATCATTTCTAGTATTGAGGCCCTCATTGGCAGTAGACACTTGTTCTCCCCTATCTGAAGTTGTTTTGTTTCTTTTCGTAGGAATACGTGGAGGCTTGTTATAATTCAGATGCGTAGGATCTGTTCTCTCTGAGTTTAGCCTTATCCACAGGGAGGCTGCTGGGGGAATCTTTCCCTTGGGTGTCATCTAGCTTAAGAAAAAAAGAAAGATTACCACCAGGGAAAATAGTCACTGAATGTTATTGTCGGATAATGCATATGTCGACAAATATTATGAGAATTAACTGAAACTATTCTCGACTTATGCAGTAAGCAACAATAAAGTATTAAATGTATATAGTAATATCGCACTAAAAATTGTCGACGCATTGTGTATCGACAAATAGTCATCATGTATTACTAAAACAAATTGTAGACACATTGTCGAAACTCAAAACATCGACAAATAGTCACCATGTATTGCTAAAAAAATTGTAGACATTGTCGAAAACAAAAACATCGACAAATATACCATATAAGACCATACAATAATTGTCAATACTTCATCAAATCGATAATCACACCTATGTATATCCCTCACATTATGTGCTCTATTTGTCGATATTTTGTGTACATCCCAATTTTGGGGGGAAATTTTAAAAACTCTGGAAAAAAAATAGCGCAACAACTTTACATAGGACAGTAAAAGTTACCCAATTTCAAAAAAAAGAAAAGAATGATAAAACCCAATTACAAATGAGTAAAAATAATCTCTTAGAATTGGGAAGTATTTGGACAGAACCACTAATAAATTGTAATTCCAACACCAAAACCCTTTCAGAGCAAATATAATTGGGATAATTACTGCTCTCAACCTGGAGACATGATCATCTATTTTGTTTACTTCTCAATCCCTGAACAATAGCTTCTACCTCTTTACTACCTGGACCAATTATCTACTTTGTTTATCACTGTCCCCATAATTATGATGGAAAAATGAGAGAGATAGTGAGTGAGTAAGTGAGTGAGTGAGTGAGTGAGTGAGAGTGAGTATGAAAACTTTTCTAGAACCTCAGTCCTTACACTTGATCTCTGAAAATGGGGATGATGGGGATGGAAGACTGAGAGAGAGAAAAAAAAAAAAAGAGTGAGAGATTGATTTGAGATAGTGGGAGTGAAGTGAGATGAGAGGGGAAGATGGGCCCGGGGAAGAAAGAATTGGGTTTTGAATATTGTCCACCTATACTTTTTTTGCCACCTATACATTATTTTTTCCCTCAAAAATGTCACAGTTGTATGTTGAGGAATGAGTGTAGTATTTTTAAGTGTATGCGAATCCTCCCAAAAAAATTGTACAGGTCTAATGATTGAACTTTTCAGTCACTCTAGATAACTAATCAAATATAAGAAGAAGAAAAAGAAACTATATAATCAAATATGGTTCACTTGTCGGATTTAGACCATCCAAATATTTTCCCTCCCAAAATTCTATTAGGCTGCCTTTATACTCTAAAGAAAAATGTTTGTTAATAAAAAGAGTTCAACAAGCCAAATTTGATCTCTTTCGAGGGTATAATGTGTTCGAGTGAGTGAAAGCATTGCGGAAATTCAGTTAAGGACTACAAAACATAGAAGAGTTCTTACCTCAGGCTTCTAAAGTCCATAAAATGCTTGTTGAACCTTTGTTCATAAGTCATAATATCATGTATGACCACCACTTCTCATTCCATTCTTATGGAGTTATACCTTGAAGCTAGCATATGTAAAATTCATTTTCTACTGCTACTAGTTGGAGCATCCCTATCTTACATCAAATGGATAGTTGCCTTTGGTAGCTTGGTTTCAAGCGAAATATGTTTTATTTTTCATGTATGCAAGTAATAAGGTTTCCCATATCTCATCAAAAAATTTAAGAGAACACTATTAATAATTTTGGGGATGGATTTGAAGTTTTAAACCTCATGCGATATGAGGAACGAACTACATGATATCTCTTTCGGGTTAGGCTAGTGGTTTAGGACCATCGCTTGGAGAGAGTGGTGACGAGTTTGAAACCCAACACTGGGGCATATTTGTTTAAAATAGAGTTCCAAACTCTAAAAAAAGAAATGTTTATTGATCAACTTGGAATGAGATGATATGATTACAACATATTGCAGGCCTTTATATAGGCATTAGAATACAAATCGAACTTAGCTTGTAAAGCCAAAATACAAACAATACCTAACTATGCTACCTACTATGACCATTGTGGATTTGGTAGCTTGACTTTATTGCTTCATGTGTTACACATTTACCCATGTGTTTCACACATTCCAGCACCCTCCCTTAAACTAGATGTGTTAATACTAGTTTAAGAAGTAAACGTACTACCTTTTGTTATGCCCAATTTTCTTTACAACCCCCTCCCTCAAATGAACATACTCCGAGTAGCTTCTAAAGTTTCTCAAGCATGTCTAACTTGAGGGTTTTGGTGAAAATGTCTGCAACTTTATCTTCGCTCCTGTAGTGGATCAGATCAATCATCCCATCTTTCACTAGATTTTTGCAAAAAATGGTAACGCACATCAATGTGTTTCATTCTCCCATGTTGAACTGGATTCTTTGACAATTTGATTGCCAAACTATTGTTATAATAAATAGGAGTTTCCCTATTTTGATGAAACCCGACTTCACCCAACATTCTTCTTAATCATATTGCTTGACATGCACAAGACGCAATAGCGATATACTCTGCTTTCATGGTAGATAAAGAAACAATCGATTGTTTCTTTGACGACCATGAAATGGCTCCTGATCCTAACATAAAAGCATACCAAGAGGTATTCTTCTTGTTATCGGGATCTCCACCATAATCATTATCAGTATAGCCGATTAAATCAGTAGCCTCACCTTTCTTGTAAAAAATTCTCAACCCATTCGTACCTTTCAAGTATCGCAGAATCCTCTTTACAGCATTTAGATGCACCTCCGTTGGATTCTCCATGTATCGACTGATGAGCCTGACAGCGTACTAAATATCTGGCCTTGTCGTGGTTAAGTACATGAAATTTCCCATGAACTGCTTATATAATGTGTTATCAACCTTCTTTCCTTTGGGATCCTTCGTTAGGTCAATCCAACTTTAGCTGGCATTCGCACCGGATTGTATTCCTTCATTTGGAACCGTTCCAAAATCTCTTGAACATATTTTTTCTATGATATGAAAATATCCACATCAGACTGAACTACTTTTATCACCAAAAAGTTGTGCATCATTTTGAGATCAGACATCTCAAACTAGGTCATTATTGACCGTTAGAAGTCCTTGAAAATCGTACGATCGTTACCAGTGTATAACAAGTCATCCACATATAAGCACACTACCATAAATTTTCCATAGGTTCCAGCTTTCATGAAAAGTGTGTGCCCATATGGACACTTATAGAACCCTGGTTTCACAAAATATGCCTCTATACATCTATCAAAACTCTCGGTGCCTATTTTAGTTTGTATAAGGGCTTCCTTAGTCGGTACACTTTCTTCTCAACACCTTATTACATGTAACCAGGTCGTTGATCGACGTACACACTTTCTTGCAGGTCTCCATGTAAAAATGTTGACTTCACGTCCAACTGGAAAATAGGCCATGAGTTTTGTGCTACTATTGCAACTATCATCCAAATAGTATCTTGTCGTATGACTGGAAATCCACAATCAAATTGAGATTAACCTAATCAAAGAATTAATGCGAAGAACAAAAAATAATTGGCAGGAGAATTTCCCTTTTAGAGCCTCAATTGTTCAATGATTTAATTTAATTGAATTCCTCTACAAACCCCAAGTCTCTCTTACAAAACTTGGAACCTTTCTCTTTTGCCTGGCCTTACCCTTTTATGGAGGTTACAAGTTTCTAGTTACAAAATATAACAAAAATGCCCTTCACACGACCTAAAACTATGCTAAATTGTACATTTGTTTAAACATAACTATTCTCTGTTCGAATAAAACCATTCTCTATTCGAATAGAATACTTAGAACTGAGTGTAGTCGAATAAACTTTTGGGTTTATTCAAATAGGTTACTTAGACTAGTATTTATTCGAATAGACATTAAGTCATTCGAACGAGATTGGTAATCATTCGAATGATTTGGTCAAAATGCCTAAATACAGACCCAAATCCTCCTGAATCATGACTCCTCTTTAGGAACCTTGAGCTCCTGCTCAGGCTAAAGTTGGAAATAAGGAAATGTGGTGGTGCCCATTTCCCTATTATACCACTTCGACTTGCTAGGTAGTTAACCTTTCTTTCCAATTCAGAACGACTCGATACTACCCCGTCTTGTAGCATGAACTTTCCTTTCTAAAATATTATCCTCCTACATGGGATCTTTTTATACCATATATAAGTCATCAACTAATGGTAGGCGAGTGTCGATAGAGTCTCCATCTAAAAGAGATGGTTAAAACAACTTTAAATGCTTGGCATTAATCATTGAATACATCTTCATGAAAGATGGCAAATTTAATTGGAATGCCTTGTCACCAATCCTCTTGAGTATCGCAAATGGACAATACTGGATAGGCTTGAGTTTCTTACCTTCTCCCTTTAGTTGTTCCTTACCCTAATGCAACCAAACTAGGTCACCCTCCTAAAAAGTACACTAAACATGATATTTGTCGTGTAGAGCCTTATACTTTTCTTGAGTCTTCTTCAACTGTACTTTAAACGTTTCATGAATCTTGCTTATCTTCTCAATAAAACACTGAGCTTTAACTTGTTCTTCTTTATCCTTCCCAGATACCTTCTTGTCACAAAGACTAAAAGATATATCAAAGGGGCTTTGAGGCAAGTACCCCAGATAAATTTCAAATAGAGACTTCAAAGTGAAACCATGAATCTCCCGGTTAAAAATAAACTGAAGATATAATAAGCTTTCATCTGAAGTCTTAGGATGTTTATAACGGAATCCCCGTAGTAAATGAATCAAACTACTATTAACTGCCTATGTTTGCCCATTAGTCTGCAGATGAAAGGCGATACTTTTCTTTAACTTAATGTCCATCATCCCCCATAACGATTTCCAGAAATACCCCCAAAAAGTGATTATCCCTATTAAAAATAATTAAAGAAGGGAGCCCGAAATACCTCCAGATATCTTGGAAAAATAATCGCGCTGCTCCTTCCCCGGTGACCGTATTCTGGCATGGAATAAGAACTATCATCTTGCTAAACCGATCTACCACAATAAACAAATAGCCTTTCTTATACTTGTTCATGGACAAACCACTCATAAAATCCATTAAAATGTTCTTCCAAAGTCGGCTAGGAATTGGTAATGGTAAGTACATTCTTAACTTTTAATTGGAAGGTTTTGATACACAGAACACAACCACGAACCATACGAACAACATTTACCTACATTTTTGGCCAATAGACATAACGTCGCAAATTCAAAAAGAACATGCCACCCAGGAACAATGTGCCTCTCTAATCCAATGTAAATACTTTCCACCCTCAGGAATACAAAGTAGGCTGCCCCTGTAAATTAAACCATCCATCAATTCATACTCGCATGTCTTGCCTTACAGTAACTTTTGGTAAATTCTACTGAGCTCCTTATCGTTTTCATACCCTATAACATATTCAGACAAAATAATAGGCTATATCTGCATAGCTACTAACAAAATATAAATAGATGGTAATGGGGGTGGAGATAGCATATCAGCCATTTTGTTGTTCACTCCTTTCTTATACTTGATAATCAAGGTGAATTGTTATAGATACGACATCTACTTCATATGGAGAGCTTACTATAGCTTGGAATACGTAGATAAGAATTGTAATGGCTTGTGATTAGAATGTACCAAAACCTCAGTCCCCAATAAGTAACTCTGCCAATGCTTTACTGATTGATATAATGCATAGAACTCCTTATCATAGGTAGAATAGTTGGTATTGCTCCTATAAACATCTCAGAATGCTAGGCAATCGACTTCCCATCCGGCAATAAAATTATCCCTAATGTATAGTCTGACTCATCTATTTCGATCTCAAAAGGACGCTACAAATTCGGCAATACTAGTACTAGTGCATCTATAATCTTGTACTTTAGTAACTGAAAAGTCTTCTTATGGTCATCTTCCAACACAATCTTTACACTGGCCTTTGTCAATGAATGCAACAGTGTGGCAATCTATAAAAAAAACTAAATAAACTTCTGTAAATACTGGCAAGTACCCATAAAATTTCTCATTTTCGTCACTGTACGGGGTCGAGGCTAATCAATAATGATCAAGACCCTCTTTGGATCTACCTTAAGCATACCTCCACCAACAATAAATCCCAAGTATACTAACTGTTTCTTCTGAAACTCGTACTTCTTTCCATTTAGAAAAGGTAGTTATGATCGCAATACGTCCAACACTTTGCATATATATAATAGGTGTTCCATCCATGTTTGACTATATATCTAGATATCATCTAAATATACAATCACAAAATTATCAATAAAAGCATGAAATACCTTATTCATCAATCACACAAATATCGTTGGAGCATTGCATAACCTAAATGGCATCACCAACCATTCGAAGAGTCCTTGTTTGTTCTAAAAAGCCATCTCCTATGTATCTTCTTCCCGAATTCTAACTTGATGGTAACCCGACTTATGATCTAGCTTGGTGAAAAATTGAGCCTTCTGTAACTCATCTAAAAGCTCGCTAATCCGTGGAAGTGGATAATGATTCTTCATAGTAGCTTTATTCAGCACCCGATAATCTACACACATTCTCCAAGACATATCCTTCTTTGGCACCAATAACACCGGTGAAACACAAGGTGAGCAACTTGGAGTAATAATCCCTTGCTCTAGGAGTTCTTGTACCTATTTCTTGATCTCATTAGACTTGATTATAAAAGCCTGATACAACCCAATATTAGATAGTGGTTCACCATTCAACAAGGTGATATCATGCTCTACATCCCTATTGTGTGACATCTCTTCTATGCCCAGAAACAAGTCTTTATACTCCTCTTGTAACTTCTACATTTTAATTTACTACTTATGAGACATTGCAAAAGTAGACAACACCTTAGCCGATGGACCCTCATGAACCGGTTGTATCAATAATAATATAAACTTGCCACTCGCATTAACCAACCTCTTCGCCTGAGTCACCGTTACTAAATTATTGGTGGTGACATGTTCCTTATAAGCATTGGTATGAAACTCCTTCTCCTCCTTCATAAGACAATACTTATGAGCTCTTTGGTAAAGAATTGAATCATAGTCCCTAAGATAAGGGATGCCCACGATGACTTGACACACATCTAAAGGAATCACCTCACACGTCACTTCGTCACTAATTTTTTAGTAATCGCAAACTTGAATATACGCTACTTCGTGATCTTCAACTATGCATCTTTCTAAATCCAGCCCAAACTATATGGCTTAAGATGAACCATAGTAGCCAAACCTATCTTCTTCACCACCGCCTCAGAAATCAAATTCTTCTGACTACCCAGATCAATGATGGCCTCAATTAAGCTTTACTTCACCTGAATACTGACATGAAATTTTTTTTCCCGACTCGCCTCCTCGGCAGCCATAGTTTGCTTAAATATAAGGGTAAGTTTAGGATTTGGCTTATCTAAATCTGGAAGATCAATAATCGTTGCAGCTAGTACACATTTTTCTTTCTTGCTTCTCTCCTTCATCCTAAGCTTTGGGTAAAGTTTCCATTATTTATCTGAAATGTGCCCATTCGCCTTATAATGACTATAGTAATTCCTCTTGGATGAAAACCCCTCTTATTTGGACTCCCCTATGTGCTTATTCTTCCAACTAGACTTATACCTCGACTTACTCTTATCATTTTTTTGTCACTCTTCTAGTACTTGCCATCAATAGAAATTGCTTTTACGGTAGCATCTTCAATATTTTCCACAACAAAGAGCTTCAACTCCCTTCTAATGGACTCTGATAAATCCCCCATATACTTCATAAACACCTCATACTCGTCTACATCAATGTCTAAAACCAAAGCTTGGTTATGAAACTCCGTACTGAATTCTTGTATGGATTGCCCATACTTTCGGCGAACACCTCATACTCGTCTACATCAATGTCTAAAACCAAAGCTTGGTTATGAAACTCCGTACTGAATTCTTGTATGGATTGCCCATACTTTCGGCGCAAATTATACCATTTAAACCATCTCTCTTACTCATACCCTATAGGATAAAATTGTTTTTTCACTAACACCTTGAACTTCTTCCAACTCATGTTCCTACTTCGTGATATGTTTTATAAGACTTTCACCACGTGAGTGCATGACTTGTAAATTTTAATGTAGAAAATCATATTTTCTGAGCATTGGAATATTTAAAAATCAAAAAATAGGTCTCTAACCTATCTAACCAATTATCCAATTTCTCAGCATCAATTGAACCATAGAATACCAGAATTTCAATTTTAAAATCGATACAAAGATTTTGTATAGGATTTATTGACTTCCTAATAACCGATCGTTCCTCGATGGATTTAGCATCACTAGAATCGTTATCTACCTCCTCATTACGCTCATCTCTCTCCACATTTGTAACCCTTTTCTTCTCTGTGTGTTCTTGCCATTTTGGAAAAGTGAAATCTGTATCAAGGTTTACGAGACAAAATTGTTCTACCAACTCCCCTAGAGTAGTAGTTAGTTCATAAACTTTTGTTTCCAACTTTGTTAGTCAATCTTTGGAATCGCCCATCTCTGAATTTCCTTTCTTCTTTGAGTTAGATTTTTAGTGAATCTTCAACGGACTCACAAGAATCTTATTCATTTATTTAAGTCGGTCATGTGTAGAGATCATCAACCATAATCCTCCAAGAATTGCTACTAATAAATCTGATACCACTTAATTCACAATCAAATTGAGATTAACCTAATCGAAGAATTAATGCGAAGAACAAAAATAATTGGCGAGAAAATTTCCCTTTTAGAGCTTTAATTGCTCAATAATTTGATTTTAATTGAATTCCTCTATAACCCTAAGTCTTTCTTAAAAAAATTGGATCCTCCTTCTTTTGCCTAGCCTTACCCTTTTATGGAGGTTACAAGTTTTTAGTTACACGACCTAAAACTATGCTAAATCGCATCTCTCTTAAAACAAAACCATTCTCTATTCGAATGGATCACTTAGAACTAAGTGTATTCAAATATACTTTTGAGTTTATTCGAATAGCTTACTCAGACTAGTATTTATTCAAGACTCAAAAGTCAATTCGAATAGACCTTAATTCGTTCGAACGATTACCAATCTCATTTGAACAACTTGGTCAAAAATACCTAAAAACATACCCAAATCCTCTAGGATTAACTAGAGCAAACACCTCTTCATAGTCGATGCCTTGCTGTTATTTATAACCCTAAGCCACTAACCTTGCCTTATATTTGTCAACTTTTCCTTCAGCATTCAACTTTGTCTTGTATACCCACTTCACTCTGATCAACTTGTATCCATCTGGGATATTAGTCAACTCCCATGTATTATTCTTCTCGATGGCTTCGATCTCGTCATTAATGACCTCCTGCCACTTTGGTTCTTCAACAACATCCTTAAAAATAATTGGGTTAGTTTCAGCAAATAAACCAAAGTATATAGTAGGATCATTTGATTGATCCAGTTGACTTAGATCATAATCTTTCAAGTACGCTGGCCTCCTGCGGGTTCTTTGAGACCTTGAGAAAGATGGTATAGATTATTATCATACCATTGTTGAAGGAGGGTTGGCTAAGCTCTGGGCAAGCGTGAGTGGTGATTGCGCTTCACCATCCAAAATTGGTGGATGACTTTCTTCATCATCGAAGACCACCGGTACTGGCTTTCCCGCATCTTCAAAATTTTATTTCCATATATTTTCTTCATTGAAAATCACATCTCGACTAATGATGATTAGGATAATAGATTTTATAAGATTTTGAAATATCACTATAACCGAGAAAAACACATTTTAGACTTTTATCGTTGAGCTTTATTGTTCGTTCTTTCAGAATATGGGCATATGCTATACACCCAAAGATTTGCAAGTGCTCCACAATTGGCTTACAACCGTTCCATGCCACCTCTGGTGTCATGTTCCTCATAGCTATGGTGGGACTCCTATTGAGGATGTAGATGATCTACAAGACTATTTTTGGCCAAAATCTCTTCGAAAGATTTGATGTATGCAGCATACTTTGCGGCAAATTCATAATAGTACAGTTCTTCCTCTCAGCTATGCCATTTTGCTATTGCGTGTACGATGTCGTCAATTGTCTTTTGATTCCTAATTTCTCACAAAAATTTATGAATTTGTGTGAATTGTATTCTCCACCATGATCCGAGTGAAGAATCTTGATAGATCTCCCTACTTCCTTCTCAACAAGGTCCTTGAATGACTAGAAAACTAAAAAAGTTTTAAATTTTTCCAGTCGAAAATAGACCCATATTTTTTTGCTGTAATCATCAATAAAGGTAACAAATATCTCATATTTTCATTAGATCGTGGATCAATCGGCCCACATATATCAGTATAAACCAGCTCCATTATCGATTTGGTTCTCCATGCTTTCCCCTTTGGAAATTAATCTCGTTATTGTTTGCCAATAACATAACCTTTGCATACTGTAGATGTCAATCAATCTGAGGGATGCCCGTCTCCATATTCTTCTGATAAAGGAGCTTTAGGCCGTTGAAGTTCAAGTACCCATATGGAAGATGTCATATCCATCCTTGATCTTTCACCATACTTGAAAAACAAGAAAGAACATCATGCGTGATGCTTAGCGAAAACATTATGTTTGGAATCATAAGTTCTTGTGCAATTACCAGGCCTTTCTTTGAATCTTCAATTCGACAAACTCTAATCTTAATTATGATCGCATATCCCTTCTCTTGAAGTTGCCCCACGCTAAGCAAATTACTCTTCAAGTTTGGGATACAGAAAATACTTTAGATAGTCTGATGAGTGTTATCTTTAGATTAAATTTTGATATCGCCTTTCCCCATAACAGTAATTGTAGAACTATCTCTGAATTTTATCGAGACAAAAAAAGAATCATCTATTTTTTGAAATATGGATTTTTTACCACACATATGGTTACTTATTTTTGTGTCCAAGTACCATATGTTTTGAAGAAAATCTTTTTTGGTATAAGATTCTTCTTTAGTTTTGCAAACCAAAAGAAGAAAAACTTCATCTTCTTATTCCAAAAAATTAGATTTTTTGCCTCTTTCCTTATAAAATTGAGAGCGACATTCATAAATAAAGTAACCATACCTGCTATAATTGTAACATTTGATATTTGACTTATCAAACATTTTTTACTTTTGGCCTCTACTATGTTGATTGTCGCATCCTCTATCTCTTTTACGATAATTTGATAATCAGTTATCGCGGTTACCTTTTTCTCGACTTGCTTTTTTTCCCTTTGCTAACTGATTATCGATTACGAACTGAGATTGAAGCGCTTCCTCCACTACTACATGTTTGCTGATTCGTTGCTCATGAACCATCAATAAACTCATTAGTTCAGTCATCGAGAGTTGATTAAGATCTTTTGACTCCTCGATCGAATGTACCACATAATCTAATTTTAACTTCATTGATCGAAGAATTTTCTAGATTATCGTAATGTCTTCTATTTTTTCTCCATTTGTTCTCATCTTGTTAAAAATTATCATGGTTCTGGAGAAATACTCCAAAATAGACTTTGTCGGTTGCATACGAAGAGTCTCAAAATCTACATGAAGTACTTGAAGATGTGTCGGCTTTACTTTAGTGGTTCCCTGATATTTCTTCTTTATTGTATCCCAAATATCTTTGGATGTCTTAATGCATAGGATCATCCCCAAGATGTTACGATCAATAGCTTTAAAAAAATTATTTTTGAATTTCTAGTCTTTTAATCATAATTCCTCAATCTTGGATATTTGAACGGCTGTCATTTCATCTGAATGGTTAGAAACACCAACTTCAATGAGGTGTCAATACTCCTTGGACCTCAAAAAGTTTTCCATAATGAAACTCCAATGGTCGTAGTGACCCATCACCGCTTGAACATAATTTTCCATCATTTTTGTGAAAAATAGACAAAATCAATAACTTCGACTGAATGAATGATATCTCGACGGAATACTAGAAAAGATTATGCTTTTCTTCATGTCGTCGCCTTCAAGCTGTCGAGCCAGAGACCATGCTCGCTCTGATATCATATTTTGGAAACAAAGTTCTAAACTCTAAAGAAGAAATGTTTATGATCAACTTGGAATGACATGATATGATTATAACATATTGGAAGCCTTATATAGGCATTAGAGCCCAAATCCAACTTGGCTTATAAAGCCGAAATACAAACAATACCTAACTATGATACCTACTATGACCACTATGGCTTTGGTAGCTTGATTTTATTGTTTCATGTGTTACACATTTACCCATGTGATTCACACATTCTGACAATATCCGCCAAGATTTATTTACACATGTCCCTTAGCTCACGCCCAATTACATGATATGTTACAGTCTGTCCTACTTCAACCTTCTCTATCTTTTGTGTTGATTCTCTCACGTAACCGTAAATAGCCGCATCCATAAACTTATGAGATGCTTTGAGATGGAACCTCCAATTCTAATATGGCATTAGAGCAGCCATTTCTTCCACATGTTGAGAATCCACATGTCGAGGTCAACAGGCCATGTGCTACTTCTCGTCACCCAAATATTCACCCATGTAATGGCCAAATTTTGTGAGCTCAAAAGAGCTTGGAATTCGCTATCACACCAATGAACCTGTAATAATATTCTAATGGAAAGTAAGAACTGAAACAGGTGGTTTTAACTTGGAAAACCACTAAATGGGTAAAAAACTATGACCTCGTATGGAGAATTTTTGTGAAAGTCTCTTTATTGCTTGAGGCGGATATCTTTATTACAAGTGATCTTTAAATATAAAAATGTTTTGAATCTCGTAAATAAGAAGTCTGCGTAATTTTTCTGGTCCCTGTCTTTTCTGGAACTTTTCTTTAATATAGGCCTTCCCCAAAAATTTTCATCGTGCTAGAGCACGTTTTCTAAATAATGTGGTTAGTGGCGGTTGACTAAATAACTGATGAATTTGTGGGAGACATGTGTCTTTGACTGGATAATGTTTTCTGGGTTTAGCTCGGTCCACGTTCTTGAACAGTTCGTGGGGCTGGTTGGAATGTTGACTGGAGTGTTTAAAAATATGTAAGCCTGAGATGGAGATAATTTAAACTGGGTGAGCTCAACTTTGAATAAGATCGAGGGATAAGTCCCTACTATTGCCCCCACACAACTGAAGTCACGAGTGGCTTTGGTTGAGAAAAAATGTGTTAAAACTTTTGAATTTGAAATGGAGTAATGATGGCGTTTGACTGGATGGAAGGTACTCGATGTTAGGAAGTGATGGAATTAAATGATGATGTGGATACGGATGTATGTAACAGTTGTGATTGAATAGTCACGTCTATAATAAATGATCACGCTTGGGAAAATGTACCTGCACAATAAATGTAGGGTTATAAAAATAGTACATGTAGCAAATCTTTGAAACAGTGCTTGCTTGCGTAACTTTTTCTGAAACTTGAACGTCATTTGTGAAATGGTGAAGACTCGAATAAGATGGTACGTAACTTTTTGAAACAGTGCTTGCTTACGGATGTATGTAAGGAATAAGATGGTACGAACTCGATCTTAGAGGATTCGTCATACCGCGGAAGGATGATTGGCTATAAAAATTGCTGAAGTGCAGGAGAGGATTCTTGGTTTGTTTGGTTATTATGCTAAGCTACCAGTGAGGGAATGTCAGCTCGAAGAATTAGATGTAAGGAGCAGAGAACTTAAGTATGCCAATTATTTTTATGAGGTATACTTTTGTAAATTGGTGAGGGATTTGGTAGACCGAGAAAGGTTGGTTGGTTTGATTGCTGAAGTTGAGATCAAAATCAAAGATCTGAGGACCGATGAGTGATAAGACTAGATGACATCGTCCAGTTTACTAGGGCTGCGATAGATGTTGTATAAAGTGTTTATCATGAATAATATATTTTTGTTGAATGTAACAGAAAAGATATAAGTCAATCGAATCCTCTATAGGTGCAAATCTGTTTTGAGACTGTTTTAGCAAATAATTTGAATAATTTTGAAAACTTGCATAGTTTAAAAAATGACGTCAATTACTATAAGTATGATAAACAAGGACAGAGAAACAAAAATGAGGAAATACAGAAGCTTCTAGTTTTGTTTTGTATGTAAGAGAGTAGGAATCTGACATCGTACAGAGTGAGTCATCATGAGTGTGGGAATGTCAGGAAAAGATATGGAAATAGGAGAGAGAAATATGTAAAAAAAATAAGAAGAGTTGTAATGATGGAATGGTAGTTTTATTGAAAAGGTACAAGATATTTGACATGAAGAGTGGAAATGACGCCTCAGTTCTAAAATTGAGGACAGTCCGTGTAAGGTGTAATAAATGCCAGCTACTAGAGACAGAAGAGTTAAATAATGCTTCTTCATCTCCAATTAAATGTTTTTCAGCTTCTAAAAATTTGGAGAGCACACAGAAAGAGAGACAAAAAATTAGAGGATTCGATAAGGAGTTATCTAAAGGGGATCAACGGTTGAAGAGGGAAAAAGATACTGAATCTCGTAGGTGGCTATATAGTAGCGTCATGAGGGAAAGGCTTGGCACTACTGAAGATTCTCATTCGGATACTGAAGGTTAGTAGAAATGTATACAACATATGTTACCGTATATACTGAATATATTAAAGATATATGTTGTACGTAAATGATTGATAAATATATATATATATATAAAAGAATGATAGATACCTTAACATGTATGTAGGTCGAGCGTGAGAGGTATTTGTGTAGGGTCAAAAATGTACCTGCTGAAATTATTGTTAAAATGGGTAGTTCGTCTGCTAACGAGGTATCGACCTCTGGTCGAACAAATGAGCCTGATAGTAAGGGGGAAGTAGGATTGGAACAATTTCTGGTTTTTCCTGGCCAATTGATATCTTATCCTCCATGTTCTGATGCCTTTAGTAATTTTTGTAAAGCTATGGCGGCGGTAGGAGGGAAGTGAGGCATTTATGTAAAATATGTCGGTAGGCAATTTTGGGTTGTACGGTAGTAAAGTGGGAAGAGTACTTTTATTTGTTGGCAGATTTGGAAGTGGAAAAACTAGATAGGGGTATAGATGAATCGATCTCGTTAGAATACTTTGATGGGGATGTTCGGAGTGACCTCTCGGAGGGCTTTTTGTGTTACCTATATCAATTAGAGTATGGGTTGAGTCTTCCCCTCACCAATTTGGTGAAGAGGATTATGAATGCAATCAAGGTATGTCATGTTCAATTGAACGAGAATATGTGAGAGGTAATAACCGTGTACGATCATCTGAATGAAAATTAGGAAAAAGAGGGAAAAATGAGGAGGATAACCCCTGAGGGAGTTTTGCAGTTTTATGGGGTGAAGAATTATAAGGCCAGTGGAGGGTTATATTTTTGTACGAGCGCAACTCGGCGTCGCTTCTTCGATCTGAACTCAGCATGTCGAACCTGGAATGACAACATCATATGGGTGAAAGGTAATTATTTTCAAAGAGATGACGAAAAACCTTTGAACCTTCGGTTTAGATCTATAAAACAAAGTAAGTATAACCATGCATAGATAGAATTATTGCTATATTTCACTAATAATTGTAGTTGATAATAAAAATATTGTGCATTACAGGTGTGAAGTCCAAAGTGAAGAGGAAAGAGTCTCTGTTGGACGAAGTTGTGGCAGATGAGACTGAGCTCGAATTTGTGTTGGAGGGACTCGGCCTTAGTAGAAAGAAGAGGGCTGATAGCATGTCAAAAAAGGTTTAAAAATCTCAATCGACCAAGTCGATGGTGGGTGCTGACGAAAGGAAGAGGCAAGTGGGCTGTGGGGAGGTTCGAACTAACTTGTCCAAGACTCCTGGAACAGGCAGTTCGGTTCAGCCAAATCCCATTACGTCGAGCAAAATAACTCAAAAATATCTGAAAAATAGATGTTAAATGCTTTGCCGGCCTCTGGTACCACTAGAAGTGGTGAGGTCGCAAAAGAGAAAAAGATGAGAGTCAAACCCTCGGGGGAGTTAGGGGAGAAGGTCACTGAGGGGTGATATGCTACGATGGATGACCTCAAAGAGGTTGAGGAAAGTGCCAGGTTGGCGGCTCTCCACGGAGAGGAAAATAAGAGCAAGATGGTAAGTTTATATTTACTGTAAAGAGTTGTTTAATACATTTCGAGCTAATCGCTGAGATAGATTTAATTTTTGCAGATTGCTCGTCTTGTTGAAGGGATTTGGCTCGGCATTGAGGAAGAAAAATCCGAGCTGAAGAAGTTGAACATCGAGCTGGAAAAGGAATTAGCTCGATCCAAGATTGATGCTCTGAAGGTAGTTAAACAGCTGAAGGCTTCTCATGCCGTAGCGATTGGTCAGCTACAGGTGGAGACGAGGGTCAATCTAGACAAGATGGTTAAGGAGCATGGCAGACTGGGGCGCCACTTAATGTTGAAGGGATATTCTGAGGAGGAGGTGGATACCATTAAGGCAGGCACCTACGTTGGGGAGGAAGATGAGGAGGAAGTGGAAGTGGTGGGGATCGTGGACGGTCTGGATGGTGTCTCCCGTCAGATGGCGCTCGACAACCAAGGGGATGACACCAAACTCCCAGAGGGTGATAGTGAGAAGGTAGGGTAGAAACGTGTGTTTGTATAAATACTTGTAAGTTATTGAATTGTGTATGGGGAACAAACTTCTGTAGGTTGACCTTGTTTTAAAAAACTCTTGTAGGCACTTAGAGAAATGAGTCTCAGAATAAAAAATCTAGAGTCCGGACTTGCCAGGGATAGAGAGACCTCTACAGCCTTGCTTTCTGCGCAAGCGGAGCTGCAGGTTATATCAGAATAGGTCTTTCGACTTGTATGTTATACCAACATTAAGTTATCAAGTAAATAGGATATAGATGCAGATAACACTAGTAGGGCGCATGGTAAGAATCTAACGCTATTTATATAATGTAGCATATCGAAAGTATGTACCGTATACTCCGCAAGAAACCTCAAGAAGCGTTTATCTGATAATGCACTAAAGTGGTAAAGATGAAGAGGTATGTATCATATAGATTCTTTAGAAATGAAGTATGTATATATTCAAATATCTTCCTGAATCGTATTGTATTAAACATTGTTATATTCCCCAGGTCGAATTAGATTCATTTCGCTCTCGTGAGGACGATGCACTCCAGTATAATCGGGAATTTGGAGAGCAGTTCGATAGGATGAGGGAGGCGAACGGGAATAGAGAAGATCAATACGTAAAGGCACATTTCAAAATTGTGGAGGTGACCCAGGCTATTTCCGACCTTACTCTTTAGGTCGAAGAGAAAGATGCCAAAATAGGTAAGGGGTTAAAAGAGCTAATGGATGTAACAGAATGCGCCGAGAGGCTTCAAAGTTGGGTTAACGTGTTGGTGGTTAAGAGTAAACAGGCTGACATGGCTCAATATCGTATTCAGGCATTAGAAAGATCGGAGGGACGATCTTGATCTGATCTTCAAAATTATAGGAACGATTTGGAGTGAATGAGACAAAAAATTATTAAAAAAGACAATGAGCTGAGGGTAGCTCAAGAAAATCTATCAGCTTCAGAAGTTATAGCTGAACACTTGCAAATAGCTTTACCCGCCAAGGATATGGAGTTCCAGGAAATGCAACGAAGGTATAAGGATTTAAATGAGAGAGTTGCATGACTTAAGACCGAGCTGGTGCAAGCCATCGCGCGTGCCAAGAAAGCTGAGGCTAGGGAACATTCCGGGGGAAGTAGAACTGATGTTAAGGCTCCTCTAGTTTGAGGGGATGTAGTTAATCTCTTAGGTTAAATTAGAGAGCTAGAGAGTGATGTATCTCATATTCAAGGGCATGTCCAGAAAGGAAATGCAAACTTGAGGGAATGCCAGCAGAAGGTGGATGCTGCTCTTATTAGGGAGAAAGTTTTGAAAGGGGAAATTAAAGTAAAGGAATCGCTGATGAAGAGGAAAGAGGAATTATTAAAAAATATTTTGGCTAGAGAAGAGTTGAACGCACAAATCGAGAAACTTTGTGCCCGTGTAGTAGACTTAGAAGCCATGAACCTGGCAAAATCAGCTAAATATAAAAAAAAATTAGAAGAGAATATAATTTACCATGCTCAGGTCGACGCGGAAATGATAGAACAGAAGAATTTTTATGTTAAGTTAGAGTCACGTCTCGAGAAGGTGAGAGTGAAATTTGCAATAATGGTCATACCTGATGCGTCACGCTCAGATCTGCTAAAGTCGATTGTTGCATAATTTGTAGACGAAGTAAAAAAACTCGAGTTAGAACGTAATACCTTATTCCAAAGACGGTCAGATAAGGGATACATTTGCAGCATTAACATAGATCGAGGGAACTATCTGGGTGTTATAGAAACCCATTTGGGACCTCGAACTCCTGAGCTAATAAAGATGGGTAGAGCTGCTATAATCCGCGAACTGAAAGTTTGACCTCTTGATGAAGGGGGAAGCACTGCTGACACTCCATAAGCAGAAAAGAATCCCTTGTAATATGAATTTGTCCTAAAAAATAAATAGTATATGTCGTAGACACATTAAAATAGATGAAAGCTAGTATGGCCTTTGCCTTATCTTGTGTCTGGTGGGGTCTTTGATATAAAACAAATTTTTACATTTATTTCAATCGCAGAAATGGGTTGAGTTAAACCAAGTTGAAACTTGATTTGAACTATAGAAATGTTGTAGACATATTAAAAGAGATGAAGGCTAGTATTACCTTTGCCTTATCTTATGCCCGGTAGAGTCTTTGATGTGAAACAAGTTTCTACACTTGCTACAATCATAGAGATTTAGTAGAGTCAGCCAAACCAAGTGGTATCTTTGATCCTGCCGTCCAAGTGATATCCTTGATCCAGTCGCTATAAATGACCCAAACAAGTTGAAGTAGATGAAGGTAAGTATCACCTTTGACTTATCTTTTTTTTGGTAGTCTTTTATATGAAACAAGTTACTACACGTGGTACAATCGCAGAGATTTAGTAGAGTCAGCCAAACCAAGTGATATCCTTAATCCAGCCATTATAAATGACTCAAACAAGTTGAAGTAGATGAAGGTTAGTATCACCTTTGACCTATCTTTTGTTTGGTAGATTCTTTGATATGAAACAAGCTGCTACACTTGCTACAATCGCGAAGATTTTGTGGAGGAAGCCAAATAAAGTGATATCCTTGATCTAACATAGATAAGATCGATTGTAAGCTAGTATTATCTATGCTTTAATCTATAGAATGTGGTTAAATTTTCGTGAGGAGAATGATATTGTAAAAAAACTTTAATTGATAAGTTCAAATTTTACATTGGATGGAGATGAGAATCTTACTTTTGGAATTGAAAAACAAAAGTGAGAAATAAAAATGGAATAGTAAGTCGCTTAACAATAGTACCGTTTCAGTCGCCTAGTATTTCAAGGATTTGAAATTGGGATTCCCTCTTCTGTCATGAGATAGTATGATCCCAGGCCTGAGAGACTTGCGATAATGAATGGACCCTCCCAATTGTCGGCTAATTTTCTAGCGTGAGGCTCTTTATGATGTTGAGGAATTTCTCTAGGGATAAGATCTTTGATTTATAAAGTACAGCTCCTTACTCGGCTATTATACGATCTGGCAAGCATATGATGATATCGACATAGGCTAGCGATGGCGCGTCCCCTGGTTTTATCAATCATATTGAGGTTACAAGCCAATTCAAACTTATTTTCCTCATCAGTCATCTCATGATCCCAAACTGGATGATGATATTCAGAATGAATGACGGCCCCAGTGCCATAAGTAAGGAGGAATGGGGTACACCCAGTAGATTGTCGAAGAGTGGTTCGATATGCCCATAGGACGCGAGGCAGTTCACGAATCCAATTTCCTTTTTTCTGTGAGTGAAGCCGCATTTTGAGTCCATCCATGATGGTTTTGTTGGTAATTTTAGCTTGGCCATTGCCTTGAGGGTAGTATGGATTTGATGGTGAGTGAATGATATTGTGGTGGTTGAGGAAGGTTACGACTTTATCTCTTACAAATTGGGGCCCGTAATTGATACGAATTAGGTATGGGAACCCAAACTGAGTGATTATGTGGCTCCAGATAAAAGAGATGACCACTTCTTCACTGGTTCGACATAGTAGAATTACTTCTACCCATTTTGTAAAGTAATCGGTAACTACGAGTAGGTGGCAGCGGTTACCTAGAGAGTTAGGGAATTCGCTGACAAGATCTAGTACCCATCTTTTGAATGGCCAGAAAACCTTACTTTCATGGAGTTCGAGTGCAGGGGCGTGTATCATATGTCCATGTCTCTGGCAGGTATCGCATATGTGGGAGTACTCTTCTGCTTGCTTGTGCATGCCGAGCCAAAATACTCCTTGAGTGATAGTTTTATTTGCTAATGATCTACCTGCGGCATGGGTGCCATAAGTTCCTTCATGTAATTCGCAGAGCAGTTCGTCTGCTTTTGATTTGGAGAGGCACTTGAGGTAAGTCCCTGTGTAAAAAGGTGGTATAACATACCATTTTGAGTAATGTAACGCTTCAAGTTGTTGATCAGATGTCGGCGTTCTTTTGGATCTGCTGGGAGTGGTCCGTTGCAATTGTTTTCGACACCGAAGTAGGCTAAGAAAGGCTTTCACCAATTGTCGTATCTCCCTTTATCGCCCCCAGTGTTGATCGTACATACAGAAATGCGATCAATGCTAGGGTTGAAATGATTTCAATCTGGAGATATCGAGCTTCTATACCCAAGACCCCGGCTAGATATGCTAAGGAATTGGCGTGTCTGTTTTCACCTTGAAAAAGATAATCGAGAGTCGCTTTCGCGAACTTACTCATCCTATTTACAACGAGGGCTGCGTATTCGATCATCTTTCTATTTTTCTTGTATTGCTCTGAGTAGTAGTGAACAATGAGTAGTGAATCTGTGTAAACTGAGAGTTCGGGGACATCGAGCTCAAGTGCGAGGTCGAGTCCGTGAATGAGAGTTTCATACTCGGTGACATTATTTGAGGCCTCAAATCCAAGTATATTGATTTCTCAATTCTATCATTAGAAGGGGTCAGCAAAACGATCCCGATTCCTGACCCTGTGGGTCCTGCTGATCCATCTTTGAGAAGCCTTTACCCAAATGTAGTGATCCATTCAGCTCGTTCGTCGAATGGTTTGGGGGGTGGATTCTCTGGTGTGTATTCTGTAAGGTCAGGATCGTGCTCCTCCCACTCGGGATCCTCCACTGGAAAATTCGTGTGAAAATTGGCAACGGCCTGACCTTTTTTGGAATGATGTTGTTCAAACTTGATATCATGTTCTCCCAAACTAACTGACCACTGTTGTACTCGTCTTGATTTCTCTTTCTTAGATAGAACTTCCTGAAGTGGGAAGTTCGTCATAACTTTGACAGAATGTGCTTGGAAGTAGTGCTTGAGTTTCTGCGAAGTGTAAACAAGGGTGAGAAGAAGTTTCTCAATTTTAAAATACCTTGTTTCAACGGGTGTGAGGGTTTTGCTGATGAAGAAGACTGGTTTCTTTATTTTCCCTTCTAGGCAAATGCGAATTAAGCTGAGGGAAGTATCTGTAACTGCTAGGTAGATTATCAGTTCCTCATTACCTACTGGGGTGGTCATTATGGGAGACCTCCCCAAATAGATTTTGAGATCCTGAAAAGCTGCTTCGCACTTTGGTATCCATGTAACTTTTACAGTTGGTTGAACCTTTCCTCGTTTGGTACATCCGCGGAGTAACAGGAATAGCCCACGACAGCGGTCTAAAGATTTAGAGACGAAATGGTTGATAGTGGCAATTTTGCCGGCAAGTTTCTGAACATCTTTTGTTGTTTTTAGAGAAGGCATGTCGATGAGAGCTCGAATTTCATCCGGATCGGCCTCAATCCATTTCTTGCTGATGAGGTGGCCTAGAAAGCGACCAGAATGTATCCCGAATTGACATTTATCAGGGTTGAGACACATTTTGTAAGATCGAAGGATATTGTATATAGTGTTGAGATCTGAGATGTGATCTTCTGACTGTAGACTTTTGTACAAGAGATCATCGATGTAGACCTTAACAATTTTCCCTAGGTGTGCTTTAAACATAGTAGTTATCAATCGTTGATATGTGGCACCTGCGTTCTTGAGCCCAAAGAGCATGACTTTGCAACAATAAAGACCTCTTTCGATGATGAAAGTTCTCTTTTCTTGATCCTCTTCCAAAAGTAAATTTTGATTATACCCTGAAGTAGTGTCCATCATAGATAGGAGATCATGGCCTGCTGTGGAATCGAGGATCTAATGAATGTTAAGAAGAGGGAAACTACCATTTAGAGTATATTTATTCAGATCTGTAAAATCTACGTAAACTCGAACCTTTTCATTCTTCTTTAGGACAACGACAATGTTGGATATCCAGTCTGGATACTTGGTTTCTCGAATGAATCCCACTTTGATTAATTTCTCGATCTCGGTGTTAACTTCATCTCGAAGACAAGGTAAAAGTTGTCATTATTTTTGTTTGACTGCTATGGCATTGATATTGATGGCTAACTTGTGGCAAGCCATTGTTGGATCGACCCCGGGCATTTCTTCGAAAGACCAAGCAAAAACGTCTCGATTGAGTTGCAAGAAGTGAATGAGAGCGTCTTTTTTGGGCTGAACCAACTTAGTCTTGATGAACTAGCTTTGTTGTGAGCATATGTCTTGATGAACTGCTTTTTGCTTCTGTAGTTGGTCAAATGTGTAGATGGATTCCTCAGGGAAAGAATGGAACCAACGGAGTGGTTCCTCTTGTAGACTTGTGGCGAACAGACGATAGATGATGTGATTGAGATTGGAGTACAACCCGAATGAATCACGTTACTGCTGAATATGCTCATTCAGGTCAGTACCTTTGTATTTGTAAATTTTAGGAGTATGAAAACCTTTCGGTATCTCCAGATCGATTAGTTCTTTGGCAATCGGACTTCTTTGTAACTTCGTGGTATCGTTGGTAGTGCCCAGAACTTGTGCCTCGATCAACTCCTTAATCCGTTGGTCCATGTGTTCTTTTGTGACAAAATGTCGTGTTGGTTGAATCGCTGGACGTGCTGGCTGAGGATGATAAGTTCTCGTACTATCACTAAAACGATCTTGTGCTAGAACTTGATGTAGAGGTCACTGGCCATCCTCCTGACGGATAGAGATTTGGTGGCCTCGACTGACTTCTTATTGAACTTCCCCTCCCTCGCCCCCCCCCCCCCCCCCCCCCACAAATGGATGGAGGGCTGTAGTTCGTGCTATAAATTCCTAGAAATGGCTTTACTGGCGACTTCCCGAGGTCCCAATCTTTCCCTTACTGAAATGCGGGAGGTCTTTGGAAGCTGATCGTGACCTCTGGCTGGAGAAGCTTGTTGAGTATTCTGCAGAGCTTCGAGGGCAGTCTGCATTATTGTCATCTGGTCTTCATTCCGTTTGAGTGCTGTCAAATGAGTTTGTCGTTCTGTATCGAGCCCTTTATCCCAGAGTTCTCGATCCTTTGTTAACTGAAGTTCGAGTTCGGCGTGTTTCCCTGTCTCGGCGTGGAGATTCGCCCGTAACTCTGTGAGCAGTCCCGGATCCACATAAATTTTGAGCCGAGTTCCTACGGCCGGTCGTCAGGAAAAAACCATAATTGAAAGTTGTAGTAAAAGACTGTCTTAGGATATCGTGGAAATGCAATCTTTCCCACAGACGGCGCCAAATATAATGGCTAACTTCCGTGAGCTCGAAACAGCTTGGAATTTGTTATCACACCAATGACCCTGTAATAATATTCTAATGGAAAGTAAGAACTGAAACAGGTGGTTTTGCGTGAAAAACCTCTAAATAGGTAAAAAAAACCATGACCTCGTATGGAAAATTTTGTGAAAGTCTCATTATTGCTTGAGGCGGATATCTTTATTACAAGTGATCTCTAAATATATAAATGTTTTGAATCTCGTAAATAAGAAGTCTGCATAATTTTTCTGGTCCCTATCTCTTCTGGAACTTTTCCTTTATATAGGCCTTCCTCACAGCTCTTCATCGTGCTAGAGCACGTTTTCCAAATAATGTGGCTAGTGGCGGTTGACTGAATAACTGACGAGTTCGTGGGAGACATGTGTCTTTGGCTGGATAATATTTTCCGGGTTTAGCTCAATCCACGTTCTTGAGTAGTTCATGGGGCTGGTTGGAATGTTGACTGAAGTGTTTAAAAATGCGTGAGCCTGAGATGGAGATAATTTGAACTGGGTGAACTCGACTTTGAATGAGATCGAGGGATAAGTCCCTACCTACAACCCACATGTTGAAATAATGCCACATGTGAGGGGGCGTGTTGAGATAATTCTTTAAAAAAGACGATGTGACAAATAATTCTTCAAATGAGGAATGCCAGACAGGTGCCAACATCTCACTGGTTTGCGTAGCAATTTAGGAGAATCCTTGAAACTCATATAGTACCAAACCCATTTCAAATTGTTAAAGGCTTTGATAGCAAAATTGCCATCAGAAAAATTCAAAATATGAAATAGTTTTATCCTCCATTAATGTAATTTTAACTTTCTGCTGAAATGTGTTCTTCCAAGCTATAGATATATCATTAGCAAATTTGCCCCACTGCAATACCCTTGCTCCATTAAGGACATCTTTAAGCATTATCTCTTGCTCTACACCAACATCAAGTATTTCTTCAAAAAATCATGTTTTTTCTCTAGAGCTTCTCTCCTAGAGTTTGAGAGAAAGTAGACTCACCTTACCATTTTCACTCCCCTCTTCTCTCAGCTTCTCACCCAACTTTCTCTTTCAACATACTCCTCTCCACCACAAACAACCCCTCTTCTTTCTCATTATGGATGTTAACATGGATGATGAAGACTCTCTAAACAACCAAGTTAACAAACTTTAAAACCTCCTTGAAGGAATCACTACTAAAGCTCATATTCCCTCTATTTCTTTCAGTGATGAGAAATGGAAAACTCTTACAAAAAATGAAGTTTTGCCATGGCATTCATGTCCCCCTCAACTAAGGTTCTCCCCTCCAAAATTCTCGAGGATGTTGACAACAAATGGGGAAGAATTTTAGACAAAATGTTGGTCATCCCGTATAACCAGAAAGCCTCGATTTTCTTGGCTAAGATTGATACAAAAAGCAATCTCGACAAGATATGAGCGAACCTCGTGGCCAAACCCTTCTCTACGAGATCGTAGACTCCATCTTTCTTCCCTCGGTGCTTACTTTATTTGCCACTTTGGCTTGGGTGCAAGTGTACAACCTCCGTATTTGCATGGACGATGAAGAAACTCTCGAATGGGTAGGCAACTCAATCGGTAAATATATTAGATGGAATTCAGGCAGTTCGGGGAACTACAAAATTGGCTTCTTTCACATTATTGTTAAAATATCAACCCATATCCCCCCTCCCTTCATCCACTGTTATTCCAAGGCCATAGGGCTATCCGGAGTTGGTTGTTACTTTCAAGTATGAGAGATTATAAGGTAATTGTAGACATTGTGGTGTCATATCCCATCCCACTTTTCTTTGCAAAATAGTCACTAAACTTGTCATTGCTCGTTCGAACCAAGAGACGAAGGAAAAGGTTGACTTCCCATTCGGAGATGTTCTCAAAGCCCGTACGTACCACAATTTTCCCTCACTACAAGAATAAAAGGTATTAGCCACTGAAAAATCTGTGGCAAAAATGTTTTTGCCACGGTTTTTACCGTGGCTAGGGTCATGGCCGCAGATGGGGTGGCTAAAGCTTTGCCACAATTTTTACCGTGGCGAAAAGTTTGTCAATTGCCACGGTTTTTACCATGGTTCTTTTCCGTGGCAAAAGCATCTTGTTCACAACTGTTTAATCCATGGCAAATAGGCTTTTTAATTTAAAAAAATTATTTTCTTTTAGGCTGTTTAGCCCGATTTCTTTTAAAGAAGTAGTTCCTGTATATGATTCTAAAACATCTGAAAATGAGAAAGCTTGTAGACATGATATATTCCTGCATACATATATATATATATATTATTTTTACATGCAAATAAGTGTATTTCTTATTAACAGACTAAGATCCTAAACTAATGGACATCATTATCTATGCCCCCACTGCGTTAGGCCTACCTATAAAACCCCGCGTTATCAGATGATGATTGCATCGTCTTTCTCTAGTTGGTCTGCTCCTCCTTATGGGTAATCTTCAGAGGTAATCCACCTTTGGGTACAGGGAATTGCCCATACTGGATCCCTTCCTCTTCACCTACAACCTCCCACCTGAAAACCAAAAAAAAAAAAAAAAGTTTCATACTCTAGTCTACAAAAAATTAAATTATATTTGCATGAAAAATTAAGTTGAGAATTTACTTATAGTCGTTTGTTAGATGATGAAGAAGGACAAGTATCTCAAGCTTGGCTAACTCACTCCCGGGACATGAGTGCCCACCAATACCAAAAGGCAGATATGTGTTAGGCATGGGTTGTACCTACGTGTGCACGGATGTTTTTCATCAGAGACATAATCTTTAAGGATAACATAAATTAGCTCATTATGTATCCTCTGTACGGTCAGATCTTGACAAACAGATTTCAGCTGATCACATTTATATAAATAGTTCTTTGGAGAACTGTAAACCATTAGCAGAGCTTTCATAAAAATGTCCTTTGGTCTGTGACCTGTAAATATATTATCTTATTAAGAGGCTATTTCGATATAGTTGTCTACAGTCTTAGGCATCATAGATTATCAGGGCCATTTGGCTTCCAACTATAGTCATGGGTTAGAAACCCTTAAGCAATTTCCAAGCTAGAAATAGAACTACCTACAGTCTTCTTCCAGAATTATTTCTAAGTTACTATTTTATCGTGTATTAGGGTTAAAGAAAAAAGGACGTACCCAAGTTGCAGTGGAAGCCCCGTACTCAAGCATATGATGTAGTGGCTCCAGCGCCTTTAAAATCCCTTCAATGTTGTGCTCGACAAAATATAATAAGGCATGCTAAGAGCAATGTAAAAAGAAAATAGGAAGAAAGAAGAACATATCATACATAACTCTTTCTTCAAATATGGGTCTAAATATCTCGAGATGATCTTTTTAAATCTAATTGCTTCAGCTGCAAAGCTACAAATTTAAGACCAACATATCAGAGAATGAAGTTTTAAAGCATGCGCATGGAGGAGAAACATATGCTGAGTTATTCAAAAAACAATACCAATGAAATCTCTGTAGGAAGTCTCCCATTACAGAACCTTCTCATATGGCACCCATTGAAGAAGTTCTTCTTCCCATAGGGCTGAAAGTTCCCCTTAAACATCATGGGGAGACAATTATTTTTTCTAGGGTCGAGGCTAGAATCACAGAAGGCTAGGATATATATAACATTGTTCGAATGGCAAGTTTTCGCAGCTTATTATGATCAAGTTCTCTGGGTGTAGCCATTGTTTCCATCCCTGCAAAGACAAATGTAAATTACCTTAACAAACAATACATAGTCTGCCAAATATGTATAATCATCAAAAAGAAAATAAGGAACAATAAAGTCTAAATTTATACTAAGGCTAATCATATGAAGGACACAATAATACATAATATAAATCTAAGGGCTTATGGAACACTGAAAAACTAAGAAACAGATCTTCATTGTATTGTGTTCATGCAATTTTGATATCTACATACTACAAATATTGTTATTTATAGGGGGATCTTATGGATTTAAACATGCATCCGACCAAATCATAAAACAATATAAAATATATATACAAAGAAGGAGATAAATTATAAGCATGTTTCTTACCGGCAATTCACATAGCATCATACACGAAATAAACTTAATATGCCAGCTATAGAAGTTCAATACATTGTCACTTAATGAACAATATATCTTCCATACAAGCAACCTCTAAACATGGTTTCCACTATGCTAAACATGCAACAATCTACAATGCATTCACAAAAACGAATGAGTACTATTAGATGTAAGAGTATAAAGGATTTCATTTAACAAGATCATGCTAAGAATGCATATACTCTATTGCACATGCATCAAAGGCCCCAACTATCGAACACCTCAAAACACAAGAACAAGTAAAGTAAACCATAAATGCTTTACCAATGTATATCTCTACTGTTGATCATTGTTTGAAAGTGTAAGGCTGTGGGAGTGCCATTGGACTTCTCCTCGATTCATTATCGCTATCCAAAAGCCTCTGAACCTTCTTTTGATGTAGTATTGCCTATCAAAATGCTTCACCTACAACACAGAATAACAAAACAAAACAAAAAACCCAAGATCAAAATTGAAAAATTAGAGGAAACTATAGAGCCCCATTAATCAAAACCCTATGTCGAGGGATTATTATTTATGTGGGTGTTTCATAAATTTTGCCCTGGACTTGTAGCAATCAACGGGGTAGATAAGTCCAATGGATGCAATTTCGCTGGGTTTCTTGTTGGATTCCTTCTCAATGCAAGAGTAAAATGCATAGTATACCAACAAACATTGTTCATTCACTAGATCAGATCATAATCATTCCTAATAACTGTAATTTTAAAAAATAGAGGAATCTTAAAAGAAACTTTTCTAGAGAGATGGGAGAGATACCTCGATCAAATCCAGCTAATCACAATCACAACAAAAATGGGCAAAATTGTTGATTCCAATTAACCCAACAAACAAATTAGAGTGATGAAGAACTGAAATTATGAGAAATTAAGAGAGAGAGAGATTATGAGGAAGGAAAGAGGAGGATAACATTGATTTTGAAGAGAAATAAGGGATCTTCGGTGTTTGAACTTTTGAAGATGCAGAAAAATGAGGTCGACTAAATAATTTGCTAATGTAGTTATAGCCACAAATGCTTAACCTTACCCCACGGTTATTCTAGTTTCGTCGTTGTTGTGTTTGTGTTTTGGGTCAGATATAAGATTAGCCACGATTTTAGTATATTTGCCACGGTTTAAGTTGTAGCAGTTTTCCACAACCAAAATTGTGGCAAAAGATAGAAGTCTTCTGTGGCTTTTGCCTATTTTTCTTGTAGTGCCTCTACCCCGAATAAGAGTACACCACCCGGTTGTTCATCAAATTTGTCCGACATAAATTCCGTCAAAGAAGCTAGCATGCCTAAGGTGCACGATAGCAGATTAATGGTAGGTACACTATAGCAAACCCAATTTGTTCCCTACTTCTCCACGTGATTAGGTGTACGATACTTATTCTTCGGCTCAAGTTAAACACCTACATCTCTTCTCAACAGTTTTTACTCTTTTTTTTTTTTAAGAGAAAGCTAGGGTTAAGCAAACCCTCACCAGATTTCATTACCAATCAAAACCTAAAACAACCTAGGGTATTTACATTGTATATCAGCTATACAAATTTTCTTTAGATTATAACTAAAATCTTGAGGAAAGGCAAGTTGATCGGAGAGAATATCCATTTCGGCAGCTATGTGATCGGCAGCTTTGTTCCCCTCCTTATAAATGAATGAGCAAATAAATTTTTCGGCTTCATCTTTCATCTTCTGGGTCATTCTGAAATTATGGATGCAATGCCAGGGAGCAAATGAATGGGCAACTATGAATCATTTCAGTTTCTACTCTTGATACACATGGAGCTTGTAGTAGGTCTTCTGCCACCCCAACTGGAGGATCCTCTTCTGTGGGTCTTTTTAGAGGTCTTGTGTCATTTCTACCTACAACTTCACTTGCATGCCTAGCTCGAGGTTTGAGTCAAACTTGTTTTATTCCAACACCTTGCCACCAAATTGGCATGCATGCACAATTGGCTATCGTTGAACATCCTAGTTCTAATCGAAGTCCACCCCGGGTTTCGAATCATATTGAGGTTAAAATAAGAGTTTACCTCCTCGCGTGTTTACCCAAGGACATACATCCTTTGCATATCCTGAGAAGCTTTATTGGCAAGCGTTCAAACAAATTGATGATGGCCTTCGCATTCAAGATTTTTATGATTATGAACCCTCAGAGGCGGACTCATCCTCTCCCTCTGAATGGATAACTCTGTGTAGTGCTGATATTTTTCAAGATTCCTTGGGTTTCTCGAGTAAAAAAAACTGAACTTCGATGGTCCAAACTCTCCAATCTCCAAGTTCCCGAATCTGGCCGAGTTTAATGTAAATATATATGCCTAAGATTCGCACAAAAGATCTTTCGTGGAGATAGAAGACATATCTGATAGTGATGATGGTTTAACAAATGGAACTAGGGGTGCCAAGAACCTCGCTAAGGTTTGTAAGACCTTCATCTCCGTTTACTTTTTTCCAATATTCGTATTAATGTTTCACATGTTAACTGCCCCTTATTTAACCTCTTAGATTTAAATTTTAGCATGGGTTTTGTTGCTTGTTTTTCCCCTGTTAAAATTTTGAGCATTAAGTTTCGCGATAAATTACTTCAGCGGAACGCTCCTAATTTTAATATCCCTCACCCAATATCATTGTCTGACCTTTTATTCCCTAATTTATGCAACGACTTACATAGTGTTAGAGTTAACCATTTTAATCATGCTCAGTCTTGGGGTAAGAAATTTATTTTCAATTTTTCAAAAGCTTTCATTAAATATTGGTTAAGGCACTATTATTCGCATTTTTTGTTCTCTATCAACGGTTTTAAGAGACAATCTTCTCATTACAAGAGTTATGTTATGGTCCGCCCTCCAAAGGGTCGTGCGGGCTCTAAACTTCTTATAAAATACTTATTTCACCTCTTGGACACTAATAGTATGACCAAGGGCCAATATAGACTGTTGTCGAAGTTATTTATTAACATTCACCTCGATTAAAGTTGAAAATCATATTTGCAAAAGTTTAGCTCCTCGCTTTAAAAGGACATTGACCAATAGAATAAAAAAAATCTTCTTCTCTTCACAAAAATTTGGAAGCGGGCACGACACCGGCTCTAGGTTGCTTATTTTAGTCTTTTCTTGGAACTGCAGGGGGAGCAGGAAACCCACTACCCTCCGAGAGCTTCTAGCCCACCAAAAAAGAATTTACCCAGATATAATTTTTCTCAGTGAGACTAAATGTTCTAACCTAATATTTTTCGTAAATTTTTGTCTCTTAGTTTTTTTTCTTCTTCTCATGTCATTAACTCCACCGTTTCGAATGGAGGAGGGTTTTGGCTCGCTTGGAAGAACATCATAAATCTTATAATTCTTTTTTCTTCCCTTAGCAACATCGATGCCCTTATTTCCTATGTTCTCCCTTCCAACCCTCCCCCCCCCCCCCCCCCAACTCATCTCATGTTTCTTGGTTTTGTTCCTTTGCTTATAGCCACCCGAATCTCCAATGTAGAAAAGCCTTTTGGGATACAATGACGAGTTTCTCTACATTTGTTAGTTGTTCGTGGCTTGTTAATGGAGATTAAATAGTATTACGTGCAAAGAAGAAAAACATGGTAAAACCCCTTTTGACCCTTCTTTCCATAACCCCTTTGAAAATTTTATTTTTGACTCCTCTTTGGTTGACCTTAGATTCTCTTGTATTAATTTTACGTGGTCCAACAAGAGGAAAGGTCATGTCCTTGTTAAAGAAAAACTAGATAGAGCTCAGGTGTCAGACTCATGGGTCGTTAGTTTTTCTAAGGTTACCAACCACCCTATTATCGGATCCGACCATGGCGCTATTATTCTTGATACTGACCCGATCTTTGAGAGTCACCTTAAACAATTTCATTTTTAGGGCAATTGGGCTAAGCACATGGGATGCAAGGAAGTTATCCAAAAAGCTTATGCCCTTAACCAAATTGGGTCGCGCCCCCTTAAGTTTTGTCGTAAACTCTGTCAAACTAAGAAAGACCTTTATGCGTGGAGTAAAGAAGTGTTTGACCATATCCCCAACAAAATTAAGAGCCTTAGAGGAAATATTTACTCTGTACAAAAGGATGCCCCTTCTTAGGCTAATTCTCTAGCGGAAGCAGACCTGCTAAAAGAGCTTGACACCACCCTCAATCAAGAAGAATCTTTTTGGAGGGATAAATCTAGAGAAATTTGGCATAAGGAAGACGACAGGAATTCCAAGTTTTTCCACCTCTCTACTATTTGTCGTAGAAAAAAAAATAACACTATTAACAGACTTCGTTGGGAAGACGACGTTTGGGTCTCTAGAAGAACAGATATTGGTAGCACTATCGTTGACTTTTACCATAACATTTTCACTTCCTCCTATCCCACGCTCAAAATTAAGGGCCTTAACATTTTTGATAAAGCTATCACCCAGTTGCTTTCTCTGGAAGAAGTTAGAGAAGCCTTTTTCTCTATGAACCCTAACATCTCACCTAACCCGGATGGTTTTACTCCTTTATTTTTTTTAAAATATTGAGACACTGTAGGCAGTGACCTTTACAAACTTATTCTTGTTTTTTTCTAGACAGACCATCTTTTGGCAGAGTTTAACCACATCAGCATTACCCTTATTCCCAAGAAACCCAATCCGGAGGACCCCGGTGATTTTTGCCCTATTAGTCTCTACAATGTTAAATTCAAGATTATCTTTAAGATTTTGACTAATCGCCTTAAGCCCCATGTAGACGAGCTTATTTCCCTACGCAGAATGCTTTTGTCCCAGGTCACCTTGGTGCAAGAAATTCTCAGCACTCTGAAGAAAGAAAAAAATGAGCTTCGGGTTGCATGGCCATCAAACTTGACATTAGCAAAGCTTTTGATAGAGCTGAATGGGGTTTCTTGAATAACTCTATGGAAGGTTTCTGTGAAAAGTGTATAAATTGGATCAATCAGTGTGTCTCCACCTTTACCATTTCCTTTAATCTGAACGACTCGCCCTTTGGTCTTTTGAAACCTGGAAGAGGCATCCCTCAAGGTAATCGGCCCGTTATCTCCCTTCTTGTTTATCCTTTATGTCGAGACCCTATCCAAGATCCTGCTAAAAGAAGAGGTTGATGAGACTTTATACGGTATCAAAACTTTTAGAGGCAGTATTCCCATTTTTCACCTTCTCTTTGCTGAGGATAGCTTTGTATTTTGCAGGGCCACCCTGGATGAAGCAAACACAGTTAAAGAAGCTTTGGATACCTTTAGAAGAGTGTCCCGCCAAGAAGTTAACTTTGATAAATCTTGTGTCATGTTCAGTAAAAATTGTCATCATCGTCACCTTAGGATGATCCAAAGAATCCTAAACATCAAGACGAATACCCCTGGGGAAAGTACCTTTGGGAGTCCCAGTTATCTTTGAGCGGTTTAAATGCCTTGGTTTTTAAAGCATTATCTCTGGAGTCTCTAACCACATTGAGGGATGGAAAGCAAAGTCCCACATTGATAAGTCGCAATAGAGAGCTCCTTTAGTGATAAAAGTGGTCTTCTATTGATCTTCTTTTAAGAGAGGTATCTGATTGTATCCTAAAGTAGCGTCCATCATAGGTAACAGTTTGTGACCTACTGTAGAATCCTGGATTTGATGAATCATGGGAAGAGGGAAACTGCCCTTTGGAATGTATTTGTTTAGATTTGTAAAATCTACGCAAACATGAACTTTCCCATTATTCTTTGGAACTTCTACAATGTTAGAGATCTAATCTGGATATTTTCTTCTCGAATGAATCCAACTTTGATTAGTTTATCAATTTTCCTGTTGACATCTCTGAGACGAGGTAAAAGTTGTCTTTACTTTTATTTGGCTGTCGTAGCTTTATCTTTGATGCTCAACTTGCGATACACCCTCACTGGGTCGACACCTGTCATATTTTGAAAAGTCCATGCAAATACGTCTTTGTTGAGTTACAAAAATTGTATTAGAGCTTCTATTTCCTGTTGATCAAGCTTAGTACCAATATAGGTACCTCTGCTAGGCCCATCGATCTCAATATACTCTGTAAGTTTGACTGTGGAAGGCTGGTCATCGGTATGATCAGCTTTCTGTAATTGTTATACGGTAAATATGTCTGTACTTTCATATATAGTAGATACTGTGTTCTCGTAAGTTCGAGAGAGCTTTGAACTTCCTTTGATTTCATATATGCCACCATTGTGTATGAAACGTAGTACTTGACGGTACATAGAAGCAATTGCTTCCATGTTGTGCATCCAGCACCGGCCCATTATTCCCAGATAGAAAGATTTCGCGTTAATCACGTAGAATGTAACGTTGTGAGTAGTTGACCCAATAGTGATTGGTAAGATGATCTTTCCTACTCGTTCTTCTTTGGATCCATTGAACCAATGATATAAATGCACTGGGTACAACTTTTTCTGTCAGTCCCATCTATTCGATTATACTCTGAAAAAGGATTTCAATTCTACTTCCTGTATCTATCATAGTGGTATGCATGACAAAGTTTTTCATCTTTAGCATGATAGCCAGTGCGTCATAATGTGGGAATTTGACATGACCAATGTTGCAATCTATAAATGAGATTCAGTTCGTCGATGGCTTGACTCAGGAAAAAGTTTGGCTTCTTTATCCTGAACTGTGAGGTCGTAAAACTTTGTTAACCTCCTCCTCCTGAATCTGGTAGAGTTGCTGATTTAATGGATCTTCATCATGTTGTTGTGGTACATATGGTATAAGTGTTTCTCCTTGGACTGATCTTCGACTTGAACTACTTCGACTTACATATTATAGCTTCCTTCTTGTATCCTTCCAAGCCGATAATGTACTCGTGCATTCTTACTCTTACGTCTTTAAAAATATAATCCAACAACCTCTATAAAGCATAGCAGTTGTCAGTTTCATGATGAGTTACTTTGTGATGCATGGCAGTACGGTTATCCCTCAATTAGTTCTAGTAGCTGACATACACGATAAAAAATTTCTTTCGCCAGAATAGGAAAACTTGCTGATATCTGGATATTCATCTTTGGGAGTACCGGCTTGGGTAATAAATTACCTTTGTGAGATTTGCTTGTATTGGCTTAGGCACGCTTTTGATTACCCTGGTCCTAATTCTGTTCACTGTTGCGATCCTTATGCTCACTGTCCCTTTCTGTGCATTGACCCTTTGTGGTTATGATAGATTTAGTAAATTGAGGCCTTTCGGGCATTATCCTTTCCAGGTCAATATACCTATTGATTTTGGAAATCATGTCTTCCAAGGTCGTAGGTTTGTTATGGAACAGATGAACTTTTGTTTTGCAATCAATCAGTAATGCATTGGTAAATGCTGAGACGGTTGTTTTATGGTCAAAATTATCAACCTTTCGAGCAAGTTTAAGAAATTTCTTGGCAAAGACCTCCAACTTCTCCCCCTATGACTGTTTAAGACTAATAAGAGTGTACATATTCTCTTATTTGTCTTTGTTATGAGCGTACATCTTAATGAAGATCTTCTGTAGTTGGTCAAAAGTGAGGATTGAGCTTTCTGGCAGGGAGTAGAACCATCGGAGCGGTTCACCCTGAAGACTTATACCGAACATACGACAGAGAATGTGGTTTTACTTCGAGTACAATCCTAACGAGTCTCAAAATTGTTGGACGTGCTCCTTTGGATAGGTGCTTTTGCATTTACGTATCTTCGGAGTATGAAAACCTATTGGTACTTCCATATCAAACAATTCTTTGGCGATCGTACTACCCTACCATTTTGTCAAATCAATCCTATTGCTGAGAGTTTGAGCTTCAATTAACTCCTTTATGCGTTGATATATGTGCTTTTGTATGCCATACTGATGTGGTACTGGAACAGCTTGGCGTACAGGTCGGGGGCTATGAGTTCCACTTCCCTCACTTAAACGTTCTCGAGCTGGCACCCTAAGTGGAGGTCGCGGCTCTTCTTCTTAACACATGGAGGGTCTGCGTCCTCTGCTAATTTCTGATTGTTATTCCTATCCCAGGTGAATGGAGGCCTTTGGAACATGTGGAGCATCGTGTTGTCGCATGGAAGCTCCTATACTAGTTACTCCATGAGGTCCCAACCCATTTTGTGTTGAATCTCTGGTAGCTGTTGGTGCGGTGTCCTGTTCCCTAGGAGCCTAAACTTGTAAAATGTTTTGTAGTACTTTCAAGGCAGTCTGTAACGTGGTCATCTGTTCTTCCTGTCGTTTGAGCTCTTTTTGTCGAGCTGTACGTTCATCTTAGAGTTCATTATCGTGAAGCTCATGGTCATGTGCTAATTGACGCTCAAGCTTACTCTGTTTTGCTGTTTCGGCGTTGAAGTTTGCCCTTAGTTCTGCCAACTGATCAGATTCAATGGAGAGTTCATGTTGAGCTCATTTGGCTGGCCGTTTAGAAGTCACCATGATTAAAAACAAACGGCGAGTAACTATATGTCTTAGGATTTTGTGGAAATGTCTTTTTTCCCACATATAGTCCCAAATGTAATGGCCTAATTTTGTAGTAACTTAAAATAGCTCAAAATAGTCCTTACACCAAATCTACCTATGATAATAATTAGTATAGCCCGATATAGAAAAGACACATGCGAATAGCATGGAAACCTTTGAATAGGTAAAAGCCACGACCTCCACTTGAGGATTTGTAACTGTAACTTTTATTGCCTAAGGCCTATGTTTGATTACAAGTTCATGATCTCTTGAGCTAGAAAAATTTGGTCTTGAAGTATAGAATGTCTGGTCCTTTCTCATCTGGAACTCATCATTTTTATAGGCCTTACTCTTAGTTTGCTATCGTGTAGAGGCACATTCTCCTAAAAATGGGGGCAGATGGTAGTTAAATGTGTAATTGTTAGTTCGTGGGAGGCAGGTGTTTTTGACTTATTCAATTTTATTTGTAGTACTTGATCCACGTTCTTCACCAGTTCGTGGTCTAGGTATCATTGCTGATTGTGTATGCCACGTGTATAACATGTGAGTCTAGTATTAAGGTAGTTTGTGTTTTGTACAGCTCGAGGGACAGGTCCTTATAGGTGTCCCACCTCATAACTTAACCAATAAGCTAGGTCTTTGTTAAAGAGAGTTTTTGCAAGAGTTACGTCTATATATACTTAGGATTTTCCCTAATTGTAACTAAGATATTTGATCATAATAAAGAAGCTCTCTCTCTCTCATATTATGTCTATGTGTATGTGTTAATTGATTGATTGCTTGCTAGAGAATATAAAACCTAACACGTTATTTACTATGTGCTAATAGGAGCTTATAGAATTTTAGATTGGTTTGTAAGGTAAAAACTACACATCGTAACTATTTTAGAGCTGATATATTGATTAAATCTTCATGATAGGATTCATTAGATCTCTTTGTTACAATTTATATATGCTTGTGATATAGTTATGTATGATTAAATTTAATATTTTGGACACTTTTATAGTTTTTAGTGATTTATAAGTACTGATTTGAAAAAATAAGGGTATTAAAGGCCTATTTTTGTATATTTTTCCATTTTTTAGGGCTTTTAAATGTTTTGGTGGTTAATATCATTTTTTGCGTGATTATGACTCGTTATACTCTCCCTAAGGAAGAGGTATTTTTTTTATCATTTTGCGAGCCATAAGTAGCTGGAATCGCCACTGAAAATCGGCTGGCAACAAATTATATGCTACTGACGCAGCTGTTAACGTCACAAGGGTGTGACCCATGTGTGAATCACAACTAGGGTTTCCCCATGCACACTAACGTCATACAAGTGTAGTACCACGTGTGTAGCACGCTAGGGTTTCCCACATGCTTACGTAAGCTGCAGTTGATGACGTCACTAGATCATACCTGTGATATGTGTCACCAACTGCTTACATGTCGATGTAGAACCAAACGCTGACGTGGCGAGGACATCAACATGAACCTTACCAAAGTGCTGACTTGGAAAGGCTGGTCAATGCCTACGTGCCAAGGTAGTGGAAGCCACTATTGATGTAGCATGGACCCCACTATACTGACATGATAGTAGACCCCACTTATAATGCGGCAGGGCACATCAATGACGTGGCAGTGGTCCCACTGATGACGTGACAGGGACACGTCACCATAATATCAAAAAAATGTGTGTCAATCAACGAAAATACTGATGTGTCTGACGCACATGAGTCATACATGTCAAGAACACAGGTTATGTGCCAGGGAACAACCCACGTGGTAAGGGCATGCCATACCCCTATGTGCCAAGCATGTACTTGAGGGCGTATAGGTCAAACGACCGAGGGTCTCTGAGTGCGCGTGCAAGTCACACGACCCAGAGTATGTGGACTACATTTCATGGTGGAGGACCAAGCCGGATCAGACCTGATCCAATTTGGCAGATCATATCAGATCTGACCCAGGCCCAATTATTTCAAGTCCAATTTTTTAAAGAATTTTTTTTTTTTTTTTTTTTTTCTTTCTTTTAGGACTTATGCCCACCCAATTTTATAAAAATATATATGTATATATATATATATAATATTTTTATTATTGGGATGCGTGTTTACTAGTTTTCTATGACCTACATATATAGGAATATGTAACACTCATTAATGCCTATTTATAGTTTCTTACGACAGCTATATAGGATATCAACTATATGTCCCTAGAATAATAGTTATTCTTATTAGGAATCTGTAATAACACGAAACAAAAAATCAAATTCATATAGGACTAAGAGTCATATTTGAATAACCCAGATGTTTAGGATACTACTTGGGGATCAATTAAGAATTAATGTAGCCTTATTTCTAAAAACATGCATTCTGGGGAACCAATTTTTTGTATCTAGGCACAATTAGATGTTACTTGATAACATCTAGAAGTACAGATACACTAATAGCAATCTCTTATAGTTAGTTCAAGACAGACTTAATCTACTTATCTTTGCAACTCAGCAAACTTCGGGCAAGGGACTACTTGTCTGCAAAACATATAATACCCCTCTATATTTGTAGCAAATGGGTCATTTGACTACAATATACAAACCTTATAGAACAATCAGAAGTAGAACACCCTAGTTGTTAAATAAGGGTTGTAACATCGTGTGGTTTTGAATAGAATCTTAGCTAAGAACCTATTAAAGCGCACTTCCAAAGTTAAGATCGGCAATTTACGAAGTAAATGTAGGATTTAATAGTTTACAAGAATTTCATGAGTTTTAGAATAATGAACGAGGTTCAACTAATAGTATGATTGCGAATTATTTACTTTCTTTTATTCTAAGGAATATGAATTGTCTTTTATGCATATAAATTATTTATCTAGAACTGTTAATGATTTATATTTACATTTTTGCATAACATATGTCTGCGAAGCTCAAGAATGTTAAATGTCCTCCATTGCTGCTCAATAGAGCCAAACTACCTTACCTGGTACATCGACGTTGACTTGTACCTAAAGTTTCAGGGTCTTAAGAAGATCGTCGTCGTTAATAATATTGTAGCTCCTATTGACAAAGAGAAAGCTTTGTTCTACCTCCATCATTACATTGAGAACAAATTGAAGACAAAATACCTCAACAAGGTTGAGCCAGTTGACTTATAGGCTAGCTTGGATGAACATTTTGGTCAGCAAAAGACCATTATGCTCCCAAGAGCAACCTTCCAATGGAACAACCTACAATTCCAACATTTTAGGACTATGGCTAACTACAACTCAACGGTCCACAAAATCACTTCTGCACATGAGTTATGTGAAAAGAAGTCACTGATAATGAAATGATAGATAAGTCTTTATCTATTTTCCACGCTAATAATGTTATACTTCTAAGGCAATATCGGTGAGAGAACAATTTGACTCATGAAGCCTTAATTTAGGCACTGCTCATCTTTGAGCAGAATGATGAACTTCTGATGAAGAATCATGAGATACGGCCTATTAGGAGCAAACCACTACCAAAGTCACACAATGTTCAGCTTCAGGGAAACAACGAGCAAAGGAGGCTCCAAAGGTAAACATAAAGGCAAGAACCAGAAATTCCAGGGCTCTTAGAGAAGTAAAGGATTTAAGAAAGTTGGCAAACCAGGGAAAGTGATGAAGGCGAAGAAGCCAGATCAAGGATCTCCTTACTTTAATTGTGGTAGAGCAGGACATTGGGCGCGAGACTGCCTAGCACCGAGGGTGGCCAAAGACAATGATGTACACACTCACTATATCACAGCTAACGTTCACACAACAACTATGGAGTTAGCAGCGTCCGACTTCTTTGGGGATACTGACGCATGCACGAATTAACATACGGAGTGATTAGTAGTAGTACATCTCAATAGATGAATGATGTCAGATTAGAAGCACACTAGTACTTTATTTTCTTAGTTGTCGGCTTTGATTTAATTTATTAGTACTTCTCCTGATTGTGTTGAGAACAAATCAGTGATGTTTTAGTTTAATAAGTGCTTGTAGTATACATTATTTCAGTATCCATATTTGAAATCATTTCTTTTTGTTCTAAACGATTATTTAAATTATTGCCTGAGATAGTAGTTAATTTGTTATATAATAATTTATATCTGCTATATACAGGTAACCCAATGGATAAGTCTGCTCATAGAGCATTGATTGATAATTGGACGGGTCGTGACACTTGTCTTATAGATAGTTCTACAGTGCACATGATCCTACAGGATAAAATATACTTCTCGTCTTTGACCTCATATATCGGGGACATCAAAACTGTGACTGGGTCGACTAGTATCATAGAGGGCTCGGGGAGTGCCACGCTATTACTCCCTAACGGTGTAATACTAGGTATTAAATCCACTTTATATGAGACAATACTTGATCAAATAGAAAAGAGTACTTATGGAGACTTACATACAGGCACTATTAATGCAAGAAGGGATTTTGAAAAAGTACAGGAGGAAATTGTTGTTATCCCCATCATAGATGACAATATTATGAGAAGAGAATAGGAAGAAGAAAAAAAAAGGGAGTATATTGAATAAACTCCTTTTGCAAAAAGAGATGGACATGAAGTCTAGACGCAACTGGTTATCTCTGGGAGATTCAAACACTAAATTATTTCATCAATTTATGAAGGAGAGGATAAGTATCAACCATATTACCCAGATCATGTGTAGTGATGGCAGACTTGCAGATACACCTGAGAAGATACAAGATGAAGCAGTAAGGTTTTACAAGATTCTTCTTACTAAAAATAATGTCAACAGTTCTCTTATCATTCAAACTACTAGAAAAGTAAACTAGGCTCAAGCTACTATGCTTATTGTAGATTTTGCAGCTGATGAGATTAAAGAGATGATTTTTCAAGAAAAAAAGATAGAGATTGATGGTTATAATGTGTTTCTTTACAAGACTTGCTGGGAGATTGTAGGTTTTAATGTTACTAAAGTTATTCCCAGTTTCTTTAGGAGGTCTCTACTTCTTAAGGAGGTGAGCATTACTATTCTAAGACTCATTCCAAAAACTTTAAATCCAAATTCATTTGCTGAATTCGGACCTATATCACTTTGCAATGTAATCTATAAATTCATTACAAAGCTGATAGCCCTTAGAATGAGAAAGCTTATGGATCACCTCATAGACCCTTGTCAATCAGCAGTTATTAAAGAAGGGAAGAGTTATCCTAGATGTTCACAAAGCTTTTGATTCAGTCAGGTGTTCCTATCTGATTCAGGTACTCAAGGCTATGGATTTTCCTGCTGGTTTCATACAATGGATTGAAGTTTGTATCTCTTCTCCTTACTTCAAAATTGATGTGAATGGGATGATTATGGGCGTTTTCAAAAGTAGTAAAGGTATAAGACATGGGGACCTACACTCCCCCTATCTCTTTGTCATACCAATGCAACCTCTTACTGAAATGTTGAATAAAGCAGCTATGGAGGACAAGATTGCTGTTTATCCCAGTTGTAAATCCATTATTATATCTCACCTACTCTTTGTAGATGATGTGCTCCTTTGTCTAAAAGCCAATATAACCTCGGCTGTAAAAACGAAAGAGATCTTGGAATTCTTTGCATCGCTTTCAGGATTGAAGTTTAACACTTCAAAGAGTGCCATATTCTTCTCTAATTCAACAAGCGAGGAAAAAAAGACTGCTATGTGATACTTTGCAATTTGAGAAAGAAAGCCTACCTGTTAAGTATCTTGGACTTCCTTTACTCGCAAGTAAGTTTTCAGATAAGGATTGTGACCCTTTTGTCACAAAGGTTTTAAAGAAGGTTTTTAACTGGAAAAACTTGCAACTTTCCTATGGAGGGAGATTGGAACTTATTAAAACTATTCTACAAAGCTTCACTGTTTATTGGGTTGCATGCTTTGGTTTTCCCAAGTCTGTACTAAACAAGATTGAGAGAATTTTTAGAGGCTTTCTTTGATCTGGTTTAGATCAAACAAAAACGGTCTCTCGTGTGGCTTTGGAAGACATTTGCGTTCCTAAATGAAGGGGGGCTGGGAATTAAGAGACTAAAAGAGATTAATGATGCTCTTATAATGAGAGTTATATGGATTTTAGTTTCTGGTAAGTCACCACTATGGATAAAGTGGGCTAAACAGAAATACCGTAAGGAGGAATCTTTTGGGTAGCTCCTAATCCAATTGATTGTTCTTGGGGGTGGAAGTTCATGCTCAAGAAGAGAGCTATAGCACAAAGCCTATGCATTCATATCATTAGGAATGGACAACACACTAGTTTCTGGAATGATCCATGGCTAGAAGGGGGTATCTAGTCTAATAGATGTGGGAGAGTTAATATGATACTTTAAAATTAATATCCCAAAGAAGGCCACTGCTAGTGATATTATCCAGAATGGAGATTGGAGTATACCTAGTACAAGATTCAGATCAAGGGATATGAGAAACATCTGGCATGATATTTTTAATCTCTACAAGCCTCTCATAAATGATAAAGATAAGGTTTGCTTGAAGGCCAATGCAAATGATAGCTTTTCGGCAAAATCTGGATGGCAGACCATCAGGAAGAAGAAAGAGACTATAAATTGACATGGTGTCATTTGGGATAAGGACAATGTTCCCAAACATTCATTTATTGTATGGCTAGCAATAAAGAATAGATTGAAAACAAGAAACTTCTTAGTGAAAATTACAAATCTGAAAATGCATATTGCTCCTTCTGTGATGCTAGAGAAGAGAATATGAAGTAGCCTACTCATAGCCTTAGAACAGACAGCCGAAGCCCACTTCATAGCCTACTCGAATATATTGAAGCCCTCTCAACCCCTAAACAAGGCTCCTCAGAGATCCCCTAGAGATGAACCTTCGACACCGAACAGAACTTCAAGAACGGATCAGTACATTACGACAGACATCCTTCGACCATATCTACATACGGTCGAAGTATGATAAGACAGACAACCATCTCACCAGACAGAACTTCGAGAACGAATCAGTACATTGCAGCAGACATCCTTCAACCATATCTACATACGGTCGAAGTATGATTAGATAGACAACCATCTCACCCGACAGAACTTCGAGAATGAATTAACATCCCAGCAGCAGGTATCCTTCGACCTCACTATCACGCGGTCGAAGCAAGGAAAGACAGACAACTACCTCATCAGATAAGACATCACATTGATTGGCCTGTGCATCTACAATGACAATCCCAACCACCACGCCGTTCAGAGCCATCACCAAAAAATTGCTCCAGCAACAGTACCGAAAAGACCGGCTTCCGTCACTCGCCGGGATTTTCTGACAACATAATTATGTAAACCGGACACACGCCTGGTGACTCAGCTCTCTATGCTTCTATAAATAGAGGAGAGGGGAAACCAGACAGGGGTCAGAAAAATCTTCTCCAGCCTTTTCTTCTTTACCTTCGACCACCCAGAAAACTTATACTCGAACCCTCTAATTTACTTTTCAGTAATATAATCTGTCTTAAAAATCCTCATCAAAGGTCGTAGAGAGTCACATTCGGGCCTCTACGCAAGTATTTGCCTTTAGTTTTATCTTATCATTAGCCAATTGCTTGTTCCCTTTGATTGAGGATTGAGTTTACTTTGTAAGGATCAACTCCCCTTCCAAACGGAGTTAGCTCCCTACAATTGGCACCGTCTGTGCTTCCCACCCTACCACTCTCCCTCCCTTGTTTCCATTCATTTTTTTTTCCACACCAGCAGATCATCCTCAATGGCACCCACACGCCGTTCCAACTCCACCCAGGCTGGAAATTCCATCGATGGAGTCGTTGCTCAAATAATATTACTATCTCAACAAGTCACTCAGGCAGAGGAGCGCCACCATAACCAACTGAATCAGGAACGTGAAAGCCATCGTTTGGCATTGGAAATAGAGCGGAATCGCCGTTTGGATGACAAAAACCGACAAAACAGAGCAATCGATGAGCTGCGCAACACCATCCGTGAGCTACAAATATTACAACCCTTTAAACCTGCTCATCCGTTCTAGGCACCCGACCCATCGCTCATTTCTTCCCGCACCCGCCCTGACCCTCCTCCAAACCTCGAGTTACCCCCAGCTAACGCTAGACCGAAGGTATTCCCCGTACTATTACCCCAACCGTCTCTATCCATCTCGGGATTCATCCCACCGAAGACTCTTCCGACTCAAACCTTCGCTCCTCCAGACAACCTACACACCGTCTGCTTGAGAACGGCTCGGGGAACACAGTACTGACTTTGTACCACATACTCGGCCTCACAACCTTCGACTCCACCAATCTCCTCCTCATCCTCCATACGTTTCACAGCAGGAATTCAACCACAAAATACAGCCAGTCATCCGTGTTACTGCGAGTCCAGCTACAAACTCATGGAGCTGCCTCAATAACCCGATTTGCCCTAAACTTTTGGCCATCGAAATGCCCTCTAACTTTTGCGCTCCCAAACTCAGCAAATATCGTAATACATACCCTAAATCCCACATCCTCGAATTCTGAAATGCCCTGAGCCTCTACTCCATGGCTGACTATCTTTTATGTCGCGTTTTTCCAACGAGCCTTACCGATAACCCCCTTCGATGGTACCACAACCTCCCAAATGGTGCGATTCGTAACTTTGAGCAACTTTCACAACTTTTCATCGCCTAGTTCGCCTTTAACAAAGACAGAGAGGCCAGAGTTGACGCTCTTTTCAATTTCAGAAAGTCTGGCAATGAGACCCTCGAAGTCTTCACCCGAAGATTTCTCGACGAACCTCGCAAAATTGAAAACCTCGACTGCTCGAATGCTATTTTTGCCTACTCGAATGCTCTGCCCGATCACAGCCGAGTAAAAGAACATCTCGTTCTCCACAAACTCAAAATACACGAAGAAATGCTCTCAAAAGTCAACGGCTATATCGACCTCGAGCGTCTTCAAGAGTCCCACAAACGGAGCTAGCCTTCGCAAACAACAACTTTCAATAAACCTCGGCAACATACCCACTCTGCCCCCATACCCCTGATTATTCCTGTCTCACAGGAAACTGAGAGCGCAAACGCCACTTGATTGATAACAACACCAAAGCGCGCAAGAAGCGACTAAAGCCTATTTTACCTACACTCACTGCTCCCCTCAGCATCCTTCTATCCGACATACAGGCAAACCCCATTTGGTGCGTTCCTTTCCCCATCGAAGTCTGACCAGGCGAATCTTTCTATGCCAACCACAAATGCAATTGTCATCATACCAATAAATGCTTCGCCCTTCAGCGCTCACTCGAACTTATCTTCAGAGCAGGATGTTTACACCAATATATTGCCGACCTACCAAGCTACCTTGATGGGTCCTACCTTAAATCCCTATCCACCCCTACTACTGATCCAGCTGGGGTACACATCTACAGAGTCAAGTTCATCAAAGCCAACAATATAGGCAGTCGACTCTCCAAGAGCAAACGAAAGCGCGTAGAAGAATGTTATAAGGTTACCTATCAGGACAAATTCCCCACCCTTTTGCCAGAAACCAGCCGTCATCCTCGACTCGAAGGCATCTCTTTCATCGACTACGACAGTTCACACGTCCATTTTCCTCATTCCGATCCGCTAGTCATCATGATTAAGATCGAGAACCTCGTTCTCCATACAATGCTCATAGATACTGGGAGTGCAGCCGACGTCCTATTTCTCTAAACAGTCCAAACCATGACGAAAACAGACCTTATGACTGTAGCTAACGTCGAGCTAAAAGGTTTCAATGGATCAACAGAAGTCGTTGTTGGCCGCATCAGTCTACCCGTCACTACAGGTCCCATTACCTTTCAAACCAACTTCATAGTCATTGACGAGAAGTCTAAATACCTTGGTATACTTGAATAAATTGGCTTTACGCCATGCACACTATATCTTCGACCTATCATCAGACCTTTCGATTCAACAATCACGAGGGTACTTGGAACTTGAAAGGTTCTCAACGCCTTGCCCGCTCATGTGAGCACCTAGAGATCGACCAAACACGAAAAACTTATCAATCGCCCATAGAAATCATAGCATCTTCCTATACCCTCAACTTCGACAGATACCACACAACCTATTGAACCCACTGTTTATATCGAACTCGATGGTCCTGGTCGGGGTACATTTATTGGAACCCTCCTTAACGAGTTAGAGCACCTTGAACTTTCTGAGTTTGTTTGAGCAAACAAAGATATCTTTGCCTGGACATTTCAGGAGATGCCCGACGTCAACCCCTATCTGGCGTGCCATCGCCTTGATCTCATCCCCTATTCCTCAGCAGTAAAGCAAAAAAACAAACATTGGCACCTCGACTTCGAGAAGCTGTAAACCTTAAAGTTGACAAACTCATAGCCGCTGGGTTTATCAAAGAAGTGAAATACGGAGACTGGATATCGAACATCATGGCAATGCCAAAGAAGAATGGCAAAATCAAAATCTACGTCGACTTCACTGACCTCAACAAGCATACATCAAAAGATAGTTTCCCCCTCTTAACTATCTCAGCACTCCTCGACGCTACCGCTGGACACGAACGCCTATCTATGATGGACGCGGCTTCGGGTTACAATCAGGTACCCCTCTTCCCTGAAGATCAACTTAAAACTGCCTTTATAGCCGAACAAGGCCTTTACTGTTTCAATGCTATGCCATTCGGCCTTAAAAATGCCGGTACCACCTACCAACGCCTCGTCACAACTATGTTCAAACCCTTGCTTGACAAGTTAGTCGAAGTTTATATCGATGAGATGTTATGCAAAAACCTCCATAAGAATACTCATATTCAAAACCTAACAAAAATCTTCTCAATACTTTGCACGTACAATATGAAATTCAACCTAGATAAGTGCCAATTTGGCGTGTCATTCGGCAAATTTTTGGGTCACCTTATCAGTAAACGCGGGATAGATATCGATCCCACCCACATTCGAGCCCTCATAGCTTCACCCCGAACAAAGAAAGATGTCCAAAAAATAGCTGGCAGGATAGCAGCCCTTAACCGTTACATTTCAAAATTATCTGACCGCTGTGCTTGGCTTTTTTCCCTATTACGCCATCAGGGTGCCCACAAAATAAAAAGATAAACAACCCGGAGATCAATTGGACCCCTGAGTGCGAACAAGCCTTCCTTGAACTTAAAACTTATCTTGGCTGTCCACCTATTATTAGTACCCATATCGAAGGCAAGACACTCTCTTTATACCTCGCTGCTACAAAAACTTCCATCAGTTCAGTGCTTATTCGACTTGATTTCCATATCAAAAAGCCTGTATATTTTATCAGTAAAACCTTCACCCCTGCAGAGACCCGGTATTCAAAACTCAAAATTTTACTCCTCACACTTGTCTATTCAGCCCGTAAACTCAAACCATATTTTCAGGCTCATCCCATTCGCGCCATTACAAGTTTACCCCCTTCGAGAAGTACTCAGCAAAAAATAAAAATCCAGACGAGTGCAACAGTGGTCCGTATACCTTGGGGAACACAACATTACCTTCGAGAAACAAATATCCCATAAAGGCCAAACAGTAGCAGATTTTCTAGCCGACTTCCCAGTCGAAGATATAGATGGGAAGAACACGAAGATGATATCGCAGACTATCAACCCGAAGAACTAGATCCATGGGACCCTCTCACTGGTTGGCGTTTATTTACAGACGGATCAGTAGGACCTAATAGCTTAGGAATTAGTATTGTTCTAGTAACATCTACTAATGATCTCATAGAGAAAGCCATCAAACTTGCCTTTGAATGTTCCAATAATGAAGCAGAGTATAAAGCCCTGCTCCACGGCCTCGACCTCGGCATCCCCAAACTCGCAGTCTATACAAATTCCCAACTTATTCAAAGATACTACACAGGAGAAAACCAAGCTAATGGTCGTATGGCTGATTAAGCCCTCTTCGTGCGACAACAAATGGACCGGTTCCTCGAAAAATCTATAATCAGACATTACCCTCAGGGAGAAAATCGACATGCAGACGCCCTCGTCTACATAGCAACTATGCTCGTCCATTTAGAGTCGCGGACACTCCATATCGAAGTACTCGAACGCCCAGGTATCGATCAGATGGAAATCAACACCATCAATATTAGGGGCGAGAGTCACGATCCTGATGATTGGCGAAAACTGTTCCTTCACTACGTCAACAATGCTGCTCTCCCAGATGATCCCAAAGACAAATGTTCTATCTGGAAAATTGCCGCAGATATATCTTCCACTAAACCAATTACATCGCAAATCCCCAAATGCCATCCTCCTTCGATGTGTATACCAAGCCGAAGCCTCTCATATCCTAGCCAAACTTCACGAAAGAACCTATGGTGCCCATACTGCTGGACACTCTATGGCCATTCGAGCTGTTACCCAAGGATTATTTTGGCCTGATATGAAGAAACAAGCTTCAGACTATGCAAAACAATGTGACAAATGCCAGCGTCACGCCCACGACCTCCATTGCCCCTCTAGAGAGCTCCATGTCACCCAAGTTACCTGGCCATTCAAAAACTGGGCCATCAATCTCATTGGACCCTTCCCAAAAGCCTCAGGTAGCAGAGAAAACATCCTTGTCATAACCGACTACTTTACTAAATGGGTCGAAGCTGTTCCTCAATGCCGAACCAGAGAAGAAGAAGTTATCAAATTCTTGTGGGAAAATATCATCACTCGCTTCGGCTGCCCCCATATGATCCGATGCGACAACGGTCCCCAGTTTGTTGGAAGCAAAGTTAGAAACTTTCTAAAAAAAATACAACATCATTTTCTCATCATCAACACCTTACTATCCTCAGGGCAACGGTCAAGTCGAAGCAATCAACAAAAGAATTGTCGACGGTCTTAAGAAGAGAGTCGATGCAAAGAAAGGAATATGGGTCCAAGAGTTACAACACGTCTTCTGGGCTTATCGCACAATACCAAGAAAATATACAGGATGCACCCCTTTCCTCCTGACATATGGGACCGAAGCCCTGCTACCAACTCAATTCGAAGTACCCACCCGAGTCCCTAACCTCCCAGACGAAGATAATGAGTTCGAACTTGCATGCAACATGTTATGGATTGACGAGACCAGAGACCAGAGACCGAGCTATCGCCAACCTTGGCCGCTACCACATTTCACTTCAAAAATCCTATAACAAAAGAGTTCGACCAAGAAGCTTCAACATAGGAGATCTAGAGCTTCTACATGTCAATCAATCTTTGAATCCTCGGAATGTTGGCAAACTAGCCGAATCTTGGGAAGGACCCTACATCGTCTACGATAAAGCATACAAGGGTTCATATTACCTAATGGCAGAAGATGAAGAACCCCTACTGTACTCCTGGAATACAATGTAATTGGCCTCCTACAACAGGTCATATCTATAATCATGTACAACTGATGTAACCCAGAATATTCAATAAAGAAGTTATTCAATTCCGACTTCGTCTACTATTTCATTTTTTAATTCTTGGTTGAACCTAGGTATCATGTCCACCCTCGCCCCGACTAATACTTGGGGACGACCCTGTACTATTCTAAGTCTCCAATTCGAGCAAACTCGAGGGGCAAGAAAGGTCGAAAGACTGGACCCTCGGGGATGCATCGGGGGCGATCAGATATTGCTTCGCTGTGGCTTAAGCCTTCGAAGTCCAGTCCTCTTCCTGGTTGAACCTAGGTATCATGTCCAGCCTCGCCCTGACTGATACTTGGGGGCAACCTTGAATTGCTCAAGTCTCCAATTTCAAGCAAAACTGAGAGGCAAGGAAGGTCAAAAGACCGGACCCTCGGGGATGCATTGGGGGAGATTAGATACACTTCGTCCAGGCTCTGAAACCATCGAAGTCCAGTCCTTTTCTCGGCTTACCCCAGGTATCACGTCCACCCTCGCCCCAACTGATACTTGGGGGCGACCTTGAATTGCTCAAGTTTCCAACATTCAAGCAAACTCGAGAGGCAAGGATGGTCAAACGACCGGACCCTCGGGAATGTGTTGGAGGCAATAGTTAATTTTTGGGTTTCCTCTAGGTATCACGTCCCCTCGGCCCGACTGATACTCAGAGGCGACCTGGAAGCTGTTCAAAATTTTAAACATCGCTGTGGCTTCGGCCTTCGATGTCCAGCAGAACATTCAGAGTTTAATCTATATATCTCATATACTCTTTAGACTTCAATTATACTACATTCAATCAAACAGATCAACTTCTTATTTCGAACAGATCAAATGTCTACTTCAAAAATACAAAAACACTCGCTAATGCCATCAAATGCAGAGAACATTCAGCATATTACCCGTAAGAAGAAACAGTTGTAGTATAATTCAAAAATCAATCAGCAAGAGTCCAAAAACAAGGAAAATCAATAACATTTACATTCAAATTATAGCAATTTAAGGAAACAAGCATCAATATGTTCAACATCAACCGCAGAAGTTCAACAAATAACAAAAGTAAAAAATAAACCCCCCCTACTGAGCTCCAATACGAATAGAAAACCAAAAACATCGTTCACAATATTACAACTTAACATCACAACCAACAGAAGAAGACATGCAAATTCTACCTCAAAATACCTCACGTGGGCGTGGTTGCACCCTCTGGCTCCACAGTCGCCCCAGCACCACCAACCTCAGTAGCCTCACGCAACCATTCGATCAGACCATCAGCAGTTCCACCAATGGGCGCTACACGAAGAACACTCTCAACATCACCCCCAATACCCCAAGTGCTTCCTCAACAGCGTTTACCTCCCCTCCCTTTACCTGCAATTCATCCCCCTCCAGAAGTCTTGGAGAAACAGGATAAGGCTGCAACGTATCGACATCATACCCCATACCATTGACAAACTTTTTCAACCTCACATTCTCCATGCACTCCTAATCATACTGCCCCTGGAAACTTACCTTCTGTTACGCTTTCGCCTTCTCACACGCCTTCAGCTTGGCCAACCACTCTCACTCCAACCTTGACCGCTGTTGCTCGAGCCTCACATCATAAGAGTCAGTAAGCACATCTATATCTTACTTCAACTTACTGACTTGAGATACCGATCTAACCTAACCCTATATTTTGCCGAAATGGCATCCTCGATCTCATCCGACTCAGTCGAATCCTCGTTATCACCCCCCTGCACCTTATCCCCCTCCCCACTACCCGAAGGATCTACACCACATCCCTTCCCCCATACTATTTCCTCTTCATCACTATCTTTAGTCACTATCGTCCTTCAAAGTTTCGTGACCGCATCATCTCCAGCCGGTAGAATCATCGACAACGGGGCCTCGGTCATCGCATCTAACACCTCTAAATCGCTACCCTCGCCCATTGGATTTCAACCAGACGTACTAGCTTCGACCTCGTCAACCTCATCATCAACCAGTTTCTGCCTCGAAGCCCGACGGTTATGCATTTTTTGCCTACAGAAGAAGAGGCACGACATTAGGGTGGAAAATTCAACAATCCCGTGCCTATTACCCTTATCCCATCTATCCCCTCCAGATATTTCTCCTACCACAAATATCAGACACAATAACTCCTCCAAAACAAAAAAACCCTCATCAAATTTCTGACTAGGTCGAAACCCAGTTCAAACAAGCCTCCACACTCCCAAAAATAACCTCTTCACTCCAAATGCAAAATCTCCTACCCACCCCCTCAAACAGAGTAAACATATCAGAGATCAAGTAATTTACCAGTGGATAGCAGCCCTCTCCTCGAAGGAGAAAGATCTAACCAGCAAAAAAAAGGCAGCAACCCCTACATGTATGCTCTCTTCTCCCAATCTTTTGATTCTCACCATAAAATAACACAGTAATCACTCTTCTCTCACTTATATATCTTTCAAACAAAATTAAACCGCCTCAATTTACTCACCATTATTAATATCACAACCCCACTACCCTGGCTTTTTGGCTCCAATATCATTTGACCACTTTACCCCTCACACTTCCCACGTGCGCACAACACCCTTACTACCATCTGCTCACAAAACCCGAAGCTCTTGAACCCTTTTTCTCCCCTACTCGAGGCCAAACAGTCCAGTCCAAATAGTCAATCATTACCTTTTTTCCATCATACGAGAAAAACAACATCATTACCTTTTGCACGCTGCCCCAGGCATTCGTACCAGTCTGACCGACCAGCCGTCTGGGCTGTCAGAGACGCTAGTCAAGTCAAACTTAATCTTTGACACATTCTTGCACTCGAGTACTCAGCAATTTCACGCCTCGAACAATCATCAGCATCTAGCCTCAACAAAATTCATTTTAATATATTGGCCTTGGACATTCAGCACGCTCCTTAACTCAAAAGTTTCAAACCTTCGACCAAATACAGTCGTAACTACGACCAGTCAAAAAGCTCAGGCCTGCAGATAAATTTTTTAGCTTCACCACAGTTTACTTTTCCCTTCGACAAACCTATTTTTATCATCGAACAACACAAACTACATATTTCGACAAACTATATTATCCATTCCATATCAGACTTTATCACTATTACCCACAGTTCGACAAACACGAGTTATTCAAAGAAATCATTTTTCATTCAAAAAGCAGCTAACATTTCAACCCTCTTACAAAATTAAAGAAAAGAAAGAAACAACACAATCATATTTCAGAAGACCCTAGTTATTAGCAAGCTGCTCCTCTTTGATAATGGCCGCAGCATCTGCAGCCTCTTGGTCAACAATATCCTCTACGAAGCCCTCGAGGGGAGACATCCGATGATCAGGGAATGGCCCCATCATCTGCAGTATCCCTCACCAGTATGTGAATGGCATCTCAAGAATTGGAGCTCCGGGTTCCACCTCAAAAATATTCGGCATTTCTGTATCAATATTCTCTTCCAGGCCAAACTGCCGTCACAGCCCCAGAAAGGCCTCCCGTATGCGCCTAACACTCGCAACAGCTGGGTCATATTGAACGGGAATATTTGCCGCCATTTAAATACAAGCAACGTTGAAGAACAGCAAGAAAAACATGCAAAAGGTGAGAAGTAATCTCTACAATAGCTCTTTTTATACTTGCAAACCCACCACAACTTTCCCTCTTCCGTAACCAAATTAAAGACAACCTTTCATTTCCAACCTCGAAAAGTCAACATGCAACCTCTCCAACTTCCTAAACGTAACTGATTCATTGGTGCATGTACACAAACCTCATTCCCGAGGACCTCTATTCGAGTACATCACCCACATCGAGCATTCGACCATCACAACCATCGTTTATTACAAAGCAGCATTTCATCGTACCTTCGACTATAATTCATTCTGACCATCATAACCAGAACACTAAACCTTCGTTCATCATTACCTTCGAGCTCATCACTGTCCCTTGCGCCTATAAGAGTATTCGCTTACATTCGTCTACAATATCAATCAGACATAGCAATATAAGTACAAAAAAAATACTCTGTCCATTCCAAATAGTAAATTTAGCAGACAAATTACATTTCTACTATCAACCCTACACAATAGAAACAACCCCCCCCCCCAAAACATAACAAAATAGAAACTCAAAACATTCCCACCTCAACCCGAAGTCCTACTACCGGAAGGACCCGCCCCGTTCGCCACATTCTACTCCCCGATGATCTCTACAACACAAATGAAACTTTCAGCCAGTGCCATCAGAAAGAGATAGCGTCGTTCAGCAGTCGTAAATTGAAACCTCAGCTGTTCCTAAAGATAAGAATATGAGCCGCCATTGAAGAACTCCTCAGGCCCTGCTTCCACAAGGTCCAACATGTCTCAGGTCAGGTCATGTTCGCCAAAAAACTTCGCGTGCAGTTCTGGCATTTTTCGCCCCACTCGACGGTCCCGAGCAAACCCCATCATCTTTTGGTAACCTGTGTTCGGCGTTGTATCCATCCAAATGATAAGAATATGGCGAACAAAGCAGAAGACTATTGCAGATGAAGGAAGATACAACGTACCTCCACAATAGCCCATATTTATAGGCTTCAATGTATTTATTACCCTATAACCAACTGTATCCTGCACAGATTTTAGTAATATAATCTGTCTTAAAAATCTTCATCAGAGTTCGTAGAGAGTCATATTCAGGCCTCTACACAAGTATTTTCCTTTAGTTTTATCTTATCATTGGCCAATTGCTTGTTCCCTTTGATTGAGGATTGAGTTTACTTTGTAAGGATGACTCCCCTTCCAAATGGAGTTAGCTCCCTGCAGAATAGAGATCATCTTTATTTCAATTGTCCTTATACAAAATACATATGGAACAAGGTCATAAACAACATGAGGCTTTCGAGAGTTATTAGTGGATGGCATATAGAATTGAATTGGATAATGAACACTTCAACTTATGACCCTACTAGAAATCCACAACCGAATTAGAGACTACTTTAAACGAAGAATTAACGAAGAACTTTTATTGCTCAATTGATTTGATTACAATAAATTACTCTTCCACAACCAAAAGTTCTAGCTCAAATACAACTTGGATCTCTAGATCTCTCTTCATCTCCCATCACATTGCATAGCCTTTCCCTTTAATGGGTTACAAGTTTCACAGTATAAATATAGGACTAAATTGCCCTTAAAATAACTTAAAATAGAAGTAGTCGCAGCTCAATTCGGCCAAAAAATTTCTTTGTTCAAATAGAAGACTTATAATAGGTTCTGTTCGAACAAAATATTTCTCTAATCGAATAGAAGACTCGGAATAGGCTATGCTCGAACATAAGATTTATCTGTTCAAATAGACCTCACCTTTGGCATCATTTTTAGAGGTTTAATGTTTAGATCCTCCAGGTTCATGGCTCCCCCTTTTAGGAGCCTTGAGCTTCTGCTCAGGCTAAATCTAGAAATAAGGCAAAACGGTCGTGCATATTTCCTTGTTGTACCACTTCAACTTACTGGGTAGTTGACATTTTTTACTTTTCTAAATGAATCAATAATTCCTCGTCTTGCAGCAGTAACCTTCTTCTCTATAATACTATCCTCCTTTAACATTTTTTACTTTCCATCCATAAATAATCTACTGACGGTAGGCGAGTGCCGATTGTAGACTCTTCATCTAGGAAAGATGGCTCAAAGAGTTTCAAATGCTCGTATTAATCACTGAATACATCTTCATAAATGGTGACAAATCCAATTAAAATGCGTTGTCACCGATCTTCTTAAGTATAGTAAACCGCCTCATGAACCTTATTTATCTTCTCAATGAAACACTGAGTTTTAACTTGTTCCTCGTCTTCGTTCCATGACACTTTCTTATCACCAGGACTAAAGGCCATAATAAAGGGACTTTGAGGTAAGTACCAAATGCACACTTCAAGCGAAAACTTCAAAATAGAACTATGAATTATCCGGTTAAAAGCAAACTGAAAATAGTATAAACTCCCATCCCAAGTCTTAGGATGCTCAGAATAGAATCCTCGTAATAAATTACTAAAGTATAATTAACTACCTTTATTTACCCGTCAGTCCACAGATGAAATACAGTATTTCACTTCAACTTCGTGTCCATCATCCCCCATAGCGATCTCCAAAAATGCCCCAGAAAGTGGCTATCCCTATCAAAAATAATATAATAAGGAAGCCTGAAATACCTTCGAACGTTTGAAAAATAATTTCTTTTCCACTTCCCCGGTAATCATCTTTTAGCATGGAATAAGAACTATCATCTTGCTTAATCGATCTACCAACACAAATAAATAATCATTCTTACACTTGATAATGGGAAAATATCCATAAAAGTCATCGATATGTTCTTCAAAGGTCGGCTAGGTATTGGAAATGGTAAGTACAGTCTCAACTTACAAATGGAAGGCTTTAATGTGTTGCATAGAACATAACCACAAACCTTACGAGCAATATCCACCTGCATCTTGGCCAATAGACATAACACTGCAAATTTAAAAGAGTCATCTCACCCCAAAAATGACCTACAACCCAGGAACAATAAGCCTCTTTAACCCGGGAACAATAATCCAATTTAAAAATACATAGTAGAGTTCCCCTATAAATCAAACCATCCTTTAATTCATACTTATATGTCTTGCCTTGGAACAACTTCTAGTGAATCAGACAGAACTTTTTGTCCTCATCATACCTGTAGTAGCCTACTCGCAGCCTTCCATGACTAGCCGAATGAACGAAGGCTACATCGAAGCTTATTGTGAAAACTCAAAGCTTAATATACACCCAAGTTAGTCAAGGAAATTGTCTACTCGCAGCTTCCCAAAACCAGCCAAACACTTGAGGGCTGCATCGAAGCATTCTATAAGTTCCGAAGCCCAAGGGTCCCATACATCAACCAAAACCCGCGGTGAACCGACATTCGAGTTTAGCAAAAGTTTCGCCCACATCAATATGTGGCCGAAGGTAGATAAATCAGCAGACAAACTTAGCAGACAAGCTGGCAGACAACTATGGCAGAACTGACTTCCGTACGGGACAACTGCCAAGAAGGGTATACATGTAACTTGACCTATTTGTAGTTACTCATCTTTTCCAATATCCTATAAATAGGGGAAGAGAGCCATTATGAAATGGTTAGAAAAACTTGGTTCAAACACTCATGTAAGATTGGAGAGAACCCTCGGGTATGACCAAAAGCTCGCTATTAAGGCTCCCTCCAATTCGAAATCTGTAACCTCATCTATCTATACATCATCTTTTTAAAAATCCTCGCTAGAGGTCATGGAGTATCCTCCTTCTCGGGCTCCACGCAAGTATGTTTGCATAATTTTCTTCTTATATTACTATTCAATATATTTGCAATCCCCCTTAGGTGAGCCTCCCTCCACAGTATAAGAACATGATCTCCCCTCTGTGATATTACGCCCCTACATTTGGCGTTGTCAATATTATACCCTTTTTTTCTTCTTTACCCCTTTTTCCAACCCCGCCCACTTCAATGGCCCCGACCCTCCGTTCCACCTCGGCCCTCATTAGTACCCCCACTAACGGCATCGTCGCTCAATTAGCCCTAATAGGCCAGCTGTTCGTTCAAGCGAAAGTGTGCCACACCAGCCAATATCGCCTCGAGCGCAAAGATCATCGTCAAGAGCTCGATGCCGAACGGCAATGCTATCTGGAAGAAATAGCCAAACAGTACCGAGACCTCAATGAGCTATGCTATACGATTCAAGGACTTCAACACGCCTAAGCTCAGGATACCCCTGTTCACTCCCGAGCGCCGATACCTTCACGTGTGTCTGCCCGCGCACGCTTATGCCCTCACCCGCAGGCTGAGGCACTACCACCCCATCTCGGTGCTGAAGGTGCCTCTGTTTCCTTACCTGAAGGCTCAATCCATCTCGGTGCCTCCATTACAAAATACTCGAGCGATTCAATACTGCACACTTCTCGGCATCCTATACGGCGCACAACCCAGAAATGCCTTAGGGAACGCAACGCCGAACACACACCTGACTTGCTCCCAATCACCCATGGCCACACTGTTTTCCCCCAAGGGCATCCTACCTTACTCAATATAAGCTCGACCCAAAAATCAAAGTCGTTTTCCGAATCAACTCTACTCCCACCCCAAGCTTTTGTAGTCGACTTAACAATCCTCTCTTCCCCAAACTCCTTTCTATTGAAGTCTCTTTCAAGTTCCACACCCCAAAAATTTGTAAGTGCCACAACACCGATCTGTAGTCCTACGCCCTCGAGTTCCAGAACTCGTTAAGCCTTCATTCATCACCCGACCACATCCTCTACCGAATATTCCCAACCGGCCTCATAACAGCCCTCTCAAGTGGTATCACAGCTTACCAAACTGGTCCATTCGAAGCTTTGAGGGGTTATCCTATCTGCTCATCTCGCACTTTACTTTAATAAAGATCGTAAGGATCGGGTCAATGCTCTTTTCAATTTCTGTAAGACATCGTCCAAAACATTCGAAGCCTTTACCAAATAATTCCTCGGCGAATCTAGCAAAGTAAAGTACCTCGATTGTGCCAACGCCGTTCTAGCCTACTACAATCCCCTACCAGACAACAACCGGGTCAAGGAATACATTGTCCTCCAAAAACCCAAAACCCTTGAGGAGATGCTATCCAAGGTCAGCAGCTACATTGAACTTGAATGCCTTCGCGAGAGTAATCACCAGGGACAACCTTAAATCCATAATAACAATAGACCGCGACACTCGAATACTACCATGGTCTCCCCAATTTATACCAAAACTGAGAATCGCAAATGTAGCATTACAGAAGATTAGAACGATCGCCCTCGCAAGAAGTGAACGATGCTGGTCCTCCACAAACTCAACCTCCCCCTCAGTACTCTCTAACCCACTATACAAGCTAACCCTATTTGGCGCACTCCCTATCTGATCGTAGTCATGAAGGACGAACCTTACTGCCAAAATCACAAGTGCAATTGCCATCCCACCAGCAATTGTTATGCATTACAACACTCGCTTGAGCTGATCCTCAAGGCCAGACGGCTCCACCCATACATTGTTGACCTTCCTAGTTACCTCGATGGTTCATAGATTAAGCCTCAGGCATCCCCAAATGAGGTACATATCATCCAAGCTCATATGATCGAAGTTAACAAGATTGACAGTGGTCACACCCGAAGTAAACGTAAACAGGTCAAAGATTACTGCAAGCTTACATACCAACAAAAACTCCCAATCCTTCTACCTGAAACAAGTCAGCACCCACAACCCGAAGGCATATTCTTCATCGATTGTGACATTTCCCATATTCGTTTTCCCCACTCCGATCCTTTGGCCATCATGGTCAAGATCACGCACATCGTCCTCCATTCAATGCTCATCGATATGGGAAGTACAATCAATATCCTGTTTCTCCAAACAGTTAAAACCATGCAACTGATTGATCAGATCACCCCAGCAAGCATCAAACTATAGAGCTTTAATGGCTCTACAGAAATTACCGTCGAACGAATTAGCCTCCCCATCACTACAGGCCTGATGGTGCTGCAAACCAATTTCTTCATGGTAGACAAAAAATCAAATACCTCGGTATCCTGGGCCACGACTGGCTCCATGCTATAAAGGCAATCCCTTCAACCTTCTACCCAGTTTTATGATTTGCCACCCCAGTGGCACCTGGGACATAAAATGTCCCATAGATTAGCTCGTTCATGCGAGCACCCGGATATTAACCTTACTTGTAAGTTGGTAAAACCATAATAATTACTGCAGCTCCCTTGTACCCCCACCTCCTGTTACCCCCGTCGAGCCATTACCATTCAAACCCACAGTTTATATCGAGCTCAACGACCCCGGTAGGAGAACTTTTATCGAAGGTTCCTTGACAGAGGATGAAAAACCCAACTCACCACATTCCTGCGATCCAACAAAGATGTTTTTGCTTGGTCCTTCCATGAGATACCCGACGTCGACCCTACCCTCGCCTGCCACCGCCTCCACCTCATACCAAAGTCTACGACGGTAAAACAAATGAAATGCATGTTAGCCCCGAGAATTGAGACGTGGTCAACCGCGAAGTCAAGAAAATCCTCGCAGCTAGTTTTATTCGAAAAGCCAATATGCAGCTTGAATCTTAAACATCGTCACCGTACCCAAGGAATGGTCAGATCTAAATTTGTGTCGACTTCACTGATCTTAACAAACATACCCCAAAGGATAGTTTTCTCCTTCCCATCATCTAGGTCCTCCTTGATGCAACAGTGGGCCACAAGTGTCTCTCAATGATGGACACTGCCTCGGGATACAATCAGGTACCCCTATATCCCGAAGATGAAATTAAGACCTCCTTCATCACTAAACAAGGACTATACTATTTTAATGTAGTTCTATTTTCTCTTAAAAATGCGGGCACCACCTACCAGGGCCTCGTTACCACCATGTTCAAACCAATGCTCGGCAAGTCAGTCGAAGTCTATATTGACGACATGCTATGCAAAGACTCCACAAAAATACCCATATACAAAATCTGGCCAAAGTATTTTCAATCTTTCGATCATACCAAATGAGATTAAATCCTTATAAATGCTAATGGGTGTATCGTCCAAAAAAATTCCTTGGGTACCTCATTAGTAAACGCGACATCGAGATCGACCCTACTGAAATTCGAGCCCTCGTCAATATGCCCTCTCCTCAAATAAAGAAAATTTTCTAGAAGGTCGCAGGCAAAATCGCTGCACTTAATTATTTCATTTCAAAATTCTCGGCCAACCACCAATAATGAGTACCCCGTTTGAAGGTGAAGTACTTTCTCTCTACCTCGTAGTTACTAATGAATCCATTAGTTTGGTCCCCCTTCGAATAGATGCAGGCATTAAAAAACTGGTACTTTATCAGAAAAATACTAACACCCACCGAAACCCAATATACTAAACTCGAAAGGCTCCTCCTTACACTTGTCTAAACTTCTCAAAGCCTAGGACCATACTTCCAAGCACACCACATATGTGTAATCAAAAGTTACCCCCATCGAGAAGTCCTAGCCAAAAAAGATAAACCTAGATGGGTACAACAATGGTCTATTTACCATGGTGAGCATGATTTTATTTTCGAGAAGCAGGTATCTCAGAAAGGCCAGGCAGTCGCCAATTTTTTGGCCGACTTCCGGGTCAAAGACTACAATTGGGAAGAACATGAAGACAAATTACCCGAGGACCACCACAACACAACGACCCCTGGAATCATAACACCGGTGGCAACTATTCATCGATGGGTTAGCAGGCCTAAATGGTTTTGGGATCGGTATTGTACTGGTCACCCCTTCGAATGACCACATCGAAAAGGTAATCAAATTGAAATTCGAGTATACTAATAATAAAGTTGAATACGAAGCTTTGATATACAGCTTCAACCTGGCCCTCGAATTATGGGTCCCTCAACTTGCTATCTTTGCCAAGTTACAGCTGATCCCACGATAATATACCTGCGAGAACCAAACAATGTAGCACTCTTTCGACAACCCATAAATAGATTTACTAAAAAATCTTCGATAATACATTACCCTTGAGGCGATAACAAACACGCTGACACTCTGGCCTATATTACAGTAATGCTAGGACAATTTGAACCCCAAAAGCTTCGTATTCAACATCTTATTGAGCAAAAAAAAAAAACCCCAAAAGCTCCGTATTGAAGTACTCAAACACCCATGTATCGACAAGATTGAAATCAATACCATCAATATTGGGGGTGAGAGACTCGATCCTGACGATTAGTGCACCCCTTTCCTAGAGTATTAAAAGAGTTCTACACTCCCAGCAGACCTGAAGGTAAAGCGTTCATTATTGGAAAATTGTTGAAGGTATACCATCCTTAAAAGTATTTTACACAGAAAATCCCCAAAGGGAGTACACCTCCGATGCATATCTTAGCCAGAAGCCGCCAAGATCCTCACATAATTACACGAAGACCGTTGCGAATCCTACACCGCTAATAGGTCTATGGCGCTCTGCACAATAACTCAAGACCTATTCTCGCCAAATATCAAGAAGCATGCTGAAGAATACTCGGAGCTTTGTGACAAGTGCCAATATCATGCCCATAACATCAAAAACCCCTCTCAAGACCTTTACTGAAGCCACGTCTCTTGGCCTTTTAAAAACATCAACCAGATAGGTCTCTTCCCCAAAGCTTCGGGTAAAAGAGAACATGTCCTCATGGCCACAGACTACTTCACTAAATGGGTCAAAGCCGTACCACTATGCCAAACTAGAGAGGAAGAAGTCATCAATTCCTCTGGAGAACATCATCACACGCTTCGGCTTCCCACATATGATTCGATGAGATAACGGGCCACAGTTTATAGGTAGCAAGGTTAGAACATTCCTCAAGAAGTTTAATGTTATCCTCTTGCTGTCTACGCCTTATTACGTGCAAGGAAACGGTTAGGCCGAAGCCATTAACAAAACTATCGTCGACGATCTCAAGAAACGAGTCGAAAAAAAGAAAGGGTGTTAAGTCCAAGAACTTCAACATGTTCTCTGGGCCTACCGCATAACACCAAGGAAAGTGGCGGTCTATGCACCATTTTTATTAGGTTATGGTAATGAAGCAGTCTTACAGATGCAGTTTCAGGTCCCAACTCACGATCCTGACCTCCCAGATGAAGATAATAAGTTTAAACTCGCGTGCAACATGTTATGGATCGATGAAACCCGAGATCGAGCCCTAGCTAATCTGGGGTGTTATCAAATCTCCCCCAAGAAATCATACCAGAAAAGGGTTTGACCTAAATTTTTTGGCATTGGTGATTTGGTCCTCCGAAGAGTCATACCCTTCTCAAAACCTCAAAATGCCAATAAAATAGTTGAATCTTGGGAAGGATCGTACATCATTTATGATAAAACATACAAAAAATCTTATTACCTCATAACCAAATACGAACTACCCCTACCCAACCCTTGGAATAGGATGCAGCTAGTCTCATACAATAGACAGCAGCCCCCGACACTTACCACACTTGTAACCGAAGCATCTTGATTCAATAAAAGGATTTATTTACAGCTTTCAAATCTACTATTATTTCATTACGTACTAGCTCAATAAACTTCTTGAGTCGGTTAAAACCAAGTATCTAGTCAACCCTTCGACCAGACTGTTACTTTGGGGTGACCTCAAAGTTCCTAAAAATTCCGATTCGGCCAAACCCAAGTGGCATGAATATTCAAATAACTAATCACTTAGGGGCGATCTCTGGGCCGACCATGTCTTGTTTCGTTCAGGATCAAACCCACAGATAAAAATACCCGGGGGTGACCTCAAAGCTTAATGAACTTCTTGAGTCGGTCAAACCTAAGTATCCAGTCAACCTTTCTACCCGACTGCTACATGGGGGCGACCTCAAAGTTTTTCAAAGTTTTGATTTGGCCAAACCTAAGTGGCATGAATAGTCAAAAGGGTAAACACTTGGGGGCTACTTTGGGGTCGACCACGTCTTGCTTCGTTCAGGATCAAACCCGCAGATTCCAATACCTATGGGCCACCTAGAAACTCAATGAACTTCTTGAGTCGGTCAAACCTAAGTATCAAGTCAATCTTTTGAGCCAACTGCTACTTGGGGATGACCTTTAAAGTTCCTCAAAGTTTTAAATTGACCAAACCCAAGTGGCATGAATGGTCTAAAGGCTAAACACTTGGGGGCGACCACATCTCACTTCGTTCATGATCAAACCTGTGGATAAAAATACCTAAGGGCTACCTCGAAGCTCAATAAACTTCTTGAGTCAGTCAATCTAAGTATCTAGTCAACCCTTCAACCTGACTATTTTTTTAGGGTGATATTGAAGCTTACTATACTTCTCTCCATCACTTACCTAATGCAGCAGACACACACCTGCCTTTAACAACAGAGCTATCACATAAAGAATCTGCAACAAGTTCAAACGAATATAGATGCAACGTTTATACATCTAGATAATGTAACATAAGAAGAAAAAGTTCTCACTAACACCACTCACAACAGGAAGCTTAAACAGAGTTTTTTGCATCCTCGTACTAACTGATTACCTGAAGGAATTACCATGAACCTCCACCTGGTTAGGACTTTCAGTAGCCACAGGTGGGTTCTTATCGATAGCAGGTATGCCCTCCTCATTCTCCACACGTATTTCTCTGCTAATTGAGCCTGGTTTAATCCCTGTAGCTTGCCCCGTACCTTCGATACCCAGACTGAGCAGCTCTTTCACAAGATAGCACTCGAATGTGTTAGGATCATAACCCAGCTTGTCTTTGAATTGCTATAAAAATAAAATCACACGGCACTCCTGATCAAAATTTGTTTGAAATCGGGCATGATTCTCCTTCAACCTCTCTTCCAGCTTGGCCACCTTCGCGTCACACCGCTCGACCATAGCCAGGTTTTCCTTCACCGCATCAGCCCAAGCCTAAAAAACTTGACGCTCCAATTTGGCCACCCGAGTACTCAGCTACATAATGGTACCCTTCAAGAGCTCCTCCCCATCGACCACCTCTTTAAATTACTCACCAGACACCTTTTGGGCCTTCCTAAAGGAAATCAACCAAGCCTGCATCTTCACAAATAGACAACAACACTTCAATCCTCTCGCAACCTTATCAAATCAAAGTTACCTTCGTGCCAGTATCAGTAACTACCAGGCGGGCCAACTTTAGCCCTGTTTCATCAAGATTCAAAGTACAAAAGTTAATCGTCGACCCAGCTTTAGCCCGAGCAACATCCTCTTGTTCAACCGCGAGTCGCCTGGCCTCAAATGCGGTCAGCTCTTCTTTCATCTGCTCATATAACTTTTTTTGAAGCGTCGCCCTAGCCGCCTGAGAACTCAACCCATCCCCAGTTGCCTTACCTTTCCCCTTCTGAGCTGATTGGACTACCTCTTGAAGACTCGAGCCTTGCCTCCTTACCTCGGTCGTAGCTAATGTAGCCCCACGGGGAGTCCTCCGTACGAAGGTAGTGTTCAGCCTCGTCAACTTGTTATAGACCATCTCACTCGTTGCTTCGGGTGGGGGAATCTTTATCCCTCCTCTTTGACGGCCCTACTGAGGTCAACAGTCCTTTGAGCAGCGTATCAGTGTTCTTCTGTCTCTTTTGTGATCATCAGCCTTCGGAAGACTATTTATTCACTCGTCGCTCTCGTTGATCAGTTCATCCAGGTAGTATCAAGGGTTCTTCAACACTCTACTCACAAGACCTGCAACATAAATTTATTCAAAATCATGCCATGACCAAAGCACAAAGCCTTAAACAATACTCAAGCAGATACTTACTCGCATTAAGCAGCCTATGGGATAACGTAAATCTATATCACCATCAACATACTCAAAATTGCCCTTCACCACAACTAAATCCTTATCCCAACCTCACCTAGTCGAGCACAGGTCAAACAACAAGGTTTCTCGGGATAACATAGTATATTGTAAGTCCTCACCTTAGGGTTCCTCTTTCTAGAGTAAAATGATGTGACTTCTGATGAGCACGTAATTATGAACTTTTTAATATACCCAAACATGTATTTTAGTCGTCGATTATATTTAATTTTGGGTACTTATGTACGCTTGTTGATTGCAGGTATTGGAGATGGATATTTGAAACCAAGCTCTTAAGGCAAATAAAAGTGTCTCCAGCAGTTCATAGCACAAAAAATCAAAGACACAATATATTTGGTCTCAAGATTAATAAATATATGCACAAATATTCTTAAATAATAAGATCAAAGAATATATTGCATCCAATATCCTTGAAGATATTTTATATTGACGATATATGCAAGAGTTTTCATGAAGAAAGATCTCTACATCACTTAAGGAAGTTTTATACAAGATATTAGGTGATTGTTGTAATATTAGAAAACATTATCGCAAAAATATTCTTTAGAATTTAATGTATAGTTTCTAATTTTTGGTTCCTTCTCCTATAAAGGAACCCCCCCCCATTGTAATTGGGTATCTAATATTGGAGCAAGTTTAGAAGAAATAAAGTATTTGTTTTATTTAATTATTTTTTCTCTCTTTTATTTTCTTTTGTAAATAATTAGTTGTTAATACGATAAAGTCCGAGATGAGCAGCTAATCTCCTAGCTAAGGCTAGGATGAGGCCTCTTCTTGGATGAGCAATAGTAGGTATTAATTAGGTTATAATTAGTTTTCTCTTAGTGCTTTATGATTGATAAGTTAGTATATTATATCAAAGGCTTGACCATAGCTTCGGTTTGGTGTACGATAACTTTGGATATAAACAAGTGCTACTAACCGCATACTTGATTTGGAGATCGAAACAAGAGAAAATACTAGAGAACTCACTCAAGCCTAGCCATGGTTGAGTTGATAATTCTCTTATACACTCTTCACCATCACTTAAAATCATAACCACTAAATTCTTGACCATAGATTTAGTGGTTCATTTTATAACATCGTATGTGTCTTATCACGAACATATGATGGGTGGAGATATTAGAATCGAGTTATATATTAATTAGTGCTTTGAAAGGTAGAGGCCAAGTCCAAACCTTAGCTCTCTCCCTCATTAAGTTTTATAATTAGTTTATATTTATTCATCTTAGATTTCTCTCTTATAAAATCGTAATTCGGCCTAGGAAGTATTTATTTTCCCAAACCTCCTTGTGGATTTGATCTCACTCATCCGTTCTACAATTCGACAACCATAATTTGAGCAGGTATTTTGTAGTGGCCCTAAAAACCTCTTATCAAATGGCACCATTGCCGGGGAGGCAATGGTGAAAATGATTCTTTTTAATACCAATTTTTTTTTCTATAAATTATTTTCTTCTATTTAGCTTGTGGGTGTGGTATCAAGGTTAGTTGTTAGTTTGCCCATTAGTTTTATGATTAGATCTATGAGATTTCTTTCTGAATAAGTTAGCTTTAACAATTTCTTATAAGTGGTTTCGGAGATATTAATTTTGGAAGAAACATACTCAGTTTTTAATGTGAAGTCTGTTCCTGAATGTTGTACAGTTTTTGATCATCTATACCTCATAGTTCGGAAATATGTTTGCTACAAAAGTTTTGGATAATTCAAAACCCTTTTCGAATTGCTATAGATCATATTTTTCTGCTTAGTCGTTTGAGTGTTACAGACTTTTAAAACAACAGTAAAAATAGTCTCAGTAAAGAATGCCGCTGTTCATTAATCACTTGTTTTGAAGAGCAGGGAGGCTAAATTCTAAAAAACTTCATTCTTGAATATTTTTCTTTTCTAAATTATCTTTCCAAATTGATATTATTAAATGTTCTCTCTCAACTGAATTGAAAGATATGCGCATTTGAAAATCTGGACATCACAGACTACAATAAACTTGGAAATTTGATTAATATTGTTGTCGGAAGTTCACTAATCCTTTTTTCTCTTGTTTTGTAAGCTGTCCCAAATTTGGCACTCGGAGATCGTGAGGAATTTACAAAGTACATTGGCAAGCTTCTATCTAATCCTTCTTGTGCCCCCTGAGTGAAGGGGAACTTCCTTTTTTCGCCCCCTAAGTGAAGGGGCGGCCACAACTTCACCGGTAAACACTTCCCGCAGGTTGGTACCTCTATAAACTTGACATCTAGAAGGGGTTCATAACCATTCCACCCCGGCACTAAGAACATAAAGTCATGTGGACTGTACAAATACACGCTACTCTAATATAAAAAATTGTTATATTTGGATTGACCTATTGCTGTGTTTAAAATTTCATTTCATTCCAACATTAGTAAAGGTAAAACTATTAGAGACTTGCGGGATTGCATCACCCAAAAAGTTCTCTAATAAGTGGGACCACCCATTAGGGATACGATGAAATTCGTATCATACAAAAATTGAACGTCCCGAACCTAAAAATAACTAATAATAAAAATGAGTAGCAAGATTCCCACAGGATTTCATCACCCAACGGATAAGTGTACCGGACCGGGGTACAAACACGGTTCGTAGGATACGGCCCCAGCTTAGCGCTGCAAAATACTGGTTGTAGGTTTGCGACGTTACCGTTCTGAGTGCTGACGTACGATAAGGCAACTCGCTCGGGCGTGAGGACTGAACATCTACTTTAAGCTGGTACTAGCATAGTGACGTAGGGGAGTATAGGAACCAAAGCCTTTTGCCATCCAACCCATTTTGAACATAAAAGAATATAGGGAGACCTAATTATTACTTCTAAAAAATGTTGATGTGCTAGAGTTTAAGCTTGATTGGTTATTTATTGTATTCGGTGTTATTTTTATTTTAAAATGTCATACATGCAAGAACATTAAAATCCATATAGCTCACAATTCGACATCCCGCAACATCCTCAAAATTATTTTCAATCATGGGATCACCAAAATTCTCAATACATGGAACCTTTCCAATCTTATTCATATATGCAGGCCCATCAGTCCGTTCAGTTATCCAATCAATTCCCACCTGCTCCACCCAAACCATCTATGGAAGATACCCTTTCTTTCTTCATGAAACAATTAATGGAAAGTAAAAAATAAGCGTTACAATTTCAGCAACAAATGATGCAATTCCAACAACAGACATTGGTGAATCAAACTTCTACGACCCAATCTTTCTCTAGATTAGAGACTCAGATAACTCAGTTATCAACTACGTGGAGTAAAATAGAGCATGAAAAACTTCTAAATAATGAAGAAGAACAATTTAAAGTTAAATCCCCTAGTGATTTATAAATGGATAAATTCAAGCAAAATCAAGGAATGTTTTCTCCGTGGGGTGAATGGATACCATATTGCGAGACAGATTTAGAAGATGAATATTTTAAGGTTGAGAATAGTATGTCACAAGGAGATCTTGAAGAAGCAAGAATCATGTCTAATACAACTCCTTCTCAATCACCTCCAAATTTAGCCCTCAACATTCAACCATCGATGTCACCATCCATCATTTTATTTGTCAGCCCAATAAAATCTTTCAATGAAACTATGACCGAAACTGAATATTTTTCCCTCTCCTCTAATGATTTTTGTGACGATGATGATGACGAGATAGAATATGAACATATGGAATCACCATCTCATTATACAATAACATGCGAGGAATTTGTAGACGATGATATTTGTACCAAAGTCAAGAAATTGGAAATTGCCGAACCTGTTACAGATGTTATCAACTTGTCATTTCCTTCTCAGTCTCTTTATGAGTAACATCAGCCTTGCCTTGAGCCCCGTCCACCTGACAAAAATTGCAATATTGAAAACCTATCGGTAGACGACCCTTCTTTACATGATATATCACTATTATTGGGGGTTAATTATATTTTGGTTACTCCTTCACCAACCCTCCCTATACCTATGCCTACATCTTCATTTCACAAGCCACTTGGGGTTACCATAATTGTTAATGAATTTGAGGATTTGTTGTGCGATAACTCTAGTTGTACCTACTCTATTGATCAATGTTTAAAATATTTCAAAATTGGGACGACCCGTAATTCTTAAAATAGTACAAGCATTATCACCTGCAACAGAGTCATAAAAACTTGAGTCAGACCTTCAGCTACTTGATCGACATCACTTTAATGGTTCAAGTTACTTTTTGGGAAATGATGAATATCAAGATAATTTTTTGGTATATGGGGCTATACCTTGTAAAATATCTCAAAGTGAGATTCCCCATAAATTAAACAAGGAAAATCTTTATCCTAGGGGATTAGACTCTGAGTTATTTGTATGTATCATGATTACAAAAGAACAATTAGGTGCAGATAAGGATAACCACTATTTTTCTATTATCTGGTTATTCAAGGACAAGGACAATTTTGGTGTTCCTCGGTTATTTTAGGAGAACTTGCAACCTGGATAGTTCATCAATTATTGTACTTTGTACCCCTATAGTACCATTATAAATCATTAAAGTATGGGGGTACATTTGTCTGGTTGAAGACGGTAAACATAACGCTTCTTCGGAGGCAACCCATAACACATTCAGGTGAAAAATTCTAGTTTTTATTCCTTCATTTATTTTATGCCATCAAACATTGAGGGCAATGTTTCATTTAAGTTTGGGGGTAGGAAAATATTTATTTAAATATTTTTTAAAGAAAAGTGAAGTAGTGATACTTTGACAATTTATGATATATTTTTGACGAATTTCCAAGCACTTAAACTGATTTTACCTTGACAGAAATATAATGGGAAAACCTAAATTTTGAAATTGTATCAAGTATATACTAAAATATTTTGGACTATCTTAAGCTTGATGTACTATCTTTTTATTAGCGACTAATTCAAGTTAGCCTAACATATTTTGAAAACAGTACTTCACTATAGTTTTGCAATTAATACCTTTAATAGAATTTTGCTCAGTATAAGGGAAATTTAGTATTTATGTTTGGAATAGTTCACTACAAGGGAGACAAATGCCTAAGAATAAGTTCATTCCTAAGAAAAAAATAATAATAAGCAAAATGTACTCTAAAAACTTTTACGCTGCAAGGCTACTCGCATAATTAAGAGCTGAAAGAGAAAAAATTATCACCAATCTCGAGTTTGACCATGAACTATGTGAAATGAACACAAGAAAATGTTACTTGTGAGAATCCTGAGTCTAGGTCATGATGGGGCACCACACCCTGATAACCTTAGCTAACAGGCAGGGATTATCGACCAAAAACTTCTTGTGACGGAGTCTTCATTAAGAAATAATGTACTCAATAATAAAAGGGTTGCAAAAGAAAACAAAAGAAAATTCTAGGAAGATGAATTGACTAAGGCACTTGTCAAACTCACCGCTGAATTTATTCCAGTAAGAACTAGACTGCCAAAACTTAGTAAATTATTCTAGACAACGTATTAAGCGATAAAATTATTTCACTGTACACTCAAATATAACTAAAGCAAAATACTTGAATCTCTTTCTAATCTTGAGGTAGTTCTTCTAGTTTTTGATAAACTTAAATATTCTTTGGTATACTTAGGAGAATAGCAAGTTTAAGGATTTTTTCATTGGTACATTTTTGTCACAACTAAGTAAGGATAAGTTCACAGGAAATGAGTCATATGTATACTATAATAGTTTAAAATGTCATTTTTGACTTTTGTAGGTATAGTCACTGCAACCCTTACGAGATAGCACTCGTTCACCAGGCTAAACCTGGTGGTTTAATGGTTTGTTGCATATGCTAAATGCAATCGTGCTCCCTGTGAAAGTGGCTATTATTTTAGTTTACTCGGGATGAGCAAAAGACAAGTTTGGAGGTATTTGATGAGCGCGTAATTAGGAACTTTTTAATATACCCGAACATGTATTTTAGTCATCCATTATATTAAATTTTGGGTACTTATGTACGTTTGTTGATTGCAGCTATTGAAGATGGATATTTGAAAGCAAGCTTTTAACGTCAAGTAAAAGTGTCTCCTGCAGTTCATAGTACAAAAAATCAAAGACACAATATATTTGGTCTCAAGATTGAAGAAATATATACACAAATATTCTTGAAGAATAAAATCAAAGAATATATTGCATCCAAGATCCTGGAAGATATTTTATATTAAAGATATATGCAAGAGTTTCCATGAAGAAAGATCTCTACATCACTTAAGGAAATATATGCAAGAATATTAGGTGATTGGCTGTAATATTAGAAGATATTATGGTAAAAATATTCTTTAGAATTTAATGTATAGTTTCTAAATTTTGGTTCCTTCTCCTATAAAATGAACCCTCCCCCATTGTAATTGGGTATCTCATATTAGAGAAAGTTTAAAAGAAATAAAGTCTTAGTTTTATTTAATTATCCTTTCTCTCTCTTATTTTCTTTTGTAAATAATTAGTTGTTAATGCGATGAAGTCCGAGATGAGCGGCTAATCTTCTAGCTAAGGCTAGGATGAGGCCTCTTCTTGGATGAGTAATAGTTGGTATTAATTAGGATCAAATTAGTTTTCTCTTAGTACTTTATGATTGATATGTTAGTATATCATATCGAAGGCTTGGCCATATCTTCGGTTTGGTATACGATAACTTTGGATACAAACAAGTGCTACTAACCGTAGACTTGAATTGGAGATCTAAATAGCAGAAAACACTAGAGAACTCACTCAAGCCTAGCCATGGTTAACTTGATAATTTTCTAAGACACTCTTCACCATCACTTAAAAGCATAACCACTAAATTCTTAACCATAGATTTAGTGGTTTATTTTATAATATCGTATGTGTCTTAACACGAACATATGATGGGTGGAGATATTAGGATCTTGTTATATATCGATTAGTTCTTTGAAAGGTAGAGGCCAAGTCTGAACCTTAGCTCTCTCCCTCATTAAGTTTTATAATTAGTTTTTATTTATTCTTCTAAGATTTATCTCTTATAAAATAATAATTTAGCCTTGAAAGTATTTGTTTTCCCAAACCTCCTTGTGGATTCAATCTCACTCATCCGTGATACAATTTGACAACCGTACTGTGAGCGGGTATTTTGTAGAGACCCTAAAAACCTCATATCCACATCCTGCCATTCTAAAACTGGCCTCCCTTTTCCTAATAACTCACTATTAATACCTTCGATTACTCTTATCATCTTGCAGAAATTTCCATTTAATTGGCAAGGCGCAACATCCCTGAAATTCAGCACCTCCTTCACTACCCATCGAAGGGGCAGCCGCATACCCAGTCGAATCTGCCCCCTAAACGCAATCATCTTATCGCTGGGTACATCCTCAAATGAGTACTTCAACCTACATAGGACCAAGATAACCCCTTTGCCCACCAGATTATGCTTTATCATAAATCGACCAAGCCTAGTCTGCTCATGCGGCGATACCTCTCCAAAAATGGAGTTATCATCGTTCCTCTTTTCACTACATTCCTCATTGTCACCCTCTTCTTCACCCTCATCTTCTCTTTCTTCATCATCACGCTTGTCCCCCGCATGGCTGGCCTCCACCTCCTCCTCCTCGTCGCTCTCCCTGACTACGCGAGCCCTCCTCCAGCTTTGCTTTGCCGAACTAACATCGGGTGCCACCACTGCCAGAGGAACATCAGTTGCGATATATAACCCCTCGACATCGCTACTACCCTCCTCTCGACCAGAGAAGCCCATCTCTTTTGTCAAATCATCATGCTCATCTATTAGCCTCAACCTCGGAACCTCGCAGGTACGCATGATACCCTACAGAAGAAGAGGGAACAAGTTAGCCCAAGATGTTTGAGTCACAACCCTCGAGTCTACATACTACTAACGACTACATCATTAAAGCACATCGACCACACGGTCAACCAGCCTCGAAGGCTGTTACGCACGGCTACTTAACTACCCTTCCAGGCATAACCAAACCACACCTCGTAGTTAAATTTTGAAGTTTCTAACGCACCTATACCAATTCCAACCTCTTCCCCTACAATATACTCCATTAATGGCGGACACCATGTTTTACTTATACCACACAAAAAAGAAAAACAACAACAATAACAACAGAACAACAATAAAGCTACAAGACCTACCTGCAATGGTGTAGTCTAAGAGTACAATTCCACAGCAAGAACGGAGGGTCGAGATTCATAACTCATGACCACAATGATATTTATTCCCTCTTAAATAATAGTATAAAAAACTGTCTCATTTTCCCCAAAACTACCATCATTACACCCACTAACCCCACCCTTACACCTCTCCGTCTTCCCTCCGTCATTTGGGGTTACCACCTTTTTTCAAAGGAAACTTCCTACCTTATGAACAGTTTGCCTGCCAAAAGCCTTAGCTTTGCCTACAACTTGTACCTTCGCATAACACAAGCCGTACACCTTGTATTACTTGTACCTTCGCGCTTAACATGCACCTTCTTTTATCGACTTTCCTTCTCTCCTACCTCAAAGGCTACATCTTTAATACCTACCCCCTAGACCCCCCCACATGGACACCCATGGGCATGCCACATACACAGTAGGTGTTGCCCACTATCTTTTTTGCACATGGCTCGAGACACATATGGTCCCCACTGACAACCCTGTACCTACAGCTGTCAGATTAGTACAGGTATCAGATTACCATAGTTGTCGACTCCCTACCATTGAATTAATGACCTAAATACATTTCACTTCGAAAGCCTCATGGAAGACACTCGAGCCTATTATCTTCTAGCACCAATCGAACTTCTTATATTTTACTGCGTCATCGAGAGTGTTTTATTTTTTTTCTAAGTACAAACAATAAAGCCTAATTTTTATGGCTTACCCTCGAACATACTTTATTTCTTAAGCCCGAGCTAGTCATTCCTATCTCTATTTTTGAATTCGAGCCTATTTTATTCAGTTCCTAACAAATATTTTTATTGTATCACAATTGAACCTTTCGTCTACACTAATTATCTTCGAACACAAATATTACCTTAACACTTTTATTCTCCAAACATGGGGGGAAATAAATACTGCATACACCATTAAAAAAGCGCAAAACCAACCACAGAAAATAGGCACAAACAGCACCAACACCCTCTATCAATATCCGAGGAAGACCCCTACCCCCCCTCCTTCTGACTGCTTTGCTTGTAGACCGGGTTGTTCTTCTAGTACAACGGATAGCCTCTACCCCCACCATCCGTAGCGCAAACTCTCTTAGTGCAGCCGGGCGCTCCATCACGCTCAAGAGGTAAACAACTCAGCCTCCTCCGGCTCTCGGCCGGTCAGCTCTTCCCGGTGCAAGTCCACTAGGTCTGGCTGTGGCACCCCAACGTCTCCTCGCCTAAAGTTCATTTGCTTCAGCTCGGCCACCCTCGCCTCGACCATTGCTTCCTTATCTTTTAACCTTTTCTGGTAACAAGTCTTTATCCCTTTTCCATTCAGTAGAGTAAGGAAGAAGAAAATGAAGAGGACTTAACTTGCCCTAATCCTTAACCCCCTTTTTATACCGTGATTAAGAAAGCCTTAATGACCCCTTAATCACCATTAATACTCTCGAAAATAGGATCAATAACACCAGTCAACTATATAACTTCCCATACCTTATAATTTTTCTCAGCACGTACCGTCTACAATAATTTCTGAGGCCCCAGCTGAGGCGAATGTAGTAGCCTACTCGCAGCCTTCCATGACTAGCCGAATAAACGAAGGCTACATCGAAGCTTATTGTGAAAACTCAAAGCTTAATATACACCCAAGTTAGTCAAGGAAATTGTCTACTCGCAGCTTCCCAAAACCAGCCAAACACTTGAGGGCTGCATCGAAGCATTCTATAAGTTCCGAAGCCCAAGGGTCCCATACATCAACCAAAACCCGCGGTGAACCGACATTCGAGTTTAGCAAAAGTTTCGCCCACATCAATATGTGGCCGAAGGTAGACAAATTAGCAGACAAACTTAGCAGACAAGCTGGCAGACAACTATGGCAGAACTGACTTCCGTACGGGACAACTGCCAAGAAGAGTATACATGTAACTTGACCTATTTGTAGTTACTCATCTTTTCGATTATCCTATAAATAGGGGAAGAGAGCCATTATGAAATGGTTAGAAAAACTTGGTTCAAACACTCATGTAAGATTGGAGAGAACCCTCAGGTATGACCAAAAGCTCGTTATTAAGGCTCCCTCCAATTCAAAATCTGTAACCTCATCTATCTATACATCATCTTTTTAAAAATCCTCGCTAGAGGTTATGGAGTATCCTCCTTCTCGGGCTCTACGCAAGTATGTTTGCGTAATTTTCTTCTTATATTACTATTCAATATATTTGCAATCCCCCTTAGGTGAGCCTCCCTCCACAGTATAAGAACATGATCTCCCTTCTATGATATTACGCCCCTACATGGTAGAATCGATTTTCGTACAGGACAGCTATCAGAAAGGGTATACATGTAAATTAACCCCTTTGTAGTGACTCATCTTTTCCTATCCCCTATAAATAGGGGAAGAGAGCCATTATGAAAGGTTAAGAAAAACTAGGTCCAAAGACTCATGTAAGATTGGAGAGAACCTTTGGGTACGACCAGAAGCCTATTACAAAGGCTCCCTCCAGTTCAAAATATGTAACCTCCTCTATCTATGCACCCTCTCTTTAAAATCCTTGCTAGAAGTCATAGAGTATCCTCCTTCTCTGGCTCCATGCAAGTATGTTTGCATAGTTTTCTTCTTATATTACAAGTTAATATACTTGTAATCCCCCTTAGGGGAACCTACCTCCATGGTGTAAGAGCGCAGTCTCCCCGCTACAAGATTATGCCCCTACAATACCCTGTAACATACTCAAACAGAATAATAGGTTGTATCTGCAAAGCTACCATCAAAGTGAAAATAGCTGGTAATGGGGATCGAGATAGCATGTTAGCCATTTTTTTGTACACTCCCTTCTTTTACTTGATAATCAAGGTAAATTGTTATAAATACAGCATCTACTTTATATGGCGAGTTTAATGTAGCTTGGACTGTGTAGATAAAACTATAATGGTTTGTGATTGGAATGTACCACAACCTCCTCTTACAATTTCCCCATTTGGATTTGTAGCTATAGAGACATTTTCATAGTAGACAACACTTTAGCCGCCGTACCCTCTTGAATTGGTTACACCATTATTACAAGCATGTCACTCGCATTAACAAACATCTTCACCTCAGTCACCATTACTAAATTCCCCGTTGTGACATTCTCCTTAAAAGCATTGATATGAAAAGTACTTCCCTCCTTTGCAAAATAATACTTACAAGCTCTACGGTAATGAAATGCATCTCGACACCAAAGAAAATGGCTACCCAAAATGACATGATATACATCTTAAGGAACTACCTCACACATCACCTCATCAATAAACCTTTCAATGATCGTAAACTTGGACGTACACTATTTCGTCAGCGTCTTTCTGAATCCACCCCAAACCATATAGCTTAAGATGAATCGTAGTATTCAAACCCATCTTCATCACCAATGCCTCATGAATCAAGTTTTTTGATTACCTAGATCAATGATAACCTCTACTAAGTTCTGCATTACCTAAATACTGACAGGAAAAAGTTCTTCCCGACACGCCTCCTCAATAGCCATAGTCTGTTAAAACATAAAAGTAAGCTTAGGATTCGGTTAATCTAAATCTGGGAGGTCAACAACTGCTGCGGCTAGTGCGTATTTCTCTTTCTTTCTTTTTTCTTCCTTTGGCCTAAACTCTGAGTGAAGTTTCCAGCATTTATCTGAAATATGTCCACTTGCCTTATAATGACTATAATAATTCTCCATGGAGGAAAACCCCTCTCCCTTGGACTCTCCCTTATGTTTATTCTTTTAACCAAACTTGTACCCTGACTTGTTCATGTTGTCTTTATTATTACTCTTCTAGTACTTGCATTTAATAGCGATTGCCTTCCTGGTAGCATCTCCGATATTCACCACATTAAAGAGTTTGAAATCCCTTCTAATAGACTCTAACAAACCACCTATGTACTTCATGAACACCTCAACTCGTCCGCATCGATGTATAAAACCAAAGCTTAGATATGAAACTCCGTAGTGTACTCTTGTACTAAGTGCCCATGCTTTTGGCACAAATGACAATATTTAAACTATCTCCTTTGCTCATACCTGATTGGATAAAGCTACTTCCTATCCAACATTTTAAGTTCTTTCTAACTCAAACTTTCTACGATGTGGCATTTCTTATAAGGTTTCTACCGCGCGAGTAGATGACATACAAATTTCAATACCGAAAAATATTTTTTTGAGTATTTGAATATTTATACACTGAAAAATAGGTTTCTAGCCGATCTATCCGGTTATCCAATTTCTCAGCATCGATTAACGAGTCGAATACTGGAATTTTAATTTTAAAATCAATACGAAGGTTAAGCATAGGATTCAAGGACTTACCAATAACTAATTTTTCTTCCACGGATTTTGCATCATTAAAAATCTCCATCTTCCTCCTTATAACCCTCGTCCTTCTCCTCTTCCACAACTCCTTTTTTCTTCTTGCACTTTTATCCCTTCATCGAAGTGGATGCCTTATAAAGGTTCTCGATCAAGAGCTAATTGTTTTACTAACTTCCCTAGAGTAGTAGTTAGATCAGAAACTTTAGTTTCAAGCTTCTTAAGTCGATTTTCTAAATTGCCCATCTCTGTATTTACCTTCTTCGAATTAGGTTTTCTATGAATCTTCAATACACTCTTAAGTACTTTTTCATTTGTTTAAGTCGGTCATGTATAGAGACCAAAAACCAACAGTCCCCCCAAGAATTGCATCTCCAAAATTTGATACTACTTAATCCATAATCGAATTTGAAACTACCTTAAATGAAGAACACAAGATTTGGTGGTTAGATTTTCCGAAAATAACTTATATTGCTCAATTGATTTGATTGCAATGATTTACAACTTGGATCTCCAGATCTCTTTTTATCTCCTTTCACATTGCCTAGCCTTGTACTTTAAAAAGTTACTAGTTTCCTAGATAAAATATAGGAATAAAATGCCCTTAAAATGACCTAAAATTAAAGTAGTCACGACTCTGTTCGAATAAAATATTTCTCCGTTCAAACAAAAGACTTTGAATATGCTCTGTTCAAGCAGAAGATTTCTCTATTCGAACAAAAAACTTATAATAAGCTCTGTTCGAACCACACAGTTCTTTGTTCGAATAGAAGACTCATAATAGGTTATGTTCAAACTAAATATTTCTCTATTCGAACAGAAGACACAAAATAGGCTATGCTCGAATAAAACATTTTATTGTTCAAACAGACTTCACCTTTGGCATCTTTTATAGAGGTTTAGTGTTTAGATCATCCTGGATCAACTAGAGGTAAGAATCAAAAGATTGCATTTACAACCACAATCTATCATGTATGGATTGAAAGGAATGCAAGATAGTACAAAAATGAGATCATTTGAGCCGATGTTATCGACAGAAGAATCTTTTTTAAAATATCATACAAATACAACCTGTCAAATCATAAATTTTAGCATAACCCTTCTTCTCATATCTCTGTGAAAAGTAGCCTAAAATTATCCAATGTGTCCAATAAAATGAAATCTGGGACTATCCCATTATCCTAAATGTTGATGGATACATTTCTTTAAACAGAAGATCTTTCGGAGTTATTTTCAAAATCCCAAATGGTATCCCTATTATAGCTTACAACATAAAAGGTTCAATTAATGATGGGATGGGAGTTTTATAAATTAATTCTATCTGTGAAGGACTTAGAATAACATAAATGTTGGGATTCAAAAGTCTAGGTACCAGCACAAAATTTATTTATGCTACAAAGGTAATTCAGAAAGAATACCCCTCAACTTGGGTTTGTTTAGCTAATTCAAGAGATTCAGAAAGAGTATTGATCGAATGGAGAGCTTCCTCATACTGTCTAAGCCTAAAGAGGAGAACAAAGCTACCTAATTTATCACCTTAATTTTGGATATCTTTGAAGCATATGTATTTTTTACTTGTATATTCCCTTTACCTCTTCTTAATCTTTATATAGATGATGCCAAGGGAAAAAATATCATAGGGAATTTCTGCAAGTATCAATAGAGAAGGTAGGGGTATGCTTAAACGCCAGCTTCCATCTAAAATAATCTACTTTATATGTTAGTAAATCCTTTGAGAATTTACTCAGTTTTAGGGATATACATGATAACGGTTATCAAATAAAAATAATAAGAGATGATGACAACCAGGTTTTGTGCATCACTTATTCACCAAAAGGTCATGAAATTATATTAGAATGGTGTCCAATGTATGCCTCAAGTCTTTATTTTACAGCTTTCAGGCATATCAAATCATATGCAATCACTAACTTTTCTTTGTTACAAGATAAAATGTTTTGTATTTAGCATATGATTGTTTCGGACATCCAAGAACAAGGATAATGATGAAGATTATCAATAGTACCTCTGGACATTCACTGACATGAGAGAAGATCCGAGTACTCCAAGATTGTACATGCAATGCCTACTCTGAGGGAAAGCTTATTCTCTAGCCTAGTAAGACTAAGGTGGATTTGGAATCTCCAGCTTTTCTCCAACGTATCCATGGTTACATATGTGGACCTATATATCCATATAGTACTCTGTTTAAATACTATATGGTCTGAATTGATGCATCTACAAGATGATCAAATGTTTGCCTATTATTGTCTGGGAATATACGTTTTAATGGTTACTTGTACATATCATACGAGTGCAGTTCAATTCCTGGATCACCCAATCTAATCCATCTATGAGATTTGATAAAGCTAACAAGTTTGCCTCCCAAGATTTTGCTGATTATTATACCTATAATGGGATAGATGTTGAGCATCCAGTACCCCAAAATGGAATAGCAAAGAATCTAATTAAGCGATTACAGTTAATTGATAGACCACTGTTATTATGATCTCAGCTTCCAGCTACTGCGAGGGGTCATACAATTCTGCATATTGCAACCCAGATTATAATTCATCCAATATCGAATAACCAATATTCCCTAAAGAAACTAGTAGCTAGGACCGAACCCAGTATCGCTCTTCTGTGAATATCTGTATATTCTGCATAGGTGTCGGTTACACTACCACAATGTGTAAAGATAGGACCCCAATGTCGCTAGGCATATACATGGGTTATGATTCACCATCTATCATTCATTATTTGGAACCCGCAACTAACGACGTATTTATTCCAAGATTTGTGGGTTGTCACCTTGATGAAATGATATTCCCAGCATTGGGGGTAGATATGACAGTCATTACTAAGAAGTTTCCAAGATTAATTGGAAACGACCATTGTTATCTCATCTAGATCACATGATGAAATAGGGTGACAAGGAAGCATAACAGATTCTACACTTACAATAAATTGCCAATGAATTGTCGGTTACATTCAACGATGTTATGAAAGCAACCAAGGTGCATGTACCTATAAGTAATACACCTACACAAGTGAATGTTCAAGGAACTCTCATAAATAAATCAAAACTGCGCGTCACAAGATGATGCTCCATTGTAAAGAGGAACGCTGAGCCGGAGGCCAAGAAACAACGTATGGGAATCAAAAAGACTAATGGTATAGTCGGTTCATCGGGGAAGGAAACTCCCATTGACAGGGCCATAATAGATATGTTTCCATGTGAATCATTAGGAAACAAACTCGGTACAACACATATACATGATATTCTAGAGATCTAAATCAACTTTGTTTATAATGGCACCACGTAGGACCATTCAGAAGCAGTAGTCGACGAAATATTCATTTTTGTTGTTGGGCTCACTATCGAGGATGATGATCAAGAACTACTCAATGTAGATGAATATAGAAGTTATACAGATTAGCCAGAGTTGGGGGCAGCGATTAATGCAGACCTCAATTCGTAAGTTAAATGCGAAGTCTTTGGACCAATAGTCCGTAGGCATGATGCCATCAAGCCTATCAAGTATAAAAAGGTATTTGTATAGAAACGTAATGAACTTAGAGATATTGCTAAGTACAAGGCAGGACTAGTTAATCAGGGCTATTCCCAAAGGCCAGACATCGATTACGATGAAACCTACTCACCAGTTATGGACGTTATAAAATTTCAGCACTTGGTCTGTCTGTCAGTCACTAAGAATGATCTAAACATGCATCTTATGGACATAGTCACCGCATATTTATGTGGGAAATAAGATATGGATATTTACATGAAGCTACCCAGAAGGTTTGAGCTTTCGGAAGCATCGAAGCCCGGCACACGGGGTACTTTTGTAATAAAATTATATAAGATACTATACAGTTTGAAATAGTCAGGGTTAGTGTGGCACATTTGGTTGACTAAATATTTGAAGGCCGAGAGTTTACCAAATAGTCACGTATGTCCATGTGTTTTCATCAAGGAAACAGATGCTAGTTTTGCCATAATTGTAGTGTACGTAGATGATTTGAATATTATTGGAACTCCGGGGGAGATTGCGAGAGCCACCAAATACCTTGCAATGGAATTCGAAATGAAACACCTTGGGGAAACTAAGTTTGTCTCAGTTTACAGATCAAACATCTTGAAAGTGCCATACTCGCACAGTAGGCGGTGTTTACCATAATGATCATTAAACGTTTTGGTATGGATACGACACACAGTGCTAAGATGCATATGTTTGTTCATTTATTCGACATGAACAAGGGCATCTCCCATCCTACATATGAAGGGGATAAACACCTAGAGCCCGAGGTGCCATATGTAAGAGTTATTGGTGCTTTGTTATACTTAGCAGGGTGTACTCGGTTTGACATCTCATTTGCAGTAAACTATTCGACTTGCCACAGCTTTGTACCTACCCAAAGGTACTAAGATAAGATTAAGTACGTTCTGCGATATATGATCACTATGAAAGACTGGGGTCTATTCAACCAAAAAATGGTAAACGTAAGATTATAGGATACCCCGATACATAAAAATTGCCAGATCAACATAGAGGCCTATTGCAGTCATGATATGTATTTTAGCATGGCAATACAATGATTTCATGAAGATTAGTTAAGTAGAAGATGGTTACGGCGTCCTCGAACCACGCAGAGATTCTTACACTTTATGAAGTTGGTAGAGAATGTTTGTAATTGTGCTCCATAGTTAATCATATCAACGAAAGTTGTGGTTTAAGTGTTATCCAAGATAAACCTACGACTATTTATGAAGACAGCGCAACTTACATCATTCAAGTTCGAGGCAGATTTATCAAGGTCAATAGAACGAAGCATATTTTACCTAAATTCTTCCGCATTCATGAGTTACTGAGGCAGAATGAGATTGAAGTCATTCTAGTTCATTCAAAAGATAACTTAACAGACTTATCCACTACAACTCATGCACCTCCTATGTTTAAGAAGCTGGTGCACAGAATCGGTATGCAAAGATTACATCAACCATTATCTTAGGGAGATGGGTCTCGAGGATATCGATGTTACGGGGAGTAATCTCACCATGACGTGGACACATGCGTATTGTATTATTTTCCATGATAGTACAATTTTAGGCCCATGTGGTTTCTTACTTACTAAAGGTTTTGATAAAGCAACGTATATGTATCCATAATCCATACAAGTACTAGGATTGTACTCTTTCCTTACATAGCTTTTTGCCCAAGGGGGTTTTGCTAGGTAGAGGTTTTGACAAGGGAAATCGTCTTGGTATAGAACACCCTAAGGGGGAGTGTTAGGTAATCAGGTTCGACCAATGTGGGACCCAAACTGGGTTGGGGTATCTCACCTCCTAACTTAACCAACAACGTAGATCTCTATAGGAGAGAGTTTAAGTAAGAACTACTTTTATATATACCTTGGGTTCTACCTAGCTGTAACTAAGGTCATGATCATAATAAAGAAGCTATCTTTCTTTCACATATTATATATATGTATGTGTTGATTGATTGATTGCTAGAGGATACAAAACCTAAAAGACATCAATAGATTTTTTTAGAGCAAAATAGTTAACCAAAGAGTTATAAATTTTGACTACTTTGCTATTTATTACATCAATTTTTTGCTAAGATATTAATCCGCAAAAAAATTGAGATCAACCTCATCGAAAAAATTAATGCAAAGAGCACAAAATTGGTGGGAAAAACTTCCCAAAAAGAGCTTCAATTGCTCAAAATTTAATTACTATGAATTTCATTTTTGATTTCTTTCTTGATCTCTGGATCCCTATTATATTGCCTAGCCTTGACCTCTTAAATCTTCATCATAAGACAAAAATGCCCTTAAAACGACCTAAAATAATGATAACTCCTCTGACCTAATGTCCTTGACGAATTTATCATAATTCGATTCCCTTGGGTATTTCCTGGTCAATTTTTTCTCCACATTTCCTCGACGAATTTATCATAATTCGATTCCCTTATATTCTCGGCAAATCTTCAAACATTCAATTTAAGCATTCAAATTATATTCACCATATCAATTACCCACATTCAACTTTATATTAGTACTTGGCATTCAATCACACAACTCAAAAATATATTCGACAAATATTTTACATTCCAAACATCAAGAACTACAATTTGATAGAAATTTATTCTCAGTTCACAAATATAACAATACTCGTCCACTACATTTGACTATTTCTACAACAAATAAAACTCAAATACTCCTCACAACAGCAGCGTCTTCTTTACTGATCAACATTTTTGCACGGGTATACATATAACTCACACATTCATGGGGACTCCAAAATTACAGTTGGCAGAGAAATTGAAAATCCTCTTCAGCATCCTTCGCCTCTGCCTCTCTCATCCCTTCATAGTTCAGTTCAACAGGATCTTCCATGTGAATATTAGCGTTTTGATTACCGAAGTACCGACTATATAATTCCCAATACTTAACTTGAACGCGGTTGAACACCTCATTCCACACTTAAGACCTAGTCTACACCATTTCATAAAACGCAACTCACAATTTTGTAAAGTATGAAATTACTAGCCGCCTTGAGACTTACAAATTACAATAGTTTTAGGTCTAAATCGATAGGTCTTAAATCCTCTGAATTAATGGTCAAAGTTTAACCTAGTTCAAGTCGATATGATTATTTAATGCCAAGCAAGCAATGGAAATTAAGGACAAAGCAAAGATTTTTAACCCTGTGGGAAACCTTTCTCAAAAGAAAAACCCACAGGTCGCTGTCGAATCACCCGATAGCTAAAAAATCCAATATTAAAATCAAATGTATAAGTATTCAATTACTTACAGACTCGATAAACACATCCCGTGGTTATCTCTTTTCTAATTGAACTCCTCGCAATCAATTATGCGTTCTCGTAACGCCTTGCTTCAATCTCACGTCGAAGCTCCTAATCTTGAATCGCTCAAGCTCTTCAATCCAGTTCTTCAATGCATGAATTAGGTTTTTTGATCAATTGATTGATTCAAGATTTGAGTGATTTGATTATCTCTTAAATCTCTCAAAGATCGATCTCTCTTTACTCTAAAAAGCAAGCCCTCAAAAAAATAGGTTTTCAAGAAGTGAGTATTTGAAAATGGAAAGTATGTCTTAAATAGAAAAACATAAAACACGGGCTCTGTTCAAATAGAAATCAATCTATTCGAGCAGAAGTCTATCTGGTGAAGGTTATTCGAATAATAGTTATTCTATTCGAACAGAGAAGTAACTGCTTAAAGTTATTCGAACAACAGTTATTCTATTAGAACAGAGAAGTAACTCTAGAAAGTTATTCAAACAACAAGCAGTCTATTAGAATATAAATACAACTGTTAAAAGTTATTCGAACAGAAGTAATTCTATTCGAATATAATTCTATCTGTTGCAACATATTCGTACAACATTAAAGGTTATTCGAATATAACTTCTGTTTTCTATAAATAGACATTCTTATTACTTTTTCATACTCTGTAAAATATAGAGGCTTGACTTTTTAGAATAAAGAGTTAGAAACCCACTTACCTTCTCAGTGTCAGTCCAGCTGTAGTCGCTCAAGGTACAATCTTTGACGATAACTAACCACGAGATTGTGCTAACATCTAAACTAGACACGGAATGAAACAAACTCCAAATATGGATGTTTTAATCTCCCCCTTTGGTTCATTTCGTATCAAAACCAGAACTAACTATAAGAAATAAAAATACAACTCGATGGACTGACTCAATTACTAAACATCCATACTCAAAGCTCCACTTTCATCTTATAACATATATTTTAGAATCCCTGCACGCTAAATAAGATACATCACGTAACTGTTTAAATTAAAATAAGGGATCCAGAATAAAGAACATAACTTACCTGACTTACCTGTCATGAACAAAAAACATAACTTACCTGACTTACCTGTCAGGATCATCTCTCCCCCTTTTTCGCACAGATGACCAAAGGGTAAATAGCCCATAAGAGGATAAACAAACCAGTAGATCAAAGTGTAGTTAGGAAAATACTAAAAACACAAATATCTAAAAATAAAATCCATATCTCCCTCAAAATAATATGCATCTCCCCCTCAAAATAATTGTAACCCCCGCAAAATGAGAGAAAATGAAAAACACACATGGGAAGTGTCTCTGAAATAAGTAAGCACAAGAAGAAAACACTCCCCATAAACACAAGGCATGATAGAAAGATAATGAATATAAAATATCCTATAAAGACCAAGACATTGCCAAAGTGTTATATAACAATCACTAAATAAATTACTTGGTGTGTGTGAGTGCATAGTCAAAGAGTTACCCAGTTTTCAACGTATTACTCAGCTGCAGTTAGAATACTATATTAGAAAGTTGTTTCAACTTAGGCCTCTCATGGTGGTCACTCAAAATCACTGAGAATTGACTAGAAAACGCTATGTGAAATATCAATATGAGTATTTAAATAGGAAAATTCAAATTTCATCAAATAAACGGTGCACTGTAAATTGAAAGATCTCAGGGACAGAAAATCAATAGTAATAGATGGTATCAAGATAACTAACATAGAATCCCTATCTCTCATTTCTACTAAACTGACTATGTTAAACTCAATATCAAACAGGTCTTAAAAAAGTTATAATGTAGGCAAGGGAAGAGACGTGACGGATTGGGTATTTTGCTGGCATTCTGGGACTAACAGTTACACTAACTCCCCATCTTATGAAGTACACATGGAATAGAACACTTCTTCCCCTCCTTCATTTTGAGCTCACATTCTTTCACTAATTTCTTTAGAGAGTAACAATTACTGATACATTTTCATTTTGGGTTCACCTCCCTTTATTATTTTCATACAACGGGTACAAATAGACTATGATGTACCATAAAATCATTAAAAACCCTCTTCTTATATCCATCTCCACCACTAAAAATACATTGGGAATACAAACTCTATTCTCATATTCATCTTTCTCCCAAAAATCACTTCCCTCCATTTTTTTTTTCACTGAAAAGTCTCAGAATAAACGGGTAAACTAGTAAAGGATTTGGGTAGAAAAACGAACGACATATTTTAAGACACAAAGGGCTGCAAACGGATAAAATTTTAGGTAAGCACAGACGAAGGCCAAAAGGTGTAATAATAAAATGCCTATTATCAAATCTTCGGTCTCACATAGTATCTTTTTCGTCTCGAATTAAGTATAAGGATAGTTCTATTAGACTAACTTAAACTTGGAGTTACCATCGACAATTAATTATAAAAATGAGATCGAAAAAAAAAATGCTGAATCTGGAAAATTTTTATGCAATAACACTTGAAGGTTGTAAAAAGGCTAGATCCTTACATAGCATTAGGTACGAAGTCTCTACAATTATCCTTACGTGGTTCTAGTCATGATGAGCTTTTAGTTTAAACAAGAGAGTCAATGACTATTGTGAAATGTGATTTTGCCAAATAATTATCCCATGAAAGAAGATAACACAAAAGCAAAGTCCAAGTCTAGCAAAAATATTCTACATACAAACGCTCATAAAGTGCAAAGTGCAAATAAAAACAAAACGATACCCTAATGTCCAAAAGAAATAAAAGCGAAAAAAAAAAAAAAACTGAGACAGGGTAATAAACGCACCTAATCAATAGAGTATACTTTAACCCTTCTCAGGTTTGATTCATTACCTTATTTGTGGCGACAAGTCATCCTTTCGCATCCAAACTGCCCGAATCACTTTTTGAGGTAATGTTTTTAGAGAAACCCACCTACTCAAGTTCTCACTTTTCACATTAGAGACATTCACATATGACTTATATCTATATCCATTAAAAGGGCTAGCATATAGTTGATAGGGTTCAACAAATCTACAATAAGATACAATATGACCCTTTCGACCACATATACTACAATAATAAATAAGATAGTAAGATACCTGTTTGGAGTTATTATGAGTAGTATAAATCATGTTATGTTTAGGTACCGAAGAAGACGCAGTTGCTTTCACAAACTTTGTGATTTAAGGAGTCTTAGATTTAGGAAAATGTTTCTCATTTCCTAGACCCCTTTTATCACTATTCGTCTTTCCCATACATAACATTTTATCAATGTTCTTGGCCCCATGATAGAACTTCTCAAGTTTCTGCTCAGATTGAACTACATCAAGCTTGGCCGAACTAAGTTCATCCAAAGTTGATTTCATTATATCCTTCGCATCATTAACTTCTTTTTCTAATGAAACAACTTTGTCATGAAGGCCAAGTTTCTCATTCTCAAGAACCTCTATCTCGTGACTTGTATTCTCAATTTTATCTTGAAGTTCGCACTTAAGTGTATTAACTTGGTCTTTCAAGACTTTGTTAAGTTTACCGAGTTTTATACACTTGGCGAGAGTCTGAGCATATAAGTCCTCTAGATTCAGGTCTTCAAACTCATTATGTTTTTGATCACTCTGTTTTTTAACATAATTTTTAAGAGAAAAAACGTCATAGTTATCATTATCACAATTTAAAATAATATGATAAGCACAATATGGTTTATTTTCAACTACTTGGGGATTACTCTCATTGTTATCATGTTCATCATCACTGTCATCCCTAGTAACACAATATTCATAGCTTTATGAGTTGTTCCAGATTTCTTATTAGGACAGCTATGGGCATAATGACCAAGCTTATGACACTTATAACATTTAATTTGACTTAGGTTAGTGTCAAGGTTGGTCTGCCGGTTATTCACTTTATGTTGATCATGAGTTCGTGACTTATAATTCACCGATTGCCCTTATTTTTAAAATTGGCGTTGTTTCACCAGGTTTTTAAGCTGGTAACTTATCGAGGCAATCTGTAAATCCATATCAGACCCATCTTCATTATCAGAATCAGACGAATTGTAGCTTCTATGTACCCTAAGAAGAAGAAGAGTAAGATGAAGACTTAAAAGCAATACTCTTGTTCTTCTTGGGGCTTTCCATTTTCATCTCGAGTTCAAACGTTCGCAATTTACCAGCTAATGTATCTGGTTTCATTTTCTTAAGATCCTAAGCTTCCTCTATAGCATCACGTCTGGATCTAAAGCTCTTAGGAAGGGATCTTAGAACTTTGTAAACTATTTGAACATCGTAGTACGCTGCTCCTAATGTGGAACAAGTGTTTACAATATCACTTAGTATCGCATATAACTCGTCAAAAGGTTTATTTTTACTTATTCTGATATATTCAAATTGTAAAGTAAGCATTTGAAGCTTACTTTCTTTAACTGTATCATCGCATTCATGAGTTTGAACTAAGATGTCCCAAGCTTCTTTAGAAGTGGTACATGTAGAGATATGTCGAAACTCATTTTGACTCACAGCCGTAAAGATCGCATTGAGGCCTTTAGAATTATTACCAACAGTATCATTTTCTTTTTTTGACCATTGGTTCCTTGGTTTAAGGACATCTTTAGCACTTCTTGGTTGACCTTGCATCATAGTAGGGGGTGTCCATCCATCCTTAATAGCAATCCATACATCTTCTCCAATTGATTGTAAGTAAGCAATCATTCGAACTTTCCAGTATGGGTATTCTTTGCCATCAAAGGCTGAAGGGCGATTTATAAGACCTCCAAACTTCCCAGAATTCATTATTCTCAAGTGAACTATCCGTGATCCACGCTTAGGATGTTGAACCTCGAAACGTGACCGCTCTGATACCGATTGAAATTACTAGTCGCCTTGAGACTAGCCAATTACGATTGTTTTAGGTCTAAATTGATAGGTCCTAAATCCTCTGAATTAATAGTCAAAGCTTAACCTAGTTCAAGTCGATATGATTATTTAATGTCAAGCAAACAATGGAAATTAAAGACAAAGCAAAGATTTTTAACCCTGTGGGAAACCTTTCTCAAAAGAAAAACCCACAGGTCGCTGTCGAATCACCTGACAGCTAAACAATCCAATATTGAAATCAAATGTACAAGTATTCAATTACTTACATACTCGATAAGCACATCCTGTGGTTACCTCTCTTCTAATTGAACTCCTTGTAATCAATTCCGCGTTCTCGCAATGTCTCGCTTCAATCTCAAATCGAAGCTCCTAATCTTGAACCGCTCAAGTTCTTCAATCCAGTATTTCAATGCATGAATTAGGTTTCTTGATCAATTGATTGATTCAAGATTTGAGTGATTTGATTCTCTCTTAAATCTCTAAAAGATCGATCTCTCTTTACTTTAAAAAACAAGCCCTCAAAAAAATAGGTTTTCAAGAAGTGAGTATTTGAAAAAGGCAAGTATGTCTTAAATAGGAAAACATAAAATACGGGCTCTATTCGAATAGAAATCAATCTATTCGAACAAAAGTCTATCTGGTGAAGGTTATTCGAATAATAGTTATTCTATTCGAACAGAGAAGTAACTGTTTAAAGTTATTCGAACAACAGTTATTCTATTCCAGTAGAGAAGTAACTGTGGAAAGTTATTCGAACAACAAGCAGTCTATTCGAATATAAATACAACTGTTGAAAGTTATTCGAATATAATTCTATCTGTTGTAACATATTCGAACAACATTAAAGGTTATTCGAATACAACTTCTATTTTCTGTAAATAGACATTCTTATTAATTTTTCATACTCTGTAAAATATAGAGGCTTGACTTTTTAGAACAAAGAGTTAGATACCCACCTACCTGTTCAATGTCAGTCAAGCTGTAGTCACTCAAGGTACAATCTTTGATGACTAGTAACCACGAGATTATGTTGACATCTAAACTAGACACAAAATGAAACAAACTCCAAATATGGATGCTTCAAAGTACACGGTATACTTATAGTCCAACAGAGTCCAAGTCCACACTCCACATTTATTTTACCTTGGAACTTTATATTTTCAACTATCAAATCAATCAACCTCGAAATCCATTCCTGACCACACACAGTCAATTATACTTCGAGATGTATTATACTCGAGACTTATACACATTCAATACATTTTTATTCGACATCATACTAATTCATTCACTTATTTATTTAACAACACAAGACGTCGAAAAACAAAGTTTATTAACTGAACTATCTATTACATTTTACATTTGACAAGTCATTCATTCGACTACATTACATCCAGTTACAATTCTATCTTTACTTCGACTTATAAGGTTAATTGCTCTGTTTATCTTTTCACCAGAATCTGACATTAGCTCTGGCACAAGGCCAACGATATCCTTAGAAACTCAGGTCAAGGAACTTCAAAACGGAGCTATACCTCCAGAAGAACGGCAGCAAAAAATTACAAGAAGATCCTTAAGTTCGACAAGATCCCAGGATGCCCAACCAACATTCACATCATCATCATCACTATGAGCAGTAGCCCGTTCTCCAACAATTTGATAAGCTTCATTACCTTCAGGAATGGGAGATGAAACCAACCCTAACAGATACCCCGCGCGTAAGCACTCTCTAACATCACCTTCCCTAAATCCCCCCACCATGATGACTACCACTACAAAATTATCAAACAAAAACTTTACCTCTACTTGGTTGTCACAGTAACGTCTTCATCCTCAGGCCACTTGTTACACCACACTTGGGGTGACATCTTTCAACAAAACCACCACCCAATCCTTCTTTACACCACCTATTTATACTCTATTTACATTTGCCAAATGCAATGTTAGGCATTAATTACTCCTCGGGAAAGACATGACCACGTTCACTTCACTTTGACCTCAAAAATGATAACATGAAGACTTTCTCATACATTCAGCAACCTCTTCAAATTCCAACTTCTTCTCGACACAACCACAAGTACTTCTGTTAAGAATGGGGCGATTGTAGTAGCATATTCCCAAATATGCAAGGATAAGCTGGTATAGCATAGTCGAAGATAGACAGCATTCGAGATGTTACCACAAGTCCTCGGCCTACTAAAAGTGGCCGTTATGCCTGGTCAAGAAAAAGTTGTTAGAGATCCGCGAAGTTCGCCCACTACCCCCGAAATAGAAGACTGCTTCTTTCTTTTTGTAAACTGTCTATATCTACTATAAATATAGGCAATGAATAAATTATTTAAATCTACAACTCTTCTATTCTTACTTTCTTGCCCTACTGTCACTTCAAAACTTGTAATAACTAACAATATATTAGATTTTACATCAAAATCCTCCTCGAGGTCGTGGTTTTTCTCAGCTTTTACTGAGTTTCTACATAAAATCTTATTTGTTTAGGATTATTATTGTACCTTCCTTACAAAAAGTATTGACGAAGATTATCCTTCCAAAAAATATGCCACTACAGGTTGGTCATGAGCAAAGCGACCAAAGTCACAGTCGAGATTGGGCACTCTAAAAAAAACCCATTCAACTCGACATGTATGCATCCCTGCTAATAACGAACTAAAATTCTCACATTTCCCTTAACCTAATCTCCTTATTGAATGAACTAAAAATTAGTTGTTTCATGGGTACATCATATAGTTGATTCACTTCATTTTTTAACTTCATTAACATTGATTTTCTTATTTTTATAAAACGGTTACAACTTATCTCATGAGGAATATTTCACGCGCGTATAATGTACTAGTATTTTCATAAGATAGGTAAGTTGGCATGGCAGATGGGTTACCCTCACCGATAATTTTTTACATGTGACTCGGACAATCATTTATTGCACATGTCTAAGATTCATAAAACCTCTTGATCATATCTACTTTGTTGCACATGTCGAAGGGAGAGGATTTAAAGACACTAAAAAATGAGACACTAAAGTCTCACTCAATAAAAACCACTCATCTCTATTAGATGAGTGGCTCTTAAAATTGGGACTTCCTATATAGAAAAATAGGGTGGAAAAATTACTATAAGGTGTAAATGAGTTGGTAATCCTCTATCTCTCTATCATTTCTCTCTTCACGTGATCAATACCTTTCTCGCTCTTCTTTGTCTCAATTTATAATTTCAAATCAAACTTTTCTATCTATCTCTCTCTCTTACCCATTTTTTTCTTCCAGATCTATCACTCTCCCTATGAAGAACAATGGCAAAAATCACTCTCTCTACCTCTAAATTTTGTCAAGATCATAACTTTGGAACCTCTCTCTCTATATATATATATATATCAGTAAAAAAAGGAGGGAATACACGGAAATTGAAGATGGCTCCTTTATATATATTTCTCTCTCACATTCGCTGAAGAAGAAGACCTCAAATTTTGGGTCACCACCTTAAAAGTAGTATTTTCAGTTCATGTTCGAGTTTTGTTACGAAGCATACTATCCAGAACAACAACAACTCCAGAACCGGTGGGAAATTCTTTTGGAAATACCTTTTTCTGGTAACAAGTTTTGCATAGTTCATAAGCATTAAGGTGAGGAATTGTCGACCTATTGTTGAATCGACAATGTACCGAATAAGGTAGGTGTCGATTACATAGGTGATCAAGAATTCTTTAGCATCCATTATGAAGTATAACAGTGATTGAGACTGTAATTGTCGAGTCACTAGAGCATTGGCAATCTTTTAGTAGAAACAATTGTCGAGTACATCCTTATCGAAAATTAACCGATATAATCTTGTAGCTATTATGTTGGATTCTGGGATTTCTTTAATGGTTTATGGTCATTTTGTGTAGGGGTCCAAGGCTGAAACCCAACCACAAGACAACCATGAGCAACAAAGGAGCTTTTTAGAATCTAAGAATGAGGTGTTTGGAGTTGTCACAAAATTTTTATTTCCGTGTAATTTTAAAAATTACAAGCTAATAATAAGTTATTTGTAACCAGTTTTATTGGTAATGTATTTGAGATTATGGGAGTCCATAATTTGTATGTGACTAACTAATAATGTCGAGTGAAGACTTCTTTGGTAATATTTCACTGGTATATAATGTATTACTACTTTATTGTCAACCAGCGAACACAAATTATCCACCTGTGCATTTTGTCGACAAAAAGATGCATGTAATGATCGCTGATTATACTAAATGTCAACAATACATCTATTTCTTTATTGTCGGTGGTACCTATACTCAATAATTTGGTGGTCCAGAATAAGAGATATGCAAGAGATGACCATGGCATGAACTATATCCATGGCATGTATGTACTGTCAAATTTGACTTAAAAAGATGCCTCCTTGATTCTATTGTAATAGTCATGTCCACAAACCCTTGGGACCTGTGTTTGCTAGCACATTACAGTAAGGCAAATAACCCTACATCGAACAACCCACTACATATACAATTTAGTCTCATTGTTTTAAAGAACGACCCATCAGACAAAAATAAATATTCAAATATATCAACTTGGAATAAATTAAAATTGTCGATTAACAAGCAAGAGAAGTACATCAGTAAGAGAGAAATTTTCTACAATATGTAGCACATAATTGTCGATCATCGGATGCGTCGACAATTATAATGTCGATAAACCCATACAATTGTGGAGCAAAAACCTATATTGTCAACAAAATTTCTTTGCTAAATTGTCGAGCTTTAACCTATGTCGACACTTTCTATGCTGATACTCCAATCTGTTTCGGATGTACTGCAAGCCGATTCAAGTTCAACTACAATCCATGTCTTCAAACCTGTAATTCAAGTGTTCGTCAGTGAAAGGGGAAAAGTAAAACCCCCTAAAACGGTTCCTACTTGTAGAGTGATTGAAAAGAAAACCAACCTCACTCAGTTCAATCAAGTACAAGAGAGAGCAAAAGCCCTAAACAGTTTTTGTTTCATGATTGAGGAGATAGTGAAAGATAACCAACAATTGGTCCTCTTTTTAACTAAGAGAGATAAATTAAAGAAAACCAACACCATTGTTGACCAATGCCATTGTTGCAGATAGAAAGGCCGATAGAGATTCATATCAAGCCAAATTAGGGGAAAGAGATGGGTTTTGTCTGAAATCAACCTCTCACGGGTTCTCAGATTTGCTTTGTTCTTGACTAACAGCAAGAAAGATAGAAAGAAAGATAAATCTAGATCTGGAAAAGAAAAAAAAAATTAGGTGAAAGAGAGAAAAGAGAGGTTTGGTTTGAAATAAAAACTTGAGACATGAGATGAGAGAAAAGGAGAGACAGATCACGTGAAGGAGAGAGAGAGCTGCTGACCCTGCCAAACTATTTACCACCTCATATTGAGTGAGACTTTAATGTCTGATTTGTGAATGTCTCTAAATCCTTTCCCAATAAATAAGTACTAGTTTTGAATAAAAAGTACTTCATCTCTTTATCTTTCACCTTTTATTTTAATTTGTTTGTAAGGTTAATTTACTCTTATTTCATGAGTTTTGCGTTTAAATTTATGTGCTTTATCTTTGCAATGTGTAGCAGATCGTAATTATGTTTTCGATTATTCCTTTAGATTACCCTCACCGATAATTGTTTACACGTGACTTGCACAATCATTTGTTGCTCATGTGTTTCACATAAGGTTCTCAGTACCTCTTGATCATATCAACTTGTTCCAAGTCAATAGGCTATCTAACACTTCAAGTTATTTAGGGGCGCATGTGCCCTACTGTTTGTATTATAAATAAGTGGTAGTATTGAATACAGAGTACTTCATATCTTTATCTTTCGCCTTTTATTTGTTTTCAAGGTTGGTTTACTCTTACTTCACGAGTTTTATATTTCAATTTATGTTCTTTATCTTTGCAATGTATTTAGTCGTAATTATGTTCCGATTATTCCTGTGGAGAACTGCTTTTTTGTTGTTGCTGTTGTAGTTTTGAGAAATTTTGAAATGGCGAGCACAACTTCGGAAGAAACATGTCCGATTTAAATAAGTTATGTTTTCAAATATTTGAGTATACTTAATTAAGTGCATGCTAAATTTAACTGAAACTTTGCAAAGACTTTTGAGATTTTGTAAGATGTTAAAAATCTTTAAAATTTAAACATAATTACCAAGTTTCCTCTCTTTAAGATATCTTCAAAAATTAAAACTTACAATGTCACATTTCAGTGCAAGTACATGCCAGGCTCGGCCATGAGTGTGTGCGACATGTGCGACGGCACAGAGCCCGAAAGAAAAAGGGCCCAAACAAGAAAAAAAAATTGCATAGCCTAAACAAAAAATAAAAAATTATATTAAACCCAACCCAATTCAGATTCGACCACAAAATGAAACCCATTATACAAGGCCACAAACCAAATGCCCAACTTCTCAAAACAAGGCCAGTAATACAACAACAACAACAAAATCTCTAAACTAAAGTTCAAAAAATAAATAAATAAATAATAATAATAAAATAAAATCAAGTAAAAATGACCCAATTTTTTTCTTCGCATATGGCCGTATAAAAGCCAGGGTCGGCTTTGGTAAACGTGGGACGATGGCTCTGAGTACGAACGCAAACGTGGAGTTTAACAAGCAAATCGCTGAAATGTATGATGATGTATCTTGGGAGAACATCTGGGGAGATCACATTCATCATGGTTTTTACGATCACATTCATCATATCGAGGAAGCGCTCCTTTTTGCCAATGTTCCAGGTATCCATCTCTTTTCCTGAAGGTTACACCCTATATATAAATTACTTTCAGAAGTGATCAAGTATTTATAGATTGTATACCTTGGTATCTATATTTACGAGCGACTTCAACTTCCAAATAAACAAAAATGAGCTTATTATGATTTTTGTGGTCATAATATGTAACCGACTTTTTTCTTGGCTCAGTTGACTCCCTATAAAATTATGTCCTTCGGTAAAGGGAGAGGGATGAATTCTTTTCAAGATATATAGGCCACGGGCAACAGAAGCTCTAATGATTTAACAAGTCCGTCTTAACTCTTAAGATACATTCTAGATACATTTTCTCCAAAAAGAAAGAAGAATGTATCTTAAGAGGAAGAAAGTAAACTATATTTTTTAAGTCTAATACAATTGAGGATGGTTTACAGAGGATTCATTGAAGAAACCGGGGTGACACGTGGCAATTTGACTTGGTCAAATTGGTCTAGACCGGTCAACCCGGTACAGGCTTTGACCCAAACCAAGCCAGACCCGTCCAGAATCGGTACAGACACTAAATTGTCTTTAGAGAGCTCAATTTTTTGTCAAATTGAGTCAACTTTTTTTGAAAAATTCCTATTAACTAGACCTACCCCATGGGGACCTATTTTTATTTTATACAAAAAATATGTTTTAAATTTTTTTTGGAACGGGTGCCTTGTATAAGAAAGCTGACTCACTTATATCGGATATAAGTAAATGGATTAATATCAATTTAAGAATCTTACAATAGCTAATAAAATATTAATGGTATGCCCCTAAGATACTAATTATTATGATCAGAGATCACAGATAATACGAAATCAAGACTAATTTAGAATACGACTAGGAGTCATATCTAAATCACAATTAATTGTCAAGGACAAATAATTAAAGCTCAATTAGGAATTGACTTAGTCTTATTTATAAAAACTTGGTATCTGAGAAACCAATTTTTCGTATCTAGATGCAATTAGATGTTATATGATAACATTTAGAGGCATATAGGCACATATAACAACCTACAGTACCTTAGAATGTTAGTTTAAAGACAAGCATAGTCAACTTATCTCGTGAACCCAACAGACTTTGGGGTAGGACCACTTGTCAGCTAAACATCTAATACCCCTCATATTCATAGCAAATAGGGTCATTTGGCTAGAATATACAAACCTTATAGAACTTTAGGGCTTTGAACACCTAGTTCTCAGAATAAGGAACGCAACATTAAGTGGTTTTGAATAACTATCTTGGCTAAGACTCTATTAAAATGTACTTTAAGGTTAATATCACCATTTTACGAGGTAATATTGGGATTTGACACTTAATAGGATATGAACAAGGTTCACCTACAAGTAATGATTGGGAATCACCGACTTGAATACTATGAATTACATATAATAATGATTGGAAATCATGTACTTAAATAGGATTTCATAAGTAATAGGATATGAACAAGGCTCACCTACAAGTAATGATTGGGAATTACTAACTTGAATACTATGAATTGCCCTTATACAAGGAATGCTTATCAAGTACTACTACTAGTATTGATCTACATGCATAATAGATGTTAGAGATACTCCTGTAGTAGCATATTTTCAAGATTCAACAAGGATAATCCAACATAACATAGTCGAAGACAGCCCAACACTCGAGAGATGCCAGATCTTCAACCATAAGTCCTCGACCTACAAAAAGTAGCCGTTGTATATGGTCAAAGAGAGCCGTTGGAAATCTGCGAAGTTCACCTACTACCCCCGAAATACGAAACTATATTTCTTTTTGTAAACTGCATGTATCTACTATAAATACAGGCAGAGAATAAATTATTTAGATTCACAACTTTACTATTTATTCATCTTTACTTTACTGTCACGCCACAAACTGTAATAATTAGCAATCTATTGGATTTTACATCAAAATCCTCCCTGAGGTCATGGTTTTTCTCAGCCTTTACTGAGTTTCCACGTAAAATTTATTCGCTTAAACTTGTTATTGCCCCATCCTTACTAAAAGTATTGGCGAATATTATCCTCCCGAAAAGTACGCCATTATAATTGGCGTCGTCTGTGGGAAATTCAAACTTTTCTTTACCAGCTCTGATCTAAAAGCAATCCGATGACAAACATAAAAATCCGAAGCCATTCTAGTACGCTAATAATGGTCAAAATATGGTGTTTAGTATGGGTAAAAATTAGAGTGTCGTTCACTTTCGAACGGAACTAGAAATTAGTTTTGGTCTTTGTGTTTAGTAATCTAAGGTTGAAAACTGTAAAAATCAATGATATAGTTTTAATCAAGTATAAAGGTCTAGGAGTTTCGGATTTCACCACCATTTACATACAATATCAATATAGTATCGTATATTAAATTCTCCTCTTAATTGAAATAACAAATTTCGACTTTTTGTCGATGTAATCCCATGATTATAACTCAAGTATAATATATCATATGAACTAAGTACGTACTAAAAACACATTCCATGAAAGAAATGCTAACTATGAAATGTTAATTAGGATCATACCTTAAAAAAATACAATATTAATACAATTTTACTATGTCATTTGAGAATCACAAAACTCTTCCTATATTTCTACTTAAAGAAATCATAGGATGATAATGGATGTCTCCAACAATATAGTTTTGAGATTTGCGATAATATGCTCATATTGTGTTGGAGAAAAATACATTCTACTACATGATATCATACGCTTATGGCGGATCCATCCTCACCCCTAGTGAGGACTTAGCCGGCCGTTATAACAACTATAAAACCTAAATAATATGTTAATGAAATGAACATAAACTAACAGCAAAAAGAGGAATTTTATTTACTTACAAAATGAAATGCTTCAAATTCTTACAAGACTTGCACCAACTTACTCCAATAATGCTCTCTTACACTGTACAAGAATGATTTTCTCAAAATTGGATACTTCTTATGAGCTCACCACCTCTCCTTTTATAGATGAAGGAGAGGATTCTTACATTTAATATGAGATTTATAACATATGCCATGAATGTACATATAATTGTATCCCTAAAGAGTTATCCTCCAAAATTATAACCTCCCCGTGTGGGACCCTTGTGTTTGATAACTCTGCATCTTTCTCCAGCAGTTCATCTTTTGAGCTATACATCCCGGTATTTGCACATATTTGGTAACTGGGCTCCATGTGACCTAAAATATAAAAATTGGTTTTATTAGTCATGTTTAATAATAAAATTAAGAATAATAAACATTAAGTCATAGGGGAATAATGGTCATTTTATGTGTCCATCAAATACTACTAAACTTAAAGTTTGCTAGTCCTCGAGCAAAGAAAAAAATAAAAGTATAACTCTTTCGTGGTTAAGACGATTGTATTGAGCGTATGCAACAAGCCGTTAAACCTATAGGTTACCCTATAGGACGAGTTTTGTCTCATGAAGGTTTGCAGTGACTATACCCACAAAAATCAATAAGGGCATTACAGCTGTTTAGATACTCATTAGGTCATTACAACTAACTTATTGATATCTGATAATGGTAACAGCATTAAGAAGAAAGCCCCTTAATATTTAATTCTTTTACATATATATAATCAGAGAACTTGGAGAACTATTCGAAACTAGAGATACTACCCAATAATTAAATGAGATTTTGCATATTTTTCTAATATCCTCAAGTGTTGTAAAAATAGTTACTGCATGTACAACTTTATTTAGAGGTTCTTGAGTCAATATCTAGTCATTTTGTAGTTCGTGAAATAAATCCAACGATCAGTTTGACAAGTGTCATAGTCAATTCGAATCCTGTTATTGATTTTTGGTGAATAACTATAAGCCTTTTTATTTTGGTACTTGTCTCCTTAGTGAAGCCTCCATAATATGAGTCGTTGGTCGACAATCCCAGCCAGTTGGCTTAGGTTGCCGGGGTTTGGTGCCCCTTCGTGACCTAGGGTCTGGATTCTCACAAGTAAACTTTTTTCCATGCTCCTTTTACATAGTTCATGACTATACTCGAGATTGGTGATAATTCTTCACCTTTCAGTTCTAATCATGTGAGTATGCCTTGCGTCGTGAAAGCTTTTAGAGCTATTTTGGCTTATAGAAATCCTTATTATATTACTTCAGGATTAAACTTATTCTTAGGCAATTGTTTCCCTTGTAGTAGATCATTCCTACCTCAAATACTAGATTCCTTTTGATTGCTCAAAATTCTAGCAAAAATAATAAATGAAATACTACTGTGAAGTGCATTTGTTTTGAGAAATATCAGTCAACATGAAATTTCCTCTAATTAAAGGGTAGTACATCTAGCTTAAGATAATGTTCCAAAATTTTCTAAGCATGTATTTGATGAAAATTTACCTTTTAAGATTTTTACGACCAAAATATTTAGACCATATCAAATAATTTTAAGCTTGCAGAGACTTACTAAAGAGTTTCATAAATTACCATAATGACCTATCTTTTCTCTAAAAAAGTGAAAAATGTAAACGATTTTCCCCCACCCCCACCTAGAAAGAAGATTGTCCCCAATATTTGAAAGCATACCTTAAAAGAATGGAAAAAGAAAATTGGAACATAGTACCTGCTGATATAACATGGTTGCCTCCCAGATAGCGTTAAGTTTATTGTCTTCAGCCAGATGAATGGAGGAACCCCCAAACTCAGTGAAAGCTGGGTGAAAATGATATGAATGTCACTCCTCATAAACTGGGTCCAGAAGCTTCAAGTCTTCATTGGTGAAGCTAAAATGTTCATAATAAGGCTTAAGCCTTTGCCCGTTTACTTTTTGTATTTTGCCAGTAGTCGGTTCTTCAACCTCAACCGCTCCATGTGGATATACCGTTTTAACAGTGAGAGTCCCGGTCTATCGTGATCGCAGTTTGTCAGGAAATAAATAGAACCAAGATGAGTACAACAAGACTTTTCAGCTTGGTTTAAAAGATTTTCGTAAAATGTTTTTGTCGTGAAACGTTTTCATGCGCTGCTTGTAAGTCTTTGCTGAATAGTATGCATCATTATGTAGTTCTTCTAGCTCATCGAGTTAAAGCTTACAATGCAAACCGGCCTTCCCAATGTCAAAGTTCAAGGCCTTTATTGCCCAATAAGCTCGGTGTTCTAACTCAACTGGAAGGTGGCAAGCCTTTCCATAGACTAATCGGTAAAGGGACATTCCAATAGGTGTCTTAAAAGTAGTACGATAAGCCCAAAGAGCGTCGTTTAGTCGAGTTGACCAATCTTTACGGTTTAGTCTTATCATTTTTTGAAGAATATTCTTGATTTCACGATTGAAACCTCCACTTGCCCACTAGTCTGCGGATGGTACGGTGTAGCAACCTTGTGTGTTACTCCAAATTTTTTCATTAAGTTTGTAAACATTCGGCCGTTACAATGTGACCCCCCATCACTAATTATTGCCCTCGGCATACCAAAATGAGAAAAAATATTCTCTTTAATAAATTCAATAACAACCGAACTGTCATTGGTCCTGGTAGGAATAGCATCAACCCACTTAGTCACATAGTCAACGGCTAAAAGGATGTACGTGAATCCAGAAGATGAGGTGAAGGTACCCATAAAGTCTATGCCCCAAACATCGAATGGTTCAACGATCAAGATTAGGTTTAGTGGCATCATATTCCTACGGGACAATGCTCCCATTCTCTGACATCTATCACAAGCCTTGCAAAATTTGCGAGCATCACGAAATAAGGTAGGCCAATAAAATCCACACTGTAAAATTTTTGCAGAGGTCTTTTTGGAGCTGAAGTAACCTCCACAACCTTGGGAGTGACAAAATTCTATGACTTTGGTATGCTCAAAATCTGGGACACATCTCATAATGATTTGATCAGAACAATATTTGAACAGGTACGGGTCATCCCAGAAGAAGTGTCGGGCCTCACTATGAAATTTATTCTTATCTGGCTTGGTCCAAAAACGAGGAAAGTGGCATGTGGCAAGATAAATCGCTATGTCTGCAAACCATGGTACAGAAGACATATAGCGAATGAACATGAGTTTCTCATCAGGAAAAGACTCATGTATAGGTAACGACATATCTAAAGAATCATTGTCTATTCGAGAAAGATGATCAGCTACCACATTTTCGGCACCTTTTTTATCCCGAATCTCGATATCAAACTCCTGAAGTTATAATATCCATCAGATTAAGCATTTTTTGGTATCCTTCTTGGTAAGAAGGTGTTTGATAGCAGCATGATCCGTATAGACTATTACTTTAGAACCTATGAGATAAGAACGAAATTTTTCTAGAGCAAAGACTATCGCAAGAAGTTCTTTATCTGTGGTTGTGTAATTGAGTTGTGCATCATTAAGAGATTTACTGGCATAATAGATGACATGCAGAAGGTTATCAATGTGTTGTGCCAAAACTACACCAATGGCATAGTCAGATGCGTCACACATCAACTCGAAAGGTTTGTTCAAATTTGGAGGTTGGATGATGTGTGATGATGTTAGCCGTGTTCGAACATTCTCAAAAGCTTTAAGACACGAATCATCGAATAAAAAGGTGGTGTCCTTGGCGAGGAGATTGCTGAGGGGTCGAGCAATTTTGCTAAACTTAGGAACAAAACGTCGATAAAATCCTCCATGCCCCAAGAATGAACGAACGTCCTTGACTGTTTGTGGGGGTGGGAGACTAGATATGACATCGATCTTGGTTTTATCTACTTCGATTCCCTTTCCTGATATGACATATCCTAATACTATCCCTTTTTTCACCATGAAATGATATTTTTCCCAATTTAGAACAAGATTTTTTTGTTGACACCTAGCAAGAACAATAGGTAAGTGGTGGAGACATTGGTCAAGCGAATCTCCAAAGAGGGAGAAGTCATCCATGAAAACCTCAAGGAAACGCTCAGCCATGTCAGAGAAAATGCTCAACATACATCGCTGAAATGTTGCTGGAGCATTGCATAAACCAAATGGCATGCGGCGATAGACAGAGGTTCTAAAAGGACAAGTAAATGTGGTTTGCTCTTGGTCCTCTAGAGCGATTGGTATTTGATTGTACCCAGAATACCCATCAAGAATGCAATAGTATTCATGACCGGCGAGACGTTTAAGCATTTGATCCATGAATGGTAAGGGAAAATAATCTTTTCGAGTGACCGAAATGAGTTTTCTATAGTCTATACACACTCGCCACCCTGTAGTCATGCGAGTGGGGACAAAATCATTGTGATCATTCTTCATAACAGTGATTCCTGACTTTTTAGGAACAACATGAATTTGGCTTACCCATGGGCTGTAGGAAATAGGATAAATGATCCCAGCGCCAAGCAGTTTTAAATTTCTTTTCTCACAACCTCATCCATAGTCGGGTTAAGCCTTCGTTGTCCTTCCCTGGACTTCTTGGCATTATCCTCGAGTTTTATCTTGTGCATGCACACAGAAGGACTAATACCCTTAATATCTGAAATGCTCCATCCAAGAGCTTTTGTGTTTCCCTTTAATATACGCATTAATTTCTCTTCATTCTCAGGTTCAAGGTCGGATGCTATGATAGTAGGAAGAGTCTCATTAGGACCTTGGTAGACATATTTGAGATTTTCAGGGAGAGGTTTAAGTTCTAACCTTCGGGCACTTCCTCCATTTCTGGAACAAGATCTTTGATTTTCAGCATTTCAACATTATCATTGCTATCCACAATAGAAACAGAATCCAACAAGGCATTGACCTCATTGATAAGGTCATCAACATCTAAATAATCTCCAAAATGTGCAAGACAAGCTTCTAACGGGTCCCTAGGATTAGAACTATGAAATGTATTGTTTACAACAGTACCAAGCATGTTACATTCATCGGGTTCATCTTCAAACGAAGCATGAGTTGCATTGAAGATATTCAGATTGATGGTCTTATTCCCATAAGTCAACTTCATAGCTCTGCTATGGTAATTGATCAATACATTAGCAGTGGTCAAGAAAGGTTGGCCAAGGATCACAGGTATCTCAGTATTTGGGTCTTCTACCGGGTTTGTGTCAAGGACCACAAAGTCGACAGGATAGAAAAACTCGTCAACCTGGACAAGTACATCAATCACAACTCCCCTAAGAATTCTAATGGATCGATCAGCTAGTTGCAAGGTTCTATGTGCCAGTTTTAGTCCTTCTAGACCTAGCTACTCATATACCGAATAAGGGATCAAGTTGACACTGACACCTAAATCAAGTAAGGCTTTCCCGATATGATTTGTCCCTATGTAACAAGAAATTGTTGGCATTCCTGGATCTTTGTATTTCATGGGTGTTTTGTTCAAGATTATAGAGCTAACCTGAGCATCCAATTGAATAACATTTTTGTTGTCATGGACATTGAAGCCTTTCTTGGAAATATTCATACGTTTCTTGAACGTGCAGAGATCCTTGAGATGTTTTGCATATGAAGGAATTTGTCGTAATGCATCGTGGAAAGGAATAGTGATCTCAAGATTCTTGAACATCTCCTTAACCTCTTTATCGGGAATATTCTTCCTATTGACTAAAAACCCTTGAGGTAAAGGTGCTCTAGGAATTCTTGGCGGACCATTTTCGATAATCTTCTCACTTAGCGAGACCTGCCCAGTCTCTTCCTCAATAAAAGGGGTTTCTTCACATATAGGTTCGCCTCCTTCTACAACTTTCTCAGTATTAGGATTAGGACTTTCACGTGGTTCGTCCTCAGGCATCCTAACTTTGTTGTCTACAGTCTTTCCACTTCTAAGTGTAATCACCGCATTCGCCTGATCGCGATGTGAGCTTTCAGTTTGATCCTTCGAATTGGGTTGGGTTTGACTTGGAAACGTACCTTTGTCTCTAGTACTTTACCCAGATGTCAATTGAACAATTGATATTTCTATTCGAGTCATGGATTGTTGATTCATTTGCATGAATTGTTGTATCAACTGGTTATTGGATTGTAATAGGGCTTGGATGCTATTATCCGAAAATGGTTTCCTATTCTGAGGTGGAACGTAAGGAGTATTTTGCTGAAAAGGATGGTGATTGGGAGTAAAGGACGTACCACCTTGATTTTGATTTGAATTACTCCCTTGGTAATACGGTCTGCCAGAATAGTTATTCAAATTATTCCTCCCTGAAGAATTCCCTTGATGATGTGACTGGTTATAAGGAAAAGAGGAAGGTTTTTTATGAAACATATTGACATGATCCTTCCTGGTTTCCATAATTTCATGAATCAAAGGGAAATCCTTAGTATAATGTCCAACATTGTTACACGCAGCACAAGCTTGCATCTCAGCATGAAAAATTGGTGCTTTAACGGATATTTTGTTTTTCCCTATTTCTAATGACTCTATCTTACGCAGGATGGTCGTCAGCGTAGCTTCCGAATTGGAGTTAGATCCAACTCCAAAGGTATTACCCCCCTTTTCTTGAATATCAGTTTCCCTCATGGTTCCCCAGGTTTACAATTTTTCAGCCATCTCTTCTAAGAAGTCCAAACCCTCTACATCATCCTTATCAGTGAATTTCCCTAAGCAAAAAGATTTTATAGCTCTCTTGGTTTCAGCATCTAATTCATCATAAATATTTCTAGTTAGGACCCAAGAGTCGATACCGTGATGAGGGCACTGTAGGATCAGTCCCTTATATCTCTCAAGATAATCATTTAAGCTTTCTCCATGAAGTTGGGTAATCCTAAGAATGGCCCTAGGAAGGGTCACAATTTTTTCAAAGAGAGAAAAAGTTCTTGTAAAAGGCTTCAGTAAGCATCCCAAAACTCGTGATTGATTTTGGCCGTAGAGCTTGAAGCCAGCTCTTAGCTTTCCCTAGTAAAGAAAAGGGAAACAACACGAGTTTCATGGCCTCCATTTCGATCTCATTCCTATACTTTTGGTCATCAAAATCCCTAACATGAGCGTATGGGCTCTCATCTTCTCCTCCTGAAAATTTTGGCAATAAATTGGTGAGCGCATTCCTAAGTTCAAATTGCCCAGTTGTAGAAGGTAAAATAATGCACGAGGCACAATTTGTCATTTTTGGGAACATGTGATCCTTAAGAGGAATTCGTACGGGTCCCTGACCATTTTTATTTATCATTGGCATCTCCTATATCAAGTGATTGGGGTGGAACACTAAACGTAGTGAATGAGGAAATTGGACTCGGATTGAGTCTTAATAGAGAGACAGGGAAATCAAAAGTTTCTAACTCACCCTCAACAGGGAAGAGTTCCCTACGAGTAAGGATATTACGGTCTCTCGTATCAATGGAGATTGGAATCTCCAGTTGGGTTGACTCGCCTACCTCGAAGTAGATCAGAATATCTATCAAATCAGATCCTCTAAGCCTCTCAAGATGAATCTTAGGCCCTCAAAACCATTCCTTCATACACCAATAGATGTGCGCACTATGATGATCACACAACAATGAGGTGCACAAAAATAAACACAACAACCTTTTCAGATGGGCCCTAATTAAGGTCAAGTTGTAAACCCAGTCTCAGGATTCGGTTGCTCCTATTCCTGACAATGGATCGGTTTGCACGTTGAGTTGTGTATACTCGCTTTAGCAATAACTAGCGTGCAGTTCTAGTCGCCTAGAAGCATCTGTGCTAGGAGGTGGGGCAAACCTCTTAGAATCACCTTTCCACACTAGTTATGCCAGGGAACGTAATTCCTCTAGACAAACATAGCCATTATCAGGGGTCTTAATGAGCGCGTTTCTAATGCTCCTGGTCCGAGCTCTATAAGCCTTTTTTCTATCTATTTATTTAATGGTTTAATCTTGGTTTCTATTAAAGTCAATATCCTGTTCCGTAAAATGTTAAACTGGATCGTGACCTCCCGGGGTCCTAGTATGCGGTGCCACACACGGGTGATGAAATCCCACTTTTTGTTTGCCCTTTATCTAATGTTTAGAATTTAAAAGTGCACAAACATCAGGCACATGAACAAAAATAGACCGCTTCGCAGGAGGGGGCGGTAGAAGAAAGTACCTGCAGGGTGGCCTTTTTAGGGGATCGTTGTTTACCCCGGTGAAACCGTTGAGATGGCACACCTGGGCCCTCTGGCTCAAGTAGGCGTCGTAGAGAGGTCCTCCCCGGATGTGGGTTTCAATACTGCCCCTGCAGAACAAACATAATTTTATCCTCGCTTTAATTACACACTCTTCGCTCAAGAGTACAATATTTTGCCTCACTAGAAGTCACTCAAAGGGAGAAGAAAAAGAAAAGAAAAGAAAATACTAATCTCGTTTTTTTTGTTTTTTTTGTTTTTTTTTTCTTAAATGACGATTATCAAATTACAAGAGAAATAGAAAATAGAAACCGTGCATCCAACATAACTTTGCAACACTTCATAATCTTTGCCTTAGATTGATACTCCTTATTTATGGCTTTGATGACACTAGATCCTTGTGAAATGATCACTTTGTAACGGCCCCACAAAGACTTGAGTGTTTGAGTAGTATTTGTAACTTATGAAGCCTTTTATTATTCTTTTGAAACTGCCCCACTTAAATTAGTTATTTGTAACTGCCTCCTTGTGTTATGTACCAACCCCACCTTATGTTTATGTCTTATGCAATGCACCAACCCCAATCAAGCCTTACTCCAAGCCTTGACTTTAAGCCTAAGTCATTAACTATACCCAAGTAAAACCGACTATGAAAAAATCTTAATAAATTATTCCCTTTGATTGTCTTTTACCACGTTAATGCACTTGTCAACACTTCAACACAAACTAAAATACGTTGGGATATTCGCTTCTTCCTTCTCTGTAAACGCAAACAAACTACCTCAAATGGCAAAAGGAAGAAAAAAAAATGTAAAATAAATAATTGTAATGGTGAACTAATTTTTTCAAAGAAATGAAAAAAAAAATCAAAAAATCAAAAAGAATCAAAAACAATAAATTAAAGAAAACACTATCAAAAGCCGTTTCTAATTACCGAACGAAACCGGCAACGGCGCCATTTTGATAACGGTCAAAATCTGGTATTTAGTATGGGAAAAAATTAGAGTGTCGTTCACTTTCGAATGGAACTAGAAATTAGTTTTTGTCTTTGTGTTTTAGTAATCTAAGGTTGAAAACCGCAAAAATCAATGATATGGTTTTAATCAAGAATAAAGGTCTAGGGGCTTTGGATTTTACTGCCATTTACATACAATATCAACATAGTGTCGTATATTAAATTCTCCACTTAATTGAAATAACAAACTTCGACCTTTTTTCGATGTAATTCCATGATTATAACTCAAGTATAATATATCATATGAACTAAGTACGTACTAAAAACACATTCCATGAAAGCAATGTTAACAATGAAATGTTAATTAGGATCATACATTAGAAAAATACAATATTAATACAATTTTACTATGTCATTTGAGAATCACAAAACTCTTCTTATATCTCTACTTAAAGAGATCGTAGGATGATAATGGATGTCACCAACAATATAGTTTTGGGATTTGCGATAATATACTCATATTGTGTTAGAGAAAAATACATTCTACTACATGATATCATACGCTTATGGCGGATCCATCCTCACCCCTATTGAGGACTTAGCAGACCATTATAACAACTATAAAACCTAAATGATATGAGAATGAAATGAACATAAACTAACAACAAAAAGAGAAATTTTATTTACTTACAAAATGAAATGCTCCAAATGCTTACAAGAGTTGCACCAACTTACTCCAATAATGCTCTCTTACACTCTACAAGAATGATTCTCTCAAAATTGGATACTTCTTATGAGCTCATCACCTCTCCTTTTATAGATGAATGAGAGAATTCTTACATTTAACATGAGATTTATAACCTATGTCATGAATGTACATAAAATTGTAACCTCCAAGAGTTATCCTTCAAAATTATAGCCTCCCCATGTAAGACCCTTGTGTATAACAACTCTACATCCTTCTCCAACAGTTCATCTTTTGAGTTATACATCCCGGTATTTGCACATATTTGGTAACTGAGGTCCAATTGACGTGAAATATAAAAATTGGCTTTATAAGTCATGTTTAATAATAAAATTAAGGATAATAAACATTAAGTCATAGGGGAATAGTGGTCATTTTATGTGTTTATCATACACTGATGAACCATGAGATCAACCCGATACCGGAAATAGTCGATCTGCACAATATAGTGATCGAACTACAAAAATAAATAGAATCTAATCGAGTCTAAAGGTTGGAAGATCAACACATTTACGCCCAAGCTCTTCAAGTTGAAAGAGATGAAATGATAAAGGCCTTAGACCAACAGAGTCGGACACATAAAAAAAATAGATAATTTATAAAGAACTCAAGATCGGCTTATTGGCCTAGCCATCAAACGTCGCCTATTCAGGCCTGAAGTGATTATCGCTCCAAGATGACCCTAATAGAAAACCATACAAGAGAGGAACGAGTACGAACTTATCGATCCAGATCTAGAAATTCAACTAAGATTTCTCGACATTTTGGAGTTACATCCTCAAGATCAACAACTCAAGGACGTCGACGCACGCGACATCAAACTCCACCACCACCAGAAAGATGACCTATCAGAGACCTAAAGGACATGGAGACTTTGATCCACAGGTTGCAGCATTCCAATTCCTCTGCCACAATTCATCACCTTGGACGGCCAAAATAATAGAATCCAAGCCATAAACTTTCATATCCCAGGCCGAAGGTCTTCTCTCAATACAATCGAGACAAATCCAATTTCTCCTCATCTCAAAGTTATGCCCAATTCATATAATTTCCACATACCAAAATTTATTCAGTATGCAGGCCTCACTGACCCTCGCACCCACGTCCGACACTTCAAAGCCGCAGTAGGATTATACTCCAAACTCAACCCCATGTTATGCAGATTATTCAACATGAGCCTGAAAGAGGAACCACTCAGATGGTTTCATACTATCCCTGAAGGCTCTATCACCACATTCGGCCATTTGCAGCGTCTCTTTGAGTCAAATTATACTCATACTAAGGAGCGAGAGATAACTATAAATTCTTTGTTCTTCTTCAAGCAAGGCACAAAAGAAACTTTGGCAAGCTTTTACAAGTATTTCTTGCAGGAAACATGAAAATTTGGGAACTCAAATTCCAAAATTGTCATTCCAGCATTCACCTCAGCCCTGCATATCGACTCCAAAGTTAGAGAAGAGTTTACCTTGTACAAGCCCAGAACGATAACAGAGATGATTGATGTTGTTAATAACTACATCGAATTAGAACGTTCCAACAAGGATAAGATGAAAATCTCCTCTGTCATCCATTCTTGTGAAAAAATTTCATCTCCACCCCAAAAATCAACCACTACAGAAACAACTAAACAATGCGGAAGAAACACCGACAACACTAGAAAAAGGGACGGAATGCCAGATAGATCCACCCTAGTTCTACCTCTAATGTAAAGAACTTTCTCCACTATCTTACCAACGATAAAGGGAGATGAGTTATATCGGGCAGCACAAGCAATTCCTGATATCCCTAACAAACCTTTATGACAGTATCACAACATGCATAGTTACAAAATTGACAACTGTTACTCTTTCATTCGAATTTCTCATCGCATTTTATTAACTGGATGACTTCATAATTATATAGTCGACATTCAAAAGTTCCTCAAAGGCAAAACAAAAAACAAAGACGTTAATCAAGAGCAAGGCCAAGGGCAAGCTCGCCATCTTTACATGATCAAAATTGAGAAAGGAAAGAAAAGAAAACAAGACAACCGAATTATATCTTGTTGCAAAATGACCTCCTCAGATAAATTAGTAAAACTTCTCCCCAGCTCGAGCAAATCAAAGCGTTCATACCATATTACCTTCGAGGATTGTGACACCGGCCATATCAAGTTCCCTCATGATGACCCTCTGGTCATTATATTCAAAGTAGGACAAGACTACCTACATACGCTTCTTGTCGATACAGGAAGCGCCACAGATGTTCTGTTCTGAAGAGCAATTGAAGTTTTGGGCCACAAAGACTTGGTGAAAGCTTCGACAACCACCATCATAGGTTTCAACAGTTCAAAAGAATTGGCCACAGAAGAAATTACCCTACCAGTTCAAACGGGATCAGAAACCACTTTCGTTAAATTCATGGCCATCGATGCTGAGTTCAAATATTTGGGAATTTTAGGACGGAGTTGGCTACATTTGATCAAGGCAGTACCTTCGACATATCATTTAGCATTAAGATTTCTAACAGATTACGGAGTCTGTAAAATCAAAGGCAGCCAAACAGTTGCACGTATGTGCCAGAATACCACTACCAACTCTCACACGGCAAAACTTCTCAAGGCATAACAACTACAGGAGGAAACACCCCCCACATTCAAGCAGCATGAATTGAGGTAGTAGATTCCATTAAACTCGATGGGCCCGGGCGTAACACTTTCATTGGCTCCAAGATGTGATCCGATGAAAAAGAAACCATGATCCAGCTCCTGAAGAAAAATATCAACATCTTTGAATGGTCTTTCCAAAAGATGTCCGACATTAATACTTTGAACGCATACCACAAGTTCAACCTCCTTCCAGACAGCAAAGCAGTTATACAAAAGCGTCAAAATCTAGCTCCCCGCCTTCGCGAAGCCGTTAATGAGGAAATTGATAAATTTCTTCGTGTAGGATTTATCAGGGAAGCAAAGTATCTAAAATGGGTTTCTAACATAATAGCAGTCTCAAAGAAAAATAGGAAAATCAGAGTTTGTGTTGATTTCACATAACCCAAAATGTTAACCACAAAAGATAACTTTCCTCTCACACTGATCCCGTAACTCCTCAACTCTATCGCAGGGCACGAACTTCTTTCAATAAAGGATGTGGCTTCTGGTTACAATCAGGTTCATCTCGCCGAAGAAAATCAAGAAAAGACAACTTTTGTCACAGAAAGATGTATTTACTGCTACATGCTAATACATTTTGGGTTAAAGAATGTATAGGCCATTTACCAACGGCTTATCACGAAAATGTTCAAAGATCATTTAGGAAAAATCATGGTGTTTTACATCGATGATATGATCTGCAAAAACTTAAAGCGTGAAGATCACTGCAACGACCACCAAACCAACTTCGATATCCTTCGTACCTACCAAATGAAACTCAACCCAAAAAAATGCCAATTCGGTATCACATCTGGTGAATTTCTAGGACACCTGGTTAGTAAAAGAAGAATCAAAATCAATCCGACACAAATCAAGGTACTCATGGCAATGCCATCTCCTCGAACAAAGAAAGATGTACAGAAATTTGTTGGCAAGACTGCTGTTCTTCACATGTTCATCTCCAAATCATTTAATCGATGCAAACTTCTTTACCTCCTTCGTGGAAATCCAACTCCACTATCCAAAAAACATCCCAAGGAAATCGTTTGGACTCCTGACTGTGAATTGGCTTTCCAAGATCTTAAACGATATTTGGGGTGTCCTCCGATAATGAGTACTCCAGTTGATGGCAAAACACTGGCAATGTACTTATCCACAACTGATGATTCCATTAGCTTTGTCCTTATTCGGGAAGATGAAGATGTAGAAAAACTAATCTACTTCATCAACAAGACTCATATGCCTGCTGAGAAAAGATATATAACTACTCGTCTTGGTCTACAGCTCTTTGAAACTTTGACCTTATTTTTAAGCTCATCCCATCAAAATCATTACTAAATATCCTCTCAAACTTGTACTCTCTAAAAAAGAAAATCTCGAAGAGTTCAGCAATGGTTTGTATTCCTCGACGAATATGGCATCTCATTCGAGCCTCAGATATCGATTGAAGGACAAGCAGTAGCTAATTTCATGGCAGATTGGGAAGAACTCGAAGAAGTACTTGTTAATGACTCAATTGTAGAACCAGACGCATGGTCACAATGTACAGGATGGAGACACTTCATGGATAGATCTGCTGGACCGCGAGGATCAGGAATCGGCATCGTTCTCGTTACACCATCCAATCATCGCATCGAGAAAGCAATTAAACTAAAATTCTATGCCACCAACAATAAAATAGAATATGAAGTCATCCTTCATGGACTCGATCTTTCTATATCACTTGGAGTGGAAGAAATAGTTGTTTACATCGACTCCTTACCTATTGCCAATCATTACAACAAGACATTCAAGACATCAGGCAAGATGGTTGATTATGCAGCCATACTCAAAGAAAAAATGAGCAAATTCAAATTAGCAATTATCTCTTACCTCCCTCGAGCCAAAAATCACCACGCTAACGCGTTAGCATGCATTGCTGCAATGCTCGAAGACAGTGAAAAGAGAACTTTGGATACCAAAGTTATTGAACATTCCAGTCTCGATATAAGCTATACAATGCAAATCAATATTACTGAAGATGAAGATGAAGACGATTGGAGAAGACCTTTTTATGTATACCTCAATTCCAACATCCTCCCAAGTAATAAAGAAGAAACCCGATCACTCTTGGCCAAATGCCCAAGATTCATAGTCTAAGATAAAATCCTCTATCGTATTACAGGAGGACTTCTTATTGAATGTATCCCTCAAAAACAGGCCGAAATACAAATCATAGAAATTCACGAAGGGATCTGCGCAACTCACATTTCAGGATGATCATTGGCCCAATTGGCATTTACTCAAGAGTTATACTGGCCAAAAATACGACAAGACTGCGAAGACTTTGTTCACAGGTGTTACAAATGCCAAATCTACGCTCAAAACATCAAAAGCCCAGCACTCAAGTTGTACATAAGCAATGTCCTCTAGTCATTCAAAAGATGGGGGATCGATATCATTGGGACCTTCCACCTAGTATCAGGAAATCGAAAATTCGTTCTCGTGGCCACAGACTACTTCACCAAATGGGTCAAAGCAGTTTCTCTATGTCACACTGACTAAAATGAAGTCATTCAGTTTCCTTGGGAGCATATCATAACCAAATTTGGCTGCCCACACATGATACAATCTGATAACGGCAAACAACTCATCAGCAGCAAAGTTCTTAGTTCCCTCCACAAATACAAAATTTAAATATCTACTTCGACACCATACTACCCTCAGGGTAACGGACAAGCTAAAGCCATCAACAAAAGTATCAAATCAGGACTACGCAAACGCCTTGACGAGAAGAAAGGCAGATGGGTTGAGGAATTACTAAGCATTCTATGGGCATACAGGACAACTCTTTGAACATCCACAGACTGTACTCCATTTATTTTGGCCTTCGGTACCAAAGCTGTCATACATTCAGACTTTGATTTACCTAGTGGTCAAAGAAAAATTACAGATGAAGACAATGAACTAGGTCTCCTCTACAACCTCAACTGGATCGAAGAAACCCAAGACTAAGATACAGCGAACTTAGGACATTACCATGACACACTCAAGAAATCTTAAAACAAAAAGGTTCTGAAGCAAAAAATTTGGCATTAGCGACCTTGTCCTTCGACGAATTCAGGATAGTACTCGACCTAAGAATTCTAAAAAATTATCATAAAATTGGGAAGGACCATATATTATCAGTGACAAAACCAATAGTGGGACTTACTGGCTAATGACTGAGACGAAATTCAGCTCGAATATCAATGGAATATAACCCAACTAATTTTTTTTACAGATAACAACTGTAACCACTTTCAACGATTCCAAAATAACTATTTTTACTTTCAATTACATTTTTACTATCTTTATAATCATTTTTACTATCTTTACTTGGTCTCGGTCCATACTTGATAAGTATACGTCAAAACTAACATTAAATTCTTCGGCAAACACTATCTAATTTTAGGATAATCTTGTTTGCATTCATTACTTATTGAACAAAATATGTCATGTTTTGTTCTTTTCAATCCAAACCCAAATATCCCTTTGAGGACTAGCATTTGGTAAACATTCTAGATATTTTCCATTCCATGGCCATCCGTCAATCATCACGAATACTTGCTTAGAAGTAACACTCTGCTACTATCTACAGTCATATTTAACACTATTGATCTTGTTGAATATCAACACTTAACATAAATTTAACATAAATAATGCATCAATTACTTTCAAACAAATCTTTGACAAATAAAAACATCAGCATTCAAGAAACATAGTTAAATATTGTTTAGGTCCCATCGACCCTTTTTATATCTCTCATCAAAAAAAAATTATTTCTTTTTACATCCATGATTTACTCTGCAGGGGGGAGACACTATGTCACCAACCTTCGCGAATCCACCCGAAACGAGCTTATCCAATATTTTCTCAGGACGAAAACCCTCAGAATTCATCATCACATGATCATCGGCAACCTCCACCCCACTAGGAACTTCAGGGGTTTCAGGAACCTTGTCGTCCACATCTGAATCATCAAAATCCAAGTTCCCAGCAATGATCAATCCTTTGTAATGATCTTTCCTCTGCTCCATCAGCTCGAACTACCCTTCATAATTGGCCTTCACCTTCTTACACGCATCGAGACTGTCTCACATAAGTTCAGCCCTTACCTCCTCCAAAATTTTCCCATGCTCCACCTCCATCGACCTTCAAGCATCGTTAACCTGCTCCCGCGCATCCTTCCCAAAGTTAGTTCTCAGCAAAGCCAATGCCCCCTCTTTATCCTTCGCCAGGTCGACCCTTATATCCTTGACCTGCTTGTCCCAAGCTTTCTTCGCATCACGAAGGGAAACCTCCTTCGCCTTCCCAGCATCCAGCTTGTACCAATTCAGCCTCGCCTCCAGCTTCCTCTTCTCCTCGATCAGATCTTCTTTCCCCTTCACCAGATCTTTCTCGATATTCATGTAAGCAGCCAGCTGGTTTGCCAGAGTACCACTACCGACAATACGACCTTTGGCCTCAGTTAACAACTTCTTGATCTACATTACATTCATAATATGAGTATTTGAATGAGGGTACCAAATTCTTTAAACGAATCAAAGCAAAAAAAATTCTCACCTTCAACATGTTTCAGTGGCCCTCACTAAGAAAAGTTATCAAACTCTCTACCCCAACCAAACAGTCGTCAACTTTCACCTCCAACACAGCCGTCCCAGACACATTTGCATCTATGGTCTCTTGGACCTGAGTCTCAGATTCTTCGACGTATTTCTTCATCGACGATTTCGAAGATGCCTTCTTCTTCGGAAGCATGTTCGTCGAAGCTGGTAGAGGTCGTCCATCAGGCACAACAGTTGGTGTCTCGACCTTCGCCCCCTCCTAGATGGTTGACCTTCGAAAAAGCATCTTCAGGGGTAGCAAAGGAGCAACAAATTGACTGGTTGCCTTCTTCATTTTCCCTTTCCCCAACGTTTCTGTAAACATTGAATCTCTCTCAGTAGTTATAGAATCCGTCGAATACCCAGCTAATGAAGGATTCTCCAAAGGTAAGCTTGCCTCAGCAGCTCTTTTGTTCCTCGCTGACATCTTTCCGTCAATTACTGGAACCTCCACCCCTTTATCCCTCGACCTCTTTAAACCTACCTCTTGAAACAGAGTACCCACTTTCTCTTGGTCGATCACTAAATCGTCGATCCTACCGTAGAAATCCATCTTGATATTGTACAGTCGTACTTGTACTTCCGAGTTCCTATCAATCTTCTTCAAAGTTGTACAAACAAAAAACACCAGTTATATAATAATTTTGGCAATAAACAAAACCAAAACTTCGACAATTAAGTTACCTAACCACACATCTAGATGGAAAGTTTTTCTTCTCAATGGCTCCCCGGATCTTTCTTGTCGAACTCATAATTCCCCGAAACAAGAAGACGCTTATCATTATACCGCCCTCATGTTGAAACCATGTCATAAAACAACGATCTCTTCAAAAACCACGCCAAGTATCGATATCCTAGCTTTTGAGGGTTTTGTTTAAGTGTATAGTACACACATAGATCATCCACTATGATCAACTCTTCACCCCTTACCTTTAATTGACTATTTTATCACCCCACATACACGAAAAAGGCCATAAACATTTAGGTTGAACTGACCTGGTGCCACGTCGAAGAAATTCAACAGCTTCTTTTGATCAGTTCGAAGAGGATGCTTCAAACCCTTTTTAATTTGTTCTCAATGAACGAATATCCCACCCAAAGGAATTTCCTGATCATTTATATCATACTGATATTCTTCTAACCTAATATCTTGAGGAATACCATATTTTTCTTAAAACTCAATATCTCTTTTGTTTCTGGACCCTCACCGAAACAAGCCTCTTCTCCCTCCTCAACATCTTTCTCCTCACTCCCACTACTTTCTCGATCACTAGCTTGTGGCTCGTGATCCACATTTGTTTCGGTACCCTCCTCGTCTAAACTTCCACAATCCAGGGTGGCACCCAAAAGTGGTCGACACTAGCCACATCCGCACTACTCACCTCCACCCTATAACTACCGCCTAATTTTTGGGCACACATTGTCACAACGATTAAAAGAGGCTCTACATCTGCCAGGTTCCCAAAGATTTCCTTATCATCAATATTGATAGATTCAACTATTTTTATGAACCGGAAAATCAGATTCCATTTTTTAATAATTACATATCTGATACATTATATATGTTCATATGTTAATATTCATATAGTTGTCGAGTTTAATCTCCAACACATCATTCTCTCATTATTATCATTACTATCTGAAGGATATCATTATTATCTCAATTAACAGTTCCTACATTCAGTTCACGATACAATAACTCCTTACTATTTTTTCTAAGTCCTAACATCGATTACTATACTAATATTTTGTATCGAAGTTTAGGAACCTCAGCTTCTCGAATAGATTTCGCCTGTTTCCTGTCAAAAGGAGCAGAATTCAAAAAAAATATGTAAATTGACCTTCTCCGGCATAAAACCTGGCCAAATCGCACCTAATTCGGCGCTTCATTACCGGCAACCTCACAGATGTCACAACAACCACCCTACAGTCGCATCGTACTCGCAGCGACGCCTATAAATTATTATCTCTCCTCATAGCCAACCATTTCTAACAACCTTTCTCCCTCCAACACCCTTAAAATCCTTATCGATATCATTGCCAGAAAAAATAGAAAACTTCATCCATCAATATCGCGATTTCTATCATTAAAACCCTATCACAATAATTCTCTAATTACTTCCACTACATCATTCCCATTTCAAATTCCTTCCTACACTATCATTAACATATCTACAACTACAAATATGAGAAAACCACTGACCTTGGATTCACTCTTCCTCAGTATCCCTCTGTTTTGCACGCTTTGCCCTCTCAATTAGCACACTTATCTCCTCGTTCCCAATTGTAGACAACGATTCCAACGACGAGCACAACAAATTCGTACTTGAAGAAAAAAAATTAGAGTTTGTAAAATGTGAACAATCGCCTACCACAGGGCTATTTATAGACCCCACGCGACTGCTCTTCGCACCACTTCACGACCATTTGAGTACTCGAGCATAATGCATTTTTCATCTTTTCTCAAAGTCTTTGATTCTTCGCTTTCTCAAAAACAACAAACACATGCACTGTTGCTCCAAACTTTCCATATCTCTTTGTACATCTTCTGATATATCCATACTCGCTAACGCACATCCTATTTTATCACAAAGATGATGTACATCCATTTCTTTATACTTAAAAATATCACCTACAGGAGTACACCTAGCCATTTTCTTTCTTTCATTACCTAAACACATTTCCTTATTTTTAATTCTCCTATCTTCTCGGGAAGATCTTCAACATAAATTTTAAATTTTATTCAACAAGTCAATTACCAAAGTTTGGCAAATCGATTATTCCCATACCCATGCAATATTGTATCAATAAATTTTATTCATTCACACAAGTCAAATTATATTTGAGAAATTCGAACTCATACACATCGACAACAAATATATTCATTTCTTTCAGACAACACCTTACACATATACTTATTTATTACATTCAAATACTCATTCAATCCAACCTTCGACCAGCCAACTCATCTTCTTTCTTCACAAACGCCTTAGCTCGATTTCTTATCTTGCCGATACGCTCAGGAGGACTCCAGAATTTTAAGTTGGAATTCATACTCCTCTTTTGCCTCCTTCCCCTCCACTTCACTCAGCTCATCATATTTTGGCTCAATTGGCACCAATACCTGCCCGTTTACACAACTCTTACCAAAATATATGTCCAATAACTCCCAATACTTCACACGCACACGATTCCATTGTTCATCCTCCCGAACTTGTGCTCTCGTCCTCACAATCTCCACTCCCACAAATAACAACAGTTTTACCGTAGTATTTATATACATAACAACCACGACCAGTCAAATCATTCATTCAATTCACATTGGAACTCTACACTCTTAAAGTCCAAACCAACATCCTAGGAAACCGTTTCAGGCCCCACACAGTCAACAAACTACACTTCGAGATCTATTAAACTCAAGATTCATATGCATTCAACACAATCTACCTTGACGTCAAATAATTTGATTACTTATTTATTTCAACTTCAAGATCACAAACTAAAGACACAATATAAGATTAAAAAACAAAGTTTATTCATTAAACACTCTGTTACATTTTACATTCGACAATTCACTCCTTCAATTACATTACATCAGACATCGTTTACATTCTATTATTCGACATGAAGGACTTAACGTTGTGTGCTTCTTTTCACCAGAATCTGACATTTCCTCCAGCGAAAAGGGCAACAATATCCTAAGAAACTCAATGAATCTCAGGTCAGGGAATTTCTAAATGGAGCTGCCAGTGTGGACATGCAACAACAAAAAATTGTAAGAAATTCTTTGGGTCGACAAGATCCACAGGATGCCAAACCAACCTTCGCATCATCATCTTCAATATGAGCAGTAGCACTACAACAAAAGGGGTCTATTACAGCGCACTCTTTTTCCATGCAAAGAATTTGTTGCAAAAAGCCAACTTTTACAATACCATTTGGCATTGTTAAAGGTCATCGTCTTAATTGAATTTTTAGCTTTATAAATACATATAGGGACGTCATGTGTGTTGCAAAAGTGTTCGTAAGGTGCTGCTATAAATTAAATATCTATTTCGATACTCTATTACATGCTTTTAGGTTTGGTTTGGGCGGTCATTTGGTTTTTGGCTAAATATTTTTGGCGGTACTCAAGCCTTTTGTATTTACGCTTCTCTGTATTCCCTCCATCTCCAAATTCCTTGAAAACTTTTCTCCTCTCTCCTCCACCCTCAATTGCTCTTCTTAGTTTAGTGAGGTAAGAATTTTGTAATTATTGAAGCTTCAACAATTACCAATCAATCTCTCTCCAACTCCAGCTCCAATTCTAAATTTCGCAAATCCAATTTCCACAAACAATCCGTCATCTCCAAACTCGATCTCTGTTTCTCCTCCAAACTCCTCGAAAACTCTTCCCTCCTCCACTCTCAATCGCCAATTGTTTTAACTTTAGTGAAGTGAGAATTGGTAATTATTAAAGCTTCAACAACCCAATAAAAAAAAGTTCTACTTTTTTGTTCCCTGATCTAGTTGAAATTGGTAATTATTTATTTGTTTTTTGTTTTGATTGATTGTTTTAGCTTTAAAGTGGGATTTTTGGCGTTCTTTGCAGTAATTTGTGGAGTAAAGTAGAACTGCTCGAATTGGGGTTATTTGCTGCAATTTGGGGTTTTCTGCAGTGGGTAAAATATCTTCTTTTACTTTTGATTTTGGATAATTTGTTTTGATTTATGATTTATGATTTATGATTTATGATTTATGATATAAAGTTTAAAGCTTTCGATTTCAATTTTAAGGAATTTTGGTGTGTATTCTATTTAAGTTTTAATCTTTCTATTGGAATAATGTTATTGTTGGATGATCTTAAAATTGGAAGTGTTAGAGAAGATGGAAAAAGACATTGTTGTGATACTTTGTAAGCTCGAAGTTGATAATACATTGATGGAGTATTGTTTAGAAGAAAAACATGTCGTATCTAGTGATGATGATACAGACATTGACTGAATGTTTATAAAAAAACTTTGTTATCCATTTTGTTATTGAATTGATAGTTATCTTATATGTTATAAAGTTTTTTCAATTGAATGTTGCATAAAGCTTGAAAGTATGTCATCCAGCTATAAGTGTATTAGTTTGTATAATCCATTTTGTTACTGAATTGATAGTTATCTTATGTGTTATGTAGTTTTTTCAATTGAGTGTTGCATAAAGCTTGAAAGCCTGCCATCTAGCTATATTCTACTTTAGTTTGTACAAGTGTCATTTTTGCATATAGATATGGCACAAGGTACAACAAGTCAACGTTTGAGGGCACAATCTACTTTACAACTTACGGTTAATACAGAAAATAATTCAAGTATTGGTAAGATTGATCTTTGTAGTTTTCTTATTTTTTGTTGAGTTTGTTTAAATAAGAAGACTAAGAATCTAATATTATTTTATTTAAAAAAATGTTTTTATTAATAGCTGCATGTAAGAAGAAAAGAGGGAAGGCTGTGAATAGCAAAGTTATTGATTACAAACCAATTACTGGTGAGAAGCCTAGAATAGAGTTCCACCCAAAATATGCAAGACCAGTTGGGAGGTGGAGTTCTCAATTTGTGAGGTAGGTTGGACTAGTTGCACGTCAATATGGGCCTCTTACGGGCCATGAATGGAGTAAAGTGGAAGATGATGTGAGAGGACCATTACGTGACCGTGTTATGGTAATTAATTAAGTTTTATATTGTAGCTGTATTGTATACTATATTGTTTTTTTGTTAACTTTGTAATGCATTTCTTGTAGGATAAGTTTGACATTGATAGGCACCTTCCACATGTGAAGTACATTGTGGATAAAATATTAGGAGAGAGCTTAAGAGGTTTCAGGTATATTCTTAACTCACACTATAAGAAATTTGAAAATTATGGAGTGGCACGACGACACCCTTACTGTGGCCTAGCACAAGAGAAATGGGATGCTTGTTGTGATTGGTTTGGAAGGGAAGAATTCAAGGTAGTTATATACTTAACTAGTTAATAAATTATTTGTCTTTTGTGTGGTCTAACTCTGTTCTATCTGTATAACTTTGAATATCATTATATCTGCTCACTAATAAATCATTTGTTTTGCTTCTATTAAAATAGTTATATTTGATTTTCTTATACTAAAATATTCATTTAACTGCAGAACATTAGTGAGCAGAATTCAAGTAATCGTCAAAAGCTCCCAACAAACCATTGTAGTGGTTCAAAGCCATTCATAAAATACTTAGAGGAATCAGTACGTACTATTTTTTATTTACATACTACGTTGGGCAGCTTTCCAGCTATTTGATACTATTTCCATCATTATATGTTTTTAAATGTTGAACAACATGACTCTGAGACTCATCAACCTGTTGGAATGATTGAATTATATCGTCGAATCCACTTTAGTAGTAAGGGATGGACTAGTCTTGTTGCTGAGGAAAAAAATGTGAGTAAATTAACTTATTTATCGCTTCTGCCAATGCAGTTTAATTTGATGTACTTATACTTAATTTAAGCTCACAGGACCGAATACAACAATTTAAAGATGAATCAGAAGCAGAGGGTGTTGTGCCAAAGACAGAAAATGAAATTCTTAATATGGTATTGGGTGTACGGTCTGGATATTCCTAAGGTTTGGGCATGGGGGTCCTGTCACAATCATCTAAAAGAGTGTCATCCATTTAATTAGAGGAGGAAGTGCAAAGGAGGAGGGACGAAGAGGAATTTCAAAGGAAAAGGGCCGAGGAAGCTGAAAAGCGTAATGAGGAGCTCATAGCTGAAATGGTGTCTCAAAGAAAAAAAAATAGAGGAGATGGATGCTCGTCAAGAGAGGTTCGAGGCTTGGATGCTGCAATTCAATGCCTAATCTTCATGGTATGTATGAATTGTGTTTATTAAAATTGATTAGTTGCATGCATACCTTATTATTTACTAGTCATTGGGATGGGTTATTTTACGGGATGTTTATTTTTATTTTATTTTTTTGAAAATTGAGCTGGGGGACTAACCCCCCTGCTAACATAACCAAAATAACAGTAATTACAAGGTGGGGACTACTCCAATCCTTACAGAAAAGGATAAGGAGGGTCTGGACACCAGAAAAAAGAAGATTACAAAGTAGAATCCTTGCAACAGATAATCAAGAATTACAATGCAAAATAAACAACCAACAAAGCAAGCCACAGAACAATAGATAGTACAAGCAAGAGATCATTCCTCAAAAGACATCCCGAAGTTTTTGGCAACACAACATGCCTTGAAAGCACCTGTTTATGTTTATTTGTAACTTTAGTCACTAGAATGCCATTGCAATTAAACTGTCTTTTTTAACCATTTTCCGATCAAAACAGAATCTGCAGAAAGGTAGCAGCTTTGTTGCTTCCTTCTGCCCCCCATTTTGGAAAGGATAAAACATCATTTAGGTTATGTTCTACCCCAAGCATTTTCTGAACTGAAATTGTCTTTTTCATCCCTTTTTTCTTAACTGAAACCATTTTCTTCTTCTTCTTTTTTTCCTTTTTTTTATTTTTTATTTCCTCTCCCCCTTCACTGAACTATGGGGTCTTCCTGCCTCAAACAACTGGTTTCCTGGTCTCTCATTTCACTGAAATCACAAGGTAATGGTCCTTGACTAAATTCTAAGGAGCTTATAATTCACCATTGTTTATTGATTTTGAGCACTTTTAATGTTTAAGATTACTTACTATCTATAACTAACGTTACATTACATTACATCATCTCCCACAAAAGAAAAATAATGTTTTTGAGAACAATCATCAAACACCTTCCATCCAATCTCAATCTCCTCCTCCGATCCATCACTACAACCTCTGCTCACTCACCATACCTAAACCGCCTCCCTCATCAAAACCAACCAAAACAACAACACCCCACTGTTTACTCACTCATAAAACATGACCCCATTGAAATTTGCGCCGATATACGGTTCAAATCCTTCTTTAACTCCACCACACAGCCCTCCTCCAATCTCACTGGTTTCCTCAATAAGTTTGACATGTGGGTATTAGGTTACCAACGTCCTTATGCCGAAGAAACTGGGTCTTTCCCTCCGCGGAACGCCATTCATTTAAATGTACTTAATGACATTTTTTGCATTAAAAAGCTGTTTTAAATGGACAATTTAGGTGGGGAATGAAAACCCAACTTTTTCTCAGGTCCCCAGTGATAAACCGGAGCGGTTGGTTATGTCAAAGAGTAAGCTAAGAGCTTTGTTGGAATCTGATAAGCCTACTTTTCAAGACCGCGTAGTTCAGGAAGTGTTGTTGTTTGTAATGGAACATGTGTTTGAACCGAGGTTCTCGACTAAGTCTCATGCGTTTCGACTTGCTCGGAATGCACATACGGTTATTAGGACATTCGTAGTAATTTTGCTGGGTATCTTTGGTTCTTGAAAGTGGATTTGAGTAACATTCTTGAGAATGTGGCGCCAAATGTGATGATGGGTTGTTTAGAGAAGGCTGTTAAGGATAAGAAGATTTTGAAGTTGATTAAATCTGGCCTTAAAGCCCCAGTAAGGAATCGGTCTAAAGTTGAGAGTGAACATGAATTAAAGAAGAAGAGAAAGAAAAAGAAGGTAGCAAGTAAGAAGAAGAAAATTTTAAATGAGCACGAGCCAAAGCCTGATCCGTATTGGTTGAGAACCTTTTATAACTTTGCACCCATTGAAGCTGTGAATATCCCATCCTATGGTCATTGTGGCATTTTAAGTCCTTTGCTTGCAAAGGTAACTCTTACTGAATTCGATGATTGGATGAAAGATAAAATAGTTGAGTTCTTTCGCCCCTCGAAACTTGATTTGATATGGAAAGAAAACATCAATGATAGTAGCCATAACCCTGCGTTTCCAGAGTTTATTCCTTCTTGCGGGAGGGAGATGAGGAGAAAAATGGACTACATCCGATATGGGGATCATGTATTGGTGGGAATTCGGGGACCTAGAGAGGATGCAGTAGAGATGAGAAAGGATTTGATAGAATTTTGTGAGGTAAAATATGGTATCGTGTATTGGTGGGAATTCGGGGACCTGGAGAGGATGCAGTAGAGATGAAAAAGGATTTGATAGAATTTTATGAGGTAAAATATGGTATCGGGCTAGACAATTCAAAGGTGGAGGTGGAACACATCACAAGGGGAATTCAGTTCTTAGATTATATAATATGTCTTCGGGTGATACACCCAACATTGCATTACATGGCAACCGGGGGGAAAATTGTGAGCGAGAAGGGCGTTGGGACTTTACTCTCAGTTACTACTAGCTAGCTTACAACAATGTATTCGCAAGTTCAGATGCCTTAAATTTGTTAAAGGTGATAAAGATCCCGAGCCATTGCCTTGCACCCCAATGCTCTATGCGACCCAATCATACACCAATTCTCAGATGAATAAGTTCCTTGAGACCATAGCAGATTGGTATAAATATGCAGATAACAGGAAGTGGTCGAATTTTGTGCTTATGTTATACGGAGCTCTCTTGCTAAACTCTATGCTGCGAGATATAGACTTAAATCCCGTGTCAAGGTATATGGAATATGAACGTTCAGAAAATTTCACCAGGGGGCATTATCTTCTTCCTGGAACTTTTGCATATGGGTTTTGGACCTCCTTTTCAGGCTCAAAAGTACAACATCTAACCTTTTCCACTCCTCCATACGAACAAATTCAGCTAAAGCTTCTTTGCGTTTCTTTGCGTACCTTTCATGCTCTGATTCGGAGACAAGGTTCTCAAATCTCTGGAGATTAGTACATAAAAAACCCACATTCATTCCTAAATGTTTAAGCCCTTCCAAACTCTGATCCCATGCTGCAAAATCGTTAATGAATATACTAAGTTTGCTACTTTTAATACCATCAACTAAGATAACAGTTTCTGAAATTACTTCGTCAACTAGCTTAATATTTTGCTTCAGAAGATTTCCATGAAGAAAAACATTTTGACTACGGCAGAGCTCATAGTACTTGGTCCACATGCCTTTGGAGAGCTCTGAGTTCTTTCTCAAACCATCTACTACAACATCAAAGCTCTCTCGGTCAAGATTTCCCCAAAATATGACACCCCCCGAAAGTTCTTTCTCAAACCATCTACTACAACATCAAAGCTCTCTGGGTCAAGATTTCCCCAAAATATGACACCCCCCGAAACCTCTGAACTACGACTGTTGTTTTCAGAATCTACTCTTTCACTGTCATCTAATTACCGGAATATTACCAAATGGAAGAGTACTTGAACATTTAAGTTCATTTTTTTCATTAGTCCTGATAGGCGTACATGTAGTATTTTGCATTACAAGAGCTTCTGAATCCCGTAGGCCAAAATCCTTATCAACTCCCGATAAACTATATGCCCTGATTAAATACACCTTGAATTCAGCAGGCTTAACCAAATGGAAAACCATGGCATCTCCGACAACTAACTCGTGAGCAGTGAAGAACCTTCTCCATCAACAGCCAAGTCTTCTACTTGCATATTTGAATTTAACTTTGCAATCTCCCATATCCTCGTCAACCAAAGTAAAGGTGACATCCTGATTTGGTAGGTACAAATTGCAAAATGATGGAGGAAGATGCTGTAACTGATTAGTACCACTACCAACGTGATATGAGCACAAAGGTCTCACAATACTAGAGTACTTAGGATCAAGATTCCGCTGAACTTCTTCTGCTCACTTTTTAGCGCATGTGTTAGCTCTAATATGGTCAATTTTTTCATGAATCCCAGCAGGCCTACATGGAGGAATTTGCTTTGTAAGAGCTTCTGAAACACGAAGTCCAAAACCCTTATCAACCCCAGACGAACTGTATGCCCTAATTATAAAGACCTAAAATTCAGTAGCTTTAGTTAACTGGAAGACCAGACAATCTCCCTCTAATAACTTGTGAGCAGTGCAGAAATCTTTCCATCCAGAACCAAATGCCATACTTTCAGATTTAAACTTAACTGTGGATTCTTCTTTATCCTAGTCAATCAAAGTAATGGTGTCATCTTGCTTTGGTAGGTATGATTTAAAGAATTGGGTAGGAAGATTTATCCAGGAGGCAACACGGCAACAAAAGATGGCTGCATAGATTTCACAAAGCTTGGGTACTTGGGATCAAGATTTCACTGAACTTCTTCTGCTCATTCTTTAGCGCATGTTTTAGCTCTATCATGGTCAATTTTTTCATGAATCCCGGTAGGCTTACATGAACTTCTGAAACCCATAGTCCAAAACCTTTATCAATCCCAAACGAACTGTATGCCTTGGAATTCAGTAGCCTTAGTTAAGTGGAAGACCAGAGCAACTTGCACATATGCTATGTTTTTAATGCAATTATATGTAGGTTTTTTGTAGTGTCTGTACCAAATTTGATAAGGTTATGATCTTGTTTCCTATGCATCCTTGTACGAGTTGTTGTTGCAGCTTTAAACATATGAGATAAGTGTTTGAGCAAAAAGGATATGCATTTGGATTTATTGTTAGTGCCTTTCCCATCCATTTTCTGGACATTCTGGATCTGCTGGTAGGGAGCTAGTCTGTTACGTTTTTTTTGCCCTAGTTTTGATAAAGTTCTGAGTATCTTTCCTAAGCATCTTTGTGTGAGTTGTAGTTGAAACTATCCATTAGCTTGGTAAAAATATTTTTATGTGCATTGCTTACTTTAGTGCATTTTTGCTTTATTAATGTTTGGATAAGTTTGTTGAATATAGAATATATGTTGAATATAGAATATACTAAATATAAAATTCTCTAAATATCGGATATTCTTACTTAGCGCCCAAGTAATTGTAACTATATAAGGAGAAGGGCTTCTTCCGTTGTAATAATCGAATAATAATAAAGTTAGTCCTTCTCGAATCTCATATTTTTTGTATTAGTTTCTACATGGTGTCAGAGCGGGTTCGATAATTGAACCTGGTTCTTTCGAATTGAATTAAATTAAATTCTGCTGCGAATTACTGTCACGAAGCTTAATTTTGTTACGAAGTTCGAAGTACTGTAGCTGTAACAGTTTAAGGTCACTGTAGCAGTAGTGTTTGAAGTTACCGCAGCAGTTTGAAGTACTGTAGCAGATACCATAAAATCATTGTAGCAGTTTGAAGTACTGTAGCAGATACCATAAAATCACTGTAGCAGTTCGACCAATAGGTTCCGATGATGATACAACAATGGTATCATCAAACTCAAACCCTAATACTCACATTGTTCATAACCACATCGATGCACCAAAGAAGAACATAGCTGCGAAGAAGGATGCTGCTAAAAGTCCTTCAGTGAATGTTGCTCAGTCAGGTATGAAAACTAAAGGTAGTTGTAAATTCTTTGAATAGTACTTGGTTAATTGATACTGGTGCATCATATCACATGGTAAACGACTCTAGCATATTATATCCATTACACCTTTAACCCAAACCTCTATATACACAGTAAATGGTGGTTCCTCTCCTGTAATTGGAGAAGGTTCCACTGACATATCTGAATCCCTGACATTAAACTTTGTCCTTATTGTTCATGCTCTAAAGTACAATATATTGTATGTCAGTAGGATCACTGTTGCGCTTACATAGACCGTGACATTTTGGCCTAAATTCTGTATTTTTCAGGACATAGTGACTCGGCAGGTTCTTGGTAGTGGTGTCAGAAAAGACAATCTCTACTATTTAGACCTGACTAATAGTGGAGAGCAAAGAATTTATCAGGTGAATAAAGTCGGAGGAATTGAAGAAGCAAAAGCTAATGTGTGGTTATGGCATCGGCGAATGGGTCATCTCTCCTTCGGGTATCTTCAGAAATTAAATTCGTTGTTATTTTCGAATTGTAGTATTTTAGAGTTTAAGTGTGATATTTGTGAACTCCCTAAGAGTCATCGTATTACATACTCTCCAAGTTTTAATAAAAGTTCAAAACCTTTTAGAATTATTCACTCTGATGTATCGGGTCCTGCATGTATTCCCACATTGTCTGGAGCTCGATATTTTGTGACTTTTATTGATGAGTGTACTCGTATGATGTGGGTATCCCTAATTACCCATAAAAGTGAAGTCTCTGAAGTATTTAAAAAAATTTATCAGATGGTTTTGACCCAATTCCAAAGGAGGATACAAGTGTATCAATCTGATAATGGAGGAGAATTTACTAGTAAAGACATGTTAGAGTTCTTGACAAATAACGGCATTCGACATCAAACCTCTAATTCTTATACCCCACAGCAAAATGGGTTAGTTGAACGAATGAATAGACAACTGTTAGAAATTGTTCGTGCATCTCTTTTTGGAATGAATATGTCATTGAATTATTGGGGAGAAGCGTTAAAATCTGTTGCTTACTTGATAAACTGCACACCATCTAGGGTCATTGAATTTCAAACCGCCTTCCCAAAACTTCATGATCTTATCACCATCCCTGCAATGCCAAACCTAGAACTACGTATTTTTGGATGTGTTGTCTTTGTTCATATACCTAAACATCAACGAGAAAAATTGGATCATTATGCTTGAAAGTGTGTGTTTCTTGGATATGCTGATTTTAAAAAGGGTTATCGTTGTTATGATCCTGTGGAGGGGAAGGTGTATATCTCTTTGGATATTTTGTTTCGAGAATTGGAGGCGCATTTTGTGGGAACTTCCCTTCAGGGGAGAAACATAATGATGGTGAAGGAAAGTTCCCTATTATTGGGGATATGTTTCAAGAACTAGAGGATTTGACGAGTTATTTGAACAGGCGTAGTAACCTAACTGCTGATGGAAAGGAAAGTGAAGCAGAGCAGATGGCAGGGGGAGATCAGGGTATTGAAGATGAACTTCATATGAATGAAGAAGATCAGACGACAGGGAGAGATCAAGCTAAAGTAGTAGAAGTTGCCAGTGACTCCAACATTCTAACACCATCTACCGAAGCACTGCCACAGAATGTCGAAAATCAGGTATTACCTAATCCTAACACTGTTAATGATATTCAACCTAGACGTTCAGAAATGCCTACTAAAGGTATTCCAAAATCTACTTATGAACCAGATATCAATTCTAAAGCCAAATACCCAATTTTGATTATGTGTTCACCCATAGGTTGGCTAAGTCGTTTACATGCACTATAAATCAATTATCATATGTATTTATTCCTAGTAATTTGTAGGAAGCACTATCAGATCCACGATGGAAGAAAGCCATGAATGAAGAGATGAATGTATTACAAAAGAATTCCACTTGGGAACTTGTTGATAAACCCCACGGATATCGTATTGTCGGGTGTCATTGGATCTTTACTGTAAAGATGAATGCAGATGGAAGTATTAATAGGTATAAAGCCAGACTAGTTGCCAAAGGGTATACGCAGATATATGGTATAGATTACGAGGAGACCTTCGCCCCAGTGGCAAAGATAAACACTATTTGTGTACTCATTTCTCTTACAGCCAATCAAGGTTGGCCATTACAACAGTTTGATGTGAAGAATGCATTTCTCAATGGAGACTTAGAAGAAGAAGTATACATGGAGTTACCACCTGGAGTCACGAATTCTGAAGGAGGAAAAGTATGTAAATTAAAGAAGGCATTGTACGGGTTAAAACAGTCGTCACGAGCTTGGTTTGGACGGTTTTCGAAGAGCATGAAGGCATTTGGATATAGACAAAGTAATTCTGATCATACCTTGTTTATAAAATGGAAGTTAGGAAAGCTTACCGCTCTTATTGTTTATGTTGATGATATGGTTGTTACTGGAAATGACTCAGTAGAAATGGAGGCACTGAAGAACTATTTGTCACGGGAATTTGAGATGAAGGATTTAGGACAGTTAAAATACTTCTTAGGCATTGAAGTTGCAAGATCAAGTCAAGGTATTTTCATGTCTCAACGAAAGTATATATTAGACCTTCTTGCAGAAACTGGGATGTTTGATTACAAACTGGTAGATACACCGATTGAAGCGAATCATCACTTGGGAATGTTTTCCGACCAAGTTCCATGTGATAAAGGAAGGTACCAACGCTTAGTGGGAAGACTAATTTATCTTTCCCATACTCGATCGGATATTGCATATACCATTAGCGTCGTAAGTCAATTCATGCATAATCCAAGTGAAGAACATATGAAGGCGGTCTTTTGAATACTAAGGTACTTGAAGAAATCTTCGGGAAAAGGTCTCTTATTCCAGAAAGGTGGTGATATGGAAGTAATGGGATATACCGATGCAGATTGGGCAGGAGATATGATGAACATGAGGTCAACCTTAGGCTATTTTACGTTTGTATGTGGGAATTTGGTAACATTTAAAGCTAAGAAGCAAAAGGTTGTTGCTAGATCAAGTATCGAATCTGAGTTTTGGGGTATGGCTCATGGAGTATGTGAACTACTATGGATACGGAATATATTGAAGGATCTTGGATTTAAACTCATGAAAGCAATAGATCTACAGTGTGACAATAAAGCAGCGATTATGATTGCACACAATCCAATTCAACATGACCGTATGAAACATGTTGAAGTGGATCGGTTCTTTATCAGAGAAAATATTGACAAAGGGTGTATATCTTTTCCATTCGTGAAGTCGGAAGATCAACTTGCAGATATTCTTACGAAAGGAGTTTGTGGACGAATATTTAACGACATGATTGACAAGCTGGGCATGATTGACATCTATGCTCCATCTTGAGGGGGAGTGTTGAATATATAATATATGTTGAATATAGAATATACTAAATATAGAATTCTCTAAATATAGGATATTCTTAGTTAGTGCCCAAGTAATTGTAACTATATAAGGAGATGGTCTTATTCTATTGTAATAATCGAATAATAATAAAGTTAGTCCTTCTCGAATCTTTTATTCTTTGTATTAGTTTCTACAAAGTTTACTTATGTATTTTTTAATTCATTGTATCAGATTGGCCAGATCGATTGCAGGTGGATGATTGAAGAAAATTTGGGTGGATGACAGTGAATTATGCTAGAATTTGGGTTTTGAAGAATTTGCCTATTACATGGTTGTAAGATTTTTTAGATGCTTTAAACACTTTTGAAGTGAATTATTTTAGTTAATGAAAGATATTTTGTTATAAATGATTGTGAATTTATTTGAGGTTAATGTGATTACAGAAATTGTAATGGGCAAAATTTAGCAAAAAATGTGTAAAATAGAGGTGCTACCATGATATTTTTTGCAACGCTTAGAGCGCGGTTAAAAGTGACCCTTTAGCAACGCCAGAGGGTGTTGCTACAAAAATATTTTGCAACACTTAGAGCGCGGTTAAAAGTGACCCTTTAGTAATGCTAGAAGGTGTTGCTACAAACAATCTTTTGTAACGCTTAGAGTGCGGTTAAAAGTAACCCTTTAGCAACACCAGAGGGTGTTGCTACAAACTATCTTTGCAACGCCCTGAAAGTGTTTTAGCAGCGCCATATGCGTCGCAAAAGTGTCGAGTCTTTAGCGACGCCATTGAATTCGCTGCAATTGATTTATTGAGACCCACTTTTTTGCAGCAACTCCACAACGCTATTGTAGGCGTCGCTATTGGTCAATAGTAACGTAGTTTGGTATTTTTTGCGACGCTATATGGCGCTACAAAAAGTCTCATTTGTTGTAGTGTAGCCACTTCTCCAAACATTTGATGAAATCCAACACCTTATGCAACAGCAACTAACACTAGCTCCAATGGATACCCCGCGTGTAAACATTCTCTACCTCCACCTCCCTCAATTCTCCTAACCATCATGACCACTGGTACAGGATTAAACAACAAAGACTTAACACATAACTTTACCTCTGTATAGTCGTCACAATCACCGTCTGTACCCTCCAGCCACTTGCTACACCACGCCTCGGGCGACATCTTTACCATTCAACCACCGAACAAATCCTTCTTTAACCGTCTATTTATAACCGCAACTTCCAGTTGCACAGTCCAATATTCGACATTAAATGCTCCTCGGGAAAAACATGACCAAATTCACTTGACTTTGACCTTAGAAATGACAAATGAAGACTTGTGAAACATTCGATAACCTCTTCAGCTTCCAATTTCTTCTCGACGCAACCACCAGTACTTATGTTGAGAATGGGACGATTGCAGTAGCATATTTCCCAAATTCGACAAGGATAAGCCAGCATAACATAGTCGAAGACAGCCCAGCACTCGAGAAGATGCCACGTCTACAACCACAACTCCTCCACTTACTAAAAGTAGCCGTTGTACATGGTCAAAGAGAGCCGTTGGAGATTCGTGAAGTTCGCCCACTACCCCCGAAATAGGAAACTGTTTTTCTTTTTGTAAACTGCTTGTATCTACTATAAATACAGACAGAGAATAGATTATTCAGATCCACAACTTTACTATTCATTTATCCTTACTTTACTGTCATGCCACAAACTATAATAATTAACAACCTATTGGATTTTATATCAAAATCCTCCTCGAGGTCGTGGTTTTTCTCAGCCTTTACTGAGTTTCCACAAAAATCTTATTTGTTTAAACTTGATATTGCCCCATCCATACTAAAAGTATTGGCGAAGATTATCCTCCCTGAAAACATGCCATTACAACTCAAAGCATTGAGTACTTCTCATATTGCAATTTCTATTTCAAGTACCAATAAACTTGACTTGTATGGATATTGAAATCCATCTGCTTTGCAAAATTTGGAAAAGACTATTGTTGAGAATAATGAGTCTCTAAATAACAAAGTAGAAGCTCTGTTTGCACCCTCTCCTCCATATTCAGGAAGGCCTGATAATAAACTACCCTATACTAATCTAGTATTATATTACTACGGCAGAACTTTTATTCGGCAGTGTAAATCCACTATAATCTCACATGGAGAAATAGTTGAGGTAAATATAAATATTAGGATTATTTTATTACATTTTCTACCCTTCAAATATTATGCTTCTGATTCAACATTTGATAGATCACTGTGCACGCAGACCTAATTCTCGTTTTTCTCATTTTGAGCAAAATAATGAGCTACTGGTTAAAAACCTTAGCTTATGCCTACTAAAAGTAAGCATGTGACAGGGCCATACAATGTTGGGTCTAGTGATAGGAGAAGTTAGGGACAGGGTGGCAACCGTAGATTGACGAGAGGTGGTAATAACGGCAGGATTAAAAATTTAGCCATCAGTAACCTGAGGCAAGGGGAACAAGAAATTTACCAATTGACCAAAATGGAATACGAAGAAATCTAAAATGCATACGAGATAGTAGGGCACGGGATTGCAAGGCACCCCAGACGATCTAAAGAGATTTTCCCTAGACTTATCATGTGATCACAACTGGCACAGACCTAGCCACGGTAGAGTCTGTTGCCATAGATTCCTCCCATGATAAAATGCAGTATTTGATCAAGTTCTAAGGATGAACAGTAGTAAATTCTCAATAGATGAATGAAGTCACCTAGAAAGCATTGCCAAGTAGTAACTTTACTTGTTGTATAGTAGTAGTTTTGCTTTATTAGTTCAATCACTGACTGAGTTGGGAACTCTTTAGTGTTTAGTTTAATAGAATGCTCATGACATGTACTAGTTTGGTATCCCATCTATGAGATTGTTCTTTGATTTTTCTTGTGAATTTATTGCTTGGGAAGTAGTTAAATTCCAAGTATGATAGTTGATCTACTATATACAACCCGCCTATAGATCTATCTGCTCATTGAGAATAACCGATAATCGGATAAGTGGTGACATATATCTAAGAGACATTAGTACCACGCACTCGATTCTTTTAAGATAAGAACATATTTTTTGTCTCTAACCTTGTACGTCGGGAATGTCACGAATATCATTGGCACAGCCAATATGATATAACGCACTGAGTACATCACATTTTTTCTCTCTAACAGTACGATACAGGGTATCTAGTCCACTTTATACACTAGTAAATCCAACCATATTTTACTGAGTTTAGGTAAATACATGATAATGTTTATCACGTAATGACTATCGAAGAAAATGGCAGACAAGGTTATGTGCATTCACTCCATGTCTAAAGGTTAGAACACGATATTGTAACGGTTTCCAATATACTCCTCAGGGCTCGGATAGTAAGGAGAATTATCGGGATTACCTCTCTACTTTCCTTTAAAGGAGAGAAGATCCAGAGAGTGTACGTGTAATAATTGATGTCAAGGAAAGTCTATTATTTTATCCTAATATGACCAAGGTGGAGTAAGATCTTCAGCCTTTGCTCCAAACGCATCCATAGAGACACATGTGGACCTATCCATCCACATTGTGGCCCACTTGAATATTTATGATCATAATAGACTCATCTAAGATATGGTCTTAGGTTTGCCTATTCATAAAATCTAGGAATGCAACATTAGCACGACTTCTTACTTAGATCATTCGATTGCAGGCTCAGTTCCTAGATTAACCGATCAAAGTCAATCAATACGACTTGACGTGGGCTTGGGAGTGTAACTCACAGGCTTTTGATGATTGTTTTACCGCTAATTAAGATAGATGATTGAGCATTGTGAGTACCTCATACCATACCCAACTCGAAATTGGCGGAGAACCTAATCAAGCGATTTAGGATAATCGTTAGGCCACTATTATTACGATCACAACTTCCGGCTAGTGTGTGAAATATGCATTCATGCTCCCACAACACTGATTAGGATTTATCCCATAGCAAATCATCAAATTATTTTTTCACAAAAGCGACTAGTAACTAGGTCGTAGCCCGGTGTCGCCCATCGACAAATATACTGCAGGGAAAATAATTGTTCCATATAGATGCCAATCGCACCACCACAATATATGAAAATGGGACCCTCAACGTCGGCCTTGCATTATGTGGGTTATAATTCGTATCTATCACTAGGTATTTGAAACCCACTGGCGACGTATATACTGCAGGGCAAATAATTGTCACTTTTATGAAACGATATTTCCAGCATTGAGGAAGATATGACAGTCAATGCTGAGGATGTTTCCAAGATTAGTCAGAAAACACCTTCATTGTCTTATCTAGATCCCTATACCTAAGTTAGGTGACAATAAGGTTCAACGGACTACAAACCTCCAATAGGTCGCAAATGAATTGCTAGATACATTTATAGGCACTATTAAAGTACGGTAAGTGTGTACCTGCAAGTAATGGACCTACACAACAGAACGTTCTGGGAGAACTAGTACCGCAGCTGAACGTTCCGAAGGAATTAGTACCGCAAACAAATATGAGGCTCGTGCTTAGTGCATAACACCATTGGAAGAAAGTATTATGAGCCAGGGAGCTGCAGAATATAAGACAAATATGACTAATGATATAGTCGGCTCATCGAGGATGGAACCACCCATCGATGAAGCAATAGTAGTTACGCGACCAGTTGATGTATTATGAGACTAGCCCGAGGTGGCACATATATATAATAATAAGGAGATCTCGATCTATTAAAAGTCTATAATAAGCACAAGGTAGGATTGTTCAGTAGATATTTGTCGACAATGTATTCATATTCGTTGCTGTGCTCGCCATCAAGGATGAGGATTCCGAACTACTTATTATAAACAACTGTGTGTTATTGTACATTGGCCAAAGTAGGCATCTGGAATCCAAGCGGAGCTCAACTTGCTAGCATAATGCGAAGTGATACCATTGAGCCTGTCGGTTATAAATAGGAAAGGTACGAAAGCATGATTAACTCGGAGATAATTTGGTTAAGACAAGACTAGTTGCCCAGGAAATTTTTAAGAGATTTGGCATTAATTGCAATGTGACCTATTGCCGGTTATGTGGACGCTATAACGTTTCGGTACTGATCAGTCTATCAAGTTGTCGAGGACAAGCTAGACATGCGTTGTATTTAATATCGTGTATCTATATGGGAAACTAGATAATTATATCTACATGAAGCCACTTGGGGAGGTATAAGCTTCTGAAATCAATTAAACCCGATACACGAGGTGTGTAAGTAATAAAATTAGAAAAATTACTGTTGAATTGAAGCAATCAAGGCCCATGAGACATAGTAAGTTGAATAAGTATTTGAAGATCGTGGGCTTTGCAAATATTTTTATCTGTCCATGCGTTTTTATTTAGAACACAGAAACTAGCTTTAACTAAATGATTTGGATATCATTAGACCTCCGGTGGAGATCGCGAGAGCCGCCAAATACCTTGAGAAGGAATTATAAATAAAAGACCTTGAAAAATCAAGTATTGTCTCAATTTGCAGATCGAACATCTTGATAGTGGTATACTCGTACACCAAACAATATATATCGGAAGAGTTATCTAACACTTCGATATGGATGTAGCACACGGTGCCAAGTCGTTTATTGCACGTTCATCACTTGGGTGTGGACAACGACATCTTTGACCATCCTAATGGGGGGAGAAACTTTTAGGGCTGTGATACCATAGCTAGGAGGTACTTTACTATAGGTAGTTGGGTATACTAGACCCGATGACTCATTCTCAGTGAACTGTTTGGATTGCCATAGTTTTGTTCCTACCCAAAGGCACTGGAGCGAGATCAGCCGCATTTTGAGGTATCTGATCGATATGAAAAACTGATGTCTGTTCTACTTGAAATGGTAAACGTAAAAGTATAGAGTATACCGATACAGAATACTTCTCAGACCCACATAGAGGCCATTGTCAAATGGATTATGTATTTATGTACGGGGATACATAAAATTTCTTGGAGATTGATAAAGCAAACGGCGGTAGCTACATACTCGAACCACGAATGAGATTGGCGTTATTCAAGATATTTCAGAAGACATCTTTACAAACCTATTCACGAAGACTTTTGCACCACTTACATTCAAGCAGCTAGTACACGGAATCGGCATGCAGAATATTTATTTATCGATATCTCAGGAAAATACATCTCAGGGAGATCGACATCAGGGGGAGTAGTCTCAGCCTAACGTGGACACATGCGTGTTGTACTATTTTTCCTGATAGTGTAGTTTTTATCCTAGGAGGTTTTACTGACTGGAGATTTTGATCAGGCAACGTATACGCGTCCACAACTCACACAGGGAATAGAATTGTACTATTTTCTTACACGGCTTTTTGCCCAATGGGGTTTTGTTAGGTAGAGGTTTTAATGAGGCAAGTCGTCCTAGTATAGAACACCCTAAGGGGGAGTGTTAGGAGTTGGGTCCAGCCCAAGGTGGGAACCCAATTGGGTTAGGGTGTCTTACTGGACTCCTAACAAGCCCATAGGCCTTTAGGGTTTATGGGAAGAGTTTAAGTAGGGATAGGTAACCTCATATTGGGTTATCCTCTTTATAATACGTACATAGAGGTACAATTTCAACTAATAAGATATCCCATTTTCTCTCTCAATTACTCTTGATTATCTAGTACTTAGAATCTATTATTATCCAACACTAAGAAGTTTGTTGTTATGTTTCGATTTAATATAATTATCCTCCTAAGAAGGAGATTGAACTCCTTATGTTTTGAAACAACTCGTATGGTATGTCATTATCAATACACCTTATAAAGTAAGTGAGATCACTAATATACTTCTTCTTTTTTCAGTGTTTTATATAATTTTTAACGATTTTCCTTGATTGATGTATCCGATAAGACTGGACAAAGGATTGCATACGTGGAATCACTAATATGTTTAACATTAGTCAAATTCAAATCCGTTATATGATCCAGTGTTAACAAGTACTAATCAATAAGCAATAACACACACTATTAACCCAGTGGGAAACCTTTCCTAGAAGAAAAAACCTATAGGTCTCTATTGAATCACTCGACGACTAAAATCCACTATGATGAAAGAATTACAAGAAATTACTTAAATACTCGATAAAGACATCCTGCGGTTACCTCTCTTCAAGCAATCTAACAATTTATCATTCGTTTTCGCAACACTTCGCTTCGGATCACGCACCAAAGTTCCCAAGTTTGAATCCCTCAGACTCTTTAATATCAAATTGGGTATTTGGGAAGTAATTAGCAACTCTCTCATATCAAGATTTAGGGTTCAATCATATCTTTCTCAATCTCTAAAAGTTGCTCTTGGTATAAGTTTCAAAACCCTCAAAAATGAAGTGAAAGAAAAAGTCCCAAAATTTAGGTTTTATGAGAAATTAGCCAAAAATAGCATTTCATGTTTGAACAGTTCAATATATGTTTGAACAAGAAAGCTTTTTTGTTTTCAGACACGGTCTGTTCAAACAGAAGTTTTTTGTTTTCAGACACGGTTTGTTCAAGCAGAGAAGATTCTATTCGAACAGGAACCCATTTTTATGGTCAGTGATGGTCTGCTCAAACTTGGAAATTCCCCTGTTCGAACCAAGACTATTTTCTCTAACTAGGAAGAACCATGGGATATACTCTGACTAAATAGGACATCTTTAAACTAGTTTTGACATGAAATGAGACTAACACAAATATGGATGTTTTACTTAAGTATTTTTTACAAATTGCTTTTTTGTTAAACAATTATCCAAGTCGATCAGGTCCGTTGTTAAGTGGGCAAACATTCGAAATCTAAAAATTTGAAGATCGCCACAAGAAAATAAAGCCCATAGCTACATATCACACCATTTTGGTGATTTTGGTTTAACTGGTCACATAACAAAACCATCTATTTATCCAAATATGTGAGGGTAGAGCATGTTAAAGATGTCCTCGTCAAACTTCTTAAAATCTTGCAGTTTAGGGTAATACTCATTCAATGTTAAAGAGAGTTTTTTTAATGACATTAGTCGTGTATTTATTGAGAAAATATAATTAGACTGTAGCAAGAAATAATAAACGATCACAGCTCAGAAGCAATAAGAATATCATCTTTAGTCCAAAATTATGACTAGTACCATGGTTAAGTTCTTCACGACCAGCTGGAACAACATCCATATCTACTTTCCCCATGTGCATATGCAACCAGCAAACCAAACCCAACACCCTGGATTCTAATTTATGATATCTACATCTACACCAACATGATAAAGGATATCATATTATTACAAGGTTAAAATAAAATCCTTATACTCACTCCGGTAAAGTTTCAGATTATATCGATGCAAATCTAGAATTATATCCACCTACTCGAGATAAAAAGAAAAGCTCAAAGTCGAGATTTATATAAGACTTTACCATATGTGTATACACCAATCCCTCTTTTACGTCCAAGGCGACCAGCATCAACATATTGCACAAGAAGAGGACATGGACAGTATTTGCTGTCCCCAAGACCGGTATGAAGAACCTTCATTATGGATAAACAAACGTCAAGTCCAATGAAATCTGCAAGCTCCAAAGGACCCATTGGTTGATTTGTGCCAAGTTTCATCCCAACATCAATATCCTCTTTCGCTGCCACACCAGTGTACAGAGTAAAAAATGCTTCATTGATCATCGGCATCAAGATCCGGTTTACAACGAATCCAGGATAATCATGAGAACATATAACCGTTTTTCCAAATCTGCAAGGTATGATCAGTTTTAGTATTCAAAATCCAAATGCTCCGTGCCAGAATGAGAAAGGCAAAATTTTAAATCGTTTTGGCATAAAAGCATAAAACAATAGACGTTGCCTGCGAATTTCAATAAAAGATGGAATGCCATATTGAGTTACGGCCAAGGTGAGAAAGACATTTCCATGAACACATCTTTATTTAAACTTTTTACAAAACCTTACCCAAAGTTTTGGGTAGGGATTAAAGTTAATCTCACAAAAGGCCGTTTTAAAGCCAAAACGGATCCTACACCTCATTAATGACATTGATTGGAGAAACACCCCCCTTTCAATTACAGAATGCGGCAGGGAAGTATTCCAGTTGGCTTCTAGATGTGGCTAGCCAGTCCCACTAGTCAGATATGTTAAAAATGTAAAAGATGAAAGCTATTCTGGATAGCAAAAATATAACTTGGTTGGCGTGTGTTTTATGCCCCCAAGAGCTAAGCCTATTGTGGCTAAGGGGATGGAAAAGGCAGTGGTTAGGGTTTCCCTTTGCAAGCCAAGTCTAAATGTGCATGTCAATTAGAATGTTTGATGGTCTCTTCTGTTAAGAAATGATAGAAAGGCAAACCATGGTGAGCACAATCTTCATTTCAACTAAATGGCGGACCACTACCCACCCTGTTGTATTGTTTACTCTGACTTCCTGCGAGACTAGGGGAGTGGTTTCAATATATCTTTATATAGAGAGAGCCACATTCTGCTTATATTGGTTAGAATTGTAAAGATCCCTTGGAGGTGCTGAAAGAAGAAACTGAGGTGATAGAAACTACTTTACCAACGTAGCCAAGAATCAAAATAAGGTCTTACCTCTCTGCCAAGGATTTTACTGTCATAAAAGTCTCGTCTGATGTGTCTGCACCTCTCACAATCTCGACAAGTTTCATAATAGGAGGTGGATTCATAAAATGCATACCTATCACCTGCATTAAGTAAACAGATGTGGAAAATCATCATAAGAACAAGCCATGCTTTCACTGCAAATTCCTTCACGATATACATAAAGTGGAGCTATATTTTATCTTAAGCATCAAGCTGGATATATTAGAAGTCAATTTCTTCTATTATCTGATTTTCCATATTGAAATCACCCATAATGTATCGAATTACTAATGATAGCACTTTCTGCTTAGGTTCTAAGGAACTATATATCATGTGAATAAAGAGGTTAAACGCCAAAACCTTGCATAGGGAAAATTATGGTGATATCTAAGCCACCTGATTATTGGTTCACCTTCTCAAGTATATCTACACTACAGAAGTGGAGACTTTGAATTTAAACATGCCTCAACATTCAACGAAACGCAATGTGTAATAAGGTTAAGCAAACTATAGAAAGATATGCGTTGGGTGTGAAAATCTCCTTCCTCTTAGTTATTTGGGCTATTGGCTTGAAAAATCTGCGACAATAGTTGACAGAAAGGAAAGATTTGAGTGGATGTTATCATTATGCCAACTCGTCTCACTTTCAGGTGGAGTATAATGGCTTCAACTATTAATTAGAAGAATATTTTGTTAGTAATTCATGGAAAGGTTGAAGGGACTAATGCATAGCTCACAATACCCCCTAAGTTGGTGAGTCGGTGTACTGAAGAGACACCTAACATGGTAGAGGCGATGGTTTAGTCCACGTATGTTAAGATCGTGCTCGGAGAGAGGTCCTTGAGTTAAGATCTCACTCTACTTACACTTTTTGAGGTGGGACCTTACACCTTATTTGGGGAGATATAGTAAGAACAACATCGTGGTGCATAGAGTGGGGTCATGACAACTTTTTTTTTTTTTAAGATCCTTATAGTGAGTTTCTTAGCTCTCTTTTTTTATTTGACGCAATTCTTGTGTTCTCTAGAGTGCTAGTGTTAGCTAGTCCAATCTATTTAGTTATTGAACTTCTATTCTTTACTACTCATATGTCAATAAACTCCTATTCATAATTAAAAAGCAATGCTAGGCCTTAGGTGGTTAGTTTCTCAAAATGACAAGGTTTCTTCTTTTATCTTACCTTATTCAATAATGAAATATGAATTGTAAATTTCAAATTTTTCTACACTTAAATGGTCTGCGAAGTCAATTTAGACTGTGTACCTAATGAACTGTAATGGTTTGGGACGCACAACAATAATCTGTGATGCTATTAGTAAAAATGAGTACAGTACTTACGCATGAATTAAGGAGACGGGAGTAGAGGCGAAGGCTATAAAGATAGTAAGGGAATACGCAAAACAACTATCTTAATTTATTTTTATTTTTATTTAGAATGTCACATATATCTTAATCATATTCATGCTTATGCTTATTAAGAGTTTTGTAAGGCAGGCATATTTTATAAGTAGATTGGATTTTGAGGCATATATAAAATAGTTTTATCCTTAACGATGGAATTACCATACAAAACAAGGTTTCTTAGGGTGTGTATCATTATCAAGTATTCGAAGCAAAACCTGGCGTGGGCGCCCTGTCGCAGATGCTAACCGAGTGATTGATATTGAACTTGTATTAGAAGCCAAAATAGTAGAAGGCTTCGTGATCTTATCTAGTGCAGAAAATAGTTTCTTTTTCACATCTTCAGACTCCACAATAGCTTCAATGATAATATCAGAAGTTCGGAGTTCTTCTGCATTTGTGGAACACCTCAGACGCTTTAGTGCATTATCACCCGCTGTCTGTCAATTGGATTGAAGGAAGTTAGGTTTATTTAAAGAAAGATTAGAAAGAACATGAGGCATAGGAAACTTGAGTATTTCACACTCCAAATAAACTACAGGACTTGAAAAATTCCAAAAGCATGATACGCTCAAGTCAACTATCAATCACTAGACTAGAACAATAAAGGAATAAAACATTAGTTCGTTCTGGAATGAAGTGTAAGCCATAAGTGTTGGAGATCGTGATTTATGGTCATTGTGATGTTCGGATACATCATACTATTGTATGGTGTGATACATCGGATCATATCTTAAGATTAGTATTAGTTGGGTTTGTTTATATCTTTAGTTATTTTAGTATTTAATAGTTACCTAGTAGGAGTTAGTTTCCTACTAGGACTCTAGTGGTTTCTCTATTTAAATCCTCTTAGAGTGATTGTAATTATTTCTTCAATAATCAATTCAACTTTTTTACTTTTCTCATTGTTCTCCTAATTTAACTTGGTATCAGAGCCACTTCGATCTTGAAGAAAAGCTAAGACTCTAGTGGTTTCTCTATTTAAATCCTCTTAGAGTGATGGTAATTATCTCTTCAATAATCAATAAAGCTTTTTATTTTTCTCTTTGTTCTCCTAATTTAACTCGATCTTGAAGAAAAGCTAGGTTTTCATGTTTTCGCCGACGGCCGCCGGATCCTTAAACCCGGTGAACTTCTAGTTTCTTTTTTACCCTTAATCTTTGCATCCTTTGGAATTGTCATTTGTTAATTGTTCAAAAACATTTTTTTGTGAACCTTGATTACTATTCATGATGAACAGTAATTACTATTCACTGATGAATAATATTTTGTGAACAATGTTTTATAAACAATAACATTATTCAACAAATCAGTTTGCCTTTATGATTCAGTAGTATGTTGTTATCTTAATGTAGGGACCAGGCTGAAAGCATGAACACCAAATTTGTCTATCGGATCTAATGATCTCTTTTAAATTTCAAATCGAGTAGAGCCTTTATTTTTGGCTGCTGATGGTAATTGTTCATCCTCCTTCTCTTTTAATTTCTTTGAGATTTTATTCCCTGAGTTGTTTATTCTAAGATAAGGATTTTTATTCCATATTCAGTTCTAGATTGAGTCAAATAGGATACAATTGTAGCCCCTTTTCTGGTTGGATCCTTACTAAGATGAAGATTTGAAGCCTACTCTGGGACTGATTTTATTTTGCCATGTTTTCTTCTTCTTGCTGTGTTCATCTCTGGAGCTTGGTATTTTCATATTAGTTTTCAAATTAATTTACTTATCCAGAGCAGCGTTGATGTTTACTGTAATTGCAATTTGCAATAAGAAAAGGATAAAACGGGCTTCATGCTTTGCTTTTATTCTTGTTTGCTGATGCTGGGAGTTTCTCGTAGTTTGCTTTCAACTGTGATATATTTGATTTTTCCTCTCAATCACATTGCTATGTTTATCAATGATTACTATCTTTTTTTGGTGTCCTTTGACATTTTTCTCTCTTCATGATAAAAAATAACCTCTATAGGTTTTTATTTATTAATTAGTAACTTTTATTGGCCCATAAAGTTGGGATTTGATGGGTTGATATGTTTATCAGTCTCTATCGATCCTCCATTCTCTATTGGAGATATTTATCTTTGTTTCTTTCGGTGATTTATCCCTTTCCTCGCATATCTTCTCTATCTTTTTTTTTCTACGCCTTCGGTGATTTTTCCCCATGTATAACCAACTTAAATGGACCTAATTGTCCCTTCACATTTTTATTTTTTGGGTTGGAAGGTTCTAAGAATCCAACCATTTTTTGGCTACTTGGAAGAGTTCCAAGAACTACTATATTTTTCTTTTTTTGAGTTGGTTCGTGTAATCAGCTATGGATACAATGTTATTGGTCCATAGAGCCCATTGTTGGTGAGGTCTTTTTTTGTTTTGGTGAAGATTCAAGCTGGTCTATTTATTGTTTGAAGTTGGAAATTTGAAGACTTTTCGTGGGGGGAGTAGTTTGTTATCTTTTCCAAGCTGAAAATATGAAATTTATGCTTCCATCTTGAGGGGGGGGGGGGGGGGGGTTGGAGAATATGGCTCATTTGATATGCATGAGTGTAGTTGAAGACTTTAGTTTCTTATTTGAAGTTGAAGTTAAAGAATATTTTCGTGAAGTCCCGATTATTCGTGAAAGTGTTTGCTTATATCTGTGATGATTTGATTGAAAATTTTTCAAAGTGAAGATCTAAAAGTTGAGGATGGCTTGAAGTTGCAAATGCATTGGGTTCGCAAACTCTCACCATCCGTTTGAGGGGGAGTGCTGGAGATTGTGATTTATGGTCATTGTGATGTTCGGGTACATCATACTATTGTATGGTGTGATACATCAGATCATATCTTAAGATTAGTATTAGTTGGGTTTGTTTATATCTTTAGTTATTGTAGTATTTAATAGTTACCTAGTAGAGGTTAGTTTCCTACTAGGACTAGTGGTTTCTATATTTAAATCCCTCTTAGAGTGATTGTAATTATCTCTTCAATAATCAATAAAGCTTTTTTCTTTTCTCTTTATTCTCCTAATTTAACAAAGCATTACCACTTTTCACCTAATGATTAGTAAGTTCAGTGATTCTCTAAGTACATAGAATTCTTCTTATTGATTATTAATTATAGAAACTATAATGTTGCAGAAGTTAAATCATACTCTAAAATAACCTAAATCTCTTAATTGAATAAATTAAAGGTCCAAAACTTCGGGTTTTAGATTTACCCCAAACTTTACATCTTTCTCTAAGGCTAAGCCTTTCTCTCTAACTCAAACCAACATAAAAAATAAACTAAGCTTAGGCTCTCTTTTATAGGGGAAGAAACCTAGCACAAATAGAAACTCTAGCTAGACTATAATTATGAGACTTTTCCTAATTATAATGCAAATTAAATAAACTATTTAGAAATAACTAAAATAAAGAAAATGATCATGCGAGGTGGAGAGACGATCATGTTTATGTGGGTATTGTGACGACCATGTGACCTATCAATTAAGTACCAAGACTAGCCTCACTTCTCACAACAAAAGTTACTAGAGCTGGTTAGTTATCATTTCTCTAGAAAAACGTTTTGATGTTACACTTTTTGTATTCCAGGTTAACGATCCCTAGGTCTCACCAATGATTATGTTCTTCGATCACAATTACATCAATGGAGGTGTTATTTTACCCACCAGAACATAGACATTAATATCTTATGTTATAAACTTAGATATGAAGTAGTATATTTGCAAAGTTGACCTACGATTGTAATGTGATGAGATCCATCTTTAACCCACCCTAGGAGGCAGCTTAGATGTACTTTAGTAGTTTCAGCTATTAAAGCTCCATTAATGGTATCTTATTGCTTAGTTGACCTTGGGCAGTTTTTTTTTTTTTTTTGGTTGAAACTTGAGCCGGAGGCCTTACCCACATGATATATAAAAGAAAATAAAAGTGTTTACAAGGTGTGGGCAAACACTCTCAATCTACAGGCAGGAAGAAAGAGGGCCTGAACAACAAAAGGACCAAAAATACAACATTTCCAACAGATGAACTAGCCAAAACTGGGTAGTTCAACAAAGAAATAAAGATAAAATAAAATCATCAGCCATCCTTAAGAAACTATAACCACCTTCAGAATCAGCCAGAGCTCTAACTAGCTCAAAACAACACCTACCACCTCCAAGAGCACAGTAGCCTACACAACCTGCACAAAACTACTCAATCCACAGTAAACTGAGCAGCTCCTTCATCCTGCATAATCTGAAATCCAACCCACTCACAGCAGAATTTTTGGTTACCCCTAACAAGAACATTAGATTGCGGTCCATCTTTTCTCGTGTTTCTGCAAGGATAAGACTGCAGAGAATCTCTACCCTTGTCTGTGTTCCATCTAACCACAAGCATCATCATGATTGATCCCCCACACTTAATGTCACCAACCAACTTATAAGCACAGCACACCAAGTCATTGTTAATTTTGCACATACCCATAACAACACCCCTTCACCACAGCTGTTCCACTATTGAGATCTGTAATAAATCCAAGCCCTTTTGTCATCAGCTATAACTCCTTTCAGATCTGCATTAAACTCCTCAGGTTCAAGAATGACATGGCCTTGAACTAGTCTGATTTTTTTTAACAGGTCGGCACCCCTGTCAGTTTCCCCAAACTTATGGAAGGCTTCATAAATCACAATGCTAAGCATCAACCTCTTAATAGAGTACACCAACTTCCTTGAATCCGATGGAGGCAAGGCAGCGTTTCAGTTAGTAGCAGCAAGAGAGACTATGTTAGAATCTGTGTAGATGTATACCATGTCAATGCTTTGTAGAGGATTTCTACTTATTACAGGCAGTTTACAGCTAAAGAAGACTTGTATTTAGTTGTTTCTAATTCATAAAAAGCTCTATAGTCAAATAGTGGTCACTATATGAGGGTGACTGCTCCTCCTAGAAAAAGGAACTTAAGAATGTTCAGGCACAACCCTCGACAAGCCAGCTTCCTCAAGAATTTGGGATGAATGGCAACGACAAACATATATGGAGATTTTTTCATACAGTCACAGAAGAAATGGGCATTTCCCTGCAGAATAAACATGCAACAACCAGAATTGTGTCCTATGATGGGACATTATCTACCACAATCAACATCATTCCATATAATCAACACGGTAGTATGATATGCCACTCAAATGAGGACTAAACTATGGTCATATAAATAAAGACAAAATTCATCTCCACATCCAGCACAGTCATCCAATTCCAATATGATGGCATTGGAAATTCCCTTGATCGAAACTCAAGTCTATGAACACCAAATAATAAGTGAACAATGATCATTGCATCCTTCCTTCCAAAATACTTCATAGAAGCAAATCACACTGCACAACAAGCCTCCATAACTCACATAAAAACTGTGAAAATCGACTATCAACATTGTCCTAAGGCACTTCGAATCGAGCCTGTTAAAAAACATGTGAAGAAATGAGAGAATTCTTATTGATGAGTAGCTCCAATAGGAATCTCCAATTTATAGGTTACAATAGAAAATTCTAGAGAAGAAGAATCTAGACACTATTTCTATATACACTAATACACATTATGTGCAGAAATTTCTAGAAGTATTGTGTATAGCCATCTAGAAATATTCTAGAATGATCACCTATTCTCCAACAAGATCTCATGAAACTTTTTTGAGGCTAGTCCCTTTGTAAAGATATCCGCCAACTTCCCGGGATACAACTACTTTCCAACTGTTGAAGAATAGGTGATCATTATGGAATATTTCTAGATGGCTCTACACACAATACTTCTAGAAATTTCTGCACATAATGTGTATTAGTGTATATAGAAATAGTGTAGATTCTTCTTCTCTAGAACTTTTTATTGTAACTTATAAATTGGAGAGCCCTATTGGAACTACTCATCAATAAGAATTCTCTTCTTTCTTCACATATTTCTCAACATGGTATCAGAGCAGGAGTTCTAAATTTGCCTTGCTCAAATTTCATACTCTTCTCAACTAAAAAGGAAGACACGATTCTGCCTCTCGTTGTGCTCGACTCAAAGTTTCAGAAATCAATAAATCCTCAACTCGGAGTTGGTACATATATTTCAGCCATATTAACTTGGTCGGATCTATTCTTACCTCACTCATGGCCGAGTGCGATCGTAACACCGGTATGGAACTTTCTGTATAAATAAATAAGGCGAGAAAGCTTATTCATTTTTAAGTTGATTTATTATATTACATCATAGCCTCTCTTTATATAGTAGAGGATCATTAAACTACTTCTATTAGTACCCAATGTGGGACTAAAGTAGTATGTGTAGATACACACATATACTCCAAAACTCCCCCTCACGTTGATACGAACATAATGTGTTTATATCAAGGTGGGTAACAATAAAAAGAAAAATAGATAATCCCTCAGAAAAAATACAATCACTCCCTCACTGATAAAGAAATAAAGCTCTCCCTAAAGCTGATAAATGTCACACCATTCTTTTTTGCAGCACTAGAACATTTCAAAGCTTCACATATCCCTTGTGAAATTGGCGGCATTCCGACTTGCCATTTTTCCCACACGTACTTGTGAAATCGACGGCACCAACCGACTTGCCATATTTTCTCACTGGGGGGTAATGTAGATATCTTGAAGAGACATAGGGGTAAGAGAATCAGTCGAAGAAGATGATCACTCGAGGTAACAATAGAAAAAAAGAAATTGCATCTCGCGATAGAAAACAATAGAAAAGATCAAAAAATAATCACTAGAGGAAAAGATAATCACTCTATAAAAGAATCACTCGAGGAACGAAACTAATAACTCATGATCGAGGTGGAAGGTAGTCTAACATCTTCATCCGGTCCAAAGAGAGAGAAAACTCATAACCAAGGTGGAGGGTTAGTCTAATAATATCTTCATCCGATCTAAAGAGAGAAAATTGTATCTCACGACAGGAGATAGTGGGAAATATCGCATCTTAATTTTGTAACTTGTACTTGTGAATTTGGCGAAAGAGACAAAAGATAATCACTAGAGCAAAAGAGGATCACTCTAGGAAAAAAATACTCGAGGAAAGGAAAAATCACTCGAGAAAATAAATAAACTCATAATCGAGGTGGAAGGTTACTTACAAACTTCATCCGATCCAATGAGAAAAAATCACATCTCGCGATGGGAACCGAAAAAGAAAATGCCTTTCACAAAAATAAGATAAAATAATCAAGTACTTAATCTTCTCCAAGAGGAGATTAAATATATATAGAAGCTCCACCACTGAAATTAGAAATCAAATATTGTAACAAGAACTCAGTCTTCACTCCTTGGGCAACACCTAAAAGAAACACAAGCCAAGAACAGCTAGAGATCTAGGTCTTCATAATACTATATCAGCTAGTGATCACCACCAAGAACACCAAACTAATCACAGAAAATAGGTATGAAGAAGCAACAATTGAATTACGATTTCTTTTTTTCTTTATTTTTCTTCCTTTTAGTAATCCGACGACAGCAACGGCCACCGCCGGCTGAAGCAAGGAACTGTTACACTGTCTTCAAGAACGCAACCGCTCTGACACCATGTAAAAATAAATAAGAGAAGAAAGTTTATTCACTTTTAAGTTGATTTATTATATTACATCATAGCCTTTCTTTATATAGTAGAGGATCATTAAACTACTTCTATTAGTACCCAATGTGGGACTAAAGTAGTATGTGTAGATACACACATATACTCCAACACTTTCATCTATTATTTTCAATGGGTCATATCATGGGCTAGAGCAGTGCCGTTTTCACTTGGAGGAAGATTCAAAATAGGAAACATTAATGGAAAAATATGTGCTCCTAAGTTGGAAGATTAGTATCCAACTGAGGGACATGTAAGACACTAGCTGAAACATGAGGGACATGAAGATAATAGATGTCCTAAGTTGGAAGATTAGTATACTCAAAGTCAGGATTAAGCCCTGCACTGAAACGCCTGAGTCTTCTCCACAATCTCTGCATAAATCTCTGCTGTCGTAGGTGGAATAGGAACATTTTCACATGGTGCGCTAGCTGGCCACTCGATGAAGCTATCATAATGAAATAATTCTTCCCAACTCAATCGAAGTCTCGCATAATACATCCCCAAAGTCTGAGTACCCTGTTTAAAATTCTCAATCTCATTAGAAAGTTGAAAGATCCTAGCATTATTCTCTCGCTGAGGATATACCTTACGAAGTGATTCCCAAATCAGATGCGCATTGTTTGTGAATAAGTACCCGGCGGAGATCGTCGGCTACATAGAATTAATCAACCATGTTCTCACCATCGAATCATCTGAGAACCACTTTGCATACTTTGGATGAACCACTTTGCATACTTCGGATCTGATTCTGCAGATTCTTTTTTTGTGCCAAGAAGAAACCTTATCTTTCAACGGCCACCAGCAAACAATTTCACGGACTGTGCCCATCAAACATAATTCAAGCCATCTAATAGCTGAGGTAATCTTCAGATTCGGATTATCATGAACAGAGTTGAAGGACTGGACATCTTCACTCGTTCCAATCGAAGAAACGGTCAAACTTGAACTCGACTCATCACCGATAGCCATCGCGATCGATTACCTCAAATAAACCAAATAGATCTGAGATTCATATCAACATCTATCGCATCTCACGACCGGATCCAAAAAACTAAAAAAAATTGCGGAAGTTACGATCAGAACAACGTTACCAGAGAGACAGTGATAATCGTCGTTCTTCAAAAGAGAGAGAAAGAGCGACGACGTGAATCACTGAGGGTGTAGAACGAGGGTAACTTGCTCCGATACATAAATAGATTAGAGAAAATAAAATATTATTATTGAATTGATTATTTTGGTTACATCATATTCTTTATATATATGAGAGAGATAGTGAACTACTTATATGAATAACCAATGTGGGACTAAAATAACATAAAATAGTCTTGCTAATAGTCATGACTTGGCTTCTCAACTTTATGTAACCGAAAATCACAGAAATTGATACTTTTCCGAGACCACTAAAGACCTATGGGACTCCTTTAACGAGATGTATGGCCATCAAAATAACGCCGCGAGAATTTTTTAATTAAAAAAAGAAATTGCCGAATGTAAACAAGGCGATTAGTCATTTCTTAAACATCTCGGAAAATTGAAAACCATGAGGGATGAATTAAATGTATATTGGCCTCCTACCATAGATCTCAAAACCCTTTAAAAAAGAGCCAAAGAAGGTAAGGTGTTTTAGTTACTAGCTAGTCTCAAATCAGAGTATGAGAATCTTCGTAGTCAACTCTTGGCAGGAGAATTACATTCGTTGTCTAGTTTATTTAGCAAGAAGAAACCAGGAAGAAAGCTATGAGAAGTACTACGTCGCACTTGGATTCTAAGTACTTTAATGGCTATCCGCAAGAAAGAAGAAAAAAATGTACTTCAGTAGTACAAGTAAAGAGCAAAATTACTCACGAGGGCCATCAAAAAAGCCTCGTTGTGATCATTGCAATAAGCTTGGGAATTACAAAGATCGGTATTGGATTCTCTATCCATATTTGAAGACGAATTTTGACAAAGTAGCCAACAGTGTCACGGCGGATGCTCATATTAATGTTGGACAACTTGCAAAGCTTTTTCAACAGCTTAGTAAGCTTGATTCCACATTAAACCCCTTACCTACTACTCATGCTTCAGGTAACTAACCATTTTACTTTCTACTACATTTAATAATAATACAAGGATTGTAGATTCCAGTGCAACTAATCGCATAACCAACAACTCATACAATTTGCTTGATTTTACCACCAAACCAAATAAGCAATCGGTCTTTGTTGCTAATGGAACATCGGTTCCTATCCAAGGTCGGGGCACCTTTCATATGTTTCTTAATTATCCTGGTTTTTCTTAATTATCCTGGTTTTGAAGCTCTTTATATCCATTTATTTCCTTCAAAGTTATTATATGTTGGAAAACTCACTAATGCTCTCAATTGTGATGTTATTTTTCTCCTACATCCGGTCACAAGGAAGAAGATTGGTGAAGGCATTTTCTCACATGGGTTGTATTTGCTTATTCAGACAAAACAAACATTAAATGTTGGTTCCATTAGCTCCCAAAATATTTGGCATATAAGGTTAGGTCACCTATCTAATAAAACGTTGTATCTTTCGTTTTCCACTACATCTAGTAGTTCTCAAACTTGTGAAATATGTCAATTCTCTACGCAGTCTCATTTACCATTTAGTTCTTCTTTATCCGTCTTTGTTGAACGTGCACCTCTTGATTCTTGATGGTTATAAATAGTTTCTCACATTTATTGACAATTGGTCCTGTGCAACATAGGTTTACTTGTTTAAGTTCAAAAGTGAGGTTGTGTATGTTTTCAAAGAATTTCACACGATGATTATTAATCAATATAATGCACATGTTAAAATTCTTTGATCCGATAACGGTACTGAATTCACCAAAAATTTATTTTCCAACTATCTCAGTGGAATCATTCACCAAACTAGTTGTGTTCATACTCCACAACAAAATAGAGTGAAAAAATACGAATCTGCTTGAAACAACTAAATTTTTCATGCTTTAAATGAATTTTCCAAGACAATATTGGTCTCATGGTGTTTTGACTACTGCGTACTTGATTAACAGACTTCCTAGTCATGTCCTCAATTTCAAGTCTCCACTCGAGGTCTTAAAAAATATAAAAACTGACTTATCTCACCTTCGCGTGCTTGGATGTCTTTGTTATGTTCGTATTCCTCCGGTTTATAGGGACAAACCTCATACACGTGCAAGTAAATGCGTGTTCTTCGGCTATTCTTCTACTCAAAAGGGATATAAATGCTACGATCCCAACAATCGAAAAGTAGTTGTATCCCGGGACGTTCAATTTGTTAAAATGTTTCATTCCTTGAGTCAAGGGCCAGTAATTTCAATTAGAATCGGTCCAGGGGGAGTGTCATAGTGATATGACACATTTTCCAATTGTTAGTCATTTCCCAAATGATACTCCTCAACCTACACAAAAAATAAATATTATACTTGTCGTTGTCGAAACATAAGAAAATGCCTTACCTAAAGCTTCACCCGTCGCTCATCTTGAAGCAACACTACGTTGTTCAATTAAAGTCTATGTACTGCCTACTAAGTTTAATGATTTTTATACATATCACCGTGGAAAGTTTCATCTTCTCAATGCGCCTTTCTGAGTTCTCTTACCGACGAACCCGATAGTTTTCTAGAAGCCAATACCCAACCAATTTGGAAACGAGCTATAAAAGAACTTGAAGCCCCTTGAAAAAGATCAAACTTGAGATATTGTTAGATTTCCAGAAGGAAAGAAAGTCGTGGGATACAGATGGGTGGTACAAGGGTGATAGGACTATTGAAAGACACAAAGTTATATTAGTAGTCAAATGATATACACAAACATATGGAGTTGACCACAAAGAAACGTTTGCCCTAGTTGTAAAAATTAATATTATTAGAGTTTTATTATCAGTTGCAGCTAATCATGATTAGGCATTATTCCAAATGGACGTCAAAAATGCATTTCTGCATGGAGAATTCAAATAGGAAGTTTACATTAGTTTACCAACAGGACATCATCTTGAAGTTGAAAAAAAATATGGTGTGTAAACTAAAGAAGGCGATATATGGTCTTAAGCAATCTCCACGAGACTGAAATGGGGTGGTTAAGTTTTGTTCTTCTTAGCAACGGTTATAAGAAAAGCAAGGCCGATTCGCCATTGTTCATCGTCTGGCAGGGTGATAGTCTTGGTTTATGTTGATGATATAGTTATTACATGTGATGATACTCAAAAAATTGCAAGGTTAAAAACTCTCCTTCACAAGAGATTTGATATATTAAAGATTTGGCTATCTTAAAATACTTTTTGGGAATGGAAGTCGTTCATTCAAACAAGGGGGATTTCGTAAATCAAAGAAAGTATATATTGGTTTTTTTTTAAGGAAACAAGAAAATTGGGTATATAGCTCGTTGAAACGCCAACAGATAGTTGCGTAAAGTTTGATCTTGAATGGGAGCTCTTAGAGAATGTTGGACAATATCAAATATTAGTCGGTAAGCTAATTTCCTTGACATTACTCATCCTGACATCATAAGACATCATTTACGCAGTATGGTCAGTCAATTCATACATGCTCCAACAGAAAATCATATGAATGCCACAGTTAATAGAATTCTTCAGTACTTGAAAATGTCATTGAAAGTGTCACCTGATCGAGGAATTTGGATGTGAAGGAATAATCACCTGTTCTCCAACAAAACCACAAACAACACAACAACCAAAAGGCATCGACTGCGGTCCTCACTCGTCAAAATATGCATCCCCCCGTCACGGAAATATCGCTAAGGTGGTCTATTAAATTTCATTGTGTTGAGATATAGTCCCACATTGGACACACATAGCCTTGCACCTCAAAATATAAGATCTTGGGGCTACTCCTCTCATAGCTAATTGGTTTTGAGATGGAACCTCCAGTTCTAATGTGGTATCAGAGCAGGCCTTTCTTCCACGTGTCAAGCCCAATGGCCCACGTGCTACCCGCATCACCCAAATATTAGTCCACGTGTTGAGCTCATTAATTACACCACACGTGAAGGGGCGTGTTGAGATATAGTCCCATATCGAACACACATAGACTTGCAGCTCAAAATATAAAATCCGGGGGATACTCCTCTCATAGCCAATCGGTTTTGAGATGGAACCCCCAGTTCTAATACATTGTTTGATCCATTCTTGATTAATATTCATTCTAGTTTCAGTCTTGAGTAAATTAGATTACAATAAACTAATCTCTATCAATCAACAAAACCCACACAACAATTCCTTAATACTTTAGCTTCAACCCAAGAGATCAAACACTAATCCAAACAAATCAACAAACCCCAGACACCAATTCTAATCAAATAATCCAAATTAAACATAAAAATGATGAACCTGAGTGAGGAGTCCCTTAGAGATGAAGCGTTGGACAGAGTTATTAATAGCTTTGGTTGCTTTGGTGAGTGCCTCAGCATCTGTGTCGTAAATTACGACATCAATCCCTGCAACTGCTGCTAATTGAGCAATCCCCAAACCCATTTGACCACCACCCACAACACCAACTTCCATTATGGTCGAATCCGTCATCTCTTTCTCAATTAAAAGATTCAAAAGTTTGTTTTAGCAAAATCTAGTTTTTGTTGTTTCAAGTTTTTGAGAAATGACGGGTGGATGATGTATTGAACCAAGACAAGGCACACATACAGAGAAAGAGAGAGAGATCCGTTGACAACTATCTAGGTGTTTGTTTTTCGATAATTGGGTAGCTAATTAGGCTCATTCAGGTGGGGATGGCAATTTGCCCGGCCCCTAATGGGAAGGATTAAGATGACCTTACCGGTTTCGGGGCGGATTTGGGAAGAAAAACTCCAAAAATCTGTCGGGGATCGGGGCGAATATGATACAGGTCCAATAAATCTTTGACTCCGCCCAACCCTATTTAGCTATATAACTTATATACCTCTAAATAATTGGAGAGAACCATTTCTTCACCTCTGATCTCTCACATGTCTTATTTAATGATTTTGCTTATGTATTTAAGTCATAGCGTTTGGACTCATGTTTTATGTTTTAGTTTATTTTAATGACTTTGATAATAGTATAGCTTAGCAAAAATAAAAAATCATATAGGATGATATTTTACTATATTTTTGGTATAGTAAAAATTAAAGTGGGCGGGGATGGCATTTAGTGTTATAATGTGGGGCAGATTTGGGGATTCCCGTTTAAATTAAGAGGGTTTTGGGGTGGGTTTGGGAGAGGGGAACTTAGGCGATGGGAATGGTTTGAGCTTTCCCGCCCCAAATTCACCCCATTGCCATTCTTACATTCGACAGAGTTAAAGTATTGTTATTTCTTTCTTTTTCCTAAAACATTTAACACTTTCATTCGCCCGTTTCTAGTAAGTAACATAAAGTTGCCATCTGACTTCTCATTAAGCAGTCAGCACCGCGATCATCACCTCAATCAGCATTCATCACTTTTAAGTAGAAAAAAAAAACAAACACCCATTCTGACGTAGCACGTGCCTATGGATCATTTACCACAACCAACCCTTGGTCTTTATTTTAGCTTATATTTTTATTTACTCTGTTGAAATTGTTCTAGAGTTTCAGTTTTAGTCAGTTTACTATTTGGATAAACATGGGAGTTATTGTAGGAGTGATCCTAAGGAAACCTAAGTTTTAAGGAAGAGGGTGATATAATTTCAAAATTAGTTGTTAATAAAATTATTTTTAAGTTATCTTAGTAGAAACCCTAGTTTCTTAGATCTAGAAGTAAAATTCATGATATACTTACGAATTAAACTTCCGCGTTCGTAGATTCATGTTAAGTGGTATTCAAGCTGTGTTAGTATCCCCGAAGCAACAAGTTTCAAGTAAAAATATGCCTCGTCGAAGACGCACGATGAAGAAACCTACAATGGCACAACAAAATTCTTTATATCTTCATATGTTAGGTTACAAGACCTAACCCTTTCTTAGGTTATATACAATAACTTAAACTCTCCCCATAAGCCCTAATGGTCTATGAGCTTGTTAGGAGTCCAGTAGAACACCTCAATCCAGTTGGCAGGAGCGAATTTAGGGGGGCTAGGGGGTGCTGGGCACCCCCACATTTTTTGTAGATTTCCTTCTTATATATATATACCCACAACAACAAAATAAAAATAAATAGTGTAATAGCGTGTTTTCCGGTAGGAAAACTTCACCAATACTTCAATAAGGAATTTGCAATTGTAAACTTAAGTACTCAGGATTTTACGTAGAAACTTAGTAAAACCTGGAAGAAAAAAAAAAACCACGACCTCGAGAAGGATTTAGGTACAAAATCCACTAGTTGGTAATTATTACAATTGCTGAACAGTAAGGACGTGAGAATGTATCTGAATAGTAGAGTTGTAGATTTGATTAACATATTCTCTAACTGTATTTATAGTAGATACAGGCAGTTACAAAAATAAAATTGTTTCCTATTTTGGCGGGTAGTGGGCGAACTTTGTGGATCTCCCTGCAACGACTCTATTTAACCAAGCATAATTGTTACAATAGTGGGTCGAGCTCTGTAGTCGCAGATGTGACATCTTCTCGAATGATGAAATATATTCGACTAAGTTCTGTTAGCTTCTCCTTATCGAAGCTAGGAAATATGCTACTACAAATAGTAACAATCTCCCAGCTCCATCCAAGCCCAGTTGAGTTGAAGCCCAACTCTACAAAGTAACACCTCTTCATCAAGTCCAACTTTTTGGCTCTCTCCTCTCTCCTTTCTCTTATTCAAATACACACCTCCTGATAATCCTCATTACTCTCTTCATCAAACACAAACCTTCGACCTCGATTTCCTTGAATCTTGACAACCAACATCAACAACAATGTCAACATCGTCATCCTCTAAAATTTAAACTATCTCCAGATTTAATAAAATGATAAGAGGAGTAGATGAACCCTTCTTGAAGATTCGATTAGGTTTGAATTTGTGATTCTTTCACTCATCATAAGATATTTCTTCGAATTTGCCGCTTCACTCGCATCTCACGCTTCCCCAATGTGGTAAAATTGTCGTTCGTCAATACTTGAAATTTTAGGGTCTAAAGTTTGATTAGGACTTGAAATTCATCTCTATTTATTTGCAAATTGCAATTGTTCTTACGTATGACCAATTAAACTCAGTTAAGTTTGTTATTTCAAACTTTGATTATTTGTAGACTTCTTCAATTTTAGATTGTCCAATTTTGAGCTTTAATGGTTAATTTAGGGGTTGGCTGATTTCAACAATTATGAATTTATCTGATATTGCTCTAGATTTGGTACGTAATACTTTATTCTTTTCGGTATTTTATTTATTTGTTATTTCTCTTACTAGTGATTATAGAGTTAGACAATTTAGTTGATTGGTAATCTTTTATTGTGATATAGTCTAAGAACCTGTTTAGAGTATTGAAAACCCTTACCGGTTAATTTTGTATATCGATCTATTTCTCTTATTTGTTTGGTTATTTATTATCGTATGTTGCGTACAGGTTCATTATGAGTAAAAATAAATAACTTTCTACACATTATTCAATAAATTAGCTCGTAAAAGGTCAGAGATCAACTCCCCATCTCCTAGCACAAATGTTGTTGAAGATCAAGAACCTCCAAATTTAGAGGGCAACTCAATATCTCCAAGCTCTAATATTGTCAAAAATCATAATTTTGAGGCTAATTTAATATCTCTAAGTTTAGAAGCCATTGAGAGTCATGGGAACTCTCTAAAACGTGTCTGAATCGAGTCTGAAGATGTTGACACAAATTCTTTGCAACAGGAACCTAGTTTACGTCAACAGATTTATGATTGTCCTATAAGCCAACGTGATGAAATTTGGCGTGCTTACATTAAGTTTGGATTTTATCAACCTATACGTGATGTTTATCCATTAACTGAATCTACACATCCAAAGCATCAACGCCGATTTCAAAAATTGTGGTTCCAGCTATTTCCAACTTGGTCAAAGTCTTCTAAAGAAACCAATAAAGCCTACTGCCTATCATGCTTTATTTTCAATAAAAGTAACATTAATCGACAAGGGTCGACTACATTTATAATTGACGGGTTTTAGAATTGGTGGAAAGCTAAAGAAACATTCTCAAATCATGTTGAACAAGTCAACTCTGCACATTATTTGGCTATACAAGCTTGTGACGGATTTATGAAGCCGCTATAAGACATTGAATACCACTTTGAAAAAGCAGATTTAGATTTAGTTGACAAGAACAGGTTATGAGTTAAAGCCACCATAGATTCTATTAAGTGGTTAACATTTTAAGCGTGTGCACTTAGAGGTCACGATGAGAGCCCAAAATCTAAAAATTGTGGTAATTTCTTAGAGATGTTAGAAAGAATGTATTGGAAAATGCTCCAGCAACTACTAAATATACTTCACATCAGATTCAGAAAGAAATTTTGCAAGTCCTTGTAAGAAAGTATGAAATGTTATTCTTAAAGAAATTGGTGATCGTAAATTATGTATTATGGTTGATGAATAAAGAGATGAGTCTAAAAAATGGTAGATGAGAATTGTATTAAGGTTTGTAGATACAAAGGGTTGTGTACAAGAGTGGTTTGTCAACCTTGTCCATGTTCCAGATACTGCGGCTTCGACATTGAAGAATGAGATCTCAGCTTTTCTTGTTAGAAATAAACTTATTTTTCTAAACTTCCGAGGACAAGGCTATGATGGAGCTAGCAATTTGAGGAGTGAATGGAACGGCATACAAGTATTGATTCTGAATGAATGTCTATACGCGTATTACGTTCACTGTTATACTCACCGTCTCCAATTGGCAATAGTTTCTGCATCAAAAGATGTAATTCTTGTTTTCCAATTTCTTGAGAAGATGGGTTTTGCCATAAATATTGCTAGCTCTTGCACCAAACGTCTTGGAGAATTACAAGCAACACATGAAAATGATAAAAGAGATTTAATCGCTAGCGGTGAACTCGAGTCTGGAAGCGGGCTTAATCAAATTTGAAATTTGCAACGACACAGAGATACACGGTGGGGATCACACTATTCTTCCATATCAAGTTTGATAAAGATGTTTGTTTCAACTTGTAAAGTTCTTAAAATGGTTATGAATGAAGGAACCAATTATAAGCAAAACGGGGATGTAACTACAACATATGAAAGCGTATGATCTTTTAAATTTACCTTTATTTTGCATCTTATGGAAGAAACTATGGCAATTACCAATAACTTGTGCCGACATTTGCAAAATCAAAGCCAAGATATTGTAATTACCATGCAATTGGTTAGATCTACCAAAACTTGTATCCATTAATTTAAAGATAATGGTTGGGAAGCTCTTTTAAAGAAGGTGAAAACATTTTGTGTAAAGCAAAATATTTACATTCCGGATATGGACAGCCTTATGTTACAGACGGCGGGCGGTTTTGTCATCAGCAAGGTCATGTTTCAAATACGCATCATTATCGATTTGACATCTATAATGAAGCAGTGGATAAACAGTTGGAAGAGTTAAATACTCTGTTCAATGATCGCAATATAGAACTTTTGAGTCTTAGCTCAGCTTTGAGTTCTAGAAAAGATTATAAGTTTTTTAATATTGATGATATCTGCAAGCTAGTAAGCAAGTTTTACCTTGGAAATTTTGCAGAGAGTGAGATAAGAAAACTACCGTATGAATTGGAACATTACCAAAATGACTTCACCATGAATTTTGAGTTGAAAGACTTGTCAACTGTTGCACAACTTTGTCAAGTAATGGTGAGTACCAGAAAATCAACAACATACCCACTTGTAGATAAAGTAATTCATCTCGTATTGACTCTTCCAGTTTTGATGGCGACGAATGAAAGAACATTTTTTGCAATGAAGCTAATAAAGACTTCTACTCGAAGTAAGATGGATGGTGCATATCGTGAAGATAATTTGTTTATCTATGTAGAGAAATAAATTGTAGCACAGCTCAATACAGACTCACTAATTGATGATTTTGAGAAAATGAAAAAACGAAAGGCGCAATTTTCAAAGGGAATTAAATATTGATTTGGATCTACTCTCTGATATGGAACCTGATTTTGATTCTTTTTTGTTCATGTATCTTTATCAAACTTGACGAGATATTTATTTTGTTTGATAGTTTTGGGAATCATTTTTGCAAAGTTTCTTAAATATCAATAGCATTATTAGTCTGTTTTATCATACTATTTTTTAAGTTGTATCTTAATAAATTAATAATTGTGATATTGTTCTAGAGAATATGCATTTAGAAATTAATCAGTATTATCTCTGATCCCTTATCAGGATAATTAGTATCCAAGGGGCATACCATTAATATCTTATTAGCTATCATAAGATACTTAAATAAGTATTAATCTATTTTCTTATATCATATATAAGTTAGCCAGTTTTCCTTTACAAGGCACCCATTATTCTAAAAAAAATTAAAAAATAATTTTCATAACAAAATTAAAAATAGGTCCCCTAAGAGGTAGGTCCAGTCAATAGGAATTTTTCAAAAAAAAAGACTAAATTTAACCAAAAATATAGATATCTAGAGCCAATTTAGTGTCTGAACCGGTCCTGGACCGGTCTGGCTTGGTATGGGTCAAGGCCTAGGCCGGTTTGACCCGGTCAAACCACATGCCACGTGTTCCTCAGCAGTAATACCATGTGTTACTCCAATAGTAATACCACGCGTCACAAATCTGAGCTGTCACGTGTCACTAAAAAAATAACTGCCACATGTCACAAATCTGTGTTGCCACGTGTCTGCCACATTAACAATATGGGTCATATTGCCACGTCAACAGTGTAGGTCCTACTACCACAACAACATTCCACGTATCCTCGACACGTGTCGCTGCCACATTAGTAGTGTGGGTCCCACTACCACATGTCTTTGACACGTGTCATTGTGGGTCTAGCCTCCCTGTTACATCAATAATCAGATCTGGTCTAATTTTGGATCGGGTTTATATATATACCCTAGTTGACGTCAGCATGACCAAATATGCCATAAAAAATAGTTTGTGGCTGTGAACTACCCAGCTTCCACGCCAATTTCCCAGGGATTGGAACATCTTCCAAAGATGTACCATATACAAATGTGATCCTTATGGAGTAAGATACGCAACAAAATTAATAGTGCGTCAATCTGATATCCACAATGATCGTTATTTTAGTTTGAAAACAGCCCTTTCACAAGGGCTACAAATTACTAAAGCTACCATTTTTAATCCAAAAAATATATATATAATAATCATTTTATACATATCTAGATATTCTATATCATAAATCAAGCAATTAATACATAAAAAATGAAATTAGTAAAAATTACCTCTCCTCAACGCTAAAAAATCCAAAAAACACTGATTTGGATAGCTCTTTTTATCCCTTCTGATCCACTAGCTCGCAGTGGTGATAACGTGTTGGATAATACTCTATCTATCAGTTAATCAAAGTATATTGATATGAGAGAAGAGTAGGGAGATATTAATAATTTAAATTCTCTATATCCTCAGAGGTTAGATTACAAGACCTAACCCTTTTTAGGTTATATACAATAACTCAAACTCTTCCCATAAACCTTAATAGTCTATGGGCTTGTTAGGAGTCCAGTAGGACACCCCAACCGAGTTGAGTTCTCACCTTGGGTTGGACCCAACTTCTAACAGTTCTAGAGTTTCAGTTTTAGTCAGTCAACTATTTTGATAGACATGGGAGTTATTGTAGGAGTGATACTAGGGAAACTTAGGTTTTAAGGAAGATGGTGGTGTAATTTCTTACTAAGTTGTTAATGAAAGTATTTTTGAGTTATCTCAGTAGAAACCTTAGTTTCTTAGATCTAGAAGTAAAACACGTGATTGTTCTTACGAATTAAGCTTCCGCGTTCGTAGATTCACGTTACGTTTAGTATACATAATGGGATGTGTATGGATTTTACAGTTATGTGACTTATGTCTCCAAAATAAGTGTCTCAAACATGAAGAGGTATGAGCCCCCTTGAAAGGGAAAATTAGGAAGAGTTTCTCCCTAATCTAGTTCTTATTTGGAGACAGGCATCTTTAGTTTAAAACATCATAGGGTACTACGATATTTCCGTGCACAGTTTGAATACACCAGTCATAGTCTCGAGACTTCAATGTATCCTTCTTCTTTTTACTTCTTTTTTGCAAGGTATGGTGGGGTTAGTCCCCATGGACCATCTATACAATTACCAAAAAAGTATTTACATCTTATACTATTGTTTACTCCTAGCATCCCCCTCATAAGAGTATTAAACTCCATAGGACAGATGAGATGCTAGTGAGAAAAACAATCTCCCCATCTAAGGTATAGCATCTGCACTCGTTTAGGCAAATACCACTCGCCAAAACATACTTAAATGACTGTTAAAAGACAAATATATAAGTTAACTGCATTGGTCTCAGCAAACTATAAAAGCCAAAACTAACATGTCATTATTTCCCACCACTAAAACACATGTCATCACACATCCAAACTGAAATTTCTAAGGTACTTGAGATTTATCGATTATGAACAATTATATCAAATTGGCTAGGTCGATAATCCTTTGAATCAATTTTTTAATAACGAAACCCTAGCCTAACAAATAATTCTATGATCTAGTGTTAATAAGTAATAAGTAATAATCAATATTCAACGATAATTAACGCACAAGAACACACGATATTAACCCTATGGAAAACCTTTCTCATGAGAAAAACTCATAGGTCGCTGTCGAATCCTCGACAACTAAAATTCACTATGATAAAAGAATTACAAGAAATTAATTACTTACAGGCTCGATAAACGCATCCCGTGGTTACCTATCTTCAATCAATCTTCTCATAGTCAATCCTTCGTTCTCACAATGTCTCTCTTCGAATCATGCATCAAAGCTTCAATCCCTCAAACTCTCAAAATCTCAAATTGGAATTAGGTTTATGTATCTCTCATTGAATTCCCTCCTCTCTCCAAAAATCTCAAACCCTAAAATTAGTTTTAAAAAGGGTAAAGTTCAAAATATAAAAAAAGGTTTAAATAGAAAACTAAAAATTCCGTGCTCTGTTCGAACATAGCAAAAGTCTATTTAAATAGAGTGGGTTCTTACTGTTCTGATCAAACAGAATAAAAGTATATTCAAATAGGACCAAGTCTATTCGAACATAACAAAAGTCTATTTATGTCAGGTCTATTCAAACAGAACAAAAGTCTGTTCGAACAGAAACCTATTTTCATAAATAAAAACTAATTCTTTGGTTCATTTTGTAAATTATTAATGGGCTTAAGTATTTGAGTAAAGAGGTATAAAACCAACGTACATGTTCAGTGTCAGTCCAACTGTAGTCGCTCCACGTGCACTCTCTAACGATGAATAACCACGATATAGTGCTGAGACTTATTCTAGACACAAAATAAAACCAATACCAAATATGGATGTTTCAAAAATAGCTGCCAACTATCTTCTCTTTTTTACCATATCCAAATTTATTTTCCCTCCAAATCTATTTATTTTCTCACCAAAATCTCAATATATCAATACAATCATATCCTACTGTACAATACTTTACTTAAAAAAAATTTACTTCAATAAAATTAGATTTAAGCATACTTGAGTGAACGATTCTTAAACAACTCCACCTACTTTGATCTTAAAGTTAATGGATTTCGCAGTGCCACCATGGTCATCGGACGACAATGACTCATTTTTCTATGGAGAGTTTGAGATTCAAAAGAGAGTTTGTGTTTGAAAGGAAACTATTTTTCTGCCAATTAAATTTGGAGAATTTGGTACCACGTCACTGCTTTTCTGAAGTTTGTTGAAGAAAAATGCCACGCAGGATATTTTACCCAGTAAAAGAGGTCGCCAAACTTGGCGAGTGAATATGACTTTGGGCAATTTGTCTTTTAATTGTTGAGTCGGATGCAGCTCATATTAAATGTTTTGGCTCTCCAAATTGGCTAAAAATCATAATACTGAGTCGAGTGTAGTACTCGTACAATAAGCAACAAGCCAAACTTCAATGTATCCTGAGAGTGTTTTTATGCAAACTCTGTGTATGTTCACAATTTTTATAAGAGTGGGATAAACATTACTTACAAGACGACGTTCATTTAACGTGCTCATAATTATTTTGAGTCACCCATTTGCATCATGCTCAAAGAGTCACCACAATTTCTCAATATTTGTTGTGTAACGGATCTCAAACATAAAACATAATTCAAAATCTTTATTTTTTTTAAGGAAAATTGCTAGCTTAGCCTGAAACTCATGAGTTAAAATTTTAAAACCTGAAGTGTCATTTGAGTCTGACTTTGAGTGGGTCTGAGTCCACTTAGAGGTGTTTACTATCTGAGTGGATGCCTTAGAGTGTTTATTTTTTTGGCTAGTTAGATCTTACTAAAATAGATAAATACTAAAATACCCCTTTCAGTTTATAAGAAAACACCCCTACCTATTCATCACCAATACCACCACTACCACCACCCCTCTATCACCAACGCCAACACCACATATACATACCAAACACAAATACATATAAAATAACTTATATATATATAGCAAACACAAATACATAGAAAAATAACTTGTATATATAACAAACACAAATACATAGGAAAGTACATGTATATATAGCAAACACAAATACATAGGAAAGAACATGTATATATAGTAAACACAAATATATAGATTCCTAAAATCAAATATGTATTAACATTGGTTTGAAGTTAATACAAATAAGCAAATATCAAAGTCTCAAGAGTTATTACAAATACGCAAACAAATCAATTCCAATACACTCCAAACTTGTCATTGTTTCTTCATGTAATCCCATTGGATTTTTAGTTCCTTCTGTTTCAAAACATAAAAATTGTGCATGTTGTTCAGCTCTTCTTCAACTGCCTTCCAAGTTAAAGTATTTAGAGGTATTCCAAACACTCTATTTATGTCTATCTGTGCTTGACATTTTAGGATAAAGTGAAGTCTGAACTCTGGATGTTGCTGGAAAAAACTCTTTTTTTTTATAGTATCGACATGACTACACCTTCAGAACAAATACACAAATCAATTATAAAGTACAAGAGTAGGAATCTAATAAACTAGAAACCAAAAAAACAATTAGGATTAGAAGCATCACAAGAGAAGTATCACAATAAAAATGTCTCGCCTGGAAATGCTATGAGTTCTTGTTAGAGCTTTGCACATTTAGCTTTATCCTCTAGCTTGTGCACCTCTAGCTTTATCCTCTCGACTGTACAGATTTGGTACCACTGTAACAGATAAACAGAACAAAATGGTCAACAACATTCTAGGCAGATGGACAAAGCAAAAGACTATATGGGCAATGATTCCATTTTATTTCTAAATCACTTTATTTTAAGAGATAATAATATGGGCAATGATTCCAACTTTATTTCTAAATCACATTTGGTCCAATGGTCTCAGCAAAACACATGGACATAACAGATGAACCTGGAAAACAACAAAATAGATGCACCTTGAAAACACCAAAACAGATGGACCTGGAAAAAATTTATTTTTAAATGATTCCATTTTATGGAAAACATAATATGGGCAATGATTCCATTTTATTTCTAAATCAATTTATTTCAAGAGATATTAATATGGTCCAATGATTCCCAACTTTAACAGCATAACAGATGCAGCTGGAAAATAGATGTGCATGGCATCTATCCACTGATGCACCTTATGTTTTTAACATAATAGCAAAATAGATGCACCTTATGCTTTGGAGATAACATATGCACCTGGAAAACAGATGGACATAACAACTATCCACTGATGCACCTTATGCTTTGGACATAACAGCAAAACGGATGGACATACACAAACCTGCAGATGGGCAACATTTTAGGCAGATGCACCTGGACAATTCTGCACATAACAACATTCTAGACAGATCAAGTAAAGAGTAGAAAATAGATGGACATAACAGTATAAGATTTTGTAACAACAAAACAACTATCCATAACAGCAAAACAACTATCCATAAATAGCAAAACAGATGGACATAACAGTACTGTAAAGACAGTTAGGCAGTTTCTGCAGATAACAGTTTCTACAAAGGCAGTTTTTGCTATAACAGTTAGGCAGTTAGGCAGCTTCTGCAAAGGCAACAGTTATTCTAACTAGACAGTTAGGCAGTTAGGCAGATATTCCAGCTAGACAGTTTTTGCAAAGGCAGTTAGGCAGTTTCAAAAATAACAGTTATTCCAGTTATGCAATTTCAAAAATAGCAATTTTTGTAACTGAAGTGATTCCAGCTATTCCACCTGAAACCCATGCACATACAATTCTCACATTCTTAAAATATTATCTTATCTTAATATCTAGAGATAGATAGATTGATAGATAGATAGATATATGGGAAAGGATTCGGGGACCCTAAGAAAATTAACCCTAAGGAGACCCTAGATGAGAACCACACATCTATATAAGATGAGTGAATCACAAAAATTTGCCTTTTTGTTATTAAAGAATGAGGTGTATATTAGGGAATGAGGTGTATTAAGAGAATGATGTGGCTCTCTCTTAAGAATAATGTGGCTCTATCTGATATGGCCTCTCTAATATGTCATCTCTCTTATGGGCCCCTTTCATATTTGAATTAGGTGGCTGTACGCCATCCCTCTCTGACAATTACTCACTCTCTCTCTGACACTCTCTCAGTCTCCTGAAAAAAAAATTGTGATTCGATGCCAGAGAAAAGGAAGAAATAGCACTGTGAGAGAGGGAAGATGACTTACGTAATGCTTAGAGACCATAAAAACTTGAAATTGAACTTGGGGTGGAATCAATTTGTGGGTGGAAAAGGAGCTACGAATTGAATTTTGATTTGAAGTTGGAGACCATAGAAACTTCGAGAAGCAACTTGGGTAATTAATTTTTCTGCTTAGAGTTTGTTCCCCCTTTGTTTTTTTGTTTGTTGGAGGAATGATTTGTTGTGGTTAGGGTTTGTCAAATTTTTGTTAGGGTTTGTCAACTTTCTTGATTATTTGTAATTTATACAAAATCTTGTTTGTTGAAAGGGATAGTTAGAGTTAACCTAATGTTGGAATATAGGAATTTTTTCATTTCATATTTGTGTTTGTCTTATGCTATTCCCGCATAAGTTGTTCGCGTTTATTTTTTGAATTTTTTTTACTAAATTAATTTGTTAGGCATTCTGAGAAATGGAGGAACATTTGTGTTTGTTTTATGCCATAAATTACAGAGATATCCCACTGTAGAGTACCCCCTAGAGTATATGTTGGGTGGGATTTCTACTACAGTGAAAAATAAATTAAATATTGTCGTTTACTACAGATTAGTGGACAATATTTTATGTAGTTTCGTTATTTTGTGAAGTAGTTAAGATTCCAGTGCATCCTGAAGTTGTTAATACCCCATGTTAACTCTATGTTGTTCAGAAATAGTAGATTCCAGTGTATCCTGAAGCAGGCAATCTCATATATCATGCTATATGTTAAGAAGTAGTAGATTCTAATGTCAAATATTTTAATCTGTCGAGCACCAGTCACGGTCGACAATACTATTTATGGTGTAAATGTTTAGTTCTTACACTTCAGTACTATGTTGAAAACCCCTATTTGCTTCATATTTTTCTTACCTATAAACTTTGTGATATTTTAATCTGTCGAGCACCAGTCATGGTCGACAATGCAATTTATGGTGTAAATGTTCAGTTCTTACACTTTAGTATTATGTTGACAACCCCTATTTGCTTCATATTTTTCTTACCTATGAACTTTGTGATTATTTTTAGTGATAAGCAATGGATGTGAAGATATCTCAGACAACATCAAATACAAAGATGCGCGACGCATAGCAACAAGATATAGGACTCGCTAAGGTTAATAAACACCAACCAAGTTACAAAAGAAAGAAGAACATGAATGAAGGAATAGAAACTGATAAAGAACCACATATTGAACAGTTTGGAGATGTAGACCTCAATGATGGCTCTGCCCCCCAAAGGAATGATTTGGGGGGTTGATCTGCTGAAGAGGCATTGGGAGACCAACGAACTGAAGGTGACGCTATGAATGAGAATAATGTTGAAACTCCTCCAATGTCTGAAGAACCACAAACTGAGGTGTCCCAAAAAGAAATTGTAGCTCCCATTGACGATACATACCCACCTGATAGGAGTTTGCTATTGAGTTTCAAATTCTACCGGGCGAGATCTGTTTACCTTGGCCAGGTAAAGTAGTTGGGGACCCATGTAGTTGTATTCAAAAGTAGTTTAGTCGTTGTCCCCTTACTTTGTCTACACTGTTTTGTTTTTTAACTATATTGGTGTAATATTTAATGATATTCTTCAATATTTTATACAGAAGCTTGGTTGTCTCAGTGTGTACCACCATGCTCCAACATGGTACCTTGAGAAGGAGCCAACAATTGTTTGAGACCTGGTTATGCTTGTAGGTTTAGATAGGATTAGTGAGATTTCCTACAAGCACTATAACGCGGGATTGATTTCTACAATATGCGAGCATTGGCAGCCAGAGATGAACACGTTCCATTTCAGTTAGGGGGAGATGACTTTGAGTTTTGATGATGTACAACACTTGATAAGTTTGTCGGCTGATGGTGACGTTCCAATAACTAAAGGTAGTTGGTCGTTGCCAAAGCTTGCTGAGATTTTTAAGAAGAATCTTTACCAAGATGAGAATTTTTTTAACTCAATAAAAACTGGAGGTCAAGGCAACTCTTTGTCTCTAGTAAAATTGGTGATCTTCTATGCGGGGAAATTGGAGAAGTATAATGATAGCATACAAAATGAAAGGCCAGCTGGAAAGAAGAAGAAGGCAATGTCAGCTGGAAAGAAGAAGTATAATGATAGCGTACATGCTGTATGTATTGGGTACCTTTTTATTCCCAGTTAAAAAGGGAAGCTATGTGAGTGCACGGTATCTGTATTTTTTTGAGAAGGACAAAGTGAACATCAAGTGGTCTTGAGGCTCCGCAGTTCTTGCGCATTTGTTTCACACCTAGGTGTAGCATCTCGAACATACGACAAAGAGTTTGTTGCTTATACGACGCTTCTTGAGGTACGCCCTACCGAAAATGAACAGTGATTTACTATGTTGCTTAAAATTGTTTTTCTCATTCTATTTCCACACCTTCTGTTGTTGCTGCATATAGTCGTGGATATTTGCTCACTTTCTAAAGCTACTTGGCATACCTAAGGAGCAACATTCAGAAGCAGAGGAGTACTGTACTAGGTGGAAATGAGGTTTAAGTATTACTGATTGGACCGGTGCCTGTGACTTGTTGAAATATAGATAAGCATTTGATAACTACAAGGTTGAAGATGTAAGTATCCTTACCATTTGGTGTATATAAGGCCTATATTTAAATTACTTCCTTCATGACCTTATTTTTCGAACTAAATGATGTTCTATTTGTATAGGTTGTGTGGGACCCATATAGGACAGAAAGAAGGTTTGACCGTGATTTCAACGAGAACACCTTCATAAATGGGCTTACATCTAGTCCAGACCATATAGAGCCCATCTACCCTAATAGGGTTGTTAGGCAGTTTGCAAGGATACAACCAATCCCTAAGAACCCAAAATTTGTTGAAGTGTCGAGGTTGAGAACATGGGATGGAGAAGAGGTTGTTAGGCAGTTTGCAAGGATACAACCAATCCCTAAGAACCCAAAATTTGCTGAAGTGTCAAGGTTGAGAACATGGGATGGAGAAGAGGCGAAACAATACAAACCTAAGTATGACTGGGTTGATGTATTTTTGAAGGGATTGTGGAAGGAATGAATAGTGAGGAGTCGTGATAGAGGAAGGAGGCTAAGGGGGAGACCTGCACAATGTGTAGAGGGGTACATGCAGTGGTTTTAGTCCGTCTCTTGGACTAAAATCTGTCCACCAACTATAGACCTTTCTGTCAATGGCGATATTGGGTTATCAGCGTGTCACCCCATAGGACAAGTGCGAAGTAAACCAGATAACTGTGATGTACTGGTAAGTCGCACTAAACCAGATGGATCATTAAACATTGTGCTTGCATTATTTGCAAAAGTTCTTGTTCTAAATCATTTGGTTATATAGATGGAAGTCAGTGGGGAGCTCCCTATTATTTGTGAACATGAACAATATGTCATGCTAAGGAATAAAAACAAGGCATTGGTAGAACAGATATCGGCTCTGAAGGAGGAAGTCCAGAAGATGAAAGACCAGAAAAAGCAGGAGAATGAAAATGAGAAATTATCCTTGATGACAAAAAAATTAACCGAGAAGGTTAGTATTAGTTAAACATAAATCCTTTTAAAAGAATTTTTGGGATTGTCGAGCTGTGGCTTGAAATCGACAATTATTTATTTCCTAACATATATTCTTAATCGCAGGCAACTAAATATGAGCAGCTGAGAGTCAGAATTGAACAAATGAAAGAAGACAGAATACTCAATGATGTTGTTCACGAACAATATGTGAAATCATTTGAAAAGCTACCTGCAAAGTTAGAAGAGAAGGTAACCATGTTTGACTGCGTTCTTCATTTGGTTAACTACTTTAGATTTTGATTATAAGATGGGACATCACTCATAAATAAAGTACACACTAATGATTATATACAGTCAAAATTGTGCAAAGTTTTGAATGATTGTAATGAATGCCTGTCACAGGAGTTAGCAAAGAAGGTATCATCCCAACCTTTACAACTTTGTTTAGGTTTTTGATTCTAAGATCATATCACTGATATATAAACAACGCACTATATATGTAGACAAAAGATTGTCAAGTACTTAATGTGCAAAACACAAAGCTGGTAGAGGATTTAAGAATAAAAATAGGAGTTGATGCTTCTAATCCAAGCCTGGCAATAGAGTTGGCAAAACAGGTATCATCTTAACCCTATTTACTACAATTAAAAGTCTTCACACCTGTCTAGGAGTTTAATTATTTATCCCGTGTATGTTATGGGAAATTATCTTCAGAGAAGAGAATGCAAGTTACTACAAGATATCAATGTTAAGTTGGCGGAGCAGTCAGAAAGACAACACCCAGAACTTGTCCCCTATGAGTGTTTAAACCTATTATTTCCTAATTCGTTGCGCTATGTAAGTTTATGTGGAACTCCTCTTTGATAGCAATGTATTTGTTGTATTTGAACATCGTGCTGTGATTCCAAAAGGAGAGGCAATGCCTTCACGTGATTTACAAAAAAAGATTGATGAGTTAACTGCCAAGTATGAAGATGTTGTTAAGAGGTTAAAAGAGAAAGAATTGTTTGTAAATTGGTTTGGATAGAAGTAGAAACATATTCGTTGATTGTGGCATACTCTAAAGTATTTATGCGTTTGTGTTTTAAGGGTTTAAAACTATTTTAGGTACTTTTATTAAAACTATTTTGGTATTTTAAGTATGTTCTCTCTGTTAATATTAGTTTTCTTGATGGATATGCTATAGGGCTATATTTATTGCTGAGAACAGTATACCAAGTTGTCGATCAATATGCTTTCCGACAATTTTGTTATCGGCCACTCTACCGTCGTCAACAATTTTAATGTCGGTTGATGAATTGATCGACTTAAGATGTTATAAAGATGTTATAACCACTGTCTTTATCCACAATTTTGTTTTGGATGCTGCAACCAAATATTCCATTATTTAGTTCTTTTAACGCTTTTACATAGATAATTGCATCAAATTATAGGTGGGTAGCCAAGTGCAAGTCCGACACTGCGATATATGTTAAGAAAATCAAAAGCCTTGTAAGTTACCAACCTTAGGGGTTTGTTTTAAAATGTTGTACTATTATAGATAGATAATCCCTTGTTGGCTGGTATACCGTGATTGTAGCGTAGCCAACTCATTATTGTTGAAGAGATGAAAAAGAAGCTCGAAGTTGAGTACTAAGAATGGGTATGCCCCTTTCAATAAATTGAACGTTCACAATACATTACTGCTTCTGCTCCCATGCATTTTCACTAGCTGCCATCCATTGTTGTACAGGAGGCTTGGCATCAAGCAATGAAGAAAGAATTTCACAGTGGAGAGTTAGCAGAGAAGGATGATCCAACATTTATTAAACTATTTGATAAGTACATTAGATTTTACACTATAGCACAACAAGGGCCCAAAGGTGACTATCAAGAAGATTTTGCAGTGATGGGGGGAAATCAAGACAAGCTTATGGAGGTTAGGAGGGCGAATGTTGTACTGAAGAATAAGATAAATGAGACATTGTTCCAATTGTATGAGAAGTATCATCTAGATGTGCGTAGTGTCCAAGGGGAAGATGGCAATTCTGCTTTTAGGGTACCGACAACAATTAAACATCAAAGTCAAAACTAATTTATGAAGGTTATGAATTCGCTGGAGTCCTTGATGGCCAAGGATCCAGCATTTTGGAAGTCTGTTATTAGCCAGTCTTTGGATACCCATTTCAGTTCCCGATGTGAGATGGTGTACGAGCAGTTGTGTCGTGCTTGTTCATATGGTGGTCAACATATGGAATATAGGCACATGGGACATTTGTTTGCTACATGTTATGAGAAGGTTGTGGTCTCTATCAGCAATTATGAGGCATACACATTCTTACCTCTATTTTGGCTTAGGAAAAATAACCACATATCGAATGAGAAAAGGTTTGAAAACCTGGTTGGGGATACTACTACGTTTTAGTGGGTTGGATTGGGTTCAGACAACCAATATGTTAGATTGTTTACGAGGTACGGAGCACCAATGCCTCCAGTTTCTACTTTATGGCTTGCTCATGTAGATTTGGGGATTCCTGGTGATTTCCAAAGGGACATGGTACAAAAATGGTTTGGTGTAACAAATAAACTATTCAAGGCTTTGCTCAAAGAGAACAACGTTAAGGGTTACAAATTGAACGACTTCATCTTGTAACCAAAGGGGGGAAATGTATAGTATGTTTGTTTTTTGTTTTTTACGGCGATAACCAGTATATTTTTTGGGGGGATAAACACTTAGTCATCTAGTAAGCAAGAGGGGGAAGTATATAGTACATTTGGGTTTTCGTTTATTTTATTTTATTTTTTTTTGGGCGGGGAGGGGGTAACCACTACTATTTTTTTTTGTAACACTTATTGATGGCGGCCAATTTGGTTGGTCTGAAATCCCTGCTGTATGAAGTTGTTTATATTGTAAGACTTTTGGGCGACTGATTGATGGGAATACACTTGTTTATATTTTAAATTTCTTGGTTGTTTGCATTTTGTGTATGTTCTTACTGATTATATTATGGACAGCGCCCTCATTCAAGATTATCGGTTAGTTGGCATAAACGATAATTTGAAATGTTAGGTTAGATAGATGTATTTTGGACAGTACTGCATGAAGTTGTTCGATTACAATTCCCGTTTGTGGTAGACTGATTAATGGGAACCCCTAAATAATATATTTGGTTTGGTATGAATTGTTTGTTGCTCAAGTTGTCCACCTATGGTGTAGTCTGAACTCCTATTGTCTGTTTTGTATTATCGATCTACTAGGCATCCGACAACCTTGAATTTCTGGATTGTCGTTTAGTTTACATAAACGACAATTCCTACAGTCTGTAGAAGACTAGATAACACCTAGCCACTGAACATGGTCAAGCAAATCTATCATTCTATAAATTATTATTAAAAGTACAATTCAGTAATATTATTACAATGCTGGGATTCCAAGTCATAGTACAAAATAATCACAATTCATAAACTAAGATGAATGGAATCACCGGATGGTTGCCTTATGACATATATTGATAATAAAGGGAAAAGAAATAAACTTGTTGCTTATGCATGGTTGCCTTCTTCTTCCCCTACATGTTGTTGTTGTCGTGGTTGTTGTTGCTCATGCGTCCCCCCTTCATGGTGATTGCAACAATTTAGGTTAGACGCGGTTATAGATTAATCAAGCAGAATGTGGTAGGTTATGCATAGTATCAAAGTTGTACTTGTTTCGGGTACCTTTGTTTTAAGAAGTGGGCAGGTCCGTTTGTCGTGGTTGCCAAAATACTCCACATCCTATACATGTTCTTTTCTTCTTCTCAACAACTTCTTCCATCCCCCCCCCCTTCCATCTCCCTCCTTTCTTGTGATCTAATTTGGCTCGGCCCTTTGTTTGAACCACAAGAGGGTCCAAAATAGAAGTTGTTGACATCATAGATTCTACGAAAGTACTTGTCATGGCTGGTTCTGATGGTTCTAAGACTGTCATAGGCTAATCGTAATGGTTAAGGGAAGACTCAATCTCATCTAGCTTCGAAATCGTGAATTCAAACTTTTCTTTAGTATTTGAAGCCTTATCAAATAGTAACGATGCCCAAAGTGATAAGTGGCTATGGCGCAACGGTTGTCATAAATTCTCTACCGATAAGTGGTTCTCATCATACGACCGAGAGAATTTATTTGCACCTATCCTCCACCTTGCCATAATGAAAGCCTCTGGAATTTTAAGAATGTCATATTTTGAGAAAACTTTGAGGAGGTGCCGACATGGGATTCCAACGTACTCAAGCAACTTGCATCCACAATGACCGGTTAGCTTCTCCAAGTTTATATGCTGCTCGAACGACTCTGGATGCCCACTATGCGATTTGACTATAAGTACACGTACGTTACCTTTTACTGATATTTCCAATGCAACGAAGTGAACTACTTGTTCAAACTGCTCCTTAAGTTTATGGAACATTGTTCTTGTATATATCTTTGCAGCGTCTTTCAAAAGGGATTAATGAGGAGCTACTTGACGATATTGGTGCTCAGAAGCGAATTCTTCTTCCCTCTCCCGTTCATATGTCTCCAACAAGGCGGTGGCATACTTGGTCACAAAACTATACAATCCAGTAGTTAGAAGTAACCAACCATTGAAGAAGTTATTAGTTGACTCACTATGCCCTGTAGTGCTTATGCCTGCAAAGAAGGTTGATATACTCCATAATGGTATCCATCTCTCTCTAATATTGAAGATCCCTTGCATCCAATGGTTATCATCCAACTTATTTTTCTTTATTAGTTCCATCCACCTTGTATCAAAATCCCCAAGATCATAAGTGTCGTGTATTAGTGAATTAATCTCTTGCTTAAACGAATATGGGACCTGATAAACATGGCCTATTTTCTTTGAGTATTTGTGTGCGATGTGCCATAGGCAAAGGTGATGCATGGTGCTTGGGAAAGCCTGTAAATAAATAATTTTATAACTGAGTAGACACGAACTAAATAAAAGATGCCCTGTAATATATTGTCCATTACACATTGTTTACGACAATATGGCGTGCACAATATATATTTTCGGGGATATATTACGTCGACAACATATTGTCGACACCCAATGGTAATCGACAATATACCATGCCGAACACAGACGATATATATTTTCGGGGACATAGTAAGTCGACAACATATTGTCGAGACCCAGTGGTAGATGACACTATGTGTTAGACAACACGTTAACCTATTCATGCTTACCTTGGGTATCGCAGCTCCCACAACTGCATCCTGATCAGTGATAAGTGAAGTAGGGTGTTTGTTGTTCATTGCTTTCAACCACGTATGAAATAACCATACAAATGTTGATTCTTGTTCATTCCTTAGTAAAGCACATCCGTATTGTATCGTTTGGTAGTGGTTGTTGATTCTGGCAAACGGGGCAAAGGGCATCTTATGCACATTAGTTCGGTACGCAGTATCAAAGGTCACCACATCCCCGAAAAGTGTTCGGTTCTCTTCATCCAATTCAATATCGAAATAGAACATTGGATCATCAATTTTTTTCCTAAACCATTCTAATGTCGTTTGTGGATCACCTATTGCTAGCCTTTCTTTGTTTGCCTTTACCTTGTGGTTGTAGCAGTCTCGTTTACAGAAGGTTTTCTCTGGAAACAAAGTCGGTACCTTGCTGACTGAAATGTTGTGGAGCTGAAAGGTCTTTATAAGGTTTTTTGTTGCTTCTGGGAAAAACTTGTTCACCTTCATACGATGATGATTCCGGGGAGACACAAGTTTATGGTTATGGAAATCCAAAAAACTAGTGACAACATATTTACGGAGTTTCTCATTCCAATTGATGTTTAGTGTTGCTTTACACCTGCATTTATCTGATGATCGTCTGCTCTCATCTCTTTCACTAGTCTCCGGATGTATCCCTATATTCTTCTTCAAAAATTTACTATTCGGAAAATAGAATTTTACTCTAGCTACTTCCTCTGATCTGTTTCTCTTAGTGGAATTGCGCTTTTTCGTGGAGAATCCTTGACCTTTTCCATATTGTTCATAGCAAGCACGGGCATCTTTAACAGTCTCAAAATGTTGGCCCTCGTACGAGAGGTCTGCACATAAAGGATATGCTAAACATTCTGCATAATCGAATGAAACACCTCTTGTACGTTCCTTTTCCAGCCCTTTCTGGTGACTCTTCGACAATGACTTTTGTCCAATTCTCATCAACAAAGTCGTCCATTGTATGTTGGTCACACTGTCACGTTCATAGATAAAATCATTTAGAATCATAGAACATTTAGTTTGAAACAAGGGGAAATAACTCAAACGGTTACATTATGTAGTCAAAATGTTAGATTACAAAATACATATTACGCTAAGCAAAACAAAATACTACCCCCTTCCTATAAGACTTAAATGTTCAACACCCTAACTATATCGAACCCTCTGCCAACTCTCTGAAGAGCCATCAGAAGAATCGTTCGCTGCATTCATACATTCTAACTCCTTTTTTCCCAATACTCAGTTTCTAGATTACCAAATTCTAATTCAAACTCAATTTTAGCTTGCGCACTTTCTTCTTCCTCTACTTGTTCCACAATCTCATCTCTCTCTTCGTCAAGTGGGGAAACTGGAATGTCGACATCATCCTGCCTCTCCATGTCGTCCATACAAAAACACCCTATAAGTAATTTATGCACCCATGCGATACATCTAAACCCCATTGCCATTCTGAAGGTTCTGAAAGAAGAAGATGACTTAGCATATCACAACAAACCCCAAACTAACAGAAAGCCAAATTATAACAGACCATTTTTTGTCGAGGGTACAGATGATCGATAATTTATTGTCGATCATCGCACTCTCCGACAATAAGGTAGTCTACAAATTATCGATTGCCCAGGTCCACGACAATAAGAATCTCACACGTTCACCTAACACAGGGGTTTTACAATGCGTTATGTATTTCTTGAGGCCATCAAATTCCAGGTACTCATCTCAGTGGAGGAAAAGTAGCTTACGACAGTATACAGGGAATACAATTACTCACCTTGGTAGTTATTCTGTTCAACACTGAGAAAACCTCTAATTTCCAGATCTGAAACACAAACAACCCACAAAAATAAGTAATTACCAATTCCCAAATCCTTAAACAAACAAGAACTTGGGTAAATTACTGTAACAAAGAAAATCACTAACAACATAATAACTTGAAACCCTAACCACAAAAAATCACTCCTCCAACAAAGAAAATCACAGGGGAAACAAACCCTACGCATAATTAAGAATTACCAAAGTGGGCAGCCTTAACCAAGTTCAAATCGCAGCTCCTTCACCCCCAAAATTCCCACTTTCGTCCTCAAGAAGATTCAGATCTTCTATTGATTCAGAATTAGGTGGCTCTCTCTGCTTTAGAATCGTCAAATTTTTTCTCTTCCTCAGACAGAGAGAGTATGAGAGAGAGATAGACAGTTCGTCAGATAGAGGGGTTGAGAATTTGGGAGAATGTATAGGCGAATTCAAATATGAGAGGGGCCCATAAGAGAAAGAGGACACATCAGAGAGAGCCACATCATTCTTAAGAGAAAGCCATATCATTCTCTTAATACACCTCATTCTCTAATATAAAAATGCAAATTTTTGTGATCCACTCATCTCATTTGGATGTGTGGCTCTCATCTAGGGTCTCCTTAGGATGTGTGGCTCTCATAAATAGATAGATAGATAAATAGATAGATAAGAGTAGTACACCCCATAAAAGGTGTGATGCCAAGTCCATTAGCAAGTAGATTCCTTCTGTTGATGTTTCCATATCTCCCTCTGCAACTCTTTACTATTTACTACTACTACACTCTGCACATGATGTGCTCCATATCTCGTATATGCATTTATATGTAATCTAAGATTTGCTTTACATATGGATATGAATTGTTACTTAAGTCATTCTCATCTTACCTTATCAGTAATATAAGGTTTGCTTTACATATAGATCACTTGCAGACCTAAGTAATCTAAGGTTTACTTAAATAGTGATTTGGGTAATACTAATTTGGGATACTCAAATACCCACTAATTTTATAATTGCATCAAAGAGAGAAAATGCACAAATTTTATTTCTTCTATCATAGATGATGATGGCACTTTACTAAATGATAGTGAGCAGATTCAGAATGAAGCAATAAAGTTTTACTCTACTCTACTAAATGACAATGACAACATCATTCCACAAGTAAAGGATAGCAATCACATTCTTACAAAGAGATGATTTGATAAAAGACTTCACATCTGATGAAATAAGCAATATAATTCATAGATTGAAACTACAGCTCTCTAAACTCTCAAACTAGTGGAGTTATATAGAAAATTAAAACTTTAGTTAAGAAATGAGAACCCCAACCTAAAAAAATCAAAACCTAAAGAATAATCTGTCAGAAAATCTAGTTTCAACAACAACATCAACCCATCTATCAACAACAATATCTATCAACAGTAACAGGCAGTTCAAATGTATACTATTAACAAAAATCAAATTTCAACCCATCTATCTAACAAAGACAAATATAACAGACAAAATAATCAAAACCTCAGAGAGGATAGAATCAGAGAATACTTTGGGGTATGAGAGAAATCGATTAGTGAGCCAATACAGATCTCAAGTCTAGCTTTGTTCAACAATATCTTCTTCCAACAATCCTAGCTTTGATCAATCAATCACTCTCGATCCCATCCTCTCCTCGATTTCAAAACAACAAACCCCAGAACTCACAAATTCCTCAATTACGTTAGACTGAACCCCCACAAACACCCCCAGTCGAAGAACGAAACCCAGAGATTACTAGAGATCCGTCGACAAAGAAGAGGAAAAGCAACGTAGGTGATCTGTATGTGATCTGAGAGCTGAAGTAGAGGTGATGAGCTTGATTCTCCAATTGATTTATGTTCGGGAATGAGTATAATTTGATTTTGGTTTTCGTAATTTTTATTTGTTGTAAAGGCAATTTGGGGACAAAATTTACACTTAGACTCAGACCTCCCACTCAACTAGCTTATTAGATCTGAGTAGAGAAAGACTCAGTTAGATGTTTTATCTGAGGAGTTTGAGCGAGTGAAAAAACAAACGGCACTAAGTGACTTTAGTCCGTCCAAATCACTGACTAGATAGCCTCTTGGAATTTACAAATTGGTCTCACAATAGAATGTACTTAAATGAAAATTAATGCTCAGAGCAATCAACAACTTTTACTAATCCTCCAGAGTATTATACAACACTAAGAATTACTGTAGGCACTAGACCTAAGGGGGAGTGTAAATATACATATACAGAATTACAGATATAGCAATTTTATTTTATTTTTTCTTCAAATGGGAGCTACTTTGAACTGTCCCAACCTCCGTTAGTCACTGATCCAAACGTAAAGGAACTTCTCTGAGTGAAATTCAATAGGATAAGCGGCACAGTAGACTAAGAAGAACACAAGGAGGCTCTTTGCTTCCGCAATAACTGTGTTAGTTTCTTAATTAATTGAGGATTTGAACTCAAGTAATCCTCGAATGACTTCCTCACATTCTGCAACACCTTCGTGGAATCATCACTTGGACTGAGGTTAAGTAATTTTGTAAATAGGTTCCTCCACAAATCTACATTCCAATACCTGCAGATCAATTTTATATGCAGGGTAAAGAGGGAGAGATATATGTAAATAACTTTGTGCAGGATCAAAAACACTTAACATGATTAGATGAACTAAAAACAGTTACATTGTGAATTTGTGAGTAAAACCTGACTCCAAACAGAAGCAAACTATAACTGAGCAAAAATAACAGAAAACATTAGAGAGCATTACCGTTTCAAAGATGACTTGGTTTGGTAGAGATAGCTACCATCAGGTGAAACTGCCTTTTCAATGGCCATATAAGTTCCGTGCAACATCATATGGACAACGACACAAAGGCCATAAATGTCCACCTGATTGGAACATAAGTTGTTGATATAAAGTCAAAATGCTCAAACTATAGAGCTATCAAGGATCTATTTGTGTAGCATTGTTTGCAAATATTAAATAATTTGAAAACTAACCTGAAACTTCCACAGTTTCTTCTCTTGCATCTCAATACAACGGAAGCCAGATGTCCGGCAATCTCCCTTGAACTTCATGTCTTCAGGAAAGAGGTTTACATCTATCCCCTTTCCCCAGTCTATGAGGCAAAGTCCCTACATCATAATAAGAAATAATCCTTCAGAAGTACGATGTGCTGAACTAGAAATTAATATTTGTTAAGGGTGAACTCGAATTGTCAAAGTCGTTCGAACGAGAATGGATTTCGTTCGAACGAGAATGGATTTCGTTCGAACGAGTTGGTAGTTTTCTGCGTTAGAAACTTGGACCGAAGAAGTTGTTCGAACAAGCTTGGATGTCGTTCGAACAAGTTGCATATTTTCTAGGGCTGGAATCCTTATATCGTCGAAGTCGTTCGAACGAGCTTAAAGTCATTCGAACGAGATGTACATAGAATGGTTTTAGAAGTTCTTCTGGGACGTTGAGTTTGCCTCGAGATCCGTTCTATTTGTAATTAGTCCTTATATAAAAGGGACTTAGGTTATTTGTTAGCCTATCTTTTTGTGAGTTTAATTCTAGAGAGCTAGGATTTGAGAGACTCCATTACAAAGCTTGAGAAGCTTGGAGAAGATTGTGTATAACCTGTTTGATCATAGTAAATTGTTCGCGGGGAGTGGTTTTCATCCGAAAGGGTTTTCCACTTCCCTCCTCCGGGTAAATCGTTGTGTTTGATTTCATTTAATATCTCGATTGGCGTTTCCGTTTATCTTTCTTAGGCGAGGGATTGGGATTAGCTACCCTAATTCCTAACAATATTCGCCTTAGTTAAGAATTATACCTGATTTCTCCAAGGGCCAGTCCTGACATGGAACCCATCCTCAGTAAGATCATCCCTGTAATGCAGTTAAATACGTTGAGTCGGCCAGAGAAATGAAGAAAAAGTTCATTTCAGAGCCGTTGTATAAGCTCTCAGATCAGTTTTAAGAAAAGACTGAAAATTAATGTTTTCAACCTACACAGTAACCCAAGTCCAAAAGTGGTGGGGGCAGTTTGGTCTTTTCTGAAGGGCCGCCCTCTGGTAACAAGAAACTACTTAGAGAAAATGCAAAAACATTGGGGGTAATATGAAGGAATTTGAAAGAATTTTAGAGGAATTTAGGAGAAAAGCTGAAAGCTTTCAATGAATTGAGAGAGATAGAGAGAACATGGATAAGTTCCTAGTGATGGCGAATTGTGTAACAATTGTGAAATATGGAGGCATATTCATGTTTATATGTTGGCTGCGATAACTATGTCAGTTTAAGTAATCGTAAATGGGTTTCAGTTTTGTACAGGTGTTTCACAGTTTTAACATAGTATAAGTCTCAGTTTGCAATAACTATCATGATAACATCATAATTATTTTGTTTATGGTACCTGATGGACTAAGACATGGGAATGTACCTTGCATAGCAAATGAAAATGGGATAATAGTTCTCATACCTTGCATAGCGGATGAGCAAGTTATCAGGCTTGTAATCACCATGAATGATGCCGACTCTATGCAAATTTTCCAACATGCGGAGCATCTCTATGGAGTAATAGATGCATAGAACCTCCTCCATGCTCCCTCCAACCACTATAGATGCATTTATAGCATCCTACATGAATTCCATTAGTATTTCATCAGCAAATTGAAATAAAAATGACCCAAAACAGAAATAACATATGAAATAAAAATAAACCTGTAGTGTTCCATGACCTAAATAATCACAGACTAGTACACTGTAGTCAGAGAAGATATGCACTTTGTGAGCAAATGCAAAGTTTGATCTCTGCAGAAATCAAGGAAAATAAACGTATATAATAGTATCCAGTGATACATCGAAATATTGGTCCAATATATCAGGGGACCATAAAATATATTAGTGGATAAATATTGGGGCTGTCAATGTGTTGTGTCTGGTCGTGTGTGGGTCGTGTCGACTCGGGTTTGTGTCAACAAACAACCAATCCGAACCCGGCCCGCAAATTATCGGATTGACCCGATTCGTCCCATTTGACCCACGAAATTATTTGATTGAAAGATTGATCAAAATATTCTATGTCCTTTCTTCCTTCTCCATGTGGCCATGACCCTCCCTACTAGGGTTTAAGACAGCCCATCGTTGTAGCTTGTATGTTGTAAAACAAAACTAAAGTTGGGATGGTTATGGTGGTTTGGTTCTAGTCCAACCCTAACTTGCTTTTGTAAATGTGAAAATATCCTTAAAGTATTGCTTCAAGAACATTGTCTGTATGTTGAAAAAAGTAACAAAATTAAGAGGATATGGAGATAACATATCTTCAAATTGAGAGAAATAGAAAACAAAAAATGGAATCCAATTAGCAATCGCACCCACCGGAGACCGAGATGTGGTAAAAAAAAAAAGAGGTTTAGATTTATATGTTATATGCACATAATATGAAGAAAGACTTAAAAAAGCCCCTTAACCCAAATTAACTCCAACCACTAATGGGTTAGCGGGTCAACCCGTGGGTCAATCTTCATAACACTAACCCGACACGCTAAGTTTTCGTGTCTAGCGGGTCAACCCATTTATGACTCAAACCCGTTTAAAGCATGCCGTGTTGTCGTGTTCGGGTCCAATTGACATCCCGAATATATATGTTGGATATCATGTGAAATGAAAACTAACTAAGAAATGGAGCAGTTGAAATAGTACTAATATTTTATTGATATGTAAGACCAGCATATCAATCAATATATTTAGTAGTTTTTAGATAATCTTGAAAAGTATAATAAGACCTATCAGTACATCAGACTGATACGTCTGGATATACTTGTATGATGTCGTCAATATTCTATATTTCTTGAACATCACATATCTGTCAGGGTTCCAGATATATCAAGGGACATATCAAATTCTGGCAGACCAATAGTAATAAAATTCCATATGTTGATCCTTGATCATTGCAACCAAGATAATAATGACCAGTTAAGACACACACGTACTTCATCTTCGGGGATGCGCTCATCCAGCAAGCGATACATGTAGAATTCCCATGGGAAAGGAGGCTTTTGTATCTGCACAAATTTCAAAGACTATAAGTATATGAGTCTATGACAATACAATGTTACAAAGATGAGAGGCAAAGATAAAGAAACTACAGTGACCTTTAGAGCAACAACATCATCGGGATTACTATTTACAAGTGCTTTAAATACTTGAGCAAACCCACCCTGACCCGAGCAACCTTTGATCTGGTACTTCTTGCTACCTTTAGACAACACAGAAGAAAATTGCAAGGAAAAATGCTTAATATTCAGTACATAGAGAAACCACATTGCTTTCATTAGAAAAATTACGTCCCAAACCAAAATCCCTTTGCACAATAAGTATTATTTTCAGCAGGGATGTTCCAAATGTCCAACTTCTATCCAAATTCATCATTATTTAGTTGATAGCAGCACAGAAGAACACATTGGTAACAGGCTAAAAGAAAACCAAAAAAGAAAAAGAATACCCAAGACAAATTTCTATCTCAATAATCTTGTCCCTAAGAAACTTACCTATGTCAACAATCTTATTCCTTGAAGATTTGTGTAAAGAAGACAGCGGAATTTTTCCTGAATGCTTTTTTGCACTTACATGGTATCCCTGAAACAAGTTCAGAAACAAAATACAATTATATTATGCGCTGTTAATGGTGAAATCCAACCAGTAATGAACATAAGTTGACTCACATTGTACTTCAACATCTGCGGGTCTATCTTTCTTAACAGACCCTTGATGGTGGAAAGTGACCAGGGGTCAATACAACTCTTCTCAAGATTGCTAGAGTCATTGCTGTCAACCTACAAAATAAACATGCTAAATCAGGCACGAATTAAAAAATGAATAACTAAACATGTTCTTCATTTGCAATCAATAGAAAGGATTAAGAACGATCAGTCCTCATATTCACAACCAAAATACAAACTATATAGTAGTGTCTCGTCAAAAAAGAAAAATGAAACCGACTCTTAGTATATGATCTGATGTACCTCTACAAATGCAAAATCTGGAAATCTGAAGCATATTTCTTGTATAGCATTCGTCTAGTAATACTTTAGAAGCAAACATAATATGAATTTAATCTTTCTTGGCAGGATCATGAACCTCTGCTGTGAGAAAATGATTCCACGAAAAGAATAACAGCAACCTACTGTTAGAGACGTATCCACCACTTGTAAGGTGCAAACGTGTATCTAGAAGGGTATATCATGTATTTCAAAAGCCTTCATGCGCGAATTTTTTATGGTACTTGTTAACGTATCTTGATAGAGAAGTTGGATAGGGCCAACTGATGTATATGATGTACCCAAGGACAGATCTCCTTGGGGCCCAAATTCAGGTCAATAAGGGCCAACATAAAGCAATTGGACTACGTTTGGTTCACCCAGAGTACAAATTTGGGGTGCTCAGCAATCAAATGTGACAGGTTTCAGCCTAAAATCACTCGGTTGATAGGCCCTAAAACCATAACAAACCTACCTAAAAGACTATTACAACTCTGTTTCTATTCAGATAAAAAAAAAAAGAGAACAAGCAAAACTCATTACAACTAACAACTCAAGGACTCTCATATAAGCGTTTGCAAGTAAAATAAATCATACAAGCATACCTTCTTCACTTGGCTATCATCCACTATCTTTGACAATCGCTGAAAAAATTGTGCATAACACCCCTTTAAATCGTTAACCGGCTGCGCATTCCTAGTATAACAAATTAACATCAAAATCAAAAACATTGTAAACAAACAAACAAATAGACAAACAAATAAAAAAACCCAAATTTCAGGTAAAAAAAAAATAGAGAACCTTGAAATGCCCATTCGATAAACCCCATCGGCTTCAACCAATTTCCCTTTCGCTTCTAGAAATACGGCATAGGATATATACCAAAGCGAATGGGAAATGCCGATTTTTGTTTCTTGCAATGTTGCGAAAACTTTATCGAAGTTCTGAATAGCATCCGCCTGCCAACAAAAAGAAAAAAAACACAAATGAGAGAAATTTTGAATTCGAGTCATAAAAATGATGTGATTTTGGGGGTGAAGAAACTTACATAAAGGATCCAAATCTTGAGAAATCGAATGTCGTCGCGGTACCGATCATCGTCTTTGAAATTAATAATACATTGCTCTAGAAAATTTTCAAGATTTTGTCCAGAAGTATCAAGGGCCTCTTTGATTGAGCTGAAGATCACCAAATTAGGTCAGTTGTGAGAGAAAGAGAGAGAGAGAGAGAGAGAGAGAGAACCTGAGCCATGGGAGGAGGGGATCGTCATTGGAGCTGTTGTATTTGGAAACGACGGCCATTTTCGTCTCTGCTGTGTGTGTGTGTGGTTTCCATCTGAGCGGGAAGATGAGTCTGTTGTTCTATCTTGAAATTTGAAATTGGTTCGACTCAAACACCGAAAACGACGCTTGTTATCACCTCTTTGTGAACAACGACATGAAAACTTGTTGATTTTACCAAAAACAACGGACAGTGAACACCAAAAGGGGTGTCAAATACTCAAAATGAAGGAAGAAAGGTAGTTTTAGGGTCATTATGTTCTTACAACAACACTTCTTGCGGATCATGATTGTTCGACGAAACAAGTGTTGAGCCGCGCCGCGGAAGCCGACCACCGATTCGATCCGATTAACTATGAACAATCTAAATAAATACACAACCAAAAGGACAACACACATTTACTGTGGTTCAGCGAATTGCCTACATCCACACAAAATAGAGAGAGAGTTTATTCAATAATCATTGATTACAATCACAAACCAATTTGAGGTCTCTCAAGGTTTTTCTCTCTAAGGGTTCCTCACAAATAGATCTCACCAAGGGTTGTTAAGAAATACCCCCAAAGTCTCATTTATATACTTGGGAGGTTTATTACATCAACACGAATCAAGAGGCAAAACCAATGGTCGAAACGACCTCTAAGTATTTGAATCCGGATGCAAATTCGGATCATAAGGCCATCCGGATTGCATTCGGATCTTACTGGTCAAGGTTAGGATGAAAATCCGGATTATAAACATGTCACCCGATTTCTATCTGGATTCCTCCTTTACCCGACAATTCTTCACCTCGGTGAATATTTCCTCAAATCTGAGCCGAACTTCACTAACCCACCAAATCGGACCCAAACCAAAAACTTTTATAACCAAATGTCTCTAAGGACCCAAACAAATAAACGTCACGAAGAACCCAAGTAAACAAACGTCCCAAATGACCAAACCAAACCAAACGTCCCAAAGAACCAAATTGACTGTACCAAATCAATGCTTGCCTACATACCGTGGATCAAGTCACCCATAGTTCCCAATAATCCATGTAAGGTGCCAAATCAATCCATAAGAAAGAGACACACCGTTCCCTTCTCTCTATCTCTATAAATGTCCATATCAAGAGTCCGTTTGTAACATTGTCTTGTAGACTCTTCAAACCGTGCAACAATCTCTTTAGTAATTGACACACATAGTCTTCCTTTCTAGCAACTTTAAACCCACTCGGCTGAGTCATATAGATTTATTCCTTCAACTTCCCATGTATAAACGTCGTTTTAACATTGAGTTGTTGCAACTCCAATTCAAATTCGCTACCAAGGCCAAAAGGAAATAAATGGAGGAGTGTTTTACCACTGGAGATACTAATCAATCCCCTCCCTTTGAGCATAGCCTTTGACTAAGAGTCTTGCCTTGAAGCATATATCATCATTTTGAGATCCTTGTTTCTTTTTGTAGACCCACTTACCACTAATCGCATTCTTTTCCTTAGGCAACTTTGAAAGCTCCCAAGTTGATCTAGGAGGATTCGAAGAGCGAACCCCTTCAAAAGATGCCAACTCGTTCGAACGAAACTTGAAGTTATTCGAACGAACCTTAGAGTCATTCGAACGAGTTATGAGAGGAACGACCTAAAAGTTCCCAGAAGACCAACTTGAGCTGAGTCTAGTCGACCAATGCGAGCTGAGTCTATACGACCTGGAGTTCCCAGAAGATAAACTCGGGCTGAATCTATTCGACCAATTCAAGCTGAGTTTGTTCAGGCAAAAATAGGTAAAGCTGTATGAATGACACTTGGAGTCGTTCGATCAAAATTGGAATTCTCAAAAACTAATTTAAGTTGAGGCAATTTGCAGGCAAAAATAGGCAAGTCGTTTGAACGACTCTAAGCGTCATTCGAAGGACTCTAAGTGTCGTTCGAGTAACTTGGAGTTTCAAAAGACCAATTCACACTAAGGTTTTTCTTAGGCTTAATTTGGTCAACCGTTCGAACAACCCATGGGTTTGTTCGAATGACTATCGTATTCCTTCAATATTTTAGGGGTTTCAAGGGCATAATTGTAGAAACCTATCCCTCGACCTAGTCCAAACTTAAACTACCTCAATACTAGACCCACGCATTATACACGTGATATATATAATCAACACTAACACCTAGACCACGAACTGATAAGGAACATGGCTCGAGCACTATAGAAAAATATGAACAAGTCAAAGACACCTGCCTTCCACGAACTAGCAGTTACACATTCAACTACCACTTACCTCATTTTCAAGAGAACGTGCTTCTACACGAAAATGAACTGCAAGTAAGGTCTATATAAAGGATGAGTTCCAGAGGAGATAAAACCAAGATTTTAACATTTTAAGACCAATAATTTTTATCTTCAAAGATCAAGTAATACTAGCTCAAGAGTTCACTTGTAATAAGATATTAGCCTCAAGCAATAAAAGTTATAATTACAAATTCTCAAGTCGAGGTCGTGGTTTTTTAACATATTCAAAGGTTTTTCACGCTAAATCACATGTGTCATTTCTTAAATTATACTAATTCTTGTCACAGGTATATTTGGTATAAGATCTAATTTTAAGCTATTTCGAGTTACGAATTTAAGTCATTACATTTGGCATCGTCTGTGGGAAATAAGTCATTTCCACGATATCCTAAGGCATACATTTACTCCACTCTCCATTTCCAATCATGGTCACTTTCAAGTGACCAACAAAAGAAGTCCAGCTCGATCTCTAAGTTGAACCAGAACAGCTTGTTGAACTAAGGGCAAATCTCCACGCCGAGACAAAGAAGCGTAATGAGCTCGAGCGTCAGTTAGTTCTTTATTGTGAGCTCCGCGACAAAGAGCTCGAAAGTGAGCATCAAGCTCGTCTGCCAGCATTCAAGAGACATGAAGAACAAATGATAACTATACAGACCGCTTTGCATGATTTGTAAGATACTTAACAAACTCCCCTTACTAAAGATCATGATCACATGCCAGGGAACTCTCAATTTTTTGTACAAGAAAGATTATGACCTCGAGGAGCAATCAGCAAAGTCATTTCCATAAATCTTCAGAACGAACCACAAGCTTCAATTCATTTGGGAAGAGAAGCTCAGTCCGATATCAGTAGAGGTCCTCGACCTTCTAAACGTCAAGAGGAGGAAGAGTGACCTCAACCCAGAATACCAGTATCTGAACGCTTGAGCGAGGACACCGATACTCATAATCCTTGACCAAGTCACCAAGTCACTCAACCACCACGTTAGTACGTCACACAAGAACTTATGGATCAACGATGAAGAAGTTGATTGAAGCTCAAGCTCTAGGCAGTTAGGACAATTTCACCAAGTTACAAGGTAGTCTAATTGCCAAAGAGTTATTTGATATGGAAGTACCAACAGGTTTCCATACTCCAAAGATACATAAATATAATGGCATTGATCCGAAGGAGCACATTCAATAATTTCGTGATTCATTGGGATTGTATTCAAATCTCAACCATATTCTATGTCGTCTGTTCGCCACAAGTCTACAGGGAGAACCACTACGGTGGTTCTATTCTCTACCTGAAGATTCCATCCTCACATTCAACCAACTATAAAAAAATTTCATCAAGACATATACTCACAATAAGGACAAGGTAGAGAATTTATATTCTCTTATTAGTCTCAAACAATCTCAAGGAGAGAAGCTCGAGGTCTTTGCAAAGAAGTTTCTAGAGCTCGCACGAAAAGTTGATAATCTTGATCAGAAAATAGTTATTACTGCATTTACAAATGCACTACAACTCGATTGTAAAGTAAATGAGCATCTCTTCTTAAACAAACCCACAACCTTGGAAGACATGATTACCAAGGTCAACGGGTATGTTGACCTGGAAAGGATGATGACCAAAATGCATAAATCTACTAAATCCATCCTAACCACTAAAGATCAAAATACATAACGCAACAGTGAACCAAAGGAGGACCAGGGTGATAAAAAGTATTCCAAGACAAACACAGGCAAATCTCAGAAAGGTAATTTATTGCCCAAGCTGGCCCTCCCCAAGATGAATGTCCAGATCTTATCAATTTTTTCTGTGCTGGCGAACGACAAGTTCTACTGTGTATCTCAACCACTGGAACTGATTGAAGGCAAACCGTATGCATACATCACAAGGTAAATCATCATGAAACTGATAATTTCTATGCTTTACTGAGGTTGCTGGAGTATATTTTCAAAGACGGAATAATGCACGAGTACATTATTGATCTTGAAGGATGCCAAGATGGTAGCTACAAGACACATGTTGAAGATCAAGCCGAGGAAAAGAACTTATACCATATGTACCACAGCAACACGATCCATCAGATTAACAACTCTTCTAGATTCAAATGACAGAGATTATCAGAGTATTGCGATCTCATCGCTCAAGATAAAAAAACTAAGCTTATTCCTGAATTAAGCAATCGACGACTTAAGATTTCATTATAGGATTACGATATCAGTCACGCCAAGTTTCTTCATCATGACGTTCTGGTTATCATGCTAAAAATGAAGAAATTTGTAATGTATACAATGATGATTGATACTGGTAGCGATATTGAAATTCTCTTTTAAAACACAATCAAACAAATGGGATTGGTCGATCAAGTTATTCTAAGTGACATTGATATCAGTGGCTTTAATGGCTCTAAGGAAGAACGAGTAGGCAAGATCATCATACCCATCACTACTGGACCTGCCACAATCGACGTCGTATTCTACAGCATTAACGCCAAATCTCGTTACTTAGGGATAATAGGTCGTTGTTGGATCCATAACATGGAAGCAATCACTTCCACGTATTATCAAGTACTTCACTTCAAGCATGATGGTGGCATCTTTGAAATCAAAGGTAGTCAAAAGCTCTCCCAAGCTTGTGAAAATACTGTCTTTGCCATTCTCGATACATCTGACAGATTTGCTGCATAACAATTACAGATAGCTGGTCACATTGATGACCAATCTTCAATAGAAGAACCTACAGAGTACATAGACATTGATGGACCTAATCTTCAATAGAAGAACCTACAGAGTACATAGACATTGATGGACCTAGCAGGTGTACTTATATTGGTACCAAGCTGGTCCAACACGAAAAGGAAGCCCATGTTTACATTTTATGAAGAATGAGACATCTTCGTTTGGACTTTCAAAGAGATGCCAGGATTCGATCCAGCCAAGGTATTGTTATTCTATCTGCATGAACAAACAAGATATTTTAAGGAGATGATCGAGTCTAGTGTATACACACTATCTCCATAAGATAGATTCGCCCCTGCCACAGTGCTTTGCAGGAATGTAGGCCCATGTTTCTCAAGATACAATGATCAGTCGTAGAGAGAAGAAAATACATCTATCTCTCTACCAAACAAACTTTGATTGCGTCTGTCTTTCTCTCTTAAAAATGACTCAAGAAAACTCTGAAAAAACTGATGAAAATAAATGAAAGCAAAGTTGGGTTATATAGAGCATAGGTAATTCTTCACCAAGTGTCACACCTCAAGTCAGTGCCTCTTCACCAAGAGTCACACCTTAAGGTACGTTTGTTGGAAACAAGCCAACTCATACCTCAGACCCAAAAAAATGACTAAGTGTTTCAAAGAATCCCCATGAGCCCATGACCCAAATCCCCAAGGCCCAATCATAGACTTATAATAATAAGCGGGTTCCTAGGTCGAGCAAGCCCATGGGTAGCCCATGCACCCAAGCTAGTTTGCACACATAGGTCGCACATGCGCGTACGACCCACCAACTCTCACACACTTCATAACAAGTTAAGTGTTAGACTTACTTATATTGTAGAGTTGAGCTTCCCTTATATCCAATGTGGGACTAAATACTTAGTTCTACCATTCAAACCAAAAGGAAAACCAAAACATCATTTATATTTTTCAACAATCTCCCACATTTGAATGGTAACAGACAAACTTAATTTTTTTTTTAGAAAATTAGGGAATGGTCTTGTATTGAGAGAGGTGTCTTGTGGACTTGAACCTTCCCTAGTGAAGAACAATCAAATTTAGGTTGATTATTGAAAAAATATCTTGAACTGCCAGCTTTAGTGTAAACCAAGACAATAGTCTTCACACAATACTTTTCCAAACGCAATCGGCTCTCACAGTTTCAATTCGGCCCTGTACAAACCTCAGATTCATGAGTGCTCTTATAAAATTTTACACTATGAAATTCTTATGGATGCGGCCCCACCTCACACTCACATAGGTGATTACCTATTAAGAGTACCCTGTCGTACCCCACTTATAAATATAAGGCATAAGAATCATTAAAAGTTTAGAGAACTTGCCCTGAAAATTGCTACAGGCTGCACTGTTTACATCATGGAATCGACAAGAGTTAAGATCTCTTCAGTGCTCAAGTTGAGTAACTCACAATAAGTTATCCTATTGAACCTAGATCATGGGATCTCCAATCAACTAGGTTAGGTTTCCGCTGAGGTTAACTCGTAATTAAAGGATTTAAGCCCATTCCCCCTCATGTGGAAAATACTTGTATTTTTGCCAACCCTTTTGTAAATGGATCTGCTAGGTTGTCACTTGACTTCACAAAGTCAATAGATATAACTCCACTTGCAAGTAATTCCTTGAAAGTATTATGTCTACAACGTATATGTCATGACTTACCGTTATAGACATTATTTTTTGCCCTTGCAATAGCTGCTTGATTATCATAATGGATACATAAGGCAGGTACTAGCATTGGCCACATAAGAATATCCTCTAAAAACTGTTGAAGCCACTCAGCTTCATCTCATGCTAAATCTAGAGCAACAAGCTTTGATTCCATAGTCGATCGAGCTATGCATGTTTGTTTTGAGGATTTCTATGAGACAGCTCTACCACCAAGTTTAAACACGCATCCACTTGTGGAGTATGACTCGTTAGAATCTGATATCCAGTTTGCATCACTGTATCCCTCAATGACAGTTGAATATCTTGTGTAGTGTAACCCATAATCTATTATATACTTTAAATACTGTAAAATCCTAATTAATACTTCCCAGTTGCTCGGTTCAGGGTTTATAGTATACCGACTCAGTTTGCTAACCGCATAAGCAATATCTGGTCTTGTGCAGTTCATAATATACATTAGACTGCTTATTATGTGTGCATACTCTATTTGAGAAATAGGTTCACCTGTGTGTTTAATCAATTAACGCATATTGTCGTATGGTGTATGAACACCATGACAGTCAAATTTATTAAACTTCTTAAGCACATTCTCTATATAATGTGATTGAGACAACATAAGTCCCTGTGGCATTCTATTAATCTTTATGCCAAGAATAACATCTTCAACACCTAAGTCCTTCATATCAAAGTTCTTGGATAACATTTTCTTTGTTGACATAATGACATTGATGTTAGTCCCCATGATAAGTATATCGTCTACATAACGAGACACAATTACATGCTCACCATTAATGCTTTTAATATAGACACATCTATCAAATTCATTGATTTTAAAGCCATCCTTCATCATGACTCCATCAATTTTGTCATACCATTGTAAAGGTGCCTGCTTCAATCCATAAAGAGATTTAACCAACCGATAAACTTTATTTTCTTGGCCTTTGACAATAAATCCCTCAGGTTGGTTCATATATATTTTTTCATTTAATTTACCATTCAAGAATGTTGTTCTAACATCCATTTGATCTATTTCAAGCCTATGCACTGCTGCAATAGCTAACATCATACGAATAGAAGTTATTTTGTCACTGGAGAATATGTATCAAAATAGTCTAAACCTTCTTTTTGCCTATAGCCTTTAGCAACAAGTTTGGCTTTGTACTTTTAAATTGAACCACCAGGTCTCAATTTTTGTTTAAAAATCCACTTGCAACCTATAGGTTTGTTCCCAGGTGAAAGATCTACCAATTCCCAAGTTTGGTTATGCATTATAGAGTCTATCTCACTCTGCACGACCTCTTTCCAACTAGGAGCTTCAGGTGTAGCCATGGCTTCCTTGAAGGTTCGAGGCTTAGTTTCTAACAGGAATGCTACAAAATCTTTGCCAAAAGACTTAACAATTTTAAGTTGTTTCCCACATCTTGGTTCTGTATTATAATCAGAACTTGTAGGAGTAGTACGCTAATCACTACTAGAAGCAACATCAGTTATTCTTTTAAGAGGATTCACATTATCACTCTTTTTATATGGAAATATATTTTCAAAAAATATAACATTTCGTGATTCAATGATGGTATTCTCATGCACATCATTTATTTTAGATTTGTATATGAGAAATCTATATGCACTACTGTTATTGGCATTGGCAATAAAAATTCAGTCAATAGTTTTACGTCTTAACTTAGACCTTTTTGGCAATGGTACTTATACCTTTGCAAGACACCCCCACACTTTTAAGAACTTATAGAAGGCTCTCTACCTTTCCAGAGTTCATAAGGAGTCTTATCAATCTTCTTGTGAGGTAACTTATTGAGAATATAATTCACAGAAAATAATACTTCCTCCCACAAGTTTTGCGGTAAACCAGAACTAATAAACATAACATTAAGCATATTTTTTAATGTTCTATTTTCCTCTCAGCAACTCCATTTTTCTGAGGAGTGTAAGGTGCAGTAATCTGGTGTATAATGCCAAAATTTGCACAAAGTTCTCAAAATGGAATAGAGTCGTACTCCCCACCCCTATCAGTTCTAAGAACTTTTATCCTTTTGTTGAGTTGAGTCTCAACCTCATTTTTGAAAATAACAAACATTTCCAGTGCCTCATCTTTGCTTCTGACCAAGTATATATGAATGTATCTTGTACAATCATCTATGAAAGTAATAAAGTACTTCTTTCCGCCTCATATTTGAATAAACTTCAAATCGCAGAGATCACTGTGAATCAAATTTAGTGGTTCAGTTTTTTGTTGTTCAATAGAATGGAAAGGTTGTTTTACAAATTTTGCTTCAACACAGACTTCACATTTTTGTTTGCAATCAAGAATGAATTTTGGTGGCAATCCTAAATAGACTAATTTATGCAGCGAACCGTAATTTACATGTCCTAATCGTTGATGCCAAATATTAAATGACTCAAGCAAGTAAATAGAATTCTCATTCTTATTGATAATTGAAAAAAGTTTACATAAGACTGTTAGTTTGAACAGTCCATCATAGTCATAACCCTTTTTTATGAATATACCATTCTTAGTCATGATAAATCTGTTTGACTCAAACACTAACTTAAACCATTCTTGATCATCAATGCTATGGAAACAAGGTTCTTACGGATATCGGGCATATGCAGCACTTTAATCAAAGTAACTTCCTTTTCAGATGTAAATTTCAGAACTACTTTCCCTTTTCCATCGACCCTTGACGTTGAAACGTTGCCCATAAATACTTTCTCCTCATGTTCAGTCTTATTGTAGGTAGTAAATAAACTCTTGTCATGACATATATGGCGTGTGCCCTCTGTGTCTACAAACCATCCTCTGGAATTGCTTGCCAGGTAAATTTCGGAGATCACTGTACACAGGTTCTCCATCTCAGCAATTTGTACTTGAGTGTCTTTATCTTTTTCTGTTTCGCTTTTACGTTTGCGGCATTCCATTGACTTGTGCCCTGGTTTGCCATAAACATAACAATCCCTGTGAACTTCTTAAAGTTTTTTCCCTTAGGGCACAAAAAATTCTTCCCATTTTTCCCTTTCTTCCCATTTTTCTTATGGGGTTTAGGGTTTCCTCCGACCATGTTAGCCTTGACATCGTAAGAATGAATAACATCCTTCTTATCATTGGATTTGTTATCTTCTTCGATCCTTAGCCTTACGATCAATTCCAACTTCATTTCCTTCCTCTTATACTTCAGATAACTTTTGAAGTCCTTCCAGGATGAGGGTAACTTCTCAATTATCGCAGCAACTTGGAACGATTCACTTAACTTCATACCTTCTGCATGAATATCATGCAGGATAATATGCAGTTCCTGTACTTGACTGATTACAGTCTTGGAATCCACCATTTTATAATCCTAGAATCTGCTGACTACAAATTTTTTCAGTCTGGCATCTTCCGTCTTATACTTATGGTCTAAGGATTCCCACAGTTCCTTTGCAGACTCCATTGGACTATACACATTGTACAATGTGTTGTCCAACCCATTCACGATATTGTTTCGACATAGAAAGTCGGATTGAATCCACGCCTCTACTACTGCTATGGTTGTTGGGCCAGTTTCTTCCTCCTTTAACTCTGCTTATCCTCCTTATGGAATTTTGCCAAGTTCAGAGTCATGAGAAAGAATAACATCTTCTGCTGCCAACGCTTGAATTCAGTGCCATTGAACTTCTCAGGCTTCACCTTCAGAACTTGTGGGTTACTCTTTTTAACCTCCTTCTCTGCAAGATTTACCATGTTTGCAGTCTTTGATCTCACGAAAAAATAGTTTACCTTAAGATTGTTATTCTATCTGCATGAGCAAACAGCACCTCTTAAGGAGATGATCGAGTCTAGTGTATACACACTATCTTCTTAAGATAGATTTGCCCCTACCACAGTGCTTTACAGGAATGTAGTCCCCTGTCTCCCAGGATACAATGATCAGTCGTAGAGAGAAGAAAACACTTCTATCTCTCTGCCAAACAAACTTTGATTGCGTCTATTTTTCTCTCTTAAAAATAACTCAAGAAAACTCTGAAAAAAAATTGATGAAAATAAATGAAAATGAAGTTGGGTTATATAGAGCATAGGTGACTCTTCACCAAAGGTCACACCTCAAGTTAGTGCCTCTTCACCAAGAGTCATATCTTAAGGTGCGTCTGTTGGAAAGAATCCCTATGAGCCCATGGCCCAGGGCCCCAAGGCCCAATCATAAACTTATAATAATAAGCGGGTTCCTAGGTCGAACAAGCCCATGGGTATCCCATGCACCCAAGCTAGTTTGTATACATGGGTCGCACATGCGCGCGCGACCCACCAACTCTTACACACATCACAACAAGTTAAGTGTTAGACTTAATTATATTGTAGAGTTGGGCTTCCCTCATATCCAATGTGGGACTAAACACTTAGTTTTACCATTCAAACCAAAAGGAAAACTAAAACATCCTTTGTATTTTCCAACAGGTATGTCACAGATTGAGCATCAACAACAATGCCACGGCTGTGAAATAGAAATTGAGAAGACTATCACCTCGCCTTCAAGATGAGGTTAACAATAAAATTGATATGTTGATCAAAATCGGATTCATTCGAGAAGCTAAGTACCCAGATTGGATCTCCAACATTGTCGTAGTTCCAAAGAAGAATGGGAAAGTTTGAGTTTGGGTGAATTTCACTGATCTCAACAACCACACTCCAAATGACAGTTTTTCTCTTCTAATCATTCATAAAATTTTGATTCAACGGCAAGACATAAACTGTTATCTATGATAGATGTGGCTTCTGGATACAATCAAACTCTTCTCTTAGACGACAATTAGGAAAAGACCACTTTCATCACTAAAAGAGGACTCTATTATTACAGAGTCATGCCTTTCTGACTAAAAAATGCAGGAGACTTATCAAAGATTATTGACGACAATGTTCAAAATACCCTTGGGGTAAATTGTCGGAGTTTAAATCGATGATCTATTATGCAAGAGCTTATAGTCAAAGGACCATATCACCGATCTCTCCATGGTCTTCCATATTCTACGCTCATATAGGATGTGGCTCAACCCTGATAAATGTCAATTCGGAGTGCACTCAGACAAATTCTTCGGCTACCTTATCAGAAAGAAGGGGATTGAATCCGACCCAGATCAATTTTGAGCACTCCTAAACATGCCCTCTCCGAAATTAAAGAAGGATGTTCTGAAGCTTGCAGGTAAGATTGCTACTATTAATCGATTCCTCTCTAAGTCTTCCGATCGATGCCGGTTGCTATTCTTACTACTCCGAGGGTGTACCAAACGAGGAAAGGTTCAGACCAACGAAGAGATCTGGTGAACAGAAGAATGCAAAATAGCTTTTTAAGAACTTAAAACCTATCTGGGGCAGTCTCCCATCATGAGCAGCCCGGTAGATAATGAGGAACTGACCATCTATCTCGCAGTTATAAAATATTCTATCAGCTCGGTTCTCATTCGACTTGAGGAAAAGCTTGAAAAACTAGTATATTCAATCAGTAAAACCCTCACCCTAGCATAATCAAGGTACTCTAAGATTGAGTGACTCCTTCTAACTCTCGTTTACACTTCACAGAAGCTTAAGCACTACTTCCAAGCTCATTCCATCAAGGTTATGATAAACTACCCACTCTGGGAAGTTTTGTCTAAAAAAGAAAAATCACAAAGAGTGCAATAATGGTTAGTCAGTTTGGGAGAACATGATATCAAATTCGAGCAATATCATTCAGAAAAAGGTCAGGCCGTTACATATTATCGAGCAGATTTTCTTGTAGAAGATCTCGATTGGGAGGAGCAGGACCCTGACCTCACAGAAGAGATAATAGATGATCCACCTACGAAACTATTTGACGAGCGAGCTAAATGAATTATAAGGAAAGGGTGGAAACTTCTTATAAATGGCTCAGTAGGACCCGCAGGCTGGGGAATGTAATCGTACTGATTACCCCATCAAACGAAAGAATCGAGAAATCAATCTCCTTAGATTTTGAAGCTTCAAACAATGTTATAAAATTCCAAGCTTTAATTCATGGGTTCGATTTAGCGCTCGAGCTCGGCGTTCCCGGGCTATCAGTCTATACATATTCCTTGTTAATCGTTCACCATTACTCTGAACAGTAATAGAAAAATGGAAAGATGGTCGAATATGCGGCCCTCGTTGTAGATAGGATGAGCAGATTTGCGAAAGCAACTCTTGAATATTACCACAAGGCGAGAATATACATGTCGATTCCTTGGCTTACTTGGCCGGGGTCTTGGGTACAAAAACACGATATCTCCAAATCGAAGTGATGTCCACCCCTAACATTGATCTATATTATGTATGCACGATCAACACTAGGGGCAATGAAGAGGAAGATGACGATTGGAGAAAATCTTTTATCGCCTACCTTGGCCCGAAGAATGAATGTGATGGGCCCCTTCCAGTAAATCCAAAAGAACGCCGATAGTTGATCAAAAACTCAAAGCATTATATAGTTCAGAATGGCCGTTTATATCGCAGATCAGTAACAGGGCCTTATCTCAAGTGCCTCTCCAAGAAAAAAAGTTGATAGAATAATCAAAGAATTATATGAAGGAACTTTTGGCTCCCATACTGCAGGTCGGTCCCTTGCAAATAGAGTAATTACGCAAAAAGTATTATGGCTGGGAATGCGCAAACAAGCAGAAAAGTACTCACAAAGATGCGACACATGTCATCGACATAAACGCATGATACGAGCTCCTACACTCGAACTCCATGCAAGCAAGGTATTCTCGCCTTTCATGCGGTGGGCGTTCGATCTCTTAGGAGAATTTCCTAATACGCTAACAATTGACGTTTCTTACTCGTAGAGACAGATTACTTTTCGAAAGGGGTGGAAGCAGTTCCTCTTTGTCGAGCTAGAGAAGAAGAGGTCATCTCTTTTATCTGGGAATATATTATCACACAGTTTGGATGCTCCCACCTGATTCGGATCGATAACGGGCCGCAGTTCGTTGGAGAAAAGGTTGTGGCTTTCATCAACAAATACAACATCATTTATTCCCCATCTAATCTATGCTACCCACAGGGAAATGAACATGCCGAAATTACCAATAAAACAATAGTGGATAGACTAAAGAAAAGGCTTCAATGGCAAAAAAAAGGAAATTGGATGCGGGAGCTGCCTCATGTCTTATGGGCATACCGTACTATGCCAAGACAATCAACTGGTTATTCCCCCTTCCACCTAGTTTACAGCACCGAAGAAATCATTCTAACAGAATGCCACCATCCTGTCAAAGATCATGAGCTTATAGACGAAGAGATCAAGCTAACAGAATTGGATCGATGAGACCAGAGATCAAGCTATTGCCAACCTGGTTCGATATCATCATATGCTAGCGAAATCGTACAATAGAAAAGTCTGAAGCCGTGAATTCCAAATCGACGATCTCGCCCACAAAGAAATCCCACAGAGCATAAAAGAATTAAATGTTGGGAGTCTTACAAAAAATTGGTAAGGTCCTTTCCTCTTCGTTAGCCGTACTGGCCTTGGATCGTACTTCCTCATGACAAAAAAAGGAATCCGCCTACCAAATCCTTGGAACACTAGGAGATTGAAGCGATATTATCACTAAATGCCTTGTTCTTTATTACAGATTACTATTTTCTCATTCTTTGCATTCCAAAAGTGAGATTTCAATATCCAACAGTGTGTATATTTTTTTCTACTCAATGAAAACTTTTTAAGTTTTTTCCCACATTACTCTCTACAGACCTGTAGAATCTACAAAATCATAAAGATTAAAGCGAAGGTAATACTAGCTTTCAATCGACCCTTCTATACAAAGATTAAAGTGGAGGTAATACTAGCTTTTAATTGATCAATCTATACATATATCAACGATTAAAATAAAGGTAATACTAGTTTTCAATCAATGATCTCTACTATCTCTAAGGCACAAGATAAAGCAAAGGTAAAACTAGCTTTCATCTCTCTACTTGTCTACAAATATAAAATACATAGATCACTTTTACAAGTTTTGCTTTTGAGAGGTCAGCTGTGCTTTCCCCCGCGAAGGAGGTCGTGCAGCCATAAACTCTAGAGCTCGAGCAGTACAATATTCCTTCCTTGCTCTACTAGTTCCGCAGGTCGGGAGCCTAGCTCAGTTTCTGTAACATTCAGGCAATTTTCTCGATCTATATCGGCATTACAGATATAGCCTTTGAGTACCACACAGTCATGTATGGTATCCCTCTCAAGCTCAAGGCTTTTTACTTTTTCCACAAAGTAGGCAATGATAGACTACAACAAATATAAGTTTCCACGTCATCTAATTCAAGTCATTTATTTGGAAAATGATGTTACAAATTAATTTTTTGCAAATTAGTCCCATAAGTTGACGTGGTGCTTTGTGTTATCATGTCACTAGTGAAAAAACTAACGTTGATCACTTTTTTGTCTTGTGCAATGTCGTTTTCGGATATGACATGAAAGTAAATAAATCTACGTCAATTTTTTATATGACGTTATTCGCAAGTTTCTGGTTTTTACGTCGTGTCCACCTTGATTGACATGGTTTGGTACCTTCAATTTTATAAACACTCGAACCAAAGATTTATGAGAATTTGTTCCCAGTTCCTCTCTCTCCTTTTTTTTCTCACTCTCTCATTTTCTCCAAAATGAAATTTTAATCTTTTCCCCATCATAGTAAAGCATTTCTTCCTGTCTTTATCCTCCTTCGTTTCCAACCCCCAAATCAAACGTTTGAGAAGAGTTAGTATTTTTTTAGGAGATCTTATAAAATAGACCCATCCCAAACAAATCTTTCTCAATTTTAAAGCTTTTTGATTTGATAAATTAGGGTTAATGGTTATGCATCTTTAATTTCAGGCTATGGATTTGATTTCCCAATGAAGTATATTCAAGGTTCTAATTATTTGCATTAACAATCATTACGGTAAAGATGGGCTGACCAAAAGAGGGGTTTTCAAAAGATTATTTTGAGAGATTTGCAACTAAACGATGGATCGATAAACTAAAAGGAATGAGTCAATGGAGTCAAGACCTATGTATTCTCCACCCTAATTCTATTAAGAGCTCAAAAAACATTGAAACAGTAAGTTTACTTTATAGGATTTTCTTTGGATTAGGTCTTTATTCATATCTGGTTTTCCTCACCTTACTAATGTAGGGACCTATCCCTTGACCTAACCCAATTCAAGCTACATCTAAATAAGGCTCACGCATTTCGTACGTGATATAAACAGTCAACATTGACACCTATGCCACGAACTAATAAAAAATGTGGATCGTGTATAATTGAAAAACATGAAGAAGTCAACGACACCTGTCTTCCATGAACTCAACAGTTACTCAGTCAACCACCACTTACCTCATTGTTTAAAGAACGTGCTTCAACACGATAATGAGCTATGGGTAAGGCCTATATAAAGAAAAAGTTCTAGAAGAGACAGACACACGAAAAAATACCAAGAAAACCAGATTTTCTATATTTTAAACACTTCTTATTCACAAGATCAAGTATTTATAGTTTGAAAGATCACTTGTAATAAGATATCAGCCTCAATCAATAAAAGTTATTATTATTAAAACCCTCAACTCGAGGTCATAGTTTTTTACATGTTTAAAGGTTTTCCACGCTAAATCACATGTGTCATTTTCTTGCTTTACATTAGTTTTTATCGCAGGTACATTGGTGTAAGAGCTAATTCTGAGCCATTTTGAGCCAACAGGATTAGGCCATTACATTTGGTGTTGTCTATGGGAAAGAAGATATTTCCACGATATCCTAAGGCATATATTCATTCTAGTATCAATATCCAATTATGGTCACTTCCAGACGACCAATAACAAGAATCTAGCTCGATGTTTCAGTTGAGCCGGAATACCTTACAGAACAACGAGCGAATCTCCACGCTGTAATAGAGAAACGTAATGAGCTCGAACGTTAGTTAAATCTTGACCGAGAGCTCCGTGAGAAGGAGCTCGAAGCCGAGCATCATGCTTGTTTGACAGCGTTTAAACAACATGAAGACCAGATAATAACCATATAGACTGCATTATAGGCTCTGCAGGATATTCAACAGGCTCCCCAAACTAGAAATCATGATTAGATGCTAGAGACCTCAAGGAGCCACCAACAACAAACCTCAACCTTCCATTCACTTGGGCGATGAAGTTCAATTTGATATCAGCAGAGGTCTCTGACCTTCCAAACGTTAAGAGGAAGAACAACAGCATCAACCTCAAATTTCAGCACTTGATCGCTTGAGTGAGGGAACCGGCACACATAATCCTCAACCACCTCGCTAAGCCACTCAAGCCACACGTCAATACTTCACACAAGAACATATATATGGATCAGCGTATCAAGGAGTTGATTGAAGCTCGGACTCTATGCCATAAAGATGACCTTACCAAGTTACAAGGTAGTCCGATTGCCAAAGAGTTAATCGATATGGAAGTGCCAAAAGGTTTCCATACTCTGAAGATACGTAAATACAAGGGCACCGATCCAAAGGAGCACATTCAACAATATCGTGATTCATTGGGGTTGTACTTCAATCTCAACCATATTCCCTGCCGTCTATTCGTAAACAGTCTACAGGGGGTACCACTAGGTACCACTCTGGTAGTTCTATTCTCTACCTGAAGATTCCATCATCACTTTCGATCAGCTACAAAAATAATTTGTCAAGACGCATGCTCATAATAAAGATATGGAAGATAATTTATTTTCTCTTATTAGTTTTAAGCAATCATAAGCAGAGAAGCTCGAGGCATTTGCTAATAAGTTTTTGGAGCTCTCGCAAAAAATGGATAATCTTGATCAGAAAACAGCTACTACTGCTTTCACCAATGCGCTTCAGCTTGACTGCAAGGCCAAAGAACACTTATTCCTCAACAAACCCACGACCTTGGAGAATATGATCACCAAAGTCAATGGGTATGTCGACTTGGAAAGGATGATGTCCGAAAGGCATAAATCTACTAAATTTGTCCTAACCACTAAAGGTCCACCTACAAAACAAAGCAATAAACCAAAGGAGGATCAGGGCGCATTCCAAGGGCGACACTGGCAACCCTCTAAAAGGCGGTATATTACCCAAACCGGTCCTCCCTATGATGAATATCCGAATCTTTACAATTTTTCCAATTCTATAAAAAGATAAGCTATACCGTTTATTACAACCATTGGAACCAATAAAAGCTGCCCGTACTGCATGCATCACAAGGTAAATCATTATGTTACTGACGATTGCTATACTTTACAGAGTTTGATGGAATTCATTTTCAAAGATGGGCGAATATACGAATACATTATCGACATGGAATCCTATAAGGATGGCAGCTATTAGAAGTAACTCAAAGTTGTCTTGGTCAAAGATCAAGCTGAGGAAAAACATTTCTACCATATGTACCATATTAAAATGATCGAGATTCATCAGATCAATAACTCTTGCAGATTTAAGCGCAAGAGACTATCAGAATGTTGCGACCTCACACCTCAAGATAAATAGGCCAAGCTTCTACCTAAGTCGAACAATTGTGGGATTGGGATCTCATTTGAAGATTATGACATTAGTCATGTAAAATTTCCACATCATGATGCATTTATCAAAATTCTCAAGATGTTGAAGTTTATCATGCATACAATGATGATCGATATTGGAAACGATATTTAGATTCTCTTTCAAAGCACAATCGACCAAATGGGATTAGCCGATCAAGTCGTTTCGTGCGATATCAATATCAGTGGATTTAATGGTTCCAAAGAAGAGTAAATAGGCAAGATCATCTTACCAATCACCGCTGGACCAGCCATAATCGACGTTGTCTTCTACGTCATCAACGCCAAATCTCGTTATATCCGGATTATGGGCTATAACTTGATTCACAACATGGAAGCAATCGCTTCCACTTATCATCAAGCACTCCGCTTCAAACACTATGATGGTATCTATGAAATCAAAAGCAGTCAAAAGCTTTCCCAATCTTGCGGGAATACCGTTTCTGGCATTCTAGATACCTCAGGCAGATATGCTGTATAACAATTACAGAAAGCTGGTCACATCGATGATCAGCCTTCTATAAAAGAGCCTACAAAATATATCGATATTGATGGACGCAACAAAGGTAATTTCATCAGTACTAAGCTAGTTCAGCACGATAAGGATGCCCTTATTTAATTCTTATGAATGAATCAAGACATCTATGTGTAGACTTTTGAAAAGATGCCTGAGGTCAATCCGACCAAGGCATGCCACAAATTGGTCATCAACATCATCGCCATGGTAGTGAAACAGAAACAATAACATCTCTCACATCGTCTTCGAGATGAAGTCAATCTTGAGATCGAGGAATTAATCAAAGTGGGGTTCATTCAAGAAGCTAAGTATCCAAATTGGATATCCAACATCGTCGTTGTTCTAAAGAAGAATGGAAAGGTCCGAGTTTGTGTAGATTTTATCGATCTAAACAAGTACACTCCAAAAGATAGTTTCCCTCTTCCCATCATCCATCAAATTTTTGATTCAGCGGCAGGTCACGAACTTTTATCTATGATGGATGCTGCTTCTGGATATAATCAAATTCTTCACTTGGAAGAAGATCTAGAAAATACCACTTTTATCACTGAAGGAGAACTTTACTGCTATAAAGTCATGCCCTTCGGACTCAAGAATGCCGACACGACTTATCAATGGTTAATGACGACTATGTTCAAAACACATCTCGGGAAAATCGTTGAAGCCTACATCGATGATCTCTTGTGCAAACATATACTCAAATAACCATATAATACATCTAACCACAATCTTCAACATTCTGCGATCTTATAGGATGCGACTCAACCCTGGTAAGTATAAATTCGGCGTATATTCAGGCCGATTCCTTAGCTATCTCATCAGCAAGAAGGGGATTGAGGCCGACCCAGATCAAATTTGAGATCTCCTCAATATGCCATCTCCAAAAACAATGAAGGACGTACAAAAACTTGCCAGCAAGATTGCCACTATAAACCGATTCATTTCTTAATCTTCAGATCGCTGTCGTTGGTTGTTCCTACTACTCCGAGGTTATACCAAAAGAGGAAAGATTCATCCCAATGAAGAGATCAAGTAGACATCAGAATACGAGGCAACTTTTGCAAAACTCAAAACCTATCTGGGGAAGTCTCCCATCATGAACACCCCGATAGATAATTAGAAACAGATCTTCTACCTGGCAGTTACAAATACTTCTTATAGCTCGGTTCTCATTCGACCAGAGGGGAAGATTGAAAAGTCAGTATATTTTATTAGTAAAACCCTCACTCCCGCAAAAACAAGGTAATCTAAAATTGAGAGACTCCTTCTAACTCTTATTTTCACTTCACAGAAACTTAAGCACTACTTCCAAGCTTATTCAGTCAAAGTCATGATAAACTACCTACTCTGGGAAGTTTTGTGCAAAAAAGAAATATTCAGGAGAGTGCAGGAATGGTCAGTCAGTTTGGGAGAATATGATATCAAGTTCGAGCAAAGACATTCAGAAAAGAGTAAGGCCATTGCCAATTTTCTCGTGGATTTTCCAGTGGAAGATCCCGTGTGGGAAGAACACAATCCTGACCTTACAGAAGAAATTAGAAAAGATCCACCCACCAAAGCATTTGATGAACGAGCTGAATTTGTTACAAGGAAAGGGTGGAGGCTTCTTATAGATTGCTTAGCAGGACACTTAGGGTCAAGAATTGGAATCATATTGATTACCGCTTCCAACGACAAAATCGCAAAATCAATCTGTTTGGATTTTGAAGCCTACAACAATGTCACAGAATACAAATCTCTAATTTGTGGACTCAACCTCGCTCTCTAGCTTGGCATCCCAGAGCTCTCAGTCTATACATATTCTCTACTCATTGTTCACCATTACTCTAAACAATAGAAGAAGAATGGTAAGATGATCGAGTATGCAGCCCTCGTTGCCGACAAGATGAGCATATTTGTAAAAGCAACTCGTGACTATCTACCTCTAGGTAAAAACAGACACGTCGATTCCTTGGCTTATCTAGCCAGGGTCTTGGGTACAAAAGCGAGATATTTACATATCGAAGTGATATCATCCCCCACTATTGATCGACATTCTGTATGCATGATCAACACTAGGGGCGATAAAGAGGAGGACAACGATTGGCGAAAGCCCTTCATTGCCTACCTTTCCCCGACAATAAATGCAAAGGGCCCCTACCGACAAATCTAAATGAGTACCGACAGTTAATCGAGAATTTAAAGCCTTACACAGCTTAAAACGGTTTTTTATATTGTCGTTCAGTCACAGGGCCTTATCTCAAGTGCCTCTCTTGGAAGAAAGTAGACAGAATGCTCCAAGATTTGCATGAAAGGACTTGTGGGTTCCATGCCGCAGGTCGATCACTCGCTAATAGAGCAATTACACAAGGAGTATTCTGGCCAGGCATGCGTAAACAAGCAGAAGAGTACTCACGCAAATACGACACATATCAATTATAAAAACACATGATCCACGCCCTTGCGCTCAAATTACATACAAGCAAGTTGTTCTGGCCATTCAAGCGGTGGGCACTCAATCTAGCAGAAGAAATTCCAAATACTCTAGGTAACTAACGATACCTACTCCTAGCAACAAATTATTTTTCAAAATGGGTGGAAGCAGTTCCACTCTGTTGAACCAACGAAGAAGTGGTCATCTTTTTTTATCTGAGAATACATCATCATATGGTTTGGATAACCCCACCTGATTTAGATCGATAATGGGCCCCAGTTCGTTGGTGATAAAGTCACAGCCTTCCTCAACAAACCCAACATCATTCACTCACCATCAAATTCCTACTACCCTCAAGGTAATGGCCAAGCCGAAATCACTAACAAAGCCATCGTTGATGGACTCAAGAAAATGTTTCAATCACAAAAAAAGAAAGAAAACTGGATACGAGAGCTTCCTCATGTCTTATGGGCATACCGTAACACTCCACATCAATCAACTGGCTGGACCCCATTCCTCCTCGCCTATGGCAGAAAAGCTGTCATTCCAACAGAATACCACCATCTAGTCAAAGATCACGAGCTTACCGACGAAGAGAATGAGTTCGAATTGGCCTGCAATGTGAATTGGATTGATAAAACTAGGGAACACGCTATTGCCAACCTAGGTCGATATCACCATATGTTGGTCAGCTCGTACAACAAAAGAGTCCAAAGCTGTATATTCTAATTTGACAATTTCGTCCTCAGAGAAATCTCTCAATACAGAAAAGAGGCACATGCCGGGAAATTGGCAAAAAATTGGGAGGGTCCATTCCTCATCATTGGTCGAATTGATCTAAGATCATATTATTTCATGACAGAACAAGGAGTTTGAATCCCAAATCCATGGAATACTGGGTGACTAAAACGGCACTATCGTTAAGTTTCTTGCTTCTCCGCTTCAAAATTCTTGTTCTTTCTATTCCAAAAGTAAGATTTCATCTCCATACATTGTACATTTGATTCTATTCAATAAAAACTTCCAAGTTTTTTCCTACATTACTTTCTACTTACGTAGACTCTACTACATTACATAAATTAAAGCAAAGGTAATACTAGCTTTCAATCGACCTCTATACCGATTAAAGAAAAGGTAAAACTAGCTTTCAATCGAACTCTATATCGGTTAAAGTAAAGGTAAAACTAGCTTTTAATTAAACTCTATACCGATTAAAGCAAAGGTAAAACTAGCTTTTAATCGAACTCTATACCGGTTAAAGCAAAGGTAAAACTAGCTTTCAATCGAACTCTATACCGATCAAAGCAAATGTAAAACTAGCTTTCAATCGAACTCTATACCGATCAAAGCAAATGTAAAACTAGCTTTCAATCGAACTCTATACCGATTAAAGCAAAGGTAAAACTAGCTTTCAATTGAACTCTATACTGGTTAAAGCAAAGGTAAAACTAGCTTTCAATCAAACTCTATACCGCTTAAAGCAAAGGTAAAGTTAGCTTTCAATCAAACTCTATACAGATTAAAGCAAAGGTAATTCTGGCTTTCAAACACCCATCTATACAAAATTTATGATTAAAATAAAGGTAATACTAGTTTTCAATTAAAGAACTCTACCAGACATAAGATAAAGCGAAGGTAAGACTAGCTTTCATCTCTTAATATGTCTATAACAAATACTTCTTCAGGTTACATCTACAAGCCACATCTAAGGATTCTTTTTTTTATGGGAGGTCAGCCACGCTTTCCCCTATAATAGAAGGATGATTAACCATAAAATCTTGAGCTCGTGCAGATACAGTAATCCTACGTTACTCTAGCAATTCAGCAGGCCGAGAACCTAACTCCATTTCTATGGCATTCATACAGTTTCCTCGATCTACATCGGCGCTATAAATACATCCACTTCTCTACAAACAGTCGTGCAAGGTATCCCTTTCTAACTCAAGCCTTCTCACTTCCTCCATAAAATAGGCAATAATAGCCATTAACATCTGTGAGTGTGTTACCTTGGGCATAACTGCCTTAGAAAAATTCTCCCTGACTTTCTGATGATGCTCTTACAACTTTTTATACCATGCATCTTGCCATTCCATGCGACTATCTGCGCGGGACATAAGATTGATATGCTCCTTCGCCTTCACCGCTACTTTATCTGACTCAACCTGGTTTATCGTCCTTAATTCTGCCACCTGAGTTCAAAGTTCTTCAAGCTCCCTGGCTTTACCTACACCCCCCCAGCAGGAGACTTTTTTAACAATTTGCCTTTTTTCCTTATCAATTGATCCTTACCCCTGATCACCCGTTCTAACTTCTGCTCTCTGCTATGAGAAGTATCCAACTTGCCTTGGCACTCCCTTATAAGTTCATTTCCTCTTTGTACGTGAGCTTGAATGCGAGCAACATCTCCCTCCAGCTTCCTAATTCAAGTTGATAGGGTAACCATATCCCTTTTCACAATGGAGACCCCGACATTACCTTTATTCTTCCTCGACCGCTCTCCAGCCTCAACCTTCTTGAGGTGTGAATTGGCCGTAGCCAAATCTTCCATCAGTTGAGCCACCCTCTCATTCAATTTATTACATCGTCTTTGCACTAGTCAAAAATCTATATCTTTAGCAGGTAAAGTTGTACTCAACTGCTTAACTGCAATTTTGGAGTTGGATGGGTCATCTCAAGCTCTCTTTCTTAATCATTTTACTCTTCAATCGCTCTAGTTCACTTTTGGAATTTACTAAATCGGCTTGAGTCTGCTTTGTTCGTTCGTTTTGCTGATCATTTGGCCCTTCAGACTGGCCATAAATCTGTGTAACTCTTTCTTTGTCATTTCTAAGGACTGGATACATTATCGCGCCATGTCCACCTCCATACTTTTCACCATCAATGCATCATTCAGGGTTTTGAGCTTCTCAACCTCCTCCTTCGCCTCCTCAAGATCTTTTTGCCCCTTATTAATTTTGGCATCTTTCTCCTCAATCTTCCAAGTTAAGTCATTAACAGTTTATATTTCCTCGACAAACTTGAAATGAACTTTGACGTGTTGGTCCTCCCTATCTTTATTTGCCTCTCTTATCCTATTAAACTCCACCGCAAACTCTTGGTTATATTTGAGTGCCACTTGCTCACTCAAGCGAGCTGACTCCAGTTCGACCTACATCACAGATACAATACATCAAGTTCGATTCAAGAATACTCAACCAATACATTCAATCATGATACATGAATCTTATTTTAACAAATTTTTATTTTTTGAAATCTGCTGTTGTTAAACTGCTTTTAAACATAAGGTTGAAGTATGATCCCAGTTCGATGACAATAAAATGTACTTCCAATTTTAAGGGACGCTGGGGTATCTTTCTCCTTAGCAAGCTTATTCTCTAACTCCTCAATTCTAAGGCGCATATTCTTAAGTTCCTACAAACAATTTTTACAAATATCTCTTAGCCTATAGATGTTATCCAACAAAGCAATATCCCATACATTTACAGTTCTCAAACCCCACAAATAACACAGCCATAAAATCAACCATTCTTCTCTATCTTCTTGTTATCATTTTCTAGATTTTCATTGTCATCCCCTTGGTTCTTTAACTCAGTTTGGGGAGAGATACCATCCAACCCTCCTACCGCTCCAACAACATCATCTTCTACCTCGTCCACTTCGACTTAGGTATCCTCCATAATAGTTGTAACCTTAGCTTTGGAGTACCCTACTTTGAGGAGTTGGCGCCCAAGTTTGTCACGCTGAACTACCACCTCATCCAGGTTCTTCTGCGCTTCTTCTGTCAGCTCGCTAATCTGTACCTCCGGCGCAGCCTTTACAGAATCTAGTCGCTTCCCCTCCCGAACCAGGTCAAACTTCAGTTGATCCACCTTATTCTCGATCTCTAGTTTCTCATTCTCGAGCTTTACTTTTTTATCCTAAATCTCGAGGCAGATCCCCTTCATCAAACGAGTAGCCTACAAAAAAATTGAACATATTTTCAGCTCGAATCACAATACAGAATTCAGAAAAATATAAATCACCAAAACTTACAACTTAGCTCATCTCCTCAACACCTTTGCGAGCTGCAAGCATCGCCTTATCCTCCACAGCTCCCAGTTCCTCTTCTTCCGCATGCCAATTTTCAATGACCTTCCCCCAAGTCACTCTAGCAGGCGGATCTAACCTCCTATTTTTTGCCTCCCTCTCAACCTCACCACTCCCCGTGGTTCCAAAGGCCAAGCCGCACTTCACAATCCTCTTCTTTGTAAACTTCTGAGCTAACTTGCTCAAAGTAGTAGATTCTGACACATCTGTGAAGTCCAACGTAGTAGCCTTCGGCATAACCACTCGTTTATCTCCATCAGTCTCTCTTTTCTTACCGGCTCCAGCCTCCATCATTAGTCTCTTTTCTTGAGACTTTTGAACCTTCTCAGACCTGCTATTAGCTCATTTATTTCTATTAATACCAAGGTCTTCCAGTACCGCCTCAAGCTCAACCCCTTCGCGAGCAACAATATCTAATAGGGACTCCTTCACCTTTGACTGAAGACCTGTAAACCAAGCATAATACATTATCAATCAATAGAATAACCTTCAATAACAATAGTTTGATATTATAAACTTTTACACTTACTTTTCTTCACAGTTTTATACAAAAGTTTTATGGGTTATTCATCTTCTCTTCAAAGGCAATTACCTTTCACCTAAATCACATTATCATTTTACATTCGACTTACTGAATTCAGATTAAAGAAATGCGGTCGAGACGAGCTTGCAAAGAAATATCCCCCTCCACTTGCAGAATAATTTTTCACACCATAAAACAGTAAAACATATTCAGGAGATATTCTCCTCTCCACCTCATTTTCCTCCTACAACCTATTCAAACTCTCACAGACATTGATCACCTCCCACAAGTTCCCATTCAACTGGACAAGACATGCCTCTATGGTATTCATTATCCCTTTCGCAAGATTGCTAAGGGAAAAACTCAACCCGTACTCCAACTGAGACAGGTAACACATAAATCCCTCTTCCAGGTCACCATGGACATTTTTATCATAATACTTTAGGGAAATTGATTCTTCAACTCCCCTATCTAAATTAGGTAGCAGAAAGAAATGTTTCTCCCCAAATTCTATAATACAACTTTTAAACAGCCTACCAACATATTGGACAACGTTGCCCCATATTCTTCCTATAAGGGCCTTAGATTTGCAAAAAAATTTAAACTCATCAGAGTTCGGAGGGTATGATACCAATTGTCTAGGGAAATCAAGAAATTGAACAACTCCAACTTCGTCCTCCCTATCAGATACTACATTCTCAGACTCAACCGAGCGACCAGAGTTCGACGCCTCCATAATGGGTGAAGTCTTCATCTTAACTACAAGTCTAAGGATGAGGCTTGATTCTACACATATATTCCTCACGTTCGACCTACATACAGGTCCAGGTATTATAACATTATCTTGTACACATCCATCATACATATACATATATCATATCATATATCTTTTTTACACATATACCAAATTGATTTTTATAGATTACTATAAATAGTAATTTTTCAAAATTTAAAAACCACAAAAATCTTTCAAGCACACATTAACAATATCACAAATCATCCACTAACCTTCAATATCTGAATACGAGTCTGAAGCAGCACCAAATCCTTCCTTCACAATGCTGTTATACAGCCACTATCATGACTCAGTCTTTATAACTTTCTCTTACCTTAATTGTTGATCACTATCGTCTAATATCTCACGTGAATCTCTGTTATTTTTTCTCAGTCCTGCCTCACTGTTCTTCAATTTTTTAGAAGTTGATAAACATTTGAATGAGGAAGATGAAGTATTATTTGAAGTTTCTCTCTCTAACTATTGGCAGTTATTGGGCCTTATACGAGCCGCCCTCAATTTTGGAACTGAAGCGTCCCTTCCACAATTAATACAGACATTTTACACCTTTTCGGTAAAAATACCTTCCCATCTTTGCCCCCTGCCCTATATTTTAATATATTCTCATTTCTCCTACCCAAATCTCCTTCTGACCTCCCAACACTCATGATGACTCAGCACTTACGCACAATCAAACTTTTCTTGTACTAACACTAAAGAAAAAAAATAAAAGCTACATGTTTTTTCTATTCTTGCTTCTAGTACTTATATAACTACTGACGTCATTTCCAAAGCTTGCACATTTCAAATTCAATTTTTTTATTCACAACAGTCACAAACAATATTTACAACAAAAGAGAACAGATTCAAAACATCATTCTAACTACATTTCCATTACAGTTATTCGACCTCATACAATTTACTCTATCACATATAATTACACATAAAATATCTCAGATATCCTGAGGAGCCACACCTAATCAGTTTACCTTTAACAATCCTCAGATCTTCCTCCTCGATCTTTTCCTCAGCAATTTGCCTCACGACCTCTTTTTGAGCTGAAGGCTCTAAAATCACTTCCTGGAATAGGTCATCATAAAAGCGGCGTCCTAACACAAGTTCCCCAGCCCTCAAATCTAAACCTTCAAACTGATATTTGGACTCTAGCAAGTCAAAATCATAATCTAGCAACCCAAAAATCCTTTCTTAAACTTCAGCTATCTTTATCGCCAACTGCTCTTCGGCAGCTTGACAAACTTCCACAGATTAAGTCCTCACCATATTATCTTTTTTCATTCTCTTTAAGTCGTATTTCCCCATATTTATACAATTTTCTAGATCACTTCAAATCCCCCATATTCCGTATATATATTCTATTTTTTCATAACAAGAAACCCTAAGATCCTAATAAGAAAGTTATTTGAACTTATCTATCCACATCGACCTCTTTTAATTCGTCATATCTCATTCTGAACTTATCTGCCCACCAATACAACATTTCTAGTGAGATCTCCCTGAGCACGAATTTCCAATTCCAACAAATTTTATATCTTCTACAATATTCTCCCCCCATAATTCTAAGTTATTTAGTTAAGACTGATTTTTCGCATCATTTATTTACATAGACACATTTTTTACAGCTCGATTGCTAAAGATATATTTAAATTCGATCTCAAATATTAAATTTTGTCCTCTCATCACACATGTTTGTATTTCTTAAAGCTTAATTTCAATCACAAGAGCTAATTCTATCTATCAATTCAGAGTTTGAATAAACATTTTTATTAAACTTGAATATCAATTACAGGTACTTTAAAAATAACAAGTCCTTTAGGTATTTTATAGATAACAAGTCTTTTAGGTACTTTATAGATAACAAGTCTTTCAGGTACTCTAGAGATAATAAATTCTTCAGTTCTTTCTCGAAATCATATCAATTTTTAGCAATATTTTACTCTGAGAATCTTCTGAAGCAAAGTTGGACCTGAAAATCACAGAACATCCTTCTTTCTTCAAGTTTGATTTAAGTATAGACATGGAGTCGAGCTTCAAATAGAAACTATGAAAGCAAGGACGTCAGTTCTTGAACCAACTCTTCAAACAGAAGGCCTTCTTAGCACCAAAAAATGATGATTGTGCAGGGGCAGACTTCCAATCTCTATCTCCCCACTCCACCACCATTGCCTCCTCCTTCATAATCCTCATCAAAAAAGAGTTGATTGAAATGAAATAAAGTCCTACCTTAGAATCTAGTCCTTTACAGAAGACCGGCGGTACTACCTCGTAGTTTTGTCGGCCACCACATCTGTCTCCTCAACCTTGTCCTCTGCAAGGATGCGAAGACACCTCTAACGTACCTCGCCTGTCAAGACCACGTAATAAAATCTCCACATATAGTAATAGTCTTTCTCAGCTTCAGCCGCTTCTGCTTCCGACATACCATGATACGTCGGTAGAACGGGAATTAGGGTGGGCATATCTAAAGATTGATCCCTGAAATATCTCCACTTGAATCTCTGCATCTCAGTAGAAAATTTATTTTCATAAACCATTATTACTCAAGAATTCCAGAGGATTTTTCAACATCAACGTACTTTACCAGAATCCACAGTACATGTACTATTTATATAACCCTCATATTTAATGTGCAGGTACGTTTCCTAAGCAGTCATCATTCAAAACAGAACCACTCTCGGAACCCCAAACGTCCATTACATCAATACTTTCCATCATCATTCAATGCAGATGCATCCTTCCATAAAATTTAAATACCCATTTCCATACCAGTCAAGTCATCATTAAATACGTAATTTATTTTTAACTTCCAACGCCACAAATACACAGGATCTTTCTCAACCAAAGCCACTTGTGCATTCAGTTGCGAGAGGGTAATTGTAGGGACCTATCCCTCGACCTAACCCAATTTGAGCTACCTCCATATCAGGTTCACGTATTTCATACATGATTTAAACAGTCAACATTGACACCTATACCATGAACTGATAAAAAACATGGATCGAGCACAACATAAGAATATTAATAAGTCAAAGGCACTTATCTCCCACGAACTCAATAGTTACTCTATCAACCACCACTTACCTCATTATTCAGAGAATGTGCTTCAGTACGATAATGAGCTGCGGGTAAGGCCTATACAAAGAAAAAGTTCCAGAACAAATAGACACACGAAAAATCACCAAGAAAACCAAATTTTCTATATTCTAAACACTTCTTATTCACAAGATCAAACATTTCTAGTTTGAGAGATCACTTGTAATAAGATATTAACCTCAAGCAATAAAAGCTACTATTACTAAAACCCTCAACTCGAGGTCGTGTTTTGTTTACCTATTTATAGGTTTTCCACGCTAAATCACCTGTGTTATTTTTTTGCTTTATATTAGTTTTTGTCACAGGTACATTGGTATAAGAGCTAATTTCTAGCCATTTTGAGCTAACATGATTAGGCCATTACAACTAATACTCCGGATTTAACTTAGTTAAGTAGGGGAGTTTTCTGTGACGTCCCAAAATCCGGTAATCAGTAGCTTGATCAATTACTAGACTCTAAGTAGTGCAGGTCAGAGAATCCAAAGATTCTGCCCCCCAAATAGCCAACCGTAGATAAATTATGGCTTGGCTATTTACATATAGTAAAAATCATCAGAGTAAAGAAATAGCGATAAACAATATAATAATATAACGCGGAAGCCAAAGATATATATGTGCACATATCATGTCAAAGTGTAATGCAATATCTCGAATACAAGCTCAACTACACAATGCTGAGAACACCTACAGAATCTGGAACTGAAAGAATCTACAGCGGAAAAATCAATCTTTGGACCGACTAACCCGCGGCAGTCCAAGCTACTCAACCTCTGAAAAATGTTAAATGCTAGAGTGAGCAAACAACGAGCTCACTAATCCAACAAAACTAAATAACTTACTAATAACAGGTATTGGAATAGAGTTGAGATGAGTACGATAAAGAAAATAAGCAACTAAGCAGTTCTAACAATAGTCAGTAACCATCAATAAAATAAGTAATCACTACGAAAAAGAGGATTGAATTGATAAGAGAATGGAGAATAGAGTTAAAGCGGAAAGGGAGTAGAGTGGATTGGGAAGGGGGATAAAGTTAAGAATGTGAGAGGAGGGAATGATGATGATGATGCAATATTATAACGTGAAGTGATGGCTAGGATAATCCCATACTTATCCTAGATACAATGATATGATATGATGAGCGGCGATATTCCCATAAATATCCCCTAATGCAAAATGATTTAATGCTAACGTCTAATGCTATCTTAAGGAGTTTCGGTAAAGAGGATACACTAGTACGATTTGTTTAAGCTCGACCAAGCTAGGATAGTCGCACTCGATCAAAGTAGAAGGGTGGATCAAACCCCGGAACTAGTCCTGCACATTTCAAGGAATTTCAACCTCAACGAGGATAAGTTTGGGATCACCAGGACTCTGTCTCATACCAATCCACACTCCGCGGTGGTTTTGCTAGGTATGATAGTGGCATTCCCAATCTCACCTGTGTATTTTAACCTGATCTTGCAGACTCCATGGATCCCGTCGGAGGTCAACCGAAGCGGAGTGTTTGTGTATCCCATCTCAATAAGTTTCAAAAATGCAATAAGTTATATCGTGTAGTTGGTGCCCAGGCACAGCCCAGTTGCCGCTAACCTGGCAACCCAAACAGGATCAATAGGGACTTATTGCACCGACTTTGTATAGCCGAAACAGCAACCTAGCCATCGCCTACGTCCAAGCCAGCAATCTCTTAATGGATGGAAGGGGCATTCCTGGCCAACCACGGAACACGAACCTCAACCACCACTACTAACCTCAGGTTCTATATAAACCAAAATCTAACTCTGGAATCATTCCCATCCAACCACAGGTTAATAACTACAACCCAAAACCTAACCTCAGAATCAAGTTATCACCCATACTACAGGTTAACAATTCTAACAGAATAATCTCTAAGTTAAACTATAGTTAATCACAACCCATCTCTAAGTTCAATGCTACTCTCTAAAACAATGTACTGGAACTAGTAAAGAAACTTAGTAAAGTTGGGATATGAAACTCATCTGATAATAAATCCGAGTCCTGCAAAAATCCAACTCAGAAACCCAATCAAAATCCACGAAACGGCTACAGAACGCCCGAATAACCTAACGCAATCACTGAGAACAACAATCCACCAAACAATTAAGGAAACGACAATAAAGCCCAAACCCTAGAAATCAACCTACACCAAATCGAAATGAATTTGAGAATTACTCACCGAGGATAGGAGAGAAGATCGCGACGAAGTTGAGGAAGAATCCGTGAGCGATGGGGAGGATTGGATTAGGAGTTTGGAGGAGAGAGGATTGGTGTTTATGAGAGGATTCGGGTTGATTTTGGGAGAGGAGAGGTAGAGAGAAAAGGTCTAAAAATAGCCCAAACTCGGTTAAACAAAAAAAGAAAAAATCTGTTTTTTACTATTCAGCAAAAAAATATTCGAATATTTTTTCTCTGCACCAAAATATTCGAATAAACTTAAAAATATTCGAACAGAGGAAAACTGTTATGCCAGAAAACCCTAAAAATTCAACGGGCCAACCCCGGACACCCCGAAAACACCCCGAACCACCCCCGCAACTACTCAAACACTCCTACAAGCCTAACAAGGATTTCTCAAGGTGAAAATACCACCTTCACCGCCTCATGGCCACCAAAACACCTTGGCCCTCAAAAGGAATATTTTCCTCGGAAAAGTACGAAAACTCACCGGCCACTCCAACGGCTCAGCGGAACCACCACAAACCACACACACAACATACAAACATCAATACCAACCCATCTAGGGGTTCCCACAAATCATAACACCACTGTAACACCTAAAACCACCGGAATATCAAAAAGGAATCTTTTTCTCGGGCGACTCTAGGAACCTACCGGCAACTCCAATGGCTCACCGGAACCACCCTAAATCACAAACGACAATAAAACATCTAAACTAAACTTTCTATGGGCTCCCAAGGCCACAAAACTTCCTCTACCTCCAAAACACCTCCGAACCGCCAAAACCACAAAAAAAAGGAATCTAATGCTAAACCACTGAAAGGAATAAATTGATGCATAAAATAGATGGAGGAGTAAATGAAGAATATATGCGGAAATGTAAATATGGATAATGAATATGCAGAGGTGAGAATGAATAGGAATACGCAGAGTATTATAATAATGAGTATACTATAAGCTAAATTAGGAATTTAAAATCGGGGTTATTACATTTTCTGCCATTAAATAAAATTGTTTAATGCGAGTTTCCATTCCCTAAAGGGAATCAATTGAGTTGAGTCGAGCCGCTAGAGTTGATTGATCAAAGATTACCTAAATAATTCCTTAATAACTCCCCCTTTACTTAAAGGAACTATAACAATGGTGGCATATGATGAGACTAAGCCCCATGATCAGATTAATTATTAGAAGAAGGTTCAGTTCTATTTGAATGAAAACCGAGATTCAAACAATAAGTAATGGTACTAACAGCAATGTGACTAGATGTGATATATTTGTGATATACTATATTTGATTGTGTTTTATGCATGGGCCAATGGGCGATTGATAACTTGTCATCTCTTATGGATTCTCTTCCATTTACAGAGATTGAATAAAATTCAAATACAGGGAATGGATTCAAACAACGCATCCATTTACCCTTAGTTTCAAAGAAATTGAGGGGAGCAAACTATCCATATTCTCGTAAGTGTTTATATTATGTCTTTGCTACTCAAACCATATCCCAGACTTCTCCATTATTATAGCATAAGTGGCTAGAAGCTAACGCCTCAATGCATCTCCTCTTGTCACATTTTCCCTCAAATCATGTTAGTTCATTTACTCCCCTTTGACATTGTGGAATATCTCATTGGAAAATATTTAAGTTCATGGATTTTAGAGAGCTTGAAAAGCCTTGTGTAGAGTTCTACCGAACTAACACCGCCAATATGAGTGATATGAAATATTGATAAATAAGAAAGTGCACTTGATGTTAATGTTGCGTATATTGCATCTTCTTTTTGATTATTTGAATGAATCTAAGTTTTTGATTTTTGTTTCTTTGTTCTAGACCTGATGATCTGTTTATAGGAGTAAAGAAGATTAAAAGGTGATAATTGGGCCATGGAAAGTTCATAGAAAAATTGGTTGGAAGTGTTGCTACTAATGCAAAATATGACCGGAAAGTATAGAAAGTAATGGAGATTTAGGTAACGTGTCAGTTTCTTTTCTAGAGTGTTGCTACCCCCATCATCAAAATCTAGAGTGTTAATTTCTCTATTTGTACATTTTATTGTTGATTCTTGGTGTACAAGTAATGCGTGTTGGATCATGCTGATTCTAGGTGGACATGTAAGTAACATCTTGAGCATCATCTCTGGTCAAAATTTTATGATGGGGCTAATATGTTTAATTTATCCAACTTGTTCATGGGATTTAAGTGTGTAAAATCTTTTTCTTATCGACTATTTTTCATTTTTATTTAATGGGTTATTACTGGTCTACCATATAAACATGTATGCAAACCGTGAAGTTTGTAGTCATGCATATTTTTAGTCCTTAATTTTCTGACAAACTAATCTTAATCCATCGTTATGTGGCTAATTATGGATTTTTAATTTTATTTAATTTACTGAAATCAGGAAGTTTCAATGTGGGATAATTTTCGGTATTTCATTGGACATGTTTATGGATCTTATGGACTGAAAACTCTTACCTCAAGTCTCTGATGATCCTTGTAGATATATGCCAGTAAATTGGATTCAGAACATACTCACGACAACAAGGAAAAAGCAACAAAAAAGTATAATAAGTTGGTGGAGATAATTATGAAGTGAGAGCAGAAGGGCAACAGAAGATTAGATATAAATTCTCAGACAAAGAAACACCACCTGAAAATGCTCATAGATATGATCTTAAGTATCAAGAAGAACAACGCCAAGAAACAAAAAATGTAAGTTTTATTTTCTTGATGTCATCTCTCTTTTGCTTTTGATATATGTATCCTATGGAAGATAATGTATTTGATATTTTTTTCTTTTATGTATAGGTCATCATCAGAAGATCATGTCTCAGATGATGACATAACAAGACCAGTAATGATGGTGTGGACGGTGTGGACCGTGTTGGGAGTAGTGAAAATGATGAAATGGCCCATTGGGAGACCTTCTTTCCTCACATAAATAGAAGAAGCTAGTGTACATCAACACATAACTAAGGATGACATGGTATGTTTGTTTATTATGATTGCAAATATGTCACTCAATGTTTCTAGCTTCTCTGGTTTAAATATCATTGTAGATACATAAAAAATCGTTTGTAAGTGTTCTTCTTATTTCACTTGCAAATGATGTATGATGTCTTTGTAATTTTCTTACCATAATATAAGAATAGATAAGAAATTGTTCAAAGTTCATAGAAGAATTAATATATATATATATTCCATCCTCTGCTTGGATTTTCAGCAATAAGTACATCTTGTAAATTATAGTGGAGAGGTTTAAGGGGGTAAGTGCGGAAAGGATGGAGGGCAGGTGGTATAATAGGATATGCAAGGCTGGTGTGAAATGTAAAATATGAGAGAGGATGGATGTAAGGTGGGAGCTGTGTATAATTTTTTTGTTCTTTAATAAGTATCAACATCATTTAATAAATGACATAGTAGACCTTCTGCGTTACATTATACATGACTTTAAAGCTACAATCATATGACTTGAGGACATAATAACGTCATTAATTATAGACATTTACGTCACTTAAAAAGTGATATGGATAATCAGGACTTTCCAAGTCGCCTTAGTCAATGTCACTTGTAAATGTGACGTTATTTATCTTTCACATCACTTTTTTAGTGAATTGAAAACCCTTATTTGTTGTAATACCGTACCTCTTTCGGGGAAATCCTATCTTGGTCCGGTATGACTAACTCGGCAAATTGTACTTTTAGTCTCTTATGAAGCTTTTGCAAATTTGCGTAATGGGAGCCTGCCTGCTCTGCGCGTTGCTCAGAGCCCGATATCATTGTAGTCAACTATAATATTAACTTCGCCGCCTTCTCCTGCTCAGGACAATTTTGCATTCTTAGCTCCTCCACTTCACCATTAAGTGCCACCAACTCCAACTCATTTACATCACCTCCCATAGCACGAGCTTTATTAAGCAGCTCATCGTTTCTCTTAAGAGCTACATGTAACTCTTGCACTTTATGGAGAGTGTTCTCTAACTTATAATCACTCTCTCTAGTTCGTTCATTTGGTTTCCTTACGGTAGCTTAAACAAAAACTAGATCTGCCTCTAACTCTTTAATTCGAGTTGATGCTTGAACCATATCACCCTCGGTAGTCGCAACTTCGGTGTCATTTTTTTTCTTCTTTGACCGCTCAACGGCCTCGACCTTCCTGCCACACAAACTGGCCATGTCCGCCTTCAACCTCGTAACTCGCCCATTCGGTTCGTCACACCGATTTTGGATGACCCAAAGGTCAATATCTTTAACTTGCATGGCCTCATTCAACTGCTCAACCACACTTTTGGAACTTGCTAAATCAGTTTGCACCTTTACAAGTTTGCTTTCTTCCTGGCTACTTGACTATTCAAATTGGCCACACTATCCCGCAGTTCATTATCTGCCGCCTCTAACGATCATATACGGTATTGGGTAGCATCAGCTTCTTTACCTTTTACAATCAACAAGTCTATCTTACTATTTAGTTTTTCCACTTCGCTCTGCGTACGCACGAGCTCCCCCTACAGTTTTACTGCCTCAGTATCTTTACTTTCACAGTTTTCTTTACCTCAGCAAGCTGGATCACAACTTTGATATACTGATCCTCCCTCTCTTCATTTACATCCTTAATCTTATCAAATTGAGCCACAAACTCATGATTGTATTGAAGCATTTATTATTCTCTTAAGTAAACACTTTTTAACTCGACCTGCATAAAGAAGTTTGAATCAACAATACTTCACTTTTTAACTCAATTTAAGGCTTATTTAACTCCTACAGTTAGTTTTATATAATTCTAACAAATTTTAGTTTCTTACAAGCCAACAAGATAGGATCATACTTCGCCCTCAAGTTATGAAGTTATCTCATACTAATGGCAATAATATTTGCATCTCATCTTATTTCAAGGTACACATTTTCTATGCTCTCATTTTCTAACACTCTTAGATGGTCTAATTATACTTAGATTACTTTCGTTAATTATGATATTCATCTGCCTTCTAACATTACTTTGTAGCTCTAGTGTGGCAAAACTTACGTGTAAAATATTTTGAGCTATTTTCTAACCTATAGCCCCGTTTGTGAAGTCAACAGAGTTGTTGAGGCATTTTGCTCCTTAGCGAGCTCTTTCAATAATTCATCAATTCTGAGATGCATACCTTTAAGTTACTACAAATCAATATTTACAGCATCTCTTAGACTACTCCGAATTTATCCTCCAAATATGTACCATACAATCATAGTTTTTTAACTCAAAAAAAAAATTACAATTTTTTTACTCTACCTTCTCTTCATCTCCTCCGCGGTTCTCTATATCAGTTCTAGAGGACACCGCGTCCAACCATTTCACCACACCTTGGGGAGAGCTGCCATCATCATCGCGCTCATTTTAAGCTTCAACCCCTTCGACATACCGCCCCTCTATGGTAGCTTCAATATCGGCCAAAGAATATCCAACTTCGAAGAGTTTCTGCTCATGGCTGTCGCGAGCAGCTACAACTTCATCGACGATCTTCTTTGCCTCCTCTACGAGTTCGAGCATCATCACCCGGCACGAATCCTTTGTAGTGACCGAACGCTCCTTTTTAGGAGTTAAATAAGCCTTAAATTGAGCCACTTTCTTCTTGATCTCAGCCCTCCCATCCTTAAGCCCAAGATAGATGCCCTTCAACGCGCAAACAACCTACAGCAAAAAAAAGGATACATTTTAGCTCAAAGGCAACTCAAAACAGAGTAGTTTTTCCATTCGCAGATTACACAAAATTTAAATAGTACAAGAATATCAACTTAATCTGCACAGCTCCAACTGCGCAGATGTGTTCAGCTCCTCAACCCTTAATTAAGCTGCCGCCCTCCGCTTATTTTCCACAGGTAGCATCTCGTCTTCTATGGTAGGACCATTCTCAACCACCTTCGCCTCGCTCACTACAGCAGGAGCATCCACCTTCCTCTTTTTGAAACTCATCTCGACCTCTCCACTCTCCATGGTCACCGAGGTCGAGCCACCCTTCACAGTCTTCCTTTTTGGGTACCTTTGAACTAGCTTGCTCGACGTAGCCCCCCCAGAACCTCCCTTCAATGATATTGGTGCATCCTTCGGCAATATTAAATGTTCATCACCGTCCACTGCTGCCCTCCTTCCAGCTCTAGTTCCTATCATTTTTCTCTTTTCTTGAGACTTCTACACTTTCTCTGACCTACTATTAGCCCTTTTGGATCTATTTATTTTGAGGTTTTCCAGAGCAATCTCAAGCTCAGAGCCTTCTTGAGCTATAATATCTATTAGCGATTCTTTTCTCGATACTTGAGATTGAGGATCTACAAAATAACACAACATATTGTTACATATAGATAGAATACTACTACAACTTCAATAGCTCGACATCACAAAGTATTACTTACTTTTCTTAAGAGTTTTATATATAAGGCCCATAGGTTCCTCGTCCATTCCTTGGAGACAATCACCCTTCACCCATATCAAATTATCATTCCACACTCGCCCTGCTGAATTCAGGTCAAAGAACTGAGGTCGAGACAAGCTAGAAGATCAGTATGCGCCTCTAGTCGCCGCATAATATTTCAAAGTATAACACTACAAAACATCTACAGGAGTTATTCTCCTCTTCACCCAATTTTTAGCCCATAATCTATTCAGGTTATCACAGATGTAATAGCCTAATTCTATAAGCTCGAGATGGCTTGGAATTAGCTCTTAGGCTAATGTTCCTATGATAAAAACTAGCATAAAATAAGAAATGATACAGGTGATTTAGCGTAAAAAACCTCTGAATAGGTAAAAAACCATGACCTTGAGTTGATAGTTTTTGTAATAGTGACTTTTATTGTTTGAGGCTGATATCTTATTATAAGTGATCTCTCAACTTAGAAATACTTGATCTTGTAAATAAGTAGTTTTAATGCTTTGAGAATATAGAAAATGTAGTTTTTTTGGTGATTTCTCATGTATTTTTTTGGTCTCTGTCTCTTCTGGAACTTTTTCTTTATATAGGCATTCTCCGTAATTCTTAATCGTACTAAAGCACATTCTCTGAATAATGTGGATAGTGGCGGTTGATTGCGTAAATATTGAGTTCGTGAGAGACATGTATCATTGACTTGTTCATGCTTTTCTATTTGAGCTCGACCCATGCTCTTCATCAGTTTGTGGGGTAGGTTTCAATACTAATTATTGATATTACGTGTAGAATGCGCAAGTCTGATATGGAGATATTTCAAACTGGAATTAGCTTGTATTGGGTTAGATCGAGAGATAGGTTTCTACAATTGGTCCATCGCAACCGGAGTCACGAGTGACTGATAACGGTCAAAATCCAGTGTTTAGTATGGGTAAATATTAGAGTGTCGTTCATTTTCGAACGGAACTAAAAATTAGTTTTGGTCTTGTGTTTTAGTAATTTAAGGTTGTAAAACCGTAAAAATCAATGATATGGTTTTAATCAAGAATAAAGGTCTAGGGGATTCAGATTTCACCACCATTTACATACAATATCAACATAGTATGGTATATTAAATTCTCCCCTTCATTGAAATAACAAACTTCGACCTTTTGTCGATGTAATCCCATGATTAATTATAACTCAACTAGAATATATTGTATGAACTAAGTATGTACTAAAAACACATTCCATGAAAGCTATGCTAACTATAAAATGTTAATTAGGATCATACCTTAGAAAAATACAATATTAATACAATTTTACTATATCATTTGAGAATCACAAAACTCTTCATATATCTCTACTTAATGAGATCATAGGATGATAATGGATGTCTCTAACAATATAGTTTTGGGATTTGTGATAATATGTTCATATTGTGTTGGAGAAAAATACATTCTACTACATGATATCATACGCTTATGGCAGATCCATCCTCACCCTTAGTGAGGACTTAGCCGGCCATTATAACAACTATGAAACCTAAATGATATGAGAATGAAATGAACATAAACTAACAACAAAAAAAGGAATTTTATTAACTTACAAGATGAAATGCTCCAAATGCTTATAAGACTTGCACCAACTTACTCCAATAATGCTTTCTTGCACTTTACAAGAATGACTCTCTCAAAATTGGATGATTTAATGAGCTCACCACCTCTCCTTTTATAGATGAAGGAGAGGGTTCTTACATTTAATATTATATTTATAACCTATGCCATGAATGTACATAAATTTATAACTTCCAAGAGTTATCCTCCAAAATTGTAACCTCCCCATGTGGGACCCTTGTGTTTAACAACTCTACATCCTTCTCTAACAGTTCATCCTTTGAGCTATACATCCCGGTATTTGCACATATTTGGTAAATGAGATCCATGTGACCTGAAATATAAAAATTGGTTTTATAAGTCATGTTTAATAATAAAATTAAGAATAATAAACATACATCATAGGGGAATAGTGGTAATTTTCTGTGTCCATCAGTGACTTTGGATGGGAAAGAATTTGTGGGTATATGGGTATTAGGGTTTTGAAAATGAAGAAAGTAATGATGTTGATTTGATTGTATTGAAAATGCGCGTTTTTTATGAGGGGATGTTTGTGTATTGAATGATGATGGGAATATTGATGTATGCGATGGTCAGGTTTTTGAGAGTTTTGTATGTATCGAATGAGGCTTGGGGAAACGTACCTGCACAATAAATATCTGGGTTATATAAATAGTACCTATATCGAGGATTGTGGTAAAGTAAGCGGTTTGTTATAAAATTTGTTGGAAGTCTTATTGATGATGGTGAAGACCTGGAGAATGGTTCATGAAGAGGGGATCTCTGTTAAGATGTAGAAGTTAATGTTGAGATATTTCGATGATCAGTCCTTGGAGATGCCTACCCCCATTCCTGTTCCACCGATGTATCAAGGTATGTAAGAAGAAGAAGTGGCTGAAGTTGAGGAAGATTTTTACTGTATGTGGAAATTTTATCACATTATCTTAGCAGACGAGCAACGTTAGAGGTGTCTCCACATACTTGCAAAGGACAAGGTTGAGGAGACTGATGCGGGGGTTGGCATAACTGTGGGGCAGTTGCGCTGATATTTTGCGTAAGATTAGATTTTAAGGTTGGGCCTTATTTATCTCTACCTACTCTGTAGAGGTGGTGGTAATAGAGAAAGTGACAGTGGTAGTGGAGATGGGAGACATAGAATAAAAGTCTGCTTCTGTACTTCTATCGTTTCTCAACTCTGAGAAGACCTTCTATTTGAAGAGTTGGTTCAAGCACTAAGTCTTATATTTTTATGTCCAGACTTCCTCCAAATCCAGTTTATGGTCAGAGTAAGATAGTATGAAGGGAGAATGGCAGATGGTAACTTCCAATGCATGCTTTGCATAAGAGGTTTCTTTGAGTAAAATATTACTGAATTCAGATGAACTGAAGGATTTGATGGTTAGGAGTGCCTGAAAGACTTATTATCAGTAAAGTAACTAAAAGGTTTATTATTTGTAAAGTACCTACAATATATTCGAGCTTAATAAAATGTGTTATCCGAACTCTGTGTTGATATATGTATAGAATAACTCTTGAAATCGAGCTATTTGATGATTTATAAGATAGAAGATGAAATGTTATGTATGAGATTTAGAACTTTACAATCTGTTTATAATAATCGAGCTATAAAAAAATATATGTCTTGTAACATGAAATATGTGTAAGGAATTATGTTCGACCTGGGTGGCTGAAATTTATTTGGGGAGAGAGAAAACTGTAAAATCTTTAGGAAGGGGAATTGGAGCCCAAAGAGGTCATTTTGAAAAATTAGATTTGGAAAGAATAAACTCGATATGGAATAGGTCGAAATGACAGAGGTCGATAGGGAGAGATATGTTCAAATAACTTTTCTCAAGATACTAGAGTTTTCTGTTATGAAAGAATAGGTTAATATTATGAAATGTGGGGTATCCACAATAAGCTAGGAAATTGTATAAAATAGGGGAAAATGAGCTTTAAACAGGTGATAGCGAATAAAAATGGTATGGACTTGATTTGAGACAATTTGTTATGCCATTGAGGGGTGGCTGGCGATAAAGATAGCTAAAGTGTGGCAACAGATTTTTGGCCTGTTGGACTATGATGTTGAACTAACAGTGAGGGAGTGTCAATTTAAAGGTTTAGATTAAATAGGAAGGGAACGTAAGTACTAACGTCTTTTCAATGAGGAGTTGTTTTGGGAAGTGATGGTAGAACCTGCAGCTCAAAAAGTTATTGTGAGATTGATTGCTAAAGAAGAGATCGAATTGGAAGATGTGAGGATTGCTAGAGGTGATCTGATCGGATGTGGTTTCCTAGGACATCAGGGATGTTTTAGGTATAATTATATGTGAGGAAATGAATTGTGACAAGAGTGTAATGATAATAAAGTGAATGTATATAGGGGCGGTATGAGTATATGTAATTATATTGGCTCGAATAATTGCCAGAGAAATAAAATGAGAATGAAGTTTAAATCTGTTATCTATTGTTGCAAATATTGCTTGTGATTGTTATGAAAAATAAATTTGAATATTATTTTCTTGAAAATTTGAGAGCTTTGGAAGTGAGGTCTTTACTTCTATAAGTAGAAGAAGCAGAAAAAATAGACAAAGTAGGTAGCTTTTGATTTTGTCTATTGTGCAAATAGTAGGTAAAGTTTGATTGTGTGTATGTGTTGATTCATCATGAGTGTGGGAAGGTCATAGGTAGATTTGGAAAAAAGAGATGAAAATAGATTAAAATATAGGGCAAAGGGCAATGATGGGAAATCATTTTCACCGAAAAGGTACAAGACGTCTGTCATTGATTATGGAGGGGATGCTTCGGTTTCATAACCAAGGATGGCTCATGCGAGGCCCAATAAATGCTAGTAGTTAGAGAGATAAAATATATGGAATGCTTCATCTTTGTCATTCAAAGGTTTCTCAAGTTCTAAAAAATTGAAGAGCAGTGAGAGAGGAAAGAGGAAAAATAAAAAAAAAAATTATGAGAAATTAATTGGGAGTGATTAACAGTCAAAGTGAGAGAGAGAGTTGCAGAGACTGAGTCACGAAGGTGGTCATACAGCAACGTTGTAAGGGAAGGATTTGGCGTTGCGTTAAATTCACACTCTGATATAGAAGGTTAGTAGAGGATTTGTGATATTTTGAATGTGTTACTTTTGAAAATCATTTTCTATGGTATGCAAATCTAAAAATTACTATTGACAACAATCTATAAAAATTTGTTTAATATATTTGTAAACATGATATGTGAATGATATATGTATGTGCATGATTTATGTATAAAAGATAATAATGGATACCTGGACCTATATGTAGGTCGAACGTGAGGAGTGCTGTGTAGGATCAAACCTTCATCTGTAGATTTGTAGTTGATATGAAGATTTTACCTATTAATGGGGCGTCGACCTATGGTCGATCGGCAGAGTCCGAGACTATAATGTCCGATAGGGAGGAAGAAGTAGGGGTAATTCAATTTTTAGATTTCCCAAGAAAGTTGGTATCCTATCCTCCGAATTCTAATGTTTTCAGAGAATTTTGTAAATTCAAGGCTACTATAGGGGGAAGATGGAGTAATTATGTAGAATATACTGGTAGACATTTTAGGAGTTACATTGTAGCAACTGGAGATGAGAACTTTTTTCTGTTGGCTGATTTGGAGATGGAGAAACGAGATAGGAGTTTAGACGAATCGATCTTCTTGGAGTACTTTGATGGAACGTCCAGGGCGACCTGGCAGAGGGTATTTTGTGTTACTTATCTCAGCTAGAGTACGGGTTAACTTTTCCCCTTAGCAATTTGGCGAAATGGATTATGAACATCATCGGAGCATGTCCCGTTTAGTTGAACGGGAACATGTGGGAGGTAATAAACATTTGCAAATTTCTTAATAAGTTGTGGGAGGAGGATGAGATTGAGAGGAGGATATCTCCTAAGGATATCTTACAGTTTTATGGGGTAAAAAACTTTTCTGTAAGTGGAGGGGTATATTTTTTTCTTGAGTTTGACTTAGCCTCGTTTCTTCGATCTGAACTCAGCAGGTCGAACGTGAAATGATAATTTGATATGGGTAAAGGTTGATTGCCTTCAGAGATATGATGAAGGACCCATGGAACTTCTGTGTAGAATTGTGAAACAGAGTAAGTATAACAATGTGCAATGTATAAGATTGATATGCTAAAATTGTATATTGTTCTGCTGATGAAATGTGTTACTGATTGAGAGGTCCTCAATCAAAGGTGACGAGGAAGGGGCCTCTGTTGGACATTGTTGCTTAGGAAGGGACTGAGCTCGAGGCTGTGTTAAAAGAACTCGACATTAACATAAAGAAATGTGCTAACAGCCGATCTGAAAAAGTTTAAAAATCTCAAACAATGAAGCTAATGATAGGCGCTAATAACAACAAAAAGAGGGGAACTAATGGGGAGAGGCGAGTGGACTTGCCCAAGGCCTCTGGAGTGGACTGTGCGAGTGTGCTGGAGTATACTACGTCTAGCAAGCTTACTCGAGCATTTCCAAAGAAGAAGATGCTGAAGCGTAGTTCGACCTCTGGAATTACATGAAGTGGTGAGGTCAAAGGAGGGGCATAAAAGATTAGGGTTGAGCCTTCTAAACTGATAGGGGTGAAGGTCGTAGAGGATCGACCTGTTATAGATGACAAACTGAAATAGGTAGAGGAAAGCGTGAGGCTTGCAGCTCTCAATGGGGAGGAGGAGATGAGCAAAATGGTAAGTTCATTTGCTTGAATATGTGATTTTGAATGTTGATTCGAGCTAACAGTGAGGTCGATGTCTGTTTGATTTATAGGCTGCTTTTTTGATGAATAAGATATGCCTCAAAATCGAGGAGGAGAAAGCTGAGCTGAAGAAAGTGAAAGTCGAGCTCAAGAAAAAGGTAGCTCGACTGAAAGCTGAGTTGGTTAAGGAGGGCAAGCGAATGGAGGCCCTGATGGCTTCTTAAGAGGTAGAGATTAGCGATCTATCAGTAGAAGTAAGAAGGAATATGGAGGAGGTGGTAATTCAGCGCGATAGACTCAGGCACCACCTTCTAACAAGAGGGTATTCTATAGATAAGGTGAATGCCATCATGGTGGACACCTATGCTGAGGAGAAGGAAGATGATAAGGCAGAAGATGTTGCTGTTGGAGTTGTGGACGGGTTGGACGGTGCCTCTCCCCAAACGGTGTGAGGCAACCATGGGGATAACAATGAGAGTCTAGATGAAGGAAACGAGAAGGTAGAGTAGAATGTTGACTCTGTGATTGTATGAATGGTTTGGAATGTTATAATCTGATGGAATATTGTTTGTTGGATAAAATTCTGTATGCTAAGATGTTCTTGTAAACCTGGTTGTAGGAACTTAAGGAAATGCGCCTCATAATAAAAGACTTAGAGACTAAGCTCACTAAGGAGATAGACGCCTCAGCGTCCCTGTTATCTTTGCAAGTGGAGCTACAGGTTAGAAAAGAACAAGAAATATTTAACTTATATGCTTCGTTAGACTAGAGTTGCAAAGTCAAAAATAGAGGGTAGAGGCAGACCAAAAACCTACTATCAGTTTAGGGGCAATGGTACTCAATGGTGTATAGAAAATATCGAAATATTGACAAATAAAAATATAGAGAATGTGTACCTTAGAATTGGAAATATGTGTTATTGTTCATCCGACTGAGATTGTACTTCGACCTTAAGTTTAGAAGTAGTTTCACATAGTAGATATCTAAAATTATAAATTTTATTAGAAATGAGATGTACGTATTAAGTGAATGTCCTTAATTGAACTTGGTATATTGTATCTATGATGCGTAGGTTTAATTGGAGTTAGCTCGCTTGATCGAAGATGAGGTACACCAATGTAACCATGAATTTGCGGTAGAGTTTGATAGAACGAGGGAGGCAAATGAAGATAGACACGATCAACATGTAAATGTACACTTCAAGTTTGTTGAGGTAACCCAAACTGCTAATGACCTCGCTCGAAAGATTTTGGAGAAGGATTTTAATATTAGTAAAGGGCAAAAAGAGCTCGCAGAGATGAAAGAAAAGGCAGCGTAGCTCAAAAGATAGAATGATGTACTGGTGGTAAAGAATAGAGATGCTGACATGGCTCGATACCGTATACAGGCTTTAGAAAAGACAGAGGAAGGGTTATGCTTTTCTGTGGCCAGTTTGAAGGATCAAATGATCAATAAAATGAATGAACGGGAGCAGACTCGAGCTGATATAGTGAGTACCACAAACGAGGTGGCCCGATTGAAGAAGAAAATGGTTGAGAAAGATAGCGAGCTGAAGAAAGCTTGAGATGACCTATATACCCCTGAAGTTGTGGTTGAGCAGTTGACTATAGCCTTACCTGCTAAGGATATGGAGTTTTGGATGGTGCAAAGGAAGTGTGATGAGTTGAATGAGAGGTTGGCAGAACTGAAGACCGATTTAGCTCAGGCCAATTTGCGTGCCAGAAATGCCGAGGCTGGAGAATACTCGAGAAAGAATAAAAGTGACGTCAAGGTCTCCCTTGTTCAAGGGGATGTATTTAGCCTATCAGCTCAAATAAGAAAGCTTGAGGGAATGTAGCTCAAACTCAAGGTCATGTACAAAAAAGAAATGAGCGGTTAAGGGAGTGCCAAAGTAAGTTGGACGCTGCTCTTGCCAGGGAACAAGAGTTAGAGCGGGTTATCAGGGGTAAGAAGATTTTGATAAAGAAGAAAGATGAGTTGTTAAAGAAATCTCATGCTGAGGAAGATTTAAACAGGGAGCTTGAATAACTTTGCGCTCAGGTGGCGGATTTGAGGGCGATGAACTAGGCTGAATCAGTTAAAGCTGCAGAGAAGGCAAAGGAGAACATCGAATTTACTTCCCGCATAGATAGTCAAATGGAAAGGTAAGAAGCACGGTATAATTGGTTAAAAGAGTACCTAAAAATGGCAAGAGAGAATTTCTCTAGGATGGTTGTGCCATAGGCTCTAAAGTCAGAGATGTTAGTGGCAGTGATTGCCTATTTTGTTGAGGAAATTAGAAGCTCTAGTTAGAGAGGAATACCTTGCACGACTGTTTATCGGATAGAGGATGCATCTGTAGAGCTGAAGTAGATCGAGGAAGCTGTATAAACTCTATGGGAACGGAGTTAGGTCCTCGACCTACTGAATTGGTAGAGCGGGGTTGGGTCACTGTGGCTACTCGAGCTCGAGAGTTTATGGTTGATCGTCCTCCTGTTGTAGGAGAAAGCGTGGCTAACCTCCCAACAATAGATAATAATTCTTTGTAGTTGTTGTAAATATGTCCTGAAAAAGTATCAGTCGTAGACATATTGAGAGATGAAAGCTAGTTTTACATATGCTTTATCTTATGTCTGGTAGAGCTCTTTGATTGAAAACTAGTATTATCTTCGTTTTATTCGCAGAGTAGTAATGTCGCAGCCATATTGAGTGAAATAAAAGCTAGTTTGACATTTACTTTATCTTATGTTTGGTAGAGTTCTTTGATTGAAAACTAGCATTACCATCATTTTAATCGTAAAGTAGTAATATTGCAACCATATTGAGTAAGATAAAAACTAGTGTTACATTTGTTTTATCTTATGTCTGGTAGAGTTCCTCGATTGAAAACTAATATTATAATTATTTTAATCTCGGGGTATAATGTCCACTACAAGAATAATGGGAAGTTGCCACGGTTGACTTTATGTTTTTGCCATGGTTTTCTCTGTGCCAAAGTGCCACCGTTTAAGTAGTGGCTATTAGGCTAAAGTAGTGGCTAAAACTTCTAATAATACCAAAAACACCGATTGATAATAACTCTTCCAGAAGAAAAATTGTGGGAGAAACCAAAATTCATTTTCCAATTTCACCTTTTATCTCCATGATTCCCAAACTTCAATTTTCCAATTTCTCTCTTAAGGTTTGCCAATCTTTGATTCCCAATTCTTTCTCTTGCTTGTGTTTCGAATGGAATTGTTCTAAATTGGGGGAAGAATGAAAAAATCAAGATGAGATCAAAGTGTTTAACAATGGTGATTTCAAGTTGGTACGAGCAAATATGGAGAAGAATTACGAAGAGGGTGCGGTTAGGGTTTCTAAATTTTCTACTGGCTCAAAACTACTGATCCAAGTAAGGAGGAGAAGAATGCAGAGCAAATCGCAAGAAGTGTCTGATCCAAGTGTGCATCACTGTTTAATTCTACTGGCTCAAAGCTACCGAAGTCTTCCTTAGCCAAAATTTTAAGTTTGAAGATGGACTCTCCATAACAACAATGTCCAAATATAAATCAGTTAAGTACTGAACTGGAAGGCAAGGATCAGTCTTCACCTTGATCAACTGGTCAATCTAACCATGTAGGCTGTGACGCCCAGGCTTTGTATATAGTATCCTTAGGTTGTAAAAGAGCTTTGTACAAATTTTCATTTATTTTTGTAAAGGTTAGCTTATGAAAATAGGGGAGTACGCTTCGTCTCCACTTTTGATGTTTCCTTTTAGAACTTAGTTGTTTTCCTATTTCCTATATATGTAGAGAACTAGTATCCGATACACCCGAGAAGGAATTTTTGCTTGTAATAGTGCTTTAAAATAGTTGTTGATATTTGAATGAAATGATGCCTTCAAAGACCCTTTGTTCAGTGTTTGTGATGCGTTGAGATTATGTGATGCTTTGCGATGTTGTGTTGCTAAATAATTGATAGAGAAGAGTAATTAGGCTTACTTGGGACAGGTGTCTCGAGTGCCGCACGTGCCAAGCTTGATTTTAAGTTGGTCCGTGTCAGTTGGTATCAGAGCGATCTAGTTAAAAGCGATCTAGTTGCGATGGCGGAGGGTCCGAATGCTACTGACCCTGCCCAGGTCCTTGCCCCGCAGGTGGGAGGAACATCCGTTAATCCCCGGCCCTTGATTACCCGAACGTGGTTGGACCAGTTAGAGGATAAGATGCAAGCTCTAAGTGGGATTATAGATCAAGTGACGACTCTGGAGGAACGATTGGACGGTTTCTCAGACGATCAGACCCATGTGGGCAAACATGTCGTTACGTTAGAGGGAGTGGTTGAAGGGAATATGGCTACTCTTCTGGATCAGATTGCTGAACTTTCTTCGAAGGTAAATCTCCTAGTGAAGGTTGTTGGAAATGGAGAACCAGCACCTTTGGGCGGCGGTATAGACCGGCCCAGGATCAAGGTCCCCGAGCCCAAGGCGTACGAGGGAGCGAGGGACGCCAAGGAGGTAGAAAACTTTTTTTTTGATATGGAGACGTACTTCAATGTGGTTAGGCCTGATAGCGAAGGTTCAAAGGTATCGATGAAAACCATGTACCTCGCCGGTGATGCTAAACTATGGTGTCGCACCAAATATGCTGAGATCCAGAGCAGTCACTGTACAATTGGAACGTGGGATGACTTGAAGAAAGAGTTGAAGAATCAGTTCTTACCCGAGAATGTTGAGTTCATTGCTCGAAGAAGTTTGAGGCAACTGAAGCAGACAAGCAACATCCGGGAGTATGTGAAGCGGTTCTCAGCCTTGATGTTAGATATCCGCGACATGTCTGAAAAGGATAAGTTGTTTTGTTTCTTGGAAGGTCTGAAACCATGGATCTAAAATGAATTACAAAGGCAACGGGTTCAAGATTTGGCTTCCGCAAAGACCTCCGCTGAGCATATCAACGACTACACCCCTATGCTGGGTGAGCGTCGACCGGCTCCGTCTCAGTCAAGTTCCCAGTCGCAACAAAGAGCGGGATCCTCCAATAATTACAACAATGGAAAGAATGGAGGGTACCAAGCTAGAAGTGGGGGAGACCTAGGTCATGGCTAAAAAAGGAGTGGGGGAGCAAGTACAGGTGGTGCCTCGAGTCCCAATTCTGGGAGGGAGTACCACAGGCCGCGTAACAATGGCGGCGCTTCCTCCTCGTCCAGCTTTCAAGGACGTCCTGGGAACTTGAAGTGTTTTCTTTATGGAGGGAATCACAAAGCCTATCAGTGTCCTCAGAAGACGGCTCTGAATGCGCTAATGGCATCGCACGGGGACCAAGCCGATGACACCACTCAGGGAAATAATAGCGGTGAAACTCATATGGGTTCTCTTTACTTACCCAATTCCGTGACCACTCAGTTGCCAGAGGTTAAGCCGAAGAAGGGACTCATGTATGTGGACCTTAGTATTAATGGGCAGAGTACTTTGGCGATGGTTGATACAGGTGCTACCCACAGCTTTATTGCCATTCAAGAGGCGAATCGTCTGGGACTGCGTTTGGTGAAAGATTCTAGCCGGATGAAGGCTGTAAACTCCATCGCAATGCCGATACATGGTGTTGCCAAGTTGGTTCCAGTTAAGATGGGACAGTGGAGTAGAAAGGTTAACCTTCTCGCTGTGACATTGGATGATTTTAAGATTATATTGGGAATGGACTTTCTCTGCTACCACAAGGCAGTGCCGATGCCGTTCGTCAACTCCTTAAGGATTTTTGGTGACAATCCCTCAATCATTCAGATGTCCACGCAGAAAGATGAGGGCAGACTATTATCAGCTCTTCAGTTGGGGAAGGGACTGAGGCGAGGGGAGCTGACTTACCTTGCAACCTTACGGTTAACGCCGGATGATCAGAATCATGATGTCTTGCCGACGGAAGTCTCCCGGGTACTTACAGAATTCAAGGATGTGATGCCGAAAGAATTACCAAAGGTGTTACCTCCACGAAGGCCTATCGATCATTAGATTGAGTTAGTCCCTGGAACCAAGCCTCCTGCAAAAGGACCATATAGAATGAGTCCGCCTGAACTAGCAGAGCTTCGGAGACAGCTTGATGGACTATTGAATTGGGCTTTATTCGCCCCTCAAAGGCACCATACGGTGCCCCGGTCTTATTTCAGAAGAAACAAGATGGAAGCTTGCGATTATGTGTCGACTATCGAGCTCTGAACAAGGTAATGGTGAAGAACAAGTATCCAATACCGCTCATTGCCGACTTATTTGACCAGCTTACGTCTGCGAAGTACTTCTCTAAGATTGATTTGGGATCGGGTTACTATCAGGTCAGGATTGTTGCCGGAGATGAACCAAAGATGACTTGTTCCACTCGGTATGGGGCATATAAATTTCTTGTCATGCCATTCGGCCTGACCAATGCTCCTGCAACTTTCTGTACTCTTATGAATGAGCTCTTCCAGAAATTTATCGACAAGTTTGTGGTGGTGTACCTGGATGATATTGTCATATACAGCCGCACTATGGAAGAACACCTTGAACATCTTTGCCTTGTATGTCAAGTTGGAGAAATGCTCGTTCGCGCAGGAACAAGTTATGTTTCTTGGACATGTTATTGGCGGAGGACAGATCCGTATGGATATGGAAAAGGTCCGCGCTATTAAAGAGTGGAGAGCTCCTACGGAGGTTACAGAAGTGCGTTCCTTTCTTGGCCTCGTGAACTACTACCGCAAGTTCATTGAAGGGTATTCGAAACGCGCGGCACCCCTTACAGATCTTCTCAAGAAGGACTTCTCTTGGTCTTGGTCCGAGAAGTGTCAAGCAGCATTTGACGATCTTAAGCATGCGGTGATTAGCAATCCAGCCTTAGCCTTGCCAGATATTACCAAGCTGTTTGAGGTACATACTGATGCGCCTGATTTTGCTATCGGTGGAGTATTATTACATGAGGGACATCCAGTGGCATAGGAAAGCAGGAAGCTGAACGATATCGAGAGGAGGTATTCATCCTAGCAGAAGGAACTCCTTGCTATTGTGCATTGCTTACGAGTATGGCGACACTATCTGTTGGGAATGAAGGTTCTGGTGAAGACCGATAACCGTGCTGCAAGCCATTTCCTTACACAGAAGAAGTTGACCTCGATGCAGGCCCGTTGGCAAGAGTTTCTAGCCGAGTTTGATTTAGATCTCGAGCACAAGCCAGGGAGGATGAACAATGTGTCGGATGCATTAAGCCGTAAGGCTGAACTTGCGGCCACCTCTACAGCTGCCGAACAGTCTCACTCTTATGTTACCAGCGCCCTCCATGATAGGATCTGTGAAGGGTTAGCGGTGGATCCTCAGACCCAGGCCATGATTAACTTGGTGAAACAAAGTATGACAAGACGGTTCTGGGTGGAAGATGGTCTTTTATACACGAAGGGACAACGACTTTATGTCCCTCGGTTCGCAGGACTAAGGAGGGAACTGATCAAGGAGTGCCATGATACTCTTTGGGCAGGCCATCCTGGCTGGCGGAGAACACTATCCTTGCTACACAGGGGGTACTATTGGCCAAATGATCAAAATGAAGTGATGGATTATACGCGGACTTGTTACATTTGCCAGTAAGACAAAGTTGATCGGGATTTGCCACTTGGATTGCTGGAACCACTTCCCGTGCCGACTCGACCTTGGGAAAGCGTCTCTATGGACTTTATCTCTGGGTTACCCAAGACGAAAGGGTATGGTTCCATACTCGTGATCATCGACCGGTTCTCTAAGTATGCAACATTCATTCCGACTCCAATTGATTGTACGACAGAGAAAACCGCGCGTCTCTTTGTGAAGCATGTTGTAAAGTATTGGGACGTGCCAAAGGACATTGTCAGGGATAGAGATCCGAGATTTACTGGGAAGTTTTGGAGAGAAGTATTTAGATTGCTGGGATCCACTCTCAACTTCTCAACCAGTAACCATCCGTAATCAGATGGTCAGACAGAACGCTTCAATGCAATGTTAGAAGAGTACCTCCGGCACTTTGTCAGGGTGAACAAGAAGGACTGGGCTGAACTTTTGGATGTAGCACAGTTTTGCTTTAATCTGCAGAAGAGTTCCTCCACCAACAAGAGTCCTTCCGAGATACTGTTAGGACAGCAGCCCCTCGCGCTGCACACAGTGGCCTCCGATTACAAAGGAAGTATTCCGAGAGCCTACCAGTTTGCAAAAGAATGGCAGAGAAATACAGATATTGCCCGGGCCTCTCTGGAGAATGCGTCAGCCAGAATGAAGAAATGGGCAGACCAGAAGAGACGACCAAATTCTTTTCAAGTTGGGGACCTTGTTCTGATCAAGAGATCCCATCTCAAGCAGCGAGGTGGCAGAATACACCAAGGGCTAGTATCCAAGTACATTGGTCTGATGCCAATCATTGGTAAAGTTGGGAAGGTTTCCTACAAGCTTCAATTGCCTTCCTACCTTCGCTTCATCCATCCAGTGTTTCATGCCAGTACTCTAAAGCCTTACCACCATGACAAGGAAGATCCAAGCAGAAGTACCGTCAGGCCTCATGTTCCACTTAAGCCAGTCAGCTCTAGCAAAGTTCCAGAGAGTGTTCTTGCTCACAGAGTGACCCATGTTGACCCGGACACCAAAGAGGAAGTTTATGAGTACCTTGTGAAGTGGAAGGATCTGTCAGATACTGAAGCTAGCTGGGAGCACCAAGATTCTCATCCCCTTCTGGTCCGACTAAGGAAGACTGAGTCCAAGCAAGAGAGGAAAGAGAACAGGCAGATGTAGAAGCAGAAGAAAAAGTCGACGAGAGCGTCTCCAAGTTGAGTGGGAGAGAGTGTGACGCCCAGGCTTTGTATATAGTATCCTTAGGTTGTAAAAGAGCTTTGTACAAATTTTCATTTATTTTTGTAAAGGTTAGCTTAGGAAAATAGGGGAGTAGGCTTCGTCTCCACTTTTGATATTTCCTTTTAGAACTTAGTTGCTTTCCTATTTCCTATATATGTAGAGGACTAGTATTCGATACACCTGAGAAGGAATTTATGCTTGTAATAGTGCTTTGTAATAGTTGTTGATATTTGAATGAAATGATGCCTTCAAAGACCCTTTGTTCAGTGTTTGTGATGTGTTGAGATTATGTAATATTTTGCGATGTTGTGTTGCTAAATAATTGATAGAGAAGAGTAATTAGGCTTACTTGGGACAGGTGTCTCGAGTGCCGCACGTGCCAAGCTTGATTTTAAGTTGGTCCGTGTCAAAGGCGAAATTATTAGAGAAAACCACCTTAATGGGCTACACGCTTTAGCTCAATCAGGTATAAGTTATTTTATTATTATTTTCTTTTCATAGCTAATTTTGGTGCTTGCCTTCTGGAGTTGAAGTACTATTGGAATTTTCTTGTTACAATGTTTCTTGTGAGTAAGTTCCCACTTTTAAGAACTCTCAGATAGCTTTTATTGCATAAAACAAAACTCGAGTAGGTTACTTTAAAACAACTACGGCTTGAAGTATAAAGCATCTCGGGAACCATATTCCTTTTGTAATGTGCCACTTGATCACGAGAATCAATTGACCTTCTCATCTAAGTGACTAAAGCCGGAATAAACCTTAATATTAAGTTTAATTAAGAAACACTATCTCAGTGGATTTGTCTTGCATAGAGACGCGAGAGATTTACAATGGACTTGAGGTAAAAAATACTTGGCTTACATCTCTGTCCATTTTGGTCTACAGGTTTATTAACCAAAATACATAGTTTTTTGTTGGAACATTAAAAATAACACTTCCAACATTGTAAAGTCAAATCACTTTCCTTGTGGAAACATTTGATACCGTTGATAATGTACCTGCCTATTTACAATTTGATACCATAAAGGCCTTATGGCACTATAATTTTCAAGGAGGGGTATATAGGGCTACACCTCTTATTATTTCTTCAATGAAAATAAGGATACACGTGATGCAAACGCATATTCTGAAGATTTACTAAATAAATATTTGTCGTCTTTGCATAATTTATCCGTAATATTTTGTTAATTAATAAGGATAAGATTATAGAGGGAGTTGGGAATCTTTGTTGATGGGTTTAGATAGTTTAAAATTTTAGGTAATGATAGATGAGTTTATTTGTCCCTGTTATTGCATTTGTGATTTTATTGCATTTGTGATTGCTATGGTCAGTGGCAAATCTTGTAACATGATATAGATTCATAGCAAGAAATAGTCAGTAGTGGCTGGGTCAAGTCCAAATCTGAAGTTTATCCCATTGAGTTCTATGTCATACCGCCTTATTGTGATAAAATTGAAGTTGAAGCGATGCTCATAATTCGATCTATCGTAACATATCCAGGCAAATTGAGGTTAATCGTCATTTATTCACAAAAAAGTAGTCGCCATCAAAAGAGACATTATTGCCAGTTTATCCCCTTAAAATGGTATTTGGTCAAATGTGTACTCTGTTTATCCATACTGATAAAAAGTAGTAGTTGGAATGCATAATTTCTTCGCTCAAGATTGAGGGAAAATGCAGTGATTGTGGTTATTCATCTCAATGGAAACTTAGTACGTACGTTCAAACATATGTTACTAGCTTATAGATCACCCTTTTGTTTGTCCCTAGTTCGATCAAAAGTAGACGAGTTCAAGCCTATAGTCTCAAGTTACTTTTATATCGTCTACAACTACATGTCACTTTTATCATTTTCCTTGTCTTATCTGCATTCTATTAGCATTATATATATGATTATCTCGTCATGCTAGAAGACTGATAATCCTTAGCTATTTTATGTTGTGAATGTCTTGCGAAGCTTTTCTTTTCCGACTGTTTATTTTCCCTCTTTCCATGTTATTTCAAATCTAATTTGGTTAATGTTATTTCGCTAGTTCAAGAGACGATGAAACTCACTGGAGGGAGGGTCACATGCAATCAGTTCCACATCTAAGAATGACGAATTCTGCTTTCCCGTCTTCTCATGTTGATTATGGTCGCTCAATGGTAAGTGGATGATGTATGATTTGATTTTCTGAGTGTATGTCAAACAACCAAAATTTATGCTTTTGAAAAAAAAATAAAAAATATTGTTCCATTCTGAGAGCAATCCTCATCAGCTACATAAGCTAGCCCAATGATGTGAAATGTTTAAAATGTAGACTGTCCAATTCATTATATATAGGTATCTATCGGATAAAACTAATACTATTAATTGTCCGCTCTATTTGACCACTATAATTTTTTTTGCTTATGCCAATATCATAGTATACATGCATTCTTAAGATCAATTATGCTGCAGGATGCTTTCAATTTGGTTGGACTCACGAGTTGTTTATTTGTCTACTTAATTTGCAGGCAAAGTAGATAATGGGTTTTCACAAAATTGCTTACTGGTTCTTGTGGCTCATATGGAAAGCTTTTGCCATACTTCTCACTATTTTTTCAAATGCTAATAGATGGGCTGACAAGGGTAAACATCCTTTTACAGTATTATCTATTATTCACTTGCCCCATTTTTTAATAGATAGACACTCAAGGTAGTGGTTGTATGTGCAACTGATATGAGTCATTCCAACTTTGACAGTATAGTTTTTTACCGTGAATAGTTATGATCAGTTTTACGTGCTAGATGCCTTTTTTTAACCTCTCATGAAGATACATTATGGAAATAGTGCTTCTAATTGTTTTCTTACTATGAACTTCATACTTGTATGCTTGTAACCATGCTATCTTCTGAGGTACCTTACTTTTCTTCATTTTCTGCTCTGACTATATATCTCACGATCCTTTAAAGTAGAGTTATGGAAAAGTTGCAAATTTCGTGACAACAAATTCACTCAGTTTTATTCTGATAATAGTTTGCCACTAAGATAAAGTTTAGTTTCTATTCAGAGGTTTGTCACCAGGAAACATACATAATGGGATCATATTGAGATACACAATTCCAATAACCGTTGATTAAAATGGCAACTGAATATATAAAAAAAGTACTACACAATAGTTTTCATATTAGGAATATTGCAATCATCCTACAAACTCACATGAAAAAGCTAAGAAAATACCCTCGAAACAATATCAATTTTCTATGTAGATGTTAATGGTTGTTCTAGCTATCAAAACACCTACTCATCTACTATAAAAGAGTCTATTAGTTTAGACAGTCATGAATACTAACTCATTATTCTTCTTATGCTCTGCAGGTGGGGTTGCATGGGAGACGTTGGTTAACTACAGGTGACCAGGTGCGTCTTCTGACCTTACTGTTGTATTAACAGTTTAATTCCGGGGGTTTATTTGTAGAAAGTTTGCTTCCCGTTACAGTTAACTTTCTTAGGAAAGGATGACATAATACTATGAATTTCATTAGTTGTATATATGCCACGCACACACAAGTGTTCATAACATGGACCCGCGGTGTTTATAGGTAGACTATAGCGGCCTCACCGTGCCTCACTAGTATGGAGAGATTATCAGGCAGGTGTGTTGGAGATTTTTTCAAGCTTCCGATTTAATTTTCACAAATCTCAAATGATGAAGGATATAACACTACAAGAATGTTTGCTAGGCTCAATAGTCGTAGGTTACTACAATTTGTGAAATAAGCTAGAGCATTCAATTCATTAGCTTCCTCATGTTTTGATCCAAGATGATTATTCTCGAAATTTAAATTAATCAGACCTTGTAAGGTCCCCCTGTAAAGCTGTTATTTGGTAAATCAAGATATTGAAGCCCAGATATATTTGAAAAAGAAGCAGGAATTGGTCCAGTGAAATTGTTTAGACCCCCAAGGAACTCTTGGAGAATAGGAAGAGCAACACCTATATTGGGTGGAAGACGCCCCTCAAGGTAGTTGCCCGCAACCGAGAAGAAGCGAAAGGACGAGCTATTGTAGAGCGAAGAAGGAACAGTACCAGATAGCATGTTTATTGCAACATTAAAATCTTCGAAGAGAGGTATTTGACCTAGCTCAATTGGTATCCTTCCAAGGAAACTATTCTCCGTTAGTACAAGGGACCCTAGTTCGGAAATGTTACCTATCCAAGGTGGGATATTTCCAGTGAAATGATTAGTACTTAAGTCAAAGTAAACAAGTTTCGTTAGCGAACTAAGCTGGTCTGGTATGTAACCAAAGAGATTGTTGTGATTCACATCAATGTAAAAAAGTTTAGATTTGCTGGAAATCTACCTTCTAAAGAATTGAAGGAAAGGACAATAGTTTTCAATTGTAATAAACGGCCAAGTTCTTCTGGAATTTCACCACTGAAGCCGTTGTTTGTCAAGCTGAGTCCTGTAAGAAATGTTAGATTTCCAATAGAAGGTGATATGGAACCTACCAATTTTAGGCTGTCCAACTTCAACATCTTCACTCTTTGATGATGCACTGGACTGCATGTAACTCCTGTTCAGTTACAGAAATGGACAGAATCGTTCCACAAACTCATTACCAGAAATTGACATCGAACCCATCTCCGCTGAAGCCTTTGCACAAAATATGTCATCTGAGGCTGTGTCTATGCCTAGTGTGTTTTCTGCAATGGCACTTTGATCCTCCTCTTTAAGCTCAGGTTCAACAATTTCTCGCTTGACTCTTGGATTTTGCAAGTTGCTTAGCATAGGTTTACGCTCCACTACTTCCATGTCAGAATCATGATCATCCCATTTCTCATTCGCGTCGTCTTCATCTTCATTTGCCTCGGGAAGCTCTGTATCAGGCGGCCTTTCCTGAAACTGGATGCTAGGTGCATCCAAGAAGGTGGCACCTTGTGTTTTGCCACTGGCACAAATGGGAATTATGTGGCAGCGGCCAAGTTTTTGAAAGCAAATGTTGTGAACATTCCAACAAACATTAGCACGAGATTTAAGAGCATTCTGTACCTCTGTATTTGCAATATTCTTAAATCACTTAATTTCATTTTACCAATCCGTTATTGCGTTTATCAATTTTTATGATGAACTATTTAGAAAATAATACCCTATTGGTTGCATTATTTATTTTAATATATTGGTGCTCTTGATTATTTTGTTTTTCATGGGTGACAGCCTTTTTGACTATCCATATCCTCTTTCTCTCAATCCTATCGAACCCAGACTAAGCTTCCTGTTTTACAATTTCTATTACTTGCAGTCAATTGACTAATTCTTGTTTTGTACTATGCATGCTGCAATGGTCACCTTGGCTAAGAAAAATGATGGCCTAATTGTTCCTGGATATACGCATCTACAAAGGGCCCAACCTATTCTTCTGCATCGTCTCTTATCATATGTTGAGCAGGTTTGAAGTTTTAACTGATGCACCTTTTAATTAATTTTTGGGATGAGCTTAACTTGTACATACAGTATAAACCTCTATCGGCACCCTTATGGACTCACCCAACTAGTTATAACGGTCCTCAGGGATAAAATGAGCAATACTTAACAACTCCTTTACCATCCTATATATGCATTTGTGTGATGGGTATGGTGCTTCTGTACATTGAATTCAATTTCAACTTTGGATCCTCACCATGAAGCAGTTGGTACAACTATGCTAGTTGTAGTATTATGGTATAGAATAATGGATATTAAAAGTAGCTTAGAATCTGATAACTTTACCTACCTGCTATGGGGATCATTTGGAGCGCCCAATCACTCTTCACCTATTTACAGTATGTCGTTTAGCCCTCGTAACTTTATCACATTCTTAAAGTTTTGTTGGTTTCTAGATTGATCTGTTACTAGAAACTGAATAGGGACATCCTAAAATTCGTATCAATCTACTGCTACCTAATCACTTTCGTTCCACTTATTTTGATGTAAAATGTCGCCACGTCAGATAAAAGGGATGTTTTCTAGCTTCAAAGAAACTAACACTGGAAATAATACTGTTATGCAGCTTGAGCGCGATGCCGGTCGTTTAATAGATTGCCGAAACCGACTGAACTTCTGCCCTCTAGGCGCATGCGCATTGGCTGGTACTGGCCTTCCAATTGGCAGATTTATGACTTCTGATGCTTTAGGGTTTACTGCACCCATGAGGAATAGGTATATACTAAATCACTCTCTATTTTTATTATTTTGGTGATATCAGCTGTTATCTAATGGGTCAATATATTGGATTTCTTAGAAGAAAATATCAGCCATTGGTAACAATCTAGTATAAACCTATACCAGATTTCTCGACCTATTTTATACTGACACGTAGAAAAACTCAATGGATTATGCGGTTTTGATCTTTTGATTTGCTTTTATTTTTGGCCTAGTGAATCTTCTAAGTGGGATCCAACTCCAAGGGCGGTGTTTGTACTTCCCCGCAAGTGTAATATACAGTTAGGACAAGTACCTGGTTTTTTCTAAGTAAGATATGCTCTCTATCAGCTATAGTGGTTCAAGAGAACCAATAATTATAACACCAAGTATCTTAACAACTAGATGACACAAGATGGGTTATGTACTTTTTACTATGGTCTTTATAACTTGATAGAGAATGATATGCTGTGTTTTTTAATCTTTCAAACAGCATCGACGCAGTTTCAGACCGGGATTTTGTTTTAGAGTTTCTTTCTGCACCTCGAGACCCTTCTTCCTTTGGTCATGGGTATCCTTTTCTTCTTCCTTCTCTCTTTTACTTGCATATACACATTATATAGCAGTGTGGGTGGGCATCATAAGCTTCGTTAATTGGTTTTTGGAAATTGACTTATGGGCTATCTTATATTCTTAGGTTTTAGTTAAGGACACAAGATATACAATAATTGTGCTCAAGTTTTTAACTTTTCTTTTCTCATGTTTTTTCTATATGCCCATGTTTTTGGAGGGATCTTCAAGCCAAATTTTTGTTGTCTAGGTGGGTCTAGTCTCCGTAAAGTACAATTGAAGAGTGGTGTCTGGAAAGAACGGCTTGAAGGTAGTGTTCTCTTCTGCTTATATCATCATATATATAAATACATGTTAGTATTCTATGTGCTTATTTTAGACTATTTCTCTTCCTAAGCGTATGTTCTTTAGATTTCCCCTGCTCTTCTTAATTAAAGTTTTATGGTTATACTGCATTTGTCATCCTAATTAACCGTTATATTCAACTTTGATCTCTTCTTACACCTGTAGTTTTTATTTTCCTTCGATGCTATGGTATAGGCAAGCATAACCCAACTTTGTTCAAGTCTATTATATTTAGTTATGAGCATACTAGATAATGTTTACTGTATATCTAAAAATTTATTGGATATCCATATTATGCTATCCATGTTGTGTTTATTCTAAGAACTACTTTTGCTTAGTTCTGACTCTTATTTTTGCACCTGTCAACTTGCAGATTCTATGAGTGGAACGTTTTCCATCCTTTAGAGAAGCCACAAAAGAGACTGGGAACGTTTTCTATCCTTCAGCTGACACTTTATGTTTAAGCCTTCTCCGCTACACGTTTTTTTTATTATGTTCCTTTTTGTTTTACTTCTGCGGCCTTAAGTTTATTTCGTGTATTAATAAAAACATGCTTATAATTTTTTTGTATATTTTTGAAATAAATTTTTGTATCGAGTTTACTTCTACAGCCTTTTCTGTATATTTTTGAAATAAATTTTTTTTTTTAAATAAATTTTTTTTATTTATTTATTATATGTTTTTGCCACGGAATTTGTAGTGGGGAAAGAAGGCTTTTGCCACGGATTCTGTAGTGGTGAAAGTAGGCTTTTGCCACAAAATTTATAGTAGAAAAAACAGGCTTTTGCCACGGATATTGTAGTGGTTAAAGTAGGTTTTTGCCACGGATTTTTCAGTGGCAAAAAATAACTTTTTGACACGGTAAAAATAGTGCCAAAGCTTGCCACCCCATCTACGCCCACGACCCTAGCCACGGTAAATACAGTGACAAAAACTCTTTTGCCACAGATATTTCGGTGGCAAATACCATTTATTCTTGTAGTGGTCGCAACTGTAATGGCCTAATTCTGCAAGCTCGAAGTGGCTTAGAATTAACTATTACACCAATGTACATGTGATAAAAATCTGGTGGAAAGCAAGAAATGACACAAATGATTTAACGTGGAAAACCTTTGAATAAGTAAAAAACCACGACCTCGAGTTGAGGGTTTTTGTAATAGTGATTTTTATTGCTTGAGGCTGATATCTTATTACAAGTGACCGCTTAACTTAGAAATGCTTGATCTTATGAATAAAAAGTTTTTGAGAACTTAGAAAATAGAGTTTTCTTGGTGATTTCTCGTATATTTTTCTAGTTCCTGTCTCTTATAGAACTTTTTCTTTATATAGGCTTTCTCTGCAGTTCTTCATTGTGCTGAAGTACGTTCTCCAAACAATGTGGCTAGTGGTGATTGACGGAGTAACTGTCGAGTTCGTGAGAGACAAGTGGCTTTGACTTGTTCAGGTTTTTCTGTTTGAGCTCGACCCACGTTTTTCATCAGTTCATGGAGTAGGTGGCAATGGTGACTGTTGAAGTCATATGAAGAATGTGTGAGTCTGATATGAAGGTAGTTCGAACTAGAGATAGCTCAATTTGGGTAAGGTCGAGGGGTAGGCCCCTACAATCGCTACCTCGCAACCGAAGTCACGAGTGGCTTTGGTTGAGAAAGAATTTGTAGGTATATGGGCATTTGGGTTAGAAGTTTAAATAAAGAAGGAAATAATGATGGTGTTTGACTGCATGGAAAATGCGTGTGTTATAGGGGGACGTACATGCATTGAATGTTGATGGGAATATTGATGCACACGACGGTTAGGATTTAAAGAGTTTTGTCTGTATTGAATGATGACGTTTGGGGAAATGTTCATACAAAATAAATGTAGGGTTATATAAATAGTACCTGTACCGAGGTTTGTGGCAAAACACATTTGCTTGTTGTCAAATTCTCTACAAGTCTTAAAGATGGTGAAGACCCAGAAAATGGTTCTTGAAGAGAGAATTGCTATAAAAATGTAGAGATTGAAGTTAAAATATTTTGGTGATTAGTCCTTGGAGATGCCTACACCCGTTCCTGTTCCTCGAACGTATCAAGAAATGTCAGAAGAAGAAGCGGCTGAAGTTGAGGATATTTTTTACTGTATGTGAAGGTTTCATAAAGTTATCGTGACAGGCAAGCAATGGAAGGCATATCTCCGCATTCTTGCGGAGGACAAGGTTGGGAAGATAGATGCAGGGATAAGCGTAACTGTGGGGCAGCTACGCTGATGTCTCGCGTTGGAATGGATTATAAGGTTGGGCCCACTTCATCTCTACCAACTCTGCGAGGGTGGTGGTTATAGAAAAGGCAGCGATGATAGTGGTGGAGGAAGACGAAGAATGGAAGTCTGCTTTTGCACTTCCATCGTGTATTTGCACTGAGAAGACCTTCAGTTTGAAGAGTTGGCTCAAGTATGGATTTCTTCTCTTCTATAGTTTCCATTAGAAGTTCGACTAGACTTCGACCAAACTCATGGGAGGGAGGATATTTGTTGTTTCCAATGTCTATTTTGCATCAGGGTGAAAAATCATTCAAGTAGAACGAACTGAAGGATTTGACGTCTCGGAGTGCCTGAAAGACTTGTTAGCTGTAAAAGCACTTGAAAAACTTATTATCCGTAAAGTACCTGATGTCGGAGTACTTGAAAAACTTTTTATCTGTAAAAGTACTTGGAAAACTTGTTATTTGTAAACACTTGTAATTTGATTTGAGATGAATAAAATTTGTTATCCAAACGATGTGTTGATATAAAAAAGAATTACTCCAGAAATTGAGCTATGATTAAATTAAATGATTTTTAAATATTGGATGAAATGAAATGTGTGAGTTTTAGAAAGTATACTTTGTATAATAATCGAGTTGTTAAAATTATGGTAAACACAATAATAGGTAAGTCCAACCACAATAATTTTTTTATTAGAGCAGCGTATATTTGCACAGTCTACACGACTTTATATGTCTTAGTGCCGGGGTGGAGCGGATATGAACCCCTTCTAGATGTCAAGTTTATAGAGGTACCAACCTACGGGAAGTGTTTCCCGGTGAAGTTGTGGCCTCCCCATCACTTATAGGGCAAAAGAAGGAAGTACCCCTTCACTTAGGGGGTACAAGAAGAATGGATCTGATGATGCTTTTAGCTTTGTGTATTGTCCGCCTCGTTTCCAACTTTATGACTACCCTGCAAAACAAGAGAAAAATAATTAGTGAACTTGCGATAACAATATTAATTTAATTTCCAAGTTTATTGTAGTCTATGATGTCCTGATTTTCAAATGCGCATATCTTTCAGCTCCGTTGAGAGAGCAATAAATAATATCAATTTGGAAATATATTTCAAAAATGAAAAATATTAAAGAAAGAAGTTTTATAGAATTTAGCTTCCTTAATGCTCAAAACAAGTGATGAATGAACAGCGGCTCCCTTTACTAATACTATTTTTTAATATATTTTTTAAAAGGCTGTAACTCATAAATGACAAAAATAGAAAAAAAAAAAAAGATCTATAGCAATTCGGAAAAGGGTTTTGAATTATCTGAAACTTTCTTACCAAACTTATTTTCCTATTGTGAAGTATAGATGATCAAAAACGGTGAAACATTCAGGAACAGACTTCACCGCTACTGTAGCGCCAAAAACTCAAAATAATCATTGATTTTTTTAACTAAACTAGGAAAACAGAAAGAGAAATGATAATAATAAAACACTATATGCTATTACTGGCCCACTATACTTTTCAGCAAATATTAGAAACAAAGAATTTAGAAATCATTGGCACGGTATTAGAAAGAATTACCAAAGAAAATTAACAAATAAAATTCAGTATTAGAGAGAAAGTTTTCAGCGATTCCTCCCCGGCAACGGCGCCATTTGATAAGATGGTTTTAGGGCCTCTACAAAATACCCGCTCAAAGTACGGTTGTCGAATTGCAGCACGGATGAGTGGGATCAAATCTACACGGAGGTTTGGGAAAATAAATACTTTCTAGGCCAAATTACGATTTTATTCGAGATAAATCTAAGAAGAATGAATAAAAACTAATTATAAAACTTAATGAGGGAGAGAGCTAAGGTTCGGACTTGGCCTCTACCTTTCAAAGTACTAATCGATATATAACTTGATCCTAATATCTCTACCCATCATATATTTGTGTTAAGACACATACGATGTTGTAAAATAAACCACTAAATCTATGGTCAAGCATTTAGTGGTTATGCTTTGAAGAGATGGTGAAGATTATCTTAGAGAATTATCAACTCAACCATGGCTATGCTTGAGTGAGTTCTTTAATGTTTTCTCTTGTTTAGATCTCCAAATCAAGTCTAAGATTAGTAGCACTTATTTGTATCCAAAGTTATCATACACCAAATCAAAGCTATGGTCAAGCCTTCGATATAATACACTAACTTATCAATTATAAAACACTAAGAAAAAACTATTAGAACCTAATTATTATCAACTATTGCTCATCCAAGATGAGGCCTCATCCTAGCCTTAGCTAGAAGATTAGCCGCTTATCTCGGACTTTATCGCATTAACAACTAAAAAAGACACTAACAAAAATTAAACTAAAAGAGAAGAAGAGACAATTAAATAAAACTTATGTCTTTATTTCTTCTAAACTTGCTATAATATGAGATGCCCAATTACAATGGGGGAGAGTTCCTTTTATAGGAGAAGGAGCCAAAATTTAGAAACTATACATTAAATTGTAAAAAATATTTTAACAATAATATATTATAATTTTACAACTAATCACCTAATATTCTTGTATATAGTTCCCTTAAGTGATGTAGATATCTTTATTCATGTAAACTCTTGTATATATCTTCAATATAAGATATCTTCAAGGATCTTGGATGTAATATATTCTTTAATCTTATTCTCCAAGAATATTTGTATATATATTTCTTCAATTTTAAGACCAAATATATTGTGTCTTTGACTTTTTGTGCTATGAGCTGCTGGAGACACTTTTACATGACTTTAAGAGTTTGGTTTCAAATATCCATCTCCAATAGCTGTAATCAAACAAACGTACTTAAGTACCCAAAATTAACTATAATGGACGAGTAAAATACATGTTCGGGTATATTAAAAATGTCACAATTACGCGCTCATTAATTATGATGCTGAGTTGCCAGTGAAGGAGGTTCAAGTTGAAGGTTTAGATTGGATGGGTAGGGAACTGGAGTATGAATATTGTTTATATGAGGAGTTGATTTGGGAAATAATGGTGGATCCTGCAGCTCAAAAAGATGTTGTGAGATTGATTGCTGAAGAGGAGATTGAACTGGAAGATGTAAGGATTGCTGGAGGCTAACTGATCGAATGTGGCTCATCAGGACATCAAGGGTATTTTAGGTGTAATTATATGTGAGGTAAATAAAAATATGAATGTAAATAGGAGTGTCATGAATGTATGTAATTATATGAGTTTGAATAATTTTAAAGAAATGGAAAAATTTGTATCGGTCCTCTATTTTTACGAATGTTGTTTGTGACTATTATGAAAAAACTAATTTGAAAAGTTTTAAAATTTTGAGAACTTTGGAAATGACATCAGCACTTTTATAGAAGAAGAAGAAAAAATAGAAAAAAACAGGTAGCTTGATCGATTATAAACCGACGTCTTAAAAGACCCGCAAGCGCACGGTGTACCGTTGAGTAAAAAGGAAAGTGGGGTCGTATCCCAAGAGACTTGTGGTACGAATTATACTTCAAGCTACTAGTTTTATCCAATAACAACGAGTTTGTATAGGTTTTGAAATTAAATGAAGAACGAAACAAATTACAAAATAAATTGGAGTGGAAACTAAGGCATCGATTTCACTCCACCCTTTATAACCGTTAGATAGCATAAATAATTAAAGTAAATTACGAGTTCCCGTATCGCATATCCTTGGTCGGGCATATGCAATACATCAAAAGATACAAGAGATTTTGTAATTGGGAGCTACCCATAAACCAACTTATTCAACCATGGTCCGGTTGATAAGCATGGATTATGTTATCTTCTCCATGTTCCTAACCTATCTTGTTACGGTCAAACAAGATGGTTACTTATATTCCTTATTCCTCCTAATCCTAGCTATGGTCAAGCCTAGGATGAAGGAATACAAATATGCAATATTCTGGGATAAAGAGAAAGTAATTACTCTAACTAAGCTACACAATCTACACTAAGGCTACATTGGGTGGAGCTTCCTCTAGCCTTGGCTAAGAAGATTAGCTACTCATCCCTTTGATCATTGCTATACTACTATTACTACAAAAAAAGTAAAAGACAAGAAAAAGAGAAAGAATAAGCTTTATTGATATGAACTTTGATTTACACTCTCCAAGATGATCTCTCATGGGTAGGATTCCCCTCCTATTTATAGAGTATAGGAAAAGTTACTAAAAATCACCATTAATATAAAATCCCCTAAACAATGCCTAAAATCATGCATTACAACTCATGAGAATAATATATATATCTAATTCTCTTCAATGGGCTTCCATGCATGGGCCTTTGGTTGACAACTTCAAATGAGAATCATTGTTGGAGTGTATCACCCTTGTTCTTCGTTAAAAACTAGAAAATTGTACGACTTGTTTATCATGTGACCGATTTCTGTAAATACAAACAAAAGTACTATTAGTGTCGCATTTATTTAATAAATGACTAGGTAGATATAAATTTAGGAGTTGTTCACGTAAATATTACGTGTCTATGAAATACCCCTAAACTTATATTTTGCTAGTCCTCGAGCAAAAGTAAACAAAAACCATTTTTGCCTGTCATGTGGTTGTATTTAGCGTATGCAACAAGCCATTAAACCCCCAGGGTTAGCCTGGTGGACGAGTATTGTCTCGTGAGGGTTTGCAGTGACTATTCCCACAAAAGTCAATAATGACATTTTAAACAATTCTAGAATACGCATGACTCATTTCCTGTGAACTTAACCTTACTTAGTTGTGACAAAAATATACCAATGAAAAAATCCTTAAACTTGTTATTCTCCCAAGTATATCAAAAAATATTTTAAGCTTATCCGAAACTAGAGGTACTACCTCAAAATTAGAAAGAGATTCAAGTATTTTTCTTTAGCTATATTTGAGTGTATAATGAAAATAGTTTTATCGCCTAATACGTTGTCTAGAATAATTTACTCAGTTTTTGGTAGTTTAGTTCTCACTGGAATAAATTCAGCGGTCAATTCGACAAGTGCCTCAATCAATTCGTCTTCCTAGAATTTTTTCTTTTCTTTTCTTTTGTAAGCCTTTTTTGAGTACTTTGTTTCTTAGTGAGGCCTCTGTAACAAGGAGTTTTCGGTCGACAATCCCTGCTAGTTGGCTAAGATTGCCAGAGTGTGGTGCCCCATCATGACATGGACTTAAGATTCTCACAAGTAACATTTTCTTGTGCTCCTTTCACATAGTTCTTGGTCAAACTCGAGATTGGTGAATGGTGATTACCTTCAGAAAGTTAACGAAGAACCCATAGAACTTCTGTTTAGAACTATAAAACAATGCAAGTATAATAATGTATAATATATGAGATTGATATGTTGAATTTCTATGATGCTTTACTGATATCTATGTGTTGTTATTGATTGGCCCAAAATCCGCTGTGATAAGGAAATAGTCTTTGTTGGATGCAGTTGCTCAGAAAGGGACATAGCTCGAGGTTGTGTTGGAAGAACTTGGTATTAGCAGGAAACGTGCTAATAGCCGATCCAAAAAAGTTTAAAAGTCTCAGTCGATGAGGCAAATGACAGGTATTGATGGCAGGAAGAAGAAGGGAATTGATGGGGAAAAGTAAAGGAACTTGCCCAAGGCCCCTGGGGTGGACTACACGGGGTTACCGGAGTCTACTACGTTGACAAACTAGTTCAAACATTTCCCAAGAAGAAAATAATGAAGCATCCCTCGACCTCTGGAACCACGAAAAGTGGTGTGGTCATAAGAAAGGCAAAAAAGAAAAGGGTTGATTCTTCTAAAATGTTGGGGGTGAAGGTCGTTGAAGACCGACCTATGTTGAAGATGAGCTAAAAGAGGTGGAGGAAAGGGCTAGGCTGACTGCTCTCCACAGGGAAGAGAAGATGAGCAAAATTTTAGGTTTATATGCTTTGAATAATTTATTAACTTTGTATTGTGATTCGAGCTGACAATGACGTTAATTTTGTTTATTTTGTAAACTGCTCGCCTAATGAAGGGGATATGCCTTGGGGTTGAGGAGGAGAAAGCTGAGTTGAAGAAAGTAAAATTCAAGCTCAAGAAAAAAGTAGCTCGATTGAAAGTTGACTTACTCAAGGAGGGAAAGCGGTTGGAGGCCTTGAAGGCTTCGCAAGTGGTGGTGATCAACAATCTACATGCAGAAGCGAGAGTAAAATTGGAGGAGGTGGTGGCTGAGCACAATTGACTCGGGCGCCACCTTATATCAAAGGGGTATTCTAAAGATGTGGTAGGTGCCATTAGGGCAGACACCTTTGTTGAAGAGGAGGAAGATTATGAGGTTGAAGATGTTGCTGTTGGAGTAGTTAATGGTTTGGACGGTATCTCTCCCCAAACGGTGCGAGACAACCAAGAGGATGACAATGAGCACCCAGTGTGGGAAAAATGAGAAGGTAGAGTAGAATGATGATTCTGTGATTGTATGAATATTTGGGAATGCTTGTAAACTGATTAGATATTGCTTGATGGATAGAATTTTGTAGGCTAAGTCACTTTTGTAATCCTTGCTGGAGAAACTTAAGGATATACGCCTCAGAATAAAAGATTTAGAGACTGAACACGCTAAGGAGAGAGACACCTCGGCATCCCTATTGTCTTCGCAAGCGGAGCTGCAGGTTAGATCATAGTAAGAAATATTTAATTTGTATACTTCATTAGTATAGAGCTACAAAGTAATAAATAGAGTATAGAGATAGACCAAAAGCCTATTTTTGGTTTAGGTACAACGACACTGAAGTGGTACACTGTAAATACCAAAGTATTAACAAATTAAAATATAGAGAATGTGTACCTTAGACTTAGAAGTATATGTTTTAGAGCATCCATCTGAGATTGTACTTCAACCTTAAGTTTAGAAGTAGTTTTACATAGTAGATGTCAAAAAATAAATATTTGTTAGAAATGAGATATATGTGTTGAATGAATGCTTTGAATCGAACTTGATATATTGTATCTGTAATGTACAGGTCAAATTGGAGTCGGCTTGCTTGTGCGAAGATGAGGCACACCAATGTAACCAAGGATTTGCAAAGAATTTTGATAGGATAAGAGAGCCAAATGAAGATAGAAAAGATCAGCAGGTGAAGGTAAACTTTAAGTTTGTTGAGGCAACACAGACTGTTGTCGACCTCTCTCATAAGATCGAGAAAAAGGATGCCGAAATAAATAACAGGCAAAAAGAGCTTGTGAAGTTAAAAGAACATGCAGTGAAGCTCAAAAGCCAGAATGAGGCGCTGATGGCAAAGAGTCGGGATGTCGACATGGCTGGATACCATATTCCGGTGCTAGAAAGGTCTGAGGAAGGGTTAAATCATTTTGTGGCCAGTTTAAAAGACGAATTGATCAGGAAGATGAACAATCAGGAGCAAACTTAAATTTATCTAGTGAATAGCAGGAACGAGCCGAAGCGATTGAATAAGAAAATGGTTAAGAAAGATAGTGAGCTGAAGAGAGCTTGAGATGATCTATCTACCTCTGATGTTGCATATTAACAGTTGTACATAGCTTTACCTGCCAAAGATATGGAATTTTGGACTGTGTAACGAAAGTGTGATGAGTTGAATGAAAGGGTAGCGCAATTGAAGACCGGGTTGGCGTAGGCCAATTTGCATGCCAAAAATGCCAATGCTGGAGAGCGCTCAAGGAAGAATAAAAATGATGCCAAGGTCTCTCTTATTCAAGGAGATGTAGTCAGCCTATCACCTCGAATAAGAAAACTGGAGGGGGATGTCGCTCGAATTTAAGGTCATGTGCGAAAAGGAGTTGAGTAGTTAAAGGAGTGCGAAAGGAAGCTAGATGCTGTTCTATCCAAGGAATAAGGGCTTAAGCGGGCTATCAGAGGGAAGGAGATTTTATTACAGCAGAAAGGCGAGTTGTTACAAAAAAATCTGACTGTAAAAGATTTGAACATGGAGATTGAGGCATTTTGTGCTCAGGTGGCGGATTTGAAAGTAATTAATCAAGCCGAATCGGTTAAAGCTGACAAGATATCGGAAGAGAACATTACATTCACAGCTCGAATAGATAGTGAATTGATGCGGCAAAAAGATCGGTATACGAGGTTGGAAGATCATCTTCAGCGAGCGAGAACAAACTTTTCTTAGGTAGTTATACCTCATACAACACGCTCAAATTTGTTGAGGGCAGTGATCGCCTATTTTTTAGAAGAAGTAAAAAAGGCTTGAGTTAGAAAGAGATACCTTGTTCAAAAGTCTGTTAGACAAGGGATGTATCTGCAGAGCTGATATAGATCAAGGAAATTGTATGGGCTCCATGTTAACAGATTTAGGCCCTCGACCTGCTGAATTGATAGAGTAGGGTAGGATTGTTGTGAATGCTCGAGCTCTAGAATTTATGGCTGATCGACCTCTTGTTGAAGGGAAAAGAATAACTAACATCCCAACATCATAAAAGAATCCATTGTAGAGGTTGTATATGTAACCTAAAATAAAAAGTAGTTGTTGCAGACATACTGATAGATGAAAGCTAGTTTTACCTTTACTTTATCTTATGTATGGTAGAGTCTTTTATTGAAAACTAGTATTACCTTCATTTTAATCGTAAAGATTTAGTAGAGTCAGCTAAACTAAGTGTTATCCTTGGTTTAACTGGTATGATGTCGCAGCCATATTAAGGTAGATAAAAGCAAATTTTACCTTTGCTTTATCTTATGTCTGGTAGAGTCTATGATTGAACACTAGTATTACCTTCGTTTTAATTGTAGATATTTAGTAGAGTCAGCCAAACCAAGTGATATCCATGATTTAACTGGTATGATGTCGCAGCCATATTGAGGTAGATGAAAGCTAATTTTACTTTTGTTTTATCTTATGTCTGGTAGAGTCTTTGATTAAAAACTAGTATTACCTTTATTTTAATTGCAAAGATTTAGTTGAGTCAGCTAAACCAAGTATTATCCTTGATTTAACTGGTATAGAGGTCGATTGAAAGCTAGTAATATCTATGCGTTAATCTATGAATTATCTATGAAATAGAGATATGTGTGGGGGGAAACTTTTAAGTTCCCTTGAATATATAAGGATGCACATTGGATGGAGATGAAAATCTCACTTTCGGAAAGAAAAAAATAGAGAAATGGAAATGGGGTAGTGAGAGACTTAACGATAGTACCATTTCAGTTGCCTAGCATTCTAAGGATTTGAAATGTGAACTCCCTCTTCTGCCATGAGGTAATATGATCCCAGGCCTGAGAGACCTATGATAAGGAATGGACCCTCCCAATTGTCTACTAGTTTCCTAGCATAAGGCTCTTTGCAGTGTTAAGGGATTTATCTAAGGACGAGATGATCGATTTTGAAGGTATAGCTTCTGACTCGTCTGCTGTAAGAACTGGCTAGCATTTGGTGATATCAACCTAGGTTAGCAATGGCGCGTTCCCTGGTTTCATCGATCCAATTGAAGTTATAGGCCAATTTAAACTTATTTTCCTCGTCAGTTAGCTCGTGATCTCGGACTGGTTGATGGTATTATGAGGGAATGATGGCTTCATTACCATAGGCAAGGAGAAATTGAGTGTAGCCTATTAATTGACGTGGAGTGGTACGATATGCCCATAAGACATGAGGAAGTTCTCGAACCCAATTCTCTTTTTTCTGTGAGTGAAGCCTTTTCTTGAGTCCATCCACGATTATTTTGTTGGTGATTTTTGCTTGGCCATTGCCTTAAGGGTAGCAGGGATTGGATGGTGAGTGGATGATATTATATTGATTGAGGAAAGTTGTGACTTTTTCTCCAACAAATTGGGGCCCGTTATCGATACGAATTAGGTAAGGGTGCCCAAATCGAGTGATGATGTGTTCCTTGATAAAATAGATGACCTTTTCTTCTCTGGTTCGACAGAGTGGAACTGCTTATACTTATTTGGTAAAATAATCGGTAGCTATGAGTAGGTGGCGGCGGTTATCTCAAAAATTAGGAAATTTTCTGACAAGATCGAGTGCCCATCTTTTGAATGGCCAGAATACCTTGCTTGCATGGAGTTCGAGCTCAGGGGCACGTATTATCTGTCCATGTCATTGACAGGCATCCCATTTGCGTGAGTACTTTTCGGCTTGTTTGCTAGTGATTGACCTGTGGCATGAGGGCCACAAGTCTCTTCATGTAGTTCCCAGAGCGTCTCGTCTGCTTTTATTTAGAGAGACACTTAAGGTAAGGCCTCATGAATGAATGGTGGTATAAGGCACCATTTTGATTTGTGTAGCACTTTGAGTTGTCGATCAACCGTCAGCGCTCCTTCGGATCTGCTGGAAGCGGTCCTTCATATTTGTCGTCGATTCCGAGATAGGCTGGGAAAGGCTTTTGCCAATCGTCTTCTTTCCCTTTATCACCCCCAGTGTTGATCGTGCATACAGAAATATGATTAATATTGGGGGTTGAAATTACCTCGATCTGGAGATATCGAGCTTCTGTTCCCAATGCCTCGACTAGATATGCCAAGGAATCGGTGTGTCTATTTTTACCATGAGGAAGATAATTGAGAGTTTCTTGCTCGAACTGACTCATCCTATCTGTAACGAGGGCTACGTATTCAATCATCTTGCCATTTTTCTTGTATTGCTCAGAGTAATGGTGGACGATAAGTAGTGAATCTGTGTATACTGAGAGTTGTAGAACACCGAGCTCAAGAGCGAGGTTGAGTCCGTGAATGAGAGCTTCATAATTGGTAATATTGTTTGAGGCCTCAAAATCCAAGCGCATTAATTTCTCAATTCTGCCGTTGGAAGGGGTAGTCAATACGGTTCCAATTCCTGACCCTGCGGGTCCTGCTGATCTATCTGTAAGAAGTCTCTACCCTTTCCTTGCAATCCATTCAGCTCGCTCATCAAATGCTTTGGGGGGTGGATCTTCTATAACTTCCTCTGTAAGGTTAGGATCGTCCTCCTCCCACTTCGGATCTTCTACTGGAAAATCAGCAAGGAAATCGGCAATGGCCTGACCCATTTCAAAATGACATTATTCGATCTAGATATCATGTTCTTCCAAACTGACTGACCATTGTTGCACTCTCCTTAATTTTTCTTTATTGGATATAACTTCCCGAAGTGGGTAGTTCGTCATGACTTTGACTGAATGAGCTTGAAAGTAGTGCTTGAGTTTTTGTGAAGTGTAAACAAGAGTAAAAAGAAGTTTTTCGATTTCAGAGTACCTCGTTTCTGCTAGAGTAAGGGTTTTGCTGATGAAGTAAACTAGTTTCTCAATTTTCCCTTCAACTCGAATGAGAACCATGTTGAGTAAAGTATTTGTAACTGCTAGGTAGATAATCAGTTCCTCATTATCTATTGGGGTGCTCATTATGGGAGACCTCCCCAAATAAGTTTTTAGATCATGTAAAGCTGCTTTACATTCCGATGTCCTTTGGACCTCTACATTTGGCTAAACTATTCCTCGTCTGGTACAGCCGCGGAGTAGTAGGAACAGCCAATGACAGCGGTCTGAAGATTTTGAAATGAACCGGTTGATAGCGGCAGTCTTACCGGCAAGTTTTGAGCGCTTTTCGCCATTTTTAGGGATGACATGTCGAGGAGAGCCCAAATCTGATCTGGATCAGCCTCAATCCCTTTCTTGCTGATGAGGTGGCCTAGAAATTGACCCAAATGTACTTTAAACTGACACTTCTCAAGATTGAGACGTATCTTGTAAGAGCGAAGAATGTTAAATATGGTGTTGAGATCTGAAATGTGGTTGGTGGACTGTATGCTCTTGCACAAGAGATCGCCAATATAGACTTTCACGACTTTCCCAAGATGTGCTTTGAACATAGAAGTCATTAACCGTTAATAAGTTGTACCTGCATTTTTGAGTCTGAAGGGTATGACTTTGTAGCAGTAAAGTCCTCTTTCAGTGATGAAAGTGGTATTTTCTTGATATTCTTACAAGAGTAGAATTTGATTATAACTGGAAGCAGCGTCCATAATAGATAGATGTTTGTGACCTACTGTGAAATCAAGGATCTGATAAATGTTGGGAAGTGGGAAACTGTTCTTTGGAGTATGTTTGTTTAGATCGGTAAAATCTACTCAAACTCAAACTTTTCTGTTCTTCTTAGGGACAGCGATAATGTTAGATATCCAATCTAGATATTTTGCTTCTCGAATGAATCCCACTTTGATTTGGAGTACAGCCCCAATCTGAATGTTTGTTTAGAGTAGTTCCTCCTGTAGACTTGTGGCGAACAGACGGAAGAGAATGTTGTTGAGATTGGAGTACAGCCCCAATGAATCACGGTATTGTTGAATGTACTCATTTGGGTCGGTACACTTGTATTTGAGAATTTTTGGAGGATGGAAACCTTTCGATATTTCCATATCGAATAGTTCTTTAGCAATTGGACTTCCTTGTAACTTGATAAGGTCGTCGGTAGTGTCCATAACTTGTGCTTCGATAAACTCCTTAGTACGTTGATCCATATGCTCTTGTGTAATGTAATGACGTATCAGTTGAATGGCTTGATGAGGAGATTACAGATTGTGAGTTCCAGTAACTTCGCTCAAACGATCTCGTACTGGAACTCGAGGTTAAGGTCGTTGCTCTTCCTCCTGGTATAGAAAATTGGTGACCCCGCCTGATCTCAAACTAAACTTCACCACCCAAATGAATAGAAGGTGGAGGTTCATACTGAATATTCTAGTAAATAGCTCTACCGGTGGCTCCTCGAGGTTCCAACCTTTCCTGTACAAAAAACCGGGAGGCTTCTGGAAATTGATCGCAATCTCTTGCTAGAGGAGCCTACTGAGTATTTTCCAGAGCCTGCAAGGTAGTCTACATTATCATCATCTGGTCTTCATATTGTTTGAGCGTTGTCAAGCGAGCTTGTCGTTCGGCGTCAAGATCCTTCTCATGGAGCTCTCGGTCAAGAGTTAATTGACGTTCGAACTCATTGCGCTTCTCTATTTCACTGTTGAGATTTGCCCGTAGCTCTGTAAGTTGTTTCAACTCAATTAAAAGATCGAGCTAGATTCTGGTTGCTGGTCGTCTGGAAGTGACAATGATTAAAATTTGTAGTTGAAGGAAAGTATACCTTAGGATATCGTGAAAATGTAATTTTTGCCACAGACAGCACCAAATGTAATGACCTAATTCCGTAAGCTCGAAGTGGATTGGAATTAGCCCTTACACCAATGTACCTGTAACAAAAATCTGATGGAAAGCAAAAAATTATACAGGTGATTTAGCGTGGAAAACCTTTGAATAGGTACAAAACTACGACCTCGAGTTGAGGGTTTTTATAACAGTGATTTTTATTGCTTGAGGCTGATATCTTATTACAAGTGATCTTTTGACTTAAAAATGCATGATCTTATGAATAAGAAGTTTTTGAGAACCATGAAGATATAGTTTTCTTGGTGATTTCTCGTATATTTTTCTGGTCCCTGTCTCTTCTAGAATTTTTCTTTATATAGGTACTTTCGCAGTTTTTTATCATGTTGAAGCTCGTTCTCAGAATAATTTCGCTAGTGGCGGTTGACTGAATAACTGTTGAGTTTGTGAGAGACAGGTGACTTTGACTAGTTCAGGTTTTTCGGTTTGAGCTCGATCCGTGTTTTTCATTAGTTCATGGAGTAGGTGGCAATGTTGATTGTTGAAGTCATGTGGAGAATGCATGAGTCTGATATAAAGGTAGTTCGAAGTGAAGATAGCTCAATTTGGGTAAATTCGAGGGGTAGACCCCTACAACAGCCATATTGAGTGAGATGAAAGCTAATTTTACTTTTGCTTTATATTATGTCTGGTAGAGTTACTTGATTAAAAACTGGTGTTACCTTTATTTTAATCTCATAATATAATGCCGCAGCTATATTGAGTGAGATAAAAGCTAGTTTTACCTTTGCTTTATCTTATGTCTGGTAGAGTTCTTCGATTGAGAACTAGTATTACCTTTGTATTAATCTCGGAGTATGTATAATGTCCATCAAAGCAAGTTTCATCCTTGCTTTAATTCGAATAAAGGCCGATTGAAAACTAGTATTACCTTTGCTTTTAATCTATGTATTGTCTACGTAAGTAGAGAGTTGTGTGGGAATAAACTTGGAAGTTTTCATTGAATAGAAAAGGATGTCCATTGGATGGAGATGAAAATCTTACTTTTGGAATGGAAAAAATAAGAATTCAAAATGGAGTAGTGAGGGGCTTAACGATAGTACCGTTTCAGTCGCCTAGTGTTCTAAGGATTTGAGATGTGAACTCCCTCTTCTGTCATGAGGTAATATGATCCCATACATGTGAGACCAGTAATAAGGATTGGACCCTCCCAATTTTTTGTTAGTTTCCTAGCATGTGACTCTTTTCTGTGTTGAGGGATTTTTCTGAGGATGAGATCGTCGATTTGGAAAGGATGGCTTTTGAGTCGTCTATTATACGAACTGGCCAGTATATGGTGATATCAACCTAGGTTAGCAATTGCGCATTCCTACTCTCATCGATCCAATTGAGGCTGCAGGCCAATTCAAACTCGTTTTCTTCGTCAATTAGCTCGTGATCTTTGACTGAATGATGGTATTCAGATGGAATGACGGCTTCAGTCCCATAAGCAAGGAGGAATGGGGTGTAGATGGTTAATTGACAAGGAGTGGTATAATATGCCCATAAGACGTGAGGAAGTTCTCGAACCCAGTTCCCTTTTTTCTGTGAGTGAAGCCTTTCCTTGAGTCCATCCACGATGGTCTTGTTGGTAATTTTGGCTTGACCATTGCCTTGAGGGTAGTAAGGGTTGGATGGTGAGTGGATGATATTGTATTTGTTAAGGAAGGCTATGACTTTTTCTCCAATAAATTGTGGCTCATTATCGATATGAATTAAGTGGGGGCATCCAAACCAAGTGATGATGTGTTCCCAGAAAAAAAAAATGACTTCTTTTTCTCTGGTTCGACATAGTAGAACTGCTTCTACCCATTTTGTAAGATAATTTGTAGCTATGAGTAGGCATCGGCGGTTACCTGGAGAATTAGGAAATTCATCAACAAGGTCGAGTGCCCATCATTTGAATGGTGAAAAAACCTTGTTTGCATATAGTTCGGGCGCAGGGGCGCGTATCATTTATTCATATCGTTGACATGTATTAGATTTACGTGAGTACTCTTCTGTTTGCTTGCGTATGCCTGACCAAAATATTCTTTATGCAATGGCTCTGTTTGCGAGTGATCAACCTGCGGCGTAGGAGCCACAAGTCCTTTTATGTAAACCGCAAAGCATCTCGTCCGCTTTCTTTTAGGAGAGGCACTTTAGGTAAGGCCCCATGACTGAACGACAATATAAATAACCGTTTTTATTTGTGTAGCACTTTGAGTTGCCAATCAGCTATCGGCGCTCCTTTGGATCTACTGGAAGGGGTCCTTTGCATTTGTTGCCGATACCATGGTAGGCTAGGAAGGGCTTTTGATAATCGTCGTCTTCCCCTTTATCGCCCCTAGTGTTGATCTTGCACATAGAAATACAATCAATTCTAGGGGTTGAAATTACTTCGATCTGGAGATATTGAGCTTCTATTCCCAAGACCCCGGCTAAATATGTCAAGGAAGCGGTGTGTCTATTTTTCACCTTGAAGAAGATAATAGAGAGTTGCTTGCGTAAACTTACTCATCTTATCTGCAATGAGGACTGTGTATTCGATCATCCTGCCATTCTTCTTGTATTGCTCAGAGTAATGGTAGATGATGAGTAGTGAATCTATGTAAATTAAGAGTTTTAGGATATCTAGCTCAAATTGGAGGTTGAGTCCATGAATGAGAGCTTCATATTTGGTGACATTGTTGGAGGATTCAAAATCCAAGCGGATTGATTTCTCAATTCTATCGTTGGAAGAGGTAATCAATATGATTTCAATTCCTGATCCTGCGGGTCCTGCTGAACCATAGGTAATAAGTATCTACCCTTTCCTTGTAATCCATTCAACTCGCTCGTCAAATGCTTTGGCGGGTGGACCTTCTGTAATTTCTTCTATAAGGTAAGGATCGTGCTCTTCCCACTCGGGATCTTCCACTGGAATATCTGTGAGAAAATCGGCAATGGCCTGACCCTTTTTGGAATGACGTTGTTCAAACTTGTTATCATGTTCTCCCAAACTGTATCAACATAAATTGACTGAATGACTTTGACTGAATGAGCTTGGAAGTAGTGTTTCAGTTTCTGTGAAGTATAAACAAGAGTTAGAAGAAGTCTTTCGATTGTAGAATACCTTGTTTTTGTTAGATTGAGGGTTTTGCTGATGAAGTAGACCAACTTCTCAATTTTCCCTTCAAGTCGAATGAGAATCGAACAGATTGACGTATATCTAACTACTAGGTAGATGATCAGTTCCTTATTATCTAATAGGATACACATTATGGGAGACCTCCCCAAATAGGTTTAAAGATCCTGAAAAGCTGCCTCACATTCTGATGTCCATTGGACCTTTGCATTTGGATAAACTTTTTCTCATGTGGTATAACTGCGAAGTAGTAGGAACAGCCAACGACAGCAGTCTAAAGATTTTGAAACGAATCAGTTGATAGCAGTAATCTTGCCAGCAAGTTTTTATACGTCTTTCGTCGTATTTGGAGATGGCATGTTGAGGAGAGCCTAAATTTGATATAGATCGACCTCAATCCCTTTCTTTCTGATGAGATGGTCGAGAAGTCAACCTGAATGTACTCTGAATTGAGACTTATCAGAATTGAGTTGTATCCTATATGATTGAAGAATGCTAAATATTGTGTTGAAATATGTAATGTGGTTGACTGACTATATGCTCTTACATAAGAGATCATCAATATAGACTTTCATGACTTTCCCAAGATGTGCTTTGAACATTGAAGTCATCAACCGTTGAGAAGTCGCGCCTACATTTTTGAGTCTGAAGGGCATGAGTTTGTAGCAGTAAAGTCCTCTTTCAGTGATAAAAGTGGTTTATTCTTGATCTTCTTCCAATAGTGGAATTTTATTGTACCCAGAAGTAGTGTCCATCATAGATATGAGTTCGTGACCGATAGTAGAATCAAGGATTTGATGGATATTGGGAAGAGGGAAACTGTCCTTTGGAGTGTATTTGTTTAAATCTATAAATTTTACGCAAACTCAGACTTTTCCATTCTTTTTTGAGACAGCAACGAGGTTGGATATCCAATCTGGCTATTTGGCTTCTCAAATGAATCCCACTTTGATCAATTTCTCAATCTCCATGTTAACTTCATCTCGAAGTCGAGGTGATAGTCATCGCTATTTTTATTTAACCGCCATGACATTGATGTTGATGGCACATTTATGACTCGCCTTGGCCGGATCGACCCTAGGCATCTCTTCGAAAGTCTACGCAAATACATCTCGATTTAATTGTAAGAACTGAATGAAAGCATCCTTATCATGTTGGATTAGCTTGGTACCGACGAAATTACCTCTGCTAGGTCCATCAATTTTGGCAAATTCTGTAGGCTCTTCTGTTGAAGGTTGATTATCAAGGTGATTAGCTTTATGTAATTGCTATGCAGCATATCAGTCTGAGTTATCTACAATTACTGAGATGGTATTTTTGCAAGCTCGAGAAAGCTTTTGACTACCCTTGATTTCATAGATACCATCATTGTGTTTAAAGTGGAGTGCTTGATGATAGGTGGAAGTGATTGCTTCCAAGTTGTGAATCCAGCAGCGGCCCATAATCTCGAGAAAATGAGATTTGGCATTGATTACGTAGAAGATGACGTCGATGGTGGCTGGTCCTGTGGTAATAGGTAACATGATTTTACCTACTCGCTCTTCTTCAGAGCTATTAAATCTACTGATATCGATGTCACTTGGAATAACTTGATCTGCCAATCTCATTTGGTCGATAGTGCTCTGAAAAAGAATCTCAATACCGTTTCTAGTATCAATCATCATTGTGTGCATGACAAACTTCTTCATCTTGAGCATTATGACTAATGCATCATGATATGGAAATTTGACATGACTAAAGTCATAATCTTTGAATGAGATTCCAAGCCGGCGATTACTCAACTTAGGCAGAAGCTTTGCTTCTTTGTCTTGAGGTGTGAGATCACAACATTCTAACAGTCTCCAGTGCTTGAATCAGCAAGAGTTGGTGATTTGATGGATTTTGATCATGTTGTTGTAGTGCATATGGCAGAGATGCTTCTCCTCAGCTTAATCTTTGACCTGGACAACTTCTTGCTACTTTTTATAGTTGCCATCCTTGTATGATTCTAGGTCGATAATGTATTCAAACATCCATCCCTCCTAGAAAATGAATTCCAACAATCTCTGTAAAGCATAGCAGTTGTCAGTAGAATGATGGTTTGCCTTGTGCTGCGTGCAGTACGGGCAGTTCTCAATTAGTTCAATGGTTGAGAGAGACGGTATAGCTTATCCTTGGAGAGGATTGGAAAAATTATGGAGATTTGAACATTCATCCTTGGGAGGAGCGGTTTGGGTAATGAACCGCCTTATCGAGGGTTCCCAGTATTTCCTTTGAAGCGCTTTTGATCACCCTGATCCTCCTTTGGTTTAGTGCTTCGATCTATGGATGAACCTTTCGTGGTTAGGACAAATTTAGTAAATTTATGCATTTCAGACATCATCCTTTCCAGGTCGACGTAATTATTGACTTTGGTGATCATATCTTCCAAGGTCTCAATTTTATTGAGGAAGAGGTGTTCTTTGGCCTTGTAGTCGAGTTGGAGCGTATTGGTGAAAGCAGTAACAACTGTTTTTTGATCAAGATTGTCTACTTTACGTAAGAGCTCCAAAAACTTCTTCGCAAAAGCCTCGAGCTTCTCTCTGTGTGACTGTTTAAGACGGATAAGAGAATATAAATTTTCCTCTTTATCTCTGTTGTGAGCATACATCTTGATGAATTGTTTCTGCAGCTAGCTGGTCGAATATGTCTATGGAGTCTTCAAGTAAAGAGTGGAACAACCGAAGCGGTTCTTCCTGCAGACTTATTGCGAACAAACGACAGAGGATGTGGTTAAGGTTAGAATATAACCCCAATAAATCACGGTGCTGTTGAATGTGCTCCTTTGGATCGGTGCCCTTGCATTTACAATTTTTTGGAGTATAGAAACCTTTCGGTATTTCCATATCGAATAGATCTTTGGCAATTGGACTCTCTTGAAATTTTGTAAGGTCATCCGTAGTACCCAGAACTTGTGCTTCGTTTAACTCCTTGATACACTGATCCATATGCTCTTATGTAACATATTGACGCGTCGGTTGAGTGGCTCGACGAGGAGGTTAAGGATTGTGAGTACTGGTACCTTTACTCAAACGATCACGTACTGAAACTCGAGGTTGAGGTCGTTGTTCTTCCTCCTGACGTTTAGACAATCGGTGACCTTGGCTGATTTCAAACTGAACTTCACCACCTAAATGAATGGACGGCTGAGGTTCGTGCTGATTATTTCTGTAAATAGCCTTTCTTGTGGCTCCACGAGGTCCCAACCTTTCTCGCGCAGAAACCTGGAAGGTTTCTAGCAATTGATTGTGATCCCTGTTGGGGAAGCCTGCTGAGTATTTTGTAGAGCTTGTAAGGCAGTTTGCATGGTTGTCCTCTGGTTTTCGTGTCGGTTGAACACTGTCAAACGTGCTTGTCACTCGGCTTCAAGCTCCTTTTCACGGAGCTCTCGGACAAGAGTTAATTAACATTCAAGCTCACTGCATTTCTTTTTTTTTGGCATTGAGATTCGCTTGTAGCTCTGTAAGTTGTTCTGGCATAACTGAAAGATCGAGCTGGATTTCGGTTGTTGGTCATCTGGAACTGACCATAATTAAAATTTGTAGTAGAACGAATATATGCCTTAGGATATCGTGGAAATGTCTTCTTTCCCAAAGACAACACCAAATGTAATGGCCTAATTCCATAATCTCGAGATGGCTTGGAATTAGCTCTTACATAAATGTTCATGTGACAAAAACTAACATGAAAAAAGAAATGACACAGGTGATTTAGCGTGGAAAACCTTTGAATAGGTAAAAAACCACGACCTCGAGTTGAGGGTTTTTGCAATAATGACTTTTATTGCTTGAGGCTGATATCTTATTACAAGTGATCTCTCGACTTAGAAATACTTGATCTTGTAAATAAGAAGTTTTGATATTTTGAGAATCTAGAAAATGTAGTTTTCTTGGTGATTTATCGTATATTTTTCTGGTCCTTATATCTTTTAGAACTTTTTCTTGATATAGGCCTTCTCCGCAGTTCTTCATCGTGCTGAAGCACGTTTTCCAAACAATATGGTTAGTGGAGGTTGACTGAGTAATTATTGAGTTCGTGAGAGACAGGTGTCTTTGACTTGTTCATGTTTTTTTGTTTGAGCTCGACCCATGTTCTTCACCAGTTCGTGGGGTAGGTGTCAATGTTGATTGTTGATGTCACGTGTTTAATGCATGAGTTTGACATGGAGATATTTCGAACTGGAATTTGCTCAAATTGGGTTAGATCAAGGGATAGGTCCCTACAACAGATATTTATCACTTCCCACATATTTTCATTCAGTTGGGCTGGATAGGCCTCTATGGTAATCAAGATACCTTTAGCAAGATTGCTAAGAGGTAATATCACTTTGAATTCAAACTGAGACAGATAACACAAAAATCCATGGTCCAGATCACTTTGGACACCCCATTGAAGTACTCAAATGAGATCGAGTCCTCTACTCTCCTTTTAGTTTTCTCCCATTCTAAGTTAGACAATAAGAAAAAGTTTTCTACCCCATTTAGAACAGTACATCCCCTAAACGACCTCCCAGAGTATTTTATAACATTACTCCATCTACTACCTAAACTACATTTTATTTTACAAAACTCCTTAAATACATCTGAATCTATAGGGTTGGATACGAGATTACCAGGGAAATCTGGAAACTCTACTTCGTCCTTCCCCTCTGAATCTACCTCTACAATGTCAAGGCTCTTCGTTCTTAGGTCGCCCCCCACAACATCTACATTATCAGATTCAACAAATACTAGCTCAGTCAAGCGACCAGAGGTCAAAGTCTCCATATCAAGATTAGGCTTGAGGATGAGGCTTATTTCTATAACAGAGCCTTCTCATGCCTCGACCTTCATACAAGTCTAGGTATTCAATCAATTTTCTCTATCATTATTTTTTTTTTTACTTTTACACATACATATACATCTATCATACACATACATATATACTTTTCCATGCAAAACAAAAATTTTCACAGGTTTACTAAAAATAGTAAACTTTTAAAATTTTGAATAAACTCAAATATAATATTCTCCACATCAAACGATTAATCTAAATTACACGCACAAATCAGCCAAATCAATCAAAACCACTAACCTTCAATGTCTGAATGAGAATCTAGAACTGTACACAATCTCTCTTTTACTACGATACTATACAACAAAGGTTTCTGATCTATATTTACAACAGCAACCCTCTTTTTCCTCTGGCTGTAATGCTTACTTTCGTTCACTCTCTCTCTCTAGAATCTCTACAACTCAATTTATTATCTTTCTTTCTCCAGTATTTTGTTTCTTTGTGTTTAACAAACTTTTGAATGAAGAAGAAGAAAAGTTATTTATACTTTCTCTCTCTAACTGCTGGGAGTTATTGGGGCTAACAGAAGCCGCCCTCGGTTTTAGAACTGAGGCGTCCCTTCCACTATTAATATCAGACTTTTTGTACCTTTTGGGTAAAAACGTCTTCCCATCATTATCCTATGTCATATATTTAAATATATTTCTCTCTCTCCTGCCCAAACCCTTCTTAGACCTTCCCACACTCATTATGATTCTCTCCTCACATGCAATCAAACTTTCTCTACTCATATTTCTGATTTCTCTACTCATATTTCTATTACTTATAGAACTGCATACGTTATTTCCAATGCTACAACATTTCAAAATTTAAATTTTTATTTAAAAGTTTTAAATAGCATTCACAACAGAACAAAAACAAATTCTGAAGGAAGTATTCACCCTCTATTCAAATTATACTTATTCAATCTAATGCGGTTCGCTCCTTCACAAATTATCATACCTAACCAGTTCATGAAGAGAAATCCTCTCATCTTCCTAAGTTATTTCTTCTAAAGCAATTTCCTTCACTACAACTTTTTGAGCTTCAGGCTCCAAGACAAATTCACAAAATATCTCGTTATACACATGATACCTAACCCTGTTCTCCCACACCCTCGCAGTCAGCCCATCAAATTGTATTAAATATTTAGGCAAGTTGGAATCATACCCTAACTGCCTAAAGATCTTCTCACAAACATCAGCCACCTTTATTGCTAAGTACCCCTCCTATGTCTACCGAGATCTCTGAGAGCGAGTCCTCACCATTTTTATTTCTTCCTCCTCTCTACATCACATTTCAAGCATTATTTATGCACACAGATTACAATAGCAGTAGATCCCCCTCCCCCCCATTCCACATTTAAAATATTACTCAAAATTCCCCTTATCCATAACTAACAACCCTAAGTTCATGTTCAAAATTTATTTGAGTTTATTTTTCCGTAGCGACCTCATTGCATTTCGACCATATCTTTTTCGAACTCACTTCCAACATCTCTTAATTGTTTTACATACATCCAAATTTTCTCCACAACTCAATTTTTTGATTTCAGCAAATTTACTTCTACCACATAGTGATGTCTTGGAGCTCGAGTTAATGGATTTCTTTCAGTTCGACACAAATACCTGTTACATCTTCACATATCTATCTCTAACATGTTGATTAATGTGTTACAAGCAATTACATTATACACATTTTTTCTATTTTTTGCTCCACCTACAAGATTCTTTTATGTTATTTTTATTATATCAACTTTCTATTACACTCAACTTGAACTAACCATAGTTTGAATTATTATACTCATTTTTTAAGTTCCCTTTATCACACAAGGAAATTACATTTTAGTATGCAAAAATGTATTTTTAGTTCGAATTACCATACTCATTTGTTACAAAAAGAAAATTTTCATTAGCTCAAATATTACTTAAAGACTACTTTACAGAGAACAATTTTCTAGAGCTTTCCTACATATCGATCTACATGTTATATTTCATATATTTTCATCACTGCTTCGTATTGAAACACTTCTGCAAGAAAGGACCAGACCGCTGGTTGTAACAGAGCCTGAACCAACCAATTCAGCATAAAATACTTTTGCAAGATTACAGATTATAGATGCGCAAGATTACAAAATGGGAGGTCAATTTGTGGCGGTATGTCTATTGGGCGAAGATGTAGGTGTATGTTGCTCGTGTAGTTTGTGGTTGCATTTTATGCAATACTACGAAGCCTTCCAATCATAAGTTAGGACTGTGCTTACCATTACCAGTTCCTAGCCGACCTTGGGAGATCATTTCGATGGATTTTATGGGTGGTTTGCCCATGACCAAGTATTAGAATGACTATTTGTTTGTGGTGGTAGATTAATTCAGCAAGATGATTGTTCCTATTCCATGCTAGAAGATGGTCACCGAGGAAGAAGCAGCGTAATTGTTTTTTAGAGACGTCTGGAGGTATTACGGGTTTCCTTCTTCTATTATTTATGATAGAGATAGTTACTTTTTATAGCATTTCTGAAGATCGTTATGGGGGCTGGTAGACACTATGTTGAAAAGAAGTACCGTCTTTCATCCGTAGACTGATGGGCAAATAGAAGTAGTTAATCGTACTTTGGTTCATTTGTTACGAGGATTCTATTTTAAGCATCCTCAGACTTGGGATGAGAGTTTACCGTATCTTCAGCTTGTGTTTAATCGGGCTAATCATAGTTTTACTTTAAAGTCTCCATTTGAAGTTTGTTTGGGGTACTTGCCTCAACCCTTTTGATTTGGCTTTTAGTCTTGGCGACAAGACGACATCATAAAAGGAGGAAGAGGAATAAGTTAAAGCTCAGTATTTCATTGAGAGGATAAGCAAGGTTCATGAGGCAATTAAAGTACAATTGAAGAAGACTCAAGCAAAGTATAAAGCTCGACACGACAAACATTGGGTTTAGTGTACTTTTCAAGAGGGCAACCTAGTTTGGTTGAATTTGGGTAAGTAATGACTAAAGGGAGAGGGAAAGAAACTTAAGCCTATCCACTATGGTCTGTTTACTTTGTTCAAGAAGATTGGTGATAACGCATTCCAATTAGATTTGCCACCTTTCATGAAGATGTATTCGGTGATTAACGCCGAGCATTTGAAACTGTTTGAGCCATCTCTTTTAGATGAAGACTCTATAATCGACATTCGCCTACCGTCAGTTGATGACTTATGGATGGAAAGAGAAGATCTATTGCAGGAGGATAGTATTCTAGAGAGGAAAGTTTATGCTACATGATGGGGTAGTATCGAGTCATTCCGAGTTAGGAAGAAAGGTCAACTACCTAGCAAGTTGAACTGGCACAACAGGGAAATGGGCACCACCACATTTCCTTATCTCCAGTTCTCACTTAAGAAAAAGCTCAAGGCTCCTAAAGGGGGAAGCCATGATCTAGGAGGATCTGAAGATCGAACCCCTTCAAAAGATACCAACTCGTTCGAACGAACCTTGGAGTCATTCGAACGAGTTATGAGTGGAACAACCTAGAAGTTCCCAGAAGACCAACTTAAGCTGAGTCTAGTCGACCAATGTGAGTTGAGTTGAGTCTATTCGAGTTGAGTCTATACGACCTAGAGTTCCCAAAAGAGTTTATTTGAGCTGAGTCTATTTAACCTGGAGTTCTCAAAGATTAACTCGAGCTGAGTTTGTTCAGGCAAAAATAGGCAAAGTCATTCGAACGTTACTTGAAGTCGTTTGAACGAAACTGAAGTTCTCAGAAAACCAACTCAAGCTGAGGTAATTTACTGGCAAAAATAGGCAAGTCGTTCGAACGACATTGAAGTTCTAGAAGACCAATTCAAGATGAGGCTTTTCTTAGGCTTAATTTGGCCAGTTGTTCAAACGACCCATGGGTTCGTTTGAATGACTATCGTATTCCTTTAATATTTTAGGCATTTCAAGGACAAAATGGTCTTATCTTGTAACTAGAAACTTGTAACCCTCATAAGAGAGCAAGGCTAGGCAAGATGAAGTTATCTTATATTAATCCAAGTTTTTGTAAGAAAGACTTAGGGTTTTGAGAGTAATTCAATTGGAATCAAATCATTGAGCAATTGAAGCTCCGAAAGGGAATTTCTCCCACCAATTATGTTTGTTCTTCATTTTATTTCTTCTTTTAGGTTAATCTTAATTCGATTGTGGATTACCTGTTTCATTCTTACGAAGAGAATACATCTCTTCCTTCATCACTTTAACTCATTGGTTTGAAGGAGTATCTTCTTCAATGATCGGTAGTGCGTAGGCTACCATGGCCTTTGCCTTTGAAAGTACCATATCCTTTGTTGGCTATCCTGACTTGCCCACATTCTTCTTTGGTTTACTAGTTTCTATTGACTCCACCACCAAAGTCTCATAAACCCTACCACCAAATGCTCCACTCTCGTCTGTGTATTCATCATCTAGAACATGATCAAATGGGTCATCGCCCACTGTCACACTGATAAATGACACCCCCTTTGGTACATAACTCTCTGGATCATGTGAAGTCACATCAATCTCTACCCGTTACATAACCTTGCGTGTCGTCTTCTCTTCGTGCTCAGAGACATGTGACTTCATCATAAAAGTCTCATCAAAAGTGATATCCCTGCTCAGAATAATCTTTTAGTCTCTCGTATCCCATAACTTATAGTATTTTGCACCCTTCTTCATACCCAGAAAAATGGCTTTCCTTGCTCGAGGAACCAACTTACCATCTTTGACATGATAGTATACCGGATACCTAAAAAGATGAAGAGTATCATAATCTGTAGTTGGTTTTCCCAACCAAGCTTCCATTGGTGTTTTACCCTCAATTGCAGCTGAAGGCAACCTATTAACAAGGTAGCACATGTATATGACAAAGCCTCAGTCCATAACATTTTGCCCAACCTAGAATAGACAACATAGATCGCACCTTCTCCAGTAAAGAACGATTCATGTGCTTCCCTACACCATTTTGTTATGGTGTTTCTCTAATGGTGAAATGTTGAGCAATCCCCTCATCCTGATATACTTGCAAGAACGGATCACTTGTATACTCCCCACCATTATTCGAATAGAGCAACTTGATCTTTCTGCCAGTCTGAGTTTTGATTAACTTCTTCTACCTCATGAAAATTTATAAGACTTCATCCTTCCTCCTCATAGTATATACCCACACACGCCTAGAAGAATCATCCACAAAAGACACATAATAATGTTTACCCCCAAGTGACATATTCTTGAAGGGTCCCCAAACATCTGAATGAGCATGTTAAGGGTTCCACGAGTACGATGGATAGTCGTGCCAAACTTTACCCTTATCTACTTGCCCAAAACACAATTTTTACAAAAGTTTAACTTGCACGCCTTAACACCTTTCAATAGCCCTTGGTTCGCAAGAACTCTCAAGGACTTCTTCCCCACATGCGCCAAACGCATATGCCATAGTCTAGTGGTATCTCTGGAAGTAGTCTCCTAACTACCTGCAGTAGCAACCTCACCAAGAATAGCCGTACCATCCAAATAATATAAGTTGTTACTTCTTCTTTAACCCTTCAACACAACCATGACTCCCTTAAGAACCTTTTTCACACCATTCTCAGACACGACCTTGTAGCCTTTTGTTTCAAGTAAACCCGTCGAGATAATATTCTTCTTCATCATCAGAGTATACCCAACCTCCTCAATTTTTTTAACCAACCTATTGTGCAACTTTAGACAAATAGTACCTATCCCTTTTCGGGACAAATGTGATAAGTAGTACCTGAATCCAAGATCTACTCTTTTGAATAAACAATACATGCACTAGATGATATAATTAAAGAAAAGTCAGAATCATTACATCCATTTACTGTATTTTGAGCAACATTTACTGAAGAGCCAACTTTCAAACCTTTCTTCTTCTTTAGAAGCGCATAACACTCATTCTTCCAATGACCCGTCTCTTTACAAAACACATATTGGTATTTACCCAAATTATGACTATTTACACTGCGGCCTTTCGACTTTAAACAAAAGTTGTTACCACTAGACTTCTTCTTGTCTGAAGACCTCCCTCTGGCCATTAACACCTCGGATGTCAACTTATCGGACTCGCGTTTCTCCTTCCTCTGGTACTCATGGTTCCCCACCATAGTTATATCTGAGTATTGCAAAGAACTCTTCCTGTACGTTATCGTCGTAACAAAGTATTTGTACTTTTCGAGAAGCGAGTTCAAGAACAAAAGTGCCTTGTCCTCATCGTCAACAATCTCTTCTAGATTCGCCAAGTCGGCTAGTAACTTGGTCAAATCATTCAAGTGCTCCGACATAGAAATCTATTATCTCACCGTGAAGTGGTAAAGCTTCATCTTCAAATTGAGTCAATTTTGGATGCATTTCACCAAATACTTCTCCTCAAAAATCCTCTAAATTTCTTTTGTCAAGGTTTCATTCATTACAAGGTACTTAATGTATTGAGAAAGGCATGAGCAAATTTGACTACAAGCCCTCTTGTTCATCTTCTTCCAAACACTTTATTCTACCTTCTCCGATTTGTCTTCCTGCACCTCATCTAAATCTTGTTGACTAAGCGCATAAATAACTTCGTATCGCCACATGTCAAAGTTATTTCTGCCATTGAATTTCTCAAATTCAATTTTGGTATTATTAAACATCGCTGTTATGTTATTTCGTTTAGGAGTCAATTGTTGAGCCCGCCGCTTGAAGAACTAGGTTCATCTCCTTCTATCATTGTTTCCCCAATTTTCATACACTAATCAAAATCGAAAACCAAACAAAATCGAGATAAGTCAACGTTACCTCAATTCTGAGAACCACCGAGAATACAACCTTGCTCTGATACCAATTGTTGAGCCGCGCTGCGGAAGCCGAACTCCGATTCGATCTAATTAACTATGAACAATCTAAAAGAATACACATAACCAAAAGGACAACACACATTTACCGTGATTCGGCAAATTGCCTATGTCTATACAAAATAGAGAGAGTTTATTTAATGATCATTGGTTACAATCACAAACCAATTTGAGGTCTCTCAAGGTTTTTCTCTCCAAGGGTTCCTCACAAATAGATCTCACCAATGGTTGCTAAGAAATACCCTAAGTCTCCCTTATATACTTGAGAGACTTATTACATTAACACAGATCAAGAGGAAAAACCAATTGTCGAAACGACCTCTAAGTATTTGTATCCGGATCATAAGGCCATTCGGGTTGCATCTGGATCTTTCTAGTCAAGGTTAGGATGGAAATCCGTATTATAAGCCTATCACTCGACTTCCATCCAGATTCCTCCTTTACCCGACAACAAGATTCCTTTTTAGCAAAACCGAATTTGTTATAGGTTTATCTGTACATCTTTCGTTAGTACGTATGCCAATTCGAGAACAACATTGACTACTGTGGGAGTGTAGATTAATAGCAATGTGTGGCGTAAACTTGAAAGAAAGAATTTAAACTACAAAGGTACCATGGTTTAAACATTATCGATCAGCGAGTGTTGAGAAATATAGTCCCACATTAGGCAAATTAAACCTTGCACCTTTAAAATATAAAAACATGGTTATGAATATGATGCAATATTGGAGGAGTAACCCTAGGATCTTATATTTTGAGATGAGCAACGTTAATGTGAAAAATGGTAATTTGATAATGATACAATGCATGCCTAAAAAATACAGTAAAATTTGTAATTATAAACAACTCGGAGGCGTAACAACACCCCACGCCATTCCTCGTATTTTACGACAGAAAGAATCTGCAGGCTTGTTCTGATAGGTTAGCTTTATATCATGCAACCCGATACTCCTACAAGGAGACATTGCACTGCAATCGAATTTAATTGCTACTGGAGATGCTGAACTGCCTTTGATATCTTTGTATGTTACTCTACTTATCTTTACGCCCGAATTCTGCAGCAAAAAAGAAAAGAAAAGAAGTGTTAAAGAGTTCTTTGTGTGAGTGTCCAAGTGGTATAACGATAAATTTGAGCAACAAGTATTACCTGATTTGGGCAACCTTCATTACCAGGACAATAATTTTGATCTCTAACAATCGGATTTTGCACATTGTTCATTACAACTTGCCTAAAATCGACTCCTAGAACAAACCCATTACTTGGTCGTCCCCATGATTTGATCCTCAATCCATTTTGAGTTCCGTAAAAAAACCACATTCTTCACCCTCACATTTTCCACTCCATCTTCTTCCAAACCCTTCCCCAAACTCCCAATACTATCACAAAAAAATATCATTAACTTATGACATTTCATAATAGAGTTTACACTAGACATGATAACTTATGGCTAATTGGTGTCTCACCTTATGCCATGTCCTGGCCCACATGTAACAAGATGAACCCGTAAATTTTTGGTTCTTGGACAAATAGAGATGCAATCGTCTCCGGTCATAATGCCCGTTTTAAGAACTTGGACGTTCACCGTGTTCTGTATGTGTATGCCATCTGTGTTGGGACTATCGTCTGGTGCATTTATCCTAACTCCTTCAAGGGTTAAATTTTGGCAAGTGTGGATTACAACATGGTAGAGCTTCGCGTTAATTAATGTCAGCTTCCGGATCACAATATCTTTCGATCCATAAATGGTTAATGACTGCAAGCAAGTGAGAAATATCACACTTTAGAGCTCTCTAGGCGCTTAATTTCTTTCTTTCGTTGGAAGAAATGTGTGCAAAGTGTCTACTAGGGGTTTGCTGAGCTTATATGAAATTAGGCAAACGAGAATTAAAAATAAAAATATGTTACCGTCGCACCAGCGGTACATTTTCTCCTAGTACGCTTACACGCCCACAATCTCGAACCCCGACCATCAAGATATCCTCCTAAAATCGCCACCCTCTCAACACCATAAAATGTTATCCAACTTTCCGACCACCCCATCTCTAGGTACCCGGGAGCAACTAGTACCCCATCAATCCTAAGTATGATTCCGGGACTCTGACAAGGTCCCTCAAATACTATAGAGTCGAGAAAATAACGTCTTCGTGGTATGTAAATAGTCGTAGAAAATTTGGAGTTACAAGCAATAGTCCATGCTCTTAGAAACGCCTGGCTCGCGTCCGTGTTACCGTCACCCTTTACACCGAAATCAGCAATATTGACAACTCCATTTTCGCATAATGTGGATGAGATGAAGAGAAGTAAGAAAAGAAGAGTGTTTGTGTTTAGTTGATGTGTTGCTACCATTGTAGTTGTTGGAAGAAAAGTAGGAGATGAGATGAGATGAGTGTGAGGAGCTCTCTTTCTCCTGAGATGATTTTTTGGTGAGAGAAGTTATAACTGAATTGAGCCTAACCGTAGCCCTCTACTGTGAGTAATCGGCCACATGACCAAAAAGTTATACACGTGGGTGAACTCGATTGGTACTCAGTTTTAAAATTTTGACTAAAATGTCGCCAAATTTTCAAAGGTGATGGTGGTGCAAAATAGTGTAAAATGAGGGACACTTAGAGCATCCACAACAGCCTCTCTATAATAGGGAGTAGTTTTGAGGAGTTTCAACTCACCTTTGATGTTGTGGATGTAGCAAACTCCCTACAAAAAAGAGTCACATCACATAATTAACTACCTAAACCACTTCAAATTAGTTAAGTTTAAAAATAAGAGGCAAAAAGTAATATTTTTTTTACTTTAAACCTCTAAAGTAACTTTACACATAATATAAGAGCCCTACGTGGCTCACCAAATATTTCTCTAGACTCTCCATACTTGAGGAGAGAGAAAGAAAAAATAGGGATAGGGAGCCTCATAGGGAGCTTATAAAAGCCATTTTATTATTTTTTGCCTCCCTAAAATAAGTTTAGGGAGGCTATTGTGGATGCTTTTAGAGTTTGGTTTGGGAGAGAGAGGAAAAAGATGAAATACAGACATAAGAAATACATTTGGTCCGTTATAACAGTGTTACGTTTTCTTAAGCCAAATAACAAGTCAAGTATAATATAGCATACCATTTTAAACCTTGCTTTCTGGACAACATACATTTGGCGTCATCCCTAATACTACTACTAAGTTATTGGTTCAGTGTTGGTGTGACCTATAATGGCCAAATTCCGTAGCTCGAAATAGCTCAAAATTAGCTCTTACACCAAATGTAGCTGCGACAAAAATTAATGTAATACAAGGATTGACATAGGTGCTTTAGCGTGGAAAACCTTTGAATAGGTAAAAAGCCACGACCTTGAGTTGAGGGTTTTAGTAATAGTAATTTTTATTGTTTGAGGCTAATATCTTATTACAAGTGATCTCTTGAACTAGAAATGCTTGATCTTGAAATAAGAAGTTTTGTGTTAGAGTCTAGAAATCTGGTTTTTCTTGTTTCTATCTCCTCTGGAACTTTTTCTTTATATAGACCTTACCCGCAGCTCGTTATCGTGTAGAAGCACGTTCTCTAAATAATGAGGTAAATAGTAGTTGAATATGTAGTTGTTTAGTTCGTGGGAGACAAGTGTTTTTGACTTGCTCATATTCTTCTTTTTTGCTCGATCCACGTTCTTTATCAGTTCGCGGTCTAGGTATCAATGCTGACTATGTATGTCACGTATGTAATGCGCGAGTCTAATATTGAGGTAGTTCGAGTTTGGATTAGGTCGAGGGATAAGTCCCTACAATTGCCCCCTCGCAACTAAAGGCACGAGTTGCTTTGGTTGAGAAAGATCATGTGGATTGTTGGTATTTTAAGTTGAAAAGATATGATGTATTGATGGGGATTTGACTGGTTGGGTACTCGGTATTTATTTATGGAGGGATGTATCTTGTATTTATGATGATGGAAAAGATAGATGTACTTGACGCTTGGGGTTTCAAAAATGGCTCTGCTTTGAATGATGACTGCTTTGGAAATGTACCTGCCCATTAAATGTTAGTTTGATATAAATAGTACCTATACTGGAGCTTCTGGTAAAGTACTCTGTTGTTGTGCATATAACTCCTGTACTCTATTGAGAATGGTGAACACTAAACGAATGGTATATGAAGAGAGAGAGTCAATAGAAATGCAGATGTTGAAGTTGCGATACTTTGGGGACCAATCTCGCCTATTCCTGTACCACCGACTTATTATGGGCAGGCCCGGCCCTGGGTATAGACCCATGAGGCGGCCATCTAGGGCCTCCAAATTTAGCTAAAAAATAGGGGACTCATAATTTTGGTTACCTTAATATGTTTGGGCCCTCCAAAGTCCAAAATGCAGTCCTCATGATGAGCCCAAAGGGAGTTCTTTTTGGACTTTTCTCTCTCATTTCACAAGAATAAAAATGCAGTCTCATTAGTACCTCTCTTTCTCTCTCTCTCCACTCCCCCATCTGGTGCAGACTTGTAGAGTTGAGTTGCAGCCGTGACATGAGACATAGACATTGCAAGTAAAAGCTCAAGGTTTAGGACTTTAGGTACTCGCACTCTCTCTGGCTCTCTAACATATTACGAACAAATGCAAAAATTAGGGCAAATAACTGAATAAGACATTGTTGGTACGAATTAAAATCAAAATTTACCTAAAACGTTGACAAATTTTTGATCTTATTAGTCGATTTTAGGGATCAGGAAGTCAGGATATAATAAAAATTAGGGGGAAAGATTTGTGTAATGGTTTTGCCGATTTAAAAAATTGGTGAGGTGGAGAGTAAAATTGGACCCAAAAAACTCTCTCTATAAGTGATACTTAATGTCTTAATCACTACTATTTTTTTATTTCTGTGAATGAAGTATTTAATTTTTGTATGTGTGGTGCATGTGTTGTCAGATAGTACAAAAAAGACGTGAACATCGAGTAAACCTGTGTTGAATTCAAGGTTAGTGAGCTGAACCTAGTCTCTGTCTCTCTGACTCGCTAGTATTTATAATGTTGCCTAACAGTAGACATCCTTATGGAAGTTCAAAATGACAAAAAAAGAAAAAAAGTGATGCATTAACACAATCTCAAGCTGAAGATATCTTTAAATATTTTGGTAAAGACAAACAGGCAGAAAGTTTAGTTGAACATGTTGTGAGTGAAGAACATCTAATTGATGAACTTAATCTACCTTTGAGTTAAGAACCTCTAATTGAAGATCCTAATCCACCTTTAAGTAAAGAACCTGGTGAATCTCAAAGAGAAAATGGCAATGAAAAACCAAAAGAGGATGATCAATCTGTAGATTGGAATAAGATTGATCAGGATCCAGGAAATTGGGACAAGATTACTCAAAATGTTATATAGACTTCTTAGTAGAAAAAGGTCCTATAAGAGAAATTGATTTCGAATAATATCATGACAGCAGTGCTAGACATTTCTCTTATAAACATTATATGAGACATTTAGCAAATGGAGAGAAAGTTGATAGAAGATGGTTAGTGTACTCAATTAGTTTGAACAAGGTGTATTGCTTTTGTTGCAAGTTGTTTAAAGAAGAAGAAAACATGACCCAATTAGCTACTGATAGATTTTTGGATTGGCATAATATTGCTCCAAGGCTTAAAAGTCACGAATCTAGTAATGATCGCATCAAATGCATGAGTAGTTGGATTTATTTGGAAAAAAGATTGAATAAGAATAAAACCATCGATGAATATGCGCAACAACTCAACAAGGATAAAGAACATTGGAGACAAGTATTGTTTAGAATACTTTTCGTGGTAAAAATGCTCGCTAAAAACAATTTGGCTTTCCGTGGGGATAATTGAGACATTGCTGACAACTGGCATGTAATATAATCTGTAGATCGATCTCTAACAATATCTGAAAGACTTGATCTATGTATAGTATTATGTAATTGATATTCGAGCTAATAAAAAATACTTATCTAAAACCTGTGTTGATTGATAAAATTAGCTATTTTTTATTTAAATCGAGCTAGAAGAAGTATATGTATGTTAGAGGACGAGAATTTAATATTCTGAAGCTGAACTAAAAAAGAATGGACTCTTCTTAGTCGGACTATGGAAAATATATTCGAAGTTGTAAATATGTTATATTTAAAAATCTGTATCGAACTTTAAAAAGTCCAAGAACCGCGGAGAGGGAATATCCCTTCAAATATAGAATATGCAAAATTTGAAATTTTGAGCTTATAGAGATATTGTTTGGAAATACTTTACGGGGGGGGGGGGGGGGGGGAGATTGTGAGAATTATGTCAAAACGTGAGTGGACGAATCCAAAGAGGTTGATGACTGCAGATAAGTTCAAATAACTTTTTATCGTGATCTTAGGTTTTTCCGTTATGGAAAAACATATTATATTATATACGGAATGCGGGGGATTTGAAGTGATCTCGAAAATATGTATAAATAGGGCTGAAATGTGTTGTATAGTGGAGAAAGAAAAGAGAATGTGGTAAGGACTCACTCTGAGAGAGTTCGTCATGCAGCAGAGGGATGACTAGTGATAAAGATTACCGAAGTCCGGGAGAGTATTTTTGGATTGTTAGATTATGATTCTGACTTGCCTGAATCTGAAATTCAGTTCAAAGACTTGGATGTGAGGGAGATGGAACTTAAAATCGGGCATCATTTCTACTCGGGGATATTCTGTGAAGTGATTTTGGAGTTTGCAGCTTGAAAAGAGGCTATGAGGCAAATTACTGAGGAAGAGATCGAGGAGAAAAATGTAAGGATTATTGGGGGTGAACTGATTAGGTGTGGCTCTCAAGGGCATATAAGATATTTTATGTGTAGTTATATGTAGGGGAGCAAACTGAATGAGGTTAAATAACTGTAATTGGAATATAGGTAGAATTTTTCGCTTGAACTGTTCCTGTTATGTTGTAAATGTTGTTTGGAACTGTTTGTGAATACAAAAATTAAATTTTGAAATGTGATAGCTCTGAAAATGACGTCAGTAGTTCTATAAGTAGCAGAAGTAGAAATGGAAATTGCAGATTAGCTTTGATTTTTATCTCTTGTATAATTGCAGGGAAAGTTTGATTGCATGTGAGTATCGGGTCATCATGAGTGTGGGAAGATCAGGAGAGATTTGGGTAGGAGAAATGATAATATATTAAAATATAGGATCTGGGGTAATGATGAGAAAGTATTTTCACTGAAAATGTGCAAAACGTCTGACATTAATTGTGGAAGGGATGCCGTAGTTCCAAAACTGAGGGCAGCTTGTGCTAGGCCCAATAACTGCCAGCATTTAGAAAATATAAATAATAGTTCATCTTCCTTGTTTAAACGTTTATCAACTTCAGAAAAACAGAATAATAGTGGGAGAGAAAAATGAAAAAATTGTAGAGATTCACGTGGGAGATTAGACGAGAGTGATCATCGCTCAAGGAGAGAAAAAGTTACGAAGACAAATTTACGACGGTGGTTACACAGCAGCGCTGCGAAAGAAGGATTTCACGCTGCTTCAGATTCATACTTGGACGTTGAAGGTTAGTAAACGAATTATGATTATGTGAATGAGAGGTTTTGAAAAAATTTATAGTTTTTAAATTTTGAAAAATTATTGTTTATAGTAATTTAATAAAAATTTATTTGATCTTGTGTGTAAAAAGAGATGTGATTATGATGTACGTATATATATGATGAATGTATGGTAGATGTGTGCATAAATATGTATAGATAAAAATAATAAGTTGACAGAATACTTGAACCTGTATGTAGGTTAGACATGATGAATATATATTATAGAATCAAACCTTATCTTTAAGCCTATGGAGGATTTACCTGATATGGAGACGTAGACCTATGGCCGTACGATTGAGTTCGATAATGTAGAATCTGTAAATGCTGAGTCTGAAGGGGAGGACAAAGTAGTACTCGTTTAATTTCCAGATTTCCCTGATAAATTGGTATCGTACCCTCCAAACTCCGATGTATTTAAAGAGTTTTGTAAAGCCAAAGCTATTGTAGGCTGAAAATGGGGCAACGTTGTTGAACATGCTGGTAGGTAGTTTAGAGGGTGGCTCAGCCTCCGGAACCATGGTGAGTGGGGAGGTAGAAGGAAATCTAAAAATGAGGAAGGTTGATCCTACTGCTAAAGTGATAGGGGCGAAGGTCATGGAGAGCTGACCTACTGAGGAAGATGAGTTACGAGCTGTAGAGAATAGGCTAAGGCTTGCAGCTCAAAAGGGTACTGAGGAGCTGAGTACCTCCACTCAGTTGGAGTTAAGCAAAATGGTTAATTGATGAGTTTTTTTATTTTGGAACTTTGTATTTGGAATTGAGCTGAAATTGTATTTTGCTTTATTATAAACTGCTCGTTTGTTGAAGGGTATCTACCTCGAGATCGAGGAGGGAAAAGCTGAGCTCAAGAATGGAAGAGTCGAGCTTGATAATGGGAGAGTCAAGCTCGAGAAGAAGGTTGCCCGACTTGAATCTGACTTGGCTCTGGAGAGGGAGCGATTGGAAGCTGCGAAAGCTGCGTATAAGATATTGATAAGCGAACTCGCTGAGGAGGCAAAGAAGAATGTGGATGATGTTGCAGTTGCTGGGATAGATTCAGGCAAAAGCTTATAGAGGTAGGATATACTGCTGTTGACCTCAAAGTCATTATGGTTGGTACCTACGTTAAAAAGGACGATGATGAGGAGGAGGTTCAGGTCGATTGTATCTCTCATTCAGATGTGGTAACTGGGCTGGACTTGGTCTCTTCTAGAACTGATCTAGAGAACCAAGGGGAAGATAATGAGAAGGTAGAGTAAAGTTGTTAAAGTTTGGTTGTGTATTTTTGTGTAGTTAGAAAAACTATAATTGTATGGAATATTGCTTTGTAGGATAAACTTTAGATAGGCTAAGAGATGTTTGAAAACGTTGTTTGTTGGAACTTAAGGATATCCGCTTCAGAATTGAGGAATTAGAGAATGAGCTCGCTAAGGAGAAAAATACCTCAGCGTCCCTGTTAACTTTGCAAGTAGAGCTACATGTTGGAGAAGAGCAAGAAATATTTGACTTGTATGCTTCATTACTTTAGAGCTATAAAGTGAAGTTAGAAAATATATATAGATCAAAAATGTGTTAGCAGCTTAGGGGTGATGGTAATCGAGCATGTCCAGATAATTTCCAAGTGTTAGAAAATCATAACATAGAAAATGTGTACTTTGAAAGTGTATATAGATGTATTGCCAACGAACTGAGATCATACTTCAACTTTAAGTTTAGAAGTACTCTCACAACAATATAATGTCAGAAAATAGAAATTTGTTAGAATTTTGTAAAGTCATATGTATTTGTTTTGAATATATATGTGGAGTACTCCTAAATCGAGCTTGATATATTGTTTCTATGATGTAGGTCGAATTAGATATTGTTCTCTTGAGTGAACAACAAACACTCAAATATAATCATGAGTTTGTGAAAGAGTTTGATAAGAGAGAGGCATCTAAATATAGAGAAGATCAACATGTCAAAGTATTGATCCAATTTGCGAGGCGACAAAAACTGTTTGTGACTGACTTAAAAGATCGAGGGAAAAGATGCTAAAATAGAAAAACTGCAAAAAGAGCTCACTGAGGCAAAGGATGAGACAGCAAAGCTCAAAAGCTGCATAAATGTGTTGATGGTGAAAAGTAAGGAAGCGAACACCGCTCGATACCGTATCAAGTCGCTAGAAGTAACAAAAAAAATATTACAAGATTTTGTGGCTAGTTTGAAGGGGTCAAATGACCAGGAAAATAAATGAGCTTGAGCAGGTTCGAGTTGACCTGGCGAGCTCTGAAAGTGTGGCTGCACAGTTTAAAAGTGAAATAACTAATAAATAAAGTGAGCTTGAGAAAGTTCTTGCTGACCTGGTCAAGCCTAAAAGTGCGGTTGAGCAGTTGGGTGAGGCTTTGCCTGTTAATGATATGGATTTCTGTATGGTTCAAAAAATGGTGTAACAAACTTAATGAGAGGGTGGCCCAATTGAAGGTAGACTTGGCTATGGCCAATTCGCGTATCAAGAAGGCCAAGGTTGGAGAGCGATCAAAAAAGAAAAAAGATGACGTCGGAGTCTCGACCACCACAGGTGACATGGTTAACCCTTCTGCTTGAATTAAAGCATTGGAGGCGGATGTAGCTCGGATTCAGGCTCATGTACAGAGAGGAAATGAACGCTTAAGGGGGAGCCAAGATAAGTTAGATTTCGTTCTTCGCAGATAGCGAGAGTTAGAGTGGGTGATCAAGGGAAAGGATCAGTTGTTGAGGAAAAATGATGAGTTGTTGAAGAAGGCTCCTATTGGGGGAAGTGATGGGAATGATCAGGAGCTGGAGGAACTTTGTGCCCAGGTGGCAAAGTTGAGGACAGCGTAAGGCTGAGCTAGATAAAGCAAGGGAGAAGATGGCAGAACATCATGAGATTTTAACACGAATAGATAAAAACATAGAGTGGAAAGACAAAATATACAAAGACTTAAAAGAGTGTTATCAGAGATTTAAAAAGCATTTTTCTGAGGTAATAATGTTCGATCGAAATACGTCTGTTCAAGAAATAGCACGCTCACAGGAGCTAATGGCTATTATTGCCTATTTTGTGGAGGAAGTAAAAAGGCGAGCTTGAGAGGGATACCTTGCATGACTGTGTGTTATTCCGAGGATGTATTTGTAACGCTGATATATATCGAGGAAATTTTTTGAACGCCATAGGAATAGAGTTAGGTTTCGGGCCTGATGAATTGGTAGAGCAAGGAAGGATTATTGTAATTACTCGAGTTCTAGAGTTTATGTCTGAGCGTTCCCCTATGTAGGGGAAAGCGTAGCTGACCTCCCATAGGCAGAGAAGAACCTTTAGAAGTATCCTTTAGAAGTAACATTTGCTTTAATCTATGTATAGAGGGCCAATCGAAAGCTAGTATTACCTTCGCTTCAATCTATGTTTAGACGTCAATTGAAAGCTAGTATTACCTTTGCTTCAATCTATGTATAGAGGGTCGATCAAAAGCAAGTACTACCTTTGCTTTAATCTATGTTCAGAGGGTCGATCGAAAACTAGTATTACCTTTGTTTTAATCTGTGTATAGAGGGTCGATCGAAATCTAATATTACCTTTGCTTCATCTATGAGATTTAGTAGAGCCTACGTAAGTAGAGAGTAATGTGGGAAAAACTTAGAAGTTTTCATTGAGTAGAATAGAATGTACACTGTTTGGAGATTGAAATCTCACTTTCAAAATGGAAAGGACGAGAACATTGAACTAGAGAAACTAGGGACTTAAAGATAATACTGTTTCAGTCTCCTAGTGTTCCATAGATTTGGGATTCAAACTCCTTGCTTCGCCATGAGATAGTATGATCCCAGACCAGTCCGACCAATAATGAGGAATGAACCTTTCTAAGGTTAGTAGCACTTGTTTGTATCCAAAGTTATTGTACACCAAATTGAAGCTATGGTCAAGCCATCAATATAATGCACTAACTTATCAATTATAAAGCACTAAGAGAAAACTAATTAGAACCTAATTATTATCAACTATTGCTCATCCAAGAAGAAGCCTCATCCTAGCCTTAGCTAGAAGATTAGCCGCTCATCTTAGACCTCGTCGCATTAACAACTAAAAAAGACATTAAAAAAAATAAAACTAAAAGAAAAGAAGAGACAATTAAATAAAGCTTATGACTTTATTTCTACTAAACTTGCACTAATATGATATACCCAATTACAATGGGGGGAGGGTTCCTTTTATAGGAGAAGGAACCCAAATTTAGAAACTATACATTAAATTGTAAAGAATATTTTCACAATAATATCTTCTAATTTTACAACCAATCACCTAAGATTCTTGTATATAGTTCTCTTAAGTGATGTAGAGATATTTCTTCATGGAAACTCTTGTATATATCTTCAATATAAAATATCTTCAAGGATCTTGGATGCAATATATTCTTTGATCTTATTCTCCAAGAATATTTGTGTATATATTTCTTCAATCTTGAGACCAAATATATTTTCTTTGACTTTTTGTGATATGAACTGCTGGAGACACTTTTACTTGACTTTAAGAAATTGGTTTCAAATATCTATCTCCAATAGCTGCAATCAAACAACCGTACATAAGTACCCAAAATTAACTATAATGGACGACTAAAATATATATTCGGGTATATTAAAAATGTTATAATTATGCGCTCAACATATTCTATTGGAATGATGGCTTTATTACTATAAGCCAAGAGGGAGGGGGAACAGCCAGTTGATTAACGTGGAGTAGTATGATACGCTCATAGGACATGAGGATGTTTTCATATCCAATTTCCTTTTTTTCTGTGATTAAAGCCTTTTCTTGAGCTCATCTACTATGGTTTTGTTGGTAATTTCAGATTGGCCATTGCCTTAAGGGTAATAAGGATTGGATGGTGAATGAATTATGTTGTGTTTGTTGAGGAAGGCTGCAACCTTTTCTCCAACGAATTATGGCCTGTTATCGATCCGAATCAGGTGGAGGCATCCAAACCGTGTGATAATGTACTCCAAGATAAAGAAGATGATCTCTTCTTCTCTAATTCGGCAAAGAGAAACTGCTTCCACCCATTTCGTAAAATAATCGGTTGTTACGAGTAAAAACGTCAGTTACCTAGAGTATTAGGAAATTCTTCGATGAGATCGGACGCCCACCGCTTGAATGGCCTGAACACCTTGCTTGCATGTAGCTCGAGAGTAGGGGTTCAGATCATGTCTCCATGTCGTTGATATGTGCCGCATTTGTGTGAGTACTCTTCTGCTTGCTTGCGCATCCCTGGCCCAAAATACTCCTTGTGTAATTGCTTTGTTAGCGAGTGATCAACATGCGACATAGAACCACAACTTTCTTAATATAAATTATTGGGCATTCCATTTGCTTTCTTCTTGGAGATGCACTTAAGATAAGGCCCTCTGACTGAGTGGTGATATAGACGACCGTTCTGAACTATGTAACGCCTCAAGTTATTGATTAACAATTGGAGCTCTTTTGGATATGTTGGAAGGGGCCCGTCACATTTATTCTTTGGGCTGAGATAGGCAATAAAGGGCTTTTTCCAATCGTCATCCTCCTCTTCATCATACCCAGTGTTGATCGTGCATATAGAATGGAGATCAATACTTGGGGTGGGCATCACTTCGATCTGTAGATATTGTGCTTCTGTACCTAAGACCCTAGCGAGATAAGCCAATGAATTAGTGTGTCTATTTTTACCTCGAGGTAGATAGTCGAGAGTTACTTTCACAAATCTGTTCATCAAATCAGCAAAGAGGGCTGCATATTCAATCATCTTGCCATTCTTCTTGTATTATTATGAGTAGTAGTAGACGATGAGTAAAGAATATGTATAGACTGAGAGCTCAGGGATGCCAAGCTCGAGTGCTAGATCGAGTCCATGAATCAGAGCTTCGTATTTTATGACATTGTTAGAGGCTTCAAAATTCAAACGGATTGATTTCTCGATTCTTCCGTTGGAAGGGGTAATCAATACGATTCCAATTCCTGACCCTGCGGGTCTTGCTGAGCCATCTGTAAGAAGTCTCCACCCTATCCTTATCTTGAGGTGTGAGATTGTAATATTATGACAATCTCCTATGCTTAAATCTGCCAGAGTTATTAATCTGATGAATCTTGATCATATTTTTGTGGTACATATGGTACAGGTGTTTCTCCTCAACTTGATCTTCGACCTAGACTACTTCGATCCGTGTCTTGTAGCTTCCATTCTTGTATGATTTCAGATCGACAATTTATTCATGCATTCTCCCATCTTTGAAGATATATTCCAGCAACCTCTGTAAAGCATAGCAGTTGTCAGTATCATGATGATTTACCTTATGATGCATGCAGTACAGCCTGCCTTCAATCAGTTCTAGTGGTTGAGATAGACGGTAGAACTTGTCCTTTGATAGAATTGAAAAAATTGTAGAGATTCGGACATTAATCTTTGGGAGGACCGGCTTGGGTAACAAATTGTCTTTCTAAGGTTTGTTGGTGTTTGCCTTGGAATACTTTTGAACACCCTTGTCCTCCTTTGGTTTACTATTTTATTTTGTAGCTGAACCTCTTGTGGTTAGGACGGATCTAGTAAATTTATGCCTTTCACTCATCATCCTTTCTAGGTTTACATACCCATTGACCTTGGTGATCATATCCTCCAAGGTTGCAGGTTTGTTTAAGAAGAGGTACTCTTTGACTTTGCAGTCATGCTGGAGCGTGTTGGTAAAAGTAGTAACAACTATTTTCTGATCAAGATTATCTACTTTTCGCGCGAGCTCCATAAACTTCTTTGAAAAGACCTTGAGCTTCTCTCCCTATGACTGCTTAAGACTAATAAGAGAATTCAAATTCTCCTCTTTGTCTTTATTGTAGCCATATGTCTTGATAAATTGCTTCTATAGTTTATCGAATGTGGGGATGGAATCTTTAGGCAGAGTATGAAACTACTATAGCAGTTTTCCCTGTATACTTGTTGCAAATAGATGACATAGAATGTGGTTGAGATTTTGGTACAATCTTAGCGAATCACGGAATTATTGAATGCGCTCTTTCGGATCGGTGCCCTTGTATTTACGTATCTTTGGAATATGAAAACCTTTTGGTACTTCCATATCAAATAACTCTTTGGCAAGCAGACTGTCTTGAAATTTGGCGAAATCGTCCTTACTGCCTAGAGCTTGAGCTTCAATTAACTCCTTGATTCGTTGATCCATATGTTATTATGTGATAAACTGATGTGTGGCCTGAGTACCTTGGCGAGCTAGTTGAGGATTATGAGTGCCAGTGCCTTCACTTAAGCGCTCACATGCGGGAATCCATTATTGAGGTTGATCGGTGTTCTTCCTCTAGTTGCTTGGAAGTTTGGAGACCTCTGTTGATCTCGGACTGGACTTTCCTGCCCAAATGAATTGAAGGTTGCTGTTTATGCTAAATACTTCTGGAAATGGTTTTACTGGTGGCTCCTCGAGGGTCAAATCTTTCTCGTACAAAAACTCAGGAGTTCGCCGGTACTTGATCACTCTCTCTGATAAGGGGGCCTGTTGAGTGCCATGCAAAGCTTGTAATGTAGTCTGCATGGTTGTCATTTGTTATTTATGTCTTTTGAATGTTGTCAAACGAGCTTGACTCTTGTCTTCGAGCTCTTTATCGCAGAGTTAACTAACGTTCAAGCTCATTATGTTTCTCTGCTTTTGCATGGAGATTCACCTATAGTTCAGCGAGTTGCTCCGGTTCAACAGAAAGATCGAGTTGGATTCCTGTTTTTGGTCGCTTGGAAGTGACCATGATTAGAAATGGATGGTAGCGTGAATGTACGCCTTAGGATATCGTGGAAATGTCTTCTTTCCCACAGACGATGCCGAATATAAGGGCCTAATTTTGTAGCTCAAAATTAGCTCTTACACCAAATGTACCTGTGACAAAATTATTTAAGGAGTGATTTATCATGGAAAACCTTTGAATAGGTAAAAAAAACCACGGCCTCGAGTTGAGGGTTTCAGTAACAATAATTTTTATTACTTGAGGCTGATATCTTATTACAAGTGATCTCTTGAACTTGAAATGTTTGATTTTGAAATAAGAAGTTTTGTGTTAGAGTCTATAAAATCTAGCTTTTCATGTGTCTATCTCATCTAAAACTTTTTATTTATATAGACCTTACCTGCAGCTCGTTATCGTGTAGAAGAGCGTTCTCCGAATAATGAGGTAAGTGGTAGTTAAATGTATAGCTGTTTAGTTCGCAGGAGACAAGTTTCTTTGACTCTGAATAATGAGGTAAGTAGTAGTTGAATGTGTAGTTGTTTAGTTCGTGGGAGATAAGTGTCTTTGACTTGTTCATATTCTTTTGTTGTGCCCGATCCATGTTTTTTATCAGTTCGTGATCTAGGTGTCAATGCTGACTGTGTATGTTACGTGTGTAATGCGTGATTCTAATCTGACCGACCAGTAGGGAGGTCACTTTACACATAACTACACAAAAATGTTCTTGGTAGTTACAAATTTGTTTCATGGTAGTCCGTCTGAAGCAATTTTTAGACTGTTTTACCCTTTAAATCCATCGCCATTATTTTAGGAAACCTCAAGCCAATTTGGCCAAAACTTTTCTTTGCTTCCTAAAATGTCCTTTGAGTTCTTTTTCTACTACATTTGGGTGTAAACAGAAATAAGTTAAAAGCCAACTGCTCTTTATGTCATTGTGTTTAAAACCGGCCGAGTATAAACAATTCATAATCGTCACATTAGTAGGAGTTTCTCAGCTCCCCAAACTTGTCTCAACAAAAACTCTTTTTATTTATTTTGTATCTCACTCTCTTCCTCCTCATACAAATCTCTCTCATCCCAATCTCATTAAAGCTCTTATTATCCAAATCTCATTAAAGTTCTCATTAAAAAAAATCTAAAAATACTTATTACAAAGCTCAGTAAATTTTCCTCTACAACACCACCCAATACAAGGTATTCTCTACAAACTCCTCAAATCCTACATCGCTGTCACTATTTTCAACGGTTGGTAGCTTCGTCTCTCTCTTACCGGAGAACACTTCAACAAAACTTAACAAGGATTGCACTCGATACCGTGGCAGGAATTGTTTGCAATCATTAATGGTGGTCCCGATCGGTAGCCAGCAAAAAACCTTGTTGGCTCTGTAGGGACCTATCCCTCGATCTCACCCAAAGTTGAGCTCACCTAGTTCAAATTACCTCTATCTCAGACTCACGCTTTTTAACACATTTCCCCAGTCAACATTCCAACCTACCCCATGAACTGGTCAAAAACGTGGACCGAACTTAAGCTAAAAAACCTTATCCAGTCAAAGACACCTGTCTCCCACGAACTTGTAAGTTACTCAGTCAACTGCCACTAACCATATTGTTTGAAGAACGTGCTTCAGCATGATGAAGAGCTTCGCAGAAGGCCTATATAAAGAAAAAGTTCCAGAAGAGACAAGGACAAGGAAAATTACATAAGAGGTCACCTAGAAACTACTTGTTCTAGATTCTCGATAATCATCAAAACTTCTTAGTTGCAAGATTCAAGCATTTCTATTTTTAGAGTGCACTTGTAATAAGATATCCGCAACAAGCAATAAAGATACTTTCAACAAAAATCTTTCACACGAGGTCGTGGTTTTTTACCTATACAGAGGTTTTCCACGCTAAAATCATTTGTTTCATTTCTTACTTTCTATTAGAATATTGTTACAGGTTCATTTATGTGATAGAAAATTCTAAGACATTTTGAGCTTACGGAATTTGGCCATTACATTTGGCACTGTCTGTGGGAAAGATTGCATTTCCACGATATCCTAAGGCAGTCTTTCACTATAACTTTCAATCATGGTTACTTCTAAATGACTAGCTGCAGGAACTCAGCTCAAAGTTTCCCTAGAATCGGGGCAGCTCACAAAGTTACGGGCGAATCTCAAAGCCGAGACAGAGAAATGCGCCGAACTCGAACTTTAGTTAACAAAGGATCGGGAGCTCCAGGAAAAAAGAACTCGATACAGAACGACAAGCTCGTTTGACAGTACTCAAACGACATAAAGATCAGATGACAATAATGCAGACGGCCCTAGAAAGTTACTACCGACGATACCACAAAGTTACAAGGAAGTCCGATTGCCAAGGAACTACCGACGATACCACAAAGTTACAAGGAAGTTTGATTGCCAAGGAACTATTCAATATGGGGATTCCAAAAGGTTTTCATACTCCCAAAATTTGCAAATACAAAGCTACTAACCCAAAGAAGCACATTCAACAATACCGTAATTCATTGGGGTTGTACTCCAATCTCAACCACATCCTTCGTCATCTATTCGCCACAAGTCTACAAGAGAAACCACTCCGATGGTTCCATTCTCTTCCTGAGGACTCCATCTGCACATTCGATCAGCTGTAGAAGTAGTTCATCAAGACGTATGCTCAAAACAGAGACAAAGAGGAGAACTTATATTCTCTTATCGGTCATAAATATTCGTATGGAGAGAAGCTCAAAAATTTCTCAAAGAAATTCTTAGAGCTCGCGCCAAAAGTGGATGACCTCGATCAGAAATGGCTATTACTACTTTTACCAATGCTCTCCGGCTCGACTGCAAGGCCAAAGAATACCTCAGCCTTAACAAACCTATGACCTTGGAGAAGATGATCACCAAAGTCAACAGTTACGTCGACCTAGAGAGGACGATGCCCAAGCGATAAAAATCTACTAAATTTGTCCTCTCCACCAAAGGCCCATCTGCAGATCGAGCCAATAAACCTAAGGAGGAACAGGGAGATCAAAAGCGCACCAAGGGCAACGCTGGATACCCTCGGAAAGGCGGTCCACCAAACAAACCCATCCTCCCAAAACTGAACGTTCGAGTCTTCACAATTTTTCCACTACTATTAAAGGATCCACTCTACCGCTTCTCTCAACCACCTGAACCAATCAATAGTCGACCATATTTCCTACATCATAAGGTAAATCATCATACTACTGACAATTGATATGCTCTATAGCAGTTGCTCGAGTACATTTTTAAAGAGGGACGGATGCTCGAATACATTATCGATCTGAAGTCGTACAAAGATGGTAGTTATAAGAAGCAGCTCAAAGTTATTCAGATCAATGATTGAGCTGAGGACAAACATCTCTACTATATGCACCATAATAACATAATCAAAATCAATCAGATCACTAATTCCAACAGATCAAAATGCAAGAGACTATCAGAATGCTGCAATCTCACACCTCAAGACAAAGAAGCCAAATTTCTTCTTGAGTCAAGCAATCGTCGACTCTGGATCTTCTTCAAAGATTGCGATACTATCCATGTCAAGTTTCTACATCATGATGCATTAGTCATAATGCTCAATATGAGGAAGTTTTCCATATACACAATGATGATCGATACGGGGTGCGGTATTGAAATTCTTTTTCAGAGTACGATCGACCAGATGAGTTTGGCCGACCAAGTTATTCAGAGTGACGACGATATCCGTGGGTTCAATGGTTTCAGGGAAGAACAAGCAGGCAAGATCATCTTACCTATAACCGTATGACCAGCCACTATCGACGTCATTTTCTATGTCATTAATGCCAAATCTCGTTATCTTGGGATTATGGGCCGCTGCTGGATTAACAACATGGAGGCAATCACTTCTACCTATCATCAAGCACTCCGATTCAAATACGACAATGGCTTTTATAAGATCAGAGGTAGTCAGAATCTCTCTCAAGCTTGAAAAAATACCGTATCTGCTATCCTAGGTACTTTAGACAGATTTGTTGCATGGCAATTATAGGAAGCTGATCACCTCAACGATCAACCATCCACAAAGAAGCCCATAGAATATATCAACATTGATGGACCTAGCAGAGATATTTTCATTGGTACTAAGCTGGTTCAGCATGAAAAAGATGCTCTCATTCAGCTCCTACAACTCAATCAAGACGTTTTTGCATGGTCTTTTGAAGAAATGCCTGGGGTCAATCCAACCATGGCCTGTCACAAATTAGTTATCAATATCAGCGCCACAGCGGTCAAACAGAAACAACGACAACTTTTACCTCGTCTTTGAGATAAAGTTAACACCGAGATCAAGAAATTGATCAAAGTGGGAGTCATTATCCAGACTGGATATCCAACATTGTCGTTGTCCCAAAGAAAAATGGAAAAGTTTAAGTTTACGTAGATTTTACATATTTGAATAAACATACTCCAAAGGACAGTTTCCCTCTTCCCAACATTCATCAGATCCTCGATTCCACAGTAGGCCATGACCTCCTATCTATGATGGACACTGCTTCGGGGTAGAATCAAATTCTACTTTTAAAATAAGATCAAGAGAAGACAACTTTTATCACTAAATGAGGTCTTTATTGTTACAAAGTCATGCCCTTTGGACTCAAGAGTGGGTGCCACATATCAACGGTTGATGACTACTATGTTCAAAGCACACCAAGGGAAAGTCGTTGAAGTCTACATTGATGATCTCTTATGCAAAAGCTTACAGTCAGCCAATCATATCTCAGATCTCAACACTATATTCAACATCCTTCAGTCTTACAGGATGTGTCTCAACCCTAATAAATGTAAATTCTGGGTAAATTCTAGCCACTTTCTAGGCCACCTCATCAGTAAGAAAGGAATTGAGGCCGATCCAGATTAAATTCGGGCTCTCCTCAACATACCCTCTCCAAAAATAACAAAAGACGTTCAATAACTTACTGGCAAAATTACCGCTATCAACCGTTTCATTTCTAAATCTTCAGACCGCTGTCGTTGGTTATTCCTATTACTCTGTAGATGTACCAAACGAGGAAAAGTTCAGCCAAATGCAGAGGTCACATGGACACTAGAATGCGAAACAACTTTTCAGGATCTCAAAACCTATTTGGGGAGGTCTCCCATATTGAGCACCCCAGTAGATAATGACTAACTGATTATCTACCTAGCAGCCACAGATACTTCCTATAGCTCGGTTCTCATTCGCTTGGAAGGGAAAATAGAGAAACCAGTCTTCTTTAACAGTAAGACCCTCACACCAGCAGAAGCAAGGTACTCTAAAATTGAGAAACTTCTTCTCACTCTTGTTTACACTTCACTGAAACTCAAGCACTACTTCCAAGCTCATTCAGTCAAAGTCATGATGAACTACCCACTTTGGGAAGTTCTATCCAAGAAAGAAAAATCAAGAAGAGTGCAACAGTGGTCAGAAAGTTTAGGAGAACATGATATCAAGTTTGAACAAGGTCATTCCAAAAAAGATTAGGCCGTTGCCAATTTTCCTGTGGATTTTCCAGTAAAAGATCCTGAATGGGAGGAGCACGACCCTGACCTTACAGAAGAAATAACCGAGGATCCACCCCCCAAGCCATTCGACGAACGAGCTGAATGCATCACTACATCAGGGTAGAGGCTTTTAATAGATGGATCAGCAGGACCCGCAGGGTCAGGAATCAGAATCGTTTTGATTACCCCTTCCAATAATAAATTTAGAAATCAATCCGCTTGGATTTTGAGGCCACAAATAATATTACCGAGTATGAAGCTCTCATTCATGGACTCGAACTCACTCTTGAGCTCGATATCCCCAAACTCTCAGTTTACACATATTCACTACTCATCGTCCAACACTACTCAGAGCAATACAAGAAGAATGGGAAGATGATAGAATACGCAGGCTTCATTGCAGATAGGATGAACAAGGACGCGAAAGCAACTCTCGATGATCTCCCTCGAGGTAAAAATAGACACGTCGATTCCTTGGCATATCTAGGCGGGGTCTTGGGTACAGAAGCTTGATATCTCCAGATCGAATTCATTTCAACCCCCAATATTGATTGTATTTTTGTATACACGATCAACACAGGGGGCGATAAAGGAGGAGACAACGATTGGCGAAAGCCTTTTTTAGCATACCTCGGTGTCGACAAGAATTACAAAGGACCACTCCCAGCAGATCCAAAAGAGTACCGACAGTTGATCAACAACTTGAAGCGCTACACTAATCTAAACGGTAGATTATACCGCCTTTCCGTCACAGGGCCTTACCTCAAGTGCCTCTACAAATCAAAAGTAGATGAATTGCTCCGCGAATTACATAAAGGAACTTGTGGCTTCCATGCCGCAAGTCGATCATTAGCAAACGGGGATATCACTTAAGGAGTATTCTGGTCTGGCATGCACAAGCAAGCAGAGGAGTACTCTCACGGATGTGACACCTGCTAAAGACATGGACGTATGATACGCACCCCTGCGCTAGCACTCCATGCAAGCAAGGTCTTCTGGCCATTCAAAAGATGGGTACTAGATCTCGTCGGTGAATTGCCTAACTCTCCAGGTAATCGCCGTCAGTACCTACTCATAGCTACCGATTATTTTACAAAATGGGTAGAAGCAGTTCCACTATGTCGAACCAGAGAAGAAGAGGTCATATCTTTTATCTGAAACAACATAATCACTCAGTTTGGGTACCCCCACCTAATTTGTATCGATAACAGGCCCCAATTTTTAGGAGAGAAAGTCGTAACCTTCCTAAACTACTACAATATCATCCACTCACAATCCAATCCTTGTTATCCTCAAGGCAATGGCCAAGCCAATATCACCAACAAAACCATCGTGGATGGACTCAAAAAACAGCTTCACTCACAGAAAAAAAAAGGAATTAGGTTCGCGAGCTACCTCATGTCCTATGGGCCTATCCTACCACTCCCCAACAATCAACTGAGTGTGCCCCATTCCTCCTTTCTTATGGCACTGAGGCCGTTATTTTTTATGAATATTATTATCCAATTCGTGACCACAAGCTAACTGACGAGGAAAATGAGTTCGAGTTGGCTTGCAACCTTAATATGATAGATGAAACTAGGGAACGCGACATCGCTAACCTAGGTCGATATCATCATATGTTTGCCAGATCGTACAACAACCGAGTCAGAAGCCGTACCTTCCAAATCAAAGATCTCGTCCTTATAGAAATTCCTCAATATCACAAAGAACCTCACACTGGAAAATTAGCCGGCAATTGGGAGGGTACATTCATTATTATAGGTCTCTCAGGCCTAGGATCATATTATCTCATGACAGAAGAGGGAATCCCCATTTCAAATCTGTGGAATAAACTCCATTTCCTTTCCTCATTTTTGTTATTTTGTTTTTCAATTCCTAAAGTGAGATTTTCATCTCCATCCAATGTAAATTCTGGGCTTATCAATAAAACTTCTAAGATTTTCACAACATTTCTCTATTTATGTAGACTCTACCAAACATCGAATTGGGCAAAGATAATACTAGCCTTTATATACTTTAACTTGTTTAGATAATTTATACCGGCTAGATCAAGGATGACACTTGGTCCGGCTGACTCTACTAAATCACTGCGATTGTAGCAAGTGTGGAAACTTGTTTCATATCAAAGATTCTACAAAACATTAAATAGGGCAAAGATAATACTTGACTTCATCTACTTCAACTTGTTTGGATCATTAATACCGGCTAGATCAAGAATAACAGTTGGTCCGGCTGACTCTACTAAATCTCTGCGATTATAATAAGTGTAGAAACTTGTTTCATATCAAAGACTCTACCAAACATCAGATAAGGCAAAGATAATACTGGCCTTTATCTACTTCAAATTGTTTGGGTCATTTATAATGGCTAGATCAAGGATAATACTTGGTTCGGCTAACTCTACTAAATCTTGGCGATTGTAGTAAGTGTAGAAACTTGTTTTATATAAACGACTCTATCAGGCATAAGATAAGGCAAAGGTCATAATAGCCTTCATCTCTTTCAATATGTCTACAATGTTTCTATTGTTCAATCAACTTTCAACTTGGTTTAACTCAACCCATTTTTGCGATTGAAACAAATGTAAAAACTTACTTTATATCAAAGACCCCACCATACACAAGGTAAGGCAAAGGTCATACTAGCTTTCATCTATTTCAATGTGTCTACAACAAATACTATTATTTTTTTAGGTCAAATTCACATTACAAGGAATTCTTTTTTGCTGATGGGATATCACTCGTGCTTCCCCCAACAGTAAGAGGTCAAACATTTAGTTTACAGATTACAGTAACTTTACCCCTCTCTATCAGGTCAGCAGGTCGAGGGTCTAAATCGGTTTCCATAGAGGCCATACAGTTCCCTCGATCTATGTTAACTCCACAAATGCATCCCTTTTCCGACAGACTTTTGAACAAGGTATCTCGTTCTAACTCAAGTCTTTTTACTTCCTCTACAAAATATGCAATAATCGACTTTAGCAAGTCTGAGCGTGACACATCAGGTATGACCATTGTTGCAAATTTTGCTCTCACTTTCTTGAGGCGTAACTCTAATCTAGCATGCAAATTCTCCTGATGAGTCATTTCCATATCAACTTTAGCATCATGAGCTACATTCTCTTCCAATTAGTTTACATATTTAGTTAATTCAGCCAGGTTCATGGCCTCTGGGTCCACTACCTGGGAACAAAGTCTCTTAATTTCCACGTTCAACTCTTCCCTAGCTAGAATATCCTTTAATAATTCTTCTTTCTACTTCATCAACATTTCATTGGCCATGATTTCCCTTCTAGAACATTCTCCTTGATAAGAGCTGCATCCAACTTTTGCTAGCATTCCCTTAAGTTTGCATTTCCTCTCTAAACATTCCCCTGAATGCGAGACACATCACTCTTCAGCTCTCTAATTTGACCTGAGAGACTAATTACATCCCCTTGGACTAGAGGAACCTTAACCTCATTTTTACCTCCCCTTGAGCGCTCTCTAGCCTCGACTTTCATGGCACGCGCGACGGCTTACGCCAGTTCGGAATTCAATCGTGCCACCCTCTCATTTAAATCGTTACACCTTCGTTGTATTTCCCGAAACTCCATATCCTTGGCAGGTAGGGCTATATGCAAGTGTTCAGCGGCGGCTTCCAAAGCTAATAGATTTTCACGAACTACTCTCAGCTCATTGTCATTTTCAACCATTTTTTGTTTCAATCGCTCCAGCTCGTTTCTACAATTCTGAAGATCTGTTTAAAATTGTCCCTCTGATCTTTCTAGCGCCTGAATACGGTATTGAGCCATTTTAGCCTGCTTACCCTTAACCATCAACGTGTCAACCCGACTTTGAAGCTTCGCGGCGTGCTTTGTTATCTCCGCTAGCTTTATTAGTACCTTATCTATTTTGGTGTCTTTCTCTTCGACCTTATAAGTAAGGTCAGAAACAGCCTGGGTTGCCTCTACAAGTTCAAAATGCACCTTTAGGTGTTGATCTTCTCTGTTCTCATTCACCTCCCTCATCCTATCAAATTCCTCTGCAAATTCCCAGTTATATTGGTCTTCACGCGAGCGAGTTGAATCCAATTCGACCTGTACGATATTTTGAGATATTAATACAGTTCGATTTATCACACCATCAATATGTATATATATATCATTTCTAAAATTATATATGATTTCTAACATCTGCGGTGTACAAATACTTTTAGACTAAAAGGTCGGGGTACATTATCAGATAAACGCTCCATGAGGTATATTGCGAAATCTAAGGTACATGCTTTCGATATGCTACTTTATAAAAAGAACATTGAATCTTTCTATGCACTATATTAGTATTATTTCTCTAAAGCTAATAGCAAAAAAATTCGATCTGCATCTACATCCTATTTACTTGGTAGCTTTAGGCTGATATAACATATTCGAGAGAGCTATTTCGATCTAACCTGCAGCTCTGCTTGTGAAGACAACAAAGTTGTAGAGGTATTTCTTTCCCTAACAAGCCCGGTTTCTAGATCTTTTATTCTGAGGCTCATTTCTCTAAGTATCTACAAGAGGTTTATAACAAACAAAAAGTCAGCCTACAGAAGTCTCCTCCATTCACACAATCCAACAGTTTACAAATATTCATACATAAACAAATTTCTACCCTACCTTCTCATTATCACCCTCTAGGATCTCGGCGTCATCCCCTTGATTGTCAAGCACCGTCTGACGGGAGACACCGTCTAGACCCTCAATGACCCCCACCGCTACTTCTTCAACTTCTTCATCATCTTCCTCCTCGACATTAGTGTCTGCCTTAATGGTATCCACCTCTTCCTCAGAATACCCCTTCGACATCAGGTGGCGCCCCAAGCTTTTGCTCTCCACCTCCACCTCCTCAAGAGTCTTTTTGGCCTCCGATTGAAGATGGCCAATCATTACTGCATGAGAAACCTTCAGGGCCTCTAGCTTCTTCGTTTCCTTAAGAATTTCTGCCTTTTTCCTTTTCAAGCTTAGATTTTTTCAAGCTCGATTTTCAAGCTCGATTTTTTCCTTTTTCAGCATAGATTTCTCATCTTCAATTCTGAGCCAAACGCCCCCCATCAAACGAGCAACCTATAAAACAGAATTTGACCTTAGCGTGAGCTTGGAATGCTAGACATAAACATATTTTACTTGATAAAGCATAACGACTTACCATCTTGCTCCCATCCTCTTCACCTTGAAAAGCGGCCAGCCTAGCCCTTTCCTCCACTGCTTTGAGGTCATCCTCAGAAGAAGGTTGCTCTTTAGCGACCTTTTCCCCTGACCTCCCTAAAGCTTTAATTCTTCTCCTTTTTCTCTTTTACGACCTCACCAATCCCAGTGGTACCAGAGGCCCGCAGAGTCTTTAATATCCATTTTTTCAAATATTTTTGAGCTATTTTGCTTGACATAATAGGTTTCGACTGAACCGAGCTATCTATCCCAGGGGTCTTGGCAAAGTTGGTTTAACCTTCCCCACCAAATATTTGCTTTTTCCCTTCGTTAGCACCTTCCATCAACCTGGTCGACTGAACTTTTCAAACTTTCATCGACTTGCTATCAACCCTCTTTTTTCTACTAAGGCCAAGTCCTTCCAACACAAATTCGAGCTCAGCCTCCTCTTCCGTAACTTTGCCCAACAATGACTTTTTCCTCTCCACAGGGGACTTCACACCTGCCATGCACAACATTTTCATTATCAACTACAGGCATTAGTTCAAATATAGCAATAATATTATCTATGTGTGGTTATACTTACTTTGTTTTACAGTTCTAAACTGAAGGCCCAAAGGTTCTTTGTCATCTCTTTGAAGGCAATTACCCTTCACCTATATGCCGTTGTCATTCCAAGTTTGACCTGCTAAATTCAGATCGAAGAAGCGACGCCGAGTTGCACTCGCACTTAAATATGTCCCACCACTGGCCTTATAATTCTTCACCCCATAAAACTACAAAACGTCCTCAGGGGTTATCCTCCTCACTTTCCCCTCTTTTTCTTATTTTTTATTCAGATGATCGCAAACAGCTATGACCTCCCACATATTCCCATTCAATTGAACATGACATGCCTTAATCGTATTCATAATCCCCTTCGCTAAATTGGTAAGGGGAAGACTCAACTCGTGCTCTAATTGAGTCAGGTAACACAAAAAACCCTCTAGGAGGTCACTCTGAATACCCCATCAAAATATTTTAACGAGATCGATACGTCTATTCCTCTATCTCATTTTTCCACTTCCAAGTCAGCTAACAGATAAAAATACACTTCCCCCACCACTACCGTTTAACCTCTAAACTGCCTACCGGCGTATTCAACACAGTTACCCCATGTCTCACCTACAGCTGCCTTAGCCTTAAAAAATTCTCTGAAGGCATCAGAACCAAGAGGATAGGAAATCAATTGACCAGAAAAACATGAGAATTGTTCCAATCCTACTTCAACCTCACTATCAGACTCAATCGTCCGACCAGAGGTTGACACCTCATTAACAGGTGAACTATCCATCTCAACAACAATTTCTAAGGGCAAGTTTTTAACCCTACACAATTGCCTCTCACGCTCGATCTACATACAGGTTCAGGTATCTATCACTATTTTGTTTATATTGATAATTTACGTACAACATATAACTTTAGTATATTCTGTGTATATTTCAAAATTACATAGATTGCCATAAATAGTTATTTTTATGATTTGCATAAAAATGATTACGATTTGCACAAATACATGTACACTGCATATGTTTCTACTAACCTTCAGTGTCCAAATAAGAATCTGCAGTAGCGCCAAATCCATCTCTCACAACACTACTGTATAGCCATCTGCGTGATTCAGTATCTTTCGCTCTCTTCGACCATTGATCACCTTCAGATAACTCCTTATCAAATCTCCTGTAATCTTTTTGCGTCGCTCTCTCTGTGCTCTCCAAATTTTCAGAAGTTGAAAAATATTTAAATGATAAGAAAGAAGCACAATAAATCCTTTCTCTCTCTAGCGGCTGGTAGTTATTGTGCCTCCCACAACCCGTCCTCGATTTTAAAGCTGAGTCATCTTTTCCACTATCCATATCAAACTTCTTATACCTTTTCAATAAAAATGCATTTCCATCATTACCCCTCCCCTCATATTTTAACCTATTTTTCTCTCTTGTTTCCATATCATTTTCCGACCTTCCCACACTCATGATGACTCACCCTACATGATATCAGATTTCTACAGCTTTACATACAAATTAAAACTATAAGGTTCTGCATTTCCTTATTTTGGTTTCTCTATCCTTATATATCATACTTATAGTGATAATGACGCCATTTTCAAAGCTGTGAAAATTTTCAAAATTATTTAAAATTATTTGCCACAACAGCCTCAAAATGGCATATGCAGCTATAGAGGATCCAATTGATTTACATCTATTTTATTACATTCAACAAACTTATTTTTACTTATGATAAACACTTTACACATCGTCTAGAACAACCTTAAATAACCTGAATGATAATATCCGATCACATTATTCGTCAGTCCTCCAATCTTTAAATTCGATCTTAACCTCAGCAATCAAACCAACCATCTCTTCTCGATCTACCGGATCCCTCACCAATTCACGAAAGCATACCTCATAGAAATAACGGGAATACTCAACATCCCTACTCCTTACATCTACTCCTTCGAGCTGACACTCCCTCACTGGTAACTAGGCATCATAGCCACACACACCAAAAATCATCTCCCGTACTTCAGCAATCTTTATAGCCAATAGTCCTTCCGTGGTATGACGAATCCTCTGAGATCGAGTCCGTACCATCCTAATCTCTTCTCTATTTTTACAAATCATCCTACCCTTATTTATACATTTTATACACACTTTCCCCTTAAAACGTAATTTTCACCTTATTCTCGTAATAGAAAACCTCAGAATCTTAAAATAGACTATTTAAACTTATCCCTTCACTCAAGTACATACATTACTTTATTTATCCTAGTCGAGCTTATTCTACCAAGAGTTGTATTTCTATCGACCTGTAGTTGTAGGGGACTAACTTCTTTTGGAAGGGAAGTCGACTCTTACAACTCAAGGTTAATCCTCAACCAAAGGAATGCAAGTAAATAATCTAAAGCATGAATAATCTATAGAAAAAATACCTGAGTAGAGTCCCGAATGTGACGCTCTACGACCTCTGATGAGGATTTTTAAAAGTATTTTTATTACTGATGAGTAATCGAAGGTTCGAGTACTAGGCTTTTACAGGGCGGCCGAAGGTTAACTACAAAGGGCTGGGGGGAATTTTTCTAACCTTTTCTTGGTTCCCCATCTCTCCTATTTATAGAACATAGGAAGGGCTAAGTCACCAAGATAAGATCAGATTACATAGGTACCGTCCGGATATTCCGTCGGTGGTATGGACGCCGGACATGTCGGTACTGTCATTGTAAAAGTTGTTGGGTCTGTCTATGTACTTTTTTACTATGGCAGTGGTTGGGCCTGTCACTATAGATACAAGGACCAACAACTACGTGGTCTTGTCTGGTGAGCTGGCTACCTATCCCGTTGCCTCGACCATGTGCAAATATGGTCGAAGTATTTTTGTTGCGTTGTGTGGAGTCCATCCTCGAGGTTTGTTCAGAGTCGAAGCTTCGTCTTCAGGTGATCTTTGGAAGGCTTGTTTAATGATTGAATGGGCTTCGATATATTCGAGTAGGCTTTGAAGTAGCCTTCGAGTGTCTGAATGGGGTAAAAGGCTGCAAGTTGGCATTGGAAACTGCTAGGCATTGGAAATGAATAGACTTGTAGGTACGATAGCAAATTTATCCCACAAAATGTTAACGGTTAATACTGATTAATGCTGCGAAAGGTTTTCTCAAAAGTATAATGATGTGGTTGAATGAAATTAACTCGGTGCAAGGAATTGGGGTCGAAGCATGAAAATGGCTGATGGTTCGATGCGGGAGTTTTGGCTGCAACTCCTTATAAATGGTGTTTCCATGCACATGCAGAGGAAACTGTTACGTCTAGAAAGTTGTAGAGGTTGGACTGTTGAGTTTTCAAGGTGGGAATTGAAGGTAGCAATTAATTCGGCTTGAGAAGCGGGAAAGTTGAAATCATTCCTCATGTATAAAAGGAACTTTTGTGGAGAGAATTTCTCATCATTATGCATTCTTTCTTCATCTTTCTTCTTATTTTCTCGAAAAAAAATGGCTGTAAAATGTACCCGCACAAGAAAACCAGGTGGCAGTGAAAGGCAGGCGAATTCAAGAGAGGACGCTGGAGCTATAACAGATATTTGGTATCGATCAGGATATTAATGCAAAAATACCAAATCTCTTTGAAGTAGAACCCAGGACACCCATTGCTGGAATGTATTTTACATACTGTTGGGGGATTTTTTAGATGATTGGTCTATTTTTGGGTCATCAGTTATCTCTGCAGGAGTCCTTCATGAAAGAATTGGTGGACGAGGAGGATGCTGGTACTGTGCCTGTGGTCGAAGAGAAGCATCCCGCTAATAATTAGGGTCCTCTTTCTATTCTTGTAACTATTTTTGTTATGGTATTTGCATGTAGGTTATTTGTAAGAACTGGTTCAATTGTGTTGTGCTGTTTTTGAGGTTAATGAAATTGGGTATTGGTGGTATAATCTGTCAAATTATTTTTCAATGCTGTTTTCTGTAGGATTTTAAATGTTGGAAGTACAACTTTGATCTCTCGAAGTAACAGGCTTGAATTGTCAAAGTAGGAGGTCAAATTTGTCGAAAATAAAAGGTTTGATATGTTGATGTAAGAGGTTTAATCTGTGTAGGCACAAATTTTTGAACTGTCGAAGTGCATGATTGTAATCTGTCGAAGGATGAATGTGATCTGTCGAAGGAAAATGGGTGTTTATGTATGAGTGTAAGTCGGGACTGTCGAAGAAAAACTTGTTATCTGTCGAAGTAATGTTAAGCTTCGTATATAAATAAAATTCTAAACTGTCAAAGGAAAGGGTGATCTGCCAAAATAATAAAGGCATGAGGTTTTGAATTGACGAATGTGTTGTGGACCGAATGTCGATATATTTGAGAATCGAATTTGAGGTTATCTGTTGATAAGTCTTCGAGATGCGGTGTAGTCGATTACTCGAAAGTGTGAAGTATGTTGAAGGTTTTGGTGGATTTGACTGGTCGAACTGGCAGCTCGGATAGCTGGCTTGTCAGAATGGTTCGTGCGACTGGGACAGTGTACCGGACAGGTAATCATTATTGTTGTCCTCGTTTCATGGAAAAGTTATGATTTGATGTTTGGATTCAACTGTTTGGCTTCGAGTGAGGGTGAAAGGGTTCGAGAAGCTTCAGTTTTGTAGGTAATTTGAAGTGAGCGTGCAGTTCACACATGAGGATATGAGGGGTAAATTGGTCAAAACACATTATAGCTAAAAGCCGGGGTAGTGGGGTCGTGGTAATGATAGTAGTTTGAAAATCAAGGCAGTTTTGATTTTTCGAGAAGGTATATAAGTGTGAGAGAAGTAACCACTGTACTGTACATTGAGAAAAACTGGAGAGAGTGAGAGAAGGAGGATGTACACCATTAGTGCCAGTGTTTGAGAGGAGTTGCTGAAGTTGTTGCATTGATCTTGTTGTTTCGAGTATAGTACTTCAAAAGGAGGTACGTCACTTGATCTCTGCCAATTTTTGTTTTATTTTTCCTTCTATGTCTATAAGTAAAATATTATGAGTTTAGGGTTTGAAGGTTATCTTCGTGGATAAAAAAATTCATGTGTCTAGGTTCCAACCCATTCGAAGAATTTGGGGGTTTTCGAAGGAGACATTGGGTTTAGGATCGAGGTTTCGAATGTGTACAAATCTTCTGAAGGGGGTAGATGGGATATGGATTATTGACACATAATTATCGAATGTATCGATCTAATTGTGTGCCTCTTCTTCTGTATGGTAAGATGCATACCCTTCAAGCTTCGAAACAGAGGCTAATAGACGAGGAGATCAAAGTATTTGAAGCTAGTATTCCTGGTCGTACTCCTGTAGATGAGGGAAGCGATTTAGAAGTGTTAGATGTTGTAACTGATGCCCCTTTGTTTGTGGTATTGCTGGTTGGTGAGGTTTCGATTATGAGACGTCGTAGAATGGTAGTGACTGAGGATAGTGAGGAAGAGGAGATAGTGTAAGGTAAGAGTAGCGAGGGTAATGTGGGGCCTTCTGGTGGTGGAAATGGAGACGGGGGACAGAGTGATGAAAATGGGGATTCGACTGAGTCGGATAGGGTCGATGGTGCCATTTTGGCTAGAGATAAGGCTAGATTATATCGATTTGTTGCCAAGCTAGAGCTTTTAAAAGTGGGGGTGTTGTTGAGTGTGGCGGGAGCAGGGTTAACTTTCAAATCGGACCCTGGGGAAGGGATAATGGCTTATAAAGGCCAGATTCGATTAGGAATGGAACTTTCTCTTCGAAGACTGGTGAAAGAGGTGTTGAATTTTTGGGAGGTGGCCCCGGTTCAAATGAATGGAATTTTTTACGAGATGATGAGGGTAATAGAGGGGATAAATGCAAAGTTGAGCAGTGAGGGGAGGGGTTTAATTAAGTGGTTTGATGTTGTGATCTTCTACTCGAAGAAGGCAAGCCAGAACACATGTACCTACCATAACCAGTGTCACCCTAAGAAACCCTAGTTTTTTTATTTGTGCTCGACGGGCCGAGGGTGGAATAAAGACATAGTTATAGTATGGGGCAACTACGAGAATGTTGAGGAGGAGAACCTTTATAAGTTGCACCATAGGGTCTATATTCATAGTAAGTTTTCTATCGAAGGATTGTCATTGATGCATGTCTCGAATAAGTGGTGATTATATTTTATTTGTCTTGCAGGTCTAAAGAATCTGACTTGGAACAATCCGAGGAACTATATTGATGCCTTGCTCAAAGTTAGTGAGGATTGGGTGAATTCTATTTTCAAAAGTCTTAGTATCAAGAGGCAGAGAAGGAAGAAGACGGATTCCCTGCTTCGAAATGTACCTGTTACGCCGAAGCCATCGTAGAGGAGGAGAGGTGAAGGTGGTTCGAAGGGTTCATAAGAAATGCAAGGGGATGAGTTGCCAAGAAATATTCAATATGTTCCGAAATCGAGGAGGGAGTCGAAGCAAGCAGCGCCAGTGCCCAAAGTGGCTGGCGATGCTTTGAGACTGAGGACGAGGCAGGTGCCAAAATAGGATGAGAAAGGGAAGGGTCAGGTTGTTCCCGAAGTACTGAAGGTACAACAGACGAAGGTTATTCAGCGCAAAAGGCGTAGGGCGCTGGGGGAGGATGATACAACGGATGAGGATAAAGAGATGACAGAGGCTGAATGATAAGAGCAAGCGGTAGCCAAGCACACATCGATGGTTGAACTCTGTGAAGACGACCCAGACGAGGCTTCGAAGGAAATAAAGAGGAGTATGTTTTAAGTAATTGTCTATTAATTTATTCTGTGAGATTCTGAGATATCTTTTAATTTTTTCGAATTTTGAGGGGTACTGACTACTCGAATATTCTAGCAGATGGATGCTTGGGTACAATCTTACAACAATACAATGAAGTCAGTAAAAGGGAAGCTGCTGTAGGCAGTTGAAAGTCGGGATCTTGATTGAGGGACGGAGGCTTCGCTATTGTCTGAGGTCAAAGTTTTAAAGCGAGATTTGGAGGCAATCACAGACTTCATAGATAACAGGCTCGAAAGTCAATGGTATAATCAGGAGAGGGTATGGGCGGCGAAGCTTGCTGAGAAAGAGAAGGAGAAGGCAGAACAGAAGGTATTGTACCAGGCACAGTTTGATGGTGAATATAAAGTGACTGTCAGGCTGAAGAAATTTATAGAAGATAAGGGGTATGACCCCGATACTTTGTTACCCTTCCCTGTTACCCTAGAATTGGTTGCTAGAGACAATTTGTAGTCGAAGGAAGGAGAGGTAGATATTGTGTCTGGAGCAGATGGAGGTATTGGAGGTGGGGTGGAGTCTCCTGTGATTGAAGCGTCCAGCGTTGAAACTGCGGATGGTGTGGTTGTCGATGGTGCGAGGTCGAAGCCTTCGACTAAAGGTACTGATGGTGATGCTGAAGAGCCTACAGGTAAAGATGAAGCGGCCTTGCCGATATGAGGTATTTGGTGTTGGGGTTCCATGCCCACCTTTTCCGAGTTATAATATTTTGAACCATGTTTCATTTTCAGTGGAGTTTGTCTCTTAACTCGATATTTCGGTGAGCTATCGTATTGTACTAATGCTATTTATTTGTTGAACTTTTGGATTTGATTTTGAACTGCATTTCAATTTATGCCTGATTTTTTGAACTGGATACTGTCTTGTTCTATCCTTGCTTTGTTCTAGATTGTTGAAATGTTGAGGCTTATTTTGTTAGTTTAGCTTGTACCGAATGTTTGATGCATGGCCTAGCTTGGGTTGTGTTAAAACTGTTTCTCTATTTTATGATGCATTGTAGGTATTTTAGGTATACTTGTATCTGCGTGTACTATTTCTGTCGAATGACTGTAGAATGATCAAACCCTCCAGAAGAGCTTCTAGGATGTTGTGATACCCCTTTTGAAATTGAAGGATCTGCAAGACATCAAAGGCCAAAGCCACAAAGATGTAAGGCGTGGCCACCTCCAACCCATTGATGAGGGTCCGGTCAGTTGACCATTCGCGCGCCCTCGAGTCTGCTCGAATGCTGGAAGTTTGAAAATTTTCAAGGTCGCCCCCGAGTATCAATCGGGCCGAGGGGATGTGATATCTAGGGGAAACCCAAAAATTCATTAGACTTCGAAGGCCTGAGCTACAGCTAAGCAAGACATGTTCGCCCCAACACATTCCTGAGGGACCGTCCTTTCGACCATTCGTACCCCTCGAGTTTGCTCGAATGTTATAAACTTGAAACTTTCAAGGTCGCCCCCAAGTATCAGTCGGGGAGAGGGTGGACATGGTACCCAGAGTAAATCATGGAATCAGCTGGACTTCAATAGTTTCGGAGCCTGATCGAAGCATAACTGCTCACCCCCAATACATTCTCGAGGGTTCGGTCTTTCAACCATCCTTTCGCCTCGAGTTTGCTCAAAATTGGAAGCTTAAAATTTTTGAGGTCGCCACCAAGTATCATCCAGGTTGAAGAGTTGACATGATACTTAAAAGAAACCAGGAAATCGACTGGACTTCGAAGGCCTAAGCCTCAGCGAAGCATAACTGTTCGCCCCCAATGCATTCTCGAGTCCTTGCCCCTTGAGTTTGCTCGAAATTGGAAGCTTAAAAAATCTCAAGGTCGCTCCTAAGTATCATTCGAGTCGAAGGGTTAACATGATACCTAGGTTAAACCAAGAAATTCAATGAAAAGAGGAGACAAAGTTTGGGTAGAAAAACTGTTTATTGATTATTCTGTGTTACATCAATTGTACAAGGTTGAGGCTGTGGCCTGTTATAGAAGACCAACTGCATTGTATTCCACCGGTTAGGTAAAGGCTCTTCGTCTTCTGTCATTAGATAGTAAGAGCCCTTGTCAGTTTTATCATACACGACATAAGGTCCTTCCCAGGATTCGGCTAGCTTGCCGGCATTTCGAGGTTTCGAGGATTTGTTGACACGTCGAAGTACTAGATCTTCAATGTTGAAACTTTGTGGTCAAACTCTCTTGGTTATAGGATTTCTGAAGAGATGTGTGGCAGCGGCCAAGGTTGGCGATAGCTCAATCTCTAGTTTCGTCGATCCATAACATGTTGCATGGGAGGTTAGGATCTCGCGTAGGTACTTTGAATTGAGTAGGGAGCACAGCTTCGGTATCGTATGATATAAGGAAAGGGGTGCATCATGTAGATTTTCTTGGTGTTGTTCGATAGGCCCAGAGGACATGTTGTAACTCATGAACCCATCGACCTTTCTTCGCATCGACCCGTTTTTTGAGACCGTCGACAATGGTTTTGTTGATTGCTTCGACTTGACCGTTTCCCAGGGGATAGTAAGGTGTTGAGGGGGAAAGGATGATGTTGTGTTTTTGAGAAAGTTTCTGACTTTGCTGTTGACAAACTGGGGACCATTGTCGTATCAAATCATATGGGGGCATCCGAAGCGTGTGATGATGTTTTCCCATAGAAATTTGATAACTTCTTCTTTGGTTCGGCACAAAGGTACAACTTCGATCCATTTGGTGAAGTAATTAGTTGCAGCAAGGATATTTTCTCTGCTACCCGAGGCATTAGGGAAGGGGCCAATGAGATCGATAGTCCATCTTTTGAATGGCCAGAAGACTTAACTGAAATGGAGGTCTTGTGAAGGGAAATGTATGTCGTGGGGATGGCGTTGACATTTATCACAGTGTTTGGCATACTCTTCGGCCTGTTTTTTCATATTTGGCCAGAATAATCCTTGAGAGATGGCTCGAAGGGCCATGGAATGGCCAGCAGTGTAGGCACCGCAGGTTCCTTCATAGAATTTGGCTAAAATTGCAGAGGCTTCGGCTTGGGATATGCATCGAAGGAGGACGCCATTTGGGGATTTGCGATGTAATTCATGTTTGTGGATAGTGTATCTGTGGAAATTTTCTAACAACGATCGTCTGGCTTTGGGATCATTTGGGAGGGTGGCATTGTTAAGGTAATGGAGGAATGGTGTTTGCCAATCGTCTGGATCGAGACTCTCGCCCCCAGTATTGATGGCATTGACTTCCATCTAGTCGATACTTAGGCGTTCGAGTACTTCAATATAGAGGGTCCGAGATTCTGACTGTCTGAGCATAGCTACTATATAGGTGAGGGCATCTGCATGTCAGTCTTCTCCTCGAGGGTAATGAGTAATAGTAGATTTTTCTGGAAAATGGTCCATGCGCTGTCGAACGAAAAGAGCATAGTCAGCCATGCGACCATTAACTTGATTTTCTCCTGTGTAATGTCTCTGAACAAGTTGGGAATCTGTGAAAACGACAAGTTTGGGAATGCCAAGGCCGAGAGCGAGGTCGTGGCCGTGGATCAAGGCTTCGTACTCAGCTTCATTATTGGAACATTCAAAGGTAAGTTTGACGGTTTTATCTATTTGATCATTAGTGGGTGTGACCAAGACAATACCAATTCCTGAGCCATTAGGTCCAGCGGATCCATCTATGAATAAACGCCAGCCAGCATTAGGGCTCTAGGAAACTTTTGCTTCGGGATAGTCTTCTGTTAAGTCATCTTCGTGTTCTTCCCAATTGACATCTTCGATCGGGAAGTCGGTAAGAAAATCTACTACTGCTAGGCCTTTCTGGGATATTTGCCTCTCGAATGTAATGTCATGTTTGCCAAGGTACACAGACCACTATTGTACTCGTCTGGATTTCTATTTTATACTGAGTACTTCTCAAAGGGGGTAACTTGTTATAACACGGATGGGGTGAGCTTGAAAATATGGTTTGAGTTTGTGGGCTGAATAGACAAGGGTAAGGAGCAAATGCTCAAGCTTCGAATATCGAGTTTTTGTGGGTATTAAAGTTTTGCTGATGAAATATACAGGTTTTTTGACGTTTGAATCAAGTCGAATAAGTACTGAACTGATAGAGGTGTCTGTAACAGCGAGGTATAAATAGAGTGCTTCGCCTTCGATAGGGGTGTTGATAATGGGTGGTCGGCCAAGATAAGTTTTGAGTTCAAGGAAGGCCTGTTCACATTCGGGTGTTCAGTTGATCTCGGGGTTATTTTTCTCTTTTGCTTTGTGGACACCTTGGTCGCATAAGAGGGAAAAGAGCCAAGCACATATGCCTGAGGATTTGGAAATGAAACGATTAAGGGCTGCTATCTTACCAGCCACTTTCTTAATATCTTTTTTGGTTCGGGGCGAAGACATATCGATGAGGGCTAGAATATGGGTGGGGTCGATCTCGATGCCCCGTTTACAGATAAGGTAGCCCAAAAATTTACCAGATGAGACATCAAATTGGCATTTTTCAAGGTTGAGATTCATGTTGTATGTTCGAAGTATTGAAAAGACTTTGGTTAGGTCCTGAATGTGGGTCTGTTTCTGGTGGCTTTTGCATAACATGTCGTCAATGTAAACACTTCGATCGACTTGCCGATCAAGGGTTTAAACATGGTTGTGACAAGGCGTTGGTAAGTGGCTCCTACATTTTTAAAGTCGAAGGGCATGACGTTAAAACAATAAAGGCCTTGTTTAATGATAAAGGAAGTTTTAAGTTGATCTTCAGGGAGGAGGGGCACCTGATTGTATCCCGAAGCCTCATCCATCATTGATAGTCACTCATGTCAAGCAATGGCGTCGAGGAGTGCTGAAATGATCGGGACGGGGAAGCTGTCCTTCGGTGTGTGCTTGTTGAGGTCTGTGAAGTCGATGCAGATTCTAATCTTGCCATTCTTCTTGGGAACTGCCACAATGTTTGATATCCAGTCAGCGTACTTTACTTCTCTGATAAACCCTGCGACTACGAGCTTGTCTACTTCAAGGTTCACTGCGGCTCGAAGTCGTGGTGCCAGGTTACGCTTCTTCTATTTTACTACTGAGGAATAGGGGATGAGGTCAAAGCGATGGCACGCCAGGCTGGGGTCGACACCGGGCATCCCCTGGAACGTCTATGCAAAGACATCTTTGTTGACTCGAAGGAATTCTGCAAGCTCGAGGCGTTCTGCCTCATCTAGAAAAGTTCTAATGAATGTACCTCGACCAGGACTGTCGAGTTCGATATAAACTGTGGGTTCGATGGGTGAGGTTGTATCTGTCGAAAGATCGGGGATAGAAAGAGACAGTAATTTCTATAGGCGGCTTACGAGTTTCCGGGTCTGATCGATCTCCGGATGCTCGCATGAATGGGCGAGGCGTTGAGAGCCTTTTAAGTTCTAAGTACCTTCGGGAGTGGTGAAACAAAGAGTCTGGTGGTAGGTCGAAGGTATGGCACGCATAGCATGGAGCTAGTCACGCCCGAGGATGCTGAGGTATTCTGACTTTTTGTCGATGACAAGAAAGCTGGTTTGAAGTGTAATAGGGCCTGTGGTGACTGGTAGGCTGATTTGACCAATGACAACATTTGTGGCCCCATTGAATCCCTTCAATTCGACATTGGCAGCAGTTATGAGGTCGGTTTTCTTCATGGTTTTGACAGTTTGGAGAAAAAAGATATCAGCTGCACTCCCTGTGTCTATGAGCATTGTGTGGAGGACGAGGTTTTTGATCTTGATCATAATGACTAGTGGATTGGAATGGGGGAAATGGATGTGAGATGTATCACAGTCGATGAAAGAAATGCCTTCGAGTCGAGGGCGATGGCTTGATCATGGCAGAAGGGTGGGAAGTTTCTCCTGGTAGGTAAGTTTGTAACATTCTTCGACGCGCTTACGTTTGCCTTTGGAACGGCGGCTGTCTATGTTGTTAACTTCGATAAAGCATATTCTGTAGATATGTACCTCAGTCGGGTCAGCACTAAGGGTGGATTGAGGTCTGAGGTAAGACCCATCAAGATAGGTGGGAAGGTCGACAATATACTGGTGTAGACGACCTACTTTGAGGATGAGTTCGAGAGAGCGCTGGAGGGCGAAGCATTTGTTGGTATGGTGATAGTTACATTTGTGATTGTCACAGTAAGGTTTGTCTTGTCTGACTTCGATAGGGAAAGGGATATGCCATATGGGGTCTGTCTGTTTATGCGGTAGAAGGGTGCTGAGAGGGGCAGTGAGTATGGGTAAGACTGGCTTTGGCCACTTCTTGCGAGCTTCAATGTTGTTATCGATGTTAGGGCGTTTGCGGCTCTCCGTCACCTATGAGATGGGAGCGATCAGGGGTGTTGGAATAGAAGGTAAGTTTTGTCGAGGTTTGTTGATAACTGGGGTCGAAGGTTGTCTCGGTTTATGTGACTCACGGAGGCGCTCGAGGTCAATATAACCGTTGATTTTTTAGAGCATCTCTTCGAGGGTTTGAGGGTTGTGGAGAAATAGATGCTCTTTGACTCGACTGTGATCAGGTAGGGCATTCGAGTATGCGAGTATAACATTCGTGCAGTCAAGGTTCTCAATTTTTCGTGATTCATCGAGAAACCTTTTGGTGAAGGCTTCGAGTGTCTTATTGCTGGATTTTTTGAAATTGAACAGGGCGTCGACTCTGACTTCTCTATCCTTATTGAAGGAAAACTGGGTGATAAAAATTTGTGATAGTTACTCGAAGCTTCGTATCGATCCATTTGGAAGATTGTGATACCATCGAAGGGGATTGTCAGTAAGGCTAGTGGGAAAAAGGTGACATAACAGGTAGTTGGTCGTAGAATAGAGGCTCAGGGCATTTTGGAATTCGAGAATGTGTGATTGAGGGTATGTATTGTGGTATTTGCTGAGTTTGGGGGCATAGAAATTGGGGGGTATCTTGATGGCGAGAAGTTTGGAGCATAAGGGGTTGTTCAGGCGACTCCAGGAACTGGGGGTCGGGCTCGCGCTAACGCGAACAACAGGTTGAATTTTGAGGTCGAAGTCCTACTGTGAAGCACATGCAGGATGAGGGGGGATCGAGGGATTCGAGGGTGGTGAGGCCGAGTTGGCGGAACGTGTTTGGCGCTGCACTCCCCAAGATGTTCTCGAGCAGGGCGGCGTTTAGGGTGTCGGGATGATCGGAGAGTGGAATCAGAGGAGTTTTTGTGGGGTAAATGCCGAGATGGATGGAGCCGGTAGGGGAATAGCATGGGGAGCAGCCTCGGTCTGGAGGTGAACTTGGGGCACTTCAAGAGCTGCTAGGGGCCCCAGTCGGGCGTGGGCGGACACACCCCGATGGATCTGGTGCTTGGAATGGTCGAGCAGGTTCCAGAGGTTGCAATCTCTACAATTCTCGGACAGTATTTCGCAACACATCGATTGCTCTGTTCTATCTGTCGGTATCGTCTAGGCAACAATTCCATTCGGCTTCAAACTCCAGCCGGTACTTTTAACGCTCATGATAGAGTTGTGCATTGTGGCGCTCCTCCGGTTGAGCGAATTGTTGAGAAAGTAGGGCTATTTGGGCGGCCACTCCGTCAACGGAGTTGCCGGCATGTGTAGAGCTGGAACGGAGGGTGGGTGCCATGGGGGAAAGTTTGTGGAAGTTGAAAACAAAGGGGAGGGAAAGAGAGAGAAAGACTGGTAGGTTAGGAAGCACAGACGGCGCCAATTGTAGGGGCCTAACTTCCTTCGGAAGGGAAATCGGCTCTTACAACTCAGGGTTAATCCTCAACAAACAAAATGCAAGTAAATAATCTAAAGCATGAATAATCTATAGACAAAATTCCTGCATAGAGGCCTGAATGTAACGCTCTACGACCTCTGATGAAGATTTTTAAGAGTGCTTTTATTACTAATGAGTAATCGAAGGTTCGAGTACTGGGTTTTTGTAGGGCGGTCGAAGGTAAACTGCAAAAGGCTTGGGGAAATTTTTCTAGCCTTCCCTTGGTTCCCCATCTCTCCTATTTATAGAACATAGGAAGGGCCGAGTCACCAAGATTAGGTTAGATTACAAGGGTACCGCCTGGATATTCTGGCGGTGGTATGGGCACCGGACATGTTGGTACTGTCACTGTAATAGTTGTTGGGTCTGTCTATGTACTTTTTCACTGTGGCATGGTTGGGCCCGTCACTGTAACTGCAAGGACCAACCACTGTGCCATCTTGTCTGGTGAGCTGGCTGCCTATCCCGTCATACCTCGACCATGTGCAGATATGGTCAAAGTATTTTTGTCACATTGTTTGAGTCCATCCTCGAGGCTTATTCAGAGTCGAAGCTTCATCTTCAGGTGATCTTTAGAAGGCTTGTTTAAGGATTGAATGGGCTTCGATATATTCAAGAAGGCTTCGAAGTGGCCTTCGAGTGTCTGAATGGGGTAGAAGGTTGTGAGTAGGCTACTACAGTAGTAGCTCGAATTCCCGCGTTACATATTTTCAAGAATTTTTCTCCCCTACATGTTTAAACGCACAACAGAATCATACTTACATCACAATGTCAATGTCAGCATGTATTTATCTCAGTTCGAGCACCACAAAGAAAGGATTTTCAATACTTATAAACTCCTATTCAATTCATACATCCTACATAATTCAGTTTGATTCTAAGAGACATTTTCTATCTATATGACGCAAGTAATTGAATGACAACTTTATATTCATATCGAAAACATTACACACGATTTTATAGATAACAAGTTTTTCAGTACATCAATATCAGGTATATAATAGAAACATCATCCGTCCAGCACCGAACTCCAGGTACTTTACAGATAATAAGTTTTTTACTATTTTTAAAAGTTACAGGTCATTCCAGCGTGCTGACGCATCAACTCCTCCAGTTCTTCTTACTTCAGTGATCTTTCCCCCTGATACAAAGCAGAAATTGGAACCAACAAAGAGCTTCACTCGCATGAGTTTGGTTGAAGTCTAATCAAACTTCAAATAGAAACTATAATAGCAGTAGACTTAGTGCAAGAGCCAAATTTTTGAACTAAAGGTCCTCTGAGCGCCAAAACGTGATGGAAATGCAGAAGCAGACTCCCACTGGTTGTCTCCCGCCTCCACTACCATCACCCCCTCCTCTGAAACTGCCACCACCGAAGAGTTAGAAGAGATGAAGAGGTCCCGACCTTAAAATCCATGATGATACAAGAAATCAGCATAACTGCCACGCAGTTATGTCTATCCCTACATATAAAACCTTAACCCTGTCTTCCGCAAGAGTATGGAGACAGGCCCATCGGTCCTCGCCTGTCAAGACAATGACATGAAACCTTCACTTGCAGTAGAACTTTTCCTCAGCTTCAATTGCTTTATCTTCCAACATGCCTTGATACATCGGAGGAACAGAAGCGGGTATCGACATCTCCAAGAATTGATCACCGAAGTATTTCAACTTCAACCTCTACATTTTAAATAAAATCCTCTCTTCAAGGACCATACTACGAGTCTTCACCATTGTTAAAAAATTTCAGGGAATTTCACAAAGGACAAGCGTACTTTGCTTTAAAAATCTGATGCTGGTATCATTTATATAATCCTACATTTAATGTGTAGGTACATTTTACCAAGCGTCATCATTTGTTATTGATGTAACTTTTCGCATCATAACCGTCACATACATCAGTATCAAGATCCTCATTAAATATACGTCATTTCCCATTCACGCGCAAGTTCCACACAGTCAATATCATCATTATTCCATTTCAAATATCAAGAATTTTAACCGAGATTACAAGTTGATCATTTCTCAACCAAAGTCACTAGTAACTTCGGTTGGGAGGAGGCGATTGTAGAGACCTATCCCTAGATCTCATCCAAAGTTGAGCTTACCTAGTTCAAATTACCTCCATCTCAAACTCAATTCTTTTAACACATTTCCCCAGTCAAAATTCCAACCTACCCCACGAACTGGTCAAGAACCTAGACCGAACTTAAACCGAAAAACCTTATCCAGTCAAAGACACCTATCTCCCACAAACTCGTTAGTTACTCAATCAACCGCCACTAACCATATTGTTCGGAGAACGTGCTCCAGCACGATGAAGAGCTGAGGAGAAGGCCTATATAAAGAAAAAAATTCCAGAAAAGGCAGGGACCAAAAAAATTATACAAGGGATCACCAATAAACTACTTGTTCTAGATTCTTGATAATCATCAAAACTTTTTTGTAACATGATTCAAGCATTTTTATTTTTAGAGAGCACTTGTAATAAAATATCCGCCTCAAGCAATAAAGATACTTTCAACAAAAATCATCCACACAAGGTCATAGTTTTTTACTTATTCAGAGGTTTTCCACGCTAAAATTACTTGTTTCATTTCTTACTTTCCATTAGAATATTGTTACAGGTTTATTGGTGTGATAGTGAATTCCAAGCCATTTTGAGCTTACAGAATTTGGCCATTACAGGTTCAACTCTACAGAGGTACACATTTTCTTCCTTAGTAATCTTTCTTTGCCTTAGTAATCTTCTGGCAACAACTATGTTTATCTCATTAAAGTTCTACAGATTTTTAGTCTTGCCACTCATGATCTAGAATTTAAATTATAGTCCGATATAATAGTGACATTCAATCTATGATATATTTCAAAGATGAGGTACAATTCTTGATAACACTTCGGGAACTAAATGTGTGTGCATTTTCTATTCTTTACTTAATATACATTCTTTTATTTTATTCCCATTAGGTTGATTAGACCATGATTTATGGAACCAGTCTTATTGGACACTTAGCTAGACCTTCATCGGGCGTTCTCAACTTCTCTTTCATCGGCGCTCTCAGTTTCTCTTTCTACGGTGCTTTTGGCTTTTCTTTCTACTTAGACCCTTTGCAAAACGAGATCGACATTATGGACCCTCTGCAAAACGAGATCAACTTCATGTTATATTCTTATCTCAAAGCCACCCTCCTAAAAATATGTATGTAGTAGTGGTATTGCTGCTTAAGAAAGGTGGTGGTAATGTTCTTTAAGAAAGGTAGTGGTAATGCCTATAAAGAGAGGGGGGCTGAGTGCTTGAATGTATAGCTAAAGGATACAATCTCGGTTAAACGTATAGCTAACTACAGGTGAGTCAGAGCAGGTGTTCAGGCCACATCAATTCACTTAGAATAGATCTACTCTTGTCTCTGGTAGACTTTGGAAGCTTCATAATTTTCTACTTAGTGATTTTGGTTTTTTATTTCAGATCATTGAATGTCCAATTTCAAGAGGATCAAAAAGAGAACAATGTATTATGTTTATTGGGTGTTTTATGTTCATACATATACTTCTCACTCATCATTTACTAAATATTTCAATGTCACGTGGACCGACTATTGAGACAAGGGTGTAAAATAAGTGCCTCATTTCCCATTTTATCACCCACGAGGACCGCTACGATCATTCTCTTTGTGTACTACATAGAACATGATAATTATTTTGTAAGAACATAGATTCTTAAAATAAAATGGGAAAGCATTGTTGTGAGAAAAACATTGGAATACAAAAACTTAGCTGTCGGTCTCACCGGCACCCGGTATACTAGTATTGAGGTAGTTCAAGTTTAGATTAGGTGGAGGGATAGGTCCCTACATGACCCTCTACCAAGTGAGAGCTCATGAGTTTTAACTGAGGCTTTTTAAAGTAGGTAAAGGTTGGGTTGAGTATGTTGGGTGGGTTCACATTTGAGAAGAAGGAACAGTTGACCTACAAGCTTAGCCTAATCTAACAGGCTATATCAGGTCAAAAAATCATATAAAGCCCATGAAGAAAAGAACAGGAAAAAATCACCAAATGTCAAATTTTTCTTCTTGTCTTCACCTTTAGGGCATCCACAGCAGTTGGGTGGATGAATTCACCCGAAAGTAGGGCGAATCCAATCCACCCCATAGCAGTTGTGAATCCACCCCAAGTTAAATTTCTCACGCGCACTTCTGAACCGCGCGTTTGAAATGGGCATCCCAGATGAGTCCACGTGTTTCAATCTGAGCCATTAAAGTCCCAGCGCACTTCTAAACCCGCGGCAAGCTTGGCCAATAAGAATCAGACACATCATTCATTTGAATTTTTTTATGCCACGCGGCTTCTCCCTGTAAGTTTTAGGCTTAATTTTTGGCATTTCCTTTCAAGTGTATTTGAACAACTTACTCCACAAGTGTATACATATCCTAGGCATTACAAGTACATCAACAAGTGCATATCTTAGGCATTAGGCATTAAGCTTGGCATACCCAAACTTACTCCACAAGTTTCCCAACCCAACCCATTTCCTCCGTTAATCACTTTAAAATGTCGGGAAAGTCTAGTTTGCGACTGAGGAAAAATGCTTCCAAAACTACACATAACTCTAACGCGAAAGTAAAACGAAGGAGGAACGCCGATATATCAAATGTTTGGCAGGATCAATTGACGGATGAAATTGATCCCACCCCATTGTACAATGAGTAGAACCGAGTAGATATCCTCTCGGACGGCTGGGTCCATATTTCTATTGGGTCGGAGGAAATACCTGTAAGTTTTATGTAACGTGTTAATGTGTATTATTTTTCAGAACCGAGATGAATTACAGTGTAGAGGATCATTGGATAAGGTACTGAAGTGGTACCGATGGATTGTCGTATACCCGACGTTGAAGAAGTTGGTCGACGGTATGGGTTTTGCGGAGTTTTTCTTGATTAATACGAGAAACTCAGATAACCGTCTCATTCATGCTCTTGTGGAGCGGTGGGGGCCTTCCACCCATACCTTCGCTTCCCTTGCGTGGAACTGGGTTTTACACCGTTAGACTTTGTCATGCTAACGGGCATATCTTTTGGGAGGGTCGCAAACTCCCGTACGATGAGAGGTACTCCAAGTTAGAGGAAGCAGAAAAGATGTTCTCAGGAATCACAAGCTCTGACATGAGGTACGCTAACATCACTCTCTCCTATTTTAAAAAGTGGCAAGAGCCTTTGAATCTACGTCTCCACAATTACGACTCAGAAATGGATATCGTGTATACACGGGCATTTATTTCCTAAATGATGGGTAATCTCTTCTTCTCAAATGGTGCCACATCCTTTCGGGCAGATTATCTGGCAGCCTTGACAGACTACAATATTCTTGGTGAGTCGGGTTTTGATAGGGGTACGCCGATTATGGTGGCTTTGTATCAGGGGATTGATAAAGTTTCAGTGCTGAGGCTGGGGAAGGTGAAGAAATCGATCACCGGATTCTATGCGGTGTTGGAGTACTGGTTCTTCGAGTACTGTCGGGTTAGAATGTATCTAGTTAAGGTACAAAACTTTAACCATATTTATCCTCGTATTTCTAGGTGAAGAGATGAAAGGGAGAGTACGGGGTCTGAAATCCATCACTCTTTTATTGTGATCAGAGATATGATAGAATGGAAGGACAGAACCAACATAGATTAGTAACCATGGCACAGGTCTAGGCAATTGAGACGTCCAGAGGTAAGAGTTACTTCAGCGTTGAGCACCCAGAGGGTTCCATTGATGTCAGTCCCATACAACCACGGTACGCTTTGGTATTTAGGAGACCGGTGTATGCGTCAGATGACCGGGATTGATAGTGTGCCCTATGACCCCCCTCAGGAGATTATGGAATTCCCAAGGTACGATCGAGAGTTATATCAGAGTCTAAAGGATGTGGACTTCTACGATGGTTGCGATTATCATATTCCCAACGTAGATTACATGACATATTGGTGTCTCGTTCATCCAAATCCCAAGATCGGTTGTAGTTTAGTAAAGAGGACGAGAAATATTTGGTCAGTCAGGTGTGATCTAGTGAGGCCTGATGTAATCTTTCCACCTACGTCGAGTTTAGCTACGTCTTCACAGATGCAAGACAATGGTGTTCAGGCGACCAGCGATCTACGTGATATGGGATGGTACATGGAAGTGGCGGGGCCGAACGATCAACGTAGACGGATACCAATCCCGGTGATGCAGGTACCATACCCGTGTCCACCTACGTATAGTATAGATGAGTTGTGGCATCAGTCCCAAGGAATACGGTATGTGGCATATGAATACTCGAGGCAACTAGCTGACAGTAATACTGAGTTGAGGAGGGAGCTGAGCCGTGCACAGGAGATCATCTGAGAGACATCTGAAAGACTAGCTGAGATGTCTATTTCTTACTAAATAGAGTCGGTTGTGCAATGTACCTATGATGAGAGTCTCGCAAGTGGCAGACGCGCCTGCCAAACGAAGAGAGGTCGTCCTAGTTAGGCTATGTTTTATTTAGAATTTTTATTTATGTTTTGTTTAAACTATGTTGTGTATTAATATTGTTTAAACTATGTTTTATTCGGATTTTTAATATTGTTTTCTTTTTTAAGATTTTTGTTTTGGAAACTTGTTGTCAAAGTTACTCAATCATCACCGACTAGTATTAATATTGTTTGATTAATATGAGACTGAAGTAAAGTGAGGAGTATCAATTCTGGTTGACCTCACTCTTATTGGAGCCGCAAAACCAATGTTTCAGTAAGTTAAACCTTAGGCTAGTACTTTTTTATGGAAACTTGTTGTACAAGTTAAGAAGACGACCATATTAGCGGCTAGTTTTGTTTATAGAGACTTGTTGTACAAGTTAATCAGCGGCCATATTAACAGCTATATTTTTTTTGGAAACTTGTTATACAAGTTACTCAAAAGCTAGTTTTGTTTATGGAAACTTGTTGTACAAGTTACTCAACATCCATATTAACGGTTATATTTCTTTTTGGACACTTGTTAACGGTTATATTAACGGCTAGTTTTTTTTTTGGACACTTATTAACGGCTATATTAACGGCTAGTTGTTTTTATCTATAAATGTCATTCATCTCCTACACTCTCCTCCCTTTTAATCTTCTACACTCTCCTCCCTCCTTACCTTACAAACAAAACCACCATGTCTTCCTCAAGCTCTCAATCTAATTTTCAAAACCACTCTCAATCCTCCAATACGAACCAACAAGGAAACCTCTTTCCTCATCAATTCGGCACAATTAATCCGTCATAAATGCCTAGCACTTCCCAAGGTCAGAATTCAGAAACTATTCCCGCCACCCGACAATCAATTTCAATCTCAAACCCATGGATATTACCCTTATTACCCAAACCAAGGATATTACCCTCAATTTGATGGGTATACGGGCTCGTACCCTCAATGGGGAAATCCATATTATTCATCTCAAACTTGTTTCACCGGTGGAAGTTCGAGTACCACGTCGATGCAAGGTACATGGGGTTTAAATGATTTAAATCTTAATACATCGCCGGTTGCATCTCCAGTTGTCTCTCCGGTCATCTCCAAGGAACTCAATCTAGTTCTCACAAGAAGTAATACGCGCGGGAAGGCAAAGTCTACATGAAAAATGGCATTGACACCTATTATAGTTGTGGATGTAGCTAAGGCTGAGGAACTCAATCCGGTTCTCACGAGAAGCAATACGCGTGAGATGACAAAATCTAAAAGAAAGACGGAATCGACACCTATTAAAGTTAAGGATGTACTTGAGGCTTCGAAGGAAGTTCATGACGACAAAGAACAATACTCCAACTCCAAAAATTAGTCGTCCGATGGCTTCGTGAATCTTACATGCGCTTGGTCCCAAGTATCTCAAAACCTCACTACCACGAACAACCAAAAAGCCACTACATTTTGGTTCAAGGTGCGTGATCAATTCAATTCTTTCTATATTGACTAATCGATGTGACAATCGTATAACGGTGTCAATTGTACGTATAAGGGGTGGCTCAATAAGGAATGTTCAATTTTTAGAGGTATCATTCAAGACCTTGAGAACCGACATCATACTGGTATTGGAACGGATAACTTCGTAAGTATATCATTTATTTTTCTCATTTCATTAATGTTTAAAGGTGAATCATACTATAAAAAAATTTATAACTTGATTTCTAGGAGCGTATGGCATACGATATGTTTTTTCAACTACAACGCAAACCATTTGCACTTAGGGAAGCGTATAAAGTTTTGGAAACTTGGCCAAAATGGTCACAAATTCATCACATCGGACATCCCGACCGCAACGTTGCTAGGAAGTCAAATTTTAACGATAGCCCGGGTAACTCCACCAATACCGATCCTGAAACACCTACATCCGGTACTCCAAATATCGTAATTCCGAATGATTCTATCGACGTGGATGTACCACTATATTCTTGTGGGGATGTACGACCGGACGGTCAAAAAAAATACAAGGCAAAAGAAGCGGCAAAGGCAAGTATAGGTTTTTGGAGGAAGATGATGCTTGAGATAACGTCCAACATGATGAATTCATAGAATCAGAGAGACGAGAAGAAGAAAGAGGAAAAGGAAGCTAAAGCTAGAGCACGAGGGGAACTAAAGTTGATGAAAGAGGCTGAGATTCAAAAGAGGCGTGAAGCAGAGCTAACTAAAAAAAACCTTCGACGGCTCGCATATGTTTAAGGTGATGATAACAGACCGAAGCAACCTACTATAGGCATAAAGGCATTGGATGAAAAAGCCGATTAAAGAATATTCGAAGAAGTTGAAGGAGCAGTGTCCAAGTGATGACGACTTTTCTAGTGAAGAAAATTGATGTAATTCACCCAATTAATAGTAGTTATTAAGATCTATGTAATTTCATTATTTCAATAAAATTGTTATTAATGGTTCGTAATCCTTAAAATTGATACAAAATAAAAAAACAAAAGCAGTAAACTAAGTTTCCTTAAAGTGTTATAATAATGAAAACTTGGAAACAAAATACATTACAACTTCAACATTAAACTTGAAAAAAAATGCATTACGTTAGAAAATAAACAAACAATGATGAAGACTACAATTACTCTACCCCTTTTCGACTCCACAAATGCTCGACAAGTTCATCTCGTAATTAGAAATGAGCTCCTTTATTTCTAATTTTACGAACCTTCTGGATGTACTCTGCCATAGTGTTGATCGCGTGTCTTGGATTTAAGTCCTCCTTCCAATTATCCACGGATTTTCTAAACTCGGGATCAATGTCCATTTTCCAGATGTAAGTATGAGGTTCATCTTCCACTATCATATTGTGCAAGATTATACATGCGTACATAACATTTCCTAGATCATTAGGTTTCCAATATCGCGCATCGTTTGCCAATATTTGAAACCTAGCTTTTAATACCCCAAAAGAACGTTCTACGTCTTTGCGACATGCTTCTTGCATCTTCGAAAAATGTCTTTCGGCATCGTTGGATGGATTTCTTATGGTTTGAACAAGTGTTTGCCATTTTGGATAGACTCCATCCGCTAAGTAATACCCCATAGTGTGTGGTACCGTGCCTATATAACAATTGCATGGCGGCGCAACTCTATTAGGCAAGTTGTTGAAAAGCCACCCTTGATGTAAAACGTTCACGTCATTGTTAGAACCGGACACCCCAAAGAATGCGTGCCATATCCAAAGATTTTGGGATCCAACAGCTTCTAAAATCACCGTCGGGATTTTCTTATACCCGGTATATTATTCTGCCCACCCGGTATAACAATTCTTCCATTTTCAATGCATGCAATCTAAACTACCTAACATCCCCGGGAAGCCTCGCGATCCATTCACTTTTAACAAGTGTAATATATCGTCTTCATTGGGAAATTTAAGGTATTCAGCTTTGAATTGTGTTATAATAGTTTTACAAAATTCTTTCAAGCACAAAATAATCGTAGACTCCCCAATCCGGAGGTATTCTTCTTGGGCGTTTGCGCTCGTACCGTAACATAACATGCGAAGTACGCACGTTATCTTTTGGTGCGAGGATAAGCCCATAGTCTTAGCGGCATTTTCCCTTTGAATAAAATAGGGGTTCGAAGAAAGTATTTGATAATAAATATGTTGATACGCACCTTCGCTCATACGGAATCGACGACGAAATGAGATACCTTTGAATCTTGGGTTGTCCTCGAAGTAATCCCGGTTAAGGCTATCCTCCCCCAATTTATGCTCACAGCTTTTCCACTTGTCAATCCGTCTCATTTTACTACCTCCCCGCCTCCGTGATGATGTCGCCTCTTGCTTTTTTCTTTTCTTTCTCCCATCTCAATCATAATCTTGCTATACTCGTGCAACAACTCAACTTGACGTCGGAATAGCTCTTCCTCACTGGACGATGATGAAGACGATAACTCCCAAGATGAGAGTGATGTGTCAGGCCTGAGCAGATCAACAATGATTTCGTCAAACATGATTCGGCGTAATTGATAAGAAATGGAGAAGGTTGGGTTTTGAGATATAAGATGAATGAGTTGATTGTAGAATAGAGTAGAAGATGAATGGGGGTTATAAATAGAGAGAAAAAAACTAGCCGTTTATAGCCGTTGAGCATCTTGTTGAAGAAGTTTGATCAGGGAAAAACTAAGGTGAAATAATGGGGAACCAAGAATATTTTTTATGCAGGCTTATGCCGCGCACTTCTGAATCGCGCGGCAAAATCTAGCCGTTTGAAAATCTTGCAATCTCAGCCATCCACATGTGTTAATCATGGACGTTGAAGTTACGCGCAGTTCTGAAGTGCGCTTAATAGGAACGATTGGATGGGAGGACACGTGTTATAATCTTGAGGGAGAAGTGTATGCGTGCATTTTTAAAACGCGCGCTATGGCTACGTGCACTTCAGAAACGCGCGGCGTGAATTCACCATCAATCCACCCACAATGTGAAAAATCCACCCTTGGATTAATTTTGCTCTTACCACGTCACGTATTTACCTAGCTGCTGGGAGACGAATTCGGTAGAAAAGATGGTGGATTTCACCCGCCACGTCAGGGTGTACCTAACTGCTGGGGGTGCTCTTAAAGTATTATGCAGTCATAAATGTATCTGACTGAGTTTCACTGATCTGTGTGTGTGTGATGAGAGAATCAGAAGAACCCCCCATTTTGAGACTGAGAGTAAACTTTAATGCTTAGTTCAAAAGTAACTAACCCCTTTTCATGGGGGTAGTTTTTGAGGCACTTTGAGAATTGGGTTTGAAGTTTTTCTTCATTGGGGACTTTCAACAAATGGGTTGAATACAGCAATATCAAATTGAAAAAGAGAGAGTCAATGCGGATGTGGGGGTGGGGTTTATTGGTTTTAGTGCAGGGAGGGATCTCTCCTTCATATTGGGGTTGCTTCAACTTAAAGTATTGTTTGAAGATTGTATTTGTTTTTTGCTTTTTGAGGTGTTCGGAGATTTGGGTATAAAGTTTCTTCATTGAGTAGCTATCTTTCTTTTGTTTACTATGGATTGAAATTGAGCAAGTGGAGTTGTTGTTTTGGATCTAGGGATCTAATTTCAACTCTAGGGATCTACTCCACTTTTTTAGCAGGTGTTTTGGGATATGGGTATGAATCCTTCCTCCATTTAGTTTACTTTCTTTGTGTTAGAAAAGAGGATCAAATTCAAAAGGGTTTATGGGGTTTTGGGTTTTGATTTGAAGAGGATAATCTCTTTGGGTTTCAGTAATGGTGATGCTGGGGTTTCATCCAATGAGTTCCCTCAAATGGGTATTCATCTTTTTGTTCATATGTTCATCATTGAGCCTTGAAACCCTAGACAGGAGCTGTGATGCAAATGATTTGTTGGCATTGAAGGAATTTGCAGGGAACCTCGGCAATGGGTCGATTATCTCGGTGTGGTCTAACGAATCTGTTTGCTGTGAATGGGATGGTGTTGTATGTGGCAATATGAGTAGGGTGATCATGCTGATTCTGCCTGATAGGGGTCTCAAAGGGAATCTCTCTCATTCATTGGGGAATTTAGATCATCTGAAGGTTATTGATCTTTCGTTTAATCTTCTTGAAGGCGGAGTTCCCAGAGAGCTCTCCAAGTTGCAGCAGCTGGAGGTACTTGATCTCAGCCATAATTTGTTATCAGGATCAATATCAGGAGTATTGAATGGTTTGAAATATATCCAGTCAGTTAATGTTTCTAGCAATGCCTTTAATGGTGATTTTGTCGAGTTCGAGTCATTTGGCAATCTCACTGTGTTCAACATTAGCAACAATGCTTTCTCTGGCAAGATTGATTCTAAAATCTGCGGTCTCTCGAATGCAACTCGGGTTCTAGACTTATCCATGAATCAATTTTCAGGAGGACTTTTGAGAGAAAATTTGGCCAATTGCAGTATATCTCTACAACAATTGCACGCAGATTCAAATTTGCTTACAGGACACCTTCCAGATTCTCTGTTTTCGATGTCATCTTTGGAACAGCTATCCATCTCCAACAACAATTTCTCTGGTCAGTTGAGCAAGAGACTAAGTAAGCTCTCCAAACTCAAAATTTTAGTTATTTTTGGAAATAGGCTTTCGGGACCTTTGCCAAATGTGTTTGACAACCTTAAAGATCTAGAGCAGTTAATTGCACACTCTAATTCATTTTCTGGGGCATTGCCATCTTCCCTTGAACTTTCCACAATGCTTCAAGTGCTTGACCTTCGAAACAACTCTTTAACAGGACTTCTCGATCTCAGTTTCACTAAAATGCCCCGTCTCACTTCACTCGACCTTGCAAGTAATCATTTCACGGGTCCTCTTCCTCGTAGTTTATCGAGTTGCCGAGAATTGAAAACCTTAAGCCTCGCTAAGAACAATTTTTCCAGCCAGTTCCCTCAAGAATTCACAAATCTGACGTCCCTTTTGTTTCTTTCGCTGTCTAACAATAGTATCGAAAACTTACCAAGGGCATTAAGTGTATTGCAACACTGCAAAAATCTCACCACTCTTATTCTTACCAAAAATTTCCATGGTGAAGAGATTCCAAAAAACGTTACTGGTTTTGAGAATTTGATGATCTTAGCAGTTGGAAACTGTGCTCTTCGAGGCCAAGTTCCTATGTGGTTATCAAATTGCAGAAAGTTGCGGGTTCTGGATTTGTCATGGAATGACTTGAGTGGTAAAATTCCTCCGTGGATTGGTAAGATGGATAATCTTTTCTACTTGGACATTTCTAACAATTCTCTTACAGGAGAAATCCCAAAAAGTTTTACGGGCTTAAAGAGCCTCGTTTCCTCTAATAGCTGTCAACAAGAGGTCGCTGCATCTATTGGTGTACCATTATATGTAAAACGTAACCAAAGTGCCAATGGCTTACAATACAACCAAGCATCAAGTTTCCCTCCATCATTATTATTGAGCAACAACAAGATTAATGGGACTATATGGCCGGACATTGGACGTTTGAAGGGGCTTCATGTCTTAGATTTGAGCAAAAACAACATCACAGGTATAATCCCAGATACTATTTCAAACATGGAAAACTTGGAAGTCTTGGATATCTCATCCAATGATCTCCATGGGTCAATCCCAACGTCATTTAACAAACTCACTTTCTTGTCAAAGTTTAGTGTGGCAAATAATGATCTGCAGGGAGAGATTCCAACTGGGGGACAGTTTCTCAGTTTTCCCAACTCAAGTTTTGAGGGAAACCCAGGACTGTGTGGAGCACTAATGCCTCCCTGTGGGGCAGCTAACAATATGGGAATAAAGCCTGAGATCCAGCCTGCGTCAAATGGGAAGGTAGGTAGAAGCAGCATTCCTGGTATAGCAATCAGTATAGGAGTGGGGGTTGCATTGTTTTTAGCGATTGCTCTATTCACCATGTCAAGTAGGTGTGTTGGAGGAGATTCAGTTGATGATCTCGGTGAGGAAATTTATGGCCGAGGTACTTTACCACAGGAGTTTTCGTCGAAGCTTGTCCTCTTTCATAATTCAGATTGTAAAGAGCTAACCATTTCTGATTTGATAAAATCTACAAACAATTTTGACCAAGCTAACATAATTGGTTGTGGAGGATTTGGGTTAGTATACAAAGCCAATTTCCCAAATGGAACAAAAGCTGCAATCAAGAGACTCTCTGGCGACTGCGGTCAGATGGAGCGAGAGTTTCGAGCAGAAATCGAAGCTCTTTCGAAAGCTCAACACAAAAATCTTGTTCCTTTTCAAGGCTATTGCAAGCATGGTCAGGACAGTTTGTTAATCTACTCGTACATGGAGAATGGGAGCTTAGATTATTGGCTCCATGAGAGGGGTGACGGAGGTTCAGTATTGAAGTGGGACACCAGGCTGAAGATAGCTCAAGGCGCCGCTAGGGGATTGGCTTATTTACACAAGGTCTGTGAACCGAGTATCGTTCATCGGGACATAAAATCTAGTAATATTCTATTAGATGATAAGTTTGAAGCTCATCTTGCAGATTTTGGTCTTTCGAGGCTCCTTCGGCCTTACGACACCCATGTAACTACGGATTTGGTTGGGACCTTGGGTTATATCCCTCCTGAATACGGTCAAACCTTAACAGCTACTTTCAAAGGTGACGTCTACAGCTTTGGGGTTGTTCTCTTAGAGCTTCTGACTGGCAGAAGACCCGTAGATGTTTGCAAAGCAAAAAGTTGTCGGGATTTGGTATCATGGGTTTTCCAAAAGAAGTCTGAGAAAAAAGAGGAACAGATAATGGACCCTTACATTTGGAGCATACAGAATGAAATAGCACTTATAAAGATGCTCGGAATCGCATGTAAATGCATTGATCAGGAACCTAGGCGAAGACCTTCAATTGAACAAGTTGTTTTGCTGCTTGATGAGATTAAAGGTGAGGCTATGTAGAATATCAGTTTGCTGTTTTCTCATAAATCGTATATACAAAGGTTGTAAAAAGGAAATATGCTGTTTTCTTACTTTCTGTGTCTCTATTATATCACTGAAGTTATACTGGAATGTTAACGTGGTTTCCCTGTTGTATACTTTTCAAGTTTAAACTCTAAGTGTATTAAAAGCATTTTGGCATAGAGATAGGCAGAAATAAGGATGTCTTAACTTTTCCAGCAACAAGAGGTCTCTTTGTTTGGTGAAGATCATTACTACTCCTTATGCCTGATTTTCTTTTCCTCTTGGTTTGCCTGTATTTGTTTATTTCGACTTTGCTGATTCTTTACCTCAGGCAATCGGGCATGAAGACTAATTGATCTCATTTTGTTATCTGACTGTCATTCATATTTTCAGTTTGGCAGTTGATATCTGCACTGTTGTTAACCTTTTATTTTGCAGAACTAGTCATTTAGATTAAGACACGGGCGAGGAGTATGAATGGCATGTTTTCAGTAAGGTATGTACATGCACTGATTTTGATTCTGCCATTTACAGTATGTCGTGGAACCATTAGCTTATTGCTCTGCACTTATTTTAAATCAATTCCTATTACTTCTGTCATGTATATTCTGATTTCTATTTTTGGGTTTTTCAATAAGAACGGAGTGTTCTTATTAGCTTGTAGTTGTAGAAATATTGGAAACTAAATCGATAACATGAAATTTATGGTTTACAATTAACCATGAGCTTATTGCTCTGCGCTTATTTAAATCAATTCCTGTTACTTCTGTCATGGCCAGCTTACATTCTGATTTCTATTTTTGGGTTTTTTCAATTAGAACGGAGTGCTCTTATTAGCTTGTAGTTGTAGAAATATTGGAAACTAAATCGACAACATTAAATTTATGGTCTACAATTAACCATGAGCTTATTGCTCTGCGCTTATTTAAATCAATTCCTATTACTTCTGTCATGTCCAGCTTACATTCTGATTTCTATTTAGGTTTTCTCATTGAGAACAGTGTTCTTCTCAGCTTGTAGTCGTAGAAATAATGGAAACAGGAAACTAAATCGATAGCATGAAATTTATGGTCTACAATTAACTACAACTGCGCATGTATAATCTTTACTAGAATTTCTTTCATCGTCCCAGAAGCTCATGTTGAACCATGTGAATGGTGTTGAGTCCAATCTATAACGAAACCCACTAGCGAACATGTTAAGCACAATAGCTGGATTATATTATGCCATTTACATTCTCAAACAGTGATAATTTAGATATAATGAGGTCGTCGGGTCTGTACACAATGCAGTTTACTGTCAAGTTGAATCTCAAAATGACAATTAAAGGGATATCAATTCTATGTTAATTTCTTAAAAAAAAATATTCGTGTTTGAACCTCAAAACTTCTAGTTTCCCTTTGACTGCTCGTTTTCCCTCTATACCGTGGTGTTGGTCGTTTTCTACCCCGAGACAAGTTTAAGTGAGGGTATTTTGGGGTTTTTAACCGAAAAAAACTTAAATTTGTCGATGAAAACTCATCCTAACCCCAAATAAGCCAAATCAAAACTCACCCCAACATTTTCCCCCCCCTCTCTCTCCCTTATCTCTCTACCTCTCCCTCTCGTCTCTCTCTCTATCCCTTCTTTCTCCTACCTCTCTATCTCTATCCCTTCTCTCTCCCACCCTCATACAACTCTCTCTCTCTCTCTCCCTCTCACCTCTCTCTCTCTATTCCCTCTCTCCCACCCTCATACAACTCTCTCTCTCTCTTTCCCTTATCTTTCTACCTCTCTCTCTCCCTTTCTCCCTCCCCTCTATCTCTCCCTTATCTTTCTACCTCTCTCTCCAACCTCTCTCTCTCACCCTCATACAACGCTCTCCCCCCCCCCCCCCCCTCTTTCTCCCCCTTATCTCTCTACCTCTCCCTCTCAACTCTCTTTCTATCCCCTCTTTTTTTCTCTCTCTCCTACCTTCATACCTCTCTCTCTACATCTACCTTTCTCTCTTCCTCTGATCCCTTTCTCTCTCCTACAATGGTTGTTTCTCCATCTCTCTCTCTATGTGGGTATGTTGAACCATTTTCCTTATATATTTGGTATTTTGGTATGTGATTTGCACGTTTTAATTTTGCTTTTACCTTAAACCACCATTTTAATTGTGTTGTATTAATATATGGTGAATTATAGAGGAAAATGTGGTTTATACATGTGTTTTTGATGTTTTTGTAGAGAAACTTATAATTTGTGGTTAAAATAGATGGTTCAGCAAAACAGACTAATGAGATGTTGAAATTAGAAGTTATGATTTTAAGTATAACTTTTAACATTCAGCAAAACGCACGCGAGTTTTTTTCAATCTTGTGACCTCAAAATTTATAACCTCACCCAAAAAAAACAAAAAACATGACCTTAGTTTCAGGACCTCAAGTTTCACTCTCAAATGAAGTGGTTCTTCAACTTCTTCTAATTTAAAAAGATCGACTCTCATGGGTTCACAAATGACAAGGAATAAGAGCAAATGATAGGCATCTCGTTCATCTCTGGGGCATTCAGAATTTTGGAGACATTGCTTCAGAAATACTATAAGGGTTACTTACTTTAGTCTTTAGCCCTAATTTCTATCCATTAGAAACTTGGGTACGGGTTAACCCACCAATACAATCCACTGACCCAAACCTGTAACTTATGGATCTCCAGTACCCTCTGATAAATTACATCTGGTATGAGCTAACAACACCTGTAGCTCTGTGGGCCGTTGATCTTACTGATGTTGAATACAACCGTTTTACTGATTGCTTGGTGTTGCACAGCATGACCTGCACGTGTCACTGTATCCAAAACGTGGCAAATACAATAAACCGCCACTCTCTTCCTCACTCACACCTATTTTAATGGTGTGAAGTTGTTCAAAGAAACTAAACACAGTAACACTGAAACAAACAAGCAAAGAAGAAAGTAACAATGGCAGCAATGTTTCTTACAAGAAATGCTCTCTTTAACATCTCCAGAGCTTTCCCTAAAACCCCATCTACTGTTAAGGTCTCTAGGGTTTCCTTCACCTCTGCTTCCAAGTACAATGAGGTAAAACTCTTTCTGTGTGTGTGTGTGGGTGTGTTCTTGAATTAATGTTGCTTGACTTGCAGGTAAGAAACGCGGCAGAGAAAGCAAGAGACAGAAAAGATGCTGAGGATATCGCAGAGAAGGCGAAGGAGAAGATGGCGAAAGCGGGAGAGAAAACTACTGAGATGAGTGATAAAGCTAAAGAATCAATGAAAGAAGCAAAGGAGAAAGCAAAGGGGAAAACATATGAGGCGAAAGACAAGACTGGTGAAGTTGCAGAAGGTACTAAAGAAAAAGCTTCAGAGATGGCCAACAAAGCAAAGGAAATTGCAAAAGAAGCGAAAGACAAAGCCAAAGAGAAGACCTACAACATGAAGGAGAAAACGGCTGAAATCCCATTGAAAGAAGCGAAGGACAAAGTGAAAGAGAATACTTGTGATATGAAGGAGAAGACTGGAGAAATGGCAGAAGGGGCCAAGGAGAAGGCGAGCGAAGCAACGAGTAAAGTGGGTGAGACTGCTTCTAGTACAAGTGAGAAAGCGAAAAAGACAGTTCAAGAAGTGTGGGGAACGACTAAGGATGTGACGCAGAAGATCAAGGAGACGATTGTTGGCAAGGGAGAAGAGACCGAGGAAAGGGTGAAAGATGATGTTGATGATATAAAGAGAAGGGTTGATGGTTGTGATAAGAGGAGGGATCATTAAGAAATTTATAGTTGAGGTGTTTAACAAAAACTTGTTTTCTTTCAACCTTATCTAGTTTCTAGTTCCAAATGTAATGATTAAGGTGGTGTTTGTTTTTGAAGGGTTGAATGCTGAAAATAAAAATAAAAATAAAAAATAAAGTGGTGAATGGTGTTTCATTTCTAGCAAGTATTAAAAAGTCTTAAATACCCTTGTTATAAAATAATATAACTTAAAGCATATTCGAAAAAACAAAAATTCGGTCTATATCTGCCTCTCTGTTCGAACAAAAGGATAAATTAGACAAAATGTACATACAAAAGGCATCATTGCACAAAATGGATATACAAAATGGACATACAACAGGCACTATTACAAAAAAAATGGATATACAAAAAATATCATTGCACAAAATGGTTTATACAGATCATAAGCATTAAAAAAATAGTCTGAAGTACGAATCTTAAGATAACACAACCCAACATAGTCTAAAATAGCAAATAGCCGAACAACAACATAGTTTATAAATCCGAAAGACAATATTATCCAAAATAACAATGCATAGAAAATTATACTACGAGAAACTGCATCAAGTAGAGTTTCTTTGATTCCAGCGTAGCCAAGCCCACAAAAATGTCAGCATAATCTAGATGTTCAGGACCAGCATATTCAAATCGGCCGTGACATCTGAAGTAGCTGTATCAATGAAATCATCCGTAGCAGATCCAGTTGCATATCTACCAGTAGCCACTCTATTTGCAAAAATAGCTTCCATAAAGTCTTCATGAAGTAACCCACCTTTCCTAAATGTACTGACGTTCTCATTTATCTGATGTGTATCAAGAAAAGAAACATTCAGAAATTTATAATATAACTATACAGATGAACATAATAAACAAAAGATTACTATACCTTAATCAAAACATCCCACTCTTCAGGTGGAAGATGAAACGTGTGGGTTTCTGCATTAAAACCATTCTCAGTCCTTCTCAAAAGCCATGTCCAAGCCTTGTACTTCGCCTTTTGGTAAAACCAGACATTACTAAAATATTTCAGTCCACGAGTTAGGTTAAATTTTGCAGTGTACTCCTCCCTAATCTTGGCCCAAGAGGCTTTCGAAAGTCCAGACCACGCATCTTTACTTGTGTCAAGTTCACGCTTGCATAATACAGGATAAGTGTATAACATCTTACCATTAAGTTGTTTTGCGTGTTTGAGACTATCTTGGCTTAGGTCACCAGTCACTTATTGCTGAGCCTTATTCTTTGGAGGCATGGTAAAACCTGATGAAGAAATCAAAACAAAAATGTCAGCAATATATTCTACATACAGTATATCACAATGGTAAAAGATGTTATGCTAAAAGATGTTATTATTGTTTGTTTATGGTTTTTTATCCCCTCTGCTTAAATCCATTGTGGATCCAATCTAACACCAATAGGGAATATGGAATCATGCACAAAATGCTAACAGAAGAAATGCTAACACCAATATGGAATATGGAATCATGCACAAAATGTTAACAAAAAATATGCTAACACCAATATGGAATATGGAATATAACAAACTGCAGACTGAAAGCTTCTGAAAATTAATTTAAGAGTTGTTGGCGATGGACAGACAGACACTAAACTCTTAACTCCACTACTGCTTCAGTTAGTGTCCTTTGGTGGGAAACCCTACAAATTATCCAAGACTACTGCTTTATGCTAGAAGAATGTCCAGTTCCTGATGTGCAGACTACCCATCCATAAATTAGCTAAATGTCCACATTCTTTATTAGTGAAACAGCAGTATGCTATAATCCATAACACAGCAGTATTCTATAATCCATCTGTTCATATCACTGAAACAACAAATTCATGGATGCTACTGTACTGAAGGCAGCTTCTGGATTCATGGATGCAGATTCTATAATCCAAAACTATAGTTCTGTAATAGCAAAACATCCGTAACAACATGGTCTAAACTGTTATCCATACAAATATCCAATAACAACTATCCTTAAATAGCAAAACAACTATCCATAAATAGTTATCCATACAAATATCAGTTAACTACAATCCATAAACAACTATAGCAGGCATAGAAACTGCCTATACAAGCTTTGTAAACAACATACAACAAAACAGCTATCCAAGAACAATAAATATGGAATATTCCAATGTATAGTAGACTAACAGATTTCTCTCATTTGTAGGTAGATTTCAACTTATCAAAACTGCCCTCTTAGGCAACCATATTTACTGGATTAATGTGTTTATGCTCCATGTTAGTACTCTAAATAGGATTAAGGATACTTGTGCTAAGTACTTGTGTTTATGCTCCATGTTAGTACTCTAAATAGGATTAATGTGTTTATGCTTCACTTTGATCAAACACCACACTATCTAATTCACTCAAACACACTGCCATTAACACACAAATTCATATCTAAACATGCAATGCTCCATTTCTAGATACCCCCACAATTTAAAACAAAACACACAAATGAATAAATCACTCAACACAATAATAAAACAAAAACACCCCCTAAGTTCCTTGGCCATTGAGCTCTAGGTAATGAAGCAAACAAATAACATATCATGGGCAACTATATAAAGCAAACAAATGTTAGCTCAAGTGGAAACATGAAGCAAAGAAATAACAGATCAAACATGAAGTAAACATCCTGCAAACAAATAACGGATCAAATATCCAGCAAAGAAATAACAGATTACTTAAATTAGATTCATCAAATCACTACCCCATAGCTCTAAATCACTACCCCATCACAAGCTAACCACAATAAACCAACAAAAACATCCAAATCGTAGAGAGAGAGAGAGAGAGAGAGAGAAAAAAAGAAAAAATGCTAACCTTGACGAATTGAAGCTTCCTGCCCTAAATTTGGAGAGAGAGAGAGATGGGAGATTCACGTCTTTCCTTGCCCTAAATTTGGTTCTTTAGGTGGTGAGGCGCGTTGAAGACAAAGACAATTGAGGCATAAAATTTTCTTCAAAGTGATGAATTTTTTTTCTTCAGAAAACCAAATTCAGCAAAAAAAATTCAACAGGGAAAGAAACACCACCTAAGTTATTGCTGCTGTAATTTGATTATTCCCTTCATTCTGTTTTTGCATCTTTGGATAGCGCTTGCACAAAAATCTGATCAGAAGACCTTTGTTAATTACTTTTGCCCATATAGAGTGCTGACATCTTTGAGTGGAGTTAGCTGACTTAGAACACCAACCCAGACCAGAACATATTGTCAAAGATCCATTGGGTTAATGTTCATTTAAACTACGGCCAAACTGAGAGTGGGCAATGGTGTAGTTCATGTTCAATATTTGTTTGGCAATAGCCTTCTGAGGTGTAGTGTTTTTAGTGATAGAAAACTATCACCGCAGAAGCAATTAGCGAATTATTTAATTAAATTAAAAACTGAAAAATATACTAGATCTTTCTACCTTAGCCTATGATTCTCTCCAAAAACTCAATTTAACTTTTTAAGACTAACATTTTCTCACTAAAATTAACATTAAAAAATAAAGTTAGAGGAGTTCTCCTTTTATAGGCATAATGAGGCTCATCTCAATTAGAAATCAATTAAGAAACGCAATTTAGAATAGAAAACCCTAATAAGACTATTAATAGGAATTCTTAAATAGAATAAAACATAATTACTAAAATAGAGAGTGGTCGGGTAAAATGCATAGAAACAACCCGATGTGTGTGTGGAAATGATCCCACAGCCTATCAACTTTCTTCATCTTTGAAAAACTTCGTCCACAAATTTTGAAGACAGAAGGAGTAACCCTTAGCATACAAGCATACAACAGTTGCAAATTCTTTCACGATACTTTCCGTACCCATTAATTTTGTTTGCATAACAAAACAAGATCTTGAACTCGAAAGATGTACCTCCGAGAATATGACGATTGTCAATCAATCCACGGTACGTTCCGTACCAATTTGGTTTGCCTGCAAATAAAGAAACTATATTTTCGCCAAAAATATCGTACTTGGCTCCAAGAATAAAATGAGTTCGAATCCGTCACAGTACTATCCATACTCGACGATTTTGCCTTTGAAACGATTAAACTTTGTTGTGCCAAAATTTCCATACTTATCCAGAATCCCAAAAAAATTATACATTGCCATCTGTGATTACTTGTCGGACTCACTCCAAAACGGGTTAACATATTGCACAAAATTTCTCCCTCTTGGATTCCATATTTCGATCGGCACAAAAAGTAGAACTTTTTGAGTATATTTGCTCAACCCAATTGCTGGACTTGCTTGTTGTGTTGGGTAGAACATACCCAATTGTACAAAATCGCACCCTTTAATGTTTCCTCACAACTTTGCAAGCCTCTTTCTCCAGTGGAAAATTTTTTACAATGAAAAGAAACTAACCAATGATTCGCTACTTTCTTTTTCCTCTGATCTTCTTCTTCAATGTATGTACCCACCACTCCGGTGGTCTTAAATTGTTAAAAAATTTAGAATTTTTTCTCCCTTTTTTTCGTATCGAAAACCTAAAAGTTTCTCAATCGCAGAAATGGTTCATCGTCGCTGCCGAACAAATTGGCAAAACCTCACTCCTCAAACTTGTTCGACTCGTTCAATAGAAGAAGTGGGTTAGTCGTCACTGCCAAACAAATCGGCGAAACCCTACTCCTCAATTTGCTTGACTCGGGGTATTGGTTTTGGGGCGGTGTTGGCTTTCTTCGGTTGGACTTCATGATGATCGAGATTGTCAATCGGGTGAATTTCTCGCATCAACGTCACGACCCTATCGTGGAACTTTGATCTATAAATTTTCAACACGTCTACGTCTTCCCCACCTACAACATCAATTACATGGTGACCCTTATTCTCCGTCGTCTCTTTATAGTGGTTCATCTTCAAGTTTACTCCGTTGAATCCTCCGTTACAACACCAGCCTCAAACTTTGCAATCCTTATGATTGCTTCTACATACATCTCAAACCAAAGATTAATAATACCTCTGATGTATAAATTACTATAGCAGCTCATAAATCACTGTACAAATACCAAAAGTACTGTAACAACGCAAAAATTACTGTAGCAGTCAATAAAAAAAATCTCTACAGAACAAAATTCGCTCTAATACCAATTGGTAGAATACTACTAACGTAGAAACGATTAACAAAAAAATAATCTAATTTGATTGATTTAAAAGTTGAAAAATAAACTATATCTCTCTACCTTAGCCTATGGATTTCTCTCCAAAACTCAACCTAACTCTCTAAGGCTAAACCTTTCTCTCACTGAAACTAACATTAAGAAATAAAGCTAAAGGAGTTTTCCTTTTATAGGTATAAGGAGGCTCATCATAATTAGAAAGTAATTAGGAAATACAATTTAGAATATAAAACCCTAATAAGACTCCTAATAGGAATTCCTAAATAAAATAAAGCATAATTACTAAATAAAGAGTGGCGGGGTGAAATGCATGGAAACAACCCGACGTGCTTACGTGGAGACGACCCGATAAACTATCATTTAGGCTCGCATTTGGGGTCCTGCCTTAAACCCTAGTTTGTCTAGCAAAAAACAAAAAGAAAAAAATGCACTCGAATTGTTTGTGGCAAACAATACGATGATTAACACAACCATTTCTTGACAAACATTACGGTGATTAACACCACCATTTCCTGATCATTAATTGTATTAGCTGAATTTACCTTCATACTTGAATTAATGGTCATGTCTAAAATTAGATACTTACATGGCAGTGTTTGTAATCACAAACACAGATACTGACATGAGAGTTCTCAAATTTGAGACTAAAAGGGCATCTGCTTAGGCCTCTAAATAGCTCAATGTCATTTGACTCCACAACCTTAGAAAACTTTCACTTAAAGCCAAACCTTCCATAAACTGATAAACATGCATGGTTTCATAGTAATTGTATAACAATAATCATATTAGTTTAAACATTTCAAACATGGACTAGGATTCCCATCAGCTTGGCATTGGCAATCCAAAACCACCCATTTCTTTGCCAAACCACTTGAAAAGTGGTTTTGGTACCTAGTAGGTTGGTTTATCAAGCCAATATGCCAAAAAACACAAAGTCAATGGTTGTGGACAACAATTGGTTGGCTTAATGAGTGTGGAGGTAAAGACTTTCCCGCCGCTCATCTGACGGCTAAAAAATATACCACGTGGATGACCCTCGTTATTTTGCATTGAGGACAATGCTTAGTTCAAATTTAGGGGGTGGGGAATCATTTTCAAATTTTTAGAGAAAATTATATACTCAGTAAAGTAGAGTTAATTAATTAGTCTATGACTACAAATAACTCTAAATAAGCCTCTAGATTAAGTAGTTAGGAGAATATAAAGAGCATTTAGAGTTTTGCCAGTTTAACGGGATTATAGAATAATAAGCCAAAATTGAAAAAAAAATACGATAATGGATATTAATGATATTCTTAAATTTAGAGTTAGAAATTTATTGAAAGAAAATGCACTTCACACCAGTAAAGGTACTTGTCCAAGAAAGTTATTAAAAGGCATTTAACCAATTCGGGGAGAGTAACGAACTCACTATCTGAGGCATTTGATTAGCAAATAACACAGTGTATACAAAAAAATGGTAATAAAAAGAAAAATTTATCAAAGTATAAAGTAAATAAATAATGGTGTGAACCCAAAGTCTAGGTCATAAAGGGACTCCAAATCCCGATATCCAGAACAACCTCGTATGGATTGTCGACCAATTTGATACAGTGTAATCATTATAAAAAGTGATAACAAAAGTATAAGTGTTACTAATTGATAGACACGTTATATTTACATGTACAACTCCCAAATTTATATCTACCTAGTCATTTATTAAATAAATGTGACATTAATAGTGTTTTTGCTTGTATTTATAGAAATCAGTCACATGATAAACAAGTCGAGCATTTTTCCAGCTTTTAACGAAGTACAAGGGTGATGCACTCCAACAATGATTCTCATTTGAAGTTGTCAACCAAAGGCCCATGCATGGAAGCCTATTGAAGAGAATTAAATATAAATATTATTCTCATGAGTTGTAATATCTATGCATGATTTTAAGCATTGTTTAGGGGATTTTATATTAATGGTGATATTTTGTAACCCTTCCTATACTCTACAAATAGGAGGGGAATCCCACCCATGATGCATCATCCTGGAGAGTATAAATATCAAGGTTCAATAAGCAATAAAGTTCTTGGTCTTCTCTTTTTCTTATTTTTTACTTTTATCGTAGTAATAGTATAATGGCAATGATCAAAGGGTTGAGTAGCTAAACCTTTTAGCCAAGGCTAGATGAAGCTCCATCCAGTGTAGCCTTAGTGTAGATTGTGTAGTTTAGTTAGAGTAATTACATTCTCTTTATCCCGGCATAATGCATATTCATATTCCTTCGTCCTATACTTGACTCTAGCTAGGATTAGGAGGAATAAGGAATCTAAGTAACCATCTTGTTTGACCATAACAAGATAAGTTAGGAACGTGGAGAAGATAACATAATCCATGCTTATCAACCGGACCATGGTTGAATAAGTTGATTTATGGGTAGCTCCCAATCAATAATTATCTTATCTCATGATGTATTGCATATACCTGACCAAGGATATGCGATACAGGAATTCGTGAATACTCTAGTTGGGTACACTATCTCAAGGTTATAACGAATGGAGTGGAATCGATGCCTTAGTTTTCACTCCAATTTATCTTGTAATTTGTTTCGTTCTTCTTTTTATTTCAAAACCTACACAAACTCATTGTTATTGGATAAAACTAGTAGCTCGAAGTATAATTCATACCACAAGTCTCTTGGGATATGACCCCGCTTACCCTTATACTTAACGGTACACCGTGCAGTTGCGGGTCTTTTAAGACCTCGGTTTATAATTGATCAAGTTTTTGGCGCCGTTGCCGGGGATTTTTAAATGCGTTTTATTTTTAAGCCAAATTTTCTTCTTTCTTCTTTCTTCTTTCTTCTTTATTTTTTATTTTTTTAACGATTGTCTTAGTGTTCCTTCTCCTCTCTTAGATTATTATTATTTAGTTTTTAGCGAGCTTAATCTCCTCCTTTGCATGTGCCCACTCTAGTTTTTAACGAGCTTTGGTTTCAATAATTTATTAACGTAAGCCCGAGTTGCTCTTGTTAAGAGTTGTTTTTTTCAACTTGAGTACGATCTGTTTGAGCATGAACTGTTTTTGATAATTTATTAACTTGAGCACGAACTGTGGTGGGCCTTAATTCTTTTGTTACAGGCACGAAATTGAGCTTTGGTTTTTAATGAGTTGTGTGTCCGACATAACGAGCTTTTGTTAGAGCATGGGCAGCAGCCTCGCTAAGTTAGCGGGCCACCTACGCATAAATTCAGGGAAAATATGACATGTAGCTAGAGCTAAAATAATTTTCTTTTCCAGGGCAGGGATGGATGTCAGTTTTTAATATTTTTTTTAATTTTATTTTTAATAAAAATTAAATTTGTGCGCCAATTGAATTGGTGCAGTTAAATATTAAAAAAAACCAAACAATTTTTTAATAATAATTTTTTTTTTAATAATTTATCTGACATGAACGGGCTCGCCACAGATAGCCACTGATTTTCTTAAACTTAACGTAATTTGAGCGATAACAAGCCTGAAAAAAGAATTTTTTCAAAATTTGGATCGCTAATATAGCGATACCTATCCAGCTGCCTATGCTCTTATAAGTTGGTGTACGAGTTGCTTTTGTTAAGATTTGTTTCTTTTATAATGGGTGGTCCCACTCAAGCATGAACTATTTTTTAATGTATAACTTAAGCACAAGTCGCTTATGTTAAGCACGAACTGTTTGTGGGCCTTAACTCAAGATTGAATTGTTTTCCTACTTGAGCACGAACTTAAGTACGAGTTGTGGCTTTTCTTTACAAACCTCTTATCGACCACACAAAAGTTTAACGTGCTTGAGAACGAGTTGCTTTTACAGGTTTTGCTTGAATTGAGATGTGATAAAGACCATTTTTTGTTAATCTTGATTATTATTCTCCATTGTTGATCAAACACAAGCCGATTACATTTTGGCAATCTTGGGCATCGATAAGGGATACACAAGAACGGAAAGCGCGAAGAGTGTTGAAGGCAGAAATACGAAAAGCTTAAAGCGGGATAAATTTCTTGAAAAAAATCATTCTTGTGCCCCCTAAGTGAAAGGGCACTTCCTTCTTTCTCCCCCGAAGTGAAGGAGCGGCCACAGCTATACCGGGAAACACTTCCGGTAGGTTGGTACTTTTCTAAATTTGGCATCTAAAAGGGGTGCATATCCCCTACGCCCCGGCACTAGGACATATAAAGTTATGTGGACTGTGCAAATACACGCTGCTCTAATAAAAAAATTACTGTGATTGAACTGACTTATTGCTGTGTTTAATATTCTTTTTCATTCCAACATTAGTAAAGGTAAAAACTGTTAGAGACTTGCGGGAATTCATCACCCAAACAGCTCTCCAACAAGTTGGACCACCCATTAGGGATACGAAGAAATTCGTATCAAACAAAAATTGAATATCCCGGACCTCAAAATAGCTGTTAATAAAAAAGAGTATCAAGATTCCCGCGGGATTTCATCATCCAACGGATAAGTGTACCGGACCGGGGTAGAAACACAGGTTCATAGGATACGGCCCAAGCCTAGGGCCGCAAAATACTGGTTGTAGGTTTGCGACGTCACCGTTCCGAGTGCTGACGTACGATAAGGCGACTCGCTCGGGTGTGAGGACTAAAAATCTACTTTAAGCTGGTACTAGCATAGTGACGCAGGGGAGTATAGGAACCAAAGCCTTTTGCCATCCTACCCATTTTGAACATAGAAGAATATAGGGGAGACCTAATTATTACTTCTAAAAAATGTTGATGTGCTAGAGTTTAGGTTTGATTGGTTGTTTATTGCATTGGGTGTTGCTTTTATTTTAAAATGTCATACATGCAAGAACATTAGAATCCATACAGCTCATAATTCGACATCCCGCAACAACCTTAAAATCATTTTCAATCATGGGATCACCAAAAATTTTATACGTGAAACATTTCCAATCTTATTCATATATGTAGGCCCATCAGTCCGTTCAGTCGTCCAATCAGTTCCCACCCGCTCCACCCAAACCATCTTTGGACGATACCCTTGTTCTCTTCATGCAACAATCAGTGCAATTTCAGCAATAAATGATACAATTCCAGCAGCAGACTTTTGTGAATCAGAATTCTAAGACCCAATCTATCTTTAGATTAGAGACTAAGATAACTCAGTTGTTAACCATGTAGAGTAAAATTAAGCACAAAAAACTTCCAAGCGACGAAGAAGAACAATCCAAAGTTAAATCCCCTTGTGATTTAGAAAAGGATGAATTCAAGCGTAATCAATGAATGTTTTCCCCGTGAGGTGAATGGATACCATATTATGAGACAGATTTAAAAGATAAATATTTTAAGGTTAATGATCCTATGTTACAAGAAGATCTTGACGAAGTAATTATCATGTCTAATACAATTCTCTCTCAATCACCTCAAAATTCAGCCCTCAGCATTCAACCACCGATGTCACCATCCATCATTTCATTTATCAACCCAATAAATTCTTTCAAGGAAACTATGACCGAGACTAAATATTTTTCCCTCTCCTCTAATGATTTTTTTGACGATAATGATGATGAGATAAAATATGAACATATGGAATCACCATTTCATTATACGATAACATGCAAGGAATTTGTAGATGATAATATTTATACCAAAGTCAAGAAAATAGAAATTACCGAACCTGTTGCGGATGCTATCAACTTGTCATTTCTTTCTTAGTCTCCTTATGAGTTACCTCAGCCTTGCCTTGAGCAGCGTCCACCTAACACAAATTGCAATATTAAAAACTAGTGGGTGGCAACCCTTCTTTACAAGATATATCACTATTATTGGGGGTTGATTCTGTTTTGGTTACTCCTTCACCAACCATACCTATACTAATGCCTACATCTCCATTTCACAAGCAACTTGGGGATAGCATAATTGTTAATGAATTTCCAGATTTGTTACACGATAACTTTAGTTGTACCTACTCTATTGATCAATGTCTAAATTATTTCAAGTACTGGGATAACCCCATAATTCTTCAAATAGTACAAGCATTATCACCTACAACTGAGTCATACAAACTTGAGCCTGACCCACAACCACCTGATCAACATCACTTTAATGGTTCAAGTTACTTTTTGGGAAATGATGAATATCAAGATTAAATTTTGGTGTATGGGGTTATACATTGTAAAATATCTCAAAGTTAGATTCCCTATAAATTAAATAAGGAAAATTTTATCCTAGGGATTAAACTCAGAGTTATTTTTATGTATCATGATTGCATCAGCACAATTAAGTGCAGATAAGGAGAAACATTATTTTCCTATTATCTGGTTATTCAAGGATAAAGACAATTTTGGCGCTTCTCGGTTATTTAAGGAGAACTTGCAACCTGGATAGTTCATCAATTATTGTACTTTGTACCCCATTAGACTTATATCATGACATTCAAGTTTGGGGGTACATTCGTATGGCTGAAGACGGTAAAACTTAGCGCTTCCTGGGAGGTAACCCAAGACACTTTCAGGTGAGAAGTTCCAGTTTTTTATTTCCCATTTCATGTATTAAATTTTGTTCTCAAACATTGAGGACAATGTTTTATTTAAGTTTGGGGGTAGAAAAACCATTTCTTTAAATGTTTTTTTGAAGAAAAGTAAAATAGTGACACTTTGACAACTTATGATATATTTTTGACGAATTTCTAAACAGTTAAACTGATTTCACCTTGACATAAATATTATGGAAAAACCTAAAATTTAAAATTGCACCAAGTATACACTAGAATATTTTAGAAAATCTTAAGCTAGATGTACTATCTTTTTATTATCGACTAATTCAAGTTAACTTGGCATATTTTGAAAATGTGCACTTCACTGTAGTTTTGCAACTAATATCTTCAATAGATTTTGCTCAGTATAAAAGAAATTTAACATTTATGTTAGGAATAGTTTGCTACAAGGGAGACAACTACCTAAGAATAAGTTCATTCCTAAGAATAAATAATAAGCTAAATGTGTTCTAAAAACTTTCACGCGCTGCAAGGCTACTCCTATGATTAAGAGCTGAAAGAGGAAAAATTATCACCAATCTTGAGTTTGACCATGAACTATGTGAAAGGAGCACAATAAAATGTTACTTGTGAGAATCCTGAGTCGAGGTCATGATGGGGCACCACACCCTGACAACCTTAACTAACTGGGGGGGATTGTCGACCAAAAACTCCTTGTAACGGAGGCTTCACTAAGAAACAATGTACTCGATAAGAAAAGGCTTGTAAAAGAAAAGAAAAGAAGTAAAATTTTAGAAAGACAAATTGACTAAGGCACTTGTCGAACTAACCGTTGAATTTATTCCAGCAAGAACTAGACTACCAAAAATTAAGTAAATTATTCTAGACAACGTATTAGGCGATAAAGCTATTTTCACTGTACACTCAAATATAGGTAAAGCAAAATACTTAGATCTCTTTCTAATTTTGAGGTAGTACCTCTAGTTTCGGATAAGCTTAAAATATTTTTTGGTATACTTGGGAGAATAACAAGTTTAAGAATTTTTTTATTGGTATATTTTTGTCACAACTAAGTAAGGATAAGTTCACAGGAAATGAGTTATGTGTATTTTAGAATTGTTTAAAATGTCATTATTGACTTTTGTGGGTATAGTCACTGCAAACCCTCACGAGACAGTACTCATCCACCAGGGGAACCTGGGGTTTAACGGCTTGTTGGATGCGCAAAATACAACTGTGTGACATGCGAAAATGGTTTTTGTTTACTTTTGCTTGAGGACTAGCAAAATATAAGTTCGGGGGTATTTAATAGACACGTAATATATACGTGTACAACTCCTAAATCTATATCTACCCAGTCATTTATTAAATAAATGTGACATTAATATTATTTTTGTTTGTATTTACAGAAATCGGTCACATGATAAACAAGTTGTACATTTTTACAGTTTTTAACGAAGAACAAGAGTGATGCACTCCAACAATGATTCTCATTTGAAGTTGCCAACCAAAGGCCCATGCATGGAAGCCCATTGAAGAGAATTAAATATAGATATTATTCTCATGATTTGTAATATCTATGCATGATTTTAGACATTCTTTAGGGGATTTTATATTAATGGTGATATTTTGTAACCCTTCTTATACTCTATAAATAAGAGGGGAATCTCACCCATGAGGTATCATCTTAAAGAGTGTAAATATCAAGGTTTAATAAATAATAAAGTTCTTGTTCTTCTCTTTTTCTTGTTTTTTCCTTTTATCGTAGTAATAGTAGTATGGCAATGACCAAAGGGATGAGTAGCTAATCTTCTTAGCCAAGGCTAAAGGAAGCTCCACCCAATGTAGCCTTAGTGTAGATTGTGTAGCTTAGTTAGAGTAATTACTTTCTCTTTATCCCAGAATATTGCATATTCGTATTCCTTCGTCTTATGCTTGACCATAGCTAGGATTAGGAGGAGTAATGAATCTAAGTAACCATCTTGTTTGACCATAACAAGATAGGTTAGGAATATGGAGAAGATAACATAATCTATACTTATCAACCGGACCATGGTTGAATAAGTTAGTTTATGGGTAATTCTCAATCAATAATTATTTTATCTCATGATATATTACATATACCCGACCAAGGATATGCGATACGGGAATTTATGAATACTCTAACTGGGTAGACTATCTCAAGGTTATAATGGATGGAGTGGAATCGATGCCTTGGTTTCCACTCTAATTTATCTAGTAATTTGTTTTTTTCTTCTTTTTATTTCAAAACCTACACAAACTCATTGTTATTGGATAAAACTAATAGATCGAAGTATAATTCGCACCACAAGTCTCTTGGGATACGACCCCGTTTTCCTTTATACTAAATGGTACACCGTGCGCTTGTGGGTCTTTTAAGACGTTGGTTTATAAATTGATCACTAATCCAACAAATAAAGCAGGCAAGTGAATGAAGAAAGTTAAATGCCTTCATTGTAACAACTTTATAAGGAGGAAGTTGAGCGATTGAATAATAATCTTCTAACTGACAATACTGGAACTGTGACAACACCCACTCATAAATATAACCTTTTTTAGGGAGTCTTATTGGTAGTCATTGTAATATAGTTTATTTTCCCATTAGTTTTACCTAATTATTTCGGCAAACCCTCTTAAGTTGATAAATAAACTAAACTCTTTTTAAGGAACTATCTATGATATATCTAAGGTTAACACGAGTTGTTGAGAGAAGAAAATAATTAGTTCGAAACACTAGAAATACTGAGTTGTACATTTTTGTGGGTAAAAATTCTGAAAAATTAAACCTCACAAAATAAAACTCGTCACTAGGGATATCTGGGGGTTTAACGACTTGATGCATACGTTAAATGCAATTGTGAGACCTGCAAAAGTGGCTTAATTTTTTTAGCTAATTTATTTTACTCGGGACGAGCAAAAAGACAAGTTTGGGAGTATTTGATAAACACATATTTGTGCAGAATTCAAGTCATTTTTATAGGTATTTTTTGTCATCCTAAAACTCTTTTTGTCTAATTATTACCTAGTTACCTCATTTTTAAGTTCTCTACTCTACTGGAGTCAATTTGATAAGAAAATGGCCAAATCAGAGCTAAAAATGGCACAAGAATTACACAAAGGGATTCTAACAGTTCAACAGATCAATTTTTATCATAATTAGTCTAGTTGGGATATTTAAAAATTAAGATCATCCCTGAGACATCAAGAGGATGAACCTCAATTCATACTCTACCGTGCAAGAGATGCAACCTCCTAAAAGGGGAAAGATTCCAGTCACCGCTCACCGACGATCGCCGCCGTTCAACACTACACATATTTATGTGATTTGTCATAGTCTTTATCTGTGGTAAATAACAAATTTCCACGGACTTCAATTATGGTAGAGGTCTGTAGTAAAAGGTGTGTGGCAATTTTCTTGCCACAAAGTTAGTTAGTGATTTTATCTCTCGTACTACTATAACATATATACGTGGTAATAATTTTTGTCATGGATTAACATTGTGATACATTTAGTAATGTGGCACACTTGAAATTAAATTTGCTCCAGATAAAGGCTGTGGTATTTTTTATTTAATTTTTCAAACAAAAAAATGGTTCCAAAACTTTGCCCAATGAACCTATACAATAATCCCACTACAACAATACACTTCATAAGTTTATATAGATAAAAAGGAATTCAAAAGAATGGTTCCAAAACTTTCATTCAAATAAAAAGTTAATCATCCGATTACAACTTTATGACATACAAAATAAACTAAAAAAATAATCTAATAAATTAAAGGAGAAAAATTAGCGGCTTTAAAGTAATGTTACATGAAGAGTTATAAGTCTAGCATCCAAGTCATTTTGAAAATATAAATGAAGTCTCAAGTCTGAAGCATGCCATGTCTCCTGTACAAATATTAAATAAATATAAAATTTTACAACTTTTGAGTTGTACCTTATTAACGTAATAGAAAAGTAGTTTGGAAGACCTACAAAAAGTTTGCAATATAAACTATCAAAGCGGATTAACAGCAACAAAATGGGTGCAGATTCCTAGAGCGATACAGATGGTTCTGAGAAAAATTAGATCTCCGTGGTGGGTTACCTATGGGAAAGAAGTCAAGTAGTAACAACCGATGTTGTTGACATCACATTCTTCCCAGCTACTTCAACAGCATCGCATACTTTATATGCCAAAAGACCAAATAACAACAATCCTTACTATCTGAAGTAGAAAATTTAGACATCTGCAAACAACAGAACTAAGAGATACTCTGTCCAATATGAAGTATTACTAATAATTCTAGTATATAAAGGCCTAAGGTAGTGTTGGAAAATATGAATGTCATTTTAAAACATAACTCATGTCAAACAAGAATTTACATGTTGCAGACTTTATGAAAAAGCTACAAAAAGAACTATGATGGAAAATGGAAAAATAAGAAAGTGTACAAAAGTTTGAAAGGATAATCACCTAGTAAATTTGCCAACAAAAATCCCGTTGCGGCAAAGGTTTAGAGAATTTAGTTCGTAGACTAAGTCGACATTAAAATGTTTGGAGTCCAGACTCTTTGTAATTGCATCTTTAGTTGTAACCTGCAAATGGAAAATACAACCATACCAAGCACCCAAAACAAACTTCATTGTTCGAAGCCAGAGGAACCTGTTTCAGTCCTCTCATACTAAACAACTCCTAGTTAAAGCATAAACCTAGATATTATTAGTATACAAATATACACAAAAGGCTTGGGCTATAAATTAGCATGTAAATGTTTAAGTAAAGACTGTGTTTAGTAAAAATTTTCATTTTAATAGCTCGAAGAAATATGCTTACCTCTGCCCTACTCAAAGGTGTGTTTGGGACTATAGCATCACCATCTTCAGGTAAACAAGAGTTACAAGTGTTGGCTCACTGTCCATTCCAATAGACTTATCTTGATGTACATTAGACCTGATGTTTTAAGCTAGAGCACTTGCTTCCACAAAGCTTGAATTAATCCCAATGAACCCAGTCCTGTGTTCAGCTAAAATATTACGCAACCAAAGCTAATCAACATTAGAACACATACACATAAGCTAATTACATGCATTTGCAAACACATCTTTACAATATAAGTCATTTTCAAATTCCTTTTCTAAGTCAAAACAAGAAGAGTTGCCAAACAACAAAATACAATATCTCCATCTTTAACGTGACAATGAATTAACGTAAGATCATGATGCTTACCATAATCTTAGAAGATAGAATCTTAAATCAATGTTCAACATAAAAATTCCTAGTTATTATAAGGCCGAATACATCGTAATCCTAATTGATTTTGTATGTGCTTATCTTCTTCCACATAATATTGTTGTTAACTATGTGAGGGGTTGAGATGATCTGGAAGCAAGCAGACAAACAAAGCGGATGTTGAAAAAATGATCGCTCAGCTCATTCAAGGAAACCAAGAGATTCCTGGGAAATAAATCAAATCAAATTATGCTTATAAAGAAAGTAGTACTAACAAAGCGAATGTTGAGATGATACGAGTAAGCTTGCAAACTGTATATTACACCATAGTAGCTCGACTAACTGCCCAATAAAAAAAGTAGCACTAAAAACATAAATGCATATAAATGCCCCTAAAATTTCTCATAGATGCATAAACCAAGGTGGATCAAAGGTGGTGTCAACAATAACTATCAAGCAACAAAGATCCTTAAGACCAAAAATACTCAAAGTATGACATTTCCATAGGTTAGATAACAGGTAGTTCAAATGGATAAAGTAGTTGAATGACATAAAATTTATGTCTTATAGTGTTTCTCTATGCGTACATGAAGGAGTAGCAGTTACTAATACGTTTGATTCTTCTCCTTTAATCCAGCTATAAAAACTCCAAGCAATTTCCAAGTAGTAAAATACAGTTGTTATCATGATCATTTAATAGCAAGGTAGCTCACACTCTATCTTTGGGGAAAACCCGAAGACTTACAAACAATGCCAAACCTCCCCTTTAAAAACTTTCGCGAATGACTATAATCTTACCATCCACTTGAACTCTACATGCCCAATGATTCATACATTACCTCCAAGGGATGTTCAATAAAGATAAACTGGCCCAACGCCTACTCTCATAGTCATATATATTATCTCAAAAAAAAAAAAAATTGATAAGTGATCCATTTGTTTATTCCTCTACTAATCGGGCATCAAAATACAGTATCCCCTAATCTTGTAACTATCTAAATGGTACGATATATTTGTTACACTGGAAATAAAGAAAAACATTAAATGTCAAATTAAGTAAAACAATATAAACCTGTAAAGTACTGATTGCACTCTCGTCTCAACCAATGGCAAATGACTACAAATTAAACAAAAATAGAGAGATAAAATTAAAGAAATTGATATCAAGAGAGAGAACTTACAGTTCATTATAATTAGTCATCGTTATTAGATTTACTGAGCAATTTTTAGATCTGCTAAAAATTTGATAATGAACTTTAGTAAACCCTAGATAACTTTGAATAAATCATTCGTAATGAATCTAATTCACGATGATCAATAACAGCAATATCATAGAAGAAATATTATAAACTAGGATTTGGGAGTAATCGAAAAGAGAGATCAAAAGTTCAATTTGAGAACTAGAAGGGTTCAGGGAAGATGGGGAAATGCCAAAGAGATGATAAACATAAGAAAAACAAAGATTTCAAAAAAAAAAGACAATTACCACAGACCTTTTAATATTTGCCACGGATAAAGTTTATGTCAATCAAACCATAGCCCAAGTCCATGGTAAAATTTAAAAAACATCCATGGCAAATTATCATTTTTGTTGTAGTGCAAGGGAATCCCAACGGCGATCGCTGGTCACCTGGCACCGATTGTCGTAGTTTTTAACACACATCTCTAGAAGGTCTAATGAAAGAGAATCTTTATCGAATGCTCAAACAACAATGTTGGAGAAGACTTGGAAGTTGTTTGAACATTTCATAATCAGAGTCACTCTATTTAATATTCTGCTCTTCTTCTCCAAACCTACATTTCATTTCAGGATTATTTTGGAGGCTAAGAACTGAGTTTGCATCACTCATAATGTCACGCCCCAAAATCCAGTAATTGTTAGCTAGAGCAATTACTGAGATTCGAGGATGTGCAGGTCGGGGAATCCAAAAAATTTCCCCACGAACAACCGAGCCATAGACAAATTTTGTTTCAGTCATTCACAATAATATCACAACAGAGTAATAAGGAAAAATAGAAACAGCGGAAAACTATGATAATAATATCTAAACGTAAGATTCTACAAACCTCTAGGCAGGAAGCCCGACAGTAAGAACTGGAGAATGAGTTTCCAGCTCAACTCCCCAAAGATCACCACAGCAGCAACTAAAACCTAAAATAACCTGCCACTGAAAGAAGGATGCGAGAGTGAGCAAACAACGAGCTCACTAAGTTCCAAGAATAGTTAAACGATTATACTAACCAATAAGATGGATATAATAATGATAATATGATATAATAATATCTAACGATAAACAATATATATATATATATATATATATATATATATATATATATATAAAAAATATATACAGGATGCCTAATAGGTACATAACTAGTCTAATGATTATATGTAACTATACTATAATTATACATACACATCTTGAGCAAATGAATGTTAAGACTATAACTATACTCCAGTCCCAAGGACTACTAACTGCACTCTAATCACTACCGTGGATCTCAGCGCCACAAGCGACTAACCTACCTTAGAAATACAATCACACACGAGGGTAAACACCCTCGGCTCACAATAATCCAACAGGGTTACCCAAACCCCAACCAGACACAACCCTAAAGCTATCACAAGCTGAGTGAGATCGCCCACAACCAAATACTAGCCTAAAGCTCACAACAACCAACCAGACTAATTAACCTAATAGATTAATGAGATACATAAGAGGGAAGAATAGATGCAGAGAGGAGAGGAGTATGCAGAAGGAAGGTGAATCTAATTACACCGCAAATCAATTAGGAGAAGAGGAATTCAAATAAGAGGAGAAGAATATGATAAACTAGGATAATCCCATAATTATCCCAATGCAATGATATGTTATGATGATGATATGATGGAATGAGATAATCTTATGATTATCCCAAGTGCAGAAGATTCTATATTAAACATAATGCAGAAATGGTTAAGGATTTCTATCAGAAGAACCTACGAATTGGAAGTATGCAGAGATACAATGATATGGTTGATGATGATGATGATGATGATGATGATGCGTTATAATGCAGAATGATTTAGCGATGTCAACCCAAAGGGATAGCCCCCATGACTAAAGTGGGCTGACAACTGCTAAAGAAGGATTACCTTAAAGGACCATTATGGATATAGGTATAATTTTTCTAAGTTGACCAGGCTGGGGGAACTACACTGGGCATCACGAGCACCCCAAGGAATCACATCCTCAGTCACATACAAGGAACCACAGTCCTTACCACACACATGTCACATATAATACGGGTCAGGGGATGTATCCGGTTGCAATAAGATAAGAGAATATATTATCGATGGATGTGAGCAAAAATCTTAAAGACTAAAACATAATTGCTACCAACACAGCCAGCATACAATAGGATAACCACCTGCCTGAGAGCGTGGCAACCAAAACCAACACAGATGTTCTCCTGTGACTCAGCTGCACCATCTAAACCTAGATGAAACAATAACTTAACCATCACGATGTCTAAACTGCATCAGTCTCTAAGATTCCTCAAAGCAATATGATTACCATCAAGTACTACAGTACTCTAGCTGTCAACACAGACTAGTACTCATGGGGTGACCTACAAGTGTCCAACAAGTAGCCAACAATCCCCAATGATCGAACCGTATCAGAATCTTCCTAATCATGTACATAAGTCACCAGTATGGATATATAGGAACCTACCAGGTCTGTCTACACCCAAGGTGACAATCTCTGCGAACAGATTCTCGACGGTGACAGTTTCCCTATACTGATGTGACAGTCCCCCCTAGCAGATTCCAACATCACGGGTGACGTACAACTTCATAAACCACCTGGCTTAGCCGCGTACCTCACTGAGCTATGCTGTCTCGCTGCCTCCTAAATGATGGAAGGGAACACAACCCTAACTGCCTCATCCCGGGGAAGGAAGGCTTACGAGTAAGCTCTATTAGCTCTAATAATCATGAGGACAATAAGTGTCACATCATGATAAGCAAACAATCCTAAGGTAAACTATCAGAGGTTCAACATCCAAGACCAACCACCATGGACAAGCCGTCTACTCACCACCAACTACTAACAGTCCAGGAGATTCCACACTTCCACATGGAATCTAACATTCCAACCAACCACCAATCACAACGACAGTGCTCAAGGACCAGGCCTCGAGAACACAGAGTACACCTAGACTAATCCTAAGATAAATCAAAACAATAGCAGGCAAGAGGACGAGCTCCGAATCGAAGACCATGTCTTACTGAAGCTATATCGCCCCAAGACTACCCTGAAACTAAGTCCAGCAACCTAAACTAACTAAGGTGCTACACTATAAGGTGAGAACTATAGTCTCTGAACTACACTATCTCAGAGAAATGACGGCTAAACCGCAGCCGTCCATACATCTCCACTAATAGCCAAATCTAATTACTAGTGCCCTAAAAAAAGCTGGGGACCCTAATAACTAGCCAACAATACCATACTCAATATATATATATATATATATTTCACACTCAATATATTATATATATAGTGACACTGAGGCATCGCAACACACTAAGAAATGCCTTGTTCTTAACCTCCACGAAGAAAAGATTCATGAAAACCACCCTCAATGAAATCGGTCTAAGAGGAATCTCAGGAGTCATCGTCACATCGACGACAATAGAGAATAACCTCATCTGGCTAATCATAACCTACGGATTTTATCTAGTAACTAAACTCACATTATTATGGGTTTTACTAACTTATCAAACCCTTAAATACTCTCGTCTAAGGTAATGCTAAACGAATAACCAGTAAAGTGTCCTAAGCAGTTAACCCACATACTAACCTAGTCACAGATATAATGTACCAAACTATGCATTTCTATAACTCACGAATCAGCATAATAATCTAGTTATTCATGAAGATAAACTCATCTGTAACCAGATGAAATGCTCTAGCAGAATCAATATGAGCAAGCAACCTGAAGCTCCAACGACAGCATCTCGCGGACATGCCACCCGAATCACAGAACAACCCAATCGCAACACCGCAGCCATCACAACAACCCAAACAATACAACCACCGTCAAACCCAACACCTGCAACCATCACAACTCCGTGAATCAACAAAACCCAATAACCACAAACCCTAAAATCACCCCACGATCACAAACCTTAAAACCGAGGGTTTCTGCCGAAACCAAAATCGGAACAAATCACCCGAATTACAGGACAGCTCAACCGCAATGCCACAGACATCGCACGCAACCCAACCAATCACCACCACCGAACACCCAAATCCTCCAACAATCACAACCCATAATCAAACCCAATACCTGCGATAATCGCAAACCCCAAATCACCAACAATGCGAACCCAAACAAACCCCCACAATCACAAACCCTAGAAATCAAACCCTACGCCGAATCGAATGAAAATGGACGGAAAGGAATAGAAAATTTCTCACCAAGGATAATGGCGAAGATCGCGGCGAAGCTTGGCGAGGAATCTGGAACGAGGGAACGGATTTGATAAGAGTTTGGGGAAGAGAGGAGGATTTGATTTTGGGAAGGATTTGGGTTTGATTTTGGGAGAGGGGAGAGAGAAAAAAAAAAGTTTTAAAACAACCAAAACCCGTTTTTAGGCTTAAAAGGAAAAGCTGATTATTTTTTTGTTCACCAGAAATATTCGAATATTTTCAAAAATATTCGAATATTTTTCCCCTGCCAAAAATATTCGAGTAAGATAAAAAATAATCGAATATATTTTCTCTGCCAAAAATATTCGAGTAAGATAAAAAAATATTCGAATATAGGGAATCTTTTCTGAACAGTGAATAAAAACTGTAAGAAGGAAAACCCTAAAAACCTAACGGCCAACCCCGGACACCCCAGAATCATACCAAACCACCAACACCACCACACAAATACTACTACAAACCCAACAAAGGTTTCAAACATCACCTACACCGCCTCACGACCACCAAAACGCCTAAACCCCCGAAAATGAATCTTTGCTCGAAAAACTTTAAAAACCTATCGACCAATCCAACGGCTCACCGGAACCACACCAAACCACAAGCACATCAAAACAAACATCACCACCAACCCATCTAGGGGTTCCCAAGGCCACAACGCTACCTCCTCCTCCGAATAACTACCGAAACTACATAAAATGAATCTAACATACAAAACCTGTCGAAATGAATAAATGGATGCATAATGGATGAAAAAGTACATGCGGAATATATACAGAATATATGTGCGGAACTTAACGTGGAGGAATAATAATAATAATACTTAATAATAAATAAATAAAATAACCCAAAAATTCGGGACATTACACTTGACTCATATTTTAATTTATAATTTGATTAGTCAATTTATATCAATCTATTGATTATTAATATGTTGTAGGGCTGAGGAAGAAGAAGTGTATGTTAAGATTTTCTTGCAGATAATAGGTCTGACCTAGAGGTCTTTGATCACTATTTAGGATTGCTCTCCAATTCCTTGAACCCAGCAAGCTAGGGGAAGAGGAAAACAATTCTAACCTCGAAGAGATATTGGTGTCCTAAAAACAAACTGGTTTCTCAGTCCACTTAGTGACCTCTAGACCTAGGAATTATTCTTGTCTCCAACAAGGAGTAAGCCCTAGGTCAGTAACCTAAAATTTGAGTCTAGATCCTAACGGATTAGACTCTCTTATTTGTTCCAAGCGGATAGGTCAAAAAATAATTTTAAACCGCGCAAATTCATCTCAAAAGAGAGAATTTGAGTAGAGGACCAAAAGACATATTCAATTAAACCCTAATATACTCATATAGAATGGAATCCAAGGATCTAGTTACCCTTAATAATTATTTTACAATACCTAGTTTAGCACACAATTTTAACAAAGCAAAACCCCATTTCTCTTAAATTTTAGTTTACCCTAGAATAATGTACCTCTGTGAATTGACACCTTACTTGTCATTTTTTATATTAATTTGTTAAGTAAGATTTTGATTAAACTTATGACGGTCTATCACAAGACAGGCAGCCCATTGAAGTATTCACCAGTCCAGAAGAATATACAGTACTTTGAATTGAGTGCGGAAGAATATTTGTGTCTTGAAGATACAAAAGATTAAATCATTAAAGAGTCGTGTTGTTGAAGATGTTCTCGACGAGGACATCGATTTTATTGAGTGCAAGAGAGTGTGACGCCTTAGCGCGAATGCCATGGAAATCTACCCGAGCCTTTTGAGTTCGGACCCTGGATACATGTTCTGCATATCTTCAAATAGCTATACGCTAAGTTTCGTTAAAATTGGATTTGGTTAAGGGGGCAAAAATGACGAGTATGCTTCGTCTCAACATTTGATCTTTTCTTTTGGAGATAGCCCAAATACTTAGTAGTTATATTAAGGAGGAAGTTGGTCCAAACCTCCCCATGACTTATGAAGCTTATAGCTTGGTCATCTTGGACCCCAGCTCATGGATCATCCGTAGGGATGTTCATGGGTTTCCTTAGGCATAGGGAATATGCCAAGGGATATTTTATTGAATGAGGGCCGCTTTACCAGATAGGGCTTGACCACGGGGCCACTACGCTTATAATCTACGAGCGACCCGAGGTGGACTATCCCTTATAAATGAATTGTGTTATTCGAGTTGTCTACCATCCAACTAGTCCAGGGTCGTGGCATATTAATCTATATTTGGATTCCGGCATATTGAACTATTTTGATCCACTCTATGACAGATGTGTTATCCGTACTTGTACATAGTTACGAGTAATTACGTTGTAGTGATTATTGAGGGAACCTTCAGCGTTGCAGCCTATTCCGAATATATATACGATGACTTTCACGAGTATCCAGGATAATCCGGATGGCACCTAGCATCGAAGTATATATATATATTCGTGGACACCCCTTTTTGGAATACCCTATTTTTTGGAACACCTAAAGACAGTTTAAGAATTTTTAGCCATATAGATGTGATTTCCTTAGAAAAATCAAGTCATTCCAACATTTCTATCACCATTAAAAAGATATTCAACTTTTACTGTATTGTTCCTGTTTTTAGCTATCAATCTTATCTGAATTTTGATGTTATGTTTATGATGCAATAATGTTGGAATGTCCTAATAATTTACAAGTATGATCTAAATGATAAGAAGATCACATCCATACGGAAAAAAAAAAAAAATTATGCATCTTTAGGTATTCCAAAAAATGGGGTGTCTAGAGGGGTGTTCCAAAATGGGGTGTCCACGGATCAACTCCCAATATATATATATATATATATATATAGGTGTTGTCGAACCTAGTGAAGAAGACTTGTACATGCTCAGCCGCACGGGCATGTACGGTGCATAGTCTCTTATTCTGTTGCAATTCAAGGTACTGGTACTGTAGATGTGCCTCGAGTCGGGCCGTGACATTTAGGGTCCTGCCTTAACCCCAGTTTGCCTAGCAAAAAGAAAAGGAAATTAAAAAAGTACATTGAACTGTTTGTGGAAAACATTACGGTGATTAAGACCGCCATTTCCTGATCATTAATTGTATTAGCTGAACTTTACCTTCATACATGAATTAATGGTCACGTCTAAAATTAGATACTGGCATAGTAGTGTTTGTAATCACAAACACAAATACTGGCATGAGTTCTCAAATTAGAGACTAAAAGGGTGTCTGTTTAGGCCTCTAATCATTTGACTCCACAACCTTACAAAAGTTTCACTTAAACCAAACCTTATAAACATGCATGATTCCATACTAATAGTATAACAATAATCATAGTTATTTGAACATTACAAACATGGATTCTTACCATATCTATGTGTCTCTAGACTCTCTACTATAGGTAAAATAGATTGATAGATGGATGATACCTCTCACCAGTTTCACTCGACAATGGTCACCCTTACTGCAGCTCTCTAAGTTGTAGCAACACAAACACAAATACAAAACATGTTAGCTTTTGTCCTTTAGGGTGGTGGCGGAGACCGTGGAGCAGTTGCAACACAAACACAACATCTCACCGACGTCATTCAACCCCTCTTTCAAAACTCCACTTAATTACATGGGGTCCCTCCACACCGTTAGATTTCAAATAATTTTGGTGATCATGGAGCAGAGAGAGTAGAAAATATTAATTGGATATGATATATAGTAATAGTGGGAGAATGGAAGGTGGTGTTTGGTGGGGACTGAGAAGAGAAGCTACAGAAAGTTAGTTTCTGACAGGAGGAGACCGCCACGCCACCCTTAGTGGACCCACACCCCAATCCCAACTCCAATTCCAACCAGTTGCTCAACCTTCCTCCTCCTCCTCCACCTTCTTCTGTTTTGGTTTTGATTTTCTATTTTGGTGGATTTTGTGTCTCATCAGTACGGATCCAATAGCTCAACTTCTCTGCATCCTTAAGTTAAATAACAGGTATGTCTACTACCATATATCTATCTATGTGTCTTTAATAATAAAGAGATCAAACTTTACTTAGTAAACACCAAATTAAAGGGGGTGAAACGACCTTCTCTATGGAATGGAAGGAGGATCAAGTAGAAGAAGATGATGAACAGAAGAGAGGAGAGGGAGAAAATGACTACAAGACCTAAGAACCTGTTTCTTTATATATATTTCTACTATAATTGGCTTACCAAAGAAAAAGAAAAAAAAAAAAAAGAGGGGAGAAGGTGTCTTAGGTTTTAAATATGGGTATATAAGTATGCACGGGATCCCTCGGTGCTCCGGAAACTGGAGCTTCTGGCATTAGGTGATATATTGCTCTCGCTCCTGCTCCCGGTCTTGATCCTGATCCTGTCCCATGTTTTGGTGACTTAATAATGCTAGGATGAAGCGTTAAAGAAGTAGAGCCTAGCCAAGACCAATGGCAAAAGATAGACTTGGAGAAGGAAGAATTATCTAAAAAGAAATCGAAGAAGCGGATTAGATTTGAAGAGTGTCTAGTGTGAAAACACTCGGATTGAGCAGTTTTATTATGATCTATCTAAAAAGATTTTGTTTTTAAAGAAATTTACGTTTTGATATCTTTTATTAATTAAGTTTCTAAATTTGTCTATTTGGTAAAACACCTTGCAGCCAATAATCCTAATATCTGATACTCCACGCGAAAACCAATGACACGTATATTCAAGTTCCTATCCTTGAGACGGACTACATAAACACCCTTGTCCTTCTTTTCTACATGCACAGTTTCATTTCTACTGATGATGAACCAACAAGGAGGAGAAGAATATCAAAGAATCATGGAGAGGAAAGCTAAACCGCCACCACCACCACCACCATCTCAACAACAACCCTTGAAATGCCCTCGTTGTGAATCAACCAACACCAAGTTTTGTTACTACAACAACTACAACCTCTCTCAGCCTCGTTACTTTTGCAAAAATTGTAAACGGTACTGGACTCAAGGAGGAATCCTGAGGAATGTACCCATTGGTGGCGGTTGTCGAAAGGGAAAACGATCATCGTCCAAGAAAGCACCCTCTTCTTCTAGTGAAATCAACACGCCAAACATCCCCAATTTTCTAACAACAACATCAGCTCTTCCTTCCAAGAGCATCTCATCTTCTTCTTCTCTAACTCCTCCAATTTACTATCCTAGTGGAGGGTTTGTGTCTAGTACTCTTCAACCATTTAACCAACATGTTGGAAACATTGGTAATGATTTTGGGGGTTCTTCTACTTTTGGTCAGCTCCAAGGGTTTAGTCTCCCTTCTTTTAGTACCCCACAACAGCAACATCAATATGGGATGGTGGATAACGGGAGTCTTCAGCCATATAGGTCCTCTACTAGTTCTCAAGACTGGTTTATCAATGCCCCTGACCCATCTAACCAACCCCAATCACTTTATTGGAGCAGCAACAACAACAACAATAACAATAATGTTGTTAGTACTAGTGGTGGCAATAGCGGTGGCGTGGGTGGGGGTTTGGGTTCTTCTTTGAACAACCCTAACCAAAGGAGGACTAGCGATCAACTTGATGGTTTTGGTCTTCCACCAATAGCTTCTTCTTCACCATCATTAATCATGTAATAGTAATTAAATATCATCATAGCATAAATTTGACTTGGAGGAGATGTGAGACTTGGGGTAATGAATTCAGGATTTGTTTTTGAATTGTTAACTCCGTCACACCTATATATAGAATCAATGAGATTAACTTTATCTTTTGTTACTTTCATTTAATGGCTTTTGCAATCTTTTTTTCTTTTCCCCCGCATAGATAAGCAATTATTAATGAATAAAATATAAAGAGAGTGATAAGCCTTACTCCAGACAACCTACATGCAACCTTTTCAATCTGTTAAATTCCATGGTCTATGGGCCCTATCCCAGCTTGCTTCAGCAACAAAGAGAGAGAGAGAGAGATCTAATTTCTTAAATAGCGATCTTTCTCCCTTCCTTAATAGGAACATTGAGAAGTTAAAAGTAGTATTACGGTAGGGCTGTAAAGGCATGCATGCGTTTTTCGACTGTGTGGATGTTCTAGGAAAAGACAATAGTTCTGAAGGCAGGCCGTAGGGACAATATCACATTGGTAGTGCGAGGTAAGGTGGAGCGTGAAGACCGGGCAAGCCATTTATTGTGACATCTATTAATTCTGAAGGTTGGAGGGCATAGTGAGAGAAGCCTAAGTGCTGGATTTTCATTCCTAAGAATATTCCGGTGTATGTGTAAGGGCATATTTCGGATCTCGAACTCAAGCCTTAAATTCGACCAACAGACTTTATTCGAACTCAATTGAACACACGGCAACGTGACACATTTATTATACATTATGGAACCATGTTACGAGAAGGAAGAGACACCCATGCCGTTGTACAACCGTTACTACAACGTCTCAAAGCTATTTTTGTAACATTCTTCATTAAGAGGGAATAATGATCATTAACAACAGTCATAATGTGAGACCTATAAATAAGAAATAATAAGAATAGATTAGGGACAGATTTTGCCAATCTAGAGAATCACCACAATACTATCAAAAATACTTGTTATCGGTAATCATTCAGTCAATAATATTGTCTCTTACAAATCCTCATTAGAGGTCGTAGTTTTTACCTGTTAAGAGGTTTCAACGCTATATCAGATCTTGTTAATGGTTACGTGTACTTATCAAGTATTCTGACCATCTTTAGTGTGAGAAACTAAGCTTGAATTCTGAATTTAGGCTTTTACATTTGACGTCGTATTTGGGAAACAACAAGATTTGCCACAAATCTTAAATCCAACAGGTACTAATCAGAAGTCACAAGGTATGGGAAATCCCCGTCGAACACACCATGTTATACATGCAGAGGGAACCGTCAGCGAAGCGAATCAGCTAGCAGAACTGCGTGCCACTTTAAATTCTGAAACTAAAAGGATAGCTGATGAGGGCATAATTATGATATTTTTAATATACCCGAACATGTATTTTAGTCGTCCATTATATTTAATTTTGGGTACTTATACGCATTTGTTTGATTGTAGCTACTAGAGATGAATATTTGAAACCAAGCTCTTAAAGTCAAGTAAAAGTGTCTACAGCAGTTCATAACACAAAAAATCAAAGACACAATATATTTGATCTCAAGATTGAAGAAATATATACACAAATATTCTTGAAGAATACGATCAAATAATATATTGCATCCAAGATCCTTAAAGATATTTTATATTGAAGATATATGCAAGAGTTTCTATGAAGAAAGATCTCTACATCACTTAAGAAAATTATATGCAAGAATATTAGGTGATTAGTTGTAATATTAGAAGATATTATTGTGAAAATATTCTTAAGAATTTAATGTATAGTTTCTAAATTTGGGTTCCTTCTCCTATAAAAGGAACCCTCCCCCTATTGTAATTGGGCATCTCATATTGGAGCAAGTTTAGAAGAAATAAAGTCTTAGTTTTATTTAATTATCTTCTCTGTCTTTTATTTTCTTTTGTAAATAATTAGTTGTTAATGCGATGAAGTCCGAGATGAGCAGCTAATCTTCTAGCTAAGGCTAGGATGAGGCATCTTCTTGGATGAGCAATAGTTGGTATTAATTAGGTTCTAATTAGTTTTCTCTTAGTACTTTATGATTGATAAGTTAGTATATCATATCGAAGGCTTGACCATAGCTTCGGTTTGGTGTACGATAACTTTGGATACAAACAAGTGCTACTAGCCGTAGACTTGATTTGGAGATCTAAACAAGAGGAAACACTAGAGAACTCACTCAAGCCTAGCCATGGTTGAGTTGATAATTCTCTAAGACACTCTTCAACATCACTTAAAAACATAACCACTAAATGTTTGACCATAGATTTAGTGGTTTATTTTATAACATCGTATGTGTCTTAACACAAACATATGATGGGTGGAGATATTAGGATCTAGTTATATATTGATTAGTGCTTTGAAAGGTAGAGGCCAAGTCCAAACCTTAGCTCTCTCCCTCATTAAGTTTTTTAATTAGTTTTTATTTCTTCTTAGATTTATCTCTTATAAAATTGTAATTTGGCTTAGAAAGTATTTGTTTTCCCAAACCTCCTTGTGGATTCGATCTCACTCGTCTATGCTACAATTCATCAACCGTACTTTGAGCAGGTATTTAGCTAAAGGCCTTAAAATCCTCTTATCAATAGCCGTACTAGAGCAACATTTGACTGAAGTACAAAACGCCTAAAAGTTATTCAAGGACAACATGTTGCAGTCCAGAGAAATAAGGACGTGCTGCCAACAACATTGAGAATTTTAGTTCGTGACAGACTAGAACCTCATAGAGGGGTTGGTATCTAACCATAGCAACATCCCGGGAACTCGAAGATGATTTTTTTCTAAAGCTTATCCTTCATAAAGAGATTGATAAAAGTCTTGCTGATCCTAAATGAGCAAAGGAGGAACTAAGGATAAGAACCCACATTACCATAAGGGAAAGGCTGAGTGAGGGAAGTGGAGAACACAACCCTAGGGATAGACGCCTCCAGCATCATACAATGACAAATCGACAGCTCGTTACTCATGAACACATGGATAAGCGAATTAAGGAGCTTTTAGAGCCCCAAACACGTGCTAACAAGTACATCATCAACAGGTTACAAAAGAGCCCGATCGCACAAGAGCTGCTTGATAGCGATGTGCCCCCTAGCTTTCATACACCAAAAATTAGGAAATACAAAGAGATAGATGATCTTGTCGAGCATGCGCAAGAATTCTAAGATTTGTTAGGACTACATTCAACTTCGAACCATATTCTGTGTAAGTTGATCCCGACCAACCACTAGAGAGAGCCTCTATGCTGGTTCTATTTATTAAAAGAGGGGTTGATTCACCTTTTTGGTCAATTACAAGAACTTTTTGTCAAGAACTATTCGCACAACCGGGACAAGGAGGAGATCCTTTATACCCTGATAAGTCTCAAGCAAATACCAGGGGAGAAGCTCGAGGTCTTTACTAAGAAATTCATTGACCTAGCCAGAAGGGTGGATAATCTTGACCAGAAGACCACAGTATCTACCTTTAGTAATGCTCTGCTCATTGAAAGTAAGGCCAAAGAACGTCTTATTCTAAATAAGCCAATGAATCTAGAAGAAATGGTTGAGAAGGTAAGCAACTATATCAACGTAGAAAGAATGATGTCTGAAAAACTAAAGCCTACTAGATCCATTCTTGCTAACGAAAGATAAAATACTGAGCGAAAGGGCGATCGCACTACAGAGACTAGGGCGACCGAAAACATGATAAATCAGAGGGGGCGATCCCATAAAGGAAGTAATCTTCCAAAACCAATCCTTCCAAAGTTAACGGCCAAGCTGGTTAAAATCTATCCTACGCTATATAAGGACAAGTTCTTCATAAATACACAACACCTCGAGTTGATTGAAGGAAAGTTGTAATAAAAACATCACAAAGTAAGATATCATGATATTGAACGATGTTATGCTTTGCAAAAGCTCATGAAATATACTAAAGGATGGAAAGATGCATGAGTACGTCGACCTGGAGGGCTATAAAAATGGGAACTACAAGAAAGATATTGAGGTCGTCGAAGTCAAACAAGAGACCAAGGAAAAACACTTCTACTATCTTTACCTCAATCATATGATTGAGACATATAAAGTGAGCAACTCGATTAGATTTAAATGACGATGACCCATTCAGTGTCACGACTTAATCGCGGTGGACAAGGAAGCCTGATTACTCCCAGAATCCAGTAATAGACGAACCGGAATCTCCTTCGATGATTGTGATGTCAGTCACGTCAAAATCCTTCACCATGATCAGGGGCGGTCCCCCCCCCCCCCCCCCAAGAATTTTGTTAAAAAATGCTTATATATATAATTTTTTATTTTATTTAAAAAAGTATATACATTTTTCTTTGTCCTAATGACATCAAGGAAAGTTAGCTAAATTGGTAAAGTGTAGAGCTCCTAATCCAAGAGTTTAAGGTTCAATTCTTGATGTCATCAAATAAGAACCTTATTTTGATATTTTTTTCACTTTAAGTTGATATGTCATTGCCGTAAAAATAATTTGCTAATCAAATATAATGTTATATTTAATTGATTTTTAAGCTTAAAATGCCGATAAATGGCCAAAACATGAAATCCTAGCTCCACCCCTAACCATGATGAACTGTTGTCATGTTAAAAATGAAGAATTTTGTAATGCATACAATGATAATCGATATAGGAAACGCTATCGAGGTACATTTCTAAAGTACAATCGAACAGATGGGACTAACCGATCAAGTGAAAGCCATCGATATGGATATCGGCGGTTTTAACGGGTCCAAAGATGCACGAGTAGGTAAAATCATTATTCATATCACCACAGGACCGGCTACCGTTAGCATAACCATTTATGTCATATACGCAAAATCGATGTATTTGGGAATAATGGGACGATGTTGGCTGCATAATATGAAGCTTATCCCTTCTACCCATTCTTTAGCACTCAGGTTTGATTGGAATGGAAGGATTTATGAAGTCAGATGCATCCAGAAGTTAGCTCACGCTTGCAAGAATACAATGACTAGTATTACAGATACTTCAGAGAAGTTTGAAGCATAGCAATTACATAAAATTAAACTTTTGGAGGTCTAGCCTTCAACTGCTGAAATTACAGAATACATCGAAATCGATGGACCTAGCCAAGGCACATTTGTAGGAACTCGTTTACGCGGAGAAGAACGAGAAACGAGTGTCACCTTCTTACAAAAAAAAAACTTATGTGTTCGCTTGGGCATTTCGAGAAATGCCCAGTATTGATCCCGCTTTAGCATGCCATAAACTGCATCTAAAAGAGAAGGTTGAGGCGGTCAAACAAAAACAGAGAACGTTAGCACCCAGACTTCAAGATGAGATGAACAAGGAAATCGATGAACTCATTGAGGTAGGATTTATTAGAAAAGTAGAATACCCAGATTGAATTTTGAATATAGTCGCAGTTCTAAAGAAAAATAGAAAAATTAGAGTTTGCATGGATTTCATCGACCTAAATAAACATACCCTAGAAGACAACTTCCCACTCCTGACAATCAATTACTTGTTAGATTCAACTGCAGGATATGAGGTCATGTCAATGATGGATGCAACATCGAGATAAAACCAGATACCCCCCCTACCTAAAGATCAAGAGAAAATGTCATTCATCACAGAACGAGGTCATGTCAATGCTTTGTAAGAGCCTCAAGAGGAAGGATCATATCACCGATCTTCATACAATTTTCAAAATCCTTCGATCATACCGAATGAAACTTTACCCTGAGAAATTCTAGGTTAGAGTACAATCAGGAAAATTATTGGGACACTTAATCAGTAAAAAGGGTATATAAGCTGATCCTGATTAAATTTGAGCTCTTTCTATCAATGTCTTCCCCAAAAACCAAGAAAAATGCATAAAAGTTGACTGGAAAAATTGTGGTGGTCAACAAATTTATCTCAAAATTATCAGATCAGTGTAGATGGTTATTTAACCCCCTAAGCGAGGGGACATGTAGGGGAAAGAATAAGAAGGATTTAGAGCTCGAATGGAGTGAAGAGTGTGAAGCAACATTCCAAGATCTCAAGAAGTATTTAGAAAAGCCTTCCATCTTGACTACCCCTATAGAGGGAGAAGAGCTTACTGTATACCTTATAGTCACAGATAACTCTCTCAATTTGGTGGTTATTTGAATTGAAGGAAAAATGGAGACCTATGTATTTTATCAACAAGACTCTTACCCCAGCAGAAACTAGATATACAAAAATTGAAAAATGATTTACCCTTGTTTATACTTCACAGAAGCTCAAACAATATTTTCAAGCCCAATCTATTCAAGTAATAATAAACTACCTGCTTAGAGGGGTCTGGTCGAAGAAAGAGAAATCTTGACGTGTGTAACAGTGGTTGGTTAGTTTGCATGAGCACGATATCTGTTTTGTACAATGGGTTTCTGAAAAGGGGCAAGCGGTAATTAATTTCTTGGTTAATCTCTCAGTAGAAGACCCTGTTTGGGATGAACACGACCTAGAGCTGGTTGAAGAACGGTTCAAGGAAAAATTAGATTAGATATCGAAAAAGGATTGACGACTTTTGATTGATGGATCTACTGGACCAGCAGGGTCAGGAGTCAGGATCCTTCTTATCACACCGTCAAATGATAGAATTGTGAGAAATCTATCTGAGCTGATTTCGATGCCATAAACAATAAGATAGAATATGAAACTTTAATCCATGGCCTGGACATGGAGTAATCCACAATACGATTGAGAAGCTTTAGTTAGGAGAAAAGTATGAAGAATGCCAAATTGTATGGGAAAAATAAGAGATTCAATTGTATTATCCAAGTAATTACAACAAATAAACTCTAAACCCCTAAGCTTCTTCCTTCCAACTTCTCTCTAGATCTAACCTAGAAAAGAAATAACCTAAGTCCCTTTTATATACTAGGAAACTTAAAATACTAAAAGAATGCATCTCGAGGCAAAACATTCCTCAAAATTATAACCAACGCCTAAAGGAAAAAGGCTGAATCGCGCTTTTATTCGAACAAAATCAATTTTTGTTCGAATAAAATAAATGTATTTAAATAAAATAAAAATCTATTCAAATAAAATACTTCAGGCAAAATACCAGAAATCTATTCGAATAGAATAAAATATATTCGAATAAAAGACCTTAGGCTGAAATGTATTCGAACAGAAACAATTTTGTTCGTATAGAAACTTGAAAACCTTTATGTCTTCTTTAGATCCTACTGGATCATGGCTCCCCCCTTTAGGAGCCTTGAGCACCTGCCCAAGCTAGAACTGGAGATGTAGGAATGCGGCGATGCCCAATTCCCTACTGTACCACTTCGAAGTACTCTGTAGTGTACCCTTCTTCCCAACTCGGAACGATTCAATAGTACCCCGTCTAGTAGTATGAACCTTCCTTTCTATAATACCATCCTCTGGCAATGGATCTTCTATTTCCATTCATAAGTCATCAACTGACGGTAGGCGAGTATCGATTTCAGAGTCTTCATCCAGAAGAGACGGTTCAAGCAGCTTAAAATGCTCGGTATTAATCACCGAATACATCATCATGAAAGGCGGCAAATCCAACTGGAATGCATTGTCACCAATCTTTTTGAGTATCAAAAATGGACCATAACGGATAGGTTTGAGCTTCTTACCTTCCCCTTTAAGCCGTTCCTTACCCAAATGCAACCAAACGAGGTCGCCATCAAGAAAAGTACACTCAACCCTATGCTTGTCGTAGCGAGCCTTATACTTTGCTTGAGTCTTCTTCAACTGAGCTTCAACCACCTCATGAGCCTTGTTGTTCTTCTCAATGAAACGCTGAGCTTTAACCTTCTCCTCTTCCCCCTTCCCTGACCCCGTCTTGTCGCCAAAACTAAACACTAAATCAAAAGGGCTTTGTGGCAAGTACCCCAAACAAACTTCAAAAGGAGACTTCAACGTGGAACCATGAATCGCCCGGTTAAACGTAAACTGAAGATACGGTAAACTCTCATCCCAAGTCTTAGGATGCTTAGAATAGAATCCCCGTAACACATGTACCAAAGTGTGGTTAACGACCTCTGTTTGCCCGTCTGTCTACGGATGAAAGTGGTACTTCTCTTCAACTTAGTGTCCATCATCCCCCATAACGATCTCCAGAAATGCCCCAAAAGGCAGTTATCCCTATCATAAATAATAGAAGAAGGGATCCCAAAATACCTCCAGACATCTCTAAAAAATAATCGCGCTGTTCCTTCCCCTGTGACCATCTTTTGGCATGGAATAAGAATAATCATCTTGCTGAATCGATCCACCACCACAAATAAATAGTCATTCTTACACCTGGTCATGGGCAAACCACCCATAAAATCTATCAAAATGCTCTCTCAATATCGACTAGGAACTGGCAATGGTAAGTACAGTCTTATCTTCCTATTGGAATGCTTCGATGTGTTGCATAGCACACAACCACGAACCACACGAGCCACATCCACCTGCATCATTTGCCAATAGACCTAATGCTGTAAATTAAAAAGAGTCTTCTCAACCCCAAAATAACCTGCCACCCAGGAACAATGTGCCTCTCGAATCCACTACAAACGGTCTCCACCCTCAGGAATACATAGTAGACTGCCCCTGTAAATCAAACCATCCTTTAAAACATACTCGCAAGTCTTGCCCTGTAGCAACTTCTCGTAAATTACACTGAGCTCCTTATCGTCATCATACCCTGAAACGTACTTAGAAGGAACAATCGGCTGGATCTGCATAACTTCCAACAAAACGGAAATAGTTGGTAATGGGGGCCGAGATAACATATCAGCCATCTTGTTGTCCACCCCTTTCTTATACTTGATCAATAAGGTAAACTGCTGAAGGTATGACATCCACTTCATATGGTGAGCTTGCTGAAGCTTGGACTGCGTAGATAAGAAATGTAACGGTTTGCGATCAGAATGTACCACAACCTCCTTCCCCAATAAGTAACTCTGCCAATGCTTCACTGATTGATATAATACGTAGAACTCCTTATCCTAGGTAGGATAGTTGCGTACTTCACCTGTAAACATCTCAGAATGGTAAGCAACTGGCTTCCCATCCTATAAAAGGATTGCCCCCAATGCATAGTCTGGTGCATCTATCTCAACCTCAAAAGGCCACTACAAAATAGGCAATGATAACACTGGTATATCTGTAATCTTCCGCTTCAGTAAAAGAAATTCTTCTCATGGTGTTCTTCCCACACAAACTGTACCCTGGTCTTTGTCAAAGAATACAATGGTGTGACTATTTGTGAAAAATGTTGAATAAATTATTGTAAGTACTGACAATAACCCATAAAACTCCTCACTTCCGTCATTGTGCGGGGTCTAGGCCAATTAGTAATGACCGAGACCTTCTCTGGATCGAACTTTAGTTCACCGCCACCAACAATAAAACCCAAATAGACTAGCTCCCATTTCCTAAACTCGCATTTCATCCCATTCAGAAAAAGCTGTTGTGATCGCAATACACCCAATATTTTGCATAAATGACCAAGATGTTCCTCCCATGTACGACTATATATCAAAATATCATCCAAATATACAATCATAAAATTATCAATAAATGCACGAAGTACCTTATTCATTAGTCACATAAACATGGCTGGAGTATTGCATAACCCAAAAGGCATTACCAACCACTCAAATAAGCCCTGTTTGGTTTTGAACGTTGTCTTCCAAGTATCCTCCTCCCAGATTCAAACTTGATAGTAACCCGACTAAAGATCCAACTTGGTAAAAAACCAAGCCGTTTGTAACTCATCTAAAAGCTTGTCAATCCGTAGAAGTGGATAACGATTCTTCACCGTGATCTTGTTTAACACCCGATAATCCACACACATCCTCCAAGACCTATCCTTCTTTGGCACCAGTAGCATCGGTGAACCACAAGGTGAGCAACTTGGATTAATAACTCCATGCTTCAGGAGTTTATGTAACTATTTCTTGATCTCATCAGACTCTGTAACAGAAGTCCGATATAACTCAATATTGGGTAGTGGATCACCATTCACCAAGGTCATATCATGCTCCACATCCCACTTGCGTGGTATCCCTTTTATGCCCAAAAACAAGTCTTCATACTCCTCTTGCAACTCCTCTATATCGATTTGTTGTTTAGGAGACATTGCCAAAGTAGACAAGTCCGTAGCCGACGAACCCTCTTGAACCGGTCGCACCAACAACAATACAAATTTGCCGCTCGCATTAACCAACCTCTTCGCCTGAGTCGTCGTTACCAAATTACTGGTAGTGATATGTTCCTTGCACGCATTAATATGAAACTCTGTCACATCCTTCACCAAACGATACTTGCGAGCTCGACGGTAAAGAATCGCATCTCTGTCCCAAAGATAAAGGCTACCTAAGATGACTTGACACACGTCCAACGGAACCACCTCACATGTAACTTCGTCAATAAACTCTCAGTAATCGCAAACTTGAATGTACACTGCTTAGTGATCTTCAACTCTACATCTTTCTGAATCTAACCCAAACTATACGGCTTAGGATGGGCCACAGTAGCCAAACCCATCATCTTCACCGCCGCCTCTAAAATTAAAGTCTTCTGACTACCCGGATCAATGATGGCCTCGACTAAGCTCTTCTTCACTTGAATGCTGACAAAGAAAAGCTCTTCCCGACACGCCTCGTCGATAGCTAGAGGTTTCTTGAACATTAGAGTAAGCTTAAGATTTGGCTTATCTAAATCTGGAAGATCCACAATCGCTGCGACTAGTGCACGTTTCTCTTTCTTACCCTTCTCATCCTTCGGCCAAAGATTCAGGTGAAGTTTCCAACATCTATCGAAATTGTGCCCATTAGCCTTGCAATGAGTACAGATAGTCCCTTTGAATGAAGACCCCTCTCCTTTGGACTCCCCTTTCTGATTAAACTTCCAATTAGCCTTGTACCCCAGCTTGTTCTTGTCGTCTTTCTTGTCGCTCTACAAGTATTTGCCCTCAATGGCAATTACTTTAACGGTAGCACCCTCGATATTTGCCACATTGAAGAGCTTCAATTCTCTTCGAATAGATTCTGACAACCCCCCGTATACTTCATGAACACATCGTACTCTTCCACGTTAATATCCAAAACCAATGTTTGATTATGAAACTCTGTAGTGAATTATTGCACGAATTTCCCAAACTTTTGGCGCAAGTTATGCCATTTCTACCATCGCTCCTATTCATACCCAATTGGATAGAATTGTCTCCTCACCAAAACCTTGAATTCCTTACAATTCAGACATCTGACATCATGTCGTTTCTGATAGAATCTCCACCACGTGAGTGAGTGACTTGTAAATTTCAAAGTTGAGAAGCAAATCTTCTGAGCATTAGAATATTTATCAATTAAAAAATAGGTCTCCAACCTATCTAACTAATTATCTAATTTCTCGGCGTCGACGGAACCATCGAAAACCAGAATCTCAATCATAAAACTAAGACGAAGATTACGCATAGGATTCGTTAACTTACCAAAACCTGGGTGCTCCTTGACGGAATCGGCATCACTAGAATCATCGAATACCAGAACGTCTTCGTCCCCATCCACCTCTATAACCCCTTTCTTCTTTGAACAGCCTCGCCGTTCCACCGAAGTGGGAGCCTTAACGAGGTTTGTGAGACGCAACTGCTCCACTAACTCCCTTACAATAGAAGTTAGGGCTAAAACTGTCGTTTCCAAAATCGTGAGTCTTTCGTTGGGATTGCCCATCTCCAAATCGTTCTTCTTCGTCGAATTAGGTTTGCGATGGATCTTTAATGGACTCACTAGCTTCTCCTTCGCTTGCTTGAGACGGTCACGTGTAGAGACCATAAACCACAATCAACCCCCCGATAATCGAAAACTAGAACTTTGATACCACTTAATCCACAATAAGATTGAGAAGCTTTAGTTAGGAGAAAAGTATGAAGAACGCCAAATTGTATGGGAAAAATAAGAGATTCAATTGTATTATCCAAGAAATTACAACGAATAAACTTTAAACCCCTAAGCTTCTTCCTTCCAACTTCTCTCTAGATCTAACCTAAAAAAGAAATAACCTAAGTCTCCTTTATATACTAGGGAACTTAAAATACTAAAAGAGCGCATCTCGAGGTAAAACACTCCTCTAAATTATAACCAACGCCTAAAGGAAAAAGGCTATTCGAACAGAATCAGTTTTTGTTCGAATAAAATAAATGTATTGAAATAGAATAAAAATCTATTCGAATAAAACATCTCAGACAGAAATACCAAAAACCTATTCGAATAGAATAAAATCTATTTGAATAAAATACCTCAGGCAGAAATGTATTCGAATAGATTTTACTCTATTCGAATAGAACACCTCAGGCTGAAAAGTTTTTGAACAGAAATAATTATGTTCTAATAGAAACTTGAAAACCTTCATGTCTTCTTCAGATCCTCCTGAATCATGGAGCTGGAAATCAGAGTGCCTGAGCTTTAGTATAGACATATTCTTTGCTGATCGTATGACATTATTCAGATGGATATCAGAAAAATGGAAAAATGGTTTACTACGTCACTTTAGTGGTCGAGCGAATGGATAAATTTCAAAATGCCACATTCTGATGGGTAAAACTAACCTGGGTTCCTATGACCTAGTGACAAAAGGAGTCAAGGTACCCAGCCCTTGGAACACACGAAGGTTGAAGCAATACTACCAATGCAATTCATTTTCTTTTACAGTTCGATTTTTCTTTTTATTCCAAAAGTGATAATTATTCTCCATCTTTGTGTACGCTTTTTCTTTCATCAATGAAATATTGATGTTCGATTCACGTACATGTCTACTATAATCTACTTTACCATAACAAAGGAACAACAAGAAATAATATGAGCTGAAAACCTTTCTCTACTATATAATACAACAAAATTCGGAAACAACAATCTATAATGGTTGACCAAGGTTATTTTATTTTCTCGTTCTCTTACATGTAGAATTTTTCTTTTTCACACTTGAGGAACCTACTTCGGATGTACGTGTAACAATTTTTGAGGAATGAAATACAAAAATCTCCTCTTTCCATGGTAATCGTCAAACAGGAGAGGCATATTTTGCCTCCCTAGCCCACTTTTGCTCAGACTCGAGAATTGCCTCTTCAGCACAGAGTCACTTTTCTTTCTTGTCCTTCTTGCAGAAAACATAAATATTTTGCTTTCGCAATCTCTAAATCATAATCTTTCCCAGCATCAGCCACATACCTTTGGAATTCATCCTCCATCCTCTGCAGTTCACCACCATAAAAAGCAATGACCGCCTCTACATGTAGCTCGTGGGGATCCTTCGCGGTAATTTTTTTGGCATTGGGCTGGAGACTTTCTTTAATATGTGCCTTTTTTCAAACTTTCTCGGGTTTGTTTCATCTATGCCTCTACATCCTTCCATTTTACTTCTTCATTTTTTCTCTGAAATACCTCATTAGCAACTTACACTTCGAGACAAATATTGAGTTTGATATAATGATTTAAGGACTCTTGAGTCATTCTCCTTCGTTCTCTAACTCATTGTACACACGCCTATTTTCTTTGTTTGTATTAAAAAACAGAACTATCATAGACTGAAGACCCTACAGATAGATCGAATACATACATTCAACATCTAATATACATAATCTCATATTATTCAGTCATGTAAATCACAGATATACCAATTCGAGCAGAACACTCTTTAGCCTCCAGGTTATGACGACTCCTAGCCACAGTAGCTAAAGCTTGATCTCAAGCTGGATCTGGTGTAACTCCCCTCCCCTCTCTTCTAATATTTGTACATACGCGTCTTTTAAACCCCTTTTACTATCAAATTCTGCCTCAAAATAAAGTGGCAATATCAACAACACCCTAACGTACTCATCTTTCAGATGGAACTCTTTCAACATTTTTTGGGTTTTTCAAAACCTATCAAGATCTTTCCTAACAGCTTCATCTTTCTCTATTTTGACTTTAGTGAATCTAATCTGGGTATCACATAACTCTTGCCAATGCCTCTCTGACGGAGATTTATTATACCTTATTTGATATTCAGATTGAGCTATTACCTGATGAACGTGACTCAAGGCATTTATAGCTCTGTTCAAAGCTCTCTGCAGATAATCAACCTTCGTCCTCAATTGTTCTACGTCCTACAAAAATTATAGATTCTACATTATTCACAAACTCAAAACATAAATTTAAATAGAAACATTTATTTCAAATCTACAATCTCCCAAAGAACTACAATTTCCCAAAAAACAACTAATGTCAAGCTCCACAATGAACAGATGTTAAAACATTACACACCTAACAAGACTTGGTAGTCTCTACCTCTGTAAGAGGCACTTTCTGTGTAGGGGCGTCAGGAATCTTGGCAGCATCACCAAGATCTTTCGCATGTTGATCATTTGCGGCACCTCCAGGGGAAAGACGATTACCGGGTAGCTCGTCCTCATCTCTAGCATTATCTTCGTCGACCTTAGACGGAAAGATGATTTCCTTATATCGACCGGCTAGGCCAAGAGCTATGTCATCTTCTGAGAGTCCAAAATAATGATAAGATTGGATCAGATTGTTCCGCCCTATCTTAATCGCCTCTACTATCTTTTCTACTTCCTTCTGATGATCAATCACCTGACGCTACAGCTCCAGTCTTACTGTCGCCCTAGCCATCTCCATGGCCTTTTCTTTTTCTTTCTCGGCCTCTGATACTAGACCATCCAACCGTGACTTCAACTCCTCACTTTCCTTCCTCAAAGATTATTCAGCCTAAGAATGGAACTCGACCTTCTACGTCAGCTCAATGGAGTCATTTTTCATTTTTAACAAACCTCGGGAAGAGCCTTTTATCACCATGGTCAGCTGCCATAGCTGCATAATTTAGAAAGACATACTAGCGAAGAGAAAACATTAAAGCTTGGAAGAAAAATATTTACCATGGCAACTTGCTCTTGGAAAATATCCTCGAGCTTCTCTGGGTCTGTCAGAGCCAGATGGTAGCAGTGCTTCTCAGTATCCATCTACTCGGTCACAGCAGTCAACCGAGTACGATCACTTCCTTCGAGCTGATGGGCCTTGCGTCTAGTGAGAAGAGCGTACTCCTCCTCGTCCCCCTCAGCATTGTCCTTTACAACGTCGACTTTCCGCTTCTTGTTCTTCTCATAGACAAAAGCTTCAACAAGACCGGGTGCAAGTGGAACCATAGTGTCACTGACCGGTTTCATCACCTTCCTCTGAACATGCAATTCTTGGTTAACCTTTTTAGCCGACGAAGTTTTCAAGCCAAACTAGAAGATTCAAGAGGAAGAATCTCAGGTAGTAACAAGTAGCTCAAGACCACCTCCAGTCGCAGAAGAAAAACTCTTTTTGCTTTGGTTCTCTTCCTTGCCAGCCATAGCTCGCCTCTATTTTGCTCCTTAAATTTTTTGGAATCTTACAATGAACCCTCTTATCCCTTTGAATCTTAAGGTCAGCAAGAACTTCTTTCAACTCGTTCTTCTTTCGTCCAACACGATCGAAAAGATACGTATCGTCAGGCGTTGCACTCGCTTGGGGACCTCCAAGGAGAAACCAACAAGAAAACAACAAAAGATAAGGAGCACGAACATACATGACGTCCATTTATCAAGATATTGTGATAAGCACTTACTCGGATTTAAATGCATAAATTCCAGCTCGAACACTGGTTTCTCTGGAACTTGCATACAGGTTCCTCTAACCCGTACTAGATAATTGTTCCAAGGTCGACCAACATAATTAAAATCAATTTGTTTTTGCCTTAACGAATCACTATACAAATAGCAACTTTGACTTTCTTTCAAGTATTTTATCTTATAATATTTTAGGACGTTTGAAGCCACAAATTTTCTCTTAACCCCGTTAGCCCTCCACCTCTCGTTCAGGGACTCACAAGCCTTCATCATCTCGTACACATTACCATTTAGCTATGTTGGACAACACTTTAACAAATTCATAACTCCCTTTTGGAAGTTAGTTCAAGGAATTTTAAGACCATACACGAGCTTATTAGTATAAAACAAAAATCTATCGCGCGAACCTAATAGCAACGGTCCGGTATAGTACTCTAAGGAGGCATCATCTGGAAAATTCATATCCCTTCTAACCTATTCGAGATTGGGAACTTGGTAACACTTCTTCAGATCTTTCTCTGGGCTGAATATCCTTAAATATAAACCACCGTCTTCGATATACTCTCCCCATTTGCCTTTTAACCTTTTTTTATATTTAGGAAATTCTTTCCAAATATCTACTACTTCCGGATATACATACATTTCTATCACTGCCCCAAATTTTCTCCTATATTAGCCTCTAAAATTGCGAGCTCGACCTGTACGAATGTGGCTTGCAGAGGAGCGACCTTGATTGGTCATTCCCGACTATCTACAACTTCCTCCTCTGTATTTTCAAATTTTGCCTCTTGACTAGATGTCGACATCTCTTCTGAACTTGACTGGAACACGAATTTACCCCTAGGAACTAGGTTTTTAATACGCATATTCAACCTACAAATAAGTGCAGTAATCAATTATTAAAATCTATTTTTTATGTTACCATTGTCCCACCGACCTCTGGCTCGTCCTTCAATTTAGGTTAATACTTTAACCAATATCATAGAAATCTCAAAATTTCACAGCTACTCTGAATAGTAAACCCTCGGCCTCTCAAATATTTCAAGTACAAATTGTTTTTTGCCCAAATTATCACAATTGCCATCAAAAGGACATTGCACTATTTTTTCAAATTTTAGAGGGAAATTCTACACATTTACATCTACAATTACCCTTATCCCCAAAACCACAAATTCAGAAAAACAAACAACAAATTATAAAGATGATATTATTCTTTGGATAATAAAAAACTACCATGCAAACTAATATTACAGATATACAAAAATACATAATACCAGCCTGAAATGGAAGAACCACAATCCCCAATTTTCACAAGAGGATTAGGAAAAGGTATCATGAGTTGCTGATCCTTAGGAATGAGCAGAGATCAAGGGGAAGTTTTCCCAAAAATTTAGGAGATAAGTTATCTTACAGAGGTTTAAAGTTTTCTCTCGCTAGAATTTGATTTTACAACAACAATTTCTCTCTCTGGAATAGTGGAGTGGCCCTTGGGGGAAGAGATATGAGACTTTATAATTTCTCTCGGGGGAAACAATGGTTCCTTGAGACACGTGTCAACCACCCTCGATTTTTAAAAGTGGTATCTTTTCCCCTCCGGCCACTCATTAACGTCGTCTATTAGGAAAATGTACCATGTCATCATTACCTCCTTTCAAACCCACCATTAAAATAACATTAACACTTCCCATTTTCTAAGAAAACTTATCTATCATACAGTTCGTTAGAGCATATCCTAAAGTGCCTCACTACCTTGGATTTATAGGTATCACATAGGATTTTTGTCATCCAACAGTGCCTCAATAACTTGGCTTTGAGTCTCAAAAAGCAAGGCTGAGTCTTGGAATTGAGTCTTGGATTCCAAAACTCAGTCTTCCGTTTTAAGTTCGCGATTGGGCGCCCAAGTGTTGGGCACCTGTTCGGTTTTTAAACAGGCACCTAAGACTTAGGCGCCTAAGTTAATTTTTTTTTAATCAGGCGCCCAACTCTTAGGCGCCTGTTCTACTGAGTAAATTCGTTGGAGCCTCTAAAACTTTAGTCATTTCCTTCTCTTCACTACTTTTCCAAAAACCATTTCCCTCCCTTCACCACTTAAACAAAAACCCTACCCAATTGCACCACAACTCTTCTTCACTCTATTGGGATCAAATAAGGTTTAAAATTGTTGAAGGTTGATCTCTCAAGGTAAGCTCTTATTTAATTTTACCATATCCCTTTTAATTTTCTAGATTTTTATATTCTAGGGTTTTAAGTTTTTCATGATCATTAATTCTATATATATGCAAATTAGATGAGTTCCTCGAATATACGCAAGAGAAAGATTCCACTACTGAGAGCAATTTGAATCAACCCAACAATTTTGGACAACAGCAACAAATCTCACATAATTGGTTGTAATTCACTCATTCCCCTCAACCTCAATCATCTCAATCCCAACCTTTTCAATCTTTCAACTTGCCCAACAATTGAGTACAACCCCCTCATCCGTTCATAGCACCCAATAATTGGGGACAACCCTCTCAGTTCGCCATTCCCACTTAATTCTAACATCCTTCTTCATTCGCCAATCCCTCATAATCTCAATCATCGCAATCACATGGTACTCAATCAGTTGACGTATCTCAATCCGAAGACGCGGGGGTTGTTGATGGACAAAAAAACAAAGGCAAACGTCGCTCGACAACGAAAAATACCAATGGAGGCGGGGGTCTCAGTTATTGAAATGGACGGGTATTCAAAACAAAAATCATGTAAAAGCTTGGGTTCATGTCTCGGAGGATAGAATCAAAAGCAATAGCCAACAACTTGATATTTTTTGGGACTCGATTTTGGATGCATTTCACGATTTTTGTCAACAAGATGGTGAACAGGTTGAACGTTCAGTTTCATCTATAAAAAATCATTGGTCGAATATAAATCGTGTTTGCAAGGTTTATGGGACTTGTTTGAAAAATGTTATGCAAGTCCAATAAGCGGTATGCATCAAGGAAATTTGGTAAGTAATTTAAAATTTGTCATTACTAATAAATTATAAACTATTTTTATCAAAAATATACAAAAAAATTTATTGTTTTAATCTATTTTAAAGGACGATGCCGCCAAAACGATTTATGAAGCACGTGGCAAAGGCAAATGGTTGTATAAAGAAGCTTATGAAGTTTTAAGTTGTCATCAATGTTGGAAAATATTGCAAGACCAACACCTGGACACTTTAGTTCGCAATGTATGAATGAAGTAAACATTAAATTCTATCCCTGGAATGTCTACTCCAGCAACACCCAATACACCCATTAGCTCAAACACAGACTCTCTAGTACTTGTCACGGATGTGGAGACGGAACGTCCCGGCGGTATCAAAAGTGCTAAACTACGGGAAATAATAAAAAACGACAAAATTTTCTCATTGAACGCCAAAATGTACTTATTGGCCGCCTTGACCGAATGAAGAAAAATAAAGAAGAGTATGTTGCTGAGAGAGATAAGAAGAAATAAGAGTACATATCTAAGAGAGATAAGAAGAAGGAAGAGAGAGATGCCTATATAATGGAGTTAAGAAAAAGGAAGACAGAGGCCGTGGTAAATTTAGATACTCAATTTAGAGCCCAAAACGATCAAAAGGTGATGGCGACGGACATGTCTACTTTGGACGACACTCAAAGAATTTATTGGGAGACACAATGCAATGCGGTTATGGCAAGAATGTTTAAAGCTAATAATAATGCCTAAGATGCTCTAGCTGAAGTTTGGTAGTATTTTAGTGATTTTTGCTTAAGAAATTTGGTTGTACTTTGCTTAAAAATCTTGTTTAAGAAATTTGGTATATTTTGTTTAAAAACTTTGTTTAAGAAGTTTCTTTGGGCTTAAGAAGTTTGGTAATTTTAAATAATATAATCTTTTTGAGAAAGTTTAGTTTTTCATTATTTTATATTTGAATTTATATTGAAATTGAAATAAATTTTTTAACTACATTTCGTAAAATGCTTACTTGAAATTACATAGAATTGAAATAAAGTTGTGTTTACATAAAAATTATAAATAATTGAAAATAATAGTTGTTTACTTTATGATTCCACAAATGCTTAATGAGATCATTTTGAAGTGTCATATACTTATCCAAACTTGTCATCTTATCGTACTTCACAATGTATCCTTGTAAAGTGACATCTTCCCGATTCAAGTCAATTGGTTGAGGGTCTAGGACAAAATGCTCGGTCAATAAGCTTACTCCGTACTTATTGTGTTCTTCCTCGATGATCATGTTATAGATAATTATACATGTTTACATTATTTTACCGAGGTTTTTAGTTGACCAACTTCTTGCCGGACCTTTTACAATTGCAAATCGAGATTAAAGCACACCAAAAGCTCATTCTACGTCTTTTCGATATGACTCTTGTTGCTTGGCAAAATATTTCTCTGCATTACCTTGGGGAAATCGTAAGGTTTGAACAAGCGTTGCCTATTTCGAATATATACTATCCGCCAAGTAGTATCTCATGTCGTATGGTTTTCCATCAACTTCAAAGTTGTAAGGTGGAGAACGACCAAAAAAAGATCTCGAAAGAGATGTGAGTGATCAAGAACATTTATGTCATTGTTAAAACCAGGCACTCCAAAAACACAATGCCATATCCATAAATCATAAGATGTCACCGCTTCCAAAATGATTGTTGGTGTTTTCTTTTGCCCCGTGTATTGACCCGCCAAAGCCGTGGGGCAATTTTTCTACTCCCAATGCATGCAATCCAAACTACCTGGCATGCCGGGAAATTCACGCTTCTCGGCAATGTGCAACAGTCATTTTATATCGTCCGGAGTTGGCGATCTCAAATACTCTGCACCGAATTACGCAATCATGGCATTGCCAAATCTTGTAAGGGACTTAATTGTTGTGCTATCTGCAACCCAAGCATATTTATCATAGCTGTCCACCGACACTCCTAATGCAAACATACGGAATACCGCCGTAATTTTTTGATGAGGCGATAAACCCAAAACATTTGCACAATTTTGCTTCCGAGCGAAAAACTTGTCATAAGCAACCACCGCATTCAAAATACGATAGAAAAGTCCTCGGCTTATACGGAATCTTCGATGGAAATTATCACTTCCATAAACAATTTCATTACGGAAGTAGTCGTGCATAAGTAACTTATTATAGAAAACATGTAAGCGATTTATAGTTTTATGCCCGACAACCGAACCGACACGAGTTCTTGAAGATTTCGTCTCTTCTAATTCTTCAATTTCAGCTTGATTTCTCAATATCTCTAGCTTAATCACATCAATAACATCGTCATCACTATAATCGGTTGAATATTGCTCAATATTCTTTTCTTCTTCCTGCTCTGATGAAGAATCGATGAAAACATCAAGAATTACCTCAAAATTCATCAAATATGGAACACAACACTAAAATTTAAGTACGGGAATATCATAATTGATTTGTGGATAATATGAGCTTCGCCTATTTAGTGTATATAGTCTCTTCACAAAATAGAGTCGTTACGGACCAAATATAGCAATTACCAACAAAATATAGCCATTTGAAACAAATATAGCCGTTAGAAGAAAAAAATAATTACTCAGCAAAACAGGCGCCTAAGACAGAGGCGCCTGATTAAAAAAAACAATCAGGCGCCTATGTCTTAGACGCCTGTTTTGCTGAGTAATTTTTTTTTTCTTGAAGCGTGCAAATTGCAATGTAAACTATGAAGAATATAACACAAGATGATACTTGTAAATTTCATAACACAATATGCTACTTCTAAATTGTAAATTATAAATTATAAATTGTAAATTGCATAAGAAGATGATTTCTGGAAATTACATAACACAAGATAACAAAAACAAAATATTCCATTGAAAATTATAAACAACTAAAAATCATCCAACCTCACAAGATCCTCATACAACACCCATACAAGACTAAACAAAAGAAGTCCTTCCCCGCGTACGTCTTGATCGTCGGGGAGGATCGGCCCCACCGTTATATGTCCTTCCCCGCAAACCCCTCCCACGTGAAGTCCCCGCCTAAGATATTCCCGCTTCACCTTCGTCATCTTCCCAATCGACTACAATCTCCTGATACATACAAAATGGGATTATCAATATTAATTAAAACTATAAATATTAATTAAACAAAAAATATATCATAAAATGTTTAAACAACTTACTTCTCCCTCTAAATAGTCATTCAATTGGGAAAGACGGCCCTCTGTAAGTATCAAGTCCACTGTCAAATGTGTAATACGACTCTCATCATGAAGGTGTTGAGCCTTCAAATCTAATGTCCTATCAAGTGTAGGCTTCCACATACCCTCAGTCATAGCGAAAAAATCATATCCTGTTGGCACGTCTATAGTAGAGGTCGATGCAATAGAGGGAATGGTATGCCACGTGGTCTCATGTGGCCACCCTAACTCCATAATCTATCCAGGGTAATCACCAAGCCGTGGGGGAGAGATTTGTGTCTCCTGAGTAGAAAAATATGTAGTGGGAAACTCAACATGTGGAAAGGTAACTCCGCTTGTCAAAGCACCAAGGCCTGGGATGTCAATGTTTCCGCACCTCACAATATTCGACATGAGTGCACCAAGTGAAGCATTCCTCCAATATGCATCATAGTCGACATGGTGACCCACAATATAATGTTGTGTTTCGATCCAACCCGCTGCTCGGAGGGAACGAGCCAGATCAGAAGACGGGATGCAATGGAGTTTCTCTGGAGGGTCGTACGGCACTGCACGATGCTCTAGTTGAACCTAACAACGGTCCCCAAGATACCACTCGTATCCACCAAATGGGAATTGCATGAGTACTCTTTTACGACTGATATTATCGGCGATGATTACCTCCCGCTTTAGTGTATCTTTTATATTTTTAAAGGGGTCCCATTGCATGTTGTTGATTGTACGCAAATCCAGTTGTTGCCTCATTAGTGCTAGATGATGTTTCACCCTATTTCCCGTAACTTTTCGTCTTTTAGTTTGCCAGGCTGACATCCTTGGCCAAAAATTATCCAACCTATTATCTATCAAGATATGATGGTCTATCTGACAATACTCGTAGCAATAATACTGCAGACGATAAAAAAAATATCTAAATAATCTTAAATTCCAAAAATATAAATAACTAGAACTATTAATTAAAAATATTTTACCTCGGTCAATTGGAAAAGTTCGCCGATGTATTTCACCTCCTATTTCGATGCTTGGTCAAGGCAGTCTTAGAGATGCCCTAATATAGCGAAGCTGAAGTCTATCGTATAAGCCTTGTTTTCTAAAATGGTAATTGGACATAACAACTCTAGTCGAGCCCAGCTCTTCGAGTACCCAAATAAGACATCACCAAAGTGCAATAGCATAAATGTTCAAAAGATTGTATTAGTATTAGCGGGATCTCTGATGTTTACTCTGGTATGGTCAAGGTAAGTTTGGAGGTGAGCAAAACTAATGCATCCCTTTTCATAATCTGTAGGCATCATATCGGGAAAAACCTTATGGCGTTACCATAATCCGTGGATGACTCATCAAATTCCATCAGCTCTCCTGTCCCGATACCTATCCCGGTAAGTATAGTAAAATCACTAGGAGTGATCCCTAACTCTCCACAAGGTAGGTGAAATATGTAAGTGGTTGGCCACCAACGCTCAATCATCGCCAAAATTACTTGGTTGTCTCCATTCCCAATATTATAATCAAATACACTCATCAAATTGGTAGCCTTTAATCTCTACTTCAAGTAAGATACCTCAATAAGAATTAAGTAAATTTCGTGGAGCTTGACTAACACCGATCTACATTTAAATCCAACTCGAGCCTGTAAAGTCATTAATAAACACAAATAAGAATATCTAAATTAAATTCTACCGAAAGTAAATACTTGGAAATAAGTATAAAACCAATTATTTACTAATATGTGTTATTTCAACTTACCGATGTAGTAGCAACTGATGTGAACAAATGACCATTCCCATCCGGTTGTGTGAGTTGCCGAAAGTCGCGCGCTTCATAATTTTACGGAAGAGGTGGAGGGGGTTCAATGAAGACATTGACGACTTCTTCAAAATCGTTTTTCTGCTTTTTGCCCAGTAAAAAGCGCAATTGGGAAACATGACCTTTGCTATAATCGGACTCGGATCCCTCTTCATCACTAGTTCCGTCATATTCTCCTTCCTCTAACGACATCGTCAAATTTTACATTAATAAACATATACTAATTTATATAAAGACCAATGGAGTATACTCAGGGCAATAGGAAGTATTGAAATCAATAAGAGGGTATCAAATTCTTTTGATTACAACATAATCTCAAATTCTTAGCAAGCACCAAGGCGTGTTCGCCGTTTTTAACGTCATTTTCCACATAATTCCTTAATTTCAACACATTAGAGTGAAACTTTGGGATACAAGAGGAGTGGAAATTATTAATTTCAACACTATGAAAGCCAAATTCAATCAATACCCTAAATTCTAGCAAAAAATCACAATATTGGGAAAATTTTATAATACACTAAAATACATCAAGAAATTACAAAATCAAGTGAATACCCTAAATTAACAAATAACAAATTGTTGGAATGATACCTCTACTTCAATTACACCAAGGAAATTCGAAATAAATGTGTATAGATGGAGAAAGAGAGAGATACCAGAAGAAAAGTGTATGAAGGGATGAAATTTGATAAGAGAGGACCAACAGATTTGTCTTTGAAGCTTCAATCCATCAGGCGCCTAAGAATTAGGCGCCTAATTTTTTTTATAAATAGTTTGGGCACCCAAGTATTAAAAGTTTGTATATTAAAACAAGCAGGCACCCAAGTGTTATGCGCCTATTTAAAATTCAAGTCAGGTACTGTTAGAAGAAATAGAGTCCCACTACCTTGGATTTGGCTTTTTTTAACCAAGGTAGTGAGGCACTTTAGGGGATGTTTTTAATCTACTCAACTTTCTCACTCTCATATTTGTATTCTTTTCCCATCCCATGGTGACCCTTTTTATAAATATCTAGATAAGACATTAAAAAAATATGTTTCCCCCTCCACTACCGTACAACTCCTAAACTGCCTGCCAGCAAACTTTATACATTTACCCCACTTCCCTCCTATAGCCCCTTTGGCTTTACAAAATTCTCTGAAAGCATCAGAACCCAGAGGATAAGACACAACCTGACCAGGGAAACCCAGAAATTATTCTAATCCTCCTTCCCCTCTGCTATTAGACTCATTCGCCCTACCAGAGGTCAAAACCTCATCAACATACGACCTACCCATCTTAAAAACATACTCTACAGGACTATTTCGACCTACACAGATGCCTCTAACGCTCGACCTACATCAGGTTAAAGTCTTTATCATTCTTGCATCTATATATATATATATATATAACATATATCTATGATCAGTCATTTACGTATAACACATATCTTTAAACTATAGAATATCAAAGTATATTGCATATATCTCTGCTATCCTTCAGTATCTGGATGCGAATCGGCAGTAGAGTCAAGCATTCCCCTCACAACACAGTTGTATTCCCACCTACGAGATCCTGAACCTTTTGCCCTCTTTAACCGTTTATCGCCTTCAGATAACTCTTGATTGATTCTCCTGATTTTTTGCCTTTCTCTCTGAGTGTTCTCCAAGTTTTTTGTGATAAAACGATTATTTGGAGATGAAGAAGAACTATTTATCATTTCTCTCTCATGCACTGACATTTATTACTCCTCGTACGAACCGTCGTCGATTCCAGAACCGAGGCGTTATTTCCACTCTCCATGTCAGACACCTTGTACCTTTTCGATAAAACCACTTTTCCATCATTATAACTCCCCTCATTTTTTAACATATTGTTTCCCCTATTTCCATATCTTTTCTTGACCTCCCCTCACTCATGATGACTCACACTGTGGGATATCAGGGCTCTATTTCCTTTTTCCTATAAAACAAAACTAGAAGCTTCAGTATTCACGTATTTTCGTTTCACAATCCATGTTTATCATACTTATAGTGATTGGCGTCATTTACAAAATCGAACCAATATTCAAATTTATTCAAAATATTTGCTGAACAGTCTCAAAACAGATTTACCTCTATTGAGGATCTGATTGACTTATATTATTTCTGTTACATTCCAGTATTTATTTAATTCATAAGAAAGCACTCTACACAATATCCACCACGGCCTTGGAAGACTTAAAACAACCAACATCTAATCACATCATTCGCCGATCCTCATATCTTTAAAATCGATCTCCACTTTGGTGATCAAACCCACCAACCTTTCTTGTTCTGTCAAATCCCTCATGAATACACGAAAGTACTCTACACAATATCCACCACGGCCTTGGAAGACTTAAAGCAACCAACATCTAATCACATCATTCGCCAATCCTCATATCTTTAAAATCGATCTCCACTTTGGTGATCAAACCCACCAACCTTTCTTGTTCTGCCGAATCCCTCATGAATATACGAAAGAATGACTCATAAAAGTAACGGGCATACTCAAGTTCCCTACTCCTGGTATCTAACCCTTCGAGCTGACATTCCCTCATTGGTATCTAAGCATCGTAACCAAGCGAGCAGAAAATTCTTTCCCGCACTTCATCAGTTTTTATAGCCAATCGACCTTCTGCAGCATGACGAATCCTCAGAGATCGTGTCCGCACCATCCTAACCTTCCCTCAAATTTTTACAGGTCATGATATTAGTATTAATAAGTTTCACAATCACTTCCTCCTTTCACACAGTTGTTACCTAGTATCCCGTAACAGAAACCCAAAATCTTGGACTCACTTATTTTAACTTATCCCCTCACTAGTACACTCATTTGTTATTACACTGGACCTTACGCTCCAAAGATATTCTCCCTTTCGACCTGTAGCAGCTCGAGTTTACATATTTCCTACAATTTCTATCCATTTCTAGTTAAACATAAATCTTTTATATATCATCACATATTCATCTCAGTTCGAACAGCATTACGAAATTATTTCATCACTTGTCAAACAGTTATTAAACTAACATCTACACATTTCAGGTCGATTCAATAAGTTTTTCTATGCACAAATTCATGAGAATCAACTTTTATTCATATCAAACATAGTACATATGATTTACAGATAACATGTTTTCATACAAGAAGATAACATAATGTTATCCGTCCAGTACCAAACTTCAGGTACTTTACAAATAATAAGTTTTCCCATTTGTTCAAAGCTACAGCTCATTCAGGTACGGCAAGGCATCATGTTTTCCAGTTCTTCTTACTTCAGTGATTTTCACCTTGACGCAAAGGAAATAGTGGAACCAACAAAAAAATTCCTCACATGGCTCGGTTGAAGCACAGTCGAACTCCAAGCGAGAAATATGTAAGCAGTAGACTAAGTGTGACACCCACAAAACAAGATGAAAGGTCTTCTGAGCGCAGAACCACGATGGAAATGCCTCAGTAGGATCTCCCTGCAAGTTCTCCTCCTCCACTGCCATCACCGCCTCTTCTATAGCCGCCACCACCGCAGAGTTGGTAGAGATGAACAGGGCCCAACCTTAGAATCCCTGGCAACACATAAAATCAGCGCATCTACCCCGCATATACATCTTTCCCTATATATGAACCCCTAACCCTGTCTTCCACAAGGGTACGGAGACAGGCCCAACGTTCCTTGCCCGTCAAGACGAAGGCGTGAAATCTCCACTTATAGTAGAAATATTCCTCAGCTTCAACCGCTTCTTCTCCCAACAAGCCTTGATACGTCAGAGGGACAGGCGTTGGGATCGTCATTTCCAAAGACCGGTCACCAAAGTTCTTCAACTTCAACCGCTGCGCTTCAGACGCAATTCTCTCTTCGAGAACCATACTTTGAGTTTTCACCATTTCAGAGAAAGTTACGTATGCAAGAATTGTTCCCAACAAGCTTTTCAAGGTACTCTTTATATAACCCTAACTTTATTGTGCAGGTACGTTTTCCCAAGCGTCATCATTTATTACGGACGCGACTATTCAAACGCAAACCGTCACATACATCCACATCATCATTTAATACCCATCACTTCCCAATATCATGTAACTTTCACCCAGTCAAACGCCATCATTGCTCCATTTTGAAATTACAATTTTTTACATATTCTTTCTCAACCAAAGCCACTCGTGACTTCAGTTGAGAGGGGGCGATTGTAGAGACTTATTCCTCGACCTCACTCATAATCGAGATCACTCAGTTCGATTTACCTCCATCTTAGGCTCATGCAATTTCAGCACACAACACTCTAGTTAAGCATTCCACCCAGCCTCACGAATTACTCAAGAATGTGTGTCGAGCTAAACCCAGAAAACATTATTTAGTCAAAGACACATGTCTCCCACGAACTCATCAGTTGTTCAGTCAACTGCCACTAACCGTATCATTTGAAAAACATGATCTAGCACGATGAAGAGCTGTAGAAAAGCCTATAAAAAGGAGAAGTTCCAGAAGAGATAGAGACCAGAAAAATTTCTCAAAACTTATTTACGAGATCAAAGGCATTTATATATTCTAGAGATCACTTGTAATAGAGATATCCACTTAAAGCAATAAAGATACTTTTACAAAAATCCTCCATACGAGGTCATGATTTTTTTACCCATTCAGAGGTTTTCCACGCTAAAAACACCTATTTTTGTTTCTTGCTTTATATTAGCGTATTGTTACAGGATCATTGGTGTGATAGCTAATTCCTAATCATATCGAGCTACAGAATTTTGCCATTGCAGTTTTGGTTTTTAATTTTTTATCTAAATAAAATATAAAGTATTGTATAATATTAGTTATATATTAATTTTTACATGAGAAACATTATTATCAAATAAGAATTGTTGTAATATAAAACATGAAAGAAATATAGTCAACCTTTTGTTGGTAAAATATAGATTATTTGAAATTACAACGCATAATTAAATCATAAAATATTAAATAACACTACTGTTATTTCAATTAGCATGAAATTCCTAGCTTCAGTATCCACATGTTATTCTTGATGAGCTTTCTCTTCATTAGCATTTCTATTACCATTTTTTCTTTAATACAGCTTTCCTCACTAGTATCACTATCCGTCACGCTTTCATCGCCTACCTCTTCACCATCACTTAAAACTTCTTCTTCAGAACTATCAAAATCACTATCTTCTTCCTCTTCAAAGTTATCTAAGTCCGTGGTACCATCATTATTGTTGGAATCGGAATACTCAGTAATATCACTCCAATAGAACTTAACTGGAGATATATTTTTCTATGCTAGAAATAAATGAGTAAAGGGATGATAGTTGTAAAAACTGTAAAACTAAGAACTGCTGGTAAGTACCCTCTTTATATAGAAAAAAATTATATAAAATAAAAGATAGTAAAAATGAAACAGATGGCAATTAACATAACAGAATAAGAATAATACCTTTTGTTCAGTGATTCTATGGATCCAATGTTTCATATATTACTGAACGTACCAACCAAATGAAATTGTAGTAAAGATGTTTGATCTTGGCATATCCCGACGGTTGGAAATTTAAAACCGTGGTTATAAATATCAGTCATGGTTTTAAATATCAACCATGGTTTTAAATGAAATTGTACCAGCCAGATGAAATTTTAGTAAAGATGTTTAACAGGAGTCTCAATATTTTCATATATTATATCAGGATATCTGCTGCCTAGCAATTACAGACGTACGCTATAAATTACTCAGTTACAAAGACAGATTGGTTTACCAAGAAAGATAAAGTATAAGCTATACAAAATTGTAATCCAATCTTAGGCTTAGTATTGTATAAAAATCTTCTCCCCCTCCTCTGTAAGCTCCATATATTGTAAGGATTCATGTTTCAAATTCTAACACCAACTTTTAGAGTCTTTGTTAACTTTATCTTCATTACTGCTTGTGAAGGGTTCTTCCTATATTTTGGATTTGCAATTATTTTCTTATCTTTGTGTGACAATGGCCAATGGGGTGGTGGTTATGCAGTGGGGTGTCAATGTTCCACCCTAATCTTCCTGTGAAATTAAAGTCCCCACTCGTGCACATGAATCCTCTCATGTATTTAAAGCCCTCTTTATTTGAGTTGGGGCGTGATAGTCTCTTTCACTATTGAATTCAATTATGCTCTGAAAAGAAGATAAAAAAGTTTAAGGTTAGCCCTCCTGGGCAAGCTTATTCACATGCGCAAGACCAAGATGCATTTGGACTGGATCCTTCTGGATATCTCTACAATGACCAGAGTCTAAGATAGGAATTTATTGTTTCCTTTCTCGTATAACAGGAGCTGCTTGATATCAGAAAGGGTAAACACCTTTACCAAATGCTATATTCTACATTGTGTTCAACTGTGTATGCACACACGAGTGTATGTGCTTCATAGCCCACTGACACCTTCCTAGTAATTGATCGCCCAATATGTTAGGCATCTGCCACAAATGACTGACTGACTAACTAAGTACATCACAAATATATTGAACTATTCAAGCCTCCCAATAAAGCCCAATTATAACAAACAACCTCTTTCTCGCCAACCCTCCTTCCTCTTTAGACTTGCACACACGGTAGATGCTCGTTCTAGATGCTCTGAGGGTAATTTTGGTACTGTGACCTTTGAATATTATTCTATGGGTAAAACAGCGCAGCAGAAAGTGTTGGATTCCATTCCAAATAGCATTCTAGTATTCTGCTTAGTTCTAGCATCTAAGAAAGCACTCTATCGTCAAAAAGGTAAGACAGTGAGGAAAATAACATTTTCACTGGGACCATATTTACATTGCTCATCACTAGAATGTGGCCTTTTTTTTATTCCGCTACTAAGATTACAAATTTACAGCACACGTTAAGAGAAGATATCGTGCAATTTTTACTAAGATAGAAAAAAATTGGGTAATTTTCTATGCAATGCTACAAAAACAAATAGCAGAATATTGAAAGCCTTATAATATCAAATAAGTTCAATGTCCTCAGAAACGGTAAAACTAAGAACTGTTGGTAAGTACCCTTCTATATAGAGAAGAATGATATAAAATAAAATATAGACAAAATGAGACCAAGGGTTATTGTCATGTCATAACAGAATAAGAATAGTACCTTTTGTTCAGTGATTTTGTGGATCCAATGTTTTATATATTGCTGAACGTACCTACCAAATGAAAGCTCATATAGGATATTCACATACACATGTATGATTAAAAGGGCATAATATTGAGAGCCTTATAATAAACATAAAAAGGGTAATTTAAGTATAAAACCAAATAACACAAGTTTGCTAGTTACTGTTATTAATGTGCCAAATAACCACTAATGTAGCAAAAAATTTCACTAGATAAGGTTCTCGAGAATTAAAGGTAGTTTAGTGAAACACCCTGACCAGACTGGATAAACAGTTTGATGCAACTTATTATTTACCTTTACCTTACCAAAGTCATATGAACAAAAAAGTCAAACCAGTGATCCTCATTAAAACAATTCATACGTTCCCTTTGGAATTCCATCTATTAAAAGTTTCAATCTAATCTCGTGTAAGCAAAATGGCAAAAAACATATCAGAACACTATTCTACTATCTACTTTAAGAAGAATTAGGCTAGTAGTTACATAATACGACATAAATAAAATTGAATAAACAAACTGCGCCTAACATATCACAGTGAAGTTTAGTTACAGAATCCCCCTGTCCCAATTCTTCCTCTGTCCCATAAGCAACATGTAGTTTGGACCCATGTCTGGCTTCAATGATTTATTCGGCAGCTTCACAGCAATGTTAAGAAAACTATATTTGGGATTTGAGTATTCCCGAAATGGCAAGGCACTGATGAACTCTAAAAAATGGCGTGGCAAGAGTTCCTCCAACAAATTAGCAGGAGGCCAATCTTTTAATTTGAGCATCTTGGGCCAATTGTTGTAATAATATTCACCCATTGAATAACATCTGAAAAAATGATGAGTCTTGACGGGGAGCGGCATTACATAACAATCTTGACCATCAGTTTTAGATGAATTATTACTTTAAAACCCTCATCAGTTTCTTTCTGATATTGAAACTCGAATGAGACATTTAAAGCGACTAGATTAGTACATTGTACACAAGTCATACAATACTGCTAAAGGAGTTGAGCTGAATCAGCATAGTGGGTACAATGAGTACATAACAATCTAAATATAAGTTCATATTGAGTCAACCATGTCCATGTGTCACCCCCATAAAAGCCTGAATGAAACGTCAGATGAATCTAGAAGAAGAATAACAGACTTAAAAAAGAAGAAAAAATCATTGGACGGAAGCTTATGGTCTACAATAGGGTTATAGTATATGCCTTCAAGTGAAACAGTTATTCAAGAGAATATGATCATAAGGCTGATATAAAGGAAAGGTTCGTTATACGGTGCAATGCGGGCAGGTTAATGATAATGTGTTGCACTCCGTAGAGAAAATCGCCCAATATAAAAGTGAACCAAGTGGAATGAACGTGTCTTGTATAATCTAACTCTTTTAATCTTTTTGCAAACCAGGGTTCAGGGTTCAGGGTTCTCAAACTGATACATATTGGTGGTGGTGGTGACTGCTTGGGAGTATTTATCCACTGTTATTGTTATTATCTCCAACTATAGAAGATTGTGTATGACTCTCTAAGAGTGTCAGAGGAACAAATATATAATTGAAGATTCATCTTGAATAAAACCATCCTAGTTTTCTTGTACATATGATGACTCCTCTCACTCTCAAATCTCTAAAACGATTCTAAGGAATTTTCATTACAAATAGCAATCAGCAATGAATAGGTCGACCACTTACAGTCACCTTTTAAGGCTACCACAAAACCAGAACCACCAACAATACAGAAATTCTTTAGGAGTATAAAAATGAAACTAACCTCACACCAATCCAGGCAATCAACCGCCATTCTAGGACAGTACAAATAGTTATCACTGGAACCTTCACGACACGCAGCTTTACTCAAATTATTGTTGTCAAGATCTATCTCGCCGGTTGATTTGAAACAAGAGCACTGCCCAGGAAGCTTAAAAGAATTATCTTTTTTTCTGCTTTCTGTACCAGATCTGAAACCCATTTATCTCCTAACATAAACTTCAGCTCCAGAACAGCCACCCATTTTAGTAGGAGGACAAGAAATTTTTTCATTATCATTCGCTTTCCACTCAGATATTGGCATGATATCATCATTGGAGCATTCATCAGTTAACGGTCTTAAATTTTGTTGCAAGCATGTAGACCTTCTTTTGATATATTTCACATTCACTTCCTCAGTCCCTCCTTTCAGGCACCCTTTGCGAATCTCTTGGCAACAACGAATGCAAAGATCATATGAACAATTTGAACAACTTCTATGATAATCAAATATAGAAGTTTTGCAGAAATTGCTGCCAATGAACAATATGGTAACATTAGAAAAATATAGGATGCACAGAAAGAATTGATAATTACTCGGACAAAAGATCCTACCAGTAAACGTACTCATCAATAGCACAGACTGACTTTGTTATGTGTGTATCTTCTAGGGATGATCCTAGCAAAATAAGCATCCAGTTAGCCAGAAAAGGTGAGTATAATTTGTGTCAGTGTGTACCTTACACGCATTACCAAGGGACATGTTAGGTTTTAAAAGCACTAAGTGGCAATTCACTTAAGGCTGTTTATATATAGAGAAGTGACACCACAAGCGAAAAAGTGATGTTGGGAGTAGCTTAAAAGACTACCGAAATAAAAACCACAGCTCTAGTAGCTAGAAGAGTTATGTATTTTACAAATGAAATGAAATGAAAGAAGAAGAAAAAAACACAAGTACTATCCTTCCATGTGATAACTATGGAGGACAGTGATAAACTGGTTGTAGTTTACAACACTAAAGAAATTTTAAAAAAGTAAGATCGTGCACTCTACACTACATGAACGCAGAAGCATTACGGACAAGGCAAATTACGGACACCAAAGTCACCTAACGAAAATAGCTATGATGTTAAGTGCACAAGATTGTGGAGGTTACCCTTAATCTTAGCCTCCACTTTCTTTTCCTTCATTTGTTCCTCATCAAAATGCTTCACCGATGGAAGGAGTATATGTATCAAGTATTTAGAGTATTTAACTTTTTTAGGTTTATTCATTTATACTTTTGTTTCCTGCAAATGAAACAAAAATTATTCATCAGTGCGACAAAAATCTAAGGAGAATGAATACTAACATAACTAGCGAAATGGCCACTGGCAAAACTGACCTTTACAACTCCATACTTACGCAAGCAATTTTAACAATTGCAAATTCCACGACATAATGGACATGATTTAGGGATATCTTCATCTGACAAGTGAGAATACCTGCATTTCAATATATAAGAAGTGAGAATTAAAAATCTCCACTAACTAAATTTTTTTGCGAGCCAAAACATTATCTCATCCTGAACTTGCAAAACTAGAAAAGTTAAATCTAAATTTCAAATGAACAATGAATAAGAACATAATCCATTATTTTGCTTTTTGCATTGATAAACAAGTGGTATGATTATGGGGAAGTGCGGAAAATTTTCTCCAAACTGGAGACCGCAAAAATTACTAATATCTTTTAATGCGCTATTACTTTATTATCATGTCGTTTTTTACCCTAAAAAAAACCTCATTTAAGTTTTCGCATAGGGCCCGCTCTACATACTGTTGACATAAAAACTCAACACCAGTAACTAAACTCCTCAACTCTCTAATTTCTCTCTCTAGGTGCCATTTTCCAGAGTGCAGTGTCTCTGTCTTTTCTCATTTCTCTTTCTCACTTTATTTATATAACAACGCACTTAGATATACCACAGGCAGGGGCAGACTTAGAGGTGACTTACGGGGAAGTCCCCCCACCACTGCAAAGGATTTTTTTATTTTATTTTTTGGGTTGGGGTGGGGTCCTTGGAGATGATGTATATAGGGGGGAAAATAAAAGTTTAAACTCTATGTAAACATGGTCTTTCGCCCCACAAAAAACAGTAGCAGCTAGCTTAGTTGATGAGGTATTTTAGTTTCAACTCAATTGATTGGAATTCGAACCCTGTTGCCATTAATTTGCTTCCAAATTTCTATTTTTTTTCATAATTTATCAATTTATGGTTTCAATTTAACGCTATAATGAGTTACTTTTTTCCATAAGTTGATGTCTAGGAAGTTAGAATTTCAAATTGATGATTATACTAACTTTGATTTTTAAACAAATGATTAGCGAAAGCAAGAGATCGTTTCAATATCAATGGGTTTTAACTTTAAACTAAAATACACTCAATTAGAACTAGAAAACATGTTTTCTTAGATTTCAAACTAAGATCCAAAGATCTAGGGCTTTTAGCTTTCCCCCAAACTTTACATTACTCTTAGAAAAGACTTTTCTACTAGAACTAACCTATAAAAAATAACTAAGAGAAACTCTCATTTTTTAGATAAAGGAGGCTCATCACAATTGAAAACTAAGTGGGAAACATAAATCCTAATACTTGTAGGAAAATAAATACTAATTAACTAAACTTCTAAATATATTAAATAGAGAATCTTCTATACTAATTAAGGTTGGGCCCATGAACCTAGGGTTGACCCATTATCCATAAACGGTGAGAAGGTGGCCATGACCTATCAGATTTAGAAGATTGAAAGCTAAAATACTTATAACTGCTCCAATAAAATTGGGGGCTCCGCCCAAATAGTTAAGACCCACTTAACTTCAACCCCGACACCCACACCCTCCAAAAAATGAAAAACTTAATCTTAGCCCCGTCCCTGACCACAGGGTAGATAATTATATTCATGTAAGCGAACAAAAAATAAAATTGTCACTAACAACTAACACATGCCATCTACGTACAAACCAGTATAATAATGTTCACTTACCCCTAAACTGAGTATTTGTACTCAGATACAAAAGGCAAGTATTTAATCCTATATATTGACTCTTAGAAGGGTATGGTGTAATAAATATTCTAGTGTTTCGGTTTCGTGTGTGGGAAAGGGTGATATATAACGAAGATTAGGGAGTTAAGCAAATACAAATCACCAACAAATAAAAGTGAGATAGTAAATACAATTACATTAAATATACCCAACGTGATAAGCTTGCATGGTAATTGTAGTATGACAGCTGTATTTTGCTACTGTCTCAGCCTCCTAATCTACTCAATCCACTGGAGTTGAACCATTCATGACAATTATACCCAACTAACTAAACAAAGAAGCTAAAATCATTATGAGCATATTCAAGGCTCACTCTCACTCTTGTTAAAAACAATACTAAAATCTTTCGATGCGATTAAGAATGGAATTGCGCGTACATATATAGATGATATATATTTGATGTCGACGAGACAAGTAAACTAAAAAGCCAACACAAACGAATTTTTGTTCCATTTAGTTGAATAAGTCACCTCTTCGCAAATGAAGCTTTTAAAACAATTAATCTGCAAAATTCTCAAATAAAGGGACAAAAGCATTAACATAGAAAAGAAAAGGTACCAGCGTATGCACTTGATACAATAGCGCCGTGTATTGCAGTTCTGGCAGCGGACAACACCTCCTTTGTCGTTCCTTTGACATTTATGGTAATTTTCCGTGAAATATAATAATTTGCAACTATTGCACCAGACTCTCCTTCACCGATCATCTTACATAGTTACATTTATCGCAATTTAAGGATTCAACCTCGACCTCTAGCTGTTCATCCCAAAAAGGTCTATAATTAAAAAATATGGCCAAAGACAACATAACAAATTTGTTATACTTATGATTAAAAACATTAAGCTGATTATATTCAACAAAACCAATTAACACTAAACGGCATTTCACATAGCGATTTCCCAGTTTCTGAATTGGGAAATGAGGTTGTTTTGTACTATACCAAGAATTTGGTTTTTCGTTGACAATGAAGTTAGTATAATGCCATTTTCTTAAATATCAACAATTTCTAAGTAACCAAAAATAATAAAAGGAAACATATCATAATCTTATTTGCGACATCAATTACACTTCAACTTCTCAAATTTTTAGATTTTGAAAACCTGGTTTTAGTTCGAGCTCCATCTTTCCTTTCTTAGCTTTGAAAACCTTGACCTCAATTTCATCAATCTCCGATTTCTCATCTTCTTAAACCGCAACTACATTTTGTCCTTTTGAAACCCTAACCTAAGTTTCACCCCCAATTTCTTTCGTCTTTTGAAACCCTAGCCGAAGAACTTCACCTCTTTTTCCGACCTCCATAATCATCATCAGAATAAACATACCCTACAACTTCAGGGTAATTCACCTTTTTCCCTCTTGTTCTCCTCTTCAAATCTCAATCCTCCTCAAATTCTATCTTTTTTGCATGTAAACCCTGATTTCCCTCACCATCAGACCCACAAATTTCATCAAATTCTCTCTTTTTTGCCTCTAAACCAAGAATCCCCCCATCTTCTGAACCATAAATCTCCTTCAAGCGTCTCATTTTCACCTTCAAACTCTGATTCCCCTCATCATCAGACCCACAAATCTCTTCATAAATCCCCCTTTTCGTCTCTCCGAAACCCAGATCTTCACCGGTCTCGGTCTTCTTAAAGCAATGTTTCTCACAAAATAACCAATCTCTAATTCTCAAACGCTTGCAGAGCCGACCACCAATTCTATGACTACAATGAATTTTGCCTGGCGATTTGGCCGAAAATATAGGCTAAATCGGCAGATAATTTGGCAGTTTTGAAGTTTGAACTAAGTCTGAAATTTCTTGTGGGATCCGACGGCTGGGACTTAATTTTAAAGAATATGATAGATCCGAGCGGCCTAAATAATCCTCGACTCACGAGAGATGAGTAACGAACGGCTGAGATCGATAAATGGATGATGAGTTATTCTCTTAGGTGTATAGATAGATAGATAGATAGATAGATAGATGAGGCAATTGTTGTCATGTATAGGAGGACTGTTGCTGATGAACTGACCAACAATAGCTAGATGATGGCTGTTATCCCCACACATATCGGAACTCTTATGAACTTCAGTATATACCTATGATTTTTATTTATTTTTTATTTTTTATTTTTTTTGCCATTTAGATTATAATCAACCTCGGTCGGTAGTTGTAAATAATCATTTTTCGTCAAGCATTAGCTATGGATGCTCTTACAACAAAGATTAAGAAAGCTCACTGCTTTAGCCCCGAATGTAGTAATCGCCCTATCACTTGATCATCTGCTGCTACTAGGTTCACACCACGAAAACTGGTAGGTAATATAAACGGAGATAACCAGACTTTACAAGGTTGTTACAACCTACAATTTGAATCATTTCACCTTGTGGACATTTAAACTTCGATCAAATATTGCAAGACTATCAAACCCTACACACAAACAGTACCCACAACAATGACCACTGCAATATATGTGAAGGACACGAGATCTTCATAACCAAACATTCAAACCACGTAACTACATCTAGTTCTTCTGAAAAAAAATAGCTGGCTTTGCATTTTTAAGGGAACAAATTAATAGTATATAAGTATGCAACATTACATTATGAAGGATATAATGTACAAACAATAATAGCTTTCTTATAGATGAAGAAAAATTACAAACAAATGTTACAATGAGAAACACCATATACCTAATACTTAAAACCCACAATGCAATAACCAATCTCACTCTCTATGTCACTACCCAATACCACAACCAAACCAAGAAAAGAAAAGGAAAAAAAAAAATGAGAAAGAAGCCTATTAGTTCCCCCATCTGATTTTCTTCTTCTTGAGAACTACAAAAAATTAATATCCTCCTCCAATAGTCACCTAATAACAAACAGTACAAATCATGTCATGCATCTATACATACAAGAAAACAAACTTACTACGAGGAGGAACTTCTTGACCATGAGATGAAGATAACCCATAGTTCGTCTAGGAGAAAACATCCATTCTACTCGATCATCAAAGAAAAAATACGAGATTGCAGTAGAATTTGCCACTATTATATTCTTAATCATCGCTCCCGTCTTTGCCATCTTCATGTACTAATGATAGACTCACTAATCAATATTGCTGAAAAAAGGGCAATAGTAATGTTAGTATAGCTAGATCAATGGAGTGATTGAAGATGCGCAATTGGAGAAATCCGGCCAACCGCTAGCAGCTGTGTCATTCCAATAGACCGGCCAATCAAACAAGCCTATCTCTCTAGGAACACCCAACCCTTCATTACCCCCATCTTCATTTTTGACTTCTTTGATCATGCCGATAATTTGATCATCACTCTCCAACACTGAGGATTGAAATGTTTGTTGTTTAAGACTCGAAGCAAGCAAAGAGGCCATTGTCATAGAAGAAGAAGATCCAAGGATTGACAAGTTAGAGAGAACCGAATTTGAAGTAATGAAATCTTGGCTTTGATTATTTAGACTAAAATCCAATCCAATACTATTGAATTGAGGTTGGACATCATATCCATTAAAGGAACTTGGTAGGTAGAATCTCGAAAATGTGGGACTAATGCCGGACATTTTATCGGGTAGCCCATAAAATAAAGGATTTATGGAACTAATCGACATACGAGCAGTACTAGAAGGAAGTGATGAAGTAGGAATATTGGAGGACCCTGACGGCTTCTTAATTCTCTTATTCTTCCTGCATCCACCACCAACCGGAATATTGCGCAAAGTACCACCTCTAGTCCAATATCGCTTACACGCCTTACAGAAATGCCGTGGCTGAGACAAGCTATAGTTGTTGTAGTAGCAAAACTTTGTGTTAGAAGAATCGCAACGAGGGCACTTTTGTGCTTGATCTTGAATTTGTTTCTCCATGTTTCCACTACTTGCATCTATCTGCAATGATAGCATGAAGAGAAGATGTGCTAGTTAGTAATAACCACTGGAAATATATTCTATTACAGGAACTAGGAAACAAAGGGGTCATGTTCTCTAAAATTATTGAGAGAGAGAGAGAGCTGGACCTGTGGCCAGTCATTAGTAGAAGAAGAGGTGGTCATCATCTTAGAGTGTTTTTCCTTCACAAAGGAATCCTTGAGAGTGAAACCAATGGGTAAACAAACAAAGTGCAGGTGGCAACTTGAGTCCTTCATGATGGCTTGAAAGGAGAAAGAGATACAAATTTTTAATCATTTTTTATATTATTTAGTGTTTATTTTTACTTAAAATGTCTAAACTTAAGTGAATAGGGTGTGAAACTAACTGAATATCTTATTCGACTATAAATCAGTTAGCTAGTAAGGTAGTGTTAAGTCAATGAACGTTATCCAAAATTGCCCCTATTATCTAGTTAGTGAGGTAGTATGTTATATATATATATATATAAAATCTCGATGGACATTAACCACCATAAAGATAACACAATAAAAAGTTCAAGAAAATAAAGAATTGAAATATTAACAATCAATAAATTATGGGGTACAAAAGTTTATTCATAGTGAATCAAAGTAAAACAATAAACTTGATTAAAATAACGAAATAGAGTAACAAACATGAAATCAAAGTTTTCTATTGGAAGAGGGGGTGCCGGGAGAGATGAGTGAGGCTTGTTGTAGTATCTATAGTTATAACTTTCTTTTTTGCTTTAAGGCTAGAGGGTAAAAGGTAGGAATATTTAAAAAAAATTGAAGGCATTTAAGGAAGAAAATTCCACTTAGATTACTTAAACCCAACAAACACCCCCTTAGATTATAACCTTATCCTATTTCACTATCATATAATATTTGGTTTTGTCCTCATAAAAAAATTTCATTTCGATATCACAAGACGTTATCTCACATCATAGACCTTCTTTCATTTATTTTGTATTCAGTGCAAGTTCTCTTAAATATGGTTTACCATCATTTCCCCGAAAAACATTTTATGACATGTTCAGGATTCTAAAGCAGGTCCGAGATTACCTTAAAACGCATCTAATACAGAGGTCCCACTAGCAAATACTTTAGGGGCGATCCTATGAGTTGAATGTGAGACTAGATCATCTATAGCAAACTACCACCTCTATTGTGTTGTGAAATTGGTCTTATCACTGCTGGAGTTTGATCTAAACTCAATCTGATGTGTCTTGTTGAAGAGGTCTTTAGTCTTTAACTAGAATAAGTCTTTACCTGTTTTGCTGATTAGTAGTTGTTCTTATTAGTGGCATATGACTAGGAGTAAGTTAAGCATTGTTTTTAGTTTGTGAACACCTTATATTATAAATAGGTGTATCTCTGAGTTGTTTTATCATCAGTTTTCAGTTCATCAATAAAACTTGTTTGTTTTGCATTTCATCCTATCCTTTTAAGACAATTAAATAGTTCTTAATATTTTACAATCACAAGGAATACTGTACGTATGGGGAACAAATTATAAGATGGACGACACAGGTTCGATACCCCTGATTCAATGTCCTTGGCCTGGGTTCAGAATGGCAATTAGATGAATCAAAAACAACATTGTGATGGGGGAAATATATCACTACAGTATATCTAGCACTTAAGGAGTATATGAAGTTGCAGAATATTCACATATTTCCAGAAATGCAAACTTGTTATAGTCCTGGATGATCAAGCTTAAGACCACAGTAAAAGAACATGACAAACTCTGCATCACTACATAACATTCCTTTATACCATATAAAAAGCAAAGAAAGAAACCCTAACCCTAAGTACCAAGACCCAATACTTTGACTACATCGTATCTCACTTTGCTTTCAGTACTTTATCATTAATGGGAACATATGACATATCTTAAAGGAACTGACCGTCTAGGCTTGTTTTATTTTGTGGCTGATTTATAATTGTCTTTCTCTGTAGTGACCTAAATGAACAGTGCTTATAAATATCAACATTTGCTAATTAATTTTCACATTAAGCTACGCGACTTGACGTTTATTTTGGTTGTGTTGAATAGGACCCCAAACACTAAGGCATGCTTGTTCGAAAATAGGCATTTTATTACCAAGTTATAACCACATATACATTACTTGGATCTATAGGTGTACAGAGTGGAAGAGAAAGATGAACCTTGGAGGAACAAGATGAGTGGGGTTATGGGTCACACCAGTGGTGGAGGAGAGGTCCTACGTACATATATTTACCACCCCACCTCAGTGGGTAAGATTCCATCTTTGGCAAGAAGAAAACCAAACATGCAAGTTAAGCGAAGCACTACTTCATTGAGAGGGAGTCATGATGAGAGTGAGTGATGTGGGGTGTGGAACAAAGAATCCAAACAATGAGAATCTTACCCATAAAAAGCTGATCATATTGCATTGCACCCAAACAAAGATCTCACTCCAATTATTCTTCATTTCTTATTATAGACATTATTTGTCTACTTATTATAATCTTTACTTAGCACAAGCTAAGATATCCTTAGAGCATCTCCAGCAGTAAGTTTGGGTTTGGGTTTGGGTTTGGGTCTGGGTCTGGGTCTGGGTCTGGGATCTGACAAGTTGGCCCACAAAAAACCCAATTCAAACTCTACCCTTTCCAGCAGTGGGTGTGAGTTGTATTTTTATTTTTTTTTAAATTTAGTCTGCGCAGTATTCTTTAGTCCGCGCAACTATTCATCACCTCTCACACATCAATAAAAAAATATTTAAACACGACGGTAATCAGAGCGCCGCGCGGTAACCAAAAGTACGCCAAACTCGTTTTTTTTTTAGTTTGAGTTCCTCAAACTTAGTTTGGCTATGACAGTGCCAAGTCACCCAACCCAAACTTATTTTGTCGCTGCTGGAAGGCCAAAAGTTTCGATTTGGGTTTGAGTTGACAAACCCAACCCAAACCCAAACCCTAGAGATGCTCTAGACAGTATTACAGATTTCATTCCAAATATTTTATTACTCTACTAACTAACAAGTAACATCTGTGTATTCACATTGTTCAAAATATTTTAGGCCATAACTATATATTGACTATGGGATTTATTCTTTTGGTTTTGTGAAAGCTTGAAAAATAGTTCATCCTTGAAAATAAACACTGAGTTGCCTTACTATAGCGTTGTGGTGTTTCAATATGCTAAGTTTATTCTATGACTTGCCAGTTGCCACGGATTATAATTGACTTGATAAGTGGACGAGCCTAATTTGTCGTGAGCCCCTATCCATAGTATTTACTTATTTATTTTTGCTGAATAAACACCTAGAGTACTTCAAAAAAAATTCCTTCAAATTATAACAAAAAAAACTCATTCTAGTATATGATTTCCATTTTTTATTTTTTTTTGGCAAAACAACATAATATATTAAAGGACCTCGGGGGTTGAGAAAGGAACCAGAGTATGTACAAGGTGGGAGGCCGAAACCGGCTCAAAAAGCAAAAAAGCAGGAGAGGTAACCCCTTTAGAAGCCAGGGCATGGGCTTTAAAGTTACAAAGGCGACTAACAAAACAAAATTTAAATGCAGAGAAACACGAGGCGAGGGCAAGCAAATCTAGCGCCAGAGTGAGGGCTCCCCAGGAAAGATCGTCGGATTCGGTCTCGAAAGCACTAACAAGACGCCGACAGTCAGAAAGAACCAAAAGGCGCTCAATGCCTAGGCTACGCGTAGCTTCCATGCCTCTGATCAATGAAATCGCTTCGGCCTCTTCCGGGTCTGCCGCCCGAGAGGAGTCGTAACTTGTACCAATAATCGACAAAGCGTAAGTTTTAATAACAAAGCCTGACCCTCCTGGTGAATCCTTGCTAGTCCAGGCTCTATCCACTAAAACAACATGCCATCCCTCCCTAATAGTTAGAGGGGGTGAAGATGGGGGAGAGCTGGCCATGGGGCCGGAGGGGGAAGCAGGGGGGCAGAGATAAGATTTTGCCCTACACACAGAAGCAGTAGAGGCAACATTGTTGAAAATAAGATTATTCCTGCTAAACCAAATAACATTAAAAAGAGTTGATCTTCCCCCAGGCTGAGAGAGTGGGGAGGCAGTCCCATGCTGAGCAAGCTTATGGAGCAAACAACCAAGAGAGTCAGTAAATTGCCATAAATGTAAATCAATAGAAGGGTCGAAGGCATACCAGAAGTCTCGAACATTTTTTACAAAACAAAAGGGAATGGGTTGTAGTTTCCTCTTCTTCACCGCATCTGGGACAAGTGGTGTCTCAAGAGAGATCTCCGAACTAGAGGTTCCATTTGGTAGGTATGCCATCCTGCAGAGCTTTCCATAAAAAAAATTGTATTCTGAAAGGGACATTCATAGACCAAACTGCCTCTCAACGGAAAGTGGGCAAAAGAGGTGAAAGGGGTTCCGGAAGGGTGAAGCGATAGACAGATTTGGCAGTGAGGATGCCATTTTGTTCACGTCTCCAGCGTAGCGTGTCTTTGGAAGGAAATTTTCTTAGGGGAGTGAGAAGGATGGCAACGGCAATGTCGTGGTGGAAGTAGGCTTAGATGAGGGGTTCCTTCCAGGAGCGCTGGTTTTGGCAAATAAGTTCGGAGACCTTAGAGAAGGGACGTATCCGCGAGAGAGACCCAAAAGGGCAGCCGTGAGGGATAGTGGGGATCCACGGTTCTAACCAACAGTCAATGCTCTTGCCATCTCTGATGTACCAAATAAGGTCAGACCATATCCTATTTTGCAGCTATGATACCCTTCCAGATCCATGAGTCTAAGGGCTTGGGAGAAATAGTCATAATAGATTCATGGGGGGAGTAGCATTGTTTGAGGTTGTGGGACCAGGGTTTTTCCGGTTCTTTGATAGCTCTCCAAAAAAGCTTTGCCTGAAGAGCTTGGTTATAGGAGAGGGAGGAGCGGATGCCCAGACCCCCATTTTTGGAAGGTTGACAAATGGTTTTCCAGCCAATAGGGGAGGGCTTCTGTAATGTCCTGGATTTTTATTTTATTTTATTCTATTTTTATTTATTTTATTCTTCATACATCCACTCATATCATTATACATTATGCATCATGCATCTTCCCTTTCTGCATTGCATCTCTTTTCTCTTATCAGGACTTGGAGTTCTTCTTTTCTTTCTTTCTGGGTTTCGGTGGTTTCAGTGGTTGGGCGGAGGAGTTTGTTGTTGATTATTTTCTCAGGGAGGGGGGGGGGCATAGTTGGCTTGGTGGGGTTGGTGTTGTTTTTATGGGTGTTATTGTTGTTGTTATGTTGTTGTCCCGAGAGGTTGTGAGGTGTGATCCGGGGGGGGGGAGAATCTTGTGATCCAGGGGGCCTAGTATTTTTTCCAATTTTGTCAAAGTCGTTCGAACGACATTTGGAATTGTTCAAACGAGTTGACATGTCCTCTGGAATTTTTACCTTTAAGGAGTGGTTCGTTCGAACGACTTCTTGTTTCGTTCAAACGATTCGACTTGTCTCCTTGAACTTGGCCCAAGATCACCTAGTCATTCGCATGACTTCGTGTCCATTCGCACGACCCTTTTTTTTGTTCGAACGACTTAGGTACCTCCCTGGAAATTTTGTCTTCATATCCTCTTCGTTCAAACGACTTTGGCGGTTGTTTTCCCCTTTTGGTTTTCATTTTCATTTTTCTTCCTCTCTCTCTCATTTTTCTCTCTCTTCACCTTAACCCTCTCCCTCACTTAATCCTCTCCTCCTTGGTGTTTGGTGTTGTTCATGGCTTGATTCCTCGTCAAATTCCTTCGGTAAGTATTTCCTTTTCCTCTCCGTGTTTGGTGATTTCGATTTCTAAGGTTTTGTTGCTGGATTCGAATTTAGGTTTTGTGTTGGGTTTTTGGGTTGTGATTGCAGAGTTGCGTTGTTGCAGGTGTTGGGTTGTGGTGTTGGCTTGATTGTTGCCTCGGGTTGTCCTGTCGTTTGTTGGAGTTCCGAGTTTATCCTGCGGAATTCGAGCCCGTTTATCAGGCGAGTGTCCCTTCATTGATAAATTACTTTACTAGTTTGACATGTGTTAGTTAAAGTTGTGCATTGGCATTGAGATGTTTGTGATTGGTTTTAAACTATATTGTTTTGTCTGTCATAATTGTTGTTTCCTATGGTTAGGCATGTAAGGTGTGTTCCCTTTTTATCTTTTAGGGAGTTATGAAATTGTGGGGTATTCTCGTGGGTAGTCCTTGACTGCTGTGTTCCAGTCTTGTAGAGACAAATGTTGTTGGATGTTATTACTGGTCAATTAGTCATAGTTCATCTATGCTTGGATGTTGTGACTGGTCAATTAGTCATTGTTTGCATCTGTATTCGGATTGTTACCATCCTCTGAGGCAGGTGGTTATCCTATCTGTGTTGGCCAGGTTGTGGCTATTGGGTTAGGATTGTTTGCCCTTCTCTCAGGCAAGAGTTATCCTGTGTGTGGGCCGTAGGGGCGGCTGTGGTGTTTTGATCCTTGGGATCTGGTTTCAGTGTGGGTTTCTTTTATTCTTTTAACTTAACGGGATCAGATACATAAACCAACTCTATGTCGGCTGACCCTTGATAGGTTACCAGGATTCCTACATCGGTTTGAAATAGTAGGGTAATTCTTTGACGACAGGTACTATCATATCTATTACCCATCAGGAGTGTGGGATGGTATGAGACAGTCCTCAGGTACTGGGCTTTATCCTCTGTGAGGTTGAAATTCCTTGGAATAAGTGAAATAAAGTTCGGACGTTGGCTTCGTGGGTTGCAAAGCCCGAAACAGTTTGATCAAGTGATAATATCCTTTAGACTGGTCGAGCTTGGACAAGAAATCATACCATTGTATCCAACTGAGATTTTTGTTAAGGTTATTATGCATTAGCGGTTGATCAGCCCACTATATTGACTTATAGGGTCTAGTTCTTAGTTTTATAACCTCATAATCATCTAGTCTTAGGACAATTTTAGTATCATATCATCACCATATTATGTCATATCATCACATCATCCATCATTAGGGAAATTATGGGATTATCCTAGTTCATCATGTCATTCATCACAGCACCTCATTATTCCTCCTTCACTTTATTCTGCACTTATCGATTACTGTACCTTTAAAGCATTTTTTATCTCATCCATCTCTCATCTTTCTCTGCACTTGTTATATTAGTATATTATTTAGCCTTATTGGGCATTAGTGAGCCGTGGTTTTGTTCACTCTCACTTTGTTCCCCCCTTTCAGAGGCGGAGTTGTTGCAGGGTTTGGCTGAGAGTTTCAGCTGTTGGTTCTGATGTTGCAGCTATTGTTCATGCTCCGGTTTTAGTAGCTTCTTGTATGTTCTCAGCTTTTGGCGTTGTATAGTATTCGAGGCATTGTATTACATCTTCAGTTGATGTATATATATTTTTTGTTTCCGCTTTGTTTTTTTATTCTGATGATATTGCTATAGTCAATGACTGAGCCTGAACTTGTCTATGGCTCAGTTGTTTGTGGGGGTGAATCGGTTGGATTCCCCATCCTGCACATCCCGAGTGATAGTAATTGGTCTAGTTACTGATTATTGGATTTTAGAGAGTGACAGCTTCCGCTTTCCATCAACATTTGAGCCCCAAAGAAAGCGGGAATTGATAGAGTCCAATTGCTTACAAATTTTGAGAGGTAGGGGAAAACTGACATTTGAAATGAGGGGATTGTTGAGTGAACATCTTTAATAAGGGTGAGGCGGTCGGCTTGGGAAAGGTTTTTGGCCTTCCTGCCCTCGATCCGCCCAAACACACGAGTAATAATCTCTTGGAAGTCCAGACTTTTTTTACGGTCGAACTCGAAGGGGGCTCCGAGATATTTATGGCCCCCTATGTCTTTTTTGATGTGAAGGGTGCGTTAAATGAGCTTGAAATGACGGTGGTGATAGTTTTTGCTAAACAAAATACAGGATTTGGCCAGATTAATCTCTTGACCAGAGACGATTTTAAAAGTATTGAGGACGTCATTGAGATGACCCGCTTCTTCTAGATTCGCTTTGCAAAAGATGAAGCAATCATCAGCGAAGAGGAGATGAGAAATAGGGGTGCTTCCTCAGGCAGTTTTGATGCCATGAAGTTTGCCCTGGGTCTCAGCTTGGACAAGGAGGCGAGAAAGGATGACCTCCGTGCAAATGAGGAAAAGAAATGGAGAGAGGGGGTCGCCCTGGCGAAGGCCCTGGCCCTGTTTAAGGAAACCATAAGGGGAGCCGTTAAAGTGGAAGGAAAGGGTTGTGGTGGAGATACATTGAAAAATCCAGTCACAACACTTGTTACAAAAGCCCATGGTTTTCAGAGTGGCAATGAGGAAAGCCCATTCAACCCGGTCAAAAGCTTTACTTAGATCCAGCTTGATGGCCATACTCCCTTTGGCCCTTTTTTTTCTTTTTGAGAGATCTGAGTATCTCCTGGGCCATGATGATATTGCCAAAGATTTACCGCCCGGGGACAAAGGCGTTCTACATTGGGGAAATGAGTTTGTTAAGCAGGTGTTTGAGTCTACTGGTAAGAATCTTTGTAATGATTTTAAACTTGACGTTGCAAAGACAAATCGGCCTGTAGTGTTCGGGGGACGTAGGATTCTTAATCTTAGGGATGAGAGTGATGTTGGTGTGGTTGTACTCGGTCAGAAGATGACCCGATTGAAAGAAAGATAGGGTGGCGTGGAACAGGTCATCTTTGATGGTATCCAAGGATTTCTGGTAGAATAGGGGGGTAAACCCATCCGAACCAGGGGATTTGTTAGGGTTCATAGAGAAGAGGGCAATGCGGACTTCTTCTATGGTGGGATCAAGTGTGAGCCGAGAGTTTTCTGTCGAGGTGATAACTTTTTTCAGGAGGTTGAGAGTGGTGATCAAAGTAGGGGGATCAGTCGTGGTGAAAAGATTATCGTAGTATTCCAGGAAAGCGTCGCCGATCGCTTTGTGCTCATGCGCCCAACTGCCATCCGACTTGTGCACTTTTGGAATGGAGTTAGTCCAGCACCTGAAAATGGTAGAAACATGGAAAAAGTGGGTGTTCCTGTCACCCTCTTTGAGCCAGGTTTCACGAGACTTGTCACGCCAGTGAGTCTGATGAAGAGTGTGTTCAAGTTTATGTATCAGCTCCTGCTCAAGAATAGTATTTGCCTCAGAGGAGTTGGCCTGCTGAGTCAGATCAATTTGGTCACGAAGCGATTGAATGGTGCCAGAAGTGAAATTGAACACGGTACGGTTCCAAGCACAGAGTTTCTTCTTTGTCTGGCAGAGCTTTTTGCACAGCGGAAAGGACGCGAGACCGTCTGAGGGACACTCCAGGCGTTCTTGATGAGGTCGGGAAAATCTTGATGTTTGGTCCAGAGAGAGAGGAAGTGGAATTGTTTGGGAAATTGGTGGCAGACAGAAGTGGTGTTGAGAAGGATAGGTCTGTGGTCCGAGCCAATGATGGGGAGGTTCCTAATAGCAGTGTCCGGGAAGTGGGTTTTCCAGGAATCCGAAACCAGGACCCGATCGAGCCGGAGTTTGGTCAAATCCGGACCTCTCCGTTTGTTAGACCAGGTGAATAGGACATCAGAAAAACCCCAAGTCAATCATAGAAGCGTAGAAAATATAGTCGGCCAGGGGGTTAGGATAGGTGTGATCGAAAGGGATCCTACCGAATTTTTTGTCGGCCGAAATGATATCATTAAGGTCGCCAATAATGATCCAAGGGATATGAATAACGTTGGCCAGAGCTGTAATGGAATCCCAATACGGGCCCCTATGATGCTGCTCGGGTGGGCCGTAAGTGAATGAACACATCTAGTGAATAAGCTGCGCGGCCTGATTGGAGTGACCATTAAAAGAGGAGATCAGAACATTGATACTCTGTTGGGAAGAGGACAGGATTGTAAGGTCGATGTCTGTGTGTCAGGCCTGTCAGAGCCCACCTCCATGGCTGGAGGTGGCCGGGACACAATGAGAGTGGGTGAACCCCAAGGTAGAAAAATTACGAAATGAATCGGTTGCCGAAGCTTTCGTTTCGGAGAGGAAGAGAATGTCAGGATTTTTTTTTTTTGGATATTGAGGAGCTCTCGGAGGGTGGATCATTTTCCACTCCCTCTACAGTTCCAGGAGAGAAAAATCATTTCCAACCGAGGGCCGGTGTCGGGCCCGCGTCCGAGTTGTGGGTGGGAGTGGTATTCGTGGTTGGTATACCTCTGCGAGATGGGATGCGAGGGAAAGAGCGGTATGTGAGGGGGTAGTGTTGGAGTTTTGATTATGTGCCAGAAAACCGAAGCATAGTGTAAAGTCCTGACAGACCCAGTACCTGTCGGGCTCGCCTGATAAAAACCCGACGAAAATCCGAATTACCAGGTCTGTAAGTCCTCTTCTCAGGGGGGAATGTGAGGGAGGGGGAATGAGGATTTGGAGTCAGCTATTTTTTTTCGGCCAGTCGGGAGACTTGAACAGGGGCAGTGTTGGAATACCGGCGTCTATAGAGTTTGGTCATGAACCAGACTCTCCTAAGCCGGGTGAAATCGATCTTATCTGGGTCAGGATTGGTTTGAGTAAAAAAAGGGCATGTCCTTGATGGAATGTGACTAGGTCCCAAGTTGTAGATCGTGGCCGAAGAAACAGGGAGCTGCAGTAAAGAGTGCGGGTTCCTATCATGCACTCTAGGTTGGTCTATGTGGGGCCGAGTAGTACGTTTAAATTTCCATCGTTCGAAACGCGGGTGTTGGTGTGTGCGTCATGCCGATTTGTGTATATGATCGGGGCCGTTAACAAAACTAGTATAAGAGAAGATGTGGGTGTGTGCAAGTGTAGTCGTTAAAATGCGTACCTTTGCAAGGGTCGAGGAGTCCCCGGCGTCGTCACCCGTAATGGTGTGATCTTGGGTTCGCTTGCGCTTACCTACCGCTGTAGAAGAAGAAGGTGCATGGTTGTCTTCGGTTTGTGTTTCCGATGCAAAAATTTCGTGAGATGCCGGCGTGTGCCAACCGGAGCTCTCCGTCGATGAAAAACCAACTTCAAGGGGTTCCGAATCATCTGTCGAGGCCGAGAAAGGCGGAAGATTTGCTCCCATAGAGAAAGGTTCGGCTGAGCCGTTGGTTGTATGAAGGTGAGTCGGGGTGGTTCTTAGGGGAATGAGCTTACTATGTAGTCCCCGAGACAGTGGGACCGGACTGAGGGTGAGATCGATTTAAAATGGGTTAGGTTGGTTATGACATGCAACGGGCGAATTGGGTCGGCCTGCCCCGAAGTCCAACATGCGAGGTGTGACCCGTATATCCGAAACTGTAGTGGGCTCATGGTGTTTCTGGTCCATGAGAGGGGTTCGTGGGATCGAAGTAGCAGCGGGCTGAGGGTGTGAGTTGGGGTCCAGCCCCAAGAGAAGAGGGGTGAGTCTTTGGGGAGGAGTATGAAGTACGCTAAGTTCCAACGGTACCCGACAGTTCTGATGATTGGATGTAAATGGTGGGGTCTTGGCAGGTAAATCATAAATGTTGAAAACACTTTCTGACACATCAGTCGGTTTTGGAAGCTGCTCTCTTGCAGTCTCGGGAGGAGATCCCTGTCAAATTTGCATGCATGTTTCGGTTGTAACCCTAGAACTGTGAGTTCGTGGATCACCGGAATTGATGAAATCCGAGCTTTGATGTTCCTCGTAAAAACTTCGACACGGCCGAGAGGGTTGACCGAAGAGATGTTGCTGGTGTTGGATGAGCTCACGAGAGGTTGGTGCATGCTGAGAGTGGCGAGTGACGGCTTCATATCGAGACCACGAGTTAAGTTTTGTGATGGCGCTTTATATAATGTGATTAACCCTGATTCCTTCGTTGTTGCCGGAGTGGTCTACATTTCTATGTTTCCGGCTTGGGATAGGGTGGGATTCTCCGTCTGATATGGATGCGTGTGGGTATATGTTTTCTATTGTTTAACTAAAACTACATCTCATCCCTCTACCTACCTATGATATTTTGGTAATCTATACTCCCAAAACATCACCACGCTAGTTGTTTGTCTTGTGTTAAGTATACGTACACAACTTGTTTTTTATATTTGACATTTATTTCATGCCCCTGTCAATCGCGATCTTGGAATATTAGTCCTTTATAAAATCATAAAAATGCACAAAACAATACATTCCAATTATACCCAAAAAAAAAAACAAATGGTATTTCATTTATAAAAAGGAAAAACTTGTATCTGAAATGAGGATAAGTATTTTAAATGGCCAAAAGATATGTTTTCCCAAACATTAATATCAAACTTGATGTATTTGCATGTGTTCTCTTTCTTTTCTTTTTTGACATCCACCAAGGTAGGATTGGGAATCATAGCGCTCTCAAGCCTCTCATACTCCATAATTATGGAGAAAAAGGTCGGTCCTAAGCGCCTCTTTATGCGTCACGGGTACTATTTCCCCTCACTACATAACCTTGGTTAATTAGTTGCCAAATAATATATCCTCTCCTTCAATTAAGGCTAGAATATCATACAATTTCCTCTTTTTTTGTGAAATTTCCAACATTCACCTTATATTGTAGAGTTAACTTTAACTAGTACACATGTCGCATGAAAACTTTTTCTTAGAACTTTGGACTAAGTTCTTGTTTTGTAGGCCCTAGGAGTGTTGGGGAAATTTTATATTTTGCACACATAACTATTTTGTTATACCTTCATTCTTTGATTATTTTGTTGGTGGGGTATCTAAACACAAATTACTTACCATATATAAGAATAATATTATCAAACGATGGACTGCCAAATTTTGCTAATTCATTTGATAAGAATTGGATAATGATGTCTGCCAAATTTTGCTAAATCATTTGATAAGAATTGGATAATGATGTCACACTTGCGCATTAAGAAGTTACTTGTTCTATGAGATTGGGTTATGCCGTTGAATAATGTTTTCTTACTTCCAATAATAAACAAGCTGATAGGGACCATATTTTGAAGCACAAGTTCTTTGGATCCACTCTCCACCAATGCTGGTCATCAGCATTGGTGGTTTTCAGGGTACTCAAAGGGTAAGTACCCTGCCTGATGATTACCCTGTAAGATAGTGATTGATTATGACCCATGAATGGCAAATTAATGTGACTTGTGATACAAGTAGCCCAAGATGAACCTGGGCTTCAACCCATGTTAAATCCTCGTATAAACCTTGACGGACTTAATTTTACAATATTCCAATGGGCTTCAGGTGCTGTTTGAGAGTACTCAAATGTCTTTACGGGACTATAACAAGAACAAGGCTTGTATATATAATAAGCCCCTTCACTGGACTTAGGCTTCGACTAAGGCCTCGAAATTTCTTCTAGCACTCATGGTCATGGAGCCATGGCTTTAGTACTGCACATCATTGTCTTTGTGAGAGAGATAAATAAACCAACCCATGTCCTTTGAGGTCATAATCACCAATGTCACGTAATCGATGGTTTACAACCACACACTCTTCAATAAAAGCCCAAAGGGCCCCCAATACAAGAAATGACATGAGAGTGATATAGTGAGAGCCCACCAAGAGGCAAAGAATCACTACAGTCCGAGAACAGGGTACTGTGTACCCTTTTATTGTTCCCTTATTTATTAACTGAAAGGGTGTATGGTCTCACAACACGAGAGAAAATAAAAGAGAGGTCGTTCTCACAATGGTTTTGGGGGGCCACTGTTCTTCATAGAGGGTGTGAGGGATGTGACCACCAACCCCATTTTACCTACAATTGAAGTTTGGAATAATAATGGTCCCGGCGGGCGTTGATCGTACGCGTTGTGTTACTGTTTTATACTTCGGTATAATCACTGGTATCTGAGGAGTACTGTTTTATATTTAAGCAAACTGATGCCTGGTGTTGAGAGGTGTTAAGATATATAGTCTCACATTGAGCAAATCAAGCCTTGTATCTCAAAATATAAGATATTGGGCTTACTCCATTGCCAATTATTTTCGAAATAGTTACCCATTTTTCCTTCACAATCTACCATGATTCACCTTCATGTCACACTAATTGTGTGTTTTCTTTGTGTATTTCTAGTGTTTGACAATTGTTAATATGGAGCATGGTTTTAGATATTGGCGGGGACGTTCAATATCTTGCACGATATCTCGGTTTTGATAAGGGACAACACCCAATGTCGCTAAAAATGTCGGATGGGGATGTTAATGTTATGTCACCTGACATATCGTGATAATCGAGGTGTATCGTGAGATATCAAAAGATATACCCGACAGTTTAAGATATATTGGGTGATACATAACACAATTTTTGACTTCAATAATTTTTTTTACCTTCAAAGACACCTTAAATCTGGGGCAGAACTAGGAATTAATGTTAGGGAGGTTGGGGGCTTTGCCCCCATTTTTTTAATTTCATTTTGGGCATGGTTTTCTTTGTTCACATGAACCCCCTTTGGAGATGATTATCAGATCGACGACAACAAAATATGGTGAGAATATGCTTTATTTCAGCCACTTTTTACACGGCGACGAGTCGTGATAATGTAATCGGTAGGCCGTCGTCATAAAAAAATAATTTTGTCCGTCATTCTTATGTCAAATAATGAGGTCATGTCCAATAAAGAGCCCAAGTAATGGTATAGAAAGTGTCAAGTTAAATATTCTTAAAATTTCTAAGGTTATTGTAATACTTTCCTATGGTGATGATGTCATAATAACAATGGCCCTGATAAAGTCAACATAAGTAATATTTTTATTGGGGTTTGAGATTCTACCCATACTATAGCCCAATTCAGTCTCTATGTGGTTCTGCCCCTGCCTTAAATTATTAACTTTTTAGTTCTTCTACTACTAAAACAAAATGTATTTAGAATCACATATATTCTACTAACTTTCAATTTTTTTTATTTTCTTTTAAAGCAAAGTAAACCATCTTATTAAGCCGCATCAGGCAAGAAAGAAAGAGTTGAGTTTACAAGTTTCGTAGCCTTTACGGGCTCAAAAAACGACAACGCGGGGGAACGAGCTTCCAAGCGGTTAAAGCATGTGCCTCAAAATTAAATTATCTAACCATATACAATTGAGTTGTCATTATTATGAGTGTACTTACTCCATTTAATACTTTCTACGACAAATCAACGATAACTCGTCAATATAATTGACATTTAGCAGATATTCCATATGTATTAGTCGATAAATCCGATAACGAAATTGACATTTCCGTATTTTAGATGCAATGTGCAAATATTGGCTGTATTGCCGACATCTTGGAAATTTAATTCTGATAACAATATTTAAAGCCTTGATTTGGAGGGAGGAGTTTAGTATCCATTGGATTAAAAGTCATAATCTTGAGAAGACATAAAAATCAGGACGACTGTTAGGGACTTTGAAGCAATTGAATGACAACAGTTCAGTAATATCAGGTCGTGTGGTCCCAGAGTAGATATTTCACAATAAAAAATAAATTAGTCATACCGGCAAGAATAATTTGGAGGGCAAACCACAATATTTCATCCGACTTAGGGATTGATCACGCAAATTGTAAAAAAAAAAGAGTAAAACTTTCCCTCCTTTTTTATCTTAACCGTTATAACTTTCATTTAAATTACAGCCTTGTCTTCCTTGTTTTACCCCAACATCTCTCTATACTCGGATTCTGACAGTGTGGGCAAAAATGGAGATTGTGGTCCTCACTCTCTCCTCCTTTTTCTCTCTCCACATTTCTCCTATTTGGGTTCCCACTCTCTTCCAATTCTTCCCCAAATCCCACAATGGAAACCAACAACAACAAGAGATCATACAAGATGAAAGCCAAGAAAGAATTACTCGTACCCGACTCAGACGATCATGAGGATCGCGAGGAAGAATATGACGATGAAGAAGTGGCCTACTCTGTTTCTGTTGTGGTGGAGGAAGATGAGAACAAGAAGAAGAAGTCTGCTGCTGCGGTTGAGCTGCCCTCTAATAGGAAAAGCTCTGGTGGAGTGACGCAGCCACTTTGTCAGTCGGAGAAGTGTCCTGTTGATTTGACTGAGGCGAAGCGGTATCATCGGCGTCATAAGGTATGCGAGCATCATTCCAAAGCGCCTGTTGTGATCGTTAATGGGCTTCGTCAGCGGTTCTGTCAGCAATGCAGCAGGTGAATACGTATATTTGCAGTTTTTTCTTGAAGTATTGTTTAGATTGTGGTTTGATCAAGTCTTGAATTTTAGTTATTTGCTTGGATTATGTTGTTTTATTGGAAGGACCTCGGTTGATTCTTGATACTCAGTTTGGGGTTTTTATATAGGATTCGTATAAACTCCAACTATTATTTCATTCTTGTTCTCACTAAACTGGTGTTCCGGGGTCATACTAATCCCTCCCGAACAACATTTGAAATTTGAACTCACCCTTCGACTATCATCTATGCCATATTTGTTTTAGGCCATTTTTATTTGTGTGTAGGTTTCATGAGCTATCGGAATTTGACGATGCGAAGAGGAGTTGCCGTAGGCGTTTAGCTGGACATAATGAGAGACGCAGAAAGAGTGCTTCTGAATCATCTTCTCAGAGGAACTCTTCTGAAGGAGCTGAAGGTGGTTCAAGTAGGAACGGTCCGTGCATGCAGATTATCCCACAGAATGCGAGTTACAAGCATTTTCAGATCAGATCTTGAAAATGCTCTCTCTCTTCTGTCATCCTAAGCTTTGATCACAACTCCCCTTGCCCGCACTAATGGTGGTATAAATAATTGTCTATCTAATTATATGCGTAAATCAATTGGGGATTCTGGTAGTACTTGAAGTAGGTGAATAACAGTGGCATTAGTTAATAGTTATGTATGATTATGTATTTAAGTGGGTTTGTGTTCCTATTTGCATTTTCTTCATTGCTTACAGTAGCATTTTACCACTTGGTATAGGGTGAAACTTAGGCCGGGGCTGTCTCGGTAAGAGATTTCAACATATTAGCTTTTTATTATACATATTAATTTTTTGTGAAAAATCATTAACTGAAAGTTTTAAGTTTAATCTTGAACATATAATTTTAAATAAAATATTTAGACGTCAGGTCATTGTAGTATAGTGGTAAGTATTCCCAACTATCACGCAGGTGACCCGGCAACGGCGTTTTTTTTGTGGAATTTATGAAGCAATGGCACTTTTTGATGTACAAATACAAATGCTCAGTATGGGACTCTGAGCACTTAGTTTTTTCCTTTAAAAGAAATAAAAAGAAAATGCTGCCTTGAACAATTGTACCTATGTTTCACAATTTCTAGGTCAAAAGCAGTTTTGTTATAATGCATATCAAACACTACGACACATGAAGCTCCTTGATCGGAAAAAGAAGAAGAAAAAAAAGTCCATCCCAAACTGAGGCCATCCTTTGCATGCCTATCAGATTATAATGTGCGATAATGCTAGATGGATGCCTGAAGAGAATGGTAAATTCCCTCTTTAATCAGCCAGTAAAAACCTGCAAAAACCTTACTCCTGAACAAAGGGAACAACAATGTCTCTCAATCATTCGACCTTAACAGTGGAAAATAGTTTCGCAACTTCCGCTGTCATTCAGAGCTCATACTTATCTGGAAATTTTTTACGAACATTCTTCCAGTCATACAAAAACTTCATACACACCACATTCTCCTATTTTAAATGTGAACAAAATAAAAAATGTGGTCCCGTTCAGACTTCAACCTCGGAACACAAGACCGAATTATAATCCTCAGAAATTAACTAATCACTCGGAGAAGGCCATTTACAATAAACAACAATCAAGTGTTGCTCCTACACTTTACAACAGAAGAGCTAGACTACTTGGACCATCAGGAACCAGTGGGGCAGAGAGCCGGCCCAAGTACATATGGGGCCCTTGCGAGAACTAAAATGATGCCCTCATATATAAAAATGCGCCTTAATTAAGATTTGAGACTTGAGTGGAGTGAAAGAGTCCCTGTAAGTGTGAGTGCAGTTAATTACCATCAAAGTGGGATGATAAGGAGACTGTACAAGACTGCAAGATTAAGATTTGAGGCTTGAGTGGAGTGAAAGAGTCACTGTAAGTGTAAGTGCAGTTAACTACCCTCAAAGTGGGATGATAAGGACACTGTACAAGACTGCAAGAAAATTTTGATAATTATATAAAAAAATATAAAAGCTAAATGCTTTACGGGGAACTTGATTGAACTGTCTTCTAATCAGTATATTTTTACATCCCATTCGAATGGTCAATGAGACAACCTTCAACTTCACAATAAAAATTAACAAAACCTCGAGTTACCTAACTTGATGCCTTCTGACGATACGCAAAAACCTGTGGAAAAGGAGAGGAAAAGGAGAGGAAAAGACCTATGAATGAGAAATGAGTATATTTCTGCTAAAAAAGAAGAAACACACATCGAGAGAGATGTGTAAACACAAATTTCTTGCCCCTATCTGGTTGTAGGGCTTTAATGAGATACAAATAACAAACGTGTTACATGTATCTGGACGACATTAACCAACAACAGTAAGCAAGAAATTCAAGTTTCCACGTCAGTAAAATAGTTACACGTTTTTCTATTTCTGCAGGGGGAACTCACCAGATGACCTCGATTAGAGATAAAATTAGCTTGCAGCTCAGACAAAGTTTCTTGAGATTTAACTACTTGTAGCTCATCTTTGTAAGGATCGACGGTAGGAGTTAGACGATCATCAATGACGACAAGGCTGATACATTCGTCCGAAGTTGTAAAACGGGGCTCTTTTACAGCAAAAATTTCAACCTTTTCAGCTTGAATTTGAGTCTGGAGAGCAACATACTGTGTACAGTACATGCATTGAGTATAAGAGTTAAAATTATTTGAACAATCAAGAGTATAATAAATGCATTGAGTATAATAGTTAGAATTAGCTGAAGTACAAAGAAAATTCAATTACTTACGGATGTATCACGAGAATTTAAAAGCAATGCTTTCATGAACATTTTGTCAAGTAATAGTTTTTGAAAAAAGATAGTCCCTTGTATAACAAAGATATGTTAATTTGAAATCATCCATTTTTCCTGTTAAAGATCGATAACGATATATCAATCCACTGTAATGCCAGGGACCAAATATTTTTCCCGGACGATATTTAAACCCCGATTATAATATGAGTTCTGGAGAAGAAATTGCAACCAAAATCTTTTTCTGATAGGGGATAATGATTGGGTAAGACGTACATTTTGTAGAATATATCAATCCAAACAAGTTCTAGAATAATACATGCAATGCAGGAGAAACATACTTCACACAGGTGTCTAATTGACAGTGTTGGCCGGCAGCAAAGATATGGCTGCTGCAAACTTGGTATACTTTGTTCATCCAAAGGAATAAGTATGAGTTGTAAGTCCATCTGTACGCAGAATCCACAAGAGTTATCCAACCATATCAAAGTGCAGTAAACTAAACCTTTTTACCGTCTTACAAAGACGCGAAAATATTAGTTTTTCGTATTTTACCGTTACACACTGTTTTCAAAATATTAAAAATTTGTCATTCATGTGTACCCAGAAAATAACAGTAATCACCCACAAGAAATTCTGTTTTCGCGTCTCGACGTAAAAAAAATTGTTAGATGAAATTAAAAAAATAAAAATCCAAAGGCATCTTTACTACCTTTTCCTCGTTTTCCTCTGAATTTCGGAGGTAATCTGCCAACTTGTTCGGACGGGCAATCTTCCCATTCTTACTATTACTGCCACTTAAACTTCCATGACGATTGCCACTCCGGGCACCACCCTTTCCCCAAGCAATAAACCCAGGAGATGCACCTACAACCTCTTTAGCATTTTCTGAATCATTATTTTCACCGAAAGATTCATCGCCGTTAGTAGTTGCTGTAGACTGTTTGCGGAATCTCGCTCCTCCCCACCCCTTGTACCTTTTCGGCTTCGCATCTACAACACGTTCTTCACCAGAAGATGAGTCTCTACCTCCCTGGTTACCATTCCTGTCTTCATCGTCACCAGATGCTTGAAGTTCAGTCGCAGCTCTACTGTTTCTCCCACTTCTTCCTTTCCGAGATTGACGCAGTGATTTTCTCGTAGCTGCTTTTCTATTGCTAAGTGCTTCCATTTGTCGACGGAAAGTTTCGGCAATAGATTCTTGGATCTATCCAACAAAACATGAAACAAATGAAGTAAATAAAGGTAGATTGTGTGGAGCTGAATGTAAGTGTGGGTTGTGTCCATATATTTGGTCATTGGATTGTTGAAGTGCCTGTTCAAATGAAGATTCTAAAATAGACAGTTGAGCTTGTATGATACTCAAAATGAGGGGTAGCATAAAGTTACAGTTCTTGAAACTTTGAAACTTTAGACCTATACAATTTTCTTCCACTGATTTTCATGTTCTTCAGCAAATTGGTTGAGATTTTTATCATTTTGACTTTTTACCATTAACCTAATAACTGAAGCGATGTATAAACATACATGTTGGCATGTTGATGTTGCCTTCCTTTCTTTCACGTTTACTAAATGTTCTCAGCATGGGAGACCGCTAATGGAGAAAATGAATTATTCCAACATTTCCAGCTTCAAGAAAACAGGTTGGATAGCGTTAAAAGCTATGTAACATTGACACGGGGGGTACCTGTGTCGGTGTCCGACACGGGTACGAGGTGTCGGACACGGCGGTTGCAAAATAAGTGAAAACGCGGACACGGCTTTATACATACAAATTTAGTATCATTCTTCATGTTTCTTGTATTGCGTCTTATTATATTATTATATATGAATGTATTATGAATATATAAGTACAATAGTAACTTATGGGTTAATTTACAAGTAATAACAAACATAAAACAATAATAGTAGTTAGTAGGGTTGAATAAGATGTATATGAATTGAAAATTTTCTAAAAGTTATGTCAAAAAGTTGATGATTAAGCAAGAAGTGTCTATTGGAGTGTCCACACGAGTGTCGGTGAGTCCGAGTGTTCGACACGTTTGGACTCAATTTTTTTTTTGGAATATGGAGTGTCCATGTTACATAGGTTAAAAGCCAATCAACTAGTCTATCGACAAGTAATGGGCAGTCCGTCCCAGCAATGCTCAACAGGGCGACCTATAGTAAGCACCGTTAGATCACTAACTAACTGGAAACCCTATATTCACCGTTCACACGCTCTAAAGTTTTGCTTTGTCACGGCCTCACTCTACGCAATACATGACATTGTCCCCACTTAATCACCTCGAGCAAAGGTGTGAGGTTTTGTTTCCCTCAAAATGTCTCGATAACAAGTAAAATGAGATCTTAAATTAAGGCCCATAAGCCTGACAAGATCTTAACCGATTGGGGACTAAATCATTGGTGCAATCATTATGACAATCGGGATAGGCGTCTCTCCAACACCCGCTTGGGTGGGGTTTCATAGTCCTGCACCTTTAAGATCGAGTTGTAGCGGCTCTGATACCATTTTTTCCACGACCCCACTCTAGGCAAAACACAATATTGTCCAATTAAACCACCTACAGAGGTGTGAGATTTTGTTCCTCTCAAAAGGGGACTCGGTGATTAGAATGAGATACTAACTTAAGGGCCATGCTCACAACAAGATCTTAAGTAATGTGAGACGAAACCTACTAGTGCAACCATCACTACAATCGGGTTAGGCGCATCGCTAATATATTTGCGGGGTGTCACAGTCCCCTTACTCTTCGAATTGAGACGCCCCCAGGCTCTGAGTCCATCTTCTACGACCCCACTCTACACAACATACGATTGTCCTCACTTAACCACCCCCAAACAGAAGGTTTTTGCCGTGAAAAAATAACCTTAACACCTCACGCTTCCATTGTCGCTCTTATTGCCATCGTTGGATCAGTAATAAAGTATTTCGGCTTCTTCCTCATCTTCCAAAAAGTTAGATTTGCCTCTTTACCCCTCCTCCTCCTCTTCTTCTTCTTCTTCTACATATTTCGAGTGCCTTTCTTTCTCATTAGTGTACAATTCAAAAGAAAAACAAATTTCTTTAAGTAAACCACCAAAACCTAGCCCCACACATTTATCCACCGAGGTTTTTTCCTGAAAAATCGCGTGACTGAAACCAAATCAGAAATTCGTGGATTTACTGAAGCTCATGTGGCTGAAAACGCTTCAGAAATGCATGTAACTGCTGATGGTTTCAAGGAAAGTATTCAAAGCCTTAAGAATTAATAGGTCCTACTTGTGGAAATGGCAGTAAGAGGCACATCGCTTGGTGGTTTCATCACCCCGCAATTAAATACTTGAACGACTGAACCAAAAACATTTGATGAAGAAAAAAATGTGAAGAGCCTAGAAAACCTTCTTTGGCACATGGAACAATATTTAGTATTATTATGCTCGCGTGAAGGAAAAGGTGACGCTTGCTAGCTTGTTCTTGCAAGGGATTTGAAGCTTTGGTGTGTAATAAAGTGTTTGTCGGGAATGGAGAAACGAGATTGAGACTTGGGATATGTTGAAGAGAAAAATGAAAGATCTGCTATGTTATATCGTTGGAATAAGAAGCACTTTGAAACTTAAAAACACTGGAAAAAGGAACACAGTTAATGGACCAAATCAAAACTCACACTCATATTTATTACCAAAGACTTACTTCATTGGTATTATGTCAAACCAGATTTTAACTTGTTTTTTTCTACCATGTATGAGTTATCAGCATGCATCGCCACCAGAAAATTTTCACCATGTAATGCAACAACACATACTATCAATAACTTATGAACATTTGTTATTAAATCAGACAATTTTACGATTTAAATCGTACAATTTGAATCAAACTGGAAGAAAATGAGTTGAATCAACTCATAAATCGTAAATCACCATAAATCGAGTGAATCGGCGATTCAAATCACAACTCATGCAAATCAGTTAATCGTACGAGTTGAGAAGTACTTAAATTCGAAGCTTTTGACAGAAAATAAAACCCTATTACGAAAACTGGTTTTCTATTTTTGGTTGATATTATTTAATCAACTTTTTCTATGAATCATTACTCCTTATTAGGGTAAACATAAATTTAAACCTTGGAGAAACCTTCTCTCTATAAAAATTAAAAGGAAGAGATTTATTTCACAAAAGGTTAATTCAACTATTACATGAAAGGCCTATATATAGGCAATATAGTTACTAATTCTACTACTCCTAATAGGAATAGAAAACTCCTAATTCTAGAACACTTCTAATACTAATATACTCTCCAATATTCCCCCTTATGTTGATACATACATATAATTTGTGTCAAGGTGGATTACAATAAGAAAAATAAATATATAGTCTCTTATAAAGTTAAAATCACTATCTCACTTTATAAAGAAATAAAACTCCCTATAAGACTTGATAAATCTTCTTCTAGACAATCCTTTGGCAGCAGCAGAAACACTTCAAAGCTTCATACAACCCTTGTAAAATCGGCGGCAGTAATCCCGACTTGCCATTATTTTCACATGTACTTGTGAAATCGGCGGCACCTACCGACTTGCCTGTTTTCCCACTCAAGAGTAATGTAAATATATTGAAAAGACGTTGAGGCAAGAGAATTAGTCGAGGTAATGTAGAGGAGAGATAATTAATTGAGGAAGATAAAACCACTCAAGGAAGAGAAAAAACATCATTCGAGTAAGAAGAAACACTCGACGATAAAGAAGTTCACTTAAGGAAAAGAAAATCACTGTAAGTATAGTGAAATTATAATTGTGGTAAAAAGAATTCGACATCTTCACTCGATTCAAAGAAAAAAATCACGTCTCACGATAGGAAACAATAGAAAAAATCTAAGATAATCACTAGAAGAAAAGACAATCACTCTACGAAAGAAACACTCGAGGAAAAGAAAATCACTCGAGGAACGAAACTTACTCATTATCGAGGTGAAAGGTAGTCTAACATCTTCATCCAGTCCAAAAAGAGAAAAACTCATGACCAAGGTGAAATGTTAGCCTAATAACATCTTCATCCGATCTAAAGAGAAAATCGCATCTCGCGACAGGAAAACGAAAAAGACCTCAAACCGCATTGGCGATAAAAATAAATGAAAAATATAAAAAAAGGTACGTGAAAAAATAAATCATATTGATAGAAAGAAAAATCACTATCGAAAGAGTTGGTTATAACAAGTTAACGCCAAAAAGTGTGATAGAAAGGGGAAAGAAATCACCAAGAAAAGAAAATATTGGCTTTGGGCAAACTAAGACTTGGCCAAAGTGGTTTAATACTAGACTGGTCAAGAGAGATACTAGATCTTGACTTCTGAGATAGAAGATATTCGGGTAAAACACTGGACTAAATTGGAAAGCCCGAAACTAACCCGTAAAGATATAGCCCCAGACACGAGCTTCTGGGTTGCTTCCCTCTAACAAGTTAGAAGTAAATTCCAACTTTAAAACATTTCCTACAACAGAAAACCAATCGAACTACTCGGCCTTCTTCTTCTTCCCTTCGTGAACATAACACCTCTTCTTGACATCTCCCAATTCAAACAACAAACATTATAATACGGCAGATGAGATTGCGATTGGAGGCTTGCAGCAACTAACTACCAAAGATAGATCAAAGTGTTTTTATAAACCCTAATCCAAGTTGGGTTTCAAAATTCAGACTGTCTAAACAGTACATACACCGAATACCAAGAGAAACCCTAATCAACAACAGTCATCTTCATTCAAACCAGTTACAACTTATTTTTCGCAATAACTTCACATCTTAGATGTATCTTAAGTTGCAGCTTCAATGAAGCAAATAATCAAATTGTACCAGAAGAGATCATATTGCGGATTTTGATTTGTTGAAGGATTGCAGAGATTCAAAAAAATTGCAGCAGTGTAATATCGAAATGAACTTTAATATTGCATGACCTACTAGATAATTGTAATCAAGACATAATTGCAATCACACAAAAGCTGGTTTAATTCTCGACAACTACTAAACTGTAATAGCAACAAAATTTGTAGATCACAATAGAGTGAAGCCTTAAATTACAAATCAAAGAGAGAAACGTCAGATCACGTTGGTTCTAGAGATAAGAGAGGATGGAGAAAAATGACACTAATCGTTGTTGCTGATATCAATTGACCTCTACCAGAAATTATCGCTTGTTGCAAACATAGAGAAGAAATTTTAGGATTCCAAGAAATCAACAACTCGAGAGATAGAGAAAAACTCACTATTTAAGAATACTGAGAAAACGTAATCATGAAGCCTAGAAGGAAGCAAATACTTGCGAGAAAAAAAAATCTTAAGGCAAAATTAAAGGAAAATAATTTGAGCAATCCGGCGACGACCATGGCCGCCGCCATCAAAAGCGAGAAACCGTTACGCTATCTTCAAGAACGCAACCGCTCTGATACCATGTAAAAATTAAGGAAGAGATTTATTCATAAAATGTTAATTCAACTATTACATGAAAGACATATATATACGCAACATAATTACTAATTCTACTACTCCTAATAGGAATAGGAAACTCCTAATTCTAGAACACTCCTAATACTACTACACTCTCCAACACTCTCAACAACTCTATTATCCCAACTAATCCACACAATGATATACACTTATTAATGCTATAAAAAAAATAAAAAATAGCCAATTAGCTTTTAGAAATTTTTGTTTTCTTGGTATTTGAGAATTTGAAAGAATTTAAGCACATAAATAACATATGTTATACATAAGTACGAATCCTGAATCATATAATTCACAATTCAAACGATTCACCGATTTTTATAAAAACGATTCACCTTACAATTCATAATTTGACAACAATGTCTGTGTATGTATGACACTCCCCGTCAAATTATAACGGCCGAAGGGGAACCTTTTTGTGCCACTCCATATGCCAATGGCACTTTATTTTCCCCACCAAAAGGGTACTTTCACACTTTACTCTACTTCCTAGCAAAAATATCATCTAATGAGAGCCTTAGGCACTTACACCAATCACCTTTAACACCCAAGTATACCTCCTTTCCCAACTAGCAGTGCCTTCTGCACGCGTCTCAACATACTTTCAAATTGGGTCCATCCATCAGTATCAATGGCTTTTACAAAACATGCAAGCTGCTGGCCAGTGCCAATGGCCAAAAACTTATAATTAGGACAAATGGCGTGGACCTTGCTGCCTTGTTATATGGATATATAATTATAAGCATAAGAACTTCTAGTACTGCCTGAGCAATTTAATGGACCGGCGTACTATAAAAATGATGATGTATGAATAAAATACCTGCTCATTACGAGTCTTCTCCTCGTCACGAAAAGCCAGTTCCTGCAGCAAGATTCAGCAAAAGAGGGGTGCTCATTTGAAAAAGTGGAAAACCCAGTTTGTAAACACTAAATCTACATGTTTCAATCGACTTGTTACCTCCTCCTCATACTTGTCAATATCTGGATATAAAACTGCAATAAGGGTATCATAGTTTGGATCATCTCTCAAAGAACGACGACTTGCACAATGTGTTCGGCAAGCAGGACACTCATTGTTCCTGTGAAAAAGTTCGATATTACCAGTCATAAACCTCAACAAAAAATATTGATGTCTCAAAGATCTACGACATAATCTTCCGATTCATTTTTACCTAGATATAGTTAGCAGCATGGCCCTGAAGTGACATGTACACTTAATCGAAATAAATAACATGGATCTGCAGCCATTTTGAAGTATGCAGGTATCATAAAAATTAACTGTGTTTATGACCGTTGGCGGCTAGACACATAATGAATAGGAGGTTGTGTTTTGCTGAAAACCATAGTTAGGTTATATGTTAACCTGGACTTATCCACCCGAACTCAGATTTAATTCAATTTGTCAGAGGCTGACCCACAGTCGAAGTTTTGAGCTTCAAACTGAGAACAGGTTCGTCCCCAACGGCTTTCCTGGCCTGGCCCATATTTATGAGTTTCTTGTATAGTTCATACAATGCATTATAAAACAAACTCACAGCATGCTATTAGAACAAAATTACGTAGCATGGACAACAATGACTACTCCTTGCTCAACTCATAGTTTTTTGACATATCATTTAAAAGTTTTATTAGACATGGAACTCAATCCAACTAAGTAGCATCATTGTTAATTTGTTTGATATCAGTAGTAAATTAGTGTATGTGTGTTCAATTTATGTGTTTGTAACATTCTAACAAAAGTTTATTTTCTTAAATATATAGAATCATAGCATATATCAAAACAATAAGACAAAAAGTATGAGAGAAAAAACTATCATTTAAGTGTGTAACGTTGCCTATGCGCTTTACTTGACACCAATAAGGGTACCCATGCCGATGTTACATAGGAACACAGTGGTAAACCGTTTTTTGGGTAACACCCAATTTATTTATTTTGAATGTAAAAATAATTTATTGAAGAAGAGACCGAAATTTTCCGAGGTGGAAATATTACAACCCGAAGGCAGAACAAAAGAAAAAGCGATACAAAGCCCTAAACATCATGATGGATCCTCAAAAACTAAATATTTCCATAGTAACACCCTATTCATCATATCTTTCATTCTTATACACAGTACTTTTCGGTAAACCGAAAGAAACCTGCGTTAAGGACATCGGTTTGGGCTTAACCAACACGAAAAAAAAGAGGCTCAAACATTTTAAACCATACCCCAGTCGCATTGATTTGTCAATGCATTCCCTGCAGAAGCGATGAAGGCATTCCATTACAGTTCTCGTCTTCCTGATTATACCTGAGCACATTGAAATAGTTATTAGCAAAATTTTAGTTTCTTCTTCCGTAAGAGCATCCACAACAACCTCTTTTTAATAGTGTTTTTGAGGAGTTTTACATTAAATCAAACACTAGGGATAAAATAGACTCCCCATTTAAAGGAGCCACATCACAAAATTAACTGTCTAAACCACTTTAAACTAGCCATGTTTAAAAAAAAAGGTAAAAATTAAATCTTTTAACATCTTTTCTTTACTTTCCACATCAAAAATAACTTTCCACGTAATATAATAGTCATACGTGGCTAACCAAATTAATCTCTAGACTCCCCATCCTTGAGGAGAGAGAAATAAAAATATAGGGATAGGGAGTCTCATAGATAGCCTATAAATGTTATTTTATAACTTTTTGCCTCCCTAAAATAAGTTTAGGGAGGCTGTTGTGGATGCTCTAAGACACAAATGTCGAGGAAAACTAATGTATCATGGTTGTCCCCACCGTGCACGTTACCCGAGAGAGGGAGTCACTCTCTCTTTCCCATGCCTAGTCAGCGTCATCCTCTTTATTTCGATGGTTTTTCATTCTTTTTCTCTTAGAAGTTTAATGTAATTAGAAAGTGGGGATAACTATTGAAGGAGGTTTCCTTGACTTTAGGAACTCCTAGTTGTAGTGGGATTAGGGGTTAACTTCTATAAATGCCATCCCCTAGAGTTAATAAGTTGGTTGTTATTTTAGGTTATTCTAAGTTAATAAAACAGATGGTTTAGAGTAAATTGATTGTGTGATCTGTCTTGATTCGTTCTTCATAGTTACATCAAAAACTATGCAAGCAATTCAAGATGGGTTAGTATAAAGTTGTCCATTAGCTACTTAGCAAGTGGTAATCAATAAGACATACAACAATAGGTATACACTGTCTAAAGTAGATATCAGCAACAACAACAGTCACTGGCATTCAAGGCTTTAAGTTCTATGTCAAAGGATGTGGGTGAGCCATTTTTCAGATACATAGGCAGACACATTACATAATATAATATACGTTTTAAAGTATTGGGAGTGTCGGATATATCAACATATGTATGATATATCAGCCCGATGTCGGCTATGTCACCGATATATAAGATATCTGTAGTGACCCTGAAAATTCTTAATTTCTTTTACTATTCCCATTTCGCATATTTCAAATTCCTGATCATTCTGCATATTCCAACTCTTTAACGTCTGCATATAATCATTCACGTTACTCATTCCACGCTTATTCTAACCGTTATGCATACATTGGTGTACTATATTTTCAGTTTTGGGTATTAGATTCCCTTATAGTGGTTTTGGTGGTTTCGGCGGGAGGAGGCCGTATCATGACCTTGGCGACCCTTAGACGGGTCGGGTATGATGTTGTAATAGAGTGTGTGTGGATTGGGGTGATTCCGGAAGCCCGTTAGGTTCGCCGCCAGGTTCTGGAATTTTTAGGTAAAAAGATTCATTTTCGGCAACTTAGGCGTTCCGGTGGTTTTAGGGCGGAGTAGGCTATTTTTTGATTATGGGCAACCCCTAGATGGGTTGGTTATGTTATTGTGTGCGTGTGGGTGTTGCCGACAGCCCCTATTAGTTCCGTTAAGGCTTAAAACTTAACCCATCCATTTTGTCCTTTCGGCGTCTTTTCTGTCCATTTCTGAACTTTTGTTCAGAAAAATTTTGAACTGTTTTTTTTTTCGAGTGTTGGCTCTTCTAGATGGGTTGGTTATGTTATTGTGTGCGTGTGGGTGTTGCCGACATCCCCTATCAGTTCCGTTAAGGCTTAGGACTTAACCCATCCATTTCGTCCTTTCGGCGTCTTTTCTGTCCATTTTCTGGACTGTTTTTTTTAAACTGTTTTGGGCTGTTTTGAGCTGTTTTTTTCAAGCGTTGGCTCTTCCTCGTGATACACATTGGCCTTCCCCTATATATACAACACTTAACCCCCAAATTCATTTCACTCCTCTCTCTGCAGATCCTCTCCTCTCACTCCAAATTCGTCGCATCTCCTCGTCGTGATCTTCACCCCATTACTCGGTAAGTAATTCCTCTCTCTCTTCCGTTAGATTCGTTTCGATGAATGATGTTGGAGTATGATTTAGGGTTTATAGGGTTTGTGATTATTGAGCTTCAATTGGGGTTTTGGGTGTTGTTAGGTCGTTCCCTTGCCGTTTCGCGATTCCTAGGGATTGAAACTCCGGTTTTGGCATCATCAGGAATCGAGCATTATAGCAGGCGAGTTTCCCATCTTTGCTAAGTTTCCATACTAATTGCTTAGTGTTGATTTAGAGAACTACCTGTATTAGAGAGGTGTTGATAATTTTAACTATAAACTAGTTAGCCGTTCTTAGCATACTTGTGCTGCTCTTAGTATTGGTTTGACAAAAGTTATGGGCTTCTAGTATCGTTAGAACATCTTGTGGTTAGACATGTCAGATTGGACCCTCCTTAGTCATTTAGCATAATTATGGCATAGCACTGTGATGGGGTAATTAATCACTGCTTGTCTGTGAATTTGCTTACCCCTTGGATAGTATTTAATTCACCTAAAACTTAGTATGATCGGGTTTCAGATACAGAGACAAGATATGGTTGGATTAGTCTTCCTGGTGCCAAGTTTTGTCCTACGAAGAGAGACATGGTTGGATACTATTTCCTGGTGCTCAGTCTTGTCCAGCAAGGTGAAGATATGGTTAGATTAGTTTTCCTGGTGCCCAGTCTCGTCCTGCGAAGAGAGACATGGTTGGATACTATTTCCTGGTGCCCAGTCTTCTCCTGCGTGCAAAGTCATGGTTGGAATAGTTCTCCTGGTGCCCAGTCTCATCCAACAAGGGAGACATGGTTGGATGCTAGTTCCTGGTGCCAGGCGAGGTTGAAATGCATGTCTCATAACAACACATCTTGTAGAATTTGGAATAAGTATGGGATTATTCCAAATTTACCACCATCATATCATCATAGCATTGCATCATATCATATTCTGCATACTCTCTGTTCCTCCTAACTCTTATTCCAAATTTTATCATCTATTCTTCTGTTCTTACTCTAAATCTTATCATATATTCTTCTGTTCTTATTCTAAATCACTCACTTCTTCTCTTGGCAGCATTATAGATCTTGTTAGTGATCGTGTAGAGTAACTGTAGCGTAATTAAACTGTAGTAGTAGTTGTTGTTTTTGGTTACTTTACATTAAAGATTTTCCCTTTATTATTCACTCCTCACTCTTCTTCGGCACTGGATCACTTAGTTGGTTATTTAGCTTTGTTGAGTTTCGGTGAGCTGTGGTTTTGCTCACCCTCGCTATTTGTTAACATTTCAGAGGTTGAGTAGCTATTTTTTGCCGAGGATTCCAGCTGGTTTGGAGCTGATTTTGGGGCTGTTGTAGATCTCCATAGTTTTAGAGATCCCTGTATATGATCTTAGCTTTTGACTCTGTATATTATTCAGGACTTGGTATATATTCAGTTGATGTATATATGTCTTTTGCTTCCGCTATTGTTGTTCATTCTTATTTTGCTCTGATGATTTTGCTAAGTGAATGATCGAGCCAGAATTTGTCTACGGCTCGATCGTTCGTGGGTTAAATCTTTGGATTCCTAACATGTGCAACCTCGAGTCTTAGTAATCGGTTGAGGTACTGATTATTAGATTTTAGGGTCGTGACAATATCTTTGACATACGGCATGCTAAGCAAAGATATATCGCTTTTAGTAATTTACTTAAATCAGTAAATTAGAAATGGTAAAAAAATGAACTCAATATCCATATGGTCAAATCCTACTAAAGTGTTCTATGACATGAATAACACGGTGAAATGGAACCGAAGAGTCTAAACAGACATAGAAAACTAATGAAGTGAAAAATAGATATTAAGAAAATAATTAACCACTAGACTTTTCATTAAGAAAATGTTACAACCACAAGATGATAAAATATATGTATGAAAAGTATTACATAGCTAACTCTTGTCTTCCTTCAATGTTGTCCATACTCAGCCTACCTGATGGTCCTGATAATGTGTGAGGCATATGAATGCATGAGGCCCTCAATTTTGAGGGCCTCAAATCAAAAAGAAGAAGAAAAAAAATTATATGTACAAAAATAGTACATTGATATGTACGAAAAAAATATGTATAGAATTTGCCATAGATAATATGGCTGCGCCTTTGTTTAGTAAGCACGAGGCCAAGAGATCAACTCTCAGTTCCACTTCTCTTTTTCCTAAAAAGGCTCAATTGTAGTTTAACGCGCAGGGTTTCATACACTAGAGCTGCCCTGTCCATACTTAACATTCTGGTAGCCTGTTCATAATGCTCCAACCATATGACGCGAAACTTGTAATTTGTAGGTAATTGGTGTACATGGTCCTCATATTGTGACAAGTGTACATGGTCCTCATATTGCAACCAGCGCACATAGTCGTCAAATCTATACATGCTTAGAACTTAGAATGGAAGTTGAGACTTTGGAGTTAAAACTAAATTAATTGTTGGAATTCGGGAGCAGGAAGTTAGAAATTGTTGGTCATACTAAGCATCAAAAAAATATGCTGGACATTTGATATATGGACAACATATCCAAACAGATCCTGACATTTCTCGATACATCTCAACATATGCCGATATATCGCATGACACATTAAACTTTTGTTTGTAGTAGATATATTGATTAATCTTACATTTCGCCTTCTAAAATTTCTTATATGTCAGACCAAAATACCGGATATAGGCAGAAATTTCAGGCGGGTGACATATGCAAAACAGGTATGCATATCATCATGACCAAAAGTACATTAGAACCTACAAATAAGGCTTGTTATACTTCTGGGTATCATGGTTTTCCTTTTACTTTTGTTGTTAGTTTTTCTCGCTTTGGGCACATAAAACGCCATTTCGTCAATGGATTCGCAACAAACATCTACAATGAAATTTTGATCATTGAAGAACTATTCCCTGTAAGGATGAAGAGATTGAGAATGTCACCCAGACATATTTTGCTAAATTTCGGAGGTTAATCTAAAGTTTACAAATAGAGTATTTTATCTTCTCAAAACAAAAAACAAAACTATTAAAGGAGTTATTCCTTATTTGAAGCCATCAATGATGCTTAAGTTTATATAACCCCTTTTATATGTAAACCATAGCATATCTCAATCATTAGAAAGAAAAGGAGAATATTCTGGAAAGAAGGAAAATCCTAAACATGTATACCAGATACGGCATTACTCGTAAATAATAGCGCTTACATGACATAACAATTTTTAATGTTAAATTCTATTGTTAGCAAGAAACTATCCAAAGTTAACATACCTAGGCATATTGGGCACTGTACTTCTTTACGTATCTCTGATAACTTTATTATTACAAATCTGCAAACAAAAAAACCACGTCAGTATATTACGCAATTCAGGGTTAATTAACTGAAATTATACGAGCTTTTTGCAGAAATGACCATTTATTCCTTATGTTTTGGTCCTACATTATAACTCGATTTAATGTCAATTCATGTGCTTCAATGATATAAGACCCCCATGTAAGAGTTTGACAAGGACCTCATAGCAATCCAGGAGCAGTAATAATTTAGAAATGCATTACAAGTTGATATGCGACTGCATTAGAAACAAACACATGGAAATCTAAATGTCATTTACACTGAGAAGTAGTTGCTATATCTCAATTACCTTGTAAGAGCTACATCAACGTTTTTTTCTTTATTTTTGGAAACCAAGCTGGGGTTAGGCAGACCCTGTTGGGTAGTTCAACCCATGATGAGGCACAATAGTCATTTAATTGGGTTAGTTCTCACCCTTTCTTGGAAAGGTGAAAGAGTTAATTTCTAGAAAAGTCTTGCCTTTTCTAAAGTCTCATTAACTGAGAAGTGCATTTGATACTCTCTCTTGACAAAAATTCTGGAGAGGCTTTGGTGTTGTTACTTGAAAAAAAGAAGGTTATCCATGTTCATTAATAGTGAAGTGAAGAAGAAGATCAATCGAGGTCATTATATGCTCCGATCAAGCAACCAACAAGGGGTTTCTCCAGCGACTTCGTCAATGGCAACTCGGCAAGGGATTGATTTGTGGTGCTTCATGTTGAAGAAAATACATTTTATAGCAATTTGTTTGGGCATACAATGTGCTGATTTTCTTTGTATCCCTCATCATTGAAGACAATTGCAATCCATTTATAAAAACAGTGGATTTGGATTTGCACCGTGGTTTTTACCCTTTACAATGAAGGGGATTTTCAACATAAACTGTATTGTCTTACTTCCTTGTGTGCGTTTTTATTTTCCTTTATATTTCTCTTGCTCTTGTTAAATCTCATTGGGATCTTCCGCAATTGACTATCCTTTTGTATACCGTAATTTGACTAACTTTCTTATCATGAAAGTTGTGTTCCCGTCCTTATTCCATTCAAAAAGATCACACGACTTCTTCCATAAAGCTTGTAAATAACTTCCATTTTACACATGGTGGAACACAATATCATCCAACCATTGTCGAATATTCCTGATCATTTTTCTACCTATCCTTTCCAGTCATCATCGTACATATCTTTAAGTTTCCTTTGGATTCCTTTAGGGTGCATACAAATCCTTACAATAAAACAAGTCTCGCATCTTGGATTTCCAAATTGACCAATTTTTGCCGCTGAGACAAACATTCTTGCTTCCATCCTAAATCACACACAAACTCTACCAACCTAGCTCTGACACTAATTTTGGGAGATCTCACCATAACCTTTATGTATGATTCAATACAAGCGAGAGAAATAAAAGATAATAAGAGGCAAGCGCACACGAGCAAGACACTCAATATACGTGGAAAACCCCTTCAATGTGAAGGGAGAGAACCCACGGGGCAAATTCGAATTTACTATGACAAAAAGCAGGTCACAAGCATCCTTGATGAAAAGGGTTACAATAAATTTCAGTACTTTGTATGTCTAGACAAAGTAATAGACAACGCAGTTTTCTACAACTTGAAGCATTGTGAAACAATCCATTCTGCTAAAAGAAGTCTTTGAAGAAACCCTTTGTTGTGTCGCTTGATCGGAGCACACAATGACTTGAAGTAATTCATTTCTTCACCTCTTTCTTCCAATGCGGATAGATAACATTTTTTTTAAGTTACAACACCAAAGACACTCTAGATCTTTCTCCAAGAGTGTATTAAATGCACTTATCATCTAATGAGAATTCAGAAAAGACAAAGACTTTTCTAGAAACCAAGTCTTTCGCATTTCCAGGAATGGAGAGAATTAACTCAATTATATAGCTTATGGGCCTTATGGTGGATCCTCATTATGGGTTGGACTACCTTAATTATTACATAAATCAGGGTGTGGATGTGTAAGCATAGCATGATCATAGAGTAGATAATCAAATAGTGTAAATAGATGTTTGGAGCTATCCATGCTACAAAAGAACTTTATCACAGTTATGAGTCTCTTGGTAACTTGAACCAGAACAATGAGTACATTGAATGTACAATTTCAATGAAATCTTTCAATTTCTTATTTTACTATGTTCAACTCTATGTATTCCTCTATCCGTAGAGTACATTGAATGTACAGAAATGGCTATAACAGAGTTTTTGTTATTCGTATTAACGACTACTCTAGGAGGAATGTTTTTATGTGGTGCTAAAGAATTAATAACTATCTTTGTAGCTCCAGAATGTTTCAGTTTATGCTCCTACCTATTATCTGAATATACCAAGAGAGATCTACGATCTAATGAGGCTACTATGAAATAGTTACTCATGGGTGGGGCAAGCTCTTCTATTCTGGTTCATGGTTTCTCTTGGCTATACGGTTCATCCGGAGGGGAGATTGAGGTTCCAAAAATAGTGAATGGTCTTATCAATACACAAATGTACAACTCCCCAAGAATTTCAATTGCGCTTATATTCATCACTGTACGAATTGGATGGGCGCAGATGTGTACCCACATGCTACAAAAGAACCTTATCACAGTTATGAGTCTCTTGGTAACTTGAACCAGAACAATGAGCATGATATAGGTGGGCACAGATCTGTACCCACATCATTTTTGTCAGGTATTTGTTATCGTGTGCAGATTGAGGACAGTCCAAGAGAGGTAATGCCTAAAACACCATCAGTACCACTTGTTCCGATTTTTTAGCCTAACTCGGACCGGATCAGACCGATCCTTAGGTAACTCACCCGAGTTGGTCCGATTCGACTACTCTGTCATGAGATGTGTGTTATGTGCCTTACGTCGATTTCATTTCCAGATTTGAAGGAGCCTGTAAAGTCAATACCATTCTATCTTGGAGGACTGTATATAAGGACAGGCAAATCTGCTAACTATCTGATGAACCTTTTCAAGTGAAGGATAAAATGGATGCTTCTTTTGAAACCGAGTTTCCCAAATCATGTCACCAGGAATAGAATTCAGAACCAATCTACCCTCGGCATATACCTTTTTAAGCACAGCAATTGATAGCACTCCGAGGTCAAACTTAATAAAAAGTTATGCAACATAGCGATCCCATTCAAAATTACCACTGTTTTCGTTACCATTTTTCAGATTTCCTTTGCTCTTCACCAAATGTTAGTTCCCATTGCTAAGAAGATTCCACTAACTTCTCTGTATAAAAAAAATGCCATGCATTTCAACTCTTTTGAACAAACATATGTAATTCCTAAAAAAAACACTTTCATTACAAACCGGCATGTGTCTTATACTTAACATGCTACCGGAACTCTACTCATCTTCTTCCAAGTCCTAAAGTCAGCTTCACTGACCACTACAGGCAGAGACAGGCCATTCTCAAGACACCCTCAGTAAGTTACTAAAAAATTTAGTAATATCTCTTTCAAGTCAAAATTACTTGGAATATCTATTTCAACAACTACCTCGGCCATAAATAAAATAACATAACACTAAACCCTGATATCCAACAATCTACTCTTCACTTCAATACTCTGTAATATCTAAATAATATCAAGAGAAGCTAACGAGTACATATACAACAAGTTCATATACAGTAATAAACACGAACGTGTTCTTATAAATGATATATGCACTACTTAATCAAATATTGCGAACTAAATAAAAAATAATAAAAAATAAAAATCTTGTCAAACAAAAACTCGCCAGTTAACATAGATATCTAGAAACTATACAAGAATAGCCGAAATAATTCATACTGTTTCGATGAAATTAAAACTACATGAAGAAACAAGTAATTTTAACTGCGAGTGATGCAAAAAATCTTCTATGCATAAACATCAAACCCATGCTATAACTTGTCAACGAAGAGAGAGAGACGTACTCTTCATCTTTGTCGTCATCACCCTCACTGTCAGAACGGCCTTGGTCGAAATCTAACACATACACAGCAACGTTTTGAGAGAGGTCAAGTGAAAGATCAAAGAATCGAAATCATAGAGAGCAATTACGATAATAACAACTACAGATACATACCCTCTTCATTTTCTTCTTCTCCTCCTCCAACTCCATTTGCTTCTCCATCGTAGTCTTCGTTAACCTCTTCTTCCTCAACATGATTCAGGTGTTGTTGTTGTTGCTGATACTGATGTTGTTGTTGTTGAAACGCATCATCATCATCGATGATGTCCTCTGCGGATCGTTTTTGAGCTGGCATTTCTTCAAACAATTAGAGATCGCAACGATGATGCAGAGTTCTCGTTGGTTCTCAAGTTGCTCTCCTCTCTTGCGTGTGTAGAGAGAGAAAGAGAGGGTGTTGAGATATATAGAGAAGAGAGGGCGGGCGTCGTCGATGTGTGTGTGTGTGTGTGTGTTCGGTTGTGGGTCTTCTTTTGTGGCTTGCTCTCGATGTATATTACTGTTGTCCGATTTTGTAAATATTTCAGTATTTTACGGCGTTTCTTTACTTCTTGTTTCCAAGGGTTCGGAATTAGTAGTTTAGCTTTGGAAGTAGCATGGATGGTTATGAATACAAGAGGGGGTCAATCATATTCATAGCCAATATAACTTTCAACTTCCGCAGTGGAATGATCTAATGCTAGGGAGAAAGTAAAGAGTGGCATAAAGACGTATAGAGAAAAAGAGAGAAGGCGAAGAACAAACAAATGGAGAGTTGGGCTGTGTTTTGTAACATCTTTTGTTTTTAACACTATTTTATGAAGAACATTCTTTATGGTCGTTTGATGAATGAATAGTTATGATTCTATTTGGTGTGAACGTGTCACTCCTATAATTTGGGGTAAAATTGTAGTTGATCCTCAGTTCGCAAAATATTGGACTTCATGCAACAACAACAAAAAAAACTCGTCTGATCTCGAATTAACTACACCTTTGGGCGCAATATGCCTACTTTATTCTTGAATTTTTTTGCGCAGACCATGTTAAAAAGGCATAATTATTTCATCTTTGACTCAAGTTCATACGAGTTTTGGTAGATAAATTGCAAACCCTAAGGTAAACGCGATTTTACCCCAAATAGTTGGGGTGCATAACTCTTGAGCACACCTACGCTTCATGTTCCCAATGAGATCTTGGAGCTCGTCCTAAATATTCCAAACGTACTAGGGAGATCCCAACCTAAGCTCGCCTCCAAATGTAACGTTGAAGGTGGTTTAAAAAAGTATGAATGATAAGGCAATTTGAATTTGACAAGTTTTTTCAAGCTGGTTGAAGTTTGAGAAATTTTGTTTTTGGCTAAAATGAAGACACATCACTCTGGACTCAAACAACACAAAAGAGTGTCGGAATTGGATAAAAATTGTAACTAAAATTTCGTCACTTCATACGAGAAAGAGAAAAATGTTTAAAAATAAGAAAAACTATGCGCCTACACCAAAGACTCTTGGGTGGTTTAGGATAAACAATTGAATTTTTAAATCAAAAGTACATATTATTTTATTGTGGGCGTCTATTGGAAATACATGCACCTTCACGACAGACGATTATATCAAGTGGAGTTTTTTTCAATGTGTGCGATTTTTTATTTTTTTTGGCGAGTGGAGGTGGGAATGCTCATCTCCACTCCGGTGTTGGAGGAGGCGATTTAAGAGGTAAGTGTGCGGATTCCCACTCACCTCTGTTGGAGATGTTTAAGGTGTGATTTCTTAGTAAAAACAGAACAACATGGCTACTAGTTGTTATATTATAGATGTCGTTTTTGCCAATAGTGTTGAATCAAGACGTCCTTTTCCTTCCTATAATGTGAAGAGAGAAAAAAAGCGACAGAACATATCATTTCAAGATCAAAGCTTTTTCTGAATCAATCTCTAGACATGGAGTTACCTGAAGCTGTCGAATTGGCTCGGAACTTCTCTGTCATGGTTAGAATCCAAGGCCCTGTAAGTCTCTCTCTCTCTCTCTCTCTCTCTCTCTCTCCCTCCAGATATGTTGAGCTATTTGATAATTTCAGGACCCCAAAGGTGTGAAGATGAGAAAACATGCTTTCCATCATTACAAGTAAGCGAAAAAATCTCGACTTTTTATTAGTTTTTGAGATTATTTGCTATAAGATCACTTATTGATTTCATATAACTCTTGTTACAATTCAGCTCAGGTGTAACAACACTCTCAGCGTCTGGGTTGTTGTTGCCACATTCCTTTAAGGAAATACCGATTAGTTATTCGTCAGCTTCGGCTTTGGTTGTCACTGTTGCATCAGTTGTAGAACCTTTTTTGTCTCAGAAACATCGCCAGAATTTTACCCCATTGGTGATTCCCTTTTTATATAACTATTGTTTGTTTGTTTGTTGGTTTTGAGTTATTGTATTTATTTGTTTGTGTTAAATATGTTCATCTGGGTGATCGCAGGATCTCCCGGAGTTGATACCTGGTGCACAGATTGATGTTATGGTGGAGGTACGAGATATTGGAATTTGGAATTATAAGAATAGAGAAAAAAAGAAATGGTCTTTTCTTTTATTTATAATGAGCAAATAAATTAGTTTAATTTGATTAAAGTATGCGTGCATTACTTTAGTTACTACATATGGTATCATGGCAAGCCCAAATTTAATGATGGAATAGATAGTGACCTAAGAACATATGGGTCATTTTTTTTCCTGCAAATATCAAAGTTATAGGCGATATGTGCAATACGTTATATCTGTAATATGTTTCGCTTTATTATTTTATTCGCAATATGCAGTGATCATACTGGTAGGGTGGATATGTCATAGTATTGCATTTTTCTGAACCTTGATTTATTTCCATTGTAGGGAAATATGAAGTCAGGGAGCAACCTCGGTGAGCAAGAAAAGGGAGCTCCACAGTGGCTCCCAGCACAACTATTAGCTTTGGTAAAGTATCTGTTTTACTCCATTTTGATTTGTTCTACTGTTCAGGGCCGGTCCTGTAGTTTTGGAGGCCCTAGGCGGAACTCAAAAAATGGGCCCCCTCCCCCCCCCCCACAATTTTTTTTTTTTTTTGTATTACATGAGGCCTAGAACTTTCTTTGGGCTGGTTTTAGTATTGCATGAGGCCTGTATTTTGGAGTTCCAAACATATGAAGGTAGCAATATTAGGAGGCCCCTATTTTTCATCTAAAATTGGGGGCCCTAGACGGCCGTTTCATGGGTCTATACCCAGGGCCGGGCCTACTGCTGTTACCTACCAGAATTAAGTTAAAGATTTTTCTTATATCGAATCCTAAGAGCATCTATAATCATAAGGTAAAATGAGTGCAAATCTTTCGTAGTATTGCTTTGCAATAATGCTACGTAAAATTAGCATAGGTACACAATTGCAACAATGAAATCACTTAACCAAAGGCTGATGAAACTGTATATGAAACAACGATGGCCACAATAGACCATTTCGTATTTTTCCTCCTTTCCTGAGAATGAGTTTTTTTGTTACTGATAGAGGATGAGGTAGTCAAATGCGACAAATGCGCTCGCAAATGCGGCATATGCGTTTAATGCGACATATGCGTTTAATGCAACCTGAAATCGTATCGCATATCCATCGCAACCCCTTAAATGCGACTAGATGCAGGTGCGTTGCATTTTGTCGCATATTAGCACATTTTCTAATGCAACACAAATGCGAGAAACCAATTGAAACACCATAGAAAACACAAAAAAAAGAAAATATTATGCGAGTATGCACTAATACTACGCGAAAAAGACCTTATATACTAAGCAATTGCTAAATCTATTATACGATACTATATATAATACAATTACAAGTATAAGCTTCATAATAAGATTAAGATAGGTGATATGGGAAATGAGATACTCAATTAGCTTGCTCAAATTAAAACCTAAAATATGAAACACATACATTCCAAGAAGTCCCCTTAACCATATGTATTAATTTGATAATTTGATACTTGACATATTTGAATTTTCTAGTTATGGTTTGTTTGTTTTTACTTGACAACGATTATTATATTTTCAAGTTATGTTTGTTAGCTGGTACTTGGTATATGTAGATACCACATTTATTCATTTATATTTTGGATTACCTAAATTTGTTAGTTATGTTATATTATCTTTTATATGCTTTTCATAATGAATATATTGCATATATTGATTTATATGCAGATATATTAGGATTATATGCAACTTTTGCCTATTGTATCGCAATAGCATTGCAGTATTCGCGCTATTCGCGGTAGCAATTTTTTGCTCGTGATCGCATTGCATTACAACACGCATTAACTACCTTTGGACGCCTAACTATTATGTGTCCAAGAGTTTTACATGTTTGGTTTGCATATGTAAATGCCATTTTTCAGACTCTCTCTTAAACTTGGAAGTCAGGTAATGACGGGAGAGCCTTTTCATAATGTGTCTCAGGTGCTTAAATGTCTAAATTAGAATTGGATATGCTCTTTGACGGGTGAGAGTAATGTTTTTATTTAATTCATGGTTTAAAATGGGCCGTAGACATATATGCTGCTATCATCCAAGCTGATCCTTTCATTTTGTGGTTGACAGTTCAAGTTTCAACTGTGTCATTACTGAAACATTTTATTGGGTCATAACCTATGCATAACCCATTGAAGGCCAACAGTATTACAGTTCTTTTCCATAGGAACTTATGTAATGTTGGATCCAATTCGGTTTTAAAATAAGAAACACTAGTGCTATAAGAACATTTGTCGTTTTTACACTTTTGTTATAGGCGTATTGCGTCTCGTATCCAAAAAAAACCATAAAAAATCAGGGTGCAAAGTTTTAAAGGGCAAATGGGAAACTCCAAAGGACAGTTTCTTAGACATCTTAATTAATCTTTCTACAACAGGCCGTAATATGGTTTGAGCTAAACTGTTTTTTTTTGTAAGGCAAGCCGGTTTTATATAGGGATCCGTAACCCTGAGTTTCCATCCCCTCGGGGTTTCGAACCCACGACTCCTCTCTTGGTGGAGGGTCACAACCATCACTGGGCCAAGAGCCCAATAGCGCTTGAGTTAAACTGTTAATGTCCATACAGAGGCTATTGTTCTGACAAAAATATATTTTAGATGTATCCGTGGATTCAACTGTCTATAAGCTTTGACCTCCAGTCATTGCTTTATTTGATACTATTTGCCATCATTACTTGATCATATTTTGTCATTTTCAGCATAAATTTTAAGTTAAGTAATATGGTACAATTTATTCTTCTCTAGGTCGATGTCCCTGCATCTTCACTTGCTCTTCAGTCACTAATGACACACGGTTCATGGGAGATTGGTTGGTCCTTGGGCTCGTTGAATAATGTCCCCCATACTTCTATGGACGCCACTCAGACACAGGTTAGTCCTAGAAGACCTGCTCCAATTCATTTATTTATTCCCTATGCTTGATATTTGTACTATCCATATCTTTCTTATTTGTACCTAAGGGCAAAAACTGTAAGAGAGATTTTGTAGAATAATGCTTGAAACAAAAAATCTAGAAGAAAGAAAAATATCTTATGAGAGATATTTAGTGTAGAGATAACAGATTTGGGAGAGAAAAAATAAATAGTGAGTGAGAGAGAGAGAGAGAGAAAATTGCAGAAACCAATTTAAATAATATTTCAAACATAGAAAATCTAAAACAGAAGGGAATCTATAATGAGAAAATTGGGGAGCAAAAGCTAGAGAGTGAATGGGAAAAATATTTGAAATTATATAAAGAAAATTTAAAAGATACATATTCCAGTTAGAAGATTTGAGAGAAAGAAAGTAGATAATTTCCGGAGAAAGAATCTTTTGCCAACATCATCTGGAGATAAAATATATAGAGACAGAAAATCAAAGTGAGAATTTGGACTTAGAGAATCTCGGGAGAGTAAAATCATGACAAGAATCTTGAGCGAAAGAATCCGGAGTGCAAAAAAGTTAGAGAATCCAGAAGAAATAGAGAAAATGTAGAAAAAGAGTGTGTGTTCCGAGAGAAACTTTTGAAGCGAAAAGCTGGAGAGTGAGGGAGAATTAGAATGTTGAGGCAAAATACATTTGGTGAGGTAAAATTCATAAAGGGAGAAATATTCTGTCAAAAATGAACTCCTTTCTCTAGCAAATGAACTTATGTCCTAGTATATTAATATAAGGTTTCATTTTACTCTTTATAGCATTCACTGGATCATGAGGATTGATAGTGTAAGTTAGAGCATCTCGTGTTATTCTTGGTATTTTCTAATGAAAGATTAAGTAACATATTAACTAGTTTAAATTATATTATCAAAGTGTCTTTAGTTACTGGTAAGCATATGTTAGATACTTCTTTTTCATTTTCGATGTTGAAGAAAATAAAGGATTGGATATCCATGATTTTGTTTTCTCCATTTTCTTGGTAAGTATTCCAATTCCTTTAGTTTCCATGAACCAAATATAGTGAAACAAAGCTAAGTTTTTCTGTGATTAAAGTGATTTAACAATAATTACTTCAAAAATGAAGACCTAAACCTCATTATTCCAGATTTTAGACTTGCTGGTTTTTCGTGAAGTACCTTGCAAACATCTGAGAAGTAGTAATATGGCTTGTGGATTGGAGTACTGATATTAAGAGATATGTCTCTAAAAAGCCGGTATTTGTGAGAAAGATTACCAGCTGATATCAAGCGTCACTGACAATATGTCTGTGATGCTATCACCTTTGTTCCAAAAGTGGTCAACCGCTCTTCTTTTATTGACTTTTTTAGATCCATCTCATGCTGTAATGTAGTCTACAAAGTGATTTTTAAGATTATAACTTCCAGAATGAAATCTGTCCTTGTATATTCATTCAGTTTGTTAATATAGCAGGGGATACTGCTTTGAACCCCAACTTGCCTTGCAATAGAGAAGCTGATATAAAGCATCAACTCTGTAAATAATCGTGATATGTTGCAATATCTATTATTTTTCTGCATCTACACATTTTAAATAGAAAAAAGGTATATGCGCATATCGTGAATTATTGTAATCATTATTGCGAGATATTGCGAAATAATGATACATACTGTAACGATGTCTCCAGATTAGCTGAATAGTATGGTGGAAAACATCTTCATTGACATCTTGAACACTTTTTTTCATCTAGGGCTTTATCATTTTCTATACTATTATCCGGTATTATTTTACCGTTTTTTTGCCTGATGGTTAGAATTATATTAGAATAAATGGAAGAGTAGAAGAGGAATTTGATGAACGTTATGTTAGCCTCTTGTATACAATCGCATACATCTTAATTTTTATATCAATTCATCCAGGTTGGGCGCCATCTGGAATCTATACTGGAGAGTCCAAGTCGTACGGCCATGTCAAACACTAGAATAGCTTTCCTTGGACTTTCATCAATGAAATCTAAGGTGCGAGAACTTTCTATCATAAGTTACCATATATAGGGACGTTATAATGAGGGCCATCTGTTTCTTATCTCTTATTACTTCTGTGCGTGCATTTTACATTAGTTATATGCCCATAAGCATGACAGGGTGGATCATGATTATTTAGGATCTCCCTGATATGAATATCTCAAGACCAAGTAAGAGGGGGGATCTACTCCTGGTATTGGGTTCTCCTTTCGGCGTTCTGTCACCGGTTCACTTCTTAAATAGGTATTTCCATCCAGCACCTCTTTCTCTATTTGTTGGTTGATTATTTTCAGCACCCTTTCCCCTGAGAATATAATAATCCCAAGAACGCACATAGATCATGTTTCAAAGCCTATACTTTAATAGGATTATAAACCTGTTTGTTATGACTCTGTTTTGTGATTCGGTTTATTTCTTAAACCAGCGTATCAGTGGGATCTGTTTCCAACTGCTGCCCTTCGAATTCGTCTAACAGCTCCTTATTGATGGCAGACATGCGGTGTCTTCCTGGTGTGTGAATCTTCTTTAGTAGCATGATATCCTTTCGTAAAGGATACTTTGATTTTAACTCACAAAGCTTTCAACTTCTGACTGAACCCCCCATTACGGCCCTTGGTATTGCAAATATTTGGGATATATTGATTTTTAATTCTAAGATCAATACTAGACTTAGTCCCCTCATATTCAACAGAAAATGCCACACTGAAAGTAGGAGTTTGTGTGGTTGTGAGGCCGTGGGGGTAAGTCATAAGCTGCAATCTTGTGAGGTCGAAATCTAAATTAGTTAACATAGTGCAATGTATCCCTTTCATAATGCTAGAGTCTGAATAATTTAGATCCTGAATTTCTTAGGAATGGAAGGTGCTCCTGTCTTTGGTGAAGGCACACATCTTATAGGTATTCTAAATAAACCCTTGAGACAAAGAGCTGGTGGTGCTGAAATTCAGGTAACTTAGATAAACCATTGTATTTCACCTTATCCAGTTCTTATATTCTCGTAGTTAACAGATGATGTACACTTTAGCTAAATAACAGTTGGTGATCCCATGGGAAGCCATTAAAAATGCGCATAGAGAGTTGCTGCAAAAGGAGTTGCTGAGCTTTGATTATTCGGATCCTAATCGCCCTCTAGCATCCCCAGTTGAGAAAGCAATGAGATCTATTGTTCTTATTACTGTAAATGAAGGAACTTGGGCTTCAGGGGTTTTACTCAACGAGAATGGCCTTATACTCACAAATGCTCACTTATTTGAGCCTTGGAGGTTCGGCAGAGCAACTGTAAAGGATGAAGGATATGGTATTGAGGACCAGGACGATATTCAAGATAAATTAGGGTTGATTAACAGGAATAATAACAGGATTCGTGTTCGTTTGGATCATATGAAACATCCGGTTTGGGTTGATGCTGGCGTGGTGTATGTATCGAAGGGACCTTTAGACGTTGCTTTGCTGCAGCTTCAGCCAATTCCAAGTAGGCTAGTTGCGGTGGTTCCAGACTTGGGTTGCCCACCTCCAGGATCAAAGGCATATGTTATTGGACACGGGCTCTTTGGACCAAGATGTGGTGAGAAGCCTTTTGAATCTAAATCTCAAAAAATATATGGAAAATGATACGTATCAAGTCCATATATCACGAATAAGATTGTTTTTATTATTATTTGGAGTGTTGACACTTATTAAGAATTCAAATGTTAGTGCCAAAAGATTTTAGGAGGAAGAAAAAAAATTAAATTATATGTGAGCAATTTTTGTACCCAAAGAGCGGTTTTTAAGAAAAGAATTAAGCGACCCTAAAAGTCAAGTAAATAACGCTTTAGTATTTTTAACTTACAAGAGAGTCCTCAATGAAGGGTTTAATTTGGACTTTCTCGAGAACTTCTGTCGAAGCATTTAATAGTGCCCTAGGATATCAATTCCAAAACTTACCAATGCATTGATTTTCTTGTAAATCTAATAATATATATGATTATTTACCAAATTGAAAAAATAATGATTGATTACTTATTCCCGACTTTTTCACGCATCAGACTTTTTCAAATACTGATTTTCTAACAAGTGGTCCAACTTATCTTGTTTGTTTTACAAGATCTTTACCCATCTACTAATGTTGGTGTGGTGGCAAGTGTGGTTAAGATGCAGAGGCCACTCCATGCTACTAAACCAGGTGTAAAAGAGACCAGACTAACGAAAAACTTACCCGCAATGCTTCAAACTACAGCTGCTGTACACCCTGGTGGTAGTGGTGGCACTGTTGTCAATTCAGATGGCCACATGATTGGACTTGTAACAAGGTATTGGATATTATACTCTCTATTCCAATAAGATCTACTTATAAATCCGTATATTACCCTCCTCTTCCAGGATTTGATTACTTATCCACAAGCTATACATGATTCAGACTGATCTTTAGCATTTTCTTGGCAAAAAGGTCAATTCTTTCAATGACAATTGGGAATTAACCAAACAAATTGATGTCTGATACTATGATAACCATTTAGACTTGGATTTGATCTAAAATGGCTTAAGTTAACTGGTAGTGAACCAAACTAGTTGATGTTTTATAGTAAAAACCTATATTGACTAGGGTTTGATCTGAACTGAAATATTCTGATATTGCAATCTTATGTGATGTTTCTTCATTCAGCAATGCCAGACACGGTGGAGGAACTGTCATACCTCATCTGAATTTTAGCATACCATGTGAAGCTTTATTACCTATCTTCAAGTTCTCACAAGGTTAGTTACATTTAATTCTATCTAATGCCACATACAAAGTAAATAATTCTCTTTGGTTAGAAAATACTGTTGGTTCCAACTTTTATCCCATAGGAGTTAGGACAAGTTTCTTTCCGTGAATTTAGTAGAGAGAGCCTATCTAAAACCCCGGTACAAATATTTCTATATATTAATTATGACAAGCATGTTACATAACTGTTACTCCATTAAATGAATAGGTAACACCCTGCTTTAAATGTCCCTAAATATCAGTATGTCTGTACCAATGTTTTAGATGGCTGTTTCTCTATAAATTGATAAATGATGAACTGATAAATCCAAGCCATATTTGTCGATACCATAAAATGCAGATTGTTTCTCTTACGGTGCTTATAAAAATATAAAACTTTAAGTGTGAAGGGTATTAATTAGGCAGGTAACTAGCTTTGATATAAAATAGACAAGGCTGGACATAAGGAAAGATATCCAGATATATGGCAAATATCTCATACTTACGAATGTATTGGAAAAATATTCAATACAACGCATACTTTTTTCAAGGAATCCAAGGACTGATATTGTACGATAGGGATAATTAGGTTATTGATGTATACGACTTTGGACTTAACAATTGTCATGTTTTATCAGAGTTTTTTTTACATCTTCAGACTTTAAAATTGTCATTTTTTATACGAGTTTTCTTACATCTTCAGATTATCCTTACACAGTTTTATGCTTAAAAAATTCAGCTTATGTTCGTTAAAAAAATCGAGTAACCTCACATTTGAAATTAACGTTTCTACGAAATGATAATCTCTTTATGTTTATATACGCATTGTTAGGGCGTTTTCTTAGAAAGACGAAAAATCTGATGATAGTGCCCCTTCTTGAGCAGACATGCAGGATCTATCGATTTTACAAGATCTTGACAGACCAAACGAGCAACTTTCTTCAGTGTGGGCGTTAATGCCACCATTGTCACCCAGGCCTATGCCCCAGTTTCTTCAACCACCACAAACTCCACTAGAAGAAGAGACAAATAAAGAGATGAAAGGTTCTCGCTTTGCTAAATTTATTGCTGAAAGGAAGGGTGATCTTTTTTCGAAGCCAAATCAGACTATCAAAGTAAAAACTTCTTTAAGTGACATGCTTTCCAGTAAACTATAACGTCTGCCAAATGTCTTCTGGCCAATTCAGAGGCCTCTATTCCATTGAGAGAATACTCGTCTGTACATCACCTACTTGAAAAAATCCATCACGTGGATGATTTTGTTAGTGAGAACTGATTTGTTGTATTAATAAAGAAAATTGTTGCAACTAAAGTAATCTTGATACACCGTTACTGTAGACATGTACCAATAACAGTTTCTCATGTAATAAAAAGGGTTTACCCCCTGAATTTGGTACTTAAAACTCTTTTTGTTGGTCTCTGATCTAGTTGCACTTTTACTGAAAATTATATGCATTTGGCGCAGTACTTATTTTGGCTACTTGTACTTCTGCTGTGTCATTGACTATTCTGCAATTGAAGTAGCTGAAAGATCAATTCTCGAAGGTACAGACTTGTGCAGATACAATGGTAATATTGAAACTCTATCTGCAACTTCGAATGCCATATCTGAATGATTACAGTGTTTTTTAATATTTTGGACTGTCGTCTGGACACTCCTCAGGAACATGAGCTAGCTAAACTGCTTGGGTTTGATGAGCAATTTTTCGTGGAGCTGTAGGAGTTCTCTCGCTAAACTGCTTGGGTTCCCTGAGCAATTTTTCCTGTAGCAGTTTTCTCACCTATTTCCTCAGGGAAAGGTAAGCAAGTTTGAGTTGCTCTTAACAGAAAACATATACTATTGAACGCAATGATCTGCTAGCACCCGTTTTAATATTGCAGGAGAAGAAGTCCCTTAAACTGTGATTGAAACATGGCATTCTCTGAAAATTTGCAGATTATAGAGCATTTAGGATAGTTCAGTGACCATAGTGTTGTTTTCGACTAAGGCAGGTCCACGAAATAATAAGTTACAGCATACCCTTTATTTCATATCATAAAGTACTTGATCACCATTGTAGCATACACTGGGTCTCCAACAAAAGACTCCTCAAGTGCACATAAAACTGCAACAGTTCTGCATTCTCATACAACAAAAACACAAACCATTTACATAAACACTACATCATGACAAGCAAAAACTATGTACAAACATTTCAGGAACTCCATCTCTATCTGCACTACTGAACCCTTCAACGATGATGCTTGCTCCTCGTTTCCCCACTGTAAAGCCTGCAATCAATAAAACATTGAATTAGCAAAATACATGGGGTGTATCATAGTATGAGTGCCTCGAGTATGTACCAATCATAAACAGTGGGGGAGTTTGGCTGTGGCTTGTCAAAGACATGGGCACCTATGCCTTTGGTGGCGCTGTTGCTGCCAGGGTTGAACACGCTCCTCCACACATTGTCCTTCCTAGCTGATGAAGGTGTGTTTGGTGTTCCTGGCGTTTTTGGTGAATTAGCGCTTGCTGTCGCTGACAAAGATCTCTGGTACTTGCTCCCTTCTGCTTCCCCATCTACACAATCACCATGCATACACAATTATGTACTTAACAACTGAATTTGCAAATTTTTGTTTGGCGAACAGGAAAGAAAGAAAAAAGTCCGGTTCGTTCATGTGTCTTAACAAAATTTATCCCTTCTTAAAACCTGTCCTTTCTTCTTCCCCACAAAACACCTAAAATTTCAACTTATATTTTTGAAATTGTTATTTTAGTTTTTTTTTTGGAATGAATATGTTTTTGTTTACTGATAATAATTTATTTTTACAAGATTTCATTGTATAAATCTAACAGAATTCCTGGAAAATATGTATTTATCTCCGAATTTCACCGATTTGTGTGTGTTTGTGAAATATGTAATTTTTAAAAATGGTTTTAGGTCAACTTACCTTGATCAAATTATCATCATATTTTCGTGTTCGTGAACTATCATGCTATTAAACAATATAACTCATTGATCTTTGCATAATTTATATATTTCCTATAGATCTATCATTTGTGAAGCTGGTTTTCACTTATCAGCAACAAGTGTGATGCACACATATCATCTTTACATGCAAAATACATGCAGATAAAAAGCTTAGATAATATAGGACACAAAATAGGTACCATTAGAGAACCATGTGTTGGTTCTCAGCTTCCTTAGCTTCCCAAGCCCTCTTTCTGGGTGAGGCCCTCCTGATACATCATCCCATAGTTGATCTAACAAAACCATCTCTTTCTCTTATTAAACCTTCTCCTTGATCTCTCTCTAGGGTTTCAACTTATATAGAGCTATTGATCCTCCTTGAACCTCTCTTACTATTAATCTCCCTATTCCCTACAACTGTATACAAGTAATTACATTGTTTACTTAACTTACAACCTCTAGATATAGAAGTTGATAGAGTAGATCTTGATTAGAGGGTTGTGATGTATGTAGTAAGATATTAAAATGTGACAAGAGATGTATTGTTGTAGCTTTATATATAAAAAGTAAGATAAATATTGTGGTGGATAAGGATGAAATGGGCCCCGAAATAATATCTTTGGATCCGAGTATGTATCGGGTCACTAGACAGGTGTCACTGTCTGGTGATGCCTTCTGACACTTTTTTCCTGAGTCATGAGGGTCCACATGGAGCCATTGTTTCCTCCGCAATAATACAAGGTGGATGATAATATCCTTCAGCAGTAATTTACTATCTTAAATCGAGCACATTGACTATGTCAGTATGCCAAAAAATGCCTCCGAGACCGGAAGATTATCAGGAACGGGCCGAATAAGTGGCGTGTAGTGTGGCATTGTAAAACGACATATATATATATATAGAATTAGAAACTCGGATTTATATTCATTGAATGGCAGAAGAATTTGAATATTACACAATAACTGGCATTAACACTTACATAAACAAATGATCCTGGGTTCAAGAATTCATGAACCCCCACCATTAACAAGCTAGTAGGAGTTGGATATCATCTCATCTGAGCTGCAGCGGCACTTAAAGCGCCAGTAACACTACCTGCCACTAGTTTCCTCTCTTTCCTATGAACGATTCGCAAATTAGGTGACTTGGGCTTTGTTGTTTCCTTTGATGATCTGTGAAAAATTACGTCATGAGATAAGTAACCGTTGTTTTCCCAACGAAGTTAAGATTAGTTCATGTTGGTTTTGTACCTTCGAGGATGGAAGGGGTTATCAAACTTTGGCACTGGTCTTGCATGGGGCACCATTGTCCTCCTCAGTTGTTTCAGTGCCTTCTCTTCCTCCATCTGCATAGTTAAGGAGAGAAGGGAAAGATTACTTAAACAATCACAAACAGCACGTATTCTATTTATATATAATAACTAAGGGCCGATCTCTTACCAATTTGGCAGACTCGTTTTCTTCCCTGTATCTCTTATACGTGACCTCCTTATCCTTGATCTACACAAAAAAACAGACACATACACAGAAATTTAGGGCAAAGAGAACGAAAAACAAACCTAATGCACATTTTTTCAATTGCGCATAAACTCATTGATTACAATATTGCAAAATATGATAATAAAAGAAAAAAAATCATATATGCATATTTTAGTTTTAGTTTTTTTCTTCAGAAAATAGACTATGTGTAACGTATTAACTGCAAGTGTTTAATTATAAAGTCCGTTTAAGCACTTGCAGTTAATACGTTACACATAGTCTATTTTCTGAAGAAAAAAACTAAAACTAAAATATGCATGCACCCAAAAATCATTGGCCCAGGGTATATAATTAAACACTTGCAGTTAATACGTTTACACATGGTATTAATATGGGATAAGCTCGATAACAATTTCAGGAACAAATCCTCAGGAGCTAATTAAGTTAGTAATGAAATAAGCTGAATAAATACATCACTGTGACAGTGATAAGGTGCACTATAGTTCAGCTTTTTTTTTTCTTCCAAATAATAAGATGCACACTAACTCGCAATCTTGAATTGTGACAGTCAGGCACTCTCAGTAATTACTGTTATTTTCAAGTTAGTAGCTACAGTTTTATACATGTGTGTATTTTCTGAAATACGCAGAAGTTGAAAGATTGTATACAATTCATTACTGATAATTAGGTACCTTTTTATCAAATTCGGCTCTTTCTGCAGCCCTATGATCAACATGGAGAGGGAACTCTTCCACCAGTGTGAGAGGTCTTCTGGCCTTCTCAGGAACAGGAAGTGGATCCCTGAATAGCATAAACAAACACAAAAACTTAGCGTTGTATCCCTAAATATCCTTTTTCCTTCAAGACATGGAAATAATTTGGACATAGATGTTAGGGGTAGCATCTAAGATATGGGCATACCGCATATCTCAACTTTAAGAAAAGTGCACCTTCTGAAGCAATAGGAACAAATTCTAGTCCAAACAAAATACATAAAACTAAGCTCATATGAAGAATCCTGTACCGAATATGCATCTAAACCACAAAATAGCATTGATAACTCCGTTTAACTATTTATAACCACCATGATTTAATGACTATTTAACAACTCAGAGCGGAAGATAACTCATTAAGAAATTGTAATATTCTAATGACTAGTGAATACATGTCCGAAAGAAAGGAGTGAAGTTCTAGAAAATTTGTAATATTTTAGTGACCAGTGAAATATAATTTATGCCAGTTGAATGAAAGCTTACTCTTTTAGAACTGGCTGCGCTTTGAAGATTCTCATTTGAGCCTCTTCTTTCTCAATCCTTTGCCTTTCTTCCATTTCTCTTTGCATTTCCTCTTCATGTCTCACTAGACTTTCCAACTCAAAAGGTTCTGGCCTAGTAGCTTCCTTTGACTCTGGCTTGGGTGGTATCTGCATTAAGAAAAGGGAACAATCAGTACAATGTTAAAAAGCTTTCATCTAATGCATTTGGGAGAGATTAAAAAACATAAATAGAATGTAATCTTTTACCACTGGATAGTCAGTAGTATAAGGATATGGAGCGGCTTTAGGAATCCTTGCTCTCTCTTCTTCCAGTTGTTTTTGGATGACTTCCACCATGAATTTTCTCTCTTTCTCTGCACCTCTTTCCTAATGCGGTGTAAAGCAAACATGTACAAAATTAGCGCATAACTCAGTTGCCAGAAAGAGATAAACAGAAAGAGAAAGTTTCAACATACCTCAGTGTGGAGATGGAATGGATTTGGTGTTGTGATTCTTGGGAATTGGAGATCATGGCGAGATTCCGAGTTTATTGACAGCTGCAAGTAGGACTTATTTAATACCAAAAGTTCAAAAATATAGCTGTTAAGAAAAATGAATTCCTATTTGATATACCTTATCAAAGAGGTTAAACACTGTTTTTGTTGATGTTGAAATCCTTTCATCTGTAGCAAAATGGAATTCCCGAGGCTTGGTCACATGTCGTTTTGTGTTACAGAACATCCCCAGTCCCCCTTTGTTCTCGAAAATCTGTAAAAGGTTGATTAAGTTAAGTTACTTTGCTTTTATTTCTGCAAAAACACAAGATCATGAACCGCATAGATGCTGACCTTTTTGTTGAGTGGCCTAGCTTTAAATGTTGGAATCTTTTTGAGTTCCTCTTGCACCATTTCTTGGGTACTTTTGACTCTGCAATCCAATAATACTAGTAATTAGAAGTCTGACATTTGTGTGTAATGATCAATACAAATTTTCCCATACAAACTTACTTGGGCGGACGAGCTCGAAGTAACGTTTCAAGGCGGGGTGTCTTGGGTTCTGTTAGCTTATGGGGATTCCACGAGCTCTGTAATACAAAATCAATGTCATTTTTGTTTTTAATAACTGAAAATGACATACCATAACTACAAAAGTAGAATAACAAAATATTGGGTTCTGTTAGCTTATCCACGAGCTCTGTAGTACAAAAATCAATGTCATTTTTGTTTTTAATAACTAAAAATGACGTACCATAACTACAAAAGTAGAATAACAAAATAAATGACAAACCTGGTATGTAGATTCACTCGCTGATGCCACAGAGGAAGTTTCTGCATATTGGTTTGCCCTTTCCGTTGTTTTCAGATGAAATTCCTGAGTAGAAGAATAACTATTTTATAATCTATTGAACATAATTAATGATCATCACCTAAAGTTCTCTCTCTCTCTTTCTCGTAACTAAATATCTATCAGAAGTAATTACCCGAAACTCTGGTAGATGAGGAGTACTCCTTGGCAAAGCAGGTAATGTAGAAGCTTCCAGAATCTACAATGGATGGAAGGTTTGAAAAAAACCAGAAGAAGATTACATATTAAACTACAAGCAAACACAAACTGAAAAATAAATCACCTTCTTGTTTACTGGTCGCGCCTTAAACTTTGGAATTTTAGCCATCATCTCTTCTTCAATTTCTGCAGAGCTTTTCACCTTAACAGAACGAACCCGGCTGGATGTTTCAAATGCAGGTTCTTTGGGTCTTGTCAGAGTCAACTTTCCTCTTTTTTGAGTAGTAGAAATACTTTCTTCCTGTAGCAAGAACATAAACATCCAACAAAGATGATCAAATTACATTCTGATTGAAACTTAAGTGAATCTCTACTGGGGGAATCAATTGTCTTACTCGTGAAAGAGAGCATTTATCTCTCGTCCCGGATTGTAATCTTTTAATCATCTCGGCGGTCGAAACAAAAGGGGTTTCCCGGACATAGAGCTGTAACCATTATAAGTTGAAGAACATGTTCAATTAAAAGAAAACTACACTATTTACAATTTAGTTAAACATTGAGTTTTGAACAAACCTTTCTTTCTTCTTTAGAAGTTTTACTATTTGACGAGCAAAAGTTAGTAGCAGTACCGGATACTGCCGGCTTGGACTTGTGTGGTAAAATCTGGGGTTTGATATTTAGAATCTGTGGTTTTGATTTAAAAAAAAAAAAAAAAGGTTCAATAATAAGCACTTTTGTGGTAAAAAGTTAAATAAATATGAAATTTCAGGAAAACAGAGAAGGAATATCATAAGCACCTGTCTTGATTTTCCATCATCCAGTTTCTGTCGCTTAATTGCTTGGTTCTCATGTGTAAAATCTGGACCTCCCACTGTTTTCTTTGCACTCAGGGCACTGAAAATGCAGAAGCAAAAGTGACTATAAAATAGGGAATTTGGAAATTAAACTACGAAATGATTTCAAGGAAAAAGTGCTAAACGCAAAATTAGAGAAAGCTGACAGAGACTAACCTGCTTAAAATGGTTGGTTTTACGCATTTACTCTGTGATAACTGAGACTGATTCTTTGGTTTTAAAGCAGATGGGTTTCTAGCCAAACTCGCTATACTTTTAGCAGTCATTTGGTTCTTACTTGAACTAGGGGGCAGTGACATTCCTTTCTTGTAATTAATATGGAGGTTTGGCGTGCATGCTTCTACATCTGTTAAAACAAAGTTGATCATCATAACTGAAAAAACCCACATTGTTGGATAAATTGAAAGTAAAGATCATTTACCTTGAACTACAGAAGCAATCGGGAAAGTTATCTCCTCACTTGTTTTCTCAATATCCACAATGACTGAACATTTTTCGGCCAAAACACTACAACCAATATAACATAAGATTAATCTAGTAGACTTATTTAGTTTATTTTACACCAATCAAATTGGGGTTAAATGATCCATAGAAGGGTATTTGAAAATACCACAGTTTCTCCTGAGAGCCCTTCTCGTTGTTATCTTCACAAGACGGCTTAATAACAGATACCTGGCGGAAGTATCGATACATTAGAAGTATTATAACTGCAGAACCAAGTGTAGTGAATGATAATCTAACTTCAAGTGAAGCTTTAATAGAATTTTTACCTCTTTGCCTATACTAATTCTAGTTTCTTCTTCCTTTCTTGTTTCGGTGACGACGATTATGGGTTCGGGTTCAATCCTGGATGACAAGTAGGATTTCAGATTATAAGTTTTCTTACCCAATTTGAAAAAGTTTTGTTTTGTTTTGTTTTGTTTTTGTAATGTCTATTAAATCCAATTGACCTACTACAAACCTTGTAGAATTATCTACTTCTGGGGCTGAAAATGCATCTGCGAGATGAGATGCAGTGGCACTATTGTCAGACGAAGACAACGATCCTCCCTTCGCCTCATTGAAATCGCAAAGAGTCTCAATCTTAATTGATCGTGCCGCCTTGATTTTGGGCATGAAAGCTGCATCAATCAAAGAAATTAGGAAAACCCTAAAACTCAAAATTGATAAAAACCCAAATCTTTCCTGAAACAGATTAAATTGAGAAACACCCCCCCCCCCCCCCCCCCCCCCCCCAAAAAAAAAAAAAAAAAAAAAAACCCCAATTTCTAGAAGAGAAGAAATCCCACCCTGGATCAAACATTTTCCCTAGATCTAACAATCAAGAATCTAAAACAAGAGACGATGGAGCGAAAACATACGCGAGGGAGCGTAGCTGAGAGCTGTATCGAACCAGAGCTCTGCCCTTTGTTTCTCCTCTTCTGTTTCACCATTGAAGAAGTCAAAGTATCCCGGTGCAGAGAACTCGTACGTTTCGTCAAACATGGTCTTCGAAACCTCAACCGCCATTGATTCTTGGTTCTTCTTGCTTTGTTTCTAATCAAAGTTCTTGAATTTGAGATCTTCAGAGAGAGATAGACGATAATAGGTAAGCGTTTCTGGAAGAGTTTTTTTTTTTGGAGAGGGATTGTAGAAGTATTGAGGTTACAATTACAATTACAACGGTCGAAAAATTTGAAAAATAGGGACGTTAGTAAGCAAAGAGGGGCGAATGTCCAACGGCTACTTTCTGCTGTCCGAAACCCTACTTTATAGTTTATATCTCACGCACTTTGACGAAAATACCCTTTAGTTCTTCAGGAAAATGGGTCTAATCCGGGTCGGTTTTCATAAAATCATAACCGGTTTGGTTTATATGGGTCTTGGAACGCTAACTACTTGCATTTTCTCTGTTTCTTTACAAATAAAACATATTTTTCTTGTAACAATGGTGTATGCAAATTGGTCTAAACGAGCTTATTTGGGATTTTTCTTTTCCTTTTCGGATTTTAAACAGTTTACTACCTTTCGACCACTAATTATTTTTAATGTACCTCTATAGTCCTATGGTTGGAGTTGGGCATGCCAAATAAAGAAAGATATCGAACTATGCATGAAAATGAAGGGAAACAATAAATTTGCTGGGAAAAGGTCTACATTATACGAAACCAAACCAACGGGGAGGGATGTTTCATCAGTTCAATTAACTTGTTCAGAAGGATATGTTCGAGCCGATGACAAAATATTGAACTCAAATTGGTCCTTATACAAGTTTTGTTATAAAACTTCTTGTAATGGCCTAATTTCGTAGTAGCTTGAAATAACTCGAATTAGTCCTTACACAAGAATTAATATAACCTAATATAGAAATGACACTGACAATTAACGTGGAAACCTTTGTGTAATAGCCTAATTCCGGGATTCGGACTTAGCCTTTACACCAAAGATACTCAGAGCGTCTAGAACGAACACTTGCACAAAGTTTAGCATGAAAAACATTTGAATAGGTTAAAAATCACGATCTCTCTTGAGGATTTAGAAAGAACAATGTTATTGATAGCTGCTAGATTATTACAAGAGATGCTCTGAGTATTTTGTAGAGACTTTCTTGATAGGAAAAGTTTGTCTGTTCTCTGTAGTTCTATGGACCTATTTATAGGCCTTATAATATGACCGTTATCCATTTTAATGACGAACGTTATGGTTTTGATGAGTCATAATGATTGTGTAATGGCTTGAGTAACTCCTGCTCCATAATGTGTCTTCCATAAATGTGCCACGTGTATGTTGACGAGGTCGAGTGGTCGTATGATGGTCAAAGATAGGGCTTGAGTCCAAGATGCAGAATAAGCCACTACAAGACGGTTCTCAGCTAATAGCACGAGAAGCATTATGGGCGAGTGGTGTTGGCTGAGAAGGTCATTCTCTAACTGTTACCTGATGGTGTTGTCTTGATTCTAATGCAATTTATTTATCGATGTCGTCGATGCTTGCTATCAAAAATTTGAGGCTTTGTGGTCCTCATGAGTATGATTTAAGTCGATTAACTTGTAATTTGTTGGCCAATTTTGAACGAACCTGTTGTCGGCATAAAATGTGTTATAGTAGATGTGTTGGTCGTATTGTATAAACTATTTGTGGACCTGAAAATATGTAATCTGTTTGGTCGAATTGGACGATAAACCAATTGTGAACCTGATGTAATCTGTTTGGCCGAATTGGACGAACCAATTATCGACTTATAGTATATTAGATGGATTGGTCGAATTGGCTGAAGCAACAATTCGACTTTTAATCTGTTTGGTCGAATTGGGATGAACCAATAAACGACCTGTAATGTATTAGATGGGTGGTCAAATTTGGATTAACCAATAAGCGACCTGATGTGTAATCTATTTTGGCCGAATTGGATGAACTAATAAGTGACTTGTATTTATTAAATAGATTGGTCGAATTGGAATGAACCAATAAACGACCTGTATGTATTAGATGGATTGGTCGAATTGGATGAACCAATAAGCGACCTGTATGTATTAGATGGATTGATCGAATTGGCTGAAGCAAAAATTTGACCTGGAATTTGTTTAGTCGAATTGGGATAAACCAATAAGCGGCCTGTAATGTGTAATCTGTTTGGTCGAATTGGACGAACCAATAAGTGACCTGTATGTATTAGATGGATTGGTCAAATTGGCTGAAGCAACAATTCGACATGTAATCTGTTTGGTCGAATTGGGATGAACCAATAAGTGACCTGTAATGTGTTTAGAAGATCGAATTGGCTGAAGCAACAATTCTGTATATAGAAGTACTTTTGTGAGATAGGTAGAAAGTACTGTGATATGAAATCTGCAATATGTAATCTATTTTTGGTGAATGACCTTGTATTCGTAGAGAATGTCGTTGAAGAACTCGATCTGAAGATCGAGCCTGAATTAAACTTTACCGCAGGTACTGAATCCCCAAATAGTGCAGTACCAGTAGGGATAAGACGACGAAGAAATCGAAAAAATTATTCCATCTTGTTAGATATGTTTGCTGAGATAGAGAGCTTCTAGGATTCATATGTTTGCAAGATCCGAAGCAAAAACATGCTAAAATTTTTGTACCTTTTAAGAAATTGTGCTCATCGTAAATCTTAATTTCCACCGAATCCTGTAGGTACGAATCTTACGCAGTTATCTTTGAGGTCTGCATTTATGAGAAACCAATGAGAGAATACAGTAGCCGGGCATAATGTAACATCGAGAGGAGCTTGAAAGGCCATAGCTTAATGTCGTTTTGGACAAAAGCATCCCTATATCTCCTTCCAATCAATCTTTTAACATCACATCTACCATTGGCAACGGTAAGACGAATATTATGAGCATGCTGTAATCTGCATAGTATTCGGTGTTGTAAAACCCATCAAAGCATGGAATGAAATCTATAGATGAGGTGAACCGGAGTTGTCTAATTTAGTAAGATAAAGTGCAGCTTCGACGTTCTCTTTATATATTGCCCCTTTCAATAATAATACTTGTGTCTTTATGGCAAAGGTGATCTAGTTTATAAGTCTCGTCATAATTGAAGCGTAGTCCTTTTGCGCGGTGTTCTTGTTGCTCTTACCAAGATAAGTGTTTTAACACCGGATGGTAATGTTGAGGATGAAGTATTAGCCTTCCAAGTAGATATCGTAGTCGATGGTCTGATAGAGGATCGTGGTGTCCCTTTAGAAGGTAGTTGCATTGTGTTAGAGGTAATAACATCTTCTTGGCAAGCAGCCAATTCAAAAGCAATATAATACTTGAAAGGTTTTGGTTTGTCTCATTTCGTATATGTAAAGGTCCGTGGTTATCTCAGTAGAAAACAGTGACAGGATGAATCAAGAAGGAGGATCTAGGGCTGAAGAATAGAATTATCGAAGACTGATATTGTCAAAGTCGTTCGAACGAGCTTGGATGTCATTCGAACGAATGATCATGTTTTTAGGGTTGAAGACCAATTGTCGCAAAGTCGTTTGAACGAGCTTGGATGTCGTTCTAATGACCATTTTCTACCTCCCTAGAATTTTGGCCCAGGAGTCCAATTTGTTCGAACGGGCTTGGATGCCGCTCGAATGAGTCTCGAGAAAAGCTGAATATCTATTTAAAGGAAAGGTTGCCTCTCTTCTAAATCTCTCTCTTTTTCTCTTTTCTTTGGCAACAAGTTATTTTTGAGAGAGTTAAAATTCCTTTATCAGAAATACAACTTGACATCAATCAAAACCTAAAAATATTAAGGTTGATGATTAAGTTAGTGTATCCTACTTCCCACAAAGTTTTCTTGAGTGATTCAAGAAGGGTGTTCCTTGTTGTGAGTTCAAGGAGAGTCGTTGTGAGAATGAAAGCGCAATGGTGTGATGCTTGGATCAGAAGAGAGATAATCACGAGATGGGGTTATCGAGTCTGAGAGTCATTGCGAGAATGAAAAAGAGTCGTTGCGAGAATGAAAGCGCAAGGGTGTGATGCTTGGATCAGAAGAGAGATAATCACGAAACGGGGTTATCGAGTCTGTAAGTGTAATTCAGATTAAACTCTTTTTGATTAGTGGATTTTTTGTTGTTATTGTTGTGTTCATTGACAATGACCTGTGGTTTTTCTTCTGAGTAAGGAGTTTCTACAGGGTAAACAATTGCTTGTGTCGTTTCATTCCTTGTCTTTACTTTTGATTATTTATGTTTAATCTTATATCATTGATTGATAGGAATTGCTTTGACTTAATTTCTCTAAATACATTAAATACGAGCACATAGATTTTCAATTAGTATCAAAGTGAAATTGCTTGTAGGCTTTATATCCTGAGCGGTGATCCTGCTTTTAAGTGCTCGCTTAATTTAGTAGATTCTAAAAAATTTGGAGGTCCTATAAATCGTCCACCACTCTTTGATGACATAAATTTTCCCTACTGGAAGGTTCGAATGATTGCATTCTTGCAATCCATGGGAGAAGATGTCTGGATTGCCATTGATGATGGATAGATGCCCCTGATTGTTATGCGGGGTGAGCTGGCAACAGCTGTAGAAATTCATAAACCTAGAAATCAATGGACTAAAGAGGAAATAGAAACATCTGGGTATAATTCTAAAGGTCTTAATGCTATCTTTAATGCGTTGAACCAAAGTGAGTATAGGCACATCTCTGTGTGTACCACTTTGAAAGAAGCTTAGGACATCTTAATGTGCAATCACGAATGTGATGATACGGTTAAAGAGAGTAAACTCCAAATGCTCACCTCTCAATTTAAAAACATCCGGATGAGTAAGGATGAACCGTTCGGTGAGTTTTATGCCAGACTGAGGGACATTGTCAATAATAGTACCTCTTTAGGAGCTGGATATAATGATGTTCAAATAGTTCACAAAATTCTAAGATCTCTCCCTAAGAGTTTTAGATCCAGACGTGATGCTATAGAGGAAGCTAAAAATCTTAAAACTATGAAACCTGACACACTTGCTGGAAAATTACAAACATTTGAAATCAAGATGGAAATGGAAAACCCTAAGAAGAATAAGAGTCTGGTTTTTAAGTCTTCCTCCAACTCTTTGTCTTCTCAGGGAACCAGAGAAGTTAACAACTTATGTATCTCTGACGATAATGAGGAATTGGACTTTGATTCACAGATTGTTGTTATAAGCCTACAGTTTATAAAATTCCTAAAAAAATAGCAATTTGAGAACAAGGGAAAAATATGAATTATAAGCCACGTCCTCATGACCGTGCTAAGTTGTATGGTAAGCAGACCAATCTTGAATAAGACTTAAATAAAGTTGAATGTTATAGGTATCACAAGTATGGTCACTATGCTCACAGTTGTCCCACCAAGAGTTCTAATAGTAACCATAAGGCCATGAATATTAAAGTTACTTGGGATGATGATAATAATGAATTTGATGCTAATAATGATCATCCCCAAAAATATGAAAATGACAACTATTGTGCGTTTTCTAGTATAATAAACTCCAGTAATAATTATTCTGACCCTTTTGAGCTAGAAAACTCTACTGAAGATCAGAGTAATTATAAAAGTGATAATAGTGAAGAACTCAAGTTTGAAGATTTGTATTCTCAACTTGTTTCTCAGCTTGAGAAACTTAAGAATGAGAAAGATGCTCTTAATGTCAAACTTGATATTTGTGAAAAAGAAAAACATATTACTGTGGGGAAGTTAAAATTGACTAAAGCTGAACTTGAGAAGCTTAAACTTGACTTGACTTCTACTAAGCAGAAACTTGAAGTTTTTCTCCATGGAGTAAAGAATATTGATAAAATGCTGAGTATGAGCAAAAATGGTACTGACAAAAGGGAATTGGATTTGATGAGCAAAATGTTAAATCTACTACACCTCAAATTACCAAGTTTGTCAAAGCTACTCCAGTGCCATCTTTTCCCAAATAAAGTGTGACTAATGCTCCTCATAGGCAGACTAAGAAGCATTCTGTCTTTCATGTGTTTTATTGTCGGGCTTGTGGTCGAAAGGGTCATCTTGCTCCCTATTGTAGATATGTTCATAAATTCTATGATATGAATGAATTTTCCAGGGAAAGAGAGAAGCTCTATCAATCATATGCCTAATCATTTGCTAATTCCTCTTTTCTCAAAAGTCTTTTAATGGTTTTAGGAATTTGATTCAAGCGACAGAAGAACGAAAGAAAGTGAGATCTGTTTGGGTTTAGAAGAAGGATCTTCTACCACAATTACGGTGCAATATTGCAGTAATGGCTCAATATGAGACGGTAAAGAGTGTGTGTGCTATGAAACGGTGAAAGATGTTTTATTTGATGAATCCTGGATTAGTACCATTGGTGTCTGTTCCATTGAGTAAATTATTCCAGTCATCTTGACTGTTTGTGTCGCTATTTTGTGAACATCGTCAGGTATGTATCGTTTCTTTTATTCTTATTGATTTTTCCCCTGATTTATGCATTACAGTCTATCTTAGCTATGCATGTGCATGTTCAGGATTTATTTATTTGTCATATATTCATTTAATGCTTAAGCTACTTGGTATCACTTATTCATCACTGGTTCCAACTGTTCCTAACTCTAGTCATAAGTAGAAACCTTGAGGACAAATGTAGAGGCTTCGTTACCTGACATTATGTGAGGATCTAACCTTTTGTGCAAGCTTTGAGTATTTTTAAATGATTTCTTTCCCGCAAAATCTCTCTTTGTTTCTGATCTCATTATTTTTTGCATTTGTCAATTGTTAGTGGTGACATCTAGTTCAAGTTAGTTTAATAGACCATTCTCTATACTTGATTCGAGATGAAAAAGATACTATGTGAGACCGAAGATATGATAATAGGCTTTTTATTGTTATACCCTTTTGGCCTTCGTCTATGCTTACCGAAAATTTTATCTGTTTGTAGCCCTTTTGTGCCTTAAAATATGCCATTTGTTTTCTATCCAACTCCTTTTAACCATTTTGTTCTGAGACGGTTCAGTAAAATCCAAGTGAAGGAAGGAGGGAAAGCCATGTTCTTGCTAGAAGAAGAACAAAAAAAAAAAAAAAAAAAACCTCGCTCGAACGATCATATTACACCCCACTGGAATTTTGGCCCAAGAGGTCATTTCGTTCGAACGCCGTCATATTTCGCTCAAACGACCATATTACACCCCACTTAAACTTTGGCCCAAGAGGCTATTTCATTCGAACGCCTACATTTTTCATTCGAACGAAATCTGAAAACTCTATTCTTGTTTATGGGTTTTAAACCTCTCCCTTGCCTTGAGATATGAGCAAATGTAACGAGTTTGCCTAGTAAATAAAGGGAAATTTGGGGAAGAAGTATTTTATTTAATGTGCACTCAATGTGAAGAAAGAGGGGGAGAAAGTATAATCTGACGTCTCAGAATGCCAAAAAAACATCTAATCCGTCATGTCCCTTCTTTTGCCTACATTATAACCTTTTTAAAACCTGTTTGATCTTGAGCTTAACACAATCAGTTTAGTGGAGATAAGAGATATGGATTTTCCATTAGTTAACTTGACACCTGTAGTATCATATTTCCCAGATTCGATAAAGCCAACACTCTGTAGTCGAAGACGGCTCAACCCTATGAAATCAAAGTTAGCTCAGCACTCTGTAGTCGAAGACATCTCAGCATTCAAGAAGATTCTAAGAGTCCTCGACTTACAAAAATTAACCGTTGTAGCCCAGTCAAGAAGGAGCTGTTAGAGATCCGCAAAGTTGGCCCACTACCTCCAAAATAGGAGACTCTTTCTTTTTGTAAAACTGCCTGTATATGCTATAAGTACAGGCAGAGAATAGGTTCTAAGGGACCAGATTTTGGACGTCTCTTTATCTTAAACATACACAACCTTCAGAAACTTGTAATAACTAGCATCTACTAGATTTTTCACAAAATCCTCCTCGAGGTCGTGGTTTTTCTCGGTTTCTGCTGAGTTTCCACGTAAATTTTTAATTGATTCTTCTTAATTGCACAATCCTTAGAAATGAATATTGGCGAAGGTTTTCCTCCCAGAAAATATGCAATTATAATTGGCGCCGTCTGTGGGAAATATTCTATAATTTTCTCTATCAATTCCGACCTGAGCACCGTCCAAATGACTAACATGAATTTAAGAAGCCATTCTAGTACCGTAAGTGATCAGGACATTCCAGGAGCTCTTGATCTGCATAGTGCGGTTCTTGAACTTTAAAAACAAATGGCTTCAGAAAAAAATTAAAGACTAGAAGATTAGTGTGTCCACGCACAAGCTCTGCAAACAGAAAGAGACGAGCGCAGGAAATGCCTAGATCAGCAGAGTCAAACCCATCAAAAGGAGATGGAAAGATTGCGTAAAATGCAGGATCAAATAACAGCTCACCAAGCATCGCCACCACTGGCTCAAAGTGAACATCGATCAAGAGCAGTTCAACGCGATGATCAGCCTAGGGAAGACAACCAACGAATGTCTCGATCCAGATCTGGAAATCTTAATAGGGCCTCTCGATATTTTGGTTTAACTTCTTCAGCCTCGACAACTCAAGGAAGTTGACGTACACGTTACCAGACCCCTCGGCCGGAAAGAAGACCCATAAGAGATTAGTTGGGACCCGAGGGACAGGGCGATTTTTTTCCGCAGGTTTTAGCCATGCCTCTTCCCCTACAACAATTCATCACCCTAGATGACCTCAATAACAGAATTCAAGCTATCAACTATGATATCTTGGGACGACGATCTGCGCTCGACAGGATCGAAACAAACCCCATCTCTCCATATCTTGAGAATATGCCTATTCTAGACAACTTCCATATGCCCAAATTCATCCAGTATGCAGGCCTTACTGATCCAGTAACACATGTTCGACATTTTAAAGCCGCAGTTGGGTTTTACTCTAAACTTGACCACATGCTTTGTCGACTGTTTAACATGAGCTTAAAGGAAGAACCACTCTGATGGTTCCATACTTTACATGAAGCTTCTATTACCTCTTTCATCCAATTATAGAATCTGTTCGAGTCCAACTACGCTCATGCTAGGGAATGCGAGATCACAGTGGACTCTTTATTTTACTTCGAGCAAGGAGTGAAAGAAACTTTGGCAAGTTTTTATAAACGTTTCCTGCAGGAAACACAAAAGATTAGAAATTCAGATTCCAAAATCGTGGTTCCAGCATTTACTTCCGCCCTGCACATCGACTCCAAAGTTCGCAAAGAACTTACTCTATATAAACCACGGACGGTCACTGAAATGATTGACGTGGTAAACAATTACATCGAGCTGGAGCACTCAAAGAAAGATAAGATGAAAAGATCTTTTGTCATACATTCTCGAGAAGTATCTTCGACCCCTTCTCAAAGCGCAGTTACCACAATAACACCAAAGCCTCCTGCCAAGAATACTGATAACATTCGAAGAAGAGAGAGCAAACCGGATAGGCCAATCCCAATTCTACCACCCATGACAACAACTCTCTCCGCTATCTTGCCAACGATAAAGGGAGACGAGTGTTATCGTGCACCTCAGGCTATTGAAGATCTTCTGAACAGACCCTTATGTCAATATCATAATATGCATAGTCATGAGACTGATAGCTGCTACTCCCTCATTCGTATCTTTCATCGTATCCTCTTGGCTGGCAGACTCCATAATTATGTTGTCGACATTCAGAAATTTCTCGATGAATAAGCAAAAACTTTTAAAGTCGAACATAATCATATCCAGGTCCCATCTCGTCATTTATACATGATCGAGATCGAGAAAGGGAAGAAAAGGAAACAAAACGGCCGTATTACGTCTTGCTGCAAAATGGCTTCCTCAGATAAATCAACAAGACTTTTTCCCAGCACCAGCAAATCCAAACGTCCTTATCAGATAACATTCGAGGACTGTGACACCAGCCATGACAATACCCACATGATGACCCACTTGTTATTATGCTCAAACTGGGGTAGGATTACTTGCATACCCTCCTTATTGATACCGGCAGTGCCACGAATATCTTATTTCGAAGAGCAATCAAAGTGTTAGGACTTATAGATTCCGTCAAAGCTTCGACAACAACAATCACAGGCTTCAATGGTTCTAAGGAATCTACCACTGGAGAAATCACTCTCCCCGTTCAAGCAGGCTCCGAAACCACCTTCGTCAAATTTCTTGTAATTAATGCAGAGTCCAAGTATTTAGGCATTCTGGGACGCAGCTGGTTACATTCAATCAAAGCGATACCATCGAGCTATCATTTAGCACTATGTTTTCCTACGGATCACGGAGTCTATGAAATCAAGAGTAGCCAAACAGTCGTACGCATGTGTGATAATACCACCGTCAATTCTCATACGGCAAAACTCCTCAAGGCATAGCAACTACAGTCTACCATACCACCCACATTTGAACAACATGATGCTGAAGTGGTAGACACTGTTGAACTCGATGGACCAGGGCTCACAACTTTTATTGAATCTAAGCTGTCACTCGACGAAAAGGAAGCCATGATACAACTCCTAAAGAAAAACATTAACGTTTTTGCCTAGATTTTTCAAGAAATGCCCGGAATCGATCCTTCTATCGCTTGCTACCACCTCAGCCTTCTTCCAGATAGTAAAGCAGTCATACAAAAATGAGGAAACTTGGCTCCCAGACTTCAAGAAGTAGTAAATGATGAAATTGATAAGCTCCTTCGTGTCGGATTTATTCGAGAAGCTAATTATTCGAAGTGGGTTTCCAATATCGTTGCTATACCAAAGAAAAAGGGTAAAATAAGGGTTTGTATTGATTTCACTGAACCTAACAAATTCACACCGAAAGACAATTTTCCGCTACCTTTGATTTCACAACTTCTTGACTCAGTCGCAGGACACGAACTCTTTTATATGATGGATGCTACCTCCGGATGCAACCAAGTTCCACTCACCGAGGAAGATCAAGAAAAACTACTTTTGTAACCGAAAGAGAACTTTATTGTTTCACAGTGATGCCTTTTGGGTTAAAAGATGCTGGCGCTACTTACCAATGATTGTTCACTCAAATGTTCAAAGAATAGCTCGGCCACATCATGGAAGTATATATCAATGATATGATTTGTAAAAGCCTGAAAAGAGCAGATCATCTCCAACACCTCCAAACTATCTTCGAAATCCTTCGACGATACCAGATGAAGCTCAACCCAGAGAAATATCAATTCGGCGTCGCATCTGGAAAATTCCTAGTCCATCTAGTCAGCAAACGAGGAATCGAAATCGATCCAGCTCAAATTAAAGTACTCATGGCAATGCCATCTCCTCGAACAAAAAAAATGTTCAAAAAAATGTAGGCAAGATCGCCGCTCTTTACAGATTCATCTCCAAGTCATCTAATCGATGCAAACTTATTTACCTTCTTCTTCGTGGCAGCCTCACTACTATTTCAAATAAATAAAAAGAAGTTCTGTGGACTCCTGATTATGAACTGGCGTTTTAAGAACGATACTTGGGGCGTTCTCCTATAATGAGTACTCCTATTGATGGGGAATTACTCACCATGTATTTATCCACAACTGAGAATTCTATCAACTCCGTCCTTATTCATGAAGATACAGGCATCGAGAAACCTATTTACTTTATCAGTAAAACTCTTATGCCTGCTAAAAAATGATATACTACCACAGAAAAATAATTGTTTGCCTTGGTTTTCAGCCCTCAAAAACTTTGCATATACTTCCAAGCTCACCCCATCAAAATCATTACATAATACTCTCTCAAACTCGTACTCTCCAAAAAAGAAAAATCTCGACGAGTTCAACAGTGGTATGTTTTGCTTGGTGAGTATGACATCTCTTTTAAACCTCAAATATCAATCAAAGGGCAAGCAGTAGCCAACTTTTTGACAGATTTTCCAGTTGAAGACCCCAATTGGGAAGAACTCAAAGAAATCTTTATTGACGACTCAATTGCCAAACCAGACGCATGGTCCAAGAGTTCCGGTTGGTGACTTTTTACGGATTGATCAGTAAGACCACAAGGCTCCGAAATTGGCATCTTACTCGTTACACCTTCCAATCATCGCATAAAAAAGCTCTTAAACTCAAATTCTATGCAACCAATAATGAAATAGAGTATGAAGGCATCTTGCACGGCCTTGATCTCGCACTTACTCTTGAAGTTGAAGAATTAGCAGTTTATGTCGACTCTTTACTCGTCGCCAATCACTACAATAAAACTTTCAAAGCAACAGGCAAGATGGTTGATTATGCTGCCTTAGTCGAAGACAAAATGAGGAAATTTAAGCATGCCACCATTTCATATTTACCTCGGCAAGAAAATTGACATGCCGATGCCTTAGCTTACATTGCTGCCATGCTGGGAGATAGTGAAAAAAGATCTTTGGATATCGAGATCCTCGAACACTCTAGCCTCGATATCTTATCCACACTCCACTTGACAGTTACTGAAGATGACGACCCTGAAGATTGGAAAAAACCATTTTCTACATACCTCAACTCTAACATCCTACCAAGTAACAAAGAAGAAGCTCGATCCCTGTTAGCTTAGTCCCCACGATTCAAAGTTCAGAATGGTATCTTATATCGACTCACTGGAGGAGGGCCACATATCGAATGTATATCACAGAAATAGGCTCAGATTATGATCCGAGAACTTCACGAAGGTATTTATGGTGCATACATTTCGGGTAGATTACTAACTCAACGAGTATTCACACGGGGACTCTATTGGCCTAAAATGAGACAAGACTGTGAAGATTTTGTTCACAAATGCTACAAATGCCAAATTCATTCTCTAGACATCAAGAGCCCACCCTCGACTTACAAGTCAGTAATGTCTTTTGGCCATTTAAATGATGGGGAATCGATCTCATTGGCCCTTTCCATCCAACTTTGGGAAATAGATGATTCATCTTAGTTGCCACTGATTACTTTACCAAGTGGGTCGAACCAGTTCCCTTATGCCATACTGATGAGAATGAGGTCATCAAATTCCTTTGGGAGTACATCATTACCCAGTTTGGGTGTCTACAGATGATACGTTCTGATAATGCTAAACAGTTCATCAACACTAAAGTACTTACTTTCCTTCATAAATACAAAATTCAGCCCACAACTTCCACACCATACTACCTCCAAGGCAATGGACAAGCTGAAGCCATTAACAAGAGCATTAAGTTAGGTTTACGCAAGCGACAAGAAAGGCAGATAGGTCAACGAACTCCTCAGTGTATTATGGGCATACCGTACCACTTCTCGAGTTTTCACAGGATGTACGCCTTTCATGAATGGCTTTCGGGACTGAAATAGTCATACCCTCAGATCTCGATCTCCCCAGTACACGACAGAAAATTACTGAGGAAAATAATGAGCTCAGACTCCTTTGCAACCTTAATTGGATCGAAGAAGCTAGGGACAAAGCCATCGCCAATTTGGGTCGTTACCATGATACATTAAAAAAATCTTACAACAAAAGAGTTTAAGAACAAAAATTTGGTATTGGAGACCTCGTCTTACGAAGGATACAAGACCATACTCGACCTAAAAACTCAGGAAAATTATAAGAAAATTGGGAGGGACTGTACATTGTATGCAACAAAACAGATAGTAGAACTTATTAGCTCATGACTGAAGATGAAGTTCAGCTTGAGTACCCATGGAATACTACTGAACTTAAATTATTCTACAGATGATACACTGTAATCATTTACTTTAAATCAAATAAAACACTTTGTTATATACAAACTCTTTACTATTTCGACTTGTCTTCGATATATACTTTACAAGTATTTATCTAACATTCTCTTTACTACTTCGACTTGTCTTCGATATATACTTTACATGTATTTATTTGACAGTCTCTTTACTACTTCTACTTGTCTTCAATATATACTTTACAAGTATTTATCTGACAAAGTCTCTTTACTACTTCGACTTATCTTCGATATATACTTTACACGTATTTATTTGACAGTCTCTTTGCTACTTTGACTTGTCTTCGATATATACTTTACAAGTATTTATCTGACAGTCTCTTTACTAATTTGACTTGTCTGCGATATATATTTTATAAGTATATTATCTGACAAAGTTTCTTTACTACTTTGACTTGTCTTCAATATATACTTTACAAGTATTTATCTGCGACAGATCTCTTTACTTCTATCACATTTACTGCAACTTATTTTCCAAACAAAATCAATATTCATCAATACGTTTAACAAACACAAATCATTCACACAAAATTCAAACTATTTTCAGGTCCCACTGACCATTTGTTACAAACTTTCAAACATTAATGTTTATTCCTCCAAAATTAACATCTCCGAAGGAGATTTCCCTTCATTCACAGGACCTTCAGGAACCTGCACATCTGCTATGTCCCCAATAAGCTGACCTTCGACCTCCATCATCTTTCCATCAGCAACAGCTTTCGTTCCTCCACGCACATCCAGAGTCGGTGGCACCTCTTCATCGGAACTGTCATCACATGGCAGCCCTCCTGCCTTCACAGCTCCTTTATAATATTTCTCTCTCTCTTCAGACTCATCAAACTGATCTTTAAAATGTTGCCTCACTTTGTGGCATTTTTGCAGTTTTCCTTCATTTATCCGAGTTCTCAATTCATCTAGCATTTTCTTCTGCTCCAACTCCATTGCTTTTCGAACATCATCAACTTCCTTTTCGAACTCAAATTTCTGCTTTGTCAAAACATCTTTCTTTTCCTTCTCCAGTACTTTCTTCGCCTCCGCCAAGGCTGCCTCCTTCGCTTTATTCGCTTCCAATTTGTACCTGTTTAACGTTACATTTAGTTTCGCGTTCTCGGCCGTCAAATCTTTCTCGATGTTTCTGTACGCAACCAACCGGTTCGCCAGATCACCATTACCCTCTCCACGTCCCATTGTTAGACTCATCACCGACTTAATCTGCATGAAAGTTATATAATGATTATTTTTTAAATTTACCAAACTTTTTATTCGAGCATAGGCTTTGAAATTTCTCACCTTCAACAAGTTACCCTGTGCTTCGTCTAAAAATGTATCCATACTATCAATGCCCACCATGCATTCCACAATATCTTTCTTCAAATCCTCAGCTCCCCAAGCAAAAGTTTCCATCGTCTCTTCCATCTCCTTTTCAAACTCCTCCCCTAGCCCTTTCTTCGCACTCCTAGTAGTGGTCTTCTTAGGGATGGCACTGCTTGTACTTCGTGGAGGTAACCCACTCCCTATAGCAGGTTTATCAGAAACTTCGATAGCTTCAGACGATGATTGTCGAGTAGTTCTCTTCGGATTCAGCAATAAAGGTTTTTCCATATTTACCTTCCTTTTCCTCTTATTTTTTCTTAGAGACTCCCCCAGCATCGCGTCAATCTCAGTATCCGTGTTATAACATGTTAATAACGGGTTATTCAAAGGCAAACTTGCATCAGCCGCTCTTTTATTCTTTGCTGACATCTTTCCCCCAATAATTGAAACTTTGGCACCTGTGGTTCTCGACCTTTTTAGCCCTGCTTCTTGAAAAATCTTACTTAACTGATCTTGATTTGTTACTGAACTACCGATTCTGCCAAAATATCCTTCTCTTATCTTATATAACTTCTCGTTTACAATAGTTGTCTTCCAGATCTCCTTCAATGCTTTAAACACAAAATAGACAATTTTTTTCTTTATATACAAATCCATATCATATGAAAATTCATAAACTTACACATTTAAGTTACCTAACCACAGATCTAGATGAAACGCTTTTCTTTTAAGCGGCTCCCCTGGATCTTTAGGATCAAACTCATAATTTCTAGATACTAGTAATCGGTCTTCTGTATATCGACCTCCAGTGGATACCATATCATAAAACATCGCTCTCTTCAAAAACTTTGCCAAATAACGATACCTTTTTAACTTCGGGTTCGTTTTCATCGTATAGTATACACACAAATTATCTACTGTTATTAACTCCTCCCCTCTGGCTTTCAGTCTGCCATTTATCGCACCATATACCCTAAACAGGTCATATACATTCGGATTGAATTAACCTGGGGCTACATCAAAGAAATTTATTAACTTTTTCTGATCAGCCCTGAGGGGTAACTTTAGTCCTTTCTTTATATGTTCTCGATGAATAAGAATACCATCTAGAGGTATATATTGGTTGATCATTTTGTATTGATATTTCTCTAGTCTAACATTGTCAGGGATACCATATTTCTTTTAAAAACTTACAATTTCCTTCGTTTCTAAACCCTCTCCATAGCAGGCTTCTTCATCCTCTTCGACATCTTCTTCCCCATTCCCACTCCTTTCTCGATCACTAGCTTGAGGCTCATGATCTACACCAGTATCACTCACCTCTTTCTCAGGCGCTTCATGCACACTAGGGACTACCCTAAACTCTTCCCTACCCTCTGTATCTGTACTGCTCGAACCTACCCTATATCTTCCCCCAACTGTTGCACACACATTCTCACGTTGATCATCAAAGGCACTGCATCTTTGAGACTCTTAAATATAGCTTTATCATCATTTAAATTGGGTTCATCCATTTAAGAACCTGTAAATTATATTCCATATTTTCAACACAGTTAGAATTTTACATATGTGATACATATATACATATTCTTATGTTAACATATTCATGATATATATAGTTATTGAAATCACTCCCTAACACTTCATTTACTTTCCCCTCTATTACAATCATTAACATTTATACTTTTCATAGTTCTCGATCAAATATATATCAGATTTTTACACATAGCATTTTAAAGCATTCATCCACAATTTCCTAATTTCTCAATGTTTTCTCTTATTTAAATTAGGTAATCTCAAAAAAATCGTTACTTATTCTTTTCTCCACGAATTTATGGGAAGTTGAATAACTTCTCGATGATGTTATCACTTTTTCTGCCAAAACTAGTTATTTCTATTTTTACGAATTCTCATTCTCTGGCGTGAAATCCGGTGATCAAACTGAAAAATCCAAACCTCTCCGCGTATCTCGCTCCTCAAAATCATCTCCCCTCACAACGCTGTACTTATAGTACCCCATTTTACTTCCCTTTCAACTTTCCCCTCCCAATTCACGAGATTCAGAATCACCGCCACAAAGAAATTAACATTACATCCCCTAAAAACACCTTTGTCGTTATTTATCCTTCCCCTCTCTTTCATTTCCACTTCGTTAGACGTTATTGATCACTTTTACATACAATTCATTTACTCATGAAGGAAATTGCACACAAACAAAACCAAAAACACAATTACAAATTTACTAACCTTGTTGCCGTGCAGCTTCTGTATCCCTATCCTTTGCTCGCTTCGCCCTTTTAATCAACACGCAAATTTCCTCCTTCGCAATCGTATCTAACAACTGTAGCAACGAGCAATCATAGTTTTCTCCCTTAATTTTTTTTTTCGATTTGTAAGTGATTTGAACAGTCTCCGACTTCTAACATATTTATAGCCTTCACGTGACTGTTCGTTGCGCCACGTGGCGACGGTCCAGTTCGTCGAGTAAAACGCCTCATACATTTTTTCTCAGCATCTTTGGCTCTTAATCTTATACCTTTTAATAAATTCTTATATTTACCATTCAGACCTTCCAATTCTCAGAGAATGTCCACAACCACATTCATCTCTGTCAGTGTACGCTCTATTTTTTCCAATAACCAATATACATCATTTTCTTTATACTTCATACCATCACCTAATGGAAAACATCTTGCCATATTCATTTTCAATTAACGTTCCCTTCTTATATCATATTTTCATAAATATCTATATTTAAGGGATCATTTTTGACATCAGTTGATTTCTTTTTGCTTACTCACACTTCGCTTAAACACATTTTTATTTTCCTATATTAGACAGTTACATTACATATACGACATAACAATATACGTTCGACTTTGTCTACTTGCCAATATTTGACCAAATTCATTCACACATTGTAATCATAATGGATAGTCGACAACAAAAATACAAACAATAAATTAAAACACGATTATTTATTTGCAACTCATTTCTTACATTCGATATCTCTCACATTCGATTACAATAATTTATTACATTCGATATCAATCTCTTTCGAGCACATTCACTTCTACTAATTACAATTGTCTTCTATTACAATTTCACTGTTCTTGATAATTTCCTCGACATGTTAATATTTACTTTGTCTATTTTTCACCAGAATCAGACATTAAAGCCTCTATTCGGTCCTCGATGATCACTGACCCTCAAGTCACTGAACTTCTAACGAGATGCTTCAGGAGGAAAAGGTAACAAAAACTTGCATACAAATCACACGTTCGGCAAGATCCCTGGACGCCCATCCCATCTTTGTATCTTCATCACCAGTAAAAACAACTACCTCTTCACCCCCCAATTGACTCCAAACATTACCTTCACATACACATGATGCTCCCGTTATCTCCAATAAAAACATCTCATTATTGTTTCCTCTTTGTTCCCACTTCGCTGATCTACTTCGATCACATAACCCATTTTCATCTCTCTTTCTACGCCAGCTTTCACCCAACAAATCACCATCTTCAACCCCATACTTCATCAACAACCATACTTGGGGCGACCTCATCCCTCAAACACCATTATCCACCTTCAGTACAACCTCTATTTATATACAACATCCTTAAATTACATTCAATGCACACATTAATTCCACCTCGCAATTAACATGACCAGATACAGCTCACCTTGACCTTGGTAATGACATCTGTTGACTTTTGCACAGTTCGGCCACCTCTTCATATTCTAGTTTTTTCTTCTCGACACAACTACAAGTACTTTTATCGAGAATGGGGAGATTGTAGTATCATATTCCCCTGATTCGATAAAGCCAGCACTCTGTAGTCGAAGACAGCTCAGCCCTATAAAGTCGAAATTAGCTCAACATTTTGTAGTCGAAGACAACTCAGCATTCTAGAAGATTCTTAGAGTCCTCGACTTACAAAAAATAATTGTTATAGCCCGGTCAAGAAGGAACTGTTAGAGATCCAAAAAGTTTACCCACTACCTCTAGAATAGAAGACTCTTTCTTTTTGTAAAACTGCCTGTATATGCTATAAATACAGGCAGAGAATAGGTTCTAAGGGACTGGATTTTGGACGTCTCTCTATCCTAAACATATGCAACTTTCAGAAACTTGTAATAACTAGCATCTACTAGATTTTTCACAAAATCCTCCTCGAGGTCGCAGTTTTTTTCGGTTTCTGCTGAGTTTTCTACGTAAAATCTTAGTTGATTCTTCTTTATTGCACAATCCTTACAAATAAGTATTGGCGAAGGGTTTCCTCTTGGAAAACATGCTATTACAATACCATCTAAAATAATTTATTTTCCTTCCATGAGATCTTTTAGTAAAATAGTGTTATTTTTTTTGGATTGTGAATTTTTAACTCCAGTTTATTCATATTCGTATTTCCTCAGAGTGATATCTAGTAAATTCTCAGTGACTTTGAGTGACCAACCATGAGAGCCCTAATTTGAAACATATTTCTAATATAGTGATCTTCATATGTCTAACTGTCAGGACCTTGATTGGACTACGCACACGCACCAAGTTCTTTTACATTATTTCGGTTATAGATTAATAATATTTTCTCTATCATGTATCTGCGGTGCTTATAGATTTAACTCTGCTTATTTTGAGGGGGAGTGTGTTTGGTAGTCTTCAGTTTCTCTCATAAGTCCTGTGTCTTATCTTAAGTTTTCTATCGATGTTTACTGATTACTTGGTTATTTTGGTTTATTTTGGTGCGTTTACCTATTTCCATTATTTTGTTTGAATTAGGTTACTTGTCATTCGAACGACTTTTCAATTTTTTCAAAATATTCAAAGTTCATTTATGTTTTGGTTTGTCTGTCTGTCTCATTCTTGTCTCTACCTCCTACTATGATTTTTCTCTTTATCTATTAATCATTTGGTTTCGATTGAGAAAATGTTCGAGTTTACTGCTCCTTGCACTTGATGTTCCTTATGTTTGGGGTTTAATTACAGAAGTTTTCCTATGCAATTAGTGGCAGTTTCATTCGAGGTTTCCCAAAAAGATGCATCATGGGGATAAGTGGTGATTGGGTTGGTACGAGTTCCTGTGATTGTTGGTTTGTGATATTGTTATTGGCTTTTATAGATGGTGAAGTTTGGTGTTGTCAACTCTATAACTTTGAGTTGTATATTAGAGTGGGTTACGTTTCTTTCGTGATAAAAATTGGGGAGAAATGAGTATCCCTAACAGGATAGCATAAGGAAAGGATATTTGATCATGCTTTTCTGGTTTGATTCTTTTATGATTTCTTTCATGATTTTGTGATTTTCAGTTTATAAATATTTTAAGTTCTTATTTCCACATATATTATAAACGAGTTTGCTGAGTGTGTAGATATTAAGTCTCAAGATTTCTGAGAAGTGTTGAGATGTTAGAAGATATCATCCGCAGAAGAGGTCCAGAGATTGAACGTATTCATGAAAGGGGTGGTGTCTTTCTAAGGTCTAGATAGTCTCTGTAGCTGGGAAGTACTACAGAGTAATGTGTAGGTCGTAATTTGTATTTGTCACAAAATGAACCAAAGGGAGAGATTGAAAGGTTTTGGTTTGTCTCATTTTGTGTATGTAAAGGTCCGTGTTTATCTCAGTCGAAGACAGTGACAGTATGAACCAAGAAGAAGGATCTAGGGCGAAAGAATGGAATTGTCGAAGTCGTTTGAAAGAGCTTGGATGTCGTTCAAACGAGCTTGAATGCCGTTCGAACGAGCTTGGATGTCGTTCAAACGACCATTTTCTACGTCCCTGGAATTTTGGCTCAGGAGTCCAATTCGTTTAAACGGGCTTGGATGCCGTTCGAACGAGTCTTGACAAAAAAGGAAACATTGCCTCTCTTCTAAATCTCTATCTTTTTATCTTTTCTTTGGCAATAAGTTATTTTTGAAAGAGCTAAAATTCCTTTATCAGAAACACAACTTGACATCAATCAAAGTCTAAAAATATTGAGGTTGATGATTAAGTTAGTGTATCCTACTTCCCACAAAGTTTTCTAAATTGATTCAAGAAGAATGTTCCTTGTTACGAGTTCAAGGAGAGTCATTGCGAGAACGAATGAGAGTCATTGCGAGAACGAAAGTGCAAGGGTGTGATGCTCAGATCAGAAGAGAGATAATCACGAGATAGGGTTATCGAGTCTGAGAGTCGCTGCGAGAACGAAAGTGCAAGGGTATGATGCTTAGATCAAAAGAGAGATAATCACGAGACGGGGTTATCGATTTTGTAAGTATAATTCATATTAAACTCTTTTTGATTAGTGAATTTTTTGTTATTGTTGTGTTCATCGACAGCGACCTGTGGTTTTTCTCCTGAGTAAGGAGTTTCCACAGGGTAAACAATTGCTTGTGTCGTTTAATTCATTGTCTTTACTTTTGATTGTTTATGTTTAATCCTTGATCTTGATTGATAGGAATTGTTTTGACCTAATTTCTCAAAATACATTTAATATGAGCACATAAATTTTCAATACTCATAGGATGAAATAATCAAAAACCTGCCTAATTGAGCGAGCTTGGATAGAGAACTATATGGATTAAGGTGTTTTCGTGAACCAAAATGTGAGTGTATTACATGTGAAAATTGCTCCTATGTTAGTACTCCAGGGGATTGACAGATTGAACAATGCGTAGAAATAACATCACCTTGAAGATGAACTGAAGCTTAGAAAACCATTATATGGTTGGGGACTTCATTGAGTTCTTGATATTGTTCCGCTTGGAATGACCGACTTTCAGGATCGGTACCATCGAACTTAGAGAAATCAACCCAGAGAATTTTACCTTGACTAACAGGAACATGGTTGTGCCTGTGATCATGTTATTGTGGTTGTGGTTGCCATTGCGATCTTTGGTATACACCTCAGAGAAGGCCGATGTAAGTTCCTCTGAATTTCACTTTCAGAACAATCCAGAAGGTTATCCAGATGCTTACAAGTGCTCACTAGAACTGCAGGAACATAGCTAACATGATGATAGAATGTGATGATAGCCGTTGGTCGGGAACAACCAGAGAGACAAGGTACCGATGGTGGCGGCAATAGTGAACCATTTAAAGAGAACAACTGCGGCTAACCACTGCGCTAGCCATTGCGACTTCTTCAGAAGTTCTTTAATGATGGATCTATGCTCTAAACTGCGGCAATAAGGGACGTCGTCCCCAATAATTCGAGGAAGCTCTACCACATATAATATGGCTTGAACGAGTTATCACCTAAACTTGATTACCACCCCGTAGGCAAAATTTTCCGTGAACAAGGTACAATGTTGTGATTAAATGAAATTCGCCTATCACCATTGTACGAAAAAACTGTCATTGTTGAGGTTGAACAAAACTCGAACTCGATTCAAAGACGTTATAGATTGTTTGGCAGAGTCACCTGTCATTGTGGAGGTCGAACTAAAATATGCTATTGATGAGGTTGAACGAAGACCAATCTTGATTTAAGCTTAATTCAGAGGGAGAGAGAGACCTACTATTCTTTGGCCTACGTCGACCATTATGCGCTAGAGCTCGAATGAGCCATTATTCAGAGTTTGATCAAACTCAAACGTGTTTAGAATGCTTGCAAACAACAAGCAATCAGAATAAAACGCCTCAGAAGGTTAAATTTGGGATGTAAAATATGGCAAAACTCGTCTGGCCATGGCGATTTGGATAACGTCGTCATATTATCATCATCTTTGATGGTGGATGAGGTGGGAGAGCGTTGGATTGAATCGATAGCTTTGAGATATCATTCGCCTTCATTTCGATCATCATCTTGGAAGTTCAATGCTACTGTAACAACAATAGAATTATTGGAACCGTTGGTACTGGCAGTTTGATTCGATTCCCGAGTTGTTTTTGGAACTGATGAACACCTCTATCAATTTGCATCAAATGTAATCCATCAAGACCAAATTCTTCATGGAAATGGTTGGAGAGGTGGATGCATGTGTCCTCATCTGACTTTGTAGAACCACATCTTGTAGAAAATCAGGGGCAAAATGAAAGGAATTCTGCTCTTATAAACTTAGAGATCGGCAGATCCTTAATTTTGACTCGAATGATTTGAGGCAATCGAAACCAGTTGAATTTTTTTCCCTTGATCGAAGGCTTGACATCAGATTATAGGTTCACGTGATCTTTTGAATCTTTTTGATTTGAAGTGTTCAATCAAATGGATATTTTGGAACCCTAGATTTTGTAAATGGATGGGAGAGAGTTACCGAGATGAGAGCGATGGAGATCGAGTGAGAGAGAGAGAGAGAAGTAAAATTTGTTTGCCTACTTTCTTCTTGTTTTTGTACTCTGTCTAGCCCCACTAGAAAATTATGACTTGAGCTCAGCGTTACGTAATGATGAAATGAAACTTGTAACTCTCGAGAATCGTGGGTAGCAGCTGGCTTGATCCCCAGATCCTGAAAGCCTCCTTTTGAGAGAAGATGATCAACGGTGTTTGAGACAATGGGTTTTGAGAACTTTGTTCCTACAGACGGCGCTAAATATAATAGCCTAATTCAGGGATTCAGACTTAGCATTTACACCAAGGATACTCAGAGCGCCTAGAACGAATACTTGTATAAAGTTAATCGTGAAAAACCTTTGAATAGGTTAAAAACCATGACCTCTCTTGAGGATTTAGAAAGAGCAATGTTATTGATAGCTGCTAGATTATTACGAGAGATGCTCTGAGCATTTTGTAGAAACTTTCTTGATAGGAAAAGTCTGTCTCTTCTCTGTAGTTCCATGGACCTATTTATAGATCTTATAATATGGCCGTTATCCATTTTAATGATCAACGTTATGGTTTTGATGAGTCATAATGATTGTGTAATGGCTTGAGTAACTCCTGCTCCATAATGTGTCTTCCATAAATATGCCACATGTATGTTGACGAGGTCGAGTGGTCATATGATGGTCAAAGATGGAGCACGTGTATGTTGACGAGGTCGGGTGGTCGAAGATGGGGCTTGAGTCCAAAATGTCGAATAAGCTACTATACTTTAAATAGGTTAAAACCACGACCTCGGCTTGAGGATTTACTAACTGTAACTTTAATTGCTTGTGGCTGATGTTTGATTACAAGTTTGCAATCTCTTTAACTAGAAAAACTTGGGGGATTTTTTCCTCTGGAACTCATCCTTTTTATAGACCTCACTCTCAGTTCGTTACCGTGCATAAGCACGTTCTACTGAAAGTGGGGGCAAGTAGCAGTTGAACTTGTAACTGTTAGTTCGTGGGAGACATGTGTCTTTGACTTTTTCCATTTCATCTGTAGTGCTAGAGCCAGGTTCTTTATCATTTCATAGTACAAGTGTCATTGTTGATAGTGTATGTCACGTGTGTATTGCGTGAGTCTGGTATTAGATCAGTTCGAGTTTATCGCAGCTCGAGGGACATATCCCTACAATCGCCCCCTTGCAACTGAAGGCACAAGTGGCTTGAGTTGAGAAGTACCCATCGAGTTTGTGAATTAGAATATGGAAGGATATTTAAAAAATTGGAATGATGTATTTTGCTGAGGTGGATTGATCTGGGAAATGAATGTATTTATGGAAGACTGAGTTATGGTATTGATTGTTGTTAAGGGATTTGAATTGATTGATTTGTTTGGCTATTGGATTCCCAAGACCATAACGTTTAATGATGATTGTTGGAAATCCTTTACTGTATTAAATGATGTTTTTCTATAAATACTCTGTTCTACTATTTTGCCGATTATAATTCTTCAAGTACTTTTGTCTATGTGAATAATCAATGGTGACCACCATAATCAAGCAAGGGAGAACATGATACTTGCCAAAGTACAAGAACTTCAATTTTGCTACTGTGGGACCATCCTCTTGATCTCCCCCTTTCTTATCCTGCCCGTCCTTCCTTTGAAGGTATGACCATTCATGAGGTAGCAAAGGCTGATGAGGATCATTACCTTATGGAACACCTACATTATTCCCAATCGGAGCTGCTGCAAAGGTTATATATCCATTTTCTTGCGAAGAAGGCCATTATTGTGGAGGATGAGGAAAATTGTACTGGGCCAGGACTTCTCGCCGTTATCCTGCACATGAGTAAATTTTATAGGTGAAGGTGGTGGCAGCGGGGATGCAGAGAAAGAGACGGTGGTGGTAGTTTTAAAGGAGGAAGTATGCTTCTGTTAAAACCATCTTCATTTTCTTGCAAAAGTGCTTCATGTGGGAGGAGCTTCGGGTGCTCGAATTATAAGTCTTGTTGTCATCTGATAGTGATTGTAATCTGTAGAACAATCTGTAGGAAGTATCTGTTTTGAATTTTGTAAAGTAATATGTACCTTATAATTTCAAGCTAATGAAAGATATTTTTCAGAAAATGTGCTTACAATTTGAAATTATAGGAAGTTAGTATATCGAACTGTCGAAAATAATTATAAAGATCAAAAGGAGATTTCAAACGGTGTATGATATTTTATGTGGTGAGCTGACTAAAATGTTGTAAAGTTATAAAAAGATATGTGTTGAGCTGAAAGTACTATAGGTTTCGAGCCATATACATATGATTGCTTTAGAATATATAATAATGTAATGTGAACTTTTGAAAAAGTGGAATCTTAAGTTTTGCAAAGTGATATGAGGGCTTATATGTGAGCTCGAGGTTAAAGGTAAAAATGAGATGATAAATTAAATTACGTAAAAACGGATGCAATCGAATTTATATTAAACTTGATTTGATGAGACGAAGCCGATTGATAAGTTTGACAGGTGGGATTCTTATCTTTGAAACCTGGAGAAGCTTAAAAAGGTGGTAGTGCACGTGACTGTACTCCGTGTTTATATATCTGTTATAAATGAAGATGTTTGAATAATTGAACATGGTGAGGACTCGCTCTCAATGAGTTCGACAGGCGATAAAGGGGAATTTAGCAATAAAATTGCTGAAATACGTGAAAGGATATTCGGGCTGCTCGATTATAATGCTGATATGCCGACATCTGTACTATAGTTGGAGGGGTTGACTGTAAGGGAGAAAGAGATTGAGATTGAGATTGAATGCCACTTTTTGTGTGAAGTATTTCGTGAATTGGTCTTTGAACCTAAAGTTCAAAAACTTCTATGAGGAAGATTGCGATGGATGGGATTATAACAGAAGATGAGAGGCTTGTTGGTGATGTATTAATTAGATGTGGTGATGCAGAACATCTAGGTTGTTTAAGGTGTAACGATGCTTGAGAGGGTGAACTTATTATTTCGAAATAATGTAAGTGAAATAAAAGGATAATATTTATGTTATGAATATGCTCATTGTTTTTTGTAGATTGTGGTGAAAATAAATTTGAATTTCAAAACTGTGTAGCATCGGGAATGACGATGTAGTTTGTATAAATAAGTTGAGTATAAGAATATAAATCATGAGTATGAGAATGCTTTTGGAGATATAGATCGATTGCGTGTGGGTTGGTTATGCGATCATGAAGGTGAGAGGGTATGAAAGTACTAATGTGGGTAAGAGAAAGAGAGTTGTATTTAATTTTGGGGGTTTGGGGTTGTAGTAGCATATTTCCCATATTCGTTAAGGGTAAGTCAACATAACATAGTCGAAGACAGCCCATCATTCGACGTCTGCAACCACAAGTCCCCAGCCTACTAAAGATAGCCATTGTGCCTACTTAAGAAAAAGCCATTTGAGATCCGCGAAGTTTGCCCACTACCCCAGAAATAGGAGACTATTTCATCTTTTTGTAAACTGCCTGTATCTAATATAAATGCAAGTAGAGAATAGATTATTCAGATCCGCAACTTTGCCGTTAATTCATCCTTACTTTACTATCACATAACAAACTATAATAATTAACAACCTATTGGATTTTACATCAAAATCCTCCTTGAGGTCATGGATTTTCTTAGCCTTTACTGAGATTTCACGTAAAATCTTTTTCATTTTAGCTTATTATTCCATCATCCTTACAAAAAGTCTTGGCGAAGATTATCCTTTCGGAAAACATGCCATTACAATTGGTGCCATCTGTGGAAAAACCACACTTTTCTTTTCCACCTCTGATCTGCAAACAATCTAATGACAAACATGAATCTCTGAAGCCATTCTTGCACGCTATGAAATCACAAAATCAACCCAATACCAGAAACTGTCGATCTGCACGGTGCAGTGATCAAATTACAGAGACAAATAGAATCCGACCGAGTCCAGAAGCTGGAAGATTAGCGTATCCATGCTTAAGCTCTTCAATTTGAAAGAGACAAAATAAGAAAAGCCTTGGACTAGTAAAGTTGGACACATCAGAAGGAGTTGGAGAATTTACGAAGAACTCAAGATCGACTCACTGGCCGTCAAATGTCACCTTTATAAGCCCGTAGTGATCATCAATATAGGGCAACCCAAAGAGAAAATTAGACAAGAGAAGAACAAGTACGAGCTTCTCGAACCAGATCCAGATAGAGTTTCTCGACATTTCGGACTTACAACCTCAGCATCGATAACTCAAGGAAGTCGGCGTACGCGTCATCAAACTTTCCCACCACCAGAAAGAAGACCAATCTGGGACCGGTTGGGACCTGAAGAACATGGAGACTTTGATCCACAAGTTGCAGCCATACCAATTCCTCCGCCACAGTTCAACACCTTGGACGACCTAAATAATAGGATCCAGGCCATAAACTCTGATATTTCAGGCCGAATGTCTGCCCTCGACAAAATTGAGACAAGCCCCATTTCTCCTCATCTCAAAGATATACCTATTCATAATAATTTCCATATGCCAAAATTTATTTAATATGTAGGCCACACTGACCCTCTCACCCACCTCCGATACTTCAAAACCGCAGCTGGATTATACTCCAAAATCGACCACATGCTATGCAGATTATTCAACCTGAGCTTGAAAGAGGAACCACTCAGATAGTTCCATACTATCTCTGAAGGCTTCATCACCACATTCAGCCAGTTACAATGCCTCTTCGAGTCAAATTATGCTTATGCTAATAAGCGAGAGATAACTGTAGATTCCTTGTTCTTCTTCGAGCAAGGTACAAAGGAAACTTTGGCAAGCTTTTATAAACATTTCTTACAGGAAACCCGAAAGATTGTGAACTCAGTTCCCAAGATCGTCGTTCTAGCATTCACCTCAGCTCTGCATATCAATTCTAAAGTTTGAGATGAACTTACCTTGCACAAGCTCAGAACGGTGACATAAATGATTAATGTCGCTAATAACTACATCGAATTAGGGTGATCCAAGAAAGATAAGATGAAGAGCTCTTCAGTCGTCCAATTTCGTAAAACATATACATCTCAACCCAAGCAACCCGAGCAACGCAACGCGGAAGAAACACCCAAGCAACGCGGAAGAAACACCGACAACACTAGAAGAGGCGATGGAAAGCCAGACAAACCCGTCTCCATTCTACCTCTAATGATATTAACTCTCTTTGCTATCTTGCCAACGATAAAGGGAGATAAGTTCTATTGGGCAGCACAAGCAATTCCTGATATCCCCAATAAACCTTTACGTTAGTATCACAACGTGCATAGTTACGAAACTGACAACTGCTACTTTCTCATTCAAAATTTTCATCACATTCTATTAGCTGGCAGACTTCATAATTATGTAGTCGACATTCAAAAGTTCCTCGAAGAAAAAACTAAGAACAAAGACGTCGAATAAGAGCAAGGCCAAAGGCAAGCTCGCCATTTTTACATGATAGAAATTAAAAAAGAAAAGAAAAGAAAACAAGATGATTGAATTACATCTTTTCGCAAAATGACTTCCTCAGATAAATCAACAAAAAATTTTCCCAGCTCGAGCAAATTAAAACATCCGTACCATATTACCTTTGAGGACTGCGACACCAGCCATGTCAAGTACCCTCACGACGACCCTCTAGTTATTATACTCAAAGTAGGTCAAGACTACCTACACACACTTCTCGTCGATACAGGAAGCACCATAGATGTTTTTGTCAAAAAGAGTAATTGAAGTTCTCGGACTCAAAGATGCAGTAAAAGCTTTGACAACCACGATCACAGGTTTTGACAGTTCAAAAGAATCAGTAATAAGAGAAATCACACTGCCAGTTTAAGCAGGGTTTGAAACCACTTTCGTTAAATTCGTGGTCATCGATGCTGAATCCAAATATTTAGGAATTTTAGGCAGAGTTGGTTACATTGTATCAAAGCAGTACCTTCTACATATCATTTAGCATTGAGATTTCCAATAAATCACGGAGTCTACAAGATCAAAGGGAGCCATGAAGTTGTACGTATGTGTGAGAATACCACTGCCAACTATCATATGGCAAAACTTCTCAAGGCATAGCAACTGTAGCAGGAAACACCCCCCACATTCGAGCAACATGCCATTGAGGTAGTAGATTCCATTAAACTCGACAGGCCTGGGCGTAACACCTTCATTGGCTCCAAGCTGTCATCTAATGAGAAAGAAACCATGATCCAGCTCCTTAAGAAAAAGGTCAATATCTTTGCATGGTCTTTCCGAGAGATACCTGACATACATCCTTCGATTGCATTCTACAAGCTCAACCTGCTTCCAGACAGCAAAACAGTTATACAAAAGCGTCAAAATCTAGCTCCTCGCCTTCGTGAAGCCGTTAATGAAGAAATTGATAAACTCCTTCGTGTAAGATTTATCAAGGAAGCCAAATATCGACAATGGGTTTCTAACATAGTGGTAGTTCTAAAGAAGAATGGGAAAAATAGGGTCTGTGTTGATTTTATAGAACCCAACAAGTTTACCCTGAAAGATAACTTTCCTCTCCCACTTATCCTGCATCTCCTCGACTCTGTTGTAGGATACATACTTCTTTCGATAATGCATGTAGCTTCTAGTTAAAATTAGATTCCACTCGCTGAAGATGATCAGGAAAAAATAACTTTTATCACAGAAAGAGGTCTTTACTGTTACACGGTAATGCCCTTTGGGTTAAAGAATGTAGGAACTACTTACCAACGACTCTTCACCAAAATGATCAAAAGATCATTTAGGCAAAATCATAGAAGTATACATCGATGATATTATCTGTAAAAGCTTGAAGCGCGAAGATCACTGCAGCAACCTCCAAACCATATTCGATATCCTTCGTACCTACCAAATAAAGCTTAACCCTAAAAAATGCCAATTTGGTGTTGCATCCGATAAATTTTTGGGGCATCTGTTTAGTAAATGGGGAATTAAAATTGATTCGTCACAAATCAAAGCACTAATAAAAATGCCATCTCCTTGAACAAAGAAAAATGTATAAAAATTCGCTGGCAAGATTGCTGCTCTACACAGGTTCATTTCAAAATCATCTGATCGATAGAAACTTCTTTACCTCCTTCGTGAAAATCCAGCTCCACTGTCTAGAAAATAGACCAAGGAAATCATTTGGACTCCTGACTGTGAGATGGCACTACGGGAAAAATATGAATTAACGACATTTGTACGCAGCAATTAGCAACACATTTATCTGTCGTTGAACCAACCAAGTATTGACCTTTTAATTTACGTCACTTTTTTACGTTGGGTTTTTATGAACTTACGACCCTTTTATGTGTTGTTCTTGGAAACCATCCCTTAAGAAACCCAATTTCCCCAAAAAATGAATTTCTCCCTTCCTGAGCAAACGAATTTAGTGTCTCTACTATAGGGTTTGGAATACCTAATTCGAATTAATTATGGAAACAAGATTTTTTCTTGGAATTCGATCACTCGATTCATTAATCACTTCCTGGTCCAAAAAGTGCGAGTGATTTCCAAACGGATGAGGTGAATACTGCAGGTCAGATCTGAACTCTTTATTAATGTTCATATAATAGGTTTCTCACTCTCTCTTTCCCTCTTTGCAATTATTGATTAGGTCAGATCTGAATTTAACAAGTTTGTCCTAACCTTAAACTCTTTTTAATTCACAAAATGCAATTTATTGTTTAGGTCTAATGATCTGAATTTACATAGATGGTCTCTCTCTCTCTCTCTCTCTAAGCATTTGTATTAACTGTTGCTTGAATTGGGCAGGAGGGCCTTCTTGATCCCGCTTTGGAGCCATTTTCATTTGTAGTGCAAGAGCATCTATAGTATGATTTCTAAAAATCAGTCCTTGCCCGAACCTAATCTCATGGTAATTTCGTATTTCTCATTCGGAACCCTAGATTTAATTTACCTTATTTTGCATAGCTTTTATGTCGATACCCATAGTAAAAATTGTTTAATGATTGAGAAAATTTGTATTTAAAAAAAGTTGATAAATAAGCATCGTGATAATTTTGATTCTCATCTAAACATACCCATATACCTATTTCCTTGGAATTTCTGACCAAACTCAAAGAGTCAAGTTTCGTTGCAAAACATATCCTCATGAAGAAGCTTAGAGATGACTGGAATCCTTGAGAGGCCGTGTGGCAGAAAGAAGCAAGATTGATGGTGACGAGACTATTTCAATAGTTGTTTCATTACTTCTTCCATCTATTACAAAGTATTTCACTGCTTAGCCATCTTTAGTACAACCAGATGTTAGTGTCATGAGTATGTTATTTAATACTACTTGCAGGTGGAACCTCAAGTTGAACGAGTACCTCAAGCGTTATAATGTTTTGTTTTATTTGCAAGAAATTGAAGAAGCAAATGCACCATCCATAAGAAAAATTGCATTCTCTACACGGAAACCATTAATAGATCCACTTGGTGGCATGCTGTTTATATGTAACTCATTCAAAGAATTTTGGATTGATTTCTTAAATGCATCAGTTCAATCACCTTACACATTTTGTTTCATTTAGACTACCAATATTATTTAAACTACCAGTATCATTTGATGAATGATTATAGTTCTATAAGCCTATTATTAGTTTTCGTGAAAATTGGTTATTAGTGACAAAATTATATGTCGTTAATACTGCATTAGCAACGGATAATATGTTGTTTACAACTAAAATAAAATAAAACAAAGGAGAATTAATGCAAACCTTGTTAGCGTATGTTGGTTTTGACTTGCTTGACTACTTATGCAGCTTCAAAAGTTCCAAAGCGAACTGAAAAACCGTTCACAGGTTCCGAAGAAGCTAGGACATATTGACGCTGATGGTGTGGTGCAACTAAAGGGGAAGGTCTCTTGCTTGATAGACATAAGAGATGAACTTCTTATCATGGAACTAATGTTTAATGGCACATATATGAATACTATATTCAATAAACTTTTGGCCATTAATATTTTTTTATGTTTAATGGTTAATGTTTTTCACACTAATGGTTAATATTTTCACACTAACTTTTAGTTCTTCGCTAGTTAGGTATATTTAATGATCTTGATCACCATCAAGTTGCAGCTCTTGCTAGCTGCTTCATTCCTGGAGAAAAGTCAAACGAGCAAATACATTTGAGAACTGAACTTGGGAAACCCTTACAACAACTTCAAGGGAGTGCAAGAAGGATAGCGGAGGTCTGTTAGCTTACTATGGAATTATTTTATTCCTGGATTTTATTCTCGACATCACATGAAATACTTTTATTTCAGATACAATGGGAATTCAAATTGGAGGTAAATGTGGAAGAGTATGTGGAGTCAACCGTGAGACCCTTTTTCATGGATATAATCTATTGTTGGTCAAAGGTTAGTCTATCCTTATATGCAAAATTGTCACTGTTTTAAGTTGTCTACTTGAGACTTATTCTATCTCTGCACTATATTTGGTATATATTTATTGCTCAAGTAATATTCATTAATCTATGCTAAACATTGAATTTTTATTGAAAACCCAAGTATTTTGTTCCTTACATAGTGTCAATATATACATTCCAAATTACCCATGATGCAGGATTGAGTGTTTTGGAGAAAAATGCCATTTGTGTCTATTTCCAGTAAACTAAGTGTCCTATATCACTAAAAAAAATTCCATATCAAATGATAATTAATCATTGCTTAGATTTTTCATTTCCAATGGGTATTTATTGGGGAAAATTATGAAAATTAGAGAAGGCCTTCTGAGTACAATTTTGGGTTGACATACTGTTCCTTTTATTATCTGGAGAGTGATACAATTTTATGTTTTGTCAATTGCTTTTGTTGATTCATGTATCTTTCTTTACCTCTCTTTTTTTTCTTTCTTTTTTTCCTTTAGGGTACAACATTTGCAGAGGTTATAGAAATGACTGATATATTTGGAGGTAGTATTATACGACTCTCTAGAAGATTTGATGACTTCTTAAATCAGGTACGGTGATAATGCTTTTTATGCTCTCTTTTTACATAAGCAAAAAATTTAATTATGCAAAGTAAACTTTGGTAATTGAAAATATATATTGTAATTTCTTATCATATGTTGCATTTTTAGTTGCGAGCTGCTGTTGGAGCTGTGGGGGAGGTTGATTTAGAGAGCAAGTTTGCAGCTAGTAGTAAGAGCCTCAGGAGAGGTACGTTTACAAAATCATTGTATCTATGACTTAGATCATGCCAGTTGTGTAGATGGGTAACGGCAGGTTCGTTACCTGGCCTCTTAGTAGTGTAACTTAAATTCAACTATTATAGTTTCTTTTTGCCAAAGAAATTGGCAAGTTGTCCCATTAGTTCGTGGTGCAGTATTTATTTAGTTATGAAGCCACCGAGAAAATGTATACCTTTGTAAACATGCAATCTGAGAGCTAATGATAAAGTTTCTACTTAATATAATTTTCTATATATGTATCCTTCATGGCCTTATGATTTAACACCTTTAACAATTTTTGTAAATTTGGCTTGTTAAATTTGAGGGATTTTTGAAGTTTGCAAGGGCTTTAGGAGTTTTAAGCTAATGCCGCTGATAGGGCACTGTACCGATGATTTTGCTCTTGTCCTTGGAGTCTAAAATTGCAAGACAGAGGTATCTTCTTAGCTATGCATAGTTTTATTTCCTTGGGTTTTCTGTGGATTTTTGAAAATGAACTTTGCACTAGACTTGTTTGAAATTGTGTATTATTTGTATTTTTTATGGTGATTAGATTTCGTATGATTTGATTTTTGTATGGACTACGAGCTCAAAATGGATAGAGCACTCAAAAATTGAGAGGTTGATGGTTCTAATCCATCAAGTCCAAAATTTTGACGGCGTAATTATTTTTCTCAAAAACAACATATATGTTTGTTGTGTATGGCTAATTTTAAATGATGTTTTCTCTGTGAAACGACAGAAATAACGACATATATATATATAAAAATATATATTTGTGGTTTATGTTAAAATTAAACAACTTTTGTCTCTTTGAACGACAGAAAGCGGAACAATTATAAGCGTTGTATTTTTATAAAGAACGGCATATTTATATGTTGTAAAAGCATGACATTTATAACTGTCGGTAACAATAACAGCTCAAGTTTTGATGACAGTTCTTAGCGACAGAATATAAGTCGTTAATCAGGCAATAACGACAATTATATTCGTCACTAATAGCCATTTTTCACGTAGTATGGCTTTCCAAGATCTTAAACGATACTTGGGGGGTCCTCCTATCATGAGTACCCCAGTTGATGGCGAAACACTGACAATGTATTTATCCATAACCGATGATTCTATTAGCTCTGTCCTTATTTGAGAAGGCGACGGTGTAGAAAAACTAATCTACTTCATCAGTAAGACTCTTATGCCTGCTGAGAAAAGGTTTATAACAACCAAAAAATAACTACTTGCCTTGGTCTACAGCTCTCAGAAACTTGACCTTATTTCCAAGCTCATCCCATCAAAATCATTACTAAATATCCTCTCAAACTTGTACTCTCTAAAAAAAATCTCGAAGAATTCAATAATGGTATGTATTCCTCAGGAAATATGACATCTCTTTCAAACCTCAGATATTAATTAAAGGACAAGCAGTAGCTGATTTCTTGGCAAATTTTTCAGTCCAAGACCCCGATTGGAAGAAACTCAAAGAATTATTGGTTGATGACTTAATTGTAGAACCAGACGCCTGGCTCTAAAGCACAGGATGGAGACTCTTCACGGATGGATTTACTAGACCGCGAGGATCCGGAATCGGCATCATTCTCGTTGCACCATCAAACCATCGCATCGAGAAAGCTATTAAACTTAAATTATATGCCATAAACAATGAAATATAATATGAAGCTATCCTTTATGGTCTGGATCTTGCAATAACACTTGGGGCAAAAGAAATAGTTGTCTATGTCGACTTCTTATTCTTCACCAATCATTACAATAAGACATTTAAGCCATTCGACAAGATGGTTGACCATGCAGCCTTAGTTGAAGAAAAAATAGGCAAATTCAAATCAGCAACAATCTCTTACCTTCCTCGAGCCGATAATTACCATGCTGACGCATTGGCATACGTTACTGTAATGTTCAAAGACAGTGAAAAGAGAACTTTGGATATCGAAGTTATCGAGCATTCCAGTCTTGATATAAGTTATAAGATGCAAATCAATATTATTGAAGATGAAGATAAAGACGATTGGAAAAGACCTTTTTATGCATACCTCAATTCCAACATCCTCCCAAGTAACAAAGAAGATGCCCGATCACTCTTGGCCAAATGTCCAAGATTCACAGTCCAAGATAAAATCCTCTATCACATTACTGGAGGAGGAACCTTTATTGAATGCATCTCTCAGAAATAGGCCCAAATAAAAAATAAAAAAACTTCCTGATGGGATATGCGTTGCTCACATTTTAGGACGATCATTGGCCCAATGGGCATTTACTCAAGGGTTATACTGGCAAAAAATGAGACAAGACTGTGAAAACTTTATTCATAGATGCTACAACCATGGAAGTATACATCGATAATATGATCTGTAAAAGCTTGAAGCGTGAAGATCACTGCAACAACCACCAAACCATATTTGATATCCTTCGTACCTACCAGATGAAACTCAACTCAAAGAAATGCCAATTCGGTGTTGCATCTGGTAAATTTTTGGGGCCTCTGGTTAGTAAAAGGGGAATCGAAATCGATCTGCCACAAATCAAAGCACTAATGGCAATGCTATCTCCTCAAACAAAGAAAGATGTACATAAATTTGCTAGCAAAATTTCTACTCTTCACAGATTCATTTCAAAATCATCCGATCGATGCAAACTTTTTTATATCCTTCTTCGTGAAAATCAAACTCCACTGTCAAGAAAATAGACCAAGGAAATCGTTTGGACTCCTGAATGTAAATTTGCTTTCTAAGATCTTAAATGATACTTGGGGTGTCCTCCTATCATGAGTACTCCAGTTGATGGAAAAATACTTACAATGTACTTATCCATAACCGATGATTCAATTAGGTCTGTCATTATTCGAGAAGACGACGGTGTAGAAAAACTAATCTACTTTATTAGCAAAACTGTTATGTCTGCTGAGAAAAGTTATACAATAACCGAAAAATAACTACTTGCCTTGGTCTACAGCTCTTTGAAACTTCGACCTTTTTTCCAAGCTCATCCCATCAAAATCATTACCAAATATCCTCTCAAACTTGTACTCTCTAAAAAAGAAAAATCTTAAAGAATTCAACAATGGTCTGTATTCCTCAGGGAATATGACATCTCTTTCAAACCTCAGATATGAATTAAAGGACAAGCAGTAGCTAATTTCCTGGCAGATTTTCCAGTCAAAGACACCGATTGGGGAGAACTCAAAAATGTATTGGTTGATGACTTAATTGTAGAACCAGAGGCTTGGTCCTGAAGGACAGGATGGAGACTCTTCACGAATGGATCTCCTGGACCGCGAAGATCAGGAATCGACATCGTTCTTGTTACACTATTTAACCATCGCATCGAGAAAGCTATTAAACTCAAATTATATGCCACCAATATAGAAACAGAATATGAAGCTATCCTTCATGGACTGGATCTTGCAATAACACTTGTGGCAAAAGAAATAGTTGTTTATGTCAGCTTCTTACTCTTCACCAATCATTACAACAAGACATTCAAGACATCCGGAAAAATGGTTGACTATACAACCTTAGTCGAAGAAAAAAATGAGCAAATTCAAATCAGTAACAATTTCTTACCTTCTTCGAGCCGAAAATTGCCACGTTGACGCATTGGCATACGTTACTATAATGCTCGAAGACGGTGAAAAGAGAACTTTGGATATCAAAGTTATCGAACATTCATGTCTTGATATATCTTATACGATGCAAATCAATGTTATTGAAGACGAATATAAAGACTATTGGAAAATACCTTTTTATGCATACCTCAATTCCAACATCCTCCCAAGTAACAAATAAGAGACCCGATCACTAATGGCCAAATGTCCAAGATTCACAATCCAGGCGATAGACGTAGAAATACGTAGGATTAATGCGCCTAAAAGTATCGTTTTGTTAATCCCAATTTATTAATTTCTAATGTTAGTAGCATTTTTTTATTTTTAAGCACTTATCACTGTTAGAGCTAATAATTAGAAAAATACATTTAATAGAAGGTATAAAGAGTTGAAGCATCTCCAGCAGTCTCTCAGGCACAAGGAAGATGCCTACATTAAATATACTTATAGATTTTCTCCATAGAATAAAGATGATGAAGGACTCTACAAGGATTAACATGAGATTTGATTTATCTTTATCTAATAGAGTTTTAGAATTGTAAATAAGTATCTCCTATCTCCTATAAATATAAGAGCAATTCTATGTATTTTACACATCTCAATCTCAGGAAGGAATAAAGCTTGCATTTTTCAGTATCTTTCTCTTTCTCTTTCTTTTATTTTATGTGTTTAATTTAAGCTGTGATCAACACCATTAATGGAGAGCTAATCTCCTTAGCTTAGGCTAAGGATTGAACCTCCGGTGAAGTGAGCTAAAGTGATGTTAATAGCAGTTTAGATCTAGAATTAATCTTCAATTCTCTGATTTGAAGTTACGAAGAGTTGATCTAGCCATGACAACTCTAAGTTACTACAGATATGAGGAAGATGTAGAATTAGCCATATATGATTGATTTCACGCTCAAAGGGAATTCTAGATCACTAGAGTTAATACTCTCCACTTAGCCATGGAAAGGAGTTCATAAATTCTAGATCCGATTGTCCATGAACAACAAAGTTCTTACTTAGGGTTTTAGCCACAAACCCTAGATCTTAGACCTGAATAAACCTAGCCATGGCTATTACGTGCGGATAAAAGCTACCATTTTTATATCGTTTAGTAAACTAAGTCGGAGGTGATCCAAAGCCTAGGTTCTCTTATAATCATACCGAAAGTTAGTAATTTAGATTTATGTTTTAGATCAAAACCCTTTTATCAAAATTAGTTTAGATTCGTTTATTAGTTAATTACCTATTTTCTTAATTTTAGTTGGTTACAAAACTGAGAAGTTCATGCTGTTTCAGCCTGATCTCTATTACTATTTCGGTGGTGCGATACTATTTTTTATTATTTCTTATTGGTCTCTTACCAAAAGTTAGGCCCGGACATGTTAGTACTTCAACTAAGATTTCGGTACAAGTCCTACGCACAGTAGTATCTTATTATGCATTTAAACTAGTCAGTGATATTTTCCTTTTAATATTATATTTTGTGCATGCATAACTAGTGTAAGTTGGGTCTAGTAAAGTACTTGGTTGGATTGTTTAATCAGGAGGTAGAAGAGGCGAACTAGTATAATTAAATACGTATGATAACAGCTTGTGATAAACAATTGTTGGTTATGCATCTAACTAAATAAATGCATTTCATGTTTACCTTAAAGTTCGATTAGTTTCATGAGTTACTACCGTATGCTTCACATAATTTGGCCCCACATCTGCAAGTACTTGCTAATTTAGTTAGTAATGAAAGAACTGATGACCACTTCAACTCTTAATGTTTAGTTTAAGTCAAGTTTGTGTTTATTAATATTTTTCAAAGCGTACTTAGTTTTTTTTTTTTTTTTTCTTTTCTTTTAGGTGCTTAATAACCATATTATTTTATTTTTATTTTTCTTGTAGGTGTTGGTTTTGATCCAATGCGCAAAACTTTTTCTATCACGATTGGAAATTAGAAAGGAACGTAAAGTGAAAAAAAAAGATGGGAAATACGAAAAACTTGAAGCATATCTCTAAATCCTTCTTGTACCCCCTAAGTGAAGGGGCAGCCACCGCTTCACCGGGAAACACTTCCCGTAGATTGGTCATCTCTTTAAACTTGACATATAAAAAAGGTTCATCACCGCTTCGCCCCGGCATTAGGAAAGTAAGTCGTGTGGACTGTTCAAATACACGTTGCTCTTAAATTAAAAAATTTGCTATGTTTGGATTGACCTGTTATCGTGTTTCAATTTTTGCTCCATGCTTAACATAGTAAATGTTTTTAACCGCTAGGGCTCTTCTGCGGGATTTCATCACCCAAAGGAATCTCCAGCGAGTGGAACCTCCCACCTAGGGATAAAGAGAAATTTATATCACACGTTCCTAACTGTCCCGACCTTTAAATTTAATTAAAACTAAAAAAGCTATTAGTAAGATTTCCAAGGAATTTCATCACCTGAGGAATTAGGAGGTACCGGACCGGAGTACCTATACGGATTCATAGGAACTACTTCAGCCAAGCGCCGCGAACCATCGGTTGTTAAGCGACGTCACCGTTCCGTGTGAGTCACGTACGATAAGACAAGGCACACGGGAGTGAGGACTGATGCTCAAATACTAAGACCGTTATTTGCATAGTGAAGCTTTCGTGTTAGGAATCACACACTAGCCCGACCTACCCAGTTTGATTAGCATCTAGATTAGGATTAACATAGTTAATTTAACTTTAAAAACTGTTGATGTGTTTATCTTAAATTGTGAGTTTAAATTCCCGTTGAATTTTGCAATTTTATTTCATTTCATTAGTATATGCCCAAGTACGATCGGATTAGGCAACACATTGATATACCACCGATTCCTAAAATAGCTAATACAGCTAACCAAGTCTAACAGGAAGACCTTTAGGCCATATACGACATTGAAATTAAAAACGAATTTCTTCCTGAACCAATGGGTGTCAAGTCACTAAGGGAGTTTTTTGCTCCCGTTTCGGAAAACTCGCTAAAATGTATTAAGTTGCCAGTAATTAAGGCAACCCAGTTCGATATCAAGCCTGCAATTTTGAACCTAATCCCACTTTTTCATGGGCTTGATAACCAAGACCCATATACTTGCTTATCAATGAATTTGTGTCTATCTGCCAAACATTTCGATGTAAGGACATAGCAATGGAGTACATCTATTTACTTCTTTTCCTATTCTCTCTAAAAGATAAGACAAAACGTTGGTTGAACTCTCTGCCATTCGAGTTAATTGACAAGTGGGACACCCTAAAATAAAAGTTTAAAATTAAGTTTTTCACCATGTAAAAAGCTGACCTTTTTAAAACGTGATATCTCTGATTTCCTTCAAGAACACGGAGAAAAATTTAACGAAGCATGGGAACGTTTTAAGGAAAAATTGGTAAGGTGCCCCATCATGGTTTCGAGAAATGGAGACTAATCCAATTCTTTTTGCACGGGTTAAGTCTTTCAACCCGTGAATCAATCGAAACCCGTAGGTCAGGAAAATTCCAAGATATGGATGAAACTGCTGCATATACATTTTTTGATAAATACGATGTGACATCCCAGTAATGGGACTTTAGTTCTCGTGATCGTAGGCCCATTAGAAAAGGAGGCATCCTTGAATTACCTGAAAGCCTCGAATTAAAAGTCCAACTGGACTCCTTTACATTTAAAGTTGAGGCTACGGCCGTAGAGAAAGTAGCGGCCCCTACACCAGCATCCATTCCTGGGATCTACAATTTATGCAATGATCCAACCCATTATGCACAAACGTGTCCACAACTCCCGGAGTTAATTAATTCTAATTCGGACCACGTTAATGCTATCTTGGATAATGAAAGGAGACAACACCAAAATAATTTTGGTAGATCTCCTTGGCAAAGTAACCCAACATTTTCTTGGAGGAGTTAACCATAAGGACAATCTAGTTGTAATCCTCCACTATATCAGCAGAATCAAACATACTCGACCAAACAAGCCCACCCAGTTAGTTTAGAATCTACATTCCAACAGTTTATAATAGAGATTAGGGGGGTTACCCAACAAAATTCTAGGGAACTTTCAGAAATGCGAGCCTTTACACAGAAGTTAGACACCCAAATAGGACAAATAGCAAGTCAATTAAGTGAACGAGAAAATGGAAAATTCCCTAATCAACCAATTACTAACCCGAGGGCCGCCTTTGAGGTACATACCCAACAGAGCTCACCTAAGAATATTGAGGCTGCTCAAGTAGTTATGACCCTTCAGAATAAAAGAACTATAGAAACTCGACCAGACCCTATACCGCCAACTAAGGGCAATATAGTTCCCAAATCTCTGGAAAAAGCCCATAAAAATCTAACATCTAGGCCACATCATGTTCCAACTCTATCGGACCTAGTAGACAAGCCTTATGTGCCTAAGGCCCCGTTCCCTAACCGACTTGTTTCTGCCAAAAAGAACGAAGGCCTGAAAGATATTCTTGAGTTATTTAAATAAGTACGGATTAACATTCTGCTCTTGGATGATATCGATCAGGTTCTGTCATATGCTAAATTCCTTAAGGAACTGTGTAGATAGAAACGTAGAACCAGAGTTAGGAAGAATTCTTTTAGTGTTAAACAGGTTAGCTCTGTCGTACTATTTGAAATTCCGATCAAACAAAAGGACCCAGGATGTCCCACCATTCCCTTAGTAATAGGAAAATACTACATCCAGCAGGCCCTCCTTGATCTTGGGGCTAGTATAAACCTTATTCTATTATGTGTTTATGAGGACCTCGATTTAGGCGAACTTAATCCCACAAGGATACAACTTCAACTTGCTGATAGATCAATCAAAACTACTAGGGGTATTGCTGAGGATGTAATAATTAAGGTGAACGAATTTTACTTTACAGTAGATTTTATAGTCTTTGATACACCACCGATTTTGAATGTCCATGGCTATATCCCTATTATTTTAGGTCGACCTTTCCTAGCTACTTTCAATGCTATAATCAATTGTAGAAATGAAATAATGAACCTAACATTCGGTAACATGACTTTGGAACTGAACATTTTTAATGCCATGAGGCAATATTAGGAATCCGCTGAAGAGTGTAATATGATAGGTACCATTATCTCCGAACATTCTAGGGACGACCTCTTAAATGATTGTCTGGAGGATGACATCGTTGGTATTCACAAGTCAATCCTAAAAGATATTTCAACTGTTCATGAAAATAATCTTCCAGTATACATTCCTCATCGGTATACTCCCAATTCCTAGTCACTCCCTATGTCTTCTAACCCCCTAGTTCCTTCTATTGTGTCACCACCAAAGCCTAATCTTAAAGTACTTCCAGATAATCTAGGATATCGGTTCCTCAGGCCTAACAAGACTCTTCCTGTTATCATTTCATCTTCATTGGACTTAGATCAGGAAAATAAACTCCTTACCGTACTAGACACCCACAAAAAAATAATTGGATGGTCAATAACAAATAACAAATATCAAATGAATAAGTCCATCAATAGTTATGCATAGGATACACTTAGAGGAAGGATCCAAAATATCTCAAGAACCACAACGACGTGTGAACCCTCCAATGAAGGTGGTTGTAAAGGCGAAAGTTATGAAACTTCTTGATGCGGGTATTATTTATTCCATCTCCGGCAGCTCTTGAATAAGCCCAGTCCAAGTGGTACCTAAGAAATAAGGCATTACTGTCATAAAAAATACAGACAATGAACTAGTACCCACCCGCACTCAGACAGGATGGTGAGTTTGCATTGATTACCGAAAGCTAAATGCGTCCACTCGAAAAGACTATTTCCCATTACCATTCATGGATCAAATATTAGAACGTTTAGCTGGTCATTTATTTTACTGTTTCCAGGATGGTTATTCAGGATACAACCAAATTTCAATAGCCCTCGAAGACCAAGATAAAACCACTTTTACTTACCCATTTGGATCTTTTGCCTATCGTCGCATGCCTTTTGGCCTATGCAATGGACCCGCGACCTTTCAACGGTGTATGTTAAGAATTTTCTCAGATATGGTAGAAAAGTTTTTTGAGGTCTTCATGGATGACTTTTCCATTTATGGCTCCACATTTGATAAATGTTCTCTAAACTTAGAATTGGTCTTGATCCGGTGTAAAGAGAAAAACCTAATCCTAATTTGGGAAAAATGTTATTTTATGGTAAATTAAGGAATAGCAGTCGGCCATTTGATATCATCTAAGGGGATAGAAGTTGATAAAGAAAAAATTAATTTGATTTCTTCTCTACCTCCTCCTAAAACAGTGAAGGACGTTCGCGCATTCCTCGGGCATGCAGGTTTTTATCTACGATTCATTAGAGACTTTAACAAAATCTCACGACCTTTATGCAATTTACTTACTAAAGACATCCATTTTTATTTTAACGATAAATGTTACAAGTCTTTTCAAATACTTAAGTCCTCATTGACCACATCACCGATTATCCAGCCACCCAATTGGACCTTACCCTTCAAAATTATGTGTGACGCTTCAAATTATGTCGTGGGTGCCGTGTCAGGACAACATTTTGATAAAGCACCCCATGTCATTTGTAATACGAGTAAAACACTGAATGATGCTCAAATTAATTATACGACGACTGAAAAAGAGTTGTTAGCCATCGTCTTCGCGTTAGAAAAATATCGGTCATACATTTTAGGGTTAAAAGTCATTGCGTACTCTGACCATTCAGGTCTTTGATATCTTCTTCATAAAAAGGATGTTAAACCACGTCTTATCCGTTAGATCCTTTTACTCCAAGAATTTGACCTCGAAATACATGATAAAAATGGGAAAGAAAACGTTGTTGCCAACCATTTGTCGCGTTTGATAGTCAACCACATTAACGAAAACCGTCCTATTTCTGAGCATTTTCCCGATGAACAGTTAATAAATATTAATAGGGCACCCTGGTTTGCCAATATTGCAAATTACTTAGCCGCATGGTACATACCACCAGATTTGAGCAGACAAGATAAAAAGAGATTTGAAACAATCTCTTGGCGATTTATTTGGGAGGATCCCTATTTATTTAAAGTTGGCGCTGATCTAGTGATTCGTCGTTGTGTTCATAAAAATGACATTTCAAAATTTTTAAAAAAGTTTTCATGATGATGGTGGTCATTTTGGGCCCCGTAGAATAGCTAATAAAGTACTTCAATGTGGTTTTTATTAGTCTACTTTATTCAATATGACCGTTGCCAAAGGGTTGGTAACATAGGCCGTCGGGATGAGATGCATCTTAACAACATTTTAGAGGTTGAAATTTTTAATGTCTGGGGAATTGACTTTATGGGCCCATTTCCAGTATATAATGGCTATTTGTGGATCTTAGTAGCAGTTGACTATGTTTTTAAATGGGTAGAAGTTGTACTATGTCAGACAAATGATAACGCTGTTGTAATTAACTTTTTAAACGATAACATTTTAGTCCAATTTGGTACACCTCGTGCAATTATAATTGACGGTGGAACTTATTTTTGTAACCGTTATTTTAAAAGTGTTATACACAAATATGACATTACTCATAAAGTTGCCACCTCATATAATCCACAGACAAGTGGGCAAGTAGAGGTTTCAAACCGAGAAATTAAAAGAATTTTAGAGAAAATTGTCCGACCAGATTTTAAAGATTGGTCCACCCGTCTTAATGATGCTCTTTGGGCCTATCAGACTACTTATAAAACCCCAATTGGAATGTCACCTTATAGATTTATTTTTGGCAAAGCTTGAACTTGCCTGTGGAATTAGAACATATAACTTACTGGGATATTAAGAGATTTAATTTTTAAATTGACGCAGCAAGACTTCATCGAAAACTTTAACTAAGTGAGTTAGAAGAAATAAGACAAGAGGTGTACGATAATGCTAAAATATATAAGGATCAGATCAAAACATATCATAATAAACATATAGTTCGAAAAGTTTTTATTCCAGGACAAAAAGTCTTTTTGTTTAACTCAAAACTGGATCTTTTCCTGGAAAATTACAAACCCATTGGCATGGCCCGTTTAAAGTCGTAAACATACACCAAAATGGTTGGGCTGAAGTAAAAAATTATCATACTGGGAAAACTTTTAACGTTAATGTTCAACGTCTTAAACCTTATCTCGAGACAATCCCTTTAGAAAATTTCTCTGATATAGATCTTTGCGAGCCTAAATACAGGGAATTACCCGTCCCCAAATAATTCCTTGACTTCACATAAGTTTGGGGGTACGGGAGTTTTGTCTGGCTGAAGACGGTAAACTTAGCGCTTTCTGGGAGGCAACCCACGGCATATTCAGGTGAGAAATTCTAATTTTCCTTTCCATTTTAATTTTTTGTTCTCCAATATTAGCAGCAATATTTCATTTAAGTTTGGGGGTAGGAAAATCATTTTTTAAATATTTTTTTTGAAGAAAAGTGAAATAATGACACTCTTGGCAATTTATGATGTACTTTTGATAAATTTCCAATATTTAGACTGAATTTATATTGACATAAATATTGGGTAAGAAACCAGAATAAATCTAAAAAGAAACCAAGAACTTAAAAGTTTACAAGTATACACTAAAATATTTTTACACCATCTTAAGTTAGATGTACTATATTTTAATTAGCAACTAATTTAAGTTAACGTAGTATATTTTAAAAACTTGTACTTCACTATAATTTTGTAATTGATGCATTCGATAGGTTATTGACCAGTTTTAGAGAAATCTAGTATTTATGTTAGGAATAATTCGCTCCAAGGGAGACAACTGCCTAAGAATAACTTCATTCCCAAAAGATAAAAGAAGAAGGCAAAGTTGCTCTTAAAACTTTTACACTGCAAGGCTACTCGCATGATTAAGAACTGAACGAGGAAAAATTATCACGACCATGAACTATGTGAAAGGAGCACAAAAAATGTTAATTGTGGGAATCCTGAGTCTAGGTCACGAAGGGGCACCAAACCCCGACAACCTTATTCAATTGGTGAGGATTGTCGGCCAAAAACTCCTTGTTACGGAGGCTTTACTAAGAAACAATGTACTCAAAAAGGCTATGAAAAATAAGATACCGGGGAGTAAAATTGACTAAGGCACTTGTCAAACTGACCGTTGAATTTATTCCAGCAAGTACCCGACTACCATACACTGACTCAATGATTCTAGACAATGTATTACGCAATAAAACTATCTTCACAATACACTTAGATATATCTGGTAAAATACTTGAATTTCTTTATAATCATGAGGTAGTATCTATAGTTTTGGATAAGTACAATATATTTTATAGTATATTCAGGGAATAAAAGGTTTTAAGGAATTTCCTGCTTGCATATTTTTGTCATACTAAATAAGGATAAATTGATAGGAAATGAGTTTCTTGTTATTTAGAATTTCCATAATGTTATTATTGACTTTTTTGGATATAGTCACTGTAAACCCTCACGAGACAACACTCATCCACCAGGGACACCTGGGGGTTTAACGGCTTGTTGCATACCCTAAATGTAATCTCTAGTCCTGCGAAAGTGGCTTCCTTTCTTAGTTTAATTTAATTTCTTTATTTCACTCAGGACGAGCAAAATGGTAAGTTCGAGGGTATTTGATAGACGTAGAAATACGTAGGATTAATGCGCCTAAAAGTATCATTTTGTTAATCCCTATTTATTAATTTCTAATGTTAGTAGCATTTTCATATTTTCAGGCACTTATCAATGTTGGAGCTAATAAGTAGAAATAGACATCTAATAGAAGGTATAAAGAGTTGAAGCATCTCCAGCAGTCTCTCAGGCACAAGGAAGATGCCTACATTCAATATACTTGTAGATTTTCTCCATGGAATAAAGATGATGAAGGACTCTACAAGGATTAATATGAGATAGGATTTATCTTTATTTGATAGAGTTTTAGAATTATAAATAAGTCTCTCCTATCTTTTATAAAATAAGAGCAATTCTATGTATTTTATACATCTCAATCTCAGGAAGGAATAAAACTTGCATTTTTCAATATCTTTCTCTTTCTCTTTCTCTTTTTCTTTTATTTTATACATTTAATTTAAGCTATGATCAACACCATTAATTGAGAGCTAATCTCCTTAGCTTAGGCTGAGGATTGAACCTCCGGTGAAGTGAGCTAAAGTGATGTTAATAGTAGTTTTTGATCTAGAATTAATCTTTAATTATCTGATTTGAAGTTACGAAGAGTTGATCTAGCCATGACAACTTTAAGTTACTACAGATATGAGGAAGATGTCGAATTAGCCATATTCGATTATTTTCACGCTGAAAGGAAATTCTAGATCACTTGAGTTAATACTATCCACCAAACCATGGAAAGGAGTTTATAAACCCTAGATCTGATTGTCTATGAACAACAAAGTTCTTACTTAGGGTTTTAGCCACAAACCCTAGATCTTAGACCTGAATAGACCTAGCCATGGCTATTACGTGCGAATAAAAGCTACCGTTTTCATATCGTTTAGTAAACTAAGTCAAAGGCGATCCAAAGCCTAGGTTCTTTTCCTTATAATCGTACCGCAAGTTAGTAATTTAGATTTATGTTTTAGATCAAAATCTTTTTATCAAAATTAGTTTAGATTCATTTATTAGTTAATTAGGAAATTATATTTTTAATACGTTTACTCTCCGTGGATTCGACCCCGCTTACCCTTATTTTATTACGACACCCGTAGTTTTGAGCGGGGTATTTAAAGACCAAGTTTTTCTCGCATCACTAGGATAAAATCCTCTATCGCATTACTGGAGGAGGAACTCTTATTGAATGCATCTCTCCGAAATAGGCCCAAATAAAAATAAAAAAACTTCACGAAGGGATATGCGCTGCTCACATTTTAGGACGACCATTGGCCCAACAGGCATTTACTAAAGGGTTATACTAGCTAAAAATATGACAAAACTATGAAGATTTTTTTTATAGATGCTACAAATGCCAAATCCACGCTCAAGACATCAAAAGCCCCACACTCGATTTACATATAAGCAATGTCCTCTGGCCAGTCAAAGAGATGGGGGATTAATATTATTGGACCCTTCTACCCAGTATCGGGTAATCGCAAATTTTTTCTTGTGGCCACAGACAACTTCACAAAATGGGTCGAAGCAGTTTCTCTATGCCACTCCTATAAAAATGTAGTCATCAAGTTCCTTTGGGAGCACTTAATCACCAGATTTGGCTGCCCACAAATAATACGTTCCGACAACAACAAACAATTCATCAGCAATAAAGTCCTCATTTTCCTCCACAGATACAAGATTCAACTCTCAACTTCGATACCTTACTATCCACAGGGAAACGAACAAGCTGAAGCCATCAACATGAACATTAAATCAGGACTCTGCAAGCGCCTAGACGAGAAAAAAAGAAGATGGGATAATAAATTAGTAAGTATTCTCTGGGCATACCGAACAACTCCTCGAATGTCCAACGGCTGTACTCCTTTTATGATGACCTTCGACACTGAAACAGTCATACCCTCATACCTCGATCTACCAAGTAGTCAAAATAAACTCACAGATTAAGACAATTAGCTAGGTCTCCTCTGCAACCTCAACTGGATCGAAGAAACCTGAAATAAAGCCATTACAAACTTTGGACGGTACCATGACACACTGAAAAAATGCTTACAATAAAAAGGTTCAAAAGCTAAAGTTTGGTATAGGAGACCTTGTCCTTTGACTGATTCAAGATATTACTAGACCAAAAAAATTCCAAAAAATTATCATAAAATTGGGAAGGGCCATACATTGACAGTGACAAAACAGATAGTGGGACTTACTGGCTGATGATCGAAGACGAAGAACAACTCGAATTTTCATGGAATACTGCCCAACTAATTATTTTTACAGATGACAATCTGTAACTGATTTCGGCTGATTCCAATAAAGTTATCTTTACTTTCCAATTCATCTATTGCACAATCATCTTTACCATCTTTACTTTCATTTAGTATCGGTGTATACAAACATATATGCATCGTGAACTAACATTCTTCTCTTCGACAAACATTATCCAATTACAAGATCTTGTTTGCAATCATTACTAATCGCACAAAACATGTCATATTTTGTCGATTCCAAATCAAAACCCAGATATCCCATAGAGGAATAACATCGGGTAATCATTATCAAAATCTAGATATCCCATAGAGGAATAACATCTGGTAATCTTAATTGACAACCCAGATATCCCATTGTGGAATAACATCTTGTCATCATTTCCCTTTTACGTTAACCCTTCGAGGAATACCATTTAATGATCTCAATACAAACCCATATATCCCATAAGGAAAAATATCTGACCATCATTTAAAGCTATTACATGGCCCTCTTTCTATCATTTAATATGCTTGATTCCGAACTATTCTCACGCAATCTACATCAAATTATATTCTACTCATCTTATCAAATTGAAACACTTATACAACCTTATTCCGAACTATCCACTTTCTATCATAACTTTACATAATCTTATCGAATGAGGTACAAGATTCTTTAAACGAATCAAAGCAGAAAAATCTCTCACCTTCGACATATTTCAGTGGCTCTCGCTAAGAAAAGTTATCAAACTTTCTGCCCCAAGCAAACAATCATCCACTTCCACCTCCAGCACATTCGTCCCAGTTACATATGCGTCCATGGTCCTTTGGACCTCATCCTCAGAATCCTTGATGTATTTCTTCTTCGATGCCTTCGAATCCACCCTCTTCATAGGAAGCATACTTGTCGAAGCTAGTAGAGATCGCCCATCAGGCATAACAATTGGTGTCTCAACCTTCACCCCTTTCTGGATGATTAACCTTTGAGACTGCCTCCTTGAAGGTAGCAAAGGAGCAACAACTTGGCTAGCCACCCTTTTTTTCTTCCTCTTCCCCAAAGTTTCCGTGAATATCGAATCTCTCTCAGTAGTTACAGAGTCCGACCTATACCCAGTAAGTGAAGGATTTTCAGAAGGAAAGCTCGACTCTGCATCCCTTTTGTTCCTTGCAAACATCTTTCTACCGATTACTGGAACTTTTGCCCCCTTAGCTCTCAACCTCTTTAAGCCAGCCTCTTGAAACAAAGTACCCACTTTATCTTGGTCGATGACAAGATTGTCGATCCTACCGTAGAAACCCTTCCTGATATTGTACAGTTGCTCTTGTACTTTAAAATTCCTATCGATCTCTTTCAAGGCTACACAAACACCAATAACAGAACAATTTAATCAAATTCATAAATTCAAAGCATTGATAGTTACGTTACCTAAACACACACCTAAATAGAAAGCTTTCCTTATAAAGGGCTCCCCCAAGTCCTTCTTGTCAAACTCATAATTCCCCTAGACCAGAAGACGTTCATCACTATATTGCCCTCTTGTTGAAACCATGTCGTAAAACAACAGTCTTTTCAAAAACCTTGCCAAGTACCGGTATCCTAACTTCTGTGGATTTTGTTTAAGTGTGCAATATACACATAGATCATCCACAGTGATCAACTCTTCACCTCTCACCTTTAATTGACTGTTTATCACCCCACATACACGAAAGAGATCATACACATTTGGGTTGAACTGACCAGGTGTAACGTCAATAAAATTCAACAACTTCTTCTAATCAGCTCGAAGAGGGTGCTTCAACCCCATCTTAAATTTTTCTCGATGAACGAGAATCCCATCCAAGGGTATTTCTTGATCGATCATATCATACTGATACTCCTCTAACCTAATGTCTTGAGGAATATCGTATTTTTTTCTTGAAACTTAATATCTATACTATTTTTGGCCCCTCACCATAACAAGTCTCCTCAACCACAACATCTTCCTCCCCACTCCCACTACCTTTCTGATAACTAGCCTATGGCTTATGATCCACATCTGTGTTAGTACTCTCCTCGTCAGATACTTCAACAATCCTAGGTGCCACTATAAACTAGCCGACACTAGCTTTATCTGCACTACTCGACCCCACCCTATATCTACCGCCCAACTACTACGTGCAAGTTGTTACATCAATCATCAGGGGCTCAACATCTTGAAGGTTCTCAAATATATCTTTATCATCAATATGGATAGGTTCAACCATTTTTTTGAACCTGAAAATCAGATTCCATTTTTTACAATAATTAGTATCTATCATATCTGATACATTATATATATTCATATGTTCATATTCATATAGTTATCGAGTTTACTCTCTGACACATCATTATCTCATTATTATCGTTACTATATGATGGATATCATTACTATACAAATACACTTACTGCATTCAGTTCTCGATACAAAATTTCATTTCCTATTTTTTCTAAGTACTAACATCGATTACTATACTCATGTTGTTTCTCGATATTCAGGATCCTCAAACTTCTCGAGTACACATCGCCTATTTCCCGCCAAAATAATGAATTCAAAAATATGGGAATTCACCTTCTCAAGCATAAAACTCAGCCTCATCACATATACTTGGCATTCTGTTACCAAATTGTTAGAGATCCGCAAAGTTTGCCCACTCCCCCGGAATAGTAAACTATTTCTTTCTTTTTGTTAAACTGCTTGTATGACTATAAATAAAGGTAGATAATAGATTTTAAAGGACCACAATCTCTTACTATTCATACTTCTAGAACACAACATCACTCAAAACGTAAAATAACTAGCATCTTACTAGATTTTGCATAAAAATCCTCCTCGAGGTCATGGTTTTTTTCAACCTTTACTGAGTTTTCTACATAAAATATTATTTTATCTAACTTTATTGCATTCACTTTACAAATAAGTATTGGCGAAGATTCTGCTTCTGGAAAACACGCCACTATAATTGGCGCCGTCAGTGGGAAATACCATACTTTTTTTATCGTCATTGATATAAACATCGCCCGATGGCAAACATGAACCTAAGAAGCCATTCTAGTACCATCAGAGATCAAGAAATACAAGGAACTGTTGATCTCCACGGTGCCGTACTCGAGCTTTAGCAATAAATGGCCTCAGAAAAAACCTAAAGAATGGAAGATCTGCATGTCCACGCTCAAGCTCTTCAAATAGAGAGAGACAAACGGCGGAAAGCCTTAGAACAACAGAGTCAAACACATCTGAAAGAAATAGAACGACTGAGGAGTACGCAAGATTGACTTACCGGTCGACAAGCGTCCCTTCCACTCCACTCGCTCGAAGCGAGTATAAAACAAGAACAATTCAACGTTATAATCCACCAAGGGAAGACGAGCTTTGTGTTTCTCAATCCAGATCTGGAAACCTAAACAAGGCCTCTCGACATTTTAGCTTAACATCCTCAGCATCGACAACTAAAGAAAGTCAACAAACTTGACATCAAACTCCCCCGCCAGAAAGAAGATCGACCAGGGATTAATTGAGACCAGAAGGACAGGGAGATTTTACTCCTCAGGTTACAGCCTTACCATTTTCCCCATAACAATTCGTCACCTTAGAGGATCACAACAATAGGATTCAGGCCATAAATTTTGATATTCCAGGCCAAAGATCTGCGCTTAATAGAATCGAGACATACCCCATCTCCCTTCATCTCAAAGTTATGCCCATTTCGGACAATTTCCATATGCCCAAATTTATTCAGTATGGAGGCCTGACTGATCCCCTTACACATGCTTGGTATTTCAAAACCGCAGTGGGATTATATTCCAAACTCGACCACATGTAGACTCTTCAACATGAGTCTTAAGGAAGAACCACTCCGTTTGTTCCATATTATTCAAAAGGCCTCCATTACCACATATAGCCAGTTGCAGCATCTTTTCGAATCTAATTACGCTCATGCCAGAGAGTGAGAGATCACTGTCGACACCTTGTTTTACTTCGAGCAAGGCACAAAAGAGATACTGGCAAACTTTTATAAATGCTTCCTACATGAAATAAGGAAAACAGGAAACTCAGACCCTAAAATTGTTGTTCCAGCATTCACCTCTACCCTGCATATTGACTCAAAAGTTTGAGAAGAACTTACTCTATACAAGACACGTACAGTCACTGTAATAATTGATGTGATTAATAACTACATCAAATTGGAACGATCAAAGAAAGATAAAATGAAAAACTCATATGTAATCCATTCTCGAGAAACATCTTTGACTCTATCTCAGTGAACATTCACTCCTGAAGTGCCTAAATAGTGCGACAGAAATACCAACAACAATAGAAGAAGGGACGGCAGACTAGACAGACCTATCCCAGTTTTGCCGCCAATGATAACAACTCTCTTCGCTATCCAGCCAAAGATAAAGGGAGATGAATGTTATCGCGCACCACAGACAATTCATGATCTTCCCAATAGACCATAATGTCAGTATCACAATGTGCATAGCCATGAGACTGATACCTATTACTCCCTCATACGAATCTTCTATCGCATCCTATTGGCTGGAAGACTTCACAATTATGTCATCGACATCCAAAAATTCCTAGAGAATGAAGCAAAAAATAAGGAAGTGGAGCAAAATTAGGCCCAAGGGCATGCTCGCCACCTTTACATGATTGAGATTGAAAAGGGGAAGAAAAGAAAAGAAAATGATCGGATTACGTCTTGCTATAAAATGACCTCCTCGGACAAATCAACAAAACTGCTCTGCAGCACAAGTAAATTGAAACATCCTTACCAAATCACCTTCGAAGACTGTGATACAAGCCGCATCAAATGCCCTCATGATGATCCTCTCGTCATCATGCTCAAAGTCGGACATGACTATTTATATACACTTCTCATCGATACTGGAAGCGCCAAAGATGTATTGTTCAGAAGAGCAATTGAAGTCCTAGGCCTTAAAGATTCGGTAAAAGCTCCGACAACAACAATCATGGGCTTCAATAGTTTGAAAGAATCTACCACAGGGGAAATTACTCTGCCAGTTCAGACAGGTTCCAAAACTACATTCGTAAAATTCCTTGTTATCGATGCAGAGTCTAAATATTTAGGGATTTTCAAACGAAGTTGGTTATATTCAATCAAAGCAGTACATTCTACTTATCATCTAGCGTTGCGCTTTCCAAAAGATCATAAAATTTACGAAATCAAGGGCAGCCAAGCAGTTGCACGAATGTTCGAAAATACCACAACTAACCCTCATACAACCAAACTTCTCAAAGCATAGCAACTACAGCAAGAGGAATTAACAACATTTGAACAACATGATACCGAGATAGTCGAATCTGTTGAACTCGATGGCCCAGGGTGCACAACCTTCATCGGTCCAAATTATCAACCGACGAAAAGGAGGCCATGATACAGCTACTTAAGAAGAACATCAAAAATTTTGCCTGGACTTTCTAAGAAATGCCTAGTATCGATCCTTCAATCACTTGCCACCGACTCAACCTCCTTCCAGACAACAAAGCTATCATTCAAAAATGACAGAATCTAGCCCCCCGACTCCGCGATGCAGTAAATAAAGAAATTGATAAACTCCGTCGGGTAGAATTTATTTGGGAAGCTAAATATCCGAACTGGGATTCTAATATCGTAGTAGTACTAAAGAAAAATGGAAAAAATTGTGTTTACTTCATAAAACCCAAGAAGTTCACACCTAAGGACAGTTTTCTGCTACCACTCATTCCGGAACTTCTCGACTCAGTCGCAAGACACAAAATTATTTCTATGATGGATGCAGTCTCTGGTTATAACCAGGTTCCACTAGCCGAAGAAGATCAGGAAAAAACATCCTTCATCACCGACAGAGGTCCCTACTGTTATATGGTAATGCCTTTCGGTTTAAAAAATGCAGGCGCTACATACCAAAGACTTCAAAGATCATCTCGGCACAATTATGAAAGTCTACATTGATGATATGATCAACAAAAGCTTGAAATGAGAAGATCACTCCGATAACCTCCAAACCATTTTTGATATCCTTCGCAAGTACTAGATGAAACTCAACCCAGAAAAATATCAATTCGAAGTCGTATCTGGTAAATTCTTGGGACATCTGGTCAACAAAAGAGGGATTGAAATTGATCTTGCACAAATCAAAGCACTCATGGAAATGCCATCCCCTCGAACAAGAAAAGATGTTCAAAAATTCCTAGGTAAAATCGCTACTCTTCACAGATTCATCTCCAAGTCATCTGATCGATGTAAACTCCTTTACCTCCTTTGTGGCAACCCCACTCCACTTTCAAACAAAAAAAAAGTCATTTGGACTCCTGACTGTGAGATTGCTTTCAAAGATCTTAAATAATACTTGGGGAGTCCTCCTATAAAGAGTACTCCAATTGATAGCGAATCTTTTACAATGTACTTATCCACAACTGAAGATTCAATCAGTTCTATCATTATTCGAGTAGATGGCGGAGTGAAAAAACCAATCTATTTCATCAACAAGACACGTATGCCTACTGAAAAAAGGTTTACGATAACAGAAAAACAACTACTCACTCTGGTCTACAGTTTTCAAAAACTTTGCCCCCACTTTTAAGCTCATCTCATCAATGTCATCTCCAAATACCCCCTCAAACTAGTACTCTCTAAAAAAGAAAAATCTCAAAGAATCCAGCAATGGCCTATTTTCTTTGGAGAATACGACATTTCTTTCAAACCCTAAATATCAATCAAGGGGCAAGCAGTGACCAAATTTTTGGCAGACTTTCCCGTCGAAGACCCCAATTGGGAAGAACTCAAAGAAATCTTCACAGATGACTTAATAACAGAACTAGATGCATGGTCCAAAAGCTCTGGTTGGCAATTTTTTACAGATGGATTAGTAGGACCACAAGGATCGGGGATTTGCATCATCATCGTCACGCCTTCTAATCATCAAATCGAAAAAGCTATCAAGCTAAACTTCTATGTCACTAACAATAAGACCGAATATGAAGGAATCTTATATGGTCTCAATCTCGCACTTACTCTCGGAGTAGGAAAAATTAGCAGCCTACGTCGACTTTTTGCTCGTGGAAAATCATTACATCAAAACTTTCAAAATAATGGGAAAAATGGTTGATTATGCAGCTCTGGTCGAAGAAAAGATACAAAGATTCAAGCATGCAACAATTTCTTACTTACCCCGACAGGAAAATTGACATGCCGATGCTTTAGCTTACATCACAGTAATGTTGGGAGACAGTGAAGAAAGATCTTTAAAAATCAAAATCATCGAGCATTCCAGGCTCGATATACTATCAACACTCCAAATCACCATTGCTGAAGACGACGATCCTGAAGACTGGAGAAGACCATTTAATGCATACCTCAACTCCAACATCCTCCCCAGTAACAAAGAAGAAGCTAGATCACTTCTGGCCAAATATCCCAGATTCACTATCCAAGGTCACATTTTATATCGAATCACAGGAGGGGGACCACTTATCGAATGAATTTCTCAAAAACAAGCATAAATCAAAATCCAAGAACTTCTCGAAGGTATTTGTGGAGCACATGTTTTAGGAAGATCATTAGCCCAATACGCTTTTATACAAGGGTTGTATTGGCTCATGATGAGACAAGACTGCGAAGACTTCATTCGAAAATGCTACAAATTCCAAATCCATTCCCAAGACATTAAAAGCTCAGCCTTCCAGCCTTAGACTTGCATATCAGCAATGTTCTCTGGCCCTTCAAACGATGGGGAATCGACATAATTGAACATTTCCATCCAGCACTGTGAAATTAAAGGTTTGTCCTAGTTACCACTGATTACTTTACAAAATGGGTTAAAGTAGTTCCTCTCTGCCATACTGATGAAAACGAAGTTATCAAGTTCCTTTGGGAGCACATTATCACCAGGTTTGGTTGTCCGCAAATGATACGCTCCGATAATGGCAAATAGTTTATCAATGCCAAAATACTTGCTTTCCTCCATAAATACAAAATCTAGCTCACAACATCCACACCATATTATCCTCAAGGCAATGGACAAGCTGAAGCCATAAACAAAAGAATCAAATCAAGATTATGCAAGCGTCTCGATGACAAGAAAGGGCGATGGGTGGATGAATTGCTCAGTATTCTCTGGGCCTACCGTACCACACCTCAAACCTCGATCCACCCAGTACTCGAAAAAAATTTCCAGGCAAAGAGAATGAGCTCGATCTCCTTTGCAACCTCAATTGGATAGAGGAAACCAAAGATCGGGCCATTTCAAATTTGGGACGATATCATGATGCCTTAAAAAAAGTATATAACAAGATAGTCTGGGAATGAAAATTTAGCATTGGAGACCTTGTCTTACGAAGGATCCAAGATAATACTCGGCATAAAAATTTCGGAAAATTATCAGAAAACTGGGAAGGGCCATACATTGTCAGCAACAAAATAGATAGTGGGACTTATTGGCTGATGTCTGAAGATGAAATACAGCTTGAATATCCATGGAACATGACTCAACTGAAACTATTTTGCAGATGAGACACTGTAACCATTTTGATCAATTCAATTAAACATCTTTTGCTATAAATTTAATCCTTACAATTTGATTTGATTTTAATCTATACTTGTCAAGTATATATATCACACAAACAATATATTTACTATTTGATTTAATTTCGATCTATACTTGTCAAGTATACATCAGACAAGCAATATCTTTACTATTTGATTTGATCTCGATTTATACTTGTCAAGTATCTATCAGACAAATAATATCTTTACTATTTGATTTAATCTCGATCTATACTTATCAAGTATTTATTATACAAACAATTTCTATACTATTTGATTTGATCTCGATCTATACTTGTCAAGTATCCATCAGACAAACATTATCTTTACTATTTAATTTAATCTTGATCTATACTTATCAAGTATCCATCAGATAAACAATATCTTTACTATTTGATTTGATCTTGATTTATACTTATCAAGTATCCATCAGGCAAACAATATCTTTACTATTTGATTTGATCTCGATCTATACTTGTCAAGTATACTTCAGACAAAACATATCCTTACTATTTTCTTTGATCTTGACCTATACTTAATAAGTATGCATCAGACAAACAAAATCCTTACTATCTTAATTTGTTTTTGGTCACTACTTAACAAGTATACCATAAGACTATCATTCCAATTTAACGCGAACAATATCTAATTACAAGATATTCTACTTCGCGCTATTTACTTATCGAATAACCTCTAAGAGAGCTCTTGTTCTTCTTAATTCTAAATCCAGATTCCCGTCTAAGAATATACATTTGGTACTCATTCTCATTACTTGCCATTTCATGGCCATCTTTTACATATCACGCAAATAAGCGTTCCTCACTTATCTGCTCGATCTATAGTCACATTCAATCAAAATTATTTTATCAAATCTACTACTTAGAACTATTTACAAAACAAGTGCACATATTTATTTCACAAATGAAAAAGTTTTTCAGCAACATCAAATTGATTCACCGCAATACTACGAATTAAATTGTTTCGGTCCCACTAACCATTTTTACATTATTTCTCAAATAAACACAGTCTACACGAGAATTAACATTTCAGAGGGTAATTTTTCTTCATTCAAATTCAGGGCACCTTCGGGAACCTACACATATGCTACCTCACCGGGACGAGTACCCTCAGGATCTACCATCACATCATCTTCGATGACTTCGATTGCCTTGCATAAATTAGGAGACTGAGGTACATCATCGTCTGAGCTATCATCAAAAATAGCACCACAAGCTTTTGCAAGTTCCTTGTAGAATTTTTTCCTCTCATCCAAATCGTCATATTGTTCTCAAAAATGCGTCCTCACTTCCATGCATTTTGCCAATTTCTCCTCATTCATCTTCACCCTCACCTCATCGAGTAGCTTGCCCTACTCTTGCCTCATTGCTTTACGAGCATCGACAACTTGATCTCTTACATCTTTTTCAAAGGTAGCCTTCTGCAACGCCAAAGCCTCCTTTTTCTCATTCTCTGCCAATTTCTTCGCTTCACCCAACGCAGCTTCCTTCGCCTTCTTGGAATCGAGCTTATACCTATTCAATGTTATATTCAATTCTGCCTTTTCCGTGATTAAATCTTTTTATATATTTTTATAGGCAACAATCTGGTTTGCAAGCTCTCCATTACCCACAACGCGGCCCATAACCTCGGTTACCAACTTCTTAATCTGCATCAAAGTCATATAATGAATATTGGAGTGACCTACCAATTTTTTCACTTGTAGAAAAGTATTTAAATTTCACACCTTCGTCAAATTCCTTTGACCCTCGCTGAAAAATGTATTTAAACTATCAATCCCCACCATGCAATCCCCCAGCTCCGTCTTTAGCTCCTCTGTCCCAGAAGTATAAGCATTTATAGTCTTTTGGACTTCTGTCCCAGACTCTTGACATATTTTTTCTTAGACACCTCACCACTGCCCTTCTTTGAGACAATACTCCCAGAACCCCATAGGGGATGCATATCCACAACAACTGTTGAACTAACAGTACCAGCCACCTCCTCCGTTGTCGATTATCGAGTTTTCCTCTTATGAGGAAGGAATGGAGGAACATAAGAACTCGCCACCCTCTTCCTTTTATTCCTTCCCAGAGACTCTCCTAACATAGCATCGATCTCTGTATCAGTTTTGTACCCAACCAGGGAGCAATTTTTAAGTGGTAAGCTAGCATTTGCAGTTCTCTTATTCCTCGCCGATATTTTTCTGTCGATAACAGGCACTTCCGAACCTTTTACCCTCAACCTCTTTAAACCGGCCTCTTAGAATAAAGTGTTCATAAGATCTTGATCGATAACCAGGTTATCGATCCTACCAAAGAAATCTTTCCTCACCTTATACGGCTCTTCCTTTACTTCTGACTTCTTGACAACTTCTTTCAACGCTACAAACAACATAAACAAGTTAGAAACATTTACATCTCATTCACACAATTCAAACATCGAGAATTACAATTACCTAACCACGCACCTAAGTGAAAATTTTTTCTCTTTAAGGGTTCCTTGGGCTCTTTTTTATCGAACTCATAATTTTTGGAGACAAGTAAGCGTTTATTGGTGTATCGACACCAGTTGACACCATATCATAAAATAATGGTCTTTACAGGAACCTCGCCAAGTACCGATACCCTAGCTTCTACAGGTTCATCTTGAGTATGTAGTACATACATAAATCATCAACAGTTATTAACTCCTCCCCCTGGTCTTAAGTCGACCATTTATTGCCCCACAAACCCTAAACATATCATACACATTCGGATTGAACTTCCCCGGTGCCACATCAAAGCAGTTCATTAATTTCTTTTGGTCTGCTCTGAGGGGAAGTTTCAATCCCTTTTATATTTGTTCTCGATGCACCAAAATACCATTCAGAGGTATTTTTTGGTCGATCATTTCATACTGGTACTTCTTTAACCTTATATCCCCCGGAATACCATACCTCTTCTTGAAGCTTAATATCTCTTTGGTCTTTGGACCCTCTCCGTAAAATACCTCATCGCCTTCCTCCACATCTTCTTCCACATCCCTACTACCTTCTCAATCACTCGCTTGCGGCTCGTGATCTACATCCGTTTCCGTATCCTCCTTCTCAGCCTGTTCGATAATACTAGGTGCTACATTAAACTGTTTCACGCTACCTAAATTTGAACTACTCAACCCTACCATATACCTCCTCCCAATTGTTATACATAAGTCCTCACATCAATCATCAGAGGCGTTACATCTTCTAGACTCCCGTATATCTCTTTTTTATCATTTTAAATTGGTTTAGCCATTTTAAATCAAACCTGTACAGCAGATTCCATAATTTTTACATAGTTAGAACCTATCATATGTGATTCATATATATGTTCATAAGTTCATATATATTCATAAAAATATCATTGTCGAGATAACTCTCCAATACATCATTCTCTTTACTATCTGCTACTATCATTTTACATTTATACTTATTAACACAGTTCTCGATATAGTTCATATCATTTAATTCATATTCCTATCTTTCATTAAAGGGACACATCTGCTTAGTTCTCGATGCATTCCTATTTTCATGAATAATATCGATAACTTATTAATTCTGTTTACTTTTTATCGAATTACAGGAAACTCAACAGCTTCACGAACACACATCACCTGTTTCCTGCCAAAATACCATCATTCAAAAATTGATAATTCCCCTTCTCCAGCATAAAATCTAACCAAATCCCAACAAAAAATTACTTCCATCGACAAAACATCTTATACAACTATTTTCATTTCATTCTATTAACCATAACAAATCCTTACAAAGACCAACTCCTACTAAATATTACAACTTCATAAACCCCTAGCTGTAGCTTCATCTTCCCTCTTCACCAATAAATTTTCTCGAGTCCACATACCACCACATCGTTCAGAAGGACGCCAAAGCTGCAATTTGACATGAAACTCAAAGTCCTCCTCAGCCACCTTCACTTCTGCCTTGCTCATCCCTTCGTAATCAGGCACCTCCGAATCTTCCATATGCATATCGCAGTTCCGAGATCCAAAATATCGAGTGTATAACACCGAGTACATCGCTTAAACATACCATCTCGGGCCTGAGCTCTCATTTTCACCATCTTGCATGAATGCCTCACATCTGTAGCAACAAGACTTATTTATACCCCCTCCAGTCATGGTTCAACTCACCTGTATTTACTATGCCTTGGACCACTAAAATTTCAAAGTCAAATCAATTAACCTCGAAATCCGTTATGGGACCCACTCAGTCAACTACATTCGAGATGTTATGCCAACCCATCAATATTTTTTGTGCATGCACGTTTGATATTTTACCTTCGATTATTTCAAACTACAATTGATAATCAAAATACACATGAATAGAATTTTGAAGATATTAACTTTATTTATTATTATGAATAAGTTACAATTCATATTAGACAACTTCCTCCTTCGATTTTGTTACATATAACATCTGGGACTACATCCTTCGATTACATTACATCAAACTACATCAATTTTTACATTCGACTTACAGGACTGATTACTCTGTATTTTCTTTTCACTAGAATCAGACATTAAAGCCTTCTTCTTGTGCTAGAACCTCAATAAATCTCAAGTCACTGAACGTCTAAAGGCTACATCCCCATATGAAGATAGCAAAAAATTGCAAGAAGCCTTCCACGTTCGAAAAGATCCTTAGACACCCATCTGAGCTTCAAATCTTCATCATTAATACAAACAGTTACCCCTTTACCCCTAAACTGACGCACTCCATTACCTTCAATGCTGTATGATGACATAATTATTTTCAACAGATACACATCTTCTCTCGCTTGACCTTTATCCCACCTCAATGCCGTGACACGATCACATAACAAATTATCACCGATAAGTTTGAGCATGATTTTTCCTTCAGGCTGTTCATCGTCTTTCGTCTCAGACAACGCATTAGACCACACTTGGGGTGACATCTTTCTAAAAACTACCACCATTACACTCCCAATAACCCTCTATTTACACCTATTATAACCCTACCAGATTCACTGTACTGCATTAATTACGCCTCGGGATTGACTTGACAAAATACAGTTCCTTTGACCTCGGAAATAGTGCAGACGACTCACCTTCTCATTCGACAACCTCTTCAACTTCTAAATTCTTCTCAACAAAACCACAAGTGCTTCTGGCGATAATGGGGCGATTGTAGTAGCATATTCCCCAGATTCGATAAGAGTAACCCAACAAAGTATAGTCGAAGAAAGCTGTACCTGATCAAGGCCATCATTCTAGAAGTTACTATAAGTCCTCGACTTGCCAAAAGTAGTTGTTGAAGCCTGGTCAAGAAAGAACTGTTAGAGATCAGCAAAGTTTGCCAACTCCCCCATAATAGGAGACTATTTCCTTCTTTTTGTAAAACTTCCTGTATGACTATAAATACAGACAGAGAATAGATTCTAAAGGACTGCAATCTTTTACTATTCATACTTCTAAAGCCTAACATCACTCAAAATATGCAATAACTAGCATCTTACTAGATTTTACAAAAAATCATCCTCGAGGTAATGGTCTTTTTCAACTTTTTTGAGTTTTCCACGTAAAATGTTATTTTATCTAGCTTTATTACATTCACTTTACGAATAAGTATTGGCGAAGATTCTCCTTTTGTAAAACATGCCACTACAAATAGCATTGCCAAAGAAATAAAAACCTTCATCCTCCACTATCATAAATTCTGACATCAAAACCCTACCACGATAAAATCTCCAATTGTCTAAATCTACCCTTCCTAATATGAATTCCATCTAACACTATCCTTATTGTATTTACATCTACACATATTTGCAACGAATCATTCAAATATCACAAAATAAAATAAAATAATACTAACCATGAAATCAAGCTGCCTCAGTATCCCCCTGTTTCGCGCACTTTGCCCTCTTAATTAACACACTTATCTCCTCCTTCCCAATTGTTGACAATGATTCTAGTGAAGAACACAACGAATTTTGTCTTTAAGAATTTTTTTCATATTTTTAGAAATGTGAACAGTCGCCTACCATGAGGCTATTTATAGACCTCACGCGACTGTTCATTGCACCACTTTACAACCGTTCGAGTACTCAAGCATTACGCATTATCCGTCTTTTCTTGAAGTCTTTGATTCTTCGCTATCTAAAAACCAACAACCCCCATGCACTGTTGTTCCAAACCTAGCATATCTCTTTGTACATCCTTAGATATATCCATCCTCACCAAAATGCCACCTATATTTTAATAAAGATGTTGTACATCCATTTCCTTGTACTTCACAATGTCACCTACAGGAGTACACCTAGACATTTTTAATTTTATCATGTTACCTAATTTTCAATTCCCCTATATTCTCGGGAAGATCTTCAAACATGCAATTCAAAATTCAAAATTTATTTGACATTACAATTACCAATATGCAACATTGTTTTAGTACATTTCATTCAGACACACAAGTCAAAACATATTCGACAGCATTTCACATTACAAATGTCAACAACTACGTTCTGACGAACAAATTCATTATATTTTACCATATAACGTTATTTGTTCATTACATTGCCTGCTTCAAAAAATAAATTGTCCTCAGGAAATCCAAATTACAGCAGCATCCTCCTCCCAAACTAACAATTTTTTACGCGAGAGTACATGCTACTAACATGTTTCGGAGGACACAAGAATTCAAGTAGATAATGAAACTAAAAATCTGCATCCGCATACTTCACCTCTGCCTCGCTCATCCTTTCATAATTCGGTTCCACTGGAACTTCCATTTGAAAATTGGCACACCGATTTACAAAGTAAAACGCCTAAACAATTCCCAATATTTAGCTTGAACGTGACTGAACTGTTCCTAACAAACTTACGCCCTAGTCTTCACCATTTCCTTAAACATAAAATCTTAATTGTTATAAATAAGAGGTACTTATAGAACATCTGAGTCAAAGTTAATCAAGTCCAATATTAATTTTTCATTGGAACTTTACACTTTAAAAGTCAAATCAATCACCATCGAAATCCGTTCCTAGCCCCACACAAATAAATTATACTTTGAGATATCTCAAACTCGACACTCATTCACATTCAACACATTTTACTTCGACATCAAAATAATTTAATCACTTGTTTAGTTCAAACTTTAAGATCGCAAAGCTATAAACATAATATGAAGTTGAAGAACAAAGTTTATTCATAAAATTATCTGTTACATTTTAATCCGATATAAATAGCCATTCTAAACGGCGTAACGCTAAGAGTTTTCAATTAATTGTCTACATTCTTTGGGATCATCTGAATGTTAGGCCATTACACTTATTCATGGGGTCGAGATATGTGAGGAAAGACTTCCTCCAATCGTTGTCCTCCTCTTCATCACCCCTAGTGATGATTGCGCATTCTAAGGGGAGATTAATGCTGGGAGTTGAGATCACCTCAATCTGGAGGTATCCATCTTATATACCTAAAACACTAGCTAAATAAGCCAAGGAATTGACGTGCCAGTTTTCTCCTCGAGGTAAATAGTCAAGAGTAACTTTAGTGAATCTGCTCATCTTATCAGTAACGAGGGCTGTATAGTCGACCATCTTGCAATTCTTCTTATATTTCTTTGAGTAATGGTAGTGTAATGGCGTTTTTCCAGATGGAAAATCTTTGCCAATAACTTTTATAAGGATGATGCAATAATAAGCTAAAGCGAATAAAATTTTACGTTGAAACTCAGTAAAGGCTGAGAAAAACCACGACCTCAAAAAGTATTTTGATGTAAAATCTAATAGGTTGCTAGTTATTATTTGTTATATGATTGTAAAGTTATTAAAAATTAACGGTAACGTTGCAGATCTGAATAATATATAATCTACCTATATTTATAGTAGATACATGTAGTTTACATAAAGAAGAAACAGTCTCCTATTTCGGGGGTAGTGGGCGAACTTCGTAGATCTCTAACCAAACTTTCTTGACCAGGCACAACGGTTACCTTTAGTAGGTCGAGGACTTGTGACTGTAGACGTGACTTCTTCTCGAATGATAAGCTGTCTTCGGCTATGTTATGGTGGCTTACCCTTCTCAAATATGGGTAATATGTTATTACAATCTCCCCATTCTCGACATAAGAACTTATGGTTATGTCGAGAAGAAATCGAAAGCTGAAGAGGTTGCTGAATATTCCCACAAGTCTTTATGTTGCCATTTCTGAGGTCAAAGTCAATTGAATATGGTCATGTTTTTCCCGAGGAGCATTTAATGCGGGTCATTGGACTTTGTAACTCGAAGTGGAGGTTATAAATAGATGGTTTAAACAAGGATTTAAACAGTAGAGTTTGGGAAGGATGTCGCCCCAAGTGTGGCGCAGCAAGTCATCTGAGTATATAGATGGTTACCATGATGACTATATAGAGGTAAAGTATTACTTTAACCCTGTACTGGTTGTCATCATGGTGGGGAGATTTGAGGGAGGTGGAGTTAGAGAGTATTTTCACGTGGGGCATTTGTTGGAGCTAGTTTCAGTTGATGTTGCATAAGGTGTTAAAGTTTATCAACCATTTGGAGAAGGGGCTACTGTTCATATTGAAGATGGTGATGTAAAGGTTGGCTTTGTGCCTGTGGATCTTGTCGACCCCATAGAATTTCTTACAATTTTCTACTGCTGTTCTTCTATAGAGGCAGCTTTGTTTTGAAGTTCACTGACTTGAGAGTCATTAAGCTTCTTAAGAAATTGTTGCCCTTTTTGCCAGAGGTGATCCAGGAGGATCTAGGAGAAACTGGTGATTTTACCAAAATTGTTCGAACGAGGTTGAGAGTCGTTCGAACGACTTGAACCCTTGGGCCAAAGTTCCAGGGGAGGTATTCAGCCGTTCGAACGACCTATGGGTTCGTTCGAACGACTATCGTAATTCTAGTTCTAGTAAGAGTTTTAAATACATTTTAGAGTTGGATTTTGAGTTGGATTGTAACTAGGACTTGTAACCTCTATAAAATGGCAAGCATAGGCTAGACTTAATTATCTAGAGTTTATATCATTGTTCTAGGTTAGATTTGTTAAAGTTCAGAGATTAAGAACTTAGGGTTTAGAGTTTCGTTTGTAATTACTTGATTCAGTAATTAGATCTCTTTATTTCTCCCAGAACATTGAGTTCCTCTGTTCTTCTATTAACCAATTTTGCTTTCCTCTTCGTATTATGGATTAAGTGGTATCAAATTCTTGTTAAGATTCTCGGGTTTTGATTGTGGTTTATGGCCTCTATACGTGACCGTCTCAAGAGAACGAAGGGGAAGTTTTACGGATTTATGACGTCTGCTACGGTGATTTTCCGACTACAATAGTGAATTCAGCTACTGCTACTGTTTTTTTGTCGACGACTACAGTGAATTTGGTGATTGCTACAGTATTTTTTGGCGTCTGCTACAGTGATTTTATGATCTACACAAAATTTAGAAATTTGTGTGAGTCCGTTGACGATCTATCATGGACCTAAATCAACGAATAATGACGATTTGGAGATGGGCGATTTCAACGATAGACTCACGGTTTTAGAAACGAAAGTTTCCAAGTTATCTGCTACTATAAAGCAATTAGCTACACAATTTCTTCTCACAAACCTCGCATTGGGTTCTCCTTCGGCGAGTCGGCGAAGTCGTGCGAAAAGGAAATGGGTTTTGGAGGTGGATAACGACGAGGATGTTGTGAATTTAGTAACGGCGACTCCGGTGAAGAGATTGGTTATTGCGAGTAGCAAGCCTGTATTACCGATTCAAGAGGGTATGTCCTCTATAACATTGTCTACGATAACAATGTCTCCTATGCAACAAACCAAGAAGGGGAAGTTATAAGAGGAGGTTATGGTACCAACTATTTCCACTATGTTGGTACTTTTTCAGAGTCAGCATGTTGTCCCATTGGATGTTGCAGGATTTAATGATCACCATGGGCTTCGTGTGGTTCGCCAGTAGTTATAGCACAGCAAGGCCTGTGAGTATGTTTTCCAGGATGGGGTGGGTGACAAGAAGCTATTTGAGCCGTTTCTTTTGCTGTTTAGTACGTCAAAGTAGTACAGCAGAGAATTGGGCATTGTCGCATTCTCACATCTACAGTTCTGGCTTGAGCAGGAGCTCAAGGTTCCAAAGTGGGGGAGCCATGATCCAGGAGAATCTAGGGAATTCCCACATCTCCAGTTCTGGCTTGAGCAGGAGCTCAAGCCTCCTAAATGGGGGAGCCATGATCGAGGAGGATCTAGGAGAAACTAAATTTTTTACCAAAGCTGTTCGAATGAGGTTGAGAGTCGTTCGAACGACTTGAACCCTTGGGCCAAAGTTCCAGGGGAGGTGTTCGGTCGTTCGAATGACCTATGGGTTCGTTCGAATGGCTATTATAATTCAAGTTCTAGAAAGAGTTTTAAATACCTTTTAGAGCAGGATTAGAGTTGAATTTCGAGTTGGATTGTAACTAGGACTTGTAACCTCTATAAAAGGGCAAACATAGGCTAGAGTTAATTATCTAGACGTAGATCATTGTTTAGAGTTTCCATTAGATCCAAGAGACTTGTAACTAGGGTTCGTAACCTTCTATGAAGAGCAAGACTAAGCAAGGTTAGATCTAGGTTAAGCTCATTTTTTTAAGCAATTGAAGCTTATTTTTCCCATCGAATTTGTGTTCTTCAGATTTTTTACAAACACATTCTCTACAAACATAGGCTTCTCAATCGTATTGTGGATTAAGAGGCAATATCAGATTCTAGTGAAAAGAAGCACATAACAATTAACCCTTCAAGTCGAATAACATATTGAAATGCAGCTGGATGTAATATAATCGAATGAGTGAATTATCGAATGTTAAATGTAACAAATAATTTTATGAATAAACTTTGTTCTTCAACTTCATATTGTGTTTATAGTTTTGCGATCTTGAAGTTTGAACTAAACAAGTGATTGAATTATTTTGATGTCGAAGTAAAATGTGTTGAATGTGAATGAGTGTCGAGTTTGAGATATCTCAAAGTATAGTTTATTTGTGTGGGGCTAGGAACGAATTTCGATGGTGACTGATTTGACTTTTAAAGTGTAAAGTTTCAATGAAAAATAAATATTGGACTTGATTGACTTTGACTCAGATGTTCCATAAGTAGCTCTTATAAAAATTGAGATTTTATGTTTAAGGAAATGGTGAAGACCAGGGCGTAAGTTTGTTAGGAGCAGTTCAGTCACGTTCAAGCTAAATATCTATGTAGATGTAGATATGATAAGGATAGTGTTCGAAGGAATTCGTATTAGGAAGGATGGTTTTATCATGGTAGGGTTTTGATGTCAGAATTCATGATAATGGTGGATAAAGGTTTCTATTTCTGTGGTAATACTGTCGATAAAGGGTGATAAGGGTTTATGAGAGAGCGGCTATTGGAAATGTGTGGAGAGAGTGATTGGTGGGTGTCGCTGTCGTTGCGGCGCGACTGTGGAGAAATTCCCAAATTTGCTAGGAGTTCGGTAACGGAATGTCGGAGTATATGTGATGTGGCCTAATTTTACGCCTGAGAAGGTGGATTCCCGCATTTTTGAATTCATTCTTTTTGCAGAAAACAGGCAAAGTGTACTCGAGAAGTTTGAGGATCCTGAATATCGAGAAATAGCATGAGAATAGTAATCAATGCTAGTACTTAGAAAAAATATGAAATGAATTTTTTTATCATGAACTGAATGAAGTAAGTGTATTCGTGTAGCAATGATATCCATCAGATAGTAACGATAATAATGAGAGAATGATGTACTAGAGAGTAAACTCAACAACTATATGAATATAAACATATGAATATATATAATGTATCAGATATGATAGATACTAATTATTGCAAAAAATAGAATATGATTTTCATGTTCATAAAAATGGCTGAACATATCCATATTGATGGTAAATATATATTCGAGAACTTTTAAGATATTGATCCCCTAATGATTAATGTAACAACTTGCGCCCAATAGTTTGGCGGTAGATATAGGATGGGGTCGAGTAGTACAGATTTAGCTAGTGTCGACCAGTTTAGAGTGGCACCTAAGATTATGGAAGTTTTTGACGAGGAGGATACTGATACCGATGTAGATCATGAGCCGCAGGCTAGTGATCGGGAAGGTAGTGGGAGTGGGAAGGAAGATATTGATGAGGGAGAGGTGGCTTGTTATGGTGAAGGGCCAGAAATAAATGAGATATTGAGTTTCAAGAAAAAGTAGGGTATTCCTCAAGACATTAGGTTAAAGGAGTATCAGTATAATATGATCGATCAAGAAATACCCTTTGGTAGGATTTTCGTTCAACGAGAACAAATTAAGAAGGGGTTGAAGCTCCCTCTTCAAGCTGATCAGAAGAAGTTATTGAATTTCTTTGACGTTATACCTGGTTAGTTTAACCCAAACGTGTATGATCTCTTTCGCGTATGTGGGGCGATAAATAAACGATTAAAGGTGAGGGGTGAAGAATTGATCACTGTGGATGATCTATGTGTGTACTACACACTTTAAAAAAATCCAAAGAAGCTAGGATACTGGTACTTGGCAAGGTTTTTGAAGAGACTGCTGTTTTACGACATGGCTTCAACAAAAGGACGGTATTGTGATGAGCATCATCTGGTGTCGGGGAATTATGAGTTTGACAAGGACCCGGGGGAGCCCTTTAAAAGGAAAGCTTTCCATTTAGGTGTGTGGTTAGGTAACGTAAATGTCAATACTTTAGATTTGTAAATTTGATTAAATTGTTTGTAATTTCTATTGGTGTTTATGCAGCCTTGAAAGAGATCGACAGGAATTTCAAAGTACAAGAGCAACTGTACAATATCAGGAAGGGTTTCTACGGTAGGATCAACAACCTTGTCATCGACCAAGATAAAGTGGGTACTTTGTTTAAAGAGGCAGGCTTAAAGAGGTCGAGGGCTAAGGGGATAGAAGTTCCAGTAATTGACGAAAAGATGTTTGTGAGGAACAAAAGGGATGTAGAGTCGAACTTGCCTATGGAAAATCCTTCGCTTGTTGGGTATACGAAGGACTCTATAACTACTGAGAGAGATTCGATGTTCACGGATACTTTGGGGAAGGGGAAAAAAAGCGTGGGTAGCAAAGTTGTTGCTCCTCTGCAACCTCCGAAGAGGCAGTCTCGAAGGTTAATCATTGAGGAAGAGGTGAAGGTTGAGACACCAATTACTGTGCCTGATGGGAGACCTCTACTTGCTTTGACAAGTATGCTTCTTATGAAGAGGGCAATTTCGATGGCATCGAAGAAGAAATACATCGAGGATTCTAAGGCTGAGGTCCAAAGGACCATGGACGCGTATGAATCGGGGATGGATGTGCTAGAGGCGGAAGTGGATGACTATTTTACTGAGGGTATGACTGTTTCAGTGCCGAAGGCCATCATAAATGGAGTACAACCATCGGATATTCGAGGAGATGTTCAGTATTCCCAGAGAATACTTAATAATACATCAACCCATCTTCCTTTTTTCTCGTCTTGGCACTTGTATAGTCCTAATTTAATACTTCTGTTGATGGCTTCAGCTTGTCCGTTTCCCTATGGATAGTAAGGTGTTGAAGTTAAGAGTTGAATCTTGTATCTGTGGAGGAAAGTGAGGACTTTACTGCTGATGAATTGTTTGCCGTTGTTTGATCGCATTATTTGTGGGCAGCAAAATCTGGTGATTATGTGCTCCCAAAGGAACTTGATGATTTCATTTTCATCGGTGTGGCATAGAGGAACTGTTTCGACCCATTTTGTGAAGTAGTCTGTGGCCACAAGAGTAAATTTTCTATTACCCGATGCTGGGTGGAAGGGTTCAATAATATCGATCACCCATCTTTTTGAATGGCCAGAAGACATTGTTTATATGTAAATTGAATGCAGGGCTTTTGATGTCTTTAGCGTGGATTTGGTATTTGTAGCATCTACGAATAAAGTCTTCACAGTCTTGTCATATTTTTGGCCAGTATAACCCTTGAGTAAATGCCCATTGTGCCAATGATCGTCCTAAAATGTGAGCAACGCGTATCCCATCGTGAATTTTTTACTATTTTTATTCGGGCTTATTTCTGAGAGATGGATTCAATAAGAGTTCTACCTCCAGTAATGCGATAGAGGATTTTATCTTGGACTGTAAATCTTGGACATTTGGCCAAGAGTGATCGGGCATCTTCTTTGTTACTTGGGAGAATGTTGGAACTAAGGTATGCATAAAAAGGTCTTTTCCAATCGTCTTTATCTTCGTCTTCAATAATATTGATTTGCATCATATAACTTATATCAAGACTGGAATGTTCGATAACTTTGATATCCAAAGTTCTTTTTCCACTGTCTTTGAGCATTGCAGTAATGTATGCCAATGTGTCAGCGTGGTAATTTTTGGTTCGAGGAAGGTAAGAGATTGTTACTGATTTGAATTTGCCTATTTTTTCTTCGACTGAGGCTGCATAGTAAACCATCTTGCCGAATGGCTTGAATGTCTTGTTGTAATGATTGGTGAAGAATAATAAGTCGACATAGACAACTATTTTTTTGCCCCAAGTGTTATTGTAAGATCCAGACCATGAAGGATAGCTTCATATTCTATTTCATTGTTTGTGGCATATAATTTAAGTTTAATAGCTTTCTCGATGCGATGGTTAGATGGTGTAACGAGAATGATGCTAATTTCCGATCCTTGTGGTCTAGCAGATCCATCCGTGAAGAGTCTCAATTCTGTGCTTTGGAACCAGGCGTCTGGTTCTGCAATTAAGTCATTAACCAATACTTCTTCGATTTTTTCCCATTCGGGGTCTTGGACTGGAAAATTTGCCAAGAAATCAGCTACTACTTGTCCTTTAATTGATATCTAAGGTTTGAAAGAGATTCCATATTCCCTGAGGAATACAGACCATTGTTGAATTCTTCAAGATTTTTCTTTTTTAGAGAGTACAAGTTTGAGAGGATATTTAGTAATGATTTTGATGGGATTAGCTTGGAAATAAAGTTAAAGTTTCTAAGAGCTGTAGACCAAGGTAAGTAGTTATTTTTTGGTTGTTGTATAACTTTTCTTAGCATACATAAGAGTCTTGCTGATGAAGTAGATTAGTTTTTCTACACCGTCGTCTTCTCAAATAATGACAGAGCTAATTGAATCATCGGTTGTGGATAAGTACATTATAAGTATTTTTCCATCAACTGAAGTACTCATGATAGGAGGACGCCCTAAGTATCATTTAAGATCTTAGAAGGCTAATTCACAGTCAGGAGTCCAAACGATTTCATTGGTCTATTTTCTTGACTTTGGAGTTGGATTTTCACGAAGAAGGAGATAAAGAAGTTTGTATCGATCGAATGATTTTGAAATGAATGTGTGAAGAGTACCAATTTTACTGGAAAAATTTATGTACATCTTTTTTTGTTTGAGGAGATAGCATTGTCATTAGTGCTTTAATTTGTGGCAGATCAATTTTGATTCCCCTTTTACTAACCAGATTCCCCAAAAATTTACCAGATGCAAAACTGAATTGGCATTTCTTTGAGTTGACTTTCATCTGGCAGGTACAAAGGATATCGAATATGGATTGGTGGTTGTTGCAGTGATCTTCATGCTTCTAGCTTTTACATATCATATTATCGATGTATACTTCTATGATTTTGCCAAAAATGATCTTTAAACATTTTGGTGACGAGTCGTTGGTAAGTGGCTCCTGCATTCTTTAACCCAAAGAGAATTACCGTGTAACAGTAAAGACCTCCTTCTGTAATAAAAGTTGTTTTTTCCTGATCTTCTTCGGCTAGTGGAACCTGATTATAACCAAAAGCTCCATCCATTATCGAAAGAAGTTTCTGTCCTGCGACATAGTCGAGGAGATGTGGGATAAGTCGGAGAGGAAATTTATTTTTCAAGGTAAACTTGTTGAGTTCTGTAAAATCAACACAGACTCTAATTTTCTCATTATTCTTTGGGGCTGCCACTATGTTCGAATCCCATTGTGGATATTTGGCATCCTTGATTAATCCTACACGAAAGAGTTTATCAATTTCCCCATTAACGGCTTCGTGAAGGCGAGGAGCTAGATTTCATCGCTTTTGTTCAACTGCTTTAATGTCTGAAAGGAGGTTGAGCTTGTGGTATGCGACCAAAGGATAGATGTCGGGCATCTCTTGGAAAGACAATGCAAAGATATCGACATTTTTCTTAAAGAGCTGGTTCATGGTTTCTTTTTTATTAGATGAAAGCTTGGAGCCAATGAAGGTGTTACGCCCGGGACCATCGAGTTAAATGGAATCTACTACCTCAGTGTCATATTGCTCAAATATGGGGGTGTTTCCTGTTGTAGTTGTTATGCCTTGAGAAGTTTTGCCTTTTAAGAGTTGGTGGTGGTATTCTCACACATACGCGCAACAAATTGGCTCCCTTTGATCTTGTAGACTCTGTGATCTATTGGAAATCTCAATGCTAAATGATATGTAGAAGGTACTGCTTTGATCAAATGTAACCAACTCCGCCCTAAAATACCTAGATATTTAGATTTAGCATCGATGAACACGAATTTAACCAAAATGGCTTCAGACCTCGCTTGAACTGGTAGTGTGATTTTTCATGTTGCCGATTCTTTTAATCTGTTAAAGCCTGTGATAGTGGTTGCTGAAGTTTCACTGTATCTTTGAGTCCTTGAACTTTAATTGTTCTTCTAAACAAATCATCTGTGGTGCTTCCTGCATCGACGAGAAGTGTGTATAGGTAGTTTTGTCCTACTTTGAGCATAATAACTAGAGGGTCATAGTGAAGGTACTTAACATGGCTGGTGTCGCAGTCCTCAAAGGTAATATAGTACAGACGTTTTGATTTTCTCGAGCTGGGAAGAAGTTTTGCATATTTATCTAAGGAAGTCATTTTACAACAAGATGTAATTCGATCATCTTGTTTTCTTTTCTTTCCTTTTTTAATTTCGATCATGCAAAGATGGTGAGTTTTCCCTTGGCCTTGCTCTTGTTTGACATCTTTGTTCTTAGTTTCTTCTTTGAGGAACTTTTGAATGTGGACTACATAATTATGAAGTCTGCCAGCTAATAGAATGTGATAAAAAATTTGAATGATAGAGTAGCAGTTATCAGTTTTGTGACTATACACGTTGTGATACTGACATAAAGGTTTGTTGGGGAAATCAGGAATTGCTTGTGCTGCCCAATAAAACTTATCTCCCTTTATCGTTGATAAGATAGCGAAGAGAGTTGTTGTCATTGGAGGTAGAATGGGGATGGGTCTGTCTGGCTTTCCATTTCATCTTCTAGTGTTGTCGGTGTTTCTTCCACATTTCTTGGGTGCTTTAGTGGTGGCTAAATTTTAGGGTTAAGATATAAATGTTTTACGTGACTGGACAATAGATGAGCTCTTCATCTAATCTTTTTTGAATCACTTTAATTCGATGTAGTTATTAATGACATCAATCATTTCTATCACCGTTCTGGGCTTGTACAAGGTAAGTTCTTCTCAAACTTTGGAATTGATATGCAGAACTGAGGTGAATGCTAGAACGACGATCTTGGGATCTGAGTTCCCAATCTTTTAAGATTCCTGTAAGAAGTTTTTGTAAAAGGTTGCCAAGGTTTCTTTTATGCCTTTCTTAAAGAAGAACAAGGAATCTATAGTTATCTCTCGCTCTTTAGCATGAGCATAATTTGACTCGAAGAGGCGATGTAACTTGCTAAATGTGGCGATGGAGCCTTCAGGGATAGTATGAAACTATCAGAGTGGTTCCTCTTTCAGGCTCATGTTGAATAATCTGCATAGCATGTGGTCGAGTTTGGAGTATAATCTAACTGCGGCTTTAAAGTATCGAATGTGGGTGAGAGGATCAGTGTGGCCTGTATACTAAATAAATTTTAGCATATGGAAATTATCTAGAATGGGAATAACTTTGAGATGAGGAGAAATGGGGTTTGTCTCGATTCTATCGAGGGCAGACATTCGGCCTAGAATATCAGAGTTTATGGTCTGGATCCTATTATTTAGGCCATCCAAGGTGATAAACTATAGCAGAGGAATTAGTATGGCTGTAAATTGTAGATCAATGACTCCCTGCCCTTCAGGTCCCAATCGGTCTCTGATTGGTCTTCTTTCTGGTGGTGGGGATGTTTGATGACGCGTGCGTCGACTTCCTTGAGTTATCGATGTTGAGGTTGTAAGTCCAAAATGTCGTGAAACTCTATCTAGATTTCTGGATCTGGATCTGGATCGAGAAGTTCGCAGACATTCTTCTCTTGGTTGATTTTCTCCCTGGGTTGCCCTAAATCGATGATCATATCAGGCTTGTGGAGGTGACGTTTGACGGCCAGTGAGTCAATCTTGAGCTCTCCATAAATTCTCCATCATCTGATGTATCCGACATTGCTGGTCTAAGCCTTTTCTTCTTTCGTCTCTTTCTACTTGAAGAGCCTGAGCGTGGATGCATTGATCTTCCAAGCTCTGGACTCGATTAGATTCCATTTGTCTCTATAATTCGATCACTGCACCTTGAAGATCGACAGTTTCTGGTATTGGGTTGATTTTGTGATTCCTCAGCGTACTAGAATAGCTTCAGAGATTCATGTTTGTCATCAGATTGTTTGTAGATCAGAGATGGTAAAGAAAAGTGTGGTTTTCCCACAGACAGCGCCAATTATAATGGTGTATTTTCTGGAAGGATAATCTTCGCCAATACATTTTGTAAGGATGATGTAATAATAAGCTAAAATGAATAAGATTTTACGTGGAAACTCAGTAAAGGCTGAGAAAAACTACGACCTCGTGGAGGATTTTAATGTAAAATCCAATAGGTTATTAGTTATTAGAGTTTATTGTGTGATAGTAAAGTAAGGATGAATGAATGGTAAAGTTGCAGATATGAATAATCTATTCTCTACCTGTATTTATAGTAGACACAGGCAATTTACAAAAAGAAAAAGCAGTCTTCTATTTCTGGGGTAGTGGGCGAACTTCGCGGATCTTTAAGGCCTCTTTCTTGACCAGGCACAATGACTACCTTTAATAGGTCAAGGACTTGTGGCTGGACACGTGTCTTCTCGAATGATGGGCTGTCTTCGACTATGTTATGCTGGTTTACCCTTGTCGAATATGGGAAATATGTTACTACAGGTGGACTATTAGTACAAAATTTGTATAGACTAATAGCTCGGGAACTCCGATTTCTAGTGCCAAATTAAGCCTATGGATAAAGGTTTCATACTCTGTGACATTGTTGGAATCTTCAAAACTGAGGTGCATGGATTTCTCAATTCTGTCATTAGAAGGAGTAATCAATACGATTCCAATCCCTGACCCTGCAGGTCTTGTTGATCTATTTGTAAGAAGTCTTTATCCCTTTCATGTAACCCATTTATCTCATTCGTCAAAGGGCTTGGCAGGTGGAACGTGAGTGAGTTTGTCTGTGAGATTAGGATTATGTTCTTCCCAATTTGGATCATCTGCAGGGAAGTCTGCCATAAAATCAACCACTGCTTGACCATTTTCTGAAATTCTCAGTTTGAACTTAATATCGTGTTCACCCAAACTGACTGACCATTGTTGCACTCTTCTTAATTTTTTTTTCTTTATAGATAAAAATTCCTAAAGTGGGCAGTTCGTCATGACTTTAACTGAATGAGCTTGAAAATAGTGTTTGAGTTTCTGTAAAGTATAAACCAGGGTCAGGAGTAGTCGCCCGATCTTGGAATATCTTATTTCCGATGGAGTAAGAGTTTTATTGATGAAATACACCAGTTTCTCTATCTTTCCATCAAGGTGAATGAAGACCGAGCTGAGAGAATTATTTTTTACTATAAGGTAGATGATCCATTCCTCATTGTCTACTAAAGTACTTATTATAAGAGATTTCCCAAGATAGACTTTGAGTTCTTAAAAAGCTACTTCACATTCTTTTATCCATTCAATCTCATCGTGTGGTCAAACTTTGCATTTTTTGGTACATCCTCGAAGTAACAAGAATAACCATCGACATCAATCGGAAGACTTTGGGACGAATCTGTTGATAGTTGTAATCTTGCTAGCGAGATTCTGTACATTTTTCTTTATTTTTGGAGATGGCATGTTGAGTAGAGCTTGAATCTGATATAGGTCGGCTTCAATCCCTTTCTTGCTAATAAGATGTCCTAGGAACTTACCCGAGTGTACCCTGAATTGACACTTATCTGAATTAAGCTTCATCTGGTATGATCGTAAAATGTGGAAGACTGTATTGAGATCTGTGATATGATCCTTTTTCTATAAGCTTTTGGAGAGCATATCATCAATGTATATTTCAACGATTTTTCCCAAGTGTGCATTGAACATAATTGTCATTATCCTTTGATAAGTTACTCCGGCATTCTTTAGTCCAAAAGGCATGACTCTATAATAGTAGAGCCCTTTTTCAGTGATGAAAGTGGTCTTTTCCTGATCTTCCTCTAGGAGAGGTATCTGATTGTATCCCAAAACAACATTCGTCAGAGATAATAGCTCGTGATCTGCCGTATAATCAAGAATTCGATGAATGATTGGAAAAGGAAAGCTGTCATTTGGCGTATGCTTGTTTAGATCTATGAAATCTACGTAAACTCGGACTTTCCCATTCTTCTTTGGAACTATGACAATGTTGGAGATCCAATCCGGGTACTTAGCTTCTCGAATGAATCCGACTTCGATCAACTTATCGATTTTATTATTGACTTCATCTCTGAGATGAGGTGATAGCCTTCTCTATTTATGTTTGACTGTCATGGCTTTGTTGTTGGTGCTTAATTTGTGACACACCTTGGCTGGGTCGACTCTTACATTTCTTTAAAAGTCCAAGCGAAGACGTCCCGATACATTTGTAAGAAGTGAACGAGAGCGTCCTTCTCTTGTTGGACCATCTTAATACCAATATAAGTACCTCTGTTAGGCCCATCAATATTAATGTACTATCTTTGCTCTTTTGTTGAAGGCCGATCATCAGTATGACCAGCAAATCTGTCGGATGTGTCAAGTATGGCATAGAAGGTATTTTTGCAAGCTCGCGAGAGCTTTTGACTGCCTTTAATTTCATAGATGTCGCCGTTGTCCTTTAAAAGAAGTGTTTGATGGAATGTAGATGTGATTGCTTCAATGTTGTGTATCTAGCAGCGGCCCATGATCCCCAGGTAATGGGACTTAGCATTAATGATGTAGAAAACGCCGTCGATAGTGGTGGGTCTAGCGGTAATGGGTAGGATGATCTTCCTACTCATTCTTCTTTAGGTCCATTAAACCCACTGATATCTATATTGTTTGATATAACTTGATCGGCTAATCCCATTTGTTCGATTGTGCTCTGAAAAATGATTTTAATACCACTGTTGGTATTGATCATCATGGTATGTATGACAATTTTTTTTCATCTTAAGCTTAATAACCAGAGCGTCATGATGCAAAAACTTGACATGACTGATATCGTAATCCATAAATGAAATCCTAGTTTATCGATTGCATGTCTTAGGAAGGAGTTTAATTTCTTTATCCTGAACTATGAGGTCGCAGTATTCCGTTAACCTCCTCCTCTTGAATATGGTAGAGTTGTTGATTTGATGGATCTTGATCATGTTGTTGTGGTACATATGGTACAAGTATTTTTCCTCGAATTGATCTTCGACTTGAACTACTTCGACTTGCATCTTATAGCTTCCATTCTTATATCCTTCTAGGTCGATAATGTACTCGTGCATTCTTCTATTTTTTAAAATGTATTCCTGTAACCTCTGTAAAGTATAACAGTTGTCAATTTCATGATAGGTTACCTTGTCATGCATGCAGTATAGTTTGCCTTCTATTGGTTCCAGTGGTTAAGAGACACGATAGAACTTGTCTTTTGCTAGTATGGAAAAAATTGCTAAAATTCGGACATTCATCTTTAGGAGAACTGACTTGGGTAATAAATTGCTTCTGAGAGATTTACCTGTGTTTGCTTTAGCGCACTTTTGATTACCCTGACCATCTTTTGGTTTACTGTTGTGATATGTGTTTTGACCTTTCATGGTCATAACATTTTTAGTAGATTTATACCTTTCGGTCATCATCCTTTCCAGGTCGACATACCCATTGACCTTGGTAATCATGTCTTCCGAGGTCGAGGGTTTATTCAAGAAGAGGTTCTCCTTCACTTTACAATCGATCTGTAATGTATTGGTAAATGTAAAAATGATTGTTTTCTTATCAAGATTGTCAACTTTCCGGGCGAGTTCCAAAAATTTCTTAGCAAAGACCTTGAGCTTCTCTCCTTGAGACTGTCTAAGACTAATGTGAGCATATGTCTTGACGAAGATCTTCTGTAGTTGGTCAAATGTGAGGATGAAATCTTCTAGCAGATAATGGAACCACTGGAGCGGTTCTCCCTGTAGGCTTGTGGTGAACAGACGACACAGAATGTGGTTCAAATTTGAATATAATCCCAATAAATTACGAAATAATTGAATGTGTTCCTTTGGATAAGTACATTTGTACTTACGTATCTTTGGAGTATGGAAACCTATTGATACTTCTATATCAAATAACTCTTTAGCTATTGGACTACCTTGCCATTTGGTCAAATCATCCTTATTGCCGAGAGCTTGATCTTCGATTAATTCCTCGATACGATGATCCATATGTTCATGTGTGACATACTGTTGTGGTACTTGAGTGGCTTGGTGTGCAGGCTGGGGGTTATGAGTACCAGTACCCTTGGTCAAACGTTCATGAGCTGGTATCCTGGATTGAGGTCGTGGCTTCTCTTCTTGACGCTTGGAGGGCCGATGTCCTCTACTGATGTCTGACTGATCTTCCCATCCCAAATGAATTGAAGCTTCTAGTATGTGTGGGTTGTTACGGAGATGTCTGGAAGCTTTTTTGCTAGTTGCTCCTTGAGGTCCTAATCTTTCTCTCGCTGAAACTCAGGAGTTCGCTGGTATTTGATCCTGTTCCCTTGGAAGGGGAACTTGCTGATTATCTTGCAAGGCTTGCAAGTTAGTCTACATTGCTGTCATCTGTTCTTCATGTTACATGAATTTTGTTTGACGTGCTTGACGCTCGCTTTCTAGTTCTTGTTCGCGGAGCTCGTGGTCAAGCAATAACTGATGCTTGAGCTCATTTCGTTTCTTTGTTTCAGCGTGGAGGTTTGCCTGTAATTCTGCAAGATGATCTGGTTTGACTGAAAGATCAAGCTGGACTCCTGTGACTGGTCACTTGGAAGTAACATGATTAGAAACTGATACTTAAGTAACTTTATACCTTAGGATTTCATGGAAATGTCTTCTTTCCCACAGACGGTGCCAAATGTAATGGCCTAAATTCGCAGCAGCTTAAAATTGCCCGAATTAATCCTACACCAAATTAGGGCTGTCAATGGTAAGGACTAAACCCGTTACCCAGTCCGATCCAATCCGTTGGTAAAGGTTTAAGGTCGATTTTTTAGATCCATTAAGAAACCCAATCCGTTAAGGTCCGATCCAATAAGCTAACAGATTGGATAAGGATTCACCTCAATCTGATCCATTAAAAACCTGATCTGTTAAGATACATATTACTTGTCATAATATTGTAATTATCTATAATAAAGAAAGTTATTTTTGTCTCTAAAATAGTCAACTCTTTATTTTCATCTAAAAAATACTCAACTCTTTAGCACTAACGGACCGGATCGGTTTGGGTTAGGATTATGGTTATCATTAACGGATCAGATACGGTTTTGAATCCTATGATCCTAATGGACTTAGGATCGGGCTTTAGGATTTTCATAACGGACCGGACTAGGATCGACTGAGATCCTAGTCCAATCTGGTCCATTGACAGCCCTACACCAAATATACCTGTGACAAGAAATAGTATAACCTAATATAGAAATGACACAGACGATTAACATGGAAACCTTTGAATAGGTAAAAACCACGAACTCAGCTTGAGGATTTAGTAACTATAACTTTTATTGCTTGAGGCTGATGTTTGATTACAAGTTTACAATATCTTGAGCTAGAAAAACTTGGGGGGATTTTTCCTTTGGAACTTATCCTTTATATAGACCTCACTCTCAGTTCGTTGCCATGCATAAGCAAGTTTTCCTGAAAGTGGGGGAAAGTGGCAGTTGGACTTATAACTGCTAGTTCGTGGGAGACATGTGTCTTTGACTTGCTATATTTCATTTGTAGTGTTCGATCCAAGTTCATCATCAGTTCGTAGGATAGGTGTCATTGTTGATAGTGTATGTCACGTATATATTGCGTGAGTCTGGTATTGGATCAGTTCGAGATTATCACAGCTCGAGAGACAGGTCCTTACACTTTTGAATATCTGCTCTAATGGAATAGTTGCCAATGTCTGAGCCTAGCATAACTGTGAAGACATTGAAGAGAGATGTACCCGCATAACTTGCTACAGGTTAATGAAAAAAAATATAACCAGCCGCCATAGAAAAGTACTGTTTATTTTATGGGGAAAAAACTGGCTAATCCTAGGTCCTGACAGCGAAGATGAACTTGGAAGTGTAGACTGCTGAGTAAGAAATAAAAAGTTACCAAAGGGGGTTCTGGCACAAAATATGAACCTATTAGTTGGAGTAAAGCCTCCATGTCGAGTACAACATTTAGGATATGCAAAATGTAAAACTAAAACCTTCATTCAAAACAAAATAGGATAGAGATTTTTAGCTTATACCCCATTTTGGTTCCACATATTAGTGTCTACCCTCCACATTTTCCACATATGAGTGACGACCTCCCATTTTGGCCTTGACTATTAGTCAACAAACTTTGACTAATGCTAATTTTACTTTAAAACATATTATCTCTTTTTTGCTCTTCCACGTCTCACTCACGTGCCTTCTTAACATGATAAACCAGTTACTATCTCACGCGTTAAACACGAGCGCCTTAGGCGGGAATTTCCCCCCAAATTGATTCGACAACAACTCTCCCCCTCTCTCTCTCTCTCTCTCTCTCTCTCTCTCTCTCTCTCTCTCTCTCTCTCTCTCTCACACACACACACAATGATTGCTTCTCTCTTCTCCATCACTTAGCTCTCACATTCTAATTGTTTGAAAAAAGTTTTTATTCTTTCTATCACTCATAAACTTTTTGTGTATGGAGAAAACACCTCATATTTTTGCCTGCACTGTCATTCCCCCCATTTTGAGAATCTCCAGAACTTTAAATTAATGGTGTTAAACCCTAATTCTTCATATTTGTTTAACCTACCACCCATTAAGCTCTAAATAGAGATAAAGAGAGTTAGAAATTTGTTCTAGAGATAAAGGGAGAGAGATGTAGAGGTTGAGTGAGAAAGTTGAAGGAGATGAAATAGCATATCACGTGCTTGTCACATGTGAGGGGCAAAAGCAAGTTAACTTATTTTCAAATGAAGTCAAGGTTAGCCAAAGCCTATTGACTAACAGTCAAGGCCAAAATGGTGGGTCATCACTCATATGTGGCAAATGTGGGGGGTAGACACTAATATGAGGAACCAAATAGGGGGTATAAGTTAAAAATCTCAATTGGATACATATATGATGCAATCTCTACAATAAGGGTCTATCTCACGAAATTCCCATGAAATTAGTCTTATATATGTTTACTCCATCTCCAGCTTTCTTTCTTATCCTTGTCTTATTTTTCTCCTTAACTAGTACATATTGCAAGCCTGACAGAGGATCCAGGATGTTGTAACACTTTTACCAGTCTGGACCAGGTGAATTTAATTCCAAACTTCCCTTTCCAATAAATAGTTGGGAAGACATGATAAAAGTTGAAGGGGTTGTAGAGCACAAAGAATAAAAAAAATTCTTGATACGAAGGTATGAACTTTGACTAAGCATAACTAGGATGATGGTGTTATGTTTTCTTCCTTTATGTAAATGAAATGTTTCCATCCTCGTATACCCTCTTGAGATATATAGTCCCAAATCGGACACATAGAGCCTTACACCTCAAAATAGAAGGCCCGGCCTGCTTGTTTTTTGGTCAAAGGTGAGAAGAGGTAAGATGTTTTGGAAAATTCTCACCCCTGACTTGTTTTTTTTTTTTTTTACAAAAGTTGGCAAAATCTCCAAAAAAAAAACAAAAAACTAGAAGTTAGGTCTCACTGCTAACCTCAAAACTTTAACCCCCCCCCCCCCCCCGTAAAGTTTTTTGGGTTGACTTCTAACCTCAAATCTTCTAGTTGCCTTTGACTGCACGTTTTCCCCCTATATTGTGGTGTTGGTCGTTTCCCACCTGAGACCAGTTTAAGTGAGGATATTTTGTAGTTTTCAACCCAAAAAAATAAAATCTGCCAAATAAAAACCCACCCCCAACTCCCTAAACTTGCCAAATCATAACCCAACTTAAAAAAAAACCAAACAAAGTGGCAGCGCCTCTCTCGTCTCCCTCAGTACCTCTCTCATCTCCCATAACGCCTTTCTCCCAGCTATTTTCATGCCTCTCTTCACCCCTCTCTCTACGCCTCACTCTGCACTCTCTCTTGCGTATCTCTCCATCTCCCTCTGAGCGCCACTCTCATCTCCCACGTCGCCTCTCTCCCGGCCATTATCACGCCTCTCTCCATATCTCTCTCCATGCCTTTTCTACATCTCTCTCCGGTGCTCTACGTCTCTCCCAACGCCTCTCTGCGACCCTCTCCAACCATTATCAACCTTAACAACACTCGACAAGGTATTTTGATTTATCTCTATCTCTATGTATGTATTATCTATGAAATTGTGGTGATTAGTTTATTGGTTGTTAATGGAAATTGGTTGCATTGAATTGGTTGAATTGAATTTGTTAGGTTTCATTGTTAAATTGGTGTTCTGTTAGCTGCATTGAATTTGGGGTTTCAACATGCCGGTTCATTGTGTTTGTGATTGTGATAGTGATTGTAATTATGAATGTGATTATGATTGTGTTACTTGTTTGGATTGTTAGATGGCACCTATAAATTTTGGAAGCAAACGTCCACAAATTAATTGGACTGATGTTATGGATAAGGTAGCTATTAAAACATATAAGCAGCAAAAACTGCAAGGGAACAACGTTGATAATGACTGGAAGACTCAAGCATATACTGCAGTAAAGCAATCACTTTTTGATCAACTTGGTATAACCGTAACCACTGCAAATCGCAGGAGTCGGAATAAGACATGGAAGAGCAAGCTTGTTGATAAGAAGGTTTTGATGGGCTTGAGTGGATTTGGCTGGGATCCAATAAATTGCACTGTGACCGCTGACAAGGAGGTGTAGGATGGTCTTTTACAAGTAGAGGTAAACTATCTAGTTGTTTCCTTTCGTTTATTCCTATTGTTTTTATTGGTTTGATTATCTTAAAGGAGTATTTTTTTCTTCTTATATTATGTTTTAATTCAGAAAGAAGCTCAAACTCCATAAAGGCAAGAAATTCAAGGATTACGAGGTGTTACTTGAGCTCATGGGTGATGAGGGTGCCAATGGGGATAATATGAGATATGTTGGGCACTTGATAGATGATGAGGACATTACTGATGATTTAGACGGCATAGGTATTGATACAGAGTATGTTCCCCTTACTCAAAACCATGTTGAGTTTTACTATGGACTGAGTGATCAGGATTACCAGTCTACTGCTTCCACTTAGGTTCCTACTAGTACTGGTACTGGTTATGTTCCTACCACTAGTACTCCCCCTGCTTCTCCTACTGGCTGATCCTACTGCTGCTTATGCCACTGGTACTTTCGGTGTTGTTCCTGTCACTGGTGATCATACTTCTACTCAGATCAGGAGGAGCACTCCCACTACTAAGAGGCAGAGGACTAGGCCTACTGCTCATGTTCTTAATACGGGTATTAATGTGATAACTACTGAGTTGTCTCGTATTACATCGAAGTTAGTCGTAATGAGAGAGTTTTATTGGACTATGGGGTTAAAAGTTGAGGCTATTTTACGGGGGATAACAGGGTTTGATATGACTTACCTCTTCACTGTATTGGAGGTGATTACGAAGGAGAAGCCCTTTTGTACTTGGTTCCTCGGCGCAGATGATGAGATTAGGAGGGGGTATTTACGTTCTAGGTTTGGTTCAGATAGCTGTCATTTATATGACCTTGGTGGTGCATCAGACATGTAGGTGTTCTTGGTTATCTACTACTCTATCTCTAGAGTATCTTTTTATCTCTTTATATCAGTTGTTGTAAGACTTATTTGCTGCTTTGGTACCTATTTTAGAACAATCTAGTTACTCTCTATTGGTACCTATCTTTTGTATATTATTTGGAATTTTGTAATATTGGTACCTATCTTTTGTATATTATTTAGCATTTTGTAGTATTGGCTGGTTAATATTTATAGAGTAAAATGTGGTTTATACATGTGTTTTTGATGTTTTTGTGGAGAAATTTCTAATTTGTGGTCAAATTAGATGGTTCAGCCAAACAGACTAATGAGATGTTGAAGTTAGAAGTCTTGATTTTAAGTAGAACGTCTAACCTTTAGCCAAATGTACGCGAGTTTTTTTCAATCTTCTAACCTCAAAATTTATAATCTCAATCTTTTATGCTCTTCTTACCTCTTCTCACCCCAAAAAGAAAAACAAACATGGCCTAAGATTCTTGGGCTACTCCTCTCATAGCCAATTGATTGGTTTTGAGATGGAACCTCCACTTCTAATATGGTATCAAAGCAGGTTTTCTTCCACGTATTGAGTGGTCCACGTACTAATCCGCGTCAGCCAAATATTCACCCACATGTTGAGCTCAAAATTATGCCACACGTGAGGGGGCGTGATATATAGTCCCACATCGGGCACATAGAGTCTTGTACCTTAAAATATAAGATCATGGGGCTACTCTTCTCGTTGTTAATTGGTTTTGAGATGGACCCTCCAGTTCTAATATAATCTCACCCCTCTCTTCACCTTGCCCTTCTTCAGTCCCCAAGTGAATAGCAATATGCTAGCAAATGTAACCAGAATCGTACTAAGCAATAAAGGACATAAAAAGCAATCACAAAGAATATTCATTGTCTATGGATCATATATTAGATTTTACATTAACATTTTACAAGAGAAACCCTTTTTTAAGGAGGAAACTGAGGTTAGGCAGACCCCCACTAGATTTAATTTTAGATGAAGAATTTTACAGCCTAGACACTCTAAGAATGCCGTCTATAGAGACCAACCAAGTGCTTCAGAAAAATTATAGAGAAAAGTAAAAATAGTGAAAATCAAAAGCGCGGAAGCAAAACTTAAACGATTTTACACTAACCTAATTGAGGAATTAGGGTTTTCTACTTGACTCTAAAACTTAAAAAAGTAGAGTTTATTTCTTTTCTCTCAGCAACAACTAAATAAAAGGTTACACCACCCTCTCCTATATATCCTAGAACCCTAGGATATCTTCCCTAGAATATCTCTACATATCTCTCCAAATAGAAACAAAATAAATAAAAACTCCTAACACTAGCTCCAACAAAATATAAAGTAAAATAGGAAGATACCAAAGACGTGTGGGAAATGAGTATAAAAGATGTTCACATCAAACCCTCTGTCTTCGGAAGCTTTCGACCACAAAATCAAAGAGGCGGTGCGCCAGAAGACTCGCGCACAAATGTAGTATGTATCCCATCCTCATCTTTGTCCTCTAAAACTCGCTGAACAATGGCTATAACACTCTCACGCATACCATCGATAACTAACCCAACCTTCTTCGCAAAAGTAGGACAATCACGTTTATGGTGCTCGGGCTTCCCGCATCCATAACAGTTACCCAAAACATAAGTACGCGGCGTAGTGACTGTTGGAACAGCTAGAGATATAGCTGTCTGTGTTCGAACTAGAGGACGGGACTGTGTAATCTGGAACTCACTTACTTGTTTGGCTAGCTGTACAATCTCTGATAAATAATAAACAGGTTGCAACGTTATCATCTCTTGAAGCTTCTTCGTCAAACCATTCTTGTACATGCTGACTCGCTATTCTGTCTCATGAAGACAGGAACAAGACTCAAGGGGATAAAACTGGTTGGTGTAATCGTCAATGGTAGAGAGTCCCATCTTCAGAGATTGAAGTTTTCTAAAAACTATCTTACCGTAGTTCATCGGGATGAACCGTTCTTTCATATCACGTTTCATATTTGACCACTCGGTAATCATCGGATAACTCTGAGACCTACGAGATTGTTGAACATTGTTCCACCACGTGAGGGCGTATCCAGAAAGTCGAGACTCAACTATCCCTACATGTTTCGGATCTCCGTAACATTTATATGTGAAAATCTTCTCAACTTTGTCCAACCAGTCAATGAATGCATCTACGTCGGACTTGCCGTCAAATTCTGGAAATTGTAAATGTAAATCGTGAGTTTGTTCAGTAAGAGCCCATGCAAGAGCCTCAATATCAGTACCTCGGCCATGTTTATGCGGTTGACGCTCAAATCTCGTCTCTGTGAAACAATCATCGCTATCCAGGTAACAAGTACCATACGGGTTTCGGGGTGCTCGTGGAGGTGATCTCATAGGTCTGAGGTTGTTGGTCTTTATGAACATGGGTTAGCAAGGTCTGAGGTTGAAGCTGGGTATAGTTTTGGGAGTTTGGCATTTGCGAGAGGCGATCAGTAGGTTGCAATTGTGGATGGAGACCCGAGGGATTGGAGATGGGAACTCCGGTCAGAGGTGTGGATGGAGATGGGTTGCGGGGAAGAAGATTTTCTGTTTGCTGCCCGGAGAGGATGGGTTGCAGAGTTGTCATATTTGGAGGTGAGGTTTTGAGTTGCCGTCCGATGGGGTTGACGGCATAGGTTGTAGCTTGGCTTCGCTGCGACAAGGATTGGGGAGGGTTCTCGGCATCTTCCACGATCACAATGTTGGGGAAGAAGGGGTTAAGCTCAGCCCATTGAGTCTCCAGGCTCTGTGTTGGGCTCCCCACACGGTTTGGTGATTCGATCCATGTTTAAAGTTGTGAATCCCACTGGTCAAGACGGGTCTGGGCTTGGCAAGCTCGGGTCCAAGTCTGAAACTGCTCGTGGGTCATCCTGATAGATTCATTGGGCCGGGTCGGTCCGTATTGGACGTGATTAATGTTTGGATGTATTTCCTGGACTGGGCCGTGAGCATGGATCTGGACCTGGGATTGTGCGTGCGCTGCACGGGACGCACCATCGTCTCTCCCACGACTGGAATCTTTCCCCGTCGTGATTTATGTTCTGCGCAAGTTTCCGGTTTGAACTCCGGTTGAACTCTCAATTTGATAGTTCCCATGAACTCTGACGAGGGTTTCTACGGTTCCTCTTTCTTCAATTGTTCTGGTGTTCACTTCGTTTGCGGGGTTTGATAACTGTGCAAAAGGATTCACGTCTTCAAAAAATTTGAGGTTTTGCATGAATTCGGTATCCGTTTCAGATGTGATTGGTGGCGAATTCGTTGCCATTACCTGTCGGGTAAGGATTTGGAGTGTACTTGAAGCAATTGACTCCCTAAGCTAAGCTGTTTGAATTGGTTGGACAATTTATCGTATCTTTTGACTTTGTCGGTCAACTCAGCGACTTGTTTTGCGAGTTGAGCGTCCATTGAGAACAAAAATGGCTCTGATACCAATTTAGTGTAAATCAAAAGCGTGAAAGCAAAACTTAAACGATTTTACACTAACCTAATTGAGGAATTAGGGTTTTCTACTTGACTCTAAAACTTAAACATAAAACTATAGTTTATTTTTTTTCTCACAGCAACAACTGAATAAAAGGTTACACCACCTCTCCAATATATCCTAGAACCCTAGGATATCTCCCCTAGAATATCTCCCCATATCTCACCAAATAGAAATAAAATAAATAGAAACTCGTAACACTAGCTCCAACAGAACATAAAGTAAAATAGGAAGACACCAAGACATGGAATCTGAGTACATAAGAAGTTCACATCAAAAAAATATTTTCTAGGATCTCTATATCAGATGTTATATGACCAGCCATCTTGTAGTATTCTCTTACCACATTGCAGAATTCGATACTAAACTTTTTTTATTCCTTTCCTCAACCTTGCCAAAAACCCATGATGGCTCATGTTCTCTATAATGCATTCAGATTTCATTATCTGTATTGCTTAGGAAGAATCAAATAAAACACAGATATTTTTGGAGCCCAGTTTTCCAGCTAATTCCAATCCTTCATATGTAGCATGTGTCTCAATTACTCCAATATTTTCACTTTTCACTTTTCACTTTTCACTTTCAGTAGAGTATCTGTTATATGCTGCTATAAGAAACCCATTAGGTCATCTCAACATCCCACCATAACCTTAGAGAGAAAACCAATATTTATTTTCAAAGGGAGTAGTGATCAAATGACTCCAAAAACCTGCGCTCTCTTACAAAAGACTACTTCTAGAGACCCTTAAGAATAGGGTTTACACAAAAATACATGAAATTACTAAACTTCCATTGGGTTTCAGATTTGCAATTAGGTAACATAGTCTAAACTCTTGACTCTGAGCAGGGAGCAATTTTCCGACTTGCTAGTCAGTGACCCCCATGCAATTCACCGCAATAGTCAAGTAACTAAAATGAGTTGATGTGAAGTCCTATAGCTTTCAAGTACAAAATCTAGAGACAACCATATCCTATACAAAGTTTATTCTATGTGGTCATCAGTCATATAGTATATAAGACGAAAATTACACAAGCCATATCCTATAGCTTTCAAATATATAAACCTTTTCTTACATCAATTGTTGAGTTTTCCGTTTTACAACCTTATAGAACACATTTGGATACTTGTACATACAGGAGAGAGATACATTAGTTTTACAAAAATAAAGATGGCAACAAGTATTAGCCCAATTATAGTACTGAAATACAAGTAAATACATATCATTCATATACGGTATGTCTAAAGAAAATATGGTAGATCAGTGAAACCTGACAACTATACAAGAGATATCATCTTTGCTTTTTCTAGAGACGGCTTCCTCGGCCAGGTGCCTGGCTGCCGATTGAGCATCCTTTGTGTTTTTGATAGCGTCCACTGCCTCTTGGTTTGTCATGACCTGGTGAAGATTTACAGGAAGTCAGAAACTATATATTTCACAGCATCTTCAATGGTGCTAACTGCTCTGTAATATAAATAGAGTTTCAAATGCTATGTGAAAAGATACTACAAAGGTATGCTATCCTTGGTTACTATATATGTTGGAATCTTAGTAAAGAAGTTGATAGATGACACTATTTGTCGTCTTTAGTCCTTACTTTTCCGTTGCAAAGGCGAAGCCATCTAGAAAAACATATATTACGTTCACAACTAAAACTTGTTATTTTACGACTAGACCATTGAGCAACTCCGCTTTATCCAAAATTTCAGTCCTTTTTCTTTAAGAAAAATAAAAATAAAAGGATGAATGGCCTTTTTACATTCTGAAAAATCTCCATGGAGATGCTCTCAATCTATGTCGGAGTATACTAAAGAAAAATGAAAAATTAGACTCTCTACGCAGTGCTCGAGATTCATTAAAATTTCACGACTTCACAGTGAAGAACTTGACTATGATGGCCAGAGGTTTCTCTCAAATTGGGCTTTTCCGTGTAAATCTTTTTGCGAGGTTGTGCGTTCGTTTGTATCGCTCTATTTTATAGTTTCTATTCATGAGTGAATTATTAATTGATAAAATATTAGATAATTTAGTAACACCTTCCTGCAGTCAGAACTTAGAAGTTAGAACAAGCTCATGCTCCTTAATGCAAGACGTGTCTTATGATATTATTAAAGAAATATGAATAAACTGGGTTAAATTTTGATGTTTTCTTTTGTAATGGTCCTAGTGGAGAACAAACCTTCCATAATCCATCACTTGCCAAAATGAGAAACTCTGTACCATCGTCTATCATTTGTACTTCAACATCCGGTTCTGAACTAAGGTGTTTCTTTAAACTTCTATCACCAAATGCTCTTGCAACTGCCAGTTGTCCATCAACGCGAGGAACATCCCCTGAATAAATGTAGACATAGCTTAGTAAAAGATAATTGTCCACTTGATACAAGTTGAAGATATTTTACATTTGGGCCTTCATTTGGACACAGACTAACATGAAGAACGAGGTAAGATATGATTTTAATGAGGATACTGAACCCCAAAAAAGTACTCAATTTTGTGCCTACTTAAATGGTGTTGTTAGTTTAGGAGAAAATTTTATGGTTGGTGATGGAGAATTTCACTTTTTGACCCGTAATTTAAGACTAGGTGACACACTGGCACTCCAAGGAAATCGTATTGACATTTAAAAAAAAAAAATAATAAACATTTTGCTAAGCTCTATGTAGCTTAGCTTGTTTCTTTATGGAGGTGGTATGCGTAAGGGTAGGGCCTGGAGGGCTTAACAATTTAGAAGATTCTTGTTACCTGGCCGGTTTGACACAAATCCACCTCTGTCCTCAATATACTGGCGTTCCATGCTCGGCTCATGATCAACAGATAGTTGTTTAGCCACACCATTCTTGCATAAAACAGCTCGAGAATCTCCAACATTTGCTACTACCAATTTTTGCCCGTTGATCAATATTGCAGTAACCGCGGTTGAACCTCCTCTTCCCAACTCAACGACTTTCTCCAAAATTGTAGAGTCGGTTACATTGTATGCCTTTCTAATAGAGCGCTCTGTTTCAGTCCAGAACTCGGGCTGCTCAAAATGAGAGAAATGGTAGTCAGAAAATCAGATATATAGTAGGATAGAAAAGAAATTCAAAAGAAGATGTAATTACCTCCTTCAAGATATTATCAAATAGATGGACTTGCAAGTAGTCAGCGACATCATGACCTAAATGGCCATCAAATATTCCGAATAAACCGAGATCTTTGTCACGTAATTGCCTGAATTGTGCAACAACGTAATCTTCCATGGCATGGTTTGATTTTCCTTTGATCAACTGAAAACCATGTGTGATTTGCTTGCCAGACATCTTGCACTTTCCCTTCCCAGTGTCTTGAGTCATTGAAGTGAAGCCAGCTTTTACCTAACAGGTGTACAAAACCAAGATAAGAAATTCCGCAAAAAGCCTCTTAATAACCATAACTATAACCATAATCAACACTAGGACCATGCAGTCATCGCCATGGAAACTAATCGCCCAACAACACCAATTCATATGTGCAATCTTAGAGGAGGCTTACGTGTAACCAGAGCTGTCCTAATACAAGCTGAGTGAAGACTCCGGGATGTCAAATAACCATAGTAATCTTTTCCCAAATAGATTATATGGTCACAGGTCCTCACAAATTTGAAAAAAAAGGGAGTAAATTTGATAATAAAAAAAACCCCATAGTTTATTGGCATATTCGCGAATGACCCCTTGATTCCTCACTTATTCAATCCCAATCCCTTTTCAACAGATTACGCCAGTCAAAGTCTATTGACTAACGGAAATTGCAGTCAATTTTTTTAAATACATACATTCCCTTTTCAATTAAAAATCAATAAAAAAGAAGAGATAAAATAGTTGGTCTGCAACAAGATCCAATGAAGGTATCTCTAACTCCAGTTGGTTTATTTTGTGATTTTACATTTGTTTAGAGCTGAAAACAGAAAACACAAAACTTTTGTACAGGATTATCTATGAGAGGGTATCCCGGGTACTGAATTAAGCAAATTTCTTTAAAAGTAAAATCCGATTGAAGTGCCCACTACGGTGAACTACGTGAAGAATCATTGCATTGTGTAATTGATCTTTTCTATTTCTCTAAGCTGTTTGTTTACTTTGCATCGGTTATATATAACTAGCGGAGATGCAAATAATTTTGACTATAATGCGTAATAGTAGTGCCTATGACCTACAAAATCAAAATCTAAGAACTTTTACTTCAATTTTCCAATAGATTATAACTTACGATACATTTTCTTGAGCAGAAACTCTTATGCAAACACGTAGATCTGATCTACCCCAAAAGAGCTGAATTGCATATCAAATTAGGTCTTAAGATAATAAGAACATACCCATTTTCTGAAACATATATATTAGACTAATGAAGATCTCTAGTTTCATGTCAGTGCTTAAATCCCATAAAACAAATAAACATCCAGATATCTAAAACTCTGTAAAACAATCAAAACTAGCTGATGGTAGAAGATGGGGGTACCTTTATCTTGTGCAGGATTTCTCTTCCAGACATGTTTCCTTTAGAAGGGTTAGAGATAAAGAAATATAGATAGATAGAGAAAGAGAGAGAGAGAGAGACTTAAAGAGTTGAGACTTGTTGAGAGAGGGTTATGTAGGTGGTTTTTACAATATATCCTACATATTTTGACTAACTGATGTCTTCATTGTACAGTCTCTCTCTCCCAAGACGCGTTTCTTGCCGACGATATTTACATCTACAATGCCAACCATAGCTACAAAGCCCCCAATGTAGTCAACCCCATTAATGATTTATTTTCTTCCCTTTTTCTTAACTGATTAGAGAAAGACTTAATACTCCTTTATAATATGCACACAAGTTGCAGCTCTCCCATTTTGATTTGGTCCAAGTTCCATGGTTCCCATATTTACACTTTTTCATCTCATTTTTATCATGTTATAAACACCAAAGAAAAAACCTGCTCTATATATCACCTCAACGGAGTCCGAATTTTTTTTCTGTACAGAGTCACAAAGAGTCAAAGACAATGATCGGAAAGATAACCATACTCAAGTATGTTAGCAGGCACTATCTTTAAAACTATAACATCGTCTTCACCGTAGCATGTTTAGAGTGTGACCATATCTGGGCTCTTGCATTGGGATACTGATGATCAAACAGATGTGATCTAGTAGATGCTAATAATCCATCAGAAGCTCTTACAGCACGTCAGGTTAAAAGTATAAACATCATATCACACCTGCAAGAATATATATCACACAACTCCATAAAATTATAATGTGGACTGGACAAACTATATACAAAAATTATGAGAATAAATACTAGTTTTTGCTATCTTTACAAAATCGATACTAAAATTAACAAATCGATAATGGTCTCACCTACTACCCCCTAGCCGTCACCCTATTCTCTAACATTAAATGTTGATGGGTAGTCTAATCTGCTACAGTAATAAATCTATCAACTCACAAAATTTTCTAAACTAATGACAAATCTATAACAAAATAATTACAAAGATATGCATATCAAATGACAAAGTTCTCGCATAATAAATGATAAATAATGCAGAAAAAAATGAGAAACTATCCCATTGGAGTTGTTGAGTAGTCTAATCTGTTACAGTAATAAGAGGGAAGATTCTCCCCTAAATACACTACCAACCTTAAAAATTTAAGTTTCTCCTTATTTTTCTTCTTCTTCAACAACAAAGCTTCTACAAAAATCAAAGCAGATTCTCCTTGATGTACTGTTTGTCTCTTTCATGTGCCAAGTCTTCCAACTATCATTCTACATTCACTAAAGTCCTCACACAGAGGTCATTGGGGAGGAAAAGATCGTTGTTATTTAAGGTTATTCTCGTTGCCAAAGACTGTTGTTTATCTTTCTCTTCGACCGTTGAAGTAACCGTTGCAGGCAGTAAATATTATCTCTAACTCTGTATCCATCATCTCTCACTGTGTATCCGCATCATGAGTTGAAACCTTTTTTGTTGGGTTCTATATCTCCAAAACTATATGTGGTTTTTTTAGTCCCACATTGCTTAGAAGAGTAGTTTGTTTCCTTGATATAACTTATATCCTTTATTCTATATGGGCGGGGTCGGGCCGAAAAAATGGGTTTAAAACTTTGTTTGGCTCATGGGCTTGGGCCTCGAACTTGGGCTTCTATGAATGAATTGATTTTATCAAAACCAATTCTATTCGACCTGGACCAACTGGACCAATTCGAATGGAGTCAAATCGATCTCGACCTGGATCATTTTGAATCAAGTCCTTTCGACCTGAAGATACCAGGAGACCAAATTCGAACTGAGTCTATTTCGATCTGGTGTTCCCAGGAAACCAAATTCGAACCGAGTCTATTTAAAACTAAACTTTTTCAGTTTTGATTTTCTCAACCGTAACTGTTTCGAAATTAAGTCTTAAACGTTTCATTTCTGTTTCAAACATTTTTGATGACGTGTCCCACCATTAACTCTTGTTACGTTTCGAACCTGCTCTATATAAAGAGAAACTGTGCCTCAGTCTTATCAATTCTTCGAATGCACAGTTCTTCTCTTCTCTTTGAATCCTGAGTCTAAAATCCGAGTAAAGTTGTTGAAAGTGCAAATCATTCGAAGGTACTTCTTCCTTGCAAGAGAAGTTCCCACTCTGCTATTTTATCCTGAAGGCGACGCAGCAATAAACTGTTTGTAAAGGGCAGTACGACGAAATGTCTTAAAGATAGAGACCTAGTTCTCGACTCAGCATCTCCTGATCATCACTTCGGTACCTCCAGTTCATCCTGCTACTATTGTTGGTCTAATTCAATTAATCTCTACTTTCAAAATTTGCTGCAGAGGTAACATAGTATAGATTTTCCCTAACAATTTTAAAACGTTTTAGTATCTGCTATGGACGGAGACAGTGATGTCCGATCTGTCTTTACCGACAACAGCAAACCTTTAGAATTTGAAGGTAAGAACTTCCGTCGGTGGAACATAAAATGTTTTTTATTTAACAACTAAGAAAGTAGCTGAGTCGCGTGTCACTTCTAAGTCTAATGAAGTCAAACCCATATCCATTGAATCTGTAAAGGCCCTAGATAAATGGACTGCAGATGATTTTCTTTGTAAGAAATTCATCCTGAATGGACTTAGCGATGACCTGTATGATTTCTACTCTGTGTTGGAATTTGCTAAAGAAATTTGAGACGTTCTCCAGAAAAAGTATGATACGGAGGAGGCTGGGTCAAAAAAGTACGCGGTTAGCCGCTACTTGAATTTTAAGATGAATGACGATAAGTCAGTCATAACCCAGTCTCACGAACTCCAAAAGATATCTCATGAGAATATTTTTGAGGGTATCAAATTAGATGAACAATTCCAGATTGTTGTCCTCATAGACAAATTACCTCCAGTCTAGAAGGAGTTCAAAAATACCCTTCAACATAAATCAAAAGAGTTTTCTATTGAAAGCCTTATCGTGCGCCTCCTCATCGAGGAAGAAGCTAGAAAAAAAGACATTAATGAAGAAGTTATGTTTGTGACTTGTAATAGCCTATTTTCGTAGAGACCGAAAATAGTACTTTACACCCTTGAAATGGAGAATGTTGTAGATGAAATAGCTATAAACACCAAGTTTTAGCGTGGAAAACCCTTGAATGGGTAAAAAAGCCACGACCTCTCATGAGGATTTTAGAAAGAGAGATGTTTATAGATGTTTGCTAGCTATTACATATAGAGAGATGTAGAAAAGATCTCTGAGCAGTCCTCCCTGATTCGTAGCTATCTAGTCTTATTTATAGGTCTTATAATAAACATCTATCTTTCTAAAATCCTCAGGAGAGGTCGTAGTTTTTTACCCATTCAAGGGTTTTCCACGCTAAAACTTTGTGTTTATAGCTATTTCATCTACAACATTCTCCATTTCAAGGGTGTTAAGTACTACTTTCGATCTCTACGAAAATAGGCTATTACATTTGGCGCCGTTTGTGGGAACGAAGCGTTATACTCATTGTTCTCCAACCAGTTAAATTTTTTCTAAAGAATGGCAAATCAAGATCAACATGCAAATTGTCCAGACCGATGGCACTGCCGGAGCAACCATACGACGAAACCAAGCCAGCGCCGAGCCTATATCACAGTCCTCTAGTGGGGCCGAGCAAACAAAACCTCTCTCTCTCTGAATCAAGATGAAATTTCAGATTATCACAAACATCATCGTCATCGTCATCTCCAAATAGCAACAAGCTCAAATTCAAGCTGATTGTGACTCCATCAATGTTCAGATCAACAGCTGATTGTAATAAATGTTCAGGTCGCATTAGTTCACCATCAACAGCTTCGCCAATTCGAGTTATGATTCTGGTTGAGGGCTCCCCAAATCAAAGCCAATGTTCAAATTTGTCAACCCAATGTTCAGAAACAAGAGGAGGACCCCAAGATTCAGATCTGTCAACCCCATTCACTCTTACAGCAATAGTTCGTGATTGACATCTATCTTCGGCATAACATTCGGCAGAAGAAGTTCGTGAAAGCCAAATATAATTTGCAGATCGAAGTTGACAATTCAGCAGTAATTCAACAGTTCGCGATGATACGATGATTTTTGTAGTTCGTAAAACTTAGACGAACTACCTCTACAACAGCAGCATTCATTTAGACCTTCAGCTCATTAGCAGCAGTTCAAATTCACAGATTTCAACACTAGTCTTACAGTTCGCAAACCCCATTTTATACAGTTCGTAAAGGCAGTCTTACATAAGCAGTCTTGCAGTTTGTGAAGGTAGTCTTACAGTTCGCAAACCCAATTTTTGCTCCCTCGAGTTCGACAACGGACAATCATTCCGTTTGTTTCAGCACGCAGCTATGCATCATCTGATTCAAGCTTAGTTATTTGTTACACAATTTGAACTCATCTTTTTAATCGAACTTGAAACTTTGAAATCTCGACCTTACATTTGTATTTTATAGAACTTGAACTCAGCCTTTCTCGAGCTAAAACCTCATACGATTTACAGCTCCAATCTCAGTTCAAATTGATTCACCGCCGATAGTTTGCGGTGGTGCGATGATTTCTGCAGTTTAAAAAGTCTCAAACAGTTTGGGAATATCGTGTAAAAGCCTATTAACAGTTCGTGAAGGCAGCTGCTACAACAACAACAACAGTTTGAAAAGTTATTAAAGCTCAAATTATTTAAAATGGGAACTAGCCGTCGTCGTCGCATTTGTTCCTTACTCATGCACCTGATCAGTTATAGTTCCAATGATGTTGCTGAAGCGGCAGTTGTTAGCCGCAATTATTAGTCGTACTCTAATGGATATCCGAAGGAGTAAATTTATACTCGTACTCGTTGATGCGATTACACTTCTACCCTCACCATTAACAATGGGAGCAATGCTTTTATTATCAAGACCGATACAGGGTATGGCACTGTGGTGCCAAAATTCTCCAACATACAACATTATAATACCTAGTTTCAGACTGTATTTATACTTCGGGGCGATCTCAATATTTTCAACAACATTATTAAGGCGCTCGAGGTCGAGGTACTCGAGGCAATTGCAACTGAAACAACACCAACAACTCGATTTCAAGATCCTTGTGGTGAACAAAAGATATCAAACTACGATAACATTAATAGTTCAAACATCAACAGTTCGTGAAGACTTTTTACAGATCGACTTATCTTTAAATTGAGCTGATGAAGCTCGTAAACGATGATGAACCCGAATCAACAAACGACAACAATCTTATTCAACGAAGCTCGATGAACCCGAACCAACAAACAACAGCAAAGTTCTTCGACCAAGCCCATAAATGACGATAAGACCGAATCAACAACAAGCTCATAGTTCGCGAAGCCCAAATGATATTTACAGTTCGAATCGGTCCACCATCGAACTATCTGTGAATCGAGCTCTGCTTCAACAACATGATCAACAACAACAATAGTCCTGATCAGCAACAACAATACCATATTGTTCACCAGTTCGCGAATCAAGATCAACAACAGCAATGACAGAGAATCAAATAGCTTCATCTCCTCTCATGGGCGCGACAGCTTCAGAGCCAAGGAAGTATTCCCATCATCAAATGTCTTCATATGGAAGCCAATAATCATACTTGGGGCGAGCACGACCTCAGCATCTCAATCTCTTCACAAGATTGCTCATACTCAACAAGAATTTCATAATGCCAATGAGCCATTAGAACTTTGTTTTGGTATCCCAAGCTAATGACGAACAGATGCTAAAGACCAACAACTACTACTACAGCTAATATGCCAAGTTCACAGCAACATCAACTATTACTTCAGTTTCAACAGAGACTAATATGAATCTCAAGCCAAACAGAAAATTCAAACTAAATTATGAAGATGCTCGAGGTCGAGGTACTCGAGGCAATTGCAACTCATTCAAGCTATACTCGGGGCGAGCCCGATGTTTTCAACAACATTATTAAGGCGCTCGAGGTCGAGGTACTCGAGGCGATTACAACTTAACTTATACTCGGGGCGAGGGCGAGCCCAACTTTAGATTCAGACTCAGACTCAATGCTCGACTTCATCTTTTCAAACAGCATCAAACCACATTATGAAGGCGCCCGAGGTCGAGGTACTCGAGGCGATGACAAACTTATTTTCGAGCTCGGTAATCAAGATTATACTCGGGGAGAACCCGACTCCACCTTCAGACTCAATGATTGATATCATCTTTTCAACAATATCAAATCACATTATTAAGCCGCTCGAGGTCGAGGTACTCGAGGTGATTACACCTCATTCAAGTTATACTCGGGGAGAGCCTGATCTTTTCAACAAGCATTATTAAGGCGCTCGAGGTAAAGGTACTCGAGGCGATTACAACTTATTCAAACTTATACTCTGGACAAACCCGACCTCAACTTCAGATGCAAACGTTCAACCTCAACTTTGGGCTCAAGATCAATCAACTTAACTCATACTCGGGGCGAGCTGGACCAATATCTTACAGGTCGATTATTGGTACATCCAATTCGATCAAACAAAACACATTCTACAAAGTTGGTTATTGGTTGAGCCAGTCCAACCTACATTCAACATTTAACATATCTCACTACTGGGATCTACCTCATAGCTCTTCAAATATACTCGTTCTTCGAGGGTCGCTTATTGAGTCAATCAATTCGATCTGGCAGAGACGTCATTCAGCTATGTCATATTCAATACATGCCCCATCACGGTCGCTCCGCTCGACCTATAACCGGGACCTGCCTCATAGCTCTTCAAATATACTCACTCTCCGAAGGTCGCTAATTGAGTCAATCAATTCGATCTGGCAGAGACGCCATTCAGCTATGCCATATTCAATACATGTCCCATCACGGTCGCTCAGCTCGACCAATAACCGAGACCAGTTTCATAGCTCATCAAATATACTCGCTCTCCGAGGGCCGCTTATTGAGTCAATCAATTCAATCTGGCAGAGGCGCCATTCAGCTATGCAATATTTAATACATGTCCCATCACAGTCGTTCAGCTCGACCTGTAACTGGGATCTACATCATAGCTCATCAAATATACACGCCCTCCGAAGGTCGCTTATTGAGTCAATCAATTTGATCTGGCAGAGATGCCATTTAGCTATGCCATATTCAATACATGTCCCATCACGGTCGTTTAGCTCGACCAATAACCGGGACCTGCTTCATAGCTCATCAAATATACTCGTTCTCCGAGGGTCGCTTATTGAGTCAATCAATTCGATCTGGCAGGGACGTCATTCAGTTATGCAATATTTAATGCATGTCCCATCACAGTTGCTCAGCTCGACCTGTAACTGGGATCTACATCATAGCTCATCATATATACACGCTTTCTGAGGGTCACTTATTGAGTCAATCAATTCGATCTGGCAGAGACGTCATTCAGCTATGCAATATTCAATACATATTAGCATACATTCTACTACATGCATTCTACTACTACATTATCATACATGATCATTCTACTACTATATTATCATACATGATCATCCATTCTACTACATTATCATTTTAATACATTATCATTCTAATACATTATCATACATTATAATACATTCTCTTACAACAATTGCTTCAACCATGCAATTTACATATCCGAAGATCAAAGATATGTCTTAACCAACACCACTCGCTTCTGATGCTTCTTGTGCTATTGGCTGAGAGGGGGCGAATGTGGTGACTTATTTCCAGTACTCCGAACTGTTACAGTACCCGAACTATTACAGTATCAGACCTACTACAATACTTTGACCTGCTACAGTAACTTCGAACTACTACAGCTACAATACTTTGAATAGTAACAGTTACATCAACCCGAACCGCTACAATAATCCAACCTGCTGCAGTACACGAACTGCTACAGTAATCCGATCTGCTACAGTACCCGAACTGCTATAGTAATTTGAACTGATACATCTACAGTACTTTGATCTCGTCAACAAACACGTGGCCATTTATGACACATTATGGAGCAGTTACAAGGAAAAAGAGTTACTCAAGCTGTTACTCGACCATTATGAAGACTCATCAAGACCTGATATTGTAACGATCCTCATCAAAGCAATAACGGTCATATTATAAGACCTATAAGTAAGACTAGATAGCTACGAATCAGGGGGGACTGCCCAGAGATCTTTTCTACATCTCTCTCTATGTAATAACTAGCAAACATCTGTAAACATCTCTCTTTCTAAAATCCTCAGGAAAGGTCATGGTTTTTTACCCATTCAAGGATTTTTCACGCTAAAACTTTGTGTTTATAGCTATTTCATCTACAACATTCTCCATTTCAAGGGTGTAAAGTACTATTTTCGGTCTCTACGAAAATAGGCAATTACATGACTAATCACAACAAGAACAAGATTACCAATGCTTCTCTGAAGTAAAAAAGGGTATGAAAAACCAGTACCGCAAACCAAACAAAAACCCTAGCTCGAACAACTCTGTACCTACCTCAAAAACAAATAAACAGGATTCTATCCAGTTTATTTGTTATAACTGTAGTCGACCAGGACACATGGCTCGGGACTGCCGTAAAAAGCCAAAACCTACAAAGGTCCATTTGACCGAGCATGTGTCTAAAGAACCTCTGGTTGCTATGATATTTGAGGTTAATATGGTCAATGGGTCAAAAGGATGGTGGATAAACTCTGGTGCTACTCGCCACGTCTGTTATGATAGGGAGTTGTATAAGACTTATGTTGAAGCTAAACGCAAGAACGTGTTGCCTGGGGACACCCACACCACAGAGGTTGCTGGAACTGGAAACATCGAGCTGATGTTTACCTCTAGGAGGACTCTCATTCTGAAGGATGTGCTCCATACCCCTCAAATAAGGAAGAATCTTGTATCTGTTTTTCTCCTGAATAAGGCTGGTTTTACGCAGAATATTGGAGGTGACGTTTATACGATCACCAAGAATGGGGAATTTGTGGGTAAGGGCTATGCATGTGATTCTATGTTTAAGCTTAACATTGACATGATTAATAAAGAATCTTCTTCTTACTCTGTGTGTACTTTAAATATTTGGCATAGTAGGCTTTGTAATGTTAACAAGAAGCTCATTAAAAATATGTGTAACCTGAGTTTGATTATGAAATTCCCTTTGGACAGTTTTAAGAAATGTGAACATTGCTCTCAAGCAAAGATCACTAAGACCCCTCACAAATCTGTAAAAAGAGAATCTGGAACCTTTGATCTTATACACTATGACATTTATGAATTAGTAGGGATCTTGACAAGGAACGAGAAACGTTATTTTATAACTTTAATTGATGACCATTCTAATTACACTTATGCATATCTTATGGCTCACAATAGCGAAGCTCTGAACATGTTTAAGATTTTACTTGTTAAAATTGAGACTCAATTCGGAAAAAAAATAAAACATTTTCGGAGTGATAGAGGAGCTGAATATGACTCAGGGGTGTTCCTCAAGCTGTATCAATCCACAGGTTTTATTCACGAGGCCACAACTCCTTATTCACCTGAGATGAACGGTAAGGCTGAATGTAAGAACAGTACTTATACAGAACTAGTAGTTGCTATAATGTTAAGTTCAGGAGCTGCTTCCCATTAGTGGGGAAAGAGATTATTAACCGTTTGTTATGTGTTAAACAGAGTTCCTAACTCAAAGACCTTGGTTATACCTTTGGAATTATGGAATGGCAGAAAGTAAAATGTCTCACACTTTAGAGTTTGGGGATGTTTATCATATGTTAGGATACCTGATCCTAAAAGGTTAAAACTTGTTAGTCGTGCTTATAAATGTGTTTTCATTGGTTATGCAATTAACAGTAAAGCGTATAGATTTTTTAATTTGCAGAATAAAACTATTATTGAATTTGTTGATGCTGACTTTTATGAAGATAAGTTTCCTTTTATATTTAAAGATAGTGGGGGTTCCTCATCTAGTTCTGTTGCACCTAGAATAGAAGAACCTAGAATTTTAGAAACTATAGACATTATTACAAATGTTAGAAGGAGCAAGAAAGCTCGAGTGGAGAAGGATTTTAGTCCTGATTTTGAAGTATATACTCTAGAGGGAGATCCGTCTACCCTCAAAGAGGCACTTACCTCCCCTGATTCAGATGCTTGGCAGGATGTTATCAATAGTAAGATGGACTCTCTGGAGTTCAATAGAACTTGGGTTATCTCTGATTTACCTCCCGGTTGCAAGACAATTGGTAGTAAATGGATCCTTAAAAAGAAATTGAGATCTGATGGGTCAGTTGAGAAATACAAAGCTAGGCTTGTAGCTAAAGGTTTTAGACAGAGAGAGAACATTAATTTCATCGATACTTATTCTCCTGTTACTAGAATTACTTTGATTAGAGTATTACTTGCTACTGCTCCTGTACATAACTTAGTAGTTCACCAAATGGATGTTAAAACTACTTTTTTGAACTGTGACTTGGATGAAGAGATTTATATGGACCAACCTGAGGGATTTATCGTGCCTAATCAGGAACGTAAAGTCTATAAATTGGTGAAGTTCCTATATGGTCTCAAACAAGCACCAAAACAGTGGCATGGGAAATTTGATAACTCAGTAATATCACATGGTTTTAAAATTAATGAAAGTGACAAATGCATTTATTACAAGGTTGTAGATAATGTTTACACTATTATATGCTTGTATGTGGATGACTTACTGATTATTGGATCTAACATCTCTGTTGTTAATGATATCAAGGTTTTACTAAGTAGAAATTTCGACATGAAGGATCTGGGGGAAGCTAGTATAATTTTGGTAATTAAGATTATTAGGATTGAAAGTGGTATAACTTTATATCAGTCTCATTACATTGAGAAGATCTTGAAAAGGTATAACTACTGTGACTGTAAACCTGTGTGCACTCCTTTAGACCTTAGGTAGAAGCTATTCAGGAATACTGGTGGCAGTATTAGACAAACTGAGTATGCTAGTATCATTGGCAGCCTTCGGTATACTACTGATTGTACTAGGCCAGACATTGCTTATGCAATGGGGATGTTATGTAGATTTACTAGTTGTCCTGGTATAGAGCATTGGTATGCTATAGAAAGGGTTATGCGGTATCTAAAGAGAACTATGAACCTAGGAATACACTATGAGCGATTCCCCACAGTCCTAGAGGGATTTACTGATACTAATTGGAATACCCTATCTGAAGACTCCAAGGCTACCAGCGTTTATATCTTTAACATTGCTGGTGGGGCAGCTTCTTGGAGGTCTAAGAAACAAACTATTTTAGCCCAATCTACGATGGAGCCAGAACTGATAGTACTAGCTACTGCCAGTGAGGAGGCGGATTGGTTGAGAAACTTTTTGTCATATATTCCTTTATAGGATAAGTCGTTACCAGCCATACTTGTCTACTGCGATAGTACTGTAACTATTGCAAAAGTGGAGAATCATTATTACAACGACAAGAAACGATAAATACGGCGTAAGCACAATACCGAAAGAGAGAAACTCACTTCTAGGGCTGTCAGAGTAGATTTTGTTCGATCAGAAGTAAACCTGGCTGATCCTTTGACGAAAGGGTTAGCTCGGGTGAAAGTGTGGAACACCTCAAAAGGGATGGGGCTAAAGCCCGTATAGTTAGAATATCTATGATGGTAACCCAACCTATAGGCTAAAGATCCCAAGAAATAGGTTCAAAAGAAAAAACAAGTCATATGATAATTAACAAGGATCAGGCATTTTTTTTAAGAAGGGGTAGTTACTCCTAGTCTATCCCTATAAGAGCATGATATCTTGCAGTGATTTAAGGTTGAGTTATCCTAACTCTTAATGAGAGTTATACTCTATGTGGAGTGGGGTACCTAGCTATAGGAGTACTCCTGATAGACTCACCTCGATGATTGTGGAAGTGAGGTCGCTTCTTATGGGAACTTGGGCAAGTTCTCTAGGGCTTTTATTAGAACCGGTATACGAGCGTATGGCCGTATAGCGCTGACATTTTTATTGAAATTTACACTATAAAAGTTGTGTATGGTGTACTTTAGTTGTACCCACCAGAATTAAAGTTCAAGATGAATGTCACTTTAATCTCTAGTACTTCAAAAGTATATTCACTATGTAAAGGTTCAAGTCTAAAGACACCTCTACTTACGCACTGCTTTAGATTTTTTACTCGGACATGTTTTCTCGATATAGTGGGGGACTGTTGGGTTTTATATCTCCAAAACTTTATTTGGCTTCTTTAGTCCCACATTACTTGGAAGAGTAGTTTGTTTCCTTGATATAGCCTATACCCTTTATTATATATGTTGGGCGGGGTCAGGCCGAAAAAATGGGTTTAAAACTTTGTTTGGCTCATGGGATTGGGCCTCGAACTTGGGCTTCTATGAATGAATTGATTTTATCAAAACCAATTCTATTCGACCTGGACCAACTGGACCAATTCGAACTGAGTCCAATCGATCTCGACCTGGATCATTTCGAATAAAGTCATTTTGACCTGGAGTTACCAGGAGACCAAATTCAAACTGAGTCTATTTTGATCTGGAGTTCCCAGGAAACCAAATTCGAACCGAGTCTATTTCGAACTAAACTTTTTCTGTATTGATTTTCTCAAACGTAACTGTTTCGAAATTAAGTCTTAAACATTTCATTTTTGATTTGAACGTTTTTGATGATGTGTCCCACCATTAACTCTTGTTACAGTTTCAAACCTGCTCTATATAAAGAGAAATTGTGCCTCAGTCTTATCAATTCTTCGATTACACAGTTTTTCTCTTATCTTCGAATCCTGAGTCTAGAATCCAAGTAAAGTTGTTGAAAGTACAAATTATTCGAAGGTACTTTTTCCTTGCAAGAGAAGTTCCTACTCTGCTATTTTATCCTAAATGCGACGTAGCAATAAACTATTTGCAAAGGGCAGTGCGGAAAAACGTCTTAAAGATAGAGACCTAGTCCTCGACTCAGCATCTCCTGATCATCACTTCGGTACCTCCAGTTCATCCTGCTACTGTTGCTGGTCTAATTCTATTAATCTCTATTTTCAAAATTTGTTGTAGAGGTAACATAGTATAGATTTTCCCTAACATTTTTTCTTAAGAAAAATGTTATGTAAGACGATACAATTAGTACATAATTATTTTTCTTTGCCTTTTTAATCATTTGCCTTCTGTTACTTTATCATTTGCCATTTTTTGTGTATCATTTTTAGCATTTATTATCTGTTACTATATCACCGGAATTATTCATTGATATCATTTATTTTGAGATTTCTATCATTTGTTTTTGGGATTGCTAAAGTTCAGTTTTATATCATTTTTCTCATTTGTGTTCACTACTTTATCACCAGAATTGTTTATTTATATTATTTGTTTCAGGGATGAATGGAGTTCAGATTTATACCATTGTTCATTTTGGTAGGGATATCGTATGTCCAAAGATCGAATCAATCATTAGTTATGTTGGAGGAAGTTCAAAACTTACCTCACTAAGAGCGCACTCGTCATACGAAGATATTGTTACACTCATTGAAGAAACAAGCGAAATTCATCGTGATGACTGTAAGCTGTACAACTACGTCTATGGTTGTGCATGTGTAATTTCATCAGTCCAGGACTTTACCGTAATGATTAATATGCATAAACCAATCCCGACACACCCTTTCACATATGGATTGTTAATGAGCTTAGGGTACCTTCCCAGAACTCCCAGAACTTTATTTCTAATTTTTGTTCTTCGAGTAAATGGTTATCCACGTAGAGGCTTGTTCACCACCAAAGCGGGGGGACCTTTGCGGCATAACTCATTTCTTGATCCTGAACCTGAATACAGGGGTTACCCTGAAACAAATGGCAGAGGGCTTGATCTACGGAGGTTTGGACCTTTAGTGGATGATAATGATATTCCTCAATCAAATGATTCTTTCAAAACTATCTGTACTAATGTTCCTCCCTCAAATGAACCTAGTATTCCTCAATCAAATATTTATCTCTCAAATGAACCTGCGTTAACTAATGTTCCTCAATCAAATGAATATTTTTAAACAATCCCTACTGATGTTCATCTTTCAAATGAACCTTGTATTTTTTAATCAAATATTCATCTCTCAAATGAACATGTGTTAACTAATGTTCTTCCTTCAAATAAACCTATGTTAACTAATGTTTCTCTTTCAATTAAACCCGAACCTATCATTGGAAAAACTGAAACTTCAGGTAAGTTCACAGAATTTGTCATTTGTGTGCTGTATTTTAACATTTCTATCATGCTAAGTAGAATATTTCTCATTTGTTCAGCTAAATTTCAATTTGAGCCACAACCCAAACAGGTGAAAGATCTCATGGACTTTCGGTTCAAATCTGTTGCGTACACGGAGGATGCCTATGACTTCAGTAAAGAGTTTAACATTTGTGATCTATATCGAGATAGGATTGAACTCAAGAATCACATAAGAGCTTATGCAACTGTAAACAAGTTCAATCTCGAACACATTCTGAGCAACGAATATAAAATTATTGTACGTTATAAAGGTCATAAATGCTCTTGGCGGATTTATGCCACAAGGTTGCTCGGTTTTGCCCTATATAGAGTAAGTACTTATTGCTCCGTGCACATGCATTCGAGTAGAAATTGAAGGTGGGAACACGTATAAGGCTGCATCTAGTAGATGGGTTGCTTCTAGTAGATGGGTTGCTTCTATAATCAAGCAAAAACTCCAAAAAGACCCAAACTACAAACCTTCTGAAATTATTGATGATATGCAAATTCATCACAATATTGATGTTACATACAATCTTCCCTGGCGTGCGAAAGAAAAAGCCCACGCTGAGGTATCATCACTTTATATGTTATTTGTTCCCCCATACAAGTCATTTGTACAACAATGTTTATCATTTTATTGCATATGATTTTGTCGACTCATTGTTTCATTTGTACTGTGATGTTTATCATTTGTCTGTTACACAATATCATATGATCTACGTATTTATTTTAGATGCGAGGCAGCTTTGAGCTAACATACCAACTACTTGCGATCTACTTTGCGGAAGTGAGGTTGGTTGATCCGGATTTTGTATTTGACATACAAACTACGAGTTGTAAGGATAAGAGATTCACAAGGTGTTTTTGGTATTTTGGTCCAAAAAAAAAACTTATAAACTATTGAGACCAGTTGTTGTGATTGACGAAACTTTTTTAAAAGGGAGATATCGTGGGACTCTACTAACAGCCATCCCCATTGACCCAAGTAATCATATTTTTCCACTTGCATTTTCGATAATAGACTCTGAGTTATGAGTCCAGACATTGAAATCCCTGCCAATATATTGACAGGCAGAGACATCAGCCAACACAATCCTTTCTTTATCTGGGCGGGCACGATGTTGTGTGTCAAATTATTGAATCAGGGCTTTAATGTACACATCAATGACCTGAACAGGATAAGAAAATGACAAATTAGATAACAAAAATGATAAAGTTCAATATTACAAATGACAGCAATGGCAAAACTAATGATAAAGTACAAACGAATAAAGGACAGACAATTTGAAAACAAATGGTAGAGACTTTTGTACAAATGACAGAGGAAAAAAATTAAATGATATAAATACCTCATTGTCCAACCATATCTTTATATATAAGGTGTAGAGAGAGTTAAGGTAAATAGTTTCTTCACATATCATCATATAGGTATTCTTGTTGTCTTTCTCAGCTTCAGGAGATAATTCATCTTTCCTCAGTGACCAGACTTGGCCCACCTAGTTTTTCTCATTTTGGGAGATGGGTCTTTGAATAAAAGATTCTAATAACACTCCCGGAAGAAGCTCGTCAAGGTGAGCATGCAATTGGTTTATTCGACAAGCTATGAAGGCTCTTTCATTAATTCCATCCTCAGTTAGTGCATGCCTCTTCTTTAAGGTGACATCGACTTCTAACTCCATTAAAACAAGCTGGAACAGATATGTCGAAATAAGAATATGAAATATAAATGTGTTTATTACATGAGATTGAGTAATAAACGAGTTGTTTGGTTTAAAAATACTTCATGCATTGGTCTGGTCAACAACCATTTCTTTTATTACTTGCTCAGAGTCTGGTTTATTCTGTGAATTTCCATCATCATCATCCTTGCCTTCAACCACCTCCTCTTTATTCTGTTCCACCTCCTCTTTACTCTTTTACTCTGTAAATAAATATACTACAAATAATAAGAATGATACAAGATATGGGAAAATAACTTGAAGAAAATGAGAAGTTACCAGCAAAGAAATGATAAGTTACCTGACTAGCTTCACCAACATCTTCTTCCGGGTGGGAGATTACTATATCAGTTTGTACAACCTTTATAGTATGTTCCTCGACAGATACAACAGTTGTTTGGTCTGCACTAGCCTATAAATAAATAGACTACAAATGATAAGAGTGATACAAGATATAGAATATAAAAGAAGAAAATGAGAAGTTACCAGCAAAGAATAAATAAGATACCTGACTAGCTTCATCTTCAGTTTTTTCAACCTCTAAAGTCTATTCCTCGACAGATACAACAGTTGTTTGGTCAGCACTAGCCTGTAAATAAACATACTACAAATAATAAGAGTGATACAAGATATGGTCAAACTAAAGAAGAAAATGAAAAGTTAATAGCAAACAAATGATAAATTACCTGATAAGTTTCACTAACAACTTCCTTCTGGTTGAAGAATACTATATCAGTTTTTGCTACCTCTGCAACCACCATAGTCTTTACAACAAAGATTAAAGAAGAAACAAATTAAAAAAAATGGTATGAATAGCTCAATACAAATAAATATTAGTAACTTAAGGTTACGAATCCTCATCTTCAGCAAATACCTCATTGGCATGTTGTACATCTTTTTTTCCATTAAAATACACTACTACAGTTGGTGGTTCTGAATCTTCTTCTTCAACAACTTGAGGTTGCTCTTCTTCAGATTTAACATTCTCCTCGACATCTTTCTTACCATCATTATCTTTTTTGTTACCCTTCTTCCACTTCACATACAACAAATAAAATGAACAAAGACATCAGAAGAAATGAAAGTTCTGGAAAAGAGAATGGCAAAAACAACCTCACAAATACCAAAAACATTCTTAACAAATGACAGACTTCTGAAGAAATGGCAAATTGCATAAAGTAAATACCAATATTTTGAAAAACAATTGTCAAATAATATCATATAAATGATAAGAAGTAGTAAACGGATGATACCTTTAGAAGACCACCACCATATTCAGACGATATCTCTTCTAAATTCACTTCAACATCATCATCTACCATTAAATCTTTTACCACCACCAATCCCTCTCCAGGCATAACTTGCTGAAGCAAATTTTCTGCAGTTGATTGAATATTCTCAAGTTTTGGGAATTCTGCCCGTCTCTTCCTTGACACTCTATTAGCCAAGCCCTTCTTGGAGATCTTGGGGATTAAGGTCTTCAATTAGATCAGTGGAACATGATCAAATTGATCATCAGTAAAAGCTTCCTTCTTTGTGCCTTTAACCTTTTTCTTCAAGGGCACATCATCTTCTTTAGCTTTCTTGTTCTTCTTGTTGGTATTCGACTTCTTCTGCCATTCTCCCTTACCATTTTTCTTCTCTTAAATCTTTTGATATTTTTGCTGTCAGGTTTTCGGCTCTGCCTTCTTCCTTTTCCCATCTTCTTTCTTACTACCTCTTTCTCGTTTGCGTTTTGCAGTTTTCTCAGGAGTAGAGAATTGGTACTACCCAAGGAGTGGAGTATCTCCAAGTGGTAGAGTACTGACTCCAACTGTAGACATCAAAATTTGTTCCAATATTTTACCATGGTTATGCAACATTTTGTCATGCTTCTCCAATTGGGAGCATACCCTAACCACTACAACTCTAATCTCAGTAGATGAAGAACTGCTACCTATTGCAGGTGTCACGCCCCAAAATCCAATAATTAGAGCATATCTAAAACCATGTTATCCAGGGCGTGCAAGTGGGAAAATCTAAAGATTTCCCCCCACAAATATCCTTGCTAATTGGAAATAGCTCAGTCATTCACTATATCAATATCATCAGAGTAAAAAGGAATAAAGCAGAAGCAATAAATAAATAAATAAATATATATATATATATCAAGCTGAAATATCAATACAATATCTCAATAATGTGCAGCGTCAAAAGCAAAAATCTCATACAAGAAATACAAAAACCAGAACAGATCTGCAACTGCAAACTGGAATCAACAACTGAAGCTCTCTGCAAAACCAGCAACTGCCCTACCTCTAAAAGGGGGAAAAAAGTGAGAGTGAGTAAAACCACGGCTCACTAATAACCCAACAATGCTAAAATAACTTACTAAAAAAGTTGGTACAGAGAAAGAGGAAGAGGTAAATGAGATATAAGATTGTTTAAAGTACAGTAAATATGTAAGTGAAGAGTAGAAGAACAGAGAGAAGAGAAATATAATGATGTGATGATGATACAAAGACCTGATATGATACGGTGTGATATGATTCAAGAATTATCCTAATGTGAATGCTTATGATGGATGAACCAAAGGATTAGACCCTAAAATCAATGTATTGGGCTGATCAGCCGCTAATGTATAATAACCTTAAAGAGATCTCAATTGGATACAATGGGTATGATTAGTAGCATGCTCGACAACGCTTAGGATTTAATACTTGATCAGAGTGTTATGGGCTTTGCAACCCACGGAGCCAACGTTCGAACTTTATTTTACTTATTCCAAGGGATTTCAACCTCACGGAGGATAAGACGGGTACCAAAGGAAATTGCCTCATACCATTCCACACTCCCGGATAGGTAATAGATATAATAGTATCCAGCCCAAACTTCACTTACTTATTTTAACCCGATGTAGGAATCTTAAATCCTATCGTAGGTCAGTCGATGTAGAGCTTTGTTATGTATCCGACCCCGTTAAGTTAAAAGAATACAAAAGCCCACACAACAAACAGATCCCAATGATCAAAACACCAAAGCCGCCACACGGCCAACACACATAGGATAACCCCTGCCTGAGAGAAGGGTAAAAAATTCTAACACAGCAGCCTCAATATGGCTAGCACACACATAGGATAACAACCTGCCTCAAAGGATGGTAAACAATCCTAACACAGATGCAAACAGTGACTCACCCGCCAAAATATCCAAACAACATCAGTCTCCACAAGACTGAAACACAGTATTCAAGGACAAGGCCACAAGAATACCACACTAATGCACAACTTCCTAAAAGACAAAGAGAACACCACCCAACATGCCTAGCGAATAGGAAAAGATGCACTTAAATAACAACTACTGAAGAATACAATATAGACTATAACTATATCACAAACACCTCGCTCTCTAGAGTAACACTTTAAATCAACACTGATTAAATTAGTAAAGGAATTTTACAAGGAAATCTCACCTGATAAAGGATAAATTGCAAACCCAATAATCAACAGAACAACCAACCTCAACCTCAACACCACAACTAACAACAATCAACCCAATACGTACAACAACCACAACTCCGCAATCTCAACAAACACCTAAATCATGAAACCCTAAAACAACCCAAGCTACAAGGGTTCCAACTATAGCCAAAATCGAATCAACAATAAGGAGTGGAATATGGAAATTACTCACCCAAGGAAATGCGACAAATTGGCAAGTAATGGAAGAGAGGATTCTAATTAGGAGAGTGAGCAAGAGTGAGAGTATAAGTGAGAGAGAGAGAGAGAATAAAATGGGTAATAAAACCCTAAAACCAATACTCATCTCGAGGAAGGGATCAACGGCCTAGAATCGCGTGAAAGGACCCAACCTGGTCGTTAAAACACGCCTCTGTTCAAATAATATATATTCTTGTTTGAACAAAACAAAGCAGGTAGAAGTCTATTCGAACAGAAAAGGGATTGTTCGAGCATAACAAAACAAAAGGAAATATATTCGAACATGAAAGGTGTTGTTCGAATAAAATGAAGCAAATAGAAATTTATTCGAACAGAAACAAGTTTGTTCGAATAAAATGAAGCAGATAGAAATCTATTCTAACAGAAACAAGTCTATTCGAATACAATATGTAAAAACTGGTAAAAACTCAGAAAACCAAAAAGATTCCCTTGAGCGAAGACTGGGGGAAAACCCAAAGGAAAATCCTCCCTAAGAACCCCCCCCCCCCCCCCCCCGGATCACACACCACATAATAACCACCCCTACCAAGCCAACCACAGGATCCCAAAATCACAACACAACCTCCTCCGCCCAATAACCACCAAAACAACCGAAACACAGAAAATGAAGAAAGAAGAACTTAAAATCCTGATAATGCAATAAGATGCAGATGCATGATGAATGGTGATGTATGTGAATGCATGATGCATAATGAATAAAATAAAATAAAATAATAATAGATAAATAATAATAATAATAATAAAATCCAGGACACTACATTTTACCCTCCTAAAAAGAAATTACACCCCAAAATTCTACATACCTCAACCTGAGAACAAGTGTGGATAACGATCCCTCACATACGCCTCTAACTCCCTAGAAGCCTTACTAGGATCATGGTGACTCCACTGAACCTTCACAAAAGGAATAACCTTATTACGCAGAACCTTATCCTCTCGGTCCAAAATATACACCGGATGTTCCACATAAGAGGCATCTTCTTGAACCTCTAGGGGCTCCCAATCAATCACATGAGTAGGATCCCGCTCATACTTTCTCAATATAGAAACATGAAACACATTGTGAACTCGATCCAGCTGCGGTGACAATGCCAAACAGTAAGCCAAATCTCTAACTCTGGCAAGTATCTCAAAAGGTCCAATGAATCTCTGAGCCAACTTCCCTTTCTTACTGAAATGCATCACGCCCTTTATCGGAGAAACCTTCAGTAAAACGTGATCACCAATCTCAAACTTTAGCGGTCTCCTATGAATATCTGTATAACTCTACTGTCGACTCTGTGTTGTACGTAACAGATCTCTAATAATTGAAATAGCCTCTGTATCTTACGAACTAAATTTGTCCCCTGTAAACTCTGCTCACAGACCTTTGCCCAACTCAGTGGTGATCTGCACGGTTTACCATACAAAGCCTCATAAGGTGTCATACCAATGCTCGACTGGAAACTGTTATTATATGCAAACTCTACCCACGGTAAATGTTCATCCCAACATCCCTTGAAGTCCAAAACAAAAGCCCAAAGCATGTCCTTAAGAATTTGGATAACTCTCTCCGTCTGACCACTGGTCAGTGGGTGAAATGTTGTGCTAAAATCCAGTCTAGCGTCCATCACTCGCTGAAAACTCTCTTCCAAAATTTGTCGGTAAACCTAGCATCTCGATCTGACACTATAGACACAGGTACTCTATTCAATCGTACTATCTCATTTACATACAACCTGCTCAACTCCTCAAGGGTCAAAGTCTTGCGAACCAGAATAAAATGAGTTGACTTGGTCAATCGGTCAACGATTGCCCAAATTGAATCATGACTTCTCTTCATCCTCGGTAATCCCGAAATAAAATCCATAGTCACATGTTCCCACTTCCACTCTGGAATCTGTAAAGGTTTAAGTTGCCCCGCTGGTTTCTGGTACTCGGCTTTCACCTGCTGGCATGTAAAACATTTAGAAACAAACTCGGCTATCTCTCGCTTCATGTTGTCCCACCAATAATGCCTCTTCAAGTCCTGGTACATCTTTGTACTGCCTGGATGAAGAGTATACCTAGAGCCGTGAGCCTCATTCATAATCTCACGCTCCAATGTCCCTGAATCTGGCATACATAATCTCCCCCTGCATCTGATACTACTATTTAAACTAACTGTCCAATCAGGTCTGCTGTCATCTGAAGCCCAAGACTGTAACTTTGCATCCTGCTGCTGAGCTTCAACAATCCGAGAAATCAAAGACGGATGAACTCTCAAATTAGCAATAAAGCCACCTGTACCCTATAAAAACAAATTTAGCCCCAAATCTGTTATCGCGAAGTAACAACCATTCACGAATCATAAGACGAACAAAAAATCCCCTAGGCAAGCGGCTTAAAGCGTCAGCCACCACATTCGCCTTCCCTAGGTAATACTGCAAGTCAACATCATAATCTTTCAGGAACTCCATCCATCTACGCTATCTCATATTCAACTCCTTCTGAGAGAAAAGGTATCTCAAACTCTTATGATTCGAAAAGAGCTCAAACCTCTCCCCGTAAAGATAATGTCGCCAAATCTTGAAGGCAAATACCACAGCTGCCAACTCAAGGTCATGAGTAGGATAGTTCCTCTCGTGTACCTTAAGATGTCTAGAAGCATAAGCAAAAACCTTCCCCTCCTGTATCAATACACAACCAAGTCTGTTGAGTGACACATTGCTGTAAACCATATATTTATGTCCGCTGGAAGGAACAATAAGAACTGGAGCTGTAGTCAACCTCTTCTTCAACTCTGCGAATGCCAAATCACACTTGTCATCCCAAATAAATCTAACATCCTTTTGTGTCAAACGAGTCAACGGAGCTGTAATCCAAGAAAATCCCTTGATAAATCTACAAAATTACCCAGCCAAACCTAGAAAACTGCGTATCTCTGTAACATTAGTCGGTTAAACCCAATCTGTTACGGCATCAACCTTAAAAAGATCTACTGTAATGCCATCCTTGGATACAACGTGTCCTAGTAATTTCACGTCTTTCTGCCAAAAATCGCACGTTTCAAATTTAGCAAACAACTCCTTCTCCCTCAAGGTCTGTAAAGCAATCTTCAAGTGTTCCTTATGCTCGGCCTCAATCTTCAAATAAATGAGAATGACATCCACAAACACAATAACGAACCGGTTTAGATATGGATAAAAAACTTTGTTCATCAAATCCATTAAAGCTGCTGGAGCATTCGTCAATCCAAACGGCATAATCTAAAATTCGTAGTGCCCATAACGTGTCCTGAACGCCATCATAGAAATACCCTCCTTCATAACTCTCAGCTGATGGTAACCCGATCTGTGATCAATTTCGAGAAGAACTGCTCTCCCCGAAGCTGGTCAAACAAGTCCTCGATCCTGGGTAAGGGATACTTATTCTTGATCGTGACTTTGTTCAACTCGCGGTAGTCAATACAAAGACGCATAAACCCATCCTTCTTCTTAAAAATAATACTGGAGCGCCCCACGATGAAGTACTCAGCCGGATAAACTTTTGATCCATCAACTCAGATATGTGATCATATAATTCCTTTAGCTCAACTGGTGCCATACGATAAGGAGCCTTAGAAATTGGAGTTGTACCAGGCAAAAGATCTATACCAAAATCAATCTCTCTCGCCGGTGGCAAACTAGGTATCTTCTGGAAAACATCTGAAAAGTCACACACAACCAAAATAGAACTAACATCAATACCAAAGGATTCTAACTCTAAGAATGTCAGCAAGCCATCTCCTGACCGCGTTGGTTCTGAACTAATAAACACGAATTGCTTCTCCCCAGGGAGACTAAAAGTAGTTGTCTTCTCAAAATAGTCTAAAGTAACTCAATGCGTCGACAACCAATCCATACCCAGGATAATGTCAAAATCCTGCATCGGTAGTACTAACAAGTCTGCTAAAAGGACACGACCACAAACAACTATCGGGCAATCTCTACAAATACGAGAAATAGGCACCTAAGTATCGAGAGAAGTACCCACGAAAATCTCGTCTGACAACAAGGAAGACTCAAAACAAATAGAACAAAGAAAAATGTATGATATGAATGAATGCGATGCACCTAAATCAAAAAGAACTCTAGCGGGCGAATAAGAAATATGAATCGTACCTTCCACCACAGGTGGAGCGATGTGAGCACATCGCCTCCCAACTGTGTACATCTTGCCCTGCCCATGGCCCTGACCCTGGCCCTGCTGCTGACTCGGATGCTGTTGTCTCTATCCACCCGGAAGACCTAGAATAATTTACCTACTTTGTAAACCGTGAAACTGTCTCTGCTAAAACTGCAGAATCTATTGTGGTCGCGACTGGTGACCAACGGGACCCTGAAATTGTCGTAATGGCTGAGGACCTCTGTCTAGCTTAGGAGAAAACTTCTTAGAGTACCCTTTCTCCCCGCAGTTCCAACACTCACCAAAAGCGAACCGTGGTCCATAAGAATGTTGTCCTCCCATAACTCTAGCTGGTGTACCATCGGTAATACTGAACTTCTGCTTCTTTGAACCCAAGTTCTCATACTGACTTTGTACTGCTTTGCCCTTATCGAGTCTCTGATCTTGTCTCACTTGGTTTTTCAAGTCCTTAGACTTGTGATCCTCAATATCATTTTACTTTATCGCCAAAGCTTTAGACAAAACCTCTCTATACGAACTAGCCCCTGAAGAAATCAAAAACTTCCTAAAGTACGGACGAAGACCCTTCAAAATTTTCATCTTACACTGCTCCTCATCATGAACAATAAACGGAACATATCGAGAGAGTTCGTTGAATCGCTAATCGTACTTAAAAATACTCATATCTCTCTACTAAAGCATGTGGAACTCTGAGATACATGCATCCCTGTAACTCTGAGGAAAATACTGCTTGAAGAACAAATCATGAAAAGATGTCCAAAGCACCAGAGTCTCTACAATAGTTCTCTTGGCTGTATCCCACCAGTGATCTGCCTCACCCTGTAAAAGATAAGTCGCAAGCTACACCTGCTGATCATCTGGACATTTCATTGCGTTCAGAGTCTTCTTAATGGACTAGAACCATGTCTCTGCCTCAGATGGAACTGTCGTGCCAGAAAAAGTCGGATGTTTATACTTCTGAAGCTGCTCAAGATAATTGCACTCTCTGGCCGTTGGGCTCCTGGCCTACTGGAAATAGGCGGTAAACCTCTCCATAAACTGCTTCATCTCTACTGAAACACCGGGAACAACTGAAATAGGTAAAGCACCAGGCTGCTCCAGAACTACTGAAGTTGGAGGAACATCCTGATTAATAGGAATAGATCCCAAACTCTCTTGACTGAGCGCTGGCTCATCAGTGAGTGCACCCCTACGAGTGCCTCTACTGCCACGACCTACTGTGTGACCTTTGCCTCAGCCACCTCTAGCCATCTATACGAACAAAAAGGCGCACTTTTCAGAAAAAGAGGAAAGATAGGCAACCTAAGGAACATGATAAAATACGTAAAACTGAAAAGAAATTTACCTAACTCAGTCTAGAAAAATAACTAGTCATATGATCTACAAAAATAGAGATAGGAATTAACCTATAGCTCTGATACCAAGTCTGTCACGCCCCAAAATTCAATAATTAGAGCATATCTAATACCATGTCATCCAGGGCGTGCAGGTCGGGGAATCCAAAGATTCGCCCCACAAATAACCTTGCAAATAAGAAATAGCTCAGTCATTCACTATAGCAATATCATCATAGTAAAATAGAATAAAGCAGAAGCAATATATATATATCAAACTGAAATATCAATACAATATCTCGATAATGTACAGCGTCAAAAGCTAAAATTTTATACAATAAATACTAAAACCAGAACAGATCTGCAACTGCAAACTAGAACCAGCAGCTAAAGTTCTCAGCAAAATTAACAACTACCCTGCATCTAAAAGGGGGAAAAAGCGAGAGTGAACAAAACTGCGACTCACTGATAACCCAACAATGCTAAAATAACTTACTAAAAAAAATTGGTGCAGAGAAAGAGGAAGAGGTGAATGAGATATAAGATTGTTAAAAGTACAGTAAATATGCAAGTGAAGAGTAGAAGAACGGAGAGAAGAGAAATATAATGATGTGATGATGATGCGAGGACTAGATATGATACGGTGTGATATGATATGATATGATATGATATGATATGATTCTAGAATTGTCCTAATGTGGATGCTTATGATGGGATGAACCAATGGACTAGACCCTATAATCAATGTATTGGGTTGATCAACCGCTAATGTATAATAACCGTAAAGAGATCTCAATTGGATACAATGGGTACGATTAGTAGCAAGCTCGACCACGCTTAGGATTTATAACTTGATCAGGGTGTTATGGGCTTTGCAACCCACGAAGCCAAAGTCCGAACTTTATTTTACTTATTCCAAGGGATTTCAACCTCACGGAGGATAAGACGGGTACCAAAGGAAACTGTCTCATACCATCCCACACTCCCGGATGGGTTATAGATATAATAGTATCCAGCCCGAACTTCACCTACTTATTTTAACCCGATGTAGGAATCCTAAATCCTATCGTGGGTCAGTCGATGTAGAGCGTTGTTATATATCCGACCCCGTTAAGTTAAAAGAATACAAAAACCCACACAACAAACAGATCCCAAGGATCAAAACACCACAGCCGCCACACGGCCAACACACATAGGATAACCTTCTGCCTGAGAGAAGGGTAAACAATCCTAACACAACATCCCCAATATGGCTAGCACACAGATAGGATAACCACCTTCCCTAGAGGATGGTAAGAAATCCTAACACAGATGTAAACAGTGACTCACCCGCCAAAACATCCAAACAACATCAGTCTCCACAACACTAAAATACAGTATTCAAGGACAAGGCTACGAGAATACCACACTAATGCACAACTTCCTAAAAGATAAAGAGAACACCACCCAACATGCCTAAAAATAGGAAAAGATGCACTAAAATAATAACTACTGAAGAATACAATATAGACTATAACTATATCACAAACACCTCGTTCTCCAGAGTAACACTCTAAATCAATACTGATAAAATTAGTAAAGGAATTTAACATGGAAGAGAAACCCGCCTAATAAAGGATAAATTGCAAACCCAATAATCATCAAAACAACCAACCTCAACCTCAACACCACAACTAACAACAATCAACCCAACACGTACAACAACCACAACTCCGCAATCTCAACAAACACCCAAATCACGAAACCCTAAAACAACCCAAGCTACAAGGGTTCCAACCAAAGCCAAAATCGAATCAACAATAAGGAGCGGAATATGGAAATTACTCACCCAAGGAAGTGCGACAGAGCTCGGCAAGGAAATGCGACAAATTGGCAAGCAATGGAATAGAGGATTATAATTAGGAGAGTGAGCGAGAGAGAGAGTGTAAGTGAGAGAGAAAGAGAATGAAATGGGTAATAAAACCCTTTACTCATCTCGAGGAAGGGATCAACGGCCAAGAATCGCGTGAAAAGACCCAACCTGGTCGTTAAAACACGCCTCTGTTCAAATAAGATATATTCTTGTTTGAACAAAACAAAGCAGGTAGAAGTCTATTCGAACATAAAAGGGCTTGTTCGAACAGAACAAAACAGAAGGAAATATATTCGAATAGGAAAGGTGTTGTTCGAATAAAATGAAGCAAATAAAAATCTATTCGAACAGAAACAAGTGTGTTCGAATAAAATGAAGCATATAGAAATATATTCGAATAGAAACAAGTCTATTCGAATACAACATGTAAAAACTGGTAAAAACTCAAAAAACCAAAAAGATTCCCTCGAGCGAAGACTGGGGAAAAGCCTAAAGGAAAATCCTCCCTAAGATCCCCCCCGGATCACACACCACACAACAACCACCCCCACCAAGCCAACCACAAGTTCCCAAAATCACAACACAACCTCCTCCGCCCAACAACCACCGAAGCCACCGAAATACAGAAAATGAAGAAGGAAGAACTCAAAACCCTTATAATGCAATAAGATGCAGATGCATGATGAATGGTGATGTATGTGGATGCATGATGTATAATGAATAAAATAAAATTATAATAGATAAATAATAGTAATAATAAAATTAAAAAACTGGGACACTACAGTAGGTACACCGATTGCATGTGCTGCGACTGCAGGTACACCAACTGCAGGTGCATCTATTACAGGTACAGCACCGATTGCAGGTGCTTCGATTTGATTTCTCTGAAATATTTAAAAAGATGACGATGACAAAGAGAAACTTTGAAATGAAGAAAATACTCTAACAATGAAAATAGGCATACAACAAATGATATAAAAGGACTTCATAATGACAGAAAAATCAAACAAATGACGAGAAGAGATTAAGAAATGCCAAATCTAAACAAATAAAATGATACGAAACATAAATTAAATGACAATGAAGCTATAAAATGAATCATTCATACAAAGAATGGAATATTACTATGGCCTCTTGTACAAGACCTTGCTGCATGTCAGTCTCAGACGGCTTCATAGTTATTACCAACAATTTGGGGTTAGCAAAAAACTTTTTAAACGTCACAATTTGGCGACACTTAAAGGATGTCATCCTCCATCCTTGTAGCTTAGGGAACAAATGTATGGATTCCTCAATTCTTGGAAACTTTAGGCTAGGAATAGAAAGGAAAGTCCATATTATCAACACCCAGGTACATCCGTACAGTGATAAAGCTTTATCAGATTTTTTTACCAGCGGCTGATCGATAATGGGCAAACTCTACTATTTGACTCCACAATAAATTATAGACTTGTTCACCCTAGGGAAATCTGTTGAACTGATCTAGATCATCTACCAGATCAACATACTTTACCCAAACGTTTCTCCCCTTGTTCGGGAGGAGAAATGATAGTATAATTTTTAACAAATTTAATCGAAGAGCATCTTCTGCAAAATGAAATAACACAATGTAATAATAAGAACCTTAGAATAAAATGAGCCAAAAATGGCAAATACAATACAAATATTGGAGGGGTAAAATATACAATGAAGAACGATGATAAAGAAGATAAAGCAAATAACAAATTAGAGCCTTACCCTAATGTCTTTCTAATTTTGCCTGTTTTAAAGCATCATCAATTTCTTTCAACCCAAATGTATTCTTCATCTTGGGGAATCGCCTCATTCTAAAATTCTTCATATGTTCAGGATCAACAAATAAGAACTTATTTGTAATAGGAAAGACACGTAACCCCAAAATCAGGTAAACATGAATGGGTTTCATCTGAATTATCGTCTCCCCAAATTAGAACTTTATATTACCGAGATGACGATCGAATATTTCCATAACCAACGTCGACATCGTCGCTATTGGATCAATCAGCAGTAATGGTGCAAAGCAGGTGGCATGAAGAACACCCTTCTTTTCTTCAGGCAAAGCTGCAAAAATTTTGTGAAGTCTCAAACCTATACACCGAGAGGTATAATTTTTAACATTGGAGGTGCCCTTCTTGGCTCCACCCTCCTGTGTTTCGTTCTCCTCGTCAACTTGTTTATTCACTTCTTTATCAGACTTCATTGTGGAAGAAGAAGAAAAAATAAACTTTGATCAAATACCTGGTAGACAGTAGTCACACAAATAATTTGCCACTGATATAGCACTGAAATCACAAACACACACGATGGGTAGAATCACGACGATTTTGAGAAAACAGTTTGTGCGACCAGGACAGTTTTTAAAGTTGTCAATCACATACGATTTGTAAAATCTGAATGGTTTTTGCGGTTTTGCAGTGGTCGTGTTAGAAGAAAGTATTTGAGGAATGGGGATGGTTTTTGGCACCAAAAGGTAGACGAACTCGTATGAATCGCACGTGTTACCTAAGCTTAAAGAACAATAAACAAATGCCATATAATATAACTAATGGTGACAGAGTCTGCATGAGCCAATATAACTGATGTTTAAACGCATGACAAATTGGTTTCAACAAATGACAACAAATGCATGCAATGGTGACAGGGTCTGCCTTACACGTCTCGAAATAGTAATGACACGTGTAGATCGAGGAACGATTAAAATTGAACACGTGAAGTGATAATAATATTTTTAAATGATTTGAATTTTTTTTTTATTAATTATGAAGTGACATTCGAACTAGTGGAGCCCACGGCCTTACCTGTTACCTTACATGTGGAACCCACAATCTAGAAACCTACTTTAATATTCAAGCAGTTGATTTTTTCAGAACAAATGACAAAGTTGTATGAAACAAATGACAAAGAAGACTGAACAAATGGGAAAGTTATATAACACAAATGATAACAAGTTGTTACCAAATGACATAGATGTATGAAAGAATACCAGAGTTGAACTAAATAAATGACATATTTTGGTTTGCAGCAGCCGCACATACGATTTACCATCGTTTGTTCCAGGAGTTGAGTAGAGTACCATCTACAGAAGTTACGAGTACCATCATTTTCTCCATGTCCAAGGAGTAGGGTACCAGTCTTTAATTAAACACTTAGTAGGCAGTAGTCACACAAACGGTTTGTGACAAATAATCGAGATGGTTTTTGCGGTTGAGTAAGAAGAAGAAACTGTTTGATGAATCCGAATCGCTTTTGGCTCCAAAAACCAGACGAACTCCTGTGAACCGCAGGTGATACCTAACCATAAACGATGAGAAATAGTAACAGAATTGGTGAAAGAGTCTACCTTCTTATAAATAATAAATCTGTTCAAAGGTAGGACAAAATGTACTAAAACAATTGACAAGTAGTTCATGAGATGGTGACAATGTCAGTCTTCCTCGTACACGTGGCTTCATACAATAGTTTTAAATGAATTAAAAAAAAATTATAATTTTTTATTACGCCGAATGTGACACTTGTACTTGTGGAGCCCAAAAGCAGGTGGTTGTCTGCTGTAATATTGCAACTTTAGTTGGGGCAAATATGGTTTTTCCTCTTGCCATTATCGATTTTGGAATTTATTGTTCATTGGGTCTAATTTTGTAAAGATGGCAAAAACTAGTATTTATTATCATAATTTCCAAACTATATAAACCATAAAGAATCTGTCTATAATCATGGCATAAAAGATATTTTCTGACTGCTACTATATACTTTGTGAGTTTATGGAAGTTAAACTGCAATATTTTTACTGACATATGGAGAACATTAAGCTCTCGAAAATTTACTTAAGGAATCTAATATTTATCTTATTCCAAGTATAAAATAAAGTGTACCTCATAAATGTGTTTGATCGAGTAAAAAATCGAGCATAAGAGCACCTCCACCAATTGGGTGTAGGTTAGGTGTACCTGGCCCACAGTCAGACCCAAAAAACTCAACGTACACTCGAAGTCTTCCAGCAGTTGGTTTTGATGTGGCGGGTCTTTATTTAATGAAAATAATTTTTTAGTTCGCGGTGGACTTCTTTACTCCGCTACAATTATTCATCTCCTCTCACACCAATACATTGTGTGTAATTTAGTCCGAGCCGCGGTGTTTTAAACTCCTCACGCCTATTTTTTTTAGTGTGGGCTCCTCGTACCCAGTTGGTTATGACACCGCCAACTCAGCAACTCACACCCAATTTTTTGAATGCTGGAAGCAGAAAAGTGTGGGTTGACAAAAAAAACTCAATCCACACTCAAAATCTCTACTGCTTTGTAAGATAGCTCTATTAAGTCCCGTATCGCCTATAGAAGCAATTCCTATTATTGTGAAACCCATATGAGATATGGAGGAATAAGCAATTTTTCTTTTTAAATTGCGTTGATTGAGAGATGTTGAAGCTGCGTAGATTGTTTGAATTGTGCCTACTAGTATCAACCAGGGAGAAAGTAAAGAATGAGCATGGGGTAATAATTCTATATTAATACGAACTAATCCATATGCTCCCATTTTTAATAATATTTCAGCTAGAAGCATACAGGTATTGTAATGGGCTTCTCCATGCGTATATGGTAACCATGTATGCAGGGGTATAATCGGCAATTTAACAACATAAGCAATAAGAAATTCAAAATATAATATTATTTTCAATGCCACAGGATACGATTGATTAGCTGATGTTTCAAAATTTCATGTTGGTTCATTAGAACCATATAAACCCATAACCAAAACTCCCATTAATAGAAGAAGAAAAAAGAAAACCCCAGCAGTGTACAAAATAAATTTTGTAGCTGAGTACAAACGTTTCTTCCCTCCCCATATGGATAAAAGTAGGTAAACAGGAATGAATTCTAATTCCCACATGATTAAAAAAAAAGTAGCAGACCTCTGGAAGAAAATAATCTTATTTGACCGCTGTACATTGCTAACATAAGGGTTTGATTCGTTCTAATGTTACTGCTCTTCAAACCACTTGAGCTAATGGTCCTACACAGAGCCTTAATGGGTGACAAGAGATATACTAGAAGCAAAAGATATTGGATTTTAATCGACATCTTTATTATTTTGCTTTGCTTTCAAAACCTGAAAATAGCTGTGTTGATTCAATTATTATTTTGCTTTGCTTTCAGAACATGATAAGGGCTTGAATCGTCTACTTTGTACTAGGCGGCAGCGTCTAGGACCTTGTGGAAAGTTAGTCCAAGAAGCTCCACAATAACATTATTGAAAGTGTCCAATAAATGAAGCCATCAAATAATGTGAACTCTCAGTCAAATCTAAGCGAAAGGGAAATCGTTTAAGTTTGCTTAAAAAATATATACTAAGCCATTATAAGCGTGCGGAGGCTGCCGCAGGGGTGTTGTATAGCTGCCTTAATAAGAGCGATATAGTGAACTTTGAAAAAGAGGTCTTTGTTAGTTGTCTCGATTAGATACGGGTAATTTTTGTTGGGGACTTGAAGTTCAAGGATAACCAAGGAATTTGTCCCTGGTTAAAATGGTTTAGAACATAGTTGTTTCCTCAAAAAGTTTTGAAGTACGGTGTAGGGTGGAAACCGTGGAATGACTAAACAAGAACGAAGATCCATTCTCGGAAATGAGGCCTTAGCAGATGGGATCAATAAACAAGACCACTTATGAACTCAAAGTCACGATGCAAACCTCCTAAAACACCACCATAATCATCACTAACACCACCATGTTTACAAATATATAAAACAGAAGGAATCGAATGTTGCGTTGGCTAGTAAAGAAGCATCATTTACACCACTCAAATATATGAAACCATCCCCAACATAGGTCCCATATCAGTCCAAGTGTTCCCCTTTACGACAACATCCAAAACCTTCTGAGCTCCTATAACTAACAGTATCATGATCCTTCTCTGAGCAAGTTGTGTCAGAACCACTATGGACGAGTACTCATTCTCCTCCATGGACATAACTCCCCAAGAACAAGTTCAAGTTCAAGTTCAGGTTCAAGAATGTGAGTTTGAGTTCGGTTTGATCCCACCAGACTCCCCAACTTGCGATCAAATTAATAATTCCCCAGCCGATCTTTTATTCTTCAATGGCCAACTCCTACCACATAAATTTCCATTTCCCCCAGTGAAAAGTGCGTCCGTGGATTACTCTAGACCAATCAGTCGTGTCAGCAGCATTAGCAGCAAAGACTCTTTTACATCATCTCGTAGCAACAGCAGTAACAGCAGAAGCAGCATTAGTAGTGCTCGGACCAGCACAAGTGAACGTAGCAACAGCCAATTATCAGGCTCGAGGAATGCTGTTGCGAAAACAGCAATTACGAGAGGGAGGAATCATGCCACAAAGGGGTTTAGGCTCCAAGCATGTGGGTTTTCTCAGAAGTGGCAATTCATAAAGTCAGCACCAGTCCTAAAATCTTCAGATAACATGTCCCATGCAAAGAAAATTGAAACAATGGTGCAACAAGAATCAAGTTTGAAGAAACTGGTGAAAGACCAGAGTAATGTCAGCTCTTGGTTTGGACTGAAACTTATCAGAGCATTTTTATCAGCTTGTACAAGATGTCATGGGCTCCAACCATCAACGAAACAACACGAATCATGAAGAGAAGGGTTTTTTTTTATGGTTTCAACATTTGTTTGATTTGGTTTGTAACGTTATCAGTTTTTTTTCCTTTTCGTATCCACGAGTAACTGTATGATCTAGACTTTGCTAATTCCGAAAACTCCAATTGATCTTACTGTAAAATGACTGCACATTGTTTTGTTACTTTCCTGTGAGCTGGGGGAAGAAGCTGAAAGCTAAATGTTCTACATTCATGTCCACGGCCACGTCGCATCACTAAATAAATGGTGGGACTGAAAGAAATCATGTACACAAAAAAAATAATTTATAGATGCAAGCAAAGGTTAAGAGACCTTTCTGAAGTTTATTTTCAGAACTCCGCAAATGAGGAAGCTCGAAAGTTAGGTCACTCTATTCCTATGAGAACCAAACCATATCTACGAGTTCGAGTCGCCTACTCAATGCAAACAGATTGACTCCTTAGAAAAGAAAGGTAGAATTCAGTCAAGTCAAGCTCAATGCAAATCTAACAAGGTTTTTTGCATGGGCAATCTAACAAGTCAATATCTGACGATGATCGTAGAATCAGGGGATGCCGTATGCACAGTGAAGGAGGTATTCGAAATGATAACATACAATTCGCCATGTGACCATGTGTGAGATATCTCTTAATGACCAAAACTAGATTCCTTGAATAATAGTCAAGTGACGAGGCGTGATAAAGTTAGTTACTAGAAATACTGTCAAAAACACTTATGTTTGTAGTTCATAGTCAAATTCAAGACCGAATTCTTCTCCTGGTTCAGTCCTAATTCGAGTTCAACATACTTTGGAAGAGTATCCTACAGAGTGGTGGTTCTCAAGTCTATGATTTATTATTCGTAATGAAATCTGGGGTCGTCTTCGTCCAAGTTTATTTTCTTCTTCTTTTAAAGGTTTTCAGGCAAATATTCGTTAGTGAGTGAATAATTGTTTTTGCTTTTCTTCATCATAGAGATATAGCGAATGGTTCTTATCCTTGGTTTATTTTTCCTTTTCTTAATATTTCCATGGAAATATTTGGCTTCTACTTGTGCTAGTTACTCTCTAATATTTTCTATTTCATTTACATACTTGGTTATTAATATTCAGCATTAGTATCAAGCAATCCTTGTGTGTGATATCGTATAATATCTGGTGTCGGGAATAGTTCATCAATCTTGAGAAAGGTTTCAAGGAAAATCTTTAAATTGGGATATAAAAAAATTATGTTCTGATGATAATTATACCAGCGGATTCTAACAAAACCTACAGATCACTGAAGCAAACAAAGCTGATGAACGAAAACAACATAAATCTCAGACTAGATGGCATATATATGCATGGAAAAAAAAAAGGAATGAACAGTGCAGAAATTTGACGGAAAAGAGAGCATGAAATAAGTAAACTTGATAACAAGCTAAGGAATATGAGAAAATGAACTAAACGAGCGGAAGTTCACTATTAGATACAAACTCCTAACCTTCTTTTTTCTTCTCTCAAACAAAGATCACTCTAAGAAGGTCTCCATGATATCAGAGTAAATCCCAGCTTCAGTGTTCCTATACTCCATTGGTTGATGTTGATGTTGATGTTGACGATGATCCATAGATGACGAAGAAGACGAGGAAGTCATTCTTGCAGGTAACGTGAAGCTCCTTTTGAACTTATTTTCCATCTTCCTAGCATTGATGGTATGACTCTCTAAGCTCAAGTAGTCATTTGCATTCTCACCACCATCATGGTTATCACTTTTGTTCCCAGGGTGACCATGATTCATGGAATTTGAAGCTTCGGATATGGCCTTAGCTTCGGAATGGTTTTGTTGGTTTCCCTTGTTTCCTAATCCCTCTGACCCAAACAGAAGTTTTGTGTCATCGGTCTGTCCCGTGAGAGCATTGAAGAATGATAATCCATTAGGCCATTTTATGTCAGAGTCGTGATCGGTGTTCATATTGATATCACCCATTTGGTTACCATTTGAATGGGGAAGGAGAAACATATGGCCTTCATCTTTGGTTTGCTGTAACCCAAGTCGCTGGGAGTTTGCAAAGTTTGGAGCAGATGCTAGTGGTCTTTGGCACCAGTTGAAAATGGGAGCGGGGGGACGGGCCAAGGCCATGGGTTGCTTTAACGGTGAGGAGGAAGAAGGAGAACCATTCCTTTGCGAAGAAAAGAGCTGGGATAGGTAGAATCCAGATTGATAACCAAGAGATTCAAAGGTGTGTCTCATTCTAAGAACAAAGTGCAGGTCCTCGGCTATCTGAACAAAATCCGATTTATAATTATCCCCAAATCAAATGGGATCCAAATAAACACGAAAATCTACATTTGAATCAGCACAATGAGCACATCATCTTAAAGAAGAAGGAAAAACTAAGTATGAAACTCACAATCTTGCAGGAACCAAGTTGCAGAAGTCCATGGCCAGCTTGAATAACCGCTATCGTCTATCGAATTGAGTTACAACAATAGAAATCTAATCTCAGAGCCAAATACACAAAACACAAAACCACTGAAAACAAAGAGGCTCAAAACGATTTTACGCTTACCTGAATACCTGAATTAAACTGGTCAGTCCACTCTGGTGGGATCTGCAACATGAATTACACACAATATCAACTAAGCTCATCAAACCAAACATTCAAAACAAGATAATAAGGGCGATTTTTCTCATTTTTCCGAATTGGGGTTATTAATACATACAGCATCAAATGAACTCTGCCAGTAATTAGAGATATTAGGGTCACATTCAGAAGGTTCCTTAAACACCCATTTATGACATTTATCAGAAGCAACTTTTCCCATTAACCTGTTTGAGATCAAACAGCCAATCAAATCACAAACACATTAGATAAGATTTGTTTTCTTCTCTCACACAAAATAAATCACTAAAGAACACCTACCAAGTACCCACCCTTCTCCATAATTGTACAACTGAATTGACATTTTGCTGAAAGCTTTTCTCACTAGATCTTCACCATCAATCTCTTCCAAACACTCTGCAACTCTTCCTTTGCAAAACCCATCTTCCCACATCAACATCCTTCACAAGAACAATAAATAGTCCAATTTACAAATTACACTAAAAATAGTAATCAAATGATAAATTATTCGTAAACCCAGTTTAGAAATCAATCTAAAAACAAAACCCAGAGTTTAGAATTCTCAAAAAATCATCACCCTTCAACCCCACTATTTGTTACCCTGTTTTGAGGTTTCAGAGTAAGAGAAATAGTACTACTTACAAGCTTCCGTTGTCGTCACCGATCTTGCAACCATTCCCACATCTACTTCTCCTACAGTCAGTCACAAGTAGATAGAGAGATAACAACATATTAGTGAGAGTGAAGAGAGAAGAAGAAGAAGAAGAAGAACAATGGAGAAGAAGAGAGTTGTACGGGCGAGGTCTAATGGTCCAGAAGACGGAGTAAGTCCAGTCTGAATTGAGACAGACGGTTCTGAGGGCCTCATGAAGGGCCATCATCCCAACAGCTTCTTTGCTTCTATCTGATCCTCCTGAGCCCACCATCTCTGTTTCTCTCAAAAAGACTTAATTTGTGTGAAAAAGATTACAACTGAGCTTTTTTTTATCTTCTTCAGCAACAAACAACTCTCTTACTTATTATGTTAAGCTCAGAAGAGTGTTTTTTCTTCTCTCTTTCTAGCTCTGTTTTAGTACTCCTGGTTTACTTTAGTTTGTCCAAAGTAAGCAAAAAAAAGCAAGCAATCAGGTGTGTTAACTCGAAGGAGGTAAAAAAAAGGGTAATGTGTGTGTGAGCTTTAGTTTGTTTTTCAGAGTGAACCACTGAGGTCAGCTTATCCCCTTTCTTGTAAACAACAGTAAAACAGAAGAGAGGAAAAAATCACTCATTCTCTTGTAAGTGATACGTGATCAGTGATCAGTGATGGTGGGACTGTTTTGTGTGCTTGTGTCTTCCACATCCAATTTAGCAAGTGAATGGTGTACTTATACCATCTTCAGAGCAATAAAAGTTCCTACTAATGACCCCAGAAGGTAAGTGGGGAGAAGAAGTGTGACGAAGTGATTAACATTACTTATGACATATTTTAATTTTAACTGTGTTTATAGTAAAAACAATCCCTTCTCTCTGCATTGTTCAATGCATACCCCAAACACGCTCAAACACATTTGCTAGAGATCTATAGTACCTCCACAAGCCGCACGCTCCATTTTAAGTCGAGATAAATCTCGGCGGACACTTAAAAGATTTATGATCCTCTATACATAATCGTCTTGAATTTATTTTGACATAAAACCAGTACCTAGAAACAATAATGTTTACCCGACGAGATAGGGTGTTGTCGCATAGTGTTTTTTATCTTATCCTTAACAAGGGGATACCTTTTGCCTCTGCCCTTACACTGCTATGGCTAAGGTAAAGGATAAGATATTTTCAAGGATACTTCTAAGGAATGAGGATCCATAGTAAACCATTGAGGTCCTTATTATTTTCGCTCTTAATTGGTAACACGATGGTGAATAGAATTTTGCAACCCAAACACATAAATGGATGTTTAAGATAAAGGGATACTCAAATTTGGGATACTCATCTAAAAAGACTGCGAATTTTGAGATAAATATTATTCCAAAGAGCATATCCAGCCGAGGGTACCAGTTCAAAATATCAAATAGGCATGATCCTCACCAAAAAAGAAACATCCATAGTGTCAGAGCGCTAGAAAATAGGCTCTTATTAGGGTGTCACAACAGATCAACAACAATATTTCAACTTATAAAATAGCAAGGATAAAATATCATAAAAGAATCGTTTACTGGTCAAAGCACAAAAGGGAACATTTTGTATGATAAGATTAGGACCAAATATGATATTATTAGTGTCAGTGGTAAAGACTAAACAGGACACAAAACAATCCTTAAAAAACAAGGTATCACGTGTAATAAGGCACTCAAAGAAAGGCTAAAAAAATAATGAGATATTTGGGGAGAAGAGTAGAAGTCACGTGCACACGTGCCGTAGCTGCAAAGGCGGTGCATTGTTGAAATATATAAAAGTGAATTGCACGAGTTGCGGAGTAATTGCTCCCTCTAAGCTAGACAATGCTCCACCTTAAACTAAACTATCTCCCTATTCAGACTATCTTTCCCTCCTCTCTTTGTTATTTAATTGACCACTAACTCTCTTGGGTGGGTTTGACCGTATCGTATTACGGACCTAACTCATCCTACCGCACAAACATTTATTTTGGGGCAAATTAGCATTTTAGACCCTATACAAATGATACTATAAATTCGTCTAACACCTCTTAGAGCATCCACAGCAGTAGGGTGGGTGGATTTGTCCGGTCATCAGAGCATCCACAGCAGTTGGCTACGTGGATTCGCCCAAAAGCAGGGTGAATCCAATCCACCCACAGCATTTGTGTAAAAAAATCAAGGTGAATTTGCCAAAAGCAGTTCTGAACCGCGCGCAATAACCAACGTCCCAGATATGTCCACGTGGCAACATCTCAGCCTTCTAACTCCCAACGCACTTCTAAACCATGCGGCAAGTTCATGCCAATAAGAAAATGACACGTGTTTTAATTTTGAACGTTGTGTTTACGCGCAGTTCTGAAGTGCGCGCAATGGAAGTCGCTAGATTGTTGATATGTGTTCTAATCTTACTGGTTTATTGACTACGCACCCTTTTAAACTGCGAGGCATGAATTCACCCAAAATCCACCCAGATGGGTGAATTTTTTTTTTTGCGACGTCACCGATTTACCTAGCTGCTGAGAACCATTTGGGGTGGATTTGAGGGTGGAAAAAAAATTACCCTGCCATGTCAGAATCCACCTAGCTGTTGTGGATGCTCTCAGGGTAAATTCAATCTACCCCAATCCACCCTACAACAGTTGAACGTTAAAACAAGGTGAATATCACTTCGCACAGTTCTGAACTACGTGGTGTCATCAACGCACAGGATCAACCCACGTGTCCCTATCTCAAACAAGTACAAATCTGCAGCGCAGTTCTAAACCGCGCGTAGTAAGGACTAATAAGGAATTGCCAGGTTTTTTTTTTTTAAAATTAGCCATGCAGTTCAGAACCGCACGGCAACTCACTCCAAGTTTTAGGAATATCTTTGGTTCATTGTTTCAAGTGTTATTTTTCCAACCCATTTCAAGTCTTATTATTTCAAAGAATAGCATACCCAACCCAATCCATTTCCTCTGTCACCGACGTTGTTAATCGCTTAAAAATGTCAGGAGAGTCTAGTTCGCGACCGAGGCATAATTTTTTTAAAACTAAATGTAACGTAAACGCCGAAGTAAAACGAAGGGGTAACGAATTCGTAACAAATATTTGGCCGTTACAATTGACGTCGGACAACGATCCCTCCCCAACGCTCGAGGAGTTGAACCTAGTAGATATTCTCTCGGACGGCTGGGTCCATATTTGTGCTGAATCGGAAGAAATGCCGGTAAGTTTTGTGTAAATTTTAAGTGTTATTAACGTATATTGCAATGTGCTCGATGAAATGCCTGAATGAAAGTCTAACGTGTTGATGTGTGTGTTTTTTGCCAGAATCGAAATGAAATACAGTGTAGGGGATCATTGGATAAGGTACTAAAGTGATACGAATGGATTGCGGGGTACTCGACGTTAAAGAAGTTGGTCGACGATATGGGTTTTGAGGAGTTTTGCTCGATTTAGGTGGGAAACTCTGATAACCGTCTCTTTCATACTCTCGTGGAACGGTGGTGGCCTTTCACCCATACCTTTCACCCATACCTTTCACTTCCCTTGCGGGGACTGGGTTTCACACCGTTAGACTTCGTCATGCTAACGGGATTAAAGTTTGGGATAGGTCGCGAACTCCCGTACGACGAGAGGTACTCCAAGTTAGAGAAAGCAAAAAAGATGTTCCCGGGAATCACAAGCACTAACATCAGGTATGGTAACATCACTTTCGCCTATTTAAAAATGTGGAAAAAGCCTTTGAATCCACGTCTCAACAATTACGGCCCACAAATGGATATCGTGTATGCGAGGGCATTTTATTGCCTATATGATGGGTAATCTCTTTTTCTCAAATGGTAGCACATCTCTTCGGGCGGGTTATCTTGCAGCCTTGACAGACTACGATATTATTGGTGCGTTGAGTTTTGACTGGGGTACACCGATTATAGCGGCTTTGTATCGGGGACTAGATGAAGTTTCAGTTCTGAAGGGCGGGAAGGTGAAGAAATCGATCACCGGATTCTATGCGATGTTGGAGTTATGGTTCTTCGAGTACTATCAGGTTGGAATGTATCAAATGAAGGTACAAAACTTTAACCATATTTATCCCCGTATGGGTGCGTGAAGAGATGAAAGGGCTAGTACGGGGTCTCAAATCCATCACTCTTTTGTTGTGATCAGAGAAATGATAGAATGGAAGGACAAAACCAACATAGATTGGCAACCATGGCATAGGTCTAGATAATTAATCTGTCTAGAGGTAAGAATTGTTTCACTACTGAGCTTACAGAGGGTTCCATTGGTGTCAGTCCCATACGGGCACGGTACGCTTTGGTATTTAGGAGACCGGTGTATGCGTCAGATGACCGGGCATGATAGTGTGCCCTATGACCCCCCTCAAGAGATTATAGAATTCCCAAGGTACTATTGAGAGTTATATCAGGGTCTGAAAGATGTGGATTCTACAATGATCGAAATTATCTTGTTTCAGGCGTAGATTACATAACATATTGGCGTGCCGTTCATCCAAATCCCAAGATCGGTTGCAATTTAGTAAAGAGGGCCAGAAATATTTGGATGGTCGGGCGTGATCTAGTGAGGCCCGATGTACATTTGCCACCTACGTCGAGTTTAGCTACGTCTTCACAAGTGCAAGACTATGGTGTTCAGGCGACCGACGATCCACATGATATGGGATGGTTTATGGATATGGCTGGAACGAGCGATCAACGTAGACGGATACCGATCCTGGTGATGCAGGTACCATACCCGTGTCCACCTACGTATAATATGGATGAGTTGTGGTATCAATCCTAAGAAATGCGATATGCGACATATGAAGACACGAGGCAATTAGTTGAACACACGACCGAGTTAGAGGGGGAGCTGAGGCGGGTACAAGAGGTCATCTGAGATACGTTCAAGAGACTAGCTGAGATGTCCATTTCCTACCAGACAGAGCCGGTTGTTGAATGCATTTATAACGAGAGTCTTGCACGTAACAGACATACCCGCCAAACAAAGAGAGGTCGTCCCAGTTAGCCTATCTTTTATTTAAAACTTTGATTTATGCTTTGTTTAAACTATGTTTTATTTAAACTATTTTTTGTTTAAAATATACTTCAGTATTAATCTTGTTTAAACTATGTTTTTCTTAAACTATATTTTTTTCATCGGGTCACATGAAATTTATTATTTTTTGGGAAAACTTGTTGTGCAAGTTACTCAGCGACCATATTAACGGCTAGTTTTTTTTTGTAAACTTGTTGTGCAAGTTACTCAACGGCCATATTAACGGCTAGTTTTTTTTGGAAACTTGTTATCCAAGTTACTCAATGGCCATATTAACGGCTAGCTTTTTTTTGGAAACTTGTTGTCCAAGTTACTCAACGGCTAATTTTTTTCATCTATAAATGTCATTCATCTTCAACACTCTCATTCCTTTTAATATTTTACACTCCCCCCCTTACCTTACAAACAAAACCACTATGTTATCCTCAAGCTCCCAATCTAATTCTCAAAACAACTCTCAATCCTCCAATACGAACTAACAAGGAAATGTCTTTCCTCCTCAATCCAGCGCATTTGATCCGTCGCAAATGCCTAACACTTCCCAATATCAGAATCACCATGTTCACCAACTACTCCAGATACCCGACAATCAATTTTAATCTAAAACCCATAAATATTACCCTCATTACCCAAACTAAAGATATTACCTTCAATTTGATGGGTATGCAGGCTCGTACCCTCAACCGAAGAATCCATATTATTCATCTCAAACCGGTTTCGTCGGTAAAAGTTCGAGTACCACGCCGATGCAAGGTATATGGGGTTTAAATGATTTAAATCTTAATACATCGTCGGTTGCATCTACGGTTGTCTTTCTGGTCATCTCCAAAGAACTCAATCCGGTTCTCATGGGAAGTAATACGCGCGGGATGACAAAGCCTACAAGAAAGACGTCATCGACACCTATTATAGTTGAGGCTAAGAAACTCAATCCGGTTCTCACGAGAAGTAATATGCGGGGGAAGGCAAAGTCTAAAAGAAAGATGGCATGGACACCTATTGTAGTTGAGAATGTACTTGATGATGAAGTTGATGACGATAAAGAAAGATATAAGAACTTCAAAAATTGGTCGTCCGATGACTTCGTGAATCTTGCGCGCGCTTGGTCCAAAGTGTCTCAAAACCTCGCTACCACGAACAACCAAAAAGCCGCTACATTCAAGGTGCGTGATCAATTCAACTCCTTATATATTGACCAATCGATGTGGCGATCATACAACATTGTCAATTGTGCGTATAAGGGTCGGCTCAATAAGGAATGTTCAATTTTTAGAGGCATCATTCAAGACCTTGAGAGCCAACATTTTACCAGTATTGGAATGGCTGACTTCGTAAGTATTTCATTTATTTTTCTCATTTCATTAATGTTCAAAGGTGAATCATACTCTAAAGAATTTTCTAACTTGATTTCTAGGAACGTATGGTATACGATAAATTCGCACAACTACAACACAAACCATTTACACTTGGGGAAACGTACAAAATTTTGGAAACTTGCCCAAAATGGTCACAAATTCATCACATCGGGGAACTCGGCCGCAACGTCCCTAGGAAGTCAAATTTTAACGATTGCCCGGGTAACTCCACCAATACCGATCCTGAAACATCTACATTCGACACTCCAAATATCATAATTCTAAATGATTCTATCAACGTGGATGCACTACTATATTCTTGTGGGGATGTACGACCGGACGACAAAAAAAAATACAAGGCAAAAGAAGCGACAAAGTCAAGTATAGGTTATTGGGGGAAGAAGATGCTTGAAACAATGACTAACATGATGAAGGCAGGCATGAAATAAGATAGACGAGCATAAGAAAGAGGAAAAGGAAGCTAGAGCAAGAGCACGAGAGGAACAAAAGTTGGCTAGAGAGGCTGAGATTCAAATGAGGCGTGAAGTGGAGCTAACTCGAAAAAAAACCATCGAAGATGTGCATATGGTTAAGGTGATGACAACGGATCCAAGTAACCTACTACCGGCACAAAGACGTTGGATGAATAAGTAAATTAAAGAATATTCGAAGAAGTTGAAGGAGTAGCATCCAAGTGATGACGACGTTTCTAGTGATGAAGATTGATGTAATCCTTAGTGTTAATAGTAGTTATTAAGTTCTATGTAATTTTATTATTTTAATAAAATTATTATTAATCATACGTAATCCTTAAAATATGCTTCAATCAAGTAGAGCAAATACATTACACCTTCATTTCTAATTTTATGAACCTTCTGGATGCACTCTGCCATAATGTACTATACTTCTTACTTCTTTCTTACAAAACCTGAGATTTTCTTCTTCTCTTTATCTCTAACATGGCATAAAACAAAAGAAATGGGTACAAAATCATAAGGCAGAAGCAGTAAACCAAGTTTCTTTAAGTGTTACTTGGTAATTTTTCTTAGAAACTGGTAAGCTTCAACAAACCCATTTCATACCATAAGAGTTGTAGTTATTTGGTTGTTTTTGTGTACAAGTTTTTTTTAGGTTTCTTGAGTACTATATGCTTGTCATGTAAGTTGATCTCTTCTTCTCATGTACATGTTATCAAAAGCCTCCATGACATCATCATCACATACTCAACCTCTCATTGTAGATTGTTACATTTGCTATAACTAATACTGGGCCAATTTGTTAAACTTAGCAAAAATCATCTATTTTTAGCCTAAATGATGCTTAATCTTTTTTTTATTCAATACAATTGCATTCACTACAAGTTATACTTGGTTGAACCCATCAAATGTGCCTATCCTAATTGATGTTGTCACTTAATTTCTGTGGTATATGTAAATTAGGCAGGCCCTTTTTTGTCTTTTTCTTTTTTGCTCAGGGAGAGCAGTACAGGTAAGGCAAAGATCCCACGGCTCCTTTTATTTAAAATATACTTCAATCAAGTAGAGAAAATATATAACAACTTCAACATAAAACTTGTAAACAAAATACATTACTTTAGAAAATAAAAATAATAATGATGAAGACTACATTACTTCGCCCCTTTTCGATTCTACAAATGCGCGACTAGTTCATTTCGTAATTGGAAATAAACACCTTCATTTCTAATTTCATGAACCTTTTGGATGTACTCTGCCAAAGTGTTGATCGCGTGTCTTGGATTTAAGTCCTCCTTCCAATTCTTTACAGATGTTCTAAACTCGGGATCAATGTCCATTTGCCGGATGTAAGTATGACGTTCATCTTCGACGATCATATTGTGCAGGATTATGCATGCGTCCATAACATTTCCTAGATCACTTGGTTTCCAAAATCGCGTACCGTGTGACAATATTTAAAACCTAGCTTGTAATACCCCAAAAGCACGTTCTACGTCTTTGCGGCATGCTTCTTGCATCTTCAAAAAATGTCTTTCGGCATCGTTGGACGGATTTATAATAGTTTGAACAAGTGTTTACCATTTTGGATAGACTCCATCCGCTAAATAATACCCCATAGTGTGCGGTACCGTACATATATTATTATTGCATGGCGGTGCAACTCCATTAGACAAGTTGTTGAAAAGCCACCCTTGATGCAAGACGTTCACGTCGTTGTTAGAACTGGGCACCCCAAAGAATGCGACAACATATTATAGTCGCATTTATGCGACGGACTGGTTTAGTCATTAATGTTTTGTTCAACTAGGGGGAAAACGACAGTTCGTGTTGTCGCAATTTAGCGACGGATGTGAGTAGTCGTATTTCCCTTAAAAAATGATGGCAAATAGCCACAAAAAAAAATGCGGCTAACAAACGGCGACGGGTAAATCGACGGCAATTCCTCTCATTTTTAAGTAAAAACGACGGACTACAGCCCTCGCTTTTTAACCTTTTTGTTGTAGTGTCATATCCAAAGATCTTGCGATGCAACCGCTTCTAAAATCACCGTCGAGATTTTCTTATACCCGGTATATTGTCTTGCCCACCCGGTAGGACAATTCTTCTATTTCTAATGCATACAATCTAAATTACCTAGCATCCCCGGGAAGCCTTGCGATCCATTCACTTCTAACAAGTATAATATATCGTTTTCATTGGGAGATCTAAGGTATTGAGCTTTGAATTGTGTTATAATAGTTTTACAAAATTCTTTCAAGCACAAAATACCTGTAGACTCCCCAATCTGAAAGTATTCTTCTTGAGCGTCTGCACTCGTACCGTAACATAACATGTGAAGTGCGCACGTTATCTTTTGGTGCGAGGATAAGCCTATCGTCTTAGCGTCATTTTCTTTTTGAATAAAATAGGGGTTCGAAGAAAGTATTTGATCATAAATATGTTGATACACACCTTCGCTCATACAGAATCGACGACGAAATGGGATACCTTTAAATCTTGGGTTGCCACCGAAGTAATCCCGATTAAGGCTAAACTCCCCAAATTTATGATCACGACATTTATGTTTGTCAATCCTTCCCATTTTGCTACCTCCCCGCCTCCGTGATGATGTTGCCTTTTACTCTTTTTCTTCTGCTTCTCCCATCTCAATCATAATCTTGTTATACTCGTGCATCATCTCAATTTGACATCGGAAGAGCTCTTCGCTTCTGGATGATGATGAATACGATGACTCCAAAGATGAGAATGATGGGTCAGGCATGAGTAGGTCAGCCAGGATTTCATCAGACATGATTCGGCAAAATTAATAACAAAGGAAGAAAGTTGAGTTTTAAGATATAAGATGAATGAGTTGATTGTACAAGAGTAAGAGAGTAGAAGATGAATGGGTTTTATAGATAAAAAAAAAACTTGCCGTTTATAACCGTTGAGCATCTTGTTGAAGAAGTTTGATCAAGGAAAAACCAAGTATGGAGGGGAACCAACATATATTTCATGCAGGCTCTTAGCGCATAGTTTTGAACCGCGCGGCAAGAACTAGTCATTTGCAATAGTTTAAATCTAAGCGTGTAGTGCCTAGGCATGGATTCATGTTTGGAAACTTCTAAAAGGTTGCCTTGCCACCCAGGACTATCTAGTGCAGAGAAAAGTGCTACAAAATTCAAACTATCATTTTTACCATTCTAGTCATGAGAACTCTGCTCATCTTTTTATGGGGTGCAGTCAAGTGAAGAATTTGTGGCAGCAGATCCTTAACAAAAGCCGTTACAACAGAGTTGTTGGTAGCCTTGGAAGTGAAATCCAATGGGTTAGTAATCTTCTAAGTCTGATATTAATTTATGTGTGATGAGTACCACCTTTGCTGCTTTTATTTATCATGTGTGGAAGTGCATAACTAATCTAATATTCATAAATGAGAGGTACCCCTTTCATGTGGTGTACAAGCTTGTTCATTTTGATGTTGCTCATAGACTGAGATTTTCTTTAGAGAATACATCTGATTCTGTAAGAGCTAGAGAACTGTGGTGACTGGAGTGTTGCCCCAATATTCACCATTGCCATACTTAAATTCTGCCAATGGACTCCCCCCCGAGAGAAACACCATTTTACTTAATACTGATGGATCTTTCACTAATGTTAGAGGAGGCTTTGGTAGTATTTTCTGAGACCCAAGTGGTAATTGCCTTGAATCTTATGCTGGTGATGTTGTCTCTCAATATGTAGTCTTTCATGAAATGCAGGCCATTCATCGAGGGTTGGTTGGAGGGGTTCAAAAGGGCATAAGAGAATCTGTATAGCTACAAACTCTAAACTCATGGTTGCCTACTTCAAGGATGGTTGTGCTCTCCCATGGCACTGTTTTCACATGGCTCAAGCTATTACAAAACTCATCTCAAGCTTAGACTATTTTTGCATCTATCATACCTGTAGAGAGGCTAATAGATGTGCCAACTTACTTGCTGATTTGTTAATTGTGATAGGTGAAACTGTACTCTCCCCTGGCTCTTATCATCCCAATCTTGTTATATTCATGGAGGAGGATGCTAGATGCAAGAAGTATATTAGGTCGATATTTATTTATTTATTTATTTATTATTATTATTGTTTCTATCTGGTTATAAATACTGGTTTGTGGGGTCTTTACCATAACCCCAGTTTACTAAAATTAAAAAATTTAAAAAAAAAAAGTTCTCAAAACTACTCATCCCAACCCAAAATTACTTATCCCTAACTCAAAATTGCTCACCCCTAATTGTAAATCGCTCATCTCCAAACCAAAATCAACTATCACTAACATCTATCTCCCAAAAAACTTTGTTTCTCACTCTAAAATTATACTTAATAATAACTTTCAGTTCATAACTACTAACCCCTCTTCACTATTATACAATAACATCTCTATCTCCTCATTATTTACAATAAACTCCACCTTTTAATGGTATTCGGATGCGGATAAGCGGTTTTGAGGGTGTTGGGGAAGATGAAGCATAATTGGTCAGTTTCGATGAATTTTAAAAAAATTGATAAGTTTTGGTAAATTGATGAGTTTCGGTGAATTTTAAAGTCGAAAAGTTAAAACTGACAAACAACAGGTGTTAGACCAATTCCTGGTGTCATTATGTAGAGTCTAAAAACTAATTTGCCATTTATTTTTTCAGTTGGGGTAAATTAGGCGGGGTGATGTTGCACACCGAAAACATTGGACCTTAATAGTAAGTTAGAACGTTAGGTTGATGATGGTTAACCATGGCGGAGCTAGCTAGCTATTATATTTTATTTGATTGGCTCACATAGTAAGTTTACGTTCATCTTTTATAATTTTTGTTGAGTCTTTTTTTTTTGCTATGCCCCCAATTATAAACTAAATAGTAGCAGTTAGACCCCACATTTGCTAAATATTTATTTTTGGACCCCATTTTGCCTAAGACCTCCACTCGAACCCAGTTCACTTCAGCTTGTACCATTAACTGGCAAGTTACCCTCACATGCTTCCCACACGTTTTTGAACTTCAAATTTGAGTGGAGTTTAGAAATAAAATGGAGTCCAAAAGTGAATATTTGGTAAATGTGTGGTCTAACTGCTAATATTCAGTTTCTATAGGGCGTAGTCCAACACTCTTAATACTTTTTTTGCCAATTTATTTGTTTGTTTGTAAATATGCTTATAGTAAATTATGTATTTTTCTTCTTCCAAAAGCTAGCATTAAGATTGAGCGAAATGAGGTGAAGTTAAAACTAACATCAGCAATGTGTCCAAGTGCTAGAAAGAAACCAGTTCTTTGGTTTCGATATAGCTATTGTTCTTAGAGCTAACACTTCGTGTGTAGGTTAATCGTGGATTGGGTAGGTTAATCGTTAACACTTCACTTTTGGTCTTATTTTTGAGTCTCATACTCACATTTTATGTAATGCAGTTAGCTCTTATAGACATTACCTCGACATCTTTTAGCCAACTTTCCTTGGGTTGTCTATCACAAGTAAAATGTACAATATGATGGACACACCAAGTTGTAATTATGTGAGGCCTCTGAGAGCAATGGGTGAAAGAGGGAGAAATTGGTGAGACAAATGTACAGGCGAAGTTGAATGACATTTGCATCAGTTTCTCTTAAAGAAATGAGTCGATTTGATCAAAGAAGAGTGATTCGTCACGTCACGTACCCACGAAGATTTAGTAGTAGTAGTAGTAGTTTCCACTAATTAGAAAAATTCAAATGGTTTCATAAAGTTGAGATTACCTTAAAAGGGAAGAAACATGCAAACCCCCTTTGATAACAACTATCTACCTCTCACTGCTCACACAAACCTTTGGGGACATTACTTATCAACAACCCAACATTTTGTTCTAGTATAATGACAACTCCGCTTAAAGTACCAATAGGTGTTCTCTTCCTCTTTCGTGTTTGGTAATGGGATTCATAAACCCAGCTTGCTTTTCCTCCGCTTATTGATATGCTTGTTTTTGCAACAAAAGAAAAAGACTTGAGCTAAATAAGGGTATGATTGCTCATAAGTCACAACTCTTGCCTATATTATATAGTTGTCTGTAATAAAATTGTACATTTAGATAAGTTTCACTGTATCTCGATTTACTAATTAAAAGGGGAAGATAATAATATTGCCCTCTATAATAATGATTGTAAACTCATCGATTAGCTAAAGATGTATTTCAGAATTAGGTTGGGGACGATGGTTAAAACTTGAGTATTGCCTGAAAGTGGTGATCAAATTGTATTGTTTTGGTGTAGGGTCAGCCGTTTCCAAGAACAACAAAGGAGAAAAAAAGATACAGATCAAGGAAGGAAATAAAAACTTTCCAAAAAAAGAAAAGTATATCATAGAGTTTTAGTATGTCTTATGTTTCTTATTTGACTTGGATTACAAGTTCTTAATGTTAGTTTAGATTTCTATATCATAAGAATAAAATTTTGTCTAGAGTTCACAAACCTCAATGGTATCAGAGCGATCCAGGCCTAGGGTTTCCTCTTCTCTCCTACGCCTTGGCAGGAGAGAATATGGAACAGTGAAATTTAAGAAACACATCGAGAATATGTTTATTAAGGAAGACTATGACCATGCAAAGCTAATTGCCTTGGCAGCGCAAAGATTGTACCCTGGGCTTGATGGCGTGTCCCAGATGCTAGCAACTCTCAATATTTACATCGCTGCAGAGAATAAAGTATGCGGTGATTCAGACTGGTATCAAATCTTAGGCGTGAATCCATATACAGATGACTATATAATAGAATATCTCAAGAAACAATACAGAAAGATGGCTCTGATAATTCACCCTGACAAGAACAAATCACTCGGGGCCGATGGAGCGTTTTCGCTACTTGCGCAGGCGTGGCAATTTCTGTCTGATGAAAGGAGAAAATTGATTTATGACTGAGGCTTTGGGAAAAGATGTTTCAGGAGATGTGCAATTCGGAACTTTTAACATCCCACCAAAGCTGGTCGAGATAGAACGTAAACTCTATCGCATAATATTCAAATGTAGCACTCCACATGCTGCTCCCGCAGCTTAGCATACATCACCGTAGACAATGTATAACATAATAATTCTCAAACTTACGAATCTTTCAGTATCTTAAATTAAATCAATATACAATGCTTGTTTTGTATTTTGAAATTTGGCTTTTAATTTGAAGTACTTTTTCTGTTGTCTCTGCATTAACCTTTTTCTGATTTTTGATGTAATTAAACTGATAACCTAAACTAACCCGATGATTTTCACGCCCGTCAGGCTCTGACCAGGGCAGACTTTTACTAGGAACCTTCACATGAAGTTGGTATATGTAAACAGCATTATGCAAGGGTCATCACTCTTCGTGAATACAACGATTTTACTTGCTTCCATTATGTTAGTTCTGCACTACAAGAGTAAAATATCAGAACTAATATGATTTCTTGCTGAGATGAAACTCTCCATCGCCTGGCCTTGACTTCATAAATATACATTTTGCTGTCCATAACATTCGAGAGGAGTTAAATTCGTCATTGTTAACACTCCACAAAAGACAGTAAGTCGGTAAGAGTCACTTTGTAATAGAGGACAACAGTTGTAATATAGACTTCTGTTATGTGAATTGGAAGACTAAGAACCATATACCTTTCAGGTGGATCAAACCACCCAGACTTTTACGCTCTAAACACTTCAACAACATTGATGGAGCTCTTGCAGATGTGAGGAGCATTGGAGCACCGAGGGACTGGAATGGTGCAACTATTGTTGCATGTGCTGGATATAGTAGACCTCAGTCTATTACAGTCAAAAAGACATCAAATGGACAACAGCTTATCCCAGCTTCCCTGTTCTCTGCAGTGCTGGCTTTCTTATGAAGGAGATCCTCTTTGTTCAGGCTGAACATCACTCTTTTCATTTGCATTGAACTGGAGTTCTGATCCTCTTGTCTCTCTCTTTTCTCTTCTCTTACATTTCTAATGTCAGGCCTTCTTCTTCCCTGCCTGTAGGGTAGAAGTTATGTCCCTATCTTTGTCTTGTTCCTTTCTCTTTTTTGTTATGATATTCATGGTGGCTTGCTCCTCAGCTCAACTTTCAAAAAAGAAGAAGTAGGGCCTTCTGTTAGCTAAGCTCAACAAGATACAGAAGATAACTGTGTATACATTTAGAAACGGCTCAACTACTGTTGACCACAAAAACTAGGCCTCCATGGGAAGCAAAGAGACTAGTAGCCACTATAAAAGACATTATGAACAATTTCGAAGACTATGATTATCAATGTATACCAAGAGACTAGCAAGGGTACACTCAGACCAGATGAAGAATATGCTATTATTATGCTTAGTGATTTTGGAGCTGATCTTCAAAAAGGACTGATAACACTTTTGAATTGTTGCCATTCTCAAATCATTAATCTCATGATCAATGAAAACCTTTAAGCAATTTCATTTTGTACAGTTGAATATCTTAACTCATTGTCCTAAATACGCAGACATAAATATGTTAGGCAGATATGGAAAATAGCAACTCAACTCAACTCAACATAAATATGTTCGATTTTGACATTCTCAGATCATGGTGCTCTTGTTGCTATAATCTGCTTCATTGGAAGACCCTCAATCTAGGGTTTCTGCAGGCCAATTTTATCAAAATACCCACAGCACAATATGTTTGGGCAGATACCACATCTGATAAGAAACTGATGTGACTTCTGAATGTTGCATTGGGGTTAGCCAAGGAAGCACATTCTGAATTGACTATCCTCAAGTCACTGGAACTCGTCTTACCAGCTTGGAACCAATTACCATCTGCAACGCACTAAGCAAATGTGAAAACTTCAAGTCACTGACCAGGCCTAACATTGTTTGTCATTTGTCTATCATGCATAAGATAAGTGTATTTTGCAAAAACTCTATCCAACTCAAGGTCATGGGCGTTTGTTAAGTTTCTTTTGCGACTGCTGTTGTCGAGATTCTCTCCAAGTTAAAGGTACTAAGCTTGCGTTACACAGTACTGTATAAGGAAGCATTACAGCTTATTTTGGACCGCTTGGAGCACTTGGAAGATGGAAGATTGGTAAAGGTCACTGTAGTTCCTGCAGATAAAATAATTCAAGAGAAGAATTGGGCAAGTCAATCCTAGAAAAAACTTCGCGGTTGAAGCAATTCTTCACTTCTCAAGAAGATCTGTGTTTTTTGCCAGCCCACCATCATGGATGAGGGTCTCTTGAGGTGGTACAGGATAAAGAAGGGCTGTGGCGTGCAGATGAGATCAGCTCCTTTGTGGTTAATATATCTGGCACATTGACATGAGCATATCAAGATGGCGATTTAGATACTAATTTCCGCCTCACATGCCCAAGCTCCGATCCCCGAGTTTGCTTTGGATTTCAATTTCGCTTTTTTCTTTCTTCGTTTTAGGGCTTCTTTGAATTTTCAGTTTTATGCATATTGTCACCATTATGACATAAATGTTTTCTTTTAAATGGGACATTGTAGTAGCTTGAGAATTAACAAATTCTCATTCAAATATATCAGTTATCAGTTATTAGTCATCAGTCATCAGTTATCAGTCATCAGTCATCAGTCATCAGTAGCTTGAGAATTAACAAATTCTCATTCAAGTATATCAGTCACCAGTAAAACTAGTATAAAAAAAAAAAAAAAAAATCAGCATGAGAGTTCGCTTCTATAAACTCATGGTAGATTTTGAACTCTTCAAGTTTCAGGAAAGCTCTTTGATAGCTTGACACAGCAAGTAAAAGCTCCAAGGAGAATCAGTTTTGCCTCTGCGTATATGCACCATACGGCTAGAATATTCTACGGAAAAAAAACAAACAAACAAACAAACATTTCCCTGCTCTATAAATGGGCCATCATCCCAAGGTAAGCAACTGACACTGCCACCTTAGTAAGCGCAGAGCAATTCACCCATATCATTCCTTAGCAGTCCACGATAACCACCATGCTGATAACAGTAAGAGCCATAGGTAATTAACTGCCACATATATTGGGAGGAGGAACCCATGAGCAGTAAGTAATATTAAGAGTAAAAAACAATGGGAAGATTTTCGTAACATATAAATCTTATCTCTTGCACTGTCTTTAACTATGGTCACTGAAAATAACAGCCTTTGAGAGGAATACTATGTGCTAGCCTTGAGTATTTGGATTATGGGCTGCAATGCACCTCTAAACAACATATAATTTATAATTCTCTATATATGGTATACAAAAGAGGAGAAGCACACGGTGAGCACTTTGAAGAGAATGTCCTCCTTATTCATCTCACTAATCCAATCCAACCTAAAGTCTCCACTATTTGTTCTAGATAGTTCTAGCAAGATACAATCCATAAATAGGTGATTTATACTTCCAATGAAGACTTTGCACCATAAAGACATGGAGTTGTCAAGATCACCTCTTTGTACTTGTATACTGACTACTGAGTTCCAATGCAAATATTCGTAACTTTCCATCGTGTTGTAGTGGATCCTCAACAAACATGGTGCCTAGTGAAAATGAGGCCTGACCATCCTTATCTTATCTATTGTAGAACAACAAAGAATTTAGCAGTAGTAAAGGAGTCCGCACAACTTTGCCATTTACATTAGGCATATAAGCAATAAGGGGGAGCTGGTAGGGATTGTAATTTGACCCACCACCGCCAGGGACTCGACCCAACCTGGGGAGGGTTTTGTAGGAGTATAATTGGTTTTGGGGCAAGTATGGTGAATAAAAAAAAAAAAAAATTATAATAAGGGCAGGTTCGGTAGTGGTGAGTTTAAGTGGGTCACAGATAGTATTGTGTGACCCAGACCAAACCCGCCTGTAGCCAGCTTTAGGAGTTGGAGCATATATCAGGTAAACTACGCTCCAAGTGTTAAGGGATTCTCCATTACAGTCCTCAATCACCTAGGAAATTCCAAATGTTAAGTGATTCTCCATTTATAGTCCTCAATCACCTTGGAAACCGTGGCAGTAAGATGCAAGTAGGAGCTGTAGCTACATTGGGGTGAGAATCTATCTCTCAAAATGCCCAATTTGTGCCAAGGGTCAAGCTAGAATCCAGTGGCAAGCCCATTGTCAATTAAGTGGAGAATGAATTTGCCAGCATCTACTCTAAAACCAAGGACCATCCTCCAAATTCATGAGCAATTAAAGGAAACTTTGAATGCCCAAAACTTTTGATTCCTTGGAAGATTTTTTTTAACCCATGTAACTCATAAGAAAAATCATTATGAAGCAATCGCCCAAGTATGTCTCTGTACTGTATAGCATCATGATTCCACACATTCAGCCTTCTTAAATGCAAACCACCTTTCTATAGTATCATGACAACTGCAATTGAATTTGTACCAAATTACTTCAATGCTAGATATATGTTTTGTTACTTAACAAAGCATTTATTATCCAAATCATGGTGGACATTATTGCCCTTAGCTCTAAACTATGTCAAAAAACTTGTATTTAACTTTTTTTCAATATCTCAACTCCTAACAAGGATTTAATTGCTTAAATTTCAATGTACTGATAATTGCAATTTTTATAAATAAAAAAATTATTACCCTAATATAATCTTACTTCAACGAATTTTGAAACATAAGGACCAATCCCTCACAACTATATATCATAGTTCATTAGATTCAAGATCTTGTTGCAATTAAATAAAGTAGATAATGAATAGGCTGCCTAGATTTCAATTTAGTTAGATGAAAGACGAAAACATTTTCTAGCATTTAAGATGCATATGATTTTTCTAATGTATATAAATAATTCAAAATTTCCTTGAACTTGCTCAATAATATTCAAATTTTAGGCATTCTAGAATTAACAGTGTAAAGGTTAAGGTTTACATTGGAATTTTTCAGTACAGGGGTTAAAGTTTTTACCAGTTTTTTTTATATTTTCTATAAAGAAAATCTCAAAGAATTTTAAAAAATAAAAATAAAAATGTATTTATGATTGCATGGCCATTATTAAGATTTAGGGCGGAGCAAAAAACTGAAGGAACCAACGAACCGAACCATTTTAGACAAAACGGTTTGGTTTTTAAGAGCCCAATTTCGGTTTTGGTTGCTGAAACATAAGAACCGAAAATATTCGGTTCGGTTTCGGTTCCTCTACAGGAGAACCGTAAAAAACGAACCAAACTGAGAGACCTCTTTTAATAAATAAAAAACCTAAACTATAAAGTCCTCAACCACACATCTATTTTTCAAGTTCAATCTCACCCCTGCAATTCTCAAATTCAAAACCTTAAAAAGCTCTTCAAATGCTTCTCATAGCCATTACAAAAACTTTTTAATCATCATCATCCACTCTTCTACTCATTATAACAATTGAAGAAACAAGAGATACTTCGAAGTTCGATCAACCATCATTGTGGGCAAATGGGAAGGGTTTGAAGAATAATAGAGAGACGAGAGGATTTGAGAATCAGCTGCTATGGATCCCAATTCTTCTCTTCCATTGGTGAAATGTCCCAAATCGGTTTTTTGTTGTAAGAAATGTTAATACAATAGGTTTTGAGGTGGTTTTATTGTAAGAGATGCTACTACAATACCAATTGAATAGCATCACAACATTTTGATCATAAGACTTCCCATTCTTATCTCTCAAATTTTCAAATTTTCAGATCCATCTTCAATAGCCCCTATTTTATTTTTTCTTCTATCTTAAAAAGCATATAAAATTACATCATCATTCACTGATGGTCATCAATCAGTTAACAAAGCAAAACAAAGATCCCCAGGGTTTAATTTGATTCTCTGGGAAATCCTAGAGAGAGAAACTGAGATAGGGAAAGAAAAAATAATCGAAAACATGTTCGGTTTCGGTTCAATGTCGGTTTACATTATTTTCTTTCGGGGCGGTTTGGATCGGTTTTAGATCCCAATCGGTTCGATTCAGCACGGTTTCGGTTTCATATTTAAGTAACCAATTTATGTCGGTTCGGTTTGAGATTAGGTCGAAACCCGAACCGAACCGACCCATGCTCAGCCCTAATTAAGATTTAAGATTAAGATTTGAGAAATATCAAATTTTATTTTCCTTAAATAAAAAGCCCTTATTAATATTTAGGCTGAAACACGAATACAAGTCAGAGAAAAGGAACATCTTTTAACAACTGCTTGGTGAATCCAACTCGTGTTAACGTATAAAGATGTTTCACTAACTAGGTAATTTTTCCGGGAGTTTCATTTTATTTTTAATTTTATATCTAATTCATTTTCACTCATAGCTAAACTACATAAAAAAAACTACTCATTTTAGACCAACATATCTATGAATTTGAGCAAGGATTTGTTAAACATAATGTACCACTAATTATAATCGATGTCTCTTTAACATTGTCTGCAAGAATTGTTAGGCCTTCAGCTTTATCGATAAGGTTTTGCCATTTGGCTCTTGGCCTAGTGGTGGTTGTGATCCTCCACCAAGAGAGGAGTCGTGGGTTCGAACTCCATGGAGTTGGAAACTCAGGGTTACGGACCCCTATATAAAACTGGCTTACCTAGAAAAAAAAATATAAGGTTTTTTTTTTTTTTTGGTTTCTAATATCGTTCATATGTTGTAGTGTATGAATATAATACTCAATCCAATTTTTGTTTTCCATTGTTTCTAATCTGAAATTGCATTTCGTTCCTCCATTTACGACATTTCATGTAACGACCCAAATTCACCTACTAGACACTCTACAGGAGTTTAAGCCACATTGATGAAGTTTTCCAGCAGTTTTGACTTGCCGAACAATTTCGTAGATATTCGCACCAACATAGAATCTTCTTATCCGAGTACATTTAGATTGAATATGAGATCTAAGATTAAAGGGCATAGTGGGGCAAGTTTGTAACATCTTCCTAATAAGTAATCTGAGTTACAGTTTGAGAGATATTCAAGATCAAAGTTTCCTAGTTTAGCACATTAGGCAGACTGCAAGGAAATCTTTTATCAGAAAATAATTACATTTATTTCGTCACACCATATTGATGGGTACGAGTTCGCAACATTTTCCGGAATGATTATACGGTATACAACCTAAAAGATATTGGGGTTCGAGCGATAATGGCATTTTAGTAATTTTGTCTTTATAACGTCAAGAATCTGAGTAGCTGGGTTTTACCTTCAGATGTCAGAGTTTATATACGTGGTCAGGCGAGACGTCGAAGAATGATACATTGGCTCTCTTATTTATAAGAGTATACAATTATTTTTATATGTTAATATATGAGTATGTGTTGGCTTTAGGAGAAGATGTCACCTACCCCCTCCTTATAACACATGTCCTCCTTCAAATGACACCTCCAACTGCTCTCTTCTCTATAAATCTGATCTCCACTCATCTCTTCATCTCATTTGCTTCTCCCTCTCCTCAAGGTCTAGAGAAAGAACTCTCTCCCTTCCTTACTCCATAAACAACTCACCTCATATTCCTCCAATCTTTTGGCCCTTTAGTAATTTGACATAGATAAAGCTTTCCATCATCATCACTACCACTATCACATCTGAGTGTAGAGCATTGACAGACTGATTTCGAGATCGAGGAAGACAAATGGCAGTTCAAGATTGCACAAGAAGCCATTAATGGCACTTTGGGGCTCCGGAAGGGAATTCACAATTCACGTTACAGGGGTGTTCCGACGATGGGGTTGCAACGAAACTTCACAGGTAATGCAATTAACACCTCTACTCACTTGAGTTCATATCTAATCCCTATTTTGGACCCTTGGGGTTCGCCGCTAAAGGCGAAATCCCGTCGTTAAAAATGCCTATTTTACCCTACTTATTTAAGGTTCTAGACTTCATTTTATTGCTAAAAAGATTAATTATTAATTTATTATTGTTTCAGGTTATGTTAGATAAGAGTGTACAAAAAGCTGAATTTGAGTGCTAATGCTGTAACTGTTGGAGAAGACCACCTATCTAAGCTATAACTCAGAGCATCTCCAATAGAAAACAAATCTCAAAAGCAAATAAATAGAATATTTAACATATTGAAGATATTTATTATGAGTAGTAAGATTTTATTGAGTATAATGAATATTTCACTGAGAAAAAAATCTTCAAGAAAATAGCAGCTGTGGAGATATGAAACTTTTTGGAGAAGTTGTCAATATGTGAAGATAGTTTATGAAATTTTTTCAGATTTTTATACTGAGTATATATTTTTGAATAAATTCTAAAATTTGATTATATTTGATTTAGTGAAAATAATCTCTTACTAAATATGTAACCCTTTCCTTCATCTATAAAAGGAGAGGTCTTGACCATGAATGAGAGCATCCAATTTTGAGAGCTTGAGAGCATTGCTTAGAGAGCAAAGAGATCGAAGTTCTTGGAGTTATATGTAACCTCGGAGCAGTTGATCTTTTGTAAGTTTTATTTGATCAATAAAGTGTTTTTTTCCATTATCATCATGTCTTTCTTTTTACTAGTATATTGTATTTTAGGATTCATGTCTAGCTAAACCATCATCTAGGGGAGGGGATGAAACCGTATTCAATATATATTTAATGTGATCAACTAAACGTAAATTGCTCATTTTGTTTTAACGTCAAACCATCTTTATGCCAACAATTTTATTATTGGTTCATGATCAAATTAATATGAATCAAGTTTTATGAATGTTAATGTAGTTGATTTTAGTTGTACAATTATTATTAACATTGGATTGTGAATCAAAGATTAACATAATGTATTTAGCTTGCTTTAACGTTTTGTATTTTCACATATGATTTCTCATCTAATGTATTTTAATAAATTTGTTTCTTAAGAGATGGTAAATAGACATTTGGTCAAAATCATTATTTCTTCCAAGAACAATTTATGCTTGTATTTACGTTGAGTATATATTTACGGTGAAATTATATAAAGCATGTAGCTCGAGAGCTGTAAAAAGTTGTATAGTCTTATCGGATTGATCTTAGTGTTGGGACTGATTTGGATATTGGTTGTATTTTGGAACGTTTCCTTAAAATGTTGCTAGGCAAGTATCACGAGGCAACGCTCGAAAAATAACATGAAAATTCAAATTTGACCCGATGACTATTAAATGTATTTCATTAGATATTATTGACCGAGAAAGGCTATTAAAGTTTTAGGAAGCGTGTAGCACGCACAACTCGAAACGCTTTTCGAAACATACGCGTGGGCGAGTGCGCGTAACCCTTTGACCAGACTGTAGAATCGTCAAACCTAGTTGTTAATAACATTATATGCACCCGTAGGTTATATATGTAGCAAACATGATAGTTCGTGGAGAGCGACGCGATGCTTGGCTTAGGGTTTAACCCGTCAGGCAAGTTGGATAAATAATTATATTTAGATTTAAATAATAAATATGCCCGTTAGACACTTTGTATCTGTAATTACCTACTCTTTGCATCAATATGCGTAGTTTAATTGATATTTATGCTTGGATGATATATCTTGTGTGTGATGCACTGGTTCTTAGAACCTACACGGAAGAGTCGATCGACAGAAAGTTGAGATTTGGCAAATTATGGCTCTGGCCAAATATCTTTACTATCCCATATATAGACAGGCGATACGGAGTGAGCGATCGTGCGAATATTTAGGATTAGTGTTATAAGTTGAGTCCGATAGAGGGTTTTGTTGACATTCTAGGCTCAAACAACCCTCTCTTAAAGAGGATCAGGGGTAACCAACGTGGGGTTGGTGAACTGACTTGAGTCTGATATAACCTATTAGGCAAAGTTAGGGGTCTAGATTCCTTTCCATCTTTGTCTATATCCTATTATTGCATCAGCGTTGAGTAGAGGGTGATTCTTGGGATTCATGACCTGTGAGTGGGCACTATTGTTTAGACTTGGAGTATTGTAGTGTGAGGGCAACTTATTTCCGAGTAACCGAAACAGACCTCAAGCCCCATGTGTGCATTGATTGATTAGGGCTCTTGGAGATGTCTAGAAGGGTCCGGCCCACCCTAGGAGAGTCTCGAGATGCACATATGTATTATTGTATAACAGCGGCTTGTTAGTCATGTTAGGTGAAAGGAATAAGGATAGTTAGGACTAGGGTTGTCAATGGCTTGATTTGAGCCTGTATCCGATCCGTTAACAAAGGATCAAGATTGGAAAAAAATTAATCCTCTACGACCCGGTCTGTTAATGATCCAATCCTATACCTAACGGATTGGGTTAGGATTCACCATAACCTGATCCTTTAAAAACCCGATCTGTTAGCAGGGTATATACGTATTGTTTATGTATAATATGTCTCTAACTTTGGAATATGTAATGCATCATTTTTTAGTTTATAGTATGTATTATCGATTTTTATATATATGTTAAATGTCTAGTGCTATAGTTTATAAACATACAACGAATCCTAGAACTTAATATTGAAAGGATTGAAAATTTGCTAAAGACTTAAGCATAATGGATTGGATCGGGTCGGATAAGGATCACCTAAATCCTTAAAGAATCGGGTTAGGATCACAAAGTAGGATCGACCAAGATCCTTACCTGACCCGATCCGGTCCATTGACAGCCCTAGTTAGGACTGTACACTCATAATAAATCCAGTTTTGAATAATAAAGACCGATCAAACGATTGTATTACACCATAACCCTCAAGTAAAGCAAATTCGTGCCATCACACTAGTCACAGAAAAGAGACTGCTTAAGCTCTATAAGCTATGAGAAAGTTGAGGGTTAACAGAATTGCACTGCTAGATTCCTGGACTCAAAAAAACTCTATTTTCGCTCTCAGCTGCTACATTCTTCGGTGTAGGGACAATGAGCTCCTTAGATTTGGTAATGGCGTGAGTCCTGTCATCAATGGGGAATCATAGGGACCGCATTTTCTGGTCTAGGGACGGTCGTCTACTCCATGATTTATGAGGTAACACACACCTCACTATGTCGTTGGAGTAGTTAAGTGGTGAAAGCATTGGCACCGAGTCCCGAGTCCCGAGTCCCGATTCTGATCAACGATACGGGATAATTCTAGGCATATGCAATGGGTTAGTGGAATTACCTCTCTGTCCGTTGTATCTAGTATGGGTGGGGCAATGGATGTTCTCTCCCTCTGGCAAGCTTTAGGTGATTGTCACTAGTGATACTCGTCAACTTTACGAGTTCCCAGCCACTTTCTACTTTGATATTAGTAAAGGTTCCTGAGGAAAGGAAAGTTCTATACTGCCTATCCAGACGGAGAGGCCGCAGCCGCAGTCTAGGCCTCTTTCATTATGTTTGTGATGTGGTCCCATGGTGTCAGTATTTCATACTTAGGCATCCTTAAGGTATTGCATATATAGACACAATAACAATTATGATAAGACTATTTCTTGCTTAAACTCTAGTATAGTTCTTTATATGTACTTGCGAGGACTTTTGAGGAGTTTTCTCACCCATGTCCATAATATTTTCAGGTGTGCCAACCTAGAAGAGTTAGAGTGGGAGAAGAACATTCGATGAGGTCAGAATGCACAGCCTGGATGCGTAATGTAGTGCATACCTCGTTGTATAATTAAGACAATAGTCTGGTTATGTAGTTTCATTTAATAATGTTGCAATGTCGAAATAACACCTTCAGATATTACTTATATTGTATCATTAAGAACTCTAAACATGCGTATTAGATTTTGGGTTTGTTAGTTTTTGGCCAGTTATATTTTTGAATAGCTTTTGATGGTCTGAAGGTAGACTGCCACTTTGTGGTGTCACATTTCACCAATTTAGATGAATAAAGCTAAATTTAGTATGTCGCTTTGCTTGAATTAACCCGTTTCTTATAATAAAATCTCAAATTCTTGTAGATTGGTACAAAACTTGTAATTTTATTTAATTAAATTATGCCAATTCTATAGAAATGAAAAACATCTTAGAAATTTGATAGTGAAAGGGCACGCTCTTCTTTCTTTACACCTTGGAGTGGTTAAGCGGGACAATATCAATTTGTAAGTGTTGTTGGGGCAATTCCGTTACTACTAAATGAGTTTGTTACATCGATGTTTATAAATGTTTTATAAGAGACTTGTTTGGTCATCCTAGTGTTGTATGAAGAAATGCAATTTCTTCGCAATTTGATCGGTAAAGGGTGCATTTATCTTTCTTTACATGAAACTGCTGATTTTGTAGAACTATTTTAAGCTTGCTTATTATCCTAGTGTTATAAACCTTGCGGCAGTGAAAACCTTGTGTTGAATTAAGTTGTGTTCATTGATCATCGATCAAGTCCTAATAGATCTTAGTTGGAGAAACACAATGTGGTGATCTTGTTCTTGTTTGGGCAGCCGCTTAGTTGTTTTCTAGGATAGGAAATGGACGGAATATGAAGTCACGACTCATGCTTTATAAACTAGTTAAGAAAAAATATAAAGGAAGAACTACGAGGAAACAAAGAGATTGGTTTTATCAGCTCAAATGGACAGAATGGTGTTTCCCAAATGTTAGTGACTCTAGATGTTAATCTCTCCGCGAAGAAAAATGTATGCGTTGAATCGAATTGGTATGTATCATAGGCATGGATCCAAAGGCAGATGACATTACAATATCAAATCTCAGAAGACAATACATAAAGATGGCCTGAATGCTTCAATTCCAACAACAGGTCAGTAGGGGCAAAAAGAGGCACTTCAGTTCCTAAAAGAGGCGGAGGTCTTTGTCGGTGAAACTAGAAAAGAGGCTTATGACAGAAAGGGGTGTGGGAGGCCAAAAATCGCCCGCCCAGAGTTAGCTTTGCAAGCGTCCTAACACAGCCTTTAATAACAGACATCCTTCTCTCCCCCAACCTGGGCTAGCTAAACAATTTCTTCAAATTCGCCCAGGATTACAACTTCAAATATGACCCCAAAATTATGCTACTCAGGAGGCCCCTGTCACTGCCTCTATACCTTCTCCCTTGCTTTCTACTGCCCCATTAGACCCAAATAATTTCTTCAATTTCGCTGAGGGTAACGGTCCCACTCGGTCCCTTGCCCCTCATGAGTTTATCAATATGCCTACTCCGTCAGTCCCTTTTGCCACCCCACCTAGTCCAAATAATTTACTCAAGTTCATCGACTGTCTCACTCCAGCCCCTGCTCAGCCTCTATGTTTTGCTCTTGGGGCATTTTTCATTTTCTTTTCTGCTACAATTGAACAATGGATTTTTAGGATACAATTCATTCAACTAAATTACCAGATGAAACCATATCTTGCCATTTGGCGGAAACATGTGCTATAAATAATTATGGATGAGTATACCCCTTTTCAAAGGGTCAAAGATCTGTTGGAGAAATTAAAAGCTAAAGATGTCATAAATAATACTACAACCGAGAAAAGATATCCTCCAGCTCCCATCTACATATTATACTTCCTCCTCCCTCTAAAGATGAGATCGTTCACCTTTTTGAGTTTCACTAGTGATTTAATGCTTAACTCGAGTAAACTAGAGTTTAGCTACATTCAGGTTGAAAATAAAGCTTAGTCTCAAAACAATATTTGAGCCTACAATTGTCTTATTAACACTTCACCTTTTAAGCTTCATTACACCATAAGAAAGAGTAAAAGAAGCCCTTCCCAAAGCACAAACAAGAGACAGATTAGCCAAAGCTACAACCAAGTGTTCCCAAATTTGTAAACATCAGATCCTTGAGGGACTTACTAGAAAATTAGATCTTTCAATTATCAGCCACACATAGCTTTCCAAATCTTATTTGACGATATAAACTTGCAATCCTCCAAATAAATTTCAGAAACTTCGCTTTTGCCTACAGTTGAATTTGCACCCAATAGCTATATTTCCCGAGGTCAATTCAGCCAAACTCTTCAATACCCAGTGATATATTTGAAGAGGACCTCTATTTCTAATAAAACTGTAACGTTCAGAAGGTTAACTGCCTCAATAGTAGTAGTATATCTCAAGAGGACGAATGTTACAAGATCACCATTTTAACTACAGGTGAGAGTTCCAGAAGAAAACTTTTAGAATTTCATGAAACCGCTAATGAGAAAGATGTCGGGAGAAAACTAAAATACTCCTCAAGAGCAGAATCACTTCCTTACTTTTAACCATAATCTCGCAAAGATTGATCATATAAGCTTGGCTTAGACTTCAATTTGTAATACTCAATAATCTAAATGGTGCACCAAGGTGTCGCAGTTTAGGCCGGCGGGGCAGGCTTTGCCGGAACAAGCAAAGGTTCGGGTTGGGTCAGCCCGCTAAAAAATCCTAGCCTGACCATGACTTAATCGGGTCTTTTCCAAGTTGGGCTTTTACAACTCTAATTCCAACTAATCCCTCAATTTCCTATTATCCCCACATTTCCATCAATACCAATAAAGCTGGCAATATGGGCCAAAGCTTGCCCCGCACGAGGATTTAAATGAGTTGGCCATGTTTTTGCTTTATCGATCAGGACCGAACCGACTTGAGCTAGACCCAAAAAATTCTAATTAAACACACGTTTCTCCATCTCTCATCTCTTTACTCTAAATCTCTGATATCTCATCTCTCACTCTTTTTAATCTAAGCTTTGTTTTCTCTCATTACCAAATCCTCTGATTATTAAAATTTAATCTAAGCAATTATTCTCTCTTTTAATCCTCAGTTAGAGAAAATACCTCTCTATAAACAACAACCTGAAGATATATTGTCAGAACTCCATTCAAAAAGAACAACCAAATATAAACAAGATTCTAAGCATTTTCCTCATTAACGAACGAAGAAACGGCTCCACAACCCTGTAGGCAAGGTAGTTACTACATATTGTAATGCGTTGCGATCAATAGCAACAAAATGTTATTGCGGATAACGCGAATATATTGTAGCATAATAGGCAAAAAAAATACATATATGCAATATATTTATTTAAAAAAAGTATAATGAAAACATGACTAACAAACTTAGGTAATCCAGAAAGGAAATGAATAACTCAGATATCACATATACTAAAAAATAGCTAAAAACATAACATGAAAATCTAATTTCATTGCCGAGTAAGAACTAACAAACAATAACTAGAAATTCAAATATGCCAAAATCATTGGTTTCATGGGAGTTCTTCGAATGTTGGTGTTTCATATTTTAGGTGTTGTGGAAGTAGGGTTAGGTGTTGGGGAAGAAAGGCAGAATAAATGAGGAGAGAAATGATAAACACATTAATGAAAAAATGAAGAAGACCGTGGAAACTATCATCCTTGACGTTTACGCGACTGTCTTGCATTGGTCTTCTTCCTTAATTATCATGAAAGGAGTTCGATTTGAGGATCTTGTGAAATGGTAAAAATATTTAGTTGTTGCAGATCCATCGTGATGTTTAGGGCTTTGTATCGCTTTTTCTTTTGTTTTGCTTTCGGGTTGTAATCTTTCCATTTCGAAAAATTTCAGTCTGTTTTTTTAATAAATTATTTTTACATTCTCAAAAAAGAAAGAAAGAAAGAAAATAAACAAAAAGAGATAGTAAAGATTCTACATTGAAAAGCCGAACCAAGCTGAGGTGGAGTCCTAAATTACCATGATTCATCACTAAAACATCAATCATTGATTCTCTTAATCTGATGGTCATAAATGGGAGTTTAATTGCAGGAGTTAATTGATCCCGACTCCTAAACGCAAATACAGATTGGCCAATAAAAAAACTAATGTTGACTAAAAGAGAGAAAACACAAACGCAAGATGCAAGAAGGGAAATAGATATCCTTGGCATTCGTGTATGACCACATTACTCAAAACAATATGATGTGGTCATACACAAGGTCAATAAACCGACCTCAAATGAGGTCATGATCGCACACATAAAGTGCTTAAAAGGTAAATAAACCTACCATTTGCACTCCTTTTAGACAATGTGAATAAAATAACCCAAAAATCGTAAGTTTAGCGTGAAATTTACAAGTTTATCCTAGATCATGAAAAAAACAAATGCAAACAAAGCATAGATGGGGAAACTAGGAAGCTTAAAAACATGAAAGGTAGGTGTTTTCCTCAAGTATAGAAGATGGCATACGATAAAACAAGCATTCAGAATAGCCTCCCTACCCAATACACTACAAGGACATTCATCTAAAAAAAGAACACCTGCTAACTATGAAATTGGTTTTTTTAACCCAATTCGTTGCAATGTGTTTACATATGACGCTTAATGAAGAATGCAGACACTTAAGAAAGACTGAAACACTGAAAAGAATAAGATTTATCTTTAGGATTAACAAGTCAAAAAGAATGCAAAATTGATCCAGAAGGATCTAAATAGCCTTTCATATTCTACGTCCGTTTCTCGGTGCAGATAAAGCCTAAAGGATCTACGTTTCATTTTTAAAAGCTTACCCGTTTTGCTCGCATACTCGCTCACGGGATTCAGGATTTTTTGGTCATCCCGGTGTGATATTTTCCCCTACGACCGACCGACTTTGATCCCAGTTCAAGTAGGATTAACTAACCTAGTTCGAGTAGGGATTTTATTGTAATTCAAGTAGAACTATATGTTCACCTTAAAAGGGGCAAGCCTTTCGCATTGTAATTCTTTTTAGAAGCAATAAGAAAGCACAATCTCCTCAAAATCTCAAATTGTTCTTATTTCTGTTTTTCAATTATTTTAAAGTTTTTCTACAAGTTGTGGATTAAAAATAATTGTACAATGTCTCGCAATCTTGGAATAATAAGATAAATAAATTGAATAACTCAAAGCAGCCCTTCATTTGTAAAGTCATGTCATTGATCATGCATGAACAATGATAAATAAATAAAACTAGGCATAAAAAGAATCCTCTCACGCTTAATTAGGTCACATACCCCATAATCGAGACTAGACACTAGTACACACCTGATTTTGACTTTGCGCAGATGTCAGTCGAAAAATATTTGCAATCGTGAGACAGAAGCATGAAAAGTTGATGGACATGGCGTGTCTTGAAGTAATGCAATTGTGCCCTCTCATATTACTCACCAATCATTCTTCTTTAGATCCAAAAGGATGAAAATAAGGTGACCATGCAACTATAAGATGTTGCGACACTAAATGGGAGAAATTCATATCTATTAATATATAGTTGGACGATGCTTAGTGATCAATGATTCCGAGATCTAGAGAAACTTGCAAAAAGGATACACTATTCAAGTATGATAGTGGAAAAAAAATAAAAATGGAAGGGTCACTTGATTTGATTGGTTTCATCTAGTTCTACATACATTCTCGTAACTAGCAAATGTATTTGAACATGGTGGGTAGTGATACAACCTTGAGCTAAGTTAAGCCAAAATCATTGAAACAAGTATGATTAAATGATAGTAACATTAAGAGAGAGAGAGGCAAAAGGATTCTTTAACGGCTCAAGTTATTAGTGGTTCATGCGGATATGAATCATGAATCCCCATTAGATCGGATTGGATACTCTAACGAATAAAAAATATCGATCATCATCCTTTATTAAGGAGTCGTACTGAATCGGATAACAATCGGATAACAGATAAGATCCTATCATCGATGGATCTAAGTCCATTAGATGATTAGATGATGAGTATCATCAAAAGGGGAACACCAAAACAAAACCGAACGTATCACCGTGTGACCCGATGGCTCTCTTCCATAGTAGAGTTGACTCACCTGATCGAAAAAGGACAGTGGAGTCAAGAGCTAGGAATGCATAGTAGTGGAGTTGAATTCCCTGCCCCTGAGGACCCGCGGTGTTATGCTTTATGTATATGGTTTGAGTATAGGATGAATGCGGCGTCGGGGAAGAAGAAAACATAGTTGACTTTTGAATGCATACTCTGAAAGGCATGGGAAATTCCTGAGAGAGCGTAGCTCTTGCAATCATCCTAGTTCTTTCTTTTCCTATCGGGAGAGCAGAGCACAAAGAAAGGGTCTAAGCTTTCTTGTCTTGTCTATGTAGGTAGGCCTGCACTAGAAGGGAAGCGTCAGCAAAGTAGCCTCATGCTCGTCCTATGTGAGAGTGGTTGAGGAGGTCAAGTCGCCTAGCTATTTCAATAGTGGGGAAGGTTTCTCATTAGGCTACTTACTGGGTTGGACCATCGTGACAGCAGCCTGCGTGAATAGCAATATGATTTGAAAAGAATACTAGGATAAAATCCAGTTGTGACCGACATATGTTTACTCCCACCGGACTTCAAAAACACAAAAATAATATTTTTGTCAAATCTACAATTCCTGTTTGTTTTTAATGCTCTCATATCATTTATTTGGATAAAGTTATGATTGGGCACTTGGCCCAGTGGTGGCTGTACCTCTCCACCTAGAGAGAGGTCGCAGGTTCAAAACCTCGTGGGGTTGGAAACTTAGGGTTACGGATCCCTATATAAAATTGGCTTGCCTTGCATAAAAAAAAGAATATCACAAGGAAACATAGTTCCATTGGAAACGAAGAAAATAAAGCTTTCCTTTGATGTAACCACCAATTTTATAGCGTTTTCCCAATTATTTGATTATAAATGGTATTTATGGATTTAGTTTGTCTAAGTTGATGAATGATGTGTTCCTTGACTATTTTTTGAATGTTATGAACACCATTACTTACATGAAAGCCGTAATAATTTAGTTTTTTAATAAGTCTATATATTCTTTTCTTACAATGTGTCACTTTAATCTTACAATCTACTAAAAATTCATGATTCGATTCCATTTTCGGATTTTATGATTTAGGATTTGACAACATGAGGCATTATTATTTATGTTTGTTGTTGAGAATCAAGTTCGATGTTTGAAATTGAAAACTTAAAACAGATTTTGCAAGCTGCGGTGATTAGTGCACACATTTGCTTGCACGTGCAATGATTTAGTTAAGTTCAAAGTGAAGTTGTTGAAGCTACGTTAAGACGTAAACTTCTTATCTTCATACAATCTCATCATTTGTTTGAGGAAAGTGTCGAAGATCGTGGTTCTACAATTGTGATTGTTCTGGTGTAGCGTTAAGTATAGTTGATGCACCAGATTATATTTTGAGATGTGTAGTATGATACGTTTGTATCTTTAGTTATCTCATCAGTTAGATAGTAGAAATTAGTGTTTTTTTAGGAGTCCAATGGTTTTTCCAATTTTAATCCATGTTTAGTGTGATTGTAATTACTATTCAGGAGTCAATAATGTGTTTTTTTTATTCAAATTAACGTGCATGTGTATAACACCAAGGAAAGTAACAAGTGGTGATTACCAAACAACTACATCAAAATTATTCAAAGTTGGTACAGGAAACATTAGCTGATGAAATACTGCCTAATTACTTGTTGATTAAAAAACATCAAACTGAAAAGTAATGTACTCCAAAAACTAGTGCTTGTTTTAATCTAAACATCACAAGTTGGCATCTGATGTCAAAAATTTTACCAGGTTTGTAGTTATCTGCATTTTTAAAAGATAAGTAAATTTTCCCATGCATATGTGAAGAACCACTCTAGTGTACCTTAAAATTGATCTTGTACAGTTATTACCGAAAACAAACATAAACATCCTACAATTTCCCACAATCTGTATGATTGGTAGAAAGCAGAAAAGTTTCATAAGAAATTCATCGCATACCAAATGAAACTCGAACTTAGCCATGAACTTGATGTGTCTGTACATAGTTAAGCAATTCCTCCACTTGGTTTGCCATACTTGACAACATATCCCTGCAAATAAACAAAGAACAGTCAAATGCAAGACAAAGGCACTTCGGACACCAAAGGTAGGTAAATAAAATAAAACAAAGAACGGGCAAATGCAAGGCAAGAGCATTTCAGAAACCAAAGGTAGGTGAATAGGGGGTTCACCTCAACAAGCTTTGTAATTTTAGGACGGAATGAAGAAAGCAACTGTTCATTTGATTCAAGGGTACTTGGAATTTGATGAGGCCGTAGTGTGTTAAGGACCTTTTCAACTGTTCTTTTAACTATCATATTGTGTGCATCTTTCGCTAAAAGACCCTCGCGCCAAAATGGTTTTACCACGTCTTTAACAAAATCCACAAGAGAAGAACGAAATAGTTTAAAATATTTAGATTCTTTGTTGTGTCTAACCCCATCTTCTGGATGTCCAAGATTAGGATCAAGGCCAAATCCATTTGAATCTGAAGCATTGACAAGATCACCAGGCTTCAAATTTTCATCTCCGTTTCTCCTGCCACTCCCATTTCGTTGGTCTGTAGCTTGTGTGACTTCAGCGGCAGTCATGTATGCATCTACATCATGATTCGATCTTTTTTCCTCCAATACATCATACTGAGGCGGTTCGTGCAAAGAAATGGAATCACCATTAGTCGCCAAGGACTTATCAGCCCCATTAGTTGGCTCAATGCTATCAAGAAGGGGGTCATATTGGATTCTTGATGATGACAAAATTGAGGATAAACTGAAAGACGGTCTAAAAGGTACAGATGGCTCCCAATTGTATTTAAGGAATTGGGATCTACGTCCAAAGGAAACTCCCTGATCTCCTAGAACACTGTGTAAGAATAAATTTTCTTGCTCGGGCCTAGAGTAATATGATGACGATGAGCTTCTAGGCATTGAAGATCTAGAAGTATAATATCCCCTATCACTATCGAAAGGTTTCAGAGCTCTCAGGGTGTTGAAACTTGAATTTAAGGATCCGCTGAATACCAGTGAACTACGAGGATCATAGTCAGTAGATTGACTTTCATATTTAAAACTCGGCACCAAACTATTTTTCCCATGAGCAAAAGAATTGATGCCAGTTCCATAAATGCTCGGAGATATAACTGAGCCACTGGATGAATATCGATAATCGGGAATAGAATAATTCCTGGGTAATGGATAACCCCCGGTAAAATCTTCACTAATTGATCCCTTACTATCCTTCAAACCAGAAAAAGGGTTCTGGTCATCACTAAGCAAAGGAGTCTGTAAGGACTGATTATATTCTTCTCCAATGGAGGACTTTTGTGGAAGTTCACTGGAAGCTGACCAAATTTCAGTGGAGCTCTTCGGTATAAGATTCTCTGTTTGGGCGTTTTTAAGAGCCCTCAAACCTGACAGGAAAATAAGCCTATAAGAAAGTTTTACTAAAATTGATTATGCACTTACATACCCCACAAGAACTATTGAAATACCTGCATCCTTTTGGAGTTCACCTTTTGAACTTTCAACGCCCACTTCTCCCCCAGAAGATTTGCAAATACTCTCAACACCATCTTTCTGATGAAGAAAACTGCAATTACTTCCTCTAATGCAGTAACTTTTTGCAAAAAAATCGCACATGATTGTAGGTCTTTTATTTCTATCCTCATTTTCAGAAACTGGGGATGTACTTCTAGTCCTTCGTTTTGGAGTTGAGCTGGAAAGGAAACAGATATTAGCGACTCGTCCCGCTAGAAGGCTAAACAAGGGTTACCACCACAAAAGAGTTTCAGATCATACCTTAATGCGCCTAATTGGACATCCTCCCTTGACCGTGCATCTCTTTGCTCATTTTTCTCCTCTGAGAGAGTAGCGGTCTTTACATCTTTATTATTTGCACCAATAGACTTATTGCTGTTTAAATGAGCAAGACTGCCACTACGACCTTTATCGTGGGCTTTCGAGACATTCAAACGAGTCTCAATTGAACCTTTCATCTCTGACCGGGATTCGACGTTTTTATTGAATGGAGAATCTGGAACCTTAAAACCCTCTTCCTTTACATTATCGCTTGGTGATGCTAATGGCTCAGTCAAGAAATTCGAAGAATCGCACAAGCGACCACTTGCTTTGGAAGTTTCTGATCTCAGGGTACCACCATGCCCCTCAAACTTGATTTCTTGACTAGAATCTACAAGGAAGAACAGGAAAAATCAGGAAAAGGAATAAGAAAAGACACTCTTCCTAAGCAACTGCAGCAGCAAATATAACATAGGTTCTTCATGAGCAGGGAGAAGTAAGAAGAATTGAGTTATTTTGGAACCTTAGATATAGTTTAAAGTTCATCCAACTTTCAAGTGCATGGCTCGATGAACTTCAAATTGTATTTTCGACAATCGATGAGAATTGCTAGAGTCAGAATACTGTCACAAGTTGCATATATGAGCAAACATGAGGTGCTTGGTAAAGAATCATGCCATCACAATTTGGAGACCACGTAGCCTCTTAAAAATAGCAATTTATGAAACCCCATACAAAAATGAAGGTCTTTCAAAAAATATGTGAAATGTTACGAAGCGTGACATTTCCAAGATGAAAGAACTAGACTTCCTCAAATGATTAAAAAGAAACACAGGCCTTGAAAGGGAAAAGATTTTTGACTCTAAATAACGAAATTACATCAAATTAGTTAGCAAAGTATGGTCATTCTTTATGTACCAGAAATAACTCAATTTTTTTTTATACCCGAATAAGAAGGTGCCCAAGTTAAAAGTCAGAGAACAATAGAAGAGTAGAAAGGCAGTGATGGAAATGGAAAGAGTAGAAAGAGATGTAATTAAGTGAAATGAAAGTGTAACAATAAAAATTATAAGGTCAAAATAACGTCAATACCCTTTCACATGAATCAAGCCATACAGGAAAAGGTCACAAGACAAAAAATTTGACTGAGAAAATGATTAACAAAATGAGAAAAAGAAGTCCTAAATTGAAGGCGATTGGTCTTTAGATTTCAGCGATAGCCAAGTATCCAACGCAAATATTACGGCGATCCCAATTAGCTTGCACGAGAATCGAAGAGGTGATGCAAAGATTATAGGGTCTAAGAGGTAATTTTGAAAGATAAGATATGGAATGCCAACTGTGATTATCTTGGATAAATTTAAAGTGTTCAAGAACTAGGAAACTGGGTTTCCTACAAGTAAAACCCCTTTCTCCAATTGTTATATAACCCTAATTTCAAAAGTTGAAGGGGAGCTCTGCTTTTCTATTATTACTACCTCTATTGCTTTTCTATTATTACTACCTCTATTCACTTAATGACTGTAACAACGACACGGATACGGGTGTTGGTGTCCGACACGGGTACGGGGTGTCGGAAACGACAGAAAATAGAAAAGTACCTTGTAAATAGTGTTGGACACGTGTGTCTAAGTGTCGGGTTGTCGGACACGCTTTTTTTTTTTTTAAGTAAAGGGTCGTTGTGACTAGGTTTTAAACTTTCAGTGGTTTAATTTCTTAAAATTAGTTAAGAAGTTAATCCTATCAGGCTACGACTGAGAAGAAAGCCTTGATCTTGACTTGTATTAGAGTCCTCATAGAGAAGGTCTCCATTAGAGGATTTTTGTCCAAAGCCTAGAAACCCCTTAACTATTTTCGAAGCTCAGAAAGACTTAAATAAATTTGGGAGCCTCCTAGTCAAAGATTCGGCTGCGAAAACGTAAGCCGGTTTGCATTAGAGTCCTCATAGAGATGCTCTCTGTTAGAGGATCTTTCTCCAAAGCCTAGAAGCCCCTTAACTATTTTCTAAGCTCATAAAGACTTAAAAATAGATTTGGGGGCCTCCTAGTAAAAGATCCGGTTGTGAAAACGTAAGCCAAATCTAGTAGCGAGATGGCTTTCTTCGCCTGGACAATCTCCCTGAATAAAGCTTTGACTATTGACAACTTTCGTAAACACAAGGATCAAGTAACGAGTTATTGTTTCATGCTCTTTACTGAAACTGACTTTACCTAGTCTCATCCTAGTAATGTAAGACCTAGGTAACAATGACATTTCACTTTAACAAATTAAAATGTGATCGAAATCCCCACACTCGGACACTTGACTTGGTCATATGTGTCCAACACTCTTTACAAGGTATTTTTTCTAGTTTTTGCCTTTTTCGACACCATATACCTGTGTCGAACACCGATACACGTATCTCTGCCGTTGTTACATATGTAAGACTATATGGCGTTGTCCCTTATGTCGTAATATGGGCAATTTGGCTTGAAAGGAATGCATGAATATTTGAAGCAAAAGAAAAGAAGAGAAAAAGTTATTTCTCGATAAAATCTTTTGTTTTAGGTGGAGTAAAGCGCTGTTTGATATGAAACTGGTGTTCTTCAATTCTTTTGTTGTAAAATAGAAAGATTTCATCTTAGGAGGGTAATGATTTTTTTCTAGCCTTTAGGGTCGTTTTTGTATTTTTATTTGTTTCAGTCATGTAGCTTTTAGTTTACTCCGTCTTCTTCTTTAATTTTTTCTAAATCAATAAAACTTGAACTTAAAAAAACGAATCTTTAAAAGATATATCCAAAGACCTTTGATGGAAAGACTTTACTCTTGATAAGAAGTATGAAAAAAATCATAACCCTAGAAAATAAGGTCCCAGGGCCTAGAGCTTAGACCAAAAAGGTAGGACTCTCTAGTTCACTCAAATTGAGGAACTCGATTAGATACTCTTAACTCGAATACGTCTCATTCAAAATCTTTGCGTGTGACCAAAATTCTACAATAAAATCGATTAGGAAGGTGTGAAACCCGACCTTTAGCTTGATTCAAGTTCAGATTTGTTTTAGAGTTTTAGTTTTGAAATAAAATCCCAAAGTCTTGATCTGGATTCCTTTACTCCTTGTGGATCAGCCCCTGCTTACCCTACTACGCTTCCGATCCGTACTTGAATGGGGTTTTAATTGAAAAAATCACATAAATGACTCATCAAATTCCATGTACCAGTACAGGCCCCTCAATATGTTTTTTAGCAAGCACCTTCAACAAGAAAGATAAAGCTCAATACATATGATTCTCCTTGGGAAAGACCGGTCTTTGTGGGGAAGAATATTTAGATATCATGAAGGACGGATGATGATTACCTACTCATTTGGATTTTGAGTTGGCACTAATATAGCTGCTAAGCATTCAGCTTCGCTCCAAGGTTTACAAATTTATCAACTTCAAGAGTGATTTGCAGTTGCTGTTTCTAAAGTACTTGCTAATTGGTACCTTCGAAAAAGTGAAATACCATGCATTCATAAATGTTCGTAAAGGGAGATCATTTATATGGGTAGTCTTCTACGAATTACACTATTTCATTTCCATAGAGAATTAAACTTTCTAGCACATGGGCTTTCTAAGATGGGGAAATTCGAATCTCTAGAGTAATCCATACTCATGTAGAATTACATAGTAAGGTGAGAGGTGTTGTAAGAATGGATTGACCACTTATGGATTTATAGCCTAATGGGGCAAGGTTTGATCCTAGCCTTGCATTCAAATTCCAATCAATAAATAATCATGTAAACAATGTTGTTAGGTAGTATGGTTTCTAAGAAAGTACAGTAAAGGCACCATAATTGCACTGCTCGGATATCCTATTGTATTAGACAAGGTAACTTGCACAACAAGTTTGATTATAAATTTTTAATTATCTATAAACATAACTTCACTTAATATATTTATATTTTAGACTTTCAATCCGTTTAACACTTTAAAGCTCCACAAAATTTTATTGTTGGTCTGCAACAGAAGTTTGGACACTCGCGTTTTTCTTGTGTTGAAGACTCAAGTTCGGTTGTTGAAGGAAAAAGGTGGGGTGCTATTTTTATTGCGTACAGTAACCTTCTCCTAGGGTCTAAAGTGCCTTGCACTGCACCATTTCAAGGGTTTCTTTCCAAAAAAACTACATAACCATCTTCAAAATACCTTTCTTTTCATCAAACCAAATCCACTCCAAATAGGTACCTTTCCTTCCGCTTTTACAGTCTACATTCTCAAAAATTTGTAAACACAAAAAATTAGGTTGCATATGGCAATCCAAAATAACCCTGCCTCCTATTCTCGTTGAGGAAAGTGCGAAATCACAAAGAACTGCGAAATCAATTGTGGCGTCGTAGAAGATGCCATAATAGAAAACCAACAACCTCCAAACCTCTGAAATCACACCTCCATGGGTAGAGGTGGCACAAGACAGTTAGAAACTTAATCATTTGAGACTCGAGATGCATACTAAAATACTTGCTCTTAATAGATATATTTGTACCCCAGTACTTACTTTTCATAGTTGCAGACCACACAAATTCCTTGTAATTAAAAGCCCCATACTTTCTTCATCAAGAAACCATACCTTATATCTGAATTTTAAAATATTCTTACTCCTTATATCGGTTGACAATAAACTTCTAAGCAGTCCACTTTTTTCTTTCTTTAACTTCATATTTCCAAAAGTAATTCAAAGAAAGCTTCTCCAACTTGCTTATTACAGTTAACGGGGGACATAGAGACAAAAATGTACTTGGGTGAGCATAGAATTAAGAACATGATTGAGAAGAATTAACTTACCCCCACTATAAAAATAAATTATTCCAACCAGAAATATTCTTTAACACGTGACCAATAAACCATATGAGATGCCATGATTCTGCCAGGAAACTGGGGCGCCTAAGTAAATCGTACAAAAACTCTTAAAATATAATACTGAAGTCTGTTAGAAATGCTTGCAGTCAAAAAGAAGAAAGACCGTCCATAAAAGATTTGAAGGTCATTAAGAAAGATCAATAACTCATGTTGGAAATGTTTGGTTTCGAAACTCTGTTTATGTTCTGTCCAACTTTTTTGGGGGGGTTTTATAATGGTCTTTTCAAAGGGTTATAGGACTTGGTAAAAATGAATAAAGAAAAGGAAAACCAGTCGTGGTAGGACCATGTAAGCACCCTGCCTTGTGCTCTATGGTACTTGAAGGTTACAAAACAGGAGTTGTAACTTGTATGGGAATTTCAAATTCAGTGTAAAATGACGTAAATTGTCATCTTAGGGTGATCCAAGATCTGTTAGTTGTAGGATGTAGCTATTATTGGTACCATAGTATGTTTGTTTGAAAATAACTTAGGTGAAGCACAAATGATAATGGATTAAAAAATTTACATCATTTTTGTGGAATAGAAGGCTAAACTTATGTCCTTGTAATAGATAAGGGAGTTCCGACCACTCAATCTGCCTCTGAAGCTCTCAACATTTGATCCCATGTGTTTTTCATAGCTTATCGAGTGAATAACGAAGAGACTGTGACGGGGTCAGGGATTTAGTTCGGAAGGGGCAAGTTAATAAGTGTTCAGTGGCAGCAGCCCCCAAATACAATTAGGGTCACCATGACGTATTTATATTATTTTGAAAGTAATAAGACCACTGAAAGGCTTAAAACAGCATTAACTAGATTTTGAAGGAGGAAAAAAGTGATGCTTATATAGCACAGAAAGTCATATTAATGAAAAGATTAAGATTGGAAGGAATGCGTGAGAGATGACGATTTTATAGGGAATAATTTATCTAAGAAGTTAAGAAGTTAAGAAGATAGAATATGAATTATAAAAACGTGGGACGGTGATATTCTAAGTCGTGGGGACCTATATTTTCCCAAAAGAGTTAAGAAACTTCTTCAAAAGAGAGTACTTTACCAATGAGATGAGAAATTTATGATATAATTTGTGAAAGTGGGTATTTTCTTTCCAAATTTGAGGGGGCCAAATAAACCTAAAGTACTTTCCGTTAAAACCCTAGGTTTATCTTCTCTCTGCCACTAAAACACTCACCTTTCGATTCAAGTTCTGATGGATTCTTATCAGCGGTTTTAATTTCTAGGTTTTGAATCGATTCTGGTACGGCATGATTAGATTTAATTTGATTTTTTGGTTTGATGATTTGAGAGGGGAGTGATGATATTAGGGTTTGATTCTAGGGTTTGAATCTAAGAATTGATTAGATCCTAAGGTCAACACCATCCTATGGTATACTAGTCATTGTTCACGGTAAATAAGGCAAATTTGATAAGAATCCTTTAAGGTATACTTGGTTTCAAAATTAGAAAGGGAGGGGAAGCTAACCCCTTTTGCTTCTCCCAATGAAAGCTCTGAGCACGAAATGACAGCGCCTCTACAGCACAACATAAAGTAGTAGCAGGCATATAGAAACTAGCCATATTTCCTTGGCAAGCACTATACTTTCAACTTAATGGCAAGACCGAGACAGCCTCAACACAATGGAGGTCAACCCAGGATAAATAAGAAAGTTCATGGGTGCCCGGACAACTCAACTAACGATGCTAAATGAGGCAGGGATGCATGTGATCGCTCGAACCAAAGTGTACAAGTATGCTGTTAAAGAAAAAAAGAGAAACAAGATCAGGGTCGCAAAAGAAGCGAGAACCTGAGATCATCGGAAAAGTGTGGAGTGGCTCGCGGGTTGAAAGAGAGACCAGCCCTCCTAAACGATGGTATTACCGACTCGAGTAAGAAAACTCACTGGAAGAGGTGCCGGGAAGTCAACGCTTGTTGCCTACCCTTTTCTCTTTCCTAGCGTTCCTCAAGAGGGTCCCGGACACGTAATAAGTAGGAATTTTGGGTAACTAACAGATATACCTTGAAGAGCTCTCAATACGTGAAGACCCATAAATACCATATTATCCTCTACAACTTGTCGCTGTAAATTATTACTATCGAAGCCTGAATCCCCCAAATATCCCCATTATGAAATAATTTATTAATCACCCTTCCCAGCGCCTACATCACCTCTATAAATCTAAAGAGGAATAGAATCCCTTGTGTTATCCCTATTATAAAGAAAGTACACCGCAACAGCTAACCGTGAGAGCAACGATGGGGCAAGACACATTTCCTCCTACAACATCACTTAAACCCTAAACCCTTTCCGCTTATGTAAATATAGGGCAATCAAGCTTAAATCTAGCGAAAACAGCAGTGCTAACTATGACATACCCAATTAATCATCATTATACTAGTAAATTTACATAAAATACAAAATGCAACACAAGGATATTCAGAATTTAAATCAAATTAACAATTATAGACATGCAAATCAAAATTAGCATAAACTGAATGATGATTGAAAGAAAAAAGTAACCTTTATGGTATACTAGTCATTGTTCACAGTAAATAAGGCAAATTTGTTAAAAATCCTCTAAGGTAGACTTGGTATCAAAATTAGAAAGGGAGCCCTTTTGCTTCCTTCAATGAAAATGACGGCGCCTCCACAACACAACATAAGGTACTAGCAGGCATAGACAAACTAGCACATTTCCTTGCCAAACACTATATTTCCAACTTAATGGTAAGACCGAGACAGCCTCAACACAATGGAGAAGCTTGTTTATTTTTTGGATAACTAACGGATATACCATGAAAAGTCACAACTCGATACATGAAGACCCATAAATACCACAATATCCTCGATAAACTGCCGCCATAAACTATAACTAGTGAAGACAGGATCCCGCAAAAGTCCCCATTATTAAATATTGCATTAATCACCTTTCCCAGAGCCTACATCACGTCATTACCACTATAAACCAAAAGAAAAATAGAAATCCCTTGTGTCATCCCTTTTTTTCTGAAGGGCAATCTGGGGTTAGATCGGACCCCCTGAACTATATAGAACTAACAAGGATGTACAGGAGAAAGGGGGTCACCTACAAGCAGGAACCCCCTCGATAAAAGGGAAACAAGAGAATTACAAACAAACTAGAAAGAAAAGATAAACCAAAATGAAAAAAATGAGAGGGGGCAAGAAGCGTTTCCTCCCCCAACATCACTTAAACCCTAAACCCCTTCCCCTTACATATAAATTAGGGTAATCAAACTTAAATCTAGCGAAAACAACAGTACTAACTATAACATACCCAATTAATCATTATTATACTAGTAAATTTACATAAAACACAGCATGCAACAAAAGGATATTCAGAATTAAAATCAAATCAGCAATTATTGACATGCAAATCAAAATTAGCAAAAATTGAATGAAGATCAAAAGAAAAAAGTTACCTTTATACTCATCAATTGCTGCAGTTGGTAGATCTCCAGTATCTCCTCCCTCTCCCCATTTCTTTATTTCCTCTTCTACAACTTTCTCCTCCTCTTCCTCCATCTCTTCTTCCTCCTCCTCCTCCTCCTCCTCCTCTGGGTCCTCCTCTGGTTCCTCTTCCGGTTCCTCCTCTGGTTCTTCCTCCGGTTCTTCTTCCGGTTCTTCTTCTGGCTCTTCTTCTAGCTCATCGCCATCGTTAGGGTCAGAATCGGAACCATGACCAGAGGGATCGATGCTTGCTAGCATTTCTTCCTCATCTGATGAGAACGTCATTGGAGCTCTCTCTCTCTCTATCTGTGAGTGTTCGAGATGGAGAGAGCTAAAGAGTTGTTTCCTTGTAGAACGATGGCTACGAAGTGGTGTTGGTGTTGGTGTTGGTGTTGTTTCAGCCCGGTGAAGGTTCACGCTTATAAAACCATCACAAGATAGATCCAACGGTCAGTATTATCTGCGTTACAAATTGATAAACCCCTCATCAGGCATTTGTATGTGACGTGGCATACTAACCTCGTGGGAGTGGAACAAGGTGTTGGGAGGGAGGAGATAGGGTGGAAAATTTTGAAAAGAAAAGTGAAGACGGAGAGATTAGGGAAAATAAAGAAGAATATGATAAAGAAAAGGGATGGACGGACATTGAAATCGGGATATTTTATCTATTGGGATATAATGACGTTTTGATGTTTGGCGAGCCTAGAGTAACGGCTTGCAATCTGTAGACACAAATGTACAGTGTAGTTGCAGTTTTGTCAGGCATATGACAGATCAGTATAACGCCCTCAGAGACTAAAAAAGTTAATAAAGTGAAGTTAGACGGGTACTAGGGTCCACAAGAAAGAAATGCAACAGACGCGTGGAGAGAAGCGAACAAGCAAAAAATTAACTGTTAAATCGATATCATGTGGGCCCCATAAAATCAAGTGAGCAACAGAGGTGAAGCAGGATTACATTAACTAGTGTAGCATATCTGACTTCCCTTTCTAGACATATCGCAAAACAGTTAGCTATTAGGCAAGTTTTTTAGTGCTCTTCGTTACATAGAATCATTTCCCCAAGATCTCTTTGATGCATAAAATCATTTCTCAGGATATACTTCTTTTTTTTCCAAGCAAAGCAAATCATAGCATAACACAAACAGTTACAGATACAAGAGTTTGACGGATTGGACAATCCAGTCAGGCATAGTAGGATAGTTAAATATTACAAGCCTAGATAAACCTAGAGAAGCTAACTCATGGGCTATAAAGTTAAACTGCCTAGGAATAAAAATAAACTTCATAGACAACGGAACAGGGAAGCGAAAATCCAGATACTGCGCAACACTCCATGATATTCCAGTATCCTTAATTTGCATATACATGATCAACTTTTGACAATTCACAGCAACCAAAATAGCTTGCAAACTCACTACATCCCTCACCCTTGAGAGGGCCAAGGTGCATTCTTGTTTTTCCGCTTCCTTCGGAGATCTTGCTATAGATCCATTGTACCCTACAAAAAGTGGATTATTGAAACAATCAAGTAACACAAAACCTAAACCTGATTGAGAAGAAGAATGAGATAAAGCATCATCTATCATAAGAAGAAAGCCTGATTTGTTTTTAAGGGGATACAACCAACTGTCATTGTACAGAGAAAGAGAAGAAGAAGAAGAAGAAGAAGAAAGGGGAAAAGGTTTGGAAATAAGAGAAACAATATTCAGAGCCTAGAAGAAATATTAAAAAAGGAAGGTGGAATATGACTAAAAACCTTATTATTACGAGCCTGCCAAATTTCATCAAGCATTGCAAAGAAAATGGATAAAAAACATATAACATCTTTTTAGTTAGAAGCAGAAGTATAAAGTTGTCTAATAACTCTAAAAAATTAAAAGAAGGAGTTTGAGTCTGCAGTGTTGATTCAGGAGGATCTAAAGATCAACTTGTTCGAACGAGCCTTAGAGCCGTTTGAATGAGATATGAGAGGAAACAAGCCAAATTTGTACTGAGTCTATTTTTAAGCAAAAATAGTCAAATTGTTCGAACGACATCTGGAGTCGTTCAAACGAGCTGGAGATCCCAGAAGACCAATTCAGGTTGAGGCTATTTTTAGGTAAAAATAAGCAAGTCGTTCAAACGATATTTGAAGTTGTTCGAACGATATGGAGATCCAGAAGACCAATTCACGCTGAGGGTATTTTTAGGCTTAATTGAGCAAGTCGTTCGAACGACATTTACAGGCGTAATTGAACCAGTTGTTCGAATGACCCATGGGTTCGTTCGAACGACTATCGTAATCCTTCATTGTTTTAGACGTTTCAAGGGCATAATGGTCAGAATTTGGTAACTAAAAACTTACAACTTCCATTAAAGGGAAAAGCTAGGCAAAGAGGAAAAATTCAAGTTTTTATAAGGGAGACTTAGGGTTTAAGAGTAATTTAATTGAAATCATGTAATTGAGTAATTGAAACTCTAAAAGAGAAATTTTTCTGCCAATTGTTTGTTCTTCAGGTTTATTTCTTCAAATTAGGTTTAATTTCAATTCAATTGTGGATTAAGTGGTATCAGTTTTCCAGTAATGATTCTCGGGGGGATTATGGTTTATGGTCTCTACACGTGATCAACTCAAGTAAATGAATGAAAACCTAGTGAGTTCGTTGAAGATTCACTTGAAACCTAACTCGAGGAAGAAGGTAAATTTGGAGATGGGCAATTCTGAAGATTGTCTCACAAAGTTGGAAACGATTTTTTTTTGACCTAACTACTAGTCTAGGGGAGCTAGTAGAACAATTACGTCTCGTGAACCTTACGAAGGCTTCCGTTTCGGTGAAACGGCGGGAGCGCATAAAGAAGAAAGGGGTTACGGCGAAGGATAAAGATGAAGGTACCGAGGAGGTAAATAGTGATTCTAGTGATGTTGAATCCGTCGATGAGCGATAAGTTATTGGTAAGTTAATAAATTTTATGCGTAATCTTCGTATCGACTTTAAGATTGAAATTTTGGTATTCGACGGTTCAATCGATACCAAGAAGTTTGATAATTGGATAGATAGGTTAGAGACCTATTTTTTCGTTTACAAATGCTCAGAAAATATATTTTTCTACATTAAAATTCGCAAGTCATGCACTCAAGTGGCAAAAATCCTCTAAGAAACACCATGAAGTAGGAAACTTGAGTTGGAAGAAGTTCAAGTTAGTAAAGAAGTAATTTTATCTGATTGGGTATGAGCAAGAGAGATGGCTCAAATGGTATTATTTGCGCCAAAAGTATGGGCAATTCGTACAAGAGTTCATTATGGAGTTTCATAACCAAGCTTCGATTTTGGACATTGACGTGGACGAATATGAGCTGTTCATGAAGTATACGGGGGGTTTGTCAGAGTCCATTAGGAGGGAGTTGATGCCCTTTACTGTGGAGAATATCGAAGATGCTACCGTAAAAGCAATTATTATTAAAGGTAAGTACTTGAAGAGTGACTCCCAACCCTCTTTTAATCGAAGAGTTTCAATCGGTGTATAGGAGAAAGAAGAGGTTGCCTAACTGAAGACTATCAAGAACAGGAGGCCAAAAGTTGGAAGTTTCCTAGAAGACCCACAAATACTAATACGAAAGAAAAGAAGGATCCTTGTGTAGTTTAGGAGCACTCCTAACGGTTGCAAAGCCAGGATCAAAGACAAGTAACCAAGCAAAAAACCAGAAAGAAAGACAAACGGTGTTTTTTTTAGAAAGAAGCAAGATACGAATATCCTTATAGAAAAGAGGTGGGTTACCCACTTATTAAAAGGGTTAGTTGTGTTACAGTTTAAAAGAGTATGAAATGATGAAGATTTTGCATTTCAGTTCTAATTAGGGTATAGTCCAGGTTTCAGAGGCGGCTGAGCCAAATAGAATAGGTGAATGAGTTATGGCTTTGGTATAACAAGAGTTATAGGTGGTATAAGAATAATATCTCAGTGGAAAAGGAAAAAACCAGAGCCCTAACAAATTCTTTAGCTCTAAAAGGAGGATTCTTAAAGAAAAGAGTTTGGAGTAAGAAAGACGACAAAAGAAAGTTGGGATATAAGTCTAGTTGGAAGAATGAACACAAAGGGGATTCCAAAGGAGAGGGGTCTTCATTCAAGGGGAATTATTGCAATCATTACAAGGCAAATGGGAACATTTCAGATAAATGGTGGAAACTTCACCCAGAGCTTAGGCCGAAGGAGGAGAGAAGCAAGAAAGAGAAACGTACACTAGCCGCAATGATTGTTGATATTCCAAATTTCGATAAGCCAAATCCTAAGTTTACTCTAATGTTTAAGCAAACTATGGCTAATGAGGAGACAAGTTGGGAAGAACTTTTTCATGTTAGCATTCAAGTGAAGTAGAGCTTAGTAGAGGCCATCATTTTCTTGGGTAGTCAGAAGAATTCGATCTCTAAGGCTGTGGTAAAGAAGATGGGTTTGGTTACTATGGCTCATTCTAAGTTGTATGGTTTAGGTTGGATTTAGAAAGACGTAAAATTAAAGATCGCGAAGCAGTGTACATTCAAGTTTGCGATTACTGAAAAGTTTATTAAGGAAGTGACGCGTGAGGTGGTTCCTTTAGATGTGTGTCAAGTCATCTTGGGTAACCCATATCTTTAGGACTGAGATACAATTCTTTACCATAGAGCTCACAAGTATCATCTTGTGAAGGAGGGGAAGAAGTTTCATATCAATGCTTGTAAGGAACATGTCACCACTAATAATTTAGTAACGACGACTCAGGCGAAGAGGTTGGTTAATACGAGTGGCAAGTTTATATTGTTGTTGGTGCGACCGATTCAAGATGGTCTGTCGGCTAAGGTGTTGTTTACTTTGACAATGTCTTTGAAGTAACAAATCGAAATGGGGAAGTTACAAGAGGGGTATAAAGACTTGTTTTTGGACATAGAAGGGATATCGTGTAAGAGGAATGCGGAGTATGATATCACCTTGGTGAATGGTGAGCCACTATCCAATATTGGGTGTATCAAACTTCTATAACCGAGTCTGATGAGATAAAGAAACAGGTACAAGAACTCATAGAGTAAGGGGTTATTAATCCAAATTGCTCACTTTGTGGTTCACCGGTGTTATTGGTGCCTGTAATAGCGTGTTTTCCAGGAAGAAAACTTTTGCCAATACTATTCGTAAGGATTGCATAATAAAGAGCTAAACAACCAGGATTTTACGTGGAAAACTCAGTAAAAGCTAAGAAAAACCACGACCTCGAGGAGGATTTGATGTAAAATCTAGTAGATGCTAGTTATTACAAGCTTTCAGAGTATTGTTAGTATTAATGATTGATGATCGTAAGACTTGCAGTTCTTTAAAACCTTTTCTCTGCCTATATTTATAGTAGATACAAGCAATTTACAATAATAAAGAAATAGTCTCCTATTCCGGGGGTAGTAGGCGAACTTCGCAGATCTCTAACAGTTCCTTCTTGACCGGGCTTCAACGGCTACTTTTGGTAATTCGAGGACTCATGGAATCTTCCAGAATGTTGAGTTGTCTTCGACTATAGGATGTTGAGCTATCTTCGACTATAGGATGTTGAGCTGTCTTTGACTATAGGATGCTGGCTTATTCTTGTCAAATCTGGGGAATATGATACTACAATCGCCCTATTCTCGATAGAAGTACTTATAATTGTGTCAAGAAGAAAATGGAAATGGAAGAGGTTATCGAATATTCTCAGAAGTTAGCATATGTCATTACCGAGGTCAAGGTGAACTATATCTGGTCAGGTTGGTTTCGAGGCATAATTAATGTTGTTCATTGAATGTAGGGGGAGGAAGTTGGGTATAAACTGGAGGTTATGGAAGGTGGGAAGGTGGTGTTTTGTGGAGTGATGTTGCCCCAAGTATGATGGATGATGCAGTCTGGTGCTAAAGATGGTGAGCGTTCTGACGAAATCTGGCGCAGACCGAGAGATGAGAAATTGTTATGTGATCAAATCAGAGCATTGGGGTGGTAACAAAGATAAAACAAAGACGAGATGTGTCTGTTGGAAACAATGGTATCATTATGCAGTTGTGAAGGTAATGTATGGTATTAGTTGGGGGGTGAAGGGGTAACTGTCGGTGTTGGTGATGAAGATTTAAAACTTAGATGGGCGTCCAGAGATCTTGCCAAACGTGTGAGTGTTCTTGTAATTTTTTGCTATTTTTTTCTTGCTGAAGCGTCTCTTAGAAGTTCAGTGACTTGTGAGTCATTGGGCTTCGAGGACTAGAAAGAGGCTTTAATGCCAGATTTTGAGTCATTGAGCTTCGAGGACCAGAAAGAGGCTTTAATGTCAGATTCTGGTAAATAGCAAACATCGAGATTAGTGATATGTCAAAGCAAGTTATGAACTATCAGATAAATTGTAAGTGAAGAAATATAAAGTATTATAAATGAATATACTCGAAAGAGATAGATATCGTATATAAGAAATAAGAATGTAATCGAATGAGAGAGATATCGAATGTAAGAAACAAGTTATGAAATAAATAAATATGTGTATTTAATTTATTTGTGTCTGTGTGTTGCATCGAGTACTGAATATTATGAGAACATGTTGATATAATTTTGTCAAATGCATGCCCTGCGTGTTAAGTCAAAGGTAGTTGAATGTGTGGGGCCAATGACTGATTTCAAGGTTGATTAATTTGACTCTGGTTGTGTAGAGTTCCAAAGCATAATAGCCGTAGATGAGTTGTGTTGTGATTATAAATAGAGGTTGTTATTGCAGAGGTAATGTATTCACGTAAGATGGTAAAGACGAGAGCTCAGGCCCGGGATGGGGTATACAGACGGGTGTAGGCGATATACTGGGTGTTGTTCAATCGATACTTTGGTTCGCAGAGCATGGAATGGTATTTTGATTATCCTGAGGAACTGGATTATAAAGGAATGAGCGAGGCAGAGGCGAAGGAGGATAATGAGGAGTTTGAGTTTGAGTTTTGGTGTCCTCCTGAACGTTGTGGTAGAATGCGGACTCGAACAAAGTTGTTGGCGAAGAGGGAAGATGAAGCGGCAGCGAGGGGTTTATGAGGAGTAAATGTTTGAGATGTAGGCTTTATTTAATGGTTAAATGTTTTTTGCAAAATGTAATGTAAGGAAATTTGGTAGTAGGTGTTGTTGTTGGTTGTTGGTTGAAGGAATGTTTATTGTTTTGTCGAATGTGATATGTACTTGTCAACTGTAGGGAAATAAAGATTATGTTTAAATAAATTTTTGCCGGATAAAATGATAGGCAACTTATGTCGAATATAATCTCATAAGTATAGGAATTGGTAGGATAGTAAAAATAGGGGAACGTACATGCAAAATGAATATGGCAAGATATGTTCTATTAGGTGATGGTATGAATTATAAGGAAAATGATGAAAATCAGTTATTAGATAAGATAGATCGCGCACTGATGGAGATGATTGTGTCTATAGAAATTCTTCGAGAATTTGAATGATTGAAGTACGAATGTAGAAGTTTAATAATGGGGAAAAGATTAAGAGTCAAAGAAGTCGAGAAAAAATGCATGAAGCGTTACATTCGAGGAACTGGACGGTCGTAAAGTGATGCGGCGAACAATCACATGGGGTCTTTAAATATGTCAGAGGTGGGCGACTGTTCATATCTTTTGCAAACTAAATTTATTTTTGAGGGATTGAATTGTTGTTGCTCGTCGCTGAAGTGGTTAGATACAATTGCAAAGGAGAAGATTAGTGTGTTGATCGAAAGGGCTAAGCGAGCAAAGGAGAGGGATGCAGAAGCGACACGGAAACAAGGTTAGTGATTCTCCCAAATTGTTTCTCAGTTTGATGGATTGATTATAGATTAATAGATAATGTGTATGTGAATTGGAAATGAATGAGTTATGTCCATGGATAAGAAATTAAATATGGTTGTCGGTGACTCTGAGTTACGAAATTCTGGTTGAAAATACTTGTTGTCAAAAGGAGAGAAATTGGATAGGAGGAGAAGTAAAGGGATTGGTGAAGGGCGTTGTAATTATGGCGCAGTGGGAGAAGATGGTGGTAAGGTAGCGAGATATGCGGAGATAGTTAGGATTTTGCCGGTTCGTGTGCCAGAGAAGGGGAATTCATAATATTTTGAAAGATTGTGTTTTGGCGGGAAAAGTTGAAACGTCTTTGAAAAGCTATTGAAATATGTAAATTTTGAGTTAAAATGGTAAATAGAACAAAACATGTTAGCGAATATATATATGATAAAATATAAATCATCGAGCAATGAGTAATGTGTTGTAATCGATGGTATAATATGGAGGAATATATTGCATCGAGAATTGAAAAATATAAAATGATAGTAATAGATAGTAAAGTGAATATGTGATTTGGAGAAGAATCTCGGCAATGATATGATTATGAATATATGAACTTATGAATGTATATATGTATCACATATGATAGATACTAACTGTGGTAAAAAATGGAATCTGATTGACAGGTTCGTAAAAATGGCTGAACTAACTGTAAACGATGATAAAGATATTTTTGTGAGTCTCGGAGATGTAGAGCCCTTGATGATTGATGTGAGAACTTGTGTGCAACAATTGGGGGGGGGGAGATACAAAGTAGATTTGAGCAGTGCAGATACAGGGGGTGTGAAACATTTTAGGGTAGCACCTAGTGCTATCAAAGTATCTGAGGAGGGAGTGATGGAGATTGAGGTGAATCATAAGCCTCAGACGAGTAATCGAGGAGGGGGTGAGGATGGGGAAGAAGATGTGGGAGAGGGCGAAGAAGATGTGGGAGAGGGTGAAGAAGATGTGGGAAAGGGCGAAGAAGCATGTTATGGGGATGGTTTAGAGACCAAAGAAATTATAAGCTTCAAGAAGAAATATGGTATTCCTGGGGATGTGAGACTAGAGGAGTATCAATGCGAAATGATCCACCAGAAAATACCCTCAGACGGTATTCTTGTACATCGAGAACAAATAAAGAAAGGGTTGAAGCTGCCCCTTAGGGCGGGCCAGAAAAAATTAATGAATCTCTTCGATGTAGCCCCGGGTCAATTCAATCTGAATGTATATGACCTGTTTAGGGTATGTGGTGCAATAAATGGTAGACTTAAGGCCAGAGGGGAGAAGGTAATAACTGTAGATGATTTGTGTGTGTATTGTACATTAAAAATGAACCCGAAGCTAAAAGGGTATCATTACTTATCAAGGTTTTTGAAGAGGCCGATGTTTTATGATATGGTATCAACTGGAGGTCGATATACCGACGAACGGTTACTAGTGTCTGAAAATTATGAGTTCAATCTAAAAGATCCTGGGGAGCCGCTAAAAAGAAAAGCGTTTCATCTAGGTCTGTGGTTAGGCAACTGAAATGATTAAGTTTGATGTAATTTCGGGTTATATTTATGTTTGTAAATTTGTGTTTGGCTCTCTGTTTTGTAGCTTTGAAGGAAAATGGGAAGAAAGCGGAAGTGAAGGAGGAATTATATAAGATAAGGAGAGGATTTTTTGGCAGGATCGATAACTTAGCGATTGATCAAGATCGTCTAAGTACTATCTTCCAAGAAGCAGGGCTGAAAAGGTCGAGAACGAAAGGTTCAGAAGTTCCTGTAATTGGGGGAAAAATGTCGGCGAAGAACAAAAGAGCTGCAGATGTGAGTTTTCCATTGAACAATCCTTCGTTGACAGGGTGCAACACAGATACGGAGATCGATGCTATGCTGGGGGAGTCTTTTGTGAAAAATAAAAAGAAAAGGATGGTAAGCGCTGAAGTACCTCCATTGCTAAATCCGAAGAAGAATACTCGATAATCGTCAACCGAGTAGGTTAAAGTGACTGCCAAACCTGTTGTCCTGGCTAGTGGGTTACCTTTATGAGGTTCGAGCAGTGTGCTTCCCAAGAAGACGGCTGGTGGGACATCGAAGAAGAAATTTGTGGAGGAGTCTGAATCGGAGGTGTAGAAGACTATGGAGTTTTATACAACTGGGATGGATGTATTGAAGAAAGATATGGTGGATTGTATGGTGGGTATTGATAGCTTAGATACCTTTTTAAGTGAGGGACAGAGGAATTTGGCGAAGGTAAGAAATTTTACTGCTTATGCTAGAATGAAAAGTTTGGTAGGTTAATCGAATACTCATTATACGACTTTCATGCAGATTAAGAAGCTGACGGGTAAAGCAATAGGTCGTGTTGAGGGTAGTGGTGAGTTGGCAAACCAGTTGGTTGCCTACAAAAATATAGAGAAGGAGTTGGCCGCAGAAAATGCGGACCTGAATGCAACTCTGAATAGGTATAAGGTTGAAACAAAGAAGGCAAAGGAGGCTGCGCTGGCAGAAGTGAAAAAGGTGCTAGAGAAAGAGAAGAAAGAAGTTTTGGCATTGCAGAAAGCCGCTTATGAAAAAGATGTGAGAGAACAAGTTGCCGATGCTCGCAGAGCAATGTAGCTGGAGTAGAACAAACTTCTCGATGAGGTGAAAGCTCGGATGAATGAAGAAAAGTTGCAAAAGTGCAAGGAAGTGAGGGTGTATTATTTAGAATAATTTGAGGAGGCAGAAGAAAGGAAAAAATACTATAAGGGTCTTGTAAAAGCTGGTAGTCTTCCATGTGACGATAGTTCAGATGATGATGTACCCCAGACGCCTGATGTTCGTGGAGTGATTGATGTGGTCGAAGATGAAGCGATGGTGGAGGTGAATGATCCTCGTCTTATGGAGGCAGCGGAGGTGCAGGTGCTCGAAGGTGTCTTAAATGAAGAGGCATCTCCTTCTGAAATGTTAAATCTTATTTATAGAGTATTAGTTTAGTGAAAGTATCTAACGAATGGTCAGTGGGACCAGAACTATTTTAGTTTGGTGTGTGCGATGGATTTTGGTGTTTGTGTTTTAATATTTAGAGAAAAAATTATTTTGCATGTGTAAATAAATTTAAGTAGTAGATGTGATAAAGTTATAGTAGATGCGAGCAGATAAGTAAAAAATGCTTGTGTGCGTGAAATGTGAAAGATGGCCAATAAATGGCAAGTTAGGAGTACCAGATATATATCCAGAGATATGTATCTGGATTTAGATTTGGAGAAGAACAAGAGCTCATAAGAGTTTGTTCGACAAGTATAGAGAATGAAGTAAACTATTTTATAATTGGATAGTGGTCGTGTAAAGTTGATTAATAAGTTTTAGGATACTTGTGTAAGCAAGGACCTAAAAACAAATCAAGATAGTAAGAAATTAGTTTGTCCCAGGCATACTTGGTAAATATTGATCGAGAGAAAATTAAAGTAATAAAGATATCGTTGGTCTGATACATACTTGAGAAGTATAGATCGAGATCAAATCAAAGTAGAAAAAGATCGATTATCAGATCTATACGTGATAAGTATAGATTGAGAACAAATCAAAGTAGTAAAGAAGATAATGATTAAACAAATTGTTTATTTGATTCGAAGGAAACGATTATAGGGTATCATCTGTAAAATAGTTTAAGTTGGGTAGTGTTCCATGGGTACTCAAGCTAAACTTTATCTTCAGTCATGAGCCAATAAGTTCCGCTATCTATTTTGTTCCTGACAATGTAGGGCCCTTCCCAGTTTTCTGATAATTTTCCAGAATTCTTAGGTCGAGTATGATCTTGTATCCGTCGTAGGACAAGGTCTCAAATACCGAACTTTCGTTCTCGATCTTTCTTGTTGTATACTTTTTTCAACATATCCTGGTATCGTCCCAAAATTGCAATGGCCTTATCTCTTGTTTCCTCAATCTAATTGCGGTTGCAAAGGAGACCGAGTACTTGGTAGATCAAGGTTTAAGGGTATGATTACTTCAGTACCGAAGGTCATCATGAATAGAGTGCACCCTGTTGATACTCGAGGAGTGGTGCGGTAAGCCCATAATACACTGAGTAGGTCATCTACCCATCTACCTTTCTTGTCGTCGATGAGCTTACGTAAACTAGATTTGATGCTTTTGTTGATGGCTTCAGCTTATCCGTTGCCTTAAGGATAATATGGTGTGGAAGTTGTCAGCTGAATCTTGTATTTATGAAGGAAAGCAAGGACTTTAGCGAAGATTAACTGTTTGCCATTATTAGAGTGTATCATTTGCGGACAACTAAACCAGGTAATAATGTGCTCCCAAAGGAACTTGATGACTTCATTCTCATCACTATGACATAGAGGAACTGCTTTAACCCACTTTGTAAAGTAATTTGTGGCAACAAAGATGAGCCTTTTGTTTCCCAATGCTGGATGGTAGGAGCTAATGATATCGATTCCCCATCGTTTAAATGGCCAAAGGATATTGCTAACATGTAAGTCGAGGGTCGGGCACTTGATGTCCTAAGCTTGGATTTGGCATTTGTAGTATTTATGAACAAAGTCTTCGCAGTCTTGTCTCATCTTGGGCCAATAGAGTCCTTGTGTGAATGCACGTTGGGCTGGCAATCGTCCGGAAACATGTGCACCACAGATACCTTCGTGAAGCTCTCTGATTTTGATTTGAGTCTATTTTTGTGAGATGCATTCGATATGTGGTTCGCCTCCAGTGAGTTGATATAATATTCCATTTTAGACGGTGAAGCGGGGGCACTTGGCTAACAGGGATCGAACATCTTCTTTGCTACTGGGGAGGATGTTGGTGTTGAGGTAAGCATAAAACAGTCTTCTCCAGTCGTCAAGGTTGTCATCTTTAATAACAGTTATCTGGAGTGTTGACAAGATATCGAGGCTAGAATGTTCGATGATCTCGATTTCTAAAGATTATTTTTTACTGTCTCCCAGTATTGCAGCGATGTAAGCTAATGCATCGGTATGACGATTTTCTTGCCTAGGTAAATACAAAATGGTTGTATGCTTAAATTTTTTCATCTTTTCTTCGACCAGAGCTGCGTAATCAACCATTTTTCCTGTTGTCTTGAAAGTTTTGTTGTAATGATTGGCGACGAGTATGGAGTCGACATATACTGGTAATTCCTCAGCTCCGAGAGTAAGTGCAAGATCGAGATCGTACAAGATTCCTTCGTACTCTATTTTATTATTGGTTGCATAAAATTTGAGTTTGATAGCTTTTTTTATGGAATGATTGGAAGGCGTGACGAGGACTATGCTAATTCCAGATCCTTGTAGTCCTGCCGATCTGTCCGTAAAAAGTTGACAATCGTAATTTTTGGACCATACGTCTGCTTCTACAATTGAGTCGTCGGTGAAGATTTCTTTAAGCTCTTCCCAATCAGGGTCTTTGTTGGGAAAATCTGCCAAAAAGTTGACCACTGCTTGTCCCTTGATGGATATTTGAGGTTCAAAGGAAATGTCATATTCCCTAAGGAAATTAGACCATTGTTGAACTCGTCGAGATTTTTCTTTTTTGTACGAGTTTGATGGGGTATTTTGTAATGACTTTGATAGGGTGAGCTTGGAAGTATGAACATAGTTTTTGAAAGCTGTAAACCAAGGCGAGAAATTACTTTTCCGTGGTAGTATATTATTTTTCAGCAAGCATAAGAGTTTTACTGATAAAGTAAATAGGTTTCTCGATGCCTGCATCTTCTCGAATAAGGACAGAGCTGATGGAGTCATCAGTGGTGGATAAGTACATGGTGAGTATTTTTCCATCAACTGGAGTACTCATTATAGGAGGGCGCCCTAAGTATCGTTCAAGATCTTGGAATGCCATTTCACAGTCAAGAGTCCAAATAACTTCATTTTGCTATTTGTTCGAAAGAGGTGTGGGGTTGCCACGAAGAAGAAGGTAAAGAAGTTTGCATTGATCAGATGACTTTGAGATGAATCTGTGAAGAACGACAATTTTTCCGGCGAATTTTTAAACATTTTTTTTCGTTCGAGGAGAGGGCATTACCATGAGTGCTTAGATTTGAGCGGGATCGATTTTAATTCCTCTTTTGCTGACTAGATGGCCCAGGAATTTTCCAGATGCGACGCCGAATTGATATTTCTTTGGGTTTAGTTTCATCTAGTATTTGCGAAGGATATCAAAGATAGTTTGGAGGTTGTGGATATGATCTTTTCTTTTCAGGCTTTTGTAGATCATATTATCGATATAGACCTCCATGATTTTGCCGAGCTGATTTTTGAACATTTGGTGACCAGTCGCTGGTAAGTAGCTCCAACATTCTTTAGCCTAAAATGTATTATTGTGTAACAGTAGAGTCCTCTTTCAGTTATAAAGGTGATTTTCTCTTGATCCTCTTTGGCGAGTGAAACTTGGTTGTATCCCGAGGCGACATCCATCATATAAAGAAGTTCGTGTCCTGCGACTGAGTCGAGAAGTTGCAGAATTAGTGGCAGTGGAAAACTGTCTTTGGGTCTAAATTTGTTGGGTTCTGTGAAGTCGACACAAACCCGTATTTTACCATTTTTCTTTGACACGACGACGATATTAGAAACCCACTTCAGATATTTAGCTTCCCGATTAAAGCCGACACGAAGGAGTTTATCAATTTCTTTGTTGACTGCATCTCAAAGTCGGGAAGTTAGATTTCGTCATTTTTAGATAATTGCTTTGTTGTCTGAAAGGAGGTTGAGGTGGTGGCAAGCGATTGATGGATCGATTTCAGGCATTTCCTGAAAAGTCCAGGTGAAGACGTTGATGTTTTTCTAAAGTAGCTGTATCATGGCCTCTTTTTTGTCGATTGATAGCTTGGATCCAATGAAAGTTGTTCGCCCTGGGCCATCGAGTTCAAATTTTTTGACCATTTCAGTATCATATTGCTCAAATGTGGGTGGTACTTCAAGCTGTAGTTGCTATGCTTTGAGAAGTTTAGCTGTATGAGGGTTGACTGTGATATTTTTACGCATTTATGCGACTGCTTGGCTTCCCTTGATTTCATAGACTTCGTGATCCGTAGGAAAACGTAGCGCTTAATGATAAATCGAGGCAACTGCTTTGATAGAATGTAACCAACTGCGTCCCAAAATGCCTAAATATTTGGACTCTGTATCAATGGCAACAAATTTGACGAATGTGGTTTCTGAACCTGCTTGAACTTGCAGAGTGATTTCTCCTGCGGCTGATTCTTTTAAACCATTAAAGCCTGTGATTATTATTATTGATGCATTTACTGAATCTGTAAGGCCTAAGACTTTGATTGTTCTTCAGAATAAGACATCCGTGGCACTTCTGATGTCAATGAGAAGCGTATGTAAGTAATCCTATTCGACTTTGAGCATAATAACAAGAGGGTCATCATGAGGGTATTTAACACGACTGGTATTGCAGTCCTCGAATGTTATTTGGTAAGGACGTTTGGATTTGCTTGTGCTTGGAAGAAGTTTTGTCGATTTGTCTGAGGAGGTCATTTTGTAGCAAGACGTAATACGATCGTCTTGTTTTCTTTTTTTCCCTTTTTCAATCTCGATCATATGCAAATGGCGAGCTTATTCCTGGACCCGATTTTGCTTGACTTCTGTTGTTTTTGCTTGTTCTTCGAGAAATTTCTGAATGTCGATGACATAATTGTGGAGTCTTCCAACTAAGAGGATACGATGAAAGATACGTATGAGGAAGTAGCAGTTATCAGTTTCATGATTATGTGCATTATGATACTGACACAAGGGTCCGTTCGGAAGATTTATAATTGCTTGTGGCGTGCGGTAACACTCGTCTCCTTTTATTGTTGGCAAGATAGCAGAGAGGGTTGTTGTCATTGGTGGTAGAATTGGGATAGGTCTGTTGGGCTTGCCCTCTTTTCTTCTAATGTTATCATTGTTTTTACCCCGTTGCTTCGGTGCTTTAGTAGTGATTGCTCGTTGGGACGGGGTCGAAGATGCTTCTCAAGAATGTATGACGGAAGAGCTTTTCATTTTATCTTTCTTTGATCGTTCTAGCTTGATGTAATTATTAACCACGTCAATTGTTTCTGTGACCGTACGTGATTTATGTAGAGTAAACTCTTCACAAATTTTTGAGTCGATGTGCAAGGCGAAGGTGAATGCTGAAACCACGATTTTGGGGTCTGAATTTTCAATCTTCTGTGTTTTCTGTTGGAAACGTTTATAAAAGTTTGCCAAGGTTTCTTTTGTGCCTTGCTCGAAGTAAAACAAAGAGTCAACAGCTATTTCGCGCTCCCTAGCATGAACGTAGTTGGATTCGAAAAGATTTTGCAATTGGCTGAAGGTGGTGATGGGGCTTCTTGGATAGTGTAGAACCATCGGAGTGGTTCTTCTTTTAGGCTCATGTTGAATAGCCTACACAACATATGGTAGAGCTTGGAGTATAACCTAATTGCGGCTTTGAAATGTCGAACATGCGTCAACAGATCAGTTAGGCCTGCATATTGGATAAACTTAGGCATATGGAAATTTTCTGAGATGGGCATATTTTCGAGATATGGAGAGATGAGGTTTGTTTCAATTCGATCTAGCGTAGATCGTTGGCCTGGGATGTTAGAGTTGATGACTTAGATTCTATTGTTAAGGTCATCTAAAGTGAGGAATTACTGTGGGGGAAGAGGTAGGGCTGCAACCTGAGGAACAAAATTGCCCTATCCCTCCGGTCCCAATCGATATCTGATGAGCCTCCTTTCTAGCAGAGGAGTTTGATGACGTGTACGTCAACTTCCTTGGGTTGTTGAAGCTGAAGAAGTTAAACTGAAATATCGAGAGGCTCTATTTGGATTTCCATATCTGGATCGAGACATTCGCTTATCGTCCTCTTTCGGCTGATTATCACGTTGAATTACTCTTAATCGATGTTCACTTTGAGCCAGTGGAGGTGACGTCTGGTGAGTAGTGATTTGATCTTGTGTCCTTCGTAATCTTTCCATCTCTTTTTGATGTATTTGACTTTGCTGATCTAGGGTTTTTCTCTATTTGTCTCTTTCCTTTTGTAGTGCTTGAGCGTGGATACGCTGATCTTCCAGTCTCTGAGTTTTTTATATGGCCATTTGTTTTTGAAGTTCAAGGACCGCACCGTGCAGATCAAGGGCTCCTGGTATGTCTTGATCTCTCATGGTATTGGAATGGCTACTCAAGTTCATGTTTGTCATCGGATGGTGTTCAAATTGGAAATGGTAGAAAAAAGTGTAAATTTCCTTCAAACGACACCAATTGTAATAGCATGTTTTCCAGGAGGAAAACTTTTGCCAATACTGTTCATAAGGATTGCGTAATAAAGAGCTAAACAACCATGATTTTACGTGGAAAACTCAGTAAAAGCTGAGAAAAACTATGACCTCGAGGAGAATTTGATGTAAAATCTAGTAGATGTTTGTTATTACAAGTTTTTAGAGTGTTGCTAGTGTTAATAATTGATGATTGTAAGACTTGCGGTCCTTTATAACCTATTCTCTGCCTGTATTTATAGTAGATACAAGCAGTTTACAAAAAGAAAGAAATAGTTTCCTATTCCGGGGGTAGTTGGCGAACTTCACGGATCTCTAACAGTTTCTTCTTGACCGGGCTTCAATGGCTACTTTTGGTAATTCGGGGACTCATGAAATCTTTCAGAATGTTGAGTTGTCTTCGACTATAGGATGTTAAGCTGTCTTTGACTATAGGATGTTGAGCTATCTTCGACTATAGGAGGCTGGCTTATTCTTGTCGAATATGAGGAATATGATACTATAGTGCCGAAGAAGGATGGGTCTTTGTAAATATGTATAGATTATCAAGCGCTGAACAAGATTACTGTGAAAAATCAATATTCGCTTCCTCGAATTAACGAGTTTTTAGATGAGTTGTAGATGGCTGGGTTTTTCATCAAGTTGGATCTTAAGTCTTGTTACCATCAAGTTAGAATCTGCGAGGAAGATACATGGAAGACGGCTTTCAAGATCAAACAAGGACTCTTCTAGTGGTTAGTTATGCCTTTTGGGTTATGCAATGCTCCAACGACATTTATACGATTGATGAATGAAGTACTCATAATTTTATTAATGATTTTGTGATTATGTATTTAGATGACATCTTAATATATAGTCAAACATGGGAGGAGTACCTCGTGCATATACGCAAAGTGTTGGGCACATTGCAATCACAACAACTTTTTCTAAATTGGAAGAAGTACGAGTTGGGAAGAAGGAGCTAGTGTACTTGGGATTTATCGTTGATGGCGGTGAGCTTATGGTCGATCTAGAGAAGGTTTCGGTTATAAGTGATTGGCCTAAACCCCGTATAATGACGAAAGTGATAAGTTTTATGGGTTCTTGTCAATATTTACGGAAGTTTATTTGATATTTTTCACAAATAACTGCACCGTTGCATTCCTTGACAAATGCTGGTATAAAGTTTGTGTGGGAAGATCACCATGAGATAACTTTTATGTTCCTGAAGTACAATATTAGAGATGCACCAGTGTTAGCATTGCCAAATTTGTAATGCCCTTTTGAGGTTGAAATAGATGCGTCAGACTATGCATTAGGGGCAATTATATTATAGGATGAGAAACTGACTACCTACCATTTTAAGATATTTATAGGAGCAGTACGCAACTATCCTACCTGCAATAAGGAGTTTTATGCATTGTATCAATTAGTGAAGCAGTGACGGAGTTACTTATTAGAGAAGGAGGTGGTATATTTTGATCACAGACCATTACAATTTTTATCGATGCAGTCCAAGCTATAACAAGCTCGCCATATGAAGTGGATGTCGTACCTATAGCGGTTTACCTTGATGATCAAGTATTAGAAAGGAGTGGACCACAAAATGGCTGATATGTTATCTCGACCCCCATTATGAACTATTTCCGCTTTGTTGGTAGCTATGCAGATATAACCTATTATTCTTTCTAAATATATTGTAGGGTATGACTGCAACAAGGAGCTCAGGGTGATTTACCAAAAGTTGCTGCAAGGCAAGACATGCAAGTATGCATTAAATGATGGTTTGATTTGCAGGGGCAGTCTATTATGTATTTCAGAGGGTGAAGATCATTTGTATTAAATTAGAGAGGTACATTATTCCTGGGTGGCTGGTTATTTCGGGGTTGAGAAGACTATTTTTAATTTGCAGTGTTATGTCTATTGGCCAAAGATGCATGTGGATGTTGCTCGTGTAGTTCATGGTTGCGTTCAATGCAACACATCAATGCCTTCCAATCACAAGTTAGGATTGTGCTTACCATTACCAGTTCCTAGTCGACCTTGGGAGATTATTTTGATGGATTTTATGGGGGGTTTGCCTATAACCAAGTATAATAATGACTATTTTTTTGTAGTGGTGGATCGATTCAGCAAGATAATTGTTCTTATTCCATGCTAGAAGATGGTCTTCGGGGAAGGAGCAACGCAATTGTTTTTCAGAATGTCTGGAGGTATTTTGGGCTCCTTTCTTCTATTATTTATGATAGAGATAACCACTTTTTGGGGTATTTTTGGAGATCATTATGGGGGATGATGAACACTAAGTTGAAGAGAAGTGCCAATTTTCATCTGTAGACTGACGGGTAAACAGAGGTAATTAACGTACTTTAGTTCATTTACTACGGGGATTCCATTCTAAGTATCCTAAGACTTGGTATAAGAGTTTATCGTATCTTCAGTTTACGTTTAACTGGGCTATTCATGGTTTCACTTTAAAGTATCCTTTTGAATTTTGTTTGGTGTACTTGTCTCAAAGTCCTTTTGATATGACTTTTAGTCTTGGCGACAAGTCGGTGTCAGGGAAGGAGGAAGATGAACAAGTTAAAGATACGCATTTTATTAAGAGGATAAGCAAGGTTCATGAGGCGGTTGAAGTATAATTCAAAAAGACTCAAGCAAAGTATAAGGCTTGACATGACAAACATTGGATTGAGTGTACTTTTTAAGAAGGTGACCTAGTTTGGTTACATTTGGGTAAGGAATGACTAAAGGGGGAAGGCAAGAAACTCAAGCCTATCCATTATGATCCATTTATGATATTCAAGAAGATTTGTGACAACGCATTCCAATTGGATTTGCCACCATTCATGAAGATGTATTCGGTGATTAATGCCAAACATTTAAAGCTATTTGGGCCATCTTTTTTAAATAAAGGCTTTACACTCGACACTCGCCTACCATCAACTGATGACTTATGGATGAAAAGAAAGGAACCATTGCAGGAGGATAGTATTTTAGAGAGGAAAGTTCATGCTACAAGATGGGGTAGTATCGTGTCATTCCGAGTTGGAAAGAAATGTCAACTACCTAGCAAGTCAAAGTGGTACAACAGGGAAATTGGTACAGCCGCATTCCTACATCTCCAGTTTTAGCTTGATCAGGAGCTCAAGGCTCCTAAAGGGAGGAGCCATGATCTAGGAGGATCTAAGGATCAAACCCCTTCAAAAGACATCAACTCGTTCGAACGAGTCTTCGAGCCGTTCGAACGAGATATGAGAGAAAATAAGCCAAATTTGTGTTGAGTCTATTTTTAGCCAAAAATAGTTAAGTTATTTGAATGCCATCTGGAGTCGTTCGAACGAGCTAGGGATCTCAGAAGACCAATTCAGGTTGAGGCTATTTTTTGGTAAAAATAAGCAAGTCATTCAAATGACATGGAGATCCAAAAGACCAATTCAAGCTAAGGGTATTTTTAGGCTTAATTGAGCAAGTCGTTCGAACGACCCATTGTTCGTTCGAGCGACTTTCATGTTCCTTCATTATTTTAGGCATTTCAAGGGCATAATGGTCCTAATTTGGTAACTAGAAACTTGTAACCTCTATTAAAGGGCAAGGCTAGGCAAAGAGAAAGAATCCAAGTTTTTGTATGGGAGACTTAGGGTTTGAGAGGAATATAATTAAAATTAAGTAATTGAGCAATTGAAGCTCTAAAATGGAAATTTTCCCGCTAATTGTTTGTTCTTTAGGTTTATTTCTTCAAATTAGGTTTAATCTTAATTCAATTGTGGATTAAGTGTAAAACTAATAGATAACCAAAAAGCAGCTACCCATGGACATTGAAATAATGCATGAGTTAAAGTTTCAGCCTATTGCTGGCAAATTGGCTAGATATTATCAGTTACAATGTAGTTTTTAAAAAGTTTATCCTTAACATGTATAAGATTCATAAATATCTTCTAAATAAAGAGTTGACATCAAGAAGGAAGAATCAATTTCCAAATTAGTTTTGCCTAATATTTTGGGGGAAATGAAACATAAGAGGAATCAAAAGCTGATAAAACATTGTAAACAGATTAACGGTAAACCAGAATTAACACGAGTAGCCAAAGGAATGGCTATAATGGCCTCAACTTCATTGGCCGAGAAAAGCTGAGTGAGTAAAGGAATATTCCAAGTCCTTGAAGTAGAAGAATTAGATCTCTACCCATTAAAATTGGATATTAGAAGTAGGAGAAAGCAGCGGTTTAAAAGTAGGCAAAGCTGATATCTAGTTGTCGTGCCAGATAGTAATGTTAAAGCTATCTCCTATAAACCAACCAAGAAAAGGTTTTATAAAATCTCTAGCCTGAAGAACATTCTTTCAAAATCTAGAATGATGAGTTCTTTTTTTACAATGTAAGAAAGGTTAAGAAGGGAAGTACTTAGTTTTAAAGAATTTAGAAATAAAAGTCCAAGGCTCAGAAATGAATTTCCAAGTATATTTACTAAGAAGGGCTATATTTTGATAAAAGACTGTCTAATACCAAGGCCACCAGTCCTTCTAGACTTAGTAATATGAGGCCAAGTAATTGAGTATCTTTTAGGAGTACCAGCAGAGGAATAACCCCACTTGAAATTCCTATTCAGACTATCTAATACATTAAGAATAATTTTAGGGAGAAGGGCAGTCGATATTTGATAAATTGGAATAACAGAAGAAATACTCTTGATAAAAGTAGTTCTAGCTGCTTGACTTAGAGTTTTATGCTTCCAATGTTGTAATTTTTGTTTAACTCGAAAAGTAATATAAGCATAGTTCAACCTTTTAAATCTAGAAAGGAACACAGGAGTACCCAAGTACTTAGAAGATAAACTAGCTTTCTGGATACCCACATTTTTTCTAAGAATATGTTGATGTCTATTAGGAATATTAGGGCTAATAAAAATATCATATTTATGGCAATTAATTTCTTATCCTGAGAGAGTTTTATAGAGATCAAGTACTTTTTTTAATAATCCCCACTTCAACTAAGTTGGCTTTACAAAATAAGAAAGAGTTATCGGCGAAAAGCATGTGTGAAATAGGAGGAACTTTAGGCCCAATTCTAATACCATGAAGTTATTTATGTTGCTCATTATGTAAAGGAAGTCTAGACAGAACTTCAGTACAAAGAATAAATAAATAAGGAGAAAGAAGATCTCCTTGACGAAGACCCCAAGTGGGATGAAAAAAACCAAAAGGAAAACTATTGAGTTTGATTTAATAAGAGGGAGTAATGACAATATTAAGAATGGAAGAAAGGAAAGAACCCTATAAAGCAACGTCAAGAAATCCCATTCTACCTTGTCATATGCCTTACTCATATCAACTTTAAAAACCATGCAACCTTGTATACCTTTTTTTCTTTCTTTATTCTTTTTAAGGTAATTGAAGTTTTCATGAATAACAAAAATATTATCTTCAATAAATCTACCTTGAGTAAAAGCATTTTGGTAAGGCCCAATCATAGATTGAAGAAAAGGCTTTAGGTGATTAGCAATGACCATTGATTTTTTTTTCATAATAGTATTGCAAAGACTAATAGGTCTAAATTCAGAGACTGAAGAAGGATGTTTAACTTTAGGAATCAAGGTGAGATTTGTGTGATTCAAATTTTTTAGAATATGAGAAGCAAAAAAGAGTTGTTGCATAACTTTCATAAGATTCATTTTTAAAAAGTGCCAACATTTTTTGAAAATAATGGTGTATAACCATCTGGCCTTGGGGACTTATTGGGGCCCATAGAAAATAAAGTTTCCTTAACTTCCAACTCAGAAAAAGGTTGATTTAAAATAGTGAGTTGGTGAGAAGAAAAAATGGGAGAGATAATAGAAGAAATAATGTCAGTCCGTAGAGGTTGATTTGGAGTTATAGAAGAAGTGAAAAGGTTTTGAAAATAAGAAATAAGCTCATTACCAATATCAGTACGGGTTTCTAACCAAGTACCAATAGAATTAAGAAGAAACCCAATGTGATTAATGCTTCTTCATGCTTTAGCTACCTTATGAAAGAAGGTTGTGTTATTATCCCCTTCCTTAAGCCACAATTCTCTAGATTGGTCCTTACAAAAGCATTCATCTTTAACTTGGAGAGTTTTCAATTAAAATTGATGGGACAATAGTTTATCTCTACCAAAAGAAGCAAATGATTGTTGTAAATTAGCAATTTGCAATTCAGTCTGAGTAATAAGAGAAGTGGTATCCCCAACATGAGTTTTATCCCAAATTTTAAGAGCTTGTTTTAAAGTTTTAAAGTTTTAAGTTTAGAATGAAACCTAAAAGAGTGGGATCCATTAACTTAAGTATGGCTCCAAGTGAAATGAATAAAATCCTTACAATCTAGTTGTAAAAGCCAGGCAGATTTAAAATAGAATTGTCATGCTAAACCAGTTTCATGGGGAAGAGTATTCATCATATTAACGCCATGATCAGAAGACGAAATTGGGAAATTAATAAGTTTAGCAGATGGGAACATATTATGCCATAAAGGATTGCTGAAGGCTCTATCTATGCATTGTCTAAGTAATTGACCTAACGAGTTATTATTAGTCTAGGTATAGGGGATGCCAAAAAAAAGGAATGCCTAATTTTAGTTGTGAGATATAAACTAAGTTTGAAAACCAGGGCTAACATTAAAGGTAGAGGAATGTTGAGCAAATCAATCTTATGACAACAAAACTTTATTAAAATTGCCAATAAGTAACAAAAAATAATGAAGAGAAGGACCAATTTAAGCAAGGGCATCCCATAAATAATTTTGTAAGGTTTCTAAGGGGTCTAATGTAAAAAAGAACAAAGCGAGGTATGGGGAGGGTGAGAAGTAATAATTGTTTATATAATATAGTCATAGGAATGAATAATAGTTAGGTCCAAAAAGTCTTTCCACATTAACCAAAAACTATTTCTAAGACCTTGAGAAGGTAGAACAAATTTATTAGTGTACCCTAAACTCTGTAATTTGGAGTAACTTGAGTCCAAACCAAGTTTAGTTTCCATAACAAATAAAATGTATGGATTTTCTTTCTTAATATGGGATTTAAGCTGAAAAACTGTCGTGGATTTCCCTCCACCATGACAGTTCTAGCTTGAAATCTTCATTGAAACTGTGATGGCTTATGACCCGTCACAACCATCATAAATAAATGTACAGAAGAAGAGAATGGTAGTAAGAGAAATGCTAAAAGAGGAAGAAGTAATAGTGTAATTAGAAATATAGAGAACTTGAAGAGAAAGATGAAAATAGACAACCATTCATAATAACCAACATAAGAATAATAAAGTAGTAAAAGGCAAATATACCTAAAAAGGAACTGAGCCTTGAGAAGATATAGTATTTGGTAAAAAGAAAGTGTCTTCAACCATATAAGTTAGACTTTGTTCTCCTAACAAGGGCAATAGAATGTTCCAAAGGGGAAAGAGAAAAATCCAGCGAAGTGAGAGAATCATCCAAAATTGGTAACAGAGAAAATTGTAACTCTGCTTCATGACAATAAAGTGAAGAAAAGTATGTGTCATTAGAGGGTAAAGAAGACAGAGAGGGAAGAGATAAAAGAATTGGAGAAAGAAAAGTTAAAAGAAGATCTTCCGAAGAGACAGAAACGTACCATATTCTCCAAATAAAGTGGATAAAGGATGATCAAGGAGATTGGTAACTTGGTAAAATGAATTAAGTATTAAAAGATCAAGTTAACACACTCACACTTGAACTTGAGGAAAATGTCGAGAATACAAGTCATGAGATAAAAAGGCATGAAGGTAAGAAACAAGGTCTCCATATCAAAATTATGATTTTAGAAAAAATGAGTTCATGATGCTGGGGAGAAAAAAAAATCAACCTTGGACGAATTTGATAAGGTCAAACTTAATTTAGTTTCATCTCAGTAGAAACTTGAAAAGTTTAGTCATAGAGTAAAAAATATTGATAAGATGTTCTGTATGGGGAAAATGGATTGTGATAAAAGGGGTCTAGGATATGGGGAACATAACCCTAATGCCAAGACTCCTCAAGTCACAAAATTTGCCAAAGCAACAATTACTCCACTTTTGCCCAAGCATAATGTAATATCCATCACTCATAATCAAGCCAAGTTGTTTTCCTTTACTCAGATTTTTATTATTATCAAGCGTGTGGTCAAAAGGGCCATATTGCGTCTTATTGTAGATTTGTTGAGCCCAATCGATCATATGTGAGACCATCCAATTGGCAAAGATATGATTCAAACATGAATTATGTTACTGTGAAAAATGAGAATATGTCCAGGTGGTAATTGGATTGATTCTTGGTATTTGATGTGATGGGTTGAGTTGCTAAACTTGGGGGTTTGTAGGTGGTGTTTGGGTTTATGCATTGTGTTAGTATTTGTGGTTTGTTTTTGGTGATTATTCGGTGTGAGCAATCGTGATTGTGATCAGTTTGTGTCTTGGGTTTGTGGTGATTTTGTTAACGATTTTTCAACATTAGTTTGCGTTGCTCATTGGGTTTGTGGTTTGTTGTTAACTTTACAGGTTTCATTTTTGTTGTTTACACAGTGTTGATTTATATTAGTTGTTGATCAATGATCTCACGGCTCGGGGTTGTATGCGTAAGACAACAATTTTTTTTGCGGATTCCTCCCCTCCTCACAGAGCTTCAGTTTATGGTGGAAAAGGCCATGGTTTCGGAGGTACTTGTGGTTCTGAGGAAGGTGTTGGTAGTTCTAAGGGTGGTGCAGGTGGTTTTAAGGGTGGTGGTACCTTTTGAGGGGAGGTAGAGGTCGTGGTGTGGTATCGGAGGTACCAGTGGCTTATGCTAACAATGGGAGTCGGGTTGGTCCGTGCCCTCCACTTTGGGATGGCGAGGGTGGTTTTAACACCAAGCTGTATGAGATAGAGTTTTAAGTGGTTGAGGCATCTTTAATTCCGATCAACGTAATTCTTTGGGAGATATTTCATTTTTTTGGGGATCAAAGGTGGTTGGGGATTCTCACGCCGATTGGACGGACTTATTACAGATTGGTGCTTCTCTTCCATGCGAGTAGATGGTTAAATTTTATGGAGATAGTATTCTTCGGGAGGTTGATACCGTTATTGATGGTGTCTCTTATCATATTACTCGTAAGTTGATCATGTATGCCCTTAGCCTTTGAGAGTCGACGGTGGCCCAACCAGATATTTCTTGGCCACCCAGAGAGACAGAGACTCCATCTCATGCTGAGATGTATCATGCAATTTGTACTACAGAGGAGTTCGTTGAGGGATCCCCAACTCTTTGCCGCATGCTTGGGTCGGGGTTGAGATTGTTCCACATGATTGTACACCAAAACATTCATCCCTCCATTGGTAAGAAACAGAAGATTATTAGGCATATGGTTCCTTTGATTTACGTGATGGATGTTGGCCTCTTAGTGAATCTCCCGTCGCTCCTTCTCACTGAGATGATCATGGCATATCAGGGTGGTGCTACTCAACAGTCATTACCTTATGCTCGCTTTATTGGCCTTATTCTTAAGACTGCTAGTTATAGTATTTTTGCGGATGAGCCAGTGGACACGGTGATCAAGACGCTTGATGGGGGAGTTGGCATAGGAGTATTTCTCAATTGATCGACCGTCATCATCTAGGTCCTGCGGCCTCTCCTGTCACTCATCCAGATCTTGGGACTTTTGACCTTCAGTGCCTTGGCGCTCCTCACGTCTTTTAGTTCTCATTTTGACAGCTTTGCGTCTCGTCTTGGTGGTTATGACAAGACTATTGCGGACCTTACTGTTGCGCTTGATACACTTTGTGTAACATTCGATGAGCATTGGGTTAATTCCGAGTCTGAGGAGGGGTAGGATTGGTGTTAGTTTTTCTTGGCTAGATGTGTTATGTTTATGCAGGATTAGTTCGTCTGTTCTTCTTTTTGACTTTCCTCTGCATCTTTTATAGTTTGAATATTTGCATCTATGACAGGCTTTCTATTTTGTAAGGTTTATGTCATGTCATTATTGGATATATTTATTGTTATGACATTTTTCCTTGCCTTTTTATTTTCTCCATATGATATTGCTCTCGTCTTTTCGCTATATTCCTTAACTACTAGTTGTTCTTCACTTTTGGTATTTTGTGACAAAAATGCGGAGAAATACTCATGATACTATTAATTTCTAAGTTTCAATTTATTTAAAAGATATCATGAACTATCTTGTTTAGTGTACAGGTCATTCAAGAACAGGTGGATGGTCCAGTCTCAAGTGAGAATAATTCTTTTATTAAGTTACAGTCTAATGATTGAGTCTATATCTAATAGAGTTATAATTTTTTTTCTTTTCTTCTTTTGTTTTAGGACTTACTCTATGTTAGGGAAGTACACTAAAGTTTTATTTTAGAACTAACAGGTGAGTTTTTCTACGAAATGAACCAAAGGGGGAGATTGAAACATCCATAATTGGATTGGTTAAATTTCATGCCAAAACTAGTTACAAAGGTCATAGTTGTTAGAGTCTATCTTGTGGTTCATCCTCGTTAGAGACTTTTCAGTGGATTAACTACAGTTGGACTTGGCACTATCAGTCAATTGGTAAATCTCACGTCAGGTAAGTATGATTTAAGAGGACCTTGGTATGAGTTTAAAAACTTATAAGATGTGTTTTTTTAAATAAAATTGCTCATTTTCGAACATGTTCCATCTGAGATGAAAAAGGCTATCATGTCATGTTCGAACAATTTTGTTATGAGTTAAATTTTCAGCTCATATTCGAACATGTTTTGACCATGTTCGAACATGCGGGGGTTTTGGGCAAATTTTGTTAAAAACTTAGTTTTTTTATTTTATTTTCATTCACTTTGTTTTTAGGGCTTTTTAATCATACCAAAAGGCAACTCTCAAGACCAACTTTTTTAAAAGATCACTATAAATCTATTTTCTTTTGAGAGTTGTAATTCACTTCCTATATACCCAATTCGATATTTGTGAGCTTAAGAGATTCGGGATTGGGAGCTTTGGTGCATGATCCAAAGCGAGACATTGCAAGAACTAATTATGAGAATACTGATTGCAGTAAGGTAACTATGGGCTATGCATTATCGAGTCTGTAAGTGATTGAATTCTTGTAATACTTTTTCAATAGTAGATTTTTAGTTGCCGAGCGACTCGACAATGACCTGTGGGGTTTTCTCCTGAGAAAGGTTTCCCCCAAGTTTAAATTGTTTGTTATGTACATTAGTGATTATTAGTTTTGGCATTCATTTTCTGAATCAGCTTGAATTAGGTTAGGGTTAGACCATTAATTCAAAGATTATCGAACCTATCTATTTTGACCTATATTAATCGAAATCGGTTAATTTTAAGTTGCCAAATTTTTCAGGAAGGGGGTAATTAATTTTTAGGAATAAAACAAACTTACTTGAATCTCAACTATATGATTACATGAAGTATACTTACAAACTTTGGCATCGTTGTAAAATATCTCAGGTAGTGCTCGAAAATCTCGCCTCTAAGACATATTTCTTCATCTTAAGCATAAAAAAAATCATATTATTGGAGAGAGAAAGAATGAAAGAGATAATGGGCAATCCAATTCAACCATAAGTAACCTTTGAAAATACCTCAAGGATCCCCTTTAGCTAAGTTTAATAGCAATAAAGTCAGAAATTAGAGCCAAAATGGTTTAAATATTATTAGATCTTCGAGTTGTGAAAGAGAGATATCTTGCGTACTTTAAATCGAGATCATTATAGGCGCGAGACAGGCATAACTAAATCGAAGGCTTTCTGAATTAGAGGTAGGGCATGGGTGAGAGGGAGTAATCAGGTTACGCTCTTTTTTACATTACATAGTATAACACAACGTTGGGGAGGCATTCTTCTTGAGATTTAGTAGAGAAGTACAATTTCAAATTGTCATATGGATGTCAGGGAGAAAATAGAGTGGGCAGAGAGGGGGAAAGAAAGCCATTTATGAAGGGAGTTTTTAATGTTTGAAATTTTTTGACTTTGGACCTGAGTCCCCAACTTCTTTACATATACAGTTTTAGACTCCAAATGGCCATTGACTGCAGGTCAAAGCACCTTGACCCAGTCCTTTTTCCCTCTTTCCCTCTTTTACCCCTCATTTGATCATCACGTGATTATTTAAAACCTAGAAAATCAAAATAAAAATTGCACATTTCTGCCTCATTACTCCACCTCATTAGGCTACCACGTCACCACTCCATATCACCATTTCACATCATCACTCTACATCACCACTCCATATCATGTGAGACGCATGTATACAATAATTTCCCCTAAAACAACTATCTCCCTCTTCATACACTAAATCCCAACTCTGAATGTATGTCTTTACTATCCCAACTCTGAATGTAAGTCTTTATTGTCCCTTCTTAGGGTTTTGTCTTCTATTCTCTTATTATAAAATTACGAGAATCCGTTGGACTTTGGAGTAATGAATTTTAAAATTAGCATTTTATGTTTGAGATAAAATATTATTTTGTGCTTTATACATTGGTGTCTGCTGCAGTAGTGGTATTCTATATTTTAATTAGCTTTATACATTGGTATTTTGTGCTTTATAGATTGTTGTTGTTAATTAATGGTATGGACAATATATAAAATGTGGTCATTCACTAGGGGGGATTGTGGCTACCCCCAAAAGACAAAGGTCTTACACATGATCTATATGTTGGGGGTAACAAACATATATTTGAAAATGTTGACGGGGATCAATTTTTTTGGAGGTCTATTGAACTATATTTTCTCTTCACTTGAACAGTTGAGTCAGTTAATATTAGCTGGGTCTGTAGTTGAGGTGGCATGTTTGTTTCTTGGTGATTTAGTGCATGTAAACAATAATTATGAGTTGATCAACATATGGAAATTTAGTGATGTAGATAGCTTATGGGATGTACACTTCTATGTGACCTCAGTTTCAGTTCTATCTCTAATTGACATTGTGGTCCTCCCAAATACTTAAACTTAGCAAAAGTAATAATAATTAATGATGGTCCTGGGATACCTATATCACAAGATTATGAATCCCTCACTCATTCAGAGCCAATAAGAATACCATAACCCAGACTAAAGGTGGTGACACCAAATGAGACCTCTAATAAAAGTGGTCGGCCAAATAATAAAGGAAAGAGGAAACCTAAGATTGCAGCAAGAACAACACCCAAAAAAAGGAAAGTAAGACCTAGTGAAATACTAGAAAAAATACTGAATGATCTCCCATATATGGCCACATTCAATAATGATGAAGTTTAGGTAGTTGATGATATTCTTGGTAGGAAAGAAGGTATTAGAGTTGCTGGTGTAGAAGAAGGAGCTTCTGTTGGTAGAGCTGAACTAGACCCAAAGTTACTAGTTTCTTAAGAAGGTTACTACTATACTCACATAAGACAAGATGGTGATGATGGTTCTACACATGCAAATATTGATAGGTATGATGATGACATAAGGGATATTGCTAAAGAATGTGATAGCATCTTTAAAAGTGAGGAAGCTGAGGTTGTAAGTTCTAATCCCCATATACCTAATACTGATTTGTACGTTGGCATGGAGTGGCCCACTCTTGATGTATATAGGAAGTATGTTAGGTAGTGATCTATTCTCACAAGGCATCAGTGTATATAGGTTAGAAATGAGAATGATATATTAAGGTACAAGTGCAGTGAGCATGATAAGGGGTATCAATGGATATTCGATGCTAGGGTTTTGCTTGATGGTCACACCTTCACTTTAAGGGAGAGTTCAATTTTAAAACACACATGTCATGGGAGAACAGGGTGTACCAACAAGATGGAAAATGCACAGTGAGTGGCAAATGAAGCTGAATTAATTGTGAGGGTAGTAAGAACCACTAGACCAGCTAATATTTATGATTTGTTTAGAGAGATGTTTAGGGTGAACATATCATACTACCCAACTTGGAATGCATGGATTATTTGCATAGAGAGGATTGTCTGGTCATACGATGAAGGTTACATTCTACAACCTGCGTTTGTTAGACAAATCTTGTTAACAAATCCTAAATGTGTAGTACATGCAGGCTAAGACATAGACACTCATGAGTGGACTGGAACATGTGTGATGTATAAGGGTAGTATTACTAGAGTTTTGCATGTGTGTAGACTAGTACTTGGATTGGATGATTGCTTTTTAAAAGGAAAATATTGAGGTCAATGTCTTTCTATAATTGGACTTGATGGAAATAAACATCAATTTCCTTTGGTAGTCTATTTATCCAGATCTGAATGTAAAGAAACATGGCTCACATTTCTATAGATGGTTCAACCTCACCTCTCTCTTCATGCTATAAAGTTGACATTGTTCTTAGATAGACAGAAGGGATTCATTGAAGCTGTTAATAAATTATTTCCAAATTCAAATCATAGGTTTTGCTTTAGGCATATGTACAAGAATATGAAGAAAATTCACAGGGGTACTAATTTGGAGAGTTTAGTATGGAATGCTGCCAAGTACTACAAGATGACTGATGTGAGCATTTACCTTAACTAACTGAAAAAAGACAACCTAGGTGCATATGAGTGGTTACTCAAGGAACCCTTTGAACATTGGGCTAGGTCACACTTTGATTTCAATGCAAAAGTATGAGCATATTACAAACAACTTCTCTGAGAGCTTTAACAATTGGATTTTGAAGATTAAAGATAAACCAATCCACACAGCATTAGAGAAGTTAAATTTGATGCTCATGAAGATTATGTATGATGGGAGAAAGAAGTTAAAAAAATGGGAGGAAGCTGGTGAGTCATTGCATTGTCTTTGTTTCTCAAAAGTTAAATATAAATGCATTATTTACTCTAATGTATTCATTGATTAAGGTTTGTTATTGCAGGTCTTTTAATAGTACCTAGAGCACATACAAATATTGATAAGATGACCAAATTCTATGATCAGTGTAAGATTGAAGGAAGTAAAAAATATTGTTTGGTGGCCATTGCAGTAAGTGGCCAAAGGTTGAGAGTTAATACAACTACACATAAGTATGACTGTCATGAGTGGTAGGTGATTGGACTTTCATGTGTGCATGCTGTTAGTGCTATACTCCCTTATTACTGGCCATGGGTTGAGTAAGTATCAGTTTTTAGTTGTTCATATTTTATGTTTGATTTGATTTTCAGTTTCCATGATATTGAATGTCCTCAAATATAGTTTTGTAGCCAACTGCCATAAAGTTTCAGCATATGTGGAAACTTATAAAGAGGTTATATTACCTGTAGTTGAGCAGTTAGAGTGGGAAAAGATAAGTAGTGGCTAGTTTTTAATTATTTAATAGTTTTCTATATAGTGGTTTGCAATAGTCTAAATTGTGTTTGTTGCAGCCTACAAATTATTTTTTCCACCCCCTTTACTAAGAGGAACTGGACGGCCTAGAAAGGTGAGGATACATGATCCAAATGAAGAAAAGAAACAAAATAGGTATGGTAAGTATATATACTTTGGCCAGAACAAAAAAACCTGCAATGATTCTCCTGCACCACCAAAGGTTAAAGTTCTTAGACAAACAGTGACGGTTGATACACATCTCAGCAGAGCACTTCATAAGACCCATCATGGTCTTCCACCTACAACTCTAACTGTGAGGAGGGGAAGACCTCCAACTCTACCTACAACCAATATAACTCCAAGTCCAAATTCAACTCCAAGGCCCAAAGCAGTTCCGCGGCCTAATCCAGTTCCAAAGTCCAATGCAGTTCCAAGGACTAATGAAGTTCCAAAACCAAATACAGTTAGGCCCAATGCAATTCTAAGCATAAACTCTTACAAGAAATCATTTTAACCTCCAACAAGGACTGAAAAGTGTAACTAATAAACTACTTTATGTAATGTATATTTTTTTGTGATCACAATTGTTTTGGGTGGAGATTAGGACTCTCTGTAAATTTTTGGATGGCCATTTTTGGACATTTCTTATGGATGGTTATTTATGGATGAATGTACAAGTGTGATGATGATGTGGATAAGAATTTTAATGTGAAATGTTAGTTTTGTTTTACATTTTCTTTTTCAGGTTTGTAATTTGTAATGGTATTCTCTGCATATTATTGTTTTTGTTTTTATTTTCAATTTTTGTTAGGTTTACACTTATGCATGTTTTAGAGAATGTTTTGCATGTTTTGACTTGTATGTATAATTTGTTTGTAGGTAGAGATTGTTGAAGATTGTGAAAGTACCTACCTTGCATTAATGATATAGGTACCAATATTTCTCTATCTTTTTTCTTTAAAATAAAGTATTAGTTTGTCCTTATATTGTCTTTCTAATGTCTATCCAAACAATTTGACAGTTTAGGCCAGTTTTAGGATTTTATGGCCACTAACTAATTCTCATTTTTACATTTTAAGACTACAAATATTAAAACACTAAAGCAAACATTTAAAACTACCCAATTTCTTAAACAATATCAGCGACAAGAACAACAAGAACAATACCAAAAATAGCAAATAACACCACAAACATTTTCAACCATGTTCTAACAAAAAATGTAAAACAAGCAAACTAGAAAAACACCAGCAATAAACTCCTATTCCAGAGCCCACTAGATCTTGCATATAGATACCGCACCACTCTTCTTACCCCTACAACCAGCCTTCATCTTCTTCTTCTTCTACTACTACTACTTCTTCTTCTTCTTCTTCTTCTCTTCTTCTTCTTCTTCTTCTTCTTCTTCTTCTTCTGCATCATCATCTTTTGACTGAGCTTGCTCCTCAGCCATCTCCAACTCTCTTTCAGTTGCACCACCATATGCTTCACATTCCCACTACATCCTCTCCAATTCTTTTTTGGTGTAATCATCCCATTCACCAGGACTGCCATCTTTGTTGCAGTCAGAATAACCCATCTCCTCTACAGATGACTCTGACCCCATTGTTGAAAGAAAAAAAAAAGCTAAAAGATTTTTTTGGTCTTTGATTTTGGATGGAGAAAACTGGATAGTATTAGGGGATTTATATAAGGAGGTGACTTGAGTGTAGGTCAAGCTATCATTAATGGGCATTGAAGACTTAAACTCCCAAATATAGATATTAAAGGTGGTTGGGGAGGTAGGTTGACAAGGAGTTGGGAGAATAAGGCATGGTTTATGGGGTGCTAGAGCCTTAAAACTTGTACATTATTAATAACACACACATAATACCAAATGATAAAAGAAAATTTGTTTTTTCTAGGCAATGACCTTATCATATAGGAGTCCTAGGGAACATCCTTCTTTTGATGAATGTAATGAACCTTAAGTATAGAGTCTGTGCAAATCTATATATTCTTAATGACTACTTCAACAGCTAATTGCAGGCTTCTATGTATAGCTTTCATTTCATGGTGAGGAGCATAAACAACAAGTGTAACTCTATGAAAAGCTAAAAAGTGGACTTTAAGAGAAAACTTGTTCAGAGAAGCTTGTTTACTATTTCAAAGCCAAATGACTTAAACTTTATAGAAGATCTTACAAAAATCATCCCATACTAGATTTTCCCTTAAAATCTGTGCAAAAATCATCCAAGTTTATTGTCACACTCATTTTGATCTTCAAGTTTACATTCTTCTTAGCTTCTTCAGTCATCTTCTCATCTTCAACCATGTACTCCTTAAGTCATATGAAGATCTTACAAAAGTTATTATGACATTTTAAAATCTTTTGGCCCTTAGTCTTCCTAGTACCAGATGTACATAACTTCATCTGAGACTCACATAATTTAGGGAAATCTACCATTATCTAAGGGAACTCCTTCCACCAATGATCATGTTTGCCACAACTAAAATAACCATCTATGAAAGGTTTACTTGATTGCCCAATTGTTTCAGATAGCCATTAAAAGGAACCACATGTATTAATATGACATTTTAAATATTTTCTATTAGGGTTAGCTAGTGTTTCTGACACTTTCAATCTTATGATCCCCTTGTAATTTGGGGCCTTATAGGGACTGTAAAGTCATGGGAAAGACTTTACTCCAGTATGGGAATTTTGTTCACAAAATGGGTAAACCTGCAAAGGAATTTATTTTGCAGTTAACTTTTGAACCCCAAATCATTAAATTTGAAAAATTGTACCCTCTATATATTTACCTGTAATTAGCCTTTTGACCCCAATTCTTTAAAACAACTTTAATGTCAAAACCACAGATTTTCCATAAATCCTATACACTAAATTTCCATAAATTCCATACACCAAAACCCAATTAACAATACGAGAGAGAGAAAAAGAGAGAGAGAGAGAGAGAGAGAGAGAGAGAGAGAGAGAGAGAGAGAGAGAGAGAGAGAGAGAGAGGGTTACCTTAAAGTTCATGCCACCTCCCATTGCATACTAGGGTTTCGAATATTTAAACTTGAGAGTAAGAAATACAGAACTTTAGAGAGAGAGAAAGCAAATGAAGAACCAGAATGAGAGAACAAGATATGAGAGAGAAGATATGACCGTTGGGAGGAGGGAAATGACTGTTGAGAGGTGATGTGGAGTGGTGCTGTGGAGGCCTGATGAGGTGGAGTCATGAAGTAGAAATGTGTAATTTTAATTTTAATTTTTTTTGGTTTTAAGGAATCACGTGATGCTCACGTGAGGGGTAAAAGAGGGAAAGTGGGAGAAAGGATTGGGTCAAGGTGCCTTGATTTGCAATTAGCGGCCATTTGGGGTCCAAAACTGTATATGTAAAAAAGTTGGGGCCTATAGGCTAATTTTTGTTTTCTACTGAGGTCCAAATTCAAAAAATCTCTTAATGTTTTTAAGAATCTATTTCAAATTATCTCATGGATGCCAAGGATCTGGGAAAATGAGTGGGCAGAGAGGGGGAAAGAAAGCCATTTCTGAAGGGAGTGTTTAATGTTTTTAAGAGTCTATTTCAAATATAAAAAAAACAACTGTCGCAAAGCATTTGAACCCGGACTGCTATTGTGTCGCAAACTAAGATGACATTTTCTAAGAAATGCGGCACATATATTAATTTAAGTCAGATATATTTGTCAAAAAATGGATTGGGTTTATAATAGTTATAATTGTTGTAAATGATTGCGCACAAACGTTGCTAATAACCATTTTTCACGTAGTAATACCTTCAACTTGTGCTTGCACGAGGTAGGGAAGAAGTTGTTGGCTCAGCTGAAGAGGCAAAAATCAAAAGCCTCAACTGGGGGTTCAACAAATAAGGAAATATTAGAATAAGAAGATGAAATTGAAGAAGAAGAAAATCAAAATTTATGATAGTCATTTGATGATAAAGTTCCATAACATAGAGACTGACGAAGCACCTTGGATGGTTGTTGTAACATTGTTATCTATCTTGGATATTTCTTTTCTTTGTTTTAAGTCTGCATTATTTGCTTATGCAAGAAGGTCTATAAATTTTGTGCATGGGCTAAATACCTTGGGGATGAACTGTTACATTTTGTGGTCTCGATCTAAGGTTCTTATCAACCTCTTAAACCTATCTAAAAATTTGATTTTCTTTGTTTAACAATATTTATACGGTTTACATAATAAAATAGAGGCAGAAAACAATAATTCATTTAATACCAATACAAATAGTATTTGAAAGCCAAGAGATTGTGTATATAGTTTCCATTTGGGGGAGTCTTCAACTCAAAAAATGTTACAAGAATATTAATATAGAGATTTAGTTGAACATAGTTGGGATTCAAAGATATAGCAACTACCTGAAAATACATTCTTCATGTACTGTAAAATAAATCTATCTAAGAACAATAAGTATTTGATTACATATTAAATATGGAATGCAATTCTTAGGAGAATTTTTTTTTAGGATTTTTGCTATATAGTCAAACACAATTATGAATCCAATTGTTGAAAAATCGTTATGTAATCGACAAACAATTGAAGAAAGCAAGGCAAATCGGTATAGTTTTTACTAAAGAAAAAAATTATTTAATCAAATAGAACAAAAGAAGTATAACTTTCAAATAGAAGTGTTAGCAAACCTCAAAACACATATAGAAACTTCCCTTCAAAAATAGGTCTCAAAATATCTAAAAGTAGTAATTGGGTGAGATTGGTCGCGTAAAGTTTACTCGATAATATTTTTTATATGATCTGTTTGACATACAACTATATATTCCAGTCATTTTATATTTACTCTTTCAACTATCATCTCGTGGATTGTATTCATCTATCTACACGACTAAACTCATAAAACTCCTCATGTTTCATTTTCATTGATTTTAAGGATTCCCAGCTAGCTCCTTCAAACTACACTCATGTGTTTCTCTTATATAAAATCAGCTTGAATATTGGTTCTTGAACATCATACATTTGAAAGTAACATCATAACACATTTGTAAAATTTGAAATACCAAATTATTCATTATTGCAATCATTAAATGGTTATACGCAAGTAATGTAGGTATTCCTTATGATTCATATTAATATTAGGCATTAGTCTTATCCATTTTATACGTAAACTCCTGGTACCCCTAATCCCTTACATCCTTAGGGTTGACCATTAGCAAACAAATGTAAGCAAAAGAAAATAAGGATCAACTTTCGAGATCATTGAAAGATGACTCCACTGTTATGAACTTATTGTTTATTTTATTTTGGTTGATTCCTCTTGATTTTTACTATTATATTTTTTGCGAATATTGTTTGATGTTCAATTTTATGTGAACTCCACTCACATTCAAAGATGGCACCGTTTTAAAGTAGGAATGCATACTGAGCCGAAGTCTTTAAGGTGTGTCAAAAGAAAAGTATAGTTTTAGCCTTTCTATTGAGTGACGAACTCGAATTATGTTAATTAGAGTTAGTGGTAAGAACGAGGGTCGAAGAACGGAGGAAAAAGGGATTCAGATGCTATTTTGGTATTCTGTTTGAATAGACTTTTGTGTCTGTTTGAATAGAAGTCTCATAATATGTTATATTCGAATAGACTTTGTGTGTGTTCAAATAGAATTATCAGAACATGTTCTATTTGAATAGACTTTGGTCTCTATTCGAATAGACTTCGTATTCTCAGTTTTAGAAGTTTAAAGTTTGGACGTTGGCTTGCCTCGTAATTTGTACTTTGAGCCCTAACACATGTAATGTCCTCCCAAGTATATACAGAATACTTAGTGTATTTCTTAGGTTATCTTTTGTGAGTTTAATCCTAGAGAAAACTAGGGTTTGAGAGATATTCATTGAATCTTAGAAGAAGCTTGAGAGATCAGATTGTAACCTATTTGATTTTTAGTGGATTGCTCACGGGGAGTAGTTTTTCATTTGTATTCCCACTTCTCTCATCCAGGTAAATCTCGTCTTTATTATTTTGTTCTTCGTTGGTATATTTCCCCTTTGGCAATTTTTGCATTTCGTTCTTATCGTAGAAGATTAATTACCTTTATTCTCGACAATTGGTATTAGAGCGCTTAGTTTAGGGCTTGTACGGTAAAGAACGGTGGATGACGTAGAGAAATTAAAGATCGTAAAGTTCAATGGTTATAATTTTGGAGTGTAGATGATGCAGATAGATGACTATCTCTATTAGTAGGATCGTAATTTACCACTGGGTAGGATTGAGATGAAGTCGGCAGATCATGATGCTGCAAAGTGTCTATCATCTAAAATTCTATATATGGTCTTCAAAGTTAGGACAATGAAGGAGTTGATGGAGGCGTTATCTTCTATCTACTCAAAACCGTCCAGGGTAAATAAGATATATTTATTACACCGTTTGTTTACTTTAAAGATAAAAGATAATGGTAGTGTACAATCTCATATTAGTGAGATTAATAGAAATCATGCTTAATTAGTATCTGTAAAAATTACTTTTACCTAGGAGGTGAGAGCGTGAGATCTTTTAGGGTAGATGCCTGAGAGCTTGGAAGGGTTTATTACTATAGTGATCAATTTATCGGGGAAGGAAACACTTATATTTGATACTATAGTCTTGTTAATTATGAGTGAAGATAATAGGCGTAAATCATATGAACCCTCTTCGAGTTCAAACGGCAGTACATTGAACGTCGAGGATAGAGAGAGGTCGTATAGAAATGGGCCATAGAATGGAAGAGGTCATTCGCAGTCAAACAAAAAGTTCAAGCTGCCCGGTAAGTATTGGACCTTTGGAAAGAAGGGTCACTTCAGGCGTGATTATAATTTTTTTAAGAATGATCATGACAATGAGAAATATACAATGAATCTTACTAAGGGGGTTAGTAATAATGAGGCTTTGTTTCTTTTATACGATGATGTTAATGAGTCATGGATAGTTTATTCGGGTGCTTCATTTCATGCTACTGCAAACATAGGTTTCCAAACCAATATAGTTAAAGGTAACTTCGGTACTGTCTTCCTTGCAGACAAGAGTGCACGCAATATTATTGACAAGGGAAACTCTAGGTTGAAGTTGCCTTCGGGGGGGGGGGGCATTGATTATGAAGAATGTGTGACTTATACCTGATTTCGGTTAGCCAATTGTTGGATGATGCTTGATATGTAAGCATCCTTGGTGATAATTTTTAGATGGTCACAAAGGGGGCTATGGCAGTAGCTCGGGGCTTAAGGCAAAGAATGTTGTATACAACACAAGGCACAATTTTTACTATTTGTGCAACCACTCTGGGGATTGATACAAGTACTTGGTTCAAACTGCTCGGTTATATGAGTGAGAAAGGGATGAAGATGATGGTTAGTAAGATAAAGCTAGAGGGTCTTGGCGAGGTTGATCACAAGTTTTGTGAAGAGTGTATTCTTGCAAACTAGAAGAAAGTTTGTTTTAAAATAGCTTGAAAGTTGAGGAAACCTAAAAAGCTGGATCTTGTTCATATAGATGTTTAGGGGCCAACCAGAGTATCTTCTCTTGGTGGTTCTCATTATTATATTACTTTCATCAATGATGCTACTCATAAACTGTGGGTTTTCTTTGTGAGGAACAAATCATGTGTCTGATAAGTTCAAATAGTAGAAGGCTCTAGCTAAAACAAAAACCAACTTAAAACAAAAATGTCTTAAGGTCGAATAATAGGGACGAGTACTAAGGGCGTGATTTCATAGAGGGGAAACGTAGCTCTTACACCATGAGTGTGGTCTTCGACTAAAGGCTATGGCAAATATATAAGATAATAATAAACTAGATTATTGCATAAGCATACTTGCGTGGAGTCTAGGAATTGGGATTTTCCACGACCTCTAGCGAGGATTTGAATAAGAGATTATATTAATATTGATTAAGACGACTGTTCGAGTTGAGAGAAGGTTATATAATGTTTGAAGGTAATGTAGGGAAGGTTTTGGGCAGAGTTTTTCTAACCCCCTCATAGTGTTTCATCCTTTTTTATTTATAGAAGATAGAAAAGGGGTGAGTCACCATGTAAGGTTAAATTACATGTATACCCATTAGGACAGCTGTCCTGTACGATTAGTCGGTTCTGACACTGTAGCTGTCTGACGACTTGTTTCTACTATTATGTCTGGTGAGTTGGCTGTTAGGTGTGTCTGCCTTCGACCATGTACTACTATGGTTGAAGCCTCTCTTGAATTGGTATTGACCGATTGTCTTTGTCTTTGGTTTCGACTAGCTTGTTGTGGCCTTCGAGTGTTCGGTTAGTCTCGGAAGGCTTCGTGGATTTTGATGTTACCTTGCTGAACTTCTAGTCTCTGACTAAGCTTTGATGTAGCATTCGAGTATTTAACTGGTCTTAGGAGGCGGCGAGTAGGCTACTACATTCGCCCCCTCCCAGCTAGTGCCTCAAAAATTATTATAGACGGCGCGTGTTGAGAAAAAACTGTTAAGCGTGGGAAGTTCAAAAGTTGACTAGTGTGAATGTGGGGAGTTCCAAGGCCATTGGTTATGTTGATACTGATTAAGAAGGTAATCAATGGTCCTTAAACAAGGTATAAATAGGGCTTGTTGAGGGAGGGGAATTGTGCTCAATTACTGTTCATCTTCCTCCCTGTTGAGTAAAGTAATATAACCCACTCCAAATATTATTAAAGGAAAATAAAAGAAAAGAAAAAATGAGTGAATGCCAAGGCTATGGTTTCGAGGTAGAGATATTTTGGGGACCGAGACTTGGGGGCTCATATGCCGGATGTGGTGGAGCTGAACGATGGAGACATTATCTGCGGGGAGTCGTTCGTTCACTGGTGGAGAGTAATGCAATTTTATTTCTTGAGAATGACTCAAAAGTGGCTAGGGCTACAACTTTTGTCTGAATTTTCAATTTTTTCTGATTTCTAGTTTTTTTGATTTTGGAACCCTATTTTGCAATTCCGATTTCCGAAAATCCGATTTATGAATTTTTTTAAAGAAATTCGGATCAGAATCAGATAGCTTTGTGTGATTCCAAAATTATGAATTTTCCGATCCGATTATTCTAAAAACCATTCCGAATATCCCTATGATCCAATTTAATTCCGAATAATCTAAATTGAAACATAAAAGATTAGATCTTAAGATTCTTAACCTAGGCATTCTCCACCGCCTTTTCTTCTCTATTCTCGACTACCTCCATTTTTCACTATCTTCCACTTCCTCTACTCTTAAGTTAAATCTTCACTACCTCCACTCCCTCTACTCTTAAGTTAAATCTCTACTTCCTCCACTCCCTCTACTCTTAAGTTAAATCTCCACTGCCTCTATTTTATATTTTCCACTACCTCAATTTTGATTCGTAGCAAAGAAGAAAAGTTAAATCTCCTCTCTGGCTTCGATTCTAAAGCTTTTATTCTTGGAGAAGTGAAAACTCTTTATTATGGCTTGATTTGAAGAAGTGAGAACTCTGTTATTCTGAAATTTATTCTGAATTTTTTAAATGTTCTAAAAATTCCAAAATTTCTGAATTCGGATTCATTTTTACAGTTCCAAAAAAATTTAGATCGGAGAATAGATTTTATAGTTCTGAAAAAAATCAAAAAAATTCTTAACCCCTCCATTTCTAATCCGATCCGAAAATAGGTCTAGCTGCGGCGCCTGACAGAGCGACTGGTGGAAGCTGAAATACTGCCAAAGCTTGTCCGTGGTATTGGAAGAACTGCCCTGCATATAAATAGGGGTGTTTTTTTTGTCTTATTGTAGGAGGGGTTTAGATGAGGAGATTTGTAATATGTGTTGTGGTATTTCTGCCTTTGTTGTTGGAATAAAATAAGTGTTTTGTTTTATCAAAGTGTACCAATGTAGGGTAAAGAGTATTGATAATAGAGATCTTAGGTCGATGATAATGTAGGCACGGTTAAGCTTCTATATAAAAACAAATTGCAATTGTGAAAAAATTTGAGACTTCGGTAAGAGAGAAGATAAGATGATACAATTCAATGATAATGTTCGAGACTTCGATTAAAATGTGGTCGAGGGTACGAATATGGTTTAGCTTATAAGATGGCTCGGAGAACAAGGGTATGGGAGGCTTCAACTGCAGAGACTAGCAGCCTGAATGGCAGAGGTATCAGAGGTGATACTATTCGTGGGGCAGTGTGTCGAAACAGGCCATAATTATGTTTCCTTGGGAATAGGGTGGAGGCCACGTGTGGATTGAGTGAAGTTGATGTGGCAGGCTCGGATAGGGTGTCAGGAACTTGGTGTCGTAGGAAGAGGGTTGTTGAAGGCATGGCCAAGTATTGTTGGTTTTGAGATGGAATCGAGGGTTCGAGAGAATGAGGGAAATACTTTGTTTGGGGGAAATGTGGCACGCACGCACGTGTGTATAAGTAAGGGCAGTCTGGTAAATACTCATAGTCCCTGAAAATGGGTGGAAATGGGAGATGGAGTGGGGGTAGTGGTAATGATGATGGTTAGGGAAATCAAGGCAGTTTTGGGGGCTATTTTTTAAAGAGGGGAGAGAAAGAAAGAGAAAGAGAAAGACCAACACTGTTTCTACTCAAACTAGAGAGAGGCACAAGCAAGAGAGAAGACCACCATTGTAGCTGTTAAAGTTGTTGTTGAGAAATAAGCAAGATATGCCATTGTAGCTGTTGGATTTTAACTCCGATACATTCAACGTCATCAAACAGGTATGTCTTTGATTGCCTATTAGAGATTTCATCTTCTTATCATTTTTTTGTAGATCTTGGGTGGAAGAGGGAATAAGTATTTTACTGAGATGCCAGTAAAGGCATAACTGGGATGGGACGTAATAGACGAGGCTGGGAAGTCCAGCAGATAATAAATGCTGAGTGATATGAATTTGGGGAGTAGAAGATATAGTACTTGAGTATTCGGCCGTAGTACGGCTGATGGGTCTGGGTGGGTATGTAATAGTGCAGTAGGAAACCAAAACTTGATACTCGAATATATCGAGCTAATGTCAATGCTTTTCTTTTGTAGGGTATAATGCGTACCCGTCGATCTTCAAGGATGAGGTTGATAGATGAGGATGATGATGAAGTGAATGAGTCGAGTACATCTGGTCGAGATAAGGTGGGCAGTGACATTGAAGAGTTGCAAATTGCAACAAACATAGTATTGGCTATAGCAGAGCCAGATGTTGGTACATTGAAGAGGACCGATTTAGGGCTCATATAGTTGGAGAAAGTGACGAAGAAAAGGAAGAGAAGGTGGAAATGGGCGTGGAGGTTGGGGTCGAACCATCGAGGGATGAGAGGAATGAAGGAGAAGAGGAGGAGAGTAATAGTAGTGAAGATATAGTTAAGGAGTAAACATATGTTGGGCGGGTCTCACCTCAAGAAAAGGCAAGGCTGAAACGATTTATGGCAAAACACGGGTTGACGAAGATGGGGATTATCCTGGTGCCATTAAGGACCGAGTATTCATTTATGGATTTGCCTCAAGAGGGAATTATGGAATTTAAGGGCCAGATTCATTTAGAGATGCAACTACCTCTTTGAAGCTGGTAAAATAGGTGCTAAACTTCTAGGATGTGGCTCCATGCCAGATGAACAACATCTTTTATGAAATGATGAGGGTGGTCGTAGGGATGAATGTTGAGTTAAAGCGCGAAGGGCGGTTTTTGATCAAGTGGTTTGATATAGTGTCATTTTATTCAAAGAAGGCAAATAAGAAGGTAGGGACGTATCCTATCTAGTACCACTATGACAAACTGTGGTCATTCAGCTTTTGTTTGACTAGGCATGGGTAGGATAAAGATTTGGCTGCAGTGAAGGGGAATTACGAAAATGCCCGTGGGGAATTAGAATTTGGGCTGAAGAATAAGCTATTTAAATTAAGTAAGTTTATAATCGAATATGTTGTTAGGTTGGTTCGAATAGAATTATGACTTTGAATTTGCTGTTTTGTAGAGCCCACTAATAATGTGCTAAAGCACCTAAGGACCTATATTGACGATTTCATCAACGAGAGTGAGGACTGGGTGAATAAAGTGTTTCAAAAGCTGGGCATTGTAAGAAAAAGATGAAAGAAGACGGAGGCGGTATTAAGAGACGTACCGGTTATAGCGGGGCCATCGAGGAAGTGGAGGGAGGCTGGTACCTCTGCAGAGGCAGGTGATATGGATTACAATAATCTAGCACGAAAGTTAAGTTTCATACTGAGGGCTCGTCGAGGAGTGTCCATTTCTACTCGTTCGATCATGCCCGAGACTATTCCCGAAGTAGTGCTACAGGCAAATAAGGGCAAAGTTAATGCTACTGACGAAGGCTTGACCGCCCACTTAACAAAAATAACTGGTCGAAAGAAGAAGTCATGAGCAGATGGAGGAAGGGGATGAGCCGATCAAAGCTAGGTGACTCTCAGCCGAATAGGAGGAAGATGTGCATGTAACGGCAGAGTCGATGATGAATCTTTGTTCTATAAACCTAGATGAAGCAGGGCAACGTGGTGAATTGGTTTGGCAGTAGGTAAGTTTATTTTTAGTTTTAAAAGTGTATATATGTTTCAAGGATTGCTGAGTAGTCGAGGTATTGATGATTCATGTAGATGCATGCTTGGATGATTTTCTTTATCTGGGCGTAAAAGGCGGCGAGTGAGAGGCTGAAGGAGAGGAGGGACGAGGGTGAGCTAATGAAGGGGACCATTCTGTTATTGGAGATCCGAATCGGTGTATTAGAACGAGAACAATTGCGTATTCGAGCTGATACGGCGAGGGAGACGCAAACGATGATCGAACAATGCGAGGCGAAGGTTGGAGTGCTTAAGGCAAAGGTCGTCAGTCAGGAGGAGCAGTTACGAAACATTCATGCATGTTTTTTGGCAAAGTATGACTAGGAGTATGATGTGACCACAGCCCTGAAGACATTCGTAGATGGGTTGGGATATGATCCAGAGACCCTCAAACTGTACCCTCCAAGGGAGGATCCCTCTATCGAAGATGTTACAAACACGCAGGGGATGAAAGTAGACCCTGTGGGCGAAGATGCTAGAGTGGAATCTGTGGGCAAAGGTGCTGGTGGTGAGAATATAGAAGAGAATCCTATTTGAGAAGAGGTAGCTGAACCTGTAGAGGACGCAGGTGATCGTGTGTGAGTAGGTTGTTTAAGAGGAAAACTTGTCAGGCTTTTGCTGTCTGTAATAAACTATTCTGGTTTGTAATATATGTCGAGACTGTGCTTGATTTTGGATTTGAACAATTTGGCATGTAATGGTATATTGGTGTACTCGAATAAGCTTGCTGGTATATTTGATATGTAGACAAGAGGATGTCAAAAATTGTAGGTTGGTAATGAATCAAAGCAAGAAATGCGCAAGACTTTGTGATCGTCCCCGAGTACTTCTATCCGAGGGTTCGATCCTAATCGAAGCATAATGTGGCCGGCCTAAATACATTCCCGAGTATCCAGTCTGTTGACCATTCTTGCCACATGGGAGTGGTCAAATTGGAACCTGGAAAAACTTTAAGGTCGCCCCCAAGTATCAGTCGGGTCGAAGGGTTGACATGATACTTAGGTTTGACCAACTCCAGAAGTTCATTGGACTTTGAAGGTTGCCCCTGGGTATTTCTATCCGTGGGTGTGATTCTAAATGAAGCATAATGTGGTCGACCCCAATGCATCCCCGAGTGTCGAATCTGTTGACCATTTATGCCATTCGAGAGTGCTCAAATTAGAACCTTGAAAAACTTCAATGTCACCCCCAAGTATTAGCTGGGTCGAAGGGTTGACATGATACTTAGGTTTGACCAACTTAAGAAGTTCATTGGACTTTGAAGGTCGCCCCCGGGTATTTCTATCCACTGGTGTGATCCTAAACAAAACATAATGTGGTCGGCCCGAATGCATCCCCGAGTGTCCAATATGTTGACCATTCATGCCACTCGGGAGTGCTCGAATTGGAACCTCAAAAAACTTTGAGGTCACCCCCAAGTATTAGTCGGGTTGAAGGGTTAACATGATACTTAAGTTTGACCAACTCGAGAAGTTCACTGGACTTCGAAGGTTGCCCCCGTGTATTTCTATCTACGGGTGTGATCCTAAATGAAGCAAAATGTGGTCGGCCCCAATGCATCCCTGAGTATCTGGTCTGTTGACCATTCATGCCACTCGGGAGTGCTTAAATTGAAACCGTGAAAAACTTTGAGGCCGCCCCCAAGTATCAGTCTGGTCGAAGGGTTAACATGATACTTAAGTTTGACCAACTCAAGAAGTTCACAGAAGATATGAGATGAAGCTCAGAGGAGAAAAATATGTTTAATGATTATACTGTGGCTACATCAGTTATAAGGGGGGGTGGTCGCGACCTATTGTATGACACTAACTGTATTGTATTCTAAGGATTAGGTAGGGGCTCGTCAGCTTCTATCATCAGGTAATATGATCATTTATCGGTTTTATCATACACGACATAAGGTCCTTCCAAGGATTTGGCTAACTTGCCGGCATTGCTAGGTTTTGAAGAGGGCGTGACTCGTCAAAGTACTAAATCTCCGATATCGAAGCTTCGTGGTTGAACCCTTTTGTTGAATGACTTCTGGAGAGAGATTTGATAACGTACGAGGTTAGTTATGGCTCGATCTCTAGTTTCATCGATCTATAACAAATTCTATCCAAGTTCAAACTTATTATCTTTATCAGGACGATCAGAGTCACTTGTTGGCACCTCGAACTGAGTGGGCAACACAACTTTGGTACCATAGGCTAAGAGGAAAGGAGTACAACCCGTCGCCTTTCATGGTGTGGTACAATAGGCTAAGAATACATGTTGTAATTCTTGAACCCACCAGCCATTCTTCTCGTCGACACGCTTTTTAAGACCATCGGCTATAGATTTATTGATTGCTTCGACCTAACCATTTCTTTGTAGGTAATAAAGGGTAGGGAGGGAGAGGATACTGCTATACTTTTTGAGGAAATTGCAGACTTTTTTCTATATGAACTGTGGACCGTTATCGCATTGAATCATATGTGGGTAGCCAAAAAATGTAATAATATTTTCCAAGAGGAACTTGGCGACTTCTTTTTCCCTGGTTTGACATAAGGGCATGGTTTCGACCTATTTAGTGAAACTATTTGTGGTGACTAAGATATATTCTTTACTGCCCAAAGCTTTGGTAAAAGGGTTTACTAGATCAATGGCCTAACACTTGAATGGCCAAGTAACATGGCTGCAATGGAGTTCTTGTGAAGGGCTTCGAATATTATGGGTATGTCGTTGGCATTTGTCATAGTACTTCTCATATTCTTTGGCTTGTTTCTTCATATTTGGCTGGAATAAACCCTGGGTGATTGCTCGAAGAGCCATGGATCGAACAACGGCGTGAGAGCCGTAATTGCCTTCGTGGAGTTCAGTAAGTAAGATACATGGGCGCACGAAAATATGGGGCACAACCAAAAATATGCAAGTGAGAAAGGTTTATCTCTTTACTGGTTTATGCTTCTTCAGGCAATCCAAAGCCCAAAGTCATCGAAGGCTCACTGTTTATCAAGTGCGCCACCGCACTAACTGCATCTGCCCAAAAATATTTGGGCAATCCAATGTTAAGTCTCATACTCCTCGCTCTCTCGTTTAAGGTTTGGTTTATGCATTCTGCAAGACCATTTTGCTATGGTGTTTCGGGAATAGTCTTCTGTTGCCTAATACCATTTGATGCGTAAAAGTCCTAAAACTCATTGCTACAGTACTTGTAGTAGCCTACTCGCTGCCTCCTAAGGCCAATCGAATACTTAAAGGCTATATCAAAGCTTAGTAAGAGACTAGAAGTCCAGCAAGGTAACATCAAAATCCACGAAGCCTTCCAAAACTAACCAAACACTCAAAGGCCACAACAAGCTAGTCGAAGCCAAAGGCAAAGACAATCGGTCAATACCAATTCTAGAGAGGCTTCGACCATAGTAGTACATGTTCAAAGGCAGACATACCTGACAACCAGCTCACCAAATAGAATAGTGGAAGCAAGCTGCTAGACAGCTGCAGTGTTAGAACCAACTTATCGTACAGGGCAGCTGCCCCAAGGGGTATACATGTAATCCGACCTCACATGGTGATTCACCCCTTTTCTATCTCCTATAAATAAAAAAGAGGAAACACTGTGAGGGGGTTAGAAACACTCTGCCCAAAAGCTTCCCAACATTACCTTCGAACATTCTGTAACCTTCTCTCAACTCGAACAATCGTCTCAATCAATATTAATAAAATCTCCTATTCAAATCCTCACTAGAGGTCGTGGACAATTCCAATTCCTGAACTCGACGCAAGTATGTTTGTGCAGTAATCTAGTTTATTAATGTCTAATATATTTGCCATAGTTTTTAGTCGTAGGCCACACTCATAGTGTAAGAGCTAGGTTTTCCATCTACGAAATCACGCCCCTATATTTGGCACCATCTGTGCTATACCCACCATTTCCAATCCCCTTTTATTTCCCCTTGCAGCCATACTCAATGGCCCCAACCCTTCGTTCAACCTCTGTCATTGTCGGGAACTCCGTCGATGGCATCGTCGCCCAACTTGCCCTTATTAGCCAGCAATTCGCTTAAGCCAAGGAGCGCCATACCAACCAGTTACGAATAGAACGTGAAGACAGATGACAAGAACTCGAGGTGGAATGGTAGCGTCGTCTTGACGATAATGACCGACAACATCGAGCACTGGATGAACTGTGTAATACAGTTTGTGAACTTCAACATGTTCACACCTTAGATGTTCCTACGCGTTCTCAAGAACCTGCCCCCTCGCACGTCCCAGCCTATGCACGACTCAGGCCCCACCCCCGAATTGAGGTCCCTTCGGTCCACCTTGGTATCGAGGGTGCCCCCACCACCATACCCACCGAATCGATCGATCTTGGTGTCCACAATATGGAGGATTAATCCGACTCTACCCTTCACACTTATCGACATCCTACACGATGCCTTGCTAGGGTGTGCCTCGGGGAACGCAACGCCGAATACACCCTTAACCCACGGCCTTACCACCCTGGCCCCTGACGTTCTCCCCCTCGACCTAATTGCCTAACACATCAGGAACTCGGCCAAAAGATTCATGCCACCATTTTCATCAGCGCGAGCCCAACCATTAGTCACAGTACTTCTCATATTCTTCGGCTTGTTTCTTCATATTTGGCCAGAATAAACCCTGGGTGATTGCTCAGAGAGCCATGGATCGACCAATGGTGTTAGAACCGTAATTGCCTTTGTGAAGTTCAGTAAGTATGATGGCCAGCTTCGCGTTGGGAAATACAACGGAGGTGTACGTTATTTGGGGATTTGCAGTGTAGACCACCTTTGAGAATGGTATACCGCTGGCAATTTTCTAGTAACGAATGTTTAGCTTTTGGGTTCTTCGATAAGGTGAAATTGTTAAAGTATGCTAGGAAAGGGGTATACCAGTCATCAAGATCGAGACTCTCACCCCTAGTATTGATGGAGTTGACCTCTATTTGGTCGATACTTGGGCGTTCGAGTACTTCAATATTGAGGGTTCGAGATTTGGACTGGTTTAACATAGCTGTGATGTAAGCGAGGGCTTCGACATATCTATTTTTGCCTGAAGGGTAATGTGTAATCGATGATTTTCAAGGGAACCGACCCATGCGCGAGGGACGAGTACTGCATACTCAGCCATGCGACCATTTGCCTAGTTTTCGCCGGTGTACTATCGCCGATCAAGCTAGAAATCAGTAAATATGCCTAGTTTAGGGACATAAAGTTCGAGAGCGAGATCGAGATCATGTATCAAAGCTTCGTATTCGGCCTCATTGTTGGTACATTCAAAATTTAATTTGATGGCCTCTTCAATTCAGTCGTTGGAAGGTGTAACCTGGGCGATACCTATCCCAGAACCGTTTGGTCCTGTAGATCCATCTGCAAAGAGACGCCAGCCCGTATTAGGGTTTCAAGGGTCATTCTGTTCAGGCTAATCTTTGGGTAAATCATCTTCGTGTTCTTCCCAATCGATGTTTTTAACTGGGAAGTCGGCTAGAAAATCGATGACCACCTGTCCCTTTAGAGATACCTATTTTTTGATAGTGATATCATGTTCACTAAGGTAGACAGACCACTGTTGCACCCATATGGACTTATCTTTCTTACTGAGGATTTCTCAAAGAGGGTAGCTGGTGATAATACATATGTAGTGTACTTGAAAGTATGGTTTGAGCTTTCGAGAAGTGTAGACAAGAGTAAGGAGCAGTCGTTCGAGTTTAGTATAACGTGTTTTGGCCAGGGCTAGAGTCTTGATAATGAAATAAACGGGTTTCTCGATAACTATTTCGATTCAGATAAGGACCAAGCTAATAGATGTCTCGGTGATGGCAAAATATAAGGTAAGTACTTCGCCTTCGACCAGGGTACTTATGACAGGTGGTTGGCCAAGGTAAATTTTGAGTTCGAGAAAAGCTTGCTCGCATTTGGGTGTCCAATTAATTTCATGGTTTCTCTTTTTAGCTTTGTGGACACCTTGGTCGCGCAAGATGGAAAATAACCGAGCGCAACGGTCAGAGGATTTAGAGATAAAACGGTTCAGGGCGACAATTTTACCGGTGACCTTTTGGATATCTTTATTGGTTCGGGGAGAGGGAATGTCAACGAGGTCTTAGATTTGCGTAGGGTCGATCTCGATTCCTCATTTGCTAATGAGGTGACCCAAGAACATTCTGGAGGATACGCTGAATTGGTACTTGTCTGGGTTTAATTTCATGTTGTATGATCGAAGTATCGAAAGGACGTCAGTCAGGCTTTGCATATTGGTATGTTTTTGGGGACTTTTATACAACATGTCGTCAATGTAAACTTCGATCAACTTGCGAAACGGAGGTTTGAACATAGTGGTAACAAGATGGTGGTAAATGGCACCCGCATTTTTGAGGCCAAAGGACATTACATTAAAATAATAAGTCCCTTGTTCTGTGATAAACAAAGTTTTAAGTTGATCCTCAGGGAGAAGGGGTACCTGATTGTAACTCAAAGCTGCGTCCATCATAAATAATCGTTCATGGCCTGCAGTAGCATCTAGAAGTACTGAAATGATCGGGAGAGGAAAACTGTCCTTCAACGTATGTTTGTTGAGATCGGTAAAGTCAACGCAGATTCAGATCTTGCCATTCTTCTAGGGGACAACAACAATATTCGTGATCCAGTCAGCGTATTTAACTTCTATGATAAACCCGGCGGCTAAGAGTTTTTTGACCACGAGGTTCACTGCTTCTCGAATCCTCGGGGCCAAAGTTTGGTTCTTTTATTTTACAGCCGTGGATTTGGGGATGAGGTCAAGTCGATAACATGCCTGGGTGGGGTCAACGCCTGGCATCTCATGGAATGTCCCGGCAAAAACTTCTTTGTTGGCTCGAAGAAACATAGTAAGTTCGCTGCTTTCGGCGACATCCAAAAAATTGCCAATGAATGTACCTCGACCGGGGTCGTCGAGTTTAACATAAACTGCAGGTTTGACAGGGGTGGTAGAAGGGGTCGAGCTAGTGGGAAGAGAGAAATGCATTGATTGCTATGGTTTAACAAGTTTTCTGGTAAGGTCTATTTCCAGATGTTCGCATGAGCGGGCTAAGTGCTGGGAGCCTTTTATGTTCCACGTGCCACATGGGGTAGTGAAACGCAATATCTAATGGTAGGCAAAAGGTATGGCCTTCATGGCATAGAGCCAATCACGTCCGAGAATGCCCAGATATTCAGAATTCTTATCGATGACAAGAAAACTAGTTTGAAGGGTAATTAGACCAGTGGTGACAGGGAGGCTAAGGCGGCCGACGACGACTTCGGTAGTGCCGTTAAAATATTTGAGTTTGACATTGGATAGAGTAATGAGATCTATTTTTTGCATGGCGCAGACAGTTTGGTGAAAGAGTACGTCTGCTGCGATGCCCGTATCGATGAGCATCGTATGGAGGATGCCTTAATCATAATGACCAAGGGGCCTGAATGGGAGAATCAGACATGTGAGGTGTCACAATCGATGAAGGATATACCTTCGGGTCGGGGGCGGTGGTTAGATTCGGGTAGAAGGATGGGGAGTTTATGTTGATAGGTAAGCTTGCAGTATTCTTCGACGCGTTTGCGTCTACATTGGGTATGGCCGCTGTCGATGTTATTGACTTTGATTAGGCGGAGTTGAAAAATATGTACCTCGACGGGGTCGGTATTTGGAGCGGGTTGGGGCTTGAGGTATGACCCGTCGAGATAGCCCGGGAGGTCGGCAACATATTGGTGTAGCCGACCAGATTTAAGAATTACCTCAAGTGAATGTTGCAAAGCGTAACACTTGTTTGTGGGGTGGCAATTATATTTGTGATTTTGGCAGTAAGGCTCATCCTTTCTGATCACGATGGGGAAGGGGGTGCCCCAGATAAGATCAGCTTGGATGAGGGTGAGAAGGGTACTAATGGGAGTAGTGAGTTTGGGGTAAACGGGCATCGAACATTTTTTTTGTGGTTCAGAAGATTGAGCATCGAAGTGGGGGCACTTGTGATTGTCGGTCTCTTGAGAAATGGGCGTGACCATGGGTGTATTCGAAGAGCAAGGTTTGTTGTGGTTGGTGGTCGTGGCATGTCCCTGGTGATTAGATTCGTATAGGCGTTTGAAGTCAATCTATCAATTGACCTTAAATAGTATCTCCTCGAGGGTCTGTGGCTTTTGGAGGATGATATACTCCTTAACGCGGTTGCGGTCAGGCAGGGCATTAGAATAGGCGAGGACGGCGTTCGCGTAATCAAGGTTTTCGACTTTGTACGATTCATCGAGGAAACGCTTGGTGAAGTTTTCAAGCGTCTCAGTGGGTGATTTGCAAAAGTTTAAAAGGGCATCAACATGGATCTCACGATCTTTATTGAATGCGAAATGGGAGATGAAAAGGTTCAAAAGTTGTTTGAAGCTTTGAATGAATCCATTAGGTAGGTTGTGGCACCATTTGAGAGGGCTGTCAGTGGGACTGGTAGGAAACATGCAACACAAGATGTGATCGGCTGTTGAATGTTGACTGAGAGCATTCTGAAACTTGAAGACATAAGATTGGGGGTCGGTATTGCGATATTTGTAGATTTTTGGTGTATGGAAATTTGGAGGTACCTCGACAGCGTGGAGATTCGGGTAAATGGGGTTGTTTAATCGACTCCACGTGTTCGGTGTTGGGATCGCGGTGATGCAAATGGTGGCATGAATCTTTTGATCGAGTTCCTGATGTGTTAGGCAATTAGGTCGAGGGGGAGGACGCCGGGGGTCAGGGTGGTAAGGCCGTGGGTTAGGGGTGTATTCGGCGTTGCGTTCTCTAAGGCATACCCTAGCAAGGCGTCGTGTAGGATGTCGATAAGTGTGAAGGGTAGAGTCGGATTAATCCTCCGTATTGTGGACACCAAGATGGATCGATTCGGTGGGTATGGTGGTGGGGGCACCTTCGATACCAAGGTGGACCGGAGGGACCTCAATTCGAGGGTGGGGCTTGAGTCGTGCGCAGGCTGGGACGTGCACGCGTAGGAACATCTAAAGTGTGAACATGTTGAAGTTCACAAATTGTATTGCGCAGTTCGTTCAGTGCTCGATGTTGCCGATCATTATCGTCAAGACGGCGCTACCATTCCACCTCGAGTTCTTGTCATCTGTCTTCACGTTCTATTCGTAACTGGTTGGTATGGCGCTCCTTGGCTTAAGCGAATTGTTGGCTAATAAGGTCGAGTTGGGCGGCGATGCCATCGATGGAGTTCCCGACAATGACAGAGGTTGAACGAAGGGTTGGGGCCATTGAGTATGGCTGCAAGGGGAAATAAAAGGGGATTGGAAATGGTGGGTATAACACAGATGGTGCCAAATATAGGGGCGTGATTTCGTAGATGGAAAACCTAGCTCTTACACTATGAGTGTGGCCTACGACTAAAAACTATGGCAAATATATTAGACATTAATAAACTAGATTACTGCACAAACATACTTGCGTGGAGTTCAGGAATTGGGATTGTCCACGACCTCTAGTGAGGATTTGAATAGGAGATTATATTAATATTGATTGAGACAATTGTTCGAGTTGAGAGAAGGTTACAAAATGTTCGAAGGTAATGTTGGGAAGCTTTTGCATGGAGTTCAGGAATTGGGATTGTCACTGTAGCTGTTTGTCGGTTATGTTACTGTACATTATCACTGTAGGCGCCTGTTGGTTCTGTCACTGTGCATTGTCAATGTAGCCGCCTGTTGGTTCTGTCACTGTAGCTGACTGGACCAACAACGACACTATTCTTATCTGGTAAGTTGGCCATCTTGTCATACTTCGGCCATGTACGGATATGGTTGAAGCGTTTCTGATGTTGATGTGAAGTTCTTCTTCGAGGCTTGTTCAGAGTCGGGGATTCGTCTTCGGATAATCTTTGGGAAACTTATTTGGGGATTGTATGGGCTTTGAGATATTCGAGTAGGCTTTGAAATAGCCTTCGAGTGTTTGACTAGGGTAAAAGGTTACGAGTAGGTTACTACAATGATCTTGAGGGATTCGAGCTTGAAGTGTTTTAGTGCGAAATCTGAAGCGAGGTTTTGCCATATGAACGGGCGTTGCGAGAATGGAAGATTGACTATGAGAATAGTGAGTGAAGATAGGTAACCATGGGATGTGCTTATCGAGTCTATAAGTGATTAAGATTCTTGTAATTATTTTTTCATAGTAGATTTTAGTTACCGAGGATTCGACGACCTGGGAATATCGTGTGTTTATATGCTTGTTGATTATTTCTTATTGTTACTAGATTATAGGATCAAATTGAATTAGGTTAGGGTTTCGTTATATGAAAATTGATTTCACGCATAATCGACTTAGCCAATTTGATATTATTATTCATAATCTATTTATATCAAGGACTCAAAAATTTCAATTGGTATCAGAATGGTCACGCTCAAAGGCTTAATAGCCTGAGCGTGAATCTTAACTCGCGTAATTGAGATTAATAGATTCTGAAAGATTTGGAGGTCCCATAAATTGTTCGCTCTTCTTTAATGGCGATGACTATCTTTATTGGAAAATCCAAATGGTTGCATTATTACAATCACTCGGAGAAGATGTATGGATTGCAGTCGTGGATGGATGGACGCACCTTACCATGAAAGGAACGGGTGATAATACTGAAGAACTCCTTAAAGCAAGAAGTCAATGGTACAAGTTCGAAAAGGAAGATGTTACTTATAACAATAAGGGTTGTAATGTGATTTTTATGGGAGTTAGTCCTAGTGAATTCTGTCACATCTTTGCGTGAACTACTCCGAAAGAAACATGGAACATATTAGTTTGAACCCATGAATGTGATGATATAGTCAAAGAAAGCAAGTTGCAAATGTTTACTTCCCAATTCGAGAATATTTGAATGAGTGCTTATAAACCTTTTATTGAGTTTTATACAAGACTATGTGATATTGTCAATACTAGTGCCGCATTGGGCGCGACTTATTTTGATGTTCAAATCATTCACAAAATCTTGAGGTCTCTTCCCAAGAATTTTAGATCTAGGCGTGATACTATAAAGGAAGCTCAAAATCTTAAGAAAATAAAACTAGACACGCTAGCAGGATAATTGTGAATATTTGAACTCGAGATACAAATGGAAAATCCTTAGAAGAATAAGAGTGTTACTTTCAAGTTTTTCTTTACCGCTTCGGATTTTGAGGGTACAAAAGAGGTTGATTATCTAGATGTCTTAGATAATGATGAAGGGTCAGACATTGATTTAGAAATTACTCACCTTGGTCAACAATTACAAAAAATTCTGAAACAACGTCAACTTGAAAAAATAATGGCAATTTTTGAATCATAAGTCACGATTTCATGAAAATGTCAATGTAAACAACTGGTAGACTAACCCTTACATTAACCTAAGTCAAGTTGAATGCTATAAGTATCACAAGTTTGGTCACTGTCCATATAGCTGTCCTGATAAAAGATCTGGGAGGAATAACAAGGCTATGAATATTACTGCTACTTGGGATTATAATAATGATGAAAATTGTACTAATAATGATCACCTCCAAGAAAATGGAAATTATTGTGGTGTCCTGCTAGAATAAGCCCTAGTAATGATCATTCTGACCCCTTTGCGCTAGAAAGTGATGCTGAAAGTCAGAATGATCATGAAGATGTTGAATATGGTAATTTTAATCTTGAAGAACTTTGTACTCAGCCAATTATGCAGTGTGCTAAACTTGAGAAAATTAACTAAGGCTTGATAGAACAAGTTAGCATACTCACTTAGAAATTAAAAGAAAATACTAAAAATATAAATTTTAAGCTTAAAAGACTTGAATGTGAGAAACATGAGCTTTTTGACAAAGTAAACAATTTAAAAAATGAAGTTTATACTGCTCAAGAGATGATTAAATCAACCATGGATGAACTTGATAAGATTAAGCTTGATTTAGTCTCATCTGAATAAAAACTTCAAATGTTCCTTCATGGAGCGATAAACATTGATAAAATGTTAAGTATGGGAAAATTATGAAAGTGACAAAAGGGGGGTTGGATATGAAAATGTCAATTAAAAATAAAAAATAAAATATGAAAATGTTAATTCGAATAAAAGAACCCTTTTGGTTACAAAATTTGTTAAAGCCGTAGTATTGCCCAAACCTAGTGTAGTATCAAATGCTCGCATACGAACTAGTAAGCCACACTATCCAAAAATGATTTATTGTCATGCGTGTGGTAGAAGGGGACATTATGCATCATATTGTAGATTTGTTATAAATAATATACATATTAAATGGCTCCCTATCAAGGAAAAGAATGAGATGTTTAAGAAATTTTCAATGCCAACTAGAAAAATTCAATCTCTGAAGATTATTCAAGCTATTTAGGTGCGTAGGGATAAGTTGATATCCCAGCTAAGATGTAATGTTCCATTGACAGCTATTTGGGCTATCGGTGTCTGCTCTATTGATTAGGTACATCTCTTACCCTCTGTTTAATTTTGTTATTCTTTACATCTTATTAGGACAGTAGGGGTATAATTTATGTTTGTACTATGCATCTTAGAATTATTAATGTAAAATATTATTACTAGACTAGGATAGTGCTTTTGTGGTATAATTATTCACTGAATATTTACTTGGTAATAATCTCAATTCATAGTAGTCAGTTGCATATTTGTCTAAACTAAAAGCCAACCGCGATTAGGAACAATTGAGGATAATTGTGGAGACTTCATTACCCAATGTTATGTGAGGATCTAGCATTTCTACAAGCTTCGAGTGTTATTTCATAAATTCTTTTTAGTTTTGGGAATTCTTTCTTTTATGATCTCATTTTTTGTTTGCATTTATTAATTGTTGAAGATGACATACAAATTGAAGTTAACATACTATAACTGACATAAACTCTCAATGCGGAAGCTAAATTGAGAAGTCTTTTAAGCTAAAATCGACCTAAAACTAAATTATGGCTAAACCTTGAACTTTATTCAATTACAACTAAGAAATAAACTTACACCATCCTCTCTTTATATAGGCCTCAACCCTAATCCTCCTACAATAGCAAGTCCCCTACCTCTCCAAATTAAAATATAATTAGACTTTAAAATAAAAGCATCTCTAATAGTTAAGCCCTTAATCTTAATAAGCTAAAATAAGAAGACCGTCAACGAGTGGAAGACATGCACTAGGAGATGTTCACATCAAACCTTCCGTCTTCAAAAAATTTTGGCCATGAAATTAAATCGGGCGTGTTCCTGACGAAGCTCGTGCCACCTTGGTAACACTTTTAAAATCATCAAACTCGTCTTGCATGTCAAAATCAATAATTTCATACGCCTTAAGCTTTGACCCTCGGATCCTACCTTGAAACTTGCCATATCCAGCCGATGTACCAATTGATGTTGTGATAGTATTTTTATAACTTTTCCTTAAACTAAAACCTAGCAAACGGCGTGCTCTAAAAATTACTTGTAATTGATGTAGTTTTCGTGTCGCTTGACTTGTATAACGGGCTTTAAAGTCCTCCCAAGTTAGATCAATAAACGTTGATAAATCTATAAATTGGAATTTTTCATCTTCTAAAAAGTCATCGTAATCCCGCCTCTTATCAGTTAAAGATCCCAAGTACTCGTAGTCATCCGATTACTCATCATATACTGGGGTAATCCTCCATTATCAAAATATGGTTGGTGTGCGTCACAAACAACATCAAATATCAGAGATAAACTTTTCACCTCGTAACTAAAAATAATTTTTTTTATTGACCGTCACTTCCATCTTTTGGAACGTTACTTTAATTCTTTCAATTGACGCTTTGATACGCTCAACACGTTCTTTAAGACTAAGTGGTCTCTCCATTGGGATCGTACTTACCATAAAGAAGGAAAAATAAATAAATCTGATTGAACATGAAACGAACGAAAGAACAAATTACCAGAAATCACTGTAGCAGACAACACATAAATCACCGTAGAAGTTGCCGGGGAACACTGTAGCAACACCGAAATCATTGCAGTAGCAGAAAAATCACTGTAGCAGTCGCAAAAAAGTTGTAGCAGACGCATGAACACTGTAGCATACTCAAAAAAATATTGTAGCAGTGCAAGAAAATAAAAACGATTAGAATTTCTAATCACGAATTAAGAGAGAATCGCTCTAAGAAATACCGTGAAATCCCAAGAATTAATTTCGTTCTGAGGCCAATTTGATGTAAACTCTCAACGCGGAAGCTAAATCGAGAAGTCTTTTACGCTGAAATCAGCCTAAAACTAAATTAGGGCTAAACCTTGAAATTTATTCAATTACAACTAAAAAATAAACTTACACCACCCTCTCCTTATTTAGGCCTCAACCCTAATCTTCCTACAATAACAAGTCCCTTATCTCTCCAAATTAGAATATAATTAGACTTTAAAATAAAATCATCTCCAATAGTTAAACCCTTAATCTTAATAAGCTAAAATAAGAAGACCGTCAACGAGTAAACGACATGCACTAGGAGATGTTCACATCAATAACATTTCTTACCCTTCATTCGAGGCAAAAAGACACTATACAAAACTAAGGACATGATCTAAAACATTTTACTGATAAACCCTTTTTGGCCTTTGATGACTATGCTATGTTTATCCATTTGTCGCCCCTTGAGCCTAAAAGAAGACATCATTTTTTAGCAAATCTTCTTTACCCCATTCGTTCTGAGGATAGTTAGGGTAAAATTTTTAAATGAGTATTATATCTGATTGTATATATGAATAGATTTAAGAGATTGGTGAAAAGATAATTATGAGGAGAATCATCAAGTTTTGTGACACTCTTTCAATATTAAATTCAATGGAACTTTAATGTATTTGACATTCAAATGTGAAATGATAAGAATGAAAAGAACAATGGTGAAGAAAATTGAATATGAAAAGTTGAGATGTAATAAGTGATTGATAGAATATGAATACCCTATTATTCTCAGAATGTCAGCAGAACATCATATCCATCACTGAACTATCATTTACCTACATTGCAACTCTTTGAAGACCTATTTGATTATGAGTTTAGTACGGTCAATTTAGTGGAGATGAGAGATATGAAGTCTATGGTAGTTCACTTGACACTTCACCAGCAATTGAATTTCTTTCCATGAGATCTTTCAAGAAGCCTATGCCTATTCAAGGTATATAAGTCCTCACTACATTTATTCATGCTCATCTTACCAATGAGAGAACACCCAGTGAAATCTCAGTGGTATTTCAGTGACCACCCAATAAAGGCCTAAGTCAAAACAAGTTTCAACATAGCAATCCAATTACGGTTGAATAATTTGTTGAAAACTTGAAATTCATTTTATTGTACACACACACACTGAGTAATATGTTTTGGTAACTTTTTATATCATAGAGGTAATGTCTTGATCTATTTCGTATATTTTATATTAATTATTTCTCTATCATGTATTGTGTAAGGGGGAGTGTTTGTCAATGTTTATTTACCATTTGTTTTTTCAATGTGTTATTGTTTTGGTTTTATTTCTTTCCATTTACCCTTTGTTCATCTGTGACAAAAATGGGGGATAGATGATTATGATAGGTAAGCCAGGTAAGTTTTGCTTTTCACTTAGATTCTTTATTTTTTTAATGGTTATGTGATGCATCTTGTTTAGTGTGTAAGGATTCAGTGATTGAGTCAGTCCACCGAGTTGTATTTTTTTTATTCTTTCTTATTGTTGCAATTTTGTTATGAAATGAACCAAATGGGGAGATTGAAACATTTATATTTGGTATTGGTTTAATTTCATGTCTAGACTGAGTGTCAGCACTATTTCATGGTTATTCATCATTAGAGAGTGCACGTGGAACGACTACAGCTGGACTGACACTGAATAGGTATGTTGGCTTCACTATGTAAAAAGGAGTAAAAAATGACTTTGCAAGTCAGTCGTTCTTTATCTAAAGAGACTTAAGAGTTGCATTTTTTGTAGTAGTTTTTTATTCTCAACTTTTACTTGAGTCGTAATATTACGATTGAAAGTTAAATTGTAAAAATAGTCATTTTTTACAATTTTTGTGACATATTAGAAAGCCGTTTTATGCATCACAATTAAATAACATAAATAAAAGTCGTAATATTCATCGCATTTGCCACAATTTGCAACTGATATAGTTGTTTTATTGGTCGAATTATAACGACTCTGCTATAATTTGCCAAATACGTAACATTTTTCATTTTTGCGACTAACATGAGGGTCGTATTAAGCGTCATACAAAACATGACATAAATAAGAGTTGTTGCAATCATCGTTTTTGACAAAACTTTGTAACACATAAGTACGTCGTATAATGTGTCACATGAAAATATGGACTTAAATATACGTTGTAGGTACTGCCTTATTTTTTGCATGTTGCAACTAATTTTTTCATTGTTTTTTGCGTCTCAAGCAAGCCCTCGCGAATTTTAAATAATCAGACAACACAATCAACTAACATATAAAGCAATAATGACAAGCAATTTTCAATAAAAAGATGTTATTAAAATACCAATTAAAAGATCATGTCAAACAGCATACCATTATCCAAAATGAAAATAAAAATGTCAAACAACTTACTAGGGATGGCTTTAAATTCTAAAAAAAATACAAAAAAATTCATCACTGGATAATAGTAAAAATCTTGAGCCAAGCTACGGCTTCACCTGCAGAGACATCACCAAGGGTTCAACTCTTAACATGCAAACACGCCTCTTGGCGAATAACTTCATTGATTATAACAATGTAAAACCCTTCAGGTGCAGTTGTATTAAACTGCATAGTTCCGTAAGTAACATTAGTGCCAAACATATCTTTCAATATGCATGAATTGCCGCTCGATGACTCGGGAGGTGGTGGTGAACATCGTCTTCCTTACATGTAAATTGAAATAGTATGAAGTTAACATTAAATGATAATATTTTTAAGTAAAACGCAAAGAAAAAGTTGATGAAGGAGGACCCTTATATACTATCTTTGGCTTGATAGAAATGACAAAGTGTTCCTAAACACTCCTAAACCTGCCTGCCTTATACAACCAAGTATATTTTCCCTAAAATAAATCATTTTGATCCCAATTCAGACGATTCAGACCAGCCAAATGAATTAGATCCAAGTCCATATATTCAGATTAGCTATTCTGATTGTTCTGAGTTAGATCCTCTAGTTTTACTAGTGATCAACCGATACATGATACCATGTAACTGGTAACTTTATATATCATCCAATGAAACTGAACTCGTGCAGCTCCTGGTTCCTCAATAGTAACTAGTCACATGGAACAATATAAGTAATTTTAGCAACCTAAAAGAATGAGTTTACAGAAAAATAATGTGCAAGTTTTGATAAGACTATCTATTATTATGTTCAAGAAGTACTTTTTGAGCTGTAAAATACATTGTCAAAACAAGTTAAACTTCTCCCATCTAAAGTGCAAAGGGTGCTCAAGAATGTGAGAGGAACTTGGTATAATTACAAACTTAAATATACATGCTTAGGAGAATGAATGAGTAATCCTCGAGGCCAATCTCGCAAAGTTTCCACGGCAAATAGGTCAATATCATGACCCTAATATACTAGACTTTTTATTTCTCGGAATGAATCCTATCCTATACTACCCTATTGCTTATGATCTTTTGGTCAGGTGGAGTATTAACATTCAGAAAACGTCTTTTTTATAGACTACATCCATTTTTTGGGAGAAACAACAAATTCCGTTGAGAGTATTAAATCTGAATTTGCTGCCCCTCTTGGATTGTTTATGAATGAGTGTATTTTGAATATTACAGATGGAACAACAGATTTCATCCATTCAGTTCAGAAAATATCCTTTTTGTTCATTCTGGGAATAAGAGAAACAACCGGCGCATGAATGATATTAATCTGAAGATAGTTGTTGAGTACATGGAGATGAAATTGCAGAATGAAGTTGATGTCTTGGTGGGCCATTATCATCTTTCAGAAAACATCCTTTTTACAGTCTACATCCATTTTCTGGGACTGAGAGTTACAACAGATTCTGTTGAGAGTTTTGAAGCTGCCTGTTTATACTACTTATGAAGGCTATTCTTCTGAATATTGCAGATGGACTTCCAGATATGGAGATCTTCTTTATGAATACAATGGTCGGACCATGACCTTTTCCTGCTATGTGCAAGGGATACTATCAAACTTCTAAAAAATCATCCCAGTCTTGCTCTTTGGGTAAGGGGAAATGAAGAAACCCCTCCTGAAGATATTAATAAAGCTTTAAAAGATAACCTGAAGCTCCACTCGTATTTTCAAATGCCTAATCAAATTAACAATTCTATAAAAGAAATCGACGACCCTAGTAAATTTCTTGATGGAACTCGCATTTATATCCAAGGATCAATGTGGGATAGATTTGCAAATGGAAAGAGAGACTTCACTGATGGACCTGACAATATCCAAAATCCTGAAGATTTCTTTAAAGACAGTTTCTACAACTATGGGTTCAACCCAGAGGTTGGGTCTGTGGGGTTCCCTGTTGTGGCCACAATTAGAGCAACAATGCCTCAAGAAGGATGGCAAATTCCAATCTTTAAAAAGCTCTCTGACGGTTAAGTTGAAGAAGTGTCAAATCCTGTATGGACATACCATAAGTACATTCCCTACTCAAATCCAGGAATAGCTCATGATCAAATTGGACTCTATGGGAAGGGAAAGGATCTTGATGATTTCTGTGAGAAGGCACAACTAGTTAACTACATTCAGTATAGAGCTCTCTTGGAGGGTCGGACTTCTCGGATATAGATTAAATACACTGGTGTTCTAATATGGAAGACTCAGAATCCTTGGACTGGTCTTTTGGGTCAGGTCTATGATCATCTCCACAACCAAACAACAGGTTTATATGGCTGCCGTTCCGCAGCTGAACCGATTCATGTCCAGCTTAATCGTGCAACATATTTCATAGAGGTAGTTAACACCACCTCAGAGGAACTATCTAATATAGCAGTTGAAATCCCAGTGTGAGATTTAGATGGGAACTGCCCATATTACAAAGTCACTGAAAAACTCACGGTGTTTGCCAAAACAATACAGTCCGTCATCGAGATGAAGTACCCCAAGTCAAAAAACCTGAACCCAGTTTACTTTCTCCTTCTTAAGCTTTTTGGAAAATAGGGCTTTGCAATTCTATCAAGGAACTTTTATTGGTTGCATTTCCAAGGTGGAGATTACAAGCTTTTGGAGACGTATAGGACAAAGAAAATACCCTTGAAGATGAAGTCTAGTGTTTTCATTGGAGGGTCTACGTACCAAATCCAAATTCACATAGAAAATTTGTCTAACACAACAAACTTCAAAACATTAAGCTGCAAGAATCATGTCATTGACAGACATGACAATGATTATGATATTGGCTCTGTTGAACCAGTGGAAATCCCTTCAGAGAAGTCGCATAATTATGGTTTATTACAGAGGATATATAGACAGTTTTCAACAGGGGGCGATGGTATGAATTTTGTGGAAACAAATGGAACTGACTCTGGAGTTGCCTTCTTCCTTCACTTCTCAGTCCACGCCACAAAGAAAGACAAGCAAGAAGGAGAAGATACAAGAATTTTCCAGTGCATTATTCTGAGGAATAACGCGATATGCAGAAACTAAGGAAGAGCCACCCATAGTTTTTTTAAAGACTGGCGCTATAAAGCTTTTTTCACCCTTAGGGTTCCTCCTTTTTAGCTACATAGCTCCTATATAATCTAGTTAGACATAGCTATAGCTCCGATGCATCCGTGAAATCTTTCTTTTTTTAAGTAGTTTAGGGGATCCAATTTTCCATCATTTTTTCCAGTCTTTTCATACCTAAAAAAAGTTGCAACCCTTAAAGAAAGATTTCTTGTTTGAAACTACTCGGCAGAAAAGCACAATATGCAGAAACCAAGGAAAAACCACCCATAGTAAATTTTTTTATTTTGACACTAATTGTTAAAGCCTTTGGGTGTGGCTTTGTCTAAGCTCATTAGAACAAGTCTCTTCGTTTAAAAGTTTAAAAACATGTGGCTTTGTGTCTATAGCAGGGGCTCCAGTGGGCTACGTCGCAAAAGAGAGATACTACCTGTAATATACTATAGAAAGAGCATTGTAGCTTTTGTCTCTAAAGCCGATGAAAGAAAAGACAGCTAATGGGTGTGTTGTTGAGCTCCTCTTTATTCAAAGAGCGAGGGGTCTGCGCTATTTGTTAGTAGTGTATTATAAGGAAGGATGCCTGAATCGAAAAGGCGTCGTCAAAAGCTAACTACTTGCGGTCTATGAAGGAGTAGTTTAGAAGCAGCGGAACCAACATGACGCCTAGCTTTTTACAATAGAAGCTGTTTCTCCGTACGCAAGTCCAGCTACTTCTTCAACCCTTTTAAACTCCTACAGTAGAAAGATGATGGAATAAGAGTTTATTTGCGGCAAATAAGGACACCGTACGCACCAATGAAAATCCATCATCAATGTACATTACGCCAAAAAGTGAAAAAATAGTTCTAAAACTACTTGGTTCCACTGTTTCTAAACTACTATGCCTAGGATCCTTCTAAAAGCTAGAAGAAAATACATGTTTTCCGTCATCTGCATTTTCCCATGTCTTCAACATGCACAAAGACACTGTCCATCATAGATGGACGTAGCCAGTGATGTCGTCTACTTGCGTATGGTGATCTACTCTATGCTTTTTCGAGTGATGAGGCCTGTGTGTTGCCACGCTAATCCTCATTTGCATACCCTCTCCCTCTACTGTGCCTATGGGTTTAAAAAACATCGAAACATAGAACTAAGGCTTGCCTAACATCTTTTTTGAAATTTTTAAACAAAGGCTATAGCCTCACACCAATTTCGTAGGCTAAGTGAGACTACAACTTCACATGGCTGAAAGCTGCTGACAATTAAGCGTACATTTGGGAAATAGAGGTAGATGGAGGTGAACAAATTTTTGCCCGATCGGGATATTATATATAGAGAATCAACATATTATATATATCTCCCTGAATTATGTTTACTATAAAACTAAAAAGAGCAGAACTATTATGTAATACACATGAAACAAATAATGTATGTTATTAAAGTAAAAAAAATACATTAACAAATTAGAGATAGCTTACCTCAGTCTGAATTCCCAATTCAATTTCAATGACACAAATATTCTAGCAATTACGAGAGAACAAGCATATACCTTTGTAAAACAAAACAATAACAAAACAAAATAGAAGTGTTAAGAAATCCTAAGAACAATCAATTGAATTAATAATTGAGTCTACCCAACAATTGATCTTTACCAAAATTAACAATTAAGTAAAATAGAAAGAGAAAATGGATATGTATGGAATAAATATTACGAGTTAATCAGGGTTCTTTTTTGTTTAACCCAGATTGAGTATCTTATTTGAAAAATATCAATTTAGTTTTGGTTTTACTACGATCTTATACTTTAACTTTTATTTTATTTTATAAATATCACTAAAAGTGTACATCTCCATTGAAAAGGAAGACTAGGTAACCATGAGAATACTCGAAAGCTATTTTCTAAAGAAAATAATTGGAAAAAAATTACTTTTATCACATAAGGAACCCTAGTGTAAACATTCACAATATTTCTTATCAACTGGAAAATTTTCTAGCTAAAACTTTTAATTAAATTTAATATGATTCAATATATTGAGCCTACAACTCAAACTTCATGCCTGATAGACATCAATTCACGGTTATGTTATAGTTTACCGAACAGATAGATATATCAAGCAATTCCAATATTGTTCCTCAAAATATAACAAAGTATATACATAATCTACTATCCTTGCTAACAAGAAAGGCAACAAGAACTCATAGCAAAGACGCCAAAGTATGATCAAACTAAGAACAAACTCCCAACTCTAAACAAGATTATAAGAACATGGTTTCACGTGAAAATATAGAGAAGTATATGTACAGAAACTGTGAAGCAAAACAAAATAAAAAATAATGAAGCCAAGTTAAATCCAAAAACTTACTTAGATCAACAAAAGACTGGAGAGATGTCGTACCTTCAACTATCTGCGAAAGGGAGTATAATTCTCAGAGTTATGGAGAATTAATTAGAATCCCAATTCAAAACTTAATTGAATAATATGAATCCCAATTCGAAACCTATCTGAATAATTAGAATCCCAATTCGAAACCTAACTAAATAATTGATTAAAATCTTGAAATATTGGGAGAGAATCATGGGGAGTGGGGAAGATAATCGAAGGGAGGATGGAAGCCAATTTTTCAATTGAAATTTTAGTAAGAGAATCATGATAGCTTCAAATCACGAGGGAATCGCGGGAGGGGATAGTTACAGGAAGGAGGGAAAGGGAATTGCGAAGGAGGGAAAGTTGAATTAGAGACCTATATTGTAACGACAAATGTCAAATAATGTAGTCTTGTACTAGCGACGGTAATTAAGTCATTTGTCATAGTCATTTTTTCCTGTTTTTGGTATAGCGAAGGATCTCACTTTGTTCAGGAGCAATTTCCAAACAAGGTTAACCAACTAATTATCACCTTTCTCAATAAGCACACCTGATCAAGCACCTTTCTACCAAATTATGTTTGTGGCAAGAGCAACATTTATTAACATTTATAGTAGTTCTTATTACGTTAAAACCTGGAATATGAATTATGTCAGACATCTGAGACCCTTGATTGTTTTGTTATGTTCATTTCTTCTTCCTTGTTGAATGAGCTTTTTGTTTATAAAATCACTTTATGCTCTCAAATAAAAGTCTTATGTTTAGTCTATAGAAGGATGCAAGTTCATATGGCTTACTACTTTCCTCAATTGACAAACAATTTATTTTACGAGTACCTCAAGAAGGAAGGAACAAATTGTCACAAAATATAGGGAACACAATCTTTTTTTTTACCAAGAAATAATAAAGAGATTTTTTTTTTACACTTTTATTTTATTTTTTTATTTTTTTACAAAATGATAAGTAACATTACATGAGGAGGACTACAAGCCTTGCCTCTAATGCCAAGTGCTTAAAAATACCGCTTATTTCCGAATTATATAGCCACCTCCAATTTATCTTGAATGAGGGCAGTTCTAGTGTGGTTTTGTAGTGAAACCATAGTCCAATATTCCCTTGTAATTTGCCCACTTCCCAGCTTTGCAAAACTGTCGGCGCTACCATTGCCTCTCTGAAAATATGACATAACCAAACAACCAACTCTGCACCGTGAGAAAGAATGTCCTGCCAAACTCCTTTGTATTTTAGGGACACCACACCCACGTTGTTGTACCAATTTGTGATCATGAGCGAATCAACCTCTAAAACTAGGGGGTACCAGTTATATTTCTTGCATCTTTGTAAACCAATAAGCAAAACATAGAGTTCTGCTGTGTTATTCGAACCAGAACCTATCCCCACGGAGTATGCATATACTAGGTTGCCGTTATGATCCCTTAGCACACCACCACAGCCACACAAGCTAGTGTTTCCTCTCGCTGATCCATATGTATTAAGCTTATACATGTTTAACATGGGTTTACGCCAACGTACTACCGTCACCCTTCTTTGTCTTATGGGTATCTTCGCGATTCATAGTATTTGGAGAGATAAGGCAGCAAGGAAGTCACATGGAGTGGAGAACTTAAGCTTCCGGACCGCGAGTTGAACCCACTTAGTCACTTTCAGAATAATGTTCTCCGCAATCATGGCAATGTTATCGAGCCGGGCAGAACACCGAGCTCTCCATATTTTCCAGCTGATGAACGAGGGCAGCAACCCATTAATCGATCCAACTTGCAAGTGTTTGTTTGCATTCTGAAACCACAGCCCTTGTAGCGCCCAAAAGGTTTGGTTGGGGATGAAGGAGATGCCACATGCCAAGCTGAAGAATTTCTAGATTGTTCGCATTGTTTCGCTATGAACCAACAGGTGATCGGTGGTTTTGATATGTCCCGTGGGGCAGCAGATACACTTGGATGATAAGAATATCATGGTTTGAATGAGGCTGTCGATTGTTATGATGCCTTTTCATTGCTTCCAGCTGAACACTTGCACTTTCTTCAGGAGTAGCCTATGCCAAATCCAATCCGCCTGACAGAATAATGGGTTCTTGGTTCTCCAGAAGTTCCAAGCTAATTTGGTGGTGAAGTTTTCATCAATAGACTCAGCCCATATCGGATTATCCTCTTCCTCCCGAAGCTTAAACTTATGAGTTAGCGAGTCCTCCAAAGTGGCCGATAACTCAGCCTGAAAACTCTCCCAGTGCCAGACTTTGTTTTCATCCAGAACCTCGTTTACTTTAATCTATTGATTAATATTTGCAGCTGTGCAATCACATAGATCCCCATTTCTAGTCCAATCCTCAAACCAAAAGCTGATGTTTCCCTTGCCCGACACCCAGGAGGTATTTACCTTGACCATTTCAATCAGACCATAGATTCCCTTCTAGAGGTTGGATGCAACAACACCTCTTATAGAAAACATACCATTTCAGAGATACTTACTCATAAAAAAATCACTCCACATAGACTGCTTGTAGATTATGTGCCAACATTACTTTAATAGAAATCTATCCTTTATGTCCCTGAGATTATGGATACTAAGTCCACCTTCATCTTTTGGTCTGCAAATCGTGTCCCAAGCCACCCATTTCCGCTTTGGATGTCCGTCATAGCTTCCCTAGAAAAAATTAGCAAGCATCGTTTCTAACCTCTTAAAGATGGTTTTAAGAACATGCGAGCTAGAGAGTAAGTGAATGGGCATGGAGTTTAATACATGGTTGATAAGAATTAATTTACCTCCTGCCGAGAGAAGCTTTCCCTTCCAACCTTCAATTTTCATTTGAACTCTTCTGATGAGGCTATCGAAATGAGCTATCTGTATTCTCCCGTAGCATATTGGAGCCTCGAGGTATAGGAGAGGAAAAGTCCCCATTTGAATGCCATAGTAAGTCTGAATGATCGTTTTTCTAGTAGCTGGAGTGGAGTGATGGATAAAGATCCCACTTTTATCTTTGTTAATTTTCTGCCCAGAACATGCCTCATATCTCCGGAGAAATTCCATAAGTCCTGTGATAGAAGATTTGCCACCATTCAGGAACACAATAAAGTTGTCCGCATATAATAAATGAGTTATGTCCATACACCCTCTAGGTACCTTGAAGAAGCCAATCTTGCTGTCTGTAAACCATTTTGAAAGGCCTCTGGCGAGTACTTCTTCAGCCAGAATAAACATGAGCAGAGAGAGAGAGGGTCACCTTATCGTAAACCCCTGGAGGACTTGAAGTAGCCTTTAATCACCCCTTCTAAGACCACTGCGAACCATGGGGTTTCTACACATTGAGCAATAAGAGCCACCCATCACTCGATGAAACCAAGCCTTAGCAGAACCGCTCTTAAGAAATTCTAATCCAACCTGTCGTATGCTTTGGACATATCTATCTTGATCATAACATTACACCCTCTAGTCTTTCTTCCAAGTTCTCCTACCATTTCCTGGGCCAAGGTGATGATCTCACTAATGTCCTTGCCAAACACATATGCTCCTTGATTACCAGAGATTAACTTAGGCAAGATAAAGCTGAGTTGTGATGCTGTGATCATCCTAAAAATTTTGTACACCACAGAACATAAACTGATGGGTCTGTAATCATTTAATCCTTTAGGTTTCTTAACTTTAGGGATTAGAGTGATAAGTGAGGTCGTGTAGCTTTGAGGCAGCGGGGCGCCATTGAATAATTCTTTAACTACCCCATATAGGTCCTCTTTAATTGTCTCCCACGAGGTTAAGAAAAAATTCAACGTGAAACCATCACAACTTGGCCTACTATCAGTTGGAATAGAAAGTAAACTTGCCCTTACCTCCTCCAAGGTTGTGTAGCTAGAAGCATCGTGTTGTCGAACTCTGTAACCAACTTGGGGATGCAATCTAATAGTTCCACATCAACAACCACCTCTTCCGCAGTCAACAGTGTCGAACAGTGGACAATAGCAACCTCATGGATAGCTCCCATATTATGTGTGATAGATCCATTCGTGATGTTGAAAATGGATAAAGTTGATAACTTCTTGTTGAACTGGGTAATCTTGTGAAAGAACGACGTGTTGTTATCCCCCGCCTCCAACCAACGAATTCGATATTGCTCCCCTCAAAACACCTCTTCCTTATGTAGCATGTCGGCATGTGAATCTTGAACTGTAGCCAACTCTTAGCCTATGGCTTCATCCCAACCATCCTGTAACTGGAAATCGAGGTCCGTAATTTTGTCTTGTAGTTGAATAATGTTCTGATCAATTCTCCCAAAGGTTTCTACATTCCAGATTTTGAGGGCATGTTTAACCTTCTTAAGCTTAAACTTTAGTGATGTGAGGCAGTTGTCGTATACTCCATCTAACCAGTTTATTTTGGTAAAATTAGCAGAACCTTCATGGAGAGACCACAGCTTAAGGAACTTGAACGAGCGAGGTCCGTCGTACCTCTCATCCTTGAGTTTGAAGAGGAGCGGAGCATGATCGGAGAAGACCTATCCAAGTGCTACACCTTCACTACTAGGAAGGTCATTAAGAAATTTTAATTGTAAAAAGCCCCGTCGAGCCTCGCATACACTCTCTCACTGCCCTGTTGATTATTACACCAAGTATATTTAGATCCGATAAACTCAGCCTCTAACAGCCCTGAGATTTGCACCATGCATTCAAAGTCTCGAAGTGCTGCTGGAGAGGCTGCTCGTGTACTCAGTTTCTCAGTGGCAGAATGTATAAAATTGAAATCACCAGCTACCATCCATGCTCCCCTAACTGAGTTGGACAAAAGTATAATGTCATCCCATAGTTCCTTCTTTTCACTCAGACTGTATTTAACATAAATGAAAGTGATGTCCATCGTCCACGTGTTATTATAACATACTTCGCAGTATAGAAATTGATTTGAGGCACTAATTAAATCCACTCGAAAACTACTCTGCCACAACCCAAATTTTTCCATTGTAACTAGTATTAGAGACACTGGAGCAAAAATTTATTCTTCTAGTAACATGTTCTAACTGATCAATAGAAAGAAAAGGTTCAAGAAAAGCTATAATTGTTATCCTGTGAAGCTTTAAAAGCTTTTTTAGATGATTCACAGTCTTATGGTTTCCTACACCCCTAGAGTTTCAGACTAAGAGTGAATCCGACATCTAAACTGTGGGCTAGAAATATTCATTAGAAATATCCAGGCTAGGGAACATTCATTTGAAATTTGAACTGTGGGCTAGGGAACATAATATAGAAGAGTTAACTAGAAACATTCATCACTCGAGATTCAAATAAGTTTTTACCATTTGAAATATACGGGGAAACCTAATCAGGTATCAAGATCAAAGGCTAAAAGATTAACAAGCACATCCCCTGTAGGCTAGTGCTTGATATCAGTACAATTGTATAGTTTTCCCGTAGTATCCCCTTCTATGAGACAATGCCCCTTATGTGTTATTTCTAGATAGCTCCTATATTTCATATGTTTCTTTGTTGTATTTCCATGTTTCATTAAGATTGATTGTTAGGGATGGGTTTCTTTCTCAATAGTTACTTTAATGAAATCTTAGGAAAATACCCAATTCAGATTCTGGCAGAATTGTTGGAGATTGATCAATTTGTGCAGGTTTAGGGTTTTTTGGGTATTTGATTTGAGAGGGAATTATAAAATTTCCTGTGAGAGATAAATTCATAGAGAGATACATGGATTGGGAAGTTAGATTTTAACTTTACCTCAGAGATTTAAGGAATCCCAACTTGATTGGATCATGATTTTGGATTTGCGCGGGTATATTGGTTCTCTCTTAGTTTAATTTGGGCGGGAAATTAATAGAGTTTATTTTTGGGGAAAATGATTAAAGTTGTATATTGCTAATAAAATAAAGCGGCTTGATCAAGTGTCTAAATTAGAATAGTTTTATAACTCCTTAAATAGTCGTATATTTTAAGACATAAATAAGAGGGAACAAAATTAAAATGTCTGGGGTTCTAAAATTACGACTTCTAATTGAAGTCGTATTTTTCAATCAAAGTATGACACATGCGCCAAGTCGTAAATTACTATCCAAAAATGGTGGTATTTACACGTTTTTACGTAGTGTTTTGTACCTCTTTGCTTAAATACTCTAGCCCATTAGTATTTTATAAAAGTTCAAAATAGTTATGTTTTTTTAAGGAAAATAGTGTTCTGTTCAAATAAACTTTTGTTATGTTTGAATAAACTCTGTTCGAATAGACTTTTGTTATGTTTGAATAGACATGACATAGTTATCTCCATTCGAATAAACTTTTGTTTTGTTCGAATAAACCTGGCAGAAGCCTCTATGTTCGAATAGACTTTAGTTCTATTCGAACGGAGTACGGGATTTTCTATTTTATTTATAAAAGGTTCATTTTCTATTTTTCAAATTTATTTCTTCCAAAACCAATTTTTCTTGGGCTTGAGATTTTTAAGAGAAGAAAGATTTTAACGAGATATTCATGGAGAATTCAACCTTGAATTGGACCAATCGTAGAATTTCAAAAAACCTAATCTTGATTTGAAGAGCTTTAGGGATTTGAGCTTGAAGGGCTTTGGTGCGTAATCTAAAGTGAGGCATTGCGAGAACAAATGACATTGTGAGAATGAAGAATTGACTATGAGAATAGTGAGTGAAGATAGGTAACCACAGGATGTGCTTAACGAGTCTGTAAGTGATTTAGATTCTTATAATTCTTTCTTCATAGTGGATTTTAGTTGTCGAGGATTCGACAATGACCTATAAGTTTTTCTTCTGAGAAAAATTTCCCACATGGTTAATATCATGCCTCTGTGCCTATTGATTATTGCTTATTGCCACTGGATTATAGGATCAAATTGAATTAGGTTAGGGTTTTCTTAGTAGAAAATTGATTTTAAGGATTATCGACCTAGCCAATTTGATCTAATTGTTCATAATCGAATAATCTTAAAGACTTACAAATTTCACCTTCAACTTATAGTGAAACATGAGGTTGTAAGAAAAAGTTCATCCTAAGCGCTTAGGACCAAGAACCGTCTTAAGCGCCTATTCATGCGACACATGTACTATTTAACCTCATTACTTAACCTTAGTTAATTAGTTGCCAAATAATATCTTCTCTCCTCCAATTTCCTACAATCACCTTAATCACTCAAAAATCTAAAGATTATTGGCACAAAATTGGCAAGGTGCAAAACTTTTTTTTTTCATGGATACATAAAGGTCAAATAAGTTGTTGGAGGATACATGTAGACTAAAAATATTAAGCTGTACTAGCTTTCTAATGATTGTAAGGCTTAATGTATCCCAAGCTAAGTAATGTGGTCAAAATAAATTTTCTTTATAATATGATCTACTCCATTAGAAAGGTGAAAAAATGCATTGAAATTCATCTTCGTTTAGAATTCTTATACTCACAACATAAATCGGCAGGTACCAAAGACTTCATTCTAAGATTGAGGTTGTTTTTTTAATACTTATTAAACTTAATTGATCAAATAAGTTTGTTTGCTTTTCCATTTATAAGAAGTTCATTTTAGTAATGGTACCCCACTTTAAATCACTTAAGATAAGTTGGAAATCCTAACTTATCTGAAATCATTTTTATTGATGTTGACGGGATTGATATGAAACTTAAGTAAAAATATTTAAACCCGATTATACCCCTGCTTTATCTTTACCTTTCTTCTTATATTTCTTTTCTCTCTCACTTCACAATTATTCGAATCAAAACCCCTAATTCTTCAAAAACTAGATCGAGAATGAGAACAACCAGGGCTTAAAATAAATTTATAACTTGAAATAATTGTTTCTACTTAGAGGTATTGATAAAATTAATATTAGTAACTCCCTTAAAGATTTTCAAATTATAGTGACCTCATTTTGGGTTCCAAACTCAATATAAAAGTGATTGGGCAATTTTTTTTATCATTTGAAAGTGGTTGGGTTTAAATCTTGGGTTACATCAATTATGATATTTTATGGGTGAGTTCAACTTTACTATTCTTTGAAATAAATTTATTCATATAATATAGTAAAATATTTCAATCCGTAGCATTGAAGAAGAATATAACATCTTGATTTAATAATCAGAGTATTTGACCTAATTTCAGAGCTTGTCGACGAATTTAATGCTGAAAGATGAATTGGTATAAATTCCAAGGTTATTTTTTGGATAATAATGGCTTTGTTCTTGTTCAATTCCTCGGCTATAAAGATACTATCCAAGAGGGAGAAAAAATAAAAATTAGTTGATATCCATTTACTTGAATTTTAAATACGATTATGAAGCAACATGTTCAACAAAAAATAGAAGACTGGTTAATTATGACAATTTGACAGTTTTCACACAATTTAGACTTTAAATTAAGAAACAAAACAAACAAGATTTTTTACGTTTCAGCTTCAACATTCAGGTGCTAGATTCAACAATCATAATAAGTAATCAGAATCAGAATAAATAATCAAAATCAACAAAAATTATTAAAATTAAAAATAGTTTCTATGATTAACTTAACAACTTAAGATTTTGGGTAAGAATAGTAGATTTTCTTTTATGAATTTGTATTTCATGTCAAATGATATTCTGGCCTAAGTTGAAGGAGATGCCATTTTTATTTGACAACTAATTAACTAAAGTTAAATTGTAGGGTTAAATAGTACACTTGTTGCTTGAAGAGGTAAATGAAGACTTAAAAGCAATACTCTTATTCTTCTGAGGGTTTTCCATTTGCATCTTGAGTTCAAATGTTCATAAATTTCTAGTAAGCGTATCTGGTTTTATTTTTTTAAAGATCTTGAGCTTCCTCTATAGTATCATGCATGGATCTAAAGCTCTTGGGAAGATACCTCAAGACTTTGTGAATGATTTGGACATTGGAGAAAGATGCACCTAATGCGGTACTAGTATTGACAATGCCACTTTGTCTAGCATAAATATTATCAAAGGGTTCATTCTCGTTCATTCGATTATTCTTAAATTGGGAGGTGAGCATTTGCAACTTATTTTTCTTGACTGTATCATCGCCTTCGTAAGTTCAAACTAATATGTTCCAAACTTTTTTCGAAGTGATACACGCAGAGATGTGCTGAAGCTTTCCTGCGCTCACAACCATAAAAATTGCATTACGACCCTTATTGTTATAACCAACAACTTCTTTTTCATCCTTAGACCATTGATTCATAGGTTTAGGGACCTCTTCAGGATGATCAACCATTCGTTTAGTCATGGTAGGGTTCTTCAATCCATCCTTGATTGTAATCTAGACATCTTCTCCGAGTGATTATAAGAATGCATCCATTTAGACTTTCCAATAAGAATAGTCTTTGTCATCGAAGAGGGGCAGGCGATTTATGGGACATTTAAATCTTTCAAAATTCATTAATCTTAAATATACTTAAGGCAGGACTAGCACTCAGGATGTAAAGCCTATTTGGGATTCCACTCTGATACCAATTACAATTTTTAGGTATTCAAGATTAATCAATTTTGATCAATTTAGGTCAAATTTGCAAGGTCTTTAATCCTTAATATAAATTTTCTAATAAAGAAACCCTATCCTAATTTAAATTAATTATGCAATCTAGTGTCGATAATTAATAGTCAATATGCAATGATAATCAACGCACACAAATAAATAATTATAACCCAGTGAAAAATCTTTATCATGAGAAAAACCCTCAAGTTAATATCGAATCCTTGACAACTAAAAATTTATTAATCAAAAGAGTTGCACTCTGAAAAGTACTTACAGACTCGATAAAATCGTCTCATGATTATCTTTCTTCTGATTCAATTTCATACCCTTTCTTCTCCATTCTCGCAACGATACTCCTTGATGTTACAACAAGGATCACCTTACTCGAATCACTATATCAAATCATAAGGGAAGTTGGGTTAACTAATTCAATATGAAGATTAAAGTTTTAAGCTTTCTCTATCTAATCTAAATTAGTCTCTGATAAACATTAAATTCCTAAAAAACATGGTAAAGAAAATCAAAATAAGGTTTGGTTTAAATATGGCAAAACAGTTTTTCCGACATTCGTTTGAACGAGACACTAAAAATAGCCTTGAAAACGCAACAGTTAAAAATCTTTAACAGCTTATTTTTTGCCAGAAGTTGTTCGAATGACTATAAAACTCGTTCGAACGAAACACTAAAAATAGACTTGGAAATGCAACAGTTAAAACTCTTTGAAAATTTGTCTTTTGCTAGAAGTCGTTCGAACGAGATCTATAGTCATTGGAACGAGACACTCAAAATGGCTTTGAAAATGGAATAATTAAAAACCCTTTGAAAACTTGTCTTCTGCCAGAAGTCGTTCAAACGATTATCAAACTCGTTCGATTGAGAGTTTAATTTTTCTAGTTTTGCAAGAGAATTTTTTTAAGTTAAAATTTGCTTGGGAGTTTACTTTATTAGAGTTCTACTTATCAACTTACCTTCTCGGCATTTGGCTGCAAATGACTTGTCTAGTGGTATTGATTTTATCATTGTCTTTGACTGAGATCACTACAGGACTCGATATACACGAAATGAGACAACCTATAAACCTTTCATAAATTACCATAAATATTTTCAATTGCAAACATTTTTAGTGTACCTTAATGCCACACTCCAGTGTGAAAAATCTACACTACAATAATACTGTTGAGGCATAAAGTAGTACGAGTTTTTGCTTGAGATTGTGATGGTAAACATGTTGTCAAGCATGATATCATAAATAAAATCTTAAATTGGGTGGAGTTGGTGATATATAAGTAAGTTTATGGAATTTCGATGAAGAATAGGTCCAAGGTAGATATAATATTGGTAATGCTATTGTCGATCTACTCAAGGAGTTCTTTACCACCACTAATCCCCAACTTAAAGTTGATGACCTGAATTTATTTGAGCATACAATCAAGGACGATGACAATTCCACCCTCACCTATTATCCCTCACTTGAAGAAGTTCGCAAAGCTCTTTTATCTAAGAATTCTAATAAATTCCCCGTCCCTGATAATTTTACCCCCCTTTTTTACCAAAAGTTTTGGGACACTGTTGGTCCTGACTTGGTTCTAGTTGTCAAGTCTTTCCTTAGCATTGGGCATCTCCTTAAAGATATAAACCACTCAAATATCACTCTTAAACCTAAAAATTCCAAAATGGAGAATTTGAGCCACTTTATACCCATTAACCTCTATAATGTTAAGTTCAAAGTGATTTCTAAAATCCTTGCCACCAGACTCAAACCCCTACTTGAGAAGATTATCTCTTCGTCTAAAAATGTTTTTGTCCTAGGGAGACAAATTTTTTACAACATAATCCTTACGCAAGAAATTCTTAGCACTTTTAAGAAGTGAAAAGGAAGTTTCGGATGTATGGCCATCAAGCTTGACTTGAGCAAGGCCTTTGATAGAATTGAATGGTCTTTCCTTATTGATACTCTTAAAGAGTTAGGTTTCTGCGATAAGTGGTACAATTGGATTCATCAATGTATTTCCACAGCCACCCTTTCCTTCAACCTGAACAGCTCGCCTTATGGTTTTCTAGACCCGGGAAGAACTATTAGGTAAGGTGATATTCTTTCTCTTTTTCTTTACATTATTTATTCTAAAGTTCTTTCTGGTCTCCTTTTCAAAGTAGAGTTAGTGGTAACATTCACGGTATCAAACGAGTACTCCTATCTTCCACCTCATTTTTTTAAGAGATGATAGCTTTATTTTTTGTTGTGCTAACTTGCATGAAGCGGCACTCTCAAGGATGTATTAGACACTATTAAAAATATTCATGGGAAAAAATTAAATATTTATAATACATGTCTCATGTTTAGCAGGAATTCACATCATAAACATCACGAAATGATTTAGAAACTCCTCTGCATCAAAAAAATGTTACAGGAGAAAAGTATCTCGAATCCCCTCTTGTTTTTAGCAGGGCCAAGTTCTTGGATTTTAACGAACATCATCTCTCGTGTTTCCAATAGAATCGATGGCAGAGAAGTAATTTTTTTGTCTCAAGCAGGAAAACTCACTCTTATTAAAGCTGTTTACTCAGCAATTCCCTTTTACTTACCTTATGTCTATGTTTTCTTTTCCCGTTAATGTGTACAAAAAGCTAGACTCTTTAAATGATAGATTTCTCTGGGAAACAAATGAAGAACGAAAGAGTAAAGCACACCTTATAAGTTGGAAAATGTTTTGTAGACCCAAGAAGAAAGGTGGTCTGGGTACTAGATTTTTTTGTCTCCATAACCAATTTCTTTTGCCCAGATTATTCTTGAGAATCATGAAAGAGCCAGATAAGTTATGGGCTTTCTCTATGATAAAAATGTATTATCTCAAAGAGTCCCCTATGACAGTCGTTCTAAAACCTAGAATTTCTTAGATATTGAAAGGCATCTTAAGAGCTCAAGATAATATTTTACCCCATCTTTGCTGGCCCATTGATGCAGGCGAGAACATCAACTTTTGGCTAGAGCTTTGGGTCCCTACACTTCAATTTGGTAGACCTATTGGTCCGATTCCCAAGGAAATAATTCTCACCAAAGTGTCAGACCTCATATATCCTATATCTTGTTCCTAGAAGAGGGGACTTATTTATGACATTTTCCCATAATGCATTGCAGTAGAAATCTACAAAGTTCCTCTAAGTGCCCACCGTAAAAATGATATTCTTTGATAGAGGGAAGAAAAGAATAGTATTCTCATGCTATATTCTATTTATAAAACCATCTCTGCCCCTATTTCTTCTCAAATTACAGAATCCTTCCAAAAGTAGTACAAAAAATCTTGGAAAACTATATGGAAGATACACACTCCTTTTAGAGTTTAATACTTTATTTGGACAATAATGCATGAAGGCTTACCTACGAATCTCAACTCTAGCACGAAGAAGATCTACGCGACTCAATTTGTCCAAGATACGGAGTTGAAGAAGAATCCACATCCCATGCTCTCTTCTTTTGTAAGAAACATAAAAACATCTGGCATGATTTCAAGCCCTCTCTTAACACTAATTCTTGGATTTTTACCGACTCTCTACATAAACTTTTGACTGACGTAGCAGATAGTCGTCATTCTGATCTTGATATTATTGATTGCTAGAGGAACATCAACACCGTCATGTTTTCTATTTGGAACTCCAGAAATGATATGATTTTTAAAAATAAAAAGACTATTTTGTTAGAAGTTTTTTCTAAGGCTAAGAGCTACATTGTCAACAATCCTCTTTTAACGATCTCTCTTCAACCAAAGATTTTAGGATCTTTCCTGGGTGTCGTAGAAGGTTGGTATATTATTATGGTGGATGCTTCTTGGTCAAAAAAGCAAAAACTCTAATGTAATAGGCTATGTTATTTGGTTTTCCAATTATGAAATTATTGCTGCAGGTCACGATATTATAAAAGCTGACGATGTTGAGGAAGCAAAGGCAATTTCCATTTTTAGAGGCTTAAAAGCTGGCAGGAAGCTGAAGAAGAAAAAAAGTCATGGTTTGATGGGCTGGCAACGCATTGTCAAAGTCTTTAAAAAAATGCTGACCTTTCCAGGTCTTATTATGCTACCAGAGATCGTGCACTTTCTGTTCACTTTCGAAGATTTTAGCTTAGCGTATATTCATAAATCGTTAAATTTTGGTGCATGTGCTTTAGCATCTTGGGAGCTTCAAGCCCCCCTTGTAATAGGCCTCCTACGGCAGGAAACTTTATAGCTCCTATTTAATCAATTTATTCTTTGTTTACAAAAAAAAAAAACTTTCACCTACAAAAGATTACAATTTTTTCTGATTTGATATCCTTGCATGACTTTAATACAATTTTTTTTTCTCAACTGAAGCAAATGGATAAAGTATAATTTTGATTTGGTGTCTCTTTTTTCTTAATAAAAGACAAAAAAGGTGAAAACATATGGTTATGAGATTATAGTATAACCAATTATTTCTTATTTTTTACCTAGGGTATTTTTTATTTTTTGTTAGACAAGTCGGTCTTATTTAGGGATCCGTAACCCCGAGTTTGCAATTCAAAACTTCTCTCTTGGCCACAGCCAACAGGTCAAGAGCCTATTGTCAAAATGGAGCCTTTTACAAAATATTGACTACACATAAAAACTTCAAGTGCAATGTATTGACACGAATACTGTAAAGTATTTGAAGGACCAAGTCAAAAGATTCTCCTGGAAATAGTAGCTAAGTGCATGGATCCTTCAACTCATAGTGGAACATGAGATTTCAGCCTTGGTAGAAGAAAAAATATATATGGATGTACAAGGTTTGATAAGGTCTTGGTACAAAACATACTTTAATCAGTATTGTTTGCCTTCGGTAATTAATTGTCAATTTTTGCAAAAGTAAAAAAAACCACCTGCACCTTAGAATGATCGAAGTTTGATTTTACAGATTTGAAATTATAATTTTCTTTTCTTATAGATTTCTAGAATGAATTAAGCGAAATAGAAAGTCAAAGTTTATTTTAACAAATTTGGAATTTTATGTTTCTTTCATATAACTTCACCTACCTCAATTCCAACCAAGTTGGACAAAATTAATCCAACTTATCTATTCAAAAGAATATATAAGGAACTGAAAATCACAGGTTCATTGATACACAAATATGATGGCTAAGCAAGAAGAGGTGACGTTATTGGGTGTTTTGCTTAGTCCTTTTGTTTACTGAGATAAATGGGCTTTGAAACTGAAACAAGTAAACTATTAAAATATTGATGAAGAGGATCTCTTCAATAACAAAAGTGAACTCCTCTTGAGTTCCAACCCGATTTATAAGAAGATCCCTGTGTTTCTGCACAATGGTAAAGCTATTATTGAATCACTGAAAATTCTTGAATACATCGATGAGACATGGCCACAAAATCCGATCATGCCTCAAGATCCTTATGAGAGAGCCATGGCGCTGTTTTGGGCTAATTTGTTGATCAGAAGGTAAGATTTACATCGGTCTATTATGTTTCGTCATTTTACTTTTATTTAATGTCACTAAGAGCAACCATAATATATCTATGCTCTGGCCTACATGTTTTAATCAAAATTTCATAAATACATCCATGGTTTTGGCAGAAATGATTAGTTTTAGATATTTCAATTTTACAAAATTTTAGAGTTACAAAATTCAAGCCCTTGCGGTCCAACCTAAATTCAAACCCAAATTTTTTTCCCGAGAAACTGTTTCCCACTTTTAGATTTTCTCATTGTTTCCCATTTAAGATTTCTCAGTGTTTCCACCATTTGGTTGCCAAGTGAGAAACAATATAACTATTTTCCTTTTTCTCACATTTTCTTTACAGTAGTGCTTGGTTATCCATTTCCCACTTCGTAAAAAAACACAAATACAAAAAACAAACATAAATATTGTTTTAAAATGTAATTCAAGCGAACATTATTAAAAAAAAAAGTACGTATTATTCAACCAAACATCCTAAGACCAAACTCAAAATAAATTCATGCACCTAAAAACATAATTAATATAGTTTAACTCTAAAATTTTAAAAAATAACTAAAAATCACTACTCTTGCTAGCTTCCAAAATGATAGTTTAACCACGCCAACCTTTGATCATCTTTAGTCTGTAAAAACACTGTTGCCATTCCCTTGTTGACCGTGAATTGCTTTATTGCATCGAATTTAGTAAACATACCAACTCCTGCCATATTGTCAATGGTTTCACCACATTTTTCTAGCAAAGTTGGAGTACTTTCAGATCTCAACCTAAGACTTTGTGATATGCCATTCAAACTATCAGTTAAACCTTTAAGATGACTATACAATACTATACTAGTTGACTTAGTTCTTTATCTCTTCGCACTTGAAGGAGTGCTTTTGGCAAGTCCTTCAACGTGATCTTCCTTAGTGGGAGAGAGATCTTGGGTATCATGCACAACTAAATTTTCAATAACAACATCCAAATCTATGGTATTGTTGTCGTTACCATTATAAGCCGATGTCATTTCATCATCCAATGTAAAAGTAGTACGAGCCTTTGACTCTATAGCTATATCTTTGCCAACCAATTCATAAATTATTGTGTAGTTAACCATAGTCTTCCCCCTATACTTCTTGTTGCCATTGACCTAAAGAATACAAATATTCAATACACAAATATATACAATTCTTTTGTGCAAAATCAAATTATACAAACAATGCAATATTACCTCAAGGAGTGCTTTTCATACGATTGTATCACCGGTGACGGTCTTAGACTTTTCATACCACCCAAACCCACTTAGATTAGTAATAAATTTTACCTCAGGGGCCCATTTCCTTCAAGTCTTAAACCTATTTCGAGCATGACTTCTGGTAATTTACATGCTTAGCTCTTCATACATAGCTTTCACAGCAGCATTGTAAGCCATATTCTTCCACCCTCCTGCATATCCCTTACCCCCATTTACAAGTTGATCTTGCAAAACCTTAATCATTACATCATCCATCTCATTACTCCAACTAATATTATTTTTAGTCGCTTTCATTCCCAACTCATTCGTAACATCCACAACATCCTGTGAATCCATTTCTGGCAATATTTGAACATTTAAATCATGTGCAATATAGAAAATTCAACTAGAATATTATTAATGCATGTCAAATAATAGGAAATTAAAAACCAATAACCATTTTATACCATAATATGAAATATATTTAACTTAAAATAAAGGAAGACAATCATAGTATACTTTATTAGTAAAACACAATCATAACGTAATCATCTAGGACATAAACATGTTTTTAACTTTGATTGTACTCATTCCACATAAGTGTTGCTAATTGGTCTCTGTAAGTTGACCACTCAGTAGTAGGCTCTAAATCTCTAATGTTTTCTCCTTCAAAGATGTTTTTATGCGACTCCTCCAAAAAATCGTCAAATTGGTCTCCCAAGTCACTCAAGTCCACATCCATGATATGATTGTGAATCACACAATAAGCAATTATCGCCTCAGTTTTTGTTTCAATGCTATAGTAAGTCCATGATTGAAGGCTTGCAAATCTCTTCTTTAAAAGCCCAAAAAGTCGTTCGATTACATTACGGAGTGAAGAATAACGATAATTAAATAGTTCATTAGCATTTGCAGGTTGACGATTCCATTGATCATTTACGTGATAACGAACACCGTGAAATGGTACTAAGATTCTAGGTTCATGTGGGAATCAAACATCTCCAAGAATTGATTTACCTATTCATAAATATACCTTGTAAGTCTAACACGCCAAAATAATTGGATTATACTATTTCTCAACTACATTTAGAAAGCGTACCTAGGGGTACTCTTAATTCACAATACGACTGAAAAGCTTTTAGTTATTAGAGAAACACGAAGAATACCAAAATTGGGCAAAATAAAGCTTAATTGCTTAAAAGAAGTGAAGTAGATTACAATGAATTACTCTAAAAAAACCCTAGGCTTTTCTCAGAACTCTCTCTAGATCTAATCTAAATTTTTTTTCTTAGAAAATGGCCTAAGTTCCCTTTATATAGAGGGAATTCGAAATTACCAAACCCACGCATCTCGAGGCAAAAACACGCCTCAAAATTTAACAACCGCCAAAAGGAAAAAGGCTGAATCGCACCTCTATTCGAACATAACAAGTTTCAGTTTGAATAAACAAAGATGCATTCGAATATACATAATTTGTATTCGAATAAAACTGATCAGGCTGATTTGTATTCGAACAGACATAAGTCTATTCGAATAAAATTGATCAGGCTGAAATATATTTGAATAGGAAAAGACTCTATTCGAATACAAATGGGTGTATTCGAATAGACTTTTAGTCTGCTCGAATGGACTTCTTAAAAAGTCAAAAAAATCAGATCACCCTGGATCATGGTTTCCCCCTTTAGGAGCCTTGAGCTCCTGCTCAAGCTGGAACTAGAAAGGTGGGAATGCGGTGCTACCCATTACCCTGCAATTCCACTTCGACATACTTGGTAGTTGACCCGTCTTCCTAACTCGGAATAACTCAAAACTACCACATGTCTTCCCTGGTAGCAACTTTTAACGAAATATACTACGCCCCTTAGGATCATCATAACCTGCAACATATCCTGACGTAACAAAAGGCTGTATCTGTATAGAAACCAACATAGCGGAAGTAGTTGGTAATGGGGGTCGAGATGACCTATCAGCCAATTTGTTGTCCACTCCCTTCTTATACTGTACAAGTAAAGAGAGTTATTGAAGATACGACTACCTCTTCATCTGGCGAGCTTGCTGTAGCTTGGACTATGCAGCTAAAAACTAGAATGGTTTGTGATCAGTATGTACCATAACCTCCTCTTATAACTTCCCCAAATTGGTTTGCTGCCTAAAAAATGTTGTCATTGAAGATAACACTTCAGCCAGCGTGCCCTTCTAAACTGGTCGCACCAAGAACACAAACTTGCCGTTCGTATCAACCAACTGTTTCACCTGAGCCGCTGTTACCAAATTTGATGTATTGACATGCTCCTTACAAGCATTGATATGGAACTCCTTTCCCTCCTTCGCAAGACAAAACTTGCGAATTCTACGGTAATGAATCGCATCTCGGTCCCAAAGATAAGGGCTACCAAAGATGACCTGATACACATCTAAAGGAACCACCTCATACATCACCTCGTCAATAAACTTCTCAGAAATTGCAAACTTGAATGTACACAGCTTCGTGACCATCACATCTGCATCTTTCTGAATCCGCCCCAAACCATACGGCTTAGGATGAGTTGTAGTCGTCAAACCCATCTTCTTAACCAATGTCTCAGAAATTAAATTTTTCTGACTACCCGGATCCATAATGGCCTTGACCAAACTCTGCTTTACCTGAATACTGACATGAAAAAGCTCTTCCTGACTCTCTTCCTGGGCAGCCAAAGTCCGCTGAAACATAAGTGTAAGCTTAGGATTCGATTTATCTAAACCCGGAAGGTCAACAACCTCAGCGGCCAGTGCATATTTCTCTTTATTGCGCTTCTTCTCCTTCGGCCTAAGCTCCGAGTGAAGTTTCCAACAATAATAAAAAAGATGCCCACTCGCCTTGTAATGATTGCAATGAAATTCCTTGGACGAAGACTCTTCTCCTTTTGCCTCTCCCTTATGCTCATTTTTTCAACTAGACTTGTACTCCGACTTGATCTTGTCATCTTCTTTTCACTCTTCAAGTACTTGCCTTAAATGGAAATTGCCTTCACGGTAGCATCCTCGATATTGGCCACAGTAAAAAGCTTTAACTCTCTTCTAATGGACTCTGACAAACCCCCCGTGTACTTCATGAACACCTCATACTTGTTCACATCAATGTCCAAAACCAAAGCTTGGTTATGGAATCCCGTAGTGTACTCCTGTACAGATTGCTTAAGCTTTTGGGGCAAATTATGCCATTTAAACCATTTCTCTTGCTCATACCCAATCGATCTCCTTTAGATATTGATAAATAAATCTTTAACATGCCGATTATGTGTACTAGCTGCTTGAATGTAAGTGGTACAAGGGTCTTCTTGAATAGGTTGTAAAGATATCTTCTAAAATATCTTCAACAATGCCAATCTCATTTACCTTTTGTAATTCATAAAGATGGAATGGCTTTTATGAAATGTACTTCGTTCTATCGCCATTGACTTGAATAATACAAGCTAAATTATCTTCATACATAGTCGATGCTTTATCTTGGATTGAATACGCTACAACTTCACCTGATGAGATATTTCTTAGAGTGCAGCCATCATTCTTTGCTAGCTTCATGATGTTTAAGAATCTTCATGGTTCGAGGTGTAGCTACAGCCATCTGCTTCATCGATCTCCAATAATCTTTATGTTTCCCTGTACATAAACACATAATCTATTTGACAATGGCCTCCATGTGGGTCTGAGAAGTATTATGTATCGGTGTACTCTATACTTTTATATTTACCATTTTGAGTATAATAGACCCCTGTCTTTCATAGCGTTCAGATACCTCAGAATGTGTCTAATCTTAATCCAGTGCCTTTGGGTAGGAATTGAACTATGGCAAGCCAGACAGTTCACTACAAATAAGTCATTGGGTATAGTATACCTAGTTAACTATAGCAAAACACCTCTTAGCTATGGCACCAAGGCCCTAGGAGTTTCTTCCCCATTAGGATGGCAGAAGATATCGTTGTCCACACCCAAGTGATGGATGCACAATAAACAAATTGGTACCGTGTGCTACATCCATACCAAAGTGTTAGATAACTATTATGATATATATTGCTTGGTATATGAGTATGCCACTATCAAGATGTTCGATCTATAAATCGTGACACTACTTGATTTCCCAAGGTCTTGTATTTTGAATTCCTTCCCAAGGTATTTAGTGGCTCTCGCGATCTCCCTCAAAGGTCTAATGATATCCAAAATCATTTAGTATACTTTATGATGACACTTAAGCTAGTTTCTGTGTTCTAAATAAGATCGCATGGACAAATAAGGATATTTGCAAAGTCCCCGAACATCAAATTCTCAATTAACTTACTATATCTTATGGGATCTGATTGCTTCAACTCATCAATAACTTTTCCAGTTATATTACGTACACACCTCGTGTGTCAGGCTTAATTGCTTCCAGAAGCTTATACCTTCCCAGGTAGTTTCATATAGATACTTGTATCTACTTCACAAACTGATCAGTACTAAAACGTTATAACGTCCATAACCGGGTAATAGACAACTTTGCAATTGATTCCAGATCTCTTAAAGATTTCTTGGCCAACTATTCTTGCCTTGACCAAATTATCTCTCCAAGTTAATCGTGCTTCCGTAACTTTCTCATTTATAACCCACATGCCTAATTGTATCACTTCGTATTTTGCTAGCAAGCTGAGCTCCACTTGGATTCTTGATGCCCACTTTGGCCAATATATAACAATACATAATAATTTACAATAAGTAGTTCTGAATCCTCATCCTTGATGGTGAGCACAACAACGAATATTAATACCTTGTCGAAAAATCTCTACTGAACGATCCTACGTTGTGCTTATTATAAAATTTTAATAGATCGATATCTCATTATTATAATATGTATGTGCCACCCTGGGCTAGTCTCGTAATACATCAACTGGTCGCGTAGCTACTATTACCTCTTCAATGGGTGGTTCCATTCTCGATGAACCGACTACACCATTAGTAATAATTGTCCCATATTCTGTAGCTCCTCGGCTTATAATACTTTCTTCCAACGGTACTCCGCACTAAGCACGAGCCTTAGATTTGTTTACGGAACTAATTTCATTAGAATGTTCAGCTGTGGTACTAGTTCCCCCAGAACATTCTGCTATGTAAGTATAATATTTGTAGGTACATACACTGATCTAGGAGGATCTAGGGTAATTTGGAAATTAGCCAAAGTTGTTTGAACGAGGTTAAGAGTTGTTCGAACGACCAAATTTCACCTCTCTAGAATTTGGCCCAAGAACCCAAAGTCGTTCGAACGACTTATATTTTTGTTCGAACGACCAAAGTTGACCCCACTGGAAATTTGGGCCAGAGATAGATTTTGCTCAAACGAGTTGAGTTTTCGATCGAACTATTTGGCAAGTTTCTAGGGTTTTAGACCAATTGGCGTAAAGTCTCTCGAACGACTCCCTATTTTGTTTGAACGACTCTGGCGGTGGTTTTATTTATAAGACGTACTTTTGCCCCAAGATGCATTCTATTTATAATTTTTGGTTCCCTCTATATAAAGGGGACTTAAGTTATTTTTATTTCTTATGCTAAATCTAGAAAGAGTTCTGAAGAAGAAACCAAGGGTTTTGGAGTAATTTATTGCAAGTACTTCATTTTTAAGCAATTGAAAGTTTTATTTTTCCCAATCAATTGGGGTTCTTCATAATTTTCAGCTAACTAGAGCTTCTTAATCGTATTGTGGATTGAGTGGTATCAGTTTTCTAGTTACGATTCTTGGGGTGCTGATTATAGTTTATGGTCTTTACACGTGACTGTCTCAAACAAATAAAGGAGAAGCTAGTGAGTCCGTTGAAGATCCATTGCAATCCTAATTCAAAGAAGAATGATGATTTGGAGATGGGCGATTCCAACGATCAACTCACGACTTTGGAAAAGATAGTTTCCGACCTAAATTCTACTGTAGGGGAGTTAGTAGAACAATTGCGTCTCACAAATCTTGCGAAGGGTTCCGTTTCGGCGAAATAACGAGGACGCTCAAAGAAGAAAGGGGTTTCGGCGGGGGATAGAGACGAGGATAATACGGGGATTGATAGCAATTCTCGTGATACCGAATCCGTTAAGGAGTACCCAGGTCTTGGTAAGTCAATAAATTTTATGCGTAATCTTCGTATTGGCTTTAATATTGAGATTCGGGTATTCGATGGTTCTGTCGATGCCGAGAAATAAGATAATTGGTTAGATAGGCTGAGGACCTATTTTTTCGTTGATGAATATTCAAATGCTCAAAAAATTTGATTTTCTACTTTGAAATTCACATGTCACTCACTAACGTGGTGAAAATCCTATCGGAAATGACATGATGTCGAAAGTCTGAGTTGGAAGGACTTCATGGTTTTGGTGAGGAGGCAATTCTATATTGGCTATGAACATGAGCGATGGTACAAATGACACAACTTGCGTTAATGGTTTGGGTAATCCGTACAACAATTCACTACGGTGTTTTATAGCCAAGATTTTGTTTTTGATATTGACGTGAATGAGTACGAAGTGTTCATGAAATATACAGGTAAAAAATATCGAGGACGCTACTGTTAAAGTAATTTCCATTGAAGGCAAGTTCTTGAAGAGTGACAAGAAAGACGACAATAGCAAGTCGGGGTACAAAGCTAATTAGAAGTTTAATCAGAAAGGAAAGTCCAAAGGAGAGGGGTCTTCATTCAAGGGGACTATCTGTAGTCATAGCAAGGCTAATAGGCGTAATTCAGTTAAATGTTGAAAACTTCACCTGGAGCTTCGGCCGTAGGAGGAGAAGGGCAAGAAAGAGAAACGTGCACTAGCCGCAACGATTGTAGATCTTCTGGATTTAGATAAGCCAAATCCTAAGCTTACTCTAATGTTCAAGTAATCTCTAGCTATCGACGAGGCGAGTCGGGAATAACATTTTTATGTCAGCATTACGGTGAAGCAGAGCTTAGTTGAGGCCATCATTGATCCGGGTAGTCAGAAGAATTTAATTTTAAAAGCGGTGGTGAAGAAGATGGATTTGGCTACTGTGGCTCATCCTAAGCCGTATGGTTTGGGCTTGATTTAGAAAGACGTGGAGTTGAAGATCACTAAGCAGTGTACGTTCAAGTTTGCGATTACTGAGAAGTTTATTGATGAGGTGACATGTGAAGTGGTTCCGCTGGATGTGTATCAAGTCATCTTGGGTAGCCCTTATCTTTGGGACTGATATACAATCTTTTACCGTCGAGCTCGCAAGTATCGTCTGGTAAAGGATGAGACAGATCTTCATATCAATGCGTGAAAGGAATATATCACTATCAGTAATTTGGTAATGGCATCTCAGATGAAGAGGTTCGTTAATGCGAGCGGCAGATTTGTATTGTTGTTGGTGCGACCGGTTTTAAAAGGGTCCATCAGCTACGGTATTGTCTACTTTTGGCAATGTCTCCTAAGAAACAAACCTATATGGGGGAGTTATAAGAGGAGTATGAAGACATGTTTCTGGGCATAGAAGGGATGTCACGTAAGAGGGATGTAGAACATGATGTCACCTTGGTGAATGGTGAGCTACTACCCAATATTAAGTTATATCGAACTTCTGTTGAGATCAAGAAACAAATACAAGAACTCCTGGAGCAAAGAATTATTAATCCAAGTTGCTCACCTTGTGGTTCACCGGTGTTATTGGTGTGGAAGAAGGATAGGTCTTGGAGGATATGTGTTGATTATCGGTCGCTGAAGAAGATTATGGTGAGAAATCATTATCTGCTTCTACGGATTGGTGAGCTTTTTGATGAGTTACATATGGCTCGGTTTTTCACCAAGTTGAATCTTAAGTCGGGTAACCCTCAAGTTAGAATCTCAGAGAAGGATACTTGGAAGATAGTGTTCAAGACCAAACAAGGCTTATTTGAGTGGTTGGTGATGCCCTTTGGGTTATGCAATGCTCCGACGACGTTTATGCGACTAATGAATAAGGTACTTCATGCTTTTATTGATGATTTTATGATTGTATATTTGGATGATATCTTGATATATAGTCGTACATGGATGGAGCATCTTGAGCATTTATGCAATGTGTTGAGTGTGTTGCGATCACAATAGCTTTTTATGAATGGGAAGAAGTGTGAGTTTGGGAAACGAGAGCTAGTCTATTTAGGATTTATTGTTGGTGGTGGCGAGCTTAAAGTCGATCCAGAGAAGGTCTTGGTCATTACGAATTGGCCTCAACCCCGCACAGTGACGGAAGTGAGGATTTTTATGGGCTATTGTCAGTACTTACAGAAGTTTATTCGGCATTTTTCACAAATTGCCGTACCGTTATATTCTTTGACAAAAATTGGGGTACAGTTTGTGTGGGAGGAGCACCATGAGAAGACTTTTTTGTTACTAAAATGGAAGATTACGGATGCACCATTGTTAGCATTGCCCAATTTATAGCGGCCTTTTGAGGTCAAGAGAGATGCGTCAGACTATGCATTGGGGGAAATCCTTTTACAAGATGGGAGGCCGGTTGCTTACCATTTTGCGATGTTTATAGGAGCAGTACGTAACTATCCTACCTACGATAAGGAGCTTTACACGTTATATCAATCAGTTAAGTATTTGCGGAGTTACTTATGGGGGAAGGAGATTGTGGTACATTCCGATCACAAACCATTACAATTCTTATCTACGCAGTCCAAGCTTCAATTAGCATGCCATATGAAGTGGATGTTGTACCTTCAACAATTTACCTTATTGATTAAGTATAAGAAAGGAGTGGACAACAAGATGGCTGATATGTTAATATGTTATCTCGGTCCCCATTACCAACTATTTCTACTTTGTTGGTAGTTATCCAGATCCAGCCGATTGTTCATTCTGAGTACGTTTTAGGGTATGACGATGACAAGGAGCTCAGTGAGATTCACGAGAAATTACTGCAGGGCAAAACATGCGAATATGTTTTGAAGGATGGTTTGATTTATAGGGGTAGTTTATTATGTATTCCCGAGGGTGGAGACCGTTTGCAGTAGATTCAAGAGGCACATTGTTCCTGAGTGGCAGGTCATTTTAGGGTTGAGAAGACTCTTTTGAATATGCGGTGTTATGTCTATTGGCCGAAGATATAGGTGGATGTTGCTCGTGTGGTTCGAGGTTGCGTGCTTTGTAACACATCGAGGCCTTCCAATAAGAAGATAGAACTGTACTTACCATTACCAGTTCCTAGTCGACCTTGAGAGAGTATTTCGATGGATTTTATGGGTTGTTTGCTCATGACCAGGTGTAAGAATGACTATTTGTTTGTGGTGGTGGATCGATTAAGCAAGATGATTATTCTTATTCCATGCCAAAAGATGGTCACCGGGGAAGGAACAACGCGATTGTTTTTCAGAGATGTCTGGAGGTATTTTGGGCTCCCTTCTTCTATTATTTATGATAGGGATAGCCGCTTTTTAGGACACTTCTGGAGATCGTTATGGGGGATGATGGATACTAAGTTGAAAAGAAGTACCGCTTTTCATCTGCAGACTGACGGGCAAACATCACTTTGGTTCATTTATTATGGGGATTCCATTCTGAGCATCATAAGACTTGGGATGGGAGTTTATCGTATCTTTAGTTTGCGCTTAACCAGGCGATTCATGGTTTCACTTTGAAGTCTCCTTTTGAAGTTTGTTTGGGGTACTTGTCGTAAAACCTTTTAAATTTGGCGTTTAGTATTGGCAACAAGATAGTGTTAGGGAAGGAGGAAGAGGGGCAGGTTAAAGTTTAGTGTTTCATTGAAAAGATAAACAAGGTTCATGAGGCGGTTGAAGCACAGTTGAAGAAGACTCAAACGAAGTATAAGACTCGGCACGACAAGCATCGGGTTGAGTGTACTTTTCAAAAGGGCGACCTCGTTTGGTTGCATTTGGGTAAGGAACGGCTTAAGGGAAAGGTAAGAAGCTTAAACCTATCTATTATGATCCATTTTTTATCCTCAAGAAGATTGGTGACAATGCATTCCAGTTGGATTTGCCACCTTTCATGAAGATGTATTCATTGATTAATATCGAGCATTTGAAGCTGTTTAAGCCGTCTCTTTTGGACGAAGACTCTGCAATCGACACTCGCCTACCGTCAGTTGATGACTTATGGATGGAAAGAGAAAATCTGCTGTAGGAGGATGGTATTCTAGAGAAGAAAGTTCATGCTACAAGACAGGGTGGTATTGAGTCATTTTGCGTTGAGATGAAGGGCTAGCTACCTAGTAAGTTGAAGTAGTACAGTAGGGAATTGGGCATGGCCACATTCCCACATCTCTAGTTCTAGCTTGAGTAGGAGCTCAAGGCTCCAAAAGGGGGGAGCCATGATCCAGAAGGATCTAGGATAATTTGGAAATTAGCCAAATTCGTTCAAACAAGGTTGAGAGTCGCTCAAATGACCAAATTACACCTCTCTAGAATTTGGCTTAAAAGCCCAAAGTATTTCAAATGACTTATATTTTCGCTCGAACTTCCAAAGTTTACCCCACTGGAAATTTGGCCCAGAGATAGATTTTTCTCGAACGAGTTGAGTTTTCGTTCGAACGACTTGGCAAGTTTCTAGGGTTTTAGACTAATTGGCGTAAAGTCGTTCGAACGACTCCCTATTTCGTTTGAACGACTCTGGCAGTGGCTTTATTTATGAGGTGTACTTTTGCCTCGAGATGCATTCTATTTGTAATTTTTTGTTCCCTCTATATAAAGGGGACTTAGGGTTTTTTTTTCTTATGTTAGATCTAGAAAGAGTTTTGCGGAAGAAACCTAGGGTTTTGGAGTGATTTATTGTAATTACTGTATTTTTAAGCAATTGAAGCTTTTAATTTTCCCAATCGATTGGGGTTCTTCATATTTTTCAACTAACTAGAGCTTTTCAATCGTATTGTGGATTATACACTTATGGTACTTCAATAATGTCTATGAACATGTCAAACAATTCATTTACGACCTATTAAAGGTTTATAATCTGTTAAACCTTATTGTCACCTAACTTATGTATAGGGATTTAGATGAGACAATGATGGTATTTTCCAAGACCTCTTGGAAATATCCTCAGCATTGACTATCATATCTCCTTCCAATGTTGGGAAAATTGCCTCATCAGAGTGATAATTATCTGCCCTGCAGTATATACGTCACCAGTGGGTTCCAAAAATCCAGTGATAAATACGAATCATAACCCACATAATACCAAGCTGACATTGAGGGTCCCATCTTTATACATTGTAGTGTGATATGCACCTGTACAGAACATCCAAAGGTTCTTCGATGGGCGGCACTGGGCTGTGACCAAGTTACCAGTTACTTTTAGGAAAAAATAATTTGATGATTTGTTATGGGATGAACCCTAATCAGTAATGCAAGAACAATAATGCATATTCCACACACTAGTCGAAAGCTGTGATCGTAATAACAGTGGCCTAGCGATTATCCTAAATCATTTGATTAGGTTCTCCGCCAATCTCGAGTTGGGTATGGTATGTGGTTAATCATCTATCCTATTTAGCGGTAAAATAATTATCAAAAGCCTATGAGTCTCACTCCCAAGCTCCCGTCAAGTCGCATCAATCAACTTTCATCAATTAATCTAGGAACTGAGCCTGCGATCGAATGATCTAAGTCAGAAGTCGTACTAACGCTGCATTCCTAGATTTTAATAATAGAAAAACGTAAGACCATCTCCTAGATGCATCTATTATGACCATAAATATTTAAGTAAGCCACTATGTTAATGGATAGGTCCATATGTGTCTCTATGGATGCGTTTGGAGCAAAGGCTGGAAATCTTACTCCACCTTGGTCATACTAGGATGAAATGTTAGCACTGCTGAATAAAAATTCTCCATGTGAGATTATAGTAGAGTTGTACTGCTGAATAAAAATTCGGCCACAGTTGTATAATACTATCATAGTATAAGGTAATCCATTGTCAGGCCTTCCTGAATATGAAAGTGAGGGTACCAAACAAAGCTCCTACTTTGTTATTTAGAGACTCATTGTGCTCAACAATAGTCTTTTCCAGATTTTGCACTAGCATATGGATTTCAGTATCCATATAGGTTAAGTTTATTGGTACCTGAAATAGAAATTGTAGTATAGGACGTACTCAATGTTCTGAGTGTCACCAACATCTATTATGCACATAGATCAATACTAGTAGTATACTTGATAAACATTCTTTGAATAAAGGCAATTCATAGTATACAAGTTAGTGATTCTTAATTATTACTTGTAAGTGAACCGTGTTCATATCCTATTACTTATGAAATCATTTTAAGTACATGATTTTCAATCATTACTTGTGGTTCATAGTATATAGCGCAATAAAGTACATGATTCCCAATAATTACTTGCAAGTGAACCTTGTTTATGGCTTTGTACTCATGAGATCCTATTAAGCGTCAACTCTCAATTTTACCCTCTAAAAATGTTGATCTTAACCTTAAAGTGTATCTTAATAAAGTTATAGCCAAGACAACTATTTAAAACTACTAGATATTGCGTTCCTTATTATGAGAACTGGGGTATTCTTAGTACTCAAGTTCTATAAAGGTCTGTATATTCTAGCATAATGACCCATTTGCTACGAATATGAGGGGGCATTAGATGTTTAGATGACAAGTGGTCCTACCCTGAAGTCTGCTGGGTTCACAAGATAGGTCAATTATGCTTGTTTTGAACAAATATTCTAGGGTACTATAGGTTGCTATAACTATTGTAATGGCCTAATTTCGTAAGCTCAAGATGGCTTAGAATAAACTCTTACACTAATATTTCTGTGACAAAAACTAACATGAAATAAGAAATGACACAGATGATTTAGATTGGAAAATCTTTGAATAAGGAAGAAACCACGACCTTGAGTTGAGGGTTTTTGTAATAGTGACTTTTATTGCTTGAGGCTGATATCTTATTACAATTAATCTCTCGACTTAGAAATACTTGATCTTGTAAATAATAAGTTTTGATGTTTTGAGAATCTAGAAAATGTAGTTTTCTTGGTGATATAAATAGTACCTATACCGAGGATTGTGGCAAAGTAAGCTGTTTATTGCAAAATTATCTGGAAGTCTTATTGATGATGGTGAAGACCCTGAGAATTGTTCACGAAGAGAGGATCTCTGTTGAAATGCAGAAGTTAAAGTTAAGATATTTCGGTGATCAGCCTTTGGAGATGCCTACCCCCGTTCCCGTTCCACCGACGTATCGGAAGAAGAAACGGCTAAAGCTGAGGTAGATTTTTACTGTATGTGGAGATTTTATCACGTTGTCTTAAAAGGCGAGCAATGTTGGAGGTGTCTCCACATTCTTGTAGAAGACAAGGTTGAGGAGACAGACATGGGGGTTGGCGTAACTACTGGGCTGTTTCGCCGATGTCTTGCGTAGGATTGGATTCTAAGGTTGGGACCTCTTCATCTCTACCAATTCTATGGTTGTGGTGGTTATAGAGGAGGCGATGGTGGTAGTGGAGAAAGGAGACGGGGAATAGAAGTCTGTTTATGTACTTCCATTATTTCTTTGCTCTAAGAAGACCTTCTATTTGAAGAGTTGGTTCAAGCACCGAGTCTCCTATTTTCATGTCCAGACTTCCTCCAAACCTAGTTTCTGGTCAGAGTAAGATGGTGTAAAGGGAAAAGGATGTCTGGTGACTTCCAATGCATGCTTTGCTTCAGAAGATACTTTGAGTGAAACATCGCTAAATTTAGATAAACTGAAGGATTTGATTGTTCAGAGTACCTGAAAGAGTTGTTATCTGTAAAGTACTTAAAAAACTTGTTATCTGTGAAGTACCTGATTTTGGAGTACTTGAAAGACTTGTAATCTGTAAAGTACCTAAAATATTTGTTATCTATAAAGTACCTGTAATATATTCGAGCTTGATAAAATTGGTTATTCGAACTCTGTGTTGATATATGTATAGAATAACTCTTGAAATCGAGCTATTAGATCGTTTATAAGATAGAGGATGAAATGTTATATAGAGATTTAGAACTTTACAATCTGTTTATAATAATCGAGTTGTAAAAAAAATGTCTTGTAACATGAAATATGTGTAAAGAATTATGTTTGACCTATGGACTAAAATTTATTGGGAAAGAGAGAAAACTATAAAACCTTTAGGAAGGGGAATTCGAGCTCAGAGAGGTCATTTTGAAAAATTAGATTTGGAAAGAATAAACTCGATATTGAATAGGCTAAAATGACAGAGGTCGATAGTGTAGGGGATTATTCCTTGACCTCACTCGTGATCGAGCTTACTCAGTTCGAATTACCTCCATCTCAGGCTCACGCAATTTCAACACACAACATTTCAGTCAAACATTCTAGCCAACCCCACGAACTACATAAGAAACTATATCGAGCTAAACCCAGAAAACGTTATTCAGTCAAAGATACCTGTCTCCCACAAACTCATCAGTTATTCAGTCAACCACCACTAACCACATTATTCGGATGACGTGCTCCAGCACAACGAAGAGTTGTAGGAAAAGCCTATAAAAAGGATAAGTTCCATAAGAGATAGAGACCAAAAAAATTACTCAAACTTCTTATTTACGAAATGAAAAACATTTCTATATTCTAGAGATCACTTGTAATAAAGATATCCACTCAAAGCTATAAAGAGACTTTTACAAAAATCTTCCACATGGGGTCGTGGTTTTTTACCTATTCAGAGGTTTTCTACGCTAAAAATACTTGTTTCAATTTCTTGATTTCCATTATCATATTATTACTGGATCATTGGTGTGATAGATAATTTTTATTCATATCGAGCTACGGAATTTGGCCATTACAGATAGAAAGAGATATGTTTAAATAACTTTTCTTAAGATACTAGGGTTTTCTGTTATGATAGAACATGATAATATTACTGTAGGGGCTTACCCCTCGATCTTACCTAAATCGAGCTATCTCCTATTTAAATTACCTCCATGTCAGATCCACACATTCTTCATATGACTTCTCCTGTCATTATTGCCACTTACTCCACAAACTGGTGAAAAATGTGGGTTGAGCTAAAACAAAAAAACTTAAACAAATCAAAGCTACCTGTCTCTCACAAACTCAATAGTTAATCAGTCAACCACCACTAACCACATTGTTCAGAGAACGTGCTTTAGTACGATGAAGAACTATAGAGAAGGCCTATATAAAGAGGAAGTTCTAGAAGAGACATGCATCAGAATAATTACCCGAGAAATCACCAAGAAAACTATATTTTCTAGATTCTCAAAACTTCTAACTTTTTATTCACAAGAAAGCTATATTTCTAACTCAAGAGATCACTTGTAATAAGATATCAGCCTCAAGCAATAAACGACACTATTACAAAAATCCTCAAGCCGAGGTCATGGTTTTTTTTTTTACCTATTTATAGGCTTTCCACGCTAAACACCTGTGTCATTTCTTGCTTTTTATTAAATTTTGTTACAGGTACATTAGTGTAAGAGCTAATTCCAAGCTATTTCGGGCTTACGGAATTAGGCCATTACATTTGGCACCATCTTTGGGAAAGAAATCATTTCTACGATACCTTAAGAGATTCATTCACTCTACTACAAATTCCAATCATGGTCATATCCAGGCCACCACCAACCGGAATCTAGCTCAATCTTTCAGTTAAGTCATAAGAACTTACAGAGCTATGGGTGAATCTCAACACTAAGGCGAAGAAACGCAACAAACTTAATCGTTAATTAACTATCGACCGCGAGCTCCAAGAGAAGGAGCTCAATGCCGAGCGACAAGATCATTTGGTAGATCTCAAGCGATATGAAGATCAAATGACAATAGTACAGACTACCTTGCAAGCCCTACAGAATACTTAACAGGTTCCTCCAGCACGAGATCGCGATCAGTTGCCAGAAGCCTCCTGGGTTTCTGGATGGGAAAGATTGGGACCTCAAGGACCTACCAGCAAAGCTATTTCTAAAAATATTCAGAATGAACCTCAACCTTCCATTCATTTGGACGGTGAAGTTCAATCTGAGATTAGCTGAGGTCATCGATGTTCCATACGTCAAGAGGATGAACAATGACCTCAACTTCAAATTCCAGCACAAGATCATTTGAGTGAGTGTACCGATACTCACAATCGGCAACCTCCTCGTCAAACTACTTAACCGGCTTGTCATTATGTCACACAATAGCATATAGACCAGCGTATTAAGGAGTTGATCGAAGCAAAAGTTTTGGGCACTGCCGATGACCTTACCAAGTTACAAGGAAGTCTAATTGCCAAATAACTATTCGATATAGAAATACCCAAAGGTCTCCATACTCCAAAAATTCACAAATGTAAGGGTACCGATCCAAAGGAGTACATTCAACAATACCGTGATTCATTGCGGTTATACTCCAATCTCAACCACATTCTCTGTCGTCTGTTTGCCACAAGTCGATAGAAGGAACCGTTCCGGTGGCTCCACTCTCTACCTAAAGACTCTATATACACATTCGACCAGTAACAGAAACAGTTCATCAAGACATATGCTGACACTAGAGACAAAATAAAATTTATATTCTCTTATCAGTCTCAAACAATCACATGGGGATAAGCTCGAGGCTTTGGCAAAGAAGTTTTTGGAGCTCGCACGTAAAGTAGGCAATCTCGATCTGAAGACAGCTGTTGCTGCTTTTACCAACGCGCTCCAGCTCGACTGCAAATCCAAAGAGCAACTCTTTCTCAACAAACCTGTGACCTTGGAGGATAGGATTACCAAGGAAAATAGTTACGTCAACCTGGAAAGGATGAGGTCTGAAAGACATAAATCTACTAAATCCATCCTTACCATATAAGGTCCATCTATAGATCAAAATACTGAACTGAATGAGGATCAGGGTGACTAAAAGCGCGCCAGGGGAAATACTGGCAACTCTCAGAAAGGCAGTTAACAAGTCAAACCGGTCCTCCCAAAGATAAATGTTTGAATCTCCACTATTTTTCCAATCCTCTCAAAGGTTATGCTCTACCGTCTCTCCCAACCATTAAAACCATTCGAGAGCCGACTGTACTGCATGCATCATAAGGTAAACTATCATTCTACTGACAATTTTTATGCTTTGCAGAAATTACTCGAATTCATTTTCAAGTAGGGATGGAAGTTCGAATATATTGTCGACCAGGAATCATACAAGGATGACAGCTATAAAAAGTAGCTTGAAGTTTTCCAAGTTGAAAAATAAGCTGAGGAGAAGCATCTCTACCATATGTACCACCACAACATGATCGAGATCAATCAGATCACCAACTCTAACAGATTCAAGCGCATGATATTGTCAGAATGCTGCGATCTCACACCTTAAGACAAAGAAGCCAAACTTTTGCCTGATTCAAGCAATTGCCAGTTCGGGATCCCATTCAAAGATTACGATACTTGCCATGTCAAGTTTCCACATCATGATGCATTAGTCATAATGCTCAAGATGAAGAAGTTTATTATGCACATAATGATAAAAGATACTGGCAGCGGTATTGAAATTCTCTTTAAGAGTACTATCGAACAAATGGGATTGACTGATCAAGTTTTCCAAAGAGGCATCGATATCAGTAGATTTAATAGTTCTAAAGAAGAACGAGTAGTAAAGATCATCTTACCTATTACCGTAGTACCATCCACAATCGACGTCATCTTCTATACGATCAACACTAAAACTCGTTATCTCGAGATTATGGGCCCTTGTGGATTCATAACATGGAGGCAATCGCTTCCTCCTATCATCAAGTACTCTATTTCAAACACTGATGATATCTATTAGATCACGAGTAGTCAAAAACTTTCTTGAGCTTGGAAAAATGTCGTCTCTGCTATTTTAGATACCTCTTACAGGTATACTGTATAGCAATTATAGAAAGCTGAACACCCCGATGATCAGCCTTCCACGGAGGAGCCCACAGAATACATCAACTTTAATGGACCTGGCAGAGGTACTTTCCTCGATACTACGCTGGTTTAGCATGAAAAAGACGTTCTCATTCTGTTCTTGCGATTAAATTAAGACATTTTTGTATGGCCTTTCTATGAGATCCCTTGGGTCGATCCTGCCAAGGCACATGTCACAAATTGGCCATCAATATTAATGCCACGGTGGTCAAACAGAAATAGTGATGCCTATCACAACGACTTTGAGATGAAGTTAACATGGAGATCGATAAATTGATCAACGTGGGATTGATTCGAGAAGCCAAATATCCAGATTGGATATCCAACATCGTCGCTGTCCTAAAGAAGAGCGGAAAAGTCCAAGTTTGTATAACTTTCACCAATCTAAACAAACATACTCCAAATGACAGTTTCCCTCCCCTCAACATTTATCAGATCCTTGATTCCACAACAGGTCACGAACTCCTATCTATGTTGGACGCTGTTTCTGGATACAATCAAATTCCACTCTTGGATGAAGATCAATAAAAGACTACTTTCATCACTGAAAGAGGACTTTGCAGCTACAAAGTCATTACCTTCGGACACAAGAACGCAGGTGCAACTTATCAACGGTTGATGACTACTATATTTAAAACACATCTTGGGAAAGTCGTGGAAGTCTATATTGACGATCTCTTATGTAAAAGTATACAGTGTATCAACACATTTCAGACCTTAACACAATATTCAGCATTCTTTAATCTTACAGGATACGTCTCAATCCTGATAAGTGTCAGATCGGAGTATATTCAGGTCGATTTCTAGGCCACCACATCAGCAAAATGGGGATTGAGGCCGATCTAGATAAGATTCGGGCTCTCCTCAACATGCCATCTCTAAAAATGATGAAAGATATTTAGAAACTTGCCAACAAGATTGCCACTATCAACCGTTTTATTTTGAAATCTTTAGACCGCTGTCATTGGCTGTTTCTATTACTTTGCGGTTGTACCAAGTGAGGAAAAGTTCAGCCAAATGCAGAGGTTTAATGGATATCAGAATGCAAAGCAGCTTTCCAGGATCTTAAAACCTATTTGGGGATGTCTCCCATCATGAGCATCCCAATAGATAATGAGGAACTGATAATCTACCTTGCAGTTATAGATACTTCACTCAGCTCTTTTCATTCAACTTGAAGGGGAAATTGAGAAACCAGTCTACTTCATCAGCAAAACCCTCACTCCAGCAGAAACGAGGTACTCTAAAATTGAGAAGCTTCTTCTAACTCTTGTTTATACTTCACAAAAACTTAAGTACGACTTGCAAGCTAATTTTGTTAAAGTCATGACAAACTACCCACTTTGGGAAATTCTATCCAAGAAAGATAAATCAAGGAGAGTGCAACGGTGGTTAGTAAGTTTGGGAGAACATAATATCAAGTTCGAACAACGCCATTCCGAAAAGGGTCAGTCCGTTATCGATTTTCTTATGGATTTTCTAGTGGTTGATCCCGAGAGGGAGAAGTACGATCTTGACCTTGCAGAGGAAGTTACAGAAGATCCACCCCCCAAAGCATTTGACGAGCAAGCTGAATGGATTACAAGGAAAGGGTGAAGACTTCTTACAGGTTGATTTGTAAGAACCCGCAGGTCAAGAATTGGAATCGTATTGATTGCCCAATTCTAACAGCAAAATTGAGAAATCAATCCATTCAAATTTTGAGGCCTCAAACAATGTCACCATGTATGAACCTCTCATTCACGGACTCGACCTCGCTCTTGAGCTTTACGTCCCCAAACTCTCAGTTTACACAGATTTACTACTCATCGTTTACCATTACTCTGAGCAATACAAGAAGAATGGTAAAATGAACAAATACAAAGCCATCGTTACAGAAAGGATGAGCAAGTTTGCACAAGCAGCTCTCGATTATCTTCTTCATGGAGAAAATAGACACGCTGATTCCTTGTCATAACTAGCCGAGGTCCTAGGCATTGAAGCTCGATATCTCTAAATCGAGCTGATTTTAACCCCCAACATTGATTACATTTTTGTATGCACGATCAACACTAAGGGCAATAAAGAGGGGGACGACGATTGGCAAAAACCTTTCTAAGTTTATATCGGAATCGACAATAAATGCGAAGGATCACTTCCAACAGATCCGAAGGAGCGCCGACAGCTAATAGACATCTTAAAGTGTCATGCTAATCAAAACGGTACCTTATACCGCCGTTCAATCACGGGGCCTTACCTCAAGTGCCTCTTCAAACAAAAAGCAGATGAGATGCTCCGCGATTTACATGAAGGGACTTATGGCTCCCATGCCGCAGGTCGATCACTGAAAAATAGAGCCATTACACCAAGAGTATTCAGGCCCATCATGCGCAAGCAAGCAGATGAGTACTCACGCAAATGTGATAAATGTCATCAACATGGACGGATGATCCGCGTCCCTGCACTCGAAATTTATGCAAACAAGGTATTTTGGCCTTTCAAAAAATATGCATTCGATTATTTTCCAAAATGGGTAGAAACAGTTCCACTTTGTCGAACCAGAGACGAAGAGGTCATGTCTTTTATCTAGGAACACATAATTACTCGGTTTAGGTACCCCCACCTAATTTATATCGATAATGGGCCCCAATTTATTGGAGAAAAAGTCATAGCTTTCCTCAATCAACATAATATCATCCACTCACCACCCAATCCCTACTACCGTCAAGGCAATGGCCAAGCCAAAATTACCAACAAAACCATCGTGGATGAACTTAAGAAAAGGCTACACTTACAGAAAAAGGGAATTGAGTTCAAAAACTTCCTCATGTCTTATGGGCATATCGTACCACTCTACGTGAGTCGGCTGGTTGCACTCCATTCCTTCTTACCTATAGTACCGAGGTTGTCATTCCCTTCGAATACTATTATCCAGTCAAAGAACAAGAGCTAACTGACGAGGAAAATGAGTTCAAATTGGCTTGCAACCTCAATCAGATCGATGAGACCAGAGAACGCGCCATCAGTAACCTAGGTCAATATTACCATATGTTGGCCAGTTCATACAATAAACGAGTTAGATGTCGTACCTTCTAAATTGATGATCTCGTCCACTGAGAAATACTTTAACACCGTAAAGAGCCTCATATAGCAAATAATTAGAAGGGTCCATTTCTTATCACAGGTCTCTCAGGTCTGAGATCATATTACCTCATGACAGAAGGGGGAGTTCATATTTTATGTCCTTGGAACACTAGATGACTTAAACGCTACTATCGTTAAATCCCTAACTACTCCATTTTAATTTCTCAGCTTTTCCATTCCAAAAGTGAGATTTTCATCTCTATCTGATGTACATCCTTTTCTATTCAATAAAACTTACAAGTATTTTTCCCATGCATCTTTCTACTTCGTACACAATACATAGATTAAAGCATAGATAATACTAGTTTTCAATCGACCTCTATACTAGTTAAATCAAGGATAACACTTGGTTTGGCTGACTCTACTAAATCTTTATGATTAAAATTAAGGTAACACTTGTTTTACATCAAAGACTCTACCAGACATAAGATAAAGCAAAGGTAAAACTAGCTTTTATCTACCTCAATATGGCTACAACATCATACCAGTTAAATCAAGGTTAACACTTGGTTTGGCCGACTCTGCTAAATCTCTGGGATTAAAATGAAGGTAATACTAGTGTTCAATCAAAGACTCTACCAGACATAAGATAAAGTAAAGGTAAAGCTAGTTTTCATCTACCTTAATATGGCTACGACATTATACCAGTTAAATCAAGTATAATACTTAGTTTGGCTGACTGTACTAAATTTCTCCGATTAAAACTAAGGTAACACTTATTTTACATCAAAGTCTTTACCATACATAAGATAAAGCAAATGAAAAACTAGCTTTCATCTACCTCAATATGGCTGTGATATTATACCAGATAAATAAAGGATAATACTTGGTTTGGCTGACTTTACTAAATCTCTGCGATTAAAACTAAGGTAACTCTTGTTTTACACCAAAGACTCTAACTGACATAAGATAAAACAAAGGTAATACTAGCTTTCATCTCTTAACTTTTCTGCAACAACTATTTTTTATTTCAGGTTACATATACAACCTCTACAAAAGATTATTTTATGCTGTTAGGATGTCAGCTACACTTTCCCCTACAATAGGAGGTCGATTAGCCATAAATTCTCGAGCTCGAGCAGTCACACCAATTCTTCCATGATCTATTAATTCAGCAGGTCGAGGGCCTAAATCCATTTCCATGGACTGCATACAATTTCCACGATCTATATTGGCTCTATAAATACATCACCTATCTGACAAACTGTTGAACAATATATATTTTTCTGACTCAAGCCTTTTTACCTCCTCTACAAAATAGGTAATGACTGCCCCAACAATTCTGAGTGCGATGTCTCAGTTACAAGCAACCTTGAGAAATTCGCTCTAGCCTTCTAGAGGCATTCTTCCGACCTCGCATACCGCTCTTTTAGCCATGTTATTTTTCTATCTACTCGATATGTAAAAGCAATGTTCTCTTCCAAATTTTTGTCAGCTTTAGCTGATTCAGCTCAATTAATTACCTCAAAATCGGCCACCTGAGCGCAAAGTACCTCAATCTCTCTTTTCTATTTTTCCACATCAAGAATCTTTTGTAACATTTTGTTTTTCTACTGTATCAAAATATCCTTCCATCTGATAGTCCGCTTTAACCATTGTTCCCTGGAAAGAGTAGCGTCCAACTTCCTTTTGCTTTCCCTCAACTGCTTAACTTCTTTTCAAACATGACCTTGAATTCGAGCGACACCCTCCCTCCAACTCTCTTATTTGAGCTGATAAGCTGACTACATCTCCTTGAACAAGAGAAACCTTGGCATTATTTTTATTCTTCCTCGAATGCTCTCTAGCCTCGGCATTTCTGGCACGCGAATTGGCCAACGCCAGTTTGATATTCAATTGTGCCACTCTTTTGTTTAACTAGTCACACTTACGCTGCACTGCCCGAAATTCATAATCTTTGGCTGGTAAAGTTGTATAGAATTGTTCAACTGCAACTTCTTCAATCGCTCTAGTTCGCTCCTACTATACGCTAGGTCGGCTCGAGTTTGCTCCTAATTGTTAGTTTTCGTGATCAAATCATTCTTCAAACCGACCACCGACTGATTTAAACCTTCCTTTGATTTTTCGAGTGCCTGTATATGGTAACGAGCCATGTCAGCCTCCTTACTCTTTACTATCAACGCATCATTCTGGCTTTTGAGTTTCGCTACATGTTCTTTTAACTCTGAGAGCTCTTTTTGACCTTTCTCAATTTCGGCATCCTTCTCCTCAATTTTCCGAGCTTGGTCAACAGCAGTCTGTGTTGCCTCAAAAAACTTAAAGTGCACATTTACATGTTGATCTTCTCTGTCTTTATTTGCCTCTCCCGTCCTATTAAACTCCTCTGCAACTTCTTGGTTATATTGGTGTGCATCACCTTCGCGTAAGCGAGCTGACTCCAATTCGGCCTGTACATTACAAAAATATTATATCAAGTTCGATTTAGAATACTCAGTCACCACTTATGACTCATTTCTAACAAGTTATTTATTTTATGGCATCTACCGTGTAAGACTTCTTCTAAACTTAAGGTCGAAGGATACTTTAGCATTTTCTTCTTGGGAAATGTTCAAGCTAATTTTCTCGACGTAGTGGACTTAGGTAACCCTATGCAGTCCACTCCAGGGGGCTTGGGAAAGTTGACTCACATTTTCCCATCAGTTCCCTTCTTCATACTGCCGTCAGTGCTCGTCATTAGCCTCATCGACTGAGATTTTTGAATTTTTTTGGCTTGACTGTTAACATGTTTCTTCCTGCTAATGCCAAGTTCTTCTAAGACAACCTCGAGCTCTGTCTATTCCTGAGCAACTATATCCAACAACGACTCTTTCCATGCCACCTAAAATTTGGGAACCGTAATTCACAAAACATTATCATCAGCAGAGCATCACACAATTTCAACTCTCAATCTCATACATTATACATTGTTATACATACTTTATTTTACAGTTCTAAGCAGAAGTTCAATGGGTTCTTCATCATCTCTATGAAGGCAATCACCCTTCACCCATATCGCATTATCATTCCATGGTCGACCTGCTTAGTTCAGATCGAAGAAGCGAGGCCGAGTCGAGCTGGTAAATAAATATGCCCCACAACTTGCAAAATAGTTTATTACTCTATAAAACTGCAAAACATCCTCAGAGAATATCCTCCTCTTTCTCTCATCTCCTTCCCACCGGATATTCAGAGATTCAAAAACACCTTTCACCTCCCATATGTTCCTGTTCATCCTAATGGGACATACACTGATGAGATTTATAATCCCTTTCGCTAGATTGCTAAGGGGGAAACTTAGCCCGTACTCTAACTGAGACAGGTAACATAAAAAGCCTTCTGAAAGTTCACTCTAAACAATCCCATCGAAATACTCCAAAGAGATCAATTCCTCTATACCCCTATCCCTTTTATCCTTCGCCAAATAAGCCAACAAGTAAAAATATTCCTCTCCCGTTGCTGCAGTGCAACCCCTAAATTGCATGCCGGTGTATTCTATACAGTTACCCCATCTACCTCCTATAGAAGCCTTAGCTTAACAAAACTCCTTGAATACATTCGAGCGAGGAGGATAGGATACCAATCTTCCAGGGAAATCTGGAAATTGATCAACACCTACTTCTTCCTCACTTTCAAACATTTCTATCTCAGACTTAGCCAACCAACAAGAGGTCGATGCCTCATTTATAGGGGAACTCCCCACATCAACTACAGAAAAGGATTTTTGTCCTACACAAATACTCATCGCGGTCGACCTACGCACAGGTCCAAGTATCTATCATTATCTTTTACATATACGACAACCACATACAAATATCTTTCATATATCATATATCAAGCAGGTTTTCCTAGATTACTACAAATATTAATTTGCAACTTTACCTAGAAACAAAACATGATCTTCAAATGACACATGCATACACCGTAAATCCTCTACTAACCTTCAATGTCGAAATATGAATCTGAGGTAGCACCAAATCCTTTCCTCACAACGCTGCTGTATAACCACCTTCGTGACTCAGTCCCTGCAATTTTCTCACGCTTTGACTGTTGATCACTTTCGATTAAATATCTACGAGTTTCTATGTTATTTTTGCCTTTATTCTTCCTTCCTCTCTTACTGCTCTTCTAGTATTCAGAAGTTAAAAAATGTTTAATTGACGAAGATGAATCAGTATTTATATTTTTTCCCTCTAACTGCTGGCAGTTATTGAGCCTCGCACGAGCCATCCTTGGTTTTAGAATCGAGGCATCTCTTCTACTATCCATGTCAGACGTCTTACACCTTTTTGGTAAAAATGTTTTCCCATCATTACCCTTTGCCTTATATTTTAATCTATTTTTATATCTGCTTTCCAAATCTGCCTCTGGCCTCACCACACTCATGATGACTCACGCTTACACATAATTGAGTTTTACAGCTTTAACACAAGGGACAAAATTAGAAGCTCCATGCTTTTTCTATATTTGCTTTTTCTACTTATAGCAGCAATAACGTCATTTCCAAAGTTCTCATAACAAATTTTCAAATATTTTGAAATTCATTTTTCACAACAGTCATAAACAACATTCGCAACAATAGAGGATCTATTTAATTTTTATTCTCATTCCAGTTCTTTGAAATTATTCAAACTCATATGATTCCATACATACATGCTACTCCTATTTACATTCTTATCTTTTCTTTTTTTATTCACTTCACATATAATTACACCTAAAACAACCTTGATGACCTGGGCAACCACATCCAATCAAATATCCTCCAGTAATCCTTACATCTTCCAATTCAATCTCATCTACAACAAGTTTTCTCATATAAAATTTTCGAGCTGCAGGATCCACCATAATTTCTTGGAACATTTCTTCATAAAAATGACGTTCATACAAGGATTTCCTCCCAATCCCATCTAAAACTTCAAGTTGCACCTCCTTCATTGACAACTCAGCATCATAATCAATCCATCCAAAAATTTGTACCTGCTCTTCAGTTATTTTTATCGCTAACCTCCCCTCTGCGGCATAACAAATTCTCTCAGATCGAGTCCAAACCATTCTTATTTCCTTCCCCCTGCTTAGAATTCATTCCACCATTATTTATACATTTTTACTACCAATCCCCCACAAGTCTTGATATAATCCTATAATCTCGTTACAGAAACCCTAATATCTTGAGAAAAGTTATTTGAACATATCTCACCCTATCAACCTCAGTCATTTCCTCCAATTCCAAATCGAGCTTATTCTTTCCAAAGTATAAATATATTAGAACGACCTCTCTGAGATTAATTTTTTCATTCTTAAATTCCTGCAATTATCTCTCTTGTGAATTTCCATCCCCCAGGTCGAATCATATTTGACACTTAAAACACATATTTTCACTTTCCAAGAAATTTCTACAGTTCAATTATTATAAAAAATATGTACTTTCTGATCTCATACATTTCATTTCATACAATATTCGAAAGTCTTCGGATCATACATCTCGATTTATAGAGTTATATTATTCTATATCAACACAGAGTTTGGATAACAAATTTTATTCATCTCGAAGTAAATTACGAGTGCTTTTACAGATAACTAGTCTTTCAAATACTCAATATCAGTTACTTTACAGGTTACAAGTTTTTCAAGTACTTTTATAGCTAACAAGTTCTTCAGGCACTCTAAAATGTCAAATCCTTCAGTTCATTCAACTTTAGTAATCTTTCAATCTGATGTAAAGCAGACATTGGAAACAACGAGTTTCCTCCTTCCCATGAGTTTTGTCGAAGTCTAGACCAACTTCAAATTGAAACTATGAAAGCATGAGACTCAGTGCTTGAACCTAATCTTCAAACTCAAAGTCTTCCCAGCGTAAAGTAACGATGGAAGTGTAGAAGCAAACTTTCATTCTCCATCTTCATCTCCCACTACCATCGCTGCCTCTCCTATAATCACCACCCTCCCAGAGTTGGTAGAGATAAAGAGGGCCCGACATTAGAATCTATTCGAGCACAAGACATCGGCGCAACTACCCCATAGTCATGCCTATCCTTGCCTCTGCCTCCCCAACCATGTATTCCACAAGAATGCAGAGACGAACCCAGCGTTACTCGCCTGTTAAGAGAATGTGGTAAAACCTCCATCTACAGTAAAACTCCTCCTCAGCTTCAGCCGCTTCATTTTCTAACATCCCTTAATACGTTGGAAGAACAAGAACATAAGTAGGATTCTCCAAGGACAGATCCCCAAAATACTTCAACTTTAACCTCTACATTTCGGAAGCAATTTCCTTTTTAAGAACCATTCTACAAGTCTTCACCATCTTCAACAATTTCATGGAATATTATAACAAAACAAACATACTTTGCCACATTTATTGTGCACGAACGTTTTCCGAAGTATCATCATTCAATATAAATGAAACTCTTCAAAGCACATACATCCCCCCATAACATGTATAGTTTTCATACAGTCAAACATCATCTATACTTCCTTCATACTTCAAATTTCCAACCCACATACCCATATACCCTAAAATTCTTTCTCAACCAAAGCCACTCGTGACTTTGGCTGCGAGGGGGCGATTATAGGGGCCTACCCCTCGATCTTACCTAAATCGAGCTATCTCCAGTTTAAACTACCTCCATGTCAGATCCACGCATTCTCCACATGACTTCTCCTATCACCATTGCCACCTACTTCACAAACTGATGAAAAATATGAGTCTAGTTCAGAAAGAAAAACCTGAACAAGTCAAAGCCATCTGTCTCTTATGAACTCAGCAGTTACTAAGTTAACCGCAACTAACTACATTGTTCAGAGAATGTGCTTCAACATGATAAAAAACTGCAGAGAATGCCTATATAAAGAAGAAGTTTCAGAAGAGACAGGCACCAAAAATATTACATGAGAAATTACCAAGAAAACTATATTTTCTAGGTTCTTAAAACTTTAAACTTCTTATTCATAAGATCAAACATTTCTAAGTCAAGAGATCACTAGTAATAAGATATCAGCCTCAAACATTAAACATTACTATTATAGAAATCCTCAACCCAAGTTCTTAGTTTTTTTTACCTATTCATAAGTTTTCCACGTTAAACACCTGTGTTATTTCTTGCTTTCTATTAGATTTTTTCACAAGTACATTGGTGTAAGAGCTAATTCTAAGGCACTTCGAGCTTACAGAATTAGGCCATTATAATTACGAAATGTGTGGGATCCGTAGCAATTTAGAAAACTATATAAAATAGGGGAAATGAGCTTTAAATAGGTGGTGGCGAATATAAATGGTGTGGACTCGATCTGAGAGAATTTGTTATATCACTGAGGAGCGGTTGACAATAAAAATAGCTAAAGTACATGAGCTAATTTTTGGCTTGTTAGACTATGATGCTAAACTACCAGTAAGGGAGTATCAATTTGAAGGTTTAGATTAGATGGGTAGAGAACGTGAGTATGAACCTCGCTTCTATGAGGAGTTATTTCGGGAAGTGTTGGTGAAACCTGCAGCTCAAAAAGTTACTGTGAGATTGATTGTTAATGAAGAGATGGAATTGGAAGATATAAGGATTTCTGGAGGTGAACTGATCAAATGTGGTTCCCTAGGACATCAGGGATTTTTTAGGTGTTATTATATGTGAGGACGTAAATTATGATGAGAGTGTAATGATATAAAAGTGAATGTATATAGGGTGGCATGAGTATATGTAATTATATTGGCTCGAATAATTGCCAAAGAAATGAAATGAGAATGAAGTTTGAATCTGTCCTTTATTGTTGCAAATGCTGTTTGTGACTGTTAGGAAAAATGGATTTAAATATTTTCTTTTTGAAATTTTAAGAGCTTTGGAAGTAACATATTTACTTCTATAAGTAGAAGAAGCAGAAAAAAATATAAAAAATAAGTAGTTTTTGATTGTCACTTGCGCCAATTACAGGGAAAGTTTGGATGTGTGTATGTATTGATTCATCATGAGTATGGGGAGGTCAGAGGAAGATTTGGAAAAGAGAGATGAAAATATATTAAAATATATGGAAAATGGCAATGATGGGAAAACATTTTCACCTAAAAGGCGTAATACGTCTGACATTGATTATGGAGGGGATGCCTCGGTTCCAAAGCTAAGGATGGCTTGTACGAGGCGTAATAACTGCCAGCTTAGAGAAAATATAAGGATTGCTTTATCTTTGTCATTCAAAGGTTTCTCAACTTCTAAAAACTTGAAGAGTAGTGAGAGAGGAAAGAGGAAAAATAGCAGAGAATTTCATAAGAAATTAATTAAGAGTAATCAACAGTCAAAGCGAGAGAGAGTTACAGAGACTGGGTCACGAAGGTGGTTATATAGCAGCATTGTAAGGGTAGGATTTGGCGTTGCGTCAGATTCACAGTCCGACATAGAAGGTTAGTAGAGGATTTGTCAAATTTTGAATGTGTTACTTTTAAAGATCATTATCTGTGGCAAATCTAAAAATTACGATTTACAATAATCTATAAAAACATGTTTGATATATTGGTAAACTTGGTATGTGAAAGATATATGTATGTGGGTGATGTATGTGTAAAAGATAATAATTGATACCTGGACCTATATGTAGATCGAACGTGAGGAGTGTTGTGTAGGATAAACCCTCATCTATAGATTTATAGTTGATATGGAGACTTCACCTGTTAATGAGGCATCAACCTCAGGTCGATTGGTAGAGTCTGAGACTGTAATGTCTGATAGGGAGGGAGAAGTAGGGGTTATTTAATTCCTAGATTTCCCTGGAAAGTTGCTATCCTATCTTCCATATTTTGATGCTTTCAGAGAGTTTTGTAAAGCCGAGGCTACTATAGGGGGAAGATGGGGTAATTGTGCAGAACATGCCGGTAGCCATTTTAGGAGTTCCATTGTAACAACTGGAGAGGAACACTTTTTTTGTTGGCTTATTTGGAGAAGGAAAAATGAGATAGGGGCTTAGAGGAATTGATTTCCTTGGAGAAATGTTTAGGGTGACCTGGCAGAGGGTTTTTTATATTATCTGTATCAGTTAGAGTAAGGGTTGAGTCGTCCCCTTAACAATTTGGCGAAAGGGATTATGAACATCATCGGGGCATGTCCCGTTCAGTTGAACATGAACATGTGGGAGGTAATAAATGTTTATAAATTTCCGAATAAGTTATGGGAGGAGGATTATAAGGTTGAAGGAGGGGATAAAAAGAGGAGGGTTGAGTCTTCTGAACTGCAGGGGTGAAGGCCGTAGAGGACCGACCTGTTAGAGATGACGAGCTGAAAGAGATAGATGAAAGGGCAAGGCTTGCAACTCTCAATGGGGAGGAGGAGATGAGCAAAATGGTAAGCCCATTTGCTTGAATATGTGATTTTAAATGCTGATTCGAGTTAACTGTGAGATCGATATTAGTTTAATTTGTTGGTTGCTCGTTTGATGAAGGGGATATGCCTCGGAGTCAAGGAGGAAAAGGTTGAGCTGAAGAAGGTAAAAATTAAGCTCGAGAAGAAGGTAGCTCGACTTAAAGCTAACATGGTTAAGGAGGGCAAGTGGTTGGAGGCCCCGAAGGCTTCTCAAGAGGTAGAGATTAACGATCTATTAGCAGAAGCGATAAGAAATATGGAGGAGGTGGTAATTCAGTGCGATAGACTCAGGCTCCGAAAATGAGGTGAATGCCATCATGGCAGACACCTATATTGAGGAGGAGGAAGACGATGAGGCAAAAGATGTTACTGTTGGAGTGGTGGATAGGTTGGACAGTGTCTCACCCCAAACGACGTGAGACAACCATGGGTATGACAATGAGCACCCAGATGAAGGAGACGAGAAGGTTGAGTAGAATGTTGACTCTGTGATTGTATTAATGGTTTGGAATATTGTAATATGATAGAATATTGTTTGCTGGATAGAATTCTAAAGGCTTAGATGTTCTTGTAAATCTTGTTGTAGGAACTTAAAGAAATGCACCACAGAATGAAAGATTTAGAGACTGAGGTCGCTAAGGAGAGAGATACCTCAGCATCCCTGTTATCTTTGCAAGTGGAGTTACAGGTTAGAAAAGAGCAATAAATATTTGATTTGTATGCTTCGTTAGTCTAGAGATACAAAGTAAAAGATAGAGTGCAATGATAGACCAAAAATGTGCTATCAGTTTAGGGGAAATGACACTCAATGGTGTATAAAAAATATTAAAATATTGATAAATAAAAATATAGAGAATGTGTACCTAAAAATTGGAAGTATGTGCTATTGTTCATCCGACTAAAATTGTACTTCGATCTTAAATTTAGAAGTAGTTTCACATAGTAGGTAAAAAAATAGAAATTTTGCTAGAAATGAGATGTATGTATTGAGTGAATATCCTGAATCAAACTTGATATATAGTATCTGTGATGTGTAGGTCAACTTGGAGTCAACTTGCTTGATCGAAGATGAGATACGCGAATGTTACCAAGAATTTGTAGCAGAGTTTGATAGAATGAAAGAGGAAAATGAAGATAGAGAAGATCAACATGTAAAGGTACACTTCAAGTTTATTGAGGAAACCCAAACTGCTGACGACCTCCTCGAAAGATCGAGGAGAAGGATGCTAAAATTAGTAAAGCGTAAAAAGAGCTCGTGGAGATGAAAGAAAAGGTAGCGAAGCTCAAAAGCCAGAATGATGTGCTGGTGGTAAAGAGTAGGGATGCTGACATGGCTCAATACCGTATGCAAGCTTTAGAAAAGTTAGAGGAAGGGTTATGCCATTCTGTAGCCATTTTGAAGGATCAAATAATTGGCAAAATGAACAAATAGGAGCAGACTCGACCTGATCTAGGGAGTACCAGGAACGAGCTGGCCCGATTGAAGAAGAAAATGGTTGAGAAAGATAGTGAGCTGAAGAAAGCTCGAGATAACCTATCTACCTCTGAAGTTGTTGTTGAGCTACTGACTATAGTCTTACCTGCTAAGGATATGGAGTTTCAGATGGTATAAAAGAAGTGTGATAACTTGAATGAGATGGCGTAATAGAAGACCGATTTGGCTTAGGCCAATTTTCTTGCCAGAAACGCCGAGGCTGGAGAGCACTTAAGAAAAAATAAAAGTGACATCAAGGTTTTCCTTGTTCATGAGGATGTAGTTAGCCTATCAGCTCGAATAAGAAAACTGGTGGGAAATGTAGCTCAAACTCAAGGTCATATGCAAAAAGGAAATTAACACTTAAGGGAGTACCAAAGTTAGTGGATGCTTCTCTTTCAAGGGAACAAGAGTTAGAGCGGGTTATCAGGGGTAAGGAAATTTTGATAATGAAGAATGATGAGTTGTTAAAGAAATCCCCTGCTGGCAATGATTTAAACAGGAAGCTTGAAGAACTTCGTGCTCAGGTGGCGGATTTGAGGGTGATGAACCAGGCTTAATCAACTAAAGCTGTAAAGAAGGTGAGGGAGAACATCGAATTCACTTCCCGCATAGATAGTCAAATGAAATGGTAAGAAGTACGGTATAATAGGCTGAAAGAGCGCCTAAAAATGGCAAAAGAGAATTTCTCAAGGATTATTATGCCATAGGCTCTGAACTCAGAGATATTAATGGCAATGATTGCCTATTTTGTTGAGGAAATTAAAAGGATCGAGTTAGAGAGGAATACCTTTCAAGACTGTTTGTCGGTTGGAGGATGCATCTGTAGAGCTGAAGTAGATCAAGGAAGCTGTATGAACTTCATAAAAGCAGAGTTAGGTCCTCGACCTGCTGAATTGGTAGAGCAGGGCAGGGTCACTATGGCTGCTTGAGCTTGAGAGTTTATGGCTGATCATCCTCCTTTTTTAGGGAAAAGCGTGGCAGATCTTCCAACAATAGGAAAGAATTCTCTGTAGCTATTGTAAACGTAATCTGAAAAAGTATCTATCGCAGACATATTGAGAGATGAAAACTAGTTTTACCTATGCTTTATCTTATGTCTGATAGAGTTCTTTGATTGAAAACCAGTATTACCTTCATTTTAATCGTAGAGTAATAATGTCGCAGCCATATTGAAGTAGATGAAAGCTTGTTTTACCTTTGCTTTATCTTATGTCTAGTTGAGTTCCTCGATTGAAAAACTAGTATTACCTTTATTTTTATCTTGGAGTATAATGTCGCAGCCATATTGAGGTTGATGAAAACTAGTTTTACCTTTGCTTTATCTTATGTCTGGTAGAGTTCCTCGATTGAAAACTAGTATTACCTTTGTTTTAATCTTAGAGTATTATGTCGTAGCCATATTGAGGTAGATGAAAGCTAGTTTTACCTTTACTTTATCTTATGTCTGGTAGAGTTCTTCGATTAAAAAATAGTATTGCCTTTATTTTAATCTCAGAATATGTATAGAGTTGATCAAAATGAGTGTTATTCTTGCTTTAATCAGAATAGAGGTCGATTAAAAGCTAGTATTACCTTTGTAATAATCTATGTATTGTCTACATAAGTAGAGAGTTATGTGGGAAAAAACTTGGAAATTTTCATTGAATAGAAAAGGATGTACATTAGATGGAGTTGAAAATCTTACTTTTGGAATGGAAAAAACGAAAATTTGAATGGAGTAGTGAGGGACTTAACGATAGTACCGTTTCAGTCTCCTAGTATTTCAAGGATTAGAGATTTAAACTCCCTCTTTTGTTATGAGGTAATATGATCCTAGGCTTATGAGACCAATGATAAGGAATGGACCCTCCAAGATTTCTTCTAGCTTCTCGACATGTGGCTCTTTTCTGTGTTGAGGGATTTCTCTAAGGATGAGATCATCGATTTGGAAAGTATGGCTTCTTACTCATCTGTTATACGAATTGGCCAGCATATGGTAATATCGACCTAGGTTTGCAATGGCGCGTTCCCTGGTCTTATCGATCCAATTGAGGTTGTAGACCAATTTGAGCTCATTTTCTTCCTCAGTTAGCTCGTGATCTTTGACTGGATGATGGTATTTAGATAGAATGACGGCTTCGGACCCATAGGCAAGGAGGAATGGGGTACAGCCGGTTGATTGACGCAGAATGGTATGATATGCCCATAAGGCGTGAGGAAGTTCTCGAACCCATTACCATTTTTATGTGAGTGAAGCCTTTTCTTGAGTCCATCAACGATGGTTTTGTTGGTGATTTTGGCTTGGCCATTTCCTTGAGGGTAGTAGGGGTTGGATGGTGAGTGGATGATATTATGTTTGTTGTGGAAGGCTACGACTATTTCTCCAGCGAATTGTGGCCCATTATCGATAGGAATTAGGCGTGGGAATCCAAACTGAGTGATGATGTGTTCCCAAGCGAATTGAACTGCCTCTACCCATTTTGTAAAATAATCTGCAGTTATGAGTAGGTATCGGCGATTACTTGGAGAACTAGGAAATTCACCAACACGGTCGAGCGCCCACCTTTTGAATGGCCAAAACACCTTGCTTGCATGTAGTTCGAGAGCAGGGGAGCGTATTATTTTTCCATGCTATTGACATATATTACATTTGTGTGAGTACTCTTTTGCTTGCTTGCGCATGCCCAGCCAGAATACTCCTTGTATAATGGCTGTATTTAGGAGTTATCGACCTGCAGCCTGGAAACCACAAGTCCCTTCATGTAAATCATGGATCATCTCATCCGCTTTCTTTCTGGAGAGGCACTTCAGGTAAGGTCTCATGGCTGAACAGAGATATAAATAACCGTTTTGATTTGTATAGCGCTTTGAGTTGTCGATCAGCTATCGGAGATTCTTTCGATCTGCTGGAAGGGGTCCATTGCATTTATTGCCAATACCAAGCTAGACTAGAAAGGGCTTTTGCCAATCGTCATATTCCCCTTTATCGCCCCCAGTGTTGATAATACAGAAATGCGATCAATACTGGGGGTTAAAATTACTTCGATCTAGAGATATTTAGCTTCTATTCCCAAGACCCCGGCTAGATATACCAAGGAATCGGCGTGTCTATTTTTACCTCGAGGAAGATAATTAAGAGTTGCTTGTGTGAACTTACTTATCCTATCTGCAACGAGGGCTGCGTATTTGATCATCTTGTCATTCTTCTTATATTTTTCACAGTAATGGTGGACGATGAGTAGTGAATCTGTGCAAACTGAGAGCTCTGAGACACCGAGCTCAAGTGCGAGGTCAAGTCCACGAATGAGAGCTTTGTATTCGGTGACATTGTTGGAGGCTTCAAAATCCAAGCATATTGATTTCTCAATTCTGTCGTTGAAAGGAGTAATAAATACAATTCAAATTCCAGACCCTTCGGGTCCTGCCGAACCATCAGTAAGAAGTTTCTACCCTTCCCTTATAATTCATTCTGCTCGCTCATCAAATGCTTTGGTGGCTGGATCTTCTGTGATTTCTTCTGTAAGATCAGGATCGTTCCCCTCCCACTAGGGATCTTCCACTGGAAAATCTACAAGAAAATTATTAACGGCCTGATCCTTTTTGGAATGACGTTGTTCGAACTTGATATCATGTTCTCCCAAACTGAATGACCATTTTTGCACTCTCCTTGATTTTTCTTTCTTTGACAAAACCTCTTGGAGTGGGTAGTTCATCATGACTTTGACTGAATGAGCTTGAAAGAAGTGCTTAAGTTTTTGTGAACTATAAACAAGAGTTAGAAAAAGTCCCTTGATTTTAGAATATTTCATTTCCGCTGGAGTGAGGGTTTTGCTGATAAAGTAGACTAGCTTCTCAATTTTCCCTTCAAGTTGAATAAGAACCAAACCGAACTGATTGAACTAGACTAGCTAGGTTTTTAGATCCCGAAAAGCTACTTTGCATTCTGATGTCCATTGGACCTCTATATTTGGCTAAACATTTCCTCTCTTGGTACAACCGCAGAGCAGCAGGAACAGCCAATGGCATCCGTCAAAAGATTTTGAAAACGAATCGGTTGATAGCGGTAATCTTACCGGTAAGTTTTTGTACGTCTCTCGTCATATTTGGAGATGGCATATTGAGGAGAGCCCGAATTTTATCTAGATCAGCCTCAATCTTTTCTTGCTGATGAGATGGTCAAGAAATTGACCTGAATGTACCCCAAATTGACATTTATCAGGATTGAGGTGCATCCTATAAGATCGAAGAATGTTTAATATTGTGTTAAGATCTATAATATGGTTGGCTGACTGTATGCTCTTGCACAAGAGATCATCAATGTAGACTTCCATGACTTTCCCAAGATGTACTTTAAACATAATAGTCATCAACCGTTAATAAGTTGCGCCTGTATTTTTGAGTTTGAAGGGCATGACTTTGTAGTTGTAAAGTCCAATTTCAGTGATGAAAGTGGTCTTTTCTTGATCTTCTTACAGGAGTAGAATTTGATTATATACAGAAGCAACATCTATCATAGATAGAAGTTCGTGACCTACAGTAGAATCAAGGATTTGATGGATATTGGGGAGATGGAAGCTATCGTTTGGAGTGTGTTTATTTAGATCTATAAAATCTACACAAACTCAAACTTTTCTATTCTTCTTTGGGATAACGACAATGTTGGATATCCAATCTAGATATTTGGCTTCTCGAATGAATCCCCCTTTGAACAATTTCTTAATCTCCATGTTAACTTCATCTCAAAGTCGAGTTGATAGTCGTCGTTATTTCTATTTGACCACCGTGGTGTTGATGTTGATGGCCAATTTGTGACACACCTTGGCCGGATCGACCCTAGGCATCTCTTCAAAAGTCTACGCAAATACATCTCTATTTAGTCATAAGAGCTGAATAAAAGCACACATATCGTACTGAATTAACTTGGTACCGACGAAAGTACCTCTATTAGGTCCATCAATGTTGACGTATTCAATAGGCTCTTCTGTTGAAGGCTGATCATCAAGGTGATCAACTTTCCATAATTACTATGTAGCTTATATGTCTGAGGTATCTAGAATTGTTGTGACGGTGTTTTTACAATCTTGAGAAAGCTTTTGACTACCCTTGATTTCATAGATACCACCATTGTGTTTAAAACAGAGTACTTGATGATAGGTGGAAGTGATTGCTTCCATGTTATGAATTCAGCAGCGGCCCATAATCCCGAAATAATGAGATTTGGCGTTGATTACATAGAAGATGACGTTAATGGTGGTTGGTCCTGCGGTAATAGGTAAGATGATCTTGCCTACTCATTCTTCTTTAAAACCATTAAATCCACTGATATCGGTACCGTTTGGAATAACTTGATCGGCCAATCCCATTTGGTCGATAGTGCTCTGAAAAAAAATCTCAATACCACTTTCAGTATCAATCATCATTGTGTGCATGACAAACTTCTTTATTTCGAGCATTATGACTAATGCATCATGATGTAGAAATTTGACATGACTAATGTCACAGTCTTTGAATGAGATCCCAAGCCGGTGATTGCTCAACTTAGGCAGAAGCTTCTCCCCTTTGCCTTGAGGTGTAAGATCGCAATATTCTGGCAGTCTTCTGCGCTTGAATCGGCAAGAGTTGGTGATTTGATGGATTTTGATCATGATGCTGTGGTACATATGGTAGAGATGCATCTCCTCGGCTTGATCATCGACCTGGACGACTTCCAACTACTTTTTATAGCTGCCATCCTTATATGATTCTAGGTCGATAATGTATTCAAACATCCATCCCTCCTTGAAAATAAATTTTACGAACCTCTGTAAAGCATAACAGTTTTTAGTAGAATGACGGTTTACCTTGTGAAGAATGCAGTACGGACGGTTCTCGATTGGCTCTAATTGTTGAGAGAGACGGTATAGCTTATCCTTGGAGAGGATTGGAAAAATTATGGAGATTCAAACATTAATCATTGGGAGGACCGGTTTGGGTGGTAAACTGCCTTTTCAAGGGTTGCTAGTGTTTCCCTTTAAGCACTTTTTATCTCCCTAATCCTCCTATGGTTCAGTGCTTCGATCTGTGGATGGACCTTTCGTGGCTAGGACATATTTATTAGATTTATGCCTTTCGAACATCATTCTTTCCAGGTTGACGTAACTATTAACCTTGGTGATCATATCTTCAAATGTCGCATATTTGTTAAGGAAGAGGTATTCTTTGGCCTTATAGTCGAGTTGGAGCGTGTTGGTAAAAAAAAGTAACAGCTATTTTCTGATCGAGATTATCTACTTTACACGCGAGCTCCAAAAACTTCTTCACAAAAGCCTCGAGCTTTACTTCGTGTAATTGTTTAAGACTGATACGAGAATATAAATTCTTCTCGTTGTTTCTGTTGTGAGCATAAATCTTGATGAATTGTTTATACAGCTGGTCGAATGTGTATATGGAGTCTTCAGGTAAATAGTAGAAGCACCGGAGAGACTCTTCCTGTAGACTTGTTGCGAATATATGGCAGAGGATATGGTTGAGGTTGGAATAAAACCCTAGTGAATCACGGTACTGTAAAATGTTATCCCTTGGATCGGTGCCCTTCAATTTGATATTTTTTGGAGTATGAAAACCTTTCAGTATTTCCATATCAAATAGATCTTTGGCAATTCGACTCCCTTGTAACTTGGTAAGGTCGTCCGTAGTGCTCAGAACTTGTGTTTTGATTAACTCCTTGATACGTTGATACATATGCTCTTATGTAACATATTGACGTGTCGGCTGAGTGGCTTGATATGGAGGTTGTGGATTGTGAGTACCAGTACCTTCACTCAAACGATCATATGCTAAAACTCGAGGTTGAGGTCGCGGTTCTTCCTCATGACGTTTGGACAATCGGTGACCTGGGCTGATTTTGGATTGTACTTCACAAACTAAATGAATGGACTGCCGAGGTTCGTACTGATTATTTTTGGAAATAGCTTTGTTTGTGACTCCTCGAGGTTCCAACCTTTCCTACGCAGAAGCCAGGGAGGTTTCTGGCAACTAATTACAATCCCTTATTGAAGGAGCCTGATAAGTATTATGTAGAGCTTATAAGGCAGTCTGCATAGTTGTTATCTGGTCTTCGTGTTGCTTGAATACTCTCAAACATGCTTATCGCTCGGCTTCAAGCTCCTTCTCACGGAGCTCTCAGTTAAGAGTCAATTGACGTTTGAGCTCACTGCGCTTCTCTGATTTGACGTTGAGATTCACCCGTAGCTCTGTAAGTTGTTCCGGCTCAACTGAAAGATCGAGCTGGATTCTAGTTGTTGATCGTCTGGAAGTGACCATGATTGAAATTTGCAGTAGAACGAATGTATGCCTTAGGATATCGTGGAAATGTCTTCTTTCCCACAGACAACGCCAAATGTAATGGCCTGATTTCGTAAGCTCGAGGTGGCTTAGAATTAGCTCTTGCACCAATGTTCCTGTGACAAAAACTAACATGACATAAGAAATAACACAAGTGATTTAGCATGGAAAACCTCTGAATAGGTAAAAAATTTACGACCTCGAGTTGAGGGTTTTTGTAATAGTGACTTTTATTGCTTAAGGTTGATATCTTATTACACGTGATCTCTCGACTTATAAATACTTGATCTTTTAAATAAGAAGTTTTTATGTTTTGAGAATCAAGAAAATATAGTTTTCTTGGTGATTTCTCGAGTATTTTTTTGGTTCCTTCCTCTTATAGAATTTTTTTCTTTATATAGGCCTTCTATGTAGTTCTTTAACGAACTAAAGCACATTTTCCAAACAATGTGGTTAGTAGCAGTTGACTGAGTAACTGTTGAGCTTGTGTGAGACATGTATCTTTGACTTGTTCATGTTTTTCTGTTTGAGCTCGACCCATGCTTTTCATCATTTTATGGGGTATGTATTAATTCTAACTGTTGATATCACATGCAGAATGTGAGAGTCTGACGTGGAGGTATTTTGAATTGGGTTAGCTCGAGGGATAGGTCCCGACAAGGGCCTATATACCTCTAAATATTATCATGTAACAACTAATTACACCTGGATACAAAAAATTAGTTCTTCAGACACCAACTTTTTAGAAATAAAACTAAGTCAATTCCCAATTGAGCTTTAATTATTTATCCTTGATAATTAACTGTGATTTTGATATGACTCCTAGTCGTATCCTAAATTAGTCTTGGTTTCGTATTATCTATCATCCCCGATCATGATAATTAATATCCTAGGGGCATACCATTAATATCCTATTAGCTATCGTAAGATACTTAAATAGGTATTAATACATTTACTTATATCCGATATAAATGAGTCATTATTCCTATACAAGGCACCCATTCCCATAAAAATTAAAAAAATATTTTTCATAAAAAAATTATAAATGGGTCCCCCACGGGGTAGGTCCAGTCAATAGGAATTTTTTTTAAAAAATTGGGCTCAATTTGGCTAAGAAATGGGTTTTTTATAGGAGTTTCAGTGTCTGAACCGCCTCTTGACTAGTTTGACTCGGTCTGGGTCAACGCCTTGACTGGGCTGACCCCTTCACATGTGCCCCATGTGTCTGCCACACGTGACAGACACACGTGCCTTGCACGTGTCTATCACACGTGTAACTCTGGTGGCCGTCTGGTAGTCGGTCCGGTGATCGACCGGTGACAGTTCGCTAACTACCACGTGTCACCCCTGGTGACTACAGCGGGTCACCACATGTGCCACACACATGCCATACGTGTCATGCCTCGTATCCTCGATACGTGTCATTGTTGACGTCAACAATGGATAATGATGATGTCATCAACAGATAAATATAAAATAATTAAAAATAATAATATTTAATTTGCTGACGTCATCATGACCTAAAACCGCCGTTTATGGCCGTGAAACTGTCTAGTTTCAATGTGAGTTTTCTGGCGATTGAGACATATGTCTGAGACGTGCCATATGTAAGGTGGTCTTGCCTCTATCCGATGCCCATAGGGAAAATAATTTTAGTTTGAAAACAACCCTATTTATATGGGTAAAAAACACCAAAAATGGCTATTTTTAATCTGAAAAAATAGTAAAAATTGCTACAAAATCATATTTAGATATTAAAAGGTATTAATAAAATAGAAATTTGAATCTAAATTCATAAATTTGTAAAATACATCTCTAATCGCAAGAATTCCCTGAAAATGTTAATTGGAGAGTAATTTCTTTCTCTTCTTGATCCACTAGCTTATTTGTTGATAACGTATTGAGTAATATAATGATATGGAAGGTTAATAGTTCTATATTTTGTAGAGCAATTAAGAGGGAGATATTTCTTATTGTTATCTGGAGAACTGTAAAAACTGTATGCAATATAGAACTAGATAACTCTATTGAATAGGTTATCAAACCTTGTTGGGCTCCTAGCTTGGGCTGGACCCAACTCCTAAGAAATATCAAAATAAGTTGTGTTTGTTTTTTTTTCCAAAATAAAAAGTTATTAATTTTGGCAACCCCTTTTTCAGTTTTGGCACCCACTTTTTCATGACTTTGAATTATTCGGAATTTATTGCTTATTCACAACCATTTTGCTGAAGTTGACGGAGCTTGTGGCTTTTGAAAGTAATATTTAAATATTCCAAAACAACCCTACCTTAAATTAACATGAGATACCTTTATTTTTATCTCTCTAAAAGCCTCCATATCCAAAACAATTTACTCCATCTTACCTACATCTTCGTAACTTTATGGTTTCTGGTTTGTAAATTAAAAAAAATAACAAATCAAGTTTTTAAGTTGTGTGCTTGCAGTAAGCATCTTTACTTTTCTAGTTTGGAAAAAAAATTTAAATTATGTCCCCGTTGTGGGTTAGGTTTTATCAGGGCTGACCCTGGCCTTTTGAAGACCCTGTACGGGGAATTAAAATGAGCCTTTTTTACTTGAATTTTTTTTTTGTGTAGAGAAAAAAAAATTGTAGTACTAAACATAACATATGCATCTTAAAGGCCCAAGGGTTTGGAGAAAGAGAGTAGGGAGATAAAAGATTAAAAAAAATTGGGTATTTGCCTATTTGGTTTGTGACTTTATGGGAATTCTAACTTGTAACTTGTAAGCTGAATAATGGGTTTGGTTTTGTAGGCAAATTTTAACTGGGTTGGGTTTTTTTTCTTCTTCTTTGGGCTATAGGCAATTATTTTTTCTTTGGGCCCTGTGCCGCCGCACATGTCATACACCCCCCATGGCCAGGCCTGGGGTTTATTGTTTGAAATAAGAGGAAGTGATTTGGGTGGGTTGGCATTAACCAAACATAAGAGATTTAGAAATTCAAGTTTAATAGTTGATTATAATCAAGAAAGAGATGAAGTTGAAAGTTTAAGAGTTTCAAATCTCAAAAACCTAAAATTCTTTGTATGTCAAATCCATTTATTAATATTGGTAGTGTTCATAATTCATTTACACAAGTTGATTTTGGTATTGGTTGATGACTAGTATTTAAGCTTTTAACCAAATTCCATGTTTGGCTCATTGATTTTTCCACTATTCTCTTAAATTAGGGATTTTATTGAGATTGATATTGGCTACTTCTCGCAAAGAAGAGTTATGCTAATGTAATTTATAAGACCTTTTTTAAAGCTAAAAAAATCACAGATTAGGGTAATTTCGAAAATTTGACAGTTTAGACTTCAGATTTAGGAAAAACAAATAGACGACATTATTACGGTTTGGATTCAGTAATTAGCCTTCAAAATAAGTAATCAGGAAAAGTGTTCAGAATCAGTAAAAGTATTCAGAATAAGTAAAAAAATCAAACGACCTCTTAGTCCATTTGCTGACAGTATTAAATAGGCTTTGAAACTGAAATGTGTTGACTATGAATACATAAAAGAAGAAAATCTCCTTTATAACAAAAGTGAACTCCTATTGAGATCCAACCCCATTCATAATCAAGTCCCTGTGCTTCTGCGCAATGGTAAACCTATTGTCGAATCACTGGGCATTCTCGAATACATCGATGAGACATGGCCAACAAATCAAATGACGCCTCAAGATCCTTATGAAAGAGCCATGGTGTGTTTTTTGGCTAAATTTTCTGATGAGAAGGTAAAAACTCCATCGATCTGTCATTGTTCGTTTGTTTAGCAAAGTTATTATTCAAGATGTTTACCATGGTTTCAGGCCTATATGTTTCATTCCAAATATCCTAAAAATTTTGATTCAGAATCTTATATCCAACGGTTTTGCATTTTTGAAATGCTCATATTTCATTTTTGTTACAGTTTATAGCGTCTTCATATGCAACATTTGCATCAGAAGGAGAAAAACAAAGGAAAGCACAAGGAGCAGATGTGGAGTGCTTGTGTCATACCTCAAAATTTGCTTTCTGATAATAAATCATAAAGCAAACCCCGAAGCATAACAAGTCGAGCATCCCACATATGAACCCCATAGATATAATATATTTCTGAAGAAATTACCTACATCTACTTACACTAAAGCAACACAACAAAAATATCTCAATTATTGAATATAATGAATAATTTTCTTAACAAAATTCAAGAATGGGAAATATAATACAACAATTAAACCTGAAATAAAATATCATAAATACCTTATGACATATTACAGCAATCCAATAGAACTCTAAATAATCCCGAAATGATCACCCAAGCCTCACTAACCAAAATCTACTGTGCTCTACCTCCTATTAAAAATATAACGTACAAGGCATCAACAAGCACAATTATTACTGGTCACAGAACATGACAGACTGAGATAATAAAGAGATACTACTGAGAAGAATATTTTACCTATATGTATAAACGATGGAATAATTACTGAAGAAATGAGGTTTAATTATCAATATTATTAAAGTGTTGGCACCAACCATTATTATATCGTAATTATTGAGTTTAATTATGTGTGGGGGATAACTTACAGACGATGTACAGAGGGTCACTCTTAATTTAATGGGATCACACTCTCATACTCTTCTATCCTCAACAGATACATATCCCTTATTGTCGAGCCAGGGATTGACGGATTCCTTTCTAGTGAGCCAGGAATTGGCAGGGGGAAAACACCGAATTAGAGTGTTCAAGGAATTTCAACTTGCAAGTTTAAAGCTTGATTTATTTTTCATATTTAGGGATCTAAGCTCACGGGGATGCTCGCGATGCAAGGGCCGATAGGTAATTGGGGAAGAATTTGGGGGCTTATAGCCCTAGAACAATGATGAACAGTTACTGAATCATTTGTTTAGGGACTCAAACCCAAGGACCCTGATAACATAACCCTACTATGAACATGACTTTAAGTTATCTAATGCATGAACAATTTATGAGACCGACACTCAATCTAAATGACCTATCTTTCCTTGCTCTATAGGCAATGAAACTATATCATATGATTGACGATCTTATGTTCAACGAGCTTTTTACCCTCACAAGTATAAGAGTGGGAACTCTATCAATGATCTTATACTCTGACTACCAATAATCTTTCTACCCTTAGTTAGCAAAGGTTATATCAATTGAAGTCCTATAATTGTGGCTAAGTAAATCCATTTACCAAAATATTCTCACAAATCATACCTAAGATTTAGGCATTTCTATCCTTTGTCGCAAAATCTATAATAGACTTTCAAATATAATAAGGCTTACCCTATGAGTAGAACATAAATTAAATACTCCAATGATATTAACTGATCGCGTATATAGTAAGGGTTTTTTAGAGAGTGCCAATCCTATGCTCATTAACTACTCCTCGGTAACTAATATCTTAACTTGATAGAGAAGTTAATTCAAGGATAACTATTGCCAAGTATGACTTAAGCTACTGAAACAATGGCTTTTAACCCTTAGAACAATAGTTGGTAAATAAAGCTTGACAGCTTAACCTAATTCCCTCAAAAATTCAAGCTTATAAGGAGATGCTCCATAATTCCCATCTTCTACAGCACCTAAGTATTTAAATATGCTTAGTCATCATGTATATCATAATAGATTATAGGAGTTCCACAGGTTGTGATTATAGCTAACACAAGTATGGAGGAATCGAATTATCACAGCAACAGTATATGACAAACTCTTAACATGGAATTATGCTTATACCCCAAATTATATCTAGACATTATATCGACGTATCATCCAATGCTCGGAAATAATTATAATTGCCTGAATTGGTGAATCCGATTGATTATAAAAGAAAGAAAACTTGCCCTCAATGCTCCAATAATTTTGTTAATTACGGTGAAGTCTACCGATGTATAATGATAGCTTTATCACCCTAGATTTACCCGTTCTAATAATTTTCAACAACTTTCTTCCTCTTACTAAGCTTTTATAATTCCTTGCTTAAGACTAATTGCAGATGTTTATAGGGTGGCACTTCTCCAAACTTCTACAGGAACTTTTATGGTATTTTTATCTCTGAAAATTTGTTATCTCTAAGATTAAAATTTAGGAGCTTTTGAGTATTGTTTCTGACGACAGTAGTTATGAAGAAGAGTTGTTGTTAGAGGAGAATAAGGGTTAAGGAGGGATAGAAGAAAATGGAGAAGATTTAGGAGAAGTTACGATTGAGTTTATCACTTGGTGTTTCACAACTCAACTCAAATAAAAGATCATGATAGGCTAAAACCATGAGCTATATAATTAGTAGAAGCATAACAATATCCCAAACATAACCGTATACGACCAACATGAAGAAGAAAAAAAATGCGGGTTGTTACAGCTTGGAATATCTTGAAGAACAACTCAAGGGAAACCCATTTTTTGGCGGAGAGACCATTGGGTATTTGGACATTGCTATAGGTTGGGTTGCTCATTGGCTACAAGTGTGGGAGGAAACTGAATCTATGAATATTAGGAATCCAAAAAAATTCCGCTCCATCAACACGTGGATGAAGAACTTTGTGGAGACTCCAGTAATTAAAGGCGATTAACTACCTAGCAATAAGATGGTACACGTCTTAAGCCTGAATTACAAAACATTAGCTGGTTTCAACAAGGTGTAAACACTATACGTTGGTACAACCTACAGAGCCATCATGGTTAAACTCAATTTCTGAGCTTCGTCCCAGCACGATCCCGTATGATTAATAATCTGTCTTTTATTTTGGATTTTTTGCGTCTTTCATCAATAAATTGTAAACCCTGATAATGTTGTTGTTGTTTTAAGAAAAACCTTGATGATGCTTAGCAATGTTAGTATGAGAGTTAGACCTTTAATTTTGGCGAATATTGTTATTTAATCTTGTAATTGAAGTAAAATTATCTCCATTTCTTCTTAAATATTCATGTATAAAACTGCTTTCAGCTAACAAAATGAAGGATAATACAAAACTGTTACTAAAAAAATATGCTATTCATAATAATAGATTAATTGCCGTAAATGTTTCAAATTGCAATGTACCCTAATCTTTGGTATTTCATACTCAGTATGTGAAAGTCATACTAAGTAGTACAAGTTTTTTTGCTGGCACTTTTGATTGTAAACATGTTAAGCAGAATTCATAAATAAAATTTTAAATTGGGTGGAGTTAGTGATATATAGTGAAACCTATCTAAATGGACCCCCTATAAATGCACAACCTTCTTAATTGTACAGAAAATGCTGGTTCCATAGTCAGGATAATACAAATTAGAAATGTCCCTGCACATTGTCCAATGTGCATTTTTTTCCTAGTCCCGACAATTTATTTTTACCCATGTATTTGTACTTAGCTCTGTATTTGTATTAAATTAGCAACTAGTAACTAATGTCTTACTTGGTTACATGTTTCAATTACATGTTTTACTTGGTTACATGTCTTACTTAGTTACATGTTTCAATTCCATTAGCATTCACCCACAAAAGATTACAATTTTGTCTGATTTGATATCCTTGCATGACTCTAATACAAAAAATTTCTTAACTAAAGTAAGGGATAAAGTGTAATTTTGATTTGATGTCTCGTTTTACTCAATAAAAGAAAAGAAGGTGAAAACAAATAGTTGCAAGTGTAATTTTGATTTGATTGTGTTCCTCGACATCAGGGCAAGCTAACAGAGGTACTTAGTGAATTGGGTATCCAAAGACACAAAAGGGTAGATTCGGTAGTACCTAAAGTTCAGCATGCTCAGGAGAAACGGGCTATGGCTGAGGGAAAAACTGTTGAGACCGTTGCTGATGTGCTTAATCCTCCACTTCCTGCATTACTGACTACCAAATGAATTACTCGTAAGGGCCAAAAGCCAGCACAACAGAGTACCTCAGCTGCTGGGGTTTTGCTTGCAGAATAAGAGATCGTAAAGCCTGCTACTGGCGGTGTGGAGGAAAAACCTGAAGTGAGCGTGTCCACTCCTAGGGAGGTGTAGAAGAGTTCGTTGAAGAAAAAATGGTATTTAGAGGAGGACAGTGACCGAACTAACCCTCTTGTTACGGCCAAGATGAGAGAGTTAGAGCAGAAATACTGTCGTATGTCCAGGACGAACTCACAGCAGCTCAAGGATGAGTATCTCGAGCAAACGTTCACGGTATGTAGTCGAAAATTGTGACTTGATGTTACCTTCGAACTAAGTAAAATTGTTGAACTGACACTTCCTTTTTGTTTATACTGGCAGCTCTCAACGCTGATGAAGGGGGCAAGACAATGCTTGGACAAGAGGGGCCAAGAATTTATCGCTCTGATGGCAAAGTACGAAACCCAGTCAGCTTGTATAAAAGAGCTCGGGGCTAACCTTCTGATGGAGAAAGAGAGGAGGGCTTCAAATGCCACCGCAACTGTAGAAAAGTTCAGTAATCTATCAAAGCATAACAAGCTCATGACTGATGAGGTTGCAACAGCCTTAGTGGAAAGAAACTACTTTATCCAATCATACTATTATTTTGGATTGAGTGCTGGTGATGTGGAGTTGACCCGGAGTGGTAGATACGAAAAAGTAGAGTTTCTTATTAAGGTCGAGGGGGAAGATATGGCTGGTGATGCTGCTAGTTTGGCTGAGAAAGTGTCAGCCCTTCCTTTAGGTGGTACAGAGCCAGTCCATACTATTGAGCAAACAGTGAAACCTATGGAAGAACGTACTAAAATAGTTCCTTTTCTGGGGAAGATGCTGAAATCTCCTTCTGAGGTAGACATTAGCAAGTACCTTTAAGCGTTCTGTGGTATCCTGTCTTCTATTTTTCAGCTCGCTTGATTTGGATGAGATAGTACTCTGTATAATCGTACACTATTTTCATTTTGAGTGATGTTTTGAAATATGTTTTTTGCGAATGTTTGTATTGAAACAAGATATATATAATTTGTGTAGGAGATATAGCGATTGAGAAAAACAAACTTCGAATTGGAGAAGTCGTTGAGTAGAGCGAGGGACTCCGTGGCTCGTATTCAGCAAGTACTTAACAAAACTAAATATGAGAGAATGCAATTTAAGTTAAATTTAGAAAAAAAACCTTTAAAGAGTTATATGATATATAATGTAGATATGCTAAGATAAAAGTAGAGAGAGACGAGGTGTTACGAAAGGAAGAGGAAAGGGGGATATTAGTTCGAATGCCAACAGAATTGACTTGGATTAATGACCCAAGTGATAAGGCGAGATGTCAGAGTATGCTAATAGCTATAACCTTATATTTTGAGGTTGAAGTAAATAGTGAACGAGGGTTAAAAGAAGCTTATATAGAGCTATTGAGGGAGAGAGGTGTAGTTCTGAACCCAGCTCAAGTTATGGTTTTAGCTCAAGAAGCACGTAATCATCATAGTTTAGAGGTAAAAAAGTATTCTGCTCGAGCTGGTGTGTCTGCTGTATGGGGTGATGTAAAACCTTTATCTAATACATTTAGCTTTATGTAGGATCGGAGGGATATGAGAATTATATTTTTCAGGATAAGAAAAGAGCAAATAGAAGTCCAAAAGCAATTAGAGGGTGAATTAAAGGGGTTACAGGATGAGCTATTGTAGTATGTAGAGAAAAAAATGTCTTTAGCAACACGGCTGTCGAAAGAAATGGCTATTTAAATGAAGGTAAAAGTAGATGTGAGGGCTTTCGGCGTATTACAAAAAAACATATGCCAGCGGTTGCACAAAATGTAAATGATATTGAAGGGGCACCTATATCCATCACGAGCAAAAGTTGCTACTTGAACGAAGCATGAGCGTCACATAGACTGTGTTATTGAGTTATATGGGAAAGAACTATCTTGGGTAGAAAACGTATTTAAGAAGTTCATAGGCAAATGTAGGAAGGATTTTGAAGTGGAAAATGCCAAATCAGAAAACCTGTAGTTTACCTGAGGTAAAGGAGAAATTGTTAGTGATCAACCCATTCCTAGGTTGTGGGAGAAGTCATCAGAAGAGGAGGAGGTCGAGAGTCTGATACCTTGAATGCGGCATAAATAAAATCAACAGGAGGTTGTAACTTTTACCATGCCGGCAGATGTGCAGGCGTCGAATGTGCAGATAGTGAGAGACAAGCTGCAGTTGTCTCATGTTCGGAAAAGTCTTAAATAGAATACTCTTGTTTTCTTTTGACCAGTCCTTCGTACTCTTTGATGATAAATGAAATTTATTTTTTGTGAGAATAGAATGATGTATCTAACTTGCTCAAATACCATGTTCTTGATATAATCTTGTCAACTGTTATATGTGCTCTATTGTTATGAAGAACTATTATAAATGTAATCTGTTATGATAGGTGGAACTGACTGCTATACAAAGTCAGTGCGACGTGTTACGTGCCAAGATTGAACAAATGAATGTTGAGCTAAGAACAAGTCAGGGTACCCGAAAAAGTGCTACTGAAGTAGAAGAAAAATTAAGGGCGGAGATGTCGGGAGAATGAAATGTAGTAACCCTCCTGACTGATACTCTTCAAGAGAAAGAGGCGATACTGGCTATCAGTTTGAGAAAGATAGAGAGTTTAGAAGAAGAGATAAGAAAAAAAAGTGTTGAAGTTGGAAGTAGCTCAGAACAAGCTAGACAGCAAGATACTGAATTGATGTCTATGCGAATGTAAATTATAGAACTGTTAGTCACGTTAGAGGAGGAAGGAAATATTGTGAAGGAGTTGTAGTTTCAAGCTAATATGCTCGAGGCGCAGATAAGCAATGTTCGAGCTCGCACTCGTAAATGCAAAGTATTGTGGTTGGTTATTAAGATGATGGTAAAGAAGATGAAGGAGGTCTGTGCCTAACAGAACGAAGTCATAAAAAAGGATTGGAACAAAATATGTGAGCTAGAGTAGATTACACAAACGCGGCATCTAGATATCTTAGAATACCAATAAAAAAATGACATACTTCAAAACATTAATACAAGGCTAAATAAGGACCTGTTGCAGTTGGAGCTATGTTGCAAAGCAAAGAGGGCAGAATGTGAAGGTAATAAAGCATCAATGTCTTTGATTTACCATATGGATGAATTTATGATAATATTAGAAACTCAGAATTTGGATGTGCGTCGTGCAAAACGGCGAGTGGACGATCATTGTGAGCAACTGGAAACTGCACTAAAGGAAGTGCAACATAAACTGAGCGAACTCCTTCTCAATAAATAGGTTAAACATGAGGCAGGTGATAGTCATGAGAGAGTGATGGTGGATGTAACATCGTTCTTTACGGTAGAATTGAAGTGAAGAGATTGGAAACTGAAAGTAAGAAGGTATACGATGGTTTGATTGTCCAAGGTGTAGAATGTGAGATGGGGGTAATCCGATCTGAATATTTACAAATGATAATTGCCTGAATCGGATCATTTAAATAGAGCATGGTTAGAGTGGGAAAGAGAATTAGTGCGGAAAGACTGCCAGAATTCATGAGTCGGCGGTTATCTAGAGGTATTGTACGGGACGTGGTAGGTCCTTCTAATGTGGGTAACGTTTTAAGCGATAGCTTTAGTGAAAAGTGAGGAATGTGATTATGTTGTATGTATACGAAACAAGGATAAAAATATAGATATATGAAGAAATATAGTTAACTGCACTAACCGTGTTAGGTACCCACGATAATGTATGCAAGGTAGCATGATATGTGATTGGCTCAACCAAAGTCGTAAACGATCTGTGATGCATGAGATGATCAGTTTGGCCGAAGTAATAAATAATCTGTAATATATTAAGATGATCGATTTGGCCGAAGCAACAAACAATCTGTAATGTATCAGTTTGGCCGAAGCAACAAACGATCTGTAATGTATTTAGATGATCGATTTGGCCAAAGTAACAAACGATCTGTAATCTGTGTGTAGAAGTACTTGTTGGATATATTAGAAGAAGTACTATAGTGTAGGGCAATCAAACATAAGAATTTCCTTGGTATAGGATTGACGTACAACGAATGTGTTAGAAAGATCGGTTTGGCCGAAGCAACAAACGATTTGTAATGTATTTAGATGATCGGTTTGGCTGAAACAACAAAATGATCTATAATTTATGCATAAAAGTACTTGTTGGATATATTAGAAGAAGTACTATAATATAGGGCAATCGAACACAAGTATTTCAGTGGTGTAAGATTGACGTACAACGAATGTGTTAAATAAATCGGTTTGGCTGAAGCAACAAACGATCTGTAATGTATTTAGATGATCAGTTTGGCTGAAGCAATAAATGATCTGTAATCTATGTATAGAAGTACTGGTTGGATATATTAGAGGAAGTACTATAACGTTGGGTAATCAAATACAAGTATTTTATTGGTGTAAGATTGACGGATAGCGATTGCGTTAGAAAATACTAAGATGTATGCGGATCAAACATAAGTCTTTCATTGATGTAAGATCGTCATACGAAATGATAGATTGATTTATGGAAAGTACATTGTGACGGATTTGTTATCTGCGATACAACTTCAGTCTCCTTGTGTTCCAAGGATTAAGAATGTGCTCGCCATGTTCAGTGGCGAGGTCATAAGAACCGAGGGCGCTTTTTCCAATAACGACAAAAGGGCCTTCCCAGTTATCGAATAATTTCCCTGCGTTGAGTTCTTCACAATGTTTGGGAATCTCTCGGAGGACCAAATTCTTAATTTCGAACTCTCTATGACGAACATGTTTGTTATAAGATCGGGTTAAAGCTTGGTGATATCTTCCCAAATTCATGATTGCTTTATCCCGAGTCTTCTTTATCCAATTCATATTACATGCGAACTTGAATTTATTTTCTTCATCGGTCATGGTGTGGCCGCGAATTGGGTGATGATACTAGGTAGGGAGGATTGCTTCTGTATCGTAAGCCTGGAGAAACAGCATGCATCCAGTTGAAGCTCGAGGAGTAGTTTGATAAGCCCATCACACATGTGGTAATTCAATGACCGAATTGCCCTTCTTTTCTATCAAGTACTTTTTTATCCCATCCACGATAGTACGATTAGTGATTTCAGCCTGACCATTCCCTTGTGGGTAATATGAATTTGAAGAAGAATGTATGATGTTGTGCTGATTGACGAATTCAACGACTTTAGAGCCAACAAACTAAGGTCCATTATCGAACCTGATGAGATGGGGGCAGCCGAAATGGACGATGATGTTTTCCCAGATGAACTTGATAACTTCATCTTCTCGCGTGTGGCATAGAGGAACTGCTTTTACCCACTTTGTGAAGTAATCCATTTCGACTAACAGATGTTTCCATTTTGCTGGTGCGGTAGGAAACTCACCGACAAGGTCGAGGGCCCATATTTTAAATGGCTATACAACATTGTTGGAATGGAGTTCTAAGGATGGAGCTCAAATTTGGGGTCCATGACATTAACAGGCATCGCATTTGCTTGTGAGTTTAATGGCTTAAGCTTTTATTTTAGACCAGAAGATGCCTTGGGTAAGAGCTCGAATTGATATAGATCTTCCTACTGCGTGGGAACCACAAGTACTTTCATGTAGTTCGTGTAGGAATTTATGAGCTTCTTTGGGGGATAAGCATTCGAGATATGGTCCCATGACCGAAATCTTGTATAAAAGGCCATTTTCCAAGGTGTAGCGTTTAATATTATCAAGTATGCGTCTTTTTTCAGTGGGTTCTTGAGAGAGTTCGCCGTCGAATTTGCTTTTGGCCCCAATATACTTGAGGAAAGGTCGTCACCAATCATCCTCATCCACCACAACGCCCCCAGTATTTACAGAATTTGAGCTTATGATGTTAATGTTGGGGGTTGATAATACTTCGATCTTGAGATATCGAGCTTCAGAGCCAAGGATTCCTGCAAGATATGCGAGGGAATCAAAATGTCTATTTTTTCCGCATGGCAAATGTTTAATAGAATTTTCTTTATTCCTTTCATTCTGTCGGCTACTGCGGCTGCGTAATCTATCATTTTTTTATTCTTCTAAATTTTTTTTGTGTAATGGTTTACAATGAGTAAAGAGTCTTTGCATACGGACAATTCGGATACTCTAATCTCTACAGCCATATCTAGACCGTGAATCATTGCCTCTTACTCAGCAGTATTGTTGGCAGGTTTAAAATTTAATCTGATTGCCTTTTTGATTCTATCATTAGAAGGTGTGATAAACACGATTCCGATGCCTGATCCTGTGGGTCAAGAAAATCTATCAGTCAAAAGAAGTCATCCCTTTTTAGTTATCCAGTCTGACCTTTCTTCGAGCTGTTCTTCATGAATTTCTGTGTTATCTTCTTCCCAATTAGGGTCTTCTATGGGGAAGTCTATAAGGAAATCTGCTACTGCCTGACCCTTTTTAGAATGTCTGGTTTCAAAACGGATGTCATGCCCGCTAAGAGTGACTGACCATTGCTGGACTCGTCTGGATTTTTATCTTTTGGATAAGATTTCACGTAGAAGGTAATTAGTCAATACTCGTACTGAGTGGTCTTAAAAGTACTGTCTCATTTTTTGTAAGGTAATTATGAGAGCTAAAAGTAGTTTCTCGATCTTGCAATATTGGGATTCTGCTGGAGTGAGAGTTTTACTGATGAAATAGACAAGCTTCTCGGTCTTTTCATCAAATCGAATAAGAACATAATTTAATGATTCTTCAGTGACTGTAAGATAAATGGCGAGTTCATCCCCTTCGCGAGGTGTATTCATCACTGGTGGTGAACCCAAGTAAAGTTTAAGCTGCTAAAAAAGCAGCTTCGCACTCTGTTGTCCATTCGATCTCAGGGTCCTTCTTAGGTTTATGTTTTTTTATCCCTTCACGTAATAAGTTGAACAACCATCGACAGCGATCAGAAGATTTTGAAATAAAACAGTTTATCGCGGTAATATTACCTGCTAACTTCTGGACGTCCTTTTTTTTTTTGGAGAAGGCATAGATATTAATGCGCGAATACGATCTGGATCATCTTCAATACCGCGCATGGTGATTAAATTTCCCTAGAATTTCCATGATTAGACTCCGAGCTGGCATTTATCGGGGTTGAGTCTCATCTTGTAGAGACGGAGAATATCGAAGCCGTGTGTAAATCTGCAAAATGGTTTTCCTTCTTAAGACTTTTACACAATATATCATCTATATAGACCTCCATTGTCTTTCCAAGGTGATCTTTAAACATCTGGGTCATCAATCGCTGATAAGTAGCTCTAGTGTTCTTGAGACCGAATGGCATGACTTTGTAGCAGTATAGGCCATGTTCTGTAATGAAAGTTTTTTCTCATGATCATCAAGTAGCATAGGTATTTGGCTGTATCCTGACGTGGCATCCATCATAGACATGAGATCGTGTCCTAAAGTAGAATCAAGCAGATTATTTATGACAGGGAGTGGAAAACTGTCCTTTGGAGTATGTATATTCAAGTCCATAAAATCCACGCACACCCTATTCTTTCCGTTCTTCTTCGGTACTGCTACAATATTCGATATCTATTCTAGGTAGTTGGCCTTTCGGATAAAACCAACTTCGATAAGTTTTTCCATCTCTTTGTTGACTTCATCCCGAAGTTGCGGTACTAAAGTACTTTATTTTTGTTTGACAGCTTCAGCTTTATCCTTCAAGTTGAGTTTGTGACAGGCCAGATTCGTATCAATGCTAGGCATCTCGTAAAACGTCAAAGAGAAGACATTACTATTTTTCTTAAGGAACTGGATGAGAGTATTGCGCTCAGCTACAGGCAGATGAGTGCCAATATATGTTTCACACTTGGGTCTACTGATTTTAACATACTCTGTGATTTTACTATGGATAAATGTTTCCCTGCAGAGTTGACTGTATAGTTCATTGTAATGTTCCCTGTTGTCTTCTGTAATTGCTATGCAAAGTTATGTTCAGAAGGTTCTGGTCCAATAATGACAAAAAATTTGCATGCTCGTGTTAATTTCTGACTTCCTTTGATCTCGTAAACGCCACCTTCCATTTCAAAATGTAATGCCAAATGATAGTTTGATGGAATAGTGTGCATATTGTGCAACCAGCAACATCCCATTATCCCCAGATAATAGGATTTTGCATTGATAACATAAAAGGTAATGTTGAGTGTTATTGGTCCGATGGTGATAGGAAGTATGATCTTTCCTACACGTTCCTCCTAAGATCCATTAAAACCACAGATATCAATGTCGATGGGTTAGACTTTATTGGGCAAACCCATCTGATCTATCGTACTTTAAAAAAGGAGTTCGATAGTGCTGCCGGTATCTATCATCATCGTATGAAGCACCATATTTTGCATTTTCAACATGATCACCAAAACATCATGGTGATGATAGTTGACGTCGCAATCATCGAAAGAAATTCCAGTTCACTGAGAACTGGATATTGGAATTAAACGAGCTTCTTTATCTTGCATGGATAAGTCGTGATATTGGCCGACACGCCTCCGTTTGCTCCTGTATGACTCTTTGACAATCTGAGTCTCCACAAAATAGTAGAGTGAGATATGTTGCAAATAATTTTTGGCTACTGGTTCCTCGACTTGTATAACTTTTGTGGGATTTTTATAACTCTCATTCTTATAACGCTCCATGTCTACTATGTATTCGTGCATTCTTCTAACTGTGAAGATGTATTCCAACAACCGTTGTAAGGCAACACATTGTTCTCTCTCATGATGTCGGACCTTATGGTGGATGAAGAATGGTTTGCTCTTAATTGGCTGAAGGTACTATATATTGCGGAAGAATCTGTATTTCTGCAATATAAGATAGATGCTGGCTATGGTAACATTCATCTTTGGAAGATGGGGTTTCGGAAAATTACTCCCTTTTCGAGGTCGTTGGTCGTTGGGTTTGGTTCGCTTCCTGTGTCCTCCTTAATCTGTTGTCCGATTAAAATTGGAATGGGTCGATTGATCTCGAGCTATCAGTGTTGACTTCTGAGGTTTCTGCCTGTCAGACACAATTCGTTCCAGGTCGATCTATCTGTTTACCTTTTCAATCTTGTCTTCCAATGTCGTCGGTTTGTTGAGGACGAGGTACTCCATCGCCCGGCCATCGACAAGTAAAGCATTGGTAAAAGAGGAAATTGTAATCTTCTGGTCGAGTCAATCTACTTTTCGAGCTAACTCCAAAAGAATTTTAGTAAACGCCTCAAGCTTCTCTTCTGGCATCTGTTTAAGGATGAAAAGAGAATATAGGTTCCCCTCTTTATATCTGTCGTGCGAGTAATTCTTAATGAAGAGTTTGCGCAACTATTCAAAAGTTGTGATAGATCTTTCAGGCAGTGTGTGAAACTACCATAGTGGTTCGCCTGATAAGCTGGTAGGAAAGAGCTGGCATAGAATGCAGTTGGATGTGGAATGTAGGCCTAGAGCATCCTGAAACTCTTGAACTTGATCGGTTCCTTTATACTTTTGGATCTTTGGAGTATGAAAACCAGTGGGGACCTTGCCATCTAATAGCTCCTATACGATCAGACTCTTTTATAATCTGTTGTGGATCCCTTTAGTCGGTGTATGGGCATCGAGCAATTCTTAGATTTGTTTTTCAACATGTTCCTGAGTGACATATTGTCGAGCTGCAGTGGTTGGTCGTATGACGCGTCCTTCTCCAGGATTGTGGTCACCACTCCCTTCACTTAGACGTTACTTCGTCGGGACTCGAACTCTTCGAGGTAGATTATCAGTCTATCTGACTCCCGCCAGTCCGCCATCTACTTCTTGTTGGATCTCCTGGATCAGGATGGGCTATATGTCCTGTTATTGATGGTTAGATCAAAGTGTACCTCCTGTGTGAATGCCTTTTGAAGGAGGTCATATTCTGTCATAAATGGAGATTCGCTAGCCCTTAGGTTGTACAGCTTTGTTCTTCTGGGCGGCGACCTTCTGACCCTGCAAAACCTTCAACACATCCTGTACACTCGCGAGTTGTTGTTCCAAGGCTGTACGTCTTTCTATTTTTGAGTTCAGAGTGTCCCTCAGGTCTGCTAAAGCTACAGTATGATCGGTGTGCTCTGACCTAGAGGCAAAATTTTGAGAGAGAATGATCAGCAGCATTTGAGACAATGGGTTTTAGAACTTTGGTTTACACAGACGGCGCCAAATATAATAGACTAATTCTGGGATTCAGACTTAGCCTTTACACTAAATATACTCAGAACGTTCAAACACAATAGATAACAAATAGCAAGATGGTTTGGCATGGAAAACCTTTGAATAGGTTAAAAACCATGACCTTTCTTGAGGATTTTGAGAAATTGATGGTGATCCTATTGAGATTGCTAATCTATTACAGCGAGTATTCTGAGAAGGTAAGATAACGGAGAAAGAACTTTTTTGTCTCCCATGTTCTCTCCTCATTTGTAGTTCTCCTAGTCTTTTTATAGGCTCACTAATATGACCGTTTGACGACCATAAAGTCTCTTAATGATGGACGTTGCAAAGTGAGTGTGAGATATTCTTTGACCAGATTATGTAATGTTTCGATCTTTGCTAGTATAGAGCGGCTCTATTGAAGACTGTACGCTCTGTACAAATCAAACTATTAGTAAAGAGGTCGAAAGTGATGTCACGAACTGAGGAGAGTTGGCCATGTCTTTAGTTGTACATCCTGTATACTGATGAGATCGAGGACGAAGCTTGAGTCTGAGATATGAAATAAGCTATAACAACTGGAGTGTGGCTTTCCCAGGCTGAGTCTGAAATAAGTACACCATAAATGTTTATGATTGGAAACTTCTCCGACGATTTAGACAATTGCTGACAATAATACATTTTTCAGTAACAACAGTTTTATTATATCCTGTATTTTAAGCAGATAACAGTTTTAGAGCATCTCTAAGAAGGTTTTAATTCTCTTTTGCTCAATCATTGATTTTTTAAGCATTTGATCAACCTCTTCCAACAAGGGTCAATACTTGAATTTAACTTAAACCATCAGGCGCATAACCCTTATGTGCCTGATCATTTTTTGTAAACTCATGTAGCGCATAACCGTTATGCACCTCATACTTTAAGTCCTTGAGTCTCCAATAATAACTATAATAGAGGTTAGTTTTGTCCTATAACGGCTAGTTTTTAATTGCTTATATTTTAATCATTTTTCACACAAAAATTTTCATAACACTTCCAAAATCTAACAATTCATGTATGCCAAGACTATTTTCTAGTTCTTAAACAATTCTTCCACTGATGAAGATGCAATGTTGTTAGACTTTTCATCATCCGACAACGATATTACCGATGTAATCAAAGAGGAGATTATCCTCAATCAAATTGAAATCAGCAACCTCGAAGCAAGAGAATCTTTCGATGGTCGTAGGGGAAAATGTTTGTTGGGCGCAGTATTCTTGATTGCGAACGTATACCTAGAAATCACCTACTCATGAGGGACTACTTCAACTAAAATAAGATTCATTAACATCAACATTTTCGTCGGAGATGCCACTTGAACCGAGGTATTTTCATCCGTAGTATGGATAAACTAGTTGCAAATGAAAACTATTTCGTATGAAAATGCAATTGCGCAAAACAACTTAGATTATCCCCACATCAAAAATTAACCGCGATATTTCGTATATTAGCATACGGGATGTGCGCGGATAGTTTGGATGAATATTGCCGAATGGAAAAGAACACCGCAATTAAATTTTTTACTAAGTTTTGTAAGGCGAATATTACTAGATGACTTTGAAATAAATCTGTGAAGAGCGGCTACTATCCCAGGGAGCTTTTGGACATATCTTTTGCTCAAGGAGAGGGCATGGAAATGAGTGCTTTGATTTTTTATGGAACGATTTCTATCAACCGTTTGCTTACCAAATGGCCGAAGAATTTACCAGATACTACCCCGAATTGGCATTTTTCTGGGTTTAATTTCATTCGATAAGTACGAAGGATATCGAAGATGGTTTACATATTGTTGCAATGATCCCCACTTTTTAGGCTTTTCCAGATCATGTCATTGATGTATAGTTCCATGATTTTGCCCAACTGGTCTTTGAGCATTTTTGTCACGAGTCGGTGATATGTTGCTCGTTTATTCTTTAGTCTAAAAGGCTTGAGTGTATAACAGTAAAGACCCCATTCTGTTACAAATATGATTTTTTCCTGATCTTATTCTTCGGCAAGTGGAACCTGATTATTGCCTGAAACTGCATCCATCATTAACAGAAGCTCATATCCTGCTACGAAATCGGGGAGTTGAGGGATCAAAGATAGAGGGAACTTATCCTTGGGTGTGAACTTGTTGGGTTCTGTGAAGTCCACGCAGACCCTAATTTTTTTGTTTTTCTTTAGGACAACTATGATATTCAAGACCCATTTTAGATATTTGGCTTCTCGAATGAATCCAACTCAAAGTAGTCTATTGATTTCTTCGTTAACTGCTTTTCATAGTTTGGGTGCCAGGTTACATCACTTCTGCATAATAGCTTTACTGTCATATAATAGGTTAATCTTGTGGCATGGGATGGACGGATCAATTCCTGGCATTTCCTAAAATGACCGTGCAAATACATCGATATTTATTTTAAAAAGTTGCAGAAGTATTTCTTTTTCTTCTGGTGAGAATTTAGAGCCGATGAAAGTACTTCTCCCAGGTCCATCGAGTTATATGGAGCTGACGGTTACAATATCATGTTGCTTGAACATTGGGAGAGGTTATTTTTGTAATTGTTATGTTTTTAGAAGTTTTGATGTACGAGCATTTGTGGTGGTATTTTCAAGCATCCTTGCAATGGCTTGACTTCCTCTGATTTTGTAAACCCCGTGATTAAGTGGGAAACATAAAACTAGATGATATGTAGAAGGTACCACTTTAAGTGAGTAAAGCCAATTCCTTCCCAAGATCCCCAGGTATTTCGATTTGGCATTGATTATGATGGACTTAACAAAAGTTGTTTTTGGCCCTGCCTGAATAGGCAATATGATTTTTCATACAGCAGGCTCTTTGGAACCATTAAAACCTATGATAGCTGTTGTTGAAGCTTTGATGGAGTCTTTAAGGGTGAGGATACCGACTGCTCTCTTGAATAGTACATTAACTGCCCTACTTATGTCCATAAGGAGTGGCTTTAGGTAGTCCTGGCCTACTTTGAGTATTATCACCAGTAGGTCATCGTGGGGGTACTTCACATGACTAGCATCGCATTCCTCAAAATAAATGTGATATGGACATTTTGCTTTACTGAAGCTAGGCAGAAGTTTGGCTGTAATTATCTTAGAAGAAGTCATCTTGTAGAATGATGTAATCATATCATCCTTCTTTCGCGTCTTCCCTTTTTTGACCTCGATCATGCACAAATGATGAACTTGACCTTGTCCTTATTTGTCTTCTTTCCTCTTTATCTCTTCCTTAAGGAACTTTTGAACGTTAAAGACTTATTCATGAAGTCTTTTTGCCATAACAATTCAGTGAAAAATACGCATGAGGGAATAACAGTTGTTAGTCTCATATCTGTGTACATTATAATACTGGCATAAAAGATTTATTCAAGATGTTAGGAATCTCCTAAGCTTCTCAAAAGATCTTGTCTCCCCTTAGGATGGGTAAGATGCTTGACAGGGTGGTAGTTATCAGTGGTAGGACTGGGATTGGCCTATCCTTTTTCCCGTCCTTTCATTTGAGATTATCGTTGGGTCACCCACGTCGTTTGGAGACATCATTGGTTGCCTGTTTTGAGTGTAGTGGTGAAGGAATATCGCTAGAATGAATGATAGAAAGGTTTTTCATTTTATCTTTCTTTGACCTCACAAGCTCGATGTAATTATTGAACACGTCTATCATTTCCGTTACTGCTTTTGGCTTATGAAGTGTCAATTCTTCCCAAACTTTAGAATTAATGTGAAGTACAGACATTTTTACTGGTACTACGATCTTTGGATCTGAGTTTCAACTTTTTTTTTTTTTATAGGAATCATTTGTAAAAGTTCTATAGGGTTTCCTTTGTACCCTGCTCAAAGAAGAAAAGTAAATCGACGGTAATTTTACGTTCCTTGGCGTGTGTATAATTTAATTTGAATAATTATTGCTGCTAAGCAAAGCTTGTTATCCATCTTTCAGGAATTGTATGAAACCACCTGATAGGTTCCTATTTGAGACTCATGTTAAACAAGCGGCATAACATATATTTGAATTTTTGAGTAAAGGCTAACTGCTACTTTGAAGTGTCTGACATGGGTTAACGGGTCAGTGAGGCCTGCGTATTGATAGAACTTTGGCATGTGGAAATTATGAGGAATAGGCATGCTTTTGAGGTGAGGGGAGATGGGATTCATCTTGATCCTGTCTAGAGCAGATCTTCGACTCGGGTTACTGGAATTAATTGTCTGGATCCGGTTGTTCAAGTCATCCAAGTTGACAAACTGTAGGAGTACCTGAGGTATTATCACAGCGTGAGGGCTGAAATCTCCTTGTCCATAGAGGCCCAACCTTTCACTTATGGGTCGTACTGGAGGAGGTGGTGAGGTCTGATGTTGAGTTCATCAACTACCCTAAGTGGTTGATGCCTGTGATGTGAGTCTGAAGTATCATGATACTCTATCTAGATTCTTAGATCATGATCTCAAAGTTCAGTGTCGTTCCTCCCTTGGTGATCCATTCTCCCTTGGAGATATTCTCGATCGGTGATCACTTTGGGCATGGATGGGAACCCTTGATGAATGGTGAATCGATCATATTGTCTACGTAGACTTTCCATCTTCATTTAATGAGTTCGGCTTTGCTATTCCAGGGTTTTCCTTCTCCCATCTCTTTCAACTTAGAGAATTTGAGCATAAATTTAATGATCTTCGAGCCATTAAAATTTGTCAGATTCCATCTATTTTTGAAGTTTGAAAATAACATTGTGTAAATTGACAGTTTCTGGCAGAATGGTAGCTTAAATATTATCGCTACTCCTATGAGTACTAGAGGCACTTTTAAGGTTCATGTTGGCTATGGTAGTGACTGTAAAGGATGAGATTTGATAGAGAAAAAAGTGGGTTTCCCACAGACAGTGCTAATTGTAATGACTAGTTTTTTGGTAGGTAAACTTTGCCAGTACTTTATGTAAAGAGGTAAGTCTTGAGTACAAAGAAAGATAGTATACAGTCGATTTTACATGGAAACTCAGTGAAGCCTAAGAAAAACAATGACCTCGAAGAGGGTTTAGATATAAACTTTACTAAGATCCGCCCAAACCAGATCCAAAACTGCCGAACCCAAGTTTTAAAGCACATAAGCAACCGGTGTATGAGCCGCTCCATAAGCTGATCCGGGCATCCCCCAACTTAAGAACAGCTCCGAACGATGTGGGAATCGCATCTAAAAGCAATAGGGAGGGACTCAAGCAAGAAGATGAATTATAAGAGATAACAATGGTTTGTAGAACTGTGGAGAAGATGAATCATAGGAGATAACAATGGTTCATGGAACTGTGGAAAAGATGAATTATAGGAGATAATAATGGTTCGTGGAACTGTGGATGATAAACAAGTGGGGATGATTGAGCATACTGGGGTGAATTGAAGTTAATTAAACATGAAGGTTTGTAATAGCCTAATTTTGTAATACGATCTTAGTCTTTACACCAAAGATAATAAGAACGTTAGTATACGATAAGTAATTTCCAGCACAAAGTTCAGCATAAAAAACCTTTGAATAGGTTAAAAACCATGACTTCTCTAGAGGAATTAGAAAGAGAGAAAGATTTTATTGAAGAGTACTAGCTATTGTAATAAATGTTTTGAACAGTTCTAGTAGAGTGTTTGAGTGAGAATTCATCTGTCTTTTATCTGGAATTTTCTAGTCTTATTTATAGGTCTTATAATATGACCGCTTGATGACCATTATTATTCTTAATAATGGACATTACAATATATATTTGACAGGCCTTAAGTTGATTATGTAACGGTCTGATCTTGCAGTCTTGTAACGGCTTCATAAATGTCGGAGTGCTTGTTGACTTGAACTGATGATGTAGAGGTTAAAAATGATGAATAGAACTCACTAGCTTTTTCATAATATGCCCTAAATGTACTACGTGTATGTTGACAAGGTTGAGTGAATATATAATGGCCAAAGACGAAGCTTGAGTTTGAGATGCATAATAAGTTGATGAGCGCGTAATTATGACATTTTTAATATACCCGAACATGTATTTTAGTCATCTATTATATTTAATTTTGGGTACTTATGCACATTAGTTTGATTGTAGCTATTGGAGATGGATATTTGAAGCCAAGCTCTTAAAGTCAAGTAAAAGTGTCTCCAGCAGTTCATAGCACAAAAAGTGAAAGACACAACATATTTGGTCTCAATATTGAAGAAATATATACACAAATATTCTTGGAGAATAAGATCAAAAATTATATTACATCCAAGATCCTTGAAGATATTTTATATTGAAGATATATGCAAGAGTTTCCATGAAGAAATATCTCTACATCACTTAAGAAAATTATATGCAAGAATATTAGGTAATTGGTTGTAATATTAGAAGATATTATTGTGTAAATATTCTTTAAAATTTAATGTATAGTTTCTAAATTTGGGTTCCTTCTCCTATAAAAGGAACCCTCCCCTCATTGTAATTGGGCATCTCATATTGGAGTAAGTTCAGAAGAAATAAAGTCTTAGATTTTATTTAATTGTCTTTTTCTTCTCTTTTAGTTTAATTTTTGTTAATGCCCTTTTTAGTTGTTAATGCGATGAAGTCCGAGATGAGCGGCTAAAATCCTAGCTAAGGCTAGGATGAGACCTCTTATTGGATGAGCAATAGTTGAATAATTAGGTTCTAATTAGTTTTCTCTTAGTACTTTATAATTGATAAGTTAGTGCATCATATCGAAGGCTTGACCATAGCTTTGATTTGGTGCACAATAACTTTGGATACAAACAAGTGCTACTAACCGTAGACTTGATTTGGAGATCTAAACAAGCAAAAGCACTAGAGAACTCACTTAAGCTTAGCCGTGGTTGAGTTGATAATTCTCTGAGACACTCTTCACCATCTCTTAAAAGCATAACCACTAAATGCTTGACCAAATATTTAGTAGTTCATTTTACAATATCGTAAGTATTTTAACAATAACATATGATGGGTGGAGATATTAGGATCTAGTTATATATCGATTAGTACTTTGAAAGGTACAGGCCAAGTCTGAACCTTAGCTTTATCCCTCATTAATTTTTATAATTAGTTTTTATTTATTCTTCTTAGATTTATCACGTAAATAATCATTATTCGGCCTAGAAAGTGTTTGTTATCCCAAACCTCCTTATGGATTCGATCCTACTCATCCGTGCTACAATTCAACAACCGTACTTTGAGCAGGAATTTTGTATAGGCCCTAAAAACCTCTCATCATAAGTCACTATAATCGCCCCCTCTCAGCCAAGAATACAAAAAACATTGTGGGCGAGTGGTATTGGTTGAGAAGATTCATTAATACTGTAATTAATATCAGCGAATCATTTCTAATACGTCATGAATATCTGTTATGGCCATTAGGCTTCCTAGAACCAATGGTTCTGGTCAATATTGTTGCATGGGAAATCCTTCTGACGTTGAAAATTTGGAAAGTTGTCTGTAATGTTGATTACAGTTTAAATAATGATGTGGTTTACTTTGATAATTGTGATTAACCAAGTATTTCTCTTATTCTCTAATTATTATCTTTTGTTAATTTCCGTCTATTAGTTGTAACCTTCCTCTATTGACTGTAACCTTCCTTTTATTGAAAGGATGGTAACCACGAGGCAACAATCTTGGGAGGCTAGGATTCTTGTAAAAGTAGAAGAACTGAGGTTCTGGTACTTTGGGATTCAGTCTCTCACTCTTTCTACGCCAATTCTGGTAAGTCCTACCTTTCACGGTATGACATATGAGAAGGTGGTAGAGGCGGAGGATGATAATCATCAAATGGTGTACCTTTATTATCTATTGACATCGGAGGAGGAGCTCTGAAATGGATTGTGTCTGTTGGCGGAGAAAGCTGTTACAACTAAAGATGAAGTGGTAGGCGTTCGTCCGAGGGAGTCTCGTCAGTACTCTGCTGGTGATTGGATTTTATCTAAGAAATAGGACCCTTCTTCCTTCTCCATTACCCAGGGTGGCGAGGTGTTGTGGCGGAAAAGATGGTGGTAGAGGAGGTTTTTTACTTATACATAATCAGCTCTTATCGTGAAGAAGATCCTTCTGCTGAGGGTTGGATGAAGCACAGACACCTTAACTTCCTCAGTAATTTTAAGTTCCTGGATTGTCTGGGCCATTCTTACAGGGGATAAAAGTTTGGAAGCACGCTTTAATTTTTCATCTTAAGGTTATGTTGATATTATTCCTTTTTATTGAAGAAGAGTTTCGGACTGTGAACTGATGTAATTGTAATCTGTAAAAGGATCTGTAAAAATGTCTAGAAGAATTATCTGTAAAGTATTTTGTAAATTCTAAGATGCACAAAATATTCTAATGAAATATCTTTGTTCTGCCAATTTTATACTGTATTTCAAACTTTAACTTTATGTGCCTAACATGCTTTGCAAACTTACTTGTTGGGTATTGGGAAATGAAAATAATAATTCGAACTGTGGATGAATCAAAATGTGAGAAGGTAAAAATAGTGAAAACAAATTCTGGAAAGATGTTGGTGTGACAGACACTTGTGCCGAACTGAAAGAGTTTTAGGTAGTTTGAACTATCAGTCATAAAGTTATGGTAGGATAGTCCTGAACAAATCGAACTGGAATGAACTTGGGATTTTTATTAGTAAAGATACTGGAAATTGAGGTTAAAAAAGGGGAGTTCAAAAATGTGATGAGGCCGTTTGGTAAATATAAGCAAATAAGTGGCTAGTATGATCATACTAATTTGAGAGGAGCTTGGTATACGCAAGAGAGGTTATTTCGAACTGACTGGAAAATGTCTTGATGAAGGTAGGGAAATGATATTTATCTTTAGGTGCTTTATTGGAGCTACAGCTAGAGGTACTTGAATATTGAATGCGAACTTCCTTTTGCGGATGTGTTATCTGTGCGAATAAGATCTGAGGATAAACTTTACAAAATGGAAAGTAAATATTCTTGTCCTTCTGCTGATATTCTAGCTTCCGAAAATTTGTTCTTGTAAAATATATCCTTTCTCAAAATTTGTTGGGCAGGAGATTTTGATGGAATCAATAGATCTTCATGCTGGCTATTTAAAATGTTGATCCTTATCTTCTATTCCTTGAATCTTTTACAGGAAAAGCTTGTTGTTGATTGATTACAAGTGGAAGGTAGGTTGAATATTAAAGTGGTTGAACTCCGTTAACGCTATTTTCGCCTGTTGCCTTATGTTACCATGCTACTTGAATGACCGTTGAAGTTGGGTGGGTTAGATGATGAAGGTAGGTGTGCAGAGTATGATCGTTATTTCTGGTATGGTGTGTTTCATGAGTTACTGCAGGATGCAACTTTGCGAGAAGAAGCTCTTCGAGAAATCGCACGGGACAAACTCACTGAAGAAGATGAGAGAGTAGCAGGAGGGGAGATCATTCCCTATAATAAAGTAAATCGTCCAGGTTGCTTTAAATATAACTATATGTGATTGTAAGCTCGAAATAAAGAAATAATTTGTTTGTAGTGTTATGATTTTCTTATCTGCTGCATGTAAAATAATACTAATTTAATCTATGAACTGGAAAAAAAAAAAAGATTTATGTGTTTTCTGAACTGTTCATGTGGCGAATATTGTAGATTACAGATGTCTAATTTTAATAGTTGTGCAGATAATTTCAAATTTTGAATATGTTGTTATTTTAGGAATGGCGTATATTATGGTACGATCTTGGTTGAGTATAAAAGTAGAGTGATGGATCATTTAGATTATATTAGGAATGAGAGAAGGAATTGTTTAATGGCTGAAGGTAGGGACAAACCTGATAATAGTAGGCGTTATCTCATAAGTCTTGATGACGTTGCAAAACGAAAGGACGTGCCTATAGGGGTAGTAGAGGTGACTGACACGTATCTGAAAGAGCCATCATTTCATAAACCGAGGGAGAGTATAAAAACTCATATCTCTCACCCTCATAAATTATTTACAGTTATAGAGAGAGAGAAAAAAGAAGTGGTATAACCACCGCCTCTAGAGAGGAGAAACATTTGAGTTTTAAGTGTAATCTCGTTGAGAAAGTTTTGCCTGGTGATAGAACTATGATGGAGAAGTAACGTAATCAATCACACGCTGTGAAAGTTGTTGGGAAAGTTGAAGGTTGTGGATCTTCGAGTACAGGTTAGTAACTTGCATTGTGTCCCTCTATTTTGATTGTATTGTCTGATATTCTGTGTATGAATTTTTTTGTTCATCGCCTTTGTTTGTGAGTAATATGGGAATGTCATATATGGGAATATAGGGGCTAGGAGATGATTGTTTGTCTCTATTTTTACTATTTACAAAAGCTTTGGGTATGGTAACAAAATCTAGAGAGAGAAAAATATTTTTTGGGGAGAAGAAGAGAAAAGCTGAAAATGATTTTTTATTGTTATGGAAAGTTTGAAAATAAATGCCTTGATTGGGTAAAAAGTATAAGTGGGGTTGTTTCTGCTGTGTATATGGTATATAGCATGTCATTATGTAAGTGTTGAATCATAGATGTATAGAAAATGATAAGAGATTCAAAAAACATAAAGCCTATGAGTAAATTTGTAGTGTTATGTAGTTCAGAGGAAACATCATCGTCAGGTATTGAGGACGATTGTAGTGGTATGGAAGAGACTGCAGATAAGAGGGAAGTGATTGTAGCTGTTGAGGTTAGAGAACCCAATGAAGTAAATAATGTTGTAGAGGAAGATGATATAGGGGTGAAAGATAAGTCATTTTACATATATCCTGAGGGAGTGGATGTAGGGAAGAAATTATTGAAATTGAAAAAGAAGATAAAAGGGGAATGGGAAAACTATGTGATGAAGCAAGGCCTATGGTTTAGGACCTTGGTACCATGGAAAGAGGAAGAATGATCATACTACCAAGTTCCCAGCCTGGATATGTAGAAAAAGGATAAAGGTATTAGTGAAGATGTAAAAATTTTGAACTAAAATAGGGTGGAGATGGTAGGCCTGAATGATGGGTCTTTATGTTATCAGAACTAGGTTGTATATGGCCTTAGGATTCCTCTAACCTTCTTTCAAAAATAGGTTATGAATGCATTGCAGTGTTGACCTGCCCAATTAAATGGCAATGTATTTGAGATGATGAGGGTGTATAAGGCATTAAATGCAAGGTGGAAAGAGAGTGGGACTGCAAAGCAGCTCGTAACAGATGGTGTGTTGAAGTTTTATAGAATGAAGGTTTCCAATGGTCGTAAAGGCGGTTATTTGTTTAGTGATTCTGCTAGGCCGAAGTATTTTGACTTCGAATCTGCGGGTAAACCATGGAATAACCACCTTGTATGGGTAGGGGAAAATTATATGCAGGTTTTCGATTAACCAACGCTCGTCCTGAACCATAAGTATTATAATCCAAGTAAGTTACATCTGCTAATTCGACCAACCATCAGTTTATCTTTAAGCTGTAAACCATTTCATTGTTTTTGTTTGTCAAGTCCTAATTCTAAATCTTTGCTTGATAACAGAATCTTGTTCAACTACATAGCCCTTGAGCAGGTCGAGTTGAAGGAAGTACTTGATGAGTTAGGTATTTATAGGGATAAAAGGGTAGATTCTAGAGTTCCCAAAGTACAGCGTGCTTACGAGAATTGAGTCATGGCTGAGAAGAAGAAAGCCCTTCTTCCTCTAGGGGGTTTGACTGATGTCCCTCCGCCTGAGCCAGAGAGTATGAGTGTAGGTCGAAAGTTTTAGAGGCTAAAAAATCCAACTCTAGAAGGTTCTCCTTCTACTGTGGTGGTAGCCCAAGGAAAAGAGGGCAATAAGCTTGCTATTGATAGTGCAGTTGAGGAGCAAGTGGTGAAAGAGGTCGCTCCATCAGAGGCGGATAAGAGGTCACTGAAAAGGAAACAACATAAGCGCGAAGGCAGTGACCAAACTCATACTAAGGCTGTAGCCAAGATGTGAGAAATGGAGCAACAGTCTTTTACGATGGCAGGGACTGAGCCGTTACATCTAAAAGAGATGTTTCAAGAGCAAACAACAGGTGTACATACTGATAATCTCTACTTGCTCAATTTTGAGATTGATATATGTCTTATTAATCTTGTGTCTTGTATTGGCAGCTCTCAATGTTGATGAAGGGAGCTACAAAGTTTATTGAGAAGAGGAGACAGGAGTTTGAAGAGCTTAATCACAGGCCCGATGCTCAAATAGCTCGTGTGAAGGAGCTCAAGGAGGAGTTTAAGAAAGAGAAAGAGGAAGGTCGCAGAGCTTAAGGCTGCTGAAGTACGATATGTAAAGTTGTCTGAGCACGGGGAGACTGTGTCTCAAGCATTTGTAAAGATAAGGGCTGAGATAAACCATCTGATCCAGTCTTATTAGCATTTTAGGTTGACTGCTGTTGATGTGGATCTGGGTCGAGCTGGCAGGTACAAGGAGATAGTCTTTACTTCAGATGCAGAAAATAAACGGGTAGAAGATGTTCCTGCTCCAGTTAATGTACCTCCCTCTCAAACTGAACAAGTATGAGTTGTTGGTAGTGAAGTGGATCCTCCATCTGATATAGAGACTGGCAAGAATATTTAGTCAGTCTGTGATATTCTGTTTCAAACTATGCTGTTCTGTATTGACTTTGATGAGATTGTGTTCAAAAACTTTTAAGTTTGATAAACATCTTTTTATTGTTCTTTGTTTGAAAGTTTGTATGATAATAAGAAATTTGTAATCTGTGTAGAAGGTAGAGCGGTTAAGAAAAACTGTTTCCACTCTGGAGAGATCGTTGAGTAGAGCAAGGGATTTTGTGGCTCGTATTCAACAGGTACAAAATAAAACTGAGTATGAGAGAAGACAATTTAAGTCTATTTTAGAGAAAAACATTAAAGAATTATATGATCTACGGTGTAGATATGCTAAGATAAAAATATAATGGGATAAAGTTTTAAGAAAAGAAGAGAAGAGAGGGCGTTAGAAAGAAAACTAAAAGACTAGAGTTATTTTACTGACCCGAGTGATAAAGCTAGGTATCAGAAGCTTTTGATAACTCTGACACTGTATTTTGAGGCTAAAGTAGATAGTAAGTGGGGTTTAAAAAAAGCTTATGTAGAACTTTTGAGGGAAAGGGGTGTAGTTCCTGACCCAACTCAAGTTTTGTGTATAGCTCAAGAAGCACGTAATCATCATAATGTAGAGGTAAGAAAATGCTCAACTCGAGCTGGTGTGCCTATTATATGGGGTGATGCAGGACCCTTACCTATTATTCCTGGCTTTATGTAGGATCGAAGAGCAATGAGCATTTTTTTTTCAAAATAAGAAAAGAAAAAATTGAGGTACAATGAAAATTAGAGCGTGAGTTAATGGAGTTGCAAAATGTGCTGACATAAAATATATAGCAAAATACATCCTTGCCAAATCAATTAACAAAGAAATGACTGTTAGAAAAAAGGTAGAAGGTGATTTGAGAGCATTGGGTGTATTGCAGAAGGAAACACGTAAGCATCTGTACAGGGCGCATATGCAACTGAGAAAGCACTTGTATCCGTCACTAGCAAAGGTCGCAGCTCAAACAGACCATGAACGTCAAATAAAAAATATAATTGAGTTTTATGGAGGGGAGCTGGCAAGGGTAAAGAACGAATTTAGGAAGTATGTGATGGATTGTGGGAAAGATTTTGATATAGAGAACGAAAAAGTTAAAAATATGTGGTTTACAAAAGATGAGGAGGAAAAGATTATTGAAAAACCAGCTCCTAGATCGAGAAAAAATTTATCGGAAAAAGACGAGGAGGAGGTCGAGAGCCTGATACCTCAGTCACGGTAAAAGGAATGCCATCAGGAGGTGGTTACCTTTATAGCTTCTTTGGACGTACAGGTACATAGGTCAAGGAGTTCGAGAGATAGGGGGCAGTTTTCTCATAGCTCAAGGAAGAAAAAGTAAAGTAGTTAAGTTTCTTACCAACTTGCATATGCATTAGATGTTTGTATACTGTTTTGATGATAAATAAAATTTATCATCTGTGATGATAATATAGATATAAGTAAAGATGTGGATCGATATGACTCAAGTATTATATTGTCGAGTAAAATTGTTAATTGTGATATGTAAACAATTTTTATACACGAACTGGTATGTATGTAAAAGTTAACTGTTGCTGCAGGGAGAACTGGCAGATGTTCAAAGCCAGTGTGAAGTGTTGCGTGTGTTAAATGAAAAATTGAACACTGATCTAAATTTTAATCAGGAAGCACTAAAAAGTACTATTGAGTTAAATGAAAAAATGGAGGTGAGGGTAATTGAAGAGAAAACTACAGTGGTTCGTTTGGTCAAACAATTAGAATATAAGGAGGCTGAACTAGCCATTAGGGCTATCAATCGAACCCGAATACGATAACACGACCCGAATCCGACCTGTTATAAACGGGTTTGGGTTCACCCTTGGCGGGCTTGGGTCATATACGAGTTGACACGCTAGACACGTTTACAAAGCAGATCGGGTTAGTGTTTCGATATTTGAGCCACGGGTGACCCGTTAACCCGTTTACTCTTATATGCAATCAGTAATATAGTTTAGGTTTAAAGACCCTTTTGGTCCTTTTCCATATGGTATTTATAGTTTATGTTTAGCCCTAATTTCCTTAACTTCATTCTCTCTCTCTCAACTCAAGTTTCAAGCTCAACACCGCCATTGTGATGTTGTGACTCTGTGACTCTGTTACTGCGAGATTGTGAGTCTGTAACTAATACTTTAGCGACTAGCGAATCTGTGTGACTAGGTCTCTGTGACTGTGAGTGTGAGACACTGAGAGTCTGAGAAACGAAGACTATGATTGTATCTAGGACTGAGTCTGACGATCAGAAGAACGAAGATTAAACTTCAGTTTTGGTAAGTTCTACTTCGAATTTCCTCAATTTTCTCATCTTTGAGTTGGGACAGTCCTGATTTGGTAAATTCTTGGGTGTAAATTGTAATTCTTGGGTGTAAATTGTAAATTATAATTCATGGTATAAATTGTAAATTGTAAATTGTAATTCATGGGTTTTGCATATAACATTTGGGTTTTGCAATTTGCATATAACATTGGGGATTTGGGGTTTTGAATATCTCCAAGTTTAATTCGAGCTTTGATAATGTTTTGGGACTGAATTGGGTATTGTTTGAATATGGTTACAGACTTACAGAGGAAGTTCTTACAAAGGAAGTTCATCATCAATTCATCACTATAAGTGTTCAAGTAATTTCTTTGTACTTTGCCTGATTTTACTACTTCAAGTTTTTAAGTAATTTTTTTGCCTAATTTTCAAGTATAGTGCATTTATTTTCTTCAAGTTTTCAAGTATAATGCATTTTTCTCTCATTTCATCCATTGTATCTCTGATTTTGCTACTTCTCTTTCGTTTCAGGTTATCTCTAAGTTCAATTATTGAAGGATTTACTATTAATTTAGTGATCTTTAAATTTTGATTTGGTGATTTGGTGATCTATAATTGTTCTTGAACTTTCAGGTAAAATCAAATTTGGTAAATGATTTGGTGATATCTGTTAAATGTTAATTTGGTTATTCTTTGTAATGCCAATTTATAGTAGTATTTGTAATGTGTAAAGTATAGCATAACATGTAATTAGCAAGTGTCTATATTTGATTTATTTGTAATGATTATTCTTTGTAATGTTAATTTATTTGATTTATTTGTAATTAACATGTAATTTATAGTTGCATTTGTATTTTGTAATGTTAATTTATTTGTAATGTATACATTGCAAGTGTCTATATTTGATTTGTATATTTTAATTTGCATAACATGGCAAGTTATTAACAATTTTATTCTAGATTTCTAGTGTTGTAGCACGTAGTTGTTAGCCTCGTAATTGACCACCCATTGACCATAGATTAGTGTCATTACATATGTTTATATTATTGTTTACTATTAGTACAACAATTGCTCTAAAAGTACATTATAAATTTATAACTTATAAATTTATAACTTATAAGTTGATTATATAAATGCATGCTCATATGTAATTTATACTTCCTTGGTTTGGTTGGTAACTATGGTTAGGGGGTTTTTTGACTTGTGTTATTTTTAGGCTTCTTGCAAAAATGGCACAAGCTGGACCTCTTTGCACCTGTGGAACTGGATACATAAAACATTATAGGGCTAACACTAAGAAGAACAATGGTCGTTATTTTAATCGTTGTCCCCAATTCAAAAACCAATGCATGTCATTTATATGGGACGATGATCTTGTTGGGGGCCTTGGGGCAAGAGACCTAGGACAAGGGGGAGAACAAGTGTATGAATATAAACAACTTGAGGTTATGATAGGGATGGCAATGGGGAGGATTTGGGGCAGGGGAGCCAATACCATCCCCACCCCCACTTAACTCCCCACCTCCCATCCCCACCCCGATCCCCATTTAAATGACATTCGAGGATCCCCGGATCCCCCCACATATTCATATTCCATACATCATTATTCCATTAAAAAAAAGCATTACTAAACATCTACACATTCTAAAACAAAAGCATTACTAACATCCATACAAAAAAAAAACATTACTAGCATCCATTATTCAAGCATTAATAACATATGTTCCAAAAAAAAGACATCCATTGATTAACTGAAGGTTGCTGGTTCATCTTGCTCCCCATAAATTTTGCAGTGCGTATAATAGCTGCTTGCTTTAGGCTCACATTGCGGCTCTTCCTTTTATAGCTTGAACCAGAAAAATATTGTATTAGTAAATAAAAAAGACCTGAAACTCTTTAATTCTTAAGGACACCAACAAAAGTTCAACAGATCAAGTTTTGTCTAGTTTCATCTGAACTTGACAAGGTTTAGGTAAACTATATATGTGGATATACATGTTGTTGAAAATATGGGCGGATGTACCAGAAACTAATCTCGAAAAATCACCTAATGAAATTATTTATAACTCTAAGGATTGCAACCAGTATTGCAATACCATGGGGGTGACAAATCCATTCAAAAATCATATCTTCACATCATAACATGGAACCCATGTATGGTGACCATTCGTGAATCTCTTGAGTTAAGTAGTCTGTGCTCATGTAGGCACGCAGATGCACAGATCTAAAACTCATTTTGCCCTCAGATTCAAGAAACAACAATATAAATCTTTGGTGACAGTAAAATGAGTTTACATGAATAGCATTTTCTTTCTTTACTTTTTTTTTCCATACACCATGAATAACATTTACAAGTAATGATGAACTCTTTTATTGCCGTATTAAGATATACACCAAGACACTCAGAGCATGATATACTAATAATCAAATGCATAAACACTCACAAACATGTTCCAATAAAACATAGAACAATCATATAAGCATAGTTTTGTTATTAAGCACATGTAATATTCTAGTTTCCAACTTGTTCTTGTGAATTTTATGTTATGGCCTTAAGAAACTAAGTTAAATAGTTGATAGGGCCTCTCACCAGTAATTACTAACTCATACACTTGCAATAATAAATAGCAAGTTGCCAAGTGGCAGAATATGGATGATGTGGTCATGTGTAAGACAAAAGTATGATCAAAAACAACGTCTAGCATCTAAACCACTGTATAAATTGAAGTACAAACCACTTTATAAATCAACATAAATCAAAAGAATCAACCACTGTATAAATCAAAGTATAAACCACTGATTTGTATTCAGTATAAACCATTTGTATTCAGATGTAAACCATTTGTATTCAGAAATCAAAGTATAAACCATTTGTATTCAGAAATCAAAGTATAAACCATTATAAACATCTAAGAAACAATACATTATACTGTTGATTTAGAAAGAAAGAGATGTAACAGACCTTGATTTGGAGAGGAAGAAGCCCCAATTCCTCGATTGAAACCCAAATTCCTCTATTGCTTGAAACCCAATTCTTGCTTGAATTTGAAACCCAATTCTTTCTTGAAACCCAATTTATTACAAAGAAGAGTTGTTGAAATCTGAGAAGGGTTTGTTGCTGAGAAGGGAGGGTTTGCTGCTGAAATCTCCACTGCCTTTGCTTATTGGTTGAAAGAGTTGTTGCTGAAGAGTCAAGAGAAGAAAGAGCTTGTTAATTTGGAGTGAGAGACCTTGCTGCTTGAAAGAGTTGCTGCTGCTGAATAGAAGAGAGCTTTTTGTTGGCTGTTGAGAAAATATAGGGTTTCTGAATCTATCTAAATTCTAATAATGAATTAAGGGTATAATAGTAAAAGTAATAGGTATTTAATGGGGTGGATGCGGGGCGGATGACGAATTTTATGTAAGCAGGCCAAAATCCGCCCTGATCCCCGGCGGATTTTGGGTAGCTTATACCATCCCCACCCCCATTCCCGTTTAACTCATACAAAATCTACCCCGTTCGGGGCGGGGCAGGGCGGATCCCCATCGGGGCGGGGCAAATTGTCATCCCTAGATTATGAGAAGACCAAGGATTAGGGATAACTATCTCACCAATATTTTTATTGGATGAAATCTTGTATGTGCTTTGCTTATTTGGGCAACACATCTAATTGTAATTGCATTACTCTTATCTAAGTGAGTAAATGTTAGATTTGTACTTGTTATTGCTTTCATTAGACTTATAAGTAATTTGTAATGGCATTTTCCTAAACATATACTAATAAATTAGAAGTTAATTTTTATGTGATCAGTTGCTTATTTTGTTTGTCATATTCGATAATTGATTTAATGTTAATTGTTAATTTATTATGTTCTTGAATTGATATAATTTTGATTTATTTTTTTTTGCTAGATGGATCCAATTGTTGAGTTAGATAATGATAATGACATCAACATTGATCTTGATGGAGATGACATGGAGATTGAGGGTATTGATATCCCATTATCAGAGACTGAAGATGAAAGTGTTGGCACAGGCACACTTGCTAAGAGACTCGGTAATCGTAGGCAAAAATTAACTTATCATGTTTAGCTTTATTTTGAAATCTTCGTTGGTAAGGATAAGAAAGAAAGGGCTAAGTACAAGAAATGTGGGGCTATTTATTTGTCTGCTAGTTCACATGGGACCGGCAATCTTTCTCGCCATCTCAAGACATGTGAAAAGACTATAACACGTTATTTAGGACAAATGCTTTTGTCTCAATCCGAGTCTTCCATGTCTTTGAGGACGGCAAAGTTTGACCCCGTTGTTTTTCGTGAGATGTTAAATCTAGAAATAATTAGGCATCAACTCCCTTTTAAGTTTGTGGAGTACGAGAGGATTCGTGATGCCTTTACTTATGCGGCATTTGCTAATAGGGAATTAAAGCTAGTGTCTAGGAATACATCTAGGGCAGATGTCATCAAGATTTATGAAAGGGAGAAAAAAGAAGAGTTATGAGTATATTGTGTGGGGTAGCGGGAAGAATTAGTTTAACATCTGATTTATGGAGTTCTATTACAATGGATGGCATTATTTCAATTATAGCATATTTTGTGAATTCCGATTGGACTTTAGAGAAGAAAATTCTTAGTTTTTCTTATATGCCATCTTCTCACACCGGATTGACCATAAGTGAGAAAATCTACACTTTACTTTGTGATTGGAGAATTGGGAAGAAATTCTTTTCTATTACGTTAGATAATGTTTCGTCTAATGATGTCTTTGTTGGGATGCTTAAGAGTAAGTTGAAGTTGAGTAATTTTTTGTTGTTCGATGGAGAGTTTTTTCATGAAAGGTGTTGGTGCTTATGTAATAAATCTAATTGTACAAGAGGGCTTGAAGGAGATTGATGTGTCGGTTGGTAAAGTTCGGGAGAGTGTGAGGTATTTTAGGGGTTCTCAACGTAGGAAGCAAATTTTTCGTGATTGTGTTAAACAAACTTCATTACTGTTTAATGAGGGTTTGATGCAAGATGTTCCAACTCGTTGTAACTCTACTTACATGATTCTTGATAGTGCTCTTTTCTACCAAAAATCTTTTACCCATTTGGAGTTGAGTGATTCTAACTACAAGTGTTGCCCTTCCGAGGATGAATGGGATAGAGTTGGGAAGATATGCGAGTTTTTGAAATTATTTTATAATGTGACATGTCTTTTCTCTGGGACAAAGTACCCCACTTCAAATTTATATTTTCCTCAAGTCTATTCGGTTCAACATCATATTTCTAAGGCTATGAAGGGTATGGATGAGTTTATAAAATTCATGGCATCGCAAATGAAGAGTAAGTTTGAAAAATATTGGTCAAAGCATAACCTTATATTTGTGGTGGCTTGCATCTTAGATCAAAGATACAAACTTGCTTTTGTAGAGTTTGCTTACAATGAGATCTATGGGCAGGAAAATCAGGAGTTTAGAGACTTTAAGGAGAAGTTGAATCAACTTTTTGACATCTATGTGGCTTTGTATTCCAAGGAAACTCCTAGTTCCAAGCCAACTCCTAATTCAAATTGTTCTAGTTCCATGAAGTCAAATATGGACATGGAAGTTATGCAGGTATTATCAATATATTATACCATTTGCTTTAATATAGCATGCCTCATTGCCTCTGTTTCTGACTATCTGTAAATACCTAAATATAGCATGCATCTGTACTATCTGTGTCTATAAACTGTATCTGCCTCTGTACTCTGTACTCTGTAGTCTATAATATGTATGACTTTATAGTTTATAGCATGCCTCTGTAGTCTATAATCTGTATGATGTATAACATGCATTTATTAGTATGTAGTCTTACAGCATGCCTCTGTTTGTCAGTTAGTATGTAGTCTGTAATAACATGATTGTAGTCTGTACTCTATAATATGTATAATTGTATAGAATCTATAGATGCCTCTGTAGTCTGTATTCTGTAATAGTATGCCTCTAGTCTGTATTCATTAATAGTATGCCTCTATTCTATTTGATTTTTCTTTTGCTTTTAATACTTTAGTCTGTAATCTGACTATATGACTGTATCTGCTTATGTAGTTTGTAATCTGTTATTTTGTTTATGTATGACTGTATAACATATTGGCATTCCTCTCTAGTCTGTAATACCATTTTCTTTTAATACTTTAAACTATAATCTGTAAGATTCTGTATGACTGTGTATGTATGTGCCTCTGTAGTCTGTAGTCTATAATCTGTAATTCTGTTACTTCTGTATGACATTGACTGTATAACATGCCTCTGTACTTTGTAGTTTGTAGTCTAAAATAGCATGCCTCTATACTCTATGACTGTAATATTAATAATATGCCTTTGCACTCTACAGTCTATAATTTGTATGACTGCATGTCTGTATTTGCCTCTATAGTCTGTAATCATTGATTAAGTGATTATGTATCTGTATGACTGTATACTTGTATAAAAATATAGCATGCCTTTGTATTAGTAGATATTAATTGTTTATATCATTTTAGGCATTTGAGATGTTTGACGAGAGTGAGCATGCCCCGATGAAGTCTCAGCTGCAACAATATCTGGAGGAGCCTAATTATAAGTTAAGCGGGGATTTTGATATACTTTCTTTTTGGAAGTCATACCAATTTAGATATCCCGAGCTTGCTTTGATGGCTTGTGATGTATTAGCCATCCCGATATCCACTGTAGCTTCTGAGTCTACTTTTAGCATTGGTGGAAGATTTATATATCCATTCTGTAGTGCTTTAAAACCTGCGTGTACTGAGGCTCTAGTTTATATCCGTGATTGGTTGTATTAGAGAGGTGATCTCATTTTACATTAATCTTATGTATTCTTTTGTTACATTTTAATAATCGTTGTATATTTGAGAGTGATCTCATTACTCACTTTATAAATAAATTTTGAAGGGGATTCAAAAGCTGATGATGTTGTGGAATCAGCTATAGAGGAGCTTGTTGAAGAGTTGTCACTTCTGGATGTTGGTAAGTAATTAACTATATCTCTAAGTTGTCACTTTATAATTAGTTTTATTTAAATTCATAAGTCTACAATAATACAATATATATGAGTCATGACTGTGATTTTGTATATGAAACAAAGTAACAAACCACAATAATCAGTTGCCATCTTGATGTACTAAAGATGAAAAACTCATTAATATAACAAGGTTCATTATTAAAGGCATAACAAGAGTTGGTTGCTTACTTGCTTTACACTTTTTAACATTATTGCTGTATATTAAATCAGATGTATTACTATAGATAGGCACTACCTGTGGCCATTGAGGCATTGACCAGTATCTACTATCTTTGGAGTATGGAACTATGGAATATGGATAAAGAAAATACTCACGGAGTTGCATTTGTATATCAGATGATGTATAGAACTACATGATGTGGCCATTGCAATATTGCATATCAGTCTATCAGAACAGAATCAGATGTGAGTATATAATAGAACTATAGAGTATAGATAGATATCATATCAGATTAGAATGTCTTAAGTCTTAACTATTCATTTATGTTTGACCTACTTGATATTTTAGTGCATATAATTTTTATGGCCTAGTCTTATTTAAAATTATGTTCTAAATATTTTATTTGATATGTATAATTATATATAGGACAAAATGCTTATGGAGTTACTAGTAACGACGTAGAATCACCGGAGATTGTAAGTAATGGTGGCAATGGACCAAGTGGAAGTGGTACGTGTGAAACTGTGTAAGTAATGAATGCTAGTGATGGAACTCCCGATATAATGTTTTGAAGTATGAACTATGAACTCAGAACTATGAAGTGGTGTTTGTAAAGTGATGTATTATGAATTCTCTGAACTTTAAAGTATAAAGTATGATGAAGATCATGAAGTATGAATTATGAACTATGAAGTATGAACTATGAAGTATGAACTATTCTGAATTATTGATATGTATTTTTTTTTTGAATTCTGATATGTATTCTAAAATCTGAATCAAGTAATGTATAAATGTTTTCTGAATTTTGATGTCTTTGTCTATGAAGTATGAAGTATGAAGTTATGAACTATGAGAATAAGACTATGGAGTATGGAGTATGGTCTATGAGTAGTGTACTGTAGTCTTGTCACTTTGTCTCTATGATATATTGATATGTATTTGCATTTTACAGGTTATGTCTTTGTATATGAAATGAGTTGTAGTCTGTCACTTTGCCTTTAACTCTCTATGATATAATGATGTGCATTTGCATTTTGCAGGTTATGTCTTTGTATATGAAATGAACTATGAGAGTATGAGTACTACTACTGACTTACTGAGGAGTCTGTCACTTTGTCTATGATATGTATTTGCACATTTGCAGGTTAAGTCTTTGTATATGAACTTTGAAGTATTATGATTTATGAACTATGAATATGAGGCTATGAGCCTATGTTATGACTATGAGCATTGATCACTACTATTATTAAGTAGTCTGTCACTCTGACGCTCTATCTGGGACTCTGAGTACTATCTCTAACTCTTTAATCTTTATATGTATTTGCAAGTTTTCTGATGTCTTTGTAGTTTGTAAATTTGTATATTATGAACTATGAGACATGAGTAGTCTGAAATTCAGAATTCTGATGTCTTTGAGTTTGTATATGAAATGAATTATGAAGTATGAAACTATGAGAACTCTGATGGGTCGGGTTGACCCGACCCGACCAATTTTTCGTGTTGACCCGATAGTTTCGCGGGTCTAATGGGTCAGGTCGTGTCAACCCGATAATTTGCAGGTCAGGTTCGGGTCTAAATTTTTGACCTATTTACTAAACAGGTCGAGTTCGGGTTGGCACTTTCTTGACCCGAGCCCGAGATGACCCGACCCGACCCATTGAAAATCCTACTAGCCATTGAGCTAAAAGCATTGGAGGAACTTAAGGAGGTTGTAAAGAAAAAAGAGTTGGACATTGAAAAAGTTCAACGTCATGCTAGTAATATTTCAAAAAGAATAATCCAGTAGGAAGCCAAACTTATACCTGCGCGAATTAAAATTATATAGTTGTTGGCAGTGTTCCAGAAAGTTTGAAGGATAGTGGTATACGGCTAATATTATGGTAAAAGTGTTAGAAGAAGCCCACAATGAACATAATGAATTAATTAGCGTGATACTTAAGAGGAATTTAGAGGACGCAGTTTAAACTTTGGAGTTAAATACTTTAGAGTGGCAAATAGAAATTGGGGAACTAATTAGCGTGAAGACCAAGTTGGAGGCAGATCTTTTGACGGCTGAATGAAATCTTGGCGCAGAAGTTGTAGAGAGGGGTCATAATCAGTTCATTATGGAGGAATCAATGGCTTTGTTGGGAAAAATGGACCAATTCATGATGGTAATGGAATCTCGTAACAAAGCTTATGTGGATGAAAAATGGCGATGGAAGATCGCTGTAAAATTTTGGAAGCGATGCTGAATGAAGCTAAGGAGAAAATTGTGAAACTCATTGTTCCTGATAAGGTAAAGCACGAGGTAAGTGACATGCATGGCAGGGAGATGATGGCAGTACTGTCCTTTTTTGTGTCCGAGTTCAAGAGATTTGGAAGAAGAAAAAAAGACACAGTTTATGACAACCTAATCGTAAATAGTGTGTAGTGTGACATGCTGCTAATGTGAACTGAGTATCTAAAGCGCATTATGTCAAAAATTGGTGCTCTTACCAAGAGTAAGCTTAAAGAAGGGAGATAAATTGTTATTGGAAGGGTACCAGAGCTAATGCATCTACAACTTTCGGGGCGTGGGGAAAGTTTGCGTCGCGATGTGCTGTCTTATAGTTCGAGTGACTGAGAACGCGTTATTAATGTAAAAAGGGATTATTCGCACTATACCAGCTGAAATATAGTAGATAGAGTATGAAGGTTATGCTATAGCAAAATTTGACTAATAGTAGAATTAGTGATCGACACGTATTTGTATTGACCTTTTGGTAAGCCAATTGTGGCGTAGAAGTTTGTCGCCTATTAGCCGTATTGCGGAACTAATAGCCGACCTGTGGTATGATAGAAGATCGAATTGCCTGAAGCAATAAGTGATCTATCTTGTAATAAATTGGCTGAAGCAATAAACGATCTGTAATGTAATAGAAGATTAAATTGCTTGAAGCAATAAGCGATCTGTTATGAAATAAAAGATCAGATTGGCCAAAGAAACAAACGATCTATAATGTAATAGAAGATCAAATTGGCTGAAGCAATAAGTGACCTGTAACAGACTGGTAGGAAATAGATGACATAGAATGTGGTTGGATGTAGAATGCAAGCCTACAGCGTCCTGGAATTCTTGAACTTCTCCACGGGATCATTTCCCCTGTATTTTTAGATTTTTGGGGTGCAGAAATCGGTGGGAACTTTGCCATCCAATGGTTCCTGAGCAATTAGGCTTTTCTGTAGTCTATTGTAAATGCATTTAGTAGTTTGAGCCTCGGCTTCGAATAATTCTTTGATACACTTTTCAGCATGTTCCTAAGTCATATACTATCGAGCTATGATGGTCTGGCGGGGAATGCGTCCTTCGTGAGGATTGTGGTTGCTACTTCTTTTACTTAGTCTCCCACAGGCTGGAATACGAACTCTTTCACGGGGTGGATCCTCTGTTCGTCTGACTCCAGCAGGACCGTCTTCAACTTCTTGATGGACTTCCTATACCGGGACTAGCTCGACCCTGGGTTGATTATGATTAGATCGTATATCACCTCTTAGGCTGTTAGCGTGTGGTCCTAGCTTGTCTCGCACAAAAATTGGTGAAGTGGCTGGCAGTACGCCTTTGTTCTTCTGGGTTATAATATGTTGTTCCTGCAGAACTTTTAACACATCTTAGACACCTGCCAGCTGTTGTTCCAGAGCGGCTCGTCTTTCTATCTCGGAGTGTAAAGTGACCCGTAATTTTGTTAGTTTGGTGCTTCCTTCTGTTGGGCCAACTGGTGTATTTAGATCTGGAAGCGGTATTTTCTAGAGAGATGATTATCTATTTTTGAGATTTGGGATTGAAAAACTTGGGTTCCCACAGACGGCACCAAATGTAATAACCTAATTTCGTAATACGATCTTAGTCTTTACACCCATGATAATCAGAACGTTATTATACGATAAGTAATTACCAATATAAAGTTTAGCGTGGAAAACCTCTGAATAGGTTAAAAACCACGGTCTCTCTGGAAGATTTGGAAAGAGAAAGATTTTATTAAAGAGTGCTAGCTATTACAAAGGATGTTCTAAACAGTTTTGTGTAGAGTGTTTGAGTGAGAATTCATCCGTCCTTCATATGAAATTCTCTGGTCTTATTTATAGGTCTTATAATATGACCGTTTGACGACCATTATTATTCTTAATGATAGATGTTACAATAATGTCGGAGTGCTTGTTGACTCGAACTGTTGATGTAGAGGTCGAAAATGATGAATATAACTCTATAGTTGTTTTGTAATGTGCCAAAAATGTGCTACGTGTATGTTGACGAGGTCGAGTGAAAGTATGATGGCCCGAAGATGGAGTTTGAGTTCGAGATAATGAATAAGCCATTACAAGGGGCTACCTTTATCATTTTCTTTTCTTTTTCTTTCCTTTTTTGTTTAGTGAATTATGAGGAATTGGGGGCCGACATTAGTTTTTTTAGGGGTGGCTATTATCCCGTCCCAGTTTTTAACATTCCAACTTCAAGGGCTACTCTTCAAATGCCCAGAAGAAATCAATGCTTAATTTCCCCATAGTAAATAGTGATCAAAACCCAAAATATACTCTCTCTTTTTTCTCTTTCTTTCACTAGAACTAATCAAGGAGGTGACAACGCATTCTTTCTTTCACTAGAATAAATCAAGGAGGTGACAACGCAAATAAGAATGAGGACAAATTATGCTCTTTTTTTATTCTCTCTTTCATTAGAACTAATCAAGTAGGTGACAACGCAAATAAGAATGAGGACACATGTAGACACTGCATGTCATCTTGTCATCCCCCTCATGCAAAGCAGCCACGCAATCTTCCCCATTGTCAGCAATAATGTTCTTTAATTGGAAATATAAGACCAATGCATACATGAACAATTGAATATGCAAGCTAAGGGACATACATAAGAACTGTAAGCCACAAGTTCATTGATACACAAATTGGATGGCTAAGCAAGAAGAGGTGAAGTTGTTGGGTGTTTGGAATAGTCCATTTGTTTGCACAGTTAAATGGGCTTTGAAACTGAAAGGTGTATACTATGAAAACATAGAAGAAGAAGATCTCCTTTATAGCAAGAGTGAACTCCTATTGAGATCCAACCCCATCTATAAGAAGGTCCCTGTGCTTCTGCACAATGGTAAACCTGTTATCGAATCACTAAATATTCTTGAATACATCGATGAGACCTGGCCAGCAAATCAAATGATGCCTCAGGATCCTTATGAAAGAGCAATGGCGCGTTTTTGGGCTAAATTTGCTGATGAGAAGGTAAAGATTTACATTAGTCTGACATGTTTCGTCATTTTATTTTCCATGGTTTCATTTACAAATTTTAAGCTTCTATACTCTAGCTGAAATATCATGTCAGTTTCAGTAACCACATATCAAGGGTTACAAAATTGTAGTAATTGCTTTTGTTACGTTTTTGTCACAGTTTATGACGTCTTCATTTGAAGCATTTGCTGCATCAGAAGAAGAAAAACAAAAGAAGGCACAAGTAGCAGCTGTGGAGTGTTTGAGATTTCTTGAAGAGCATCTCAAGGGGAAACCGTTCTTTGGTGGAGAGACCATTGGGTATTTGGACATTGCTATAGGTTGGATTGCTCATTGGCTACAGGTTTGGGAGGAAGCTGGATCTATGAAGATTATGGATCCAACAAAGTTCCCCTCCATCAACGTATGGATGAAGAACTTTGTGGAGTCTCCAGTGATCAAAGACGATTTACCACTTCGAGATAAGATGGTACTCGTCTTACAGGAGAATCGCAAAACATTAGCTGATTTCTACAAGATGTAAATAATGTACATTGATGCAACCTGTAGGACCATCATGGGCAAACTCACTTTCCGAGCTTCGTCCCAACACGAGTTCGTATGCTTAATAATCTATCTTTTATTTTGGATTTGTTTTGTGCCTTTCTATTTCCAATGAATTGTAAACCCTGATGCTGTTGTTGTTTTAAGCAAAACCTTAGCTATGTTACTATGAAAGTTTTTGGTGAATAATGTTTAATCTTGTAATCGAAGTAAAATAATCTCCATTTCTAATTAAATATTCTTCATGTATAAAACAGTTTTCAGCTAAAAACATGAAGGATAATAAAAAGCAACTATTACTGAAAAATATGCCATTGGCAGCAATAGACTAAATTGCCGGAAATGTTTCCAATCTCAAACATTTCCGGTGTACCCTAATCTTTGTTATTTCATACTCAGTCTGAGAAAGCCATACTCCAGTGTGAAATTCTACACTACAATAATACTGCTGAGACATAAAGTAGTACGAGTTTTTGCTGGAGATTCTGATAGAAAACATGTTATACAGGATATCATTAATAAAATCTTAAATTGGGTGGAGTTGGTGATATATAAGAGCATCAGCAGCAGCCACGTAGGCTTAAATTGAGAAGAAGAAAAATATATGACATGTAGACAGGGGGATCTTCTTCAGGTTGGGTTAGAAAAACGATCTTCAGTCTGATTTTTTTTTTGTTTTTTTTTTAAATTAAAAGATAATAATAATAATAATAAATGTTGTGCGCTAATTAAATTAGCCCAATTTAAAATTTAAAATTTAAAATTTAAAATTACAAAACATTGTGCTAATTCAATCGGCACACAACTTCTATATTTAATTTAATAATAAATTTTGTTTAAAAAAAATATTTTTTAATTAGTCGCATGTAAGCAATCACGCTAGCCCACTGGCAACCATCACTGAACTGGCTCACCACAGATAGTCACTGATTTTCTTGATAGGAGCGCGATATGAGCGATGACGATCTTACAAAAGTGGTTTTTAGTGGATTTGGACCGCTAGCTGCTGCCCATACTCCAAGTACGTTTTCACCCACAAAAGATTACAATTGTCTGTGATTTGCTATCTTTGCATGACTTTAATACAATTTTTTTCTCAACTGAAGCAAAGGGATAAAGTGTAATTTTAATTTGATGTCTCTTTTCACTCAATAAAAGGAAAAAAAGGTGAAAACATATATTAATGAGGTTATAGTATCACCATTTTTTTTTCAAGGGTATTTTATTTTTTGCTAGACAAGTCAGTTTTATTTAGAGTTTCCAACCCACGACTTCTCTCTTGGTGAAGGGTTACAACCAACACTCGCCAAGAGCCTATTGACAAAATGAAGGAGTCTTTAGTAATATATTGCCTACACACAAAAACTTCAAGTGCTATGTATTGACAAACTCAAAGTGCGTGCCCAAGCGCTCTAAGTAAAATTTGAGGTGTATTTTAAGCAGCTACCTACAAGGAAACAACAAGAATACTGTGAAGTATTTAAAGGATCGAGTCAAAAGATTCTCCTGGAAATAGTAGCTAAGTGCATGGATCCTTCAACTCGTAGGCAGTGTAGTGGAACATGAGATTGCAGCCTTGGAAGAACAATAAAACTATGGATGTACAAGGTTTGATATTGATCAAAGTTTGATTTTACAGATTTGAAATTATAATTTTCTATTCTTATAGATTTCTAGAATGAAAGCGAAATAGAAAGTCAAAGATCATTTTTACAAATTTCATGTTTCTTTCATAGTTTCACCTACCCCATATCACCCCCCCCCCCCCCCCCCCCCCCCCCCCCCCGAATGCTCTAGCCTAAATATCATTTTAATTTTGGTGAATTTTTTTGCAAAGCGTGCCTGTTATACAAAAATATGTGGAATTCTGGAGAAATGTTGCAAAGTATTGCATATTTCAGAATCAAAATGAAGAAGTAATCTTTTTTGTTACGTTTGCTACACTTGATCACAGCGACATTTGAAGCATTTGCATCAGAAGGAGAAAAACAAAATAAGGCAATAGGTTTAGCGGTGTAGTGTTTGGGATTTCTTGAAGAACAGCTCAAGGAAAAATTATTTTTTTACGGAGAGACCATTGGGTATTTGGGCATTGCGTTATGTTGGGATGCTCGTTGGCTACAGGTGTGGGAGGAAGTTGGATCTATGGAGGTTATGGATCCAATTAGTTCCCCTCCATTAACACATGGATGAATAATTTTGTTGAATCTTCTCTGATCAAAAACCACTTACCACCTCAAGATAAGACGGTACTCGTCTTAACTGAGTATCGCAAAATATTAGATGGTTTCTACAAGGTGCAAATAAAATAGAACAATTTTAAATACACCCCAAAATTTAAAAACTCACCCCATTCTATTATTTTAAAGTTCATTATACCTCTAAATATTTAAAGACAAATATGTCCCAAAATAAAAACATAACTATCTTTTAATCTTAAAACTCACCCCTCCCCTATTCCTACGACTTTAATTTCTCTTAAATGGTTATATCTAACAAGTTCTTCTACTCTACTATAGCTTAGTAATGGGATAAGAACAAAATAAACATTTTCAATGTTATATAATTTTGATTACTCTTATTTCTGTATATCTAATTAAACAAAGCATATTTAAGAGAACAACGCGGCATTTGGATTTAATATGCTTGATTTGTATTTATAAAACAATTGGAGTGAGTTAATTAACCTAGATAAAACTGTTGAAACTAATTCAAAAAATAAGAGATTCAAGAAGGACTAACTTTATTATTATTCGATGATTACAATGGAAGAAGACCTTCTCCTTATATAGTTACAATTACTTGGGCGCTAAGTAAGAATATTCTATATTTAGATAATTCTATATTTAGTATATATCCTATATTAGGTATATTCTATATTCAACATATATTATATATTCAACACTCCCCCTCAAGATGGAGCATAGATGTCAATCATGCCAAGCTTGTCAATCATGTCGTTAAATATTAGTCCACAAACTCTTTTCGTAAGAATATCTGCAAGTTGATCTTTCGACTTCACGAATGGAAAAGATATACACCATTTGTCAATATTTTCTCTAATAAAGAATCGATCCACTTCAACATATTTCATACGGTCATGTTGAATTGGATTGTGTGCAATCATAAACGCTGCTTTATTGTCACAGTGTAGATCCATTGCTTTCATGAGTTTAAATCCAAGATCCTTCAATATATTCCGTATCCATATTAGTTCGCATACTCCATGAGCCATACCCCGAAACTCATATTCTGCACTTGATCTAGCAACAACCTTTTGTTCTTAACTCTAAATGTCACCAAATTCTCACATACAAACGTAAAATAACCTGAGGTTGACCTTCTGGTCGTCATATCTCCTGCCCAATCTGCATCGGTATATCCCAATACTTTTATATCACCACCTTTCCAGAATAAAAGACATTTTCCTGGAGATTGTTGAAAAAAAAACCTTGTGGTTTTATCCTTAGTTTGAATGGTTTATATCTTAGTGGTTTATTTTGTACCACATTGGGTATGTAGGTTACACAACTCTAAATTATAAGTAAGAGTTTACTTATGAGTTGTAATGTGCCTGATTTGAGTTGCCTCCAACAGACACATCATGAGGTGTGTCTTAAGGTGTGACCCTTGGTGAAGAGTCGTGTCTTAAGGTGTGACCCTTGGTGAAGAGTCGTGTCTTAAGGTGTGACCCTTGGTGAAGAGTCGTAACTTTAGGTGTGACCTTTGGTGAATAAGCATTAACTTGAGGTGTGACTTTTGGTGAAAAGACACTAACTTGAGGTGTGACCTTTGGTGAAGAGGCACTAACTTGAGGTGTGACCTTTTGGTGAAGTGGTACTAACTTGAGGTGTGACCCTTGGTGAAGAGTCACATATACTCTATATAACCCAACTTCGTTTTCATTATTTAAAATCAGTTTTTTTTTCAGAGTTTTCTTGAGTTATTTTCCACAGAGAAAATAGACGCAATCAAGGTTTGTTTGGCAGAGAGATAGAAGTGTTTTCTTCTCTCTGCGACTAATCGTTGTATCCTGGGAGACAGGGGCCGATTATATCCTGCAAAGCACTGTGGCAAGAGTGAATCTGTCTTAAGGAGATAGTGTGCATGCACTAGACTTAATCATATCCCGATAAGTGTTTTGATCTCTTTCGAATCTCCTTAATTTTTTTTTGATTATACCATTTTTTGAACACAGGCTAACAACATTCTTAAGACAGAGATATATCTTTTTAGTGTGTTCAGATTTTGGTACAAATTACCAACCTAATTGCATGGAAAAATAGAGTTTTGTTTTTGTTTTTGTTTTCATTTTTATAGGGACGACCCTCTTGATGAACCATCCTTTAGAGTTGAAAATAGTGACTCAAAGGAAAGTGGTTTTTCGTTTTTGTGAGTAATTGAGGGTGAAAAAGAAAGTGAAAAAGGAGAATTTTATGGTGGGAGAGGATTATCAAGACTTTCCCAATTTTTACCATGAATGGTTATTCCGAGATACGAGATTCGGATTGGTACTTATGGGTTTTGTTTCTTCTAGTTATTCGAAGTACGGGGGTATGACGATGGGTTTTAAGAATTGGGTAATTGGTTTTTGTTCTCCCTCGTTCTTCCATCCCAATTCGATCTATGTTGTTTGGGTTTTGTTTGGTTGATGTAGCCAAAGTGTAAGTTTGATCTCTTTGTCAAATTGTTGATTTATGGGGACAAATTGGGGCTTTGAAGAGTTAGAAATATAAGGGTCACTCATTGAAGAGTTGAGACCTAGGTGCTGATTTTAGAGAGTTTATTTTTAAGAAGAGAAACTCTGTCAAATGCCCACTGAAATCAAAATGTGGTAGGCATCGCAGCGTTGTCAGTGATATCGTTGATTTTAATGATGGGGTTCCGGGTATTTCTTCATTGTTAAATGGGAGTGTTGAGAAACACTTACTCGTGTATTCGACAGTACTAGACTCGATATTGTGATATCGTTGATTTTAATGGGTTTTATTGTTTTGAGGAATGTTGCAAGACACATTCCAATCCCATGACAACATCCATGAAAGAAGAGTTTCTTTGAGGATTGTCTAGTTATGGAATGACTTTAATTTTTCGAATAAAGTATTTGAGCAACGATTCAAGGTGAACTCGTTCAAATTAGTATAAACTAATGAGATTGGTTTTCCCTACAGCGCATGAGAATTAACTTGGAGTTTCTTCTCGGTTTCGTAATTATCATAATAAGATTGTTTATTTTTTGAGACCGTTTTATGAGTAGATTAAAGAATGCAGAGTGTCTTCCTCTAAATTATTGAAAATTATGGGGAAAAGCTTTGTTTATAGCAGCTTTGTTTATGACATAGTTTTGGAAATGCAGAGTGTCTTCCTATAAATAATTAAAAATATGGGGGATATTATGCATAATTAAACAAAGAAGCGTTAGTCAGGGTACTAAGGTACTAGGAGTACACCCTAGACTATTGTTCGCACTATACATGATATCCAATGGTATATGAGAATACATGTGGATTTCAGAAATTGAAAGTCAAAATCTACTATTAGATTATGATTTTACACTTCACAGTGCAATCGTATTTTGGAATTCCTCAAAACAAACTTATATAACCAAATTTATAATGAAATTAGGTTCATTATAAAAGATAAAACCCGGCTGGCAAATCATTGGGTGGTTAGAAAGTTTATTAAGGAATTTTCTTTAGGTAAGTCAAGATATTATTGTCGTCGACATAGTTCTGTGAGCGGCTACTTGCGAATTGTATTATATTGACTTTGTGAAGTCTAAAGACAATTTAACGGATCCGTTTACAATGAGAGTTATCAAAGTGCAAGTATACCGTACATCGAGGGGAATGAGATTAAAGCCTTTAACTAGGAGTAACCTTAGCGGAAACTTATCCTAGATAATTGGTACTTCCATGATCTAGGTTCAATAAGAAAACTGGTTGTGGGTTACTCACCATAAGTACTGATCAATAGATATAAACTCTTGCTCATTCCATGATATAAATAGTGCAACCTGTAGCAATTTTCAGGGTAGGATATTTAAGCTTTTAATGATTCCTATAACTTGTATTTACAAGTGGGATACGACAGGGTACTCTTAATAGGCAAAATTCTCTAATAGCACTCATAAATCTGGGATTTGTTCAGGGCCGAATTGAACAGAACTGTGAGAGCCGATTGCGTTTGGAAATATACTGTGTGAAGACTATTGTCTTGGTTTACACTAAAGCTGACAGTTTAAGACATATGTTCACTAATCAGCATAAATCCGATAGTTTTTTACAAGGGAAGGTTCAAGTCCACAAGATACCTCTCTCGATGCAGGATCATTTTTTTTTTTTTGGTCTGAGTTTATCTGTTACCATTCAAATGTGGGGGATTGTTGGAAAAAAACCTTACGGTTTTATCCTTAGTTTGAATGTGTAATGACCCGTATTTTTTTATTTCTAATTATTACTTTTTATATTCCAAATCTGTATATTCCTATTCTTTAACTTCCGCATATTCCTCTGCATCATACTTCTGCATATTGTCCTATCCTTAATGCAACTATAACTGTTCTTAGTACCAGGTTTGGTATGGATCCCTTCTTGGTAGAGTTTTGGTGGTTTGACGGTTTTGGTAGTTTGGCGTTTTAGCTTGATTGTGTAGTGTGTGTTCGGAGGGCAGTTTCTGTATCCGTAAGGGGTTTTCCGCTTCTCTCCTCCGTGTGGGCTATAATGTTTTCGATTCCAGACGTTTCTGGCATTTCCAATTTTCATTCTGGGGTGGAGAAATAGGGATTAGCTACCCCTGGTTTCTCAATGCCTATCAGACCGTCGTTGGACTCTTTCCGTCCATTTCATTCCTATCGGTTAACTTTCTAGCCGTTAGATTCCTTTTCTGGGTTTTAGGAGTTCAAGTGGCCGTTCAGCGGTAGAGGTGGTGTTAGACCTTGGGAACCCTTTGTGGTGGTTGTTGGAGTTGTTTCAGTCTTCTGAGGGTCTTGGAGGTGGGTGTGTGTGGTTCAGGAGGACCTCAGAGTAGACTTTCCCAGAATTGTCGTTCGAACGAGGTTCTTTGTCGTTCGAACGAATCTTTGTATTTTCTGATCTTTTTCTGTATCTTCTGGACGTTTTTTCCATTGGACAACATTGTCGTTTGAACGAGTTGACAAACCTCCTAGAATTTGGCCCATTACCTCTTAGTCGTTCGAACGACTTTCGAACTCGTTCGAACGAATTTCGTCTGTTTCGACTACTTAAGTCTTCCTTCCTCATTTATTTTTGTTGGTGCTCAGTGTGGCGCTGCTTGAGACGATTTTAGATAGAGAGAGATAGAGTTCTAGAGAGAGGATTCTTTACCTTAATCATTCCTTCTCCTCCATTCATCACCTCCTTATCTTCCTCATCATCCTCTCCTCTCCCTAACCTAATCCCCTCACCTCAATAATCTTTACCCAATCCTTTCCCTCGCTCGCGGATCCTTTCCGAGCTTCGCCGCGATCATCTCTCCTATCCTCGGTAAGTGATTCTTGTTTCCCTTCCGTCAATTTCGCTTGATTTGGCGTAGGTTGATTTTTAGGGTTTGGGTTTTATTATCGTTTCTTTTAATTGATTGAGGGTTTGTTGTTCTCAGTGATTGTATTGGCTTGTCAGGTGTTCCGCTTGTCATTCTGCGGACTTTAGTTGAGTTTCTGGGTTGATTTTCGCAGGGATCGGGTTTGTTATCAGGCGAGTTCATATCCCAACTTTACTAAGTTTCTTTACTAGTTCCAGTATATTGTATTACAGTGTAGTATTGAACTTAGAGACGTTTCGTGATTAACTATAGTTTAACTTAGAGATTATTCTGTTAGAGTTGTTAACCTGTGGTTGGGTTGTAGTTGTTAACCTATGGTTGGGCTGTATATTGATTCTGGAGTTGGTTTGGTTTATATGGAACCTGAGTTTAGTTGGTGGTGGTTGGATGGTAATGATTCTGGAGTTGGTTTTGGTTCGTATGAGACCGGAGAGTAGTTGGTGGTGGTTGGGCTAGCGTTCCCGTGGGTTACCCAGGAATGCCCCTTCCAGCCTTATGAGATTGTTGGTTTGGACGTAGGCGACGGTTAGGTTACTATTTCGGCTATGCAGAGTCGGTGTAATAGAGTCTCTATCGATCCTGTTTGGGCTGCAAGGTTAGCGGTAACTGTGTTGTGCTTGGGTACTGTTTACACATTATAACCTTCTGCATTTTCATACTTATTGAGATGGGATACACAAACACTCCGCTTCGGCTGACCTCCGACGGGATCCATGGAGTCCGCGAGATCGGTTTAAAATACACAGGTGAGATTGGGAATGGCACTATCATACCTAGCAAAACCACCGCGGAGTGTGGATTGGTATGAGGCAGAGTTAAGGAGATCCCAACTTATTCCTCAGTGAGGTTGAAATTCCTTGAAATGTGTAGGACTGTTGTTCCGGAGTTTGATCCACCTTTCCACTCTGATCGAGTGCGACCATCCTAGCTTGGTTGAGCTTAAACAAATCGTACCAGTGTATCCCCTTTACCGAATCTCTTTAAGATAGTATTAGGCGTTAGCATTATATCATATTGCATTAGGGGATATTTATAGGAATATCGCCGCTCATCATATCATTACATTGCATCTAGGATAAGTATAGGATTATCCTAGTCATCACTTCACGGCATAGCATTGCATCATCATCATCATTCCCTCCTCTCACATTCTTAACTCTATTCCCTTTCTAATCCACTCTATTCTCTCTCCGCATTAACTCTATTCTCCATTCTCTTATCAACTCAATCCTTCTTTCCTTATTGTTTTCTTAGTTCATTAATAGTTACTAATTATATTATTAGAACTGTTTAGTTACTTATTTCTTTATCGCACTCGTCTCTACTCTATTTCCAGTACCTGTTATTAGTAAGTTATTTAGTTCTGTTGGATTAGTGAGCTCGTTGTTTGCTCACTCTCGCATTTAACTTTTCCAGAGCTTGAGTAGCTTGGACTGCCACGTGGTTAGCCGGTCCAGAGACTGATTTTGCCGCTGCAGATTCTTTCATTTCTAGATTCTGTAGGTGTTCTCAGCATTAGGTAACTGAACTTGTATTCGAGATATTGTATTACGTTTTGACATGATATGTATATATATATATATGCCTTTTGCTTCCGCGTTATATTGTTATGTTGTTGTATCGCTATTTTTTTACTCTGATGATTATTGTTATATGTGAATAACCGAGCTAGAATTTGTCTTCGGCTTAGCTATTTGTAGGGTAGAATCTTTGGATTCCCCGACCTGCACTACTTAGAGTCTAGTAATTGGTCTAGCTACCGATTACTAGATTTTGGGGCATGACAGAATGGTTTATATCTTAGTGGTTTATTTTGTACCACATTGGGTATGTAGGTTACACAACTCTAAATTATAAGTAAGAGTTTACTTATGAGTTGTAATATGCCTGATTTGAGTTGTCTCCAACAGACACATCATGAGGTGTGTCTTAAGGTGTGACCCTTGGTGAAGAGTCGTAACTTGAGGTGTGACCTTTGGTAAAGAAGCATTAACTTGAGGTGTAACCTTTAATGATAAGGCACTAACTTGAGATGTGACCTTTGGTGAAGAGGCACTAACTTGAGGTATGACATTTGGTAAAGCGGCACTAACTTGAGGTGTGACCTTTGGTGAAGAGGTACTAACTTGAGGTGTGACCTTTTGGTGAAGAGGTACTAACTTGAGGTGTGACCCTTGGTGAAGAGTCACCTATACTATTATTTAAAATATTTTTTTTTCCGAGTTTTCTTGAGTGATTTTCATGAGGGAAAACAGACGTAATCAAGGTTTGTTTGGTAGAGAGATAGAAGTGTTTTCTTCTCTCTGCTACTGATCGTTGTATCCTGGGAGACAGGGGCCGATTATATCCTCCAAAGCACTGTGGCAGGGGTGAATCTTTCTTAAGGAAATAGTGTGCATGCACTAGACTCGATCATATCCCGATAAGTGTTTTGATCTCTTTCTAATCTCCTTAATTTGTTTTTGATTATGCCAATTATTTGAACATAAGCTAACGACAGAGATTTCTTCAAGTACCTTAGTATTCGAAAGGCCGCCTTCATATGTTCTTCACTTGGATTATGCATGAATTGACTTACGACGCTAATGGCATATGCAATATCCGGTCGAGTATGGGAGAGAATAATTAGTCTTCCCATTAAGCGTTGGTACCTTCCTTTGTCACATAGAAATTGGTCGGAAAGCATTGTCAAATGATGATTCGCTTCAATCGGTGTATCTACCGGTTTGCAATCAAGCATCCCAGTTTCTGCAAGAAAGTCTAATATATACTTTCGTTGAGACATGAAAATATCTTGACTTGATCTTGCAACTTCAATGCCTAAGAAGTATTTTAACTGTCCCAAATCCTTCATCTTAAATTCCCGTGACAAATAGTTCTTCAGTGCCTCCATTTCTACTGAGTCATTTCCAGTAACAACTATATCATCAACATAAACACTAAGAGCGGTAAGCTTTCCTGACTTCCGTTTTATAAACAAGATATGATCAGAATTACTTTGTCATTATCCAAATGCCTTCATGCTCTTCGAAAACCGTCCAAACCAAGTTCGTGGCGACTGTTTTAGCCCGTACAATGCCTTCTTTAATTTGCATACTTTTCCTCCTTCAGAATTCGTGACTCTAGGTGGTAACTCCATGTATACTTCTTCTAAGTCTCCATTGAGAAATGCATTCTTCATGTTAAACTGTTGTAATTGCCAACCTTGATTGGCTACAAGAAAAATGAGTATACGAATAGTGTTTATCTTTGCCATTGGGGCGAAGGTCTCCTTATAATCCACAACATACGTCTGCGTATACCCTTTGGCGACTAGTCCTGGCTTTATACCTATCAATACTTCCATCTGAATTCATCTTTACAGTAAAGATCCAACGACACCCAACAATACGATATCCGTGGGGTTTATCAACAAGTTCCCAAGTGGAATTCTTCTGTAATGCATTCATCTTTTCGTTCATGGCTTTCTTCGATCGTGGATCTAATAGTATTTCCTGCAAATTACTAGGAATAGATACATAGGATAATTGATTCATAGTGCATGTAAATGACTTAGCCAACCTATGGGTGGACACATAATTAGAAATTGGGTATTTGGCTTTAGAATTGATATCTGGTTCATATGTAGATTTTGGAATACCTTTAGTAGGCCTTTTTGAACGTCTAGGTTGAATATTATTAATAATGTTAGGATTAGGTAATACCTGAGGTTCAACATTCTGCGACAGTGCTTCGGTAGATGATGTTAGAATGTTGGAGTCACAGATAATGCTTACTATTTCAGCTTGATCTACCCCTGTCATCTGATCCTCTCCATTCATATGAAGTTCATCTTTAATACCCTGATCTCCCTCTGTCATCAACTCTGTTTTACTTTCCTTTTCATCATCACTTAGGTTTCTACGCCTGTTCAAATTACTCGTCAAATTCTCTAGTTCCTGAAACATATCCCCAATAATAGGGAACTTTCCTTCACCATCATTATGTTTCTCCCCCTGAAGGGAAGATCCCACAAAATACGCCTCCAATTCTCGAAACAAAACATCCAAAGGGATATACGCCTTCCCCTTCACAGGATCATAACAACGATAACCCTTTTTTAAATCGGCATATCCAAGAAACATACACTTTCGAGCACAATGATCCAATTTTCTGAAATATCCATATTTGGAGTTAGTTTCATTCCGTGTCTAGTTTAGATGTCAGTACAATCTAGTGGTTACTCGGCGTCAGAGATTGCACATGGAACGACTACAGCAGGACTGACACTGAACAGGTAAGTGGGTTTCTAACTCTTTGTTCTAAAAAGTCAAGCCTCTATATTTTACAGAGTACGAAAAAGTAATAAAAATGTTTATTTACAGAAAATAGAAGGTTTAGTCGAATAACCTTCAATGTTGTTCGAATATGTTACAACAGATAGAATTGTATTTGAATAGAATTACTTCTGTTCGAATAACTTTCAACAGTTGAATTTATATTCGAATAAAATGTTTGTTGTTCGAATAACATTCAACAGTTACTTCTTTGTTCGAATAAAATAACTGTTGTTCGAATAACTTTAAGTAGTTACTTCTCTGTCTGAATAAAATAATTGTTGTTCGAATAACCTTTACCAGATAGACTTCTATTGGAATAGATTGATTTCTATTCGAACAGAGCCCGTGTTTTCTATTTTCCTATTTAAGACATACTTGCCTTTTTCAAATTCTCACTTCCTGAAAACCTTTTTTTTAGGGCTTGCTTTTTAAAATGAAGAGAGATCGATCTTTGAGAGATTTAAGAGAGAATCAAATCACTCAAATCTTAAATCAATCAATTGATCAAGAAACCTAATTCATGCATTGAAGAACTGGATTGAAAAACTTGAGCGATTCAGGATTAGGAGCTTCGACGTGAGATTGGAGCGAGGTGTTGCGAGAATGCAGAATTGATTGCGAGGAGTTCAATTAGAAGAGAGGTAACCACGGGATATGCTTATCGAGTTTGTAATTAATTGAATACTTGTACTTTTGATTTTAATATTTGATTGTTTAGCTGTCGGGTAATTCGACAGCGACCTATGGGTTTTTCTCCTGATAAAGGTTTCCCACAGGGTTAAAAATCTTTGCTTTGTCTTTAAATTCCATTGCTTGCTTGACATTAGATAATCATATCGACTTGAACTAGGTTATGCTTTGACCATTAATTCAGAGGATTTAGGACCTATCGATTTAGACCTAAAATAATTGTAATTTGTTAGTCTCAAGGTGACTAGTTATTTCAATTGGTATCAGAGGGGTCACATTTCAAGGTTTAACAACCTAAGTGTGGATCCCGAATAGTTTTCTTAAGAATAATAAATTCTGAGAAGTATGGAGGTCCTATAAATCGCCCTCCAGCCTTTAATGGCAAAGAATACCCATAATGGAAAGTTCGAATGGTTGCTTACTTACAATCAATTGGAGAAGATGTATGGATTGCTGTTGAGGATGGCTGGACATCCCCTACTGTGATGTAAGGTCAACCAGGGAGTGCTAAAGAGGTCCTTAAACCTAGAAACCAATGGTCAAAAGAAGAAAAGGATACTGTTGGTTATAATTCTAAAGGCCTCAATGCGATCTTTACGGCTGTGAGTCAAAGTGAGCTTCGACATATCTCTGCATGTACCACTTCTAAAGAAGCTTGGGACATCTTAGTTCGAACTCATGAAGGTGATGATACAGTCAAAGAAAGTAAGCTTTAAATGCTTACTTCGCAATTTGAAAATATCAGAATGAGTGAAAACGAACCTTTTGATGAGTTTTATGCGAGACTAAGTTATATTGTAAACACTAGTGATGTATTAGGAGCAACGTACTCTGATGTTCAAATAGTTCGTAAGGTTCTAAGATCCCTTCCTAAGAGCTTTAGATCTAGATGTGATGCTATAGAGGAAGCTCAGGATCTTAAGATAATGAAACCAGATACATTAGCTGGTAAATTGCGAACGTCTGAACTCGAGATGAAAATGGAAAACCCTGAGAAGAACAAGGGTGTTGCTTTCAAGTCGTTATCTTACTCTTCTTCTATTAATGGTACCATAGAAGCTGACAACTCATCTGATTCTGATAATGATGATGGGTCTAACCTGGATTCACAGATTGTCTCTATAAGCCGCCAGCTTAAGAACCTTGTGAAATAATGCCAATTTCAAAAACAAAGGCAATCGGTGAATCATAAGTCGCGGACTCATGATCAACATAGAGTGAATAACCGACAGACCAACCTTGATACTAACCTAAGTCAAGTTGAATGCTACAAATGTCACAAGTTTGGTAACTATGCCTATAGTTGTCTCAATAAGAAATCTGGGACCAATCACAAAGTTATGAATGTCCACGTTACTTGGGATGACAGTGATGATGAACATGAAAATAATGAGAGTAATCCCCAAGTTGTTGATAATAGACCATATTTTGCATATCCTGCGATTTTTAATTGTGGCAATAATAACTTTGACATTTTTGAACTTGAAAATCCTGATGAAAATCAGAGTAATCAAGAACAAAATGAGTCTGAGGAGTTTGAAAACCTGCATCTTGAGGACTTGTATGCTCAGACTCTTACCAAGTGTATGAAACTCGGTAAACTTAACAAAGTCTTAAAAGACCAAGTTAATACACTTAATAACGAACTTCAAGAAAAATCTGAGAATTCAAGTCACGAGATAGAGGTTCTTGAGAATGAAAAACAAGGCCTTCATGACAAAATTATATTTTTAGAAAAAGAAGTTAATGGGGTAGAGGAGAAAATAAAATCAACTTTGGACGAACTTGGTTTGGCCAAGCTTGTTGTAGTTTTATCTGAGCAGAAACTTGAGAAGTTCTGTCATGAGGCCAAGAACATTGATAAAATGTTATTTATGGGAAAAACGGATAGTGATAAAAGGGGTCTAGGATATGAGGAACCTCTTCTTAAATTTAAGACTCCTCGAATCACAAAGTTTGTGAAGGCAACTGCGTCTACCTCGGTACCCAAGCATAACATGATATCCACTACTCATAATTACTCCAAACGGGTATCTTACTCTTATATTTATTATTGTAGTATATGTGGTCGAAAGGGTCATATTGCTTCTTATTGTAGATTTGCTAGACCCTATCAACCATATGCTCGCCCTTTCAATGGATATAGATATAGGTCATATGTGAATATTTCTGATGTGATTTGTGAGAATTTGAGTAGGTGGTCTGCTCTAAAAACGTTACCTCAAAAGGTGATTCGTACAGTTTGGGTACGAAAGAATGATTTGGCACCACAGAAAAGGTGCAATGTTGCTCAAATAAGGTAATGAAAATTTACTAAGAAGGGTTTTAAGTATGCTTTATCAGATTAGGTATGTTTCTTACCCTGTCTCAGTTTGTTTTTGTTTTTGTTTTTATTTTTTTTTGATAGTAAGATATTGTTTTGGTTTTTATTTGCTTTTTGTGCTTTAGAAGCTTTTGTATATATAATATTCTTGCTAGACTTGGATTTTGCTTGTATGTTATATTCATTTATGAGATAATTATTTGGTAAAACCATATTTCACAATAGTCATTGAGTCTCTTGTTTAAACTAAAAGTTCATCGTGACTAGAACCACATGAGGATAACTGTAGAGACTTCGTACCTAATATTATGTGAGGATCTGACCTTATTTATGAGCTTCGAGTGTTATTGCATTTACTCTTCATTTATTATCTCATTGTTTTTTGATCTCATTTTGTTTCCTTACTCAATTGTCAAATGGTAACATCAAAGTCAAGTTATACTAGTAATGCTTTCCTACTTTTACTCGAGGCGAAAAAGGTGACGGTGCCCAATCGAAGATATGATAATAGGCGTTTTTATTGCTACAACTTTTTGGCCTTCGTATGTGTTTACCCAAATATGTATCCGCTTACAGCCCCTTGTACCTTAAAAGATGCCATTCATTTTTCTAGCCTAATCCTTTATTATTTTACCCATTTGTTCTGAGACTTTCCAGTGATTTTTGGGAGAAAAATAAATAGAAGAATACAATCTCTCCCTAAATGAAGTTTGTTATTATCTCAAATTAGTGAAAAGGGAAGAAAAGTGTCTTTTGGGGGAAAAATGAATAGAAGAATAGAATGTGTCCCCAAAAGACGTATTTATTATTTCAAATAAGTGTAATGAAAAAAAAGAGGAGAGAAGTGGTATTTTTATTATTATGTGTACTCAATAAGAAGAAGAATGAGAGAAGTTGTATTTGGTTTCAAGTAAGAAGGGGAGTTAGTGTAACTGTAGTCTCAGAATGCCGGAAAAACACTTCCTCCGTCATATGCCTACCCGCGCCTACATTATAACCTATTCAAAGACCTATTTGATCTTGAGTTCGGCGCAGTCACTATTAGTGGAGAGTAGATATAGGGAGTCTTTATTAGTTTTAACTATACACCATATATGACAATTGAGGTTCTTTCTTATGAGATCTTCCAGCTCACAGTGCGCCATTTTTTATGAAATATGATTTTTCCTCTGCTTTATATTCATATTCATATTTTACATAGAGTGTTTGCTAGTCAATTCTCAATGATTTTGAGTGACCACCAAGAGAGGCCTAATTTGAAACAACTTTCCAATATAGTATTCTAACTGCGGCAGAGTAATACGTTGAAAAATGGCTAACTCTTTGACTATGCACCCATACACACCAAGTAATTCATTAAGTGATTGTTTTATATCACATTGGCAATATCTTGGTCTTTAAAGGATATTGTATATTCATTGTCTTTCTATCATGCCTTGTGTTTAGGGGGAGTGTTATTTTCTTGTGCTTACTTTATTCAGAGACACTCCCCATGTGTGTTTTTCCTATTATTTCATTTTAAGGGGGTTATCGTTATTTTGAGGGGGAGATGCATATTATTTTGAGGGGGAGATGCCTATTATTTTGAGGGTGAGATGGATACTATTTTGGGATATTTGTGTTTTAGTGTTTTTCTTAACTACACATTATCCTACTGGTTTATTTATCCTCTTATGGGAAATTTACTCTTTGTTCATCTGTGCCAAAAAGGGGGAGAGATGATCCTGATTGGTAAGTCAGGTGAGTTATGTTCTCTTTACTGAACATAGATGATCCTGACAGGTAAGTCAGGTAAGTTATATTCTTTTTACTGGATCCTTTATTTTAAATGAACGGTTACGTGATGTATCTTGTTTAGTGTGCAAGGATTCCAGAGTATATGATATATAAAATAAAAGTAGAGCTTTGAGCATGGATGTTCAGTGATTGAGTCAGTCCATCGAGTTGTATTTTTATTTCTTATAGTTAGTTTTGGTTTTGACACGAAATGAACCAAAGGGAGAGATTGAAACATCCATATTTAGAGTTTGTTTCATTCCGTGTCTAGTTTAGATGTCAGCACAATCTCGTGGTTACTCGACGTCAGAGATTACACATGGAGCGACTACAGCTGGACTGGCACTGAATAGGTAAGTGGGTTTCTAACTCTTTGTTCTATAATATCAAGCCTTATGTCTTTTACAGAGTATGAAAATGTAATAAGAATGTCTCATTAAAGAAAATAGAAGTTTTATTTAAATAACCTTTAATGTTGTTCGAATATGTTGCAACAGATAGAATTGTATTCGAATAGAATTACATTTGTTCGAATAACTTTTAACAGATCCATTTTTATTCGAATAGATTGATTGTTGTTCGAATAACTTTCAACAGTTACTTCTCTTTCGAATAGAATAACTGTTGTTCGAACAGAGCCCGTGTTTTCTATTTTCCTATTTAAGACATACTTACTTTTTTCAGACCTCACCTCTTCCAAAACCTAATTTTTTAGAGCTTGATATTTAGAGATAGAAGAGTTTTTCTTTGAGAAATTCGAGAGAGAATTAACAACTCAAACTTAAATCAATCATTGATTAAGAAACAAAATTATGATTTGTAAAGTTTGAGCGAATCAAGCTTTAAAGCTTTGGTGCGCTATCCAAGGCGAGGTGTTGCGAGAACGAAGAGGCGTTACAAAAACGTGAAATTGATTGCAAGGAGTTCAATTAGAAGAGAGGTAACCACGGGATGTGCTTATCAAGTCTGTAAGTAATCGAATACTTGTAATTCTTTTTCAATAGTAGATTATTTTAGCTATCGAGTGATTCGATAGCGACCTGTGGGTTTTTCTCCAGAAAAAGGTTTCCCACAGGGCTAAAAATCTTTGCCTTGTCATTAATTTTCATTGATTGCTTGACATAAGATAATTGACCAACTTGATTAAGGTTAAGCATTGACCATTTATTCGAAGGAATTAAGACCTATCGATTTAGACCTAAAACGATTGGAATTGGTTAGTCTCAAGGCGACTAGTTATTTCATTTTCCTCGTTGATGTTTAGGTATATGAACAAAGAAAACACATCCGAAAACACGTGGTTCTAGGTTTGGCATTGCAGGGATGGTGATAAGATCATGAAGTTTTTGGAAGGGGGTCTGAAATTCAATAACCCTAGATGGTGTGCGGTTTATCAAGTAAACATCAGATTTTAACGCTTTTCGCCAATAATTTAATGACATATTCATTCCAAAAAGATATGCACGAACAACTACTAACAATTGTCTATTCATTCCTTCAGCTAACCCATTTTGATGTGGGGTATAAACATTAGAGGTTTGATGTCGATTGTCGTTATTTGCCAAGAACTCTGACATGTCATTACTAGCAAATTCTCCTCCATTATCAGATTGATACACTTGTATGCTCCTTTGGAATTGGGTCAAAACCATCTGATAAATTTTTTTAAATACTTTAAAGACTTCACTTTTATGGGCAATTAGGGATACCCACATCATACGAGTATGCTCATCAATAAAAATTACAAAATAACGAGCTCCAGACAATGAAGAAATACGTGTAGGACCTCATACATCAGAGTGAATAATACTAAAAGGTTCTGAACTTTTATTAAAACTTGGAGAGCATGTAATACGATGACTCTTAGCGAGTTCATCACACTTAAACTTTGAAAAACTGTAATTCGAAAATAACGATGAATTTAATTTCTGAAGATACCCGAAAGAAAGATGGCCCAGTCGCCGATGCCATAACCACACATTAGCTTTTGCTTATTCAATTCCTCCGACTTTATTCACCTGATGAATTCTCTGCTTTCCACTATTAGTCAGGTCTAAATAGTAGAGATTGGATTTTCTTACACCACTACCAAGAACCTGCCGAGTCACTATGTCCTGAAAAATACATAATTAAGGCCAAAACGTCACAGTACATGTAAGTGCAACAGCAATCCTACTGACAGACAATATATTGTACTCTAGAGCAAGAAAAATAAGGATAGAGTTTAATATCAGGGATTCAGATATGTCAGCGGAACCTTCTTCAATTACAGGATAGAAACCACCATTTGCTGTGTATATAGAGGTTGTTTGGGTTGAAGGTGTAATGAATGATAATATGCTAGAGTCGTTTACCATGTGATCTGATGCACCAGTATCAATTAACCAAGTACTATTCAAAGAATTTACAACTAAAATACTACATTTAGATTCCATACCTGACTGGGAAACATTCACTGAAGGCGGATTAGGGTTTGAGTTCGATGATACCATTGTTGTGTCATCATTGGAACCCATTGGTCGAACTGCTACAGTGGTTTTCTGGCATCTTCTACAGTAACTTCGAAATGCTGCAGTATTTTTGAATACTACTGCTACAGTGATTTTCTGGTATCTGCTACAGTACTTCGGACTGCTACAGCTACAGAAACTTCGAACTGCTACAGTACCTCGAACTGTTGCAGCTACAGTAACTTCGAACTTCGCAACAGAATTAAGCTTCATGACAGCAATTCGCAGCGGAATTCAATTCAATTCAATTCGAAAGAACTATGTTAAATTATCGAACCCGCTCTGATACCATATAGAAACTAATACAAAGAATAAGAGATTCGAGAATGACTAACTTTATTATTATTTGATGATTACAATGGAAGAAGACAGTCTCATTATATAGTTACTATTACTTGGGCGCTAAGTAAGAATATCATATATTTAGTATATATCATATATTAGGTATATTCTATATTCAACATATATTCTATATTCAACAAAAACAAGTGGGGTGAGGTTAAACCGGGGTGAGCTAATTAAAGAATGGTGTGTATTTATAATTTTATTGATACAACACAAAGGCTTAAGGTTCTCTAAAATTTAATATGCTTCTTACCCCATTTCTATTTCTTTTCCTCCTCGCAAATCAACTTCCTTGTCCAATTTAATTTCCTGGGATATAGCCAATTCTCTTGTTGACTTTATATCTTCGACCTTGTAAGTTGGTTTCTTCTTCGAAAAATGCCTACCTCGGAATGCAGTTACACGATCACAATCGGGGTGATTGAAATTGCTTTGTACATGAGTAGTACGGAGACCTATTATGAGTGTAAAATTGTGGGGTTTGAGCGGCACTGTAGCGCTTCCCAAATCAAACTCTATAATATTGCCATCATGACGATCGAATAAATCGGCAACGAAAGTGGACATTGTTCTTATTCTATCTATCAACATTAAATTGGAGAAATAATTTTTTTGAAGATCATTTTTCTCTCGGTCTAAAAGTTTACTAAAGAATTCGAACAACTGATCCCCTGAACATCTGGATGTATACTGTAATTTTTTCACTTTGTTCACTTTTTTTTTCTTCTTCTTCTTCTTCTTCTTTTCTTTCTCTGAATTTTAGTTATTTCTAAGATCTTCTGGTTGTTCTAGCTCATCTGAATGTGCCTCAACAAAGGGAAATGAATCTGGCATTATTACATATTCTGACATTGTGCCTGAACTCATCTAAAAAGAGCAAAATGCAATGGAAATTAGTATCAACAAAGAATCATCTAAAGTACTTTGTTCAAACAAGTTGTGAGCACCAGTAAATACACAATAACAAATCTGTTAGAACTTCTTCACTTCGCACACTGTAAAATTCAACAATTAATACTGATTTTCGGCTTGAAATCGACATTTTCAAATTATAGGTAGTTTCCAATTACAAATTTACTCAAATAAGATATGTGAATCCCCATCAAATTGTAAATGATCTAGAAAGGGGAGAGAGAAATGAACAATCACTACAATTATCGTAACTTATATATTTAAACAATTAAACACTGAATCGCTAGGAAGTAAGGTTTGTGGATGATAAATAAATGGTGAAATTCTAATCTTGTGATCTAAGGGGTGTGAAACATTGAGAATCGCTAAAGTTATTAGTTATAAAAGATGAGACTGTCATCGATAGTTTTTTAGTAAGGACGAGTATGAATTTATAACATATGGGAAGAAAAGTAAAAATATAATATTAAATGTTATACAGATGACAAAAATAGTTCATGTAGATGATAAAAATTGGAAATCTGGGTACTTATTTAAGGGAGTTCCAAAACTGTCACGGTTTAAGAAATTTCCATTGTTAAACCTTACTACTACCTGTCTATTGTAGTTTATCATCATCAGAAATACCTCCCCTCCCTCCTCTTCGCACATTTCTCCACATTTCTTTCACTATACCAGCTTCATCAATATAATTATTCTTTCTAGTTATATAGAATAGATGTTCCAGCACCAACCTATGTGCTTCTTCTTTACTCGGCGAGACCTACTCAACTTTATCTTCTTTATCCGTATCTTCTTCCTGACAAAATAAAGAAATGTGAAATTACTACATCTATATGTTATGTACTTAATAGATGTTAAGTACCCCAAGAAAAGGTACGTCACCTATTACTTTGGTATTTTCTTTCACTGAATTTTCCGTATCTTCATCCTCATAATCCTCTGCCTCTTCCTCAGAGTCGTCAGACTCCGGTTCAATCACCTCAACAGCCAAATTGCCCATTTCTTTTTATCCTGGATCCACTTTCTTTACTTTCTCCACCACCTCATTATCATATTTCCTCCTCTTCAACTTATTGTTGGTTGGGATCTCAGTTGAACTTTCTCTAGTGTATTAAAGCAGTGGAATCTTAGCAATCCCAAACTGCCTTTTCTTTGAAATGGATTGCTCTTTTTTAACAGTCTTTTGCCTGAGAAACATCTAAGAATGACAAACATAACAAACATATATGACAAAGATAAAAGAAACAAATGATAAACTATAAGCATTGAAGTCTGACAAACACTACAGACATAAATGAAAAAAAATAAAAGAAACATGCGATAAACTAATGACAAAAATGACGATTGAATTAACTATAATCGTTAAAAACTACGTTTGCGAACTAAATTACTCTCAATTAAAACTACGATCTCTTAATTGCATAAGTTAAAAGTCAAAAGACCTAGGGTTTATGTGATTTACCCCAAACTATATATATCTCTGTAAAACTAAGCCTTTTTCTCTCCCAAAACCAACCTCCCAATAAACTTATCTTAGACTCTCTTTTATAGGAAAAAAGACTTAGCAAAAATAAACACCCTAATACCAATCTAAATAGGAAGCTAGTCCTATTATTCAAGGAATTAAATTAAATAGAGATAATTAAATAAAAAGGTGTTAGGAAATCGAGGGGGCAAATCATAACGCGGAAGCAGTAAGTGTCAAGCATTTGGGCGTAATAACAGAACTTATGAAGGTTAACCTGTAGAAAAATCAAACATTGGGAGAGGAGGAACAAAGTCATAGAGATTAGACAATGAATTTAGGACACCTTTAACTCCAATTTTAACAAGGATGAGGGGGATAGGAAAAGGGAGAGGTAGTACAAGAGCATCTTAACCATCAATACCACCTCAACCTTCAACTCCTATTTCAACTCCTTCATCACATACTAATACTACTCAGCAATCATAGCCACAGCAAAATAATACCACTCAACCATCACAACAATCTCAACCATCTCGTCATTTTCAATAAGCTAATCCATATTACCCTAACCATTTCCCACCATCTAATTTAACTGGTTAGCATTTTAGACCACCTAGGCAAGATCCTAATGCTAGAAGAGAACATGGTAGATATAGAACCACTCAGACATCTAAAGGGTTTGTACATTGTTTTGAAGCTTCAGGGCAAGGAGAACCATCTAATAGAAGGACTGACAAAGCTACACCAGTTAGGGCCCCTTGGAGAATTGGATCAATTTGCAGCTAACCATTTCAATGTTGTTTTTGAGAGTCCACTGAATTTGTGACTTTAAAAATGGTGATGTTTAACTGTCATGTGGGCTTCTTATTGTAAGACAAATTGCTATGTATTTTCTTGTTTAAATATAGCATTTTAGAAGTATATAAAAGCACTTTTATATCATTGATAAATATTCAGTACAACATTATATTTTCTCCTTCTTCTCCACTGTCACTTTATTTGAAAATTGAACTACAAATTTATCTATTGATATCTCCACTGCCATTTTCACATTCGTTACAGATTCTTCTCTTATTACATCACTTAACCAAATAAAATTATTACAAATTGGATCTTCACATTTCATAAACTTCTACCCAAATGACTATTGTGTCTTAGAAGTAAATATTTTTATAAGGTAATTACATCCATGTGCAATGCAGGGAAATCTAACCCAAGGATAGTCTCTCACCCAATGGCTACTTTGACCACATCTAAAGTAGTCATTGCAGGGGCCTGACTTCGCGAGAAAGGAAGTTGACTCTTATACTACGAATATTATCTTCAACCAAAGGATTCAAGCATATAATCAGTAATAACGTGACTAATCTACTGGCAATATACTTATGTGGAAGGCCTAGAATGGGTCACTCCACGACCTCTGATGAAGATTTTTAAGAGTACTAATATAAAGATCGAGTAGTCAAAGTTTTGAGTACAGGGTAATTATAGGGTATTCAAAGGTAAAGTTCAAGGTCTGCGGGGAGAGTTTTTATAACCCCTCCATAATTCCCCCTCCTTCCTATTTATAGAACATAAGAAGGGCTGAGTCACCATGGGAGGTCAAATTATAAGAGTATCCTTTGGGACAACTGACTTGTACCCGGAGTAGGTTCTGACACCGTAACTGTCAGGTTTGATACTGTAGTCGTTGTTCCTGACGTTGTAGCTTATTGGTTCTGACACTGACATTGTTTGATCTGACACTGTAGTTGTCGAGCAACGTACTCCACCATTCTGTATAGTGAGCTGGTTGTCAGACATGTTTTCCTTTGACCACGTACAATCATGATCGAAGCCTGTTCACAGTCGAGTATTTGTATAGTCTCAGAGGGTTTGATTATGGGTTTATTAGGCTTTGAGTCATCAGGTATGCTTCGATGTAGCCTTCGAGTGTTCGACTGGAGCTAAAAGGCTGCGAGTATGCTACTACAACCATTTAAACTTGATGAACCTCTTTCTGCTTCCCTAGATTGATTAACAGCATCTGATAACTATTGAAAGGATTCATAAATTAGGTGTTGACACTTTAAGAACTTCCTTTCATAGTTATTTTTAGTAAAATATATCATCAGCTTAATGATACCATTGTACGTTGCTTTCTTACATTTTGTGTAAACTCAAGGATATTTCGATGCAATGTGACCTTCAAGATTGCACATTTGACAAACAACCTGTGCTAAATTCAACAAAACCAATATTTTAATTTTAAATTTTAGACCCTCTGTGCCTTAATTATTTAGCTTTTAGACCTTATTTTTCTGTGAGCAGTTGATAATATGGATTAGATGCGAAGCAAACTTCTTACCTTAGATTGTGTGCCAGCTTTATGTTTTCCACCACCCATTTTAAGTTTTGAAGATGAAGTTACTTCTAAAGGAAGAAGATGAAGTAGTTAATGTGAGAGAGGAGACGAAGATGAAATTCTAGGTTGGTTTTATAGCCGTAACAGACATTACAACGGTCGGATTTGTAGTAGCCATTTGGATTTGTTTGATGAAAATTATAGCGTGTCACTATAATATAATCATACCTGGGACCCGTAATTACAGTGTGGCATTAAGATATAATCATATGTACCAAAGTAAGGGGTATTTCTGGTACTTCATATTTTTTTTATCTCGGAGAGAGACTTTCACGGTATTTTAGAATCCAAAAGCTTAAAATGATAATCAAGGGGGGTGGTTAAACCAATTTATGGTCATTATGGAGGGTCTAAAAGCTAATTAGCCCTAAAATAAAGGTCAAAAGACCTAGGGTTTATAAAATTTACCCCAAACTTTACATATCTCTTTAAGGCTAAGACTTTCTCTCTCCTAAAACCAACCTCCCAATAAACTAAGTTTAGGTTCTCTTTTATAGGAGAAGAGAGCTAGCACAAATAAAAACCTAATACCAATCTAATTAGGAAACTAGTCATATTATTCAAGGAATTAAATAAAATAGAAATAACTAAATAAAAAGATGCGCATGCGGTGTACAAGACATGCTACTCATGGTCGTATACGACCACGATTCCTATCAATAATAAAGTACATTTTCATGGTTGAATGAATCCTCACAATACATGTTATTTATGGCTTCATCAACAACGGGTATAAGTAGATCATCGTCTTTAGGGATCATCGGAAAAGAAACCAAATTATCCGTATTAAGATTAGCCGTGATATTGTTGATGTCAGGGATCTCGTTAATCCGCCACGCTTGGCACCGCAGAAACAAGTGCCTCCTGTCATGTATCCTTCGCTGTCCCAAGCCTGGCATGATTAGAAATGACCATAGCAAAAGTACCTACATACGATCCTCTTAGGTCAGAGACAGATTTCTACTTCAATGGATCCCTCTCATAAAGTTCCAAGCTCGATGAAGGGAATCATAACAACACATCCCCAAGGAAACTTCGCAAAATCTTTTGTATTAGTGGCTAAATTGTCATACCTGCTCTCAACGTTATTTGAAAGAAGAAAAGTCTCAAGAACGTAAAGTACATTCTGCCTCTTCAAGTCATCTGTGAAAACAAATAACAAAATGTTACATATTAAATGACAAAAGGTATTTTACCAAGTACCAAATGAGAAAATGGCCATTAACAAATGATAATAAAATAAACAAATGACAAAGTTAGGGTAAGCAAATGATAACTTGTCACCATAATCTAATAACAACTTGGCGGAGAACAAATTTAATGACATATGTTATCTGCAGTTTCGCGGGACTTTGCATACCCTTGACATTCTGCAATGTCATCCCTGTTGATGATTAGTTTCTTGACAAAATATTTTTTCCTAAATTCTGAAATGCAATGGGTATCTTGAAAATGCCAGTCTGAATGAATTCACTCACACAAAGGCCAAGAATCTAGATAAACATTTGATGGGAATGTAAACTACCCATTTTATCCTTCTTATTTAGATATTATAAACCTGTTATAATTGTTAAATAAGACTAATTAGTTGATTGTCTATAATTTCAAGATCTTAGAACCAAAGTGTAGAAAAAGATGGATTTAGCGCTCAAAAATGAAGTTATAAACCGTTGGAGAAGATCACATACTTGAGGACAAAGCTAATTTGCCAAGAAACAATCTTTAGAGTCAAGATACTTTTCTCCTCTAAATATCTAAGAAAATCATGATTATATATTTAATATATTATCTTTAAATTTGATTTTCTTGGATATATTTTGAAAATTACAAGAAAATATTTGGACATCCCAGGAATATAAGAAAAATATTTGAAGAATATTCCTGATAAGACACCAGGAAAATATTTAGAATATATTTGATAACAAGAATATACTGAGATAAAATATTCTCAATATTTTCTAGGTAATTGATTTGGGTATAATATATTTTGTAAATTTTAAAGATTTGGTTCCTTTCTCTATAAATGGAACGATCTCACTTTCGTAAAGGGAATCTAATTTTGAAAGCATTGCAAAATAATAATTGTGAGCTTGAAGAATTATTGGAGCTTTTATGGTTATAAGTTCATTTTATAGAGCTTTTATGGAGTTACTATTATTGGATTTTCCATCTATACCGGCACTACTCAATGTTTTATCTTCCTGTTCATGAGCACACATGATAATAGGTCGTATAGGTATTATTGATTGTGCCCAATTGTTGCACCAAGTTAAGATTGGTAGGATCTAATGTTACTCTTTATTAGGGTTTGAGGATATAATGAGAAGACTACTCAAACACTATCAGGTTAAATAGAGGGGAAGTCCCTCTTGGAGGCCGCAATATAGAAAACCATCCCATAAAGGTCTGTAACCAATCTAAGGGAAGACTCCACTCAAACTCAGGAGAATTTTCTAAAGCATGGGAAGAGGTTCGTATTAATTTAGCCACTTTAAGTAATTAGTCATAGTAATTGTAGTAAATCCCTACAATTGGTATATCAGTTGTTAGGCTATGAAATTATTATAATTAATTATTTAATTTGTTTTAGAGTTTTTCCCTTTTTTTTTAATGAATTGTTACTTAATCTGCCTACTACGCATACAAAATACTTCAATCTTTCATCATTTGGGGATAGTCGGGCAGGTGGGAAGGTCTTAGAATTCATTCATTTATTATCTTTCTGTCATTTGGAGAAGAAGATGTTGGTCTTGGTGTTATTTTTAATAGCTGAAATAAGAATGGGTATTGGTAGGGATGAACACATATCATTGGGCTTGAAAGTTTGACGAGGAGAAAGCAAGTTGATTAAGAATATGTTGTAAGAAGAGAGGGTCATAACTAATTATCTAGAGAACTATATGTTGTAATCTCTTTAATGGAGGTTTTGATTCTCTCATCTCCCTCATCATATTAGTCCTCTTTCATTTCCTTTTAGTAATGTTGTTGTAGAGTTATGGTACTGTTGTTTTAATAAATCCTGGTGGTGCTCTGATGAATTGGAGACCTGTGATAGATGATGAGAGAAGGGAAAGTGATCCGTTGACTGAATTGGATGATTCGGTGAACCCTAGAGTTCAGGTGTATCGAAAGTGTAACCAGTTAAAACCGCCTCGTTGCTGTCATTTTTCTGTTTGTGGAATCTGGAATAGTGGGTTACATCACTCATTATTAAGGCACATTATGTAGATTACAAGATATACTCAATCCTAAAGTAGCCCATATTATAGGTTTTCACAAATTCATTATTGATTGAAAAGTTAAACACCAATTATTATTATTTTTATTTGGCATAAGCTATGATAAATCATTAATAATATAGGGTTGAAACCCAAGGATCTCCAATGGGGCTTAAGTGAGATCAAGTAGACGTTAGGAAGGTAGGATATAAAATGAGTAAATATACCCAAAAGAGTTTAGTTCATAGAGTTGAACGTTTCTTCTAATTTTGAGACTCTATTATAAAGTCTTAAGACTACTTTACATTAATTAAACTTGAAATAATTAGACCACTTAAAGGAGGCTAAGAAACTTTTAATTAATTAGTGGGTGATGATAGGCTACACGGTACGGGGCGATAAGGATAACCCACGACCTAATGGTGAGGAAGTGTCTCAACTCAAATTGTAAGTGATCAGTCTAGTCTTGAGCATGAGTGATCACCAACTTAGGGGAATTGCATGTCAAATTACCACTAAAAGGATGGATTCGATAATGCACCACTGTACCCGCAGAGTAAAAAGTTAATACCTTATATAAAATTTGCGTACACTCTGACTCGACCATCCTAACCCCAGATAAGATCGAGGTTAAAGATATCAAGTTATAGATCTTTTACATATAAAGTTAAACGTGCTTTAATTTTTACATGTCATAATATAAGTCTTTGGTTCATGCAGTTATGGACCATATGATCCAGAACAAACTAACTAATACTGAGACCTTGACGGACTTTAACTACTCCAACTAAAAGTTCAAAATCCAGATTGCCCTAGGCTACCTTGATTTTGATTTTGTTCTCACTGAAGCTAAGCCCACAGATCTCACAGATACCTATTCTTAAGATGAGAAAGTAGCTCATGCTAAATAGGTCAAAGCCAATAAAATGGCAAAATCCCATCATTCATTTTTCCATCGATCCTATTATACGGGACGGTATTGCTGAGAAAGGTACCGCAAAGGAACCGTTAGATGTTATTAAGAAACAGTTCAAAGGTTCCGTCAAGGGAAGGCAATACAGCAACATATCTTAGCTTTTATCGCTGAAGTATTACGGCAGAAGAATTGTGCGCTCACACATTCTTAAGATCTCCAAGTTAGTTCCTACTTTGAAAGAACTCGGTCTCACAATTGATGATACGCTGATGGATCACTTAGCAGTTTGGTCTCTTCCAAAAAGTTTTGAGATGTTCCAAGTTCACTACCAAAATTAAGATAAGACTTGGGAAATGAATGAGTTGATTGTAGAATTGGTCTCTGAGGAAGAACGATAGAAGAAAGGTAAAGTATAATCGGCTCATCTGACTATGTCCATGAAGAATTTGTCCATCAATTCTCAGGGAAATAAGAAGTTCAAGAATCAAGGTTCTACGAAGAAGAAAGGTTCCAAGTCTAGTCCAGGGCAGAGTTCTCGTATAGGGAATGGGAATGAGAAGCAAAAAGTAATTTCATCAACGACTACTTCATCAGTTATAGAGTGAATCTCTTACAAGAAGAAAGGTCATATGAAGCAGGACTGTCGTTCTTACAAAACCTGGTTGACTAAGAAAGAAGGTATAAGTTTTGTTTATGTTTTCTTTAAATCAAATTTGGTTGATGTTCCCACCAACTATTGGTGGCTAGATTCTGGGGCAACTGTTCACATTTCAAATTCCTCATAGGGGTTTATCAGCAGGCAACCAACAAGGCCTGAGGAGCAAGTTTTCTCAGGAGATGCTAGATGCTTTCCTATTGAGTTCGTTGGTACTTTTCGCTTGGTTTTAGATGCGGGTGTTACTTTGAATTTGACAGGCACCTTTCATGTTCCATCGATGAGACGATCTCAAGTTTCAGTTTCTCGGTTGTACTCTTTTTGTTATTTTTTCAATTATAGACATGGTAGTTTTGACATTATACATCATAATTCTATTATTGGTTCTAGTCTACTAGCTGATGGGTTATATCATCTATCTCTTAATCATTCATTTGAGACTTCACTATTATGATAATCTACGGAGGCTAGTACTTATGCTATTAAATATTTTAGAGTTTCTGAGCAATCTTCGATGTTATGGCACAAATGACTAGGACATATTTCTAGAAATAGGTTAGAGATTATGGTTCCAGATGGGGTTCTCGGGGCTTTAGACTTCTCTTATTTTTAGACTTGCGTCGATTGCATTCGTGGAAAATTAACCAAGATCTAGAAATTTGACACTACTCCTAGCACAAACCTTTTATAGCTGATTTATACATATATATGCAGACCTTTTTTTACTCCGTCTCGCGGTGGTTATCGATATTTTATCACCTTAATTGACAATTTCTCTCATTATATCTACATTTTTCCTATTCATCAAAAGTCTGAATCACTTGATGTATTCAAGACTTTCCAGTTCAATATTGAGAAACAGTTAGATCGAAAGATCAAGGTTGTCTGGCCAAATCTTGGAAGTGAGTATTATGGTAAAATTGATTAAGACAGTCAACAATTGGAACCATTCTATCAGTATTTAAGGGATTAGATTATTGTAGCCCAATACACTACCCTCGGATCACCAGAGCAGAATGGTGTTTGTGAATGCCATAATAAAACTTATCAAAACATGGTTCGTAGTATTATATATCATATTAATTTACCTATGAATTTGTGGGGAGAGTGCTTACGTTATTCAGTTTATATTTAGAATTAAGTTCCTTCTTGTTTTGTTCTAATTAATCCTTATCATCTATGGACTGGGTAAAATCCTAGTCCTAATCACTTGTGTGTTTGGGGTTATCCTACAGAGGAAAAATTATTTAACCTGAATATTAGAAAGTTAGATTCGAGGACTATTAGTTGTTTCTTCGTTGGTTTCCCAGAGAGATCGAAAGGTTTCAGGTTTTTTTATCCTTCTCGACCCATGAAGATTGTTGAGTGTGCTCAAGCTCATTTCATAAAGGAGGGAGATCACTTTACCAATATTATTCATAGAAAGGTTATATTTGAGGAGGGTTATGAGACTTAGAGTCCAACTGCTATTCCGATCAGTGTTGCTATACTTTTGCATTTATCTGATATTGACATTGTGATGAGTACGGTGCCAAACCCAGCTATTATTCTAGACCCAGTTCCGGAACCCGTCGCAGCAACAGTTCTCCCTCAATTTTTTCCTCCACCCACTTTCGTTCAGCTTCCTATTGTTCCACCTCTAGCTCCTACTCGGAGTTTCTGTAGAGAGGGGCATCCAACTATTTCTTCAGATTACCATATTTATTCAGTTAAAGGGGATTTATTTGATTTTGAGGATCCATTATAATACCATGCCGGAGGAGATGGATTAAATGTCTCACAACTCTGCGTGAGAGTTGACACATTTACCTGAAGGATCTTTAAAACCAAACGTAATTCTGAAGGGAAGGTTGAGCATTTCAAAGTGAGACTTGTTGTGAAGGGGTTCAAATAGCATCTAGGAATTAACTTTGATGAGACTTTCTCACCAGTTTCGAAGATGGATTAATTACGGATTATGTTGGCTCTTACGGTACATTTTGACTTGGAGCTTCATCAGATGGATGTCAAGACATATTTTCTTAATGGGCATTTCAATGGGGATATTTATATGCATCAACCCGAAGGTTTTGAGACCGAATAGATGGTACAAATATTTTCCAAACTTAATCGCTCTACCTGCAGTTTCATGAGGTAGTTTCAAACCATGGCTTTGTCGAGTGCAAAATAGATTGATGCATATATGTCAAATAGTGTGGGAGATGTTTTACATGTTATCGAGTACAAAATGACATTCATTTCAGTATGAGTGATGGTCTTCGCATGACGGTTTGCCTAAGTATTGAAATGACATGTGTCTGGTAAACACTTATTGCAGAACACTAATGGAAATGTACCAGCACATCATTAAGGTGTACATTTTCCATTCACACACTAAACTCTACAAGTAAAAAAATTACACTTGAAAACTATTGAGGTTGCTAGCCCAACGCCCACGCTATGAATTAGGCATGTTCTCAATGGCCTGACCAAAATTTGTTGGTGAATTGTGTTAACAATTCCTTTAGTCGTAGAGTGACAGTCAAGTTCGATGTAACAATGCCTTCGACAAATTATTATATGTAGTTTTTAAAACAAAGGATGGTCATCCACTTTTCATAAAACTGTGAATCAGGCTAAAAATATTTTTTCTTAAAAAAAAATACCATTTCTACTATTTCTTAGACATATTATTGGGTTATGGCAAAATGGTATGAGCCAAGTTTTATTCATGAAATGTAGTTTGAAATATTTTTATGACTTGAGTTTTAACATTAGGTAAAATTATCGAAGGTAATTAACGGAATGTATTTGGTTTCAACTTCAACATTTCGTGTTTTTAACTATCGATTATTTACCTTTTGTATTTACTCAATTGTTAAAAGATGACATTTTTGGACTAAAGGTTAATAAATCTAACTTCTTCAGAGATTTAATACATACTTCAACTTAAATAGATATCGTTTATGGTGGATTCTCCTTCCCTAGTTTCTTAAATATCGTATCAAAATCTTAATATTGCATTTTTGTTAGTTCTTATTTTCACATCTTAGCATATTCATAAACACAAACGAAATTGATTTTAAGTACCTTTGGAAAGTGAACGACAAACCTTTATTCTAAACACCCGATTTGATATGGTTTTATCAACATCCAATAATCTAAAATAGTGGACTCTCTCTCCGAATCTGAATTTCGTACCACTAAGATGCTTGTCAAAGATTTTGCGAATGACACCATCTAATGTAGGGATTGGAGATATACTCATCAAAGAAGAGAAGCAACTACCTTCCATTTGTAGCTTTTCAGAGGGCCCTAACTCAGTGAAAAAATTGGACAAATGTTTGGTAGAGGAAAAGTTTTCATAATCCTTCTCTAACATTTTGGAAGACATCAGATTACAGTGAGGAAAAGGATTTCGATGTTTTTGTATGAGAGAAATGAGAATTTAAATAGCAGGGAAGCGTCTAAACTGCTTAAATATACAATAGTAGAAAGAGTGAGGAAAGTGTTTCAATTTGCGTGCGTGGAAATGTTTTGTTTAATTGCGACTCCTAAGTTCTCAAAAAATTATTGTATATCTCAATATCAAAATCAACGTTGATGCTATGTTTTAACACGATGCGTAGTACAGGTTCAAAACCAATGACTGTTGTACTTGCTGAAATACACAGGCTTTGGCAAATGGGTTTAGTAGGTAAATAGCGAATTTTTTGAGTAGTAGAAAATGTAGATGGCCATGGAAAATAATATATGAGGGCCTAAGTCCATCTGGTGCATTTAGGCATTAGGGAGGAATTTGGTGGTAAATTTTCGGTTATAGTATCACCATTTTCTTTCTTTTTTCCTTTGTTATTATTATTATTATTATTATTTTGCTAGAAAAGTTGGTTTAATTAGGAATCTGTAACCCTGAGTTTCCAACTCCATGAGGTTTCCAACCCATGACTTCTCTCTTGGTGAAGGGTTACAGCAAACATTGGCCAAGAGCCCATTGGAAAAATAAAGGAGTGCAAAATATTGGCTATAGATAAAAACTTCAAGATTCGACACGCGCAATGTGCGTGGGCAAGTGCTTTAGTAACATTTGAGGTGTATTTTTGGCAATTGCCAACAAGTAAACAACATGAATACAGTGAAGTATTTGAAGGATCAAGTCAAAAGAATCTCCTGGAAATAGTAACTAAGTGCATGGATCCTTCAATTTACAGTGGAACATGAGATTGCAGCCTTGGAAGATTTTAAAAAACTATAGATGTACAAGGTTTGATATTGATCGAAGTTTGATTTTACAGATTTGAAATTATAATTTTATTTTCTTATAGACTTCTAGAATGAAAGTGAAATAGAAAGTCAAAGCTCATTTTAACAAATTTGGTATTTTATGTTTCTTTCGTAGCTTCACCTACCCCATACCAGCCAAGCCAAGTTGGACAAAATTAATCTTACTTATCTATTTAAATTAACGCGACATTATCAGATGCATAAGAATATATAAAAACTGCAAATCACAGGTTCATTGAAACACAAATCTGATGGCTAAGCAAAAAGAGGTGAAGTTGTTGGGTGTTTGGCTTAGTCCTTTTGTTTGCAGAATTAAATGGGTTCTGAAACTGAAACAAGTAGACTATGAAAACATTGAAGAAGAAGATCTCTTCAATAACAAAAGCGAACTCCTATTGAGTTCCAACCCGATTCATAAGAAGATCCCTGTGCTTCTGCACAACGGTAAAGCGATAGTTGAATCGCTGAACATTCTTGAATACATCGATGAGACATGGCCACAGAGTCCGTTGATGCCTCAAGATCCTTATGACAGAGCCATGGCGCGGTTTTGGGCTAAGTTTGCTGATGAGAAGGTAAGATTTACATTGGTCTGTCATGTTTCATCATTTTGTTTTTATTTATTGTCACTAAGATCGTCCATAATGTACCTATGCTCTGGCCAATATGTTTCATTTAAAATATCAAAAAGATTTCCATGGTTTCCGCAGAAATTATTGGTTTTAGAATTTATATATTTCAATTTTACAGAATTTCAGAGTTACAAAATTTAAGCCCTTATGTTCTGGCCTAAATATCATGTTAATTTCGGAGAAATTTTGCAAAGCATAAGAATATTTCAGAAGGATATTTGCAAAGTTTGCGGAATTCTGAAGGAAGTTTGCAAAGTTTTGCATATTTCAGAATCAAAATGAAGTAGTAAACTTTTTTTGTCACGTTTGTTACAGTTTATCACTGCGACATTTGAAGCATTTGCATCAGAAGGAGAAAAACAAAACAAGGCAATAGGATTAGCAGTTGAGTGTTTGGGATTTCTCGAAGAACAGCTCCAGGGAAAACCGTTCTTTGGCGGAGAGACCATTGGGTATTTGGACATTGCATTAGGTTGGGCTGCTTATTGGCTACAGGTGTGGGAGGAAGTTGGATCCATGGAGATTATGGATCCAATTAAGTTCCCCTCCATTAACAAATGGATGAATAATTTTGTTGAATCTTCTGTGATCAAAGACAACTTACCACCTCGAGATAAGATGGTACTCGTCTTAACTGAGTATCGCAAAATATTAGCTGGTTTCTACAAAGTGTAAACAAAGTACATTGATACAGCCTGCAGGACCACCATGGGCAAACTTACTTTCCGAGCTTCGTCCCAGCCCAAGTCTGTATGCTTAAAAATGTTCCTTATATTTTGGATATTTTGCGTCTTTCTGTATCCAATAAATTTTAATCCTTGATGATGTTGTTGTTGTTGTTGCTTTCTTAAGCAAAACCCTGATGAATAATGCAATTGGAGTGAAGTTATCGGCCATCGTTTCATTTCAATGACAACATGCAGAAAACTGTTTTCTGCTCAAAATGCAAGATATGATAAAACTGTTGGTACTTAAAAATGTTTCATTGCCAGCATGTGTCATTGTCAGCAATTGTCTAAATCTCCATAGAAGTTTCCAATCACAAACATTTCTGGGTTTATTTCAGTGTGAAAAATCTACACTCACATTGTACTGCCGAGACGAAGTAGCACGAGTTCTTGTTGGAGATTATGATGGTAAACACATGTTGTTAAGCAGGATATCATAAACAAAAATCTTAAATTGGGTGCAGTTGGTGATATAAAGCAAGCTTTCACCAACAACAGATTACAAATTTCTCTGATTTGATATATTTGCAGGTACTCCATATTCAGAAGAACAATAAAGTGAAGCTTAGGTTAATTCCTGTTATCAGATGGTAAAAACCCATTGTGGGCTGTTTAAGTTCAACTTTGATGGTTCAACCTGGAGCTCTACAGGCCTGTGTGGGGTGCGATTAAAGGTCACAAATGATGATCTTGTGTTCGCTTTCTAAGTGGCACTTGGGCCAAGTGCCAAGACCACTGCTTAAATCTTTAGGCTACTATGGAGATTGAAAATCAGTATTCAAATGGATGGATGGATGGAAAGATGGATGTATGGACGGACGGATGCCACTAGAGGTGAGGCTTTGACGTGAATACTGCGAACGTGGAAGCGAGATTCGTAAGAAAATTACGTTGTATTTGAGAGTTAGAGAAACTAGGGTTTCAACTAAACAAATCAACTTACTTAAATCAAAATCAACTGAGAAACAAATAACTTAGACCTCCCCTTTTATAGAACACAAGGGGGTTAGAATTAAGAACCCTAATTCTAATTGGAGTCGGGCTTGGGCTTGGTGTGAGATCTTGGATCTGGCTTATCACTTGTGCCTTAAAAACTACTGGAGCTGATAAGTTTGAATGGGCTAACACGTGACAAGTATATGCTCCTCCTCTTTCTACTCCAATTTCTCTCTTAATCGCGATCACAACTTCTTCTTCGAGCACTCCCTGCCACGAATGATGTATGTGTTGACTCTCTTTTTCCTCTTTCTCAAGTTCTTCCCTCCTCAAGCAATTGCTAATTGTCGGCGTGGTCGGCGGTGACTCGAAGCAACTAGTCCCTACCAGCAAAGTTGCGATGGTCATCATCGACATTGTAGGTTTGAATTCAGTTATCGTAGGTGAGTAAACAACCACAGTTGTTGGCGATATTGGTTGCAGCGTTGGGTTTCTAGACGGAGGGTTTTTAGAAGCAGTGTCCGTAATAAAGTGGACTGAGCTTGACTTAGCATTCCTTGTTAGGGCTGCTTGAGCCTGGGCTCGGATCAACATGATCGGGCCTGGATCGTGTTGTAGAGGCCAGTTGGGCTTTGGTTTTGGCTTGGATGGATCGTTTTTTGGTAGATCTGGATCTGGTTTGGGAGGATCTAGTTTTTGGAATTGGGTCAGTTTTAAATAAGTCGTGTGCCAGTCACGTGAGTGGGGAGGGTATGCATCTGGTGCACCTGGTTGCGCTGGATCACTCCCTCTGCTTTCTTTTTTGTGATCTGGTTCGTCTCCACTTCTAAAACCTGCAACTGTGGTATTTAGAGTTTGTGAACCGGGTGCTTCGCCAACAAAAATTCTGATAGGCGATGTTCCTTGGTTCCCGATAAGTAGTCCGGAGATTCCTTTTCTTTTGCTTTATCTTTATCCTAATCGTAACTGCTGCTGTTTAAGAGTCTTCCACAGCGCCGATAAATGTTTTGTTTGTGGCCATTGTTATGCTCGAACCTCCGTTCGGTGGCATCCACTGGAACCCGAGGAAAGTTGCCGATGTTCCCTTTTCTGGATTCGTCTTTCTCTCCTTGAAACCCGTAAATAAACCGGTTGTTAATTTTTTCAACTTTCATCCCAATTTCATATGAAACTTTGGTTGTTGGTGTTAGTAGGTCATTGATCGGACCTTCTAAGACGGTCGACGTCTCTTTGCTCGCCGTATCAAACATCGGGGTTTCCGATCTTACGTAGCTAGCGACGGGAAGACATACAAACGAGGTTTTCGTTTCACTGGTTTGTGCGGTGGTGCTCCAATCTTCAGAATAATCGTCGTAAATAGGTGGTAAAATCACCGTTGATTGAGGGGTGGGGGCGGGCGGGAAAAAGGCTCCCATACCCAAAGCCTCGACAAGCTTATTAAACTTATCATCTATCCTTACTGTAATAGCCTATTTTCGTATTGGACGAAGATAGTGCCTTACACCTTTAAAATATAGAATGTTAGCTAAGAACTGAAAGTTAATAACACGAGATTTAGCATGGAAAACCCTTGAATGGGTTAAAAATGACGACCTCTCCTGAGGATTTAGAAAGAGAGAGGTGTTTATAGATTGCTAGCTATTACAAAGAGAGAGAGAGATATTAGAGAATGTCTCTCTGAAGATGTGTCAGGGCAGCCTCTTAATATATAGCTTTCTAGTCCTATTTATAGGTCTTATAATATGACCGTTATTGATTTAATGAGGAACGTTACAATATGAGTCTTCATAATGGTCGAGTAGCAGCTTGAGTAACTCTTATTCCTTGTAACCGCTCCATAATGTGTCATAAATGGCCACGTGTTTGTTGACGAGGTCGAGTAACGGCGTGATGGTCAAATGCTTGAGACCTGAGCTTGAGTTTCAGAACTGACTTTACATCCAATCGAGCTGAAGGTCGATATTTGGGTTTTGGTCGAGTATTGGAAATAAGCCACTAAATTCGCCCCCGTCTCAGCCAAGAGCACGAGAAGCATGATGAGCGAGTGGTATTGGTTAAGAAACATCATTGACATTTGGATATGTAAACTGCATAGTTGGATTGTTTGAAGCAACTGTTCGAATATAAAAGAATGTATGATAATGTAGTAGAATAGATGATAATGTAGTAGAATGGATGATAATGTATGATTTAGAATGTATGACAGTGTAGTAGAATGGATGATAATGTATGATTTAGAATGGATGATAATGTATGATTTAAAATGTATGATAGTATGTCTCGAGCACAGGTCGATTTGAGTAAATCAATAACCAACCGTGAGGAGAATTGTAGTAGTTGTAATAGTTGTATAGTGTCTCGGCCAGGTCGAATTGAGCGAATCAATAAGCAACCCTCGGGAGAGTGTGTATACTGGAAGAGCTATGTTGTAGGTCTCAGTTAATGGTCGAATTGAGCGTATCAATAAGTGACCGTAATGAGAAATATTGAATGTTGAATAACTGTATAGCGTGTCTTGGCTAGGTCGAATTGATTGACTTAATAAGCGATCCTCAGGAGAGCGTGTATACTTGAAGAGCTATGTTGTAGGTCTCAGTTAAAGGTCGAATTGAGCGTATCAATAAGCGACCGTAATGAGAAATATTGAATGTTGAATAGCTGTATTACGTGTCTCGACCAGGTCGAATTGATTGACTCAATAAGCAACCCTCGGAAGAGCATGTATACTTGAAGAGCTATGTTGTAGGTCTCAGTTAATGCTCGAATTGAGCGTATCAATAAGCAACCATAATGAGAAATATTGAATGTTGAATAGCTGTATAGCGTGTCTCGGCCAGGTCGAATTGATTGACTCAATAAGCGACCCTCGGGAGAGCGTGTATACTTGAAGAACTATGCTGTAGGTCTCAGTTAAAGGTCGAATTGAGCGTATCAATAAGCGACCATAATAAGATATGTAGTATGTAGAGCTGGGCTGGTTGTATCCAGGCGGTAGCTTTTAGATTTGTAGAATGTATTCTGTTTGGTCGAATTGGACGAACCAATAACCGACCTGTAAGATATTGGTCAAGCTCGCCCCGAGTATGAGTTAAATGAATAATGAGATCGAGCTGAGGTCTGAAGCTGAGGTTAAACATTGTGTCTAAAGTTAAAATCGGGTTCGCCCCGAGTATAAGCTTGAATACCGAGCTCGATAATAAGTTTGTAATCGCCTCGAGTACCTCGGCCTCGAGCGTCTTCATACTGTGATTTGATAAGTTCAATTATTGAGTCTGAAGCTGAGATCGGGCTCGCCCAGAGTATAAGCTTGAATAAATTGCAATCGCCTCGAGTACCTCGACCTCGAGCGTCTTCAAAGTGTGGTTTGATAAGTTCGCTTATTGAGTCTGAGGCTGAGATCGGGCTCGCCCTGAGTATAAGCTTGAATAAGTTGTAATCGCCTCGAGTACCTTAACCTCGAGCGGCTTAATAATATGGTATGATGTTTGTTCAATCATTGAATCTGAAGCTGAGATCGGGCTCACCCCGAGCTTGATTAAGTTGTATTCGCCTCTAGTACCTCGACCTCGAGCGGCTTAATAATGCGGTTTGATGTTGCTGAAAAGATGATATCAAACATTAAGTCTGAAGGTGGAGTCGGGTTCGCCCCGAGTATAATCTTGAATAAGTTATAATCGCCTCGAGTACCTCGACCTCGAGCGGCTTAATAATATGGTTTGATGTTGTTGAAAAGATGAGGTATGAGATCGAGTGTTGAGTCTGGAGCTGAGGTCAGGCTCTCCCCGAGTATGAGTGATGACTTAGAGGTGAAATGCAGTTACCATAACTTGTATTGTGACTATAGACATTAGCAGTATTCCAAAAATTAGAACTCTCTTCAGGTCCCATTTTATGTTTTATGAAGTAATCGTTGAACGCTTAACTAGTACTGACTTGAATGTGGTTTCGGTCATAATAGAGGCCTCCTTCTTGAATGGGCTTACAATCTGCACCACCACCCCCACAAGCCCAATCGATCACATTTTGTAATGCAGTATCCTCTCCGTTGTTCTTTGCGACACACCAGAAGTACCCATAGTCCAACTTGTCATCTGGCGTCACCGAAATAGAGCATGATGGTGAAGAAGATGAGAAGAAATGAAGCCATTTGATTCTAGATAGAGAGAGAGAAAGATCAGAGCAATGCTGGACGCAGATCTCTTTATAATATAATCACCGCTCCAATCAACAGATTGAAGCACATTGTTACAGAGAGCCTCTGTTATTATTGTTACTGATCTTGATTCGCGAACTGGTGAACAATATGGTATTGTTGTTGCTGATCAAGAGTATTGTTGTTGTTGATCATGTTGTTGAAGCAGAGCTCGATTCACAGATAGTTCGATGGTGGACCAATTCGAACTGCAAATATCATTTGAGCTTTACGAATTGTCGGATTCGACCTGTAAATGCTGTTTGGGTTTCACGAACTGTTGGGATTCGATCTATAAATTGTGTTTAGGTTTCACGAACTGTTGGGATTCGATCTATAATCTACAACCATTGTAATATGCGTTTGTTGTGATCTGCGTTTGGGTTTGACGAACTGTTAATTTCTATCTGTAATCTGCGATTGAGTTTCACGAACTATTCTTCTAATCGGTAATCTGCGTTTGTTGGTATTCGATTTGTTTGAGCTTGTTCTTTCTTCGGTCTCATCATCGTTTACGAGCTTGGTCGAAGAACATTGTTACTGTTTGTTGGTTCGGGTTCATCATCGTTTACGAGCGTCATCAGCTCGATTTAAAGATGAGTCAATCTGTAAAAAGTCTTCATGAACTGTTGATGTTTGAACTGTTGATATTGTCGTAGTTTGATATCGTTTATCCCAAAAACCCAATCTTCCGGATGACTGCCGCCGAATGAGTATAACTCCCCTGTAATCGAAGCCGTGGGTTTGATTCATAAACTGATGTACAACTTGTTAGTGTCTGTTTGCTGGAAAACAGGAGCAACGTCTTTTTGCTATTGACATGGTTGCTGTTGAAGAAGCCTATTGAATCGTGGATCATACACAAACGTCGAGCTTATTTATCCTCTTTTTTTTTGTTCTTGGATTCTGATTGTTGGTGCGAAGATCAATGCCCAAGGTTCTGTGCCATGTTCATCACAAACTACCTCCTCGAATCAATCTGGTTCCGTATTGTCCATCCTGAATATGACGGATTTGGTATTGTCATAATCCGAATGTTTTAGTTTGGCATTTTGTCCAGTTGGTTCAGTTTTTGAGCACCGGTTAATTGTTCGCGGTTCCCACAGACGGTGCCAAATGTAATAGCCTATTTTTGTATTGGACCGAAGATAGTGCCTTACACCTTTAAAATATAGAATGTTAGCTATGAACTGAAAGTAACTAACACGAGATTTAGAATGGAAAGCCCTTGGATGGGTTAAAAACCACGACCTCTCATGAGGATTTAAAAATGGAGAGATGTTTATAGATTGCTAGCTATTACAAAGAGAAAGAGATGTTAGAAAAGGTCTATCTGAAGATGTGTCAGGGCAGCCTCTTAATCTGCAGCTCCCTAGTCCTATTTATAGGTCTTATAACATGACCATTATTTCTTTAATGAGGAACGTTACAGTATGAGTCTTCATAATGGTCGAGTAACAGCTTGAGTAACTCTTATTCCTTGTAACCGCTCTATAATGTGTCATAAATGGCCACGTGTTTGTTGATGAGGTCGAGTAACGGCGTGATGGTCGAATGCTTGAGACCTGAGCTTGAGTTTCAGAACTTTCCCTTACATCCAATCGAGCTGAAGGTTGATATTTGGGTTTAGGTCGAGTATTGGAAATAAGCCACTACACTTACTACACCTTGAGCTAGAGTAGGTTTTTTTGTCGTGGTTCTTCCATGAGGCATATTTGCTCTTGAAATTTACTTCACTTAGATCTCACGCAGCTCTGGTACCAATTGATGTTAATACTACGAACGCAGAAGCGAGATTCGTAAGAAAATCACGTTGTATTTGAGAGTTAGGGAAACTAGGGTTTCAACTAAACAAATCAACTTACTTTAATAAAAATCAACTGATAAACAAATAACCTAGACCTCCCCTTTTATAGAACATAAGGGGGGTTAGAATTAGGAACCCTAATTCTAATTGAAATAATATTCTATTTAAATTGGGAAACTGCTAATAACTCACATTAGACCTCTCCAGCAGAGCTTTAAGCTAAAGCATAAAACATAAAACATCAAATAAACATAAGTCACATGGAGGTAGACGACCTTATGAGTGGTGATTCACATCAGGTTTATTCTCAATTCTAGAGAGGCATTGCCTATTTTAGGAAATATCATGACTGGCTTTAGGGGCTAAGGTTCTTGTTTGCTTTGTTTACAAACTAAATAAGCAACCAATATAATTAAAGGAGAAGAAGATTAACTAAGGCTTCAAGAGAAGAGAAGAGGAATGTTATTTAACTTGATTATAATTACAATGCTAGAGGGCTTCGTATATAGGACCTAACCTAAGATGACTAACTCTTACAGCTTATTAAATGAAACACAACTCTTAACTTTATTAATGACATAGTAACCATCATTAAGCATCTCCTAAAGTGCCTCACTACCTTAGAATCCAAGGTGCCACCTAGGATTTTCGTCATCCAGCAGTGCCTCACTGACTTGGATTTTACCCTCTAAAAGGAAGGTTGAGTCTTGGATTATTCCAAGACTCAACCTTGGGATTTAAGGTTGCGATTGGGCGCCTATTATGTTTTTAAGCAGGTGCCTAAGGTTTGGGCGCCTAAATATTTTCTTAACAAAAATTCAAATCAGGCGCCTAAGACTTGGGCGCCCAATTTTTTATTTTATTTTTAAATTCAAATCGGGCGCTCAATTTGGAGAAAAAATAATAGGCGCCAAGTGTTGGGCGCTTGTTAAAAAATCCAAGTCAGGTACTATTGGAGGAAATAGAGCCTTACTAACTTTGATTTGTTTTTTTTTTTAACAAAGTCAGTGAGGCACTTTAGGAGATGCTCTTATACTTAATGCACTGAGTTACTCTTCTTGCATTTATGATTTTCTTATTCAACACGCCCCCTCAAATTATAAAATTTGTACTCCAAGCATATCTCTTAGTCTCCTGAAAGGTTCAGCCGAAAACACCTTGGTGAAAATGTCAGCCACTTGCTCTGTGGTATGACAATACTTCAACTTCACAACTTTGTTCTTGACATGGACCGGAATGGAACAGAGTATCAATGTGCTTTCTCCTCCAATATTGCATTGGGTTCTTAATGAGCTTTACAACTAATTTGTTATCCACAATTATCACCGTCGATTCTTCTTATGAATGATCCAGTTCCTTTAATAGATTCCGCAACCAAATTGCTTCGAAAACAGTAGATGAAACTGCTATATATTCTGCTGCGCATGAAGATAAGGCTACAACATCTTGCTTCCTTTACATCCAAGAAAATATTGCTGACCTAAGATAGAATACATTGTCTACGGTGCTCCTCCTCTCATCTTGATCACCAGCCCAATCACTATCTGAGTAACCAATTAACAATGCATCTTTCCCACAAGTATAAAAACTGCCAAAATTGAGTGTACCTTTAATATACCTTAGAATCCTCTTCGCAACTGTAGAAACTAATATAAAGAATAAGGGATTCTAGAAGGACTCACTTTATTATTATTCGATTATTATAATGGAAGAAGACCTTCTCCTTATATAGTTACAATTACTTGGGCGCTAAGTAAGAATATCCTATATTTAGAGAATTCTATATTTAGTATATATCTTATATTAGGTATATTCTATATTCAACATATATTATATATTCAACACTCCTCCGGAAGATGGAGCATAGATATCAATCATGCCCAGCTTGTCAATTATGTCGCTAAATATTCGTCCACAAACTCCTTTCGTAAGAATATCTGCAAGTTGATCTTCCGACTTCACGAATGGAAAAGATATACACTTTTTGTCAATATTTTCTCTTATAAAGAACCGATCCACTTCAACATATTTCATACGGTCATGTTGAATTGGATTGTGTGCAATCATAATCGCTGCTTTATTATCACAGTGTAGACCCATTTCTTTCATGAGCTTAAATCCAAGATCCTTCAATTTATTCCGTATCCATAGTAGTTCACATACTCCATGAGCCATACCCTGAAACTCAGATTCTGCACTTGATCTAGCAACAACCTTTTGTTTTTTAGCTTTAAATATTACCAAATTCCCACATACAAATGTGAAATAGCCTGAGGTTGACCTCCTGTTTGTCATATCTCCTGCCCAATCTGCATCGGTGCATCCCATTACTTCCATATCACCACCCTTCCGGAATAAGAGACCTTTTTCTGGAGATTTCTTCAAGTACCTTAGTATTCAAAAGACCGCCTTCATATGTTCTTCACTTGGATTATGCATGACTTGACTTACGATGCTAATGGCATATGCAATATCCGGTCGAGTATGGGAGAAATAAATTAGTCTACCCACTAAGCGTTGGTACCTTCCTTTGTCACATAGAACTTGGTCGAGAAACATTCCCAAGTGATGATTCGCTTCAATCGGTGTATCTACCGGTTTGTAATCAAGCATCCCAGTTTCTGCAAGAAGGTCTAATATATACTTTCATTGAAACATGAAAATACCTTGACTTGATCTTGTAATTTCAATGCCTAAGAAGAATTTTAACTACCCCAAATCCTTCATCTCAAATTCCCGTGACAAATAGCTCTTCAGTGCCTCCATTTCTACTGAGTCATTTCCAGTAACAACCATATCATCAACGTAAACAATAAGAGCGGTTACCTTTCCTGACTTCAGTTTTATAAACAAGGTATGATCAGAATTGATTTGTCTATATCCAAATGCCTTCATGTTCTTCGAAAACCGTCCAAACCAAGCTCGTGGCGACTATTTTAACCCATACAATGCCTTCCTTAATTTGCATACTTTTCCTCCTTCAGAATTCGTGACTCTAGGTGGTAACTCCGTGTATACTTCTTCTTCTAAGTCTCCATTGAGAAATGCATTCTTCACGTCAAACTGTTGTAATGGCTAACCTTGATTGGCTTCAAGAGAAATAAGTACACGAATAATGTTTATCTTTGCCACTGGGGTGAAGGTCTCTTCGTAATCCACACCATACGTCTGCATATACCTTTTGGCAACTAGCCTGGCTTTATACCTATCAATACTTCCGCCTGAATTCATCTTTACAGTAAAAATCTAACGACACCCAATAATACGATATCTGTGGGGTTTATCAACAAGTTCCAAAGTGGAATTCTTCTGTAATGCATTCATCTCTTCATTCATGGCTTTCTTCCATCGTGGATCTAATAGTGCTTCCTATAAATTACTAGGAATAGATACAGAGGATAATTGATTCATAGTGCATGTAAACGACTTAGCCAACCTATGGGTGGACATATAATCAGAAATTGGGTATTTGGCTTTAGAATTGATATTTGGTTCATAAGTAGGTTTTGGAATACCTTTAGTAGGCCTTTCTGAACGTCTAAGTTGAATATCATTAATAGTGTTAGGATTAGGCAATACCTGAGGTTTGACATTCGGCGGTAGTACTTTAGAAGATGGTGTTAGAATGTTGGAGTCACGAGCAACTTTTACTACTTCAACTTGATCTCCCCCTGTCGTCTGATCCTCTCCATTCATATGAAGTTCATCTTCAATACCCTGATCTCCTCCTATTATCTGTTCTGCTTCACTTTCCATTTCATCATCAGTTAGGTTACTACGCCTGTTCAAATTACTCATCAAATCCTCTAGTTCCTTAAACATATCCCCAATAATAGGGAATTTTCCTTCATCATCATTATGTTTCTTCCCCTGAAGGGAAGATCCCACAAAATATGCCTCAAATTCTGAAAACGAAACATCCAAAGTGATATACACCTTCCCTTCCACAGGATCATAACAACGATAACCCTTTTTAAAATCAGCATATCCAAGAAACACACACTTTCGAGCACAATGATCTAATTTTCCTCGCTGATGTTTAGGTATATGAACAAAGACAACATATCCAAAAACATGTGGTTCTAGGTTTGGCATTGCAGGGATGGTAATAAGATCATGAAGTTTTTGGAAGGGGGTCTAAAATTTAATGACCCTAGATGGTGTGCGGTTTATCAAGTAAACATAAGATTTTAACGTTTCTCCCCAATAATTCAATGGCATATTCATTCCAAAAGAGATGCATGAACGACTTTTAACAGTTGTCTATTCATTCATTCAGCTAACCCATTTTGTTGTGGGGTATAAACATTAGAGGTTTGATGCCGAATGCCATTATTTGTCAAGAACTTTGACATATCATTACTAGTAAATTCTCCTCCATTGTCAGATTGATACACTTGTATCCTCCTTTGGAATTGGGTCAAAACCATCTGATTAATTTTTTTAAATACTTCAAAGACTTCACTTTTATGGGTAATTAGGAATACCCACATCATACGAGTACACTCATCAATAAAAGTCATAAAATATCGTACTCCAGACAATGAAGGAATACATGCAGGACCCTATACGTCAGAGTGAATAATACTAAAATGTTCTGAATTTTTATTAAAACTTGGAGAGTATGTAATACGATGACTCTTAGTGAGTTTACAGATATCACACTTAAACTCTGAAATACTACAATTCAAAAATAACGACGAATTTAATTTCTGAACATAGCCGAAGGAGATATGAGCCAGTCACCGATGTCATAACCACACATTAGCTTTTGCTTCTTCAATTGCTCCGACTTTATTCACCTAATGAATTATCTGCTCTCCACTATTAGTCAAGTCCAAATAGCAGAGATTGCCTTTTCTAACACTACCAAGAACCTGCCGTGTCACTATGTCTTGAAAAATATAGAATTTAGGCCAAAATGTCACAGTACATGTAAGTGCAATAGTAATCCTACTAACAGACAAGATATTGTACTCTAGAGCAGGAACAATAAGGACAGAGTTTAATGTCAGGGATTCAGATATGACTGTAGAACCTTCTCCAATTACAGGAGAGGAGCAACCATTTGCTGTGTGTATAGAGGTTTAGGTTGAAGGTGTAATGGATGATAATATGCTAGAGTCGTTTACTATGTGATCTGATGCACCAGTATCAATTAACTAAGTACTATTCAAAGAATTTACAACTAAAATACTACCTTTAGCTTTCATACCTGACTGGGCAATGTGAGAATTAGGGTTTGAGTTTGATGATACCACTGTTGTATCATCATTGGAACCCATTGGTTGAACTGCTATAGTGATTTTCTGGTATCTGCTATAGTAACTTTGAACTTCAATAGTGATTTTATGGTATCTGCTACAGTAACTTCGTACTGCTACAGTACTTCGAACACTACTGCTACATTGAATTTCTGGTATCTGCTGCAGTACTTCGAACTGCTACAGTACTTCGAACTGCTACAGTACTTCAAACTGTTACAGCTACAGTACTTCGAACTTCGCAACATAGTTAAGCTTCGTGGCAACAATTCGTAGCGGAATTCAATTCAATTCTATTCGAAAGAACCAGGTTCAATTATCGAACCCGCTCTAATACGATGTAGAAACTAATACAAAGAATAAGAGATTCGATAAGGACTCACTTTATTATTATTCTATTATTACATTGGAAGAAGACCTTCTTCTTATATAGTTACAACTACTTGGGCGCTAAGTAAGAATATCCTATATTTTTGGAATTCTATATTTAGTATATATCCTATATTAGGTATATTCTATATTTAACATATATTCTATATTCAACAACAACCAGTCAATTAGACTCGTTTGGTATCTCCATGTATCAACTTCCAGGTCCAACTCCATAGACAATATCAGGTCTTGTGATTGCCAAGTACCTCAGACTACAAACAAAATTGTGAGTCAATGATATTTTTGCCTCCTTTGGATAGCTTCATCCCTGGGGCAACTGGAATGTTCACTCGGTTGTTATCGTTCATTTTGAGATTTTCTAAGATTTCCTTCATGTACTTCTTTTGAGATATGAAAATTACCTCTTGTTGTTGCTTTATTTCAATCCCAGGAAAGTAAGACATCAACCCATAATCCGTCATCTCAAATTCCATGAACATCGAATTCTTGAATTTTGTAAACATAGCAAGACTATTTCCTGTGTATAACAGATCATCAACATATATGAAAATTATAAGAAATTCACCTTGAATGCTTCTCTTCATGTGAACGGAATGCTTGTAAGGGCATTTAGTGAAGCCATTTTGATGAAGATAACCGTCAATTTACGCATTCCAGGCCCTTGGTGCCTACTTTAAGCCATACAAGGCTTTCTTCAACCGATAAACTTTTTGCTCCTCTCCTTCAACTAAGAAGCCTTCAAGTTATTTCACACACTTCTTCCTCAAGAATACCATTGAGGAACACTGACTTCACAACAAGTTGGTATATCTCCCAACCGTGATGAGCGGTTAGTGAGATTATTAGTCACACCGTATTAAGTCGAACTACTGGGGAAAAGACTTCTTCATAATCAATGCCATACTTCTGACTGTAGCATTTAGCTACAAGTCTCGCCTTATATCAATCAACTTCACCATCTGATTTCTGCTTGATTTTGTACACCCATTTAACACCTATCGCTTTGTGGTTAGGTGGGAGTTTTGCCAACTCCCAGATGTTGTTCTTCTGGATTGCATGAATCTCCTCCTCCATCGCTGATTTTCAACAATCTTCTTCCATGGTCTCTTGGAAGGTGAGAGGCTCATAATCACTATATAGTCAAAAGAGTTTGGTCTCTATTTCTTATGTTTGGTCATAGATCTAATGTAGGCTTTTCATCTTGATTTACTACCGTTGTCTCCCCCAGAAGAGATAGAACCACCATGTGATGTAGATGGCGTGACATGTTGAGATGATAATGTTGTATTTGGTGGTATAACAAGTTGAGGGGATGACGGTGTACTTTCTTGTGATGGTACCACCTGTGAGGGTTCTTCAGTATCCTCCATCAAGGATAGCTCCTTGAGTAACCTTCTTATTACTCCAATTCCATGCTTCTCTTTCACTGAAAATGACATCTCTACTAATCACTAGTTTCTTTAGTGGGTTCTAAAGCTTATACGCACCATTAGGCTTTTGGCCCAGTGGTGGTTGTGACCCTCCACCAAGAGAGGAGTCGCGGGTTCAAAACCCCATAGGGTTGGAAACTCAGGGTTACGGATCCCTATATAAAACTGGCTTGCCTTTCAAAAATAAAAACTTTACGCCTTAAATTCTTCACTGTAACCGATGATGCTGCATTTATCACCATGATCGTCAAGTTTCTTTCTTTTTGCACTAGGTACTTGGGCATATGCAACACAACCAAAGATTCGTACGTGTGTCACATTAGGCGTATGGTCACTCCACGCCTCTTGAGGGTCTTGTTCCTCATAGCCTTTGTCAGACATCGTTTGAGTAAATAAGCTGAACATGCTATCGCTTCTGCCCAAAATTCTTTTGGCAATCCCTTCTCCTTGAGAGTAGTCCTTGTCAAGTTGAGGATGGTCTGATTCTTTCTTTCAACAATGCCATTCTATTGTGGTGTATAGGCAGTAGAAAATTGATACCTTATGTCATGATCTCGACAATATTCTTAAAACATATTTGGGGTGTACTCGCCCCCTCAATCAGAAATGAGGGCTCTGTTCTTGATCTTATGTCCACTTTCTACCTGAACAAGAGCTTTAAAATACTTGAAGGAGGTAAATGAAAATGATTTTTATTTAATAAGATAAACCCAAAGCTTTCTACTGAAGTCGTCAGTGAAAGAAATGAAGTATTTGTTACCTCCAAAAGAAATGGGCTCTAAAGGTCCACATATATCGATGTGAACAAGTTGCAATGGTGCTTCTGCTCTCCATAATTTACCGCTGGGAAATGAGAGTCGTCAGTTCATGATGTAGGGACCTATCCCGCGACCTAGTCCAAATTCAGACTACCTCGATATCAGACACACGCATTTCACATGTGACATGAATACTCAGCATTGACACCTAGACTATGAACTAATAAAGAACATGGATCGAGTACAACAAAAGAATATGAACAAGTCAAAAACACCTGTCTTCCGCGAATTAAAAGTTATACAATCAACCGCCACTTTGTTAAGGTATGAACTTGAATTATGCTTGAGGTCATTTTAGTTTGAGTTATTTCAGTTCAAGGATTGAAGTCAAATTGAAACGGATTGAAAATGATATTTTTAATGTTTAGATTCGAACTGGTTATGATCGACAGAAGTTTGAGCTATTTAAGTTACCTGAAGATTTGAGTTGGTTAAGTTACCTAAAGTTCGAGCTGGTTGAGTTACCTAGAGACTTGAGCTGGTTATGTTCGAGCAGTTGAAGTTAAACTTAAAGTAGGTCTAAGTCGTTCAAACTAAAATAGAGCTCGCTCGAACGAGTTGTCTAATTTTACGTTTGGAATTTGAAGACCGAAGAAGTCGTTCGAACGAGATTGGATTTTATTCAAATGACATGTATGTTTCCTAGGGCTGGAACATTTAATCGTTAAAGTTCTAAGAACGACTTTGTGTTTCATTCGAACGAGTTATGCTAGGTTGCCTTTGGGAGTTCTTCTGAGATGCTGAGTTTGCCTCGAGATCCGTTCTACTTGTATTTAGTCCTATAGTATATAAAGAGGACTTAGGTTATTTGTTAACCTATCTTTTCTTGAGTAAGTTTAATTCTAGAGACCTAGAATTTGAGAAACTCTATTAAAGCTTGAGAAGCTTAGAGAGATCGTTGTAACCTGTCTGATCATCATAGTAAATTTTTCGGTGAGTGATTTTTTATCCGTAAAGGTTTTTCAGTTCCTTCCTCTAAGAATTCATGTCTTGTTTAATGTTCCGTGTTTCTTTGTTTACCTGATTGGCATATTCCGCGTATCATTCTTGGCGTAGAAGAGAGATTAGCTACCTCAATTCTTAATAATTGGTGTTAGAGTAAGTGTTACAAGGCTTATGTGGTGAAAGGCGATGGCCGATCAGGAGAAGTTGAAGATCATGAAGTTCAATAGATCTTATTTTAGAGTGTGAAAGATGAAGATAGAAGATTACCTCTATCAGAAGGATCTTGATTTACTACTGGGTGAAGTTGAGATGATGCCAGCAGAATACGACGCTGCTAAGTAGGCGCGATTGGATCGCAAGGCACTTTGAACCGTTAGGTTAGCACTGTCATCTCAGATTCTACACATAATCTTCAAAGTTTTGACAACGAAGGGTTTGATGGAGATGTTGTCCGTTATATACTCGAAACCATCTAGGGCAATCAAGGTACACTTTTTACGGTGTTTTTTTACTTTGAAGATGAAGGATAATGGTAGTGTGCAAGCTCATATCAGTGAGTTTAATACCATTCATTCTCAGCTAAAATCCATTAAAATTACTTTTATAGAGGAGGTGAGAGTGTCAGCTCTTTTAGGGAAAATGACTGAGAGTTGGGAAGGGTTCATTACAGCTGTGAGCTACTCATCGGGGAAGGAAGACATCAAATTTGACATTATAGTCTCTTTGCTTATGAGTGAAGAAGATATGCGCAAAACATCTTAACCCTCTTCCAGTTTAAACAGCAGTGTGTTGAACGTCGATGAAAGAGGGAGGTCTTATAGAAAAGGGTCAAAATATGGAAGGGGTCGATCACAGTCAAAAGGAAAGTCTAAGCCGCCCGATGTGTATTGGACTTGTGGAAAGAAGGGTTACTTCAGGTGAGATTGTAACTCTTCTTTATAGAAAGATGATGAGGAAAAAGATACAATGAACCTTACTAAGGAGGTTAGTTTTGACGAGGCTCTATTACTTTCGTGTGACGATATTATCGAATCTTGGATAATTGATTCGGGTGCCTCTTTCCATACTACTGTAAATATAGGTTTCCTAACTAATATTGTTAAAGGAGACTTCAGTACGGTCTTTCTTGTAGATAATAGTACACAAAATATTACTAGAAAGGGAAATGCTAGGTTGTTGTTGCCTTCAAGGGGAACGTTAGTTTTACAGAATGTGCAACTTATACCCAAATTGGGGCGTAACCTTATATCGGTTAGCAAATTGGCAGATGATGGCGTATATATGAGTACCTTTAGTACAATCTTTTGGAAGGTTACAAAGGGAGCTATGGTAGTAGCTCGAGGCTTGCAACAAGGAACGTTGTATACAATGCAAAACATAATTTATACTATCTGTTCGGCCACTCTGGGGATTGATACAAGTACATGGCACAAACAGCTCGGTCACATGATTAAAAAGGGGATAAAGGTGATGGTCAGTTTTAGAATAATTAGAAGATCAAGGAAACCTGGAAAGCTGGATCTTGTACACACAGATATTTGGGGGCTAACCAAGGTGTCTTATCTTGGTGGTTCTCATTATTACGTAACTTTCATTGATGATGCTACTCGTAAACTGTGGGTCTAATTCATGAAGAACAAATCAGATGTGTTCGATAAATTTAAGAAGTAGAGGGCTCTAGTTGAAAATGAAACCGGTTAGAAATTGAAGTGTCTCAGGTCGGATAATGGGGGTAAATACTTTAGTGTCGAGTTTGAAGACATTTGCGTATTAAACGGGATTAAGAGACAGAAGACTATTCCTGGAACACCGCAATAAAATGGAGTTGGAGAATGCATAAACCGAATAATAAACGAAAGAGCGAGGAGTATGAGACTCAACGCTGGATTGCCAAAATGCTTTTGGGCGGATGCGGTTAGATCGGCGGCGTACTTGATTAACAGAGGTCCTTCAACAACTTTGGACTTTGGAGTTCCTGAAGAAGCATGGACCAATAAATAGGTAAACCTAAATCACTTACATATTTTTAGTTGTACCTCATATGTGCCTGATAATTCAATTACAAGAACAAAGCTAGATGAAAAGTCGATGAAGTGCATACTCATTGGATGTCAACATTGATGATGAACCCTCTCGAGAGGTTGATGAAGAATTCATGGTTGAGTCCATGGATTTTGGCTAGTTACTGATGATGGTGAACCGGAAAGTTACAAGGAGGCTTTAGATGTGAAAACCAAGAGCAAGTGGGAGCTTTCTATGGATGATGAGATGCAGTCATTATTAGTAAATCGAACTTGGGATTTAGTTCGATTACTGAAAGGGAAGAGAGCATTGTAGAACAAGGGGGCATACAGACTAAAGAAAAAATCTGACGGTTCAAGGAGATTCAAGGCTAGACTTATGGTGAAGAGCTATCAGCAGAAAAAAGGCGTTGATTTTGGTGAGATCTTTGCTTTTGTTGTGAAGATATTTTCAATTCGGGTTGTGATAAATATAGTTGCTATTAAAGATTTGCATCTTAAGCAACTTGATGTCAAGACAACATTTCTTCACGGCATCCTTGATGAAGAAATTTATATGAAGCAGCCAGAAAGGGTTCTCTATAAAAGGGAAAAAAGATTTTGTGTGTAGGTTCACGAAGAGCTTATATGGTTTGAAACATGCGCTGAGACAGTGGTATTTGAAGTTATAACAATTCAAGTCCAGAAATGGTTATTCGAAGAGCAATGCGGATCACTGATGTTTTATCAAAAATATGGGGAACTCATATATTATTCTACTTCTATATGTATATGATATGTTGGTAGCAAGTGACGACACAGAAGAAATTACCAAATTGAAGAAACAGTTTTCCCGGGAGTTTTCTATTAAGGACTTGGGTGCGGCAAAATAAGTTCTTGGTATTTGTGTTACAAGGGACAAAAGGCGGCGAGAATTAAAGTTATCTCAAGCTGAGTACATCGGCAAAATACTTAAGTGGTTTAGCATGGATGGTTCTAAAGTTGTTAGTACACCATTGGGAGGTCACTTCAAAATATCAAAAGATTGTTGTCTGAAGACGCAGAAGGATCGCGATGAGATACAGAAGGTTCCTTATCAATCCACAGTTGGTAGCCTAATGTACGCTATAATTTGTACGAGACCAGATATTGCCCAAGCAGTGGCAGTTATTAGTAGGTATTTGAATAATCCAGGCAAAAAGCATTTGAGAGCTGTGAAATAGAAATTGAGGTATCTAAAGGGGACTCAAGATATGGCATTATGTTATGGGGGTTCTCAGATATGCCTACAAAGTTTTGTTGATTCTGATATGGCGGGTGACATTGATAGGCGGAAGAACACTAGTGGTTTTGCATTTACATTGGAAAGTGGTGCGGTTATATGGGTTTTTAGGCAACAGAAGATTGCAGCTTTGTCTACGATGGAAGCAGAATATGTTGGAGCTACAGAAGCTTGCAAAGATATGGTTTGGCTTAAAGGGTTGATGAAAGGGCTCGGTAAAGAACAACATTCTCTTAAGCTGTATAGTGATAGTCAAAGCGCTATACACTTAGCGAAAAACTCGGTTTTTCACTCTAGGGCCAAGTACATTGATATTTGATATTATTATATTCGCTCGTTCCTCGAGGAAGGTATGTTGAAGCTCGTAAAGATTCATACTGATGTGATTCCGGCCGATATGTTTACGAAGGTGGTGACTTTTTAGAAGTTGGCAGCATGTACAACTTTTGTGGGCCTTCAAGATTGAAGGTCTGGGTAGTTTGAACAATTCATTTAGAGATCTGGAGATGGATTACGATAGATTCGATTTCAAGTGGGAGATTGTTAAGGTATGAACTTTAATTATGCTCGAGTTCGTTTTATTTTAAGTTATTTTAGTTCATGGATTGAAGTTGGATTGAAATGGATTGAAAATGAGATTTTTAATGTTCAGGTTCAAACTGGTTATGATCGACAGAAGTTCGAGCTAGTTAAGTTACCTAAAGACTCGAGCTGGTTAAGTTACCTAAAGTTTGAGTTGGTTAAGTTACCTAGAGACTTGAACTAGTTATGTTCGAGCAGTTGAAGTTGAACTCAAAGTAGGTCGAAGTCGTTCGAACAAAAATGGAGCTCGTTCGAACGAGTTGTCTGATTTTGCATTTGGAATTTGAAGACCGAAGAAGTCGTTCAAATGAGATTAAATTTTTTTGATCGACATGTATGTTTCCTAGGGCTGGAACCTTTAATCGTTAATGTCGTTCGAATGACTTTTGTATTTCGTTCGAACGAGTTATGCTAGGTTGCCTTTGGGAGTTCTTCTGAGACGTCGAGTTTGCCTTGAGATTCGTTCTACTTCTATTTAGTTCTCTAGTATAAAAAGAGGACTTAGGCTATTTATTAGCCTATATTTTTCTGAGTGTGTTTAATTTTAGAGACTTAGAATTTGAGAGACTCTACTAAAGCTTGAAAAGCTTGGATAGATCGTTATAACCTTTTTGATCATCATAGTGAATTATTTGGGGAGTGGTCTTTTATCCGTAAGGGTTTTCCAATTCCTTCCACTGGGAATTCATGTCTTGTTTATTATTATATGTTTCTTTGTTTATCTGATTGGCATATTCCGTGTATCGTTCTTAGCGTAGAAGAGAGATTAGTTACCTCATTCTCAACGCACTTACCTCGTGATTCGGAGAACGTGTTTCAGCATGATAACGTGTTATGGGTAAGGTCTATATAAAGAAAAAGTTCCAGAGGAGGTGAGGACCAATAAAAACCTGATTTTCTAGACTCAAAACACTGGAATTTCTAGATTCTGAATACTACAAAACATTTTATTTCAAGATTAAACATTTCTAGTTCAAGAGATCACTTGTAATAAGATATCAGCCTTAAGCAATAGAAGTTACTATTACTAAAACCCTCAACTCGAGGTCTTGGTTTTTACCTATTCAAAGGTTTTCCATGCTAAATCACCTACGTCATTTCTTGATTTATATTAATTTTTTTCACAGGTACATTTAGTATAAGAGCAAATTAATGGAAATACAGTTTTATTGAAAAGGTACAAGACGTCTGATATGGATAGTAGAAAGGACGTCTCGGTTCCAAAATTGAGGACGGGTCGTGCGAGGTGCAATAACTGCCAGCCATTAGAGAGAGAAAGAATAAATAGTGGTTCGTCTTCATCATTCAAACATTTTTTAACTTCTAAAAATTTGGAGAGCACTGAGAGTGAAGCGCAAAAAAATTGCAGAGGGTTTGGTAAGGATTTATCTGTGGGTGACCAACAATCGAAGAAAGTTGCGGGCACAAAATCTCGTTGGTGGAAGTGCAACAGCGTTTTGAGGGAAGGACTCGACGCTACTACAAATTCTCATTCCGACAATGAAGGTTAGTAGAGATGTGTATTGCATTTATTTTGCAAATTGTAATCTGCTTAAGCAAATCCTAGTAAATCACTATTTATAGCAATCCATGATATTTGACATATAGACATAATCTTTGAATGATATGTTGCATATGAATGATCAATATGTATAAAATAATGATAGACACTTGAACCTGTATGTAGGTTGAACGTGTGAGGTATATGGGTAGAACTAATTTTTGCCTGTAAAATTATAGTTAAGATGGAAAGTTTGCCTATTAACGAGGTATCAACCTCCGGTCGTACGGTAGAGTCTGATGGTGAGGTAGAAGTTGGTTTGGAGAAATTTCTAGGTTTTCCTGGTAAATTGGTGGCCTATCCCCCTGCATTTAGAGAATTTTGTAAAGCCAAAGCTGCCGTAAGAGGGAAATGGGGTAACTGCGTAGAATATGATGGTAGGATGTTTAGAGGGTGTGCGGTAGTGACGGGGGAAGAGTATTTTATTTGTTGGCCGATTTTGAGGAGGATAAACGAGATAAGAGTATAGATGAATCGATCTCGTTAGAATATTTTGATGGGGATGCTCGGAGTGACATGTCAGAGGGTTTCTTATGTTACCTCTCTCAATTAAAGTACGGGTTGAGTCTTCCACTTACCAATTTGTCGAAGGGGATTATGAATACGATTGGGACATGTTCTATTCAATTGAACGAGAATATTTGGGAGGCAATAACTATTTGTGATCATCTCAATGAAAAATGGGAAAATGAGGGGAAAGTGAGGAGGATAACCCCTGATGACGTATTGCAGTTTTATGGGGTGAAGAATTATAAGGCCAGTGGTGGGGCATATTTATGTGCGAATGCAACTCAGTGTCGCTTATTCAATCTTAATTCAGCAGGTCGGGCCTGGAATGACAATGTAATATGGGCGAAGGGTAATTGCCTTCAGAAAGACGATGAAGAACCTTTGGATCTTCTATTTAGAACTGTAAAATAAAGTAAGTGTAATAATGCATAGAGTATAATATTTATACGTACGAATTGATGATCTTTTGGTGATAATAATAGATGTTGTATATGGCAGGCCCAAAGTCCTGAGTGGAGAGGAAAGGAAGAAAAGGATTGGGAGTAAATCGAAAAAGGATCAAAAATTTCAATCGACCAGGCTGATGGCGGGCGTTGATGATGGGAAGAAGATTGGAACTATTGGGGAAGGCCGAACTAATGTGGCCAAGACACCTAGAAGAGACAGTTCGGTTCAGTCGGAGTCTAATATGTCGAGGGAGGTCGGGGGAAAGAGTCGCTAAAGAGAAATTTGTTGTTGAGGGCAATCTCAAAGCAGTGGAAGAAAGGGTTGAGCTGGCCGCTCTTTACGGTGAAGAGGACGTGAACAAGATGGGAAGTCGTTATGCTCTACTATGTGAAATATGTTTATGTTTTGCGTTACGAGCTCACGCTGAGATCGAATTGTGTTTTGCAGGTTGCTCGTTTGATGAGGGGTGTTAAGCTCTGAATTGAAGAAGAGAAATTCGAGCTGAAGAAGTGAAAAATCGAGCTTGAACAGAAGTTAGCTCGATCAAAGGCGGATGTTCGCAAGGAAACAAAAAAGTTGGAGGCCCTGAAGGCTTCTCATGCAGTGGCGATTGGCCATCTTCAATCAGAGGCCAGGGTAACTCTTGAAGAGGTGGAGGCGGAGCACAAAAGGTTGGAGCATCACCTGATGTTGAAGGGGTATTCCGAGGATGAAGTGGATGCCATAAAGGCAGACACCTATGTCGAGGAAGGAGATGACAAAGAAGTGGAAGAGGTAACAGAAGGGATCGTTGATGGTCTGGACGGTGTCTCCCGTCAGACGGTGCTTAACAATCAAGGGGATGACACCGAACACCCATAGGGTGATAATGAGAAGGTAGGGTAGAAATGTGCTTTTGTATGAATATTTACAAACTGTTGGATTTTGTGTATGGAGGAGACTTCTATAGATTGACTTTTTTTTATAAACCTCATGTAGGCACTTAGAGAAATGAGTCTAAGAATAAAAGATCTAGAGAGCGGGCTTGCCAGGGAAAAAGAGACCTCTACAGCCTTGCTGTCCTCGCAAGCGGAGCTGCAGGTTAGATTGGAATAGGTCTTTTGACTTGTATGTTATATCGACATAAAACTGCCAAGTAAATAGGATGTAGATGCAAATTGAAAATTTTACTATTAGCTTTAGGAAAATAGAACTAATATAGTGCATAGAAAAATTCAACGCTCTTTATATAAAGTAGCATATCGAAAGCATGTACCTTAGACTTCGCAATATACCTCATGGAGCGTTTATCTAATAATGTACCCTGACCTTTTAGTCTAAAAGTATTTGCACACCGCAGATGTTAGAAATCATATATAATTTTAAAAATGAAATATATATATATATGTATGCATATTGATGGTGTTCTGAATCGAACTGTATTAATATCTTTATATTATACAGGTCGAATTGGATTCAACTTGTTCGTGTGAGGACGATGTACTCCAATGTAACCGGGAATTTGTAGAGGAGTTGGATAGGATGAGGGAGGCGAATGAGAACAGAGAAGATCAACACGTAAAAGTGCATTTTAAACTTGTGGAGGCAACCCAGGCTATTTCCGACCTCACTCATAAGGTCGAAGAGAAAAATGTTGAAATAGGCAGGGGGATAAAAGAGCTAGCAAAGATCACAGAACACGCCGCAAAGCTTCAAATTTGGATTGACATGTTGATGGTTAAGGGTAAACAGGCTAAAATGGCTCAATACCGTATTCAGGCGCTAGAAAGATCGGAGGGACAATTTCAATCTGATCTTCAGAATTACAGAAACGAGCTAGAGCGACTGAAGAAAAAAGCGGTTGAAAAAGATAATGAGTTGAGGGTAGCTCGAGAAAATCTATCAGCTTCAGAAGCCGTGGCTAAGCACTTGCATATAACCCTACCTGCCAAGGATATGAAGTTTCGGGGAATAAAACGAAGGTGTAACGAATTAAATGAGAGGGAGACATGATTGAAGACCGAATTGACGTAAGCCAACACGCGAGCCAAGAAAGCCGAGGCTAGAGAGCGCTCAAGGGGAAGTAGAAATGATGTAAAGGCTCTTCTAGTCCAAGGGAATGTAGTCAGTCTCTCAGGTCAAATTAGAGAGCTGAAGAGTAATGTGTCTCGCATTCAAGAACATGTTCAGAGAGGAAACAAGAACTTAAGGGAGCGTTAGCAAAAGCTGGATGCTACTCATATCAGGGAGAAGGTCTTAATTGGAAGGGGAAATCAGGGCAAAGGAAACTCTGATGAAGAAGAAAGACGATTCGTTAAATGACACTTCAGCCCAGAAAGATTTGAATGCTATAATTGTAACACTGCGTACTCAGGTGGCGAATTTGGAGGTCGCTGTTCAGACTGAATCAGCTAGATATTATAAAAAAGTGGAAGAGAATATAGTTTTTCATGATTTGGCAGACAGGGAAATGGTATATAAGAAGAATCTATACACGTGTTTGGAGTCACGCCTTGAGAAGTTGGGACATGATATTTCAAAGATTGTTGCAGCTCATGCATCACGGGAAGACCTATTAAAGTCGACCGTTGCATATTTTGTAGAGGAAATAAAAAGACTTGAGTTAGAACGAAATACCTTGTTTAAGAACCTGTCTGGCAAGGGATGCATTTGTAAAGTGGATATAGATCGGGGCAACTATATGGCTTTTATGGAAACCAATTTAGGCCTTCAACCTGCTGATCTAATAGAGAGGGGCAGAGTTGTTGCAACTCACGAGCTGAATTTTGTTCGACCTCTTGCTGAAGGGCAAAGCATGGCTGACATCCTATCAACAGAAAAAACATCCATAGTAATAGGACCTGAAAATAAATAGTATCTGTCGCAGACATAATGAAATAGATGAAAGATAGTATGACATTTGCCTTATCCTATGTCTGGTGGAGTCTTTGATATGAAATAAGTTTTTACATTTGTTTCAATCGTAGAAATGGGTTGAGTTAAACCAAGTTAAAACTTGATTGAACTATAGAAATATTGTAGACATATTGAAAGAGATGAATGCTAGTTTTACCTTTGCCTTATCTTATGCCTGATAGAGTCGTTGATATGAAGCAAGTTTCTACACATGCTACAATCGCAGAGATTTAGTAGAGTAAGCCAAACCAAGTATTATCCTTGATCTAACTGGTATAATGACCCAAACAGGTTGAAGTAGATGAAGGCTAGTATTATCTTTACCCTATCTGATGTTTGGTAGAATCTTTTATATGAAACAAGTTTCTACACTTGCTACAATCGCAGAGATTTAGTAGAGTCGGCCAAACCAAGTATTATCCTTAATCTAACTGGTATAATGACCCAAACAAGTTAAAGTAGATGAAGGCTAGTATTATCTTTGCCCTATCTGATGTTTGGTAAAGGCTTTGATATGAAACATGTTTTTACACTTGCTACAATCGCAGAGATTTAGTAAAGTCAGCCAAACCAAGTGTTATCCTTGATTTAACTGGAATAAAATTGATTGAAAGCTAGTATTATCTTTGCTTTAATCTATAGAATATGGGTGAATCTACGTAAGTAGAGAGATGTTGTGAAAAACTTGGAAGTTTCATTTATCAGTTCAGAATTTATATTGAATGGAGATGAAAATCTCACTTTTGGAATTGATAAACAAAAAACAAAAGCGAAGAAAGGAAATAGAGTAGTAAGACGCTTTAACGATAGTACCGTTTCAGTCGTCTCGTGTTCCGAGGATTTAAAATGGGGATTCCCTCTTTTGTCATGAGATAATATGATCCCAAGACTGAGAAACCTGTGATAATGAATGGACCCTCCCAATTGTCAACTAATTTTCTAACGTGAGGTTCTTTGCGATATTGAGGAATTTCTCTGAGGACGAGATCTTCGATTTTAAAGGTAGAAATCCTGACTCAGTTGTTATACGATCTGGCAAGCATATGATGATATCGACCAAGGATAGCGATGACGCGTTCCCTGGTTTTATCTATCATATTGAGATTACAAGCCAACTCAAACTCATTTTCCTCGTCAGTTAGCTCGTGATCGTGAACTGGGTGATGATATTCATAAGGAATGACGGCTTCAGTGCCATAAACAAGGAGGAATGGGGTACACCCAATTGATTATCGGGGAATAGTACGATATGCCCATAGGACATGAGGCAGCTCGCGAACCCAATTCCCTTTTTTCTGTTAGTGAAGCCATTTTTTGAGTTAATCCACGATGGTTTGGTTGGTGATTTCAGCTTGGCCATTGCCTTGAGGATAGTAAGGATTGGATGGTGAGTGGATGATATTGTGGTGGTTTAGGAAGGTTATGAATTTCTTTCCCACAAATTAGAGCCTGTTATCGATACAAATTAGGTGAGGGCACCCAAACCGAGTGATTATGTGGTTCCAGATAAAAGAGATGGCCTCTTCTTCTCTGGCTTGACATAGCGGAGCTGCCTCTACCCATTTCATAAAATAATCAGTAGCTATGAGTAGGTGACGGCAGTTACCTAAAGAGCTAGGGAATTCCTCGACAAAATCAAGTACTCATCTTTTGAATGGCCAGAACACCTTGCTTGCATGGAGTTCAAGCGCAGGGGCGCGCATCATATGTCCATGTCTTTGGTAGGCATCGCATCTGCTGGAGTACTCATATGCTTGCTTGCGTATGAAGGGCCAGAATACTACTTTTGTGATAGCTCTGTTTGCAAATAATCTACCTGCGACATAGGAACCACCAGTCCTTTTATGTAATTTACGGAGTAATTCATCTGCTTTTTATTTGGAGAGGCACTTGAGGTAAGGCCCTGTGACGGAAATGTGGTATAGCACACCATTTTGATTAGTGTAGCACTTCGAGTTGTTAATCAGCTGTCGGCGCTATTTTAGATCTGTTGGGAGTGGTCCATTGTAATTGTTGTCGAAATTGAGGTAAGCTAAGAAAGGCTTTCGCCAATCGTTATCTCCCCCAGTGTTGATCGTGCATACAAAAATACGATCATTGTTGGGGGTTTAAATGATTTCAATCTGGAGATATCGAGCTTCTGTACTCAAGACCCCGGCTAGATATGCCAAGGAGTCGGCGTGCCTATTTTCACCTAGTGGAAGATAATCGAGAGTTGCTTTCGTGAACTTGCTCATCCTATCTACAATGAGGGCTGCGTATTCGATCATCTTTCTATTCTTCTTGTATTACTCTGAGTAGTGGTGGATGATGAGTAGTGAATCTGTGCAAACTGAGAGTTCAGGGACATCGAGCTCAAGAGCAAGGTCGAGTTTATGAATAAGAGCATCATACTCGGTGATATTATTTGAGGCTTCAATATCCAAGAAGATTAATTTCTTAATACTGTCATTGGAAGGGGTAATAAAAGCAATCCCGATTCCTGACCATGCGGGTCCTGCTGATCCATCTGCGAGAAGTCTCTACCCTGATGTAGTGATCTATTCAGCTCGTTCGTCGAAAGGCTTGGAGGGTGGATCTTCGGGTGTTTCTTCTATATGGTCAGGGTCGTGCTCCTCCCACTCGGGATCCTCCATTGGAAAATCTACGAGAAAAATGGCAACGGCCTGACCTTTTTCAGAATGATATTGTTCGAACTTGATATCATGTTTTCCCAAACTGACTGACCACTGTTACACTCTCTTTGATTTTTCTTTCTTGGATAGAACTTCCTGAAGTGGGTAGTTCATCATGACTTTGACTGAATAATCTTGGAAGTAGTGTTTGAGTTTTTGTGAAGTGTAAACAAGAGTGAGAAGAGATTTCTTAATTTTAGAGTACCTAGTTTCCGCTGGTGTGAGGGTCTTACTGATGAAAAAGACTGGTTTCCCTATTTTCCCTTCCAGGTGAATGAGAACCGAGCTGAAGGAAGTATATGTGACTGTCAGGTAAATAATCAGTTCCTCATTATCTACTGGGGTACTCATTATAGGAGACCTCCCCAAATAGGTTTTGAGATCCTTGAAAGCTGATTTACATTCTGGTGTCCATGTGACCTCTACATTTGGCTGGACTTTTCCTCGTTTGGAATATCTGTGGAGTTATAAAAATAGCTAACGACAGCGGTCTGAAGATTTAGAAACGAAACGGTTGATAGCGGCAATCTTGCCGACAAGTTTTGAACGTCTTTTGTTATTTTTGGAGAGGGCATTTCGAGGAGAGCTCGAATTTGATCCGGATCAGCCTTAATCCCTTTCTTGCAGATGAGGTGGCTCAGAAAGCGACCAGAATATACCCCAAATTGACATTTATCAGTGTTGAGACGTATCCTGTAAGATCGAAGGATGTTAAATATAGTGTTGAGATCTGAGATGTGATTGGCTGACTGTAAGCTTTTTGCACAAGAGATCATCGATGTAGACTTCAACGACTTTTCCTACGTGTGCTTTGAACATAGTAGTCATCAATCGCTGATATGTGGCACCTGCGTTCTTGAGTCCAAAGGGCATGACTTTGTAACAATAAAGACCTCTTTCAGTGATGAAAGTTGTCTTCTCTTGATCTTCTTCCAAAAGTGGAATTTGATTATACCCCAAAGCAGCGCCCATTATAGATAGGAGGTCATGGCCTGCTGTGGAATCGAGGATCTAATGAATGTTGGAAAGAGGAAAACTGTCCTTTAGAGTATGTTTGTTCAGATCTGTGAAATCTACGCAAACTCAAACTTTTCCGTTCTTCTTTGGGACAACGACAATGTTGGATATCCAGTTTGGATACTTGGCTTCTCGAATGAATCCTACTTTGATCAACTTCTCAATCTTGGTGTTAACTTCATCTCGAAGATGAGGTAAAAGTCGTTGTTGTTTATGTTTGACCGCTGCGGCGTTGTTATTGATAGCTAATTTATGACAGGCCATGGCTGGATCGACCCCCGGCATTTCTTTGAAAGACCATGCAAAAATGTCCCAATTAAATTGCAAGAATTGAATGAGAGCATTTTTTTATGTTGAACCAGCTTAGTACCAATTAAAGTACCTTTGCTAGGTCCATCAATGTTGATATATTTTGTGGGCTCCCCTATGGATGGTTGATCGTTGAGGTGATCAGCTTCCTCTAATTATTATACAGTAAATCTGTTTAAAGTATCTAGGATAGCAGAGATGGTATTTTCACAAGCTCGAGAGAGCTTCTGACTACCTCTGATCTCATAAATACTATTGTTGTATTTGAATCAGAGTGCTTGATGATAGGTGGAAGCAATTTCCTCCATGTTGTATATCCAGCAGCGGCCCATAATCTAGAGATAACGAGATTTGGCATTAATGGCATAGAACATGACGTCGATGGTGGCTGGTCCTGCGGTAATAGGCAAGATGATCTTGCCTACTCATTCTTCCCTGAAACCATTGAACCCACTGATATCGGTGTCGCTCTGAATAATTTGGTTTTCCAAACTCATCTGGTCAATCGTACTCTGAAAAAGAATCTCAATACCGTTTCCAGTATCGATCATCATTGTGTGCATAACAAACTTCTTCATTTTGAGCATTATGACTAAAGCATCATGATGTGAAAACTTGACATGGCTAATATCGCAATCTTCAAAGGAGATCCCGATCCAGCGATTGCTTAACTCGGGAAGAAGCTTGGCTTCTTTGTCATGAGGTGTGAGATCGCAGCATTCCGATAGTCTCCTATGCTTTAATCTGTTGGAATTGGTGATCTGATTGATTTCAATCATGTTGTTGTGGTGCATATGGTAAAGATGCTTCTCCTAATCTTGATCATTAACATGAATAACTTCGAGCTGCTTCTTATAGCTGCCATCTTTATATTACTTCAGATCGATAATGTATTCGAACATTCGTCCTTCTTTAAAAATATACTCAGGCAACCACTGTAGAGCATAACAATTATCAGTAGTATGATGATTTACCTTATGATACAGGCAATATGGTCGACTATCTATTGGTTTCAGCGGTTGAGAGACACGGTAGAGTGGATCCTTCAATAGCAGTAGAAAAATTGTAAAGATTTGAACGTTCAGTTTTGGGAGGATGGGTTTGTTTGGTGGACCGCCTTTCCGAGGGTAACCAGTGTTGCCATTGGTGTGCCTCTGATCTCCCTGTTCCTCCTTGGGTTCACTGGTTCGATCTGTAGATGGGCCTTTGGTGGAGAAGACGGATTTAGTAGATTTTTACCGGTCGGACATCATCCTCTCCAGGTCGACTTAAATGTTAACTTTGGTGATCATATCCTCCAAGATCGCAAGTTTGTTAAGGAAGAGGCATTCTTTGGCCTTACAGTCGAGCCAAAGAGCATTGGTAAAAGCAGTAACAGCCATTTTCTGATCGAGGTTATCCACTTTTTGTGCGAGCTCTAAGAATTTCTTTGAGAAATCTTTGAGCTTCTCTCCTTGCGACTGCTTAAGACCGATAAGAAAATATAAATTCTCCTCTTTGTCTCTGTTATGAGCATGTCTTGATGAACTGCTTCTACAGCTGATCGAATGTGTATATAGAGTCCTCAGGGAAAGAGTGGAACCATCGGAGTGGTTCTTCTTGTAGACTTGTGGCGAACAGACGGCAGAGGATGTGGTTGAGATTATAGTATAACACCAATGAATCACGGTATTACTGAATGTGCTCCTTCGGGTCAGTACCTTTGTATTTACCAATTTTGGGAGTATAAAAATCTTTCGGTATCTCCATATCGAATAGTTCCTTGGGAATCGAACTTCCTTGTAACTTTGTGGCATCACCGGTAGTACCCAGAACTTGTGCTTCGATCAACTCTTTAATTCATTGGTCCCTGTACTCTTTTATGACGTAATGACGTGTTGGTTGAATCGCTGGATGAGTTGGCTATGGATGATGAGTGCTCATACCATCACTCAGGCGATCTCATACTAGAACTTGATGTTGAGGTCACTGCTCTTCCTCCTGGCGGATAGAAATTCGGTGACCTCGACTGACTTCGAACTGAACTTCACCCCCTAAATGTATGGAGGGTTGTGGTTCGTGTTGTAGATTCCTAGAAATAGCTTTACTGGCGACTCCCCGAGGTCCCAATCTTTCCATTGCAGAAACACGGGAGGTCTCTAGAAACTGATCGTGACCTCTGGCTGGAGGAGTCTGCTGAGTATTTTGCAGAGCCTCTAGAGCAGTTTGCATTGTTGTCATCTGATCTTCATGCCGTTTGAGCGCTGGCAAGCGAGCTTGTCATTCTGTATCAAGCTCTTTTTCTCTGAGCTTCCGATCCTTTGTTAACTGAAGTTCGAGTTCAGCGCGTTTCTTTGCCTCGGCGTTAAGATTCGCCCGTAACTCTGTGAGCTGCCCCGGCTCCATGGAAACTTTGAGCTGGGATCCTGCAGCCGGTCGTCTGGAAGTAACCATGATTGAAAGTTATAGTGAAAGACTGCCTTAGGATATCGTGGAAATGCAATCTTTCCATAAACGGCGTCAAATATAATGGCCAAATTCTGTAAGCTCGAAATGGCTTGGAATTTGTTATCACACCAATAAACCTGTAACAATACTCTAATGGAAAGTAAGAAATAAAACAGGTAATTTTAGCGTGAAAAACCTCTGAATAGGTAAATAACCACGACCTCGTGTGGATGATTTTTTCTGAAAGTATCTTTATTGCTTGAGGCAGATATCTTTATTACAAGTGATTTCTAAATATAGAAATGCTTTAACCTTGTAACTAAGAAGTTTGTAATGTTTGCGGAGAATCTCGAATCGATAGTTTCTTAATGATCTCTTGTGTAATTTTTCTGGTCTCTATTTCTTTTAGAAAAATTTCTTTATATAGGCCTTCTCCGCAGCTCTCCATCGTGCTGGAGCACATTTTCTGAACAATGTGGTTAGTGGCGGTTGACTGAATAACTGACGAGTTCGTGGAAGACAGGTGTCTTTGACTGGATAATATTTTTTGGTTTATGTTTAGCCCACGTTCTTCACCAGTTAGTGGGGTAGGTTGGAATGTTGACTGGGGAAATGTGTTAAAAATATGTGAGTCTGAGATGGAGGTAATTCGAACTAGGTGAACTCGACTTTGGGTGAGATCGAGGGATATGTCCCTACAATGACCATAACGCCCCTTCAAGTTGCCCATAAGTCAATTGGCTCAACCTTATTGAGGTCTTCAGGTCATTCTGAATATGATAACGGAAGATAAACAAAGTCTTTGCTTTATCCATGGGATCTTCCTTGTTGCCAATGATGGTGGTCTTCTACAGACCAAGGGACTTTAAAAATAAGTCAGCGTCAATGCACCAAATGAGGTAATTGGCTTCAGTGAGCAGCAATGGTAGAAATTCAACAATTTTGAGTTTTGCAGACATCTGTAATGCAAGATATAGATTGTAATTAGTTACAATTCTTGATAAACATATCAAATGCATTAAAGACAGATCATAATACTTAGAATAACGAGAAATAAATGATTCTCAATCATATTATAGTTGAACCCTCTTCATATTCTAAAAATCATGAAAAAAATTCTAATAATTAAATCCTAAATTTTACTCCATAAAAATGACGATCTTAATTTTAGGTGTGCATTTTAATAGAATCTTAACCAAGATTGTTATTCAAAACTACTAAATGTGTGTTATCCTTATTATGAGAACTAGGGTGTTCCAAGCCTTCGAGTTCTCTACAGGTAGGTATATTCTAGCCAAATGACCCTATTTTTATGAATATGAGGGGTATTAGATGTTTAGCTGACAAGTGGTCCCACCCCAAAGTCTGTTGGGTTTACAAGATAGGTTGATTATGTCTGTCTTTGAGCTAACATTTTAGGGTACTATAGGTTACAATTATTGCCTATATACCATCTAAATATTATTATATAACATCTAATTGTACTTGGATACAAAAAATTGGTTCCTCAGACACCAAGTTTTAATAAATAAGACTAAGTCAATTCCCAATTGAGCTCAAGTTATTTGTCTGTGACAATTAACTGTGATTTAGATATGACTCCTAGTCGTATTCTAAATTAGTCTTAGTTTCGTATTATCAGTGATCCCTGATCATGATAATTAGTATCCTAGGGGCATACCAGTAATATCCTATTAGCTATCGTAAGATAGTTAAATAGGTATTATACCATTTACTTATATCACATATAAGTAACCCAACTTTCCTATGCAAGGCACCTCTTCCCCCAAAAAATTTAAAAAAATTCAAAATGGGTCCCCCACGGAGTAGGTCCAGCCAATAGAAATTTTCTAAAAAAAATTGGGCTCAAATTAACCAAATATTGGGTATATAAAGCCGTTTTAGTGTCTGAACCGGTCTGACTCGGTCTGGGTCAAGGCCTGTACCGGGTTGACTGGTCTAAACTGGTCTGTTATGTGCCACGCACGCACAAGTCACACGTGTCACACGCACGGGCTACACACGTGCCACACACGTGTGTGCCACACATTCTACGCACACGTGCCTCGCGCGTGTCTGCCACTTCACTGCTCTGGTGGCCGTTCGGCGATAGCTCCGGTGACCATCTAGTAAATATTCCGATAAACTTCTAACATCCAGTCTGTCTCCGATGACCGGTCGGTGACAGTCCGGTGATTGCCACGGTCACAATACGTGTCAGGCAGCCATGCACGTGCCACGCCACGCCAGCATGCTGCGTGTCCCCGAAAAGTGTCACTGCTGACGTCACAGTGGATAATGATGATGTCACATCAAATAATTATTAAAAATAAAAAATATTTTTTTTATTATCTTGCTGACGTCATCGACCAAAAAAACTCCATTTTTTACCGTAAAACTGCCTAGTTTCAATATGCTATTCTAGGCGATTGGGATATCTCCCTGAGATGTGCCATATATCATTGGAAAGCTCTCAGGGTAGGCTATCCAACTGAAGAGGTCTCGAATCTATTCGATGTCCATAGGCAAAGATACACAAGTTAGAATACAGCCCTTTCTCAAGGGTAAAAAAATATCAAAAACCTTAATTTATTAATCCAAAAATAATAAGGAAAATATGTTTTTGGAACCATGATCATCTATCACATAGTATATAATAGAAAGAGATTGAATATGCATTCAAAAACTGTAAAATACCTCTCTTTGATCGCAAGGTTTCTCTGAAAACTTTGATTAAAGAGTGATTTTCTATTCTCATCGTTCCTAGAGCTTGCATGCTGATAACGTGTAGAGAGATAATTGATATAGAGCAATATAACAATACTATATCTTATAAACAAAATGAAAGAGAGAAGAGAGGATTTCTTATTGATTTTGAATAGTGTTCTCTTTACGTAATATAGTAATATAAGGATAACCCTACAACAAAGGTTACCTAACCTACTCAAACTCTCCCTATAGGACACCCCAACCATGTTGGGATCCTAGCTTGGGATTGGACCCAACTCCTAACAGAATGTTACTTTTCATGTTAGGTATATAATAAACATCATAAACATAATCGAGCATACCGTCTTTTAGATAGATCTTGATCTTCCCCTTGCCTTCCAACAAGGAGGTTTAAATAAATCTCCTAAGCTTAGATTTCCACGAACTCTTTCTATGTGTTCATTAAATATATTTTTCTTCCCGCACTGTGATTGCTTGCACAAGAGACAAGATGTCAAACCTCATGTACACCTGAATCATCATTAGCAAAAGGAAGGGTATGATTGATACCTGATTCATTTGTTGCTTCGACAAGGTTGGCTTGTTCTTCATTTTTACGCCAACAATCTGAGCCATATTGCCCATACTTTCTGCAGTGTAGCACTGGATATTTTAGTATATTCACGTTCAGATAAAAATCTTCCTAGATTATTTTGACCTCATCACCTGAAACTTTGTATCTCTCCTTGATTTTGCCAATTTCTTTGTTCGACTCTGCGCCCCGGCATCTACCGCGACCTCGGTTAGAGCCGTGGTTACCTCCTCGGTTATAATCATAATTGCCTCGATCATTTAGAGTCATTTTTGACTCCAACGCTTATTCTAACCCCTTAGAACTAGAATTCTTCTGAATGTGTTGCTTGTGCTCTTGAAGAAACCCCATTAACTCTTCAATCGATAGTTCTTCAAGATCGTTTAACTCTTCAATTATCGCAATCACATGCTCAAACTTAGAAGTAAGAGATCGGAATATCTTTTCAATAACTCACACGTCATCAATTTTTTTTTTCCCCATTTATTTTTAAGCCATTAACAATCACTAGTAATCTTGAAAAGTTTTCGCTAACCGTTTCGCCTTCCTTCATATGAAGCGCCTCAAACTCACCTCGTAAAGTTTGTAGTCTAACTTATTTCACTCGATCGACACCTTTGAAGATGGTGACAAGAATATCCCATGCTTCTTTGCTTGATGTTGCTTCGGCAACTTTCTCGAAAGTAGACTCGTCCAACCCTTGATCGAGAATGCCTTAGTGTCTTTCTTTTTATTCTCTTTAAGAACCTTTTTTCCATCGTCAGTATAAACTATTTCTTCCTCCTTTGTGAGTTTTTTATACCCGTCAACAACCAATTCCAAAACTCTTGAGAACCGAATAACGCCTTCATTTGGATTGACCAACTCTCGTAATTATCCTTCAACAATTTTAGTATTTGTGGAGCGAGATTGGAGGCCATTGCTTGATGAGTGGATCGTATAACATTTACGCTCTGGTACCACTGTGTTGGTTTGCTTTAGTTTACAAACTAAATAAGAAACCAATATAATTAGAGGAGAAGAAGATTAGCTAAGGCTTCAAGAGAAGAGGAATGTTATTTGACTTATAATAATTACAATGCTTGAGGGCTCCTTTTATATAAGACCTAAGATGTGTAACTCTTACAGCTTATTAAATGAAACACAACTCTTAACTTTATGACATAGTAACCATCATTATAACTCTTATATTATTCTCTTATTCTTAAAGCACTGAGTTACTCTTCTTGCATTTATGATTTTCTTATTCAACATAAGGTTTATAAAATTGAAGAGTGTTTTAGCTAGGCATACCCAAATGAGGTCAGTTTTTAACATTCCAAGTTCAAAGGCTACGTACCAACTACCTATTGGCCGAGTGGCTTGAGGTAGGTAGCTTAATACCTATCTAGGGGAGCAGGGCTCGATTATCACCTCCGTGTTGGTTTCGAAGTTGGTATGAGCCCGTCGACTTGCCCATTCGTGTGATTTGTCTGGCTATTGTATGAGCACGAGCCCTAGAGGATCTAGTTGAGAATTGACGAACTGGCATGTGGCCCAATACCTCTTATTCAAAAAAAAAAAATGTTCAAAGGCTACACCTTCAAATGCCCAAAAGAAGAAACCCATGCTTAATTTCCCCATAGTAAATAGGGATCAAAACTCAAAATATACTTTTTCTTTTTTTCTTTCTTTCACTAAAGAACTAGATCAAAGAGGTGACAATGCAAATAAGAATGATGACACATGTAGACACTCTATGTCATCCCCTCATGAAAAGCTCCCATATCCCACCACCATTTAATTGAAATATAAGACCAATGCATACATAAACAATTGAATATGCAAGCTAAAAGAAGACATATATAAGAACTGCAAGTCACAAGTTCATTGATACACAAATTGGATGGCTAAGCAAGAAGAGGTGAAGTTGTTAGGTGTTTGGAATAGTCCATTTGTTTGCACAGTTAAATGGGCTTTGAAACTGAAAGATATAAACTATGAAAACATAAAAGAAGAAGATCTTTATAACAAAAGTGAACTCCTATTGAGATCCAACCCCATCTATAAGAAGGTCCCTGTGCTTTTGTACAATGGTAAACCTGTTATCGAATCACTAAAGAGCATCTCCAATAGAGTGGTATGCTGCTAAGGTTTTCTTATACTCTTGCAAAAAACCCATCCAATAGGGGTATGATGTTCAGCATACTCACCCTCATACCCCTCCAAAGTATACGAATCCGGAACTTGGCGAGGAGTATGTGCATACCGCCTAGGCGCTGAACTGTTCAGCGCCCAAGAACTTTTTTAATACAGTTGCCTAGGCGTTGAACTATTCAGCACGCATAAGTTTTTTTTTTTCTTCCGAACACTAGGCGTTGAACCGTTAAACGCCTACCCTATGTAATCCCAACTCCCCTCTCCAAATGGCTAGTTTTTAAAATTTTACTCAAATCTCTTCAAATAAGGGTAGTTTATTAAATTCTCTACCATCTCAAGCTCTACCAGCACTCTACCATCTCAAGCTCTATTAACTTCAAATGGATAACGAATTTTCCCAAAATCCATACTCTCAATACATTTTATCAACGCAACTTCCAGAATCACAAACTACTCCATGCCCCTGCATTCTTTTTCTGCGCCACCCAACGAGCTTGTCAACGAAAAGAAAAGTAATAATAGTTGATGGACCAACCTTGAGAATCAAACGCTTGCCAAATATTGGGTTCTACACTCGCAAGATTCTCAAAACGGTAACCAACAAGATGAATCCAAGTTTTGGGTGGTAATATTAAATGACTATGAAGGAACACGTGGTGTGAAAACCCGTACAAGAGCTGCCTTGAAACAACGTTGGGGAAAAATCCAACGACAAACTATTTATTTTTTTGTCTTGCGTTATCAAAGTTCGCGAGGCAAACTATAGCGGGATTGGAAATGAACAACACGAGGTACGTTTCAATTTGGTATATTAAGTTATTTCTTTAAGTGTTTAATTTTTTTTTCTTTTTACATAGTATGACCGTGCGGATACTATGTTTGAGAAAACGTTTAAAATAGAGAACAATCGAAAACCACTCAATTTTGGTTTTAAACATATTTGACATTTTATGAATAAGCATCCAAGATGGAATCCGGAGATCGTCCATAGAAGCGTCAATAAAATGTAAGTTGGCGGTGGCTCTAAGGCACAAAAAACGTCTTCAAATGCAAGTCCGAGGGTTTCAATGGGTTCAAATGTCGATAGCTTAGTTAACGATGACGAAGAAGTGACAGACCCAGTTTATTTATCTCCGCGGTTAATAAATAGGGCAACGGGGGAAAAAAGGAAAAAAAAAAAAGGCAAAATAACATTTTGACAAAATTTGAAAAGGTGATCAAGGCCCATGAGGGTATAATGGATATTGCTGGAAATAATGTCAAACTAAGGCAAGAAGAAAGGGAAACAAAAAAGGCCATGGCGGCGGAACATCTCGAGGTATACCAGAAAAAGCAAGAAAGGGAACAACAAATTCGAGACATGAAGATTATGGAAAATGATTTTAGTAGAATGGATAGAGATACCGCCATGTGTTGGCAAATGTTAAAGAATGAAGTGATCACAAAGATGATGGCAAAACATAATACCACGGTTTCGTCGAGTACTAACGGTGGTAGTGATAATATGCCTCATCAAAAAATGTAGTTTAAATTCTAATTGTGTTTTTCAATAAATATGTCGATTATTTTGAAATGTATTGGAATATTTTTAGTTTGGAATGAATTGCAACTTATAAAGTTTAGAACATTAGTTAAATTAAAATAAAGTACGTAGACATGAAAAAAAAAAACTACAAGTACAAATTATTGAAATTGAAATTGCAACTCAAACATTACGTTCGACAAATTTCCAACAATGCTTCACGAGATCGGCTTGGAGTTCGAAATGTTTGTTTTCATTTCGGTACTTCAAATGTTCCCCAAGATATTTATCGAAGTCGTTGTCCATAGAAATACCTCAGAAAATCTCCGGTGGATACTTGAATGGGTTTTTCACTTTATCATACTTGTAATCACGTGTCGCCCAATCACGCTCATCGTCGGTAATCATATTATGCAAAATAATGCACGTGTACATAATCAAATTCAATGTTTCGGGCTTCCAAAATAGTTAGGGATTCTGAACAATTGCAAAACAAGCTTGTAAAATACCAAAAACACGCTCCACATCCTTCCTAACCCCTTCTTGCATAGCCACAATTTTTTTTCCATTGCCGTGATTGGCATTGGAATTGTCTTTACAAATATTCTCTACTTCGAGTAAATACCGTCCGCAATATAGTAACCAATATCGTAGTCGTGACCTTCAACTTTTTAATTTGCGGGAGGGGTATTTCCCATTGCTAGGTTGTTAAACAATTTACTACGTTCAACATATATTGATGTCGTTGTTTGACCTCAGCATGCCAAAAAATGGATGCCAAATCCATAAATCATACGAAGCCACCGCTTCAAGTATGATTATCATTTTTTTACTCTTCCCATCCCAATGCATACAATCGATGCTCCCTAACATTCCTGGGAAACCCCTCACCTCATTTTATTTGAGCAACCTTGCTACGTCAACAGGAGTAGGAGATCGCAAGTACTCATCTCGATATAAATGAATCACCGCTTTGCAAAATTTACCCAACACTTCTAAAGTTGTACTCTCTACCGTCCGACAATACTTGTCCGCCGAATCACCGGGCGTGCCATATGCAAGCATACGAAATACGGACGTCATTTTTTGATGACCCGTTAATCCTTGTGTATTTGACGCATTAGGCGTGTATGCGAAATAAGAGTCGTACTCGGAAAAACCTTGAAGAATGCGTAGAAATAGATCACGCGACATTCAATATCTTTTCCAAAAAAAAACCCGCATCGAAAATTGGATTTACCTCATCGAATTAATCATCCAACAAAAATTGATTGAAGATTTTGTGCTTGCGATTGACGTATGTCCGACCCATCATCGATCCCTTGACCTTTTTGAGTAACCAAAATTTGAAAGCTTCATATGATTACAACAAATTTAAATGAGAACTTTGACACAACGCATACTCTTCCAATAACTCATCATTTTCATCATCTTAGTGTTGATCATCCGTGAGTAGTCTGGTAAAATGTATGGTGTGAAAACCCTAGCCCATTATAGATCGTAGCTAATGTGATCTATGAGAAACTGCTCACCATCTACCCATTCTTGACCTCTAAGCAGGTCTAGATAATGATCCCCAAGTAATCGACGATCCCCAAAAATATCCTGAACGGGTAAAGGGTTCGTTGGAATACGTGCAACCCCAAATACCTGAAGAGAACACTGCTCCCTCAAATACTAGGCATGTGGAAGGCTAGGAACATAGAAAGGTACCATTTTTTGTGAAAACCATCGTACAACTGCCAGGGGAGTGTCCTCGTAACCCTCTAAACATTGTTGCATCCCTAAATATGAGTCTCATGGATACATGAGATTGTTTAACCTCCGCATCTCAATCTGAACCCTAGCAATGCTCACGTTGTTGTGCATCCCCTATTAACTTTCTCCATCAAATTCACCCTCATTCATCGACTTAATCTTGGAAAATAGAGGTGCGCATCATTGGTTGCCTCATCTTGAAGTATGGGGTGAAGATTTGCTGAATATTTATAGTACCAATATTCAAGCAAACTCCACCAACCACCCAAACCCTTCACGCCCAAAGAGTAAGCGTCAAAGGCCGTGGATAAAGCCCCCAAAATGGTGGAGCCCCAATCATAATCATCCAACCTATCTAGGTCGGCAATCGTGGCCAAATAACATAACCTAATCGTACTTTTACTATTAGGGAAGAAGAGTTCGGCCATTACAAAAAATATGAAAGCCCAAGTTGATAAAGGCCGTGTCATGGGATCATTTTTATTCGCCTCAATAAACCACTTTATCCAACTTATTTTTATAGCCACCGAATGGACATCATTTTCCCTTAGAATGGGAAAAAATTGGCCGAACATTCTCGCTTTTTCATACTCAAAACTAAATGGTAATGGTCATTTTCTGGGATACCCGATAGCTATCTTCGTTATCATGTAAAAGTTTAATGGGGTAAAACCAATCTCCGTGTCCACTAAGTGGAACGTGTGGGTGGTTGGCCACCACTTCTCTGAGTGACCTTAAACTAAAGTTCTATCGCTTTTTCCGAGCGCCCAATATCTACCGATTTTTCTTATACAATATTTGAAAAAATTACCAAATGGGGAATTCATTAGCCAAACCTTTTGCTTTTTATGCAATTTGTCGTAGGTCTTCACAATCATAAGCATCCCGCCACGAAAATTAAGAGCATCCCCCTACATCATCACCAACCTGACATTTCATTAAACACATTTCTTTGAGACATTTCATCAAACCAATATGGCTAAAGGTAAAAAAAATTACGAAATTTTAGTTTTTTTCTCACCGTAATTGTCGCAACTTTTTTCGATATGTGAGTTTTATCCTCCGGCAAGACAACCACGCTCCGCATGCTATCAAGACGAATATCAAGGGGTGGAGGTAAGTGTGCGGGTCTGGAATCTTGCAAAACTCTCTCCGTTACCGCCTTGCGATTTTGGCATCGGGCGGTGTGGTTAAAATCTTCCATTAATTTTTGCGTCGGTGTGATTATAATCTTACAAGACTCTCTGTTTGCTTGATTATAGGTTGTATGAAATGATAGGGGAAGTGTTAATGAAAGAAAGGGGAAAGGGAAGTGAAGTATGAATGAAAGAAAGGAGAAAGGGAAGTGAAGTTTGAATGAAACATAAACCAGACGCTAGGCGCTGAACCGTTCAGCGCCCAAGGAAAAAATATATGATTTGGCTATTTTAGTGTTAGGCGTTGAACCGTTAAGCGCCCAAGAAGAAAAACGTAATTTGTTGTTGGACCAAAACAATATGCTATTCTGGAATACCGGTATGGTAAACCGGAACAACATACCGCTTTGTTGGAGATGCTCTAAATATTCTTGAGTACATCGATGAGACATGGCCAATAAATCAAATGATGCCTCAGGATCCTTATGAAAAAGCCTTGACGCGTTTTTGGGCTAAATTTGCTGATGAGAAGGTAAAGATTTACATCAGTCTGACATGTTTCGTCATTTTATTTTCCATGGTTTCATTTACAAATTTTAAGCTTCTATACTCTAGCTGAAATATCATGTCAGTTTCAGTAACCACATATCAAAGGTTACAAAATTGTAGTAATTGCTTTTGTTACGTTTTTGTCACAGTTTATGACATCTTCATTTGAAGCATTTGATGCATCAGAAGAAGAAAAACAAAACAAGGCACAAGTAGCAGCTGTGGAGTGTTTGAGATTTCTTGAAGAGCATCTCAAGGGGAAACCGTTCTTTGGTGGAGAGACCATTGGGTATTTGGACATTGCTATAGGTTGGATTGCTCATTGGCTACAGGTTTGGGAGGAAGCTGGATCTATGAAGATTATGGATCCAACAAAGTTCCCCTCCATCAACGTATGGATGAAGAACTTTGTGGAGTTTCCAGTGATCAAAGACGATTTACCACTTCGAGATAAGATGGTACTCGTCTTACAGGAGAATCGCAAAACATTAGCTGATTTCTACAAGATGTAAATAATGTACATTGATGCAACCTGTAGGACCATCATGGGCAAACTCACTTTCCGAGCTTCGTCCCAACACGAGTTCGTATGCTTAATAATCTATCTTTTATTTTGGATTTGTTTTGTGCCTTTCTATTTCCAATGAATTGTAAACCCTGATGCTGTTGTTGTTTTAAGCAAAACCTTAGCTATGTTACTATGAGAGTTTTTGATGAATAATGTTTAATCTTGTAATCGAAGTAAAATAATCTCCATTTCTAATTAAATATTCTTCATGTATAAAACAGTTTTCAGCTAACAACATGAAGGATAATAAAAAGCAACTATTACTGAAAAATATGCCATTGGCAGCAATAGACTAAATTGCCGGAAATGTTTCCAATCTCAAACATTTCCGGTGTACCCTAATCTTTGTAATTTCATACTCAGTCTGAGAAAGCCACACTCCAGTGTGAAATTCTACACTACAATAATACTGTTGAGACATAAAGTAGTACGAGTTTTTGCTGGAGATTGATCTGATGGTAAAATCTTAATTTGGGTAGGTGGAGTTGGTGATATATAAGTAGGCTTTTTACCCACAAAAGATCACAATTTTCTCTAATTTGTTATCCTTGCATGACTTTAATACGATTTTTTTTCTCAACTGAAGCAAAGGATAAAGTGTAATTTTGATTTGATGTCTCTTTTCACTTAGTAAAAGAAAAAAGAGGTGAAAACACATGGTTAAGGTTATACTATCACCCGGTTTTTTTTTTTTTTTTTTCCTAGGGTATATTTTATTTTTTGCTAGACAAGTCAATTTTATTTAGGGATCCGTAACCTTGAGTTTCCAACCACATGAGATTTCCAACCCACAACTTCTCTCTTGTTGAAGGCTCACAACCAACACTGGCACAAAATGAACGAGTCTTTAGCAAAATATTGGCTTCACATAAAAACTTCAAGTGCGATGTATGATACGCAAAGTGGGTGCCCAAGTGCTCTAGTAAAATTTGAGGTGTATTTTTAGCAGTTGCCAACAAGGAAATAACATGAATACTATGAAGTATTTGAAGGATCAAGTCAAAAGATTCTTCCGGAAATAGTAGCTAAGTGCATGGATGTACAGGGTTTGATAAGGTCTGGGAACAAAACATACTGTAATCAGTATTGTTTGCCTACCCTAATTTATTGTCATTTCTTGCAAAAGAAAAAAAAAACCACCTGCATCCTATAATGATCGAAGTTTGATTTTATTGATTGGAAATTATAATCTTCTTTTCTTTCCTTTTCTTTTCTCTTCTTTTCTTTTCTTTTCTTATAGATTTCTAGAATGTAAGGGAAATATAAAGTCAAAGCTCATTTTTACAAATTTGGTATTTAAAGTTTCTTTTATAACTTCACCAACCCCAATACCTTTGAGTCCGCCTACCATAATCCCCCTTCCCCACATAACTAATATAAGACCCCTTTGATCTTGTTCCACAAAGCATTTTAAAACTGCCTCCTCTTCTCTCTCCTAAATAAATATTTTGTACTCCTTAAATCTCTCCACCCTCTCCTCTCTTTTTAAGTGACATATTTACCCTCAGGCCAACTAAAACGTAAGAAAAACCTAATAACCAGTTAAGTAAATCTCTCTGGAAACTCTTCAATCCTATTGTTAGTACTAACCTCATCAACATTTATTTTAAACTAGGTTATAAGCCCGTGCTACGCACGAATGCGTTACTTTATATTGATTGATAAATACAGAGTTTGTGCAGTATTTGGCTAATACATTTCGATTTTGGCTAATTTCAACACTAAAGTTTTAATATAAGTTCATAATATAGTCAAAATGCATTATGAATTTTGAAGAAAGCCATATTTTCTTAGTCCTTCAACCATATTTTGTTGCGGAAATCATTAGCAAACTAACGTTTAAAAATGTTTACCTTAGGTAGAAGGTGTTATATGTACACCAATAAGATTTTAGCAAGCCATAATTTGGAGTCCCCGATTGCATACTTTTGAATATACATACTTTTGAATATACATATAATTTGGTGTTATATGTACACCAATAAGACACCACTTGGAAGGAGCAACAATATTAAAAGTCCACAAACTCATTACTGGTCAAAGATATTAATAATGTAGATACTCCAACAATTTACTACACAGGAAAGAAATTACCGCACTTGGAAGCAGCAAACACAAAGAAGATAACCTTAAGAAATACAAAAAATATGTTAAACATATAAACAAAAGAAAAGGCTATGGGGTAAACATACAAAGATAGTTCAATACATAACTTGTTTGAAACAACCATTAAAAATTCTCTTCTATGGCTACCCTCCAAAATCACATCACCTCAAGATAGCTTTGCAAAACATTTTAGCAAGTATGAATATAATTGCAAAGGTGGAAACATATTTATTCTAATTGCAATAAACGTAATAAGATCTTGTTAAATCATAGAGATATTTGGAAGTCTTCATGAACATTAAAGACAAAGTAAACATAATAAGGCAAGCTTGGTATTTGGAGATCTTATAGAAGAACTCATGGCAACCGCAACATGATCTGCATTAAACATTAGAGAAGATTTGTTAATTTACAATTTTCATAACTTTGTGTACAAATATGAAAGAAATATGTTGGACTAAAAATATCTTGTAAAATTTACTTTTTGGTCAGCGTTAGACGTTTGTGAACATCTTTCAGAGTGGTGTTTGGTTTATTTCATTTTTTTGTCATAAAGGCCTTCATTAATTGAAATTGACATTAAAAAAATTCTCTGTAAATTTTATTGAAGAGTAAAAAATATTAGTATAATTATTTTAACAAAAGTATACAATTGTTTCAATTACATATATATAGTTAGTAAAATAAATTGGCGAGTACATAAAATTAATACCTTCAAGCTAGTTTGACAATCGTATGAACCTTTGCTCGAATTATTTGTATTATGTTTTGCATGTTACAAATTGATTATTTATTTGAATAAAAATTCTAAAAATAACATGAATATAATATATCTATAATGTATATGTGACTTACACATGATGTTTTATTCGCCAACTCAGTAGACTCAAGCGTAGCGTCTATTGCCCATAATTTTGACACTGTAAAGTTCATTTTCCCACTCGTTATATTATACTCAGTTATTTTGAATTGGAAGATGTATGTAGAACCAGCTAACTTTTGAAAAACTTTTTCAACCAAGTTATGCCCATTTTCCTATAAGTTTTGATACACAATCATTGGGAAAAAATTCAGAGTATATAACAATAATGAGATAATGAGCTATAAATATATATAATTAGTCATAATATAACAAATCCATTTTGAATATATGCTTTCTTATAGAGTCAAAAGCTGATTTTCTTACCTCCTGTTCCAGGTATATTAGTTCTTGTACTGATTGTGGAATTATTGTCTTTACTTTTCTTTCAAATGTTGTTAGAGTTGCAGTTCCTATTAGATCATCAACTTGCAATTGTAACTTGTACCTGCATTTTAGTATAGTTAATTAGAATATATTTGTATTCATGTTTAATAAAAATAACAAGTTTTTACCTTGGGACCGGGTTCGTTAATTGAGATTTACAGAAATTGCAATTGTATTTAGTGTTTGCGTGAATCACCTTCCTAAGACATTTTGGACATGATAGATAGTACCATTGTGATTGTTGTTTTGCAAGTGTAATTTTTTTCCTGTAGCTAAAAACCGAAGTACCCATAAATAAAAGGAAATTAAATCTTTTAATATATATGGCAGATATAATTGTACCTCAGTTTGAGATTCATCCATAATAGTTAAAAATTTACCTAATTCCTTTCTATTTTCAAACATCAAATCTGCCTTGTTTTATGTACTTTTGTCTGTATTCCCGAGCATTTGTACCGAGCCGTCACTTGAAAGGGTTTCACTAAAATTAAAATGGCATTGAATTAGATTCATTGTTTGATTAAAAATTATATTACTAAACCTATTTAGAAAAATGCTATTACAAAACCTATTTAAGAGCGTTGATACTTATGAAATTTGCAAATTATAATACATCTTTGTTGCACTTGTGGGATTTAAGTAGCAAACACCTAAGCATATTATACAATTTTAGTTGTGAACTATACAATTTTAGTAACAAATTATAAAATAATCATATATTATTGAGTAAAGGTGGAGTGCATACCTTTGAACATGTCTACTGTCGTAGACGTGACAATCAAAACTATAGGAGTTGAAGGCATTTATGAGAGATTAAGCGGTATTTCTTTTAACATGTCATCCCAAACAGTGATTTTCATTATTGATCCGCTATATTGAAGTTATAAAAAATAGCTATAAAAATATAGATAACAAATTTTGTACATGTATATAATTTCATATCAATTGATTTTCGTACCACATATTTTCAAGAATTAGATCCCGTTTTGGGGATGTATCTCCGTTTTTTTTGCTGACCAATTCAATTTATGCTACGGCCTTCAGCTTCCCGACAATATCTATATTAAATTTTTATTGATAAAATTTAAAATAATTCACTGTTGTAAGAGCTACACAGAATAAGGTCAATAGTAAATACCTGTAGGATATTTTGGTTGGTTATATCTGTTAGGTGTTTCATTAAACTCTACGAAAGAGAACTTGTACAATGGTATGGGTAGAGTTTGATCCTCGTATCATTTCACAATAGTGTCATTTTAGAAGTAAATCTTATATTCACCATCAATAATGGGTCGATAAGTACCATTAATTTTAGAGACTTTAAACTTCTCTACATGGAAAATATCTCCCTCTGTAAGTATGTCGCTGAACAGCGGAATAAGGTCTCTTGGAGCTGATGCATGTATTTGATCCTCCTGAGAATTTGATAACATAAATATGGTTAAAATCTAAACGTGAAAAACTATATTTTTTTGCATTGAATTTCCTTTGGGTAATTTGGAAGTGTTAGGAATGTGCTTACATTCTCGTCAGTGAACAACATATCTAGACCCCAAACTTCTTTGCTTGTGAAGTTTCGTGGGGTCCATTTTCTACTCAAGCGGATTTTCAAGTGCCAACAGTCCCGTGAAGGAGTTAGTTGTCACAAAAGAGCATAACGAACCTGGGTCATGGTGATCAAGGCTACAAATTACAGTAAAGATCAAATAATGTTAGAACAAAGTTAAAAAGCAACAGTAACTCATATTTATACTTGAAAATAAGCAAAAGTGATATACCAAAAACATAAAGATTTCCAATAGTTGATGTACAATAGCTTATTCCCGATTTCCATTCTAAAAACGTATTAGTTGAAAAAATAATATGTAATTATCCAATCCAAAAGATGTTCATTAAATAACTGAGAAGAATCAAAAGTTCTCCTCAATGGCCTAAAAAGCTACATCTAGAGCTTTTGAAGTTGTAATAATGGGGCAGTTTTGTATGAGTGTAATGTTTGAAGTATGTATTGATACATAAATGTGGATTCAAAATTAACCAACAAACAATAATTTACATAATACATGTTATGTCTTTACATTTATGGAGAAGTATATAAATTAACAGTAGCATGAGTAAAAACATTACATAAATGTATGCTCGAAATATATCCAACCTTAAATTATATTGAAATTCATATCCTCTGAAATAGCGCAAAGAAGATAAAGTTTATAGGATGACCTTTATTTCAAATGTATTAAAAAACAATTTATGGAATCCAAACATAAAATATCTTGAGAAATACCAAAACAGACATTAGTTGTGCTCATTTGAAAAGTTATCATGCAGGCCTAATTAATAAAAGAAGGTTGGGTTTAATTAGACAGGATCAACCCGGGGAATTATATGCAACGTAAGTCAAAGCCAACTTGGAAATAGGGCACGGAAAATTGTTGTATTGTTAAAGAGATTATGATCTAGATTACTAATTGTGTACTTCTCTTTGACAGTGTTATGAGCTTTGCTTTTTTATTGGTATTTTCAGGATAAGATGATGATGGAGCTACACTTGGAAGGGAAGACTATCGAAGATATCACTAACTGTTTGAAATGTGTTGCATTAAATCCCTGGATTGTTCAAGCCATTAAATCAGCTCATGCTCTTGGGCAACTTTCTAAAACGCCCCTTTCAAAATTGATGTTTATTACCTTAAGAAAAATATTCATGCAACTTTGTCATATGATGTTTAGGTATGATTTGAGACAATATTGGAACATCATGGTCTAATGAGTTATTTTTCGTAGATCAACACAAACCCGAGTGTCATTGACAAAGAAGGGAGGCTTAGGATCCTTCCTTACCATGATCTGGAAACGTCACCTCATTACTTTAACCTCTGCCCTACTAACCTGTGCAAGGGTGTCATAATTAAACGTATTAGGGAATCTGTTTCTGCCGAGGGGAGAAAACGATTCATCTATCTTGGGGATGGGAAGGGTGACTTTTGCCCGAGTTTAAAATTAGAGGAAGGTGATCATGTGATGCCAAAGATGGATTACCCACTATGCGAGCTAATTTGCAATGAACCATTGCGTATGAAGGAGAAGGTTCACAGATGGAGCAATGGACAGGAGGTGGAAAATTTTCTCCTTCACATCATCAAGACAATCATCGCCGAGGAGATTAAGAATATTGACTTGTCTCCAGTAAATTCGTTTAATTGGAAGTTCTCAACCAATCCAGTTTATCCCATGAAAACTTTTCCCGTAAGTTTATAGTTCTTTGTTTAGCCAACGCCTTAATATGGCCAATGGATCAAATGTCAATTTCACTTACTTTATTCAATTGGAAACTATAAAAATGAGGAGAAAGTACGAACCTTTTTTGAATTCTAGATTTCAAGGATTCTCTTACAGGTCACGTCACAAATCCTAGATGACGGCAACAGTTGAGGTTCAAATGAAAGTAAAATTTTGATACTACAATTCAGCAAGGACATAGAGGTGGTGGTACTAATGCAGTAGACACCTCATATGGTTATAAATACTGCCTACTTAATTTAGAAATTTGCAGAAGGAAGCTGCAATAGAAAGTTCTTTCAAGCATTCTTAATAGTCCGCTTAAAGCATTATGTACTGAAATTTCTTAAAACTTATGCACTTATTGCATTCTAAACAACAAAGGCTAAAGTGTGGCACATAGACTGGTAAAACGGGTATGGTATGGTAGGTATGTCTTATGCTTTCTATGGCAAAATTTGCTTGTTATATAACTTTTCTTGTTGAATGTAGCAAGAGATGATTTAACAGCAACAGTAAACTATAGATGATGCTCACATATCTTGGTTTTGGTGAGATGATGCTCCAATGAGTTTCCAAAGAAGTTGAAGAGGTTTGTGGCACAGAGATCTGCTTACTCTATCATTTACGTTGAGTTTACAAAGGATCTTAAGCTTATTGAAGGTTCCCAATATTTAAGAAGATGCACTGCACATTTACTCAACGTAAATGATACAATTTTCAGGAAGTTTTTATCAAACACTTTCCAGTGGCAATTTTTTTTAAGCGGTTTCAATGCTTAAAGATTAACAGAAGCTGAGCAAGTCTATTGATATTTAGGACTTGTGGTTTAGGATTCATGCTTGAATATGGTGTGTGGGATCTTCTCCTATGTTATGGCTTAATTTCCTGTAGGAGAACCTAGCTAAAGTTGAGAAAAATAGAATCTTACGAGGAAGTTTGGAAAATAAAGTTGTTTCTTTGTGGAAGGGGAGCATCGTGCGCAAGTCAATAGCAGATTTTGTGTACTCTGCCTGTCTATGCCTTTTCTCTGTCGATGAAAAAAGAGATCATTGTGTTGATTAGTGGATCTTCGTTGTACATAGTAATAGTATTGACGACTGTAGAAATGTTTGCTCCTTGGATATAATGGATGTTAAGATTTGAGTTGGCTGAAAATAGCTTGAGAAAGAGTCTATAAATTTAGGATGCAAAATTAGATTGAATCTAAAGATGAATCAAATTTAGGTTGAAAAATTATGGCAGAGGAAAAAATCAGGAAAAAAATTCAGAAGAAACTGATGGAAAGATGATGATTTTTTTATCTTAAGGAGTTTAAAGTTTTGTACTAAATCTATAAGGGAAAAATAGAAGATCAAAGGGGGATTATAAATATGGATGTTGGGGAGGAGTCCCTTATGTTAACATCAAGAGTTAATTGCTTAAGAATAAACTTGACAAATATGGGGAAAAAATGAGGAAAACTATCTAGATTATCTGATTATGATGATGAAGATAATAGAAAGCATACCTTGACAAATCAGCTTCCTTTATCAATGATTGAGTGCTTATCAAATTATTAGGCTATGAAATATGTGAGAAAGAGTATGGAGAGAGAGAGAGGATGAGGTGAGGAGATGATGTTATAGACATGATTAAGAAGGGATTTAGTATGTAACGCTTTAATTTACTATTTTGGGTATAGGAAGATCATCAATACACCCATAATGAGCATTAAGAGAAAACATTAGTTCTTTGGGAAGTTGTGGAAGAACATTAAGATAGGAACGTCTCCCCCAAAAGCATTTTTTTCTTGCGGAAGTGGTTCAGACAACGTCTATAACGACGCTAGGGTCTTCAATTCATACAAAATAATATAAACTGAGAATACAGATAGACTTACTCTACACTTGAGTTCATAAACGGCCGGTGGTGAATGGAGCGGAAGGTGCAGCTTTCCACCTTTTTCAGCCAGAGATGTTCTATACTCTAAAATCTTATTCGATCTAGGGGAGACCAAAATGCATTTGGATTCCAAAATATGGACAGAGTTGATTCCTGAAGTACACTACAAATATGGAAATGTAAACTTTCATCACATCATTCATGTAAAAGCGTACGAAGAAGAGGCTGATACATATACATTTTTGAAATGATGGGCTTGAATATTGAATAGGCACCGGAACATTTTCAGGCTATTATTATTGAAATGCATGTATTGACCATTTTCCAAAAATGTACTTTAGCCTCAAGCAAATAGGTCCCTCACCTTATGATAAGCTTGAACATCCTTTAAGCACTTAGCGTTGCTTAGATTTAATGTGTATATTGCCCTCTACAACTTCTTTTCATTGACTGGTAACATCATAAGTTAATCAAATTTCACACTACACTTAATGTTAACTAATTGAGAATTATTTTCAACAATTTAAATTTTAGGCCACCTACTTCATTTTTTAAGCTATTTAGTAGAAAAGGACTAAGGAGTAGTTTAGAGGATAGACCCAAAGCGTACTCTAGCTACTTTTTGTCCACAAAGGCCTGCATAGTTGGTTAATTCCCTCTCGCTCTCTCCCTCTCCTTCCAAAACACGTGGAATAGAAGCTCACAAAAGAAAAGACGTGCAAGGATCCTAGCACACCGCGATACAAGACATATGGTAGAGTAATGATAGGATCCATCTTCCGCTAAAGGGATTGTCACATAATACATCATAAGCCAAACTTTATATTACTTTTTTACATGTACTATGGCAGGTCACTCTTTGTACCTTAATCGTGATATACTTGAGAAGCATTTCGAGAAATACATAATATCTCAGTAACTTATTGTGAATGATACATCTCTTACACTACAACAAATAAGGGCTACGATATCATCTAATCAACGCCATTTTTTTGAATAATGACTTTGGTACTTATATTTTACACTTCTACCCATAACTTAACAAGTTCATTAATGCATTTAAGTCATTTTATTGCAAACTGGCGTTATTGCTTATTTTCCTTTGAAAGTTACGTTATTTTTGCAAATGATGTTAAAGATAAGTGTTTATTCACTACTACATTAACGCCATTATTTGATAAAATGACATTGTTTTTATTTATAAAATTTAGAAAAATATGAGAGAGGTCGCGGGAAGAAAAACTTTGGGTACGATTGAAAGTGAGAAGTCTGTGGGATCACAATGAGAATCATCCCAGTGCGAGAGAGGAGATTTAGGAGGTGCAAATTAAACTAGAAATTAAGAAGAAGTTTTACAATGATGAATCTCTAGTCGAAGAAAATATTTGTCGCCGAAGTAGAAACTTTTGTGAGGCAAAATCCAGCCCTAACCTACGATGAAATCCTTCTTCAATGCCACACAACTACTCCTCTAAGGTTTTTATTGAGGAATATACATCCCTAATTTGTAAAGGATTAACCATTGAAGCAGGTAATAAATTCTCCAATTTTGATTTTGATAATCAAAGAGTTTGTTTAATTCTTTTGTTGAATTAGTAGTTATACTTCTGTAGATTAGCAAAGATGAAAGGGGTTTGATTTGGTTTAGATTACTCCACTTTTGATAGATTTTATTGTCTTCCATATATCGATGTGAACCCTAATTCCCCACTATTCTTGGTGTTTATTATTTCTAAGATGTATTGGGATTGCCAAAATTAAGTAGTTGATTCCGTTTAGAAGTATTGATTTTTATTTCATGGAACAATTTGTTATTTAATAGTTTATGTGATTTTCGGTTTATGAAATGTTGTTTACGTAGGAAAGAGCATTGAGACAGTTCCATATTGAGTAATCTCTTGCATTGTGATTCTTAATTATATCTCTATTCGTAATTTGATTTTTTTTCTCAATGGGTCTCTTTGATTGGTGTCTTTTGGTTTTCTTAAAATTGAGCAAAATGTTATTTTGCTTTGTTGGTTTTGTTGATAACGGGGTTGGGCAACCTTCTGCTCTAACTTGGTTGCATCTATTAGAACAAGAGCAATATCCTCTAGCTTTGTCGTTGTTTTAGAATCCATACAAGAGCTGCACATTTTCAAACAAAGGCATTTGAGATAAACCTTCAATGTAGCTCGAAGATCTCTTTCGGCTTTCAACTACTTTTATAGTCTTGAAACATCTTGTTCAAGGGCCAAATAGCACGAAAGATTTCAGGCCCCTTCTCCGAAGTAGTTCCAAAAGCTGACATCAAAGCAGATGTAGTGGGGTTGTGACTTTCATTGATGTGATTAGCAATAAATTTAGAAACGATATTGCTTTGATGATCTGTTGATGGGAAAGCTAGGTTTAGGTCATGGACGATCTTAGGGGTTTGAGAGATGTAAATTTGTGTGATTATGACATGATTAGATCATTTCTTTGATGTAGTAGTAGTAGTATTAGCAGCATTAGTAGTTCTAGATCTCTTGTTCTTTCGTGAACCACCACCAACATGAATATTTTCATAGAGAGCCACTTTTTTTTCTTCTTTTTTTTTGCAATAAAAATTTAGATTATATACCACCAAAACTAGAGATTACATCAAAGAATAAAGTCAAACTCTAACACAAAAAAATTGAAGCAAATACAATAGTGAGAACCATAAAATACAAGGTTCAGCCATCTTGGTTTTTTAAATAGTCAGCATTGGCCTCTTCAATCTTGTGGATGAAACTAGGCTTTTCTAATGTCCATTATTTAAAAAGACAGAGGGCTCTTGAACCTTTTTTTAGTAATACCATCAGCTGAGAAATTTGATCCTCTCCAAATTGAACCACCACTGTCCTTGTACATGACACCAATACCTGCCCTACCTGAGTTTCCCATAGGAGCACCATTATAGTATACCTTGGTTTAATTTGGATCTGGAAGAACTCAAGTATAGCATATAACTGTTCTTGCCTTTTTGAACTTGCACTAGACTTGAACTGCTTTAATAATCTGAAGATCCTGTACTGTATGGTGCCTAGTCTTTTAGACAGCTTCAATTTTTTTTTGTTTTTTTTTTGCACAGTAAGATAGATTTCATAATATTAGAAGGAAGAATGGTATAATGGTTAAAAGGAAGTAAATAAACTTAAAAGCTAACCGCAATAGGAGAGTGACACATCACTGAAATTGGCGCCTCTGGAGCAAATATTATCTGGCAATACCCTCCCGCACATAGTCGAAACGGAAATGTGCAACAACCCTTCCTGATCACATATACTCAAGTTTATTTCATTTAAACTACTTAGACTGAAAAATTCATGATTTGGGACCCCAAACTCTCAGCAAGAAAAGAGTTTATCTGCCATTTCCAATCACTAAACTTGACCCTGTCCACGCTTGAAATAATCTACAAGACCAGTAGGAAGCCCATAATCTTCTTTTACATGGATGACAATTTCTAAGAAGTACTCTCAACTTGAAGGCTTGAATAGCATAAGCAGAAGATGTAACATTTTGCCTTGTCCACCTTTGCTTAAGAGATTCATAAAGAGCTTCCACAGATGCCCCACATATGTTAATAATAAGGCATAACTGATGATGGTTATGGATTAATACATACAAAGAATATGGGAGAGAAGAGTGGGTGACAGATTCTTACAAACAGAGGATTTATCATGGTGGCTTAGTCGCCAATAGTCCCCACATGTGCAAACCCCGTCCTTAAAGAATAGAAACTCTTTATATCTTTTAATAGTATCTCCCTTTTACTCATCAGACTCGCATATTTCAATCATAACATGGCAATCTCCATATACTCCGAGGTTCTTAACAATCCTAATGGTTGAGCTACTGGTAGTGCCTACGAGCCCAAAAGCAAGAATCAACTTGTCACTATGACTTCCCAATGAGTCCTCTTTTCATTTTCCTCACTAATATAAAGTACCCATTCCGTCTCAGACATATATCCTTTTTTCCTTTGAACTTCCCATTAGTTCCTCCAACTTACTGTATATATCTTCATTTCACTTATGGGACCTGTCACCAGCTACAAAATTATGTAGCTAGCCTTCCACCTCAATGTAACTTTAACCTGGAGGCTTCTTGACACCTCTACTCTTCATAGTGGCTATTACTTTCTCTACATCGCTCCATCTTCCAACATCGACACAGATGTCGGACAAGAAAACATAACTCGCAGAATGTTCAGGTTCGAGTTCTAGGAGCCTCTTTGATGCTAACTCTGCCATCTTGATATTTTGTAGACCCTACATGCACAAAAAAGGCTCCATATACTACAAAATCAGGCTCAGTAGGCATGCTCTGAATGAAACTCAGAGCTTCTTCCAAATGACTAGCACAACAAGATAGATCCACCACGCATGTGTAGTAGTGGTTCATTGTCAGCTCTAACTTTTAATCAATCAAGCATCATGTTGTTAAAGCAACTAAGTCCCTCAACCACCAGCCCAGGGTGTGAGCATACAGTTAAGATTGCCAAAAAAATAACCTCTTCCGGATTAGTTCCTGAAATTCGCATATCCTCAAAAGGCTTGCCTAGAACACCCATGCATAGCCCAACCGGATATCATAACATTCCAAGGAAGAACATCTTTATCTTTCATCGATCCTTTTGAAAACCTAAGTTGCATTTTTATGTCCCAACATTTTTGTGTATATAATCATGAATTCAAACTTCAGACTCTAACGCATTAATCCTTGCACAAGCACATAATGCATACACTATAGTAAGATTATTACGGTGCACACTTTCCTCCAACATCCTACTAAACATGCCCAATGCCTGTTCACGGTCCTCGTTTTGTGAAACCCCAAAACCTTGTTTGTCCAAGACACAACATTTTTCTCCCCCATTCAATAAATGACCTCTCCCACTTTAACTTCCCTTTCCTCAAAAACCCAACATTTAAACAACTCCACAAACCAATATTCCTCTCTGGTCTTGCCTCAAATAACTCATTAGCCTCCTCCAAGTCTCCAATTTTACGACACCCTTTAACTAAAACATTTCATACCAAAGCACTACCAACCATATTTCTCTCATGCATTTCATCAAACAATCATAACCCATTCTTTAAGAAACCAAACCAAAAAAAGCCCAACCTAACATCAACTTTATAGACTTCCCCATGAGCCATGAAGGGTTTCTCTCCCCCAATTTGACGCTCAATAACGACGCAATCTATTTCAATACAAACAGGTACGTGAGAAAACTGATAGTAAACCATTTAAAAAACACAGAATGTAAAACTGTGGGCCTAACTGGGAGTGTATGAGATATTAATCTTCAAAGGGTCTCTATCTCTCTCAAGAAGGAAGGTTAGCTCAATTGGTAAAGTGAGGAGCTCCTAATCCAAGAGTCTAAGGTTCAATTCTTGATGTCATCAAATAATAATTTTATTTTGATAATTTTTTCACGCTTATCATGTCATTGCCGTAAAATTATATTTGATTAATTTTTAAACTAAAAATACCGTTAAATGGCCCAATTTTTTTTTTTGGGGGCGGATCCCCCAAACCCCCTAATATCCTAATATAATTAATGATACTACCTTCGCCCCCCAAACATAAAATCCTAGCTCCGCCCCTGCTCTCAAGCTTTCATGGAGGACTTTGACAGACCAACAATTAGCTGTATCACAAATATCTCTAAGAATGATTGTTTTGGATAGTAGTACTTCTTCCTTTAAACATGTACTTGCTTATGCATGTCCAAATGTTGTTACAGACATATAAAGCTGTTGAGATCCACAAATCTTTTATATAAGAATTGTTGTTCTTTCCCTTTCCTAGAATAATTTTAAGATTATCATCAGCTTTGATCCTAGAACACTGAAACATGTCTGTAAATCAGCTTTGATCCTAGAATATCAGTTGGGCACTGAATGAAAATATGCTTCTCATTCTTTTCATTGTTATAACAGGAGCAAATTAAAGTGAGCTAGATACCTTTATTCTGCACTAAGAGTCAAGAGAGAACGAATCTTGTTCATTAGCCTCCAAGCAAAACCAATCAGTCTTGAGTGAAGGACTATGTTCCAGGTACTTCCACTACCAAACACCTTGTTCCCCTTATATATTCATATGGGCATTTTCAAGTTATTGCATTAGGCCAGGCTTCTTTCACAACATCTATGCGAAGCACTTTCTATAGATGGACGATCTTACTAAGGTTTATGCTTTCCCATTTCTCCAACATGATTGGATTTGCTTTGAAATATAAATAAAATGCACCGAGAATTAATCCCCACGCCACATTTCCTATACTATTTTTCTCAGAAGTAAATATAAAAGGATGCTTCTCAAGCTTCAGGATCTGTAAAGTAATTCAGACTTTCCACCTCACCCATATTTGCGGAAGCAAAGGAATCAGAGGACTTGATGCTTAAGACACAAGAATCAGTATTGTCAGAATCTAAAATGATCTCATCATTTAGAGTAATGTGTTCATCGTCAATATCTGAGGCCTCAAAACCATGTCTTCAAGAGAAGCTTGTTTATTGCCGTCTTTGCAGTATTAATAAACCACTCATCCTCGGGAAGTGTATTCTGTGGGTCGATACCTCAGAAGGTTTTGATAGCTCGAGCAATTATTGCTGATGTTATTTGCTGAACGTTTCGGGATGGGTAGCCTCCGCAAACAACAATTTCAACGGTGAAGTACATATCAAGTATTAACTGCTGCAACCCAAGTGGGTGAAAGGGGCATGAATCATCCTCAAACGCACCCCAAAACTCCTGCTCATCCGATAGCCACATTACTACCGTTTCTATTGGCCTGGCAAGTATAATTTTCTGTATCTTCTCTTCCCAAGTAATACATCTCCAGCAACTGTTACCAACTGTTGTAACTTCCAAACAAAGCCTGGAATGGCAGTGAAGCCCGTGGTTGGGAGTCCCAATATAGATCTTCTCTTCTCTAATCGGGTTTTGCCTTCTCTCAAGTATATAAAGTTCAAAACATATTGTCGACAGAAATGATCTCTGAGTTTATCCATAGAGTGTTGATGATGCTGCTTCCACTCCTTAAATTCTATGGCACTAGTAGCAGATCCAACATTTTCAGCAGGCCCACTACCTGGTTCCTTCAACTCACTCTGCCCACTCCAAATCCTTGAAACAACCTTTAGTAGTAGTTCATCGGCTACAGTAAATGCAATTCCCATAAGTGCAAGGTGTTGGGAATCAGTTTCACCCTTATAATATACCTACTCTTTATTTTCAGCAAGGTTCTCATCTTCAGATGGTCCTGGTAATGCTTTAATCAAAATTTCCACGTACTCATCAAAGAAATGAGATATCTTCGTTAAAACTATTGCCCCAAAATGAGAAATAACCTCTGAAGTTAACTGTTGCATCGTATCTTTAATAAGGAATATGAATCTTGTTCCACTGTCAGCTTGCATACTATCTGATGAAGATGTTGTAAGACCAGGTGGCGCAGATACAATTTGAGGTGGTAATATGTCATCATTTCCTTCAAAGTTAAGAAGCATTGATCTGGCTCGTCTAACGTTCATCTCCAGAACCTCTTCAACGTACGGTTGCAAAAGAACCATAAGCAACTTAGAGAGTTTCAGACCCTGTGATTCCAATATTGAGCATTGATTAAAACTTGCCTGAACACATGCTTGCTGCACGTAGAGCGGTAACCGTCTCAGATGAGGGAGCATTCTCCTTCACCAGTCGAATGAAAGACTCTATTTCCCATTCTGCCCACTGCACAATTCTGTTTGTATATACAGGCATGTCACCAAATATCAAGCCAGATTCTTTTGCCGCCAGTAAAATTCTTGAAAATACAAGCTTTGACAAAGTTACAGAGTAGGTTTCCTCATAAATCGAACATTAAGGAAGAAACCCATCAATTTTCTTCAGAAGGTGAGATCCATATACTTTCAGCAGTAGCTGTTGTGCCAGAGGACCTTTTCCAAGTTGCAACAAGGCAGACAATGCTTTCTTAAGTTCACAAATGCCAACTGATGGTTATTCGGTGGTCTCAACAAGTTGATCTTCAAGCATCATCTTCCTTTTAAGAAAAGCAGACTTATAGGAAGATATTTCAGTAGATGAAGTATTTTTTTCTGAATCATTCAACTCTGAGGAGCTTTCTCTTCAACGTCTAAAGCCTCTAAAGTTTCCTCCACTTTATGCTCGGCAAAGAGAACATCAATATTCTCCAAAAATGCCATCCTGTGTATTTCAACTTCATTTAGCAAGGGGTCATAAACTGGAGGGTCTTCTTCTACTTCATAGGTCTCACTGTCAACTCGATTTCATTCTTCCAATTCACGGCAAACACCAGTCATCAAATCCTGGGCAAGAATCCTTTGAGACGATACATGCTTGTGCAATTTAATCAATTCATGCTCCATTTCGGCAACCTCTTCCGATACTTCGAGTGTGAATTGCCACATAAGTTCTCCATGGCATCTTTTAGGTCCTAAAGCTCACAACAGAGTTTTCTGATACCCTTTTAAGAATTGGATTGGTAGACGGAGTTCACTTTGGATTGTGGAGTGATCTACTCGTGAGTTGGGAAATCATCTTCTTCTTCACTGTTGTCCATCTCTCCGCATTTTACTTATATTTTGTAAGTATTGTTCCTTATTTTAATGCTAATCTCTTACATTGTAATCTATTGGGGAGTGGAGAGCTTTATCTATTGCAAACATGGTTCTTGGACTAAAGGAGATACATATTTGGGTAGAAATTCATACAAATGTTGATTACACAATCAATCTTTTAAATGTAAGCTTCTCAAGCTTTATAAAATCTTAGCTCCACTCCTTTTAGAGGTCTCAAAGTACCAAGATAACAAAATTCACACGGGGTGGTTGGACAGCAGGATAGCCATGCAAGTTAGAGTGGAGAGGCCTTCCTGGTACCTTTCAGTGGTCGTAGGGGCTCTTTATGTAAGTATGAGTCACTTAATAATTTTATTTGCTCTACTATGATAATTATGTAATTCCCCAAATAGTTACCCTTTTGAAGATTTATCCCCAAAGCATTCTATAATTTCAAAAATCCAATTTCGTTACTAAGGTAAGGTACTGGTCAGAATCTAAATAACATATGACATTATTGTTATAACAAAAAAAGAAGATAACAAAGTTCATAAATACAGAGAGATAACAAGCTAAATGAAAACATATCAGCCTAGAGAAAATAAAATAAAAATGACAGACTGCAACTGTAAAGTGAAAGGGCAATATCGTTGAATACTATGAGCAATATCTAGTTTTCCTTAGTTCTTGTTGTGCATTCCATATCCGACTTTGAAAGGTGAAGTTCTTAATATTTAACAAAAAGCTTCAATAAATAGTGCAACCATTATTTCAGAATATGTTAGTTATCTCGAAAAGGGTTAAAATCCTACCAAAGGTGCTATTATATACCGTATCATTCATTGATGTAGAAATTAGGCATATTTTTGTTTAAGCCCAAATAAAGGAGGAGGGAGAAGGATAACACTTCATCGTATTGGCATAAGGATACGACTCTTATATGTGCATTCAAAGTAAAGGGATATGGAGTGTGTAAGAACTGAGCATGGTAATTTTTTAACATAAGATCCATTTTATCTTTACCATTTTTTCATTACACACTTTTGTTCAGTGTAATAACTATCATGTTTACTGCAGTAAGAACAATTGACCAAGATTTTTTTGTTATGGGGATCCAAAATGTATAATTGTCACGGAGGTGGAATCCTTTAAACAAATAGGTATTTTTCTTCTCTTCTCTTATTTTGTATTATTTTCTTTTCTTTTACGATTGCAAGCATCTTATTGTGTACTCAAAGTATAATAATAGGCATGTGAGATACTTACACTTAGCAACATTTCTAGTACAGTATGTAGCAAATGTGAAATTCGGTAGTCCTATTATTAGTAAGCTCACATTTATAGTTAATGTTTTGTATGTTCTGACAGGTTTACAAATTGATCCAGATTAGTAGAAACATACAAAGACATTCAAAAGTTGCAAGCATTCTGGCAATGAAGCATTTTAGACTCTTTTTTATGGTTGCTTTATTAATTTTTGTGTGAATTGGTTAAGTTTACCAGTAATTTAGCTCTGTAATCCAATTAATGAAGTGATTGAGTTCAAACATATTGTATTTAATGAAGGTAATATAATTTAGCCAAATATTTTACCTTTTCGTATAATATGGTGGTGGTCCTGTAGAGTCCTGGCGGGGGAGGGGAGGGGATTGACAATATTTGATTTTTAATTTTATTTTTTTTGTATTTTTCGAGGTATTGACGTCATTTTAAAAGTGTCATTGTTGATGTATGGAAACCGTACCATGTCACTTCAAATATGAAGTTAAAAGATTTTAACTACTCCATTTTTTAATAACGTTATTTAGTGACGTCAATAGAATATACTAGCCGGCCGACCACCGAAATTAGGTATTGACGACGTCATTTTTTGAAACCCTTTATGCGTCACTTATTAAATGACGTTAATACCTACCTTTTCACATTACTTATTTAATGACGTTGTTGGTCCCTACCTTTTCACGTCATCGCCTTCGACGTCATTTGTACAAACGACGTTAAATCTCTTTGACGTCATTTTTTTAATGACGTAAAAACCCATATTTATTGTAGCATTATTTATATGATATATATACTCTTATTAAAAATTAAGGTTAAGTATGAGAGAGGAAGGTACGAAGCATCGGGTTTCTAATAAAATTTGTCATTACATTTCAACCTAAGTTGTTCAAGCATTGGTTATAATCCCTAACCTTAATAGGTATATTTTGATCTCTTCTCCAACAACCATGCCTAATTGAGTATATCATATGTGAGGAAATGTGTCAAAGAAGAAGAACATTGTTGAAATAAATCAAAGAACATTGTTGAAATAAATAATTGTTAGAATCTAAGACTAACAATAAGGATATTCTATTTTCTGTGAAATCGAAATCTTCTGGAGTATACACCCTAAGTAAAATTTATGTCCACATTGGGTGGTTATGACATTTTGACCTTCTGCATAATAATCTAAGCAAATTGGACAAATTTTGTCTCTTCTTTCATTGGTTTTACCTGTTATTGTTCCTGAGGGGTTGATTGTAGTTCTGGAATCTATGGCCAGAGTTATAATAGCAACCCCTGGATCAACATAATCATGGACGGTTGTAACGATATCTAATTCCAGCTTCATGGTTAACTCTTCTGACTCCCGCAATAGTGTATCGAGCACAGCATCAAGTGAGATTTGGAGAAAGGTATCTCTGTTGCTAACCCCCAAAAAATTTCACTAATAAGATTGTTAAACCACGATTCTGTTTGAGAACAAAGGTCTTGTATTAATTTATCATGGCCTAGTTCGGTTAAAAAACTAAAAAAGTCTATTAAGAATTTCGCAACTTCAATGGGGTCGTCATATCTTATAGGGAGTTCATGGTTCAACGATCTTCTAACCTCAAAGACACTCTTTAGATGTATTTTTACAAATGATTGGGTAACACTAACGTGGTAAGCATGCTTTTCAAAAAATTTACTCTCCAAATTGGTGATGCAGACAACGGCTATTTCTGTGTATGAATGTGATGCTAGAAGAGTATAATAGCTGGGATAGACAACAAAGAATTAGTACATATACCCAACAATGAGAATGCAATAATGTTTAACTTAGAAAGAAATAGAAAGGGATAATTTTAAAATAGGTGATTTTAAGTAGTTGTTGGTGAGAAAGTAAGCTTCAATGCATGAGAAAATTGTAAGAGCAAAGACAAATATCAAAAGAATTACTTACCACAAAGGGTCACAAATGTTGGTTATGATAGAGGTGGGAGAAGAAGAAAATGGACTTATATAGAGTATGGGGATGTGAGTTACAAACGCAATAAATTTTGGTAATTATGTGAGAAATTATTAGAGAAATTATGATTGCTAAAGGTGGCGTAAAAATAGTTTATTTTCATGCATGATGTTATGTAAATAAAGAGAGTGACTTAAAAGGGGATATAAAGAGAGTGAATTATTATAGAATTATGAGATTATAGGATCCAATGCTGTGGATTTCCAAGCCTCCAAGGGAATAGTATAATATCAATAAGATAGGCCAGACCATCTACTAAAATCAAAATAAAGGAATTGCAGAAGTTGTAATAAAAATAAGATTATTTTGTTATTACATATGCCCAACAATGAGAATGCAATCAACAACAATAGGAACAGTTTAACCCCTTTATTTTCATTGAATCTTACAAAAGTGATGCTTTCGGCAATCAATATAATGTGAGGCAAGATAAATCAATTTCATAAAATCAATATAATGTGAGGTATTGTTAGAAATGTTTGTTTACATCACGATCCAAGAAGAAGATGGATAGTAGGCTGAGAAATAATAAATTACTACCTTACATCAAAGTTTTCTTATCCACTCTATTCAGCCTCTATTTATTTCAAGCCCATCAAAGTACAATTTAAAAGACCTGGCAGTAATCCTACTCATCTTTGACGGTGATTAACCTATTTGTCCCTTCTAGCTCTGGGAGCACTTTAATACCACTGACAGTAAGCTCGAGAAAGAATGAACCATGTTATTGTTGACATTTTCGTCGATAGGCCTGTGATGGTTTACAACTCGTGGGTATCAATATTTTATTGAGGGATGTGCTGTCAGAAATGAGTAATGGATCCATTAGAGTAAAACTATAAACTATTATTTTTGAACATATTAATAACATGAGAAACAATTTAGACCCATATTTAAAAGACTGAGACAATTCATGCAACATGTTGTTGAAAACCAAAAGAAGATTCAACCTTGCACACGAAATGGAAGAGAACAAATTTACCTCTTTAATTTTGTCTAGAAATATTAGTTTTTAATCTATAAAGAACAATTTTCAAAGATCTACAAACAGGCGAGATAAATATATTTATATGTGTGATCGTGAGGTCTGGCAAAATTAATAACTCTATCGAGGATGACGACTTAGCTACATTTCAGAGTTCTCTATCCCTTATAATGTTGCAATATAGCATAGTTTCTAAATTTTCAAATCATAGTCAGCAAAGTATGGACAAGGTATCTTGGTGATATTGTCTAGACCCCATTTATGATAATGTCAAGAAGAACCTACCTGCAAAATGCATTCTAATGTTTTAGTCTTCAAGGCAATCATTTCTGGATTAAGGCTGTATAATATCTGCAGAAGTGTTCTTTTCAGCTCTCCCCTCGGCTTCGTCTACACTGATCCATGAAGCTCCTGCAAGTATACATTTATCATTTTTAGCAAAGACAAATAAAAGCCATCCCCACCTTGGTTAGTAGATATAATTCAAGAGGCATCTGTCATTTAAAGTAGATCACTTCTATTATAAACACAATTAGAAAAAGTCTATTCTTTTATAAATCCTGGTCAAGAGGTCCTGCCATAACCCCTGGTTACAGTGGCAAAATAATAATAGCATAAACCCTTTGATGCTAATCTCAATTATCCTGGGTGGTTTTTTGTCCCATTCCAGTGAGGGATAAGACCACCAAAGAGGAGGCTTTCTAGTGAGGGATAAGGCCACCAAATTGAGCGGCTACATCATTTTCAAATTTGTGATCAATTATAAAAGAAGAAATTGTCTAATTTATGATGGAAGAAACTTTGAGCCTTTTCCATTCATCTTTTTGTAGCTTCATCCTAACATAACCTGCATTTTTCTTAAGGTATATTTGTGTACCCCTTTCTCCCTCAGGGTTTTTAATACATGTTAATTTTGCATGTGAAAAGAAAATAATCCACTAATTTCTAATAATAAAAGTAAAATTATAAAATGGCAAATTTACCTGGGTGGTAAATTAAATATTTGTCATAAAATAAAAATTTGCCAAATATATACAATCTATATCAGTATTATATGTGTTGGTATGTGACCTATATCAACATTTTTTTATCCTTGGTTTAGGTATTGGCAACATTCAAAACTCCTTAATGTGATAGATATGACTTGTCTACTCCATGCTGAGTTTTGAATACTATTCTCTTAGATATGTCGACACCAAGAGTTTGCTTAAATCGAAATGTTCCACACCGTAAATCAGTATTTGATGTGCTTTTATGTGGCCTATAAATCGAACAATATCATCAGCTGCATCTTTGGTTTAGATATTGGTAATATTCAAAACTCCCCCTGTTGAGTTTCAAATCCTACTCATCCAACCAATTAAAGTATTCAAATATGAATCGGCAGAAAAGTATAACCCTATTTTTTCTTTCTTTCTTAGTTTGTTATTTCTAGTTGATTATACATTCCGACTTGGTAAGTTATGGTTGGACTATTTGTACTACTACGAATATGAAATTATACAATTGGTGTATTTACCTTTGTGTCAATTGATTTTTTTTCATTTTTTGTGAGTGCAGGAAGCTGTTGTTGAACAATACTTTAAACCGCTGGATAAAGAGGTGGAGAAAATAATGAAAATACAGCTTAAAGGGGAGAAGGGAAACATGAAGGAAATGATAAAAATTATGGACAAAGAGGCTACGATAGAGAACAAACCTGCACAAAGAGTACATACTATGGTTGGTGCTGATCAAGACAAAGTATCATCCACCTCCATGAACAACCAAGTTTAGATGAGAGTTATGGTTTGTAGAACATCGCCATCTTTGTAACAAATCCTGGATCAGTATAAACCGTAAACCTGTTGAAAATTTTGTGCATCTTGGTTTTGTGTAGTATTAAAAAAAATCCTAACTCTGGACCTTCAATATTGCATAATGGTTGACTGTGTATTATATAAAGGCATAAAGTAAGTTTCTTCCCTCTTCATTGCTATTTAGTATGAGAGTGATGTATAGATGACTGTGTATTATATCTTTAGATATGGTTTCTAATTGTACCTTTATAAAAGTATCCTTAACAGGCTTGATAGTATCATTCAATTGCTCAGGTACAACAATCACTACGTAAAAAAGAGTAAAAAATTACTTTGCAAGTCAGTCGTTCTTTGCCTAAAGCGACTTATTTTTTTGTCGAAATAAGAGTCGCATTTTTTGCAGTAGTTTTTTGTTCTCAACTTTTACTTGAATCGTAATATTACGATTGAAAGTTAAGTTGTAAAAATAGTCATTTTTTACAATTTTTGCGACACATTAGAACGTCATTTTATGTGTCACAATTAAATAACATAAATAAGAGTCGTAATATTCGTTGTATTTACTGTAATTTATAACTGATATACTTGTTGTTTTATTGGTCGAATTATAACGACTCTGCTATAAGTCGCCAAATACGTAACATTTTTTTCATTTTTGCGACTAACATGAGGATCGTATTAAGCGTCATACTAAACACGATATAAATAAGAGTTGTTACAACCATCGTTTTTTGATAAAAATTTGTAACACAAAAGTACGTCATATTATGTGTCACATAAAAAAATGACTTAGATATACATTGTAGGTATTGTCTTATTTATGCATTTTACTAAAAAAAATTGTTATTTTTTGCTTCTCAGACAAGCCCTTGCGAATTTTAAATAATCAAGCGCAATCAATTGACATATAAAGCAATAATGACAAACAATTTTCAATAAAAAGAAGATAGAGAAATACCAATTAAAATATCATGTCAAACAGCTTACCAATATCCAAAATGAAAATAGAAATATCAAACAACTTACCAAGGTTGGCTTTAAATTCTAAAAAAAATACAAAAAAATTATTCAATGGATAATGAAAAAAATCTTGAGCCAAGCTACGGCTTCACCTGCAGAGACATTACCAAGGGTATGACTATCAACATACAAACATGCCTCTTCGCGAATAACTTCAGCGATTATAATACTGTAAAACCCTTCAGGTGTAATTGTATTAAAATGCACAGTTTTGTAAGCAACATTAGTGCCAAACATATCTTTCAATATGCATGAATTGTGTAAGCAACATTAATGCCAAACATATCTTTCAATATGCATGAATTGTCACTCAATGACTCGGGAGGTGGTGGTGAACATCGTCTTCCCTACAAGTAAATTGAAATAATACGAAGTTAGCATTAAATGAAAATGGGGCTAATGACTACAATGAAAATGGGGCAGATGGCTACAACAGAGGTGTTGCATATAAGCAGATCCAGATGGTTTAAAAAATGGATTGAAAAGATATTAATTCCTAAATCAGGGCAAACTAGGCTAACTCTGTTCAGAAAGTAGATGGAAAAGACATTAAAGATCTAATACATCTGATATATGCCTCGTATGGGTTGCATAAGCAAACAACCACAACAATAGCTCATAAAAGGGTGACTAGAAAATAGTTTTAGAAACTTGTCAAGACTGTTCAGAAAATGGATCGAAAAGACATCCTCAGATGCTCCTAACCAAGCATATATAGCTGCTAAGGCTACTATGTTTGTACGTCTAAAAAGAAGAACAAAGGCCATGAGATGAAAATAAATAACAATAATTACATATGGGCTATCTTTTGAGGAAGGAACTCATGTTTATGTTCCTGAACATTTGTTTTTCTTTATTTTGTCATGGTGTCCTTGTTAGCAGTTTAGCTTCAAGGCTATTGAAGCCTTTCTTACTTAGCGGTTGGAATATCCTTTTAATGTTTTTTCCTTTTTAGTGTTCAGGCTCTCCTTATCCTTTTCTGTAAGGTGGGGAGTTGTCCCCACTTTGTAATTACACTTTTGTTTTTTTATCAGGGGGATGGTTACATAGAGACTACAATATTTATACAGCCCTCCAATAGCCTCTTGTACGTCACAAATTTAACTTCCAATATGATATCCATATAGCAGTCCAATAACCTATATAAATATAATACGAGGATCGATATTGTTCTCTTTCCCCGCATCCCAAATATTATTCTCTTCACTTTTACTAATCGTGAATCAGGTTATTAACCGCAGATTAACTAGTAAATGATCACAGATTAATTGGACAAAATATATATCTGAAGTTGAAAGACCCAAAATCATGTTAGAATTACCCGATTACTAAGTGTTCCGTGTCCTCCCCGAGGTGAAAGCTGGCGGAGAAACATTGTTTTCCATCTTACACGTGTTGCTGATGATTCAATGATTATAATACTGCAAGGAGCTGGTTTCTTGCCAACATCAGCTGAAGAAAGTTTATATGGAGAAAGTGTTGAAAGGAATGCATTGAGCAACGGGATGATCACGCCAAAGCTGGGGCATAAATTAGGGTCCTCAACCCAACATGACTGTATAATAAGTACAAGCTTAGGATTTTTATATCCCCTGGAAGCTCTGGCCTTACATTCTGTTCAACAGAGGAGAAAAGACAGTAGATCTTTAGAATAATGTCAAGAACAAAATTCAATGAACATTGAGGAAAAATCAAAGATGATGGTTACTGAATATAATAGAAGCCCATTAGGTGCCAAATACAATTTTATATCCTTAAATATGTTGCTCTAATACATTCTATCAAGCTACTGCTTATCCATAAAAACTAGCCCATTTCCAGATTTTAAACACCAACAAAACATGACCACAAATTACTCACCCTTTACCGGTAACCAAGAACAGAATCATTGTGGAATCAAAACTCCCAAGATTTATATTTTTTTGTTTTATATCCTTATGTGTTCACGTGTACTTAGATGGTTTGCACTGCAGACTTGAGTTATTTTGCAATTAAATGCAAGATCTACAACATAAAGGAAGATTTGTAGATGGTTTGCACACCTTAAAGCAGCATAAGCAGCCTGCAAGATGGACATACCCTCAAACAACATTCAATTGGTTAATAACTCCCATATAAAAAATCCAAAGCTGTACACATCCACTTTGTTGTTATAATGGATTTTCTGCCCCCGTTGTAATGTCACAGTGTTGTACAACTGCAATGCCATAGTTCAATTTCAAGCTTTTGAATAGTTTGTGGCACAAACTATATGTGGGTTGATACACTTGAGATTATTCCTGCAGATTTTACCAAAATTGTGTGTGGGGTTGTTTATCAACAAAAAAAGGCTTTAAACTACCGAATCAAGAAAGATGTAAAGGTCATCCAGATGTATGGCAGTTGATTTAGGACCCAAATCTGCAGTTACTCCCTATATGAGGTACACCCAAAAGAGTAACTAGTGTTTAAGTAGTTTTTCTTTAATAGGTTGTAACAATATTTAGGCTTTTAGGGGTCTTTAAATATCCTTTATACATAAAATAATATACATAGAATAAAAGAATGGTGACAACTATTTAACTTTTTAATTCCTAGTAAAAAATTATCCGACTCCGCCCCCTTGGTTTTCTCCTCTTTCGGTGATTGCTTCTACATAAATACTTGGGTTGTCGTGTGTCATGGTGATTGTTTTTTCCTTATTCCTTACTATTAATTTAGTTGATTTTTTGACAATTCGATTTGTTCAATCCTTATGGGATATTCAACAAGAATAGCCATGGCAAAACTATATAATCTATAGGTCAGATGTTAGGATCAATCATGCATTAGCTACTGGTTAAATATGTATTCCTTCCTTATTTTGATCATAACCTTTGGAGCAGAGACGCTATCATGAAAAGGGCCTTACAAGATAAAATTTTCACGTTTCCGTAAAATATGATACATGCTCCAAGGGTTTATTTCTTATATAAACAAATAGTATGCATCCATTACCTAACACCATCAAAAGAAAAAACTTAATACACCCAATGTTAAGTCAAAAGGATTAAACAAAATAAACTTTAGGAGCCATCCAATGGTATGTTCCCATTTCTGCAGTCATCAATTCGGTTATGGTTTCTTCTCTTGCAAGACCAAAATCGACAAGCTTTATAGATTGTTGATTTTCTCTTAGAAACAAATTATCTACAAACAATTGTCAAAGACTATAGTCAGCGAGTTGAAGGGCATTTGTACATAGCAGCCACTAAATTAGCAAATTTTACGATCTTTTACTGTACCTCTTTGGATTGATAGGTAAAATAAGCAATTCCAACAAAAAAATCATGAAAAATTCTTATGTGTAACAGATAGAAATTATTCTTACATTATTGATATATGAAAACACTTTTGGCCTAGACTAGATTATATCTTATTCTCAGTTACAAAAGAACTATTATATAAACCAACGCCACACTACCAGGTTTCAGATCTCTGAGTATAATCCCATTGGCATGTAGGTATTCCATAGCAGAAGCAATGTCAATTGCAAATCTTATAGCCACGGCCAAATCAATCTGCTTTGGACGGATATTGGCCATATACTTCCAGAGTGACATCCCTGGTAAAAGTTTGGTAGTGATCACCATGGGATCCTTACAAGCTCCAATGAACTGCATGGTAAATACAGGTATAAATTACAAGTTATAATCTCCTATAAATACATTACAAATTAAAAAATCCACCTTCACTAAGTTCTTATGGTTTACTCGGGACATCATGACGACTTCTCAGGCAAACCGACCTTCTAGAATTGTTGCCTTATCTTCTGGGGTATTTCCATAATAAAGAATTTTAATTACAACAATCTGATCGCCATACCTGAAGGTAATAAAAGGAGAATATTACTAACAAGAAGGCAAAATTAAGGATAAGAAGAACTAAAATATTATGCAACCATAGCCGATTAAAATTATAACACAAACACATTATCTAACACATATTTTTTGAGTACCGACAATCAAAGCAACTAGAACCTTGATCTGAGCTGCTTACTAAAGTCTCCTAGATGACGCTCTTGCAACATTAAACATAAGAATTGGATAGTTTTTTTCACATGTATCACATCTTATAACCGAGTTGTGGTTCTTTTACCTATAAAATTGGTCATGAGTAAGTCCCTCTGGTTGTAAGAAAGTGTTAAGTTCCATACTGCAAGAGTGGACTATATTTTTTGGGTTTACAATTTGGATGGCACTATGTGAACAGCCTGACTCATTACACTTAAATTCCCAAAGTCCAGACCAAAATTGTTATTATTGATATTGGTTATCAGGTGGGGTGTGTTTGGATAACAATCTAAATGACCATGGATGGCCCAAGCCTTAATCTACAGAACCTTTGGAGGAGAAGCTTCCCCTGATAGATTGGGTGTCCTGAAATCTTGAATTTTAGAGACCAACCCGTGGGTGATCGAAAACTCAGAAATCTTATCCTAAATCTGGATTTTCAGTAAGTATACAAATATTTCATAAGTTTCCATGTTGTGGGTAACCCCATGTGTAAAACATTCTCATGATTCATGCCTACATCATGTTTTACCAATTACAACTAATGAAATCTTATTTGAGACAAACAGATCCTAAGTTCATGATAGAGAAAGTTTTCAAATTCAGGATTCAACAAACTCATGTAACAACTATCAATCTCTACAATAATTTAACAACATACATAGGTAAGTTTGAGAATGATAAACATTAGCAAATCGCAAATAAAAACCCTAAATCGAAGTTCCCAAACCCAAAAAATCCCAATTGAAAGTCAAATTCTAACAATGCAAAACTAATATAACCAAAGAAAGATAAGAGATTGTGATTATTTAGTGTTTCCCTCACACTTGATTGTAAAGATTGAAATATACTCCAATAAATTGTGGTTGCAGAGAGAGAAAGAGAGACATACTAAAAACTTTATCTAGTTCGATCTATTTTGTGGAGGTGATAGGGAAATCGCCTTCTTCCCCTCTCTTTAAACCCTTGACGCGGTTAGGAGTAAGGCCGTAAAGGGTCTCTCATCTTTTAAATATAGATAAACAAGTTTAAGTATTGTTTTTTTAATTTTTCTAAAAATATTAGAGAAAATTAAAATAATAATAAGAGGGAAAGCGTGGTGAGCACCCAAACAAACCGAGGAAACCTAAAGTTGAAAATTACCACGGATGTAATGACCATCTACCATAAGTAAACTCCGTGGTAAATTTATCACACCAAAGCTCCGTAGCAAAACTTTAAATTGATCATGGCAATTTTAGAATTTTGGTGCAGTGTAAATTATTTTAGAGATATTAAATAAAGTTGCTCCAAAAAATATTAATCAAACCCAATCAAGACTCTATTAAAACCTAAATGTATCTTAAATTTTAATTTACACAAGATCAATGACATTAGAGAAATCCAAGAAACATGTAATTACAAAATAAATCTAATCAGATGTTCTTAATCTAGTATACTGTAAGATGTTAAATTAAGAGGAAATTAACAAACAAAAAGAAAAACCTTAAGCGTAAGAATACATATCACTTTCAAGGTTTCAATAATTCCTTGCAATTCTCGCTCTTACCAATTCAATCAAAAAAACCTCCAGTTACAATAGGGAAAAGATTAACAGAAACCAATTAAATTTTATCCAATGTAACTCATGTGAGAAAAAATAAGGAGAATAAGTTATATACTTGATATCTTTTTGTAACAAAAACCTTTAAAATTAAAAGTTATTCTACCTCATTCTCTATCAGAAAGCAAAGTGGGGAAGAGACGTGAAATGTATAGAGATATAAAGAGTAGGGTAATTAAGATTAAATTAAGATTAAATTTTTTTGGAGAAACCTTAACTGATCAGATTGTGGCGGAATTGTTGGAGACTGATCGATTTGCGCGGGGTTTGGGTTTTTTGGGTGTTTAATTTGAGAGGGAATTATAGAATTTTCTGTGAGAGACAAATTTGTAGAAAGATACATGGATTGGGAAGTTACCTTTCAATTTTACCTTAGAGATTTAAGGAATCCCAACTTGATTGGATCCTGATTTTGGATTTGCGCGGGTATATTGGTTCGCTCTTTGTTTAATTTGAGTGGGGAATTAATAGAGTTTGTTTAATACTACTAAACTCGTTTGATTTCCAAAATTTCATATATAGTGTTCTTACTGGGCGCCTTTCTTTCTGGACGCTTTACGTCTTGGACTGACGTGCCCCCTTTCTTCACAGCCTTTCGCTAAAAGAAAGGCCCTGCTTCCCTCCTCTGGACACTCGTAGTCTCGGCCCTCTTAATACTGTATTAAGCCCACCTCCTTTTAAAATCTTAGCATGTTTAACATTGGCACGTTTAGGGACCAGAGGTCGAATCGTAGCCCTCCGCTATTTGTTTGAGGAGGCTAGAATTTAAGTAGTTAGAGGCTCAAAATGTTAGGTTTATTTTTTCCTAGGATTCTTCGTGCCGAAGACAAGACGGCCCTACCTTTTTTAAATAGCTCCAAGAATAGGACACATGAATAACCTACCAGCGCCTGGTCTTATTTAACTACGACGCCTTTTGTCTATTTTTTTCTGGGGCCTCAAAAAGTTACAAAAGGCGTGGTGCTGGTAGTAGGGAGTAAGAGCTCAAAACTTTATTCTAAAGACAAATGCACCATAGCCAGCCAACAACGTTCTTTCTAGAAAGAAAGTGGACAATTCCTCCTTACTGGCACAAGAGTTTGTTTTTGGGGAGAAGGATTAAAGTTGTATATTGCGAATCAAATAAAGCGACTTGATTAAGCGTCTAAATTAGAATAGTTTTACAACTCCTTAAACAGTCATATGTTTTAAGACATAAATAAGAAGGAAAAAAATTAAAACAACAGGGGTTCTAAAATTGTGACTTCTAATGAAAGTCGTATTTTTCATTCAAAGTATGACATATGCGCCAAGTTGTAAATTACTATCCAAAAGCTTTGGTATTTACAAATTTTTACGTAGTGAATGTCCCCTCACTACTGACATCTATTATCCTGTAGTTCATTAGAGAACGTTAGATACTAAATATTAGAGTATATGGAATAACTATGGAACTCTACTTAATGGAATGATAAAATTTAAAAATGCATTATAAAATTTTCTTACCTATAACAAAACATCTGGGTAAACGATATTCGTTGTTGTATCATTACCAGGTGGTTAAAGAACACTAATTATGTTTGGAGAGATACATTTTGATAATGTCACGTAAAGTTGGCCATGACTATAAACTGGAGTTATTAGATCTATTCCAACAACTTTGACGGATTTGCCTTGTGACTTGTTGATAGTCATTACAAAAGATAAGCATAATGAGAACTATCTCCTGGTCATAGTAAATGGTAACTCGCCCGATGTTAGAGATAAAGATATCCTTAGAATAAATACTAAGTTTTTTTTTTTTTTTGATCAAATTTTTGTTTATTTATTTAGCAAAGCAATAGTACATGTAGAGGACATAAAGCCTGGCCACCAGTTTACTGCCTAATAGTAGTTGTTCCTATATTATCCAAGAAGTAAGTTGCCCGAATTTTCCATGGTAACATGGACGTATTTCAAAAAAACTATGAATGTTGGGAACTACCAAGCTTTGATAGTTCATCAGCCGTTTCATTTCCTTCTCTATAAGTGTGTAGCATGATGATATGAAGCTCCCTTCCTAGCTGACTAATAAGTTTCCAAGTTGCGCTGTACCTAGTCGGACATGTGTGCTTGCACCTATACCAGTTCACTAGAAGGTCAACATCCACCTCAACAATGAGAGGAAACCAACCATGACTTTTGCAATGCAATAAACCATGGAATAGAATGAACATTTCTGCAGATGTATTACTGCAAGTACCTAGTGCTATGTTGTACCCAAGCTGAAGGTTGCCGAGATTGTTTTGAATAATACCTTCTGCACCACTCAATCCTGAAGTAAGTATTGAACCGTCGTTGTTTAGTTTGAAGTAACATATAGGCGGATGTCTCCATTTAACGATAATTGGTCTTTTTATGGGTGCCAATTATTTGGCGAGTTGTACTTGAATAGAGATAATATCACTGAAGTTACTGCTGCGGATTATCTTGAACTTGGTCATGCTCGCATGTAGATCGTTGTTGATACGTTTGATAATGTCGATAGCCGAGATACACCCTTCCTCATACCTAACCATACAACGAGATTTCGAGATTTCCCATACAATGTAAGCAGGGAGAGTACCTCGTATTAAACCCATTTATGTGCCAATGTCAGCTGCCTGAAACCAAACACCTTGCCGCGTCCACCAACTGTCGCTGAAACCCTGCCGGGCGCCACAAGCATTGGCAAAATAAGCCCATACCCTCGCAGCAACATCTCCTTGAACAAGCAGATGGTCCAGTATTTCTGTCTCTCCCTCTTCATAGCGACAATACTTGGAAACTGATGGAATACAATGCTTAATAACGACGTCAACAGGGACAACATTCAGGCGAGCTTTCCAACTGAAGATCTAAGTTTTTATTGGTATGGTAGAATTCCATATCCATTGCATTCGACTTTTTTTGTCCTCCTCATTGTGCGAGAATTCCCAGGCAGATTTAACCGTGAACTCCCCTTTGTTGGACGGACCCCAAATTGGAATATCGTCGTCGCCGGTGATGAAGAATTTATGAGAGAGTGTATGCTTTAGTTCAGTTGGTATTTCATGCTCAAGTAGCTCCCAATTCTAGTCATCATTGTTCACAACAACTTCTTTCACCATTATATCTTGCGTGCAGGCGATTTCCAGCGTATTTATTAATCTGTCATCTCTGGTCCAATCATCGAACCAAAATTTTTTGTTACCTTTGCTGAGACACCAAGTCGTGTTAGCATCTACAGTTGGTAAGAGCCCTCTTATCTGCTTCCAAAGAATTGATTCTTCTCTATGCAAACTTGAAGGTTCTCCATTAATGGTGTACTTGATCCTAAAGAATGATGCCCATGTCGAGTTGTTGTGCCAAAAATTCTAGCCACTTCTTTAGCAAAAGACTCACCTTGATATCCGTGAGTCGCCGAAGTCCCAATCCACCTTCGAGTTTTGGTTGACATATTGTATCCCGTGCAACCCAATGCCGTTTGTTTTGCCCGTTAAAACTGCCTCAGAAAAATGTTAGTGAACATCGACTCAATCTTTCTTATTACACCATTTGGAATTGAAATACATGATAGGAGATGTTTAGGCATCGAGTTGAGGACATGAGTAAATAGTACCAGCTTACCTCCCTGTGATAGAAGCTTTCCTTGTCACCCTTGTATTCGCCATTGGATTTTCGTGACCAATAGTTCAAAGTGTATAAGCAATACCTGACCATTGCTTATTAGAGCCCCCAAGTATATCATTGGAAATGTTCTCTGTTGAAACCCACAAGAACTTTGAATTACCTGTTTACGTACTACAAGAACATTATGGTGCATATACAAGCCACTTTTAGCTTTGTTGATCAATTGGCCGAAGAAATTTTCATATCTTCCAAGGAAGTGCATCAACCCCGAGATAGAACGGCGACTTCCATTTAAGAAAATGAGGAAATAATCCACATATAAGTGATGGGTAATGGGTGAACAACCTCTGGATGATTGGAATAGGCCAATGTCGTCCTCCGCAAAACATTTGGATAACCCTCTGGATAGTACTTCCTCTGTAATTATGAAGAGCAATGGAGATAGAGGACCTCCTTGTCGTAAACCCCGAGAAGATTTGAAGAAGCCCTTGAAGACTCCCTGTAAGACAACCGAGAACCATGGGGTTTCAGCACATTACGCTATGAGTAAAACGCATCTGCTAGAGAAACCAAATTTGTGAAAGACCTGTCGTAAGAACCTCTAATCCATCCTATCGTAGGCCTTTTCCATGTTAATCTTGATCATAACATTGGTGTCTCATACCTTTCTATGTAAATCCCCAACCATTTCATGAACTAAAGTTATTGTTTCGCTGATATCCTTCCCATGAATGTAAGCTTCCTGATTACCAGATATTAATTTGTAGAATAGTTTTCTTAATCTATTTGCAATAATAGAAGAGAAAATTTTGTATACGACAGGGCACAAACTGATAGATCGGTAGTCACCTAACGAAGTTGGGGTGTCTACTTTAGGTAGTAGTGTAAGAAATGAAGAAGTATAGCACCTTGAGAGTGGGGCACCATTGAAGAATTCTTTGACAGCACTATGTAGATCATCCTTGATAATATCCCAACATGCAGTAAAGAATTCTGAGGTGAAACCATCGCTGCCCAGAGCGCTACCATTAGGGATCTTGAGCACACTGTCGTATAATTATTCCTGTATTGGTATTTGTGTAAGGCTAGCATCTTCTTCTTCAGAAATGGCATTCGGAATACACTCAAGTAAGTCTATATCTATAGTAGTATTTATCACTTGTAGCACCTCCCTGAAGTAACCCACTGTAGCATCATGTATGACATCCACCTCAGCCATTTCAGTACCATCAGAAAGAGTAAAGTCATTTACAAAAGATTACTTTCTGTTAACTTGTGTAACAGTATGAATTTTTTTTTGTATTGGCGTCACCTGCCACAACTCACTTAATTATGGACTGTTCCCTCCAAAATACCTCTTTGCTATGTAACATGGCCGCATGTTCTTTTTGTATAATCCTCAGTTCGGTACCTATCTGTTCATCCCAACCGTCCTGCAGGATGTGATCCACATGCATAATTCTATCCTGGAGAGCATGAATATTATGAGTAACATTTCCAAACATATTAGTATTCCAATCCTTTAGTGCACATTTTACTTTCTTAACCTTATATGCAAACGAAGATAAACAGTTGTCGAATACACCACTAGGGCAGTTGTCACCGACCAAGGATGGGAAGCTAGCATGAGATGCCCATATTTTCAAAAACCAGAAAGGTCGGGTCCCTTGATAAAGAGTAATGGTGAACGATAGTAGCAGAGGCGAGTGGTCATAACATACTCTCTCTAAATATGAGATTTTGTGCCTGGGAAAGGATACCATAAAGCTTGAGTTCACCAACGTTCTATCCAATAGTGCCCATTATCGAGAAGTACCTTGATGATTATTACAACATGTGTAGCTTGATCCAGTAAATGAAGGCTCCATAAGGCCAGCTGACTGAATCATGTCTTCGAAATCAGCCAAGGATCAACGAGGATCGTCTACCCCCAAGCCTTTCTGAGTGATGTCGTACAGTATTGAAATCCCCTATAGTACAACATGGAGAATTAGCATTCAATGATATTGTTTTGATGTCTTCCCAAAATAATTGCCTTTCAATGATGTCACATTTGGCATAGACGATAGTAACAAAAGAACTTCATTGAGTATTATAGCTCATTTTGCAATGTAACATTTGGTTAGATTCAAAAACACATTCAACTTCAAAGTCTTGTTTCTACAATACCTAAATTCCCCCCCCCCCCCCCCCCCCCAAATGCTGGTTTGACAAAAATGAATTACAGTTTATTCTTCAACCTATGCAATTCCCTGGTGATGCATCTAGAAAAGGTTCAAGCAAAACCACAATAGAGATATGGTGTTATTTGATAATCTTTTTAAGATGACTTATTGTTTTGGCATTGCCGATGCCCCTACAATTCCAAACGAGTAAAGGTCTAAATATCATAGAAGATTACTTGAGATTGACCTCGCGAGCCCCTTTACACCTTGTGACCATGCTGAGTGAGATTCTTTACAATTTTGGTCTGCTCTTTTTGACCGGAGTCCAGTTTGGAGCATCTCCCTTTCCATAATACTCAATGTTCGAGTGACATCCACTTCCTAAATCCGTTAACACTGCCTCTGAAGTGTGCTTTGTTACTTCAACTATTCTTATGTTTGCAATTAACTCACTTGTGTTAGCTGCTACAATATCCTTTGTTTTCCCCACAGAATGAGACTCAGTCCGAACTGCCTAATTCTGCCCCACTGTATAAAGCACTGTTGCTGCTGATTATAATGCCCTCTGTCCCATTAGAATCCTAGTTTCCTGCCTCAATGTTGTTGCCTTTAACTGCCCAATTGTTCACGAATCAGTTACTGCTATTGGCGTTGCTATTTTCCCCATTGTCGTCGATGTTGTTTGCCTTGCCATCACAGTTTTCAGACCCACTGTATGTAACTTAGTTTATGTTGCTCTCTTAACAAGTTCCAGATTCTCTATCGTCTAAGGTAGGGAGATGTTGCTGTGTGATTGACCTGACCTCCCCATTGTTGAGACTCTCCCATGTTTGACCTCCTCCCTTTTATCTGTTACAAGAATAGGGTGAAGTTTAGTGTAGCTTGCCTTGTTGTGCCCTTGAAGAGCACAATGTGTGCAGAACCTCGGAAATCTCTCGTATAAAAGAGTTTGCTCCATGATGAACAATTTGTTGAATGCAAGACCCACTTTAGTCGATAGTTCCTTCATGAGATTCACCTCCACGCACACCCGAACCGTTTTAGGTCTACTCGGGCTGAGTGTTGTTGTATCCGCGATCAAATATTTCCCAACGAGGCCAGCAAATTCTTTTACAATCCTATTGTTTTGTAGATGAAGCATCAAACCAGGAAATTGTATCCAAACAGGAGAAAAAGGAGAGTCCTTTTTGGGGTCAAAACCGATTGTCCACCGGGCTAGCTTGTAGAAGAAACCCTGAATATTCCTAGACTCTCTCTCGAGGCTATTGTGATGTCTTTTTTTGACACTAGCATCACCATAATATGCCTAAAATCAAGCACTGCCACTTTTGGTTCAGCCAAGAGACCCCAGTAGGAGTTGATGTTACTAACAATAACCTCTAAATTTGGTTTACAAGAAGGGAAACTCATTACCAGAGTTGTATTGAAAGCTGTTGCAGCTTTGTTCAGATCTGATGGAGAGAAGGAAATCAGCGGCATACCATCCTTAAATGACATTCTTGTACCCGGTTTGAACTCCTCAAGGACAGGTTTGGTAGGTTTCACAGCAGGGATGTTTGCAAAGGAAGGTTTGATTATTGCCACATCACGAAACAAGGATGGGAAACTCAGAGCCTTCAGTTGGATAATAACAGCAACAACAGGAACTGGGATAGGGTTGGGAGTGCCATTGTTATTACAGGGATTAAGGATAGAGGAGGTGGAAGGAATAGGGAGAGAGGTGGTTAAAGAATTTGAGAGAGAGGCCATTTCCAAGTACAAAAATGGTAATAAAAAAGGCAATTCAACACAAGAAAATGGTTGAAAAGGGAGAAGGAGGAATAAATACCAAATTTCCATCCTTTTCTCCTATCAAAATCATTGCCTCTATTAATCACATTTTGCATTGTACAACCATTAATCTTGTTCCGTTGCAAAGACCATTTTTTGGTACGATATTACATAATAACATTACAGGACATCCCACTTTTAACATTAACTTAAAAGGGGGTAGCCCAGGAGGATTAAGTGAGTTTATGTACTTAGTTGGTTATCTGTTTGTAATTGTTCGATCGTCAGAGTCTTCTTTTGATAATATATCTACAACAAGATAGACGATCCCTTTCCCGGGAATCATTTCTAAATCTCGTGTGTTGATGGAGCTGACGTCGTCATTACGTGCCGATAGAATAATACGTTCTATCAACTAAGTCATTGCCACTATTCTAAATTCTTACAACCGCAGGTAAATTGAACATATGAGCTCTTCTAGGGTTTGAGATTGGTTGATTGTAGATGGTAGACGAATAGTTACTTCCGGATTGTTTCCAATCTACAACAATGTTTCTATCAATATAATTAATAAACATTTGTTTTAATTAAAAAAAATAAAACCAATCAAATTAGCGTTACCTCTAACAATATCTTTGCAAACTTTGCACTGTTCGAGTTGATGTTGCTTAACCTCATGTTCTGCGACAATGAAAGAACTTTGACATGTCTCCATATATAAGATTGCCTTAAAGATGCAGAAATTATATCTTCACGAACACCTTTTGGTACAACTAGAAGAATTTGTTGAAAATCCCCCCTAACACAATAGTCATTCCTTTAAACGGTCTCCTATTATTAAGTATATCTTGGAGGGCTTGATCCATCGCCTCAACACAATTTCTATGTTGCATAAGCACTTCCTCCCAAATAATAAGTTTTGTATCTTTGAATAAGTATTGATTGCTTTGAGAATCCGCACATTGTGTTTTCGAAGACCTCTATAGGTATTTTGAAAGTTGAGTGAGATGTACTACCTCCATTTAGTAGCAATGATGCAATAACGGATGAGGCAACCATTATACAGATTTTTCCTTCGCTGCGACATTTAGCTGCTATAGAGTTGTATACAAATATTTTCCCATTCCAGCCGCCCCACTTAAGAAAAAAAAACATACCCTATAGTATTTTCAACCGAATCTATTTCAGCATCATAAGTCTTACGTTATCGCTGGTTTATGCGGATAACATTTTCAAGAGATTCCTTATGTCGATCATCATTCTTTAACTGCTCTTGCTCCCATATTAGTTGGTTCTTATTGTTTGCAGACCACTTTCCAGTTACTGTTGGCATTGGTTTAAAATCTGTTAAAATTGTATCTGACTCAAGGAGTAGTTTTTTTATCAAATATAGCCCAAAGTCGGTAACCTGATCCTCAGTTTGTTTAGAAATTTTATATATATCCTGAATTTACTTCTTAAGATCATCAGATATGTTGCCAGAGAATTTATCCCACAACTATTTCGGACTGGCAGGATTACAGTTGATTAGGATGGCGTTCAAAAGTCGATGGAGTTGATATCCAGTTTTTATGATTAAAGCTTTTACTAAACATTGTATCCATTATTTGTCATCTTCAAGCATTCCCATTACTGCACATGCAACTTTAAACGTATTGCAGACTATGCCATTTACAGTGCGCAAGTCTTCAAAAGATTGAGGTCCCTTTACAGCGGTCAAAAGCATACGAAGGTTGAACCTTTCTCCTAAATTTGGAGCTACAAAATAAACTCTTCCTATTGCGTTACATTTGGATCATGGCAGCTATAATGGCCTAATTCTGTGAGCTCGAAGTGGCTAAGAATTAACTCTTATATCAATATACCTGTGACTAAAATATGATCGAAGGCAAAAAATGACACAAGTGATTTCGCGTGGAAAACCTCTGAATAGGTAAAAAACCACGACCTCGAGTTAAGGATTTTTGTAATAGTGACTTTTAATGCTTGAGGCTGATTCCTTATTTCAAGTGATCTCTCGACCTAGAAATCCATGATCTTGTAAATAAGAGGTTTAAAGTTTTGAGAATCTAGAAAATGCAGTTTTCTTGGTGATTACTCATGTATATTTTATGGTTCTTGTCTCATCTGAAACTTCTTCTTTATATAGGCCTTCTTCACAGTTTTTCTTTGTGCTAAAGTACGTTCTTCGAACAATGTGGTTAGTGGCGGCTAACAGAGTAACTATTGAGTTCGTGAGAGACAGGTGTCTTTGACTTGTTCTGGTTTTTTTTTTTAGCTCAACCAACGTTCTTCACAAGTTTGTAGAGTAGATGGAAATGTTGACTGTTGAAGTCATGTAGAGAATACGTGAGTCTGACATGGAGGTAGTTTGAACTTGGAAATAGCACGATTTGGGTTAGGTCGAGGGGTAGGCCCCTACAATAACCATATACCTTGTTTTTTGCGCCAAACAAGAGATTCTGGGAATTCTTGATAAGAATAAATTCTTGCATACTCATTTGTAGCACAATATGCAAAGAAGCCAGTAAGTGCTGATTTATGCTTTGATGCCCTGGCAACAATATTTTGGATTGGCTCCCTTTCAACGGAGACTACTTTGTACATACCAGGTAAATGAAATGCTAATCTAATAACTGATGGCATTTCTTCATGCAACTTATACCCAAATAAACGCCATGTAGCTTCTGGCAGTCCAATATATCTTGCATCAAGATATTGCTGAATTTTTTCCTTTCCGATAAAACCAGTATCGTACGATCATGACCTTTGTAAATATATTTGTGAATATATTTTACACATTGGACTCCTGCACATACTTGCACATTAATATGACAATTGAACATCCTAGTCAAGTGTAGATTATGGGGAACTACATCTCTGTTGTCGATACACAGGTTATCCATTTACCAATTCATGTACCTTTTTAGATTTTTGATGATGATACACAGGATATCCATTTGTAGCCATAGTGGTAGTTTTAGCAAAATCTCTCAGATAACTTTTTGTACACTTACCATTTTCCATACATGGTGACTTAATAGTTTGAAACATAAACCATGCACCTTTTAATAATTTGAAACAATGTTGGATCAATATTTTCATCTGGGAAATCAGCTGATACTATCTTATCGACTTGATTAGCAGTACGAATCTTGGACGATTGTTCCACAAAGAATAGTGCATGCATATGTGGTAAACTTCATTTTTGGAACTCAATCTTATAGACATAGGCAACAACTTTTCTGAAGACTTTGTTTTTCTTTATTTCTTTCATCAAGGCGCGTTTCTTTAGTTTGAAAATGCCTGCGACTAAATCAAGACGGTCAGTAGCATTTTGGTGTGGCGCAAGTACTTTTGGATTTCGGGCCAATTTAGATTTGTAGTCATCGTTAAGAAAATATCTGGATAGAAATTGTGATGCATGATTTCCATTGAGTCCTGAAAGTTCTCGGACATGTGTCTTGGACCATCAATGAAAGACGAAGGAAGAATTAATCTTTGGCCCACTTCTTTAGAATTCAATCCAACCCCAACCAAATCAGCGAGTCCACCATATAACTCAGAACGAAGCTTACGTTGATGCACTTTATGATAAGTCAATCGATTTTTCTCGGTTGACGCCCAAGCATCTACCAAAAATTCTTGAAACAACCTTCCTCCTCCTAAAATGGAAGAATATTCAGTAGGACGGTAGAGGAGTCGATACGAATAGAATTCCTTTTGGGTTAGTCGATTCTCTTAAGGTTTATTGTACTTAACATCCGAATACAATAAATCGGGTGCCCAACCAAGTTGCCCATGAGGCAACAAAAGCACATAGTGTAACGACAAATACGTTGGGTGACATTCACTTATCCTCATTAGCTCCTGGCTTGCCTTAAGGTATACAGCGATATCTCTCATACTGCATGGTTCATGGCCATCCCCTAGAAGTATAACTGCAATTGCATCTATTGACGGGAGGTTATAGAGTCGACAATCTGTTCTTGAGGCATAATGAAAATGTGTTTAAATATTCATATCTTGATTAGTTACTATGGATGCTTCTTTAAGAACTTTGTATGCCTAACGATAAATTCAAGCAAAAGGATTATTTTCCAACAAATTCTCCTGAATAATATCCAAGGCATCAATTCTCAATTGCGGGTTTCGTTCCGCACATTCATTTAGAGCCGCAGAAGAGTCATAGATATCAAGTTGGGCATATTTTGCGTGTTCATTTGGATCGGGTAATACTGATCCGATTCGATGTCGCCACTCTCTATGGATAGTAAATGGCAGCGGGCCTCGTCCATTTATAACCCTGTCATTCAACCTTACTCCAAGACTCGTAAAAGCATTAAAGGCATTATACTGACAGATTTGTTTTCAAAAGGAATTTGCTTGGGTTGAGACACCATCGAACAATGTTTGTATCGCAGGTGGAAGCGGCACAAGAAGTGGTAATCATATTTTTCCCTGAAGGCAAGATGTTCCAAACATAGGTTGATTCTTCGGTGACTTCGTCAATTGTTCATCCATCCAATGTAGAGCACTACATGAAAGACACTCAATATCCATAACTCCCAGATTATGTCGCGCTTCTTGGATTAAATGATCAATCATATAATCAATATCTGAGTTGTAGTCATCATCATTCCAAAATATGTCCTCAATAAATGGTTGTTGTGGCAATTGGTTTGATCTACAAATGGGACGTGGATTACAATTGTGAAATAAAAAGATATATATCATTATGGAGGAGAACCTTACATGTCATCATTTCCCTTTGAAGATTCTCCAATCTCGAGTGCATGACTATAATGCTCAACAAGGTTAACACTGGAAAAAAAAAGTTGGATGGGTTATTCAGGTATGGTCAGGCTATAAAATGTTTAAACAAATTTGAAGTGCTAGACTTAAGTGGTATTTAGTGTAGATACACAAACTTCAGGGATTGTATATGTATTAACTCCATCCAATTCCGATCCCATGGACCGCCAACCCCGGGGTGCTTGAGCTTGAGATGTATAATTTACATATTTTTTAACGGGAGCTCTTTCCTTTCTCTCCCTTTCTCGCCTTGTACGTTGTGCCAATGCCAGCTTAGATGGCATTTGCTCCACTGTGACCTGTATTCCATTTGCTATAACGTTGTCGACTTCTGTAGATTTTGAAGTTGATCGAGATATCTATCGTTTGCTCCTTTTCTGAATTTCTCCCTGTTTTTTACTCTCTCGTATACACTGTGGTAATGGAACATGTTTTGGGAAGCCATCTTTCCCCAAACTTTCAAGAATTGTAGTAGATGAATTTTTGTTTGGTGGGGGACATTCGGGTTCTGGTCCAATTGAAGGGGTACTTTCCGGTTATTGAAGTCGAGTGTTTCATTCTCTATCTCGTCTTGAACGTTGTGCCAATGCAAGAAAGCTGTAAAGAGTATCCTATTAAATAAGATTCATATGTAACGTATTAAAAGCTTGAATATAGAAATGGAAAATGTCTCACCAAATGTAGACTTGGCAATATAACAGGTATAAATGTTAAATAGTTAAAATAAGGCATCTACTCGTATACATTCTCAAGTGCCTCAGTCATAAGATTTCTTTTCCATTACGTATTTGGGTCGATTCTCTCGTACCATCTTGAAGACCCTGAATAGGTTCATTGGCTTCACAGAGTCCATTTTGATGTTATTGTATATTAAGAGAAGAGTTATTTCCAACAAAAAAGAATCATATATTAAAGACTGCGGAACATAAAATAAATACACATGAACATGTATGATTTGAGTAGTCACCGAATTAGTGGGATGAGGAGTAAGTACACTTTCTCCTTGAGGCGTTGTTTCTTGAGAAAGAATCTGTATTGAACGTTGTTCACTTTGTTGCATCATACGTCGATTATCATCAGTGGAGTGAAAAACTTCTGACGCATTTTGTGTTATTTCCTAAATTTGAAATTTAGTTCGCATTATTATTATTATTTTTTTAAACATATTTGGTGAATTTATGTGAAGTAGTTTTAAATCGCCTATTTCTTTCGTACTTGAGCCAGCAACTTTTTTGTCCTTTTCATCTTGTCTACATATGGGGGAGTAAGCTCCTTTCCCATAGATTGATACAGAATAAATTGATTTTGTATTATATACAAAAAGAAAACAACATACAAAACAAATAACGATTAAGTCGGTGTAAGTTATTAATTACAGTGGCTGAACACCATATTAGCTCGATTTTTGTTGTGGTGTTTACCTGAAAACTAAGATTGGAGTGAAAGTTATAAATTGGCAAAAGTTATAATGCAAGTCAAAGCAAAATTGGGTATTCACAAAGTGTCCCTCCTAGCTTTAACTACTATGAGAAATTAAGCTTAGATTCTAGTTATTATTAGGCTGATGGGGTGTAATCATTTAATCAACATTAATAATTTTGAAGTTATATGGCAACAAAAATATTAAGATTGATTAAAATAGCTTCAAGCAAGCAAGAGTAAAAATCAAATGCCATTCACTCTAAATGGGAATTAACAATAAAAGGAAAAGTAATCTACCTAAAGTTAGATGCAAACCTGATTGGGTTCAAAATTGAAACTAGATATAGCTAATTCACTCCTTTAACTCTAAATAGGAATTAACAACTTACAAAAATTCAACATTCAATTTGCAATAGAATAGACTCATCTGATGACATCATCAGATGGTTCATCCTCATTACTTCTTTTATGACCAATTTATCCCCATCAAAGTTCTTCCTTGTCTTACAACAAAAAATTGAGAATAATAAAACAATAACTAGCATTCTAGAAAAAGTAAAAAATCATTACATAACAACAAATCATAACTTAGGTGCAAATGAAAAATAAGAAGTATTTGGCCAAAACTAAAGAACACAAAATATGATTCGAAAATCTAATACTAGCCAAAACTGAGGCAAATCGTGGATAAAAAAAAATATTGGGCAGCTTAATTGCATACAGTTTATACATATTTGTTGGAGGTGTATCCTTATCAAAAATGCTATGAGTTGTATGCAAGTAAGGGTAAGTTGAGCCAAATCCTTTAATCCAAAAACATAGAGATATTCCCTTCAGTAATTTGGTATAATTATTTCTCTTTCAAGTGCAAATTTATTATAGTTTGCTCTCCATTGGATTATATATATTATGAAATGTTGTGTTATTAATTTAACTAATTTATTAAAATGTACCATTATTTGCAAAAATTTCTATGCATTTTGCATAGTTTTATGCAGGAAATTTTCTATTTTTCTAAATTCGCTACAAAGTACAACATGAAAGTTCATTATACATGTCAAAAACATGTAAAAGCTCTCACTGCAATTTTGTTCACATGTTAATCTCATACGCGACTATCGTTGGCTCCGCTGCTGGGACCTCTTGTTCATAACATGTGAGCATATTTGCACCTAAAGTTGCACATAGGAATGTATTGTACCAACATTTCTTTTAAGAAAATTTTCTTACTCTTTCTTACCTATATTGAACTGCATTATAAAAACCCAAGTCAAATTAAGATGAAATCATGCCCAACAACATTGCTTGGGAGTGATCACCCTTATGCATCCTAGAAGACATCAAAAAAACATGGAGCTTATAAGAGGGAAACAAAGAAATACTGCAGATATAAGTGAGCACCCCTATGCTTTTATACAACGTCTATGTAAATTCAAAAGCATCACATAGACCAAATCCAAGTAAGAACAGAGGAAAAATGTCTAGAAAACTTAAACTCCCAATACAACAGGAGAACTTCAAATATCACTTAGCAAAAGCATAACAAACGCAAACTACGATAATAATAAATAAAAAAATTGTTAAGGAAGTTATATCTGTAATCGTGCAGGTCAGGAAGTTCTATTACTTGTCTATTCAGTGTATTGTCACTATGTATTTATATATATATACATAATTAAGTATATAATATAATTATGCAAAGAATATGTTGTGTTGTATAGGCAGTTCTTCCTCAAGGGATTGTGCCCTTTGTCTTTGCGAAGGAGTACAATATATATTCAACGATATTAAACACTGGGTAAAAAAATAATTTTTATATTTATGTATCTAAAAGAATAGATCTAAATGTAAGGCTGAAGGTATGTGTTCTTTGTGAATGTAGGGTAATCTTTGCTTTGTTCATCACCAGTAGCATTGGCCTATTGTTCATTGCTAGGATTGTAGCTGAACTGTCTACAGTCCTGATCAAGAACTCGGAACCAAGAATTGTGGAGAAGAAACTCGATTATTCATATATGTAAGGCTAAAGGTATGTGCTCTTTATGAATGTGGGGTAATCTTTGGTATGCTCATCACATTACCAGTAGCATTGGCCTATTATTCATTCTTAGGATTGTAGCTGAACTATCTACAGTCCTTATCAAGAACTCGAAACCAGGAATTGTGGAGAAGAGACTCGATTATTCATATATATTTGAAATGTAATATAGCGAAACTACACCAAGAAAGCAAGAACAATGTAATGCGCCCATTAATATTAATGGTACACTTAATTCGTAGAGAATGACAGAAATAGTATTTCCACATCATGGAAATATATTTATATGCTTAGTTACACCAAAAAAATGAAGTAAATGCAACCATTTACTCATTAAAGTTAGTATTCCCTCCGACTTAAATACCATAAAGTTAAGTTAAAAATACTATGGCAATGTCATAATGTTCTCGAACAACTCTTTAACTCATTCCTTAGCTCATGAATTCAGCTAGAGATGTTATGTACTTTAAAATCTCATTCGGTCTAGGGGAGGCCAAAATGCATTTTGGTTCCAAAATATGGGCAGAGTTGATTCCTGAAGTACACTACAAATATGGAAATGTAAACTTTCATCACATCATTCATGTAAAAGCGTACGAAGAAGAGGCTGATGCATACACATTTTTGAAATGATGGGCTTGAATACTAAATAGGCACCGGAACATTTTCAGGATATTATTTTTAAAATGTATGCATTCACCATTTTCCAAAAATGTACTTTAACCTTAAGCAAACAGGTCCCCCACCTTATGATAAGCTTGAACATCCTTTAAGTACTTAGTGTTGCTCGGATTTACATGTGTATACTGCTCTCTACAACTTCTTTTCATTGGCTGGTAACATCATAAGTTAATCAGATTTGACACTACACTTAATGTTAACTAATTGAGAATTATTTTCAACAATTTAAATTTTAGGCCACCTGCATCATTTTTTAAGCTATTTAGTAGAAAATGACTAAGGAGTAGTTTAGAGGATAGACCTGAAGCGTACTCTAGCTACTTTTGTCCACGAAGGCTTGCATAGTTAGTTAATTACCTCTCGCTCTCCCTCTCCTTCCCAAACATGTGGAATAGAATCTCATAAAAGATAAGGCGTGCAAGGATCCTAGCACACCACGATGCGAGACATAGGGTAGAATAATATTAGGATTCATCTTCCGCTAAAGAGATTGTCACATAATACATCATAAGCCAAACTTTATATTACTTTTTTACATGTACTATGGCAAGTCACTCTTTGTTCCTTAATCGCGATATACTTGAGAAGCATTTCAAGAAATATACAATATCTCAGTACTCTAACAAATAAATACACTAAAAACACCATCGTCGACTCTAACAACTAACAACAACATCACTCTATATATGATGTTAAATGAAATGTATATTTTCAAGTACCTTTTTACACCCAAAAACTGCCTCTTCCAATTAACATACTCCAACCGCGATTTCTACCTTGGTTTCAATGTAACTACAACATTGAAGGGGATACATTAAAAATGTGCAATACTTTCATTTTACCGCAACTTTTCACCAAATAACAACATGGGGGTCCCTAAACTTGAAATCCCAGAGCTTAATAACCTTAAATTCATAAAACTTTATGAAAACCTAATATAATTATGATCTTTAATGCAGTAACGTCACGGCAAAATGTAAGATTAATGTAGGAGATACATATTAGAATAGACTGATTAGGTTGATTGAGAGATCACTTACCTTTGCAAAAGTTGAATTCAATCTGAGAAAAAGATTAAAGTAAAAGATACATATTAGAATAGATTGTCTAGATAGATTGAAAGATCACTCACCTTTGCAGAAGTTGCATTCAATCAGAGAAAAATTTGAGCAGCCACTAAACCGTATACAAAAATTTGAACAAATTAATGAGTACCTTATTTTGTAGAAACTCGAACTTGTTGAAGAGAATGAGGGCTTGGTGCAAACTTCACAATATGGAGGGAGGCAATTTTTACAATCAAACTTGTTTCTGTGAGTTAGGTGGTTAGGGGATTGAATCAAAATAGAGGTTGTTGCAAACATAGAGAAATGCATCATAAGAAATCAGGAAACAATGGATACAAAACACAACTAATTAAGCTTAAACTACAGCTACAATGGTAAGAATCGAATGATTTAACAGTTTGTACATACCGTGAAAGCCGAATGTCAGAGAGTTTTTCATTGAGGTAAACTTGATTATGGCAGACATCGTAGAGGAAAGGCAGAGAGAAATTGATTTTACCGTGGATTGGGCGAAACGGTTTAAAGAACAGTTTCATTGTATCTATCCCTCTTAACTCCAAATTAGATTGAGATATTATGGTAATCAATTATGGGAGACTTGAGGGGAGAAAAAAGAAGTGAGAGATGTTTAGAGGAGAGAAAGTGAGGGAGTCGGCTATAATACGTTTAAATAAGAATAAAAGACTGTTTCACCCTTTGAAGGCATTTTTATGAGTTAAAAGGAAAATGAGAGGAATATAGAAAGTATAAAGTTGATATTTATCAATGCCACGTCATCTTGTCCTAGTTAGCTCTATGAGTTAAAAGGAAAATGAGAGGAATATAGAAAGCAGAAAGTTGTTATTTATCAATGCCACGTTATCTTGTCCTAGTCAGCTTCTTCACGCCACGTAGGACAATCGTTGAGATTTTTAAAAGGAAAATGAGAGGAATATAGAAAATAGAAATTTGTTATTTATCAACGCCATGTCATCTTGTCCCAGTTAGCTCTTTCGCGCCACGTAGGACAACCGTTGAGATTTATAATATAGATCTATGAGTTAAAAGGAAAATAAGATGAATATAGAAAGTAGAAAGTTGTTATTTATCAACGCCACGTCATCTTGTCCCAGTCAGCTCTTTTACGCCACATAGGACAATCGTTAAGATTTATAATATAGAATATAGATCTATGAGTTAAAAGTAAAATGAGAGGAATATAGAAAGTAGAAAGTTGTTATTTATCAATACCACGTCGTCTTGTCCCTGTCAGCTCCTTCGCACCACGTAGGACAATCGTTGAGATTTATAATAAAAACTAGGTTATGAGCCTGTGCTACGCACGGTTAATTTCAAAAAAATAAATTGTTTCTTATGTCTTCATATTTTATGCATAATTTTCTATTTGAACTTAAAATTCTATAAATTTGGGGCAATCTTTCTATATGAATTTAAATAATCACATCTAAACTAAATGCAACGGCACTAAAAAGAGATATAATGAGATTGGGACATAAAATCGGACAAACTTGTCAGAATAATAATAATCATACTAGAATATAGATGGATAAATGCTATATATCTACAAAAATAGTCATGTTAACCATGAGTAACATGCTTAAATTCTAGATTGCTTCAAATGTTGAAAGACGCTTTGAGCAATTCCCCAAATTTCATAAAATGCACATTTCCCATAATACTGAAAAATAATTATCACGGAAAAAAACAAATCAGAGTATCACTTTCGAATGCTAATCTCCATTAAACAGGCAAGAAGACCAAAGCATCAATGATCTATAGTGTAATAAGCCTAGAAAAAATCAAATTAATTTTCATAAACCAAACTGGTATGGAGATCACATAAAAGCTGAGATTAAAACAAATACGTCTCACCCATAATTTCCTAGACATATTATGGATGAAAGTTCTACGTTTAGAAAGTGGGAGTACCATAACCCATTAAAGTAGAAGATCCATCTTGAGTGATTTCGGAACTCAAAACCCCAATACAGAGTCATAGATAATAAATCTTAAATATTAAATCTTTAATCTTAAATCCTACACATTGAAGGAATCATTAAATTAAAAATCCAGAAATCGAAGAGAGATATGGACTTACTTATAAGATGTAAACACATAAAAGAAACATTAAATGCCAAGATCAGCCACCTATCTTCAAATCCCCATCTACAGCTTCCCACTTACCTAAGAGAGAGAGAGACTCCTGGGAGGGAAAGTTGAAAGTATTCAGCAAATCGCAACCCACTAAAAATAGATTACAAAAGCTCAAAATTAAAATACATTCTTAAATTTAAGAATACCTGCTTTAGAAGAACTTCAAATTTCTCCAATCAACCTACAATTTAAAATGTAAACTCCAACTATGATTTGCCCATCTTCTTCATTTGTTCATACTTATAAATTAAGGCATAAGAGAGAAAGAAACATGAGTAAAGATACATTAGCCATTTATTCTGGATAAAAACTAAAATTATCCCTTTCAATCAAGAAAACATAAAATTCTTTAAAGATATGCGCATCTAACTTTTTTTTCCACTCAATTTAAGATCCCTTATATAATGTACTCATTTGATCTTGTAGAAAGGAATAGTGTCGAGTGAGTTTATCGTGATAGAGTTTTTGCTAACAAACTTTTCGCTACTAAGAACTTCAATGAAAAGCCAACAAAAATGAAAACAGTAGATGTCAAAGCAAAGGAAAAAAGAAATGGCTGAGCGCTATAACTTGAAGAACATAAAAAATAGTTAGCACTTAAGGGCATTTTACTCGTTAATGGCCTAAAAAAATGGAAGGGGTATCAGAAAGAGAGGCTTTGGAGTGGTTAGATGGAACCCTTTGAACTCTCCATTATCCAGAGTCACTTCTTGCCTTCAATTGAGTTATGAGAATCAGAAGGCAACCATATATTTGTATAACTTCGTGATCTGGTAAGAGTTTCTAATCTAGTCTGTCTTTATCATATGGTAGCTTATCTCCTTATCAAGAAGTAACGTAGCTACTTATAAGTTGTTATTCTTCTTCACACGCTTTGGTTTCTTCAACATTAATGTTAGTTGCCATTGCAGAATTTAGGCAAGAGGAAAAGGCAGGGAGAGAGGAAAAAACAGGGGAAACACGTAACAAAATAACACATTTTGGAGCACATGACATAGTGTACATATGTCAGGTAATAAAATATATATAAAAAAGATACCTATATATGTGAAGAGTTCTACACTTGCAACTCTTGCAATTTTGTCTCTTCGCCATGAAAATGAAGAGTTCTTCATTTTGGAACACATGAAAATATAGTTGTAAGCCTTGTCTATAATCCAGCTACTCATTAATTCATGGTTTTTAGCACCGTGTAAATTATACAAAGCAAACATTTATCTTAGCATAAATAACTCTTATACTTCAAATTTTAATCTCAAGTTTTGTTGGAGATGCAGGGGATCGAACCTTGTACCTTACGCATCCAAAGCGAGCGCTCTACCATTTGAGCTACATCCCCATTTCTTAGAATATGATATTTTCCCAATGGGACGATGTTGAGATTTTTTATGAAAAATATAGGTCCAAATAATTTGATTCCTAGAAGCAATGACAATTTAAATCCATGCAAATTACCTGTAAACCGAACAAAGCAACTTTGGATATATACATACTACAGATGTTGTTAAACTTTAGACTTAGGTTTATCGAAGCCAAGCTCTTTTATTTACTAAAAAACTATTTTTATAAAAGAAACTCTAGAGAAAGAGAGTGGGGAAAATCATACCTCATAAATAGTATCGGGATGTCTGAGTATTGTAAGAGAAAGAGGCTTGATGTTTTGGTCTGACTAAACCTATATACTTCCATGAAAACCTGTAACTTAATATTTCCTTGACCATGAAGTCACTCGAAATCCCATTCAAATTAATATGTTCCAAACAGTATAGTAGCATGGATGAATAAGTCCTAAACAAATAGATAAACAAACTTTAATTATCAAATAAACATAACACGTAATAAATCTTGCATGCGCCCAGTAGTCCAAAATTATATAAAGATATTATCCAAATGATATAATCATCCTATGAAAAATTAACTAATGGATATAACTTCATAGCATTAAGAAATAATCCAAATAGAATATCGTTTGTGATGCAACTATTTTATGATGAAAATACAAGTTGTTCATAACTAAATAATACTAAAGAAATAAGAATAGTATACTAATTCCTTGCAAGAAATCCAAGTTAACTAATCTTTTACGAAACGGAGAGCAACCGCCGTTAAAAAAATTTAAGTTCAACAACAGATCATTTTGAACCACCTGCAAAATTGATTGAAATTAATGTTTAGTAATTTCTTCAACCTATGATTTAACCCTTACTATTGATGTTTGGACACCGATTAATGTCAATCACTAACATCAAATTTATAACCCTATAAATTAGAAGAAACCATGGTGAAAAGGGGAATAGATCATGAGTTATGGTGAGAAAGCACTTACAGGTTACAACTCGTATATGGAGGGAATGAAATTGTGTCTTCTGAGATGCGGCAGAGAGGCAATTATAGAGGTGTAATTTGATAGAGATATCGTGTGGAGATGGCGCGTAAGAGAGTTGAGAATGTTGCTCCTAGCCAAAAAATCACCCCAAATTTTCTTCCATCCTAAACTCATCGACCAAATAACTATAACAATAATAACAACAATGGGCTTCAATAAAAATGCGTAAAAATCAAACCTTAATAACATGAACTTGTCCTCCAAACATAAGAACAACCTCCATTTGAAGTAGAATCCTAAAGGTATCCCTTATATTATTCGCATTCAACTCCTTAAAGCTCTCAACACAATCACCCCCCTATGCGAAAATGCATTCCCCATTGCAGCCCCGGCGAGTCGATCCTCTAACTTCCTCGCTTCCCCTACAAACACAATTGGGGGAAAGGCTTTAAGGGTTTGAAGTACTAATTCAAGTTCCTTATGATCTGGGCATTCTGGGAGTTGGAGAGCTTTTATGGATCTCCAACTATCAATGGTCCATTTCGTCGAAGACTTAGTGGGTATTGTTGTTGTTGGAACATTGGGTGTTGTTGATTTGGTGGATTCAGCTGCGTGAACTACAGAGATGGGATTGATTTTGATTGATCTAGATTTGGGTATGATGGGGATGGCAGAGATGGAGGTTTGATTGAGGTTTAAAGAAGGGAGAGGTGATTGGAGAAGGGATTTGGATGAGATTACAGAGTTGCTGCTTGTTAGAGCCATTGTTGTGATGCTCTCCTTTTCTCTCTTTGGGGTTGGTTGTGAGTGTTAGAAAGAGGTCAAAGAATGAGGGCTTTGGTAGAGAGGGAGAGAGGAAAGGTAAAGTTTAAGTTTTTCATCGAGGGAGAGAGGAGAGTGAAGAAACAATTTTTTTCTTCTGTCGAGGGAGAAGAAGTCTAAGTTTTTCGTCGAGGTTGGCGTGTTTCAATTTCGAGGCACCCAGTGCGAATCACAACCCCTCTTTATCTCAAGACATAAGGACAGACTTGTCCTAAGTGCCAAAAATACCGTGCCATTTTAATAGAGAGATGTTGTGATGCTCTCCTTCTCTCTCTTTGGGGTTGGTTGTGAGTGTTAGAAAGAGGTCAAAGAAGGAGGGCTTTGGTGGAGAGGGAGAGAGGAGAGGTAAAGTTTAAGTTTTTCGTCGAGGGAGAGAAGAGAGTAAATAAACTGTTTTTTATTTTTCTGTCGAGGGAGAAGAAGTCTAAGTTCTTATTCGGGGTTGGCATGTTTAACTTTTAGCCTTGAAATTTGAATTACCAAAATTACCCCTCTTTGTCTCAATCTCAAGGCACCCACAATGAATCACAACCCCTCTTTATCTCTAGACATAAGGATAGACTTGTCCTAAGTGGCAAAAACACCGTGCCGTTTTAATAGAGATATGAGTATAATTAAAACTCCCAATTTTTCAAAAAGTGCTTGTACATGAATTTCATTATCGAAGTACTCGCCATGGAAGAGGAAACACTTTATAGTTTAAGTTATGTGCATAAAAATTAAACTAGATTAGATGTGTTCATATTTTGAAACAAATGCTTATCAACCAAATTCTGCCTAATGGAGTATTGATATATATGACTCTAATACACTGAAATTGGATATATACCAATCCAGCTTTGGAAGACATCTACTAACTATTAAGCTCTATTAGATAACCTTGTGCAATCTGTGTTATCTCTAGAATTAAGGGATATGATACAATTTCTTCTTGTATGTAACCTCTAAAAATAGCTAGTTGAATTAATGGAATATACGCAAAAATTTCCTCTTTATATTCATCATCTCTTCTAGATTTACATGGCATCAGAGCCTAACCGTTCCTGAAACCTCTCTCACTTTTCACCTCCTTCCTTATTCTTCTTCACTCCTCTTTGAAGAGAATAAATTGTGCTATTAATGGCACCTCCGGAAGTTGAGACTGAAACTGTTACCACCAATAAGACTAACTTAGAGAATGAAATCTCCCTCAATAATCCCATCTACCTTCATCACTCTGACAACCCAGGAGCCATCCTTGTTTTCCATACCCTTAACGGGGATACTTACCCTACATAGTGTCGTACCATGCGCACAACCTTAATTGCCAAAAATAAGTTTGGCTTTGTTGATGGGAGTATCCCACAACCAGATGACTCTTCTTCCTCATATCACTTATGGGAAAGATGTAATAGCATGGTTCTTTCATGGCTAAGCAACTCTGTGATGAGGGAGATATCTGATAGCGTCGCTAACGCTAACACGGCCCAAGAGGTTTGGAAAGACCTCCGTGATCGATTCTCTCAAACCAGCGCTCCGTGCATTTTTTAACTTACGACTCATTACAAACCAGTCACAAGAGCAACAATCTGTTTCCACGTATTTTATAAAACTAAAACTATATTGAGATGAGCTCCAATCTTATATGCCCATCACCAAATGGTCTTGCGAATTTTCGAAATCCCTAACCACTCACCAACAAATTGAGTATTTGATACATTTTACTGGGCCTCAATGCTTCATACGGTCCTGTTTGCAGTCAAATACTCCTTTGTGACCCTCTTCCTATGGTGGTTAAAGCTTACTCCCTAGTTTCACAAGAAGAGAATCAACGAGAGGTATACATTTCACATGCTACTAGTGACATTAATGCCCTAGTTGTACAGCGACACGGGTTTACTATGAGTTCTGAAAGGGTCCGCGGTTAATAGCAAAAGAACGTGCAATGTGATAACTGTAAGAAAATGGGACACATACGTGCGCAATGTTACCGGATAGTTGGATACCCCAAAGGAGCCTCCCGGCCTTGATCTACCTCAATGAGCAACATAAACTCCCTTGCTGGTTCATCTCCTCTACAATTTACGCCAGACCAACATCGCCCACTACATACTATTCTTGGTCTAGGTAACACACAACCTATGGCCCATCTTGCAGGTAAACATCTTTGTTATACATCTCTTTCTTCTTGTACCACGAATTGGATAATTGACAGTGTTGCAACTGGTCATATTACCAATAACATATCTGTGTTTCACACATCAATTGCATTTGATAAATCTCCACATGTTAAACTACCTAATGGCACAACTGCCCCAATCTCCCATATAGGTACCATCCTATTTTCCAAAGATTTGGTCCTAAATAATGCCCTATGTGTACCATCTTTTGGTTTCAACCTTCTCTCAGTATCTAGCCTTACTCATTCTTTACAATGCTCAATCACATTTTTTTTCCTGATCATTATATTTTCCTGGACCGACAAACATGGAGGACGATTGGAGTGGGTAAATGATACAGTGGATTATATTTCCAAGTTCTGGAAACCTCATATGCTTCCAACTGCATTCACCCGACTCCTTCCACAAGTTCTTAAGATGCGTAAACTTTCATCCCAAGTCTTTGGATGCTTAAAATGGAATCCATGTAATAAGTTAACCAAAGTATAATTCACTACCACTATTTGCCCGTCAGTCTACGGATAAAAAGTGGTACTTTTCTTCAACTTAGTGTTCATCATCCCCTATAACGATCTCCAGAAATGCCCCAAAAAGTGGTTATCCCTATCATAAATAATAGAAGAAGGAAACTCAAAATACCTCCTATCGTCTCTGAAAAATAATCGCGTTGTTCCTTCCCCGATGACTGTCTTTTGGCATGGAATAAGAACTATCATCTTGCTAAAACGATCTACCACCACAAACAGATAATCATTCTTACACTTTGTAATGGGCAAACTACCCATAAAATCTATCAAAATGCTATCCCAAGGTCAACTAGGTACTGGTAAGGGTAAATACAGTCTTAACTTACTATTGGAAGGCTTCAATGTATTGCATAGAACGCAACCACAAACCACACGAGCAACATCCACCTGCATCATCGACCAATAGACATAACGCCGTTAATTCAAAAAAATTTCTTAACCCTGAAATGACCTGCCACCCTGGAATAACGTGCATCTCTAATCTAATGCAAACGGTCTCCACCTCAAGAATATATAGTAAACTACCCCTGTAAATCTAACCATCCTTCAATACATACTCACATGTCTTGCCTTGCAGTAACTTCTGGTAAATCACACTGAGCTCCTTATCATCGTCATACTCAGCAACATACTCAGACAGAACAATAGGCTGTATTTGCATGGCAAACAACAAAGTGGAAATAGTTGGTAATGGGGGTCAAGATAACATGTCAGCCATTTTGTTGTCCACTCCCTTCTTATACTTGATAATCAAGGTAAATTACTGTAGATACGACATCCACTTCATATGGCGAGCTTGTTGCAGTTTGGACTGTGTAGATAAGAACTGTAATGGTTCGTGATCAAAATGTACCACAACCTCCTTCCCGATAAGTAATTCTGCCAATGCTTCACTGATTGATATAATGTGCAGAACTCCTTATTGTAGGTGGGATAATTGCTTACTACTCCTTTAAACATCTCAGAATGGTAGGCTTAGCTTCCTATCCTGTAACAAAATTTCCCCTAATGTATAGTCTAACGCATCTGTTTCGACCTCAAAAGGATGTTGTAAATTCGGTAATGCTAATACTAGTGCATCTGTAATCTTCTGCTTTAGTAACTGAAAGGTCTTCTTATGGTGATCTTCTCCCACAAACTTCATGCCGGCCTTTGTCAAGGAATGCAACCGTGCGGCAATCTGTAAAAAATACCGAATAAACATTCATAAATACTACCTAAGGGCAATACAACTACTCACACCTGTCGTTAAATTACAACAACATGAACCGTCATTTTTTCCCTAATCAAACAAAGCATTATCGACTAAACCAGTCCGCCACATAAATGCGACTATAGTATGTTGTCGTTTTATCCCCTCCAAAACCGTGTTACTTGAACAATTAGTAACGGAGTACACCCTTGATTATCTAACAGCGTCAGCCATAGCAGTCGCCAAAATATGACTAAGTGAACTCGCCGCTTTTGTAGCTAACATTAAGATAGAGAAACGACGTCTGAAGCCATCGTAAATATTATAAATAATTTCAAAAAAAAATCGGTATTTTGATTCATTACAAAAATGCAATATTATACTTAAATAAAAAATTTCATTCATAGAAAATTATTATATATCATTATTCAAAAAATGTTAGCTATCAAGATTCTACAAATTGTTAACAATACATAAGATTAGAATTGGTAATAAAACAACTTTCTCTATCCATAACCACAATCTCGAAGATTAACTCTTCTTCGAAGAGCTTGTTTCTTATGGAAAATAGAGAGATTTTGTATTTGTATGCCCAAACTTTGAAATGCCTTAGAAATCTTGGCATATCATATACTCTTGGAATTTTAACATATCAATCACCATCGCCATCAATAGAGAACCTGGGATAAGTAGAAATAAAATATTAGGAACCACAAACATAAAATATGAATAATGTGAAAGACAATTGATTTTAATAAAATTTAGCAAGGAGGAGCGCAAAGTTTAAGCTTGGTACCTGGTCAACTAATCATGTTCATGGAAAGCATTGGAGACAGGTGCTGTTCCATAAAAGCAAAATCAATGAATTATGTATTAGTATTTTTTTCATCCTAAAATAGGCATGAAAGCAAAATGAAGCAAATACTATCAGAAGTGGAACTTTCAATTTGGAGCAGAAGAATAAAGACTAACTTTAGAGTTCAAGAGATTAACATATGCAAGTTGAAACATGTCAGAAATCAGCATATCGTGCAGTAGATTTTTCTTAAAATAATTCTTCTTGCAACAATTGAAACATAATATATACGTACCTTATGAACAAATCCGACATGGAAGCACATGATGCAACCTTCACAAATTGAGAATCTGATGGGTTTGCTTAACCAGAATAAATATTCCACTAGTAAAATGACAAAAAAAACAACATTATCATATTTATTATTTAAATGAAAAGATATAATAGTGTTTAATATTGGTTCATGAATGTATAAGAATTAGTATCCCTAAAGAAGGGCTTTAATCTCCATTAAAAAAAATATTGAGACTTTATGGAATGTACAGATCCATTTTATGACAGAACCGATACTCTCATAAATAAGTACAAAGGAAACTAAAAATAAAACCTAAAATTGCAAGAGGAGCTTCGAAACCATGCAGAGTAGAACCCCAAAAAAGGTGAGCGCTGCATTCTTCGCAAGTTACTCTTATCAAACTGATCCCTGCCCAATATTTATCATAAATTAGGAATATAAGCACTATTATAGAATATTAGCATGATCCAAATTGAATTGCAAAAACTCACACAAATTGGTTTGAGTTTGAACAATCCAAAACTAGCCAATGTTTTTTCAAAAAATTACCCAAAATCGGTTCAGACGAGGTCGGTCCCGAGTTGATTCGAGCGATCCAGTCCAATACGATCCTAGTTTTTGAAACATGCATATAACGGATAAAATACAAGAAAGCTAAAAAGGGTACATAATAGATAGTTGTGTTACCTGGTATCTTTCAATTATTTCTTTATGAGAAGTAGGCAAACTGAAATATGTTCCACTAAAGTCAAAAGGAATGCTCTGCCTAGACAGAGCCTTTCCCGGTTTTAGGAGATCATTTGGTGATAATTCCTATAAAGAAAATGAAGCAAATGGCACAGTTAAGCTAGTTTTTATGGAGTTCTATTTAACAAAAGTATGATTTAGTATTGAACATAATCAGGGTTAGGATAAAAAAAAAGGATTCAGTGTTACCTAGTATCTGGTGTAGGGGCCTGACTTCTTTCGGAGGGGAAGTCGGCTCTTACACCATGGGGTTTATCCTTAATCGGAGGATTCAAGCATATAATCTAAAATGCAGAAAATCAATAGATAATATACTTGTGTAGAGTCCCGAATGTGGTGCTCTACGAGCTCCGAATGAGGATTTTTAAGAGAGATTATATTATTGATGAGTAATTGAAGGTTCGAGTGCTGGCTTTTACAGGGTGATCAAAGGTAAAATACAAGAACTCAGAGGGGAGACCTCCCAACCTCTACCTGGTTTCCCATCTCTCCTATTTATAGAAGTATAGGAAGCTGAGTCACCAAGTGTGGGTCAGTTTATATGATTACTGTCAGGATATTCTGGAGCAATTATGAGCACCGGACATGTCTGTACTGACAAGGGTATGGGCGCCAAACATGTCTGATGTGATAGCTGCCTGTCCCGTCATACTTTGACCATTTGCAGCTATGGTCAAAGTGTTTCTGCTGCGATGTGTGGAGTCTATTCTCGAGGTTTCGAGTAGAAGGCTGCAAGTAGAAGGCTTCGAGTAGAAGTAGAAGGCAGAGCTGGAGCTGCTGTGGCTAGGAGCGAGGAGAAGTATCCCGATGATACATTGGGGCTTCTTACTGGCTTATTGAGTGTTTAGATGGATATAGAAGGGTAGTTATGTTTTCTATTTGAGTTGTACGTCTAAACTGTGTAAAGTATCTGACCTTTTAAAGTAGAAGTCTAAACTTGGAGAAGCAAAAAGTGTGATCTGTCGCTGTCGAAGTCTGAGATGTCGATGTTGAAGTCTGAGCTGGCAAAGTAGAAATCTGAGCTTGGTGAAGTAGACGTCTAAGCTGTTGAGGTAGTAGGTCGATCTGTCGAGGTAGAAGTCTGATTTGAAGTAGAAGTCTGAACTGGTGAGGTAGAAGGCTGATCTAAAGTAGAAGTCTGAACTGCCGAGGTAGAAGGCTGATTTAAAGTAGAAGTCTGAACTGTTGAGGTAGAAGGCTGATCTGAAGTAGAAGACTGAACTTCCGAGGTAGAAGGCTGATCTGAAGTAGAAGTCTGAACTGTCGAGGTAGAAGGCTGATCTGAAGTAGATGTCTGAACTGCCAAGGTAGAAGGTTAATCTGAAGTAGAAGTCTGAACTGTCGAGGGAGAAGGCTGATCTGAAGTAGAAGTCTGAACTGTCGAGGCAGAAAGGGTGATTAGAAGTAGAAGTCTGAGCTGTAGAGGTAGAAGGTTGATCTGAAGTAGAAGTCTAAATTGTCGAGGGAGAAGGCTAATCTACAGTAGAAGTCTGAACTTTCGAGGTAGAAGGCTAATCTGAAGTAAAAGTCTGAACTGGCGAGGTAGAAGGCTGATCTAAAGTAGAAGTTTGAACTGCCGAGGAAGAAGGCTGATGTGAAGTAGAAGTCTGAATTGTTGAGGTAGAAGGCTGATCTGAAGTAGAAGTCTAAACTGTCGAGGTAGAAGGCTGATCTGATTGAAGTAAAAGTTTGATATGTTTGAAGTAGAAGTTTGATTTGTTTGAAGTAGAAGTTTAATTTGTTTGAGTAAGCTTCGACACCTTCGAGTAGGCTGTCAAAGGTAGAAGTCTGATCTGTTTAAAGTAAAAGTTTGATCTATTTGAAGTAGAAGTTTAATTTGTTTGAGTAGGCTTCGATACCTTCGAGTAGGCTGCCGAAGGTAGGAGTCTAATCTGTTTGAAGTAATAGTTTGATCTGTTTTGAAGTAGAAGTTTGATTTCTTTGAGTAGGCTGCCGAAGGTAGGAGTCTAATCTGTTTGAAGTAATAGTTTAATCTGTTTGAAGTAAAAGTTTGATCTATTTTGAAGTAGAAGTTTGATTTGTTTGAGTAGGCTTCGACACCTTCGAGTAGGCTGTCGAAGGTAGAAGTCTGATCTGTTTGAAGTAAAAGTTTGATCTGTTTGAAGTAGAAGTTTGATTTGTTTGAGTAGGCTTCGACACCTTCGAGTAGGCTGTCGAAGGTAGAAGTCTGATCTGTTTGAAGTAAAAGTTTGATCTGTTTTGAAGTAGAAGTTTAATTTTTTTGAGTAGGCTTCGACGCCTTTGAGTAGGCTGTCGACGGTAGAAGTCTAATCTGTTTGAAGTAAAAGTTTGATCTGTTTTGAAGTAGAAGTTTGATTTGTTTGAGTAGGCTTCAACACCTTCGAGTAGGCTATTAAAGGTAGAAGTCTGATCTGTTTGATTGACTGTAGTATGATCAAAGTCTGAAGAGTATCAGAGATATATAGATCGAGCTCTGAATGCTCAGCTGGAGATCGAAGGCCGAAGCCACAGCGATGTTGAAATTTTGAACAACTTCCAGGTCGCCTCTAAGTATCAATTAGTCCGAGAGGACCTAATACCTAGAGGAAACCCGAAAATTAACTGATTGCCTCCAACGTATTCCTGAGGGTCTGGTCATTCGACCATCCTTGCCCCTCGAGTTTGCTCGAATGTTGGAAACTTTAGCAATTCAAGGTCGCCCCCAAGTATCAGTCGGGGCGAGGGTGGATGCGATACCCAGGGTAAACCAAGAAAAGGACTGGACTTTGACGGTTTTAGAGCCTGGACGAAGTATATATGATCTCCCCCAATGCATCCTCGAGGATTCGGTCTTTCGATCTTCCTTACCCCTCGAGTTTCCTCGAAATTGGAGACTTGCGCAATTCAAGGTCGCCTCCAAGTATCAGTCGGGGCGAGGGTTGACATGATACCTAGGTTCAACCAGGAAGAGGACTGGACTTCGAAGGCTTAAGCCACAGCGAAGTATATCTTGACTTCGAAGACCTAAGCCGCAGCGAAGTATATCTGGATTTCGAAGGCTTAAGCCACAGCGAAGTATATCTGGACTTTGAAAGCCTAAGCCAAAGCAAGGTATATCTGGACTTCAAAGGCCTAAGCTACATCGAAGTATATCTGGAGGTTTGAAAAATCTTGAGGTCGCCCCCGAGTATCAGTCGGGCTGATGGGTTGACAAGATACTCAGGCTTAACCAAGAAATTCACTGAAAATAGGAGATGAAGTTGGGGTGGAAAAACTGTGTTTTAATTATTCTGTGTTATGAAAGAAGGCTATATGGGCGGCTACTCCTGTCAACGAAGTTGTCGGCGTGGATAGAATTTAGAACGAAGGATGGGTGAGATAGAGGATAATCTGCTGAAGTTGAAAATAAAAGTAGGGGAAGATGAGAAGGTTACTGGTAGGGTGGGAAGCACAAACGGTGCCAAATGTAGGGGACTGACTTCTTTCAGAGGGGAAGTCGACTCTTACACCATGGGGATTATCCTTAATCGGAGGATTCAAGCATATAATCTAGAATACATAAAATCAATAGACAATATACTTGCGTAGAGGCCCGAATGTGGCGCTCTACGACCTCCAAATGACAATTTTTAAGAGAGATTATATTACTGATGAGTAATTGAAGGTTCGAGTACTGGATTTTACAGGGTGGTCGAAGGTAAAATGCAAGAGCTCAGAGGGGAGACCTCCTAACCTCTACTTGGTTTCCCATCTCTCCTACTTATAGAAGTATATGAAGCTAAGTCACCAAGTGCAGGTCAGGTTGCATGATTACTGTCAGGATATTCTGGAGCAAGTATGGGCGCCGGACATGTATGTACTAACAAGGGTATGGGCGCCAAACATGTCTTATGTGATAGCTGCCTGTCCTATCATACTTCGACCATGTGCAGCTGTGGTCATAGTGTTTCTGCTGCGATGTGTAGAGTCTGTTCTCGAGGCTTCGAGTAAAAGGCAGCAAGTAGAAGGCTTCGAGTAGAAGGCTACAAGTAGAAGGCTGCAAGTAGAAGGCTTCGAGTAGAAGGCTACAAGTAGAAGGCTGCAAGTAGAAGGCTTCGAGTAGAAGGCTACAAGTAGAAGGCTGCAAGTAGAAGTAGGCTTCGAGTAGAAAGCTTCGAGTAGAAGTAGGCTTCGATTTGAAGGCTGCGAGTAGGCTATTACATCTGGCATCACTTAGACCAAAAACAATCTTCAAGTATCTTTTTAACTTGAGGAAGAGCTGCAAAGCTATAGCTGCTTGACAATCAGCCTGCGCAGACAACAAAATTTTCTCACATTTAAACCTTCTATTGGGAAAAAAATATTTAAAGGATTAGCAAAATGGTGCCTCCTGATGATCACAACTATGGTCCATTTTTATTTTATTCCTCTCTGGATCTATGAAGTAAGTGCGACGAAATACCCAAGCAATAGTAAATCAAAGAGAAGCTCTAGAAGTTTAATCACATATAACATGGTATAGAGAAGAAGCTTATTGTTTAAACAACAAATAATTTGTGATTACTGAGTAGATAAGGCAATACTCTTAATCTTACTGTACCTGGTTACTTTGCAGATTGTCTTTTAAGATACCACAAGAAACACCAGAGGTTGGAGAATACAAAATTGCATCCTCTTCTTTGATATGGATGGAGACGGAATGTGTAGATGAATATGGTTCGTGTTGAAATACCGAAGAATCATGTTGAAGTACCCCATTCTCATCTGAAATTGCATGCTTACTACGTTAAAAAGAGTAAAAAACAAGTTTGCAAGTCAGTCGTTATTTGCCTAAAGCGACTTATTTTTTTGTCGAAATAAGAGTCGCATTTTTTGTAGTAGTTTTTTGTTCTCAACTTTTACTTGAGTCGTAATATTATGATTGGAAGTTAAGTTATAAAAACAGTTGTTTTTTACAATTTTTGCGACACATTAGAACGTCGTTTTATGCGTCACAATTAAATGACATAAATAAGAGTCGTAATATTCATCGCATTTACCGCAATTTACAACTGATATAGTTGTTATTTTATTGGTCAAATTATAACGACTCTGCTATAAGTCACCAAATACATAACATGTTTTTCACTTATGTGACTGACAGGAGGGTCGTATTGAGCGTCATACAAAATACGACATAAATAAGGGTTATTGCAATCGTCGTTTTTGATACAACTTTGTAACACATAAGTAGGTCGTATTATGTATCACTTGAAAAAATAACTTAGATATGCGTTGTAAGTACTGCTTATTTTTTATATTTTACTAATTTTTCTGCTATTTTTTGCGGGTCAGGCAAGCCCTCACAAATTTTTAATAATCAACTAACATATAAAGCAATAATGATAAACAATTTTAAATAAAAAGAAGATAATGAAATACCAATTAAAAGATCATGTCAAACAGCTTACCAATATCCAAAATAAAAATAGAAATGTTAAACAACTTACCAGAGTTAGCTTTAAATTCTAAAAAAAATACAAAAAAACTATTCACTGGATAATGGTAAAAATCTTGAGCCAAGCTACGACTTCACCTGCATAGACGTCACCAAGGGTACGACTCTCAACATACAAACACGCATCTTCACAAATAACTTCATCGATTATAACACTGTAAAACCATTTAGGTGTAGTTGTATTAAACTGCACAATTCCGTAAGCAACATTAGTGCCAAACATATCTTTCAATATGCATGAATTACCTCACGATGACTCAGGAGGTGGTGGTGAACATCGTCTTCCCTATAAGAAATTGAAATAGTATGATGTTAACATTATATGATAAAAACTATAACAATATTAAATTTAACAACCATACAGAGATTTATAACAAAAGAAGAAGCACATTTCCAACACATGAGTTATATTAATAGTCATTTTAAAGTATAAGTATCAATCTTCTTTATTTTAAACACTTGGCCCATTGAGATACTTGTTCATAGAGATTTTTAGAATTATACATAAGCAATAAACAACTACAATACCTTATCTCTTATCATTTTCTTCATGATAGCTTGTAGATGGGGTCCTACAACTACACTTTCAGGATGAAAAAATGCCCACTAGATAAATGTCCAATCCAATGGAGTTATGTTTGCATGGGGTTCCTTTCTTCTCTATGTGATTCTTCACTTTAAAAATTTTAGCCTCTGATGCCATGATTATACTTTATTTTTTTTATTTTATACATAAGGGCCCCCAATTCAACATAACTCATGCGTACAATACAATATAAGCATGAAGGGAGATCTAGGATAGTAGTAGTGACTCAAAGTTTCAGTGTAGATCATTGAATATAAATTAGGACCTAGGACAGATTTGTTATGTTTACCCAGAAAAGATGCGAACACTTACACAAAACAAAAGGGAGTTTAGAAGAGCCACTGTGTATGGGAAGAATTATGGGAATTCCTTACACGTTGCTGACCAATCACTCCAGGAAGCAATTATTACAGAAGTTGTAGTAGCCTACTCGCAGCCTTCAACCCCATTTACACACTCGAAGGCTACTCGAAGCCTACTCAAATGTATCGAAACCTACTCGCAGCCTTCTACCCCAGTCACATACTCGAAGGATACTCGAAGCCTACTCGAATGTATCAAAGCCTCAAAGACAAACTCTACATCATATCAGAAATACTTTGACCATATCCACACATGGTCAAAGTATGATAGGACAAACAACCAGCTCACTAGACAAGACGGTGTAGTTGTTGGTCCTTGCATCTACAGTGACAGCCCAACCACTGCTACAGTATCAAAGTATAGAGATAAACCCAACAACTGCTACAGTGACAGTTCCAACATTTCCGGCGCCCATACCCATACCGGGATATCCAGATCGTACCCTTGTAATGTGACCTACCCTTGATGACTTAATCCTTCCTGTGATTCTATAAATAGGAGGGATGGAGAACCAAGGGGGGTTATGAAAATTCCCCCCCCAGCCCCTTTGTAGTTTACCTTCGATCATTTTGCAAAACCCAGTACTCGAATCTTCAATTACTCATCAGTAATATAAGCTCTCTTAAAAATCCTCATCAAAGGTTGTAGAGTGTCACATTCATACCTCTACGCAAGTATATTGTTTATTGATTTTTTGCATTCTAGGTTATATACTTGAATTCCATTGTTTGAAGATAAAGCCCTGTGGTGAAAGAGCCGGCTTCCCCTCCGAACGAAGTTAGGCCCCTACATTTGGCGCCGTCTGTGCTTCCCACCCTACCAATCTCCTCTTTTTTTTCCCCTCCTTTTGTTTTCAGCTTCAACAGATTATCCTTAATGGCACCCAACCTCCGTTCCAGCTCTACCCATGTCGGCAACTCTGTGATAGAGTGGCCGCCCAAATAGCCTTACTTTCTCAATAATTCGCTCAAGCCGAGGAGCAACGCCATAATACAACTAGTCTCATATAATAGGTCACGGCTTCTACCTTGTACACCTGATGTAAACACAGAGTAATCAATACACAATTTTTCCACCCCTACTTTGTCACCTATTTTTAATGAATTTCTTGGTTTAACTTAGGTATCATGTCAACCCTTCGACCTGACTGATACTTCGGGGTAACCTTGAGATTTTTCAAACCTCCAATTTCAAGCAAACTCGAGGGGCATGGATGGCCGAAAGACCAGAACCTCGGGAATGCATTTGGGGTGAATAGTTATGCTTCGATCAGGCCTGCAAAACAATCAAAGTCCAGTCGATTTCTTGGTTCCCTCAAGGTATCATGTCCACCCTCGCCCCGACTGATACTTGGGGGCGACCTTGAAATTTTTAAACCTCCAATTTCGAGCAAACTCGAGGGGGAAGGATTCTCGAAAGACCGGACCCTCGGGAATGCATTGGGGGCAAACAGTTATGCTTCGATCAGGCTCGCAAGGCCATTAAAGTCCAGTAAATTTCTTGTTTAAGCCTGGGTATCATGTCAACCCTTCGACCCGACGGATACTTGGGGGCGGACTTGAAATTTCAAACCTCCAATTTCGAGCAAATTCAACTTTGACAGATCAGACTTCTACTTCAAAAGATCAAACTTCTACTTCGACAGATCAAACTTCTACATCAGCAGTTCAAACTTCTACTTCGATAGATCAGACTTTTACTTTAATAAATTAGACTTCTACTTCAACATATCAGACTTCTACTTCGACAGATCAGGCTTCTATGTCAACAGCCCAGACTTCTACTTCAACAGATCAACCTTCTACTTTGACAGATCAGACTTCAACTTCGACAGATCACACTTTTCACTTCACCAAGTTTAGACTTCCACTTCAACCAATCAGACTTCTACTTTAACAAATCAGACTTCTACATCAACAGATCAGACTTCTACTTCGACATATCAGACTTCGACTTCGACAGATCATACATTTCACTTCACCAAGTTTAGACTTCTACTTTGACAAATCAGACTTCTGCTTCAATAGATCAGACTTCTACTTCGACATATCACACTTCTACGTTAATAGTTTAGATTTCTACTTTGACAGATCGGACTTCTACTTCAATAGATCAAACTTCTACTTCAACATATCAGACTTCTACTTTGACAGATCAGACTTCGACTTCGACATATTATACTTTTCACTTCACCAAGTTCAGACTTCTACTTTGACAGATTAGACTTCTACTTTAACAAATCAGACTTCTACTTCAACAGATCAGACTACTACATCAGCAGATCAACCTTCTACTTCAACAGATCAGACTTCTACTTCGACAGATCAGACTTTGACTTTAACAGATCATACTTTTCACTTCAATAGATCAGACTTCTACTTCGACAGATCAGACTTTGACTTCGACAGATTACACTTTTCACTTTACCAAGTTCAGACTTCTGCTTTGACAGATCAGACTTCTACGTCAATAGTTCAGACTTCTACTTCAGCAGATCAGATTTCTACTTCTACAGATCAAACTTCTACTTCAACATATCAGACTTCTACTTCGACAAATTAGAATTCTATGTTAACAGTTCAGACTTCTACTTTAACAGATCAGCCTTCTACTTCGGCAGATCTGACTTCGACTTCGACAGATCATACTTTTCACTTCACCAAGTTTGGAATTCTACTTCGACCGATCAGACTTCTAGTTCAATAGATCAGACTTCTACTTCAATAGATTACCCTTCTACTTCAACAGATCAGACTTCAACTTCGACAGATCACACTTTTCACTTCACCAAGTTTAGACTTCTACTTTGACATATCAAACTTCTACGTCAACAGTTCAGACTTTTACTTTGACAGATCAGACTTCTAGTTCAACATATCAAACTTCTACTTCAACAGATCAGACTCCAACTTCGATAGATCAGACTTCTACGTCAACAGTTCAGACTTCTACTTCAACATATCAGCCTTCTACTTCGACAGATCAAACTTCGACAGATCACACTTTTCACTTCACCAATCCAAAAAGAAAATACAAATACCCTTTTATACCCAACTAAACACTCAACAAACCAGCAAGAAGCCCCTTATTTATTATCGGGATACTTCTCCTGGCTCCTAACCTTAGCAGTAGAATCCTCTTACTACACCATCTCTTTCTCAAATGATTCCAGCAAAAGCAAACGGTGGTCGTGAAATGGACCCATCATCTTAAGAACCCCCCCCCCCCAACAATTCTTTATTACCCTCTTTAATTACCTCCCCAAAAACCAATAGTTAAACCGTTCAACTTCCAACGCCAAACAATTTTCTCAGCAAATGCCTATACACCTATTTTTGAGACCTTTGCTGAGAGGGGGCGAGTGTAGTAACCTACTCGCAGCCTTTTACCCCAGTCACACACTCGAAGGCTACTTGAAGCCTACTCGAATGTATCGAGGCCTACTCACAACCTTCTACCCTAGTCAAACACTCGAAGGCTACTCAAAGCCTACTTAAATATATCAAAGCCTATCCTACTCAAATGTATCGAAGCCTCGAAGAAAAACTCCACATCACATCAGAAATACTTCGACCATATTCGTACAGGGTCGAAGTATGACAGGACAAACAGCCAGCTAACTAGACAAGATGACATAGTTGTTGGTCCTTGCAGCTACAGTGACAGCTCAACCACAGCTACCGTATCGAAGTATAGAGACAGGCCTGACAACTACTATAGTGATAGTTCCGACATTTTCGGCGCCCGTACCCATTTCGGGATATCCGGATCGTACCCTTGTAATATGACCTACCCTTAGTGACTCAGCCCTTCTTGTGATTCTATAAATAGGAGGGATGGAGAATCAAGGGAGGTTACGAAAATTCCCCCCAACCCCTCTGCAATTTACCTTCGATTACTTTGTAAAACCCAGTACTCGAGCCTTCGATTACTCATCAGTAATATAAACTCCCTTAAAAATTCTCATCAGAGGTCGTAGAGTATCACATTCGGACCTCTACGCAAGTATATTGTCTATTGATTTTCTGCATTCTAGGTTATATACTTGAATTCCTCCTATGGTGTAAGAGCCGACTTCTTTTCTTAAAGAAGTTACCTACAGAAGTCGTAGAAAGAAACAGATGGAAGCTTAAATCTGAAATCAATGTTGATATTAAACTCGTGGAATTATTGCACAAAGACTTAGCTAGAAATGAAAATATTGGCCGCTTGTCATTCCAATTTTTACTCAATGTTCATCTTCTAGTTCTACAGTGAGTGAATTAGATGAGCTTGTGGGTGCTATAGACCATCAGAGTAAATCCCCTGACTAGCAGGCTCTTATTTCTTTTGCCCCTGCTTATGGATACATGCTCATTAACAGGAAAATGGATTGAAATGATATAGCAGATCCAGATGGTAATTCTAGGCATACCTTCTTATGGATACACGCCCATTCTAGGCATCCTCTCTACCCTTCTTTCCATTATGCTAATAGAAATATACGATGCTTTTATAGTAACAACATTATACAATTAACATGGACTAATTAAGTCTTGCTTAGCATATATATGATTAGTATCTATTAAGGTTTAAGCCATCAAACCCTGCCATTTCGTTTTGATTTGGCATCCCTAATCTATCCAACCGCCCTGACCCTGGATAAGCCTTGTTTGTAAAGTTTGTGCGCAAAGATGAAAGCCTTTTAGCACTATAATACCTCTTGGTTGAACTAAATTTTTCCAACTCAAGCCTCTGCCTTGGAGCACTCTGTGACACACAGACGATTCTGTTTGAGCTAAAACTATGGGCTATTGTTGTCTTTGTCTCTGAAAGTTCTGACAAAATTCTATCGTTTCATTGTTTTAGAATCTGAGGCACCGGCGAGGGATGCTGAGTTTTTCTTCCCACTTAAGAGAGCACAAAACCACCTACCGGTTTTACCCATCAGTTATGTTATGGGAAATCAGCTAGTGGTTTTGGAGAGTGGTAATGGTAATTGGGAAAGAAAGGCATTTGAGAGAATTGGGACTAGGCATCCTCTCGAACTATAACAGATCCAGATGGTTAAGAAAATGGATTGAAAAAGATAATAATTCTGAGATCAGGGCAAACCAGACTAACTCTGCTCTGAAAGTGGATAAAGGAGACACTAAAGATCTAATACATCTGATATATGCCTCGTATGGGTTACATAAGCAAACAGCTACAACAATAGCTCACAAAAGGATAACTAGAAAACAATTTTAGAAACTTGTCCAGACTGTTTAGAAAATGGATCGAAAAGACATCCTCAAAGATGTTCCTAACCAAGCATGCATAGCAGCTAAGGCTACTATGTTTGCAAGTCTGAAAAGAAGAACAAAGGCCACGAGATGAAAATAAATAATAATAATTGCATATGGGCTGTCTTTGAAGACTTATGAAGGCATGATATGCAGTACAATTTCAAAGGATAACAATATGTCAAGCTTGGAGACTGCAAGAATAGATTGACATAAGAACATATTGAGGATCTTGGAAGAAATTTACATCTGAGGAAATACAAAGCATTATCTTCAGAAAAAAAGAATACAAGCTCTAGGCAGAGATGGATTTAATGCGAGCTTCTACAAACACAGTTGGGAGATTGTTGGCATGGATGTAATCAGAGCTATAAAAGCTTTCTTTAGATCATCCAAAATCCTCAAGGAGACTAATCTAACCATCATCAAGCTTTTACCAAAAAGCAAAAATCCCAGCTCCTTTGCCTTACAAAAATCTTCAATAATAGACCTATCTTCCTTTGGAATGTCATTTACAAATTTATATCAAAGCTCATGGCACTGAGAATGAGGGATGCAACAATGAAGCAATTATTTGATTAATGCGAACCAGACTTTATTAGGGGCAAATTTATTTAAGAAAATTTATTGTTGGGTGTTGGCACATGAATTCTCAAGAGGCTTTGATAGGAAGTAGTTCAAAGATGTGCTAGAAATAGATCTACATAAAGCCTTCGATTCAGTAAAATGGGGCATATCTTTTGTTGCCTCAAAAGATATATGCATCCCAAAGAGAGGAGGGTTGGATTTATAGAATTTAATGACTCCATTATGATGAGGACTCTATGGAACTTGGTCTATGTAACAATCCATGGATTAGATGGATAAAAAAATTGCTTGAAAGAAAGAACATTTTGGACAGTTGAAAAACCTTCAAAAAACTTTAGAACACGAAGATATCTACTTAAAAATAGAAAAATAACTCTAAACTGTTGCAGAGTCATTGTGGAATAGGGTAAACACATATATTTTGCATAATCATTGGATGACAGGAGAAGTCTTATACTAGATGCAAGAAATACCTGAGATGTGGAAACATTGTTTTCAAAAGAACGATGCATAAATGTTCCACGTGGACTCTCACGAGATTCAAAAACCACAACCCTTTTTTCAAGTTGCCTATGTTCATTAACCTAAACCTCCAAACTTTCTTGCACCTCGTTAAGCATAGCTTGTTTTACCCTTTCCCGCTCAATAGCCCTTGTAAAGGGTGCTGAAACTCTGAGGTTAGTCTTATTGAGGTGGCCATTGCATCCCCTGACATGGCCATTTCCATCTGCCCCATATTCCTTTTACATATGAAAACATTTTTGATGAGAACTAAGTAGAGTTCAATGTATATTAAATAAAACTTGCATTTGAAACTACTAGAATTCAAAACTATATATGCAAAAATAATAGAGTACTCAATGCACGACTATAGAAGTTCTCACTCAATTAACTATGAAAATTTAGGAGTACAGATGTTACTTACAATCGCTACTGCATCGTTATCTAAATCCTTATCCATGAGTATAAGGTCTTTTTGAATAGCCCTGTTCATACGTTCCTGTGTTACAAAAATAGTAAGTTTATCTTATTACTTAACTATAACTTCAAATATTCAAATAGTTAAATTCTCGAGTTTTTATACCATTCGTTCTTTCATCTCCTTAAGATATGTGCGATCCTCCTTAGTATGACAAGCCATAAAAATCTCATACCTCATCATAGAACCTTTAGGTCTACCTTTATCCTGCAAAAACAATCATTAATTAAGTTTATTGTCAGGTTGATTTAACAAAACTTGTAAAGCATACTATAAATAAAAAATATCACTTATTAGCAGAAAATATATAAATACTTATGGAGTTTAATATATAAACATTTTTTTTAGAAGAAGACGATGACCAGTTCCAAAAATTAACACTTTCTATCTTACCTTCCATTACAATAAGTTCCAAAACTACTCACCTAAAAAGATAGAAATGACTCTTCAACAACGCAGAGTAAAATAAAGCTACTATTTTGAAAATAAAGCTACTTAAATCATAATTCTATAGCAAAACACGGGGTTTTAAGTTAGGATTAGTAATACGGATTTTCCTAACCTTAGATTTTGATGAGTCTACGCAAAGTAATGAAATATAAGCATTAAGCCCTGTCCTTTAGAAAAAAATAGCATGGATGTAAGATATATACCAGTATTTCTTTCTTTCCAGACGCGCCCAATCGACCTGTCGTGTGCGGGCTATGTATTTTACTCCCAGCTGCATTTCCCTTTTCACGCTTTGCTTGTTCTTCGGGGGTTGATAAATGATCCACGAATTCGATCCAGTCTTCTTTCTTAACTCTTTTTGGTCTCTTAGATTTCCTCTTCTCGTTTGTTTCATATGCATCATAGTCATTTGCTCTAAGCCTTAATTTCTAGTTTTTCCTTGCCATGTTAGCCTTGTAATCTAACATAACTTGGTGTTCATCAGGGTCAAGATCAAATGTTTCCTTCTTCGATAAAATTTAAACAAACCTACCAGGAAGAGCTAGTAGGCAATAATTGAACATATGGAATTAACTTACCGCAACAAATTTCCATATATATTCTTTATCTTCTTCTTCTAGATCACGCCAATCACCGACCAAAGGAGAAAAGTTTTCCCTTGTTGTCTCTCCAATGAAAGTACACAAAGATTTACGATTTGGACCGATTGGTTATCCAGCATCATCAAATTGTATAGGTATTAGTCTACCTCAACAGAAATACAAATAAACCAAAGTAAGTATTACATAAATTTATGCATTATTAAAAGGATAACAAAGAAATGAGAACATTAAATCTTATTAATGATTTAAAAACTTTATATGCCTCGTGGAGCTTGGAGACCACATAGACGGTACTCTTTCCGCTGAGTAGTAGGTGGCTCCGAACTCGCTCCCATAGATGACCCATCCTCGCCCGACATAAATACTAAAAATGAAGCGATAGATGACATAGTTACTAGAACAAGGGTAGATAAAGCTAAATATTTAACAAAAAAAAAATGTACAAAACAAAGCAGTTGATGACATGATTATTAGAACAAAGTAATGAAAAGCTAAATAAATATAAAACAATATAAAGATAACCACTATAATCCTTAACAAGATAGATAATTACAACTGCGTGAAGAAAATATCAATAAATAAGAGAACCATTATTTTTAAATTTTGAATTGCTAAACCAATTCCAAGGAATCAAATAAAAAAGATTAAACATTCAATGTTGCACATCTTCAGCATCTTTAATGATTTATCTTCTGCAACATCATCTACCAATGATAAAATTGAATCGTCAACATTTATTCTCCCGGCAAAAACTAAGGAGTCCTCATAAACATCTACATCTTTACTTAGCCTATTTGGAGAATCCAAGACAACATTCCATTGCTCATCAGGTCGACTATGATCCTTGCAATAAAAGACTTGAATAGCTTGAGATGCAAGAATAAATGTCTCATCGTCATCCTTCAAGTTTCTTTGCAACTTAACAAGATTGACATATCTCAAGTTCGTCACGGCATCTACTAAACATCTACTTTCTTCTATACGAACCCAATCACAACAAAAAAACTAGCCTTTTGAATTCAATATAATATAACTCTAGTATTCATTTGACTATCCCGTAATATGTGACTTCCTCGTCGATGAGGTTTTTATTACCGACTCTTGAAATGAATGAAGTTATAGCCCTCATGGACACACCACTATTTTTGGTCGTCTTATGTTTTTCTGACTCTGATGTACAAAAGACATATCCATTAACTTTGTATGACTTATATGAAATAGCTTTAAAACTTGGTCCATCCACAAGCTTCTTGAAACAAGAATCTTCAATATTTTTTAATTGTTGTCTTAGCCAAGAAACATAATCTATCGGTTTCTCCGTTCGACGATTTCCTCTTCGAATTTGACTACGAGAATTAAGGTTTTCTTTGTAAGTGTTGTACTTCCTGCAAATGCAATATTAACAGAGATCAGGAGAAGTACTAACCAAAGAATATAATCTTTATTATTTAATTTACATACTGCTCCCACTCATAATTTTTAGCTCCTTGCCGAAGAATCCATTTGCGTGCTTGCTCATACTCTACCGTGTTAAGAAAGTATTCCTTCCCTGTCTTATCAAGCGATTTAGCACATCCATCATCATAATCACCAAACATTCTTAAACCTTGCGTATAGTTTCTTTTTGCTCCGTTATTCATATACTCCTTACAATACATCATTGCTTCTTTGACGAGGTATTTTTGTGCAATACACCCTTCTGGATATGTCTTATTTGTTACATAATTTTTGTACCATTTCATCATCCTGCTGCATAGTTAATAATTTAGATATTGGCTGCATACCTAGTTCATGTAAATAAAAAAAAAATATAGATATTATTTACCGCTCAAATGGGTACATCCATCGATAACGAACAGGTCCGCCAATTAGCGCCTCATCCACAAAATGCACAACAATGTGTATCATAGAAAAAAAAATGAAGGCAGGAAATACTTCTCAAATACACACAGTATTTCCGCAATCTGCTCCTTCATCTTTGTAGGCTCACCGCAGTTTATAACCTTCGAACATAATACATTAAAAAAATTTGACAACTCCTGGATAGCAACACGCAATGGCTTATGCTTTTAAATGCATGCGTTAATAACACTGGCAATAATTGTTGCATGAGGATATGATAATCATGGAATTTTAAATTTTTTTGATGAAAATTGTCCATGTTCACATTATGTTGCCAATTTCCGTTGTAGTCGATAGGAACTTTCATGTTGAATAAGGTTTTACAAATTAACTCTCTTTTGGATCGGGACAAACAAAATGGAGCTTCAGGCAAAACTAATTTTTCATTCTTTTCTACTAGTCACAACTTTTTCCTTATCTTCATTCTTTTAAGGTCTTTACGGGCTTTAACTCCATCCTTCTTCTTACCCTTTGTATTCATAATTGTTGCAAACAAGATCTCTGCATAATTCTTTTCTCTGTACATTACATCAAGATTATGGCGAAGCGATAAATCCTGTATGAATTACATGCATTTGTTATCATACATATAATTACGGTATATATATATATATATATATTAAGGAAAATTGATTAACGCACCTTCCAGTATGGTAAATCAAATAGTATTGATCTCTTTAACCAGGCGGTAAATTTATTACCCTTATTTTTTTCTTGAGGAGATTCATTAACCTATTTTGTACCTCTCTTCCTTTTCAAATACTTTTTCTTATTTTCTTCTACCTTACCGTATTTGGTTTCAATAGCTTCCATCTTACGTAATACTTCTGTACCAGTCATACGACCTTGAGGCTTGTCATGCTCTTCATTCCCATCAAATTGTGACTTTTGGCTTCTGGATGGGTAGTTTGCAACTTTTAGGTATATTCGGTGCTTCATATAAGAAAATTTCCCTCTATGCTTAAGCCACTTTGTCCCTTCAGCGCATACAGGACAGCCGTACCTTCCAGCGGTCTTGCAACCCGATAGATGCCCATACGCGGGGAAATCATGTATAGCCCAAAGGAATATTGTTTTCATATTAAACCTACTATTAATGTAAGAGTCATAAGTTTATTTCCCATCTGACCACAACTCTTTTACTTCTTCAATCAATGGTTGCAAATACACGCCAATATGTTTTATGGGACTCTCTTTCCCGGGGATTAATAGTGTCAACATCGTAAACTCTTTTCGCATGCACAAAGATGGGGGAAGATTATAAGGAACAACCATTACGGGCCAACAACTGTAAGAGATATTCATGTTACCAAATGGATTAAACCCATCAGTTGCAAGCCCTAAATGAACATTACGCGCCTCAGATCCAAACTCGGGAAATTTACGACGAACCTGTTTCTATCAAGAAGCATCTACCGGGTGCCTCATGGTATCTTCGTTTGCAGTTAAGTTTGCCTTTACATGCCATGTCATTTCGTTTGCAATCCATGGAACACTGGACATTCGTCACAATTTTGGTATTAAAGGAAAGTATCTTAACTTTTTCCATGGTTTATTAAGTTTGGGCTTCAATGGGTTTATTGATCTCCATCTGCTTATACCGCATGTTGGACAGCTATCTTTGTCCGCATTCTCCCTTCAATGCAATATGCAATCGTTACGACATGCATGTATTATCTGGCACTCCATACGCGATGACTTAACTAATTTTTTAGCAGTGTATGTTCTATTTGGTAAAGTATTGTCATCTGGTAGAATCTCTTTAACATATCCTAAAAGTTCTGTAACGCATTTGTTAAAAATATTGTATTTGGACTTCATGCTCAAGAACTTTACAACAACTACTAATCTGGTATGTTCCACTTGACAAAAGGGATATAAAGGTAGTAATGCATCTTCTATTTCCTCTTTGTACTTTACATTCTCTTCAAGATCAGTTTATGCTTGATTAACACCTTCATTGTTGCATGTAAATGTAGTGGCCTCGACATGAGCTTCAACATTAACCTCATCTTCAACATTGACCTCATTAGGAAGATGTTCAAGTGTATCATTAACCATGGAGACCAACGGCGGACAAGGATCTTCAACATTATTGGTTGGAAGCGTGCTACTTTGGGAGTTTACAAAGGATCTGGAGAATTGTTCTCCATGGTGAATCCATGTTGTGTATGTCGTATCAAAACCATTAATTATTTAATGTTAATTTATATGTTCCAAGTCATTCTTCCCTTTCCTATTACGGCATTTGACACACGGACAACTTTACCAATCTGCACCTCCTAAATTTGGTCTATTCTTGATTAAAAAATAAATAAATAACTCAAGACCACTCATATATTCCCGTGACCCTCGTAGTGCTTTTATCCATTTCTTGTCTGGGATTGCTGGCATAGATGATGTCATTGTGTAGAGATGAATAAACAAACCAAGTAAATCTAGTTGCTGCACAATAAAATTTCATTTCACTGAGAAGTTTTATAAGTAAATGCTAGAAAGGATACAAATTTCAATATTTGCTCAAGTTGAATAGTTGATTATCTATATCGACTAATTAGTTGAAAATTTAGAACAATAATCTAATTAGTACCAATCTGGTTTCAATAAAAAGTATTGTTCTTCCAAACATCCCATCGGTATCAACACTTTGCAAGAATAACCTGAAGCCATGTTACTTCTAAACCAACAACATTATTACAGATGATCAACTTAACTTTAAACTAATATTCCTAGATACTCCACTTAAACATATATTTTTATTTTCATATTTTTAAACTTAAATTTCTTCTTACTACATACATCACTAAAAGTCCATTATTAAAAGTTGCCTACGTTCATTAGCCTCAACCTCCAAACTTTTTTACACCTCATTAAGCATAGCTTGCTTTACCCTTTCCCACTCAATAACCCTCCTTAAGTGTGTTAAAATTCTGATGTTAGTCTTGTTGAGGTGGCCATTGCATCCCCTTTTCAATATACATGTCCTCTGCTTTTTTTCTATATACATTTCATTCCCCTGGAAGTGTACGAATCCGCCTTGCATCATCCATCATTCAATAAATGGTAGCATAAAATTTCATTTGTACCAATTCTTTGTTTTATAGTGTTGAATTACCACAATGTTGTTCATATATATATTGCTCAAACTATGGAGTAAAAGTTCTTACATTAACGAGAAACAACAGTTTACTTTCGTCATTTATTCTTTGGAATTTAGAAGTTCTAGAGATATTCATCTGAGTCTCATTACTTATTACAGTCTTAGACAATATCATTACTACTTTCTGTCTGCCATTGCTTAGTTAGTGACTGGATGACAGTCTCAAAAAATAAATAAAAAATTTGAATCGGAAAATAAATTATGACAGGCTATGAATATAAACAGAGCTAATCTGCCAAAAACATAGGCCTTTAGCGATCCATATACAGTCTCTAGAGAATGAGGAGTGATACGAAGTTAGAAGTTCCAACTGTTTCATATGAACAAGGTTTTCTGGGGAGATAGCTTAAACAAAAATAAACAGTACTGAATCCCAAAAATGTCACATTCTATGTTAGAGACAGTATAAATAGAATAAAAATGGTGGGCAAGAAATTCTTGCCAGTAGGGACCTTGAAGACCAGGTATGAATTTGTTGTTGGTACAAAGGCATAGAGTTTCTTCAGTTTAGATAATTAGTAACTAAAAATGCAAATGAAAATCGATCTAGCGATGTATGGCTAAATTTACTTGATGTTTCTACAAGATCTTTGGTTAAGCGGTGATTACAGTATTTCATAAGTTAAAGCCTTGTGAATATGTTTAAGAAAAGAAGAAGATTCATGTGAACTTAAGCTGGAATTCTTGGCAAGGATTTGAAAATAATAAGGGTGTTTGTTACATAAGTTATTGAACACACTGGAGGGTTGGACTTCTCAGATCTGGACTAAATACACTAGTGTTCTAATATAGAAAACTCAGAATCCTTGGAGTGGTCTTCGAGTTCAGTTCTCTGATCATCTCCACGACCAAATAGCAGGTTTCTATGGCTGGCGTTTCGCAGTTGAACCGATTCATGTCCAGCTTAATCTTGCAATATATTTCATAGAGGTAGTTAACACCACCTCAGAGGAACTATCTAATGTAGTAGTTGAAATCTCAGTGTGGGATTTAGATGGCAACTATCCATATTACAAAGTCACTGAAAAACTCACAGTGCTGGCAAAAACAACACAATCCGCCATCGAGATGAAGTACCCCAAGTCGAAAAGCCCGAAACCGGTTTACTTTCTCCTTCACAAACTTTTTGGAAAGTAGGACTTCACAATTCTGTCAAGGAACTTTTATTGGTTGCATCTCCAAGGTGGTGATTACAGGCTTTTGGAGACTTATAGGACAAAGAAAATACCCCTGAAGATGAAATCTAGTGTTTTCATTGGAGGGTCTACGTACCAAATCCAAATGCACAAAGAAAATCCGTTCAACACAACAAACTTCTAAACATTAAGCTGCAAGAATCATGTCATTGATAGACATGACAATGATTATGATATGGGCTCTGTTGAGCCAGTGGAAATCCCTTCAGAGAAGTTGCATAATTATGGTTTATTACAGAGGATATATAAACGGTTTTCAATAGGGGGCGATTGTGTAAATTTTGTGGAAACAAATGGGACTGACTCTTAAGTTGCCTTCTTTCTCCACTTCTCAGTCCATGCTACAAAGAAAGACAAGCAAGAAGGAGAAGATACAAGAATTCTCCCAGTGCATTATTCTGATAACTACTTCTCCTTGGTTCTAGGGGAGGCGATAACTATTAATATGTCTTTTGAGGTGCCTTCAGGTGTCACTCTCTGGGTCACACTTCATGGATGGAACTATCACGGGGGCCATACTGTCTATTGAGGTTACTAAATTTGTAGGCGTTTATTGAAGTTAACTATGATATAAACTAAACTTTTGTACTATTGAGCCAATCATGCAATTTGATTGAATATGTGAGCTCATGGGTTATGGCGTTCATAAAAAAAAGAAACAGACTATCTCAGCATACAGTGGTCATTACCGACCAACTGATGAGAACCTTTAGACCTTAACAAAATTCTTCAAGAAAAATGGAGTCAACCTCGATGATGTTCATGCATGATCTTAACCCAAATACACACTGTAGGGACCTATCCCTCTATCTCACCTAAAATTGATCATTCGCCAGTTTAATTCACTCCCATCTCAGGCTCACACATTTATCAACTTAACTCCTCCAGTCAATATTTCAACCAACCCTACGAGCTGGTGAGCATGAATCGAGCTTAAACTGAAGAGCCTGGACATGTCACAGACACCTGTCTCTTACAAACTCGTCAATTACTCAGTCATCTACTACTAACCACATTGTTTAGAAAATGTGCTTCAGCACGATGAAGAGTTGCGGGGAACTCCTAGATAAAGAAGAAGTTCAAGAAGAGACAAGACCAGAAAAATTACACAAGATCACTTGTTGAGATTCTTAAACTATTCAAGCTTCTTGGTTACAAGATTCTAGCATTTTTAATCTTAGAGATCACTTGAAATAAGCTACCTATTTCAATCACTAAAAATACTTTTACAAAATTCCTCTACTCGAGGTCGTGTTTTTTTTTTTACCTATTTAGAGGTTTTCCACGCTAAAATTCACCTGTGTCATTATCTTAGTTGTCATCAGAATATTTGCTACAGGTTCATTGGTGTGACAATGAATTACAAGCCATTTCGAGCTTACAAAATTTGGCCATCACATTTGGCACCGTCTGTGGGAAAGATTGCATTTCTACGATATCCTAAGGCAGTCTTTTACTACGATTTTCAATCATAGTTACTTCTAGACGAAAAACCACAGGTGCCGAGCTCGAGGTGTCACTGGAGCTGGGATAGCTTATAGAGTTACGGGCGAATCTTGATGCCGTAACAGAGAAACGCGCCGAGCTCGAACTTTAGTTAACTAAGGATCGGGAGCTCCGTGAAAAAGGGCTCGATGCAGAAAGGCAAGCTCGTTTGATTGCGCTCAAACGGCATGAAGGCCAATTAACAACAATGCAGACTGCTCATGAGGCTCTGGAAAATACTCAACAGGCTTCACCAGTGAAAGGTTACGATCAATTGCCCGAAACCTCCCGTATTTCTGCAAGGGAAAGGTTGGGGACTCGAGGAGATATTTCCAGGAATCTTTAGCATGAACCACAGCCCTCTATACATTTAAGAGGAGAAGTTCAATCTGAAGCCAACCGAGGTCGTCAAATATCTGTCCGCCAGGAGGAGGAGCATCGACCTCGGTAACAAATTCCAACACGAGACGGTGTGAGTGAAGGTACTGGTACTCATCATCCAATATCCGCCCGCACGACAACTCAACCAGTACGTCATTATGTCATGAATGAGCATATGGACCAACGGATTAAGGAGTTGATCGAAGCTCAAGTTCTAGGTACTACCGGCGACATCACCAGGTTACAAGGAAGTTTGATTGCTAAAGAGTTATTCGACGTGGAAATACCGAAAGGTTTCCATACTTCAAAAATTCAAAAATATAAAGATACTGACCCGAGGGAACAGATTCAACAGTACCGTGATTCATTGGGGTTATACTCTAATCTTAACAACATCCTTTGCCATCTGTTCGCTACCAGTCTGCAGGAGGAACCATTATGATGGTTCCATTCTCTCCCTGAAGATTCTATATACATATTCGAGCAGCTAAAAAAACAATTCATTAAGACGTATGCTCACAATAGGGACAAAGAAGAGAATTTGTATTTTTTAATCAGTCTCAAACAGTCATACGGTGAGAAACTTGAGGCTTTTACAAAAAAAAATTATGAGCTTGCGCATAAAGTGGATAACCTCTATCAAAAGACAGTCGTTACTGCTTTCACCAATGCACTCCAGCTCTATTGTAAGGTAAAGGAGTATCTTTTTCTCGACAAACCTGCAACCTTGGAGGATATGATCACCAAGGTCAATAGTTACTTAGACCTGTAAAGGATGATGTCTGAGCGTCAAAAATCTACTAAATCCGTCCTCTCAACCAAAGGTCCATCAACAGATCAAAACACTGAATTAAAGAGGAACAGGGAGATTAGAAGCGCACCAAGGGCAACATTGGCTATCCTGGGAAAGGAGGTCCGAATCTCCGAATAAACCCAAGATATCCTGGAAAAGCGTGTCTTTCTACCAAATAAACCCATCCTCCCAAAGTTGAACGTCCGAATCTCCACAATTTTTCTAATGTTGTTGAAAGAAAAGATACGCTCTACCGCGTCTCCCAACTGCTGGAACCAATCGATAGCCGACCGTACTATAAGCATCATAAGGTAAACCGTCATTCTACTGACAATTGCTATTCTTTACAGAGGTTGCTCAAATACATTTTTAAAGAGGGATGGATGCTTGAGTATATAGTCGACCTGGAATCGTACAAGAATGGCAGCTATAAAAAACAGCTTGAAGTTATTCTGGTCAATGATCAAACCGAGGGGAAGTATCTCTACTATATATGCCACTGCAACATGATCAAATTCAATCAAAGCACCAGTTCAAATAGATCCAAACGCAAGAGATTATCAGAATGCTGCGATCTTACGCCACACGACAAAGATGTCAAACTTCTCCCTGAGTCGAACAATCGCCGGCTTGGGATTTCATTCGAAGATTGCGATACTAGCCATGTCAAATTTCTATATCATGATGCGTTAGTAATAATGTTGAAAATGAAGAAGTTTTTCATGCACACAATGATGATTGATACTTGAAGCGGTATTGAAATTCCTTTTTAGAGCACTATCGACCAAATGGGTTTGGCAGACCAAGTTATTCAGAACGACACCGATATCAGTGGGTTCAATGGTTCCAGAGAGGAGCGAGTAGGCAAGATCATCTTACCTATCACTCCAAGATAAACCACCATCGCCGTCGTTTTCTATGACATCAATGCCAAATCTCGTTATCTTGGGATTATGGGCCCTGCTGGATTTATAACATGGAAGCAATCGCTTCCACCTATCATCAGGCTCTCCGATTCAAACATGACAATGACATTTATGAGATCAAAGGTAGTCAGAAGCTCTCTCAGGCTTATGAAAATACTGTCTCTACTATCTTAGATACTTCCGATAGATTTGCAGCATATTAATTACAGGCAGCTGATCACCTCAACCATTAAACTTCCACAAAGGAGCCTGCAGAATATATCAACCTCGATGGACCTAGTCGAGGTACTTTCATTGGTACTAGACTGGTTTAACATGAAAAAGATGCTCTTATTTAGTTTTTGCAACTCAATCGAGACGCCTTCGTGTGGACTTTTGAAGAAATGTCAGGAGTCGATCCAGCCAAGGCCTGCCACAAACTATCCATCAACATCAATGCCACAACAGTCAAACAGAAATAGCAACGACTATCACCGTGTCTTCGAGATGAAGTTAATACCGAGATCGAGAAATTAATCAAAGTGCAATTCATTCGAGAAGCCAAATATTCTGATTGGATATTTAATATTGTCGTTGTACCAAAGAAGAACGAAAAAGTTCGAGTTTGCGTCGATTTCACTAATTTGAATAAACCTACTCCAAAGGATAGTGTCCCTCTTCCAAACATACATCAGATCCTCGATTCTACTACATGCCATGATCTCCTATCGATGATGGACACTGCTTCGGGATACAATCAGATTCCGCTTCTGAAAGAAGATCAAGAAAAGACAACTTTCATCACTGAGAGAGGTCTTTATTGCTACAAAGTTATGCCCTTTGGGCTCAAAAATGCAGGGGCTACATATAAAAGGCTGATGACTACTATGTTCAAAGCATATCTAGGGAATGTCGTTGAAGTCTACATCGATGATCTCTTATGAAAAAGCATACAGTCAGCCAATCACATCTCAGATTTTAACTCTATATTCAACATTCTTTGATCTTAAAGAATGCGTCTTAGCCCTGATAAATGTCAATTTGGGGTCCATTCTGGTCGATTCTTAGGTCATCTTATCAACAAGAAGGGGATTGAGGCCAATCCAGATCAGATTCGAGCTCTCCTCAACATGCCTTCTCCATGAACAACATAAGACGTTCAGAAACTTGCCGACAAGATTGCCGCTATCAACAGTTTCATGTCAAAATCTTCAAACCGCTGTTGTTGGTTATTCCTGTTACTCTACGGTTACACCAAATGAGGAAAGGTTCAGCCAAACACAGAGGTCATATGGACACCAGAAAACGAAGTAGCTTTTCAGGACTTCAAAACTTACTTGGGGAGGTCTCCCATAATAAGAACCCTTGTAGATAATGAGGAAGTGATTATCTATCTTGCAGTAACTGATACTTTACTCAGCCCAGTTCTCATCCGCCTTGAAGAGAAAGTTGAAATACTCGTCAATTTCATCAGCAAAACTCTCACTCCAGCAGAAACGATGTATTTTAAAATTGAGAAACTTCTTCTCACTCTTGTTTACACTTCATAGAAACTCATGCACTACTTCCAAGCTCATTCAGTCAAAGTCATGAAGAACTACCCACTTCGAGAGGTGTTATCTAAGAAAGAAAAATCAAGAAGAGTCCAGCAGTGGTCCGTCAGTCTGGGAGAACATGATATCAAGTTCAAACAGCGTCATTCAGAAAAGGGTCAGGCCATTACAGATTTTCTCGCGGATTTTCCAGTGGAAGATCACGAGTGGGAAGAGCACGATCTTAGACTTGCAGAAGATAATCCCGAAGATCCATCACCCGTAACCTTTGACAAGCGAGCTGAATCGATTACAACTAAAGGGAGGAGACTTCTCACGGATGGATCAGCAGGACCCGCAGGGTCCGGAATCGGAATCTTATTGATTACCCCTTCCAATGAAAGAATTGAGAACTTTATCCTCCTGGATTATGAGGCCTCAAATAATGCCACCGAATACGAAGCTCTCATTCATGGACTCGATCTTTCTCTTGAGCTCAAAGTCTCTGACCTCTCCGTTTATATAGATTCGCTACTCATCGTCCACCACTACTCTGAGCGATATAAGATGAATGGGAAGATGATAGAATACGCAGCCCTTATCACATATAGGATGAGCAAGTTCACGAACGTAACTCTCGATTATCTTCCTCGAGGTGAAAATAGACACACCGATTCCTTAGCATATTTGGCCGGGGTCTTGGGTACAAAAGTTCGATATCTCCATATCAAAATCATTTCAACCTCCAACATTGATCGTATTTTAGTATGCACGATCAACACTGGGGGTAATAAAGGGGGAGATGACGATTAGTGAAAGCCTTTCTTAGCCTACCTTAGCGTCGACAACAGTTGTAATAGACCCCTTCCAGGGGATCCACAAGAGCGCCGACAGTTGATCAGCAACTCATAGTGCCACACAAATCAAAATGATATGCTATATTGTCTTTCTGTCACAGGGCCTTATCTAAAATGCTTCTCCAAATCCAAAGTAGATGAAATGCTCCGCGAATTACATGAAGGGACTTGTGGCTCCCATGCCGCAGCTCAATTACTAGCAAATAGAGTTATTACACAGGGAGTATTCTTGCCCAGCAGCGTAAGCAAGTAGAAGAGTACTTACATAGATGTTACACCTGCCAACGACATGGACAAATGATTTGAGCCCCTACGCTCAAATTCTATGTAAGTAAGGTATTCTGGCCTTTCAAAAGATGGGCACTCGACCTCGTTGGCGAATTCCCTAACTCTCCAGGTAATCATCGTCACTTCCTCGTAGATACTGATTATATTATAAAATGGGTAGAAGCAATTCCTTTATGTCAAACCAGAGAATAAGAGGTCATCTCTTTTATCTGGGAACACATCATCACTCGGTTTGGGTGCTCCCACCTAATTTGAATTTATAATGGGCCTCAATTTGTTAGAGAAAAGATAGTCGCATTCCTCAACCAACACAATATCATCAACTCACCATCCAATCCTTACTATCCTCAAGGCAACGGGTAAGCTAAAATTACCAACAAAACCATCGTTGATGGACTCAAAAAATGGCTTCACTCAAAGAAAAAAGGGAATTGGGTTCGTGAACAGCCTCATGTCCTATGGGTATATCATACCACTCCACGAGCGTCAACAGGATACACCTCATTCCTCCTTGCCTATGGTACTGAGGCTGTCATTCATTCTGAATATCATCATCCAGTTTGAGATCACGAGCTGACCGATGAGGAAAACGAGTTTGAGCTGGCTTGCAACCACAATATGATTGATGAAACCAGGAAACGCGCCATTGCTAACCTCGACAGATATCATCATATGCTAGCCAGATCTATAACAACCGAGTCCGACATCGTACCTTCCAAATCGACAATCTTGTCCTCAGATAAATTCCTCAACATCGCAAAGAGCCTCATGCTAGAAAATTAGCCGATAACTGGGATGGTCCATTCATTATCACAGGTCTCTCAGGCCTGGGATTATATCATCTCATGACATAAGAGGGAATCCCCATTACAAATCCTTGGAATACTAAGCGAATGAAACGGTACTATCGTTAAGCATCTTACTACTCCATTTCCTTTTCTCGCTTTGTTTTTCAATTCCAAAAGTGAGATGTTCATCTCCATCTAATGTAAATTATGAACTTATCAATAAAACTTCCAAGTTTTTTACAGCATCTCTCAAGTTACGTAGATTTAACCACATTATATAGATCAGGGAATTGATAATACTAGCTTTCTATTGATCTAATACCAGTTAAATCAAGGATAACACTTAGTTTGGCTGACTCTACTAAATTACTGCGATCGAAGCAAGTATAGAAACTTGTTTTATATCAAAGACTCTACCAAACTAGGGATAAGGCAAAGGTCATACTAGTCTTCATATATTTCAACTTGTTTGGGTCATTATACTAGTTAAATCAAGGATAACACTTGATTTGGCTTACTCTACTAAATCTCTGCGATCGAAGCAAGTATAGAAACTTGTTTTATTTTAAAGACTCTGCTAAACAAGAGATAAGGCAAAGGTCATACTAGTCTTCATCTTTTTCAACTTGTTTGGGTCATTATACCAGTTAAATCAAGGATAATACTTGGTTTGGCTGACTCTACAAAATCTCTGCGATTGAGGTGAGTGTAGAAACTTGTCTTATATTAAAGACTCTAACAGACATATGATATGGCAAAGATAATTCTAGCCTTTATCTTTTTCAATATGTCTACAACATTCTTACAGTTGAATCAAAAGTCACTTGATTCGACTGGCTCAACCCGCCTCAGCGATTGAAGCATTTGTAAAAACTTGTTCTACATCAAAAACCCTACCAGATACAAGATAAAGAAAAAGTCATACTAGCTTTCATCTATTTCAATGTGTTTACAACAGATACAATTTATTTTTAGGTCGAATTCATATTACAAGGGATTTTTTCCTACCGATGATGTGTCAGCAGCACTTCCCCTGCCAGCAAGAGGTTGAACTCTCAATTCACGAATTATAGCAGTTCTGCCCTGCTCAATCATTTCAGCATATCGAGGACCTAAATATGTTTCCATAAAGGGCATACAGTTCCTCCAATCTATATTCACTCTAAAAACGCATCCCTTATCCGATAGACTTCTGAACAAGGTATCCCATTCTAACTCAAGTCTTTTTATTTCCTCTACAAAATATGCAGCAATCAACTTTAACAGATCAGAACTTGATACATTGGATACGACCATCGTTGTAGATTTTGATCTCAACTTCTGGAGGCGTGCCTCCAAATTAGCGCATAATTTTTTCTTATAGATCAGCTCCATGTCTAACCGAGAATCAATAGATATATTTTCCTCCAATATCTTAACATATTTGGCTGATTTAGCCAAATTCATGTCCTTTAGGTCCACCACCTGTGCGCAAAATATCTCGATTTATGCATTCAACTCTTCCTAACTAGAATATCCTTTAATAAGTCATCTTTCTTCTTCATCATCATCTATTTTGCTCGGATTTCCCCTTCCAAGACTTTCTCCCTGATAAGAGCAACATCTAACTTCTGTAGGCATTCCCTTAAACTTGCATTACCTCTTTGTACATGTCCTTGTATTCGAGCCACATTACCTTCCATCTCTCTAATTCATCCTGATAAACTCACTACATCTCCTCAAACTAGAGGAATTTGAACAACCCTTTTACTCCCCCTAGTACACTCACCAGCTTCTGCTTTCTTGGCACATACATTGGCTTGAGCTAGTTCGGCCTTTAATAGAGCTGCGCTCTCATTACGATCATTGCATCTTTGTTGCATCTCCCAAAATTCCATATCCTTCGCGGGTAAAACTACATGCAAGTTTTTCACTGCAGCTTCCGAGGTCGACTGATTCTCTCGAGCTACTTTCAGTTTGTTATCCTTCTCCACCAGAATCTGCTTCAGTCGTTCCAACTCACTCCTACAATTTTGGAGATCAGGCCAAAATTGCCCTTTTGACCTTTTTAGAGCCTGAATTCGATACTAAGCCATTTCAACTGACCTATTCTTTGACATCAGAATGTTAATCTGACTCTAAAGTTTTGCGGCTTGTTCCTTCATCTCCAAAAGCTCTTTTGACCCTATGCCGATCTCTACCTCTTTCTCCTCGAGCTTATGACTGAGGTCAACAACAGTACGGCTTGCCTCTACATATTTGAAGTATACTTTTATGTGCTGGTCTTCTTTATCCTCACTCGCTCCCCTCATCCTATCGAACTCATCTGCAAATTCTCGGTTACATTGGAGCGCTTCATCTTCGCGCGAGCAAACTGAATCCAACTCCACCTACACAATTTAAATATATTATATACAGTTCGATCATACAAACATATAGATATAACTCATTTCTACAAAGTTTCCAATTTCTAACATCTACTATGTATGAGACTTCATGTTGATGTGTCTACTATGCGAAAAAACTTGAGGCCATGTATTTCAATATCTCAGGTTCACATTTCCTATATGCTACTGTATACATTAATTTTTATATATATAACGTATAAGCCAAGAGGACTTTTTTTATCTAACCTACATCTCCGCTTGCGAAGACAGCAAGGATGAAGAAATCTCTTTCTCCCTAGCAAGCTCAGTCTCTAGGTCTTTTATCCTAAGAATGATTTCTCTATATGCCTACAAGAAAATTACGGACAAACTCAGACTACAAGCCTATTAAATATAAACAATCCAACAGTTTACGATACATGTCAAATATGCTCATACAAATTCATTTCAATCATTTTCCTACCCTACCTGCTCAGTCTCACCCTCAAGGTGTTCGGTGTCGTCCCCTTGATTGTCAATCACAGTTTGATGGGTGACACCATCTAACCCATCCACAACTCCCACCCTGACCTCATCTATCTCTACTTCATCTTCCACCTCAATGTAGGTGTCCGCCATAATGGCATTCACCTCCTCCTCCGAGTAACCCTTTGACATCAGATGGCACCCAAGCCTGTTGCGCTCCTCGGCCATCTCCTCCAGCTTGGTTCCCGCCTCCACCTATTGTTACGCAATTGCTGCAGCATGAGAGACCTTCAGTGCCTCCATCTTCTTTGTATCCTTAGCAGTATCAGTTTTTGCTCGAGCTAACTTTATGTCAAGCTCAATCTTTATCTTCTTCAACTCTCAGCCATAACCACTTCACTAACCAAGCAAGCTGTATAAAATATATCAACCAGCATCAGCTCGGCATGCAATAAATATATTTCATATAATCAATATACACTTACCATCTTGCTCGTATCTTCCTCTCTGTGAAGGGCTTCCAGCCTGACCCTTTCTTCTACCTCTTTAAGGTCGTCAGGCACAACAGATCGCTCTTCGGCGATCTTCTCACCAGACTTCTCCAAAGATTTGACCCTCCTCTTTTTTTCTTTAGCAGACTCACCACTTCCAGTGGTACCAGAGGTTGCCACAGACTTTAACATCCATTTTTTTAAGATATTTTTGAGTTATTTTGCTCGACTGGATTGGTTCAGGCTGAACTGAACTATCTATTTCAGAGGTCTTAGCCAGGTGAGTTTGACTTTATACTTGTTCCTCTCTTTTTTCCTTTGTCGACTCTCGCCATCAACTTGATCGACTGAGCCTTTTTTACCTTTTTCGACGTGCTATCAACTCTCTTTTTTCTACTGAGACCTAGTCCTTCAAATATAAATTCAAGCTCAGCCTCCTCCTCAGCAACCTCGTCCAACAATGACTCTTTCCTCTTAACGTGGGATTTTACACCTTCAATACACAACATCACTTAATTATCAGCCACAAGTATCAGTTCAAGTATATTAATATATTATCTATGCATGGCAGTAGTTACTTTGTTTTACAGTTCTAAACCGAAGATCCAATGGTTCTTCGTCATCTCTCTTAAGGCAATTACCCTTCACCCATATGAAGTTGTCATTCCAAGTTTGACCTACTGAATTCAGATCGAAGAAACGAGGCCGAGTTACGCTCGCGCAGAAATATGCCCCACCACTAGCATGATAATTCTTCATCCTATAGAATTGCAGCACATCCTCAAAGGATATCCTCCTCTCTTTCCCCTCGTTCTCCCTCTTCTCATTCAGATGATCGCATACATTTATTACCTCCCACATGTTCCCATTCAATTGAATAGGATATGCCCCAATTGCATTCATGATCCCCTTCGCCAAATTGGTCAAAGGAAGACTCAACCCGTACACTAATTGAGACATGTAACACAAAAAAACCTTCATCAAGGTCACTTCAAACACCCCCATCAAAGTATTCTAATGAGATCGATTCGTCTATACCCCTATCTCGTTTTTTACTTCTAAATTGGCCAACAGATAAAAATATTTTTCCCCCGCCACTACTGTACAACCCCTTAAGTGCTTACCGGCATACTCTACACAATTACCCCATGTCCCTCCTACGGAAGCCTTAGCCTTACAAAATTCTCTAAAGGGATCCGAACTAGGAGGATAGGATATCAATTGACCAGGAAAACCTGAAAATTGTTCCAATCCTAATACAACCTCACCATCATACTCCATTGTCCAACCGGAGGTCGACACCTCATTAACCGGTATACAGCCCATATCAACAACGATTTCTACAAGCAAAGTTTTAACCTGCACAATTGCCTCACACGCTCGACCTACATACAGGTTCATGTATCTACCATTACTTTGTATAAATCGTTCATATACGTTAAACATATATCTTTAATATATTCTGTGTATATACTCTATACAGTTATTGCCATATGGTTGATGTTAAGATTTAATTCAAAATAAAAATGATTATGATTTGCACAAACACATATATATCCCACACGTCTCTACTAACCTTCAGAATCCGAGTAGGAATCCGCAGTAGCGTTGATCCCCTCCCTCACAACAGTGTTGTATAGCCACCTCTGTGATCAAGTATTTATCACTCTCCTCGACAATTGATTGCCCTCAGACAACTCCTTATCAAGTCCTCTGTAATTTTTTTGTGCCCCTCTCTCTGTACTATCAAATTTTTCAGAAGTTAGAAAACATTTGAATGATGAAGAAGAAGCACTATTTATCCTTTCTCTCTCTAGCGGCTGGCATTTATTGTGCCTCAAACGACCCGTCCTCGATTTTGGACCGAGGCATCCTTTCCCCTATTCATGTCAGATGTCTTGTGCCATTTTAATAAAATAGACTTTCCATCATTACCCCTCCCCTCATATTTTAACATATTCTTCACTCCTGTCTCCATATCTTTTTCTGACCTTCCGACACTCATTACGATTAACACTACACGTTATCAAAATTTTCAGCTTTAGATACAAAACAAAACTAGAAGCTTCTGCATTTCCTCCTTTTTGTACCATACTTATAGTAAAGTGTCCTCATTTTTAGAGCTAACAAATTTTTTAAAAGTATTCAAAATATTTATCGCAACAATTTTCAAACGGCATTTGCAACTATAGAGGATCCCATTGATTTGCATTATTTTATGTTCACATTTAACAAACTTATTTTTATGATAAGCGTATTTTTAAAACATCACATCACCTCAGCAATCAGTTTAACCATTTCATCTCGAGCTGCAGGGTCCAGCACCAACACACAAAAGCATACCTCATAGAAATACTAGGCATACTCACGTTTCTTACTCCTTATATCTAATCCTTCAAGTTGGCACTGCCTCACTGGTAACTCAGCATCATAACCAAACGCACCAAAAATCATCTCCCACACTTTATCTATCTTTATAACCAATCGTCCTTCCGCGGTGTACCGAATCCTCTGAAAATGAGTCCGTACCATCCTAACCTCTTCTCCATCTTCACAAATCTTCCTGCCCTTTCTGTTATATATATACGACATTTAAATTGTCCCCCTCAAAATGACGTGCGTTTTACCTTGTATCTCACAATAGAAAATCCAAGAATCATGGGATAAATATTTGTACTTATCTCTTCATTCGAGCTTATCCGTTATATTACTTTCTAGGTTGAGCATTTTTTGTCTAGATTTCTTATTTCGTAAAACTCTATTAGATCAAATTTGTGAAGTACGGAAATCTTAAACACTTTTTTGCCACCACTATTTTCAACACACATTACACGTTCTACTTACATCACAACATTCTTAAAGCTCGATTTCTATATACTCTATATATACAGCACAGGTGATCAAATGTTTAATTTTATTCATATCCACAACTGTTACACACATTTTTATAGATAACAAGTCTTTCAATAATCGATCTCAGGAATGGAGCAAAATCTATCAATCTGTCCAACACAACCTTCAGGTACTTTATAGAAAACAACTCATTCCAATGTTTTTTAAGTTAAAGGTTGTTCATACATGCTGAAACTTCAAGTCCTTCAATTCGTCCCACTTCAGTGATCTTTTACCCTGGTACACAAAAGACATTGGATCCAACAGAGAGCTACCCTTGCATGTGTCTGGTCGCAGTCCAGTCGAACTTCAAATGGAAACTATGCAAGCAGTAGCCTCAGTTCTAGCACCAACCCTGCAACCTGAAGGTCTTCTTAGCGCCAAAACGTGATGGAAATATAGAAGCAGACCACCACCATTTGCCTCCCTACTCCACTACCACCACCTCATCTCCTATAACCATCACCCCCAAAGAGTTGGTAGGGATGAAGAGGGCCCGACCTTAAAATCCATGGCGATACAATAGATCAGCATAACTGCCATGCAGTTATACCTACACCTGTAAATGTAGCCCGAACATTGTCCTCCGCCAGAGTACGGAGACAAGCCCAATGTTCCTCTCCTTTCAAGATGAGAACATGAAACCTCCACTTACAATAAAATTCAGCCTCATCTTCAACTGCTTCCTCTTCTGACATACCTTGATAAATCGGAGGAACATGAGAAGGAATAGACAACTCTAGGGATTGGCACCAAAGTACTTCAACATCAACCTCAGCATTTCTGCCCCTATCCTCTCTTCGAGAACCATCCTCCCAGTCTTCACCATTTCAAAAATATGTTCAAGTTTCAGAACAAGTTACGCAAGCAGGCATTGTTTCAAAGATTTGTTATAGGTACTATTTATATTGCCCTACATTTAATGTATAGGTACATTTTCCTAGGCGTCATCATTTATTATAGACGTGACTACTCAATCGCAACCGTCACATACATCAACATCCACATCCACATCATCATTTAATACCCATTACTTCCCAATATCATCTAACTTCCATCCAGTCAACACAATCATTACTCCATTTTGAATTTCAAAGATTTAATCAATTGCCCGTTACCCTCAGATTCTTTCTTAACCAGAGCCACTCGTGACTTCGGTTGCGAGGGGGTGATTGTAGGGACCTATCCCTCGATCTTACCAAAAATTGATCTATCGCCAGTTTGATTCACCCTCATCTCAGGCTTACGTATTTATCAGCGTAACTCCTCTAGTCAATATTTCAACCAAGAGCTTAAACCGAAGAGCCTGGACAAGACAAAGACATTTGTCTCTCACGAACTTGTCAGTTACTCAGTCAACCACCACTAACCATATTGTTCGAAAAATGTACTTCAGCACGATGAAGAGTTTCGGAGATCGCCTATATAAAGAAAATTTTCCAGAAGAGACAAGACCAGAAAAATTACACAATAAATCACTTGTCGAGATTCTCAAACTATTTAAGCTTCTTGGTTACAAGATTCAAGCATTTCTAAACTTAGAGATCACTTGTAATAAGTAACCTATTTCAATAACTAAAAATACTTTTACAAAATTCCTCCACTCAAGGTTGTGGCTTTTTTACCTATTCAGAGGTTTTCCATGCTAAAATCTACTTGTGTCATTTTCTTAGTTGTCATCAAAATATTTGTTACAGGTTCATTGGTGTGACAGCAAATTTTAAGCCATTTCGAGCTTATAAAATTTGGCCATCACACTTACTATATTAATATAATTTCAGTAAGAACTCGAATACATACTATGTTAAACATCTATAGTAGATTTTCAGAATACTCAGTCTAGTGGAGAAACATTGAATACGTCACACTTGACACTATGGCAGTGCCAACTCAGTCATTATGTATAACTACATATATTGGATTTAAACAATTTGTTCAGTCACACTTAATGGTAATTTTCAACTTTTTAATCTTGGCTCATGTTTTGTTACCTCAAATACTCTCACCAACTGACGATTATGAGAACTATGGCGAAGGAAGATGAGTAGTGTATCAATAACAAATCCTGAACCTCCCGTACTAGAGGAAATGGCAAAAGATATTGCTTCAGAACTATCAGAAAATAGAGCTACTTATTAAAGGACTAAAATCAACATATTATATATATCTCCCTGAATTATGTGTATTATCAAACTAAAAAGAACATAACTATTAAGTAATACACATGAAACAAATTATGTATGTTATTAAAGAAAAAAAAATACATTAACAAATTAGAGATAGCTTACCTCAGTCTGAATCCCTAATTCAATTTCAATGACCCAAATCTTCCAGTAATTACGAGAGAACAAGCATATACCTTTGTAAAGCAAAAACAACATCAAAACAAATAAAAGTTGCAAGAAATCCTAAGAACAATCAATTGAATTAATAATTGAGTCTACCCAACAATTAATCTTTACACAAATTAATAATTAAGTAAAATAGAAAGAAAAAATGGATATGTAAACAAAAACAACAACAAAACAAATAGAAGTTGTAAGAAATCCTAAGAGCAATCAATTGAATTAATAATTGAGTCTACCCAACAATTGGTCTTTACCCAAATTAATAATTAAGTAAAATAGAAAGAGAAAATGGATATATAGGGAATAAATATTATGAGTGAATTAGGGTTTGCTTTCGTTTGACCCAGATTGAGTCTCTTATTTGAAAAATATAAATTTGGTTCAGGTTTTACTGCGATCTTATACTTTAACTTTTTTAAAAAATATTATTAAAATTGTACATCTGTATTTAAAAGGAAGACTTGGTAACCATGACAATACTCAAAAGTTGTTTTCTAAAGAAAATAATTGAAAAAAGTTACTTTTATCACAGAAGGAACCCTTGAGTAAACATCCACAATATTTCTTATCAACTGTAAACTTTTCTAGCTAAAACTTATAATAAAATTTAATATGATTCAAAATATTAAACCTACAACTCAAATTTTATGCCTGATAGATATCAATTCACAGTCATGTTATAGTTTACCAAACAGATAGATATATTAAGCAATTCCAATATTGTTCCTCAAAATATAACAAAGCATATATAGAATCTATTATCCTTGCTAACAAGAAAGAAGACTAGAAATACATAACAAAGATGTCAAAGCATGATCAACTATGAACAAACACCCAACTCTAAACAAGATTATAAGAACAAGGTTTCACGTGAAAATACAGAGAACCATATTGTTTAGAGTCTGTTTAGTTACTGTGAAGCAAAACTTAAAATTCAAAACTGTGAAGCAAAATTAAAACTAAAAACTTACAGAAACTGTGAAGCAAAACAAAAAAATATAATGAAGCAAAATTAAAACCAAAAACTTACCGAAACTGTGAAGTAAATCAAAAAATATATAATGAAGCAAAATTAAAACCAAAAACTTACTTAGATCAACAAAAGACAGAGAGAGGTCGTACCTTCAACTATTTGTAAAAGGAATTAGAATCCTCAGATTTGCGGAGAAGTAATTAGAATCCCCATTTGAAACCTAACTGAATTTAAAATCCTGAAATATTGGGAGAGAATTATGGGGAGCGGGGAAGAGAATTGTGAGGAGGAGGGAAGCCAATTTTGCAATTGAAATTTTTGTGGTGATCACGTGGCAACCGTGGGTTGGGGAGAGTTGTGGGATGGAGGGAAAGAGAATTGTGAAGGAGGGAAAATGAATTAGTCTCAAATCAAATCTAAGAATGCCAAATAAAATGACAAATAAAATGTCTAATAGTCGTACACAGTAATTTAAGTCGTTTTCAATCATTTTTTCCTATTTTCGGTGTAGTGAAGGATCTCACTTTGTTCAGGAGTAGTTCCCAAACAAGGTTAACCAGCTAATTATCAACTTTCTCAATAAGCACACCTGATCAAGCACCTTTCTACCAAATTATGTTTGTGGCAAGAGCAACATTTATAGTAGTTCTTATTACGTTGAAACCTGGTATATGAATTATGCCAGACATCTAAGACCCTTGATTGTTTTGCTATGTTCATTTCTTCTTTCCTTGTTGAATGAGCTTTTTGTTTATAAAATCACTTTATGCTCTCAAATAAGTCTTATGTTTAGTCCATAGAAGGATGTAAGATCATATGGCTTACTACTTTCCTCAATTGACAAACAATCTATTTTACCAGTACCTCAAGAAGGAAGGAACAAACTTTCACAAAATATAGGGAACATAATCTAGAAGAGATAACTAGAAACATTCATCACTCAATATTTAAAGAAGTTTTTACCATTTGAAATATCCGGGTAAACCTAATCATATCACAAGATCAAAGGCCAAAAGATTAACAAGCCAGTGCTTGATGTCAGTGTAATTATGTAGTTTTTACGTAGTATCCCCTTCTATGAGACAATGCCCCTTAAGTATTGTTTCCAGATAGCTCATATATTTCATATGTTTCTTTGTTGCATTTCCATGTTTAACTAAGATGGATTGTTAGGGATGGGTTGGTTTCTCAGTAGTTACTTTAATGAAATCTTAGGAAAATACCCAATTCAGATTGTGGCAGAATTGTTGAAGATTGATCAATTTGTGCGGGGTTAGGGTTTTTTGGGTGTTTAATTTGAGAGGGAGTTATAGAATTTTTCGTGAGAGACAAATTCGTAGAGAAATACATGGATTGGGAAGTTAGATTTTAACTTTACCTCAGAGATTTAAGGAATCCCAACTTGATTGGATCCTAATTTTGGATTTACGCGGGTATATTGGTTCTCTATTCGTTTAATTTGAGCGGGGAATTAATAGAGTTTTATTTTGGGGAGAAGGATTAAGTTGTATATTGCTGATCAAATAAAACGACTTGATCAAGTGTCTAAATTATAATAGTTTTACAACTCCTTAAACAGTTGTAAATTTTAAGACATAAATAAGAAGGAAAAAAATTAAAACGACAGGGGTTCTAAAATTGCGACTTCTAATGGAAGTCATATTTTTCATTTAAAGTATGACACATGCACCAAGTCGCAAATTACTATCCAAAAGTGTTGGTATTTACATATTTTTACATAGTATGGAATGGGAACTCAAGGCTTTCATAGTTGCCTCAAGGGATCCAGATCTAACTTGTAAGACACAGTTTATGGTATAGATCAACTAAAGAGGCTCATCAGGTACTGTGAATGGAAGCAAAGCTAAGATCTCAGTGCAGTACCTAAAAGAAGGAATTGAAACTTTGAGCTGTCACAAAACAGCAAAATAGAATCATAGAATATTATCAACAACAGTACTTACATCAAGAAAAGAATTACTGACTGGTTATAGGTTGGAGAATCAAACTTGCGTACAAATTTGTTAGAGGCATTTGCAGGAGGGTAAAGAAAAAAAGTTACTGCTTGAACTGCATACAATTCTAAACAATACCCTGAAGGAAAGCAATGCTTCAGCTGACATTTTTGCTAATTGGGGTGCTTTGAGACATAATTGAAGTAACTTTGCAGGATAAATCTCCCAACAGCACTACAAACCCCACTGAACATGGACATGGTTGGTCCTGGCTTTCTTAGACTACAATAGATTTATGTTTCTTCAAGAGAGTGGCATGTCTTTCTCTTAGGGTTGATTCTGTAATTCTTTTTATCCTTATTAATAAAATCCAGCCTTTCGATTTATTTGGAAAATAAAGAATCTAAAAGAAAAAAACACTTTAAGATTAAAATGAACAAGCTGCTTTTCGTGCAGCTATATATTGGATATAAAAGGAGAGGCATGTATGGAATTTCATAGATAAAGACTCCGCCCCTTAAATGGTGAACAAATGGATTCTAGAAAGATTTAAAGGATAGTTTTAGGCTGGGCTTATAATGAAAAGAAAAAATGATGTTCATAGTAAAAAAATAGCTAAAAATTGAGCACTCAAAGGATGCTCATCCTATTAGCTGCAATTGGGAAAAGCCTATGGCTAATTGGGTCATGCTTAACTCTGATAGGAATAGCAGCTTTACAGGCAGGAACCACATGAAATACATTTCTGGACAATGAAGTTATTGCTTTAGTGGTAATTCAGTTGGGAAAGGAATTGTGTTCAAAGTAAGTTCAAGAAGGGGCAGATTCTAAGCTTGAAGTCTTAATCATTCAAGTATATTCTCACTCACAGAGACTAACAAAGTGGCTCATTATGTAGCTAACTTTGATAAATGACCTAAAACCTTTTGCTTTTTGAGGCCTTCCACAGAAGACCTGGATATAAGGATTTTTGCCGAACCTCTTCCATTAGAATACCATCTTTTTATCTTCCAATATAAAATATAAAAATCGGATCTGATTAGCCAGGATTGTCTGATCCAACTCGGGATTGGCCTGGTCCAATCCGATTCTGGGTAATTTTTCAGAAAGACATCAGATCGGCACGGATCGCCCAATCCAACTCGGGATTGGCCATGGGCGATTCGGGTCCAGAGACAGTTTTTGAACCATGGGTAGGGGTAATGTCTACCCTTACTTTCTTTTGAATTAGAAATAAATAAATAAACAACGTTAAATTCCTAAAATTTCTACTTTCTTACAACTCATAAGTTAAATACAAGGTACTGACTTGTAGATGATAACGAATGTTGTAAGGAATACAGGGTCATAAGCAACAACTACACGTGTCAGAGGTGGCCATCCTACATTTCCTACAAAAATATGACCATGCTACCACACAAGAGGGACTTAAATGTTCAATTATCCTTGGAATCAAGAAACAAAAGGATATAGTATGAATATGAATGAGATAAACAGCAGAGCTCGCAAATGACTTACAAGTTTTTATTCTTGTAGCTGTCCTAAAAATCCATGTTGATTCAGTGCCTTGAAAACTAGAAAGTCTGCCTTGCCATCATAGTGCTTGAAATTAAACAATAGAAATTTAAAATACTAAAATATCAAAAAGCCTCTGCAAGTTTACTTCATCAACAAAATAAACACATTGACAATATAGTAAACTTCATCATTGAAATAAATTCATCCCCAAAAGGTTTTTCAAAATATTACTTGCTATTCATGTGGTCTTGAGATATAAGCCGAACAATTTGCATTATCGGTGGCTAGTCTGCAGCGAGCCTGAAATAAGAATACGAGTATACTACAAGCTTATGAACAATCTTCAACATATATGTCCATATCGATGGTATCAATTGGTGAATATTTCCTTGAAAAGAATTTGGCATTCTCTAAAAATCACCTATTCGCGCAAGGAAAAGTCTCTTAAGGATCTTACCGATATTCCTCTAGAATGCCCACCACTACTACCGATGAGAGTATTTATGAAATATGACTAGGAAACACCAATATAATATGAAGGACTGCAGAAAGTGATACCATTCCCCCTAAAAGAATGAGCTATATATCAGTAAATGATCAATCGATACAATCCATTGCCAAGGAAACACGACAAAGCGGTTTCAAAAACTCAGGAGCGGAATTTTTTTTAGGTCTTTCAGGGGAATTTTGATATTTCCAAGATATCCCTGGTGATAGAACCATCATAATTCTGGGAGTATATGACGGTCCTTAGACTACAGGGTACCACGACTTAACTATGATATGGCTATAAATTCAGTTCATTTGAGGAACTATTTATGATCAGTAAAACCCAGAATTTCAAATTCCTAGTTTCAGTGATGAAATTCTTTCTGCAATTTTACTAGAGATACTGTATAAAAAATAATCATTACATTGTATAAGTAATCAATCATAAAGGACTATATGCTTTTCCATAAGCGAAAAATGCAATTTATAAGACTTCAACATCCAATATACTTGCGTCTCTGATGCCGAAGCACTCCTGTAGCCCTGCGACATCAAAAAAATAATCAGAAAGTATTATTTGGCAGAAACAGTCACAATCGGTTTTGCAAGTCTTCGGCTATTTTATCTAATGTATAGCTACACACAAAGTTCCAAGTAAAACAAATAAATAATTACATTAAACATGTCTTATCATAACTAGGACATGGAACAATTCTCTAAAAAATATGATGGATTCTTATAGTACTTATTGTACATAAAAGAACAAGGAAAAAAAAAGGCATCTAATTTGACAGCTAGCATATACCAAACTGATACTTTGACACCCAGCAGTTCTGTAATATGTTAAGTAGAAATGATTTAGTGTTCAGCAAAAGTAGCCCCAGAACCCTTGATTATGTTACTAAAGAATAATGATTAAATAATCCAGATGGAGCAAGCTAGGTTCCATTTAAAAACTGAATGGTCCATATATGCAGATGGAATGAGAAAATGTAAAAAGACAGAAAGAAAGAAAGAAAGAAATGTAAATTAAAACCAATCAATTACAACCTAAACTCATACAATTAATCAAATTTACCTAAAAAATCACCTAAAATTGCAAATTCACAGATCTAGGGTTTACAAAAACACTTACAATAGTGACAAAGTTGTTAGGGTGCTTCTCCCTGTACGTCTTGCAAAAATCCTCCCTGTTTAATCAAATCCCCCAAAATCAAAACCTTAAAACATCAAAATCACCTAAAGACGCAAAGGAATCATAGAGAAAGAAGAAAACATTAAGGGTTTTTTTAATGTATATAACTAACCCTATTTTTGGAGGACCCACTGGTCTTCATGTGGCTCTGCCAGTGATTGGAGTATTCTAGAGAACTATTCGCCAAAGAATGGATGAAATTAAATGACATCTGAAGTTCATCACCCAAGCGACTCTCAAAAAAATTAGGATACCTACCATTATGCACTTATTATCATGCAAACAATGGAAAAGTTTACTTAGAATGATAAATAAGGGGTTTATGACTTAATTCTCATTCATGCTCAACAGCAAATGATAAGCCAACTTTGAGATCACCTCGTGTGCATCCGTTTCAAGTGCTATGAGATATGGAACACAAGTTATTGTATGTACTAGATCTTGATGCAACACAACTTCCACAATCTACCCCAGATAAAACAAGAAATATAATCAGCATAAGATGGAAACATGTGTTAATTAGGCATTTTAGTACACATAATTGCACGGAGAACTTATGGAAGGGGCTCATGTATAAAGATGGAAGCATTATCATGAAAATCAATCCATGAAGAGATATGTAGTAGATCAATAGAATAGCCACAAACCTTAAGAGCATATTGTTGAACTTCTTCATTCATGTTCATACATCTTCCCAAGATACCCCCCAGTAAAGTTGAATGATACCTCCACATATATTGGTATCACCTGTACCACCAGCAACAACAGGAAAACTGTCTCCACCTTCTTCAGGATACTAGATTACATTACTACTACCATTTTTAACATGGATAACAACAGCCTTCTAGAAGCAATCCTTTTCAAGGAGCCAACTGCAGCTTCAGCTATTTAATTGCTACGCCATAAAGAGATTCATGAAATCAAGTGTAAAAATTAAAAACTTCATAGAAAAAAAATTAAGTAAAAAATTAGTAGGCGTAGCGTGCTTGCATTTTACATCTGCAATAGGAGTTTTAGGATGTTAATAGCTCATAACATACAATGTGAGTAGTACACTCAGGTGATGTGAGTAGCATCGTAGGGGAGTGATGGCTTAGACTTCTTTCTTTCCAACATACCCCTGCTCTAACTACTTTCCTTGATAGTTCATAGCACAATGACTTCTTTTCCTTAATAGCAAGTCAAAAAAGTTAGTTGTTTTGTAAGGAGGACTATGGATATGCACAGGTCTGCCAACGCTTTTTCAATCGAGGCCCCATTATTCTTCTTTGATAGTTGCAGTTTTCAATCGAGGCCCCATCGTTCTTCTTTGAGAGTTGTGCTGAAAGATTGTTATATAAAACATCACTCCTAAACAACTTAAAAAACATGACGTATGAGCTAATAAATTACTCTTGCGAAAAAGACGAGCAAGGATTCTAAAAAACACCAGTTGTTAAGGATCCTTGCTGCGCCTGGCTCCCTAATGCTGGTCCTCGAGAGCATCTAAGTAGTTTAGCGGCTTAAAAAAAAGACTAGATGTAGTAGCGTCGCTTAGAAGATGCTTTCTAAACTACCTGGGCATTTTCTTTCTTTAGCCCTTTTTTATAGACAAATTCGGTAGCTTGCTACGCTTTTAAAAGGAGCCCTTAATTTTTTCTGAAGCACACTCCAGACTACAAACTACGCTTTAGAGTAATGTATATTTTATGGAAAATAACAGAACCTAGGATCCTAAACTACGAGCTATTTTTTAGCGGAGGTATAACTATGGTTGTAGTTTGGAAACCTTTAAATAGAGTAAGTAGTTAGAGAGCGCACTTTCTATAGGAGGTGGGAGTCGAAGTTTAGGAGCTATTTTTTAAGGGAAGTGTGAGTGAGAAGAAGGTATTAAAAAAAAAGATAAGGTAGGATCCTAAACTACGATCTAGCTTTAAAAAGTTATAGCCTTTAGGCAAGTACAAGTGCGAGTTTAAAGCCTAGGATCCTTGACTCACTAACTCCATAGCTTTTAAGCTCAACCACGCCTTTCTTTTAGCGCTAACTCCACCTTATGGCTTTAGCCCTTTTTAACTCTTTTAAACGTATGCAATGCAGGGGCCGAACTTCGCGTGGAGGGAAAATTGAGTCTTACACGACTGGGCTTATCAGAGGATTCAAGCATATAATCAATAATATTAGAAGCCTATTGATAATATACTTGCGTGGAGACCTAGAATAGGACACTCCACGACCCCTTATGAGGATTTTTAAGAGATTTGATATTGCTGTCGAGTAGTCGAAGGTTCAGGTACTGGATAATTTTACAGAGAGATAGAAGGTAAACTGTAAAGGATCTGGGGAGAGATTTTGTAACCTCTCCTTGGTTCCCCTTTCCTCCTATCTATAGAACATAGGAAGGACTGAATCACTATGGGAGGTCACATTACAAGTGTACCCTCCGGGTATTAGGCGGGTATCCCTGAGTTGGTGTTGACGCCGGAAATGTCAGGTCTTGCATTGTGCTTTGACATTGTAGCTATTGTTGGTTATGTTACTATAGTTGTAAGGACCAACAACGTCGTCGTCTTGTCTGATGAGCTGGCTATCTGTCATGTCTATATTCGACCAAGTACGAATATGGTCAAAGTATTTCTGATGCTGATGTAGAGATCGTGTACTGACGGATCTGTCTCTGTCTTCGAGGTCTGTTAGTAGTCGAGGCTTCGTCTTCATGTAGTCTTGCAAGGCTTGTTTATGGATTGAGTGGGCTTCGTGGTATTCGAGTAGGCTTCGAGGTAGCCTTTGAATGTTCGGCTAGAGCTAGAAGGCTGTGAGTAGGCTACTACATTCGCCCCCTCTCAGTAAGGGTCTCAGAAATAGGTGTAGAGGCATTTGCTGAGAAAGACTGTTGGTTGTTGAAAGTTGGAAGGTTGACTGTTACATGTTGGGGTTCCGAGGGAGGTAATAAAGGAGGGTAATAAAGAAGTTGTGGAGATTACGGGGTAATAACTGCGATTAATGAGGATATAAATATGGGTTATGTGGGGGGAAACACTGTACATCTTCTTCCTTAATTTCTTCTTATGTAGTTTTTGAAAGCATCATAGACACCACGCCCAACACTCGTTATCAGAAAAGGATGGGGTTTGCCAGAGACCGTCGAATAGGGCAAAAAACTACAGAACTGAAGTTAAAGTTCTTTGGTGACAATGAGCTTGATTGGGATATGCCTGACTTGGTGGAAATAGAGCCTGGGGAATGGATCAGTGGGCACTCATATGCCTATCTATGAGGGATGCTGCGATAGAATTTTTCTGCGCCTGAAGAACGATACCTCTTCTTGTCTGGTTTGGCCGAGCGTGTTGTACAGGCAGAAGATTGGTTACTGGAGGATGAACATGGCCCTGCGGGAAGAACTAGTCCATCTGAAAATACTGCGAGTTCTTCATAAGGTGGTGGGGTTTCTATTATTTCTTTGTATGACTGTGTTTGAATGTTTCTGTTGCTGTTGTTGTTGATGTCTGTAGATTTTCTCTTCTGCCCTTCTCTCTTTTGTATGGATGAAGAAATGAAATGAAATGGTGATTTTGATAAAATGATGTATTGTGCATTTGATAAATACATTAGGCGAGTAGACTGTTAGACTTTCGAATCAAGGGTAAATGGTAGAAAAAATAATCTTCGAGGGGAAGTGTACTTCGAATTGTTATAGTTATCGAAGCTCAATGTAAATGTTGGAAGTGCTGTGGGAAAAATTAGAGAGGGGTCGAGGGTTTGATACTAGGGATGTGTCGACTGTACAATCTTAGAAATAGGTGTTGGGTGCGCATGCTGATAAAATGGTTGAGTCTGGGAATTTGTAAAGCTTGACTGTTGAGATTCTAAGGGAAATGTTTGAAGACTGTGATTAATCTAGTTTTGATTAAGGAGGGTTTAAATGCACATGTTGTCAAGTATAAGTAGGATGCATTTAGGAGAACTTCACACATCCGTTCCTTCTTCTCCGAGCAAAATGTATGCGTTTTCATCCCAAAGCAACGGAAATGCTCCTAACACAAAGTACTAGAACCGGGTGGCGGCAAGGGTTATTCGTATACGGGAGAAGACACTCAAACTGAAGTAGAGGTATTTTGGCGATCGAGGTCTGGGATAGGCTATGCCAGATTTTTTTGAAGCGGTGCCAGGGGAACCTATTAGTGGGATGCCCTAGGCGTACTTGTGGGGGGGTGTTGCAAATGATGGGCCTGCTTCCCAGTGACCGGTTGGCCTTGCTGGAGTCTTTGGCCAAGGAGGTGGTGGACAAGGAAGACGCTGGGGTTGGGGTCTGTGAGGAGCGTCCCATCTAAAAATAGGGGCTTCTCTATTGGTGTAGGATGGTAGGAAGGGATGTTTGTAGTTTTTTTTTGTTGATCTTAGCTATTTTGTTCTGTGTTTTGTGTAAGGGCATCTGCCCAAATGAAATTAGAAATTTATAAGACCACTATCTAAGTAAAATACTGAATTTTTTGTAAGTAGGACAAATATAATATTTGAAGGTAATTTAGGCACGAAAAACATATTTCTGAATGTCGAACATGAAAGCAATAGAATTACTAGCACACTTTGAAATCGAGTACGAGGTTGTCTTTGGACGAATGTTCGAGACATGATATAGATGATTGCTCACGTACGAGTGGAGGGTATTTCAAAGGTCTATTGGCATCGACTGGATTGCCGAAAGGAAGGAGAGGTACTTTGCTCAAGCAGGTATGTCCTTCTTACTTCTGTCTTGTTGCCTCGCCTTCTGTTTCTATAGGTTGCGTGCATAGTAGTGTAGAGTCTGTTAGGGTTTACAGTTGTGATGATATGACTGAGGGTCGAGGGAAAACATGTATCTGTGGGTCAGGTCTTTTGGGGTGCTGAGGGTATTAATGATGTAGCAGGGATTATGGTCTAGCATTCATCTATGATGGCTTGAGTTGGAAAAGGTAGGGAAAAATAGGTTATTGACACGGAATAGTCGAATATATCGATCTAATTGCATGCCACTTTTTATGTAAGATAAGATGCGCACCCGTCGATCTTTGAGACTAAGGCTAATCGACAAGGAGATTGAAGAAAATGAGGCTAGTGTGCCTGGTCATGCTCTGATGAATGAGGGCAGTGACGTAGAAGAATTAGTTATTGCAAAAGATGTCCCATTAGTAGTAGTAGTTTCTAAAATTGGGGCTTCATGCAGTAGACGTCGTAAGATAGTAGTGATCGAGGATAGTAATGAAGAAAAGATGAAGGGAGGAGAGAGAGAGAGATACGAAGGTTGGGCTGAGCCTTCAGGTGATGAAAGGGGAGAGGGGTGATATTATATGTTGTGGGGTCAGGGTACAGCTTCCAGTCAAAACCTTGAGAAGGTATTATTGCATATAGAGGTCAAATTCGACTAGGGATGCAATTACCCCTTCGAAGGCTAGTGAAGAAGGTGCTGAACTTTAGGGAAGTAGCCCTATGCCAAATGAATGGGAATTTTTAAAAAATGATAAAGGTAATTGAGGGTATGAATATAAAACTGCGAGGTGAGGGGAGAAGTTTAATTGAGTGGTACGACATTGTCTCGTTCTACTCTAAGAAAGCAAACCAGAAGGTCGACACCTATCACATCCAGTGCCACGCGGATAATCCCTGGTTGTTTGATCTGTGCTCGACTGGTCGAGGGTGGGATAAAGATTTGGTTGTAGTACGGGGTAACTACCAGAATGTCAAAGGAGAGGATCCTTATAAGTTACAGCATAAGGTTTATAATCCAAGTAAGTTTTTTGCCGAAGATTCTTTGATGTATTGATCGAATAGACTGATAACCGTGTTTCTGTTTGTTCTGCAGATAGCCATACTTGGGCAAATCCAAGGGATTATATTAACGCGATAGTCAGCTCGGACGAGGAGTGGGTGAACTTTATACTCAAGGGGCTTGGTATAAAGAGGAAAAGGCATAAGAAGAATGATTCCCTGCTTCGAAACTTACCCATTACGCCGAAGCTATCAAGGAAGAGAGGTGTCAAAGGAATGGAGAAAGTAAAATTGTTGAGGAAGGTAAATTATGTGCTAAAGGGCAGTAGGCGTCGAGGCAGGAAGCGCCAGTGCCCAAAGTAGTTTGTGATGTTTCGAGGCCGGTAACAAAGCAGGCATCGACACAGGCTGAGAAAGGGAAAGGGAAGGTCTTTCCCGGATCTCCAAAGGTACAGCAAAAAGAGACCTCAACAGAAGAGGCGTAGAGCGTTGGGGGGGATGATGCAGAGGATATGGATGAAGAACTAACCACGTCCGAACGAGAGGAGAAGGCTCGAGCTAAGGCTGCTTCGATGGTGTAACTCTGTGGCACTAATCCAGACGAAGCTTCGAGGCGGATGAAAAAGAGTATGTATCAGGTAACTGTTTATTTTTTGTGAAATTATGAAATTTTCTTAAGTGCACCATGCTTCGAAAGATACTGATGGCTCGAATATTCTAATAGGCAGATGCTTGGGCACAGGCTTTTAACAAGGCACAGAAGGTAGTAATAAAAAAGTTAAAGCTGGCTGTTGACAATCTGGAGCTTGCTCGAGGGACCGAAGCATCGCTGGTTTCAGAAATTGGCATTTTGAGGTGAGATCTAGGGACTATCAAGAACGAATATGAGAGGAGACTTGAAGCTCAGCGTTACAATCATACGCGGGTGTAGGAGGCAAAACTGACTGAGACGGATAGGGTTATTGCAGAACAGAAGGAGACCGTCCAAGGGTAGTTTGATGATGAATGTGAGGCTAATGTCAGGCTCAAGGAATTCATCGAAGATTTGGGGTATGATCCTGAAACCTTACAATGCTTGCCAATCAATCCGAGGTATGATCTTGTTGCTGGCGATGTTATTCAGACGAAGGGGGACAAAAGTAACTATTGCTGGTGTGGGTGCAAGAGTGGGAGATGGTATGGAGACTCCTATGGTAGACATACTTGTTGTTACTACTGTGACCAAAGGGGTCGTAGGTGCTACTGGGTCGAACCCTTCGACTGAGGGCGCTGGAGTTTTTGGCGAAGAGAAAACTGTAGGGGAAGATGGCGTAGGCACTCCGATATGAGGTATTGTACTGGTAATGCTAAACTATTTTCTCTAATCTTTCTGTTGTGTTTGTAATATTTGAACAATGTCGAGTTTGCTCTGTACTTGAGCTGTGAACTTGTTATTGATTTGACTTACTGATGGATGCTGAACTTCAATTTGTTTATTGCTTTGTATTGAATCTAATTTTTTGATATAAGCTGTACTGAAATTTCTTGCATGTTGTAGAGTTGCTAATATTCCTGTATAGTTGTATATGCTTATGTTGTAAGTGTAGAGTGTTTACAGAATGATCAAACTTTGAAGAACTTGAGATGATTTCCCGAGTATCCGTCGAGAGTTCATAGAATTTACTGGACTCTGAAAGCTTGAGTCTGGTTGAAGTAGAACGTGGTCGCCCCCAATGCATTCTCGAAGGTCCGGTCTATCGACCATTCTAGCCCCTCGAGTTTGCTAGAAATTGGAAACTTGAAAATTTTCAAAGTCACCCCCAAGTATCAGTTGGATTGAAGGTTGACATGATACTTAGGGTAAACCAGGAAATTCACTGGACTTCGAAGGCCTTAGCCTGGTCAAAGTAGAACATGTTCACCCCTAATACATTCCCGAGGGTCTGGTCTCTCAACCATTCGTGCCCCTCGAGTTTGCTCTAATATTGGAGACTTGAAAATTTTTAAAGTCGCCCCTAAGTATCAGTTGGGTCGAAGGGTTGACATGATAGTTAAGGTAAACAAAGAAATTTACTGGACTTCGAAGGCCAGAGCCTGATCGAAGTAGAACGAGTTCGCCCCCAATGCATTCCCGAGGGTCTAGTCTCTCGACCATTCGTGTCCCTCAAGCTTGCTCGACTATTGGAGACTTGAAAATTTTTAAGGTCGCCCCAAGTATCAATCGGGTGGAAGGGTAAACATGATAGTTATGGTAAACCAAGAAATTCACTTGACTTCGAAGGCCAGAGCCTGATCGAAGTAGAATGTGTTTGCCCCCAATGCATTCCCGAGGGTCCGGTCTCACGACCATTCGTTCCCCTCGAGTTTGCTCGAATATTGGAGACTTGAAAAATTTAAAAGTCGCCCCCACATATCAGTCGGGTCAAAGGGTTGACATGATACTTAGGGTAAACCAAGAAATTTACTGGAAAACAGGAGACGAAGTTCAGAGGAAAAGATGTTCATTAATTTATAATATGAACCCTTGTCAATTTGGTAGGGTCGTGTCCCGTTGTATGACACTAACTGCATTGTCTTTCAGGGATTTGGTAGGGGTTCTTCATCTTCTGACATCAAGTAATATGAACCCTTGCCAATTTTATCGTAAACGACATAAGGTCCTTCCCAAGATTCGGCCAGCTTGCTGGCATTTTGAGGCTTCGAAGACTGTGTAACACTTCGAAGTACAAGATCTCCAATGTTGAAACTTCGTGGTCGAACTCGCTTGTTATATGACTTCTGGAGGGATAGATGGTATTAACCGAGGTTTGCAATGGCTCGGTCTCTGGATTTGTCGATCCATAGCATATTATATTTGAGTTCAAATTTATTATCTTTGTCTAGGAGGTTAGAATCCTGTGTGGGTACTTCAAATTGAGTAGGGAGCACTGCTTCAGTACCATAAGCTAGAAGGAAAGGAGTGTAGCCCGTTGCTTTTCTTGGTGTTTTTCGATAGGCCCAGAGGACATGTTGTAATTCCTAAACACATCGTCCTTTATTTGTATCGATACGCTTTTTGAGACCATCAACTATGGTTTTGTTGATTGCTTCAACTTGATCATTCCCTTGGGGGGTAGTAAGGTGTTAAGGGTGAGAAGATGATATTATATTTCTTGAGGAAATTTCTGACTTTGCTTCCAACAAATTGTGGGCCTTTATCACATCGAATCATATGAGGACATCCGAAGCGTGTGATGATGTTTTCCCATAAAAATTTGATGACTTCTTCTTCTCTGGTTTGACACAATGGTACGGCTTCGACCCATTTGGTAAAATAGTCTATGGCAACAAGAATATTCTCTCGGCTACCTAAAGCTTTTGGAAAAGGACCCACAAGGTCGATGGCCCAGCGTTTGAATGGCCAAGAGACTTGACTGAAATGGAGGTCCTGTGAAGGGCTATGGATGCCGTGGGCATGACGTTGGCATTTGTCACAATGTTTGGCGTATTCTTTAGCTTGTTTTTTTCATATTGGGCTAAAATAAGCCTTGGGAAGCAGCTCGAAGGGCCATATATCGACCAAAGGTATGATCACCGCAAGTTCCTTCGTGGAGTTCAGCTAGGATTGAAGAAGCTTCGTGTTGAGGAATACATCGAAATAGGACGCCATTTGGGAATTTGCGATGTAACTCGCGTTTTAGGATGGTATATCTGCGGTAGTTTTCTAATAATAACCATTTAGGCTTGGGATCATCCGGGAGGAAAGCATTATTAAAGTAATCGAGGAATGGTGTTCGCCAGTCGTCTGAATCGAGACTCTCGCCCCCAGTAGTGATGGTATTGACTTCCATCTAGTCGATACTTGGGCGTTCGAGTACTTCGATATGGAGAGTTCAGGATTCGGATTGGCCTAACATAGCAACTATGTAGGCGAGGGCATCTACATGTCGGTTTTTTTCTCGAGGGTAGTGAGTAATAGAAGATGTTTTGGGGAAATGGTCCATGAGCTATCGGACGAAAGCAACATATTCAACCATGCGACCGTTGGCTTAATTTTTACCTGTGTATTGTCTCTGAACTAGTTGGGAATCTGTGAAAACTACAAATTTAGGGATGTTGAGGTCGAGTACGAGATCGAGGCCATGGATCAAGGCTTCATGCTCAGCCTCGTTATTGGAACATTCGAAGTTTAACTTAACTGCCTTTTCTATTCGATCATTGGTAGGTATAACCTGGATGATACCTATCCCCAAATGGTTAGGTCTGGCGGATCCATCTGTGAAGAGACGCTAGCCTGTGTTAGGGTTTCATGGGTCTGCAGGTTTAGGTTGGTCCTCTGGTAGGTCGCCTTCGTGTTCCTCCCAGTCAACATCTCGACCAGGAAGTTAGCAAGGAAATCGGTGACTACTTGTCCTTTTTGGGATACTTGCTTCAAATGTAATATCATGTTCTCCAAGATAAACAGACAACTGTTGAACTCCTCTAGATTTTTCTTTCTTGCTGAGCACTTCTCGAAGGGGATAACTTGTTATAACACGGATAGGGTATGCTTGAAAATATGGTTTGAGTTTGCGGGAAGTGTAGACGAGGGTGAGGAGAAAGCACTCAAGTTTCGTGTATCAAGACTCTGCGGGTGTCATGGTTTTGTTGATAAAATATACAGGTTTCTCGATGTTTGATTCGATTCGAATGAGGACTGAACTGATAGAGGTGTCAGTGATGGCAAGGTATAAGGAAAGTGTTTCACCTTTGATAGGGGTGCTGATAATGGGTGGTCGACCGAGGTATGCTTTGAGCTCGAGGAAGGCCTGTTCCAGGTAATCTCAGGGTTATTTTTCTTTTTATCCTTGTGGACTCCTTGGTCGCGCAAGAGAGAAAAGAGCCAAGCACAGTGGTCTGAGTATTTGGAAATAAAACGGTTGAGGGCCATTATCTTGTCAGCCACCTTTTGGATATCTTTTTTGGTTCGGGGGAAAGCATATCGATGAGGGCTCGAATATGGGAAGGGTCGATCTCGATACCTCATTTGCTGATAAGATGGCCTAAAAATTTTACTAGACAAAATACCGAATTGGCATTTTTCTGGATTTAGTTTCACGTTGTATGCTCGAAGTATCAAAAAAACTTTGGTTAGGTCCTAGATGTGGGTCTATTTTTAAAGGCTCTTACATAACATGTCGCCGATGTAAACTTTGACCGACTTGCCAAGCAAGGGTTTGAACATGGTTGTGACGAGGCGTTGGTAGGTGGCACCCACATTTTTAAGGCCAAAGAGCATGACGTTGAAACAGTAAAGGCTTTGTTCAGTGATAAAAGAAGTTTTAAGTTGATCTTCGGGGAGGAGGGGTACCTGATTGAAACTCGAAACCGCGTCCATCATAGGCAGACATTCATGTCCAGCAGTAACTTCCAGGAGTACTGAAATGATCGGGAGGGGGAAGTTGTCCTTCGGTGTGTATTTGTTGAGGTCGATCAAGTCGACGCAGATTCTAATCTTGTTGTTCTTTATAGGAACTGCCACAATATTGGATATCCAAGCAGCATACTTAACTTCTTTGATAAAACCTGCGGCTATGAGCTTATCGACTTCAAGGTTTACAGCTTCTCAAAGTCGTTGTGCTAGTGTATGCCTCTTCTATTTTACTGTCATAGAGTGGGGGATGAGGTCGAGGCGGTGACATGCTAAACTGGGGTCGACACCGAGCATTTCCTGGAACGTCCATACGAAGACATCTTTATTTGCTCGAAGGAATTATGTGATTTTGAGGCTCTCGGGCTCATCTAGAAAGGTTTCAATGAACGTACCTCGACCAGGACCGTCGAGTTCAATATAAACAGTGGGTTCAATGGGTGAGATGGCGGGTAACGAGGGTAACGAGGCAGAAGGAAACAATGATTGTTATGGGAGTCTTACGAGTTTCTGGGTCTAATCAATCTCCGGATGCTGACATGAACGAGCAAGGCTTTGAGAGCCTTTTAAATTCCATGTACGACAGGGGGTAGTAAAACGAAGAGTCTGATGATAGGTCGAAGGTATGGCACGCATGGCATGGAGCCAGTCGCGCCTGAGGATACCTAGGTATTCGGGCTTCTTGTCGATTACAAGAAAGCTGGCTTGAAGTGTGACTGGGTCGGTGGTTACTGGAAGGCTAATTCGACCAACAGCAACTCTGGTGGCCCCATTAAAACCTTTTAGTTCGACATTGGCGGCAGTGATGAGGTCTATTTTGTGCATGGCTTGGACGGTCTGAAAGAAAAGTACATCGGCTGTACTTCCTGGATCGATAAGCATGGTATGGAAGACGAGGTATTCGACCTTAATCATGATGACTAAAGGGTCGGAATGGAGAAAATAAACATGCGAGGTGTCGCAGTCAATGAAAGAGATACCTTCGGGTCGAGCATAATGGCCTAATTCTGGTAGGAGGGCAGGCAGCTTCTCCTGGTAAGTGAGTTTGTAGCATTCCTCGACATGCTTGCGCTTGCTCTTGGAATGGACGTTGTCGATATTATTTACTTCTATGAAATGAAGTTGGTAGACGTGGACCTCGGTAAGGTCGGCTGAAGGGGTGGGTTGAGGATTGAGGTACGACCCATCGAGGTAGCCGGGAAGGTCGGCAACATACTGATGTAGACGATCCTCCTTGAGTATTATATCGAGGGAGTGCGGCAGGGTAAATCATTTGTTGGTGTGGTGACAGTTACACTTGTGGTTGGCGCAGTAAGGTTCACCTGGTTTGGCCTCAATGGGGAAAGGGATACGCCATATGGGTCTGCCTGGATCTGTGGTTGAAGGGTGCGGATGGGGGCAGTGAGTGTAGGTAGGACTGGCTTGGGTCATTTTTTGTGACCTTCTACAGTGTTATCAGAGTGGGGACATTTTCGGCTCCCTGTCTCCTATGAGGAGAGAGCGATCAGGGGTGCAGAAGTAGAGGGTGGGCCTTATCGAGGTTTATTTGGATTGGTGGCCGAAGTCTGAGCCTATTTATTTGATTTGTGGTGGCGCTCAAGGTCGATATAGCCATTGACTTTTGAGAGCATCTCCTCGAGGGTTCAAGGTTTGTGGAGGACCAGGTACTCTTTGACATGGTTTTTATCTGGCAAAGCGTTCGAATATGCAAGTACGGCGCTCGTGCAGTCGAGGTTTTCGACTTTGTGCGACTTATCAAGGAACTTCTTGGTGAGGGCCTCAAGGGTTTTACTGGAGGATTTTCATAAATTAAAGAGGGCATCGACTCTGACCTCTCGGTCTTTGTTGAAGGAAAATTAGGCGATGAAAAGATGGGAAAGTTGCAGGAAGCTTCGAATAGAGCCACTGAGAAGGTTATGATACCATCGAAGAGGGCTATCTGTGAGGCTTACAGGGAAAAGTTGGCATTTCAGGTGGTCAGACGTTGAGTAAAGGCTTAGATCATTTTGGAATTTGAGGATGTGGGATTAGGGATCGGTGTTGCGGTATTTACTGATTTTTGGGGCTCAGAAATTTTAAGGTACCTCGATTGCGATGAGCTTGGGACAGAGGGGGTTATTCAACCGACTCCATGAGTTTGAAGCTGGGCTCGTACTTACGCAGATAATAGGTTGGATTTTGTAGTTGAAGTCTTTTTGTGCACAGTAGGCAGGATGAGGGGGGGATCGAGGGGTTCAAGGATTATGAGGCAGAGTGTTTGGTATGTGTTTGGCGTTGCGCTCCCCAAGACGTTCTCGGGTAGGGCGGCATTTGGGGTATCTGGAGGAGTGAAGGGTGGAGTCAGTAGATTCCTCTGTGGGATGGATGCCGAGATGGATGGATCTATTGGGGGGAACAGTAGGGGGAGCACCCTCGGTGCCGATATGGATAGGGGGTACTTCTAGATATGGTAGAGGCCCTAGTCGAGCGCGAGTACACACGCTGGACAGGGCAAATTCTCGAGATGGCAAGGGGGCGTCAAGAGGCTGCAGTCGTTGCAACTTACGGACTGTATTGCGAAAAGCGTCGATTGCACAGTTTTGTCTATCGACATCATCCAAACGGTGATGCAGTTCGGCTTTAAACTCTTGTCGGTGTTCTTCACGCTTCTGCTGCATTTGTGTTCTGTGTCGCTCCACAGCCTGAGTGAATTGCTGAGTAAGACGGGCTAGCCGAGCAGCCACTCCATCGGTGGAGATGCCAACATGGGTAGAAGTAGAACGGAGGGTTGGTGCCATTGGGAGTGGTTTACAAGACTTGCAAAAAGGAAGAATATGAGGCAAGGGAGATTGGTAAGGTAGGCAAGCACAGACGGCACCAAATGTAGGGGCCTAACTTCGTGAAGAGGGGAAGTTGGCTCTTACACCACTGGGTTTATCTTCTTTCAGAGGATTCAAGCATATAATCAATAATATTAAGTCTGCTGACAATATACTTGCGTGAAGGCCTAGAATGGGACACTCCACCACCTCTTATGAGGATTTCTAAGAGATTTGATATTACTGTCGAGTAGTCGAAGGTTTGAGTACAGGGTAATTTTACAGAGAGATCGAAGGTAAACTGTAAGGGTTCCGGGGAGAGATTTTGTAACCTCACCTTGGTTCCCCTTTCCTCCTATTTATAGAACATAGGTAGGGTTGAGTCACTATGGGAGGTCACATTACAAGTGTACCCTCCGGGTATCAGGCGGGTATCCCAGAGTTGGTGTTGACCCCAGAAATGTTAGGTCTGGCGCTGTGCTCTGACACTGTAGCTGTTGCTGGTTCTGTCACTGTAACTGCAAGGACCAACACAACGCCTCCGTCTTGTCTGGTGAGTTGGTTTTCTGTCATGTCTGCCTTTGACCACGTACGAATATGGTCGAAGATTTTCTGATGCTGATCTGGAGATCGTGTACTGACAGATCTGTCTTTGTCTTCGAGGTCTGTTAGTAGTCGGGGCTTCGTCTTCATGTAGTCTTGCAAGGCTTGTTTATGGTTTGATTGGGCTTCATGGTATTCGAGTAGGCTTCGAGGCAGCCTTTAAGTATTCGTCTGGAGCTAGAAGGCTGCGAGTAGGCTACTACACACAAGTCCTAACTCGCGCCTTCCAACTATTTAGGGCTAGCTCTTTTCTTTAATGCTTTTTAAAATACCATAACTCCTAACTCGTACTTGTTACCCATATTTTAAAAGGGTCACTCCACTTGCTCATTAAAATACCATAACTCCTAACTCGCACATGTTTTTAGTAGTTTAGCAGCACCTAAAGACAAAATAACTCCACCTCTACATTCAAGAACTCAAAGGTTACCTCTTTTCTTTAATGCTCTTTCTATTTCTATTTTCTTTACCAGCTCACTAACTCCATGGCTACCTTCGCCTATTCTATTCTTATGTATAAGACCACCTCTGGTGTCCTGATCCTACATCTCAGTACACCTGCATCCTATCTTTCTCTGGTACGTTATGATTTTAGGAGCTAAAAAAGATGTCATTCATGATTAGAGAAAGTTGTGGGCAGTATCTACCTCCAAGGCTACAATTTTAGCTTTCAAAAATAACAAAGTACCTTAGATCCTTAAAACTCAATGGATTTTAACCTACAACTTCAAATTCTATCTAAGATATTATAATGCAAAGCTTAAAATATCATAATCTCCTACAATAATATATTAAATAAACTCAATCAAAAAAGACATATAATAAAGACCCATATTATATCACTTATATATGAAATATATCTCAATCAAGGAAGCAATCAAAATATGAATTTACTAAAATTCAACAATAACATGTAATTCATACAACTGTAAATAATATAACAAATAAGGTACCCAATTTTGATTCATGAAAATTAATGAGAAGACCTAAAAAAGTACCTCCTGCAACTTTGAAATACCACAGCAACTCCAATTCGATGAAACCTAACACCAATTCAAGTCAGAATCATGAGAGAAACGCTAGAAGATAAAACCCATTGGTCTTAATTAGGTTTTTATGCAAATCAAAAGATATAAAACATGAAGATTGGGAGAAATCAATTACCTTGCGACTCAAAACAACTGTGATAGAATAATTATGAAACTAATTTTTGCCAAAACCCTAACACGCAGAGAACGCGATTGGCGATTCGAGGCCGAATAAATGGAAGAGAATCATGGAGACAGGGAAACCCAAAATTTTTGGGTGTAACATCACGGGAAACTAAAATGGAGAGAAATGTAAGATTGAAAAAGTGAAACAACGTACCCGTGTTTGAGTTTGGGCTAAGGCAGAAAAACGACGGATATGGTATTAATCGTGTGTTCCATTTGTCGTCTTTAAACGTCCAAAAATTCCCTCATTTTCTTATGTCGTATTTTGCTGCTTTTGTTGTAGTGCATCACCAACCACTCGAAATGTTCTTGTTTGGTCTTGAAAACTGTCTTCCATGCATCTCCTTCTCAGATTCTAACTTGATGTTAACCTGACTTAAGATCCAGCTTGGTAAAAAACTGAGCCATCTGTAACTCATCTAAAAGATTTTCAATCCATGAAAGAGGATAACGATTCTTCACAGTATTCCTGTTCAGCGCCCGATAATATACACATATTCTCCAATACCCATTTTTCTTCACTACCAATAACACCGGTGAACCACAAGGTAAGCAACTTGGATCCCCTTGCTCTATGAGCTCTTGTACCTATTTCTTCATCTCCTTAGACTCGATTATAGAAGTCGGATACAACCCAATGTTGGGTAGTGGCTCACCATTTACCAAGGTGATATTATATACTCTACATCCCTCTTACGCGGCATCCCTTCTATTCCCAGAAACAAGTCGCTATACTCCGCTTGCAACTTCCTTATTTCGGTTTGGTTCTTAGGAGACATTACTAAAGTATACAACACTTTAGCCGACAGACCCTCATGAACTGGTCGTACCAACAACAACACAAACTTACCGCTTACAGTAACCAAACACCTTACTTGAGTCGCCGTTACTAAATTTTTGGTGGTAACATACTCATTACAAGTATTAATATGAAACTATTTTCCCTCATTCACAAGATGATACTTGCGAGCTCTACGGTAATAAATTGCATCTCGGTCCCTAAGATAAAGGCTACCTAAAATGACTTGACACACAGCTAAAGGAACGGCCTCACACGTCAACTCGTCAATAAATTTTTCAGTAATCGCAAACTTGAAAATATACTGCTTCATAGTCTTTAACTCCGTGTATTTCTGAATCCAACCCAAGCCATACGGCTTAGGAAGAGCCGTAGTAACTAAACCATCTTTTTCATCAACGCCTCAGAAATTAAGTTTTTCTGACTACCTAAATTAATGATGGCTTCTACTAAGCTTTGCTTCGCCTGAATACTAACATGAAAAAGTTCTTCCTAACTTGCCTCCTCGGTAGCCATAGTTAGCTTAAACATAAGAGTAAGCTTAGGGTTCAGTTTATCTAAATTTAGAAGGTCAACAACCATAGTGGCTAATGCACGTTTCTCTCTCTTTCTCTCTTGCTCTTCTCCTCCTTAAGCCTAAGCTCCGGGTGAAGTTTTCATAATTTATCTTAAATATGCCAATTTGCCTTATATTACTGACAGCAATAATTCTCCTTGGATGAAGACCTCTCTCCTTTGGACTCCCCCTTATTGTCATTCTTCCAACTAGACTTGTACCCCAACTTTCTTTTATCATCTTTCTTGTTACATTTCAAGTACCTGCCTTCAATAGCAATTATTTTTAAAGTAGCGTCTTTAATATTCTCCACAGTAAAGAGCTTTTAACTCCCTTCTAATGGACTGCGACAAACCCCCCGTGTACTTCATGAATACCTCATACTCGTCCACATCAATGTCTAAAACTAAAGCTTGGTTATAAAACTCTATAGTAAAACTCTTCTACGGATTGCCCATACTTTTGGCATAAATGATATCATTTGAATCATCCCTCTTGCTTATACCCAATAGGATAAAATTACTTCCTCCGCAACACCTTGAACTCTTTCCAACTCAAGCTTTCTACTACGTGACGTCTCTTATTGGACTTCCACCACGTGAGTATATGACTTCCAAATTTCAATGTTGAAAAGAATATTTTCTAAGCATTTCAATATTCATAAATATGAAAAATAGGTCTCTTACCTATCTAACCACTTATCTAATTTCTTAGCATCAATTAACCCGTTGAATACTAGAATTTTAATTTTAAAATCGATACGAAGATTACGCATAGGATTCATGGACTTACCAATAATCGGTCTCTCCTTAACGAATTCAACATCTCTAGATTCTCTATCTTCCTCCTCGTTACTCTTGTCATTTCTCTCCTCCACAACTCGTTTCTTCTTCTTGCGCTCATGTCGTCTCATCGAAGTGGATGCTTTAACGAGGTTCACGAGGTATAATTGGGCTACCAACTCCCCTAGAGTTGCAGTTAGGTCAGGAACTTTGTTTTCCAGTTCCATGAGCCTATCTTTGGAATCGCCCATCTCCGAATTTTCCTTCTTCGTCGAGCTAGGTTTTTTGTGATTCATTAATGAACTCACAAGAATCTCCTCCATTTGCTTAAGTCGGTCACATGTAAAGACCATAAACCAACACCCCTTAAAGAGTTTATTTCATTTAGTGTCTAGTCTGGGTGCCAACATAATTCGTGGTTATCCGATATCAGTAAGTGCACGTGGAGCGACTACAGCTGGACTGATGCTGAACATGTAAGTAGGTTTCTAACTCCTTGTTTTAAATATCAAGCCCAGGTAATAAGTATGTTTTTTTTAAGATAGCAGAACTTCTATTCGAATAGATTCTTTTTTATTCGAATAGAACTGGGAACATTTCTATTCGAATAGATTTTATTGCATTCGAATAAAATGCCTCAGTCTGTTTTTTATTCGAATAGATTTCTGTGTTATTCGAATAGATTGGCTCAGCTTAATTTCTATTCGAATACAATTATTTCTATTCGAACAGAGAATCTGATTTATGTTTCTTAATAAATGATAACTTTCGTTTTTTCAAACTTCACTCCTTCCAAAATAAATTTTTTCTAGGGCTTATTTTTTTAGAATGATGAGAGATTACTCTTAAGAGATTCAAAAGAGAATGAAAATACTCATATCTTGAATTAATCATCATTGATCAAGAAACCTTAATTATGGATTAAAGAACTTGAGTGATTCAAGTTTTGAAGCTTTGATGCGTTATCCGAGGCGAGGCGTTGCGAGAATGAGGAATCGGTTGCTAGGAGCTTGATTAGAAGAGATGTAACCACGGGATGTGTTTATCAAGTATGTAAGTAGTCAAACTCTTATAATTCTTTTTCAATAGTAGATTATTTAGCTGTCGAGTAATTCGACAGCGACCTGTGGGTTTTTCTCCTGAGAAAAGTTTCCCACAGAGTTAAAAATCTTTGCCCGTGTCTTTATGTTTTCAACTGCTTGCTTGACATTAGTTAATTGAATCAACTTGATTTAGATTAAGCGTAGACTATTAATTCAAAGGAATTAGGACCTATCGATTTAGACCTAAAACAATCGAAATTGGTTAGACTCAAGATTCTAGAAATTTCAATTGGTATCAGAGCGGCCACGTTTCATGGTTTAACAACCTAAGTATGGATCCGTGATAGTTCGCTTGAGAATAATGAGTTCCGAGAAGTTTGGAGGTCCTATAAATCACCCTCCACTCTTTAATAGGAAAGACTGCCCATACTGGAAAGTCCGAATGGTTGTAAACTTACAATCAATCGGAGAAGATGTATGGATTGCTATTGAGGATTGATGGACACCCCCCACCAGGGAGTACTATTAAGGTCCCTAAACCTAGGAACCAATGGTCAAAAAGAAAAAATGATATTGTTGGTTATAACTCTAAAGGCCTCAATACTATCTTTATGGCTATGAGTCAAAGTAGTTTTGACATATCTCTGCGTGTACCACTTCTAAAGATGCTTGGGATATCCTAGTTCAAACTCATGAAGGTGATGATACAGTTAAAGAAAGTAAGCTTTAAATGCTTACTTCACAATTTGAGAATATAAGAATGAGTAAAAATGAACCCTTTGACGAGTTCTATGCGAGACTAAGTGATATTGTAAACACTAGTGCCGCATTAGGAGCCATGTACTCTGATATTCAAATAGTTCACAGAGATCTCTTCCTAAGAGCTTTAGATCCAGACGTGATGTTATCGAAGAAGCACAAGATCTTAAGAAAATGAAACCCGATACATTGGCTGGAAAATTGTAAACGTTTGAACTCGAGATGCAAATGAAAAACCTTGAGAAGAACAAGAGTGTTACTTTCAAATCTTCATCTCACTCCTCTTCTTCTAAGGGTTCCAAAGAGGTTGATCACTCATATATCTCAGATGATGATGAAGGTTCGGATATAGATTCATCAATAGCTCTTATTAGTCAACAATTTCAAAAAATATTAAAAAAACATCAATTTCATAAACAAGGGCAATCGATGAGCTATAAACCACAACCTCATGATCGGGTCAAATTTAATAATCGGCAGACCAATAATGATACTAACCTTAGTCAAGTTGAATATTATAAATGTCACAAGTTTGGTCACTATGCCCACAGCTGTCCTAATATGAAATATGAAATAACTCATAAAGTTATGAATATCAGTGTTGCTTGGGATGACAGTGATGATGAACATAATAATTATGAGAGTAATCCCCAAGTAGTTGATAATGAACCATATTGTACATATCCTGTAATTTTTAATTGTGGCAATAATGACTTTGACTCTTTTGAACTTGAAAATTCTGATAAAAATCATAGTAATCAAGAACAAAATGAGTTTGAGGAGTTGAGGACCCGCATCTTAAGGACTTGTATGCTCAAACTCTCACCAAGTGTATGAAACTCAGTAAACTTAACAAAGTCTTGAAAGACTAAGTTAATACACTTACGTACAAACTTCAAGGCAAAACTGAGAGTACAAGTCACAAGATAGAGGTACTTGAAAATGAGAAACAAGGCCTTCATGACAAAGTTGGGTTTTTAGAAAAAGAAGTTAATGATGCAAAGGAGAAAATAAAATCAACTTTGGACGAACTTTGTTTGGCCAAGTTTGATGTAGTTCTATCTCAGCAGAAACTTGAGAAGTTTTGTCATGGGGCCAAGAACATTGATAAAATATTATGTATGGGAAAGTTGGATAGTAACAAAAGGGGCCTAGGATATGAGGTACCTTTTCCTAATGCCAAGACTCCTCAAATCATAAAGTTTGTAAAAAAAATTGTGTCTACTTCAATGCCCAAATATAACATGATATCCACTACTCATAATCACCCCAAACAGGTCTCTTACTCTCAAATTTATTACTGTAGTATATGTGGTCGAAAGAGATATATTGTATCTTACTGTAGATTTGTTAGACCCTATCAACCATATGCTCACCCTGTCAATAGATATAGATATAATTCTAATATGATTTCTAATAATGTGAAAAGTGAGAATATGTCTAGATGGTTTGCACAGGAAACTACAAGTTAAAGAACTTTTTGAAGTATTTGGTTACGAAAGATAGATTTGGCACCTCAAATAAGGTGCAATGTTGCACCAACTGTTTTAAATGCGTTCAAGTCAGTTCAATGGTATATGGATAGTGGGTCTTCCCATCATATAACTGGTGATGGATCCAAGCTGAGTCACCTAGAGAATATTCAGGGAGATGATGTTACTTTTGGTGATGGGAGCACATCTCTTGTGTTAGGAAAGGGAAAGGCCGAAGAACTTGGTACTCTAGCAATTGATAATGTTCTCTTAGTTGAGGGGTTGAAGGAAAATCTTCTTAGTGTCAGTTAACTATATGATACAGATCACACTGTTACATTTTCCAAAGGTGGATGTGATGTTTTAAACTCTCAAGGACAATGTGTGATGCATGCTACTAAAACCGCTGATAACTATTATGTTATTCAACAAGAAGCTATACTGTGTAATAAAGTGAAGCTGAGTGATATGCACTTTTGGCATCAAAGGTTGGGACATATAAAATTCAATGATTTGTCCAAAATTACAAGTAAAGAGCTGATTCGGGGAGTACCAAAGTTGGGAAGATTGAGCAACGTGTTGTGCAGTCCTTGTCAAATTGGCAAGCAAATAAAAAGCCCTCACAAAGTCTAACAATATTGCTACTATTCAGATTCTTGAGCTAATACAAATGGACTTGATGGGTCCTATAAGAACGACATCATTAGGAGGTAAAAGATATATTTTGGTAATGGTAGATAATTTCTCTCGTTATACATGGATAACACTTTTAAGAGAGAAGTCTAATACTTTTGAAGAATTTCGCAGTATATCACTTTAAATCCAAAATGAGAAAAATTGCTCTATTGTTAAATTTTAAAGTGATCGTGGAGGCAAGTTTAAGGGTACTGAGGTGCTTGAGTATTGTACTTCTAATAGGATTAAGCATAAATTATTTGCTTCAATCACTCTACAACAAAATGAGATTGTAGATAGGAAGAATAAAGTTCTTCAAGAAATAGGATGAGTCTTACTTCACAGCAAGGATCTTCTAGCACACTTTTAGGGGGAGGTCATTCATACTGTGTGCTATATTATTAATAGAGTGTATCTACGTCCACATACTCTAAACACGCCCTATAAACTGTGGTTTGGAAAGAAGCCGAATGTCAACAACTTCTGGGTTTTTGGGAGTAAATGTTTCATCTTTAAAGATCGGGGAAACATTGAGAAATTTGACTCCCGGAGTGATGAAGGTATTTTATTGAGCTACTCAACAAATAGTAGAGCTTTTCGAGTCTACAATTTAAGGACCATCGTGATGATGGAGTCTTGTAATGTGGTTGTGGATGATACTTGCACCATTGGTTCTACAGATATGAGCGAATATGATAGTACAACGGAAAATCTAGAAACATCAACTAGTAATATTCTTGCATTGAGCCCTACTCCACCACTTCCAGCTCCACCACCCTCTCCCGCCCTAAGTATACCGCAACCAGGATGGCAACAAGTTCGTAAGGATTACTCAAATGCCGATATCATCGGGGATGCTATCTCTCGGGTTCAGACTAGAAGCCAATACCATGAGATGGTGCACTATGTTTGTTATGTTTTTGTGGACAAACCAACTACGGTATAGGAAGCTCTTTTAGAAAAATATTGGCTACATGCAATGCAAGATGAGCTTCGCCAGTTTCGACGTCAAGATGTTTGGGATTTGGTTCCACGTCCGTCAGGAACAAATATCATTGGGACAAAATGGGTTTATAAAAACAAATATGACGAACTTGGGAATGTAATTCGAAACAAAGCTAGATTGGTCGCTCAAGGGAACAATCAAGTAAAAGGGGTTGATGTTGCTAAAATGTTTGCTCCTACCGCAAGGCTTGAGTTTATTCGCCTACTGTTTGCTCTTGTTTACAATTAAAAATTCAAGTTGTATCAAATGGATGTGAAGAGTACTTCTTTTCTGAACGGCCTCTTAGAGGAAGAAGTGCATGTGGCCCAACCAAAAGGGTTTAAGGATCCTCATCATCCCGATCTCGTGTTCTACTTGAAGAAGGCCCTTTACGGTTTGAAGCAATCCCCACGAGCATGGTATGAACGGCTCTCTAATTTTCTCATAGCTAAGGGTTTTGTTAGAGGGGGAGTTGATAAAATACTATTTATCCAACGGATTGGAAGCGCGATGCTCGTTGCACAGGTATATGTAGATAATATTGTGTTTGGCTCTACTTCGAGTTCACTAACCACTTCTTTTGTAGCGTTAATGAAAAGTGAATTTGAGATGAGCATGGTTGAGGAACTAACTTACTTCCTAGGTCTCCAAATATGTCAAGTGAAGAAAGTAATGTTTATTTCTCAATCCACGTATGTCAGGGATCTTGTGAAGAAGTTTGGTCTCTCTTCTACAAAGCATGCCAGGACACCCATGAGTACCACTACAAAGTTAAGTAAGGACTCGGCAAGTAAGGATGTTGAACAAAAGATGTATAGAAGTATGATAGGTAGTTTACTTTATCTTATTGCTACTCGTCCTAATATTATGTTTAGTGTATGTATTTGTGCTCGTTATCAAGATAATCCTAAAGAATCCCATTTACAGGTTGTTAAACATATTATTCGTTATGTATGTGGGACTTCTGATTTTGCTATATGATACTCACATGACACAACTTCTGAGGTAATTGGGTATTTTGATGCAGATTGGGCGGGTAATGCAGATGATAGGATGAGTACTTCGGGTGGATGTCATTATATTAGGAATAATCTTATGGCTTGGCAAAGCAAGAAGCAGAATTGTATTTCTTAATCCATTGCAGAGGCAGAGTATATTACTGCGAGTAGTTGTTGCACTAAATTGATCTAGATGAAACAGATGGTACATGACAATGGAATAGTCCAGGGGATGATGTCAGTTTTTTATGATAATACAAGTACGATCAGCATCTCCAAGAATCTTGAACAACATTCCAGAACCAAGCACATCGACATTCACTTCCACTTCGTCCGTGATCTTATTGAGCACAAGATAGTCAGTATTGAATATGTTCCTACAGAGAGTCAGTTAACTGATTTTTTTACCAAGCCGTTAGATGTTATGAAGTTTGAGCTTCTGAGACGGTCAATTGGTGTCTGCTCTATTGATTAAGTATGTCTCTTACTTCCTCTTTATACTATTTCGTTAGATTATCACGGTGATATATGCTTGGTCAGATACATTTTCTAATTTTGTGTTAGGACAGATCAGTATAGTGTTTACTTAGATTTGCTTTCTTTCACGGTAGTTAACTATCGCATGCACAAATAGATAAGCACACATTGATATTATACATTAGGATACATGTAGAGACTTCATAGCTAATGTTATGTGAGGAGTTGGCCTTATTTATAAGCTTCGAGTGTTATGACATTTACTATTCTGTTTGATCTTGTAGTTTATGATCTCATTTTGTTTCCTTACCCATCATCAAAGTCAAGTTATACTAGTGAAACCTTCATGATTTTATTTGAGGCGAAAAAGTGACTGTGTACAACTGATGATATGATAATAGACATTTTTTTTTCTCCCATTTTTGGCCTTCGTTATTTTTAACCTTAGTTGTATCCACTTGCAGCCCGTTGAGCCTTAAAATATGCTCTTTCATTTCCTTTCCAAAATTCTTTTTTATTTTTACCCAATTGTTTTGAAACTTTTCAGTGAAGAAAAAAAAAGGGAAAAGGAAAACTATGTGTGATTTTTGGGGGAAGATGTAGAGAAGAATACAATGAATCCCTAAATAACTTTTTATTATCTCAATCAAAATTCAATAAAGGGGATGTGAAGAGGTATGTTTATTTGTGTACTTCATAGGAAAGAGGATAATAGAAGGTGAATTTGGTTTTAAGAAAAATAGAGTAGTAGTGTAACTGGAGTCTCAGAATACGAGTAAAAACACCTACTCCATCATATGCCTATCCGTGCCAATATTATAGCCTATATCAAGACCTATTTGACCTTTAGTTCGGTTTAGTCAATATTAATGGAGATTGGAATTAGAGAATCTAACTTACTATAAACTTGACACCATTCGTGACAAATAGGTTTCTTTTCCATGAGATCTTCCAGCTCACAGTGCTTCATTTTTTTGATGAAATATGATTTTTTTTTTGCATTATATTCATATTCATATTTCACACAAAGTGCTAGCTAGTCAATTCTCAATTATTTCGAGTGACCACCATAAGAGGCTTAAGTTGAAACAACTTTCCTTATAGTATCTTATTTCTGGCTGTTAGGTTTATTGAATGCATGGTACTATTTTACGCTGACTACACACACAAACACTCTGAGTAAATACTTTTTTTGGCTGGCTTTTCTATGGAATGATTTCCTATCTAATATTCATATAGCCTGTGATTAGTCTCTCGTGTAGAGTAGACAGGGGGAGTATTTATTTTTTTGTCGTTTACTTCCTTTTGCTTCTAGTTAAAAAAAATATATATTTGAATATTTTGCTTCAGCGCAATTTATATTCGAATAGATTTCTTGTTTTATTTGAATATTTTTCCTCAGTTTGTTTTTTTATAAGAGCACAACTTTTATTCGAATATTTCTCTGCAGCTTATTTTTATTCGAATACATTTTACAGAGTCTATTTTTTTTAAATCTAATTTTTTTCTTTTATCACTCTCTCTCTCTTTTCGTTCGAATACAACTTGGCGTTGTCTCCCTCTCTCTCTTGAATCCATACAAATTTGGCATCCTTGCTCGAATTTCATTATGCTTATTACCTCCTTTTCATTGTTAAGTTTGGGGTTTCATAGTTTGAAGCTTGGCGGTTCAAATTGGTGGTTTGATCTCGGCTATCTTTGCCCTAATTTTGTGATTTGACTCATCCTCCACTTTGGTAAGCTTGTTCTACACTCTCCTTCAAGTTTGTTGATCAATTTGTCAATTTGTGCTTTGAAATTGGGTTTGGATTTAGATTTGTTGTTCAAATTGGAACTGTCATTTGGTTTTGTATTTGGTGTTTCAAATTAGAACTGTAAATTGGATTTGGATTTGGATTTGTTATTTGGCATTGGAACTGTCAATTGGAGCTGGATTTGTTGTTTGATAATTGGAACTATCAATTGGGTTTAGATTTGAAATTGGATGTGGATTCTATTTTTGTGAAGAACTGGGAGATTGGAGGGTGTTTTGGTTTCTTACAGTGATTGGGGTTATTTTGTTTGGTGATTGTTTGCTTGCAGTGGTGAAGATTTAGTTGTGTGTTTCCTTGGGTTCCCCTGCTTAACCGTGTTGATTAGGTTTGGGGAAGTGGAGGTATTTTTCTTGCAGGTTAAATGAGTTCTTTGGGAATTCGTTGCTATGGCTAGGGAGAAACGCCTTGAGGCTGTGTCCCCCGTTCCCGATCCGAGCGGTACGGCTAAACGGGGTCGGACGACGCAAAAAACTAGGAAGGATCCTAGTAATGTTGCTCATCAAGCTTCGGGATGAGGAGGATCTAGTGGTACTGGGGGGTCTCGTACACATTCACGAGACAATGACGGGGAGAATCACGGTATGCATCCTAACCCTTCCCATTGGTCTACCCCGCGATCAGGTTTTAAGTTTCAAAACTATCAGAAGGAGGTATTACTTGATAAAGAGAAGCTACGTCAACGATACCCCACTCTCTCGCAGGTTTTTGATGTATTCCCTAATCTTGGTTGGACTAGGATTATTCATCCCCAGATGTCGTGTTATCCACGTTTGGTACGACTTTTATGCTTCTCTCCGCGATGTGCAGGGCACGGGAGATGACAAGAGTTTTAAAGTTTCCATTGATGATTTCGAGTTACATATTGGGACGAATGACATCCGGCACACTTTTGGTCTGGGTGAGCCTCCAGTTGAAGATGCGGAACTTTCGGAGTGGCCTCCGGTTCCTAGTGAGTTTCCTCCCAAGAAGGAGGATGGAGGAGGGGATTCGTGTCGCAGGGAAAATTAAAGGCCCATATCTCAGGCGCAAGAATCTGAGCATAGCACTATGCCTCTTTCATATGATTGCTCATAGAAACATTATTTCCCAACTGGGGAATAAGAATGTTCTGGTGGATAATATATTTTATTTGGTATATATTTACCATTAGGGGTACAGTATTGATTTGGTGTATATTATTATACATGAGATGATTCTAACATCTAACCCGGATCTCCACGTACGGGCTTTGCCGTAAAGCAGGTTTATCTCTCAGCTTTTGATTGGGATGGGGTATGTTATCTATGCAGATGAGGAGGCGGACGTGAGAAACGAAGTGATTAATTCTCGTTATTGGGGAAAAAGCAGAAAGCATATGGTGCCTTCTGAGTCTGAGTCTGAGTCTGAGTCTGAGTCCGTGGAGGGCGCAGAGGACTTGGAGACTGAGGCTGCACCTAGTGCCGCTAGGCCCTCTAGTTCTAGGCTTGACGTTTCTATAACTTCTTATACTGGATTGGTCCCGTATGATTTTGCCTCTATGTACACCTATATGGAGTCTCGTTTTAGTAGGCTGGACACTCAGATGGAGACTCATTTTGCTAGCCTGGATACACAGATATAGACTCAATTTCGGCTCTTCAGGGATGATATAGGTCGGCTCTAGACTTCTGTGGATGGATTGAGTAGTATAGTGTGAGGCTCGTCGAGTGGTCCTCCTGCCGCAGATACAGATGAGGGGTCTTAGGTCGTATGTGACTTTGGGTTTATCTTTTGCACTTCAGAGTGATAGTTCTATGTTTTGTCTTTTCAGTGACTATTTTTTAGTCTGCTCTCTTTATTGCATGTATATTATATTTAGATGCTCAATCTGACTTTGCTATGTATTAACAATTTTTTTTGGCATGGATACTCTATCAAGCTTTTGCCAGATGATTATTCTATTCCATGATATTTACTCTTCCATAACTGTTCTATATTTTGGCATGTTTAATTTAATTTTACTTTCCTCTCTCTTTTTATTTGATTACCCTTTTGTTTTTCTATGTCAAAAAGGGGGAGAGATGGTTCTTCAGGTAAATCAGGTAAGTAATTTGTGTCCTCTAAATTCCTAATTTTGAATATGAACGGTTACGTGATGTATCTTATTTAGTATGCAGGGATTTCAGAGGATAGGCTTTTATGAATGGATGTTCAGTGAGTGAGTCAGTCCATCGAGTTTGTAATTTTTGTTTATTAACTATAGTTCAAGTTTTGACACAAAATAAACCAAAGGGGGAGATTGAAACATCAATTTTGGAATTTGTTTCATTTAGTGTCTAGTGTGGGTGTCAACACTATCTCGTGGCTATCCAGTGTCAGTGAGTGCACGTGGAGCGACTACAGCTGGACTGACATTGAACAGGTAAGTGGGTTTCTAACTCCGTGTTCTAAATATCAAGCCCAGGTAATAAGTATGTTTTTTTTAAGATAACAGAACTTCTATTCGAATAGATTCTTTTCTATTCGAATAGAACTGAGCACATTTCTATTCGAATAGATTTTATTATATTCGAATAAAATGCTTCAGTCTATTTTTTATTCGAATAGATTTTGTGTTATTCGAATAGATTGGCTCAGCCTAATTTCGATTCGAATATATTTATTTCTATTCAAACAGACGTGATTTCTGTTTTCTAATAAAAGAGAACTTTTATTTTTTCAAACTTCACTTCTTTGAAAATTAATTTTTTCTAGGGCTTATTTTTTTAGAGTGAGGAGAGATTAGTCTTGAGAGATTCAAGAGAGAATTAAAATACTCACATCTTGAATCAATCATCATTGATCAAGAAACCCTAATTATGGATTGAAGAACTTGAGTGATTCAATCTTTGAAGCTTTGGTACGTTATCCGAGGCGCGGTGTTGCGAGAACGAAGAATCGGTTGCTAGGAGCTTGATTAGAAGAGAGGTAACCACGGGATTTGTTTATCGAGTCTGTAAGTAGTCAAACTCTTGTAATTCTTTTTTAATAGTGGATTGTTTAGCTGTCGAGTGATTTGACAACGACCTGTAGGTTTTTCTTCTGAGAAATGTTTTTCACAGGGTTAAAAATATTTGCCCGTGTCTTTATGTTTCCAACTGCTTGTTTGACATTAGTTAATTGAATCAACTTGATTTAGGCTAAGTGTAGGCCATTAATTCAAAGGAATTGGGACATATCGATTTAAACCTAAAACAATCAAAATTGGTTAGTCTCAAGCGTCTAGGAATTTTACCTCTCGATAATTGTAACTTGAAAATTTGATACCACTTAATTCACAATCGAATTAGAGATTATCTTAATCGAAGAAATTGAACAAAAAACACAATTTGGTGCGTAACACTTCCCAAAAAGAGTTTCAATTGCTCAAAATTAATTATAATGAATTCCTCTCTCGATCTCTCTTGACCTCTCTTTCGATCTCTGGATCCCTTTTACATTGCCTAGCTTTGCCCTCTTAAAGGTTACAAGTTTCTTAGTTATAACATAGGACCAAAATGCCTTTGAAACGGCCTAAAACTATGATACTCATGTTTAAACAGAACAATTCTATGTTCGAACATAACACTCATAACTAAGTGTATTCGAATAGACTTTTGAGTTTATTCGAATAAACTTTTCAGAACTGGGTTTATTCGAATTGACCTAAAATTCTATTCGAATAGGTTACTCATAATTGTTTCTGTACGAATAGAATATTTTTCTATTCGAACAGAAGACTTATAACTTGTTTTGTTCTAATAGAATAAATATATATTCGAACAGACTTCACCTTTTGTCTATTTCTAAGGGGATTAATGTCTAGATCCTCCTGGATCAGTAGTTATCACTTAAAATCTTCTTTTTTTCCTTTGTGAAAACTCAATTTTCACTTTCCATAAAATGTCTTCGATCCAACAATGATGGAACCGAGTTATTTCCAAACGATTTTTAGACTTTTCTACTTGCTAATGGTATGATACATCAACATTCTTGTGTCAGCACCCCCCAACAAAATGGAGTAACTAAGCATAAACATCGCCACCTACTCGAAGTAGGAAGTGCTTTACGCTTCTAAGCAAACTTACCCTTAAGTTTTTGGAGAGACTGTATTCTTACAGCTGCATACCTGATTAATCGTTTACCGACAAAAGTCTTGAATGATATATCACCACATGAAGTCATGTTTAATGTTAAACCATCTTATAATCACTTGAAAGTCTTTGGAGGTTTAGCTTATGCTCACAACATTCACCACAAGCACAAGTTTGATAGTCAGTCACGTTGCATTTTCATTGGCTATCCGTTTGGTCAAAAATCCTATCGCCTCTAAGATCTTGATTCTCATGTTACTTTCACTAGTAGGAATGTTATATTCCATGAGGATATTTTCACGTTTGTTGATCGCCCACATGATATATATACCGACTCTCCTTCAGTTTTACCTTTACCCGCTGCCGATATTCCTGACCTTAATCCTACCCTTGATCATATAACCCCAATGCTACAACATACTTCAGAACCACAAAATAGCCCAGATCCTACAGTCCCTAGTGAAGAACCTAATCAAGGACCACCAACTGATGAAATCGCGCCTGCATCCTCGACTATTACACAAGAACAAGAACCATCTCGCCACTCAACTCATACAACTCGTGAACCTACATACCTACAGGATTATCAAAGTCCCATCATAATATCTGGCGCCACTACTCCAGCGTCCTCTACAAATGCGGCTCCTACAGGTGGGTCTTACCCATTGTGCAATTATATTTCTTATGAAAAACTTTCACTCTCCCATCGGTCATTTGTTGCAGCTATCTCTACTATTTCTGAACCTAAGACTTTTAAGCAAGCAATAGCAAACCCAAAGTGGCAAGATGCTATGTCTAGCAAAAATTTTGCTCTCCAACGTAACAACACGTGAACTTTAACCGACTTACCGCATGGGAAACATCCTGTTGGTTGTAAATGGGTTTACAAAGTGAAGTACAATTTAGACGGCTCCATTGAATGTTTCAAAGCCAGGCTTGTCGCTAAAGGATTTACCCAGAGGGATGGACTCAATTATCACGAGACATTTGCGCCCGTTGCTAAAGTTGTCACTGTACGTTGTCTCCTCGCAGTGGTCAGAAGGAAAGGATGACCATTAACACCAACTTGATGTTAGTAACGCCTTCCTACATGGCAATCTGCACAAAAAGATATACATGCGCATTCTACCTGGATTCTCGACACAAGGAGATAAATGTGTATGTCGACTGAATAAATCCCTTTACGGACTCGAACAAGCAAATCGGAACTGGTTTTCAAAGCTCTCTTCTGTATTATTGGTCGCTGGATTCAAACAATCTCGAGCTGATTCTTCTCTCTTTATGCTCATCAAGGGATCATCTCATACCTTCATCCTCATTTACGTTGATGAAATAATCATCACGGGTAATAATGCGCCATCTATCCTCTCACTAAAACAGCTACTTCAATCCATATTCAACATCAAAGATTTGAGGACTCTTAAATACTTCTTAGGTATTGAAGTCGCTAGATCCTCGCAAGGTATCTTCACCTCTCAACGGAAGTACACCTTGAAAATTCTACAAGACATGGGCATGATATGAACTCGCACAGCAAGCTATCATATGGAACAAAATCTGAAGCTTAATGACACCAACGGATTCTTACTTGAAGACCCTACATCGTATCGACGTTTGGTAGGCAGGCTAATTTATTTGACCATAACAAAGCCTGATATTGTTTACCCCGTTCATATATTAAGCCAATTCATGAACAATCCTCGGTCACCACATCTTGATACCGCCCACAGTGTCCTTCGTTTCCACAAAGGAAGCCCTGGTCAAGGATTGTTGCTTTCCTTCACAAGCTCCCTCCATTTATATGATTATTGTGACACCGACTATGCAAGCTGCCCTATGACTCGAAGCTCCATTATAGGTTATTGTACCTTTCTTGGTGAAAGCCCTATATCGTGGAAAACTAAGAAACAAACTATTATTTCTAAATCCTCGATGGAATCAGAATATCGCTCGATGGCCGTCACTACTTGTGAACTTATATGGCTCCGTTACCTCTTACGTGATCTCAACATTCGTCATCCGACACCAATGAACCTATACTGTGACAATCAAGTTGCACTATACATTGTTGTGAATCCAGTGTCCCATGAACGTGCCAAAAACATAGAGGTGGATTGTCATTTTATACGTGAGTGCATCCAAAACGGTTCACTGCAAGCATTTCATGTCCGCACTATCAACCCACGAGCTAACATCTTCACCAAGGCTTTAGGAAAAGACCAATTCATGTTCTTATCAAGCAAGTTGGGCATTCACAATATTCATGCTTCCACTTGGAGGGGAATATTGAAGGTATGAGATGATCCCTTGATGAGCATAAAGAGAGAAGAATTGGTATATATCTAATCTCATAGCTAGATTGGTATATATCTAATCTAGCTCAATAGTTAATTGTTTTCCATAGCCAGATTGGTATAATATCTAATCTCACACCAATCTAGCTATAGAAAATATCTAACTATTGAGCTCTATTAGATAACCTTGTACAGTATGTGTTATTTCTAGAATGAGTTTTTTAGACTTATGTCCTGATATTTATATGGATATTTGACTTAAGTCCTGCCATTTGGCAAAAAAGTAATTATAGTCATTTATTTGCAGTTTGACCTTGGTCAACTGCAATTGACCGCAGTTGACCCAGTTAAATTTTGATTGTGTGCAAAGACAAAAACACCCTTGTAGGCACGTGATTAACAGGACGACTAGCTTCTTCTTTCTTTCTTTCTTTCTTTCTCAACTTCTTTCTCTGCCTTTCTCAGTTTTTCAATTGGTTCTTGAGACTTAAATTCTCTCTATATTGGTGAAGAAGAAGGAGAACTTGAAGAAGAATGTTAAGGGCAAGATGAACTGAAAGATGAAGATGACCCCATCACCATTTCTGATATTGGCGAAGATGAGTACCCTCCACCTAAAAAAAGGGAAATATTGAGACATATTCTCTTCCCAAGATGTACCCTCCATCTACGTCTCAATGTGTATGATTTGGATACCTAATTTAGGGTTTATTAGAAATTGAGATTTTTTAAGGGTTTGTAATTAAATTGGGGGTTTCATAATTTAGGCTATTTGTTACTCAATTGGTAATTTATTAATACTAATTTGAGGCATTGTTATGTTGTATTGGGGTGGGTTTCTCTATGCCGGCATTCATACGATTTGAGGCATGTTTTCATTAACTATGGGGGAAAGTGAGGTAAAATGAGTCCTACAAGTTGGGTTGACAGTGAATATACAGGGGGGAAGAGTTTTAAGTATGGGATATTATGTGAGGAGGGGATTAATTATGAGGAATTTGTGTGAGAGATTGTTGTCAAGGTTAATGACCACCATGGGGTAAAGAATTACATGCCAGAGGGGGATGTGATAGAGCTTATGTCTTCGTACAATGGGTTACCTTTTGTTGTCAGGAGTACAGATGATTTGAGGGACATGCGGGCACAGGGTACTGAAAGCTATGCAATGAGGACACATTTTAACACCAAGCTAGCAGATGTAGGAAGAGAGATGGTTGATGAAGTTGGGGAGCATGTTCTTCTTGATGACGATGATATAGATTATATCATATCCCCAAGAGAGACAAAAGAGAAAATAATCTAGCTCAATAGTTAAATGTTTTCCATAGCTAGATTGGTATATATCTAATCTCATACTAATCTAGCTATGGAAAACATTTAACTATTGAGCTCTATTAGATAACCTTGTACAGTATGTGTTATCTCTAGAATGAGTTTTTTAGACTTATGTTCTGGTATTTATATGGATATTTGACTTAAGTCCTGCCATTTAACAAAAAAACAATTGTAGTCATTTATTTACAGTTTGACATTGGTCAGCTGCAATTGACCACAGTTGACCCAGTTAAATTTTGATTGTAGGCACGCGATTAGCACAACGACTAGCTTCTTCTTTCTTTCTTTCTTTCACAACTCTTTTCTCTGTCTTTCTCAGTTTTTCAATTGGTTCATGAGACTTAAATTCGCTCTATAATGGTGAAGAAGAAGGAGAACTTGAAGAAGAATGTTAAGGGCAAGATGAAACTGAAAGATGAAGATGACCCCATCACTATTTCTGACCTCCACCTGAAAAAGGGGAAATATTGAGACATATTCTCTTCCCAAGATGTACCCTCCATCTACGTCTCAATGTGTATGATTTGGATACTTAATTTAGGGTTTATTAGAAATTGGGATTTTTTTAGGGTTTGTAATTAAATTGGGGGTTTCATAATTTAGGCTATTTGTTACTCAATTGGTAATTTATTAGTACTAATTTGAGGCATTGTTATGTTGTATTGGGGTGGGTTTTCTCTATGTCGACATTCATACGATTTGAGGCATGTTTTCATTAACTATGAGGGAAAGTGGGGTAAAGTGAGTCCTACAGGCTGGGTTGACAGTGATTATACCGGGGGGAAGAATTTTTTTGCTGTGGGATATTATGTGGGGAGGGGAATAATTATGAGAAATTTGTGAGAGAGATTGTTGTCAAGGTTAATGTCCACCATGGGGTGGAGATTTACATTCCTGAGGGGGATGTGAAAGAGGTTATGTGTTCGTACAAAGGGTTACCTTTTGTTGTCTGGAGTACAGATTATTTGAGGGACATACAGGCGCAGGGTGATAAAAGCTATGCAATGAGGACACATTTTTACACCAAGCTAGCAGATGTAGGAAGAGAGATGATTGATGAAGTTTGGGAGTATGTTCTTCTAGATGAAAGATAATATAGATTATATCATATCCCCAAGAGAGAAAAAAGAGAAAATAATCTAGCTCAATAATTAGATGTTTTCCATAGCTAGATTGGTATATATCTAATCTCATACCAATCTAGCTATGGAAAACATTTAACTATTGAGCTCTATTAGATAACCTTGTACAGTATGTGTTATCTCTAGAATGAGCTTTTTAGACTTATGTTCTGATATTTATATGGATAATTGACTTAAGTCCTGCCATTTAGAGAAAAAAAAAACCAATTATAGTTATTTATTTGCAGTTTGACCTTGGTCAACTGCAATTGACCGCAGTTGACCCCGTTAAATTTTGATTGTCTGCAAAGACGAAAACACCCTTGTAGGCACGTGATTAACACGACTACTGGCATCTTCATTTTTTCTTTCTTTCTCAACTCTTTTCTCTGCCTTTCTCGGTTTTTCAATTAGTTCTTAAGACTTAAATTCTCTCTATAATGGTGAAGAAGATGGAGAACTTGAAGAATAATGCTAAGGGCAAGATAAAACTGAAAGATGAAGATGACCCCATCACCATTTCTGATATTGGCGAAGATGGGTACCTTCCACCTGAAAAAGGGGAAATATTAAGACATATTATCTTCCCAAGATGTACCCTCCATCTACGTCTCAATGTGTATTATTTGGATACCTAATTTAGGGTTTATTAGAAATTGGGATTTTTTTAGAGTTTGTAATTAAATTGGGGGTTTCATAATTTAGGCTATTTGTTACTCAATTGATATTTTTTTTTTCAGGTTATTAGTACTAATTTGAGGCATTGTTATGTTGTATTGGGTTGAGTTTTCTCTATGCAGGCATTCATACGATTTGAGGCATGTTTTCATTAACTATGGGGGAAAGTGGGGTAAAATGAGTCCTACAGGTTGGGTTGACAGTGATTATACAAGGGGGAGGAGTTTTAAGTATGGGATATTATGTGGGGAGGGGATTAATTATGAGGAATTTGTGAGAGAGATTGTTGTCAAGGTTAATGACCACCATGGGGTAGAGAATTACATTCCAGAGGGGAATGTGATAGAGTTTATGTGTTCGTACAATGGGTTACCTTTTGTTGTCAGGAGTACAGTTGATTTGAGGGACATGGGGGCACAGGGTGTTGAAAGCTATGCAATGAGGACACATTTTTACTCCAAGCTAGCAGATGTAGGAAGAGAGATGGTATGAAGTTGGGGAGTATGTTCTTCTAGATGAAGATGATATATATTATATCATATCCCCAAGAGAGACAAAAGAGAAAATACCAAGCGCACCCCAGTTAAGGCCACCCCAGTTAAGACAAATACAAAAAGAAAGGGAAAAGCAGTGGTAATGAGTCCTTCCAGACCTAACAAAGTTGCCAATAAGCTAGCCAAGATACAGAAGAAGAAGGAGAAGACTTTGATGATTTACCTGAAGTTTATCATAGTGACAAAGAGATTGATACAGAAGAAATAGATGATTTTGAGATAGAAACTCCAGTGAACATTGTTGTAGAAAGTAAATATGAATGTGATGATATAGATGAATAACAAGAGAGATGGGTTAGGTATGCCCACGTTGGGATTGATTGTTTAGGGGCTGAGGATGGTTATTACAGCACCCACTCATCTGATGATAAGGATTATGTTCCTACTGCTGAAGATCTTGAAAGAGGTTATGAATTTGAAAGTGTTGATATTAATTTGGATGATATTTATAATAAAGAGGTGGATGACAAAGCCAAAACACCATTGACAGTTGGTTTTAAAAATCATGAGGGAGGGATACAATGGGCAACTGTATATGAAGGTAGAGAACATATGATAAGGTTTGGAATTTTAAACCACCTTACATATACATGCATCAAGAATGACAGTACTAGACTGAGGCTAAAGTGTTCACAAGAAAAGTGTGAGTGGCTGGTTTTTATATCAACAAATAATTATGGGCACACTATGGTTTTAAGACATGGTAACTTTCAACATTCTTGTGAAGGAAAGCTAGGGGCACAAAATACCTTGTGTAATGCAGCATGGGTTGCTAGAGAAGTTAAATCACTAGTTAGAGATGTTAGAGCAATGACTCTCAAGGCAATTAAGGCCAGAATAAAGACAAAGTATGGTGCTGAGATTAGTTACTAGACTGCTTGGAATAGAAGACAAATCGGCATGGAGAGTATAGTAGGGTCTTATGCTCAAGGTTACCATGACTTACCTTCATTGTGTGTGGAGATTTTAAAATCCAATCCTGGGAGCATAGTTAGAACCTGGAGACAAGATGACACACTACAATGGACTGGTACTCTTATGACTTTCAAGGCGTCTTTGAATGGCTTTGTTAAGGGGTGTAGATCTATATTAAGGCTAGATAGTTATTTTTTAAAACGGAAGTATGAAGGGGTTTGACTATCTGTACTTAGTCTTGATGCCAACAATGGCTTGTTCACAATTGGAGTGTACATGTGCAGAAATGAATATAAAGACAGTTGGTTTGATTTTCTAACTAAGACAGAACCTTACTTATCTGCACACCCAGGAGAATTGACATTTATCTCTAATAGACAGAAGGGGCTTATTGATTCAGTAGCAGAGATTTTTCCATATGAAAATCATTGATTTTGCTTCAGACACATGTTTAAAAACATGAAAAAATACCACAAGGAAGCACACTTAAAAAAGCTGTCATGGAGAGCTACAAAAGCTTTTAGGCAGAATAAAAACAAGAATTTCTAAATCAGCTTGGTATTGGCATCCTTGGGGTAAAGGACTACTTGGAGAAATAACCATATGGGCATTGGTGTAGATCTCATTTTGATTGTAGTGCAATATGTGAACACATAGCCAATAATTTTAGTGAGTCCTTCAATTGGTGGATCCTGAAGATCAGATTTAAACCACTAACCAAAGCATTTAAGAGACTAAGTTTGATGCTTATGAAAATAATGTTTTAGAGAAGAACCAAAGCAGAGTGATAGGATCAAGGTGGTTTTGTACCAAGAGCAGTTAAACATCTTGAGTATTTAATGGCACATTATGGGGAGTATGATATGGAAGGAGGTGACAAGAATGAATGGGTTTTAATCTCTAGTACTGGGGCAAGGTGGGTACTAAATCTGGAAGAGAGAACTTGCCAATGCATTGAGTGGAAATTGACAGGAATGCCTTGTATCCATGCTGCAAGTGTATTAATCCCAAGGAGCCAATCATTGAAAAGGTAAGAAATATATTTTCCTAATTTATTAAATTTCTTTATTTATTACTTTTTTCTTTTGATTTCACTCATTGTCTCATGTATTTTCATTTGATTCCCTTGCAGTTTTTTTACCATATCACTTTATTGCTTCATATGTGGCCACATATAGTGGTATTATACATCCGGTATTTGATGATACACACTGGGCCTCTGTAAGTTAAAATTATTATTTAGTGGTATTACATCCAGTATTATACATATAGTAGTATTATACATCCAGTATCTGTGTATTATCTGGTATTATTCATCCAGTATCTGGTATTATGGTCTTTTTATTATACACTGGGCCTTTGTAAGTATCTGGTATTATGTTCTTTTTTGTATTATGTTCTTTTTGTTATCTGATATTATCTGGTATTATACACTGGGCCCCTATAAGTTATAATGTATACACATTGTTCTTTTTGTTGCTTCTTATGTTTTACTTCTAATTGTGCTTTATTAATTTGTTGTTTCTTATGTAGCCACCTTATGTAGTTGATCCACCACCATTGCAGAGTGGGAGGTGAAGACCTAGAAAGGAGAGAATCAAGGATGATGATGAGGTGAATAAATAACAAAAAAGATGTGGTAAATGTGGTGCTTTTGGCCACAATAAAAAAAACTTGCAAAGGTGAACCTATCCAAATTCATCCACCACCTGTACCTACGGCAAAGGAAAGACCATCAAAAAAGTCTATCAGAGTATACTTTAATCAGTCACAGCAATTAGATGTTACTCAAGCACAAACGTCACCCATAGCTAGAGGAAGGGGTAGTAGTGGGAGGGCATCCAATACTGTCAGAGGGAGGGGAAGGACTAGAGATGTTTCAAGTACATCAAATTTATCCAATGCTGGAAGAGGGAGAGGAAGGATTGGAAATGTTTCAACTCCATCAAATTCATCAAATTCTGGTAGAGAGAGGGGAAGAACTCAAGGTGTTACAAGGGGTTTAAATGCTGGCAAATGGAGGGGAAGAGTTTTGCAAACAAATGACCAAAGGTTTGTAGATGAGTTGTTGAGTAACTCAGTCCCTGTAGAAGCTCCACAATCACAAAAGAGGCCACCACTGGTGATACCACTCATGCCACCAAGGACAGATGCTCCAGAAAATCCTTATAGGTGAGCATTCAAGACACCTAGGCAAAACGAGAGGCTTTGAACTTTCTGTTAACAATGTGTTTTGGGGTATGTTGATACAATGTGTTATTATTGCAGTTTTTTGGGGTAAGTTTGATACAATGCGTTTTGGGGTATGTTGATACAATGTGTTTTAGGGTATGTTGATACAATGTGTTTTTGTGTTTTTGTTACAGTTTATGAATTTGAAACAATGTCACTGTGTTGCAGTTTGTCAATGTTAATGTTGTGTTGCAGTTTGACTGTTTATGAATATAATGGAGTATGTTGTATTATGTTGTGTTGCAGTTGGACTATTTATGAATATATTGTGATGCAGTTTGACTGTTAATGTTGTGTTGCAGTTTAAATATTGATCCAATATCACTGTTTATGAATGAGAATATAAGTTTGAATGTGAAGCAATTTATATGAATATATTGTCACTGTCTATATGAATATATTGTGTCATTGTCTATATGAATGTTGATCCAATGTCACTCTTTATATGAATATATTGTGTTACAGTTTGTCAATGTGTTGCTGTAGGGGCCTAACTTCTTTTAGAGGGGAAGTTGGCTCTTACAACACAAGGTTGATCTTCTATCAAAGGAATACAAGTAAATAATCTAAAGTTTGAACAAACTAGAGACAAATACTTGTGCAGAGGCCCGAATGTGACACTCTACAACCTCTGATGAGGATTTTTAAAAAGTATTATATTACTGATGAGTAATCGAAGGTTCGAATGTTGGGCTTAACAAAGTGGTCGAAGGTAAACTACAAGGGGTCTGGGCGTCGGACATGCATGTACTGTCACTGTCCGCTGTGGGAGGTGTCTCTGTACTTTTATACTGTGGTGAAGTGGTTGAGCCTATCACTGTAGCTGCAAGGACCAATTATTGTGCTGGCTTGTCAGGTGAGCTGGCTGCCTGTCCCATCATATTTCGACCGTGTACAGATATGGTCGAAGGCTTTCTGCTGTGATGTGTGAATCTTTCATCGAGGCATGTTTAGAGTCGAAGCTTTATCTTTAGAGGATCTCTGGAAGGCTTGTTTTGAGGATTGAATAGGCTTCGACATATCCGAGTAGGCTACGATATAGGCAAAGAGCGTCTAAGGAGGTCGAAGGGTGTGAGTAGGCTACTACATTTGCCTCCTCTCAGCGAGGGTCTCAAAGTCATGTGGAGAGGCATTCGCCGAGAAAACTATTTGGTCTTAGAATCTGAGCGGTTTGACTATTGGTTTTCAGGTAAGTAATAAAAGGGGGCAATTAAGAGGTATAGGTGGTTATGGGGTAATAAATGAAGTGAGGCTATAAGTATGGGTTATTGTGTAGGGATATTGAGTAACCTTCTTATTTTAATTCTTCTCTTTTTCCTTTGCAAATTTTGAAATCTTCATGGATACTACGCCCAACACACGATATCAGAAGAGGATGGGGTTCGCCCGGGACCGTCGGGTAGGGAGGAAGACTGGAGAACTTCATATAAAGTTCTTCGGGCATCATGATCTGGACTGGGACATGCCCGAACTGGTAGAGCTAGAAGATGGAGAGATCATCAATGAGGAGCCTTACACCTATCTTTGGGACCGACTGAAGTATGATTTTACTACTACGGAGAAGCGCTATCTCTTTTTGTCGGCTTTGGCCGAATGTCTTGTGTGTACAGAAGAGGAGATGGAGAAACAGAGAGCAGTTAGTGGAGTTGGACCTTCTGGAAGTAGGGCTACTGGTTGATGTGGTGAATATTTGTATCTTTGTATTTTTGGGGATTTTGTTTGGGTGGTTGCAGCAATGTAGTCTGTTTTGTCAATCGGATAATAGAGTAGAAGTAATATTCTCTAAAAACTTGTATGACTGTGTCTAATTTATAATGTAGACAAATAGTCTCATAGGCGAGCTTAGCACATGCATGTCATTGAATTGTTGATAGTGGATAAAAAAGGGTATCAAAGTATAATGATATGACCGAAGATTATGGTGTGATCGAAGGTTATGATGTGATCGAAGTATAATAATGATCGAATGTTCGATGGTTGAGATTTGCTCGACTATCAGTTCTCGGGAATGAGGTTTGAATGTAGGTACAGACGAATTGGTTACGTCTAGGAAGTTGGAGAGGTTGGTTGTTGAGTTTTCGAGGTGGGGAATTGAAGATCACAATTAATACGGCTAGGGAAGAGGGAAAGTTGGACTTGGTTCTCCAAGTATAAAAGGAACTATGGTGGAGGAGATTTCTTCATCTTTCTTCCATCATTCCTTCTTCATCTCTTTTCTTATTTGTTCGGATCAAGATGGTTGTAAACATACCCGCTCAGGAAGACCAAGCGGCAGTGAGGGTCAGGAGAATATAAGAGGCCTTATTGGGGCTTCAACGGAGGTTTGGTATTGAAAAAGATATTGATGCTGAGATGCCAAATCTTTTTGAGGCGGAACTCGGGGTACCCATCCTTGGCATTCCCTTCGCATACTGGTGGGGAATTCAACAGATGATGCAGCCGTTACCCGGCCATCGGTTGTCCCTTCTTGAAGACTTTGCAGAGGATATAGTAGACTAGGAGGATGCGGATGTTGCAGCCGTGGTTGAAGAGGAGCATCCCGCTGATAATTAGGGTCCTCTATCTATTTAGTGTTTTTTGTTATTGCTTTTCTCTGTTCTGCTTCCTTTCTCTTTTCTTTTGACGAGGCTTGTAATATGTTTTGTCTTTCTGAATGAAATTGTTGTTCGGAAGAACTGTTGTGGTAGTACTCTTGCTCTTCATAGGTAATAACTTACATTGTCAAACTAAAAGTGATAGTATAATCTGATTTTTTGAAGTAGCATCGTGAGCTGTCAAATTAATAATATAACTGTCGAAGTATAGTGTTTGGATTGTTCAAAGATAAAACTTGAATTGTCGAAGTAAAAAAAATATGTAGTCTGTCGAAGCGGGAATATTATCTGTCGAAGCTGAAAAGATTGGTGTGTTGATGCACAAGGTTGGGTCTGTAAGCATAAATGCTTGATCTATCAAATGTGATCTGTCGAAGGAAAAGGGGGCACGAGGTTTTGAATTGACGAATGTGTTGTAGATTGAATGTCGATATATTAGAAAACTGAATTTAGGGCTATCTGTGGAAGAGTCTTCGAGACGTGAAGTGGTTGATTATTCAAATTTGAGGAGTGTGTTGAAGGTTATGTTTAATGTGACTGGTCGTATTGGCAGACCAGATAGCTGGTCTGTCAGGATGATACGTACGCCTGGGGCAGTGTGCCGAGAAGTAATCATGATTTTTGTTTGTATTACGGAAAAGGTTGTGATTTGATTGTTTGGATTTGATTGTTTAGCTTTGAGTAAGGGTAAAAAGGTTTGGGAAGCTATAGTTTTTTCAGGCAAGTTGAAGTGAGTATGTTATTCGCACGTGGGGGATATGAGAGGTAAATCGGTCACATTGTAGCTGAAAAGTCAGGGTAGTGGGGTCATGGTAATGATAGTGGTTAGAAAATCGAGGCGGTTTTAGTTTTTCGAAAGAGTATATAAGTGTGAGAGGAGTAATCACTGTACTGTTTTACTGAGACAAATCAAAGAGAGAGAGGAGAAGAGAAACGTACGCCATTAGAACTTGAGAGTAGTTGTTGCGTTGATCTTGTTGTTTCGAGGATGGTGCTTCTAACACAGGTATGTCACTTGATCTCTGCCAATTTTTATTTTGTTTTCCCTTCAGAGTCTGTAAGTAGGACATTCTGGGTTTAGGGTTTGGATGTTATCTTCAAAGATAAGGAGATTTGGGGAATTTGGGTTTCGACCCATTCGGGGATTTTGGGTGCTTTGGAGGAGGCATTGTGTTTAAGATCGAGGTTTTAATAAATCTTCTAGATGGGGTATATGGGATATAGGTTAAGGACACGAAATTTTTGAATTAATCGATCTAATTGCGTGCATCTTCTTCTGTAGGCTAAAATGCATAACCGTCAAGCTTCGAGACGGAGGCTGATAGACGAAGAAATCGAAACATTCGAAGCTAGAATTTCTGGTCAAGCCCCAATGGATGAGGTGACGACTTAGAAGTATTAGATGTGATAGCTGAAGCCCCTTTATCCATGGTTCCGCCGACTGGGGAGGTTCCAATTACGAGACGTCGTAGGACGATAGTGACTAAGGATAGTGAGGAGGAGGAGACAGTGTAGGGGGAGAAGGGCAAGGGCGATGTAGGGCCTTCTGGTGGTAGAAAAGGAGAAGGGATTCATAGTGATGACAGTGGGGATTCTACTGAGTTGGATAGGGTCGAAGGTACCATTTGGGCTAAAGATAAGATTATATTAGATCGATTTGCTTCCAAGATGGAGTTGTCGAAGGTGGGGGTATTTTTTAGTGTGGCGGGGGCAGGGTTAACTTTCAAATCAGATCATGGGGAAGGGATAATGGCTTATTGAGGCAAGATTCGATTAGGAATGGAACTTCATCTTCAAAGACTGGTGAAAGAAGTATTGAATTTTGGGGGGTGGCCCCGGTGCAAATGAACATAAATTTTTATGAGATGACGAGGGTTATAGAGGGGATGAATGCAAAATTGAGTGGTGAGGGTCAGGGTTTGATTAAGTAGTTTTATATTATTACTTTCTACTTGAAGAAGATAAGCCAGAATCCAAGTACTTACCACATCCAATGCCACCCAGAAAATCCCTGGTTCTTTGATCAGTGTTCGACGGGTCAAGGGTGGAATAAAAATTTATTGATAGTACGGGGCAACTATGAGAATGTTGAGGAGGATGACTTTATAAGGTGCATCACAGGGTGCATAATCAAAGTAAGTGTGTTGTCGCAGGATTGTTGTTGATGTACGTCTTGAATGAGTGGTGATTATATTTTGTTTGTTCTGCAGAACTGAAGAATTCATCTTGGAACAATCTGAGGAACTATATTGATACTTTGCTCGAAGCTAGTGAGGACTGGGTAAATTCTATTTCTGACAGTCTTGAAATAAAGAGGCGAAGGAGGAAGAAGGCGGATTCCCTGCTTCGAAGCGTACCCGTTACGCCGAAGCCATCGAAGAGTAAAAGAGGCGACGGTGTTTCGAAGGGTCCAAAAGAAATGGGAGGGGAAGAATTGCCAAGGAATTTTTAGTATGTTCCGAGAAGGCGGAGGTGGTCGAAGCAAGCAGCGCCAATGCCCGAAGTGGCTGGTGATGCTTTGAGATTAAGGCCGAGGCAAGTGCCAACACATACTGAGAAGGGGAAGGGTCGGGTAATTTCCGAAGCTCCGAAGGTACAACAATCGAAGGTTGGTCAGAGCAAAAGGCGTAGGGCGCTGGGGGAGGATGATGCAGTAGATGAGATTGAAGAGATGATGGAGGCTGGATGATAGGAGCAAGCAGTTGCCAAACAGGCTTCGATGGTCGAGCTCTGCGAGGACGACCCAGATGAGGATTAGAAGGAAATAAAGAGGCATATGTTTCAGGTAACTATTTATGAATTTCTTTTGTGAGAGTCTGATATTTTGATTAAATTCTTCGATTTTTGAGGGGTACAGACTGCTTAAATATTCTAGCAGACGAAGGCTTGGGTGCGATCGTTTAACAAGGCGATGAAGTTAGTAAAGGGGAAATTGCAACAAGCAGTGGAAAATCTAGATCTTTCTCGGGGTACTGAGGTATCATTGTTGTCTAAACTCAAGAAGTTCAAGCAATATCTTGAGGTGATTACTAACTCGTTTGATGAGAGGCTCGAGCTTCAGCGGGCAAGGCAGGAGCGGGAGTGGTCGGCAAAGCTTGCGGCGAAAGAGAGGGAGAAAGTAGAACATAAAGTAATTTTCCAGCGGCAGTATGATAATGAATGTAAGGTGAATGTCAAGTTTAAGCCGTTTATAGAAGATAAGGGGTATGACCCCGATACGCTGGAACCCTTCCCTATTTCCCCAGATCTTATTGATGGAGGTGATTTGCAGATGAAGGAAGGAGAAGCAGACATTGTTGATAAGGCAACTGGGAGTACTGAAGGTGGTGTGGAGACTTCTGTTATTGGAGCGGCCAGTGGTGGAACTGTTGGTGGTTTGGTTGTCGAAGGCTCGACTGAAGCTGATAAGGGTGTTGGTACTGGGGGACCTATGGAGGAAGAAGGTGTAACCGCATCGATATGAGGTATTTGGGGTTTTATGTTTTCCTTTTCTGATCTGATGTTGAGTTATATATTGTGAACTGTGTTTTTTTTTTTGGTATTTGAACTTGGTATGTCATTGAGTTGTTGTACTGTACTGATGGTGGTTATCTGTGGAACTTTTGAAGTTGATTCTGAACTGCGTTTGAATTGATGCTTGATTTTCTAACTGACTTTATTATCTTGTTCTGGCCTTCCATTACTCTCGACTGTTGAAATATTGATGCGTATTCTATTGGCTTGGCTTGTTTTGAACCTTTGATGACTTAACTAGAGTTGTAAACCAGCTGTTTCACTGATGGATGACGCTTTGATTCTTCTTTGCACTTAATAGAATTGTAGATATTCTTGTATAATAGTATCTGCATATACTATTACTGTCGAATAACTGTAGAGTGATCAAACCCTGAATGATCTGCTAGACATTGAAGGCCGGAGCCACAGCGATGTTGGAAGTTTGAAAATTTTCAAAGTCACCCCCGAGTATCAGTCGGGCTGAGGGGACGTGATACCTAGAGGAAACCCAGAAATTCACTGGACTTCAAAAGCCTAAGCCACAGCGAAGGAAGGCTAATGAGCAAGCTTTAAGGAAGGCTAATGAGCGAGCTAGAGAGAATGGGGATAGGTTGGACACTTCTCGAATCATAGAAAAAGAGTTAGAAGAATCTCTCAAGAAAAAGGATGAAATGTTGAAGAATTCTTTTTCCAGGGGAAGTAATGTAGATACTGTTTCCAGGGGAAGAATTATTAAATCTCATGATGCTATATTTATTGAAAATATGTTTCCATACAAAAGGAGTGATACTGTGAGACTCGTGACTTCGGTTGCGTCCCCTATGTTTGTTCAGTAGGGGAAAAGAAAAATGCCTAAATTCCAATCCCTAATTTGAATCCCTAATATTTCTTTAATATGATCACGATGGATCTCTCCACTCTTACTCACCTACAAGGAATTATAAACAGGGAAATCAACTCGCTAGGAAATTAGGGACTCAGTAATCCAAATTTGAGGAAATTTACCCCTACGCCAAACCCTACTGTGAATACACTTCCCAACATCTCTCCGGTCACTCCAGCATAGCGAAAGGAAGATAATCCAAGTCTGCAAGAGGTTCAGGTCCTTGATGGTCAACCCGTACATGCTAACAAGGTCAAATCAATGGTTGCATGTCCCTGGGAATTCATGAACATGGAATAAGGGGAAGAAAAGAATAATTCTTCAACAAACCAAATTACGTCAGGGGCATCATCTACAGGAACAATAAAGGGGAAGTCATGGGTACATACAGTAAATCTATTGGGCAAGTAACGAACTTCATTACTGAGATTACTTTAATCATATCAGGGGTTCAGAAAGCTATAATACAAGGGTGGAGAAGAGTGCGGGTAGTATCCAACTCAGCTGCTGCAATTAAAGCTTTCATCAATGAAAAAATACCCTGGACACTTAAAACTGCTTGGGAACAAATCATCCCCCACCTTCTGCAAATCCGATTCAGTCATGAATGGAGGGAATACAACTTCTCGGCAGATCAAATTGTAAGGAGAGGGTCAGACCCAAACCAACCAGCAGAAGAATGGACAAATGGCAGACCGGAGTACTTACAAAATAGTGAAGATCGTGTCACAGACTACTTCAGAGTCAGAAAATCATGCTGAGCTGGATGATTATTCAGTACGAGTGGTAAGTCGTTCGAACGAAGTAGGAGGCCGTTCGAACAAACTGGGCAATTTTTTACAAATTGTCGAGACAGATGACAAGTTGGAAGGCAAATATCAACGTGGATGGCTTATTCGAATACATTCAAGACTGCCTTATTGTATTCTAATAGATTTTTTCTCTGTTCGAATACATTTTAGGCTGACTCTTTGTATTTGAATAGAATCTTCTTTGTTCAAATACATTTTAGGTTGTGATGTTTTATTCGAATAGACTGATAATCTATTGGAATACAATTATATTCGAGTAGACTTTTTTGTCTATTCGAACAGTGCGTGTTTTAGCTTCTTTTTTACACTTTTAAGGGCAGTTTTGTCCTTGTTTTGTAATTACCTTGTACTTATGATCCAACTTATATAAAATTCTAAACTTTTTGCAAAAAAAGTGAAGTTTTATAGAAAAAGGATGAGAAGTTGCTGGTATTGCAAAGTAATGTATAAAACTTAAATGATAATAAACAAAAAAAGTAAGTTTGAACAGGGTAGATTGTCAGAATTGATGGATGAGGAGCTGCTGGTGTTGTAAAGAAATGTACAGAAGTTAAACGATATAAAGAGAAAATGAAAGTTAAACAGGGTAGATTGTTGGAATTGACAGAGTCATTGACCAGTATTGTATCAGAGCTTGAGGGACGTTTGGAGTGAGCCAAGACTCGCTACTCAAAGTTTAATAAATAAAAATTTGTGTATACGTAGTAGTTTTTCTGACCTGGCCATACATAATCGGGATAGGCATTCCTTGGATGAAGGGCATTCGAAGGAGATGACGGCAGTAATTGCTTATTTAGTAGAGGAAGTGAAGAGGCTTAAATTTGGAAGGGGCACATTACATGATTATTTGGTGTTGAAAGGTTGTACCTGCCAGACTAAAGTGGATCGAGATAACTACCTGAATTTCATGGAAACCAGTATTAGCCCCATTACTGTAGAGCAAGTAGAGCGAGGAAGGGGAATTATTTTTGCTCAAGCACAAGACTTTATGGCTTCACGAGCTCCGACTGTAAGGGAAGGTTCATCTGTTATACCGCAAGAAAAACTTGTATAAATAAGCAAACTATTATTGTTTCTGCAGTGTAGATATTAGACAGATGAAAGCTAACTTTACCTTTGCTTTATCGTTAGTCTTAGAGATAGTAGAGATTATTGATTAAAAGATAGTATTACCTTTAATCTTTGATATTGAGTAGATGTGTGTCAATTGAAGACTAGTATTACCTTTACCTTAATTGTTGAAATTTAGTAGATGATAGATGTGTATCGATTGAAATCTAGTGTTACAATAGCTTTAATCTTTGTGATTTGGTAGAGACTACATGTATGTCTGTAGAGAATAATGCGGGAAAAAACTTGAAAGTTTTTATTTAGTTGAAAAGAATATACATACCGTTGGAGATTGCAATCTCATTTTTGGAATGTAAAGAATGATAATAGATGTATCTTGTACTTGGGAACTAGGGATTTATCGATAGTATCGTTTCAATCTCCTAGTGTTCCATGGGTTTGGTATTCTGACCCCTTTCTCTATCATGAGGTAGTAGGATCCAAGTCTAGTTCATCCTACGACTAAAAATGGACCTTCCCAATTCTCTGCGAGCTTCCCGACATTTAACTATTTTCTATTCTAAGGGACCTCTCGGAGAATTAGATTGTCGAGTTGGAACTCGCGACTTTGGACTTTTCTGTTGTACGAACTGGCTAGCGTATGATGATATCAAACCAAGTTGGCAACAACTCGAGCTCGGGTCTCATCGATCCAGTTCATATTACAGGTTAGCTTGAATTCATTTTTCATATCTGTTAGCTTGTGATCTTTGATAGGATGGTGGTATTCTGTGGGGATGAGAACTTCAGTTCCATAAACAAGGAGGATGGGGGAGCATCCAATTGTTTGTCTTGGTGTAGTACAATATGCCCATAAGATATGAGGCAGTTCTCTTATCCAATTTTCTTTCTTTTCTGATTTGACTCTCTTTTTGATTCCATCCATGATCGTCTTGTTTATGATTTTGGCCTGCCCATTTCCTTGGGGGCAGTATGGATTGGATGGGGAATGAATCATGTTGTGTTTGTTGAGAAAAGTGACTACCTTCTTTCCAATGAACTATGGCCCGTTATCGGTCCAAATTAGGTAAGGGCAACCAAATCTTGTGATGATATGTTCCCAGATAAATGAGATGACTTCTTCTTCATGAGTTCAGTAAAGGGGAACTACTTAAACCTATTTTGTAAAGTAATCTGTTGTAATGAGTAAGAACTTTCTGTTACCTAGTATGTTTGGGAATTCTCCCACTAGATCGAGTTCCCACCTCTTGAAAATCCAAAAAACCTTACTAGCATGGAACTTGACTACAAACGCTCATATCTGGCAACCATGTCTCTGACATAAGTCGTATTTGCGTGAGTACTCTTCTGCTTGCTTGCACATCCCTGGCCAGAAGAATCCTTTTATAATTGCTTTATTAGCAAGGGATCATCCTACAGCATGTGAACCACACATTCTTTCATGTAATTCCTTGAGCATTCCATCTTCTTGTTGCTTTCAGAGGCACTTGAGATAAGGCCTCATCATGGATCTTCGATATAAATGGTCTTTCTGAACTGTGTAACACTTTGAGTTTTCAATTAATTTTCTGCATTCTTTTTGATCTTTTGGAAGTGGCCAATCACACTTATTCTTTGGGCCAAGATATATGAAGAAAGGCTTCCTCCAATCATTGTCCTTCTCTTCATCGCCCCCAGTGTTGATCATGAATACCAAGTGGAGATCAATGTTGGGGGTTGAGATCACTTCAATTTGGAGGTATCTTGCTTCTATTCCTAAGACCCCGGTTAAGTAAGCCAAGGAATCGGCGTGTTAGTTTTCTCTATGAGGTAAATAGTCGAGAGTAGCTTTAGTGAATTTGCTCATCCGATCAGCAACAAGGGCTGTATAGTCGACCATCTTGTCATTCTTATTGTATTGCTCAGAGTAATGATGGACTATTAGTAATGAATTTGTATAGACTAATGCTCGGGAACTCCGATTTCTAGTGCTATATTGAGCCCATGGATCAAGGCTTCGTACTCTGTGACATTGCTGAAGGCTTTAAAATTGAGGTAGAAAAATTTCTCAATTCTATCATTTAAAGGAGTAATCAGTATTATTATGATCCCTAACCCTGTGGGTCCTGCTGATCTATCTATAAGAAGTCTCCATCCCTTTCGTGTAACTAATTCACCTCGCTCATCAAAGGGCTTGTTATGTGGATCTTCTACAAGTTTGTCTGGGAGATCAGGATCGTGCTCTTCCCAATCTAGATCTTCTACTAGGAGGTTTGCGAGAAAATTAACCACTGCTTGACCATTTTCTAAATGTTCCTGTTTGAATTTGATATCATGCTCCCCCAAACTTACGGACCATTGTTGTACTCTTCGTGATTTCTCTTTTTTAGATGGAACATCCTGAAGTGGGTAGCTCGTCATGACTATGACTAAATGAGCTTAGAAGTAGTGCTTGAGTTTCTATGAAGTGTAAACGAAGGTTAAGAGGAGTTGCTCGATCTTGGAATATCTTGTTTCTGCTAGAGTAAGGGTTTTAATAATAAAATATACCGGTTTCTTAATTTTACCTTCTAGTCAAATGAGAACTGAGCTGAGAGAGTTATCTGTAACTGTGAGGTAGATGATCAATTCCTCATTGTCTACTAGAGTACTCATTATAGGAGATTTCCCATGGTAGACTTTGAGTTTTTGAAAAGCTGTTTTGCATTCTTATGTCCATTCGATCTCGTCGTATGGTCAAACTTTGCCTTTTTTGATACATCCTTGAAGTAACAAGAATAACCATCGACATAAATCTAAAGACTTAGAGACGAATCTTTGGATAGCTGCAATCTTGCCAGCGAGTTTTTGTACATCTTTTTTTGACTTTGGAGACGGCATGTTGGGTAAAGCTCAAATATGATCTGGACCAGCTTTAATCCCTTTTATGCTGATGATGTATCCCAAAAACTTACCTAAGTACATTTCGAATTAACATTTATCTAGATTAAGCTTCATCTGGTATGATTGTAAAATGTTGAAGACTGTATTGAGATTTGTGATATGAACATTCTTCTGTAAGCTTTTGCAAAGCAGATCGTTGATATATACTTCAACGATTTTCCCCAAGTGTGTTTTGAACATAATTGTGATTAACCTTTGATAAATTACTTCAGAATTCTTCAGTCCGAAAGTCATGACTCGATAATAGTAGAGCCCTCTTTCAGTAATGAAAGTAGTCTTTTCCTGATCTTTGTCTAAGAGGGGTATCTAGATGTATCTTGAAGCAACATCTATTATAGATATTAGGTCATAACAAACTGTAGAATCAAGAATTTGATGAATGATTGGAAGAGGAAAACTTTTATTAGGTGTGTGCTTGTTTAGATCTGTAAAATTTATGCAAACTCAAACTTTCCCATTCTTCTTTGAAGCTGCGACAATGTTGGAGATCCAATCCGGGTACTTTGCTTCACGAATGAATCTGACGTCGATCAAATTATCGATTTCATTGTTAACTTCATCTCTGAGATAAGGTGATAGTCTTCTCAGTTTCTATTTGACTATCGTAGCTTTGCCGTTGATACTCAATTTGTGACATGCCTTGGTTGGGTTGACTACTGGCATTTCTTTTAAAGTTTAAGCAAAGACGTCCCGATTCATCTATAAAAAATGAACGAAAGCATCCTTCTCTTGTTAGACCAGCTTGGTACCAATATAAGTACCTCTACTAGGCCCATCGATTTCAATGTACTATATAGGTTCTTCTATTGAAGGCTGATCATCTATGTGACCAGCTTTTTGAAATTGCTATCCAGCAAATCTGTCTAATGTGTCTAATATGGCAGAGACAGTATTTTTGCAAGCTCGTGAGAGCTTTTGACTGCCTTTAATTTCATAGACGTTGTCGTTATGCTTGAAATGAAGTATTTGATGGTATGTGGATACGATTGCTTCCATGTTGTATATCCAGCAGTGGCTCATGATCCCTAGGTAATGGGTCCAGCGGAAATGAGTAGGATGATCTTTCCTACTCGCTCTTCTTTAGATCCATTAAACCTACTGATATCGATGTCGTTTGGTATGACTTGATCTATTAATCCCATATGTTTGATTGTGCTCTAAAAAAGTATTTAAATACCGCTGCCAGTATTGATTATTATGGTATACATGACGAATTTCTTCATCTTAACCATAATAACCAGAGCGTCATGATATGGAAACTTGACATGACTGATATTGCAATCCTCAAATTAAATCCCAGCTCGCCGATTACTTGATTCAGTAAGGAATTTAGCTTCTTTATCCTGAACTGTGGTGTCGCAACATTCCATTAACCTCCTCCTCTTGAATTTGGTAGAGTTATTTATTTGATGGATATCGATTATGTTGTTTTGGTACATATAGTACAAGTATTTTTCCTTGGATTGATCTTTGACTTAAACTACTTCGACGCGCATCTTATAGCTTCCATTCCTGTATACTTCCTGGTCGATAATGTACTCGTACATTCTCCCATCTTTGAAAATGTACTCTAACAACCTCTGTAAAGCGTAACAGTTGTCAGTTTCATGATAAGCTACATTGTGATGCATGCAGTATGGTCTGCCTTCTATTGGTTCTAGCGGTAGAGATACATGATATAATTTGTCTTTTGCCAGTATGGGAAAAATTATTGAGATCCGGACATTCATCTTTGGGAGGATCGGCTTGGGTAATAAATTGTATTTTCGAGACTTGTTTGTGTTTGGTTTAGCTCATTTTTTATCACCATGGCCATCCTTTGGTTCACTGTTGTGATCTGTGATTTGACCTTTCGTGGTTAGGACATTTTTCTATTTGTTATTGCTGAAGATATTTTAAGCTCCAATCTCAAGTTTCTGGCGAGTCAAGGAAAAATTACTCCCATGGTAAAGTTTAAAGGTATTGAAGGATCTACTCACCTACTTTTTGTTGATGACATTTTTCTGTTTGTTAACGGTAATGCCAAGTGCTTGGGGAATTTGCACAAAATTCTGAAAGACTACCAACAAGCCTCCGGGCAGGTGGCTAGTATTGTCAAAAGCAAGATTTTTCTTGGCCATATTCCTAATCATAGAAAATGAGAGGTAATCGACATGTTTGGGTTTAGGGAGGGAAGGTTCCCAGAGATATATCTTGGCATCCCACTGATACAAGGAAGGATATCCCACATCAATATTAACCCCCTGGTGGAAAAAATTCGGAAGAGAGCGAATAGTTGGAATAGGATAATATTATCATTTCAAGGGAGAGTAGTCCTTGCCATATCAATTCTTAATAGCATCCCCATGTATAATATGGTCATATAGCAATGGCCTCAATCCTTAATTAAAGAAAGAGATCCCATCCTTCGTAACTTTATCTGAACTGGGGATCCAACAAAGAGGAAGGGAATTACTCTCCAATGGGAAAAGTTGGGAAAACCGCTCAATGAAGGTGGTCTGGGTATACAGAGTTTGAGGGAGGTGAATAACGCTATGTTATGCAAGCTGAATTGGATTTTCACTCAAAGAGAAGAAACTTGGGCTCAACTCTTACATGTTAAATTCCATACTACCAGTGGCAAAAGAATTTAGTACCATAAACGTTCTTCTACCTGGTCGAGTATTAAACATGCGGACGGCATTACCAAACCTTTTATAGGATGGATAATCGGAAAGGGTACGAAGATTGACTTCTGGAGGGACTCTTGGGCATCAGACATTCCTTTACAAGAACATATTGATCTCCCTCACCACCTATGGAAGAAGTATACAACTAGGGTCAGTGATTTCATAAATGTTGATGGATAGAACTTCCCTGCTGATATCTCTCTGGCCTTCTTGGCTATGGGAATAGACATTAATAATATTCCTTACAACCCGAGTGTGGAGGATATTCAGATCTGGAGACCAGATGTTCATGGTGATTTCTCAGTTAAAAATGCATTCAAATGTACCAGGAAATGTTTAGACACAGCATGGTGGTAGAGATATACATGGAGGAAGTGTTTACATCCAAGTCTAAGTGGGCTAGCGTGGAGATTAATGAACCAAATCCTCCACACTGATGAGAAAGTCCAGCGGATGGGAATACCGATAGCCTCAGTGTACACTCACTGCAGAAGCAATGTCGAAACAGAAGACCACATATTCTTTGAATGTCCCACGGCCAAAGTGATGTGCGTTTGGGCAACAAATGCTTTCCAACTTGCTGTTATTTCAGGTACGGATGGATGGAAAAATACTATGGAGAAATACAATATGCATAGCTCGCACCTCAATGACTTATGGATTACAATGGTCTTTGCAATCTATCGATGGCTTTGGAACTCAAGAAATAAAATCAGATTCGATGAAAAGAAGCAGTTTATTAAAGAGATACAAATTAAGGTTTTGGGAGACATATCCAATAGCGCCAAACTATCTTCAAATAGCATGTACAACACAACCTTCGAACTACAGGTGGTAAAAGTGTTGTCAGTCAACTGTAAAATGGGGAACACTCCATCAATTCGTAGCTGCGGATGGACTCTGCTGAACATCAGAAAGGTTAACCTGTATTATGATGGCTCAGCTTTGGGTAACCCTAGACCGTCCGGGATTGGAGTTGTGTATAGAGACTGGGAGGGCAAAGTTTTGGGCACACTCAATAAAGCAGTGGGTTCCACCACTAACTACCTGGTAGAAGTTCAAGCTATTGTCGACGGGTTAGAAAAAGCAATATATAGAGGATAGACCACGTTGCGGATAGTGTCAGACTCCTCGACAACTATCAAAGCTTTTATTTCAAGTAAGATACCATGGAAGTTCCAAAGCAAGTAGAAGAACCTACTCACATCCATACAAGCAATCCACTTCAACTCAATATGGAGGGAAGCAAATTTCTCGGCAGACACCACAGCTAAAAGAGGATCTAGAGCTGACCTACCTTTTGAGGAATGTGTTGAGGGAAGACCGGATTTTCTGACACGAATTGAAGACCCTCATTCTTAGTACTTTTGTTTTCCCTGAAACTAATTTTATATTCGAATAGCACTTATCCTGTTCGAATACACTCTTTCCTGAGTGATTGTATTCGAATAGAATTTTCTCTGCTCGAATACATTCTTGACTAACTGTTTTTATTCGAATAGAATCTTCTCTGTTCGAATACATTCTTGACTAACTGCTTTTATTCGAATATAATCTTCTCTGTTTGAATACATTTAAGTATGTGTTGTTTTATTCGAACAGGACGTGTTTCATATTCTTTTTTACGCTTTTAAGAGCAATTTTGTTCTTTTTCAGTAATTACCTTGTACTTATGATCCCGCTTATATAAAAATATGTCTTTCGGTCATCATCATTTCTAGGTCGACATAGCCATTGACCTTGGTAATCATATCTTCCAAGATTGAGGGTTGTTCAAGAAGAGATGCTCCTTCGCTTTGCAATCGATGTAGTACATTGGTAAACGCAGAAATGGTTATTTTCTAATCGAGATTGTCAACTTTTCGGGCGAGTTCTATAAAAAAATTTGTAAAGACCTCGAGCTTCTTTCCTTGAGATTGTTTAAGACTAATAAGAGTGTATAAATTCTCTTTTTTATCTTTATTATGAGCATAGGTCTTAACGAAGATTTTCTGAAGTTGGTCGAATGTGAGGATAGAATCTTTAGACAGAAAATAAAACCACCGGAGTGGTTCTACCGATAGGCTTGTGGCAAATTGATGACACAAAATGTGGTTCAAATTTGAATATAATCCCAATAAACCCAAAATTATTGAATGTGTTCCTTTGGATCAGTGCCTTCGTACTTACATATCTTTTGAGTATGGATACTAGTCGGTACTTCTATATCAAATAAATTTTTAACGATTGGACTACCTTGCAATTTGGTCAAATCGTCCTTATTGCCGAGAGCTTGATCTTTGATTAATTCCTTGATACGTTGATCCATATATTCATGTATGACATATTTCGTGGTGCATGAGCGACTTGGCATACAGGTCGGGGGTAATGGGTACTAGTACCCTTGCTCAAACGTTTACAAGCTTGTATCCTAGACTAAAGTCATGGCTCCTCTTCTTGACCCTTAGAGGGCCGACGTCCTCTATTGATGTTGGATTGATCTTCCCGTCCAAATGAATTGAAGCTTCTGGTACGTGTAGGTCATTACCCAGAAGTATAGAAGCTCCTTTGTATGTTGCTCCTCGAGGTCCTAACCTGTCTCGTGCTGAAACTTGGGAGTTTGCTGGTAGTTGAAGCTGTTCCTTTGGAAGGGGAACTTGTCGATTATCTTGCAAGGCTTGCAAGGCAGTCTACATTGCTGTCATCTATTCTTCATGTCGCTTGAATTTTTTTTAAAGAGTTTGACGCTAACTTTCTAATTCCTATTCGCGAAGCACGTGGTCAAGCAACAACTGACGCTGTAGCTCATTCTGCTTCTCTATTTTGGCGCAGAGGTTTACCTGTAATTTTGCAACCTAATCTGGTTCGACTGAAATATCAAGCTGGACTCCTGTAGCTGGTCACTTAAAAGTCACAATGATTGGAAACTGATCATTGGGTAACTGTATTCCTTAGGATTTCATAAAAATGTCTTCTTTCCTATAGACGGTACCAAATGTAAGGGCCTAATTTCATAGTAGCTAAAAATAGCTCAAAATTGTTTTTACGCCAAATGTACCTGTAACACAATTAATATAATAGAATAACATAGGTGATTAGCGTGGAAACCTTTGAATAGGTAAAAACCACGATCTCGACTTGAGAATTTAGTAACTATAACTTTTATTGCTTAAGGCTGATGTTTGATTACAAGTTTATGATCTCTTGAGCTAGAAAAACTTTGTCCCTTCTCCTCTGGAACTCATCTTTTTTATAGACCTCACTCTCATTTTATTTACATATGCAAGCACGTTCTCTTAAAAAGGGGGGCAAGTGGCGGTTGGACTTGTAACTGCTAGTTCGTTGGAGACAGGTATCTTTGACTTGTTATATCTCATATCTGTAGTGCCCGAGTCACGTTTTTCATCAGTTCGTGGTACAGGTATCACTTTTGCTAGTGTATGTCACATGTATATTGCGTGAGTCTGGTATTTAATCAGTTCCAGGTTATCACAGCTTGAGGGACAGGTCCCTACAGTACTCACCTTAATTGAGTATCACAAAATATTACCTAGTTTCTACAAGGTGTAAACAAAGTATATTGATACAGCCTGCAAGACTATCATGGGCAAACTTATTTTTTGAGCGTTGTCCTAGCCCAAGTCCATATGCTTAATAATGTCCCTTTTATTTTGGATGTTTTGCATCTTGATGTTGTTGCTTTCTTAAGCAAAACCCAAATGTTGTTTAGCATTATTAGTAGAAGGGTTAGACCCTGATGAATAATGCAATTGGAGTGAAGTTATCACCATCATTTCTTTTCAAAGACAACAGGCATAAAACTGTTTTCTGCTCAAAATGCAGGATAGGATAAAACTGTTGTTACTGGAAAATGTGTCGTTTTCAACAATTGTCTAAATCGCTGGAGAAGTTTCCGATCATAAACATTTCTGGTGTACTTATTTCATACTCGGCTTGGGAAAGCCACAGTCCAGTGTGAAAAATCTGCACTCACATTGTACTGCCAAGACAAAGTAGCACGAGTTCTAGCTAGAGATTATGATGGTAAAGACATGTTGTTAAAATCTTAAATTGGGTGCAGTTGGTGACATAAAGCAAGATCTCACCCACAACAGATTACAAATTTCTCTGATTTGATATATTTGCAGGTACTCCATATTCAAAAGAGGAATAAAGTGCTTAGGTTAATTCCTATTATCAGATAGTAAAAACTCATTCTGGGTTGTTTTAAGTACAACTTTGATGGAACCTGAAGCTCTACAGGCCTGTGTGGAATATGATTAAAGGTCACAAATGATGATCTTGTGTTTGCTTTCTCAGTGGCCCATGGGCCAAGTGCCAAGACCACTGCCAAAATCTTTAGGCTACTATGGAGATTGAAAATCAGTATTCAAATAGATTGATGGATGGACGGACGGACGGATGCCACTAGAGGTAAGGTTTATTCTCAATTTTAGAAAGGCATTATTTGTTTTGGGAAATATCATGACTGGTTTTAGGGGCTAAAATTTATAAAATTGAAGAATATTTTAGCTAGGCATACCCAAATGAGGTAATTTTTTAACATTCCAACTTCAAGGGCTATACACCAACGACATGTTGGTCGAGTGGTTTAAGATAGGTAGCTTAAAACTTGGTGTATGAGGAACCAATTTTACGTATCTAGGTGCAATTATATGTTACATGATAACATTTAGAAGTATATAGGCATTGATAGCAACCTATAATACCCTTGAATGTTAGTTCAAATACAAGCATAATCTACCTATCTTATGAACCCAACAGACTTCGGAGTGGGACCACTTGTCAGCTAAACATCAAATACACCTCATATTCATAGAAAATAGGGTTATTTGGCTAAAATATACCAACCTAATAAAACTATAAGGATTAGAACACCCTAGTTGTTAGAATAAGGATCGCAACATCTAGTGGTTTTGAAAAGCTATATTGGCTAAGATAATTAAAACTCACTTTAAGGTTAAAATCACTATTTTACGGGGTAAAATTGGGATTTGATGCTTAATATGAACTCATGAGCATAAAGCCATAAACAGGGTTCACTTGCAAGTAATAATTGGAAATCATGTACCTCATTGCGTTATATACTATGAACCACAAGTAATGATTAGACATCATGTACTTAAGTAAGATTTCATGAGACCTACAAGTAATTATTGGGAATCACTAACTTGAATACTATGAATTGCCTTTATGCAAGGAATATTTATCAAGTACGACAACTGGTATTGATCTACATACATAATAAGATGTTGGCGACACTCAGAACATTAAGTACCTCCCATACTATAATTTCTATTTCAGTACCAATAAAATTAACCTCTATGGATACTAAAATCCATCTGCTATTGTAGAATTTGGAAAAGACTATTGTTAAGAATAATGAGTCTCTAAATAATAAAGTAGGAGCTTTGTTTGTACCCTTGCCTCCATATTTAGGAAGACCTGATAATAGATTACCCTATACTGTGGTAAAATTTGTATTCAGCAATGCAACTCCACTATAATCTCGCATGGATAAATAGTTGAGGTAAATAAGAATATTGGGAATATTCTATTATATTTTCTACACTTCAAATATTATGCTTCCGATGTAATATTTGATAGTTCACTGTGTACACAGACCTAATTCAAGTTTTTCTCATTTTTGTGCAAAATAATGAGCTACTGGTTAGGAACCTCAAGCTTATGCCTACTAAGAGTAAGCATGTGGCAGGGTCATACAATGTTGAGTTTAGTGACAGGTGAAGTTATGGACAGGGTCGCACAAGTGGATAGACGAGAGGTGGTAACAACGGCAGGATTAAAATTTTAGCCATTAGTAACCTGAGGCAAGGGGAAAAAAAGTTCACCAATTGACCAAAATAGAATAGGAAGAATTCTAAAATAGATACGAGATAATCAGGCATGGGATTAGAAGGTACCCCAGATAATCTAAAGAGATCAACGCCAGACTTAATACGTGATCACAGCTCGCGCAGACCTCCCCACGACAGAGTCTGTGGCCTTAGATTTTTCCTATAATACCAATACAGCATTGGATCAAGTTCTAAGAATGAACAGTAGTTAATTCTTAGTAGATGAATAATATTACCTAGAGAGCATTGCCAAGTAGTAACTTTACTTATTGTATAGTAAAAGTACTTTTGCTTTATTAATACTATTATTGACTGAGTTGGGAACTCTTCACTGGTTAGTTTAATATAATGCTCGTGAAATGCACTGGTGGTATCCCATCTATGAGATTGTTCTTTGATTTTTCAGTAAATTTATTGCTTGAGAAGTAGTTAAATTTAATGTATGATAGTTGATCTACTATAGACAACCCGCCTATGGATCTATCTGCTAATTGAGCATTACCGATAATCGGATGAGTGGCGGCACATGTCTAAGAGACATTAGAACCACACAATTAATCTTTTTAAAATATAAACATATTTCTTGTCTCTAAACTTATGTATCGGGGATGTCACAAATATTATTGGCACGACCAACATGATAGAACGTACTAAGTGCATCACACTATTACTCCCTAACGGTACAATATGGGGTATCTAGTCCACTTTATATAATAGTAAATCCAACTAGATTTTGATGAGTTTAGGGAGATACATGATAACGTTTATCACGTAATGACTATCGGAGAAAATGACAGACATGGTTATGTGTATTCCCTCCATATCTAAAAGTTATAACACATTATTAGAATGGTATCCAATACACTCCTCCAGGCACCGATAGTGAGGATGATTATTGGGATAACATCTCAATTTTCTTTAAAAAGAGAAAAGATCCAAAGAATGTACTTGTAATGATTGCTTTCAAGGAAAGTCTATTATTTTATCCTTGTATGACCAAGGTGGAATGGGATCTCCAGCCTTCGCTCCAAACGTATCCATAGGAACACATATGGACTTATCCATCCACATAGAGGCCCATTTGAGTATTTATGGTCATAATAGACACATCTTGGAGAAGGTATTGCATTTGACTATTAATAAAATCTAAGAATGGCATTAATCATCCTAAACTCAACCACACAGAGATTCAATTTAGGGTTGTGATATCTAGGTTTTGGATATAGTTATACACATTGTAAACCACTTTTAATTTTGTGCACAGAAACTCCAAACATGGTATTTGAATCACATGCTCCATTAAGGGTTTCTATCATGGCCATGGGATTTAGTTTCATTCATGGACAATGCTTAAGGGTCTGTAATTTGTAGTGGCCTAATTTTGTAAGCTCGAGATGGCTTAGAATTATCTCTTACACCAATGTTCCTGTGACAAAAACTACATGAAATATGAAATGACACAGGTGATTTAACATGGAAAACCTCTTAATAGGTAAAAAACCACGACCTCGAGTTGAGGGATTTTATAATAGTGACTTTTATTGCTTGAGGCTGATATCTTATTACAAGTGATCTCTCGACTTAGAAATACTTGATCTTGTAAATAAGAAGTTTTGATATTTTAAGAATCTAGAAAATGTAGTTTTCTTGGTAATTTCTCGTGTATTTTTCTGGTTTTTATCTTTTCTGAAACTTTTCCTTTATATAGGCTTTCTCCACAGTTCTTAATCGTGCTGAAGCACATTCTCCGAACAATGTGGTTAGTAGTAGTTGACTGAGTAACTATTGAGTTCATGAAAGACATGTGTCTTTGACTTGTTCATGTTTTTCTGTTTAAGCTCGACCCACGCTCTTCAGCAGTTCGTGGGGTATGTGACAATGTTGACTATTGATGTCATGTGTAGAACGCGTAAGTCTAACATGGAGGTATTTTGAATAGGAATTAACTTGTATTAGGCTAGCTCGCGGGATAGGTCCCTACAATCACCCCCTCGTAACCGAAGTCACGAGTGGCTTTGGTTGAGAAAGAATTTGCCGGTATATGGGCATTAGGGTTTTGAAAATGAAGGAAGTAATCATGTTGATTTGATTGCATGGAAAATACGCATTTTTATGGGGGAATGTTTGTGCATTGAATGATGATGGGAATATTTATGTACAAGACGATTAGGATTTTGAGGGTTTCACCTGTATTGAATGATAACGCTTGGGGAAACGTACCTGCACATTAAATATCGGTGTTATATAAATAGTACCTGTACCGAGGATTGTGGCAAAGTAAGCTGTTTGTTGCAAAATTTCCTAGAAGTCTTATAAATGATGGTGAAGACCCAGAAAATAGTTCATGAAGAGAGAATCTCTGTTGAGATGCAGAAGTTGAAGTTCAGATATTTTAGTGATCAGTCTTTAGAGATGCCTACCCCTATTCATGTTCTACCGACGTATCAAGGTATGTCGGAAGAAGAAGCGGTTGAAGCCTTGTAGAGAATAAGGTTGAGAAGACAGTTGCACTGATATTTTGCGTAGGATTAGATTCTAAGGTCAGGCCCTCTTCATCTCTACCAACTCTATGATGGTGGTGGTTATAGAAGAGGCGACGGTGGTAGTGGAGAAGGGAGACAGAGAATAGAAATCTGTTTCTGCACTTCCATCGTTTATGGTTCTGAGAAGACATTTTGTTTGAAGAGTTTCTTCAAGCACTAAGTCTCCAGCTTTCATGTCTAAACTTTCTCCAAACTTATTTTCTGGTTAGAGTAAGATGGTGTGAAGGGAGAAGGACGTCAGGTGACTTCCAATGCCTGCTTCGCTTTAGAAAATTTATTTAGTGAAACATCACTAAATTCAGATAAACTAAAGGATTTGATTGTTCAGAGTGCCTGAAATACTTGTTATCTGTAAAGCACTTGAAAAACGTGTTATCTGTAAAGTACTTGAAAGACTTTATATCTGTAAAGTACTTTAAAGGTGTATTATTTATAAAATACCTATAATATATTTGGGCAAAATAAAAAAATTTATCCGAACTCAGCGTTGATATATGTATAGAATAACTCTTGAACTCGAGTTATTAGATAATTTATAAGATTGAGGATGAAATGTTATGTAGAGATTTAGAACTTTACAATCTGTTTATAATAATCGAGCTGTAAAAAAAAGTATGTCTTGTAACATGAAATATGTGTAAGAAATTATGTTCGACCAGGGGGCTAAAATTTATTGGGGGAGAGAGAAAATTATAAAAGTTTTAGGAAGGGGAATTCGAGCTCAGAGAGGTTATTTTGAAAAATTAGATTTGGAAAGAATAAACTCGATATGAAATAGGTCGAAATGAGAGAGGTCGATAGGGAAAGATATGTTCAAATAAATTTTCTCAAGATACTAGGCCTTTCTCTTATGAAAGAACAGGATAATATTACAAAATGTGGGGGATCCGTATTAATCTATCAAATTGCATAAAATAGGGGAAATGAGCACTAAACAGGTGGTAGCGAATAGAAATGGTGTGAACTCAATCTGAGAGAATTTATTATGCCATTGAGGGGCGGTTGGCAATAAAGATAACTAAAGTGCGGGAGCAGATTTTTGAATTCTTGGACTATGATACGAAACTGCCAGTAAGGGAGTGTCAATTTAAAGATTTAGATTGGATGGGTAGAGAACGTGAGTAGGAACATCACTTCAATGAGGAGCTATTTCAGGAAGTAATGGTGGAACTTGCAGCTCGAAAAGTTGTTGTGAGATTGATTGTTAAAGAAGAGATCGAATTAGAAGATATGAGGATTGCTGGAGGCAAACTGATCGGATGTGGTTCCCTATGACATCAGAGATATTTTAGGTATAATTATATGAGAGGAAATGAATTGTGACGAGAGTGTAATGATAATTAAGTTAATGTATATAGGGGTGGTATGAGTATATGAAATTATATTGGCTCGAATAATTGCCAAAGAAATTAAATAAGAATAAAGTTTGAATCTGTCATCTATTATTGCAAATGTTGTTTGTGACTGTTGTGAAAAATGAATTTAAATATTTTCTTTTTGAAATTTTGAGAGCTTTGGAAGTGACGCCTGTACTTTTATAAGAAGAAGCAAAAAAAAATATAGAAAAAGCAGGTAGCTTTTGATTTAAACTCTTGTAGAAATCGCAGGAAAAGTTTGACTGTGTGTAAGTGTTGATTTATCATGAGTATGGGGAGGTCAGAGTGAGATTTGGAAAATAGAGATTAAAATAAATTAAAATATAGGGCAAAGGGCAATGATGGAAAAGTATTTTCACGGAAAAGGTGCAAGACGTCTGACATTGATTGTAGAGGGGATGCCTCGGTTCTAAAACTGAGGACGGCTCGTACGAGGCCCAATAACTGCCAGCAGTTAGAGAGAAAAAATATAAGGATTGCTTCATCTTCGTCATTCAAAGGTTTCTCAACTTCTGAAAACTTGAAGAGCAGTAAGAGAAAATATAAGAAAAATAACAGAGAATTTTGTGAAAAATTAATTGAGAGTGATCAACAGTCAAAGTGAGAGAGAGTTGTAGAGACTGAGTCACGAAGGTGGTTATACAGCAGCGTTGTGAGGGAAGGATTGGGTACTGCGTCAGATTCACACTCCGACATAGAAGGTTAGTAGAGAATTTAAGATATTTCGAATGTGTTGCTTTTGAAAATCATTTTTTGTGGTAGGCAAATCTAAAAATTGCCACAGCAATATATATAAACTTGTTTGATATATTTGTAAACATAATATGTGAAAGATATATGTATGTGGGTGATGTGTGTGTAAAAGACAATAATGGATACCAGGACCTATATGTAGGTCGAACGGGAGGAGTGTTATGTAGGATCAAACCCTCATCTGTAGATTTCTAGCTGATGTGGAGACTACACCTGTTAATGAGGTGTTGACCTCTGGTCGATCGGCAGAGTCCGAGACTGTAATGTTCGATAGGGAGGAAGAAGTAGGGGTTATTCAATTTCCAGATTTCCCTAGAAATTTAGTATCCTATCTTCCAAATTGTGATATTTTTAGTGAGTTTTGTAAAGCCAAGGCTACTTTAGGGGGAAGATGGGGTAATTGTGTAGAACATACCGATAGGCATTTTAGGAGTTGCATTGCAGTAACTAGAAAAGAAAACTTTTTTCTGTTGGCTGATTTGGAAAATAAGAAATGAGATAGAGGTTTAGGCGAATCGATCTCCTTGGAGTACTATGATGGAAACATCCAGGGCGACCTAGCAGAGAGTTTTTTGTGTTACCTGTCTCAGTTGGAGTACGGGTTAAGTCTTCCCTTAGCAATTTGGCAAAAGAAATTATGAGCATCATCGGGGCATGTCCCGTTCAGTTGAACTGGAACATGCGGGAGGTAATAAACGTTTGTGAATTTTTGAATAAGTTGTGGGAGGAGGATGAGATTGAGAGGAGGATATCTCCTGAGGATGTCTTAGAGTTTTATGGGGTAAAAAACTTTTCTGCAAGTAGAGGGGCATATTTTTTCACGAGTTCGACTCGGCCTCGTTTCGTCAATCTGAACTCAACAGGTTGAATGTGGAATAATAATGTGATATGGGTAAAAGGTGATTGCCTTATGAGAGATGATGAAGAACCCATGGAACTTCTGTATAGAACTGTGAAACGGGGTAAGTATAATAATAGGTATTGAATAAGATTGATATGTTAAAATTGTATATTACTTTGCTAATGAATTGTGTTGTTGATTGACAGGCCCTCACTCAAAGGTGACAAGGAAGGAGTCTCTGTTGGACACTGTTGCTCAGGAAGGGACCGAGCTCGAGGATATGCTAAAAGAACTCGGCATTAGCAGAGAGAAACGTGCAAACAGCCGGTCCGAGAAAGTTTAGAAGTCTCAAACAACGAGGCTAATAACGGGCGCTAATAGGAACAGGAAGAGGGGAACTGATGGGGAGAGGCGAGTAAACTTTCCCAAGGCCTCTGGAGTATACTTCACAGGTGTGCCAGAGTCTACTATGTCGAGCAAGCTTGTTTAGGTATTTTTTTTAAAAGATGCTGAAGCGTAATTCGACCTCTGGAACTACAGGAAGTGGTAAGGTCAAAGGAGGGGCAAAAAAGATTAGGGTTGAGCCTTTTGAACTGATAAGGGCAAAGGTTGTAGAGGATTGACCTGTTATAGATGACGAGATGAAAGAGGTAGAGGAAAGGGTGAGGCTTACAGCTCTCAATGGGGAGGAGGAGATGAGCAAAATGGTAAGTTTATTTGCATGAATATATGATTTTGAATGTTGATTAGTACTAACAGTGAGGTCAATATCTGTTTGATTTACATGCTGCTCGTTTAATGAAGGGAATATGCCTCAGAGTCGAAGAGGAGAAAGCTGAGCTGAAGAAGGCGAAAGTCGAGCTCGAGAAGAAGGTAGCTTGACTGAAAGCTGAATTGGTTAAGGAGGGCAAGCGGCTGGAGGCCCTAAAGGCTTCTCAATAGGTGGAGATTAACGATCTATCAGCAGAAGTGAGAAGAAATATGGAAGAGGTGGTAATTCAGCGTGATAGACTCAGGCGCCACCTTATAACAAAGGGGTATTCCGAAGATAAGGTGAATGCCATCATGGCAGACACCTATATTGAGGAGGAGGAAGATGATAAGGTAGAAGATGTTATAGTTAGAATGGTGGGCAGGTTGGATGGTGTCTCTCCCCAAATGGTGTGAGACAAATGTAGGGATGACAATGAGTGTCCAGAGGATAGAGACGAGAAGGTAGAGTAGAATATTGACTCAGTGATTGTATGAATGGTTTGGATTGTTATAATCTGATGGAATATTATTTGCTGGATAGAATTCTGTAGGCTAAGATGTTTTTGTAAACCTTGTTGTAGGAACTTAAGGAAATGTGCCTTAGAATAAAATATTTAAAGACTGAGCTTGCTAAGGAGAGAGGTGCCTCATTGTACCTGTTGTCTTCGCAAGTAGAGATATAGGTTAGAAAAGAGAAATTAATATTTAACTTGTATGCTTTAATAGTCTAGAGCTACAAAGTAAAAAAGTAAAGTATAGAGACAGACCAAAAGCCTGCTATCAGTTTAGGGGAAATGGCACTCAATGGTGTATAGAAAATATCAAAACATTGACAAATAAAAATATAGAGAATGTGTACCTTAGAATTATAAGTATGTGTTATAGTTCATCCGACAAAGATTGTACTTCGACCTTAAGTTTAGAAGTAGTTTCACAAAGTAGATGCCAAAAAATAAAAAATTTGTTAGAAATGAGATGTATGAATTGAGTGAATGTCCTGAATCGAACTTGATATATTGTATATATAATATGTAGGTCAAATTGGTGTCAGCTCGCTTGATCGAAGATGAAATACGCCAATGTAACTAAGAATTTGCAGCAGAGTTCGATAGATTAAGGAAGGAAAATGAAGATAGAGAAGATCAACATGTAAAGGTACACTTCAAGTTTGTTGAGGTAGCCCAAACTGTTGATGACCTTGCTCGAAAAATTGAGGAGAAGGAAGTTAAAATTAGTAAAGGGCAAAAAGAGCTCGCGGAGATAAAAGAAATGGCAGCGAAGCTCAAAAGCCAGAATGATGTGTTGGTGGTAAAGAGCAGGGATGCCATATACAGGCTTTAGAAAAGTCAGAGGAAGGGTTATGCCATTCTGTGGCCAGTTTAAAGGATCAAATAATCAGCAAAACAAATGAACAGGAGTAGACTCGAGTTGATCTAGTGAGTACCAGAAACGAGCTAGCCCGATTGAAGAAGAAAATGGTTAAGAAAGATTGCGAGCTAAAGAAAGCTCGAGATGACCTATCTACCTCTGAAGTTGCGGTTGAATAATTAACTACAGCCTTACCTGCTAAGGATATGGAGTTTTGGATGGTACAAAGGAAGTGTGATGAGTTGAATGATAGGGTGGCACAATTGAAGACCTATTTGGCTCAGGCTAATTCGCGTGCCAAAAACGCCGAGGCTGGAGAGCGTTCGAGAAAGAATAAAAGTAATGTCAAGGTCTTCCTTGTTCAAGGAGATATTGTTAGCCTATCAGCTCCAATAAGAGAGCTGGAGGTAAATATAGCTTGAACTCAAGGTCATGTGGAAAAGGGAAATGAGCTGTTAAGGGAGTGCCAAAGTAAGTTGGACGCTGCTCTTGCAAGGGAGCAAGAGTTAGAGTAGGTTATCAAGGGTAAGGAGATTTTGATAAAGAAGAAAGACGAGTTGTTAAATAAATCTCCAGCTGGGGAAGATTTAAACAGGAAGCTTGAGGAATTTCGTGCTCAGGTGGTAGATTTGGGGGCGATAAACCAGGTTGAATCAGCTAAAGCTGCTAAGAAGGCAAGGGAGAACATCAAATTCACTTCTTACATAGATAGTCAAATTAAATGGCAAGAAGCACGGTATAATAGGTTGAAAGAGCGCCTAAAAATGGCAAGAAAGAATTTCTCTAGGATGGTTGTGTCATAGGCTCTAAACTCAGAGATGTTAATGGTAGTGATTGCCTATTTTGTTAAGGAAATTAGAAGGCTCGAGTTAGAGAGGAATACCTTACATGAATGTTTATCGGGTAAAGGATGCATTTGTAGAGCTGAAGTAGATCGAGGAAACTGTATGAACTCCATAGAAATGGAGTTAGGTCCTCGACCTGCTGAATTGGTAAAGCAGGTAGGGTCACTGTGGGTACTCGAGCTCGAGACTTTATGGCTAATCATTCTCCTATTATAGGGGAAAGCATGGTTGACCTCTCAATAATAGAAAAGAATTCTCTGTAGTTGTTGTAAATGTGACCTGAAAAAGTATCTGTCGCAGAAATATTGAGAGATGAAAGTTAGTTTTACCTATGCTTTATCTTATGTCTGATAGAGTTCTTTGATTGAAAACTATTATTACATTCATTTTAATCGCAGAGTAGTAATGTCGCAGCCATATTGAGGTAGATAAAAGCTAGTTTTACCTTTGTGTTTATCTTATGTCTAGTAGAGTTCCTCGATTGAAAACTATAATTACCTTTGTTTTAATCTCAGAGTATAATGTCGCAGCCATATTGAGGTAGATGAAAGCTAGTTTTACCTTTGCTTTATCTTATGTATAGAGTTGATCAAACTTGATATCACGTTCTCCCAAACTGACTGACCATTGTTGCACTCTCCTTGATTTTTCTTTCTTTGACAGAACCTCCCAGAGTGGGTAGTTCGTCATAACTTTGACTGAATAAGCTTAGAAGTAGTACTTAAGTTTCAATGAAGTATAAACAAGCCTTATAAGAAGTCTCTCGATTTTAGAATACCTCGTTTCCGCTGGAGTGAGGGCTTTGCTGATGAAGTAGACTGGCTTCTCAATTTTCCCTTCAAGTCAAATGAGAACAGAACTTATTTAAGTATCTGTAACTGCTAGGTAGATGATCAGTTCCTCATTATCTATTGGGGTGCTCATTATGGGAGACCTCCCCAAATAGGTTTTGAGATCCTAAAAAGCTTCTTCACATTCTGATGTCCATTGGACCTTTGTATTTGGCTTAACTTTTTCTCGTTTGGAACAACCGTAAAGTAGTAGCCGCAGCCAACAATAGCGGTTTGAAGATTTTAAAACGAATCGGTTGAAAGCGGTAATCTTGCCGACAAGTTTATGTACGTCTTTCGTCGTATTTAAAGATGGCATGTTGAGGAGAGCCCTAATTTGATCAGGATCGGCCTCAATCCCTTTCTTACTGATAATATAGCTGAGAAATTGACCTGAATGTACTCCGAATTGATACTTATCAGGATTAAGACGTATCCTGAAAGATTGAAGAATGTTGAATATTGTGTTGAGATCTATAATGTGGTTGGCTAACTGTATGGTCTTGCACAAGAGATCGTCAATGTAGACTTCCACGACTTTCCCAAGATATGTTTTAAACATAGTAGTCATCATCCGTTGATAAGTTATACCTGTATTTTTGAGTCTGAAGGGCATGACTTTGTAGCAGTAAAGTCCTCTTTCAGTGATGAAAGTGGTCTTTTCTTGATCTTCTTCCAAGAGTAGAATTTGATTGTACCCAGAAGAAATGTCCATCATAGATAGGAGTTTGTGACCTGTAGTGGAATCAAGGATTTGATGGATGTTGGGGAGAGGAAAATAATCATTTGGAGTGTGGTTGTTTAGATCTGTAAAATCTACGCAAACTTGGACTTTTCTATTCTTCTTTGGGACAGGGACGATGTTGGATATCTAATTAGAATATTTATCATATTGAATAAATCCCACTTTGATCAATTTCTTAATCTCCGTGTTAACCTCATCTCGAAGTCGAGGTGATAGTCGTCGTTATTTCTGTTCGACCGTCGTGGCGTTGATGTTGATGTACAATTTGTGATACGCCTTGGTCGGATTGACCCCAGGCATCTCTTTGAAAGTCCACGCAAATACGTCTCGATTTAGCCGTAAGAACTGAATGAGAGCATCCTTATCATGCTGGATTAGCTTGGCACCGACAAAAGTACCTCTGCTAGGTCCATCAATATTGACATATTTTGGAGGCTCTTCTGCTGAAGGTTGATCATCAAGGTGATCAGCTTTCTATAATTGTTATGCAGCGTATCTATCTGAGGTATCTACAATTACTGAGACAGTATTTTTGCAAGCTCAAAAAAGCTTTTAACTACCCTTGATTTCATAGATACCATAATTGTGCTTGAAGCGGAGTGCTTGATGTTAGGTGGAAGCAATTGCTTCCATGTTGCGAATCTAGCAGTGGCCCATAATCCCGAGATAACGAGATTTTGTGTTGATTACATAAAAGATGACATCGATGGTGGCTGGTCCTGCGGTAATAGTTAAGATGATCTTGCCTACTCACTCTTCTTTAGAACCATTAAATCTACTGATATCGGTGTTAATTGGAATAACTTGATCGACCAATCCCATTTGGTTGATAGTGCTCTGAAAAAATATCTCAATACCGCTTCTAGTATCAATCATCATTGAGTACATGAGAAACTTCTTCATCTTGAGCATTATGACTAATACATCATGATGTAGAAATTTGACATGACTAATGTCATAATCTTCGAATGAGATCCCAAGCCAACGATTACTCGACTCAGGCAGAAGCTTTGCCTCTTTGTCTTGAGGTGTGAGGTCGTAGCATTCTGACAGTCTCCTGCGCTTGAATCGGTAAGATTTGGTGATTTGATAGATTTTGATCATGTTGTTATGGAACATATTTTAGAGATGCTTCTCCTTAGCTAGATCTTTGACCTAGACGACTTCCAGCTGCTTCTTATAGCTGTCATCCTTATATGATTTCAGGTTGATAATGTATTCGAACATCCATCCCTCCTTAAAAATGGATTCCAACAACCTCTGTAAAGTATAGCAGTTATCAGTAGAATGATGGATTACCTTGTGATGCATGCAGTACGAGCAGTTATCGATTGGTTCCAATGGTAGAGAGAGTCGGAATAGCTTATCCATGGAGAGGATTGGAAATATTATGGAGATTCAAACATTTATCCTTGGGAGGACCAGTTTGGGTAGTGAACTGCCTTTTTGAGGGTTGCCAGTATTTCCCTTGGAGCGCTTTTGATCACCCTGATCCTCCTTTAGTTATGTGCCTTGATCTGTGAATGGACCTTTCGTGGTTAGGACGGATTTAGTATATTTATGCCTTTCAGATATCATCCTTTCCAGGTTGACGTAACTATTGACCTTGGTGATCATATCTTCTAAGGTCGTAGGTTTATTGAGGAAGAGGTGCTATTTTGCCTTGTAGCCGAGATGGAGCGCGTTGGTAAAAGCAGTAACAACTATTTTCTGATCGAGATTGTCTACTTTACGCGTGAGCTCCAAAAACTTCTTCGCAAAAGCCTCGAGCTTCTCTCCGTGTACTGTTAAGACTGATAAAAGAATATAAATTCTCCTCTTTGTCTCTGTTGTGAGCATACGTCTTGATGAATTATTTTTGTAGCTGGTCGAATGTGTGTATGGAGTCTTCAGGTAAAGAGTGGAACCACCAGAGCGGTTCTTCCTGTAGACTTGTTACAAACAAATAGCAAAGGATGTGGTTGAGGTTGGAATGCAACCCCAATAAATCACGATACTATTGAATATTCTCCTATGGATCGGTACCTTTGCATTTACAAATTTTTGGAGTATGGAAACCTTTCGATATTTGAATATCGAATAGTTCTTTGGCAATTGGACTCCCTTATAACATGGTAAGGTCGTCCGTAGTGCCCAGAACTTGTGCCTCGATTAACTCATTAATACGCTGATCCATATGCTCTTGTATAACATATTGACGTGTCGGCTGAGTGACTTGACGAGGAGGTTGAGGATTACAAGTACCGGTAGCTTCACTCAAACGATCACGTACTGGAACTCGAGGTTGAGGTCGTTGTTCTTCCTCCTGACATTTAGACAATCGGTGACCTCGGCTAATTTCATACTGAACTTCACCACCTAAATAAATAAATGGTTGTGGTTTGTGTTGATTATTTCTGGAAATAGCTTTGCTTGTGGCACCTCGACGTCCCAACCTTTCCCGCGCAGAAACTCGAAAGTTTTTCTGGCAATTGATCGCGATCCCTTACTGGAGGAGCCTACTAAGTATTTTACAGAGCTTGTAAAGCAGTCTGTATAGTTGCCATCTGGTCTTCGTGTCGTTTAAACACTGTCAAACGTGTTTGTCCCTCGGCTTCGGGTTCCTTCTCACGGAGGTCTTGATCAAGAGTCAATTGACGTTCGAGCTCACTGCGCTTCTCTGTTTTGATGTTGAGATTCTCTCGTAGCTTTGTAAGTTGTTCCGGCTTAGCTGAAAGATCGAGCTGGATTCTGGTTGTTGGTCGTTTGGAAGTGACCATGATTAAAATTTGTAGTAGAACGAATGTATGCCTTAGGATATCATGGAAATATCTTCTTTCCTACAGACGGCGCCAAATGTAATGGCCTAATTCCGTAAGCTTGAGATGGCTTGGAATTAGCTCTTACATCAATGTTCATGTGACAAAAACTAACATAAAATAAGAAATGATACAGGTGATTTAGTGTGGAAAATCTTTAAATAGGTAAAAAACCACGACCTCGAGTTGAGGGTTTTTGTAATATTGACTTTTATTGCTTGACGCTGATATCTTATTACAAATGATCTCTCGACTTAGAAATACTTTATCGCGTAAATAATAAGTTTTAATGTGTTGAGAATCTAGAAAATGTAGTTTTCTTGGTGATTTCTCGTATATTTTTCTTGTTTTTGTCTCTTCTGGAACTTTTTCTTTAAATAGGCCCTCTTCGCAGTTCTTCATCGTGCTGAAGCACGTTCTCCGAATAATGTGATTAGTAGTGGTTGACTGAGTAACTGTTAAGTTTGCCTGAGACAGGTGTTTTTGACTTGTTCATGTTTTTCTGTTTGAGCTCGACCCACACTCTTCATCAGTTCGTGGGGTAGGTGTCAATGCTGACTATTAATGTCACATGTAAAATGCGTAAGTCTGACATGGAGGTTTTTGAACTGGAATTAACTCGAATCGGGTTAGCTCGAGGGATAGGTCCCTACATAATTAATCTTCAGGAGTTAGATATCTTGATAGAAATTTAGCATAAAAACTAAAGTTGGGTCTTTTCTGCATAGATGATCGACGTAGCGGAGAAATCAAAACATTTTATCTCCAATGCACTTGGACTGAAAGAGGTATACTGAATTTACTCTTCATTTAGTCATTAGTCTTATTGGTTATGTCATGGATTATGGGATAAGGATGTTTTCTGAATGCGGTAAATTTTACCCATTATCTGCTTTACATGGTGTCCTAACTCTGAGTTCAAACTATTGTATGTCACCCATGGCCGCCTTCCTTTCTGTCTACAATCACAAAACTAATAGACTTCTCATTTTGTTCAATCATAATTCAATCTGAGATTTTGTTAATGCTATGATTTTAGTGAATTCTTTATTGGAAGTGGCTTATAAAATAGGGAAAGTGTTGCCCAATTTTATGTACAATTTAGAATACCGATTGAGGGTTATATTGTGAAGTTATATTCAAGCAACCGACCTTGTTTTTTGCCAATCGACTACCTAGTAGTTGAGTCATCTCGCCTAGCTAGCAACTTTATGAATAATTAAACCCACCCTGAGGGTTAGTTCAGAAACCCACAAGGTGGATTGTTAAAATAATCATGTCACGCAGTTCTGAAATGCACGGCACAAGGTAACCAATAAGGGGGCGCCACATCTCATGTTCTTATTGGCTGAATGTGCCACACAATTCAGACCAACTGTTACGATGTTGCCACGTGTATGGCTCATATTCAAAGGGAGACAATGACTATTATTTTTCGTGAACTGCATTGTATGGCTAGATCGGGAACAACACTTTTTCCCCTCATAAAACCATCCCCACACCCCATTTCTCGTTAAGAAAATAACCCTATCAAACTAAAGCAAAGCCAAGTATTCAAGCTCTCAAGAAAGCTCCCAATCCAATTCTCAAAGCTACTCTCAACCCTCCCATCTAAGCCAACAGCATAACTTCTATCCCTCCCAATTCACCGCATTTGGTTCGTCACAAATGTTGAATCCTTTTCAATATCGCGATCACCACATTCAATTGTTCTCGCCACTCGACTTTCCTAGTCCCTCACAATTTGATTCCCAAATAACTAATTCTTAATCTAACTACCAACCCTACTACACCCAATTCAACGTTCAATCTGGAAATCCATATTTTTCCTCACAAATGGAATTTGGCGAAGGAAGTTCGTCTATCCCGTCGATGCAAGCTTTATGTGGTTTAAAAGACTTAAACCTCAATGTAGCACCCGCACCGATTCTCGCACCAAGTAATACGCATGCAAAAGGGAAGGCGAAAGCTAAAAGGAAAACGATGACACCGGCACCAACACCTAATGTGGTTAAAGATCATGTTGAGGAGGAAGTTGATGATGGAGCTCCAATTGATAAAGATAAATACAAGAATGTGAGTCATTGGATGGTGAATGACTTTGTAAAAATCATATGCATTTAGTCCCAAGTTTCTCAAAATCACAAGGTAAGGAACCAAAGAAAAAAAAAATCTCCCAGTTTTGGTTGAAAGTGCGTGACCAATTCAATTCATTCTATGTAGACCAATCGATGTGGCGATCATGTAATAACGTCAATTGAACATACAAAAACTAGCTTAATAAAGATTGTACGATCTTTAGAGGCATTCTCCAAGACCTTGAACACCAACAATTTACCAATCTTAAAATAGGTGACGTGGTAAGTATTTCAATTTGTAATCATTTCCATAGTCTAGTTAAGGTAATGTACTCATAATATTTTCAAACTTGAATAATAGATTCAAATGGCGGATGAGACCTATGAAAAAGTGTATAGGAAAGCATTTCAATTTTTGGGGGCTTACAAAAATTTTAAATGTTGCCCAAACTAGTCCCAAATTAATCCTATCGGGCATCCCGACCGTAATGTATCAAGGAAGTCGAATTATAGCGATAGTCTGGGAAACTCCACCAATACCGAACCCCCCACACCTACTTCTGCCACCCCTACTTCCACAATTTCGGAAGATTCTACCGACGATAATCCATCACTATATGCTTGTGGGGAACTACGTCCGGATGGGCAAAAAAAATTAAAGCAAAAAAAACTACAAAGTCAGGAATGGGTTATTAGGGGAAGATGTTTGAAACAACAGCCAATATGATTTTGACATGGAGTGAGAGGGAAGAGAAGAAAAAAGAGGAAAATAAAGCTATAGTTAGAGAAAGATAAGAGCAAAATTTGGATAAAGAGGCAGAGATACAAATAAGACGTAGAGCGGTAATAGCCAGACATAAAGCGAATAAAGAGTAAACTTTGGTCAAAGTGATGACAACCGACACAACTAACCTACTAATGGAACAAAAATATTGGATGAAGAAGCAACTAAAAATTTATTCTGCGTATTTTACCTCTCTACGGATTCCATTTTTGGATTTCAGCCACGTTTGCCAATCAATATTTTCTTTTTCCTTCCACTCAATTCAAACGAATGGTAGATTTCAGCTCCTGATTTACTCCTCTCAGTTTTTTCCCACGCACCCATACAGGGATAAATATGCTGGAAGTTAGGATCCTTCACAATGAACATCCCCACTCTGCAATACTTATAGAACCAAAACTCCAAAAACGACTAGAATCCAAACAACAAGATCATATCATGCTCATTCTTCTTCACAGGTGCTAGGTGTAGTCCTCGATACAATGCAGCCATGATCAGAGATCCCCAATCATACTTTGTCCCGCCTAAAATATGCCCGTCTTCTATAGCGGCAAGATAACCTGCCACAAGCAACGTACTGCCATTTGTAAAGAATAAATCTCCCATCATATATGTAACAAAATCCCTCGCGTACACTATCCAAATCCGGGTTGTAAGTGTAATTATTTTCTCTTGGATTCAAATCCTTCATATATGACTTCAAAAATACTAACGTGATATTCCCATACTTTATATCATTGCTCGTAATCCCATGAAACAACTTAGAAGCTTCATCGACATTCGAATACTTATTGTCATAAGGGAGATTAATTCCCATTCTACAAAGGAGAGTCGTTAACATTACAAAGTCTAACGGCGTAGAGCCAAACTCCCCGCATGGGAAATATGGATGGACGGCCACCATCGCTCCATAAGAGCATGAACCAGTCGGTTATCGCTATTCATCACCTTAATCGATAAAAATTCCTCGAAACCCGTATCGTCGATCAATTTCTTTAAAGACGGATATTTAGAGATAAGCTCGTACCACTTCAATCCTTGTCTAGCGATCCACGGCATCTTATATTATCACGGTTTTATTGGATAATATTGGATAATACTCTATCAATTAATCAGAAGCAAGTTGATATGAAAGAAGAGTAGGGATATCTTTATTGATAAATAATTCTCTGTATCCTCAGAGGTTATGTGTTTATTGATGAATAATTCCCTGTATTCTTTGAATAATTACAAAGAATAACCCTTTTGGATTATTTATAACAACTCAAACTCTCCCCATAAACCCTAATGGTTTATGGGCTTGTTAGGAGTCCAGTAGGACACCCCAACCCAGTTGGGTTCCCACCTTGGGCTGGACCCAACTCCTAACACTCCCCATTGGGGTGTTCCATACTAGGACAACTTGCCTCATCAAAACATTTTCCTAGTAAAATCCCCTTGGGAAAAAAAGTTGTGCAAGGAAAGAATACAATCCTATGCCCCGTATGGGTTGTGAACACGTATATGTTGCCTCATCAAAACCTCCTAGGATAAAAACTGTACTATCAAGAAAAGATTACAGCACGCATGTGTCTACGTTAGGTTGGGACTACACCCCCTAACGTTGATCTCCCCCAAGATATATCTCCCTGAGATGTATCTTCCCTGAGATATTGATAAATAAAACTTCTACATGCCGATTTCGTGTACCAACTGCTTAAACCCAAGTGGAGCAAAAGTCTTCTTGAATAGGTTTGCAAAGTTGTCTTTTAAAATATCTTGAATAACGTCAGTCTCATTCACCTTTTGTAATTCATTGGAATGGCTTATCTGAAATGTGTTTTGTTTTGTCGCCATTGATAAAATTGTCATTGACTTGAATGATGCAAGTCGAGCTGTCTTCATACATAATCGATGCTTTATCTTGGAAAAAACATGTCACAATCTTTAGTTAATATAATGTATCTTGGATCGCAGCCATCATTCTCTGCCAGCTTTATAAAGTACAAGAATTTTCTTGTGGTTCAAAGATGTAACTACCGCCGTCTGCTTCATCGATCTCTAAGACTTCGCTATATCCCCGTACATAAACACATAATCCATCTGACAATGGCCTCTATGTGGGTTTGACAAGTATTTTGGATCGGTGTAGAACAAACCCCAGTCTTTCATACCGATCAGATACCTCAGAATTTGCATGATCTCATTCCAGTGCCTTTGGGTAGGAACAAAACTATGGCAAGCCAAACAGTTCACTATGAATTAGTCATCGGGTCTAGTATACCCAGCTAATTATAGCAAAATACCTCCTAGCTATGGCATCACGGCCCTAGGAGTTTCTCCCCCCCCCCCCCCATTAGAATGATGGAAGATACCATTGTCCATATCCAAGTTCTAGACGAGCAATAAACGACTTAGCACCGTGTACTACATCAATACCGAAGTGTTAGATAACTCTTTCGATATATATTGCTTGGTGTACGAGTATACCACTACTAAGATGTTTGATCTGCAAATTGATACACTACATGATTTCCCAAGGTCTTTTATTTCGAATTCATTACCAAGGTATTTGGCGGCTCTTGTGATCTCCCCCGGAGATCTAATGATATCCAAATCATTTAGTACACTGTTATGATGACATTGAAGATAATTTATGTGTTCTAAATAAGAATACATGGACAGATAAGGATATTTGCAAAGTCCTCAACCTTCAAATACGCAGTCAACTTACTATGTCTCATGGGCCCTGATTGCTTCAAGTCAGCAATAACTTTTCTAGTTTTATTATGTACACACCTCGTGTATCAGACTTAATTATTTCCAAAAATTTATACCTCCCCAGGTGGTTTTGTGTAGATATCCGTATCTAGTTTCCCATATAGATACGTAGTATTTACATCAAATGCATGTCTAGCTTGTCCTTGATAACTTAACAGACTGATCAGTACCAAAACTTTATAGCGTCCATAACTGGATAGTAGGTCACATTGTAATTGATGCCAGATCACTTAAAAAATTCCTGGATAACTAGTCTTGCCTTGACCAAATTATCTCTCTGAGTAAATCATGTTTCCGTACCATTCCCATTTATAACCGACAGACTCAATGGTATCATTTCACATTACGCTAGGAAGCTGAGCTCCGCTCGGATTTCATACGCCCACTTTGGTCAATGTACAACAACACGCAGTCATTTACAATAAGTGCTTCTGAATCCTTATCCTCGATGGCGAACACTGCATCGAATAGGAATAACTTATCGACAAATGTCTACTGAACGATCCTTCATTGTGTTATTACATACTTTTAATAAATCGATATCTTCTTATTATCATACGTATGTGCCACCCCAGGCTAGTCACATAATGCATCAACTAGTCGCGTAGCTACTATTGTCTCATCGATGGCCGGCTTCATCCTCGATGAACCGACTACACCATTAGTCATATTTGTCCCATATTCTGCAGCTCCCCGGCTTAGAATACTTTCTTCCAACAGTGCTCCACACTAAGCACGAGCCTTAGAATTGTTTGCGGTACTAATTCCCCTGAAACGTTCAACTGTGTAGGTGTATTACTTGTAGGTACATACACTTAGAGTACTTCAATAATACCTATGAATGTGTCTGGCAATTCATTTATGACCTATTGGAGGTTTCTAATCCGTTGAACCTTATTGTTACTTAACTTTTAAATAGGGATCAAAATGAGACAATGATGGTGTTTTCTAACTAATCTTGGAAACATCCTTAGCATTGATTGTTATATCTCCCCCCAATGCTAGGAATATCGCCTGATCAAAGTAACAATTATTTGCCCTGCAATATACATCGCCAGTAGGTTTCAAATATCTAGTGATAGATGTGAATCATAACCCACATAATATCAGGCCGACGTTAAGGTCTCAACTTCATACATTGTAATGGTACGATTGGCACCTGTACGAAACATCCAAATGTTCATCGATGGGCAATACCAGGTTCCGACCTAGTTACAAGTCGTTTTTGGGAAAAATAATTTGATGACTTGTTATGGGACGAACCCTAATTAATGTTGTGAGAATAAGAATGCATATCACACACACAAGCTAGAAGCTGCGATCGTAATAACAGTGATCTAATGATTATCCCAAATCGTTTAATTAGGTTATCTGCAAGGTATGGTATGGGGTACTCACGATGCTCAAACATTTATCCCATTAAACTGTAAAATAATCATCAAAAACCTGTGAGTCCAACTCCCTAGCCCCCATCAAGTCGTATCGATCGACTTTGATCGGTTAATCCAAGAACTAGCCTGCGATCGAATAATCTAAGTGAGAAGTCGTGCTAACGTTGCATTCCTAGATTTAATAATAGCCAAACATCCATCTCCAAGATGTATTTATTATGACCATAAATACTCAAGTGGGACACTATGTGGATGGATATGTCCACATGTGTCTCCATAGATGCGTTTGGAGCAAAGGCTGGAGATCCTACTCCACCTTGATCATACTAAAATGAATAGTAGATTTTCCTTGAAAGCAATCGTTACACGTACACTATCTGGATCTTCTCTATTTTTAAGGAAAGTTGAGATGTAATCTCGATAATCATCCTCACTATCCTAGCCCGGAGGAGTGTATTGGAAACCATTCCAATAGCGTGTTCTAACCTTTAGACATAGATGGAATGCACAAAACATTATCTATCATTTTCTCTGATAGTCATTACGTTATAAGTGTTATCATGTATCTCTCTAAACTGAGTAAAATCTGACTGGATCTACTAGTGTATAAAGTAGACTAGATACCCCGTATCGTACCGTTAGGGAGTAATAGCGTGACATACTCAGTGCGTTCTATCAGGTTGGTCGTGCTAATGATATTTGTGTCATCCCCGATGCATAAGGCTAGAGACAAAAAAGATGTTCATATCTCAAAAGGATCGAGTGCGTGGTACTGATGTCTCCTAGACATATGTTACCACTCATCCGATTATCGGTCGTGCTTAATAAGCAGACAGATCCATAGGCGGGTTGTATATAGTAGATCAAGTATCGTACATGGAATTCAACTACTTCCCAAGCAATAAATTCACTAAAGACAATTAAAGAACAATCTCATAGATGGGATACCGAACCAGTGCATGTCACGAATTCTATTAAACTAACCAATGAAGAGCTCCCAACTCAGTCAATGATAGTAATAATAAAGCAAAATATTACTATGCAACAAGTAATGTTACTTCTTGACAATGCTCTCTAGGTGACTTCATTCATCTACAAAGAATTTACTATTGTTCATTCTTAGAACTTTATCCAATACTGCATTGGTATCATGGGAGAAATCTATGGCCACAGACTCTGCCGTGGCGAGGTCTGTGCCCGCTGCGATCAAGTGATAAGTCTGGGGCTGATAATTGTAGATCATCCGCTCGTATCCATTTTAGAATTCTTCTTATTATATTTTAGTCAATTGGTGAACTTCTTGTTCCCCTTGCCTTATGTTATTGATTACTGGTGAACTTCTTGTTCCCCGTTGTTACCACCTCTTGTCTATCCACGGTTGTGACCCTGTCCACAACTTTACTTGTTACTAAACCCAATATTATGCGACCATATAGCAGGCTTACTCTTAGTAGGCATAAGTTTGAGGTTCCTAACCAGTAGCTCATTATTTTTCTCAAAAATTAGGAAAACTTGAATCAGATCTGCGTACACAGTGAACTATTAAATGTTGCCTCAAAAGCGTAATATTTGAAGCGTAAAAAGTTTAATAGAATACTCCCAATATCTCTATTTACCTCAACTATTTCTCCATGTCAGATTATAGTGGAGTTGCACTGCCGAATAAAAATTATTCTACAGTATAGGGTAATCTATTATCAGGTCTTCCTAAATATGGAAGTAAGGGTACAAACAAAGCTCCTACTTTATTATTTAGAAACTCATTGTTCTCAGCAATAGTTTTTTCTAGATTCTACAATAGCAAATGGATTTCAATATCCATACAGGTCAAGTTTATTGGTACCAAAATATAAATTGCAGTATGGGAGGTACTCAATGTTCTGAGTGTCACCAACATCTATTTTGCATGTAGATCAATACCAGTAGTAGTACTTTATAAACACTATTTGCATAAAGGCAATTCATAGTATTGAAGTCAGTGTTTCCCAATCATTACTTGTAGGTGAACCTTGTTCATGTCCTATTACTCATGAAATCATATTTAAAGTACATGATTTCCAATTATTACTTGTGGTTCATAGTATATAGCGCAATGAAGTACATGATTCCCAATCATTAATTACAAATAAACCTTATTCATGGCCTTATACTCATGAAGTCCTATTAAACGTTAAATCCCAGTTTTACCCTGTAAAATGGTGATCTTAACCTTAAAATGTGTTTTTTATAATGTCTTAGCCAAAATAGCTATTCAAAACTACTAGATGTTGTGTTCCTTACTCTAACAACTAAGGTATTCTAATCCCTAAATTTCTATAAGGTTTGTATATTCTAGCCAAATGACTCTATTTGCTATGAATATGAGGGGTATTAGATGTTTAGTTGACAAGTGGTCCCACCCCGAAGTCTTCTGGGTTCATAAAATAAATAGATTATGCATGTCTTTAAGCTAATATTATAGGGTACAATAGGTTGTTATCAGTGCATATATACCTTTAAATGTTAACATGTAACATCTAATTGTACCTAGATACGTAAAATTGGTTACTCAGACACCAAGTTTTTAGAAATAAGACTAAGTCAATTCTCAATTGAGCTCTAATTATTTATCATTGACAATTAACTGTGATTTAGATATGACTTCCAGTCGTATTCAAAATTAATCTTAGTTTCGTATTATCTATGATCCATTATCATGATAATTAGTATTCTAGGGGCATACCATTAATATCTTATTAGCTATCGTAAAATACTTAAATAGGTATTAATCCATTTACTTATATCATATATAAGTGAGTTAGTTTTCCTATACAAGGCACCCGTTCCCCAAAAAAATTAAAAAAGGGTCCCCGATGGGGTATGAATTTTTAAAAAAAAATTAACTCAATTTGACCAAAAATTGAGCTATCTAAAGCCAATTTAGTGTCTAAACCGGTCCTGGACCAGTCTGACTTAGTCTGGGTCAAGGCCTGGACCAGTTTGACTGAGTCAAACCATATGCCACGTGTCACCTAAATAGTAGTGCCACGTGTCACCTCAACAGTAGTGTCACGACCAAACTGTGTTGTCACGTGTCATACCACATGGAATGTCACATGGAATGTCACATGGAATGTCATTTTGCTGCCACATGTCACCACGTGTCTGCCATGTCAGCATGGTGCACCCCACCAGCCATATCAGTATGTCACATGTCCTTGACATGTGTCACTGCCACGTCAGCATGGGTGGGTCCCACTGTCACGTGTCACTATCACATCAACAATGGATCAGGTCTGATCTAGTCCAATTTCCAAATTTGGATCTGGATCTGATGACGTCATAAATAGGTAATAAGTCATTTTAAAAAAAATTAATAAAATTAAAAAATAAAACCCTAGCTAACGTCGGCATGACCTAATACGCTATAAAAAAAAATAGTTTTTGGTTGTAAACTGCCCAGTTTCCACGTCAATTTCCCGACGACTGGGACATCTCCCTGAAACGTGCCATATACGGATGAGATCGTTGTAGAATAAGTTACGCAACAAAATTGATAGTGCGCCAATCTGATATCCACAACGATTGTTATTTTAGTTTGAAAACAACATTTTCTCAAGGGTTAAAAATTGCTAAAAATAGTCTTTTAAATCCGAATATATATATATTAATCATTATATTCATATCTAGATATCCTATATCATAAAACAAACAATTAATATATATAAATAACGAAATTAGTAAAAAAATACATCTTCGCAACACAAAAAATCCCAAAAAAATACTGATTTGGAGTTGTTTTTTTTTTATCTACTAGCTCCCAGTTCTGATAACGTGTTGGATAATATTGAATAATAATCTATCAATTAATTAAAAATAAGTTGATATGAGAAAAAAAATATGGATATCTTTATCGATGAATAATTCTATGTATCCTTAGAGGTTTTGTATTACAAAGAATAACCATTTTGGGTTATCTATAACAACTCAAACTCTCCCCATAAACCCTAATGGTTTATGGGATTGTTAGGAGTCCAATAGGATACCCCAACCCAGTTAAGTTCCCACCTTGGGCTGGAGCCAACTCCTAACAGGTTCTACATTCAAGCACAAAAAAATACATTAGAATTTCATTCATGTATTTCATCAAATATTTGTAAAACCACGTTTTAATACGAGAATTTCAAAGAAATCTTACCGGTTTGTCCTCTGATCCAATGCTAATATGCACCCAATTCTCCGAAAGAACGTCTACTCTCAAGAGTTGGGACGGGATCATTAATGGTGAACAATAATGGTAAGGCACTCGTAAATGTGTTTTTACCCATCCGCGTAACTTCGGTGTAAGCATTGCGTTTGTTTTTGGGATATTTGTTGCGCGGTTACGATGACGAATCTCCTGACATCATGATCAAAGTTTACAGAACAAATTTGGTGCAGAAAACTCTCAAACTTATGAAGTTGGGTTGGGTGCTTTGGTTTTGGAGGGAAAAGTTTTTAAGGTGGAATGACAAAAAAAACTAAGTGTTGAGATGGAAAGGATATGTTCTTTTCTTACAGACCAAGCCACGCAGTTCTGAACTGCACAGCATTAAAAATATGAATTATAGCCACGTGGTTGCTTGTGATTGGCTCCTATGCCGCGCAGTTCTAAACTGTGCTGTAGATATAGCTCAGAATTGCGCACAAGATATAGCTCGTTAAGATTTAACCACGTGGCTACATTTTGGCTTCTGCTGCGCAGTTCTAAACTGCGTTGGGCTCAGACGACCTTGGGTCGATTTGGCACTGCTGTGTAAAAATCAAGGTGGGTTATTGTTGAGGCATTTTAGTCGGTTTAAACCGACATTACTACTGCATATGCTCTCGTGGATGGATTACATTGGAGGTGGAGGTTGATTCTCAACTCATATCAAATTGGTATAATACAAAGGCTGAAGTTTCTCTTAAATTTCAAGGTGTATGGCTACAAATTGTTTCCACGGGGGAGCAGCTTGACTAAAAACTTGGACCTTACTCAGGGTCGGTGCTACTACAGAGAAGGGAAGCACTCTTCTGATGGTTTGGCAAAATAGGGAAATCAGCAGGTTGCTAAATAGTATTTGCTTTTAATGATCTTCCAAGTAATGTAAGGTCTAGCTTTAAGGGCTAAGATTTATGTTCACATCACCAAAATAAGATTTAAAAGTGTTTTAGCTTAAAGGAAGAAGATCAGTCTTTTTTTTTTTTGCCACAAGGAGTAGAATTAGAATTCACCATTCCAATTTCAAGGGATACACATTCAAATGCCCAAAAACAAATATACCCATCCTAAAATTCCCCTTAGTAGTAAGAGTATGGCCAGCAGCTAGGTGAAGGATGGCATGGCAAGGTGGATTTCATCTTTCACCTTATTTGAGCCACAATCCACCCACAACAACTAGGTAAATTGTCTGACGTGTCCACCCAAAACCCACGTCAAGATTGATGCTCCGTAGTTCTGAACTACGCGTAGACTATAAACCAATTATATGATGATACTTGTTAATATTTAAGTGGCTCTCATGCCCTGCAGTTCAGAACTGCGGGACATATATAATCCCTAAATTAGTTAATTCAAAACAGCTACATGACATTATTTAATTGGTTTTCATGCCCCACACTTTTGAACTGCTAGGAATTTTAGACGTTGAATTTGTCATACGTGGACATATTGCGGTCGTCATTTGTGCATTGTAGTTTTGAACTGCGGTGAGTAATATTTATTTTAGCATTGAATTGTTCTTGGGTAGATTGGATTTGGGGTGAGACCCACCCTAGTGCTGGCCATGCTCTAAAGTAGGAGCAAAACTTAAAATAGGACTGATGACACATGCAAGGAGGTGACAATGCAAATAGGACTGGTCCTTTTTTCTTTCACTAAAACTAGATCAAGGAGCTGACAATGCAAATAGGAATGAAGACACATGTAGACACTGCATGCCATGCCCTAATGCAAAGCAGCCACGCATATCTCTCCCCATACCTCCCCAGTCCCCACCATCATCCTCCTCGTCATTTCTTATGTATGTCACTCTCTCTCCTCCCCCTCTTCTTAAACCCTCAACTCCCTCTTCCTCTCTTTGCACTACACCTCTACAATGAGCAATTTCACCTCAACAACTTAGTCCCTTTCTAGCTCTAAATTTTTCTTCCCAAGATGTCAAGCGTCTGTGGTGAAAACCACCATCACTCTCACTCTCTCTTCACCCCACAAAAGCTCCTCACTCACAGATCCAACCTGCCCATCTCAATCACTCCTCACCAACACTCTCTTCAGCATCACTACTTTATTGATGAGGACGTCGAAGAGGAAACTGACCCTTACGAGACTGCTGAGTTCCGCATGTATGAGTTCAAGATCCGTAGGTGCATGAGAAGTCGAAGCCATGACTGGACTGACTGTCCTTTTGCTCATCCGGGTGAAAAAGCGCGACGAAGAGACCCTAGGAGGTTTCATTACTCTGGAAACTCGTGTGCGGATTTTCGCCGTGGAAGTTGTCCTAGGGGTGATTCGTGTGAGTTTGCTCATGGAGTTTTTGAGTGTTGGCTGCACCCTGCGCGGTATAGGACACAGTTGTGTAAAGATGGGAGGGGGTGTAAGAGGAAGGTTTGTTTCTTTGCTCACACAACTCGTGAGCTTCGGATACTCTCTCCCGGTTCTTCTTCGGGTGCTCGTGATGTTTTGAAACCTTGTGGTTGCAGTTTCTGCCGGACGGTAGTAGCATCAGCATCGTCACCTACTTCTACTCTAATGGGGTTTCCTCACCATTCTCCACCTTTGTCTCCAACAAACTCCCCTCCCCTCTCTCCAACTGATCATGGTTATTCTTTGCTCTCTCGATTCAACGAGGCATTAGTTTTGAAAGCTCGGAAACCCGCGTTTCTAACACCGGATTATTTGAGCTACAAGAGTGTACTTATGGAGCTAGTGAGCTCCCTGAAAGCTATGGATCTAACTTCTACATCTATTAGTGGAGATTTCTCATGTTTCTCTCCTACACTACTAAATCATAATGTTGTTGTTGAAGAAGAAGAAGAACAGGAACATTTCCATCATGTCTCTCCTTGTTCATCATTAAACCCTAATGATGATGAATTTGGCTCTAATGGTGGGCATGGTCCAGATCTTAATTGGGTTGATGAACTCGTGATGTAGATGTTGAAGATAGACTTGTATTATAGGAACCGTGTATCAATCCGTATATTTAAGTAATATACGCTATTGATGATTGTTATTGTAACTTTGATTATTGTGATTGTGATTGTGATTGTGATTTTGGTTTGAAGTTCAATTTAAATGTCATTAAAGTTGACCTATTGAAGTTCGTTGTTTCGTAATTTTTAGACTTGTGTTTGTGACCAAAGAACGTATTATTCGGACGTATAATTGAGGATCGAAGGCAAAAACGACGGATTCTTGCATGTAAGCCACGTGTACAATGGTGGATCATGAAACTTTTGCCTCCCAACTTTCAACATGTCACGCCAAGGGAGACGTTAGCAATTTAAGGGAGTGTGCCACGTGAAGATAGTGTGGGTCGATGACACGTGTTATAGGATGCAGCAAAAGTAGATAACGACGGAAGTAAAGAGAGAGGAGAATCTTCAACGATTTCCGACTTAAGCTGACGTGAAGGTGACACTGCACAAAACACCGTAATTTCACGTTGGATTGTCAGATTATCCGCAATAGTTTCGGCTGCATCATTTTGAGTTTATCATGAAAAATATAGGCCTTGCTTGGCATATGGATATGACCTTAATGCGGCTCCGTAAGCCTACAGTTGTGCAGCTTACAGTATCAGCTTTCAAGCTAACATGACCCCTCCATTCCTCACTCACCAAAATACTGTGATGCCATTTATTACTGTTGTATGGGGGGGAAGATTGTACTCATGAAACAACTCAAAAATGTGGCCCATGCTGACAAAATTTCAGAGAATTCTGGTTGAGAGGAGTGTCACCCATACTCAATAGTTCCTAAATTTTCAGAAAACCAGTTTGAGGTTCCTTTCAAAGACTTTATCAAAAGAACTCTACTGGACTGTTAAACCCTACCAGAACAACAACTCACAAATATTAGCTTAGAAGCAAGACTAAAAAAGAGTGTCACAAGAGCAAATATAAACTGTCTGCCAGTTAATTTGGACTGCGACGAGGAAAAATGTAACTTTTATAACTCAAAATCACTACACCTTTGTTATTGCTATCAATTATACAAAGTATTGAATTTTACCTCAAAAAAATGAGTTGAACTCAGTTAGCTTTCAGATTCCTTGAATGGCTCGAGAGAGACAATCTTGACTGGGTGGACTGGAAAAAATCAAATGGTGTTGCCGCCCCTGACCCCAATGATCTTCGCACGGCAGTTGGGGAATCAGATAATAAAGGCTCGTAAAATGAATTTCTATTTTTGGGTTGAGTTATGGACAAGGGAACAACATCCATGTCTGTAGCCATTTCTTGAGGCTCCACAGTTGTTAGAGTCAATATGGACCCACCCTTACGCTCTGCCTGTTGAAGTATATTTATAGCACTCGATCTGTATGTATATCGGAAGTATTTCAACGCTAGCACTGGACCCATTCCCGCCACCACTATGAGCTGAAAATAGGTTTCCAGCTTACCATCAGCACACAAAGCACAATGCAACAAAAAGAAAGCAATATTGATTCAGACATATATTAACTATTTTAGTCCATTACCCACGTTCTAGATGGGTTTGAGTCCAGGAAGTATATTTTTGGGTCAAGGTCAAAGAGCAGAGAAATTCTCAGGACTATAGATTCACCACACTTGAACATGAGTCGAGATTGGGGCAGAGGCCTAATGCGTTGCTTTTTACTTAGATTAGCTCTAATAAAATAGCTCCTACAGACATTACCACTACGAAAGAAAAGAATTTTTTTTTTTTTTAATTGTATATTTTCGGAGAAGGAGGTGTTAAGTTGTATCACACATAGTGGTAGCTTCCTCCGGTAACAGAGTTACTTACAAAAATGGTTGCCCAATAAGATGGTTGTCTACAGAGACGAAACATGATTGTGTACATTCCTGATGACGGCAAGGCGCTTAAAAACCAGTTGATGATGTAAAATGCAAGTAAGTTACCCCAGATAGCAAGATGTTGCAATACTGTGAAGGAACTGCACACACACATTAAATTCAAATTAAAGGTGATATTTGTACAAATAAGCAGCTATTATAAACCTTGTTCTGGAAGGGTTGGTATTGAAAAAAAGGAAGTTGGTTATGTACAACTAGAAGAAAAAAGTGATTGATAATTCAAGTAGGAGTTTTCTGCTACCATTAGAGTTTTCACAAACATTGCTTTTATTTTGAAGAACTCTGCTGAAAACAATATTCCCAAGTGCCAGATCAGTCAAAAGTTGATTGTATCTGAGCTATCCTTATCAAATGATATCCATATTTATTTTTAAAATTAGTTTTGCCAAACACCATTGTTTTATGAGGCTATTATTTACAATAAAACTCCAGTGAAACCTTAGAAAAAACTAACCAAAAGTACAAGTTAGATTGATGGATGCCTACTTGGTTTCGATAATAACAACAAATGCCTGCAACCAGATACATCCAGAGAGTGCAACCATGGCTAGCTCTTCCATTTCACTCTTCTCATAAGCATAGACATGAATACTGATTAAGAAGGTAACAAGAGCCTGAAAAACCCAGAACAGAGCATAAACATGTGCACGGATTATATATAAAGAATGGGGCACATCATTTTTTAGCAAGTCTGGTAAATGCCTATTGGCAACGCATTTAGCCCTTAAACAATAGAGAACCTAGAGAAAAAATAATTGCACTCACGTGATATAAAGACCTTCCGAACCATCCAGCAAATGTGCTTGGATTCAAAAGCCTGGTTTCAAATATGATATTGACTTAGTTCCATATCCAGTAATTATGATGTTCCAGTATAAGGGAAAGAACGAAATTTATAAAACAAAGATATTAGTATCATAAGAAATAAAAAAAAACAAGAAAAATCCAAACCTTCCTGCTTGGCAATAATATAAAATTTGTGGGTTTTGCATAACAGTTCTTTCCCCAAGATCTTTATCCAAAACGCTAACTAGAACGGGGATACTGGTGTAGAAAACATTGTAGGCCATCAGGCTGACAGAGTTGAATAGGCTGGTTCCAGATATACCTGATATAAAAGAGAAACTGAAGAGGTTGTACATAAGCATCAGAACCACAGAATAATGAGAACTTAGCAAATATTATCTAGAAATTATGCAATTTATACCAAAGGTGAAACTTGACATGCATACTGACTGCTAAAAAGAAGCAGAGTACAAAATGAAATATGCAAGACGGAACTCACAAGATCTGGATAAAACATAGCAACAGAGACTTGTAAAATGAGTACTGGGCCAGAAATGCCGTTCGATTATATGAGTACCGCCCATGTACAAGTATCAACCTCTTAAGAAATCTAAACTCTGCAAGAAAAAAAGAAAACTATCATAAGGAATGTACTGTGCTTTAATGAATAAATAATTACTAAAATCGCTGTTCTAAAAACTGAAAACAGCTCCAGGTACACGAGAAGTCATCTCCAGAACATGGACATTAACATTGAGGTGTATTAGGGAGAGTTTAGCAAGGGGTGCCTCTGCTACATTATGATCTGAAAGTATTTATCTGTTACCCAGAAGTAGTTAAAAAGAACAGTCTTGAAATACACAACCATTACTGGGCAATTGGGCTCTTGGCCCAGTGGTGGTTGTGACCCTCCACCAAAAGAGGAGTCGTAGGTTCGAAACCCCATGGAGTTGGAAATTCAGGGTTAAGGATCCCTATATATATCCGGCTAACCTTTCAAAAAAAAAGAGTCTTGAATTCTGGGAAGTTAAACCTTTCCTGCGACTTTACATTCCCTTATCCAAATCTTCTTGTTCACCACTTCTCACTCTCCCTAGTTCTACTTTTAAAGTATAGAGTGCAGCATAACAAGCAACAACAAAAATTCATACTTAACTAATCATATTGGATTTACATAGGGGAAATAGAGTAGTATAAATTCCGCTTGTTCAATTCAAGCATGATAATTTCACGATAAACTATCCATTGCTCAGTAAAACTAAAAATAGTATTATATCCACTATTAATACAAGTACTGGACAAACTTACTCCCAATACTGTAATCAGCTGCCCTTGCTGCTTGCATTCCTTCTCTCCCACTGATGCCCACTCCAATGTCTGCCTGTTGAATCATCCTTACATCATTTCCACCATCTCCAATAGCTAATGTTCTGTAGTCGCATAACTTCAAGAGTTCTACAAGCTGCATGTAAATGAAAGATATTCAACTCGGTGTTCTTAATTATATTTTTTTAATTCAATATGAAATTTTAAAGCAAAACATTAATTTCGTAGTATAAAAATGGGTAGTAGAGGTGACAAACTAAAGATCTACTCCTAAAACATTTCTCCTCCTATTCACAGTTCCTTCTGCTTAATGCGAAAATATATGAGGATATGTTTTCTGAAGGTGACATTTTTTTCTAGTTATTTCATATTTGATGATTGCATTATCAATTACAGTTAACAAATATCAAGAGTCAAGACTGGTATTCTATGCAAGTTAGACCCTAAGACGTTCCTAACCCAAAGTGCGAATATTTTAGGTCCCAAATACTAGGATTTTGTGCATAGAGCACACAACCAGTAGAAGAGAGAGTAACATCTTTTTGTACCCAATTATGATTTGGCAATCAATATTTCCCAAAATCATATACCTCCTCAAAATAATATTCATTCCTCAACATGGATAATAAGACTTTCCGAAACAGGACAAACACAACAAAATGATGAAGTTCATAAAAGAAAAATAAGTCCTACTGAATACAGAAAATTTCAGAAAGCACATGAGGCTCCTAAGCAGGAAAAAAATGAATATGAATAATCCTACAGAAATCTGGAGCTTGGAAGTATTTTTGAACACTTTATTCACCCGTAAAGGAAAGAAACGAATACGAACTAGTGATGCCTCTATAGATCAAACTTGATTACATTGTTTTCACAGAATTTGTGTATACTTAGCCTCATTTTGCAAGCTAATCAATTATATTGTAAAAAAGGAAAACGACGTGGAATCATGGTAGATATGAATTAAATTTATATAAGCTAAAGAAGGGATGAAGTGGATAAATGAAAAGATAGAATACCTGTGCCTTCTGTGATGGCGTCACACGACAACAGATAGCGGTCCTTGACAAAATTGCTAATTCAGTAAATGCTTTACGGTAGTGCGTGAGGGCAATTTCAAGTGCCCAGCCATCAATTACAAATGCTACATCCTGTTGCAGAAGGAACAAAATGATGAGAAAATGACTGATGTGTTTAATTAGAAATGGGATAGTTAGATCCAAGGACAAAGCCCACCAACCTTCTATTTTTTTATGATTGTAAAATTTATGGATATAGAAATAGTACTACAATCCAGTAAACAAAGAAATAGAAGGTAAAGGGACCCTCTAAAGTGAAAACCAACATAGACCTCCTAAGATAACTTATTTCCAACTAGCCACAAAGGAATCAAAAAACACCCCTTTCATATCAACTGCCGCTTTAAACAAGAGATTTTATCGAGAATATAACTTTCTCTATCGTCTATTCTTTTCCTTCAAAAATCTTCGCATTACTTTCAAGCCATATTGCCCAAAGCAAAAGGGATAAACCGCCAGTCTTACCCCGTCTAGAAAAATTGTTCATATTCTATTCAAATAAGAGAATCATTACACTCTACAATGAGGGCACGTAAATCTAATTTCAGTAAAGAACTAAATACAAATTTCCAAAGCATAAGAACAATGTAGGAAAAGATGGTCAATGGGTTCCCCAGTACACTTATACATGGAACAATAACGCATTACTAGAACCTTGCGCTTGCATATTATCAATAGTCAAAGCTTTATTCAAGTAAATTGTCGAAGCAAAAAATGCCACCTTAGCCGGTGGTTTAGGGACCCAAAGTTTTTCATTGGAAAAGAAATGCTAGAAACAAGAGTAGGGCTCGATAGAGCCTTATAGAAAAATCAAACATAAAAGACCCCTTTGTTCCAATCCACCTAAATTCTATTATGGCCCTACATGAGTATGAAAACTTGTCAGTTTAGTGAAAAAGGATGCCAAAGTAGGCAACTTGTGATCATTGAAACGACACCAAAAACCCAAATTCCAAGATAAGCATGTATGATCTAAACTGATCATTTCTTGGGCAATAAACTCGTGATGATCTAAAACAACGAACAACAATGGATAACATTCCTTACGCGAGGAATCAAGCAATCAACGGTCCTCCCAAAATCTCACTCTATTACCCGGCTATACCAATCATTATCCTAATTATTCTGCCAATACTTTATTTAGTATTCATAATCCCACACCAGACCCCACAACCATAAGTCTCTACTACCTCGTTGCTATTCCACCCAAACTCCATAACGCCAAAACCTAGATATTAACACTCTTTTCCACAGGCTTTGATCCTCGAGGCCAATCTCCAACCACTTACCTTGCAAAGCCTTACTCATTAGTGTAAGACTTTTAATCCCTAACCTTCTTCACACTTTGGTTTACAAACTCTACTTCAGCCCACCTGGTGAATTTTATGAGCTTCTTCCGAGTTAGTCCAAAGAAAGTTTTTCATGATACTTTCCAGCTTCTTCTACTTTCCTCATTAAAATGAAAAATGAGAGGTAATAGATTAGCAAACTTGAAAAGGTACTTTTTAGGAGAGTGACCATTCTACTTTCCGAGAGATACTTAGCTTTTCAACCACTTAATCTTCTCTTGAGTCTATCGATAACTGGATTTCAAATCTCCTTAGACATATACTCTTCCCCCATCGGAAGCCCCATGTCGAAGGAAAGAACTACTACCCCACATCCTAGCGTATTAGCCAACCTAGAAATATCAAGCAAATCACCAACTCCCATAACCTTACTTATCTTCAAATTAATACTTAAGTCTGACACCTTCTCGAAACAAAAAGGTAGGCCTCGAAGAAATCTCAACTACAATTGTGAAGCTCCTATAAAGACCAATGTACCATCTCTAAATTGTAGATGTCTAATCAACGTCTAACCTTGGCCAATCTTGGCCAATCTTGAACTCCTCCATAGCTTCACCAACTCCCATAACCTTACTTATCTTCAAATTAATACTTAAGTCTGATACCTTCTCGAAACAGAAAGGTAGGCCTCGAAGAAATCTCAATTAAAATTGTGAAGCTCCTATAAAGACCAATGTACCATTTGTAAATTGTAAATTGTAGATGTCTAATCAATGTCTAATTTTGGCCAATCTTGAACCCCTCCATAGCTTCATTCTCAAACGCTTTGTTGATCATTTTACCTAACGCCTCAACAACCACGATAAACAGAAAAGGAGAAAGAGGATCGCCTTTTCGAATCCTCTAGAAATCCTTAAGTAGTCGGCTGGAGAACCATTCACCAACACCGAAAAAGAAGCAGAAGATATACACTTTCTCACTCATCTTCTCCAGCTAACTCCAAAAACCATCCTAGTAAGCATATAGTCGACAAAGTCACTGACATAGTTGTATACTTTCTCCATATCCACCTTACAAATAACACTTGGCTCTTCAGATTTAATGTGATAGTCAATGCTCTCATTGGCAACTAATACTCTGTCAAGGATCTGACGACCAAGCATAAACACACCCTGCTGACCGCTCATCAGATATAACTGAGTGAAGAACTAATCTCATTCTAGACACAAGCATTTTTATTATGATCTTATAGACACTGCCAATCAAGCTAATAGACCAAAATTCCTTGACATTCATAGCACCATTAACCATTGGAATGAGGGTAATAAAAGTGTTGTTTGAGCACTAATCCAAAACATTATTATCAAAAATATCATGGATCACCTGCATAAGATCATCTTTAATAATGTCTCAACACGCCTGAAAAAAAAAAGTCATCGAGAAACCATCTGGACACGGAGACTTATCTCCACATAAATCCTTTATCGCCTCAAGAATCTCATCCTCCCCGAGGGTCTCTCTAAGTGCGACGCATCCTCCTCAGACGGAGATAACAAATCAATTTACAAAAAAGAAATGTTTGCAAAGAGTGAAGGTTATAAATGGAGACAAGAAAAAGGGCTTTAATATTAGAAATTTATATAAAAAGAATAGGATGAGTTACTTTACTTTAGGTTCCGAAGTTGTTATCCTCATAGTCAGTAAGACTCTCTCTAAGCTTCTTGAAACTTCATCTTCAGTTTTTCCATTGATCAAAAGAAGTTGGCCTTTAGGTTCTGCCAAGGCATAAATTATGTTTAGTAAATACTTAATGAGCAAAATACAAGGTACAGGCATACAGCAAATACGGAATTCACTTTTTCAAAAATTGGATGGTCCCAAATTCCCTATTTTGCAATCTTTTTTATCTGGACAGAAGTTTTAGATGTGCAATTTTTGGTGAGGATGATATCCATGCTGAGGATATATAATCCAAAAAGAAATAATCATCACCATGTGGGCTCTAGGGCGCAATGTCTATCCATCTTTCGTATAGCCTAACTTTTACATATATATGCACGCACATGTATAGATAAATGTGTGCGCTGAAATTAAATTCCATGTCGAGGAGATCATATCTAAATATAAAGTCCTTAAATCATCTTCATGGGGGCTTGATGACGCAATGAACTTTGGTATGTCTTGATAACTTAAAACACATATCTATACATGCATATATATGTAGTTATTTGTATCTCATTAAATATTAAATTTTACCTGGGGATATGAAATTGCATAAAAGTGCGATTTGTATTGCTGTATTTTGCTTATCACCAGTCAGCATCCAGAAGTTGATTCCTGCCTTTCTAAGAGTCTCAATTGTTTCTGGAACCCCGTCCTGAATAACAAAGATTTGAAAGGAGATGAATTAAGCTTCAATAGACAAATGCTTCCCGCTTGCTGAGCTGGAAATATTAACTATGTTGTTCTTCCATTAAAATAAAGTTAACCAAAGCCAAATTCTGAGCTTCTATACTAACTCATAAAAACAAAACTCCTCACCTGTAGACGGTCCTCTATTGCAGTAACCCCAAGTATCTCAAGATCGTGCTCCAACTTTTGGCAGACCTCAGCTAATCTCCACTGTATATATACCAACAACAAAAAAACTAGTAAAGTGTATTTAATAAATATATATGCAGGTAAGAAAGTGCTAGCAAGATGGTGTACTCGTTACCTCCCTATCTACCAAGGTACTATTCGCCTCCTTAAACATCAAAGACCATTCCCGATACTCCTCTTCCTTTAGCTCACGCCAAGCCAAGCATAACGTACGCAACCCCAATTGAGCATACTGCTCCACAGCTTCAATAAATGTTCTTATTTGTTGCCCTAGAGAAAATATAGTATTATTTAATCTGAGAGATCAAAAGGTGTATGGTTGTATATTATACCCACAAATTAACAAGTTAGTAGGTCCCTAAAAAAATTATTTTTTGAGAATGTAAAAATAATTTATTGAACGGACCGAAACTTTCCGAGATAGAAAGATTACAACCGGAGACAAAACAAAAGAAAAAGCGATGATGGATCCTCAAAAACTAAATATTTCCACCGTATCACAAGATCCTCGAACCAAACCCCTTTCATGATAATTGAGGAAGAAGATCAATGCAAGATAGTCGCATAAACGTCAAGGATGATAGTTTCACTGTCTTCGTCTTTCCATTAAAATGTACATCCTTCCTCTCCTTCCATAAAACTCATCCAATAGCATAGGAGGTAAGGTCCCACAGAACTCTTCCAATCTTCCTCTTAAACGGCGTACACCACCACGATTTTAAAGAAGAAATAAAACCCCTTTCAAAAACCCAGGAGACATCGAACAAATTAAGGAAATGATTTCACACCTCCATCGTCGTCGGACAATGTAAGAGTAGATAATCAATAGCCTCGTCTGCTATACCACAAAGTGGACACAAAGAATTCACATTCATACATCTTCGCCTTAATTGGTCTTTAGTCGTTCTCCATCAATAAAAGAAAGCAACTTTGGACAGGATATCTTTCTTCCAAACCAAAAGTCTCGGGAAGTCCGCAACTCGATACTCACCTCTTATGCTTCTTGCTTCCACCAAGTGACTGCACATAGACTACACCGTGAATATCCCATTCTCAGCCCACTTCCACTTCCAATTGTCTTCCCCAAATCAGATCGCAACCGATGTGACTTTTAAAATCATAAGCCCGAGATCCTCTAGTTCCCTGTCAAAGATATCTCTTCGAAAATGAAAATTTCAACTCGTCGTCCCCCCTTCCATTTCGTAAAACTCATTCACTTTCCCAAGCTTTAAGTCACAAGAATAATAATGCATCATGAAAAATAAATATTGTACACTTAAACCTATATAATTGCATACCCATGAAACCTAACATTCGGTCTCAAATGTGTGTATGCATAAGTTGGGAGATTACCCAAATAAGTGGCCAACAAAGATAATACTGAATAAAATAGCAGAAGAATAGCATTGTGAACTTCTAAACAACTCTTAGATGGGCATATATAGGCATGAGCTACTTTTATTGTTGAGGTATATGACAACCTAATTGTTGAGAAGTTATTCTCTAGACGTTAGAGTAAGATATGTGAGAAGTTAACTTATAGATTAGATATGGAAAGTGTTAAGAAGTGCGTAAGACAATGTAAAGAAAAGTAAAGGGATCTCCTACCATCGCCTCTTAGAATGAGAAATTTGGATCGAATTTGTTATCGAAACTAGTCTAACTTTGTCTCATTCTAGTAAACCTAATGATCCACTTACCAGATTGGAGGGGTAAGGTTATTAATGGTTGTCCCTTTCGCGGTTGTTTAAGCAGTTTAATTACAAGGGAAATGAGAGGAAATTTGAAGGGAATGAATAAATCAAGAAAGCTGTTGCATCGATAAAATATGTTGCTTTTGTTGGAGCAAATTTGGTTTGACATGAAAAGGATGGCCTTCGACTCTCCTGGGTGGAAAGAGGTTACCACGGTAGCTCCGTGAAGTTTTTTACTTGTACTGGAATGGTGATTTTGTTTCCATTCTTTGTTCATTCTAACTCTTTTCTAAATCAAAAAAAACTATATCTATCAATTAAGAGAGGGATATTTTTTCTGTGAACTAGGCATATGTTTTGTATGTCACTCTAAGAGAGTTGTTTTTTATGATATTTTTTCACTTAAAGTTCTTGTTACATGAACTGTACATAATTGATTTGTTATGAATATGGTTTCTGTAATAACATTGACATAATACACTTTTGGGACTGGTAGAATAATGCGCATTAAATAATGCACAGGGAAAACTCTCAAATATCTATAGTACCATTGTGAATTAACATAGGCTGCAAGTATAGCGGTTTCACTGTATATGCAAGCTTGAAAGACGGGACAGTTATCAAGAAATTGATTTTGCAATGCAGCCGGATAATGGAACCAACTTCACTCAACATATACTAATGGATACAATCCTCCAATTGTCCTCTGAAACTGGTACCCAAGTGTTCATTATGCTTAGCTAGAGCATTACAGGATGAAATGGGACATCCCACCAATCAGCACCAAAGCATCATCAACAAACTAGAAGATAAGAGATCGAGAGACGAAATATTACTGAAAACTCTTAGTTCACGATTCTCATCGTCTAACTAAGAATGTGGACTTCATAAAGAAGGGCAATGAAGCTGCCCTTAGGGCACATTTTAAAGCACTCTGAAGGAATCTGTTCAAACGAAACAGGATCATACAGTTTTGGCCACAGATTCTCTATTTCAAGCCATAGCCTAACCTCTACAGCAGATAATTCAGGAAGAATCAGGTAAGATATTTTTCCAAGTCGATCTTCCACACAATGCCCGGATCTTCCCTCTTTTCTTAGACTCAAAACAGTAGTTTTTAGTGTTATCATCTTAATGTAACATGCAAAAACCTCTTGCTTCCAGTTTTATGAACAGACATACAAAGACGATATAATTAGGCATAAAATGTAAAACGAGAACTGGGTTGATGCAGATAACTGTAAGCTTCATATAGAAACAAAATTTATATCAAATCCATAAGTAACTTAAAATTTAAATTTACCGGGACATGCTATTGGAAGAATTGTTTCATCTGCTCCTTTCGCCAAAAGATAGATCTTTCTATTTTGGCAATCCTTTACCACCACTGACATTCTTTTTCTATCAGATGTAAACTCTAGAGTATCCAATACTTCATATTTTAGAATTGAGGCATTGAAATTTACTTCTGCAGGATATAATATAAAAAAGCAAACTCATTACACATAAAAAAAGGATAATTCTTGAACTCAAAACGAAATGAGGAAATATGATCTAAAAAATAGTTCTTACCAACAATATTTGAGCTTCTATTAACAAGAACCATATGCAAGCAAGCTGCAGCATTAACAAGTGCATCCTCATCCTGGGATTGTGCCTTGTAAGAAATAGCTCCGCTTTTGCTACAAACAGTAGAAATGCAAATATAGGAATAGACCAAATGAAAAAGATAGCCTTAACATACTGGCAGAGATTACTGCAATTGTACCAGAGTAAGACCCCGCTTGGTAAAAGTTTGAAACACTATAAGCCAGCTTATATCATTTTGGAAGCACTTATTGTAGGGATGCGAAACAACCAACTAAATTTATGGGCTTTCACAAAAACCGGCATTCGCAAAGGAATATTAATCAGCTGTACTCAATGCCTAAGTCTTCCCAGGTATAAATCAAGGCATGTGAAGTATAACCCTCAAGGATCGATCCCATTCACTTATCAAAATAAAGAAAGAGAAAAAGGGAAAAGCAGTGGAAGGTTACCTTCTCATAGGTATAACCGTATTGCATATTGCCATAGTCGAAATAAATCTAATAACATCAGGATTGTTCATAACAACGGAACTCAGCAGTTCCACATCTACAAGATCACAATTTTATCTAATTAGATTAAATCTACTATATAAAACTGCGAGAAAGTTAAGAAGCATAAACGAAAATGAATTAACTTTCAGGTGCAAATTTTCGATTTTGTAATGCAACCAATGGAATAAAAATGAAAACTACATTTACACATACCTTTCAGGGCATCCCCACTCTCATTTCCGTAGAAAACTCCATTGATACAGCATCTTCTAAAGATCATTTTGTTCTCAGTGAGAGTCCCAGTTTTGTCGGTCAATATGTACTCAACTTGTCCCAAGTCCTCACTTATAGCTGTGCTGCATAAAATAAGAGCATATATTGACCATAGAAACACACAGAAGTTGATGCCTATTTATGAAAAGATATGACTTTATATTTCTTACTTTGCTGCATGGGATGGAGTGTTGGTTTCAAGGTCATACATTTCCTTGTCCCAGTCAATAAATTTTGCATATAAACTCTTCACAAGATCTAGGGATACCTGCAGAAAAGACATGTAAAAGACATTGACACCGGTACATTTGAAACATTTCATGAAACTCTCAAGGATTCATTAGAATAAAAGACCTTCAGTGAATGTATTTCTACTAGTCTATTACTAAAGAAGAGAATTTTAAGAAATATGCAAAAGAGAGAAAATATAAGAGATCACTGAAAAAGAGAAATCTGGGTCTGAAAACAAGTGAAAGGCTTAAAATAAACCTCAAACGTGAGATATAGAATAAATAACCTCACCAAATCTGATGTGAGTCGTCATCTAAAAGTCGTTCTCACTGTCAACGCATTATCTTTATTTATGTTATTTTGATTCAAGCCTCTCCATTGCTGGAGATGCTAAGTAAATTTTAGGGACTTGCTTGTTTAACCAACACAAGGTTAAAAAAGAAGTTTTCCCAATTTTAGTAAAATTTTATTTAGATTAGAATTAGGGTTACTAATTCTAATCCCCCTTGTGTTCTATAAAAGGGAAGGTCTACGTTATTTATTCTTCAGTAGTTAATAGAGTTGATTTGTTTATGAAAAGAGTTGAGTTTTCCTCTTATTAAACTTAATTTGAGATCTAGTTCAAACTTAGTGTTAAATCGTATACGAATTAAGCTTCCGCGCTCGTAGATTTACATTAAAATCTCCATAAATAAAGCTCAAACAAAGCAACCTAACTAACTATCATTCAGCCTAAATATTTTACAAGAAAATAGTAATACCAAATTTAAGAACAAGCTTGATTTCATAAATCAGTAGAAAGCTTTAAGACCCCCTCACCATTATATTACTAGAGTTACCATAAAGAATACAGTTTTTAATTTCAATTCAAATTGAGATACATTAGACTAAATTGATACCATAAGCAGTAGAATTTACTACAAAGTTTATTTATCGCACTTAATGTTTCTCACACGAAATCATCATTTTCTACATTCCAGGTGTTGGGTGTTCTAGCCAAAATTGGCACCAATACATATGGTTAGAGATAATGACTCTTGAAACTATTCTAAGATCAAAATAGACTTATACCTAGAGCTGTACTCGGGTCGGATCGGCCCAGGTCCAGGCATGGGCCTGATCCGACCCGAACTCGTCGGGTTACCAAATTATGAACATGGACCCGAACTAACCAGGTGCATAACCCGAACCCGAACCGAACCGGGTTGATCGGGTCGGGTTGAGTCGGGTCTGAGTTCGGTTTGTTAAATTTTTCCAGATGCAAACCCACATTGAAAAAAACAGTATAACCAAATAGCCCAGATGCAAACAGTATGATTCATCTTGTTGGAGAACTTTTTTCCCCAAAAACATAAAACATAAAGAGACATTTATATGTATAAATTAACAAAACAAGGAAACAAAGATTACATGAAGCTCACATCCTCATCTTGTTGCTCTAAAATAATAGTAGCAAGTGCAAGCCTATAAGCTACAGATCTAAGACTTCTAACAAGTACATATATCTCCTTTTTCCTCTCCTTTACCTCAATCCCATCCCACTGCTCCTTTCTCAATCGAGCAAGTAAAGTAGCCTCACAAATGCCTTACCAGAAGGTTGCTGCATGAAGTATGATCTCATAGAAGACTCTGAAATTTAAAGTCCATCCAGTTCTTCTGATTTGATGTCCATAGTGATACATCAGGGAGACGAGGTGCACATGCACAGAGGGAGGCGAAAGTAAGAGAGGAGATGTGGAGGGAGGGATGCAGCTGGGAGAGATTAGAAACATATGTTTCATTTCACCTCAAGTCCTCAACCCTAAAGGTCTAAACCGGCTCGGGTTTAGTCAGGTCTTTCAAGGTCTAAACCAAACCCAAAACGATGAGATCCGGGTTACCGAAATTAATATTGAAACCGAACCGGGTGTTCCTCAGAACCGGACCGAATTAGCCGGGTCGGGTCGGTCTGGATCGGGTTCACCAGTTTGGTGTACAACCCTCTACTTATATCCCAAAATATGCAATATAAAGTGCCCAAAGGAGAAGTCTAAAGTTTGTAACTTCATAGAAACGTGTAATTTCCATCATATAATGGGAGGAAGAGTTGAAAAAGGGCATGCGCTTATAGAGGAAATGGTGGTTAGACTCAGCTAATAAAGAGAGGATGACTCGGGGCAACCCCAACTTATGGCCTTCACATTGAGAGAATTTCATTCAATACTAAAAAGCGATTGCAGGAGCCTTTTTAGAAGATAAAAGTTTTGAGGGCTATCAAAAGCTTTTTTTTTTTTTTAAGTTGGTTTATTATAGGAATCCGCAACCCTGAATTTCCAACCCCATGAGGTTTCGAACCCACGACCTCTCACTAGGTGGAGAGGTACTACTACCATTGGGGGCTATCAAAAGCTTAAATGGTGATAAGTCGTTGTCGATCTGTTTCGTTCTAGTTTTTTAAGGTTGGTATGCATCAGAATTGATTTCATGGAACTTCTTCATGACTCTTCAGTTTAACATTTCCTTAAGTTTGATGCTAATAACATCTTTGTCAAACCCATCCCTGAGGTTCAAGAACATCATGGATTCCAGATCTGTAAACCTTGTCTTGTTGAATTCTAAAGAACACGGCTATAAGAGTTAGTGAAGGCCCTTTTGGACATTGTTTCGAGGGATCATGAAGTCAGATATTAGAAACAGGTTCTCTTATTGCCACCGTTTCCATTGATAAATGGAGAGAAGAGAAACAATGAATTCTTAGCAAAACCTACATGGGAAAACATATGACAATGTGAGTTTAAGAGTTTCTGGACTATATGCTTCATAGAATGGGCTTCAGCCTCCTATGGAAAAGGACCTTCGTACCTCCTCAGTGATTCTAGTGAACAGCTCCCCAGCTTAGTTTTCTAAGAGTACTTTGGCTGCGACATGGAGATCGGCTGTATGCATCTCTCTTCATTTTAAGGGCTCTTGGAGGACTCCTTTATAGGGGCAGACTAGGGGATAGGAGAAGATTTATTGCGGGTAGAGGGAACTTAAAGATCTCTCACCTTTAATTTGCAGATAAAACTTTTGTTTTCTTGCGGTGCTGAGAGGAACCAACTAGTTTTGAGGGTGATCTTAGAAAGGCAACAGCTTCCTTATTTAGAAAGGTTTGACAAAATCGTATAGAGGTAGCAACATTTTTAGAGAGTTTTCTTATTCTAAGGTGTTTGTTGTAACAGTTGGTGCCTTTGTCTTCAGGCTGACTTTTAATCAACGAAATAATATCCATCAAAAAAGAGAAGATGGGGGAAATTTTATAATTTATAAAAGTCACCTCGGTTACAATTCGGATGAGTGAAGAAAAACGGAAATGGAAGTGGTTGAGAATGGAAAGTTCACGGTGAAATCTATGTGTAGACGATGAAGTTCTATGAGAAGTTCACAATAAAATTTGTACCCACTTTGTGGAAGCTAAAAACACAAGATGCAGTTATTGAGTTGTTGATTTCTCAGTCCGTTTGGTTTGGAAGAAGGATATCCCGTCCAAAGTAACTTTTTTTGTATTGGGGGTGACTTCAGGGCGAGAAAACGACTAAAGATCAATTAAGACGCATAGGTATGATTGTGGAACATTTGTATCTTCTTTGTGTATTACGGATGAGTCCATTGACCATCATGATGGAGGTGTAAAATATTATTCATATTTTCGGTGTTTCTTGGATTTTTGAACAGGATTTTCTTTCATCCTTAAAATTCTGGTGGCGCAAGTCGTTAAAAAGGAAGATTAGGAGAGTTTTTTGGGGCTTTACCCCATATGTTATTGGATGGGTATTGTGGAAGGAGAGGAAGGATAGACACTTAAATGCAAAGATTAAGACCGTGTACGCAATAATCCTCGAAGTATAAGCGTCTATTTTCTAATAGCCTTCTTCCATAATCATGAAAGGGGTCTGGTTTGAAGATTTAGTTACTACAGACCGGCGTGATGACAAGAGATTTGTATCTTTTTTCTTCATTTCTTTTGCCTTGAAGTTGTAATATTTCCATCACAAAAAGTTTAATTGTGTTCATCAATAAATTACTTTTTACATTCTCAAAAATAAATAACAATAATGAAAAGGAGACATGCAACAAACATCCGAGAACTTTGACAAAGATACAAGTCTAAATGGACAAATCAAAAAGAGGAAGAACAACATTTCTTGTGTTACTTAATTAGTATAGCATTAGCACACTTGTAATTTCTTTCTTTTTTACTTTTAAGTATGAATAAAGTGGATTAAATCAAGTAAATAATGTACACATGCTCACCTTTATGGATATAGGGATCATAATGGAACACAAAAGCTCAAACCGCAGAGGGATGACCAGAAGTTCATACCATGGAGCTTCATTTGGGTATAGAACATACCATTGCTGCAGGAACCATAAATTAGGCTCAAATTACTATGCGAAGATCAAAATGATAAGAAAACATCTAGGCCTTCTCGAACGATATGAAAATGATGACACAAAATTGTTACTAGAAAGAGAGAGAGAGAGAGGAAATTAGATTAGACAAGTCACAGGCTAGAAGATACACAAACTAGAGCATCGAATGAATCGTACGTGTCAACTAAATAAATAAGAAACAGAAAAACGCAACTAACCTTTCGTGCCTCGCTATCCTTCCACACATTACCAGCTATGCCTAGAACAATAACGACCACAATTTGAAACAGAAAAATTGCTCCAGTCAACTTGTCGATCATTGCATCCATAGCTGTGAGTTTTGGTTCAGGTATACCTCTACTCATGCCCAATTTTGTTTCATTGCCTGAAAAGTTGTTGATACATAATTTTGACCAATGTTACAACCAATGAAACCTAGAATTTTTATCAAGCAGAAATTATTTTATTTTTTTATTTTATTTAAAAAAAAACCCTCAAAAGGATTGTGCATAATATAAGAGATAGAGAGCAAAATATAATTGTAACCTGTACGGTTTTGCCCCATCTAAGTCATTGAACCATACCCCATGGAAATACACCAGTGTACAATGAATAACCATAACTATTCTATCTAACAAGGACACTTAGCCATTGAAAAATGGGAAACATCCTTCCAATCGACCACTAGATAGCTGTATGAGAGGACCTTCCGCGAGATCTGCCCATGCTTCTTCAAATGCAATTCTCCCCAACATTTGACAGATCCTATGAACTACATGACACTCAATCCACACAGGAGATACTACTGAAAAGCCGTAAATACTGTCTAAAGGAAACCAATATAAGAGATATCACTGACAGATGCTAGAGCTCCACCACAAAGAGTGCACAAAATGGAGTACCCATCCTGTCAGCCTTAATATGTCCCTAGTATAGTCCTGCTCCAAACCACTCCAAATAGAATAATGATGATAGGCCGTGGGTCGTCAAGCGTACGTTTCTGGGGCCGATCTCTAAGTTGTTTCCTTATTTTGTTATTTGATATTATGTTATTTTGTTCTAGAGAATCCTCAAAAAGAGGATTACTCTAGTAGTTTCCTTTAGTTAGGAGTGTAGAGAAAGGGGTGGAGATCTCCTATATATGGGAAATCCTAGGGTATGAATAAGTAATGTTAAATTCGAAGAGAAAGGGAAGAACCCTAGGAGAACTAGAGAGAATTAGGAGAGCTTGTAGTACTATTTTGATGAAATAAAAGATATCGTTATTCATTATTTAGCTTCCGCAATCTTAGTGTTTAACAAATTGGTACCAGAGCTAGATCGAACTTGGCAGAATTTTTTTTACGAAGATGGGTAAGAAAACACCAAAGAAACCGATCAAACAAACACAGGAGAGCGTTTGAAATCGGTTAAGGACTCTATCACTGATTTAACGGCTTCCAACAAGGTTATGACGAAACAAATTGAAGCAATATTGGTAGCGGTGATGTCAAATCCGGCAAGAGTAGCCTCGTCGAAAGTTGTGGAGGACGAAATCGATGGTAGGGAGGGAGGGTCAAGTAAGGGGAGAGGGAGAGGTCTTACAATGGAATCTTTTATGCGCGACGAGCAACTAGTGAGCATCAATCCTATGAATCGCCCAGGAAAAGGAACATAGGGCATCAAGCAGGGCACGGGATATGCAGAGTTAACATGAGTCAAGGCATGCCACACGTGTCCACAACACGTGGGGAACATGTGGGCACGTCAACTGCTGGGGCAAACTTCATGGATTTGGGCCATAACCCTTCTCCATCACAGACCCATCTTCCCCTTCCTAGCTCAGCAACAACAATGGTGCAAGTTGGAGAGAAAGAGACATCGGGGACCCAAACGATACTCCCCGCATCAATGACAATGGACATCGCGTTGCCAACTCCAACGGGTGCAATAACATCGACTAACAACTACCTCGATTACGGTGAACACGGGTGTACTGCCGACAGCGCCTTAGGCCTCTAACAATCACCAGACCGCACCGACAGTATCCACCAACACGAGGGGTTTTGAATCACAAGTCTGCACAGAGAAGCAGGAATGGGGTTTCATAGTACTGACATAAATAGTAGCGGATATACGGGGAATGTTAGTGGAGATTGGAGTAACGAAGGGAGGACAACTTAACGTAGGGGCAATACCCTATGTGCCTCCAAGGCCACAAAGACGGCCAACACCTCCGCTGCATGGACCTCGCTATTCGGGGCATAGTAACCAGTTGAGACAGTGAACAAGTGGGAACAGATTTGCGGGTGATCATAGACAATGGGATGAACCCGAACATCGGGGATCTGGATACAGGTACGGGTTCCATGACAAAAGGGGTCGGGGTCGCGGAAACGTTCCAAATAACTTCGAAACACGTCCTCGCACAAATAACTATCAACCAACTGCGGGTATTGGAGCTACTAGGTACGGACAACAACCACAGTATGGTACCCAGGGGTATGGTTACCAGGGTTGCAAACACCATTATTCTTGCATTCCAAAATCTAAACACTAACGTGAAGATTAACGTACCAGATTTTGATGGAAAATTAGATACGGATGGGTTTATCGATTGGTTGAATATAGTGGATAAGATGCTTGCCTTCAAGAAGTGCACAGGGCAGAGGGAGGTAACGTTGATAGAGACTAAGCTAACAGGTTATGCATTAAACTGGTGGGAAAACATTCAGCACTTAAAGGTATCCAGCGGGTATGACTACATAACTTATTGGGAGGTTGAGGGGCGAGATGATGACTCGTTTTATCCCGAGCACTTCCAAGAATGAGAGCTTTGCTAAGCTTCAAACCTTACATCAAGGTCAGAGTCAGTCTGTGGATGATTACGCTAGTGACTTTACATGTTATTGTCACGTGTTGTTTTATCCGAGTCAAAGGCGCAACGGGTTGGTCGCTTTTTTTTTGGTCTTACAAAGCGTATTTAGGACGATATGATCTTATTCTCTCCACAGTCCTTGTCAGAGATAGTCGAGATGGCTCGTAGAGCTGAGGCCAGGATTTTCATCTTTTATAGCACCAGCTACAGCAACCCAGACACTGACTTCTACGGCACCAATAGTTTGAGGCAAACCAACAAGAATTGTCAGAACAACCATTTGTTATAATTGCGGGAAGACAGGACATATGAAACGTGAGTGTCCTCGACCATGTAAAGTGATGGCACTCATCTCCCATCAACTACATGATCACGTAGATGAGGCAGTTGAGCAATTATTTAGTGCAAAGTATGAGAACGCAGAGGTTACAGTAGTTGATCTTCCTTCTCCTTGAATTCATGGACGAATCCTTCAAAGGGGAGAAGAGTTGATAGGTCGTGGTCGTTACCTATGCATACGTTTCCGTAAACGATCTCTAAGTTGTTTCCTTATTTTGTTTATTTGATATTATGTTATTTTGTTCTAGAGAATCCTCAAAAAGAGGATTACTCTAGTAGTTTCCTTTTTAGTTAGGAGTATAGAGAGAGGGGTGGAGATCTCCTATATATGGGAGATCCTAGGGTATGAATAAGTAGTGTTAAGTTCGGAGAGAAAGGGATGAACCCTAGGAGAATTTAGAGAATTAGGAGAGCTTGTAGTACTATTTTGATGAAATAAAAGAGATCGTTATTCGTTGTTTAGCTTACACAATCTTAGTGTTTAACAAATGAAATATTTTTAACAAAAGGCCCTTACAGCCTCCCCGTCACCAAAAACACGACTCTGTGGACGATGCCCTACCCATCACCAACTAACTCACACAAAGGTTTCACTGAAAAATCCCGTATTGTGTCCACGTCTACATCCAACAACTAATTATATGCAAAACAACCGCCTCTACCATATGAGATAAAAAGCCTTCACCCAAATCATCCTTACATAAGAGCAAAATGGAGATTGGTAAATTCTTGTGAAACATACTCCTTATATGATTAGTTAGGCTATTTATAAGTAAGGAACTCTAGACACTTCAAGGGAAAAGTCAAAACAGTGGAGTGCTTCGTTCTGGACATTCATGTGGTTATTTTGCATTTAGCTGGCCCTCAAACTACAAAGATATTAGATGAGCGATAGGAGGACCTACTTGTTTTTGGGGGTTTCGACTTCATCTCCTTGGATCTCCTACATATTCTATTCTGTTGAGCTTTCATAATTAGTTTTTCTTGATTTGCCCTCTTGGGTTGTATCCTTCTTTCCATCTTGGAAAGTTGCATTGAGTGGGTTGGACTAAGTTTTAGATAACTCCTAAGAAGACAAAAAGTTTGAACAAAAGTTAATAATGTACGAATTTTCACAAATGCAAACATCACTTGCACCTGTCACCATTTAGACCCTCTACCATCTTTCTTCTTTCATTCCTTCGACGATAAATAATGTTTTACACCTGTTATCATATATGCTTTTCTCCAAACAGGGAACACTTACATGTGAATAGCTATAAGCCTACAAGCCCATTAAAACATTAAATACTTGCCTGTATATACAGCTACTCCGCAAGCCCAATCCGTATTCCGCAAGTAACATGACTGAAGCAGTGTGTTGTTGATAGATAAGGGACACAAATCGTTGTCAATAAATGGAGGAAACAGCCTCATATTCGCATCAAATCTTCTAATGTCCTTATCTGGACTGGGACACTCAATGACACCCTGCAGATAACAAATACAGCAATTGAGCACATGATAGAAAGCTAGATGCAGATTCTAATACCACAACTTGCCTTTATTTTGTGCAGTAGCTCTGGTGCTAGCCCCATACATGCAGAAGGTATAACCCTAGTCTTCAGATCCGTTTCACCATCCAAGGCTGCAGTCTGCAAAAACGTTGGGTCTGTGTGTTCAGATTTTAGTATCCAAAGAAGAAAGTATTTGCATGTCGCTGGTGACGCTAAAAACCAACGCCTTGCAAGTTGGTCCTACAATATCGTTCAGATATGAAATTAACCTGCATTAAGTATCTCAAGGATTTTGGACAAAAGCAAAATAGCATTTTTGGTTTATATACTAAACTACTAGCATTAGGGCGAATAATGCTGTTTAGTACAAGATCTTGGTTGATTGAAAAGGTGGAAACGTGACTAAATCATTAGAAAACTCTAATTAATTAGGACCCAAAAGAATAGCGAATGAAATAGGCAATTATTCTACCTTATGAGCACTAGTTATTGAACGAACAAAATAAGGCGAAGTGGACTCGTAAGAGCATATAAGTAAAAGTTTTGAATGACAGTAATGCAGACAGAATGAGAAAAGGTAGGTTCTTAAGGTCAAATAAGTAATAGTTTCTGGATGACTTGGCAATGCAGACAAAAGAATGTATTAATTAACCAATCATGGCAAGTTGGGAAAGAAAACTCCATGATGTGAGTTACTTTCAATATGCTAAATCTGGGAGAGCATGCTAATTTTCAATGAATCGGCTAAAAGGGGGATGGGTGATTTTGCGAAGTTGACTATGACGTAGAGAACAACTATATCACTTGTCCTTTATGTCATATACTTTTGAAAAAAGGTACTAATAGTTTTTGAACGCTGCCCATTTTCTTCCCATATTTTCAAGCAACGTGATACGCTCTCACTTTTTCTTCACTGTGGTAGAAGTACTAAACGAGACTGTTTGCAAAACTTAGGTGATCACTCATTTTCAATTTAATGATAGCGCGGTTTCCTTAGTTTGGATTATAGTCAAATCAAGCATACGCACAATGAGCATAGTCCCTCCCTCTCTCCCTTGCCTTAGATGCATATTTTTCTCGCCTTACTAATGTTTTAGAACTTCAAAATTATTTAGTATATTTTGTTTTAGTAGAATCCCGTTAGGGAAATGCTAAGAGAATAGACAACTTGTTATATCTCGATAAGTAAAGGTTAAAGCTTTCATTGTTTGAGGATTATAAGAAAAGTAAATATATTTTGTAATGTCTGAGCGAATTTAAATTATTCTGATTGCTGTGTGCTCAACTCTTTACTTCCGTTAAATTATTTCCAGCAGTTTGTTAGGGCCTTGAATCATAGGGAGGACTTGGCAGAAGGTAAGAATTTAGGACTGAAAAAAAAATACTTATCAAACCCCTTATGGTCTGAAGTAATAAGCTGGTGAGTATTAATTGCGAGAGTATTTCGTCAATATTCTACCCTCGAGTACCTTTGGTACTAGTAGCTATTGCAACAGCAACAAAAAATGGAAGGTCCCAGCAATTGAAGGAAACTCTGAACTTGTTGAAAAGGATGTTGGTTTCCAAAGAGGGTACAATAAAACCTCCATGTATTATTACCGCGGGGACCACCCTTGTGGTATTAATATAAAAGATGTGTGAATAATTTTTTTCAGTTATTGACAAATTAAATATGAACAAGTAGAGTATGTTCCTTAGGGAAAGAAGATGCGCAAACAGAGAGAGATGGTTTTAGAGAAATCATGCTTAAGAGATAGGGGATTAATATAAATTCTCCCAAGAATTAAGCTTCCTAGGAGAGACGTATTGTATTATTCATAAAATTTTATTTGATTTTTCATTAAATTACCTCCTCTTTTATTATAAAGTCATTGGGACCTAATTTTTATATAGGGTTATCAAACAAAAATTAAATAAAAACTTAGAGAGGTTATTAACTAATCATTTGGTACGAAGTTGGGACCAATGTTTTTCTATTAATATAAATATAGAGAGGTTATTAACTTATGGGGGGGAAATATACAGAGGTTTTACTGTAGTTAATATACAGCAAAGCACCATCTGAAACCTGCCCTTACTTTCCATGACCCTATTTCATCCACCAAGTAAGGTAGCCTTGAAGTTAGATAGTACTTTGAAGAATGTTATGGAAGGTTCCGGCGGAAGTGGAAGCCTCACAGGAGATTGTTTGATTGGTGAAGGAGAATTGGAATCAGATTGAGATTTGTGGGTAAAAATCATTGTTTTGATAGGTGAACGATTGAGGAGATCTGGAATAGAGAAAATTGGTTGCAGACTGCAGTGATAAAAGCAGAGGAAAGAATGAAAATAATTAGTGGTTCCCAAGATTCAAAGGATCAGATCTGGGAACACGGCAGAAATAGGTTGTCCCCAAGAATTGTTTAGCTCTGAAACAATGTAAATATTTGAAAAAACAGAAATTTGTTAAATAATCTGCCTGGTTACAATAGCTTAAACATGGATATTTGGTAGAGAACTTCAATAGAGTCCTACATAGAGAGGTTCTAAATATAAACCAAAAGAAATATAACCTAATTCAACATAATCTAGCATAACTTATATCCAACTAAGACTGGAAATCATAAATTTTAATATACTACATTTTGTGTGTTTTACACCAAATACTCTCATATTCACATGTATCAGATTACAAACAAAAAGAGACGATATTATAAAATCAAATTTTCACAGGCCATTTCCAAACTAAGAATTAGATTAAGAGAAACAACTGGCAGTAAATACACCTAAGAACTGGAAAGCGTCCGAATGATCTAAGTATTTAACATCGCTAAATTGTGCTAGATAAAAGTATAAGAAAAAATCATGGTGACTACTTATTTATAATGTACTCAATCAAATAGAATTAAAATGACGTTCTACAATTACCTCAACATAGCAGATACCTTGTGGATCAGAAGTGCCGATTAAAACAAGATCGCAAGGTACTTCATCATTCTCACGGAGCCAAACTATGTCACCGACATGAATGTCTTGTGCTTGAATCTAAACAAAACGAGATGAATATATTAACTAAATTAGAGAGAGAAATATAATGAGAATTAACAGGCCAGTTAAGCAGTTAAAAGAGAATAAGTTTCTTTCTAAAACCCATATCCACAATTGCAGTTACATTGTAGGCAAATCTAAAGAACCTTCTAAATGCAACTACTCGAAGGCTACGACCCCCCCCCCCCCCCCCCCCCCCCCCCCCCACACACAGAGACACCCTCGTCCGTTGTTTGGTGGGGTATAATGACATGATGTTGTCTCCGTTAAATGGTCCAAGAAAAATAGTTCAACTACGACTAAGGAACATTGTTTGGAGCAACAGATCTACACTCTGAATCAGGGAATGTATTTTTAGAAACCTCCGCAAAACGTTTTACCCTCCTCTTAAAAACATAGAAACGGATTAACCTTAAACACCCCAGTTGACCGGAATATTTTTTATACATGGGTAAATGGGTACTATGATCCATAATGCAGACTTAAACTGCCAAAACATTAAGCTATATGGTTTTTACGAAGACGGCGAGTTTTTAAACCAATGACTAAATAATGAAATATGAATGAAAACTAAAGCGAGCAATTCATTGCTCCCACGTAACCATATTTTTATTAGGCCCATCAGTTGTAAGAACGAGAATAAATGATCAATTGATAAGTTGACCAGTGACCAATTAAAAAACAATGTGAAACTTTTTTTTTGTGGAAGATGTAAATCAAAAGCAGCTAAGAGCATCTGCAGCAGCTAGGTGGGTGAATTTGCCCAAACCCACCCCAAAACAAATCCACCCCAATCCACCCCACATCAGTTCTAGACTAAAACAAGGTGAATATCACTCACCGCAGTTCAGTTCAGAACTGTGGGGCAAAAACAACACCTAAGATCTAACCACGTGTCACAAATCCAACGTCTAAATATGCCCCGCAGTTCATAAGTGCGGGGCCTGAGAACCAATTAAATGTAGCCATGTAGTTGTTTTGAATATATTAATTGGTTTACAATCTACGCACAGTTCAGAACTGTGGGGCATCAATCCACCCTGAGGGTGGTGAGACCACCCTCAAAGTGGGTTTCGGGTGGACAGCTCAGCCAATCTATCTAGCTGCTGTGGGTGGATTGAAGGTGGAACACGGTGAAGGATGCAATCTACCTTGCCACATCATCTTTCACCTAGCTACTGCAGATGCTCTAAAGGGGAGAAGAATGGAAAATGAGTTCTCTTACATGTTTTTTAATGCCTTGCTTTACAACCCATACTTCTTTTTCATTTGCTTGCTTGTCTGAGATATACCTATTGTAGTCATCCCAGGCCTCTTTTGTCGCTGAGACTGCAAATATAAATATAAGTGGGCCCCATGTACTTGCAGGATTTACCGGAGTTATAAGTGACCATAGCTGGAGGCACGCAATCAGTAAAAAGTATTGGTTCATAAACCGGCTGAAACGGAAAGAAAGGAAACGAATCTTTAATAAAACTGCAGAAATTTGTACAGATTGTACGTAAATTGAGTGTACATATGTACTGGTAATTATTATATGAAGTGTGGTGTAGTGGAAGTAATAGCTACAGGACTACAGCTACAACATTATATTCAGTATAAGGGTTAACAGTTATCTGGCAAATTATATTACTGTGCTTTGCCAGAACAAATGTAATACAATCTCAATATTCTTCAATTTTTGGTTTTCTTGAGAATGATCATATTGTAAATTATTACAATATGAACATTAAGAATAAACAAACAATCATTACACTATCCTATAATGCACATCAAGAAAAATCCATGATCAGATCTTTCCACTTTGCAGTAAGTGAATCAACAGAAAATCCCCATCCATTTGTGTTTTTATGCAATTATGCATTAGCATAGAAAGCCCGTATGGACAGATGGCATATCTAATAGTGTATTTAAGAATTTTTTACTCCAAAATGTGGCTTGGTGAAATCTGGTGAGTCGTGGAACATGTCTTGGTAAAAGGTTTTTATATTTTCCGTACCATTCCACGCCCTCCGGTCCTCCCTTAGAGGACTAGAATTGGAAGAGTCCAGCCTCTCAATGAGATTTGCGAGATTTGCAATCTTTATGTTTCAATATTCAAAGTCCATCACAGATTAGTATTCCATTTTGATTTACTATCACCCCATAATCATATGAAAATGCCAGTTTTTGCATCTACCACCGAATAACCGCAAGTTGGTCGCTAAATCCTATTATCTGAAATTTGTACACTTCCTGATTTCACCCATGGCTTATTTTTGAATATTAGTCTTCATTAAAGAAAAACAATGCAGAATGGAAGTATGCATTTTGCGGCATTATGGTGATTGAACAATAACATATTACATCTAGCAAGTTATTATTTTAAGCTAATACTTACATCTTTGAGCCTTAAAAACCTGATTAAGACTTTAAGAGCATCTAATATAGTCTTTCAGTTCAAAGATTACCTGAATTGTTCCCATAGATTTTTCGGGAGGAAATTTAGTAAAGTGTACTTCCGGTTAGATATACGGTTGTCACAGTAAAGATCTTGTGATAAATCATTGTCGTTAATGTATACGTAACGCTTCATTGTAGATCTAGAAGCATTTAACCTCGTAAGTTTGACCTTTGCAAGGGTCACAGGAAAGGATTGACATATGAAGAGTCTGGCATCCTGTGGAAGAAGGAAAAAAGATACAATAAGTAAATATTTCTGGTAAAGATGAAAACGGATAGGTAAATAAGCATTTATAGAAACACAGATGTTGTTTCCCTTTTATCTTCCTTTTTCACTGAAATTACAGCCACCCCAAATTATATTGAGGTCTAAATTGGTATTCAACGATTTGAGAAATTAGGGACGCATCAGACTGGTGCGAGAAGTTGGAAACCACAACTATGTTTGATCCTTGTTATGAATTGCTGCGACATTACAATGTGACACGCTGATGACTACCTTCAAATGGAGTAACCAAGAAGATCTTATAGCTGTGAATCCTTGTAACCAAAAAGATCTTATAGTTGTGAATCCCAACTTCAATTCCTGCATGTAGCAATCTAACACCGGTTCGAGACATACATTCTCAATGTGATATGCAATAATCAGAGACCGACGTCAGGAGTTCAATTTTTCACTTAGATATGGGGCCCAACTGGTGATTGCAACGTCAGCAACAAAGGATTGTCTGTTTTAGCCACTTTATCACGAATTTAATCATACAGACTTCCTAAAAACCGCAACTAGTGGGTTAAAATTGTAAAATGCAAACACCCCCCTCCCCCCACCCCTCCCCTCCCTCCTAGGGTTCTTACAACCGTTGCAAACCACTCTACTAGAGTGATATCTAGGTCAAAATCAAACTGGAGAAAAAAAAATGCTATATAGGGAACAATGTGATGAAATTTGTAATTTTCTGGTCTGAATTTGAAATGGCATTTAGAACTTTTTGATTAGTTTAGTTGAAAATTTGAGTTCTGGGAGTAAATATTGTCTTTCTGAGAAGGTATTTGAGCGATTATTTATGGGGAACTTTTGTCCAACTGCAGTTTATAAGATATCAGATTTTACTGCTCTTTGATCAACACCAATTGCATACAAGAAATGAGGAAGAAGGGAAGAATTTGGTGGCAAATCCTGAAGCGGTGAAGGGTAGTGAGGCTTAAGCTCTAGATATGAACACTCATATACAGAGTGATAGTTGTTTCATGCTTCTCAGTCCTGAATTATCCTCCCAAAACCCAATGGTGTTAGTAGAGGTTGTGAAATCAGTTTATGGCACTGTAGTTACAGATTGTGTTGACAATATTGTGCTAGTGTTCGAAACAAGGTGTGTATTATTGTGTATGTAATCCGATGACTAAAGGATGCAAATTGCTCCCTAGAATTTGTGTTTCTAGAGACACAAAGGCAAATATTGGTTTAACATCAGAGGGGTAGAATTTGGAGGGAGATGTACTCTGCGAATTGCCCTTTCAATTATCCACTATGGTTTTTGGTCGGCTCACGCCTTTTGTAGCTTGAATTACCCTTGAATTATTAAATTCATTTTAAATAGCTTCTGACTGTTAATGTTTATTCTACTTATAAATCCTCTTCAGGACTGTATATAAGTTGGTTGAAGTCTCAGGATTAAAATCAACGTTAGTTGGTAGAAGTAATTGTGAAGTCTCGATCATTGTAGAGAGAAAGAGAGATTTGCTTCTGTGTTTCAAAAATTTAAATGTCGGTCCCTACTGCTTTGCAGTACACTAGTCTACCTTGAAATGGAGTAACCAAGAAGATTTTGGAAACCAAGTATAAGTTTCTAACATTTTATTTTTAGATATATCAGTGGATGAATAGCGAGGCATTGCTCTCTTTTATGATTTTTTTCGCTTGTTCTTCTAATCCTAAGAGTTAGAAGTCTTTTGTTCAACTCGGGGATGTTACTCATAGTGGATGAATTTTCCTATCCAACTTTATTAAGTTAAATTAACTTAACGTCATGGGATTTCGGTATGTCATCGCAGCATGGGACATCGGGTATGAAAGTAGTGATTCTGGTCGTGCGTCTGAGATGGAAGGTGTGGCTTCCACTATTTTCAGTTGGCATAACGTTGGGATACACCAAGGTGACTATTACCATTGCACTCGTTGTAATTTAAACTGCAAATTACAAGAGTTACATATATCGGTATTGACATCATGGACATTCTTTCGTTGAATGCAACATCTATGGAGCATTTTAAAACCCTCTTAGTATCCTATATAGGCCCATTTAGGAATACCTTCAGCAGCGTAATCGGCAATACGAAAGTACTCTTTACCGATTATAAAGTGTAATGAGTACAGCAGCTAAAACTGCACTAGTGTCACCTTTGCCAAAATACACGACTTACATTTCTACAATCCAAATAACTTTATAGTTAATACTCAATAATAAATGACGATAAGCGAGTTCAGCACCGCTATGATCAATAGCTCAACAGTAACCATTACAAGAGTCAATACCCCTATTTACTTATTGGATTACAAAACTAACCACTGCCCATGATCTGCATGAGCAAATGTCTCACAGAACTCCCCAAAACCCTAATTTGATCCCACTCGATCCCGGAGTTCTAAATAACAATTAAATTCGAAACAAAACATGAAACATAAATTACTTAAATGAGAATAAGATAACATAGATTGGATTACTGCAAACATCTGAAACAATTTGGGGATTGCTAGAGGTTGAGATTACGTACCAGATGACGAATTCGATAAGGGAACGCAAATCGAGGAGAGATTTGGAGAAGAGCTTCGTCGAAAGAGAAGTTTTTTTTTTTTCTCCTTTGGTCAGAGAGGGGAAACTTGTTTTTCTTTATTGAGTTCTAATTTCTAAAACGTGTAAATGCGTGGCAAATGTGAGACGATATTCTGCTTCCAGCTGGGTTGAGGCGGCATTTACGCTCGTTTTGTGAGCCAAGTAGCAAATTCATTTTCTCGCACATAAGAGCAGCCCCAGCAGTTTTTTAGGATTCACAAAAAAATAAAGAAAAAAACCCAACTTAGAGCATATCCAATAGTTGGGTGTGGTTTGGGTTGTCTGGCCCACCTGTCATACCCAAAAAACCCAACCCACACCTAAGAGCATTCGCAGCAGCTAGGTACACCCTGACGTGGCGGGTGGATTCTCAAATCTCAAATCCACCCTCTTTCCCTCCCCGCAGCTAGGTGAATTCTTGACGTGGCAACCCAAAAATCCATCCAAGGGTGGATTTGGGTGGAAAATCCACCATTTGGGTGGATTGAGGGTGAATTCATGCAGCGCACTTCTAAACTGCGTGTTGGGTAATGGACGCTCCAGATTGATCCACGTGGAGAGATCTTTTTTTTTTTAATTATGCCGCGCAGTTCAGAACTGCGCGTAGACCAATTTACCTTCAAATCAACCTTCAACTGTTGTGGGGTGGATTGGATTCACCTCAAAATTCATCCCAATCCACCCTCTAACTATTGCGGATGCTTTAAGCCTCTCAGCAATTAGGTTTGCGTTGGTGATGACGTGATTTCTTAATTAAAGTTACGAACTTTCGAACTTCGCGCGGATTTTAAAACGTCACCTATTTCAAACACTAAATATCTCTCTCTTCTCTACTCTCCTACACAAACCCGAGTAGTTCTTCCTCTCCTTTAATAACACCAAGTTCGACCTTTCAAGGTCTTTCCCCCTCATTATCTCTTGCACAAACCTCTTTCCCTTTCTCCAAAACATATCTGCAACATCATCTTCTTATCATCTCCAAATATCTTTTCATACATCTCTTTTATCTTTAAAACCCCAAACTCTCATCAACTACTTATTCTGCCACAAACTTCTTCCTCCAAACCAAACATGTCTGCAACATTATCAAAGCATCAACAACTTTGAAATCTCATAAATTTCATCTCCACCTAAAAAGGGAACACCCACATTGATTCAAACCCATTTGAGAGACTTTGTTTAAGCTATTGTAAAGCTTTTACCTTTGAGGATTTGAGGTTGGAGGTGACGTAGGTCTCTTCTCTCTAAAACTAAATCAATCAAAACTATTTTATTTTTTTTGCAAAAAGTTTAGTAATATATATCCAAAAGATAGAGTACAAGAAGAGGAATAGTCAACCATGCCACACACTAGTACATGTCACTAGTACATATGCAGATAAGGCTCTCGATGAAAAGTAAATAAAACTATTTATAAAAAAAAACGAAACCCCTAAAACATGTAAGGGGCATGCCTTCGCATCCTGTCGTTCGAATGATTCCATTCTCGTTCGAACGACTAGTTGAATATAGCCTTCGAAACGCCTCAGCTAGATTTGGCCTTCTGGATCGCGAGTTCGTTCGAACGACCTCCAATGTCGTTCGAACGACTTGTTGAAAGTAGCATTTGAATCGTTCGAACGACTTCCAAGTTCGTTCGAACGACGTCTTGAAAATAGTCTTCAAAATGCCTCAACTAGAATTGGTCTGCTGGAGCGCCAGTTCGTTCGACGACCTCCAATGTCGTTCGAACGATTTGACGTTATTTTGCCTTCAAGTGCTATTCGGGGAATCTGAAAAAATCAATCAAAACCCAATCTTCAAGATCCACTTCAGCGATAATGCTGAATTAAAACCCACAAAAAATTAAACACCTCAATCATCCAAATCTCAAAATTTAGCATACTCATCAATCCCAAACCTAAATTTAAATAATAAAAATTTACTCTTTAACATCATATTTTCCACCCCAATCCTTTGTTTCTAATATCTTTTTTGATTTTAACAACTTGGGATTTCTGAACATGACCTAAAACTGGAAATTTAATTATTGAATTTGTACCCAAAACATAGTTTATGCATTACTTGTAGAGAGAGAAAAATTAAATCTTCAACCTTTTTAAGAAGATAAAAGATGAGAGAGTTTAAGAATTTAGTCTGCAGTGTAAAATAGTTTGCGCGGTGTAAAGTAGTCCGCACGGGCTTCTAAACTCCACCACACTAGTTTTTTTTAGTATGAGCTCCCCACACCCGGTTGAGTTATGGCATTGCTACATAAGCAACTCAAAACTCCTTTTTTCATATGCCGGAAGGGTTAAAGTTTAAGTTTGGAGTGTAGTCTGACACAAAAGCCCAACCCACTCAAAAAACCAATTGTTGGAGATGCTCTTACAGTAGTACTCTTCACTCAAGCTGACGTAGAGGAAAATTTTATACTTATCTACTAAAGTTGATCAATTTAGAGGATGAAGATGTTACAACAGATTTGAAGTGATATAAGGAATGAGGGTCAAGATTAACACTTTTAACATGGAGATTGAAGACAACTACAACAACAAAAACATTATGCAAAAGTAGAATGTGAACAAAAAATGGAAGTTCAAAACAACAATCATATGCAAATATGATAAACATAGGGAAGGTTGTTAGGCAATGAATTATGATGGAACCTTTGAGTGAAGTTGGCAGTTTTTGGTTTCATTGTTAAAGACCTTAGATGAATGGTATTGGAGCTTGTGCAAACACAATTAAAACTCAAACGGTTCGTATTCATGAACTTGAAGGTTTTCTATGTGTCATTCAACTTTCTAGAAGAAACTGAGCCAATAAGATTGTTATGTACATTGATTCTCTCAACATTAAGAAATTACGTACCATAGGGGTGAGCAGTAAACTGACCAAACCGAAAAACCGAACCAAAACTGAACATTTTTTTTTGTTTGGTTCGATTTTCAGAAGTTTCAGTTAGGTTTCGGTTTGAAAAATTCAAAACCGATCAGTTTCGGTTCGATTACATAGAAATCGGACTAAAACCAAACCGAACCGATATTTGCTATTAACAAACAAAAAAAACTTAGTAATAGTATACCTGCCTCATTACCTCATGTCCTCAGTCATCACTCAGCTTTTCTCCTCTCCTCATTACCTCCTCCTATCTTGGTCGGTTGGTCCTCTTCAAAACCTAGTTTATTGTGATTCTCCTCAGTCCTCACTCAGCTCATCTCCCCTCTCTTAAATCTAATAAAATCTCCAATAGAATTGCTTTGAAGAAACTGCTCTATTTTACCATCTTGAACCACGATTAAAGAAGATTGATTGGCTGATGAAGCTCGAATCCTCAATTTGTGATGATATCTAGGGTTTGATGGTAATTTTAAATGTTTGATTCTTCATCTAGTTGATTTTAAATGGTGATTTTAAATGGCTGATGAAGTTCGAATCCTCATTTAGTTGTTGTTGTTAAAGGTAGAATTAAAACAGAGCCACAACTGACAAGGCTTCATCATCATCATCATCATCATCATGAAGCACTGAAGCACTGAAGTATACAAGGCTTCATCATCATCAACTGTTTTCCGAATTTCGACTGAATTGACTCCTATGATGGAAATGTTTTTACTAAGGTATGAATCTCTCTCTCTCTCTCTCTTTCTCCCTATTTTGGGTTTGTTGAATTGGGTATAGGGGTTTGCTAATTTACTCTTAGGTTTGGTGATTTGGGTTTGCTAATTTAAAAACATTAATGGAGAATACACATTCTTAATGGAAAATTTATAGTTTTATGGTTTTCTAAACCCTCAAACTTAATTATAATCTAAATGATGAATATTGGTTTTCTGGAAGGTCGATTTGTTGATTTGGGTTTGTTTTGTGGAGGAATGAAGTCGTCTCACCAAAAGGTAACTTAACCTTGACAAATCTGGTTTAGGGCATTTACATTATATATAACTGTTAACTGTTATCTATTATCTGTTATCGTTATACATTAGTAAATATGAAAGGGGAATGAAATTACTGAATCGTTATATATAACTGTTAACTGTTATCTGTTGATAAACTGTTAACTGTTAATCGTTATATATAAGCAAATACATTATATATAACTGTTAACTGTTGATAAACTGTTCCCTGAATATCTTGAATCGTCTCCTCCTAACAGTTTGTAGCTTTGATCTTCATAAAAAGGGGAATGAAATTACTGATAACTGTTATTAAGCATGAGCTATGCCAAATTTATTCATGCCATCTTTTATGTTTACAAACAGTGCTAGTTATTAACTTTGGAGAGGCTATCTTTTATCTTTTACAAACAGTGCTAGTTATCTATGCCATCTTTTATCTTTTATGTTTACAAACAGTGCCATCTTTTATCTATGCCATCTTTTATGAAAATCCATTGGGTGAGCGACATGAAAGAGACCAATGCATCCATCAATAGCAGCTCTGAAACTCTCTGGCTTTCTCAGATCGGCGTCTAATATTTGTAGCTTTTCGGAGGCCCTGGGAAGGTTAATAAGGTAACTGGTATCTTCTTTGAAATCTGTAAAACAGATTTGTTATGATCTATCCCATCATTAACTCGTACGGCCCTATCATTCTCCTCAAACCATTCAATAATATATAAAGAGGAATATATTTTGATGAAGAAATTACAAACAACTATAGAAGCTTTAGCAAAATCACGAGGAATGAAAAATTTAACAAAAGCTCTTCATAGAAGGACTACAGAAAAAGGGAACCATAAACAACTATAAGTAGAAAAAAGCTAGAAAATTAGAATTAAGCAAATAAGGATGTTCCGGGGTTGGATCGAACAGTAGTTCGAACACAGTAACCACGTTGAAGGAGTCTCTTGATCAGTCAGTATGCTACATAACCTGCTCCACCAGTTACACACAGTTCCTTTTTTTCTTTCCATCTTCCAAAATCTTTTCATCAAATCTTTCCCTGAGGGCAATATCTAAACTGTTTTAGTTTATATGGTCAGAAACAAAGTTAGATAGAAGTTTCCTACATACAAATAGTTAGATACTTGGTCCCCGTCTCGTCTTTCCCTATGAATTATTCATAGTAGTCTACTTTCCTGACAACAATCTAAATTATTCATACTTGGTCCCCGTCTCATACTGGTTGCTCTCTTGGTGCATCGGTTCAAAGGTGGGGTGGCTTGTAATATCGTTCGCCTCTGGTCAAGTTTGAACATTTATGCTTTCATTGTCTGTTAGTAATGGATCATCCTGTATTAACAATGAATTAGATGTACAACTTAAAGGTTTTTGAGTGTAGATAAATGTTGAATTTTAAGGTAAACATACATGTGAATTACGAGGGCTAAAGACTGCTTTACAATGCAGCAACACTTCTCTTTTTTACTTAGAATGGATATTTGATCAAATGCTATTATAACTATTATCTATAACTGTTATCTGTTATCGTTATATGTAACTGTTATTGTTATTGTTCTTTGTGAAGCCTGTTGAACTTATAACCCCAGTCTCCAGTGGATTCCCTGCTTCGACATCTGCAGCTCAGCGGAAGCCGCTTATAAGGTAAATCAACTAACCTAAACACTTAATTTGTTTGAATCTCAATTAATCATATTTCATCTTATTAGTCTGCTACAGTGTTAATGTAAGCTATTATAGGAGATCCAACTGATAAAGAGTACTTCTAAAATTTGATTCACCTTAGAATTCAAACTCCAACTTGTTAAAATTAGAAGAAACTTCAAAGAAGATAATTTCAACTGATTTTCCATATATTATCATGAGGAAATTGATTCTTCCTATAGTATCGTTGATAGTCTAGTGAGTTTTTTCCTTCTTATGGAACATACCAAATTGCCATAAAAAGAGTATATTCGAATGAGTACTTTATAAGACAATAACATTTGATCTAATCCCAAAAAGACTTTGATATTAAAAACCATAAGGAATATTGTTTCTCTTTATTCATATACATATTTGATATCAATTTCACCCTCACAGGTTGCCCTACGCTCAGTGTTGTGGAGGACATCAGTTTGGATCTTAGGCTGGACAATTGGGTAATGGCCTTGATGCATTGTAGAGTATGAGAGGGGGAGGGATTGTTGTGTGGTTGTGTGATAGATGGTTTTGCTATGTTTATGATTTTATTATGCTCTTAGTAACTTTTGAATTGTTCATGTTTTGATGATTGTATCATTCTATATAAACTCTTTGAATTGTCATATATTTTGGAATTGTCATCTATTTAAAGTATCATGGATTGGTTATATTTTTGAATTGGTTATATTTTGGAATTTTCATGGATTGGATCATGTATTTAATGATTTTTGTGAAGGGAATGGGGCCAAACTGGATCATCATAGCCAAAATTGAATTTTATTGGCTTTTGGTTCGGTTTCGGTTTCAGTTCAGTTTCTTTTTTGATTTTCGGTTTCGGTTTTGCATAACTTTCGATTAGGTTCGGTTCGATTTAGCTATAGTTCGGTTTCGGTTTCAAAATTTGCAAACCGAATGTTTCGGTTTCGGTTTCAGGTTAGGCCCAAAACCGACCCCCACCGACTCATGCTCACCCCTAACGTACTATTAACCTTAAACCCCCTTAGAGAGCTGTCAGGTTAGTAAAAAAAAATTAAACAGGAGAACTATATGCAGGTATTGAAGTGTACAAAGAAACTAATAGAGCTTCAGACCACTTAATCAAGTTAACGCATGCAAGGCTACATTAATTGAACTTGAGCCTGATGGTTTTGATTGTGTGCTGAAGCAAATTATGGAAGAAGATCAAATGGGGACTATTTACTATAGACTTCAAAATGTCGTTATAAGTTCGTCTAATACCAATTTCGTACGATTTCAAGTAGTGTAAACTTTGTTAGGTTGTGGAGGGTGCCCCATCGGCAATCTATGTTATGTTGAAGGGGTTTATTTTAGGTTGTGATGGGTCTTTACAAAAAAAACTCGACCTACACTTTACTGTAGATAATCTAATAAATGGAGTTTTATTTTGCCATCCACAACGATTTAACGACAACTTATGTCTAGACGCATAAAAAATTTGGGTGATTTTTCTCACTGTGGTTTCATAGATTTTATGAAAAAAAGATTTTATGTCACACGTATTGTTGGGTTGGCATTAATATTTGTGTGTTAGTTCGATTGAGACGAGACTCATCCACATACTTCCTTCCCAAATTACCCCTTGAAATATTATTACCAACAAACACAAAATAAAAAAGATAGAGTCTAGAATGGTAATTTAATATCTTATTTTCATTATCATTACTTGATAGTTTCAATGTCTTCATTTATGGTGTAACTAACTCGTAGATCCTAAGTATCATTTCCTCCCTACCTTTAAAATGTTAATTGCAATCCGTTAATGACTTCAACAGAAGAACACAATGTTTGAGATTTTTCTTAATATAATATTTTATTGCATTGTTTTCTTTAGAGTTTGGGAAATAAGATTTTGTGTTCACTACACCAGCCTGAAAGTTGTAGGGACCTATCCCTCGAGCTAGGCTAGCATCAAACTAGTACCATGCCAGACTCTCATAACATACATGTGACAAACACGCTGTCAACAATAATACCCAGACCACGAACTAAAGAAGAGTGTGGCTCAAACACTCCAAATAAAACAAATTGATTCAAAGACACTTGTCTTCCACGAACTGGTAGTTATAGGAGTAACTCTCACTTTCCCCCATTTCAGAAGAACGTACTTACTTAGGAAAACGAATTGACAATAAGGTCTATAAAAGAAGTAAGATACAAAGGAGAAAGGACCCCAAGTTTTTCTAGCTAAGAATATCTAAAGTTATAATCTAGAGATATCAATCTAAAGCAATAAAGCTCTTTTACTAAACCCTTAGCCTGAGGTCGTGGTTTTCACCTATTCAGAGGTTTTTACGCTAAACACTTGAGTCACTTTATATTTTTTATTCTTATATTTGAGTCATAGGTACATTTGGTGTAAGAGTCATTCGAGCTACGAAATTATGCCCTTACATTTGGCGCTGTCTGTAGGAAAGAAGACATTTCCACAAAATCATAAGGCAGACAGTTACTCCAAGATCAACATTCAATCATGGTGAATCCCAAACAACCAATTTCGTGATTCTCCAAGAGTAATCCACAGACCCTAATCAACTAGCAGAACTAAGGGCGAACCTCAACACCAAAACAAAAAAACACAATGAACTTGAACGTCAATTGATGCATGATCGAGAGCTTCATAAATAGGAACTCGAAGAAGAACGACGAGCTCGATAATTAGAGCTTAATCAACATGAAGAACAGATAAAAACACTACAGACTGCCTTAAAAGCTCTACACGACAATCAATATAATTAAGCTCCCAGGGAACGTGAGGCCATACCCGCGATTTCTAGAATTTTAGCACGAAATAGGTTAGGACCTAGAGGCGCTGCTAGCAAAGGAGCTTCCAGGAACAACCGTAATGATCATCAGATACCGGAAGCCTCAATTTATCTAGGATGAGAAGGTCAATCCAAAATTAGTAGGGGACACAAACATTCAAAACATCTGGAGGACAAGCCTTGACCTCCATCCAGGGTGCCAGTTTGTGAATGTTTGAGCGAGGGAAGCGGCAATCATAATCCATGACCTGTACGTTAGATAGTTCCAGCACCTCGCTAGTATGTCACACAAGAACATATGGATCAGAGAATTAAAGAGTTAATAGAAGCTCAAGCTCTTAGTGGTAAGGACGATTTGGCTAAATTACAAGTCAGTCTGATTGCTAAAGAGTTGTTCGATATGGAAATCTCAAAGGGATTCTACTCTCCAAAGATTTGTAAATACAGAGGCACATATCTTAATGAACACGTACAACAATTTCGAGATTCATTGGGATTATATTCAAACTTAAAACCACATTCTTTGTCTGTTGTTCACTTCGAGTCTCCAAGGCGAGCCACTCCACTGGTTCCATTCTCTACCTGAGAATTTCATCCTTACTTTTGACCAATTATAGAAGATCTTTATCAAGACTTATGCTCATAATAAAGGTAACGAAGAGAACTTGCACACTCTTATTAGTCTCAAACAAGCTCAGGGGGAGAAGCTCAAAGTATTTTCAAAGAAGTTTTATAAACTAGCAAGGAAGGTTGATAACCTCGATCAGAATATAGCTGTATCGGCATTTACCAATGCACAAAAACTCGATTCTAAAGCCAAAAAACACATTTTCTTGAACAAACCTTCAACTTTAGAAGACATGATTGAAAAAGTCAATGGACATATTGACCTGGAGAGGATGATGTCTGAAATGTATAAATCAACTAAAAATGTCCTAGCTGTAAAAGATCCACTTATAGATAGAAACAGTAAACGCAACAACGAAGTACAGTGTGATAAGAAATTAGCTAAAACAGATACATGAAAATTGCGCAAAGGAAACTTGCTATTGATGCCCGTCCTTCCAAAGATGAATGTTAAGATTTTGGTATTTTATCCTATATTAGAAAGAAAAAAAATCTTCCGTGTTGCTCAGCCTCTAAAACCGATCAAAGGCAAACTATATTGTATGCATCACAAGGTAACACATCATGAAACTGGCCACTGCTATGCTATACAGAGATTGCTAGAGTACATATTTAAGGACGGAAGAATACACGAATGCATTATTAATTTCGAAGAATATAAGAATAAAAGTTATAAGAAATAGGTCGAAATGATTTAAGTCGAGGAGCAATCAGAAGAAAAGCACTTGTGCCACCTTTACTTCAATCACATGATCGAGATCCACTAAATAAACAATTCAACCAGATTCAAGAGAAGGAGGTTAACAAAGTGCTGCGATCTTACAGTTCAGGATAAAAAAGTTAAACTCTTGCCTAAATCTAGCCTTTGGTGAACCGGAATTTCATTCGAAGATTACAATATACGTCATGTCAAGTTCCCACATCATGACACATTGGTCATTATGCTCAAAATGAAGAATTTTGTCATGCAGACCATGATGATAGATAAAGGTAGCGGTATCGAAATCCTTTTTCAAAGCACCATTGACCAAATGGGGCTTGCAGACAAAGTTAAGCTAAACAACATCGTTATCAGTGGCTTTAATGGGTCTAAAGAAGAGTGAGTAGGAAAAATTATCCTTCCAATTATCGTTGGAACTGCCACACTCGATGTCATATTCTATGTTATTAATACCAAATCTCGATTTTTGGGGATAATGGGTCGTTGTTGGTTACACAACATGCAAGCGATCCCTTTTACATACCATTATGCACTTCTCTTTCATTACAATGATGGCATCTATGAGATTAAATAAAGTCAAAAGCTCTCTTAAACTTGCAAAAACACAGTATTTTTCATACTCAATACATCTGAAAGATTTGCTTCATAGCAATTACATAAAGTTGATCACGCCGAAGATCAGCCCTCCATAATCGAACCTACAGAGTACATTGAGATCGATGGACGTAGCAGGGGAACTTACATTGGTACCAAGCTTGTCCAACAAGAGAAAGAAGCTTTAATACAATTACTTCAATCAAACAAAAATGTAAGGAGTCGACTTTGCAAAGGCTTGTCACAAATTAAGTATTATAGATAAAGCTACAACAATCAAACAAAAATAGTGGAGGAACTTCCCTCGTCTTCGAGATGTGGTCAATAAAAAAATTAATAAATTGATCGACGTTGGCTTTATTTGAGAAGCCAAATACCCAGACTGGATTTTAAACATAGTAGTAGTTCCAAAGAAGAATGGGAAAGTCAGAGTTTGTGTAAATTTTACAGATCTAAACAAATACACGCCGAAGGACAATTTCCCTTTTCCCATCATTAACCGAATTCTAGATTCTATAGCAAGATACGAACTTTTGTCTATGATGGACGCGGTCTCAGGATACAACCAGGTACTTCTCCTCGAAGAAGGCAAGAAGAAAACCGCCTTTATCACCGAAAAAGGCCTTTATTGTTATAAAGTCTTGCCATTCGGCCTCAAAAATGTTAGAGCTACCTATTAACGGCTAGTGACAAGCATGTTCAAGGAACACTTGGGAAAAACTGTCGAAGTATGCATTGATGATATGCTCTGCAAAAGCCTAAAAAAGGAAGATCATATTGCGCATCTTGATATGGTTTTTAACATATTACGGTCATACAAAATGAAACTCAATCCAAATAAATGTTAATTCTGAGTGCACTCTGGTCAATTTCTGGGGTACCTCATCAGTCAAAAGGGAATCGAAGTAGATCTTGATCAAAGTCAAGCTTTAATTTCTATACCATCTCTAAAAGCAAATAAAGACATATAGAAACTCACCAGGAAGATTGCAGCTATCAATAGATTTATCTCCAAGTCATCATATCGATTTAGATGGTTGTTCATGCTCCTTCATAGATCCACCAGAAGAGGCAAAGGATGATAGAATGAGGAGATTGATTAGATAGAAGAATGTGAAATAACTTTTTATGAACTTAAACGGTATCTAGGGAAATCACCAGTGATGAACACTCTTATCAAAAATGAGGAATTGTTTCTCTATTTTGCAGTTATTGAAAACTTTTTAAGTTTTGTTCTCATACGGCTTAAATGTAAAATTGAGAAACCAGTGTACTTCATCAACAAAAGCCATACGTCGGCCAAAACAAGATATTCTAAATATATAGTGAATTCTCCTAACATTCGTCTATACTTCACAGAATCTCAAACACTATTTTCAAGCTCATTTAATCAAAGTCATGACAAACAATCCCTTTCGCGAAGTGCTATCTAAAGAGGAGAAATCACACAGAGTACAACAATGGTCTATCAGAATAGAGAAGCACGATATCAAATTTGAACAGAGAACCTCAGAAAAAAGATAAGCGTTCCCGATTTCATAGAAGAAGATGACGTCGACAAACATTCTAAACCCTTCGAAGAACGAGCTGAATGGATCACACAAAAGGGATAAAGGCTTTTTACAGATGGATCTACAGAACCCGCTGGGTCAGGGATATGAATCATGCTAATAACACCTTCCAATGATAGAATTGAGAAGTCCATACGATTAGATTTTGAAACATCAAATAATATTATGGAGTATGAAGCTTTGGTTCATGGCCTGGATATGGCATTGGAAATCAGCGTTCCTGAATTATTAGTATATATTGACTCATTGTTGATCGTATATCACTACTCCAACCAATACAAAATGAACGGCAAGATGGTTGCCTATACTGCACTCGTTGTTGATAGAATGAGCAGATTTGACAAAGCTTCACTCGATTATCTACCTCATGGGGAAAATTGTTATGCCGATGCTTTAGCTTACTTAGCTAGAGTATTAGGTACAGAGGCCAGATTTTTGTAAATCGAAGTTATATCAACCCCAACATCGATCACACTTCGACATGTGCAATCAATATTGGAGGCGATAAAGAGGAGGACGAGGATTGGAGAAAGTTTTTCCTCATTTATCTCGGCCCGAAGAATAAATGTGATGGGTCACTTCCACAAGATTTTAAAGAACGCATATAATTGATTGAAAACTCCAAGCGATACACAACGCAGAACGGTGCCCTATATCGAAGATCAGTGATTGGCCCCTATCTAAAGTGTATCTCCAAACAAGCTGCCGACAGAATGATAAAAGATTTGCATGAATGCACTTGTGGCTCCCATACCGCAGGATGATCTCTTGCAAATAAAACAATTACACAAAGAGTTTTCTGGCTCGGAATGAGAAAATAGGTCAAGGAATATACACAAAAATACGATGCCTGTTAACGACATGGTAACCAAACACGAGCTTCTGCATTCGAACTTCACTCTAGTAAGGTATTCTGGCCTTCCAAGCGATGGGAATTTGATTTCATGGGAGAATTTCCACACATATCGGGTAACCGTAAATTCCTCCTCATCGTAACAGATTACTTTACGAAATGGGTGGAAGCAGTTCCCTTTTATCAAACTCGAGAATGAGAAGTCATCTCATTTATCTGGGAACATTTTAACACAAGATTTGGCTGCCCCCACCTAATTTTGATGGATAAAGGGTCACAATTCGTTGAAGAACAAGTGGTGGCATTCCTCAACAAATGTAACATCATTCATTTATCCTCAAATCCATACTACCTGCAGGGCAATGGTAAGGCCGAAATTACAAACAAAACCATAGTGGATGAACTTAAGAAGAGGCTCCAATAAAAAAAGAAGGGTAATTGGACAAGGGGTCACTACCACATGTCTTATGGCCCTACCGTACAACACCAAGACAATCAGCAGGTTGTTCCCCATTCTTACTCGTTTATGAGACATAAGCCGTCATCTCAACATAATATCATCATCCTTTCAAAGATCACGAGCTCACTGATGAAGAAAGTGAGTTTGAATTGGTATGCAATATAAACTGGATTGATGAGACACGAGCTCGAGTTGTTGCCAACTTGGGCTGATATCATCATATGCTAGCAAATTCGTACAACAAAAGTGTTCAGAGTCGCGGATTCCAAATCAACGACTGGTACTCTGGGAAATCCCCAAGAATATAAAAGAATTACATGTTGGGAAGCTCGTATAAAACTGGGAAGGTCCATTTCTAGTAGTGGGACTAATAGGTGACAAAAGATGACGTCCAGATACCAAACCCTTGGAACACTGAGAGATTAAAGAAATACTATCGCTAATCCCTGATTTTCCAAGCACATAATACATTTATTATTGTTCTTTACATTCCACAAGTGAGATATAATCTCCAAACAGTTTGTACATTCTCTTATAATCAATGAAGACGTTTAAGTTTTTTCCCACATTACAGTTTACTATCATATATATATATACTAAATCTCTATTTTTATCTACTAAATCTTACATATAAAGCAAAGTTAATACTTGTTTTAATTTATTTAACATTTACAATACATAAACTAAAATAGTTTACGACTATTCTTACACAAGTCCTTTTCTAGAAGAGGACGAACTTCCCCTAACTTCATAAATTCTAAAATCTGGTGTCTGGCAGCGACGATCTCTCTACCTTGATCAATCATTTCTTGGAAGAAGGAACCAATATCAGACACAAAGCACTCTAGTTATTCAGACCGAATCAATTTCATCTCATACTTTATGCCCTGATCAATCATCTTATCATGTATAATATATTTTTTTTTCAATTTTCTTAATCTCAGACACAAAAAAGGCAAGAATGCCATCTCTTTCTCATGCACCGCCTCGACCGCGAGCTTATTTATATTAGGTATAGTGAGCTCATAAATCCTCGCCCTAGTATCTTTTAACAATCTTTCCAACATACAACAATGATCTCGTTCTTCAGAGATTTCACTAACTGCCCAAGCATGACGAGCCTCTATCACTGCTATAAACTCGTTCATCTATCTCAGCATATCCATCGATTCGTCCATTTTAATCCGATTGTATAATCTCTGATATGTCTCTTCCTTAAGTTCCCGTTGGGATATTAAAAGGTCTATCTCCAATCTTTGTATTGTTTCATGTAAAAACGCGTCAGTAGTTGGAGATACTGCCAACTCGTCCTCCAACATCGTTATTTGCTTAATTAAAGTTTTCACTTCGACCACCTTTTTCCTCAATTATTCTCTAACATTATTAAGGTATACTTTTAAACCCATTACTTCAACTTCTAACATTTTGATACGATATTAACGTGATCCACATCTTTGCTTTTCCCCTTCAGTCTCTCTACTACTTTTATCCAACTACCACGAGTTGTTAATTAATACTTCTTCCTCCAATTTCTTTACTCGTTCAACGAGTCTATCAACATAATTTTGCGTAGTCGCAATACTATCTTCCTTTCTCTTTATAGTGTTACTCGATTTCTCCACCTCACTTTGAGTGCTCACCAATTTACCATGAATGCTAACCAATTCGATATCTTTTTTCTCCATAAGTTCTTGTAACTCAACTACTTTTACCTCCAATTTCATATTTAACTCGGTAGTGTTTTCTAAGGACTCATGACTTTGATCTAAATCGAAGTTCAATTTATCGATAAGTTCGGACAATGTTTTGTACCGACCTCGCACAATTTCTAATTCGACCTGCACAACAGTTCAATGCCTCATTGTAAAACTTGAAAGTTAGGTGATTTATATATTCCTCATACAAAAATAGTTTATACATATTAATAGTTAGCATAACAGTCAAATTATAGAACTTAGAGTCAAATCATATGGATCATAGACACACCAACACGGGCTAATACTTCTTTAGTTTTTAGGCTATGTAGGTTCCTCACTCTGGTGGCCATATGACCTATAATATCAGGATCTGGAAAAATACCTTGGTTTTCTATTACGTTAAGGTACGATTTTTTTAACCCTCTCTCACTATCTATCTTAACTTCTGAGAAGAGAGTCAACTCTATGAGGTCTTTTATTACTTGTGGCATATTTTCTTTAATACCACCAGGAAGAAAATATCAAATTTTTTAGGTACCTATTCCTATCTTTCCTAACTACCTCGTCTTTATCTATTTTTTCTTTGGGCCATCCTAAATGAGCTGCACATAAATATCTTCAGTGATTATCACTAAGTTCTTTATATTGTTAAACCTAAGACTCTGTGCGTGCAATAATTAGAGATGCTGCATATGAAACATTTTTCTCCTTAACGAGCTATTTCTTTAAAGTCTCAATTATGACACGCAGATCGTTAAGTTTCTACACAAAACAAATTTCATATCAAACAATGCCAATAACTCCAAAGGTTTACTACTCCAAAATATTCCAATAAAAATGTTTTCATTTCCCCAATAACAAAACTTTCTACAAACATTACAAATGTATAATACTCTACCTTATCCTGATCATCCCCTCCTTTGTTTTTAGCATGGGAAGCGAAACTGATTTTGTCCAACCTCGACACCGTTTCTAGAGGCGGAGTCCTTACTATTTCGGTCCCCTCTTCTCCATTTGGGCCCACGACGTCCGTAGATCATCCTTTAATGGTGGTCACAACATCATCATACTCATAAGCATCGTCCTGGAGACGTTTGAAATGATTGTCCCGGGTAGCAATCACCTCATTGGTATGTTGAGTGGAATCCAATATGACCTTATCCATTACTGCTTGATACGGTATTTTTAGATTCATAGCCTCTACGATTGATCGCGTCTCCTCCTCCTTCAGCTTAGCCCGCTCACTTTTCAGATCTTTCTCGATCTGAGCTACCCGCTTCTCAAGCCCTGCCTTCCTATCCTCAAACCCAAGGCAAATACCTTTCAGAACGCGGGAAACCTATAAATACAATTACCAACATCAATCAGAATGTCACATAAATAACTCTTGTTCGAAAATTACAACTTACCCTACACAGCTCCATTTTCACCATATAATTCAACTCTTCAGCATCCTCCACGGCTACGGCCCTGAACTTGTTCTCCAAAACAAGCAGATCCTCCTCCATGTTTGTTACCACAATATTATCCTTCAGCTCATTCACAACAAGAGGAGTTAAGGGATGGTCATCTAATTTTTTCTTTTTTTGGGTTACCCTCGACCTCCATATCTTTTCTGGTCTCAGACATCGAAACTGAAGTCTTTAAGTTTATCTTCTTCGGGACATTATGGCTGGCATTTCCCGAGTTGTCCCCTTTGCCCGTGGCTTCTTAGCCGGGCGTGGAACTTTTCCAAATGAGGGAACTGCCAAATTAATGGCCACTGTTGTGCCCAGGGCAGCTAGCGCTACCTCCGAGGAAGAGCTGACACCTATCATTTTCCTCTTAGCCTGAGATTTTTATACTTTATGGGATTTATTATTGACTCTTTTACTCCTGCTTATCTCCAGCTCGCCCAACACAACCTCGAGCTCCGTACCCTTTCGAGCTACTATATCAATTAAAGATTCTTCTTTCTTAACCAAAGAATGAGTATCTGCATACAACACAATCTATTGTTAAACAACAAAGAACCGCATATATATATATATACAGTTTGAAAATAGTAAGTTCTACTTACGTTTCTTAAATGATTTATATGTAAGAGACAGGACATCCTCATCAGCTCGTTGGAGACACTCGCCTCTCACCCACACCAAATTATTATTCCACACCTTTCTAGCAGAATTTAAGTCGAAAAACTAGTGTTGGGTAAAGGTAGAAGAGAAGTACGTACCCCTAGTAGCGGTAAAGTACTTTACATTATATTACTTCAACACATCTATTGCAGTTACTCTCCTCTATTTCCCTTCACTGGCCCATCACTTCCTATTTAAGGTCTCACATATACTGATCACCTCTCATATGTTACCATTCAACTGGGCGGGACATGCTTTAATCTTATTCATGATACCTTTAGTGAGATTGTTTAAAGGCACCATTAACCCATACTCGAACTGGGCAAGGTAACATAAAAAACCGTCATCCAGATCACTTGTTTAGTTCCCATTAAAGTATTCAAAGAAAATAAACTCTGGAATCTCTCCACGAGTTTTCTCAAGCTCTAAATAAGGCAACAATAATAACATATTATTCCTCCCCTTCCCATCAGAACGCCCCCTAAACAGTTTCCCACAACACTCCGTCACTCCTCCCCATATACCCGTTATACCACTTTTACATTTATAAAATTTCTTCCAAATATTTGAACTTATAGGATAGCGATAAATATTCCCAGGAAAATTTGGAAATTTAACCTGATCCTCACTATTACCCCCATTTTTTGAATTCCCTTCCCCTTCCTCAACAGACGCAATAACTATCATGCAATATAATATTTCTATTTTCGACTCCCCATAAGGGCTACACTTTTAAACCTTACAATTTCCCCGACAATCGAAAGACCCAAGGTGGTAGTATCTATCTTGAATGAAGAGCTTGAAAAAGAAGAAAGTCTATTTGTTAGTTCTTTTGTATGCATCTACACTTACGTAAAGGGCCAGGTATTTTCACCAGTTTCTATATTTTTCCTTGATTTTATAATTCACATAAAATAAAAGCTATACATTATATTATATTAACATCTCTACATTACTTTTTGCAATAACAAACTAGATAGCACATTTCAAATATTTTTTCTCTAAGCAGTACAAAACCAACAATTTCCCAATATAGCAAACATTCAAAAGTCAAACGAAGAAAAAAAGGGAATCATCTAACACATAGAACAAAAATCAAATACACACAAAAATAAGCCAATCATACATAAAACACTAACCTCCAACGGCAGAAGATGAATATGGCACAACAAACCCTTCCTTTCTCCTAACAGATTCTACTAACAGATGATTTTCCTCCTCCTTAAAGATTACAATCTCCTCTACCTTCTGCAAATATCGATTCAACTCTGGGTATTTCTTAACTTGAACTCTGCAATCAATTTTTTTCTCTAGATATTTGTCTATCTTTTTTTCGTAAAAGTTTTGAGGAAGAGAGGAAGGAGGTATTTATAGATTTTTTTTAAACTACTAGCGGTTATGGGGACTCATGTAAGCCGCCTTCGATTTTGTAACTGAGGCGTCCCTTCTACTATTCCTGCCAATCCACACATGCCTTTTAGGGAGATACACTCTTTTATCATTACCACCACGCCTATCAATAAATACGTCATTCTCTCTCCTAATCACCCTCCTTTCAGACTTCTCTAAATCCAGCATACTCACTACAATATAATCAAACTACAATTACAATCCTTTCTCTTGAATTATAAGATACCACAATCTCACTAACACAAAATCTATTTATACTATCATCAACGACACTACCAAGGATAACACAATTCAAATTTTAAAAAAATAAAAAATATCCAAACATAATCTACATAACAAGGGGATGAATACAAAAAGTCAGACAACAATTATTATTTTTATTGCATTATTTTGGCCTACAATATCAATGAGCTCTTAAAAGTAATTACATCTAAAACATCCTAAATGATCTACATCTCCACATCTGATCACCTCGCTACCAGTAATTATCTCACCTTTATCAGCTATCTCATCCAGAACAATCTCTTTTACAATAATCTTTCGAGCTTCAGGATCACTAATCATATCACGAAAACCATCACACCAAAAATGTCAATCCAACTCGATATCTCTTTCCCTTGTAGTTAAACCTTCAAGCTGCAATACAGATACAGGTAGCTTGGCGTTATACCCAAGATAACTAAACAGCCTTTCACAAACTTTAGCTACTTTTATTGCCAAACGTCCCTCACTTGCATGACGAGTCCTTTGAGAACGAGTCCTCATCATAATTTCTGATTCAATATTTTCATATAAACCCCAACCCATTTATAGTACGAGTACGATAAAACGAAATCTATATGTTCTGTTATGAAGATACTAACTGATAACACTCCATGCTATCATAATTATCCACCCTAACAAACAAAGATCTTATCTGTAAAACTCAGCTAGATAAATACCTACTTATTAAACAATTTTTTGCAAATATTCTATCACAATCACTTCGAGCAATGCATACTTATTGTTATCATACGTACTTACTGTTTTCATAAGTTCCATACAAAGTGCTTCACAATATACGCAGGCATATTTAGTTAAGAGGATTTACATTTTTAATTCGAGAAAGTCTACTTATTTATATAAAAAAAGCAAAAGAAAAATAGAGTACATAAAAAAAAATAGACAACATAGCAGACAAATACATAGTAGTTTTTAAGAAAACCACTAACACGCACAACAGTAACGCGGCTTCCTTGCTCAGACGCCTGTAGCCTTATCCTCATCATCAATGGCCTCCTCTGCAAGTAGACGAAGATTAACCTTGCGTTGCTGCCTCGTTATATCATAAAAAATAGAAATGGACCATTTGATAAAAGTCATCGTCCGTCTCCTCCATCTCAGCGATAGTCATACCTTGATAGGTAGGACAAACAGGGATAGGATATGGAAGATCAAGAGACCGGGTTCCAAAGTAGAGCAATTGAAGCTTTTGCACTTTGGAAAGAACTCTAGCCTCCTTCGCTTGACTTCTGGTGGTCACCATTTTTTAGTTACAGATAAAAGGAAGAAGGCAAGTTGCAGAAGATTTAAAAAAGATAGAAGTACTTGAAAAATAATAACCATCATTAATACAACAGGTGAGTTTCCAATAGTACTTTACAGATTCCAAGAAAAAGATATCCACGTCACCAAAACCAATCATTACCTATACCAAACAACCCCTCCACATTCCAATAATAAACTCGATGGAACCTTCTCAACTCAAGACACCCGTATCTTTAATTAAGAGGGGGCGATTGTAGGGACCTATCCCTCGAGCTTGGTTAGCATCGAACTAGTACCATGCCAGACTCACGCAACATACATGTAATAAACACGCTATCAACAATAATACCTGAACCAGGAACTGAAGAAGAGTGTGGCTCGAGCACTCTAGATGAAGCAGAATGAGTCAAGGATACATGTCTCCCATGAACTGGTAGTTACAGGATTAACTCCCACTTTCTTCTATTTCAGGGGAATGTGCTTACACATGAGAACGAACTGACAATAAGGTCTATAAAAGGAGTAAGATACAGAGGAGAAAAGGACTCTAAGTTTTTCTAGCTAAAAAGATCTAAAGTTGTAATATAAAGATATCAATCTAAAACAATAAAGCTCTTTTACTAAACCCTCATAATAAGATCGTGGTTTTCACATATTCAGTGGTTTCCATGCTGAACACTTGTGCCAATTTATATTTTATGTTCTTATATTTGAGTCATAGGTACATTTGATGTAAGAACCATTCGAGTTATGAAATTAGGCTCTTACAAGAGTTTGTGTGACGAATGAGAATGTAGCAAAGGAAGGTCAAGATGTATTTGGTGTTCTAAACATTGTAGTTGTAGACTTTAAACACGAAGAGGCGCTATAAAGGTTTTTTTTTTCTCAGTTTTGTCTCCAAGAGGTATGAGTAAAATGTAAAATGTTGTGACCCCCTGTTAAAGGATATGTGTGAATAGGTGTTTTAAAGCCTATTTAATTATTGAAGTACCCTCTAATCCGATTTAGAACATAGTTCTCTTTAATCATTATATGGTATGGTATCATCTATAACCCTTTAAAAGTGTTTTCGGTTGGTTCGATCTGTACATTGATAAAAATTTAGCAGTCTTAGTTTGAGGCCTTTATTTATCTTAATCATATCTTTTTGTAGACTCTGTATGAGATCGTGGTTTATACCAGAGTAGAGTAAACATTACTCAAAAGATATCATTATTTTAACGTACCCAAAAGCAGTCATCATGCGTTTGTTAGTAATAATAATTATGTATACAAGATCATTTAGTTCTTAAAATATTTACCAAAATCATTATTCACTTCACTTCTTCTTCACGATTAATTATTATTTTCTCATATAATTAGAATCTCGAATAACTAGGACTCAATAACTCAAAAAATAAGCCAACATTCGAACCATTATTTAAAGCACAAAAGTCAGTATCAAGTTGATGAAAGGGATTTTAACAAGGCTTAAATCAAGTTATTTACAGTGTTAGGCAGGAAGAGACATTTTGGATACATTTAATTGCTACTAGCAGATGGGCACGCGTAGCGCGTGCCTACAATTACATTTCAAATATTTGAAAAAAATCATATTGTTTTATACCTCATTTTCTGCCATTGAAACACATCAATAAACATCAATAAGCTATATAGATAACTTATATGCAATCCCACAAATAATTTCATCATTTTAATTTCATGAGTAACATTCTCGGTAAATACATTGTAGGCATACATTCTTAATAAATTACCATGCTAAAAGTTGCCAAAGAAAATGAAGTACTGTAATGAGAACACATGAAAGATATACTTAATATGATGGCTTCTCATATCTATTTGAAGAATTCTCCTATGCCACTTGTAATTTTTCTAAATTCTTCTCCTGCACACAATTGCAAACAACAGACGCTCTAGATCATCCCCAATTTCTCAATCTTAATATTGCAATAAGGAATTCTTTCTTAAGCTACAAAAGAGACAATCTTAAATAAATTTCAGGAAACTCATATTGCAATATCAATGCTTGGATAGTCAATAAGTGACCCAGTTTGTCAACCAAAGTTAAATGCCCTATTATTACACAAACATAAATCTACCACACATTACACATACATATGTTAGACCTAGTAGTTCGTCAACCGCTTAATAGACATACCAATGAATAAGGCACCCATTTGTGATTAGAGTTGAGTCATAGATATACATTTAATGCAAATAATTACCAAAGTTATAATAAAAATGGTGAGTGAATGGTCAAGGTATGTGGAATGGTGATGATTATTTGATTTTCATCACCCAAAGAGACATTGTCGCATTATTTCACTCTCCGGGATACAAAAGTGACATTTCCTCTTCTTTTTACCTTTGACCACTCTCATATATTGTTCCTTGAACAATATTAAAATTTGTTAAAAGCCTGTTAATTCATAAATCAACATGCTGACAAAAAAGAAGTAAATAGCATCCCAGGTTTGAGCACAGAGATTCTGACTTCAATGAGGGGAAATTTATTACCTGCTTATCGAAGAGCGGGTAGGAATAGGGCAATGTAATTGAACATAAACAAAACCAACCTTATATAAATACAAACTGTGAGTATCATGAGGCCTCAATCTTCGTAGACCCTAAGAAGTTCTATGAGCACTTATAAAAAATAATGAGGTTTGGGCACAATCCATGTCACAATACAATAAAAAAAACACCTCACTTTCATTTAATAAAATCTTAAGAAACTACAACATGCTAATCCTTTGCCACATCTAGCATTTTTATTTTTGAGCTTAAAGTACCTTAGAGGTCTTGAGCTTCTTGATGATAGCTATCTGCTTTCCAGGGTTCAATCACTTAAGGCAGGCACATGCGCATAATAAAATTGTATGGTAATGGTACAGCTTGAAATCATCGTTTATTGCATGCAACCACTCCTTTGTGTACTCGTCACGATCGTCAGCTATCCACATGTATACATCAATACAAAGTATTATAATTAGTTAACTAACAACTGTAATCTGGCCAATATGTATGAAAAAGAACATTGAAAAATAAGCTTATGGCTAGTGGAAAGTACCATATCAATGAAAATAAGGATTTGGTGTAAGAATCCAATAATAAGAATGTTATCCTCCACACTGTTACCGAACACCTTGTAACACATAAGAACGACGGGAAATAACATAATGAAATAACAATGAAGGGACTTATCCCTCGATCTCATTCAAAACTGAGTTTACCCAGGTCGAATTATCTCCATTTCAAGCTCACGCATTTGTAACACTCCAGTCCACATTCTAGCTAGCCCCACGAACTGCTCAAGAACGTGGATTAAGCTAAACCCAGAAAACATTACCCAGTCAAAGATACCTGTCTCCCACAAACTCATCAGTTATTCAGTCAATCGCTACTAACCACATTATTTGGAAAACGTGCTCTGGCACGATTAAAAGCTGTAGAGAAAGCCTAAATAAAAAAAACACCTAGAAGAGACAAACACCAGAAAAATTAGGCAAACTTCTTATTTTCAAGAGTCAAAGCATTTCTATTTAGAGATCACTTGTAATAAAGATATCCGCCTCAAGCAATAAAAATACTTTCACAAAAATCCTCCATACGAGGTCGTGGTTTTTTCCTATTTAAAAGTTTTCTACACTAAAACCACCTATTTCAGTTCTTACTTTTCATTAGAATATTATTACTGGTTCATTGGTGTGATAACGAATTTCTAACCATTTCGAGCTTACAGAATTTGGCCATTGTAAACATTATATACAACAATGCAACCCTTCCACATTGGTTTTTTGGAAGGTTTTTCATGGGTAAAATCAATTGTTGTTTGAATCTCTAATACCACATTGTATCATGCATAAGTATGCGAAGGCTACATCACTTTGAGCACTAAAGAAGTTAAATATAGCTCCTGTTCTTATGGTAGCTTTATAGTCATAAGACTCATAACTAATGTCAGGTTAAATTCCTTTGTGAATTAGGGCTAACCAAGCTATGGTTGAGTAACTGTTGCACATGCAAATAATTAGAGATGCATTCCAAGAAAAATAGAAATGGGAAATTTTAATTTAATGTTTAATCCAATAAATTAGATAGAAAGAGAGTATACTTACATCAAGGACATGATAGTCGTGGCAAGAGATGAATTTAGGAGTTGAGAGTTGAGAAATAAGAATGTGAGGGCTTGCAAAGATCATATTCCAATAAGTAGGCTTGATATTTCTACATAAAGGGTAGCCACCTAGACACAATCTATCGTACGCCTTCTTCAAAGACCGTCCTCCTATTACCATGCAAACTATGTTTATACCCACTTCAACAACAAATTGTTGGGGTACAACGATCCATAAACCAAGTTTTCCCCCAAAAGCATATTGGCCAAGCTCATGGTATCTGTTAAATCGCTTTCCTAGAACCATCTCATGCATCTCCACCATTTTCCATAGGGTGTATAACGTAATAATCCATGATATAACGAGAATAGACACACCAAGACCTCTTCAAAGTACAAGTTCAAAGTTATTAATAATCAATATGATAAAAAACATATAATGCTAGAAATAATCATCTGCATGTATAAATCTCAGAAACTAAAAACTACAAATTGCACAAATGGATCGAAAGACTTCAAGTCTGCATATTTCAGTAACTTATCTACATACATAACTATACTCTTTATAAACGTACCAAGTACCCGCAAATAATCCAATAGGAAATATTTATATATAAAATTAGAATAACTTTTTTCCAAATAATGTTTACTAACGGATACCAAAAGCGGCTACGTTCGAGAACATATATTAATGAAAGAGAAGCTATATATTTTCTAAGGCTAACTACCGTAGTAGTGAAGAGGCCAGTTAATTATTTTATGACATGATACGGAAAGAAACAAAGCCCAATAGGGTCACCTTGGTTGTCATGCTCAATCCTTGTCATTATGGTCTTGATAAAGAATGTCTTAGCTTTTACAAATCTATGACTCGTGATTATGGTATTGTTGCTAACTATGAGCATTATGTGTGCTTTTTGGTTGAGTTGGACAGTTTGGTAAGGTGATCGGTGAATTTGTCTTCAGAGATACTGTGTAAACTTGATGGTCGAGTTTATAATGCTTTACGAAAGATTATTATGTTTTTGTGTAACTATCACCGCAATCTACTATTACGAGGATGCATGGGCACAGATTGGCAAATAGAAAGAGTACTTTACACACATAAAGAGTTTAAGTGATTGTTCAAGATTCCTAGTTAACTTAAAAGGCATAAAGATGAGTACTTTACAATAAAATAGAATATATTATCATCAAAGATGAAGTTAAGGATCTAAAAAGCCAATGGGCAATTTGGCTTTTTTGTACATCAAAATCCATTAGTATATACAATTAGCTTGGGAATATCTTGTCTATATACTAAAGACATAAATGACAGAGAGGTAAGATTTATTGTATCTTACTTGTCTCATAAAATGGGATAGATGAGTACAGGTTCCTCAAATGATTGTGGAGAGATGGTATCGAACAACAAGTCTCTGAACTTAGTAATTCCTTACATAGGCACAAACATGTTGAGCCATGGATGAGAAACATCCCAAAGTCCTATCTTTCTTAGATGAATTTTCCCCATCCCCACTCTATTGAGGAAATCAAAGTAAGGCACATTATCACTGAATAAAAGTGATGGCATGAACTTCATTCTCCATGAAACCTCTTCCAGAACCTGCAAAAATTAACGAATTATAAATTTTTACTATCTCTAATGTAATGTAGATCACAGCAAGTGTCTAGAGATGGATCAAGTTATTCAACAAGTTTTCTTTAGATGTGTAGTTTCATGCTTTAAAGATAGGCCTGGTTCAACATACTTCTTTGAGTTCTCCATGTGTACATATATACAGTGACTATTATATGTACAAGTTTTTGTTTTGGATTTCTAGGATAATACAGGTTTATTATTTATCACCATTTTTCACAATTAAGCTCTTGGACCCATGCGGTATTTCGGCACCATCCTAACTGCTGCGCAAAATCTTGTTATTTGTAATTTTTTATCAGAAAGTTCTTAGTTACTATAATTTTATAACTAGAGAACTTTTATTTTTTTAAAGTCATCTGCTTGCACTTTCTCATTGGGCATAATTGGTCATTTGTGAACATAGTGCATCCAGAAACTTTTAAATTTAGGGTAAACTATAAAATATACAATATGTATTATATAACTAAGGTGGTGTTTGTTTTTCAAGTGCTGAATGTTGAAAAAAAATTCAAGTGCTAAATGTTGAATGTTTTAAAGTGCCGAATGCTGAATGCTGAATTGCTGAATAAGTTATGGTGTTTTTTTTCTAAGAAGTGCTGAAAACTGGTAAAACTGGTAAATGTCTTAAATACCTTTGTTATAAAATAACATAACTTGAAGCATATTCGAATAAACAAAAGTTCGGTCTATATTTGCCCTTCTCTGTTCGAACAAAAGGACAAAATGGACAAAATGTACATACAAAAGACATCATTGCACAAAATGGAAAAAATGGATATTCAAAATGGACATACAATAGGCATTATTACACAAAATGGACAAAAAAGAATGGACATACAAAAGGCATTATTGCACAAAATGGTTTATACAGATCATAAGCATTAAAGATAGTCTGAAGTACGAATCTTAAGATAACACAACCCGACATAGTCTAAAATATCAAATAGTCGAACATCAACATAGTTTATAAATCCGAAAAACAAGATAATCCAAAATAGCAATGCATAGAAAACTAAACTCTGGGAAACTGCATCAGGTAGAGTTTCTTTGATTCCAGCGTGGCCAAGCCCATAAACATGTCAGCATATTCTATATGTTCAGTAAACTTCAAACATGCTTTGATCATTTCAGCAGTCGTCAGATACCCCAAAAGCTCTATTTTTGAAGAATACGCAACACTTCTGAAAGTATATTTCTACGCGTATTATGTTTTGCCAATTCTTCTCGCTCACCCTGCATCTTTATAATCTCAATCAGTTGATCAAACTTATCTAAAGTGTCTTCAACTTTTCGTTTGTTCTTCCCACTGCGGCGACTACTTTCTGACTGAGAAGCGGATTGTATTGGTTGAGGTACAGACTGTGCAAAGTGATAAGGCGTATATTGCTCAGTTTGAGCGGCAGAGTGCTAAGCTTGAGATGGTTCAAAATGATGATCAATGAAGTATGTATCAGTATCTTTAATGAAATTAGCTTTCTCTGTGGGGACATTATTCTCATCTTCTATATTCAAATCGGTGGCGACATCTGAAGTAGCCATATCAATGAAATCATCCCTAGCAGGACCAGTTGCATATCTACCAGTAGCCACTCTGTTTGCAAAAATAGATTTTATCAAGTCTTCATGAAGTAACCCACCTTTTCTAAATGTACTGACGTTCTCATTTATTTGATGTGTATCAAGAAAACAAACATTCATAAATTTATAATATGACTATACAGATGAACATAATAAATAAAAAATTACTATACCTTAATCAAGGCATCCCACTCTTCGGGTGGAAAATGAAACGTGCGGGTTTATGCATTAAAACCATTCCCAGTCCTTCTCAAAAGCCATGTCCAAGCATTATACTTCACCTTTTGGTAAGACCAGACATTACTAAAATATTTTGGTCTACAAGTTAGGTTAAATTTTACATTGTACTCCTCCCTAATCTTGGCCCAAGAGGCTTTCGAAAGTCCAGACCCCGCATCTTTTCTTGTGTCAAGTTCACGCCTGCACAATCTAAGATAAGTGTACAACATCTCACCATTAAGTTGTTTTGCGTGTTTGGGAGTATCTTGGCTTGGGTCACCAGTCACTTCTTGCTGAGCTTTATTCTTTGGAGGCATGGTAAAACCTGATGAAGAAATCAAAACAAAAATGTCAGCAATATATTCTACATACAGTATATCACAATGGTAAAAGATGTTATGCTAAAATATGCTATTATGGTTTACTTTATGTTAAAAGATGCTATTATGGTTTGCTTTATGGTTTTTTAACCCCTCTCTGCTTAAATCCATTGTGGATCCAATCTAACACCAATATGGAATATGAAATCATGCACAAAATGCTAACAGAAGAAATGCTAACACCAAAATGCTAACACCAATATGGAATATAGAATATAGCAAACTACTTTATGCAGGAAGACTGTCCAGTTCCTGATGTACAGACTGCCCATCCATAAATTAGCTAAATGTTCACCTTCTTTATTAATGAAACAACATTATGCTATAATCCATAACACAACAGTATTCTATAATCCATCTGTTCATATCACTGAAATAGCAGATTCATGGATGCTACTTGGCTGAAGGGAGTTTCTAGATTCATTGATGCAGATTCTATAATCCAAAACAATAGTTCTGTAACATGAAAACATCCAAAAGAACATGGTCTAAACTGTTATCCATTCTAATATCCAATATCAATTATCCATAAGCAGCAAAACAACTATCCATAAATGGCTATCCATACAAATATCAGTTAACTGCTATCCATAAACAGTTATAGTAGGCATAGAAACTGCTATAGTAGGCATAAAAACTGCCTATACAAGCTTTGTAACAACATACAGCAAAATAGCTATCCAACAACAATAAATATGGAATACTCCAATGTATAGTGGACTAACAGATTTCTCTCATTTGTAGGTAGATTTCAACTTATCAAAACTGCCCTCTTGAGCAACCGTATTTATTGGATTAATGTGTTTATGCTCCATGTTAGTACTCTAAATTGGATTAAGGATATTTGTGCTAAGTACTTGTGGCAGAGGCATGATACTTCTAAAAAGAATGCTTCCATGTCTTGGAATGAGGTGTGTGCTCCTTTTAGTGAAGAGGGTCTTGGTGTTAGAAGACTCATAGTCTAAAATAAAGCTACCACATTAGATAAATGCTTATTGAGAAGATTTGAAGAGAAGTTTAGATACAACTTCAATCTCAATTATAATGTTAAAGTGTCTAGATTCATTTATAATTGTCCTTGGAATATTCCTTGCCACATTAGACAGATGCTTGGTAGTGAAATTTGTAATGGGCTCCTTGTTATCTCACAAAGCTCTAATACTGAAGACAGGGTCATATATGTTTACAATGTATAGTAGCTATGGTCTAAACTGTTTACAACTAAAGTCTAGAACAAAACCATGGGAGAAGTTCAGAATATACTGAGCCTTCGTAAAGTGCCCTTTCTTGGGTTAGTAATGCAGAAAGTACTAATATTGGTAGTATTTTGGTCTACTGGGATTCTTGTATTTGTGATGTAACTATTACAGGAGTCTTTCCTCAAGTTATTCATTGCATAGTAGAGTAGTCCCAAACGAGTACACTCATTTCTGCTGTGTATGGCTCTAATTGTGTCGCAGGGAGTGGAAAAATCTCTAACAGATCAACAGGTTCTACAACAAACCTTGGCTATTAGCAGGGACTTCAATTTAGTTTTTTGCAATGATGAGAAGTAGGGTGGAAGGTCAGTTGCTATTGAAACTTTCGTAAAGCATCAAAGTTACTTGAGTGATATCAATATGATGGACATGAGATACAGTTTGCATAAGTACTTCTGGTCAAGAAAACAATGTACCCAGGATGGGATCATGACTAAGATTGATAGGCCTTGATTAATAAAAGCTAGATAAACAATTTCCCAGATTCTACCACTGAGTCTGAGTTCACAGCTACTGGTGTTTCAGACATAGCTTTATGATGGTTAATCTCACTCAAAATCCTAGAAACTGTAAAATTTCTTTCAAATACTTTAATTTATGGATTGACGTTGATGGTTGCACTAAAGTACAATATGTGTATGCATTGAGAATAATTGTTCTGGATAGGCAGATGGACATAATAATAGCTTGTAAACAACATAAAGATTGTAAACAACATAACAACATAAAGATTCTATACAAGCTCTGGACAAAGCCTTGTAAAAAATATAACACCCAAAATGGACAAAATGGACATTTAAAATGGACAATCTCATAAGAAAATTTGTTCAGTACAGATCATACAAATCACAGTTGATAGTTCAGATCACAACCTCTTAATGACATATTTAAGACAAAAAAGCCAAGCAATAGTAGCCATAGACAAATACCCCAAAAAACCAAACAACAAAAAGAGGTAGTAGCCATATCAAATACTAAACAATAAGAGTTTCATCAGCTGATTGTAACGCATAATAAGCAACTAACTCCTCGGCAATGCACATCCTTTTAGTTCTCATAAAACGCTGCTCATTTCCTCCAAATAATGCCTCGAAGCGGTCACTATTATGTACTTGAGATTGTACATTTCCAAGATCCAAGTCTTCATTCTCAAATGCCGTAAACAACTCATCATTCAAAGAAATTTGGCGGAGGTAATTATGTATAGCCATACATGCAATGACTATGTTTTTCTGAGTTAAGAACTTCTACTTGGGCATTGCCTTCAATATAGGCAATCTTGCTTTAAGAACACCAAATGTCCTCTCGATGACATTTCTTAACTTCGCATGTGCACGATTGAAATGTTCTTCTTTGGTCTTAGGTCGCCCTCCCCTCTGAAAATCTTTAAGCCAATACTATACTCCCCTAAAAGGACACATAAAGTACTTGGTATGCACGTATGCTGCATCACACAAGTAGTACATGTCTACAAATTTTTTTTCAAACTCTAATTAGAATAAAGCAATAACTTAACATATACTTCACTGTCATAACTTCAATTTTGATGATTACCTTCGGTAGGAGGCAGGGGGAACTTGTTAGTTGACTCTCTAACTGCTTAAGTTTGGACATTCGAGTCATGAGCAATGCCTTCCCAGCCGGCTTGGACATAGATAAAATTCATATCAAAATCACATATTGCCATCACATTCTGAAAGCAATCACCCTTCCCTTTTGCCCTAAATGGAATTTGGTCTGATTTAGGAACTTGTGCACTAATCAAGGTGCCGTCTATAACTCTAATAGCCCCTTTGAATGGTCCTTCTCTTAACCCTTTATGAATACGAATTTCGCTTTGTTCTTGAAAATTAGGAGGAACTATCATCTCTTTGGTAAAGTGAAGCATTCCTCTCAACACTTCAGGAAAACGCCTACTAATAGTTGCTCAGTTGATATTTTTGCTTTATTATGCAGTTTCTCACTGAATGAGCTATAGTTTCTTAAAAAATAGCCATCTTCTACTCCACATCTATGTGTTGTCTATCTATAACCCATCCCTTCGCTCTGAAATGTCCACATAAAGAAACAAATGCATCTTTGTTCATCCTCAACGAATCATAAGCAATCTGGTTAGGGCTACTAAAAATCTCATTGATGCGTTCTCTACCCGTTAAGATAGACACACACAACTTCTCTATTTGTTTTTTCGCTAGCATCATAAGTACGAATGCTAAGGCTATTAACTTGATAATGGTCCATTATCTAGAATCCATATTCACTGTAATAAAATAATTTATACAATAATTATATACTACTCACAAATTATGAACGCCAAACTCAATCCAAAGATACATTAAATAGTTCACAACATATTACACTAATATCCATACATAATAGTCTAAAACATAATCAGAGTAACATAAATGCTACAAATGCAACAACTATTGCCAATATAGCTAAAAGATAAAAATGTGAGAATCAAAGCTCATTTTTAGGCATTGCATCTTCTGCTTCCTCCCTCACAACCAAAGCAGTGGGAACTGCTTCTGGTTTAGGTTTAGTGCGCGACTTGAGGGCAAGAAACTCAGCAAGAGCATGCTCTGTTTCCTTCATTGTATCCATATACTGATATAAAACACATGGATATCTCAAAACCTCTGGTCCACACTCTGCCCATGTTTGGTAAATACCAGGATGCCACCCAACAAACACAACATACACTCTGTCCATGTTTGGTAAATACCAGGATGACGGCCGGCGGGTTACTCCTAATAACAAAAAAAAAGACTCATTACTCTAAACTATGTTTTGATCAAACCCCACATTATCTAATTCACTCAAACACACTCCCATTAACACACAAATTCATATCTAAACATGCAATGCTCCATTTCTAGATACCCCCACAATTTAAATCAAAGCACACAAATGAATCAATTACTTTACACAACAATAAAAAAAAACACCCCCTAAAGTTCCATGGCCATTGAGCTCTAGGAAATGAAGCAAACAAATAACAGATCATGGGCAACTATATGAAGCAAACAAATGTTAGCTCAAGTGGAAACATGAAGCAAAGAAATAATAGATCAAACATGAAGCAAACATGCTGCAAACAAATAACAGATCAAATATGCAGTAAAGAAATAACAAATTACTAAATTGGATTCATCAATACTAGATATGGATTAGGTATATTCTAAGAAGTATTTGACTCTAACATCCTGAACCAATTCAGTCTCTCCTGATAACTCTTGACCCTTGCTTAGCCCCGTTGCCTTTCTCACTACTTCGGTGTACCCAATGAGTTCGACATACATAACTACCTACAAAACATGTTCCTAAGCACTAATTTGACCAATGTGAACTTCAACTTTGATCTACTAATCTAATGAACAAAAACCCATAACTCCCAAAGATCTCAACATCTGAATCAATCAAAATCAGCTAAAAATCATGAAAAAATTAATCACTAGTTACAAGGTTCAAAAGGGATGAATTCATAAGCTTGACCTTTGAAATCTACACTATTATTTCTAAATCTCTTTGGAATAAACTCTTCTGGATTGTCCCAATATACATGGTCCCTTTAAATTGCCCATGCATTTATCAGCACTGTGGTATTCGGAGGGATGTGGAAGCCATTAACAATAGCTCCCACTGTGGTAAATCGAGGGATCAATGTAGGGGTTGGAGGATGTAATCTTAAGGTATCTTTAACAACAAATCTTCTCAATAACATTACAAAAAAAATCAGAAATTTTTACATGAGAAAGATCAGGGAAAGATATGAAGATCGATTACAAAATTGGATCGAATTAAGAACATTTTGTACCTGATTTTGCCCTAGCTGGAGTTCCCAAATAACAGCGACAACAAATCGAAGAGAGAGATGAGAGATTCGTTGACGAATTCGGTTCTTTAGGTTTAGAGGCGCGTTGAAGACAAGGGCAATTGAGGCATCAATTTTTCTTCAAAGTGTTAATTTTTTTTAAGCATGTATTCCTGGCTAATTTTTTTTTTCTGAATTTGGTTTTCTGAAAAAAATTCCGCAGGGAAAGAAACACCACCTAAGTAAAAAAAAGAATGCAGATTCATATCTCCAAAGTGAAAACCCTACTTCCAGGTTGAACATCATTCATTTTAAACTCAATACAGTAGATGACAGGAGATGTATCTAGTAGGAAGAGCTTTGGAAGTTCATATTAGCTAGACTCCACCACGACCCTTATCTTGCCCATACAGTTTGATTTTGAACGAATGGAACACCCCACATACTATTAAAGTATCTCCAAATCATGTTCGCTAAATCCCCATTGCTTAGAGGGTGATCCATGCTATCACAGTTCCCATTAATTTAACAATATCATTTAGAAGGAAGATAAATCATTTTTGAATTAAAGAGTTGAATCTTTGTAGGGATTGCCTTGAAATGGATCCATTTTAGCTTATCAATCTCATATTCCATTCTCAGATATCCCCAAGCAGACTTGATAGAAAAATCTCTGTAATAGTCTATTATGCATCTCGGACTCATGCTTCATCATCAGCCAGCATACGACCACTCGACCTCCTCAAATATACATGTGGTACTACTGAAGACACACTACAGTTATAAAGTTCTAGCCATCACTTTCGACCTATACATCAGCAGTTCAATTTAAGCAAACGTACTATTATCAATAAAGCCGTTGCGAAGTAGTTGAGATCAGAACGTTACACAATTTGGTAAAAGGATATAAATCATATATTGTAACGGTCATCAAACGGTCATATTATATGACCTATAAATAAGACCAGCGAATTCGAGATGAAGGGGGGGGGGGGAGACTGAAAAATACTCACTCAAACTCTATATAAAATATCCAGAACTTCTCTTGTAAGAATCTAGCAACTATCAATAAATTACTCTATTTTTAAATCCTCAAGAAAGGTCGTAGTTTTTAACCTATTCAAAGGTTTTCCACGGTAAGCTGTGTGTTATAATTCTTCCATTATCCGTCTTAGAAGTTTTGAATATCCTTGGTGTTAAGGCTAAGTTCAAGATACGAAATTAGGCTATTACAATCTCTATCTCAAGATGGACCCCAGATTGCTTTATCATCAGATTTATTCAAGTTGCATATATTATAAAGTATAGCTTTACAGTTAGAAGATTGCTCCGCTTCAAGTTTACTTCAGTGCCACACCCCACTATGATCCAATACTTTATTTACCATTATATCTTGATTAATGTCTGCTGCTAATAAATCTTGAAGTGGACCCTCCCCATACCAGTGACCATGCCAGAAGCTTACATTACCTATGCCAATATTCCACATGGTTTTAGCTTCAACAGTGTGAATCAACCCTTGTATATGATTCCATTGATTAAATGTATTAATTTTGGAGTGACCCTCAATATAGTACTAAACTTTCATGTAGTCTACCATTCACCATGTAATATCCTATTCAGAAGTCATATTTAAACTTCACAATTTTATTATTAGATGATACCTATATTCCAAAGGGTGCATTAATAATTACCATATGCGTTTGGCAAAATGCCGACAATCTTTAGCGGAACTTACCTATTCAATTTCTGCACACATTATAACCAATTAATAAACCTATTATTCTTTTCATAGCCTATAATTAGAGGAAATGAGTAAAAAAACTAACCTCAGTCATGTCATGAGCCATATTTTTTAGTGTATCTAGCTAAAATTCCTAGACGCTTGAAACTAGCCAATTTTGATTGTTTTAGGTATAAATCGATAGGTTCTAATTCATTTGAATTAATGGTCTACGCTTAACCTAAATCAAGTTGATTCAATTATATAATGTCAAGTAAGCAGTTAGAAATTTAAAGACAAGGTCAAAGATATTTAACCCTGTGAAGAACCTTTTTCAGGAGAAAAACACACAAGTCGCTGTCAAATCACCTGACAGCTAAACAATCTACTATTGAAATCAAATTATAAGTATTTAATTACTTACAGACTCGATAAACACATCCCGTGGCAACCTCTCTTCTAATTGAACTCCTTGCAGTTAATTTCATGTTCTTGTAATGCCCTTTATTCTTATAACGCCTTGCCTTGGATAATGTACCAAAGCTATAAAGCTTTAATCGCTTAAACTTTTCAAATCAATGATTAGTTTTTCTAAATATCTTCAATTAATTTAATTTAAAATTTACTTTGCGCTGAATCGCTCGTGAAAATCTCTTCTCTCTCTAAATATCAAGCTCTGAAAAAATAAGTTTTGGAAGAGGTGAGTTATGAAAAAATAAAGGATGTCTTAAATAGAAAAATAGAAATCACGTCCTCTGCTCGAATAAAAATAAATCTATTCGAATAAATAAATCGATAGGTCCTAATTCCTTTAAATTAATGGTCTACGCTTAACCTAAATCAAGTTAATTCAATTATCTAATGTCAAGCAAGCAGTTGAAAATTTAAAGACAAGGGCAAAGATTTTTAACCCTGTGGGAAACCTTTCTCAGCAGAAAAACCCATAGGTCGCCGTCGAATCACTCGACAGCTAAACAATCTACTATTGAAATCAAATTACAAATATTCAATTACTTACAGACTCGATAAGCACATCCCATGGTTACCTCTCTTCTAATTGAACTTCTCGTAGTCGATTCCACGTTCTCGCAATGCCTCGCATCGGATAACGCGCCAAAGCTACAAAGCTTAAATTACTCAAACTTTTTAAATCAATGATCAGGCTTTCTAAATCTCTCCGATTTATTCAATTTAAATTTTACTTTGCGTTGAATCACTCGTTAAAATCTCTCATCTCTCTAAATATCAAGCTCTGAAAAAATAAGTTTTGGAAGAGGTGAGTTATAAAAAAAGAAAGGATGTCTTAAATAGAAAAACAGAAAACACGTCCTCTGTTCGAATAGAAATAAATCTATTCGAATAAATAAAAGGCTGAGCTTTTTTATTCGAATAAAGAAGAAATCTATTCGAATAAATAAGAGCCTGAGGTATTTTATTCGAACAACATAAAATCTATTCGAATCGACATGTTCCTATAAATATTCAAATTTAAAAGGAATCTATTCGAATAAAAGAAATGCCGAGGGAAAATATTCGAATAGTTCTGTTCGAATAAATATCTATTTTCTTAAAAATATATACTTAATTCTTTTTCCATAATCTGAAAAATACGATAAGCTTGATATTATAGAACAATGAGTTAGAAACCCACTTACCTGTTCAGTGTCAGTCCAGCTGTAGTCGCTCCATGTGGACTCTCTGACGACGGATAACCACGAGATAATGCTGACATTTAAACTTGATAGGGAATGAAACAAACTCCAAATATGGTTGTTTCACTAACCCTTCCGAAATAGTAGCCAAGCCTAGCTTGATTTTGCAAGAACATTGGTTAATGAACATAGATTCATGAAGCGAAAAACTACATCCCGTATAGTCTAAAAAGAACCAAATTGTGAGTGGTGTGTCCTTTACATGGTTCAAAAATGTTGTCTACTATAAAAAAATTAGTGGAGACCGCAATGAACATCCACAAATACATAAGCTAAATTTTTTTTTTTAGGATAAAAGTTCTTCTGGTGAAAATATTCCAATAAATGTATGTCACTCAAGCGACATTTTTTTTATACAACCTAAATTATAACTTTTATCGAGTAGACGAAAAAACAAGATTCATGAGAGAGTATATACCTATTTCACTCTCCACATTTCATACTTTCCCCGAAAGTTACTTGACTACTCAAACTACTAAAAGTATTCCTCGTCAAATTTTCCATCAGTGAGAGATGAGGTTAACTATAACTGACATAGGCTTATAGTTATATCAACCTAACAGGTAAGATATCAAGAGCTTGTGTGGAATACATGAAATTAAAACAAAAACGAGATTGAAGCGAAACATGGAAAGATGTAAACTATCAAATGTTGTATCAGAGGCAGAACGTCTTTTTTTTTCTTTTTTGCCAGAACATCTTATAAGTTAAATGCATAATGAGTTATAAGTAACATATATATTTAGAACTTAAAGAGAAGGGACAAAATGCTAAATTATTAGAGACTCATACACAATCAACGATACAACTGGTGTGCCAGGACAGTAGGGGAATACTTCTTTGTTCTTAACCCATCTTTGTACTTCTTTTACTGATTTCCTTCTATACTTCATGAAAAGTTAATATCATGTTGTGTTTGTTGGCCTAAGAAGTTTGATGGGTTTTATCCTTTAATATACTTATTGTTAGGTTACAACTCAAAATAAGGGAAGTCGTTCGAACGGCAGAGTTTGCATTGAAGCCGTTCGAACGAAAAAGGTTATGCTTGTTTATTTCTATGTTCATTTTGAAGGGGATTTAATCCAAAGCAATGATTAATCTCGTGATGCATACTTCAGAGATGACCAAATGGAAAATTTATAAATATAGAGTATAAGGTAAAGGCCTTTGTACATGGAGAATGAGTTAGAGAGAGAAATGGGAGAAATCTAGGGTTTTACTCTGGAGAGATTTCTTGAGTTTTCTTTCTAGGGTTTCTTGTTGGGAATTGTAATAGCCTAATTCCGAGATTTGGACTTTGCTGTTATACCAGATATACTCAGAATGTTCAAGCACAATAGATAACAAACAACAAGATGGTTTAACATAGAAAATCTTTGAATAGGCTAAAAACTACGACCTCTCTTGAGGATTTTGAGAAAGTGATGGTGATCTTATTGAGATTTCTAATCTATTACAAAAAGTATTCTGAGAATCTAAGATAATGAAGTAAGAACTTTTCTGTATTGAATGTTTCGTTCTTCATCTATAGTTCTCTAAGTCTCTTTATAAGTCCTCCAATATGACCGTTTGGCGACCATAAAGTCCCTTAATAATGGATATTACAAAGTGTGTGTGAGATATTCTTTGACCAGATTATATAACGTTCCAATCTTTGTTATTGTACAACGGTTCTATTGCTGACTATACACTTTGTACGGATCGAACTGTTGGTGTGGAGGTCAAAAGTAATATTTTAAACTGAGGAAAGTTGGTCATGTCTTTAGTAGTACTTCCAGTATGCTGATGAGATCGAGGATGAAGCTTGAGTTCGAGATACGAAATAAGCTATTACAAGACGACTCTCAACCAATAACATGAGTGTTATCAGGGATGAGTGGGTGTTGGTTGAGAAACTCATGATGTATATGTTTCTTGATGTTACAGTCTTATTTCTTATTGTGCCACATGCTCTATTGTTGAGGTTGAAAGTTCATATGTAGTTTGAAGATGAGGCATGAGCTCTAGATGCAGAATAAGCTACTACAACCGCCCCCTCTCAGCCAACAGTTCAAGAAGCACTGTAGACGAGTGGTATTAGCTGAGAAGTATCATTAAATGCTAGAGTTAATATTGGAGATTTATTTCTACTATATATTCATGAATTTTGTTGGTGTCCGTTGGGTTTCCTAAAACCAATGACTGTAGTCAAATGTTGTTGCATGAGGAATCTTTTTGACATTGGGAATTTGGAGGGTCTGTTTTGAATACTGATCTGAGTATAAAAGGCACTCTAAGTTGAGTGGTAGGAGCAAAACTTCATATCTGATCTCTGCCTTCTTTGTTTACTGTGGTAAAAATGGTGACGACTAGGACTCAGGCCCGAGAGTCTAGGATTCAGATGAAGATGGAAGAATTATAGATCAGGTACTTCGATTACCAACCGTTGCATCCGCCTAGTCCAATTCTTATTTTTCCCACTTTTCATCATATATCATATGAAGAAGTGATGGAGGCAGGGGATGACCACTTCCAAATGGTACATTTCCATTACCTATTAATATCTGAGACATAAGGTCATAACGGGCTTCGGTTGCTGGCCGAGGAAGCTATTACAACTGAAGATAAAGCGGCAGACGTTCGGCCGAGAGAGTCTCGTCGATACCCTACTAATGAGTGGGTCTTGTTGAAGAAATAAGGCATTCCGTCTGCCTCTAGCATAAGAGTAGGTGATGAGGATGCAGATGATCATTTTCTTCTATGGACCATAGCTCTTTGGCTATGAAGAAAATCTTTCATCTGTGATATCTGGTTCTAACTTCCCTGAGTCTTGCTACATGGGATCAAAGTTTAGAATCTGCCTCATCTGTTGACTCTTCGTGCCAAGAAAAATGTCAAGCTGATACTTGATGTAAATTTAAGTAATCTATAAAATCTTTGTACTCGTCTGTAAAGTATTTTGTAAGAGAAACTTTCGGACTGAATGAAATATTTGTGTTCTATTATGATGATACTTTGCCTCGAGCTTGTTTGTTTCACTTTCTATTTGTAACATAGGCGTTGGTAACATATATGTTTAGGTATCATGGGTATGAAGGGAAAATGGTAGTGAGAGTTGAGATAAAATGTAGAAGAGGTCGAGAATGTGATTGAGAGGAACGACTTATTGTAAATACCGGTATAGAGGAGGTCAAGCTGTTTATGCGAACTGGATGTCAGATTTAGGCAAACTGTGAGGCAGGGTTGATGTGTAGCTGTGTGTACAACTGCAAGATTGGCTGCCGTCTTGTTAGTTGCCATTTTGATATGTGTCAGTATAAAATCTGTCGTTCCGCGAATATTGCTCGAATAATACTCTTCTTCTAAATTAGTGGGGCAATTTTTTTATAAATATTTTTGGTGGCTATAAAATCAGGAATCGCGGCGGGTATGAGTTGTATCTTCTGTGGGGATAATCGTTCTCTGAAGGTAGTGTGACTAACCATGGTGAGGACTCGTTCTCAGTATGCACAACGTGCTTAATATGCCATAAACGATCATTTTCAGATTAAGGTTTCCGAACTTCGTGAGCGCTATTTTTGTTAATTGCAGTATGATGCCATACTTACGGAATGGCCATTGAATCTTGTTGAGAAAGGCGATGGAGGCAGGAGTGTGGAACATGATCACTTTTTTTGGTGCAACATTTTTCGTAGGTCTCTATTGGATACTAGGGTACGAGAACTAACTGTTCGACAGCTCGCATATGATAAGATCATGGAAGAGGATGTAAGGGCAGCCAATGGGGAAATAATTATGTATGGGGAACCAAACCATTGGGGTTGCTTTAGATGTAACTGGGGAGCTCGGTAAGCTTGACTTCTGGAAGCTCGTTAGAAGTAATATGCGATTGGAGTATTCTGTGGTTAGGTTTGAATAATTGTAACTTGAGTGGTTGTGAGTGAATAAAATATGTGATGTCTCGATCTTATTGAAAAAATAAAGTATTATATTTTACTCTTTGTGTACGGATATTGTGGGAGACAGCTGTAGGATTTTACCAACTGTATTGATATCTCCAAATTTTTAAAATTAAGCTTTTTTAAGAATATTGTACCATCTTGGTAGAGTATAAAAGAAGGTGATTGGTCATTTTGTACAGTGCTGAGGAAAAGGTGTAGAACTTTGAATGGCAGACAATAGGGATAGACGTGATAACAGTAAAGTTATTACAGAAGTCATGATGATATTTTAAAATGAAAAGACGTGTCTATGGCAATAGTTGGGATGGCTAACGTATGTCAAAAAGAGTTATCGTTTCATAAACTGAGGGAGAGTATCAAAACTCGACTCTCTCTCGCTCATAAATTATCTACAGTTACAGGGAGAGAAAAATATGGTACAAATCTTATTGTCAAGGAGAGGAGACGTTTGAGTGTTGAATGCGATTTGGGAAAGAGATCTTCATCAAGTGATAGGAAATTGTCAAAGAGATAACGGGATTGCTCATTTTTAAAAAGACGTCCGGGTAAAACAGGGGATTATTATTCTGCAAGTACAGGTTGGTAATGTAAAACTCTGTCTATTTGATTTGTGAGTAATCTGAGATTTGGTAATTTGTATGATTTAGTAATTTGTATAAGTATTTTGAATAAGTGAGGTTTTTTGGTAAATTCGATAGTTTATTGAGAGAGGCCTGTAGTGTAGGTTGTGTTGTATGTGTATGTTACCTGTAGAGATAAAAAAATATATTTGTGTTTGAGAAGAGGGGAGAATTTTAAAATAATGTGGTTTTGATGTTATGTTTTAGGAATTAGGAAAATAGACGTGTTAGCTGGGTAGAAGGTTGGTCCGTTTTTATTGTTTGTAGCGATAATGATAAAATATTTCTTTGTATCTGTAAGTTCAGTATGTGTTATAAACCTAGTATTTCTGTTAGTAAATTTATAGTCTCGTTCGGTTTCGAGGAAACGACGTCTTCAAGGAGGGGGGACAAATGTAGTGTAATGGTAAAAAATGTTAATAGTGTGGGGACGACTATAGAGGTGGTGGGGCCCATTAGATCTGGGGGCATGAAAGGGAAGGAGGACAAAAAAGTGAAAGAGAGAGTCCTTGTCATATTCCCAGAGGGGGTGAATGTAGGGAAAAAGTACTTGAAAAATAAAATGAAATTGCAGGGAGAATGGGGGGGGGGGGTTACGTGGAGGACCAAGGTCTCTGGTTCAGAGCCTATTTCTCTGGAATAGGAGAGGAAGCAATATACTATCAAGTTCTATGTTTGGAAAAGTGGAAGAAGGATAGAGGTATTAGTGAGGGGGTTAACATCTTGTATTTCAATTGGCTTGGGTTATCAGGCTCGAGGGGAGGATTTTTGTGTTTCTAGAATTAGGTCGTATACGGCCCTAGAATTCCGCTGACCTACTTCGGAAAAGGGTTATGAATGTGTTACAGTGTTGCCCTGCCCAGTTGAATGGGAATGTTTATGAGATGATGAGGGTATGTGAGGCATTGACTGAAAAATAGAAGAAGGAAGGGACTGCGAAGTAGTTCACGGCTGAAGATGTGTTAAAGTTTTATAAGTGGAAGTATGTGGAAGGTCGAAATAGTGGTTACCTGTATAGTGATTCAGCGAGGCCAAAATTCTTTGACTTTAAATCTGTTAGTATATAATGGAATGACCACCTTGTATGGGTAGAGGGTAACTATATGCAGGTTCCAGATGAACCGACGCTTGAACTGAGTCATAGATATTATAATCCGAGTAAGTAATGTTGACCAATCTTCAAATAACTTATAAACATGTCTTCGTAATATCGTAAAATGTATTATTTTATTTATGTGCAGAACCCAAACCGTTAGCTACCCCAGATAAGACCAGCCTGTTTGATTGTGTTACACGAGATCATGACAAGCTAACATAGGTACTTAGTAAATTGGGTATCCGAAGACACAAAAGGGTAGATTCAGCAGCACCCAAAATTTAGCGAGCTCAAGAAAAACGAGCTATGGCCGAGGGAAAACTGTGGAGACCATTACTAACGTGCTTAATCCTCTATTTCCTGCACCTCAGACTACTAAACCAATTACTCGTAAGGTCTGAAAGCCAGCGCAGCAGAGTACCTCAGCTGTTGGGGTTGTGTTCACAAAATAAGATATCACAAAGCCTACTGCTGGTGGTGTGGAGGAAAAATCCGAAGTGGGTGTGTTCGTTCTTGGGGAGGCTGAGAAGAGTTCATTAAAGAGAGAACGGTATTTAGAGGAGTGCAGTCATCTAACTAACCCTCATGCTGCGGCCAAAATGAAAAAGTTGGGCATTAAAATTGTCGTATGTCCAGGATGAACTCACAGCAGCTCAAGGATGAGTACCTCGAGCATACGTTCGCGGTTTGTGGTCAAAAATTGTTACTTGATGTTGTCTTTGAACTAAGTGAAATTGTTGAATTGTCTCTTCTTTTTTGTTTATACTGGCAGCTGTCATCTCTCTGCTTGAGACTCAGTCAGCTCGCATGAAAGAGCTCGAGGCTGACCTTTTATTGGAAAGAGAGATGATGGATGTAGATGCTACCGTAGCTATTGAAAAGTACAGTAATCTGTCAAAGCATGACAAGCTCATGAGTGATGCGGTTGCAGTGGCCTAAGTGGAAAAGACCACTTTATCCATTCATACTATTCTTTTGGATTGAATATTGATGATGTGGAACTGACCCAGAGTGGCCGATATGAAGAGACAGAGTTCTCTGCTGAGGTCAAGGAGGAAGAGATGGCTGGTGATACTGTTGGTTTACCTGAGAAAGCGTCAGACCTTCTTCCAGGCAGTACAGAGCCAGTCCATACTGTTGAGCAAACAATGGACCTTCTGGTGGAACGTGTTGAAATAGTTCCCTTTCCGGGGAAGACGTTGAAATATCCTTCTAAGGTAGATATTAACAAGCATCTTTAAATGTTATGTGGTATCCTGTCTTCTGTTTTTCAACTCGCTTGATTTGGATGTGACAGTACTTATAGGGGCCTAACTTTGCAGGAAAGGAAGTTGACTCTTACACTATGAATATTATCTACAACCAAAGGGTTCAAGTATATAATCAGTAATAATGTAACTAATCTACTGGGAATTTACTATCGTGGAGGCCTAGAATGGGTCACTCCACGACCTCTGATGAGGAGTTTTATGAGTATTGATATAAAGTTCTAGTAGTCGAAGTTTCGAGTACAGGGTGATTACAGGGGATTCGAAGGTAAAGTTCAAGGTCTATGGGAGGGTTTTTCTAACCCCTCTATAGTTCCCTTTTTCTCCTATTTATAGAACATAGGAAGGGCCGAGTCACTATGGGAGGTCAAATTACAAGAGTATCCTCCAGACAACTGACTTGTACCCAAAGTCGGTTTTGACGCCGTAACTGTCTGGTCTAACACTATAGCCGTTGTTCCTGACGCTGTAGCTTGTTGGTTCTGACATTGTGGTTATTGGATCTGACTTTGTAGTTATCGAGCGGCGTGCTTCACCATTCTATCTAGTGAGCTGGCTGTCTGATATGTTTTCTTTCGACCACGTATGATCATGTTCAAAGCCTGTTTGCAGTCGAGTATTCGTATAGTCTTCGAGGGCTTGATTATGGGTTTATTAGGTTTTGGGTCATCAGGTAGGCCTCGATGTAGCCTTCGAGTGCCCGACTGGAGCTAAAAGGTTGCGAGTAGGCTACTACATTCACCCCCTCTCAGCAGGGGCCTCAAAAATAGGTGTAGAAGCATTTGCTGAGAAAAAATGTTGGGTGTTGGTAGTTGAAGGGTTGACTGTTGCATGTTGGAGTTCCGAGGGAGGTAATAAAGGAAGGTAATTAAGAAGTAGTGGTGATTTCGGTGTAAAAAATAAGGTTAATGGAGGTATAAATATGGGTAATGGGGGGGGTAACTTTACATACTTTCTTCTTCATCTTCTTGAAAAATTTATCATGGAGAATACGCCTAACACCTGACATCAAAGGAGGGTGGCAGAAAGGGACCGTCGGATAGGATGCAAGAGGGCCGAGCTACAAATAAGGTTCTTTGGCGACAAAGGGTTGGACTGGGTCATGCCAGACCTGGTCGAACTTGAACCTAGGGAGCCGATCAATGGGCAATAATATGCATACTTATGGGGGATGCTGCAATGGAGATTTCCAGCGGCCAAGGAACGTTATCTCTTCCTGTAGAACTTGGCCAAGTGAATAGTAGAACAGAAGGAATAGGGACAGGTGGTCGAAGAGGAGCCAAGGTTGTGTAAGAGGAACTACCCCGTCTGGAAATAAGGGGGTTCTTCGCAATGTGTTGGCAGGGTGGTGGCGATGGGTAATTTTTTTGTATGACAGTTTTCGAAGGTTTCTATTTTTTGTTGATGTTTGTATATTTTTCTTTTCTTCCCTTCTCTTTTCTTGGTTTTGTATCATCGAAGAAATGGAATAAAAAGTTAATTTAATGGAATTATGTGTTTTGTATTTGATAAATATGGTAGGCGAATAGACTGTAGGCACGGGATCGAACATCCAACTTTGAACTAAGGGTAAATAGTAGAGACAGTCACCTAATGAGGGAACTTTACTTTGAGCTGTCATGTAGTGATCGAAAACATTGATTAATATTTAACCTTGAATGACTAAGAGGGCCTAAATTCTTCAAAGTATTTTGTAGAAAATGTTGTGATAAAGTATTGAGAATGTCGATGATTCGAGAATAGGGATGAGTCAAATGTAAGATTTTGAAAATTAGTGTATAGTGCGCATGCTGATAAAACGGAATAGTCTCGGAAGTTGAGAAGGTTTGACTGTTGAGATTCTGAGGAAAACAATTGAAGACTGTGATATATGTGGGTTGTGATTAGGGAGGCTTTAAATGCACCTGCCTTCAAGTATAAGTAGGGGTTACCAAGAGAGCTTCAAACATCTACACTGTCTTCTCTGTATAAACAGTCTGTATCATCTTGTCCAAATGGTCGAATTATGGATACCACTCCTAATACGAGATTCTAGAAGAGGATGGAAGCCCGAGAGCGTCGGATAGAAGAGAAGACGTATGAGCTTATTAAAGAGTTCTTTAGGGACCATGAGTTAGACTGGGAGATGCCTGACTTGGTAGAACTATAGCCAGAAGAGCCAATCTATGGGATGTCGTATGCTCACTGGTGGAGGGTGTTACGATGGATGAATCCACTGGTTAGTAACCGGTTCTTCTTTTTACAAACTTTTGCCAAAAATCTGATAACTAAAGAAGACCTCGGTATTGAAGAGAAGGCTGGGATTTGCAAGAATTGCCCTATCTGCAAATAGGGGCATCTTGGTTGTTGTAAAGGAAGCTTGTAAGATTCTGTTTTGCTGTTTGTTGTTGATGTTTATTTTGAAGTGGTGTAAGCATCGTTGATCAAATAAAATGGAATATATTGAAACAATTGTCAAGGTATGATATTTAACTGTTTGTGTATAAGTAGGATAACCACAATACACGATGGTAATTTAGGCGCAAAAATAGCTTGTCGAATGTCGATTATGTAGGAAATCAAATGACCGATTAATTTTGAAGCCGAATATCGGGTATGTGTGGACGAATGTTCGAGATACAGTATTGGCGATGATTCGTAGATGGGTGGAAGGTATTTCGAAGGTCGATGAGCTTCGGTAGATGGGCTTCGACTACAAAACCTGACAGCCAAAATTGTTGGCATGCCAGAAGCAGTACTGTTCATAGGGCAGAGTACCATGCAGGTCATCATGATATTTCCTTGGATTATAGGTAAAAGGTTGACATGATATATAGATTTGACTGGACAACTTCGGATAGGATACTAGAAGGTTCGACTAGGTTAATATAAAATCATTAAATACTGGCGTGGGAGGTACACGTGTGAGTTATTGAGGGTAAAGGTATTAAAACGCAACTCAGCCAAAAAGTAGGGGTAGCGGTAATGATAGCGGTTTTGGAAATTGAGGTGATTTACTAATATTTTGGTGAGGTATTTATAGAGGCAGAAAGAAATTATTATTCCTAATTTGCAAGGAAAAAAAAAATAGAGAGTCAGAAAGAGAGCATACTCTATTGCTGAGGAAGTTCTTGTTGAAGATGAGAGGAAGGACCATTCTTTGTTGCTGTTTGAATCAACTATACAGGTATTCATCTGACCATCTCTATAAATAAGTTAAATGTAGTTCGCCTTTGTAGTTTCATTTGTTGTAAATGTTCTAAGGGCTAGGTGTTGTTAGGGTTTTGTTGGCGAAGGCCTGGCCGAGGGAGAAGGTGGTCCAAGTGGTTGGAGGTTTTGCCCAGTAAGAAAGTTGGAATATTGGGGTGGTGACCAGAGCTGTAATCGAATGTTCGACTATGATTGTTTGAGTTGGGGAGGGTAGATCGAAATAAGTTATTAATGCGTAATAGTCGAATATATCGATCTAATTACATGTCTCTTCTTATGTAGGGTAAAATGCGTATCCATCGATCTTCGAGACTGAGGCTGATAGACGAGGAAATCGAAGCAAATGAATCGAGTGTGTCTAGTCATGCTCCAGCAGGTGAGAGCAGCGACGTAGAAGAGTTAGACATTGCAAAAGATTCCCCATTAGCCGTGGTGGTTCCTGAAATTAGGGCTTCGAGTAAGAGCCGTCGAAAGGCTTGAGTGACCGAGGAGAAGAATAGAAAGATGGAGGGAGGAGAGAGAAGGGGACACGAAGGTAGTGTCAAGCCTTCAGGGATGAAAGAGAGGGGGAGTAGAGTGGTAATAGAGAGAGTTTGACTGATTCGGGGGAAGCTGCGGTGTCTGTCTCGGCTAAAGAGAAGCTGAGACTGGATCAATTTGTGGCTAAGCTGGAGTTGTCAAAGGTAGGGGTGATATTATATGCAGTGAGGTCTGGTTATATCTTAAGGTCTAAACCCCGAGAGGGTTTTTGGGAATTTAGAGGCCAGATTTGGCTAGGGATGTAATTACCTCTTCGAAGGCTGGTGAAGGGGGTTTTGAACTTTTAGGAAGTTGCCCCATGCCAGATGAATAGGAACTTCTGTGAAATAATGAAGGTGATCGAGGGTATGAATGTAGAACTGAGAAGTGAGGGGAGGGGCTTGATCGAGTGGTACGATATTGTGTCGTTCTACTCGAGGAAAGAAAATAGGAAGATGGACATGTACCACATCCAATGTCATGCAGATAAGCCCTGGTTGTTTGATTTGTGCTCAACGGGTCGAGGGTGGGATAAGGACTTGGTTGTGGTACGGGGAAATTATGAGAATGCTGAAGGGGAGGACGTTTATAAGCTACATCATGGGATCTATAATCCAAGTAAGTTGATAGTCGAAGATTTTTTTTGAAATATTGATCAAATAGACTGATAAACATGTTTATGCTTTTTCTGTAGTTGGTAACCGAACTTTGGCAAATCTGAGGAATTATATTGACGAGCTGATCAACTCTGACGGGGAGTGGATAGACTGTGTGTTTAGGAAGCTAGGTATAAAAGGGATGAGGCAGAAGAAGATAGATTCTCTGCTTCGAAACGTTCCCGTTACTCCAAAGCCATCAAAGAAGAAGGGAGGCGAAGGTGCTTCGAGAGGGGTCGAAGGAATGGAGAAAGTGAGATTGTCGAGGAAGGTAAATTATGTTTCAAAAGGACAACAGGCGCCGAAGCAGGCAACATTAGTGCCCATAGTAGTCCAAAGCAAGCATCAAAGCAGGCGTCGACACAGGCTAATAAAGGGAAGGGCAAGGTCTTTCTCAAATCTCTGAAGGTCCAGCAGCCAAAGTTAACTCAGCGTAAGAGGCGTAGGGAGCTGGGGGGGATGATGCGGAGGATGTGGACGAGGCACTAACAGAAGCTGAACTAGAAGAGCATGTTCGAACCATGACTAGTTTGATGGTAATACTCTGCGGTATTGACCCAGAGGAGGTTGGGAGGTTGATGAATAAGACTTTACATCAGGTAGTTGTTTTTCTTTTTTTTTGAAATTCAATTTTTTTTCTAAAATTCATCCTCCCTCGAGAAGTAATGATGGATCGAATATTCTAGCAAACACATGCTTAGTCGCAAGCTTTTATCAAGGCCCAAAAAGTATCAATGAGGCAGCTGAAATAGGCAGTTGACAATCTGGAATTTGCTCGAGGGACCGAGGCGTCGCTAGTGTCTGAGATTAAAGTTTAAAAGCGAGAGCAGTTGACCATTAGATCTGAATGTGAGAGGAGACTCGATGATCAATGCTACAATCATACGCAGGTGTTGGAGTCGAAGCTTGTTGAGAAGGAAAAGGCAATGAAAGAACAGTGTGAAACCTTCCAATGGCAGTTTGATGATGAATGTGAGACTACTGTCAGGCTGAAGATGTTCATAGAAGATTTGGGGTATGATCCCGAAACTTTGAAATATTTTTCCATAACCAATGATTTTATCGCCGAAGATGCTGTTCAGATAGAGGGTATAGAAGTAGATGTTGTTGGTGTAGGTTTGGGAGGTAGCATAAAGGCTCTTACAGTAGAAGAATCCGCGATTGAGACTGTAACTGATGAAGTCGCAGACGCTGCTGGGTCGAATCCTTCTGCTGAGGATATTGAAGGTGTTTAGATTGAAGAACCTGTAGGAGGAGAGGGTGTGGCCACTCTTGTATGAGGTATTGTTATTGTTATCTTGCTGTAACAAAGACTCTTTTCTCTAAAATTGTTAAGGTTTGAAATACTTTGAGTACTGGTCTGGATAATATGTAGCTGATTTGAACTTGAGATGTTAACTTGCGATTGATTTGAATTGCTGATATGTGTTGAACTTGATTTGAATTGGTTTGTTGATTTGTGTTGAACTTGATTCTCTAATATATGATGTACTGAAAATTCTTGCATGTAGTAGAGTTGTTGATATTTCAATATACTTGTATCTGTGTATGTTGGGAGTATAGAATGCTTGTAGAATTATCCAACCTTGAAGAGCTTCGAGGTGGTTTCCCGATTATCAGTCAAGAGGTGGTCATGATACTTTAACGTGGTCGCCCCCAATGCATTCTCAAGGGTCCGGTCTATCGATCATTCTTGCCCCTTAAGTTTGCAAGAAGTTGGAGACTTGAAAATTTTTGAGGTTGCCCCCAAGTATCAGCCTGGTTGAGGGGTTGACATAATACTTAGGTTATACAAAAAAAATTATTGGACTACGAAGACCTGAGCTTAGTAGAAGTATAACGTGGTCGCCCCCAATACATTCCCGAGGGTCCAGTCTGTTCGACCATTTATGCCCCACGAGTTTGCTCGAATTTGGAGACTTAAATTTTTTTAAGGTCGCCCCCAAGTATTAGTCTGGTCGAAGGGTTGACTTGATACTTAGGTTATACCAAGAAATTAATTAGACTTCGAACGCCTGAGCCTAGTCGAAACATAACATGCTTGCCCTCATTGCATTCTCAAGGGTCCGATCTGTTCGACCATTCATGCCCCTCGAGTTTGCTCGAATTTGGAGACTTAAATTTTTTTGAGGTCACCCCCAAGTATCAGTCTGGTTGAGGGGTTGACATGACACTTAGGTTATACCGAGAAATTTACTGGACTTAAAATTTTTACTGGAAGACATGATGCGAAGTTTAGGGAAAAAATATCTTCATTGATTATTTTGTATTTATATAAGGTGAACAAGGTGGAAGCCGTAGCCTTTTTTATGAGACTAGTTGCATTGTATTCTATGGATTAGGTGGAGGCTCTTCGTCTTCTGTCATCAGGTAATATGAACCTTTATCGGTCTTATCGTACACGACATAAGGCCCATCCCAGGATTCGGCTAGTTTGCCGACATTTCGAGGCTTCAAAGACTGTGTGACACGTCGAAGTACAAGATCTCCAATGTTGAAACTGCCTGGCCGAACTCTCTTGTTGTATGAATTTTGGAGGGAGAGATAATACCGGTCGAGGTTAGCGATGGCTCGATATCTGGTTTCGTCGATCCACTATATATTGTATCCGAGTTCAAGCCTATTATCTTCGTCTGGGAGGTTGGGACCGCGTGTTGGCACTTCAAATTGAGTGTGTAGCACTACATCGGTACCATCGGCTAGAAGGAAAGGTGTGCAGCCCGTCGCCTTTCGTGATATTGTTTGATAAGCCCAGAGGGCATGCTATAGTTCTTGAACCCATCGTCCTTTTTTTGCATCTATACACTTCTTAAGATCGTCGACTATTGTTTTATTGATTGCTTCGATCTGACCATTCCCTTTGGGGTAGTAAGGTGTTGAGGGGGAGAGGATGATATTGTACTTCTTGAGGAAATTTCGGACTTTGTTCCCAACAAATTGTGGACCATTGTCATATCGAATCATATGAGGATAGCCGAAACGTATAATAATATTCTCCCATAGAAATTTGATGACTTCTTCTTCTCCGGTTTGACATAAAGGCATAGCTTCAACCTATTTAGTAAAGTAATTTGTTGCCACAAGAACATTTTTGTGGCTACCCGATGCTTTAGGAAATGGACCCACAAGATCGATAGCCCAGCGCCTGAATGGCCAAGAGATTTGACTAAAATGATAGTCCTGCGAAGGGTTATGGATGTCGTGGGCCTGACGTTGGCATTTGTCACAGTGTTTGGCGTACTCCTCGGTTTGCTTCATCATATTGGGCCAGAATAGACCTTTGGAGATGGCTCGAAGGGCCATAGATCGACCAGCAGTGTGAGCACCGAAGGTACCTTCGTGGAGTTTGGGAAGGATTTTAGAGGCTTCGTTTTGAGATATGCATCGAAGGAGGACGCCATTAGGGGATTTGCGACGTAATTCGCCTTTGAGAATGGTATATCTGCAACAGTACTCTAATAATGACCCTTTGGCTTTGGGGTCTTCGGGGAGGGTAGAACTGTTGAAGTAAGCGAGAAATGGTATTCTCCAATCGTCTGGATTGAGACTCTCGCCCCCAGTATTGATGGCATTGACTTCCATCTGGTCGATACTTGGGCGTTCGAGTACTTCGATATGGAGAGTTCGAGATTCGGACTGGCCTAACATAGATGTTATGTAAGCGAGGGCATCTGCGTGTCTGTTTTCGCCTCGGGGGTCGTGAATAATGGAATTTTTTTTAGGAAAACGGTCTATGTGCTGGCGGATGAGAGTAGCATACTCAGCCATGCGACTGTTAGTTTGATTTTCACCGGTGTATTATCTCTGGACAAGTTGGGAATCTGTGAAAACTGCCAGTTTAGGAATGCTAAGATCGAGTGCGAGGTCAAGGCCATAGATCAAGGCTTCGTACTTGGCCTCGTTGTTGGAGCATTCGAAGTTTAACTTGACCGCCTTTTCAATTTGATCATTGGTGGGTTAAACCAGGACGATACTGATCCCCGAACCAACAGGTCCAACAGATCCATCTGTGATGAGACGCCATCCTGTGTTAGGGTTCTATGGGTCGGTTTGTTCGGGCTGGTTTTCTGGTAGGTCATCCTCGTGTTCCTCCCAGTCGACATCTTCGACCGGGAAGTCTGTAGGAAAATCGGTAAATGCTTGCCCCTTTTGGGATACCTGCTTGTAAAATGTGATTTCGTGTTCGGCAAGATAAACGGACCACTGCTGTAGCCGTCTAGATTTTTCTTTCTTGCTGAGTACTTCTCGATGGGGATAACTGGTGATAGTACGGATAAGGTGAGATTGAAAATATGGTTTGAGTTTTTGAGAAGTATAGACGATGGTAAGGAGCAAATGCTCAAGTTTTGTGTATCGTATTTATGCACGTATCAGGGTTTTGCTGATAAAGTATGCAGGTTTCTCGATGTTGGATTCGAGTCGAATGAGGACTGAACTAATAAAAGTATCGGTGACCACGAAGTATAAAGAAAACATTTCACCTTCGATAGGCATATTGATGATGGATGGTCGACCGAGGTATGCTTTAAGTTCAAGAAAGGCCTGTTCACAGTTGGGTGTCCAATTAATCTTAGGTTTGTTTTTCATTTTAGCCCTTTGGACGCCTTAATCGCCTAAGAGAGATAAGAGGCAAGCACTGCAGTCTGAGGATTGTAAAATAAAGCGGTCCAGGGCCGTTATCTTGCTAGCCACCTTTTGGATATCTTTTTTGGTTCGGGGGGAAGGCATGTCGATGAGGGCTTGGATATAAGTAGGATCGATCTCGATACCTTGTTTGCTGATGAGGTAGCCTAAGAATTTGCCAGACAAAACACCAAACTGGCATTTGTCTGGGTTAAGTTTCATGTTGTATGTTTGAAGTATCTAGAAGACTTCGGTTAGGTCCTGGATGTGGGTCTATTTTTTAAGGCTCATGCATAACATGTCGTCGATGTAAACTTTGACCAACTTGCCAAGCAAGGGTTTGAACATGGTTGTAACAAGGCATTGGTAAGTGGCGCCCGCAATTTTAAGGCTGAAGGGCATTACGTTAAAACAGTAAAGGCCTTATTCAGTGATAAAAGAAGTTTTAAGTTGATCCTCGAGGAGGAGGGGTACCTGATTGTAACCCAAAGCCGTGTCCATAATTGATAGTCACTCATGTCCAGCAGTAGCATCCAAGAGGACTAAAATGATCGGGAGTCGGAAGCTGTCCTTCGGTATGTATTTGTTGAGGTCTATGAAGTCGATGCAAATTTTAATCTTGCCATTCTTTTTAGGAACTCTAACAATGTTGGATATCCAATCAGCGTACTTGACTTCTCTGATGAAACCTATGGCTATGAGCTTGTCAACCTCGAGGTTTACAGCTTCTCGAAGTTGTGGCGCCAATGTACACTTCTTCTGCTTCACTGCTGTAGCGTGACGGATGAGGTCGAGGCGATTACATACTAATCTCATCTCAAAGTCGTCTCCTGAAACGTCCATACGAAGATGTCTTTGTTGGCTCGAAGGAATCGGTGAGTTCAAGGTGTTCGGCCTCATCTAGAAAGGTACCAATGAACATATCTTGACCAGGAATGCTGAGTTCAATATAGACAATGGGTTAAATGGGTGAGATGGCGGGTGTCAAAGGTATAAAGATAGAGGAAGACAATGATTACTATGGTAGTTTGAGGAGTTTCCGTGTCTGATCGATCTCTGGATGCTCACATGAACGGGCGAGGAGTTGGGAACCTTTTAAGGTCTATATACCACAGGGGGTAGTGAAACGAAGGGTCTGATGGTGGTCGAAGGTATGGTGTGCATGGTAATGAGCCAGTCGCGCCCAAGGAACCTAGATATTCAGATTTCTTGTCGATGACAAGAAAACTAGTTTGAAGTGTAACTGGGCCGGTAGTAACTTGAAGGCAAATTCGACCAACGACGACTTTGGAAACCCTGTTAAAACCTTTCAGTTCGAAATTGGTGGCAGTGATGAGGTCTGCTTTATTCATGGTATGAACGGTTTAAAGGAAAAGTACATCAGTTGTACTTTCCGTATCGATAAGCATGGTATGGAAGCCGAGGTGTTCGACCTTAATCATAATAACTAAATGGTTGGAATGGGGAAAATGAATATGCAATGTGTCGCAGTCGATAAATGAGATACCCTCGGGTCAGAGATATTGACTTGATTATGGCAGAAGGGCGGGTAGCTTCTCCTGGTATGTGAGTTTGCAGTATTCTTCGACATGCTTGTGCTTGCTTTTAGAACGACCGCTATCGATATTATTTACCTCGATGAAATGAACCTGGCAGATGTGTACCTTGGCTGGGTTGGCAGCAGGGGCAGGTTGAGGTTAGAGGTACGACCTGTCGAGGTAACTAGGGAGGTCAGCAACATACTAATATAGACGACCCACCTTGAGGATTATTTCGAGAGAGCGCTGTAGGGCGAAGCATTTGTTGGTGTGGTGGCAGTTACACTTATGGTTATGGCAGTAAGGTTCGCCCTGTTTGACCTCGATGGGGAAAATGGTACACCATATGGGGTCCACCTAAATTTCTGGTTGAAGGGTATTGATAGGAGCAGTAAGCTTGGGTAAGACCGGCTTCGGCCGTTTTTCGTGGGCTTTAGTAGTGTCGTCAGTTTGGGGGCATTTTCGGCTCTTAGTCTCCTGTGAGATAGAGGCGATCATTGGTGTAGGAGCAGAAGGTTGGCCTTGTTGAGGTTTGTTCGGAGTAGGGTTCGAAGCTTTCCCCTGCCGATTTGACTCGCGAAGGCGCTCGAGGTCAATGTATCTGTTAACTTTAGATAACATTTCCTCGAGGGTTCGGTGTTCATAGAATACTAGGTACTCTTTGACGCGACTGTAATTTGGCAAATCATTGGAATAAACTAGCACCGCATTCGCACAGTCGAGGTTTTTGACCTTGCGCAACTCATCGAGGAACCTCTTTATGAAGGCTTTGAGTGTTTCACAGGGGGATTTGTGGATGTTAAAGAGAGCATCAACCTGGACCTCTCGATCTTTGTTGAAGGAAAATTGGGTGATGAAAAGACTAGATAATTGCTCGAAGCTTCGGATCGAGCAACTGGGAAGGTTATGATACCATTTGAGAGGGCTGTCTGTGAGGCTGGTGGGAAAAAGTCGACACATTAGGTGGTCGACCGTCGAGTAAAAGCTTAAAGCATTTTGGAATTCGAGGATGTAAGATAGAGGGTCGGTGTTGTGATATTTGTAGATTTTGGGAGTGCGGAAATTTGGAGGTACCTCGATAGTGAGGAGTTTGGGGCAGAGAAGGTTGTTTAACCGACTCTACGAGTTTGGTGTAGGGCTCGCACTGATTCGGATGGTAGGATGGGTTTTCTGGTGTAAGATAAGCAAGATGAGGAAGGGATCTTTGAGGTCGAAGGGGAGGAGGCCGAATATTTGGCGTATGCTAGCGCTAAGCTCCCCGAATCGTTCTCGAGCAGGGCAGCGCCGAGGTTGTTTGGAAGTTCGAAGGGTGAAATCGGACGAATCCTTTGTGGGGTGTATGCCAAGGTAGATTGAACCTCTAGGGAGGATGGTGGGGGGGAGCACACTCGGCTCCAAGATGGACCGGGGGTGTAGGGACTTATCCCTCGACCACACTCACAATCGAACTCACGCAGTTCGATTTACCTCCATCTGAGGCTCACGTAATTTACCTCACTTAACACTTTAGTCAAACATTCCAACCAACCCCACGAACTACTCAAGAATGTGGGTCGAGCTAAACCCAGAAAATGTTATTCAGTCAAAGACACTTGTCTCTCATGATCTCGTCAGTTATTTAGTCAACTGTCACTAACCATATCATTTGGAAAATGTGATCTTGCACGATGAAGAGATGAGGAGAAGCCTATAAAAAAGGAAAGTTCCAGAAGAGACAGGGACCAAAAAAATTACTCAAACTTCTTATTTACGGTATCAAAAGCATTTCTAGATTCTAGAGATCACTTGTAATAAAGATATCCACTCAAAGCAATAAAAATACTTTTATAAAAATCTTCCATAAGAGGTCGTGGTTTTTTACCTATTCAGAGGTTTTCCACACTAAAAACACCCATTTTTATTTCTTACTTTCTAGTAGAATATTGTTACAGGTTCATTGGTATGATAACTAATTCTTAATCAAATCGAGCTTACAGAATTTGGCCATTAAATTTTGCGTCGTTTGTGGGAAAGATTGTATTTCCACGATACCTTAAGGCGGTCTTTCATTACAATTTTCAATTATGGTTTCTTTCAGATGACAGGCCGCAGGAACTTAACTCGAACTTTCTGTGGATCCGGGATAACTCACCGAGTTACGGGCGAATCTCCGCGCAGAAGCAGAAAAACGCACCGAATTTGAACTTCAACTGACAAAGGATCGCTAGCTCTGAGAGAAAGTGCTCGATGCAGAACGACAAGCTCGATTGACAGCACTCAAACGACATAAAGATCAGATAACGACGATGCAGGCTACACTAGAGGCTCTACAAAATACTCAGCAGGCTCTTCCTGCCAAGGGTCGCGATCAACTTCTGGAGACCTCCCGCATTTCAGCAAGGAAAAGGTTGGGACCTCGGGGAGCCACTAGTAAAGCCATTTCAAGAAATCTACCACATGGAGTGTAGCCAGCCGAGGTTACCCTCTTTCCATCTATCAGGATGAAGACCAACGACCTCTACATTAAGTTATAGCACAAGATCACTTGAGTGAAGGTACGGGAACTCATCATCCCTTGCCAGCACGTCCAATGATTCAGCCAACACGTCATTGCATTACAAAAGAACATATGGATCAGCGAATTACGGAACTGATCGAGGCATAAGTTTTGGGTACAATCGGTAATACCATAAAGTTACAAGGAAGTCCGATTGTCAAAGTACTATTCAATATGGAAATACCGAAAGGTTTCCATACTCCCCAAATTTATAAATACAAAGGTACTGACCCGAAGAAGCATATTCAGCAATACCGCGATTCAATGGGGTTGTACTCCAATCTCAACCATATTCTCTGCCAACTGTTCACCACAAGTTTACAGGAGGACCCACTCTGATGGTTCCACTCTCTTTCTGAGGAATTTATCTACACATTTGATCAGTTACAGAAGCAGTTCATCAAAATATATGCCCACAACAAAAACAAAGAGGAGAACTTGTATTATCTTATCGGTCTTAAACAATCACATGGAGAAAATCTTGAGGATTTTTTAAAGAAATTCCAAGAGCTTGCGAGAAAGGTGGATAACCTCGACCAAAAAATAGCCGTAACCGCCTTCACCAATGCTTTCCGGCTCGATTGCAAAGCAATGGACTACCTCTTCCTTAACAAGCCTGCGATGTTAGAGGAGATGATCACCAAAGTCAGCGGTTACGTCGACTTGGAGAGGATGATGTCTGAGTGACAAAAGTTTACCAAGTCCATCCTCTCCACCAAAGTCCCTCATGCAGAACGAACCAACGAGCCTAAAAAGGAATAGGGAGATCAAAAATGCACCAAGGGAAACACTGGATACCCTCGGAGAAGTGGTCCGCAAAACAAACCCGTCCTCCCAAAGCTGAACGTCCGAATCTCCATGATTTTTCTACTGCTGTTGAAAGACCTGCTCTATCGCGTCTCTCAACCATTGGGGCCCATCGAGAATCGACCATTTTGCCTATACCATAAGGTAAATCATCATTCTACTGACAATTATTATGCTCTACAGCGGGTTCTCGAGCACATTTTCAAGGAAGGACGGATGCTCGAATACATTGTTGACCTAAAGTCATAATAAGATGGCAACGATAAGAAATAACTCGAAGTTGTTCAGGCCAATGACAGAGCTGAGGAGAAGCATCTCTACTACATGTACCTCAGCAACATGATCAAAATCAACCAGATCAACAATTCCAACTGATCAAAGTGTTGGAGGCTCTCAGAATGCTGTAATCTTACACCTCAACACAAAGAAGCCAAACTTCTTCCCGAGTTGAGCAATCACCGACTCGGAATCTCTTTCGAGGATTGTGATACTAGCCATGTCAAATTTCTACATCATGATGTGTTAGTCATAATGCTCAAGATGAAACAATTTGCCATGTATACAATGATGATCGATTCTGGAAGCGGTATTAAAATTCTTTTTCAGAGTACGATCGACCAGTTGGGTTTGGCCGACCAAGTCATTCAGAGCGGCACAGATATCAGTGGGTTCAATGGCTTCAGAGAAGAACGAGTAGGCAAGATTATCTTACCTATTACCGCAGGACCAGCCGCTATCGACATCATTTTCTACGTTATAAATGTCAAGTCCCGCTTTCTTGGGATCATGGGCTGCTGCTGGATACACAATATAGAAGTAATCGCTTCTACCTATTATCAAGCGCTCTGGTTCAATCACGACAATGGTATTTATGAGATCAGAGGTAGTCAAAACTTTCTCGAGCTTGTGAATATATTGTCTCTGCCATCCTAGATACTTCAGACAGATTGGCCGCATAGCAATTACAGGAAATTGATCACCTCGACGACCAATCACCTACAGAGAAGCCTACAGAATATGTCAACATCGATAGACCTAGGAGAGGCACATTCATTTGAACCAAGTTGGTTTAGTACGAGAAAGACGCTCTCAACTAGTTCCTACAACTCAATCGAGATGTTTTTGCATAGTTTTTCAAAGAAATGCCTGGAGTCGATCCAGCTATAGCTTGCCACAAGTTAGCCATCAATGTCAACGCCCCAGCGGTCAAATAGAAATAACGAGGATTTTCCCTTCATCTTCGAGATGAAGTTAACATCGAGATCGAGAAGATCAAAGTAGGATTCATTCGAGAAGCGAAGTATCCAGACTGGATATCCAACATTGCCGTTATCCCAAAAAAGAATGAAAAAGATTGTGTTTGCATAGATTTCACAGATCTGATCAAACATGTCACACCCCATAATCCAATAATCGGTGAGCTTGACCAAGTACTAGATTCGAAGCTGTGCAGGTCGATGAATCCACAGATTCACCCCACAAATAACCGAGCCATAGACAAATTCAGGCTTAGTCATTCATTTAAATCAATAATCAATAGAGTAAAGAAAGAATAATAAAGCGGAAGCAAAAGATATATATACATATCAGACTGAATTCAGAATACAATATCTCGAATAAAGTACAACAACATATGTTGAGATCACATACAAGAATGTCTAAACTAAAGAAGATCTGCATCGGCAAAATTGGCTCCAATCAGGCTGAAACTCACAGCAATCCAAGCTACTCAACCTCTGAAAGGGAGGAATAAAGCGAGAGTGAGCAAAACCATGGCTCACTAAATACCCAGCAGAGCTAAATAACCTACTAATATAACAGGTGCAGAGAAGAGGGTAAAGTGAATGAGATAGAGAAAGTTTTAAAGTAAATGAATAGTAAACTAATGGACTATGATCCAGATAAAGAGTTATAAGAATGGAAGAATATAGATAGGAGTTTAGAGAAAAGGAATAGTGACAAGGAATAATGATATGTGATGATGATATGACGTGATGAACTGGGATAATCCCACAATTATCCCAAATGCTGTATGCTTTAATGTTTTAAAACGTGTTCACAATCCGACTATAATATTGGTTGATCAACCGCTAGCATGTTTATCTTAAAGAGATCTATTAAGGGGATACAATGGGTACAATTTTTGTCAAGCTCGACCAAGCTAGTAGATACTCACTTGATCAAAGTGTTATGGTCTTTTCAACCCACAGAGCCAACGTCCGAACTTTATTTTTATTCCAAGAAATTTCAACCTCACCGGGGATAAGTCTAGCACCGGATTCAGACTTTCTCATACCTCCCACACTCCTGGATGGGTATAAAAGGTATGATAGTGTTTACAGCTAGATCTTTACCTACTATTTTAACCCGATGTAGGGCTCATGCGATCCTATCAGAGGTTAACCGATGTAGAGCTGTGTTATGTATCCGATCTCATTAAGTTAAAAGAGTTTTACATGATTTAAAGATGTAACAGATCCCAAGGATAAAAAACACAACAGCCGTAAACCCGACATCACACATAGGATGAGCACTTGCATAAGAGCGTGGCAAACAATCCTAAAACCTAATGAATAGTAACTCAGTTGCACCATCAAAGCCTAGATTAAACAATAACCTAACCGTCACCACATCTAACCAATATCAGCCTCTAGAAGACCGAAATCATAAACAAGAACACAACTACTAGAATATCATACTAAGAGCTTCTACTAAACCCAAAGTCCAATACAAACAATAAGCCAAGTTACAGGATAACTAACATATGGTTTAACAACTTATACTGAGAAATATAATATCAGACCATAACTAAATCATATGCACCTCTCTATACAAAGTACTACTCTAATCAACATCAATTAACTAGTAAAAGAATTTAGAAATGATGGGGACTTGCCTGATAATAATCCCGAGTCCTGACGAAACTAAAACCGGAACTCCAAAACTCAGAATCAGCGATACGGCTAACGGAACACATGACAAGCTACAACAGACAATCGCAACAACAATCAATCAAACAATAAAGGAAACCAATCAATAACCCTAGAAATCAACCCAACCTCTATACGGATGAAAGGAACGGAAAGGAATAGGAAATTACTCACCAAGGATAAAGGCGAAGATCGCGGCGAAGAATCGGCGAGCGAGGGAACGGATTGGATTCGAATTTGGGAAAGATGAGATTTTGATTTGGGAGAGAGAGAGTGAGAAAGTATTTTGAATAAAAGAGAAATAAGGTTAAGGACACAACATGTAGCTAAAAATGCGCCTCTGTTCGAATAGAACATATTTCTATTCGAACAAAACGAAGCAGGTAGAACCTTGTTCGAACATAAATAAACTTGTTCGAACAAAATGAAACATGATGAAATCAACTAAACAAACATCTATTTGAACAAAAACAAAGTTATTTGAATAAAATGAATTAGTCAGGAATGTATTCGAACAGAAGAAATCCTGTTCGAACAGAATGAAACTGGTAGCCAAGTATTCGAGTAGAAAAGGGCTTGCTCGAAAAAGATTAAGCATAATGAAACTTATTCGAACAGAGCAAGGTTTGTTCGAATAAAAATGAGCAGGAAGAAACTTATTCGAACAAAAAAGGGTATGTTCGAATAGAACTGAACAGAAACAGCCCGGAACTCCAAAAACAAAAGATTACCTCCAACGAAAACTGGAGGAACCCAAAAGAGAAAACCTAACACAGATCTTCCCCGGATCACACACCACACCACAAACACAAACACCGCCACCAACCCCACAAAGGGTTCCTAAAACTACAACACAACCACCTCCTCTTAGCAACCACCGAAACACCAAAAATACAGAAAAGGAATCTAACTCCAAAACCTGCCCAAAAGGAATAAAATGGATGCATAAAGGATAGAAAAAATATATGTAGAATATATTCAGAATACTTAATGTAAGGCAATAAATGAATATGCTAAATGGATAAGAATATATGTAGAAAGGGATTTATACCAATAAATAATAATAATAAAAATACGGGTTACTACAAAACATACCTCAAATGACAGTTTCCATTTTCCTAACATTCATCAGATCCTTAATTCTACTGCTGGCCATGATCTACTATCTATGATGGACGCTGCTTCAGGATATATTCAAATCTCACTTCTAGAAGAAGGTCAAGAGAAGACAACGTTCATCACTGAGAGTGGCCTTTACTGTTACAAAGTCATGCCCTTTGGGCTCAAGAACGCAGGGGCCACATATCAGCGATTGATGACTGCTATGTTCAGAGCACACCTGGGAAAAATCATTGAAGTTTACAGTGATGATCTCTTGTGCAAAAGCATACAGTCAGATTTTCACATCTTGGATCTTAACACAACATTCAACATCCTTTGATCTTACAGAATACATCTCAACCCTGATAAGTGTCAATTCGGGGTACATTCTGGCCGCTTCCTAGGCCACTTCATCAGTAAGAAAGGGATTGAGGCCGATCCATACTAAATTCGAGCTCTCCTCGACATGCCTTCTCCAAAGACAACAAAAGACGTTCAAAAACTCTTTGATAAGATTGTCGCGATCAACCGTTTTGTCTCTAAATCCTCAAACTGCTGCTGTTGGCTATTCCTGTTACTCCGCAGATGCTCAAAACGAGGAAAGGTTCAGCCAACTGCGGAAGTCACATGGACACCAGAATGCGAAGTAGCATTTCAGGATCTCAAAATCTATTTGGGGAAGTCTCCCATAATGAGCACCCCAGTAGGTAATGAGGAACTGATAATCAACCTAGCAGTCACATATACTTCTATCAACTCGGTTCTCATTCGTTTGGAAGGGAAAATCGAGAAACCAGTCTTCTTCATCAGTAAAACACTTACACCAACAGAAACAAGGTACTCTAAAATTAAGAAACTTTTTCTCACCCTTGTTTACACTTCGCAAAAACTCAAGCACTACTTCCAAGCACATTCCGTCAAAGTGATGACGAATTACCCACTTCGGAAAGTTTTGTCCAAAAAAAAGAAGTCACAAAGAGTACAATAATGGTCAGTCAGTGTGGGCGAACATGATATCAAGTTCGAATAACGTCGTTCCGAAAAACGTCAGGCCGTTGCCGGTTTTCTCACAGATTTTCCAGTGGAAGATCCCGAGTGGGAGGAGCATGACCCGGACCTTGTCGAAAGTACGCCAAAGAATCCAACTCCCAAGCCATTCGATGAACAAGATGACTGGATTACTACATCAGGGTAGAAGCTTCTCACAGATGGATCAGCAGGACCCGCAAGGTTAGGAATCGGGATTATTTTGATTACCCCTTCAAATGACAGAATTGAGAAATCAATCCGCTTGGATTTAGAGGACTCAAATAATGTCATCGAGTATGAAGCTCTTATTTACGGACTCGACCTCGCACTTGAGCTCGATGTCTCTGGACTCTCAGTTTACACCAATTCATTACTCATCGTTCATCATTATTCTGGGCAATACAAGAAGAATGGGAAGATGATCGAATACGCAGCCCTCGTTGAAGATATGATAAGTAAGTTCACAAAAGTAACTCTCAAATATCTTCCTCGAGGTAAAAACTGACACGCCGATTCCTTGGCATATCTAGCCGGGGACTTGGGTACAGAAGCTCGATATCTTCATATCAAAATCATTTCAACCCCCAGCATTAATCGCATATCTGCATGCACGATCAAAAGTGGGGGCGATAAAGGGGGAAACAATGATTGGCAAAAGCCTTTCTTAGCCTACCTCGGTGTCGGCAACAAGTGCAATGGGCCACTGCCAGCAGATCCAAAGGAACGCCGGCAACTGATCAACAACTCAAAGTATTACATCACTCAAAACGGGATGCTTTACCACCTTTCCGTAATAGCGCATTATCTCAAGTGCCTCTCAAAGTCAAAAGCAGACGAACTGCTCTGTGAATTATACGATGGAACTTGTGGCTCCCACGCCGCAGGCAGATCATTGGCAAACTGAGCTATAACTCAAGAAGTATTCCAGCCCGGCATACGCAAGCAACTAGAAGAGTACTCCCACAAGTGTGATACCTGCCAGAGACATGGAAATATGATACGCGCCCCTGCGCTCGAACTCCAAGCAAGCAAGGATTTCTTGCCATTAAAAAGATAGGCACTAGACCACATCGGCAAATTCTCTAACTCTTCAGGTAATCGCCGTCACCTACTCGTAGCTACCAATTACTTTAAAAAATAGGTAGAAGCAATTCTAGTGTGTCAAACCAGAGAAGATGAGGTCATCTCTTTTATTTGGAACCACATAATTACTCATTTCGGGTGCCCTCACCAAATTCGTATCGATAACGGGCCCCAATTTGTGGGAGATAAGGTCGTAACCTTCCTAAATCACCATAATATCATCCATTCAACATCAAATCCCTACTATCCTCAAGGCAATGGCCAAGCCGAAATCACCAACAAAACCATCGTGGATGGACTCAAAAAATGGTATCACTCACAAAAAAAGAAATTGGGTTCGCGAACTACCCCACGTCCTGTCGGCTTATCGAATCACTCCCCGACAATCCACTGGGTGTACCCCTTTCCTCCTTCCTTATGGCATTGAGGCAATGATTCCTTCTGAATATCATCATCCAGTTCGTGATCACGAGCTGATTAATGAGGAAAATGAGTTCGAATTGGCTTGCAAACTCAATATGATAGATGAAACTAGGGAATCCACCATCGCTAACCTAGGTCGATATCATCATATGCAGAGTTAGAAGCCGTACTTTCCAAATCAGTGATCTCGTTCTTCGAGAAATTCCTTAACATCGCAAAGAGCCTCATGCTAGAAAATTAGCCAATAATTGGGAGAGTCTATTCATTATCACAAGTCTCTTAGGCCTGGGATCATACTATCTCATGACAGAAGAGGGAATCCCCATTTCAAATCCTTGGAACACTAGACGACTGAAATGGTACTATCGTTAGGCGCCTTACTACTCCATTTCCATTATTCTCTATTTGTTTTTCAATTCCAAAAATGAGATTCTTATCTCCATCCAATGTAAATTTTGAACTTATCAGTAAAAGTTTTTTTGAACAATGTCATTCTCTTTATGAACATTCGTCCACATTTCACATATTCAAGTATAGATAATACTAGCTTACAATCAATCTTTTCCAGGTTCAATCAAGGATATCACTTGATTGGCTTATGTTATTACATCTCTGCGATAGTGGCAAGTGTAAAAACTTGGTTTACATTAATGACTCAACCAAACAAGAGATAAGGCAAAGGTAATATTAGTCTTCATCTTTTACAACTTGTTTGGATCATTTCAGTAGGCTGTATCAAGGATAACACTTGGTTCAGCTAAATCTTTACATCTTTGCGATTGTGGTAAGTATAAAATCTTGGTTCACATCAAAGACTCAGCCAAACAAGAGATAAGGCAATGGTAATACTAGTCTTTATCTTTTACAACTTGTTTAGATTATTTCAGTAGGCTGGATCAAGGATAACACTTGGTTCAGCTGAATCTTTACATCTCTGCGATTGTGGCAAGTGTAAAAACTTGGTTCACATCAAAGACTCAGCCAGGCATAAGATAAGACAAAGGTCATACTAGCTTTCATCTCTTTCAATATGTCTATAACATTTCTATAGTCCAAATCGAGTTTTAACTTGGTTTAACTCAACCCATTTTCTGCGATTAAAATGAATGTGAAAAATTTGTTTTATATCAAAGACCCTACCAGACACAAGATAAGGCAATCGTCAAATAAGCTTTCATCTAATACAATGTGTCTGCGACAGATACTATTTATTTTCAGGTCAAATTTATATTACAAAGGATTCATTTCTGCTGAGGTACTATCAGCCGCGATTCCCTACACATCAAGAGGTCTCTCTTTCAGTTCACGGGTCACAACAGCTCTACCTTGATCTATTGATTCAGCAGTTCGAGGACCCAGTTGGGTCACTATGGTGCCCAGACAGTTCCCTCGATCTATCTTAGCTCCACAGGTGCATCCCTTATCCAACAAAGTTTTAAGCAAGGTATCTCGTTCTGACTCAAGTCTTTTAACTTCCTCTATAAAATATGCAACAATCACCCTTAACAGGTCAGATTGAGACACACCAGGTACTACCGCTGTTGTAAATCTCGCCTTCAACCTCTCGAGGCGTGACTTTAAACTAGCACAATTTTCCTTCCATTCAATTATTTCCGCATCGACCTTATCATGATAAATGGCATCTTCTTCCAATTTGGCAATATACTTCACCGACTCGGATAGGTTTATGGCTTCTAAGTCCACTACTCGAACATGAAGTCTCCCAATTTCTGCATTCAACTCTTCCCTAGCTGGCAGATCTTTCAATAATTTCTCCTTCCTCTTCACCAGCAAGTCCTTTGATTTGATCTCCCCTTCCAGAACTTTCTCCCTGATAAGAGCAGTATCCAACTTATGCTGGCATTCCCTCAAATTTACATTTCCCTTCTAAACATGCCCCTGAATTTAAGATACGTCACTTTCTAGCTCTCTAATATGACTTGAGAGACTAACTACATCCCCTTAAATTAAAGGAACCTTAACCTCAGTTCTTCTCCCCTAGAACACTTTCTAGACTCGGCTTTTTTAGCACGAGTAACAGCTTGGTCCTTTTCGGCTTTAAGCCGAACAACTCTCTCGTTTAAGTCGTCGCACCTACGTTGCATTTCTCGCAATTCCATATCCATGGTGGGAAGGGTTGTTTGCAAATGTTCAGCTGCAGCCTCTGAAGCTGATAAATTTTCTCGAGCTAGCCTCAGCTCGTCATCTTTTTCAATGAATTTTTGTTTCATTCACTCCAGTTCGTTCCTACACATCTGAAGATCAGATCGAGATCGTTCCTCTATTTGTTCCAACGCCAGAATACGGTATTGAGCCATGCCGACCTGCTTAACCTTCGCAGCCAGCACGTCGACCTGACGTTAAAGTTTCTCGGCATGTTCTGTTACCTCGGTTAACTCTTCTAATCCCTTCTTAATCTCAGAATCTTTTACTTCGACCTGAAGAGTCAGATTGAAAATGGCCTGATTCAACTTCTCAAGTCTGAAATGCACTTTTACGTATTGATCCTCCCTATTCTTGTTCGCCTCCTTCATCCTATCAAACAGCTCCGCAAATTCCCGATTGCACATAAGTATGTTATTCTCACGTGCGCGAGATGAATCCAATTCGACCTGGGAAATATAACAAGTTTAAATACAGTTCGATTCAGGAAATCTAATTCCTAATATATACATACTACATTTCAATGAGACTATGTGATTTCTAAACATCGGCTTCTAAGTACTTTTAGACTAAAAGTTTGGATTCCATTCTCAGATGAACCTTTCATGAATCATCTAACGGCATACAAGATAGACACTTTCGATATATTATTCTGTATTAATATCGTTAGATTTTTTCCATGCATTTCTATCCCGTTGACTTGATAACTTAAGATTGGTTTAACATACAAGTCGAAAGTTCCATTCCGATCTAACGTGCAGCTCCGCTTGCGTAGACAGCAAGGCTTCAGAGGTCTCTCTTTTAATGGCAAGTTCAGACTCTAGGTCATTTATCCTGAGACTCATCTCTCTAACTACCTACAAGACGTTGATAATCAAAGTCAATCTACAGAAGCTTTGTCCTCACGCAGAATTCAAACAACTTACAAATATTTATACAAAACACATGTCTACCCTACCTTCTCACTCCCACCTTCTGGGAGCTCGACATCATCCCCTTAGTTGTCAAGCACTGTCTAGTGGGAGACGCCATCCAAACCATTCATGACTCCCACCACTTCCGCCTCCTCATCTTCCACCTCAACATAGGTGTCAACCTTAATGGCATCCACCATTTCCTCAGAATAGCCCTTCAATATCAAGTGACGACCTAGCCTGTCACGCCTCTCAACTATCTCGTCTAGATTTGCCTTTGCCACGACTTGTAGCAGACCAATCGCTATGACGTGAGCTGCATGACTTCCTTCATGGCTTCAGTCTTGGCTCGAGCTAGGTGTATTTCCAGCTTGCTCTTCGCCTTCTTCAGCACAGATTTTTCTTCTTCAATACTGGGCCACATCCCCTTGATAAGATGAGCAACCTGCAAAAATTATATCTATCTCAGCTATTAGCTCGAAGTATATTAAACATTCCTTTCTGATAATAGAAACTTACCATCTGGCTCGTATCTTCCTCTCCTTGGAGAATTGCCAACCTAGCCCTTTCCTCGACCTCTTTGAGATCATCTACTGAAGCAGATCGCCCCTCGACGACCTTCTCTCCTGACTCCCCTGAGGGTTTGACCTTCCTCCTCTTATCATTCGCGACCTCACCACTTCCAGTGGTACCAGAGGCCGGGAGAGTCTTTAGCATCCATTTCTTTGGAAATAGCTGAGCTACTTTGCTCGGCTTGATAGGATTCAGCTGAGCTGAACTTTCAGTTCCTGGAGTCTGAGACACATTAGTTCAAACCTCCTTACCGCTGACTTGCCTTTTTTCCTTTATCGACCCACACCATCGACCTAATAGACTGAGCCTTTCAAACCTTGTTCAACCTACTGTCAACTCTCTTCTTTTTACTCAGACCGTGCTCCTCCAAAATGAGTTCGAGTTTAGTCTCTTCCTCTGCAACTTTGTCCAACAGGGATTCTTTCCTTTCCACTGTAGACTTCACACCTGCAATAACACATTTTACTATCAATTATAGTTGTCAACAAAACATAACAATAATTCTATCTATGCATGTCTATACTTACTTTGCTTTACAGATCTAAATCGAAGGTCTAAAGGTTCTTCACATCTCTTTGAAGGCAATTACCCTTCACCCATATGATGTTGTCATTCTAGGTTTGACCTGCTGAATTCAGATCGAAAAAGCGATGCCGAGTTACGCTCGCACATAAATATGACCCCCCACTGGCTTTAAAATTTTGCACCCCATAAAACTGTAGAACATCCTCAGGGGTTATCCTCCTCACTTTTTCCTCCCTTTCCCACCTTTCATTCAGAAGGTCACACACAATTATTACCTCCCACATGTTCCCATTCATTTGAACAAGGCATGCCCCAATTGCATTCATAATCCACTTTGCCAAATTGGTAAGGTGAAGGCTCAACCAATACTCTAATTGGGATAAGTAACCCAGAAAACCCTTCGAGAGGTCACTCCAGACATCCCCATCGAAATACTCTAATGAGATCGATTCATCTATACCCCTATCTCGTTTTTCTACTTCCAAATCTGTCAACAGATAAAAATATTCTTCCCCCTCTGCTACCGTACAGCCCCTAAATTGCCTACAGGCAAACTCTACATATTTACCCCACTTCCTTTCTACAGCCGCCTTGGCTTTATAAAACTCTCTAAAGGCATTAGAACCTAGAGGATAAGATACCAACTGACCAGGGAAACCTGGGAATTGTTCCAATCCTTCTTCCACTTCGTGATCAGACTCATTCGTCCGACCAGAAGTCGAAACCTCATTAACAAACGAACTACCCGTCTTAAAAACATATTATACCAGATCGTTTTTGACGTACACAGATGCCTCTCATGCTCGACCTACATGCAGGTTAAGGTATTTATCATTTTTCCATCTATATATGCTATATATACAACATATATCTCTGATCAATCATTCACGTATAACATATATCTTTAACATATAGAAATACGTCAACATATATCGCATATATCTCTACTAACCTTTAGTATCCGAATGAGAAACTTTCCCCTCACAACGCTGCTGTATTGCCACCTACGAGATCCAGAATCTTTTGCCCTCTTCAACCGTTTATTGCCTTCGGATAACTCTTTATCGAATCCCCTGATTTTTCATCTTTCTCTATTAGTGTTCTCCAAGTTTTTTATGATAAAACGTTTGTTTGGAGACAAAGAAGAACTATTTATCCTTTCTTCCTCATGCGGCTGGCATTTATTGCTTCTTGTAAGAATCATCCTCGATTCCAGAACCGAGGCATCCTTTCCACTCTCCATATTAGATGCCTTATGCCTTTTTGATAAAGCCACATTTCCATCATTATAATTCCTCTCATTTTTTAACATATTTTTTCTCCCTATTTCCATATCTTTTCTTGACCTTCCCTCAGTCATGATGACTCACACTGTACGATGTCAGAGCTTAATTTTCTTTTCAATACAAAAAAAAACTAGAAGCTTCTACATTTTTATATTTTTGTTTCTCAGTCCTTGTTTATCATACTTATAGTGATTAACGTCATTTTCTAAATTATACAAATGCTTAAATTTATTCAAAATGTTTGATAAAATAGTCTTAAATCAGATTCGCCCCTATAGAGGATCCGATTGACTTATATTATTTATGTTACATTCATAACATGTCTATTATTCATAAGACACACACTTAACACATCATCCAATCACGTTATTCCTTGGTCCTCAGATCGTCGAATTCAATCTCAGTTTCAGCAATCAAACTAGCCAACTTCTCTCGATCTACCTATTTTCTCACAAATAAACCTCAGCCGAATTTAATCTGAACATTCTACAACAGGGCATACTCCCTGCTCCTTCCATCTAAACCCTCGAGCTCACATTCCCTCCCCATAGTTCAGCATCGTAACCAGACAAACCAAAAATCCTATCATCAACTTTGGTAATCTTTTTAGGTAATCGTCCTTCCACGCATCACGAATCCTCTGAGATCGAGCTGTACCATCCTAAATCTCTCCTCCATTTTTCTTTCATCATACCCATATTTATACGTTCTTCACTAACTTTCTACTCAAAATGCGTTATTTTTATCTTTTATCTTGCAACAGAAACCCCAAATCTTAAGATCAATTATTCAAACTTATCCCCTCACCAGTATACAAAATAGTCATTGTATTCAACCTTACACTACCACAGGTATTCCCCCTTTTTGACCTATAACAACTCGAGTTTACATATTTCCTATAATTTCTGTCCCTCACCTGTTAAACATAAATCATTTATTTTAGCACGACATTGACAACACATATTCATCTCAGTTCGAACAGCATTGCAACATTATTTCATCACTTGTCAATAATTATTCAACTCACACCCAACACAATTCAGGTCGATTCAAGAAGTTTTTCTATACACAGTTTTATACAAATCAACTTTTATTCATATCAAAGATATTACATACGATTTACAGATAATAAGTTTTCACACAGGGATACAACAGAACATTTTCCGTCCAACACCAAACTCCAAGTACTTTTCAGATAATAAGTTTTCCCTATTTGTTAAAAGTTACAGGTCATTCAGGCATGGCGAAGTATCATGTTTTCCAGTTTTTCTTACTTCAGTAATTTTTCACCCTGATGCAAAGAAGACATTAGAACCAACAAAGATCTTCCCTCACATGCCTCGGTTGAAGCCCAGTCGAACTCCAAGCGAGAACTATGCAAGCAGTGGACTCAGTGTTGGCACACACAAATTAAGATGAAAGGTCTTCTGAACGCAAAAACACGATGGAAATGCGTCAGCATGATCCCCCTTCCCGTTCTCCTCCTCCACTGCCATCACCACCTCTTCTATAACCACCAGCACCATCGAAGAGTTGGTAAAGATGAAGAGGGCCCAACCTTAGAATTTATGGCAACACAAGAAATCAACATATTTGCCCCGCAGATACACCTTTCCCTGTATATGAACCCCTAACCCTATCTTCCGCAAGAGTGTAGAGACAGGCCCAACGTTCCTCGCCTATTAAGACGAAGACATGAAATCTCTACTTATAATAGAAATCTTCCTCCGCTTCAACCGCTTCCTCTCTCGATAAGCCTTGGTACGACGGAGGAACAGGGGCTGGGCTCGCCATTTCCAAGGAACGATCACCAAAGTACTTCAACTTCAACCTTTATGCTTCAGACGCAATCCTATCTTCAAATGCCATACTCCGAGTTTTCACCATCTCAAAGAAAGTTATGCATGCAAGAATTGTTCTAAAGATTTGCTAAAGGTACTCTTTATATAACCCTAACTTTATTGTGCAAGTACATTTTCTTAAGCGCCATCATTTATTACTGATACAACTTTTCAAACACAAATGTCACATACATTCGCATCATCATTTAATACCCATCACTTCTCAATATCACGTAACATCTACCCAATCAAATGCCATTATTGCTCTATTTCAAATTTAAAACATTTAACACATCATTTCACAACTAAAGCCACTCGTGACTTCGGTTGCGAGGGGGCGATTGTAGGGACTTATCCCTCGACCTCACTCATAATCGAGCTCATGCAGTTCGATTTACCTCTATATCATGCTCATGCAATTTTAGCACTTAACACTCCAGTTAAACATTATAACCAGCCCCACGAACTACTCAAGAACGTGGGTCGAGCTAAACTTAAAAAATGCTATTCAGCCAAAGACACCTGTCTCCCATGAACTTGTCAGTTATTCAGTCAACCGCCACTAACCATATCATTCGGAAAACGTATTCTAGCATGATGAAGAGGTGTGGAGAAGCCTATAAAAAGGAAAAGTTCCAGAAGAGACAGGGACCAGAAAAATCACTCAAATTTCTTATTTACGAGATTAAAAGCATTTCTAGATTCTAGAGATCACTTATAATAAAGATATCCACTCAAAGTAATAAAAATACTTTTATAAAAATCATCCATACGAGTTTGTGGTTTTTAACTTATTTCGAGGTTTTCTATGCTAAAAGTACATGTTTTCATTTCTTACTTTCTAGTAGAGTATTGTTATAGGTTCATTGGTATGATAGCTAATTCCTAATCAAATCGAGCTTACAGAATTTGGCCATTACAGGGGGTACGTCAGGATGTGGTTGGGGCGCCAATCAGGCGTGGGTAGAGATGCACGACGGGGCAGGTGCTCGAGACGGTAGAAGAGCCTCTTGAGGCTGAGATCGTTGTAGCTCTAGAACTGTATGCTGTAGGTCATCGAGGGTATGATACTGTCTGTCTGTGTCATCCAAACGGCATTGCCATTTGGCTTCAAACTCCTGATGGTGTTCTTCGCGCTTCTGATGTAATTGTGTTTGGTATTGCTCCTCAGTTTGAGCGAATTGCTGGGTAAGCAGGGCGAGCTGGGCGGCTACTCTGTCTACCGAGTTGTCGGCATGGATGGAAGTAGAGTGGAGGGCGGGGGCCATTAGAAGTGATTAATAGGATTGATAAAAGGAAAGTACAAGGCAGGGGAAACTGGTAGGGTGGAAAAGTACAGAAGGCGCCAAATGTAGGGGCCTAGCTTCGAGGGAAATGAAGTTGACTCTTACACTACGAATATTATCTCCAGCCAAAGGACTCAAGTATATAATCAGTAATAATATGACAAATCTACTGGGAATATACTTGCATAGTGGCCTAGAATGGGTCACTCCACGACCTCTGATGAGGATTTTTAAGAGTACTAATATAAAGCTCGAGTAGTCAAAGTTTTGAGTATAGGGTGATTACAGGGGATTCGAAGGTAAAGTTCAAGGTCTGTGGGGAGAGTTTTCCTAACCCCTCCATAATTCTCCCTCCCTCCTATTTATAGAATATAAGAAGGGCTGAGTCACCATGGGAGGTCAAATTATAAGAGTATCCTCCGGACAGCTGACTTGTACCTGGAGTCGGTTTTGACGTCGTAACTGTCGGGTCTGACACTGTAGCCGTTGTTCCAGACATTGTAGCTTGTTGGTTCTGACATTGTGGCTATTGGATCTGACAATATAGTTCTCGAGTGGCATACTTCGCCGTTATGTCTGGTGAGCTGGCTGTTTGACATCTTTTCCTTTGACAGCGTATGATCATGGTCAAAGCCTGTTCACAGTCAAGTATTCGTATAGTCTCTGAGGGCTTGATTATGGGTTTATTAGGCTTAGGGTCATCAGGTACGCTTCAATGTAGCCTTCGAGTGTTCGACTGGAGCTAGAAGGCTGCGAGTAGGCTACTGCATTACTCTGTATAATCATACACTGTTTTTATTTTGAGTGATGTTTTGAAATATGTTTTTTCGCGAATGTTTGTATTGAAACAAAATATCTGCAATCTGTGTAGGAGATAAAGCATTTGACTAAAACAAATTCTGAATTGGAGAAGTTGTTGAGTAGGGCGAGGGACTCTGTGGCCCGTATTCAAGAGGTACTTAACAAAACTGAATATGAGATAAGGCAATTTAAGTTGAATTCAGAGAAAACTTTTAAAGATTTATATGATATGTAATGTAGATATGCAAAGATAAAAGTAGAAAGAGAGATGAGGTGCTAAGAAAGGAAAAGGAAAGGGGGTTATTAATTCAAAAGCCGAAAGAATTGACTTATTTTAATGACCAAAGTGATAAGGCAAGATGTCAGAGTATGCTAGTAACTATGACCTTGTATTTTAAGGTTGAAGTAGATAGTGAATGATGGTTAAAAGAAGCTTATATAGAGCTTTTAAGGAAGAGAGGTATAGTTCTAGACCTAGCTCGAGTTATGTTTTTAGCTCAAGAAGCACGCAATCGCCATAGTTTAGAGGCAAAAAAGTATTCTGCTCGAGCTGGTGTGTCTATTGTATGAGGTGATATAGAACCTTTATCTGATACGTTTGGCCTTATGTAGGATCGGAGGGTCATGAGAATTATATTTTTTAGGATAAGAAAAGAGCAAATCGAGGTCCAAAAGTAATTATATGGTGAATTAAAGGGGTTACAGGATGAGCTATTACAGCAAGTAGAGCAAAAAATGTCTTTAACAACGCAGCTATCGAAAAAAGTGGCTGTTCGAATTAAGGTAGAAGCGGATATGAGGGCTTTAAGTGTATCACTGAAAAACACGCGCCAGCGGTTGTACAAAAGTATAAATGATATTGAAGGAGAACCTATATCCATCGCGAGCAAAAGTTGCTGCTCGAGCAAAGCATGAGCGTCACATAAACAGTGTTATTGAGTTTTATAAGGAAGAACTATCTGGGTAGAGAACGTATTTAGGAAGTTCGTAGAGGAATGTAGGAAGGATTTTTAAGTGGAAAATGCCAAGGCAGAAAACCTGTGGTTTACCCGAGGTGAAGGAGAAATTGTTGGTGAACAACCCATTCCTAGGTCGTGGGAGAAGTTGTCAGAAGATGAAGAGGAGGAGATCGAGAGTCTGATACCTTGAACGCAACGTAAACAATGTCAGCAATAGGTTGTGACCTTTACCACGCCAGTAGATGTGCAGGCGTCGAATAGGAAGATAGTGAGAGGTAGATTTGTTATCTGTTATACAACTTTAGTCTCCTTGTGTTCCAAGGATTAGGTATGTGCTCGCCATGCTCAGGGGCAAGGTCATAGGAACCGAGACTGCTTTTTTCCAATAACGACAAAAGGACCTTCCCTGTTTTCAGATAATTTCCACGCGTTGAGCTTTTTGCGACGTTTGGGAATCTCTTAGAGGACTAAATCCTTGATTTCAAACTCTTTATGATGAACACATTTGTTATAAGATCGGGCTAGAGCTTGGTGATACCTTCCCAAATTCATGATTGCTCTGTCCCGAGTTTCCCCGATCCAGTTCATATTACATGCCAACTTGAATTCATTTTCTTCATCAGTCATGGTATGGTCGCGAATAGGATGATGATACTGAGTATGGATGATTGCTTTTGTACCGCAAGCCAGGAGGAACAGCGTGCATCCAGTTAAAGCTCGAGGTATAGTTCGATAGCCCATAACACATGTGGTAATTCTATGATCCAATTGCCCTTCTTTTCTATCAAGTACTTTTTGATCCCATCAATGATAGTGTGATTAGTGATTTTAGCCTAGCCATTCCCTTGTGGGTACTACGGATTTGAAGGAGAATGTATAATATTATGTTGATTGAGGAATTCGGTGACTTTGGAGCCAACGAACTGAGGTCCATTGTCAATCCTAATGAGATGGGGGCAGCAAAATGGATGATGATGCTTTCCCAGATAAACTTGATAACTTCATCTTCTCGTGTGCGGCACAGAGGAACTGCTTCAACCCACTTAGTGAAGTAATCTGTTGCGACTAGCAAATATTTCCATTTTCCTGGTGCGGTAGGAAATTTGCCGACAAGGTCGAGGGCCCATCTTTTAAATAGCCATACAGTGTTGCTATAATAGAGTTCCAAGGCTGGAGCTCAAATTTGGGGAACATGACATTGACAAACATTGCATTTGCTTACGAGTTTGATGGCTTGAGCTTTCATTTTAAGCCAGAAGATGCCTTGCGTAAGAGCTCGATTTGTTAGAGATCATCCTGCTGCGTGGGAACCACAAGTACCTTCATGTAGTTCGTGTAGGAATTTTTGTGCTTCTTTGTGGGATAATCATTCGAGATACGGTCCTGTGACCAAAATCTTGTATAAGAGGTCATTTTCTACGGTGTAGCGTTTAACATTATTAAGTATGCGTTTTCTTTCAGTGGGGTTTTGAGGGAGTTCGCCGTCGAATTTGTTTTTGGTCCTAATATACTGGAGGAAAGGTCGTCTCCAATTGCCCTCATCCTCTTCAACGCCCCCAATATTAATAAAATTTGAGCATATGATGTTAATGTTGGGGGTTGATAATACTTTGATCTTAAGATATCGAGCTTCTGAGCCAAGGACTCCTGTGAGATATGCGAGGGAATCAGAATGACTATTCTCTCCTCACGGTAAATGTTTGATAGAAATTTTCTTGAATCTATTCATTCTGTCGGTTACTGCGGCTGCGTAATATATCATTTTTCCATTCTTCTTGAATTTTTCTATGTAATAGTTCACAATGAGTAAAAAATCCGTATATACGGACAACTCGGATACTTTAATCTTTAGAGCCATATCTAGACCATGAATCATTGCCTCATACTCGGCTGTATTGTTTGTAGCTTCGAAATTCTATCGGATTGCCTTTTCGATTCTATCATTAAAAGGTGTGATTAGCACGATTCCGATGCCTGATCCTATGGGTCCAGAGGACCTATCAGTTAAAAGACGACATCCCTTTTGAGTTATCCAGTCTGCCTTTTCTTCGAGCTGTTCTTCATGAATTTATGTACTGCCTTCTTCCCAATCATGATCTTCTACGGGGAAGTCCGCAAGGAAATCTGTTATGGCCTGACCCTTATCAGATTGTCTGGGTTTAAACCGGATGTTATGCTCGCCAAGAGTGACTAGCCATTGTTAGACTCGTATGGATTTTTCTCATTTGGATATGATTTTTGTAGATGGTAGTTGGTCACTACTCGTACTGAGTGAGCTTGAAAGTATTATCTTAATTTTTGTGAGGTGTAGACGAGAGCTAAAAGTAGTTTCTCGATCTTGTTATATCGAGATTCTGTTGGAGTGAGAGTTTTACTGATGAAGTAGACATGTTTCTCGGTCTTCTTATCAAGTCGAATGAGAATAGAACTTAATGATTCTTCAGTAACTGCAAGATAAATGGTGAGTTCTTCCCCTTCGCAAGGTGTACTCATCACTGGCGGTGAACCCAAGTAAAGTTTAAGTTGCTGAAATAATGTTTTGTACTCTGTTGTCCATTCGATCTTGGGGTCCTTCTTAAGTTTCTGTTTTGTTGTCCCCTCACGCAATAAGTTGAACAACCATCGACAGCGATCGAAAGATTTTGAAACAAAATGGTTTATTGCGGTAATCTTGCCGGCTAACTTCTGGACGTCTTTCTTCATTTTTGGAGAAGGCATAGATAATAATGTGTGAATACGATCTGGATCAGCTGTAATACCGCGTTTGCTGATTAAGTGGTCCAAGAATTCCTTGACTGGACTCTGAACTGACATTTTTTGGGGTTGAGTCTCATCTTGTAGAGACGGTGAATATCGAAAGCCGTGTATAAATCTACAATATGGTTTTCCTTCTTAAGACTTTTACACAACATATCGTCTATATAGACCTCCATTGTTTTTCCAAGGTGATCTTTGAACATCTGGGTCATCAATCTCTGATAAGTAGCTCCAGCATTCTTGAGACCGAATGGCATAACTTTATAGTAGTATAGGCCATGTTCTGTAATGAAAGCTATTTTTTCTTGATCGTCAGGTAGCATAGGTATTTGGTTGTATCCTGATGTGGCATCTATCATAGACAGGAGTTCGTGTCCTGAAGTAGAATTGAGCAAGTTATTTATGATAGGGAGTAAAAAACTATTCTTTGGAGTATGTCTGTTCAAGTCTGTGAAATTCACGCATATCCGGATCTTTCCGTTCTTATTTGGTACTATTACAATATTCAATATTCATTCTGGATAATTGGCCTTTCGGATAAAACCAACTTCGATGAGTTTTTCGATTTTTTTGTTGACTTCGTCTCAAAGTCTTTATGCTAAAGTCCTATGTTTTTGTTTGACAGCTTTGACTTTATCCTTCAAGTTGAGTTTATGATAGGCTAGATTCGAATCAATGCCCGGTATCTTGTGAAACATCCAAGCGAAGACATTACTGTTATCCTTAAGGAATTGGATGAGCGTGTCGGCTTTGTTATGGGTAGATGAGTGCCAATATATGTCCTACTCTTGGGTCGACAGATTTCAACGTACTCTGTGGTTTTTGTGTTGGGCAAATGTTACCCTGCAGAGTTGACTGTATAGTTCTCTGTAATGTTTCTTGTCGTCTTCTGTAATTGCTATGCTAGTTGATGTTCGGAAGGTTTTGGTCCAATGGCGACAAAATTTTCGCATGCTCATGCTAATTTCTGACTTCCTTTGATCTCGTAAATGCCATATTCCCATTCAAAACATAATGCCAAGTGATAGGTTGACGGAATAGTGCGCATATTGTGTAACCAGTAACGTCCCATTATCTTTAGATAACAAGATTTTGTATTGATAACATAAAAGAAAACGTCGAGTGTTACTGGTCCTACGGGGATAGGAAGTATAATCTTTCCTACACGTTCCTCCTTAGATCCATTTAAACCACAAATATCAATGTCGCTGGGTTAGACCTTATCGGCCAGACCCATCTGATCGATCGTACTTTGAAAAAGGTATTTGATAGTGCTGTCAGTGTCTATTATCATCGTATGAAACACCATATTTTGCGTTTTCAACATGACCACCAAAGCATCATGGTGAGGATAGTTGACATGCCGAACGTCGCAATCATCAAAAGAAATCCCAGTTCGCTGAGAGCTGGATACTGGAATTAAACGAGCTTCTTTATCTTGCATGGATAAGTCATGACATTGGCCGACACGTCTTTGTTTGCTCCTGTTCGACTCTTTGATGATCTGAGTCTCTACGAAATGGCAGAGTGAGATATGGTACAAATGCTTTTTGCCTGTTGGTTCCTCGCTTATACAGCTTCTGTGTGGTTTTTGTAACTCATGTTCTTATAACTCTCCACGTCTACTATGTATTCGTTCATTCGTCCATCTGCGAAGATGTATTCTAACAATCGTTATAAGGCAAAACATTGCTCTGTCTCATGATGTCAGACCTTATGGTGGATGCAATATGGTTTGTTCTCGATTGGTTGAAGGTATTGTACATTGCGGAAGAATATCTCTTTTTGTAATATAGGATAGATGCTGGCTATGGCCACATTCATCTTTGGAAGATAAGGTTTCGGCAAGTTACTCCCCTTTCGAGGTCATTCGTCATTGGATTTGGTTCGTTTCTTGTCTCCTCCTTGATCTGTTATCCAATTGGTCGATTGATTTTGAGCTATCAGTATTGATTTTTGAGATTTTTGCCTGTTAGACACCATTCATTACAGGTCGATATATCCGTTGACCTTTTCAATCATGTATTTCAATATTGTTGGTTTGTTGAGGATGAGCTACTCCTTCGTCCGACCATCGATGAGTAAAGCGTTGGTGAAAGCAGAAATAGTGATCCTTTGGTCGAGTCGATCTACTTTTTGGGCTAACTCTAAGATTTTTTTAATAACTATCTCGAGCTTCTCTCATGGCATCTTTTTGAGGCTGAAAAGAGAATATAGGTTCTCCTCTTTATCTCTGTTGTATGAGTAATTCTTGACTAAGAGTTCGCACAACTGTTCGAAAGTTGTGATGGATCCTTCAGGCAGTGTGGAAACCACCATAGGGGTTCGCCTGACAAGCTGGTAGGAAAGAGTCGGCATAAAATGTGGTTGGACATAGAATGTAGACCTAGAGCGTCTTGCAACTCTTAAACGTGTTCTACTAGATCAGTTCCTTTGTACTTTCGGATCTTCAGAGTATGAAACCCGGTGGGGACCTCACCATCTAATAGCTCCTGGGCGATCGGGCTCTTATGTAGTCTGTTGTGGATCCCTTTAGTTGGCGTATGGGCTTCGAGCAATTCTTTGATTCGCTTTTCAGCATGTTCCTGAGTGACATATTGTCGAGCTAGACTGGTTGGTCATGTGACGCTCCCTTCTACAGGATTGTGGTCACCACTCCTTTCACTTAGACGTTCCTTTGCCGGGATTTAAACTCTTCGAGGTAGATTATTAGTTTGTCTAACTCCTGCCAGGCTGCCATCTACTTCTTGCTGGATCTCCTGGATTGGGATGGGCTCCATGTCCTGCTGTTAATGGTTAGATCGAAGCGCACTTCCTGCATGAACTCCTTTCGAAGGAGGTCATATTCTATCATGAACGGAAATTTGTGAGCCCTCAGGTTATACGGCTTTGTACTTCTGGGCGGCGACTTGCTGACCCTGCAAAATCTTTAACGCGTCCTATACACTCGCGAGCTATTGTTCCAGGGCTACACGTCTTTTTGTTTTTAAATTCAGAGTGGCCATCAGATTTGCTAAAGCTGCATTTTCTTCTACCTGGACGATCGGCGTGCTCCAACCTTGAGGAGATATTATAAGAGAAAATGATCAGCGGCGTTTGAGACAATAGGTTTGAGAAGTTTAATTTCCACAGACGACGCCAAATATAATAGCCTAATTCTGGGATTCAGAATTAGCCTTTACACCAGATGTACTCATAACATTCAAGCACAATAGATAACAAACAACAAAATGGTTTAGCGTGGAAAACCTTTGAATAGGTTAAAAACCATGACCTCTCTTGAGGATTTTGATAAAGTGATAGTGATCATATTGAGATTGCTAATCTATTACAAAGAGTATTCTAAGAATCTAAGATAACGAAGTAAAAAATTTCTGTATCGAATGTTTCGTCCTTCATCTACTGTTCTCTAGGTCTCTTTAGAGGTCCTCCAATATGACCGTTTGACGACCATAAAGTCCCTTAATGATGGACATTACAAAGTGTGTGTGAGATATTCTTTGATCAAATTATGTAACGTTCTAATCTTTGCTATTATACAACGGCTCTATTGTTGATTGCACGCTTTGCACAGATCGAACTGTTGGTGTAGAAGTCGAAAGTGATATCTCGAACTGAGGAAAGTTGGTCATATCTTTAGTAGTACTTCCTATATGTTAATGAGATCGAGGACGAAGCTTGAGTCCGAGATACAAAATAAGCTATTACAAGATGGCTCTCATCCAATAGTATGAGTGTCGTCAGGGATGAGTGGTGTTGGTGGAGAAACTCGCGTTGTATATGTTTCCTGACGCTGCTGTCATATTTTTTATTGTGCCACGTGATCTATTGTTGAGGTCAAAAGTTCCTATGTAGTTCGAAGATGAGGCATGAGCTCGAGATGCGGAATAAGCTATTACAGGGATTATTTGTAAGGGTAGAGGAGAAATAGTGTGATCTCTGTAACTTATTGTAACCCTAAGTGATAATATATTCGTCGTACTTGTCGGGGGTGGCTTTGATCCTTTAAAGGGTTTCCACCTATATTAAACCTTGTGTATGTAATTATTGCCTTTGTTTGAATTCTCCGTGGTTAGAGTTGGATCTTAAGTTCTTGCTAAATTGTATTGTGCTTCCGCGTTGCGATTTACCCCCTCGGTTTCCCAATACTTGCATTAGGGGCACACTGTATGGTATGTGCTCATAGCATGTTTATAGAATTTACATATGAATAAGAATATTAGTCAAGAAAACACCTATGATTTGAACTTAATACACATTCAATAGATATTCCATTTTAATAAATAAATAAAAACCTAAATCTAATTTTTCATTTTATGACAATAACTCATTTGTTTGGATTTTTATGGTTTTGAACTTTCGACTAATAAAGCTTTAACATTGAAGAGGGTGTGAGTAACTAGGTTAAGTGGATGTCAAATTTTGTTGACAAGGATGGTAGAAAAAAAAATCGAGGATAAACGATAGTGTTTACTCATGACTGCCTAGTATCTAAGCAAGACGAGGTTAAGGATATCCTGAGGATGATTGAGAAAGTGCTTTTGGATGGAAAGAGGCATTCTAATACTCATTTTGGATCTAGCATTTGATGAAGAGAAGACTACGATTCGTAACTACCATGATAAATAAAACATGCATATAAACGTAGTAATAATATGTATATAAATAAACATCTGAATATATGCTTTTATCCATAACCTTCAAAACATTTTAGTATTTAGCCAAATTAAACAAGAAGAAAGAAAATTGTCATCATGAATATTAGCAATATAGTGACATGTTCTATCTACCAGAATTTGTTTATGGGAAATCCATAAAATATCTTTATATGCTGCATTACATCACATATGTGCATGTCGAATGAGAAGAAGAAATTGAAACCCACAATAAAAAGGTATTTTTTTTAATACCTGAGCATTAGTGACCATAAACATGCGCTTCCAAGGCAGAAGAAATTTTGATGGTTCCCCAAACACAAGCATTGAAACATAGATCAGCTTCTAAAATGCCTACACTAGAGACTCACTAAGAACTCTCAAGCTTCACAATTCCTCAATAAGTTCCAAAGAATTTTGCAGTAGCATGAATTAATGGGGGAAAGCTTCTAGAAGTGACCTACCCGGCGTTGCTCCATTCCAGCTTCACGATCTCAAGTTTCAAACCTTTCCTATACATGCCCCTCCAAATCTGAAGGGGGTGAAAATCATGACCAACAAATTATATTCTTTCTTAGGATGCTTAACCAAATATAAGAGCCAACTTCCAGCAATGACTTGATCATTAAAATGCAAAGTATCTCGATATGCACAAAAGCTACATCTAGGTCATCAAGTCCAAGAGCATCTTTGAACTTGATGATAGGTTCAATTTCATTGCCTTTGAGAGGTTTGCTTCTGGGTGGAAGAACAAACAATATAGAGTTGAATGATGGAACAAGGAAAATAATAATGACATAACAAACTTTTTATAAGTTGTTTTAGTAAAATCGTTGCTAAATTTTATGCTGGCATTAACTAGCCAAATAGATAATATCATTGACTGCATGATAATAGATTGTTCCTTCACAAATTTTTTTATTAAAACAATGGGAAAATATTAAAAAAAAACAATTATATTGCTTTAAGGTTTTTGGTGTAGTCCATGGTAAACAAGCACAAATAATGATAGTCAACTCATCAAAAACTATTCATTGTATAGTGTATACCATTTAATGTTGGAAGGGTACTAAGGTGCGGTATTGTTTGCCTTTTGCATTAGATAAATAGAAAGCACTACCTGTAGAATCTAAAGCTTATCTATCTACTTTGGGTCAAATATGATTTAGGCAGAAAAATATTTACGCAACTAAATTCTTCAGTGTTTCTAGGAAAAATAATGATATAACATAATATAAGGCCTGCCTGCTATACAAATCACAAAGCTCCGCATTGAAGGCCTCATCTTGTTTACTAACACCATATGAGGGTGGTATGTATATGTGGACTAATTACTCGAACCCCACCCATTGAAGCCCTATGGAATAGTCTAAGTGAAAGTCACAATATACCAAACTATTTGGAAAACAACTAATAAAATTGCAAAAACTTCTGATAAATGATAAAAGGGAGAGTAGTGGCGGGGAATTAAATTAGAGAAATTGCCTTCTGTTAATAGGTGATCATACTTATCTCCTAGAAGGTATAACGAGAGCCTTTATACTATTTAACTTTATCCCATGATGATGATGACAGACAAAGAATTAGTTCTTCACATGATTGTACATCTATTAATTATGTTTTTATAAAGAATTCCAAACACATCAAAGTACCCAAAAGTACTTCAAACTTAGTAAATCAAAAAAATAAAATTAACCTGAGGTCTTCCTTATCATTACTAAGTCTCACATTGGCATAAAATTTGCCTAAGACACCGCGATCCGTGCGTTGGGCTGTACAATAGCCTATCTTTTGGCGCCACCGCCGCCATTATTCTACTCCTCCAATAACATATCAAGGTTTTATCATCCGCATGGCACTCACTATTCTTTGCACATAGTAATCATCTCATTGTATCTTTACCTATTTCATGAACCCCATAATTATCATCCAAATACATGCCACTATATGCACAAAGTTCAGTTAATTCACTAACTCTTAACATGGGGATCATCGACAGTTCACGCTGACAAAGATGAAGGAACCTGATCTAATTCAAGAGTCCCTAGTAGCATTCTTTGCCCTATATACACAAATTTTAGTTAATTCACTAACCCTTAACATGGGGATCATCGACAGTTCATGTTGACAAAGATGAAGGAACCTGATCCAATTCAAGAGTCTTTAGTAGCCAATAGCAATCAAACAAACCCCCATATTGCCAATTCTTAATTCAACCAAAAAGTACCTAGCTTTGGTTAGCATTCATAGTCACAAACCCAAAATTTAGAACTCTGAGGACCATCCCATCATCAAACAAAACTAAAAAATTACACCGTGTCTCTCACTTTCAGTCGAAATACTCCAACTTAGATTACTTTTTTAGTCAACATTAGAAGATGTTTGAGAAGTATCAACACCTCATGAGTAAGCTTTCCTCATGCTTTCGCAGGCTTTCAATCATCCCATCACTATTACTACTACTACAGTGAGGTATACAAACTATCAAACCATCATTTATAAATCCCAAAGCAAACCAACCATTGTAACAGCACCTTAATTCGTTGAACATACACAATAGAATTGACCAACCAAATCCCTAAATTGTAGAAATCAAAACCAAAATGCATAAATTAAGAGAGATCAAAACCCCATAAATCAAAAGCTTAAAATTAAACCACCATTTTGTTGTTTAAACCCTCAAATCATGGCAAATGAAAATATTATGGTTAAATCACCTGGAGATGGATTTGCAACCTTGAATCGAGCCCTAAACCTTCAAAAACTGCATCAGATTTGAAACCTTAAACCTTCAAAAATTACATCGATTTAACTCGCACCCAATTAAATTAAAACCTTGGATTGAAATTAAACCCGAGATAGTTACAAACCTTCATCTTTTATCGTTGCGCATCAAATTGAGAAGGAAAAGATGATGTGGTCTTGGAGTGTTGAAGCTTGGATCGAAGGAGATCAATGAAGGTTTGGAAATGAAGAAGACATAGAAGCCGAATAATTTGTCAAATTTAGGTTTGGATTAGAAGAAATGTTTGAGTTAGACTTACCACAATACTCCTATTTTTGTATTTAGACTTCCTAAAATATCTCTGATTTCGTTTAGGAGAAAAGTTGTGGGTTGGACTTCCATTTATACCTACCATTTCATAAAGTAATTACGATTGAGATGCATATATTTTTGGAGGGATTTAGAATAGACGAAATGGGGGTATTTTAGGATTAAATAAATTGCAAGAATAGACGAAAAAACCCTTATGATCTAACGGCTGTTACGATTCCATATATTTATTGTTATAACTTAAACCTTCAATTTTCCTCAACATGTGGTGGGTAGTGTGATTAATAGCCGAGATGATTTCTCATGGCATGGCTATTCCTTTAGTAGTATAGATTATTTAATATGAGATATTGGTTGGGTGTCATGAGGTAGTTGTTTTTTTAGCTCTTTTGCCATATCTTTTCATTCTTATACGAATGTGACCAATTATGATGTGAACATCTCCTAGTGCATGTCGTCCACTCGTTTACGATCTTCTTATTTTAGCTTATTAAGATTAAGGGCATTACTATTGAAGATGCTTTTATTTTAAAGTCTAATTATATTCTAATTTGGAGAGGTATGAGACTTGCTATTGTAGAAGGATTATGGTTGAGGCCTATATAAGGAGAGGGTGGTATAAGTTTATTTCTTAGTTGTGATTGAATAAAATTCAAGGTTTAGCCCTAATTTAGTTTTAGGTTGATTTTAGCGTAAAAGACTTCTCGATTTAGCTTATGCGTTGAGAGTTTACGTCAAATTGGCATCAGAGCGAGATTAATTCTTGGGTTTTCACGGTATTTCTTAGAGCGATTCTCTCTTGATTCGTGATTTAAAATTCTAATCATTCTTTTTCCTGCACCGCTACATTTTTTTTTAAAGTATGCTACAGTGTTCCTGCGTCTACTACATTGATTTTTGCTACTGCTACAGTGATTCTGGTGTTGCTACAGTGTTCTCAGCGACTGCTACAGTGATTTTTGTACTTCTACATTGATTTATGTATCGATTTTTGTACGATCCCAATAGAGAGACCACCTAGTCTTGAAGAACGTGTTGAGCATATCGAAGTGTCAATAGAAAGAATTAAAGTAACGTTCTAAAAGATAGAGGTGACGGTCAATAAAATTTTCTTTCTTTTTAGTTACGAGGTGAAAAGTTTATCTCAGATATTTGATGTTGTTTGTGACGCGCACCAACCATATTTTGATGATGGAGGATTACCCCCAGTATATGTTGAGTACTCGGATGACTACGAGTACTTGGGATCTTTAACTGATAAGAGGCGGGATTACGATAACTTTTTAGAAGATGAAAGTTCCAATTTATAGATTTATCGGCGTTTATTGATCCAACTTAGGAGGACTTTGAAGCTCGTTATGCAAGTCAAGCGACATGAAAACTACATCAATTACAAGTAATTTTTAGAGCACGTCGTTGCTAGGTTTTGGTTTAAGGAAAAGTTATGAAAACACTGTCGCAACATCAATTGGTACATCGGCTGGATATGGCAAGTTTCGAGGTAGGATCTGAGGGTCAAAGCTTAAGGCGCATAGAATTGTTGATTTTGACATGCAAGACGAGTTTGATGATTTTGAAGGTGTTACCAAGGTGGCACGAGCTTCGTCAGGAGCACGCCCAGTTTAATTTCGTGGTCGAAATTTTCCGAAGACGGAGGGTTTGATGTGAACATCTCCTAGTGTATGTCATCCACTCGTTTACGGTCTTTTTATTTTAGCTTATTAAGATTAAGGGCTTAACTATTGGAGATGCTTTTATTTTAAAGTCTAATTATATTCTAATTTGGAGAGGTATGAGACTTGTTATTGTAGGAGGATTATGGTTGAGGCCTGTATAAGGAGAGGGTGGTGTAAGTTTATTTCTTAGTTGTGATTGAATAAAGTTCAAGGTTTAGCCCTAATTTAGTTTTATGTTGATTTTAGCGTAAAAGACTTCTCGATTTAGCTTCCATGTTGAGAGTTTACGTCAAATTAATTGCTTTCTATAAATATTTTCACCAAACCGAATCTACCGTGATGAAATATGTGGAAAGAAAAATAACTCTAGAAACAAAGTGTTAGGTGGAAAACACTGACTCTTGCCATGCAAACCAATGTTGTTTGGCGGGGGCCTCAAAGGCGCGAAGCCTTCATATTAGATTTTATCCACAAAATTAAACTCAGAAACAACGTTTTAGAAAGAAAAAAAAAAAAAAACCCAATTGATTAGAATACAATAAAGGAAGTGAAGCTAGGGCAAAAATTATTTGTCCCATAAAGAACTCCACGCAAGTGGTTTTACGCGCAATGGGCTTGCAGCTATAGCAAGTGTATACCTTTCCTATTGAATCGAACTAACCAGCATGACGTCATAGAGAAAATACAGCGTTGAAAAAACAAGGGAATTTTCATGTTAACATTTGTATTTTCCAGTAAGAAAGAAAACTCAGAAAAAAAGAAAATAAATAAAAAAGCATCTGAAGCGGACGCAGCAAGAGAAGAGTTTGAGTTCAAGAGAGAGAGATCCATCGCTGTTGTGCTACTATTAGGCAACACCTGATCTCACCACACCAGCAATTCCATCACAACAAGAAGGGCATCGATTCTGGATTCCTTGTTTGCAGGTTCGACCTCTCTTAATTCACCTCTACTTGAAACCCTTGTCTTCTTAGTATCTGAATTATCTCCTAGAAATTGTACGCATGTTGTTATTTCCATCTTAATTACTGATTTCGCTTTCTGGGTTTTGTTCTGATTTGGTATGATGTTATTTTAGCACCCACTCCCACACTAATACTAATAAGTATTTTTGATTAATACTTGGCTTTGACTGCAAGCAACACTCACATTGTGAATTTTTAATGATGGGGTTGTTGGAAATTCAGTTTCAGGTCTGGGTTTCGCTTCTTGTTGCCAATTTAGTTGAGGAGGAATGATGGGTCTGTGTAGCTGTGAAGATGAACACAATGTAGATAAATGTGGGATGTTTTGAGGGATTTGAAATGTCGTAGCTGCTAAGGGGGTTAAGTGTAAGTGTAAGTGAGTGAGCTTCCCTAATATGGCTGATATGGTAGCCATGGTGGATGCTATTGGATCCAGATTTGGCTCGCTGGAGCTGATTGGGAAAGGGTCTTTTGGTGATGTCTATAAAGGGTATGTAGTACTTGATCAGTTGATATTGAATGCATGTTTCATTTTGAGTATAAAAGTTAATTAGTTACACACATTGATAATTTGTAGAAAATAGTATGTTTTTGGTTGTGGTAAAGCTCGTTTTGTCATATTAGAGTAATTCCACAAATTCAAAGTAGGTTACAGGGTGAACAACGATCAAATAGGGAAACGTGAATCAGACCCATCTCTTGAAATTTTCAGTAAATGTATATATGGCATTGCCCTTATTACATATTAGAGAGGATATTGGTAGTATTCCATGATTAGATCAAGACAGTTGGATGTGAAGCAACAATATTGAAATGTGCATGTCGAACTTTCGATCATTTACGCGGGGCTAAAGTCATTTCTTTTCAACGAGATGTTGTCATGTATTATAATGGAAATATGGATTGGAAACTATAAAGATAATTGTGTTATAATGTATTTATTTATCGATATATAAGTATAATGCCAGCAAGATATCATAAACCAGTGATATATCATAAATCTCCTGTTCAAGGACTGAAATGATTAGTTTGGGACATGGGGGTATTCTATCATGCCATTTTAGAAAATCAAACGAACTATATCAACTCAATGCGCTTCCACGCATTCTGAGTCTATGAGTGATATTAACTCACACGTACATGCTTCAAGTTTATTTTTGTTTTAAATTATAGTTTGATCCGTAGGTAATTCTACCGTACCATTTGATAATCAAATGAATTACACAGATTTAATGTGTTTCTACGTACTTTGAGTTTGTGAATGATACTAACTCACACATACATGCTCTAAGTTTATTTTTGTAGTTCCCTGACATTTCCTCATTTCACTTGTATAGCATACCCCCTTCCTACCTCCATTCATGCTGTCATAATTTCAAAATGGGCTACGTATTAGAAGTAGTTGCTATCTTTGTCAATAATATTAGCAGAATCGTATCAGAATCTAGCAGGCGTTGATATCTTTTTTGTTTTGCAGGGTTGATAAGGAGCTTAACAGAGACGTTGCTATCAAAGTCATTGATTTAGAAGAAGCGTAAGTTTATTCATTAATTTATGATTGATATAGAAGAAGCACAAGTCTATATTGTTTAGGTAATTAATTAAGAAATTTTTAGCTTTATTATAAATATATCCCCTTAAGTTGATAATTGCCCTTAAGTTCGCGTGCATGGGAAATCTTTACGAGGAATTTAATCTTTAATATTTCTATGATGTGAATACTTAAATACAGTTTCCATGTAAATTTCCAATGGGGAAGTTATACGGGGAACATTGTTCTTTCACAGGCTGTGAAAGTTCTTCCCATCATGGCGCGGTTATTCTTGAAATTTTTTGACCGTTTTCTTCATCTTCCATGTGTGGTGGCTAGGGGAGGAGTCATGGTTTTCATCCAGGGGATTCAAAATGAGGGTATGGGTACCAAAGAAAATTTTTAAAGGGTGATTTTCGAGCATATAAAAAAATGAACCAAAAAGTTAATTAAATTATGTTGGAGATGGGACTTGAAGCCATGTCTTCTCTCTCAAGATGTCAAATAAGAACCAGTTGGGCTATTTAACTCTCATTTAAATATTTGAGGGGGCTCAAATATCTAATAACTATACCAAGTGATTTTTTTGTTGGTAAAATCGCTGCGTCAAAGGGAAGTTCCCGGCAGTCGGGGGTTCAAATGACCTTCCTGGAACACGCCTCTGGTGGTGGCTCATACTATCAGCCTAATGCGCTTATACATTTCTCTTCTTTAATCTTTTATTAAGAGTAAGTGATGCATCAATGCAATTTTTTCTTAAAAACTATTGAAAAAATCAAAATTAATTGTAAAAAATCATAAAAAAGGGTGCATCCTTTGTAATTATACAAATCATGCAAGTAAATAAATATGTTTGCTATAGGTAGGAATTACTTTACGAAGTCAATCTCATTTTGAGCGAGAGTAAACCTAACCCTCAAACAACAAAAAATTACTATCCAAGAGCAAATAAGAGAGATGAGACCTAAAAGTTGGACCTACATGGTCGTTTTTTGGTTCCTCTTTGGTATGACCAAAAATCCTTAGGTTTTTTTTTTTTTAAATTTCAAAAAAGAAGAAAAAATATGAAAAATTAGAAAACTCACCTTTCGCCCACCTCCAAACATCGCCTTCAATAGTATGAAACTTTAGCCTCATTAAGTTTCAGAATTGGATGCGAGGCTATATCCTCAGTTGGAAATAACTCAAAACGACGTGAGGTGCGCCAATGCATTTATTTAATCCACGGATTCTTCACTTCCTCTTAATTTGCTGGCCAATTATTGTGTGTGTGTGTGAGAGAGAGAGAGAGAGAGAGATATTGGATATTGCCTCTTAATTTCAATACTCGAATAAATTTTGATTTACTATTTTTTTGTAGAGGTAAAATTGTATTAGTATGCTAAAATCGGGCTTCAAACCCAGAAGGGTATTTGCAGGGAGCAAAATAGAAGTGCAAAGTGAGAAGCAACCCAATGATTACATTGAAAGTAAATTATCTTCGGTACTCTCGATGTGTAACTCAAAGAAAAAGAAAGAACTTCATTCTTGTTGAAGATCATGATTTATGTGGATCTTAGTTATTCGGGTACACCGTGGTATCACTTCGTTGTGGTACACCGGATCATATCTTAATATTAGTATTAGTAGATTTGTTTATATCTTTAGTTGTTATCATTATTTAGTAGTTACCTAGTAGGAGTTAGTTTCCTACTAGGACTCTAATGGTTTCTTTATTTAAATCCCTCTTTAGGGCGATTTTAATCATCTCTTCAATTATCAATAAAAGTTTTTATTTTTTCTTCTAATTTAACTTGGTACCCAAGCCACTTCTATCTTGAAGAAAAACTAAGGTTTTCACGCTTACGCTGGCAGCGAACATTTTCGTCGCCGAGTCCTAAATCTGGTGTCGGCCGCCACCGAGTCCTAAATATGGTGTTTCTCCTTGATTTTTTTTGTCTTCTCTTATCGTTTCTCTTTGTGATTTTCCTTTTCTTTTTTTTCAATCTCTATATCCTTTAGGGTTTTATCCCTTTTCTTGTTTATTGTTTGGTCTCAAAAGTGTTTTAGTTTGTCTTTTGCGCTACCATCTTCCTCCAGTTACAAGGGTACTCTTCTGCCTTTCTATCTTTTTTGTGTGCAACAAGTAAGTTTGCAATAATGATTTAACATGTGTCATCTTCTTCAAATCGTACTGGTAGACCCATGGAGGATTAAAGATTTTCTTTTCTTCAATTTTCTGATTACTTGAAATTTTCTTTGTGATTTCTAAATGTTGCTGTGATATGGTGATTTCTGACTTGAAACGCAATGTTCGTTAACCCTCTATCTAAATTGATTAATATTCTTCATGAGTGGGTGACCTGCAACAATTTTCCATTGTTGCAATTTAGTTCACAGACGTGTGTTTCTTATCTTCATGTTTTACAAATCTGCCACGATTTGTATGTTGTGCTACGATTGATTGATCAATTACAAGCTTTCCAATTTCCGTTTAAGGTGAAGAAATAATAATAATCTCTCTGCGATATGATTCGGAAGACATTTTGCTACCATAAATAGTTCCTCCATCATTATCGACTTGTTTTTTTTTTGCAATTGTCTCTCTTTGAAGTCTTTTGACTTTGGTTTAGAAAGAATTCCATCCAGTGCTTCTCAAGGATATATTGAGTGATTTGGTTTTCTTTATTCATCTAAGATTTAAATTCTATGTTTACCAGTTGGGTTCTTCACCAAAATTATCTGAAATTTTATATTGTAACCCAGTGAGACCACTTTGGTTCCTTGGAGATTTTTTTTCTCTCTCTCGGTGATTTCTGTCACCTTTCCATTCTTCATTGGAGATATTTATCTTTGTTTCTTTCGGTGATTTATCACTTTCCTCGCATGTCTTCTCTATCTTTTTTTTCCTACGTCTTCGGTGATTTTTTCTTCCTTTCTTTGTGAGTTGGTTTCTCTATAACCAACTTAAGCACACCTAATTGTCTCTTCACAATTTTTTTTTTGGGTTGGAAGGTTATAAGAATCTAACCATTTTTTGGCTACATGGAAGAGTTCTAAGAGCTAATCTACTGTCTTTTTTTGTGTGTGGTTTGGTTTGTGTAATCAGCCATGAAACTAATGTTATTGGTCCATAGAACCCATCGTTGGTGAGACATTTATTTATGGTTTGGTGAAGATTCAAGTTGGTTTTTTTACTGTGTGAAGTTGAAGACTCAAGATGGTGATTGATGTTTGTGTTTAAAGATGGAGTTTCAAGACTCTGGTCAAGTTTGAAGATTGCTTATAAGGGAAAGTATTTTGTTTATCTCTTCCAAGCTGGAATTACAGATATTTGATCTTCTAGCTTGAGGGGGAGTTTTTGAAAGTATGATTCTTTTTACTGTGGAAAACGGGTTGAAGACTAAAGTTTTTCGTTTGAAGTTGAAGCTTAATTTGAAGTTGTCGACTCTTTTCGTGAAGTCTAGGTTATTTGTGAAGTCCTGTTTGGTTAAAGTTTGTCAAGTGAAGTTGTTACGCTTGTCTTGAAGTTGCAAATGCATTGTGTTCGTGCACTCTCACCATCCGCTTGAGGGGGAGTGTTGAAGATCATGATTTATGTGAATCTTAGTTGTCTGGGTACACGATAGTATTACTTTGTTGTGGTACACCGGATCATATCTTAAGATTAGTATTAGTAGATTTGTTTATATCTTTAGTTGTTATCAATATTTAGTAGTTACCTAGTAGGAGTTAGTTTCCTACTAGGACTCTAGTGGTTTCTCTATTTAAATCCCCCTTAGGGTGATTGTAATCATCTCTTCAATTATCAATAAATTGTTTTCTTTTTCCTTCTCCTAATTTAACTATTCTCAATAACATAATTTACAATTGGGGAAATGCCTCTTATTTATATACTATATGAGCCTAGATATCTTATTTTAAAGGATTCTAACCAATTGATAAACCCAAAAATCATTCTCTTGCTAGGCTAATTCCTATTATACAGAATAAATTGTAAGATCCCAAAGAAATGAAAAGAGGCGGCGAGGGAATATGAAAGAGAAATGTTAGGAGGGTTGTGTGAAACGTTGGCTAGGAAATACCTAATGCTAGGAAACTCTTACACGGAGTTTCGAGCAATAAGCCTTTTTTCATCACTGCAATTTTATTTAAAAATAAAATGCTAGTCACCCTATTTTGTGGAAGTCTTAACACAACATATGTACTACGAATTGCACGTTCTCTCTTGTAAATTTATATAATTATTTTTGAGTTGAGATATGAATTTAGCTGATTGTTATTTTTTTTAGACGATGTTATGTTATGATATATTGTTTTTTTTTTAGTTTACTTTGCTCAACAAGCTTTTTTTAAATGATCATTTCCTGCTTACTGTCTTCTGCAGAGAGGATGAAATCGAAGATATTCAAAAGGTACTTTTAGTATTCCTTGCATTGTGGGGAAGATTAATTCTATTAAATATTGGTTACTTTGCTACTTAAGTTGTTCTCATCACAGGAAATTTCAGTTCTGTCTCAATGCCGATCTCCATATATTACTGAGTATTATGGTTCATATCTCCATCAAACCAAGTTATGGATAGTAATGGAATACATGGCTGGAGGCTCTGTTGCTGACTTGGTAGGTTGCTTCTGCTTATATGTTTCTACGTGTTTGATAATTTATCATTGAAGATATTATTAATCAATGATATGTTAGCCTCAGATGTTTGGTGTTAATACCTGCTTATATCATGTTTTATTAAGATTTAATACCCTCTCAAAGTCTCAATGGAAATCCTAGATTTCTCTATGTACATATCAAATTGATAATTCTGTTTACCAAGGGCGATGCTTGACTTGTGTTTTTCTCTGAATTCGTAGTCCTTCATGCTGTTTTAATACATGCATTCTCTTTAGTATATCCACCCTGAATGCAAAACATTTCTAGAAACTAACTGGGGGTTTGTTCCTGCAGATACAATCAGTTCAACCACTGGATGAAATGTCCATATCATGTATTTTGCGGGACTTGCTACATGCAATTGAATACCTCCACAATGAAGGCAAAATTCACAGGGATATTAAAGGTTGTAATTGATACTATTTAATTTTCAGTTATTAATAAATGATTCCTTTGTTGAAGCAAGTGTGCTTTGGCGATTCATGTGATCACAGTTCAAGATATCCTTGATATTTCTGATTTATTAAATAATCGTCTGTCTGATGCGAGACATTGCCTTTTTTGACTACCGAGCGGTGGATATATTAGATAAAATTGACAATAGTATGGGATATAACTGATAAACAACTTCATTAGCTTCATAATTTCAAAAAAGAAATGAAAAAACTGGCCAAATTCACAGAGCTAGAAGCCTTTGCCCAATTCGCTCCAATCCCCATATAAAATCCTAGTTATACAATTTTCCTCTAGATGGTTGGTTAGAGTATTCAACTGGGACAGATTCTACTAATTGGTACTGGGACGAAATGCTGACAACAATTACCCTGTTCAGTATATTATCTATAGGTGCCGTAATTTTAGTATATGGAGCTGCGAATATGTATTCTGCTTTATGATGGATATATCAAAATGTTGGTTGACCATTTGTCCATTATATTCGATCTTTTGTTAGCTAAAAACATTTGATCTTTGTATTTAGAATGTCAAAAGTCTGTCACTCATAAGCGCATCAAAGTCCACCCCCCCCGAAACTCACGCACACATGGGAGCGGAATCGTGTGGATACCCCTCTCTGGACACATATATTAGGAAACATTTAGATATTTATGTATCTCATGTCTTTATTTCTTCTGTCAATCATCTTAAGCACGAACTAACGAGCTTGTTATATTGATTTGGCAGCGGCTAATATCTTACTAACGGAGAATGGCGATGTTAAGGTTAGTAATCAGTCTTATATTCACACATATTATAAAACACTCAACATATTTTTTTCTGGGTAGACAGCACTGAATATAGTTAATATGATGCCTGTAACGGTCTTTGGTTTACCAACTTATCTTACATAATGTAACAGGTTGCAGATTTCGGAGTTTCTGCCCAGTTGACACGGACAATTTCAAGGAGAAAGGTTGTTCTCCTCTTCTCTTCATGAAGGTTTCAGACTCTAATAGATCTTCTTAGTTGACTTTTTTGTAGAATTATCTCTCCCTCTCTCTCTGATTTTTTTACTAGTGAAGAAGTTTGCTTAGTGCAAAAAGCACCTTTCAAGCCGCCTTAGATACCAAAAGGTACAATTAGGAGGCCATACATACACGTCCAAACGAGAATAAGCATTGTATATAACGTAAATTGTGAAATATAAGATGCAGCTTCAAGACTATATAGGCTCAATATTTATTTCAATTTCCTCTGCGACGTGCATTGAATTACCTTTCTCGTGCTCTTTAACCTCGATATTGTTTTCCTCACTTTGCACCCATCTTAAATTCATAATCTGTAAACTTTTACACGCCCGTCCCCTAAGAATTATCTTATGTCTACAGTAGGAAAATATTTGATGTTTCAACGATCTCCTAGAGAAGCATCCCCTAGATGATCTCTGAGATGGATTTGTGACCTCTTAAAGTCAGATTCCATCCATTGCTTATTTTGTTAGGTGGAGAGCTTCAATAAATACTCTGAGGGTAGAAGTTACTAGTAAATCCCAAAAGGTGGAGGAGACAAACCAAATGATATAGGGTGGAGGAAGAGACGGGGAGGAGGAAGTGGATAATAAAGAGGGGAGAAGAGGTAACAGACACACACTTCATTCCAGACATCTTTAGAATTTAGTTTTGCCTAATGTGAAAAAACGACCTTAATTTAGCTTTGCCTGATGTGAAAAATTCCTTAACGTTGTTTGATTAATCCAAAATATGGAATACATCAAAATAAGAGTGGGACTGCCCCCCATCTTAAAAGCTCAATAAATAAATAGATGAAATATAACATAGCTACAATTGTTTCTTTTTAAAAAGAGCATGCCTTTGCCTTTCTTTGTGCTGAGAGGTGGATGTTTCTTTCCATTTCCAGAAACAACTTTCCTCATCATAATCCTATGATTAGCTTTAGCTTTCCTTCCTTTCTGTGATATCAGTTGACTTTTTCGGCTCATTAATGGTCTCCCCTCCAACACCCCACCCAACACACACAAATCAAAGCTTTATTGAATAGTAGAAACAGGTAGAAGGGGAGGACTAGGTACGTACAGATTAAAGCCGTGATTTCCATTTCTGGGCCAACAATTTTCTAATCTGTAAACTCCGTCGTACTGAACATCTTTTTCAGTGGCATAAGAAGAACACTTGTGTGTAATTTTTTGGGCATTTATTCCCACTTCGATCTCTTTCATACATTGTGTAAAAGAATCACTCGCCACGATCCTTGGTTTCTTCAATAACACGGTCCGATGTGAAGCTCTTATCTGGACAGTTGAGGTCGTGCATAAAATGATACACTTTCAGTGGCCCCCCTCAAGTATACATCTTTGACTTCTTAATTCTACGAATGGCTTCAACAAAATTTAAGTTGATACTGGGTTGATTCGTCACTTTCTTGGGAATTGTTTTGGACACTTGGCACATATTCGATTCCCTGTCTAACCCATTTCTGGAAGCATTTCAGATGGAAATTGTGCCTACAAGGGGGCTAAATAGGTCTCTCTGGTTATTGCATACAAACAAACACTTAAAAGCTCTCATCAAGAAGATTGAGAGGATCAAATACCGCAAAGCCTTCCGTTACCTACAGGATGAGGGTCACTAAGTTGTAACGTGAGTTATAGTCCCACAACCTTCATTGCATTTCTTTTCAGAGTTTTATGTCCCAACTCTCCCTGGCAGATTATTCCCATCCTCCTTCCACAAGATGTAGTTTTTACCCAAGATTCTATCTCACGCATCCTATCAATCTCATAAGTATAAATTTGCGCAGCCATTCCAGAAGTCTCATTTTTGTTACTTTGTAAATGCAAAGTATGTGAATTGTAAAACAACCGAAAATGAACCAAAATGCAATCAAGAGGGATATGCAGGGACAATTATTTTGACATCATCGTATGGGTCTCCAAGCTAGAAAACAACCCTTATTGTGATAAAATTGCCCCAGTTAGGTATCATTGGCAGTAATCTAAATTTTATTGTGTGTAATGGTTAGTGCCTTTTGTTAATGAGCTAAATTGTGACAGACATTTGTCGGAACACCCTTCTGGATGGCTCCGGAGGTTATTCAGAACTCGGAAGGATACAATGAGAAGGTATTGTTTGTCTAATCTTCTTATATGCCGTAGTTTGTCTTATTTATAGTTCTCCACCTCGTCGGCTTTGAACCAATTGTTTCATAAGGTCAGATTTTTCTTTGCGCAGGCAGATATATGGTCTTTGGGTATCACTGCAATTGAAATGGCAAAAGGGGAACCTCCTCTTGCAGATCTCCACCCAATGAGGGTTCTTTTCATCATACCTCGAGAAAATCCACCGCAGGTTAGCTTAAGACAATTTTTTTTCCAGGGATACCAATTATTTACTGTTGATTAGGGCTGTCAGGGGTCGGACTCGGAATGGATTTGTTTAAGTCCAAACCGATCTGAACTAGTTTATGATTGATTTGTGTCTGGAATTACATGTAATACTCCAAACCCTTTTCCAACTCGGTACATTATAGTCGGGGAATTTGTATCCATTCTTAAATATATGCTAGTATCTGAATGTCAACCAAACTTAGTTACATACTAAAATTCTAAATACATTCTGGTAGTTTATTTGGATTTGGATTTGGATTTGGATTGAGCAAATCCGATCATAACTTATTCGGCTTTAGACTGATAGATACAAATTGGTTTGACGGTCCTATTGTTTATTGATGCCGGACATTTAAATAGTTCTTTCAAGACAGCTAGCCATTTTTCACTATTTAAAACTTGTCTTTGGTCTGTTTTGTACAGCTGGATGAACATTTTTCCCGCCCTATGAAGGAATTTGTCTCTTTGTGTTTGAGGAAAGGGCCTGCCGAGGTGATATCTTCTACCTTTCAAGTAACCTACATCATTTGAACTATTTATTGTCAAAAATGTCTAGTTAAGGCATTAGAGCATCTGAGACCCGATCAAGGTTTTCCTTGAAATCTTTCATTGAGTTGAATAGCACTTGTAGATGCCAAGATTCTGAGAGTTGTATTGTCTTGTTTGTACATCCACAAAAAGAATGTCTTACATCCTAAAATTTCATTTCAATCCCTTAATCCTTGAATTTGAACTCTGCAGCTTTGATTCTAGCTCCTCACCGAATTCAGAAGCCCTAAAATCTCAATATATGTGGAACACTTTAAAACTTTGTTGATGTACATCTGTTCCACATCTTATAAGCAGTGTCTTCTGTGGTTTGCCCTTATGTCTTTGAAATTCACCTCGCTATCAACCCTATTCATTATCTTTCCCTTCTCTTTATTTCATTTTCTACTATTCCCCCTCGTTCAATTTGGTTGGGGAAGAATCATGAAGTACAAATCGATTAAGAAGTTATTTCTAGCATATCCTTATTTGTTCATACATTTTGATTTAGGTTTAATAAACAGTATTAATTTTCATCCAATTAATTTCAGAGGCCAAGTGCGAAGGAGCTTCTAAAGCATCGATTCATCAGAAATGCTAGGAAAAGCCCCAAGCTTTTGGAAAGAATCAGGTGCACGCTATAGGAGATTTAAACACTTGTCTTTCTAAGGTTATATTCACTACAAGTTTCTTTGTAATTATGACAAACTCTGAAGCTCTCTTTTTTTGTAATGCTGCTCAGAGAGCGTCCAAAGTTTAAAGTGAAGGAAGATGTTGAAACCCCCCAAAAAGGTACTGGTTCTTTCGAGGATGAACCCGGCACTGTGAAGGTCAGCCGAGATTCCAGAGATGAACGGACTGTTCGACCCAGGTGCTTTTCTTGTACAGTTTTAGAGATGTGAAACAAGAGGTGTCTGGCGATTGACGTATAGTGTCATCGAGATACACATAATATGTACATGATCGTATCTCAATAATGATTGGCAACGGCAAAACAGGAGACACCCGTGTTTTCTCATATCTGGGGATGTTAGACTAATTTTTTTAGTCAATTTTATTGTTTGCATTACCATTATTTGTTATTTGTTTTTGTTTTTCTAACTTGTGATGATTTTGTAGCCTTGGAAAAACTCCGAGAAATGATGGGTGGGACTTTGGCACTATTGGATCAATGGATACAGGAACTATCCGTGTTGCTGTAAAGCCACCTCCAGTCGTTACAGCACGAGAAAAGAAATCAGAAGCCTTATATGGTCAGGGTTCTCCTAGAAAAAGTGCAGATAGAGGGAGTCGATGGTCGTTTGGAAGAGCGTCTCAAGAATCAATATCTGAAGTTTCCTTTGGAAAAGAGATTAGAGACCAACATGATTTTCTTGATGATGTAAAGTATACACACGCACGCATCCCCTATTTAAACAAGGGATATTTTGACCCCACTATGTTATCTAAGTTAGAGTTTGACCCTCCAAATTGCTTCTTTTAACTTTAAAACTCCCCAACCGTTGGCATTTTGGAATTATCCATTGCAATCAAGTATATAATTTTGATCACACAATGAGGTCAAAATTATAATATTTTCATTAAATGTCAGAACTGGGTGGAGTTGGGGGGATTATTTAAGCTGAAAGTTAAATTTGGGTGGTCAAAGTCTTAAGATATTGTGTGGGGCAAACTCAAAAAATGCCTTGGAACTTAAAAACATATCCCCAAACATTATAATCACGCACAAGTCTTTCTCGAAGTGTTAATGCTCAATTTACAGGGGGAACTATCATTCAGTGGGCCAGGAACTGTTGTTGTACGAACTCCTAAAGGAGTGCAGATGTTACCTATGTTCAGTGAGCAAAGTATTATGGTATAATTACCATCTTGCACTCGGAAACGATTAATTCTCATTCGTATCTCCTAATACCTTATTAGGAAATAATTGGCAATTTGTTCTTTTTTTCTCCTTTTATATTTGTACTGTAGCCTAGCAATAGTAGAGATGTTTCTCTTGAGGATGTCTCGACCAGTGGGACCGTTGTTCTCCGCAGTCAACATGACGAGTCTGATATTCCAAGAACTCCGAAATCCAGACTGGGAATCCAAGAGAAATCATCAAGTGCCACACTTGAGGACAGCGACCTAAATCTCGCGGAGGTCAGTGCTTTTAAGTTAATGACACGTATATATGTATACGGTATATACTATGTAAATTAATGTATCTTTGTTTGCTTCACTTTCAGGCAAAGGCTGCAATGCAAGCAAGATCCAGGAAAGGAAATGCAAATGAAAGGTCAGCTGTGGGCAAGATAAAGAAAGATGTGAATGAAAATAAACTGATGGGAGCCACAAACAGCCCTATTTCCTCTCGGTAAAATAAATGACTTAGCGTGCTGGTAGTTTATATTTCTTATAGAAACTTTAGATAGCGTTAAGTAAAAAAGTTTATAATCATCTCTTAATGATATAATGTCATCTCAGAAATTCCCGTGAAAACTTTGATGCGCAAAAAGTAATTCCCAGATCTCGTCAAGCAAGTGATGACGAAGAATGCGCAACACTTACTGCTGTTGTTGCATCATCTCCTGTTTTGTCCGATTTGCTTATCCCTTCACTGCAAGAGGTGAATACAGAAAGATCTTATTAGTTTAAGCTCAAAAATAAATGTAGTTTGCGGAAGCAAGCATCGCCAACTTATATGATAGTCATTAATGGTAGGAGAATGTTTTAATAGCCATTACTGCATGATACATTTGTGTGCAATTTTCCTATTTTGCTTACGGCCAATATCGACATTTGATCTGTATTTTTTTTTCTGCTTATACTGTCACAAACATCTTTTACCATACCATTTACTGTTTTAAGCATTGCTGCAAAAATTGGTTTTTGTGGTATGGAAAATCAGCAATTTGGTGATTAAAATCATACTATTTGAAATGTTCTTAGACTTCATATTATTTTATGTTCTCTTTCATCCTAGATTTAACTTGCACAGTTTTGTAAATAGTATGCCTTTCAAACATTTTGTAGACTGTTGGCGACGAAGCACGTGCCGTGATAGATTCACTTTTAGATATGGAGCGTATAAACCCTGGTTCGTGTGAAACCGTTGTCAGAAGCTTGCTTGCACGACTGGGAAGGTTGAGAGTTATATCATGTTCCCGTTTAATTGTCATCTTTATATTTAAGTAGGTTATTTTTGGCTTTGCTTTGATCGCTAAAGTAGAATATAATCTTTGCAGGTCAAAGGAACTGTCCATGAAAGGTCTCCAAGAATTGGCAACTGGCATTTTTACAAAAAACATAGGAACTACAACTACTGAAGCCATGGATAAAAAAACAGCAGAAGTTTCCGATAAAGCAAATGCAAATTTGAGCCCGCTTGCGAGGTTTCTAATTACAAGGTTTGTCTATTATAAGTTTATTATGCATATGTATATTTGTTCATCATATGACCTAAGCTTGTACATCATTCATGATTTTGTGATGCAGATGGCAGGGTCAAGTTTCTCTAGGTCTGAACCCAATTTAAGGAGAGTTGTAACAGTTATTTTTGTCTGCATGATATTTTTTCTTCTTCTTTTGTATATGTTATTATTGTCCTGTACAGATAATTATCGGGAAAGCCGTATATTTCGTCCTCCCTTGAGTTTCATCACTTCCGCCTTCCCTTGGGTTCATCAGCACAAACGCTGTATAATTAGTGAGCTTGTTGTCTTAGTGTTCCTCTTGTATTGATATCTTAAGTTTTCAGTATATAAAGCAGCTAGCAAAGTTTTGGATGCTTTCAATCGGTTTTCAACTATTACGAAAAACAAGTCTTATTTTCTTTGGGGCTTGGTGCTCAATGTAAAGCTCATATATTGCCTCTAGCAAGTTACGAGCTCGTTGAACTAGACCATATTGCAATTGTTTGGCCAAGGAAGAAGCATATTAATTGGAGAAACTGCTAGTATTGTACCTTCTATATATTCCAGTTAAAGTCATTAACAGTGCCTATGTTGCTTGAAATGCATTGGAGAAGTTGTATATATTTATTAATACCTTTTACCATAATGCATGGCATTCCATTTTCAATTGGTTTAATTTTGTGAAAGTTTCTTAGGACTTTCCGAACTTGTCCCGACTTAAAATGCGGTAAGATAAGCAGAACCTTACTATTCATGAGTCATTACCAAGCCTTGGTTGGTGGGCAGTGTTTGGATCAAATCCCATCACAACCGGCTTATATTTGGAAAGAAAGTAAAAATAAAACTACATAATATTGGCTATGCAATTAGTTCGCAAAATGAGTAGTCAGTTTTCAAATCTCTCCCTGGCTATGGGTCTGGAAATGGTAATAATGCAAAGATTAAAAATTGAAATTAGATAAAAGAGACTGATGTTTACTCCAAAATTCTTGCTACTTGTTAGGACCAACAGATAATCAACATCTTCCAGTTCCCAAGCATGCTCATTCCTTCCCTGATCAAGCCAGGATATTGTTTACAAAAAAGAAAAAGAAAAAGAAAAAGAAAAGTCAGGATACAAAATGCATTGGTGTGTTTAATATAAACATAACTTCACACAGTTACTTCCTCCCTAACATCTTGTAATATTTACGAAGTCAGGAGCTCAGAAAACAATAATTATCAACATCCACTTTCACATATTTGAGAGAAAATTGGGAAACGTAACAATACACATCTAAAGAAGTGTCACACGGATGGGTCTTCAGCTTCTTTTCATATTTCCAAGACTTCTGCCATAGGTGTTATTTTGGCTATTTGATGGCAGTTGATCTGATAAAAAGAATCTGAGATTCATGTCCTGTATTTATTTTGTTGAAAACCTTCTATATCCATCTGCTCGAGTAGGTTGCTTTATAGGACTCAACTTCCGTAGTGAGGCATGCAAAATTGTAACTGGAGAAGGATAAAAATAAAAAAGATCTACCAAAATGAGAAGGAATCAAAGACACTGAACGAAATGTGGAGGATAAGTGTAATCCAATGTGTGCATTTATTTGGGATAAGCTTTACCTGCATAACTGACGGCAATAGCACAAAATACAGCTACCTGCACATTGGACCAATACAATAGAACTGCAGTTGCTGCAAGATGAAAGACAAATAAAATAACAAGTGAAATGTTACCCTTCAAACAATTATAAAGTAACGATACATCACTGGCTTGAATTTACAACATATCCCGTCTTACCACAACATTTGCTATATGCGGTGAATTTTGTAACACATTTTGCTGATTTTTGTGAGTACGGTTGCCTTCTATTTCTACTTATCCATTAAATTCGAATCCAACCAAGTCTCAAGTTTATAAGGCAGGCTAAAAAGTGAAGTTTAAGTGGGTCAAATGTTGTGGTCTTACCACAACATTTGCTATATGCGGTGAATTTTGTAACACATTTTGCTGATTTTTGTTAGTATGGTTGCCTTCTATTTCTACTTATCCATTAAATTCGAATCCAACCAAGTCTCAAGTTTATAAGGCAGGCTAAAAAGTGAAGTTTAAGTGGGTCAATTGTATTGAAGCTTGGCTGGACAAGTTTGCGGTTCCAATACTATAAAAAATATTAAAATATTAATAGTATCTTCGTCTCACTCAGCAATAAATTTCTATGAATTTGATTCTATGCTTCGTCTGAGTTTTGTGCTCTCCCAGAGCAGCTCTTCCAACAAGGAGGAATGGTAAGTCCAAACTTAAATCATCCATGAGAGAAATGCACCTAGATTTCATAAACTTGGGTTTGCATCCACTAGGACAATACTCAGTCCTGATACCTCCAGGCTAATTGGACCGGACCAAAGATCTTTTTGCTCTAGACGGAAGAAAAGGCCCTTGTGTATGTGACTCAAGTTTTTGTGTCCGTGACCTTCCCCTCCCCTCAAAATTTTCTTCTTTCCTCCACTATCCGTCATTAACAGTGCTTCGGTGCTCCCACTAAAACCCTAGGATCCATTGCTTTCGCAAGATCTATCTCTTCAACGTGTCTTCATTCTGGATCTCTTAGGATTAGGTTTGTTTGATTTTGAGTTTCTGAATATCTAGTTCTTTGGGGGTTGTTTAATTTGATTGTAGGGTTTGATTCTAGAAATTGATCAGACCTAAGGTCTCTCCACCATCCAATGGTTTATTAGTATCACTTTTCTTTGAGACTTCTCTATTTTTCCTTGTATCACGTCTCTTCTTTGATTTCATCAACCTTCATATGTTTTCTACTTCAAGTTTCAACTACGAGATTGCCAGGAACTCTTATGCAGGCCAGGACTATCTCATTTAAACACTACCAGCCAATTAAAATCTTGGCTATGAAAGTTAGGCCACAGAAGAAATGTCTTGTTAAGCCACTCTCCTTACACAATATTGGCCAAAGTGAGAATCCTCAAGAGAACCAAGGATCATTCACCATGTCACTTTAGATTGAAATCCTATGGCAATCAGAGGTTGTTCATCACTTTTTTTTTTTTTTTTTAAAGGCAAGCGGGTTTTATATAAGGGGATCCGTAACCCTGGGTTTGGAACCCACGATTCCTCTCTTGGTGGAGGGTCACACAACCACTACTAGGCCAAAAGCCCAATGGTAGTTGTTGTTCATCACTTATTCACCAGTTGGGATAAATTAGTAATCAATTAATCAAATAACCTTAGGAAGTTTTATGTGTCCTCCCCCCCTGTAATTTAGAATAATCACAGACAACATTTGAAGCCTAGCACCCCACTTCTCTGGGACCTCTTCTAAATAAAACTGTCCCAACTAAAACTAAAACTAAATCTGATTCAAATGTAGTCATCGACTACAATTAGGGTAAAATTATTGTTTCACATTACCGCCCAGTTGCATTTATGTTCCATACTACCAAAGCGGTCATTCCATGTCCTAAGATACAACTTTTATCATGCATTATACAAAATTGAGCACATACAATCTAATTCCACCGTTTTTTTTTCTACACTATCTTTCTAAATTTCACTAAGAATTACAATCTCATATAATCAATCACATGACCAATACATCTAACCAAACAAAAACAACGTGAAAAGGGAACTAACCACATTGCGCAAGCCGAACCAAGCTAATCTGAAGCACCGGATACCGGTCCAATCCCCACCGATCACTGCCCAATCTAAACAAATCCCACATTCCCAAACTCAACACCAACCCCAAAATCGCAATTGGCATTTGATACCTACACCATCACCACCACAACCACAACCAACAAAACCAAATTTAAACAATTACCCATAAAACTACTCAAAACTAAAACTAATAAATTCACTTAAAAAGGCGAGAATACTTACAGCGCACACACGAAGAAGACAACACACAACGTCGAGTAATTCCTCACATACCGCTTCACATTCTCATGAACCCTGAGCCTAGCTTGAGATGGGGTTCCCGGAAACGAATACGAGTCGAAGAAACCGATGAACCCCACGGTCCACGAAGGGGTTTCACCGGAGAAATCATTGGTTGTGAGCTTTGCAAAGGGGTTTAGAGTGATGAGAGAGAAGATGGTGTTCAAGTAAGAGAAGATAAACAAGAAGAGACTGTTACTGGTTGTAATAACAGTGGCGTTGTTGGAGGTGGTTGATGATGGTGTTGGGTTGTGATGATGACGGTCGAGTATCTCGAGGTATCCGCTTTCACGAAGCCATGATTCGAAGGCGGGTTCAGGAACGTTCAAGGATAATGGGTTTGCAGAGAACAACACCATTGTTGTTTCTATTTACTTGATTAGCTTGGTGCCATCTGTGGTTACTTGTTATATTAGGAGCCAAAAACGACGCAAATGAGCTGCATAACAGCACATCGGCTATGTTGTTTATAGAAAAACTACAGTTTGTTCAAGTTGTTTTTATAAATGTTATGTCAGTTTGTGCTCGACATATCACAACATTGTAGTGTAGTTATCACTCATCGGAGAAGCAACAGGTCTATCTATCAGCCTTGTTTTTCACTGGAAAACGTCGTATTATACGTGGTCTGATGGGGAAGCCATATCTGAGTAAAATGCCGTATAATTATATAGGATGAAAACAAAGAGTATTGATGGATTAAGTAACACAACTCTTTGACAGAATTATGACATTTTACATGTCCAAAGGTTACGGGTAATGGTAAACAACATTTTCCTTTTCGTTATTATTAGTAGAGAAATGATATTTGCAGTGAGCTTGGGTTTTTAACGTAAAAACATAATGACATCTTAAACGTGATACCTCTCTCTGTAACGTAAAAACATAATGACATCTTAAACGTGATACCTCTTTCTGTAAACAACAATCTGCACCTAATGTTTAAGGAAATGACCCTTCTATCGATTGTGCTTTTCACCCTCCCCCCCCATATTATGTGATTTATCAGAGAACAACAAGAGGAACATTTTCAAGTATCAATCACCATTTTTGGGATGGAATCTGGAGTTAAGGACTTGTTCTTGTTCGCTGGTTACAGAGAACTGTGGGGCTGCCTGTTGCCTTGGTCGTTCGAACGACCCTTGAACAACTCCTTGGAATTTTGGTCCAGGTACCCAAGTCGTTCGAACGACCTTTGAACAACTCCCTAAAATTTTGGCCCAGACACCCATTTCGTTCGAACGACTTTAGATTTCGTTCGAACGAAAATGCGGAACTCTATTTTTTTGATGGTTTTATAACCACTTGTTTACCTTGAGATTTTAGCAATTGTAAATAGTTTCCCTAGTATATAAACGGAAACTTAAGTTCTTTTTAGATCTATCCTTTAGTCAATCTTTTGGTGAGATCCAATTGGGGAGGATTTTCTAGAGTGAGAACCTCTAATTGGTTTTGAGTGATTGTAACTGAGATCTTGAATAAAATCTCTCTATCTCTCTCTCTCTCTCTCTCTCACGGTGGACGTAGGCAATTTGCCGAACCACCTTAAACTTGATGTATTGTGTATTTATTTGATTGTTGCTTGTTTGTGGTTAACTAAATCGACTTGGAGTTTTGGCTTCCAGGCTTGTGACTCAACAAGAACATCATTCTCCTTTTCGTTATTAGTAAAGGAATGACATTTGCACTTGTAACGGCCTAATTCCGTAAGCTCGAGATGGTTTGGAATTAGCTCTTACACCAATATTCCTGTGACAAAAACTAATTTAAAAATAGAGATGACACAAGTGATTTAGACTGGAAAATCTCTGAATAGGTAAAAAACCACGACCTTGATTTAAGGATTTTTTATAATAGCAACTTTTATTGTTTGAGGCAGATATCTTATTACAAGTGATCTCACGACTTAAAAATACTTGAATCTTGTGAATAAGAAGTTTTTGATGTTTTTGAGAATCTAAAAAATGTAGTTTTCTTGGTGATTTCTTGTGTATTTTTTTGGCCCTTGTCTTTTCTGGAACTTTTTCTTTATATAGGCCTTCTCCGCAGTTCTTCATCGTGCTGAAAGTACATTCTCCGAACAATGTGGTTAGTGGTGGTTGACTAAGTAACTCTTGAGTTCGTGAAAGACATGTATTTTTGACTTGTTCAGGCTTTTCTGTTTAAGCTCGACCTACATTCTTCATCAGTTCATGAAGTAGGTGGCAATGTTGACTATTGAAGTCGTGTGTAGAATGCGTGGGCCTAACATGGAGGTAATTCGAGCTGAAGACAGCTTAATTTGGGGTTAGATCGAGGGGTAGGCCCCTACAATCGCCCCCTCGTACCCGAAGTCACGAGTGGCTTTTGTTGAGAAAGAATATGAGGATATATGGGTATTCAGGTTTGAAGTTTAAAAATAAAGGAAGAAATAATGTGCATTTGACTGTGTAGAAAATGCGCGTGTTATGGGGGGATATTTTTGCATTAAATGATGATGGGAATACTGATGTACGTGTCGGTTAGGGTTTGAAGAGTTTTGTCTGTATTGAATGATGACGCTTGGGATAATGTACCTGCACATTAAATGTAGGGTTATATAAATAGTACCTGTACCGAGGTTTGTGGCAAAGTACGCTTATTTGTTGCCAAATTCTCTGAAAGTTTTGGTGATGGTGAAGACCCGGAGAATGGTTCTTGAAAAGAGAATTGCTATTGAGATGCAGAAGTTGAAGTTGAAATATTTTGGTGATAAGTCCTTGGAGATGCCTACTCCCGTTCCCGTTCTCATTCCTTCGACGTATCAAGGTATGTCGAAAGATAAAGCGGCTGAAGCTGATGAATTTTTTTATTGTATGTGGAGATTTCACCACATTGTCTTGACAGGCGAACAACGTTGGGTTTGTCTACGTATCCTTGCGGAAGACAAGGTTGGGGAGGCAGATGCAGGGTTCGCTGTAACTGCGGGGCGGTTACACCAATGCCTTGCGTAGGTCTGGATTCTAAGGCTAAGCCCTCTTCATCTCTACCAACTCTGCGGAGGTGGTGGTTATAGAAGAAACGACGATGGTAATGGAGGAGGAAGACGGAGAATGGAAATCTGTTTCTGTACTTCCATCGTTTCTTGGCGCTGAGAAGACCTTATGTTCGAAGAGTGGGTTCAAGCATGAAGTCCTTTTTTTTAATGCCCAGACTTCATCCAAGCTGAGTTTCTGGTCAGAGTAAGATGGTGTGTAAGAAGGACCCATGGTAACTTCCAATGCCTGCTTTGGATAAGAGGATTCGTGGGGTAAAACATCACTAAAGTTGGATGAACTGAAGGATTTGATATTTTGGAGTGCATGATGTTAGAGTTCTTGAAAGACTTGTTATCTATAAAAGCACTTGACAACTTGTTATATGTAAAGTACCTGATGTTTGTATTCGAGCTGAATAAAATTTGTTATTAAAACTCTGTGTTGATATATGTACAAAATTACTCTAGAAATCGAGTTATGGATGATCCGAAGATTTATGAATATAGTTGGAATGTTATGCATGAGAATAAAACGTACAACCTGGTTATAATAATCGAGCTGTAATATGAAATTTGTGCAATATACGATGTTTGACCTGTGGGCTGATATTTGGGGGAGAGAGAAAAATGTAGAAGTTTTAGGAAGGGGAACTCAAGCTCAGAGAGGTCATCTTAAAATATTAGATTTGGAAAGAATGATGCGATATGGAATAGGAAGAGATATGTTCAGATAAATTTTATCAAGATACTAGGGTTTTTTGTTATGAAAGAAAAGGATAGTACCACGAACTATGGGGGATTCGCAGTAATCCAGAAAACTGTATAAAATAGGAGAAATGAACTTTAAATAGGTGGAAGAGGATAGACATGGTGTGGACTCGATCTGAACGAATTTGTTATACTACTGAGGGGTGGTTGGCGATAAAGATAGCTGAAGTACGGGAGTGGATTTTTGGTTTGTTGGACTACGATGTTGATCTGCCACTGAAGGAGGTTCAACTTGAAGGTTTAGATTGGATGGGTAGGGAACTGGAGTATGAATATTATTTCTATGAGGAGTTATTTTGGGAAATAATGGTGGATCCTGCAGCTCAAAAATATCCTGTGAGATTGATTGCTGAAGTGGAGATTGAACTGGAAGATGTAAGGATTGCTGGAGGCCAACTGATCGGATGTGACTCATCAGAACATCAGGGGTGCTTTAGGTATAATTTTATGTTAGGCAAATAAAGTAAATGTAAATAGGGGTGGTATGAATGTATGCAATAGGTTTGAATAATTGGCAAAGTAATGAAACGAAAATAAAGCTTAAATCGATCCTCTATTATTGCAAATGCTATTTGTGACTGTTGAGAAAAAAGGATTTGATTATTTTTTTACAAATTTTGAGAGCTTTGGATAAGACGTTAGTACTTCTATAAGTAGAAGAAGCAAGAATAGAAAAAACAGGGAGCTTATGATTTTGTTTATTGTATAAAAGCTGTGAAACCCTGGTTACTTGTAAGTGCGAGTCATCATGAGTGTGGGGAGGTCAGAGGAAGATTTGGAAAATAGAGATAAAAATAGAATAAAATATAGGGCAAAGGGTAATGATGGGAAAATATTTTTACCGAAAAGGTGTAAGACGTCTAACATTGATAGTTGAAGGGATGCCTCGGTTCCAAAACCGAGGACGGCTCGTATGAGGCCCAATAATTACCAGCAATTAGAGAGAGAAAATATAAATAATGCTTCATCTTCGTCATTCAAATGTTTTTCAACTTTTGAAAACTTGAAGAGCAGTGAGAGAGGAAGGAGAAGAAATAACAGAGATTCTTGTGAAAAATTAATTGAGAGTGATCAACAGTTAAAGCGTGAGAGAGTTGCGGAGAGTGAGTCACGAAGGTGGTATAGCAACGTTGTGAGGGAAGGATTTGGAACTGCGTCAAACTCACATTCCGACATAGAAGGTGAGTAGAGGAATTGTGATGTTTTGTTTTTGAAGATCATATTCTGTGTTTAGCAAATCTAAAAATTACTATTTACAGTAATCTCTAAAAAACCTGTTTAATATATGATATATGAGAGATATATGTATATGGGCGATGTATATGTAAAATATAATGATGGATACCTGGACCTGTATGTAGGTCGATTGTGAGGAGTGTCTAGGATCAAACCCTCATCTGTAGAGTTGGAGTGATATGGACATTTCACCTGTCAATGAGGCATCGATCTCTGGTCGATCGGATTAAGAGATTGTAATGTGTGATAGGGAGGAAGATATAGGTGTTGATCAATTTCCAGATTTACCTATAAAATTGGTAACCTATCCTATGAATTCTGATGCGTTCAAAGAGTTTTGTAAAGCCAAGGCTTCTGTAGGGGGAAGATGGGGTAGTTGTATAGAACATGCCGGTAGACATTTTAGGAGTTGTATTATTGGATCTGGGGAGGAATACCTTTTATTGTTGGTTGATTTGAAGAAGGAGAAGAGAGATAGGGGTTTAAATGAATCAATCTCTCTGAAGTACTTTGATGGGGACGTCCAGGGTGACCTGGCGGAAGGTTTTTTGTGTTACCTGTCTCAGTTGGAGTACGGATTGAGTCTTCTCCTCAGCAATCTGGCGAAAGGGGTTATGAACATTATCAGGGCATGTCCTGTTCAATTGAACGGGGACATGTGGGAGGTGATACATGTTTGTAAATTTCTGAATAAGCTGTGTGAGGAGGATGAGAATTTAATGAGGATATCTCCTGAGGATGTTTTGTAGTTTTATGGGGTAAAAAACTTTTCTGCAAGTGGAGGGGCATATTTTTTTGCGAGTTCGACTCGGCCTCATTTCTTCGGTTTGAACTCAGCAGGTCAACCATGGAATAATAATGTGATATGGGTAAAGGGTGATTGTCTTCAGAGAGATGATGAAGACCCCATAAAACTTCTACCTAAAACTGTAAATAAAAGTAAGTATAACAATGCATAATGTATAAGATTGTTATGTTGAAACTGTATGTTGCTCCGCTGATGATAATGTATTGTTATTGACAGGTCCTAAATCCAAGGTGACAAGGAAGGAGTCTCTGTTGGATGCAGTTGCTCAGAAAGGGACAAAGCTCGAGGCTGTGCTAAAAGAATTTGGTATTATAGCAGAAAGAAACATGCTAATAGCCTATCCGAGAAAGTTTAAAAGTCTTAATCGACGAGGCTAATGACGGGTAAAGGCAACAAGAAGAAAGGAACTGAAGAGGGGAGGCGAACGAATCTGCCCAAGGCCTCTGGAGTGGACTTCGTGGGTATTTTGGAGTCGACTACATCGAGCAAACTAGCTCGAATGTTTCCCAAGAAAATATGCTGAAGCGTGGTTCGACCTCTGGAACCACAGGAAGTGGCGAGGGCACATGAGAGGCGAAAAAGAGAAGGGCTGAATCTTCTGAACTGATGGGGGTGAAGGTCGGAGAGGATCGACCTGCTATAGAAGATGAGCTTAAAGAAGTAGAGGAAAGAGCGAGGCTTGTAGTTCATAATGGGGAGGAGGAGATGAGCAAAATGGTAATATTATTTGTTTGGGTATGTGATGCATTTTGTATTGTGATTCGAGCTAACAATGAGGTCGATTTTGTTTATTTTGTAGGCTGATCGTTTGATGAAGGGGATATGCTTCGGGGTCGAGGAGGAGAAAGTTGTGCTAAGGAAGGGAAAAGTCAAGCTTGAGAAGAACGTAGCTCAATAGAAGGCTAACTTGATTATGGAGGGGAAGCGGTTGGAGGCCCTAAAGGCTTTTCAAGTGGTGGAGATCAACAATCTGTCCGTGAAAGTGAGAGTGAACATTGAGGAGGCGGCAGCTGAGCGCGATAAACTCGGGCGCCACCTTATATCAAAGGGGTATTCCAAAGATGAGGTGAATGTCATCATGACGGACACCTATGTTAAGGAGGAGAAAGATGATGAGGCAAAATATGTTACTGTTAAAGTTGTGAATGGGTTGGATGGTGTCTCTCCCAAATGGTGGGAGGCAACCAAGGGGATGACAATGAGCGTCTGGAGGGAAAAAATGAGAAGGTAGAATAGAATATTGATTATGTAGTTGTATGAATGGTTTTTGGAATGTTATAAACTGATGGGATATTGTTTACCGGATGGAATTCTATAGGTTAAGTTGTTCTTATAAACCTTGTTGTAGGAACTTAAGGAAATGCGCCTCAGAATAAAAAATTTAGAGACTGAGCTTGATAAAGAGAGAGACTTTTTAGCGTCCCTGTTATCTTTGCAAGTGGAGCTACAGGTTAGAAAAGAGCAAGAACTATTGGACTTGTATGCTTCATTAGTATAAAGCAACAAAATAAAAAAAATAGAGTATTGTGACATACCAAAAACCTGTTATCAGTTTAGGGGCATTGACACTGAAATTGTGTATAAAAATATCAAAGTATTGACAAATTAAAGTATAGAGAATGTGTACCTTAGAATTGGAAGTACGTGTTATTGATCATTCATCTGAGACTGTACTTCGACCTTATGTTTAAAAGTAGTTTTCCACAGTAGATGTCAAAAAATAGATATCTTGCTAGAAAAGAGATATATGTGCTGAGTGAGTGTCATGAATCGAACTTGATATACTGTATCAATAATGTGCAAGTCGAATTGGAATCAGCTCGCTTAAGTAAAGATGAGATACGCCAATGTAACCAAGAATTTGTGGAGGAATTCGATAGGATAAGATAGGCGAATGAAGATAGGGAAGATCAACATCTAAAGGTACACTTCAAGTTTATGGAGGTAACCCAAACTGCTGTCAACCTCACTCGAAAGATTGAGGAGAAAGATGTTGAAATTTATAAAGGGCAAAAAGAGCTCGCGGAGATGAAAAAACATGCAACGAAGCTCAAAAGTTAGAATAATACGCTGATGGCAAAGAGTAGGGATGATGACATGGCTCGATACCGTATACAGGTATTAAAAAAATAAAAGGAAAGGTTAGTTCATTCTGTGGCTAGTCTGAGAGACCAAATGATCAGTAAAACGAATGATCAGGAGTAAACTCGAGCTGATCTAGTGAATACTAGAAACAAGCTAGAGCAATTAAAAAAGAAAATAGTTGAGAATGATAGCGAGCCGAAGAAAGCTCTAGATGATCTATCTACCTCTGAAGTTGTGGTCGAGCAGTTGCATACAACTTTACCTGCTAAAGATATGGAGTATCGTACTGTACAACGGAAGTGTGATGAGTTGAATGAAAGGGTGGCACAATTGAAGACTGAATTAGCGCAGACCAATTCACGTATCAGAAACGTTGAGGCTGGGAAGCGCTCGAGGAAGAATAAAAGTGATGCCAAGGTCTCCCTTGTTCAAGGGGATATAATTAGCCTATCAGCTCGAATAAGGGAGCTGGAGGGAATTATGGCTCAAACTCAAGGTAGTTTTCGACAAGGAAATGAGTGGTTAAGGGAGTGCTAAAGTAAGTTGGATGTTACTCTTTCCAGGGAACAAGGGTTAGAGCGGGCTATCAGAGGGAAGGAGATTTTGATAAAGAAGAAAGATGAACTGTTACAGAAAACTCCAGCTGAGGAAGATTTAAACAGGGAGATTGAGGCACTTCAAGCTCAGGTAGCGGAGTTGAGGGTGATTGATCAGGCTGAATCAGCTAAAGTTGATAAAAAGGCAGAAGAGAACATCACATTCATGGACCGAGTACATAGTAAAATGGAATGGCAAAAATAAAGGTATAAGAAGTTAGAAAATCGTCTTCAGAGGGCAAGAACGAATTTCTCTAAGGCGATTATACCCGTGGCATCGCACTCAGAATTGGTGATGGCGGTGATCGCCTATTTTGTAGAGGAGGCAAAAAGGCTTGAGTTAGAGAGGAATACCTTGTATGACTGTTTATCAGAAAGGAGATGCATTTGTAGAGTTGATATAGATTGAGGAAATTGTATGAACTTCCTGGAAATGGAGTTTAGCCCTCGACTTGCTGAATTGGTAGAATAGGGCACGATTGCTGTGACTGTTCGAGCTCGAGAATTTGTGGCTGGTCGTGCTCCTATAGTGGGGGAAAGCGTAGCTGACCTCCCCACAATAGAAAAGAATCCATTGTAGTTGCTGTATATGTAACCTAAAAAAAGTATCTGTCGCAGACATATTGAGAGATGAAAGCTAGTTTTACCTTTGCTTTATCTTATGTCTGGTAGAGCTCCTCGATTGAAAACTAGTATTACTTTTGCTTTAATCTCAGAAATTTAGTAGAGTCAATCAAATCAAGTGTTATCCTTGATTTAACTGGTATAATATCACAGCCATATTGAGTGAGATGAAAGCAAGTTTTACCTTTGCTTTATCTTATGTCTGATAGAGCTCCTCGATTGAAAACTAGTATTACTTTTGTTTTAATCTTGAAAATTTAGTAGAGTCAGTCAAATCAAGTATTATCCTTACTTTAACTGGTATGATGTTACAGCCATATTGAGTGAGATGAAAGCTAGTTTTACCTTTCCTTTATCTTATGTCTGGTAGTGCTCCTCGATTGAAAACTCGTATTACCTTTGTTTTAATCTCAGAATTTTAGTTGAGTAAGTCAAATCAAGTATTATCCTTGCTTTAACTGGTATAAAGGTCAATTGAAAGCTAGTATTACCTATGCTTTAATCTATAAAATTTAGTAGAGTCAGTCAAATCAAGTGTTATCCTTGTTTTAACTAGTATAGAGGTCAATTGAAAGCTAGTATTACTTATGCTTTAATCTATAAAATTTAGTAGAGTCAGTCAAATCAAGTGTTATCCTTGTTTTAACTAGTATAGAGGTCAATTGAAAGCTAGTATTACCTATGCTTTAATCTATGTATTGTCTACGAAGAAGAGAGATGTGTGGGAGAAAAAAGAACTTAGAAGTTTTCATTAAATAGAAAATGATGTATATTGGATGGAGATGGAAATCTCCCTTTTGGAATGAAAAAGCAAGAAATTGAAATTGAGTAGTGAGGGACTTAACGATAGTAACATTTTAGTTGCCTAGTATTACAAGGATTTGAGATGTGAACTCCCTCTTCTGTCATGAGGTAATATGATCCCAGGACTAAGGGACTTGCGATAAGGAATGGACCCTCCTAATTTTCTGCTAGTTTCCCAACATGAGGCTTTTTTGGTGTTGAGGGATTTCTCTGAGGATGAGATCGTCGATTTGGAAGGTACGACTTCTGACTCATTTGTTATAGGAACTGGCCAACATATGGTGATATCGACCTAGGTTAGCGATGACGCGTTCCCTGTTCTCATCGATCTAATTGAGGTTACTGGCTAATTCAAACTCATTTTCTTCGTCAGTTAGCTCATGATCTTTGACTGGATGATGGTATTCTGAGGAAATGACGGCTTCGGTCTTATAGGCAAGGAGGAATGGTGTGCAGCCAGTTGATTGGCGTAGAGTGGTACTGTAGGGACCAGATTTCGTAAAACTCGAACTAGCTTGAAATCGATCCTTACACCAAGAACTACTATGCCGAGAATTAAATAAGAGATAACACTTGACACAGTGGATTTAACGTGGAAAATCTATGAATAGGTAAAAACCACGACCTCGAGTGGAGGATTTTGTGAAAGTAGTATTATTGCTTGAGAGAGTAGGAGAATCTGATTATAAGAGTTAATCTAAAAAAATATAGCTAAAGATCAGATAATTGTCTGTATAGAATTCTCTCTCGACCTCCCTTGTTTCCTTAGGAGCTCTGTTCTTTTATAGACCATGCTCTTAGCTTGACATCGTGTTCGAACACGTTCTCCTAAAAGTGGAAGTCATGGGCAGTTGAGTGTATAACTGCTAGCTCGTAGGAGACAGGTGTATGTTGATTTGTTCTATTTACATCTGCTGTGGACGATCCATATTCAGCTTGAGTTCGTAGTCGATGTGTAATTGTTAACGCGTATGTTTAAGTGTGAGTCTGGTACTGGATAAGATCGAGTTTTCTAGAGCTCGAGTGTCCTTAGCTAGAGGGATAAGTTCCTACAATCGCCCACTCACAACTGAAGTCACGTGTGGCTTTAGTTGAGAAAAATCCAAAAACTCGGACCGTGTGATGATGTAAGCGACGCTTGAAAAATGGAACGTCTGTATTGAAGAGTGTGTTGTCATTATGACGCGTGAGTGTTATGGACAAACTGTTAGTTTTCCCGAGCGGATGACTGTTTGGGGAAACAACGTGCATTAAATGCGGTATCACTATAAATAGTGGTCAGATTTGATTGCCGAATAACCTGAGACACATCTTCGCTGCGGAGAAAAACAAACATGCCTGTTTTGTAGGGTAAGAAAAAAAAATATGAGTTTTTTTTGGAAGCGTACCTTTGCAAAATCATGGTTAAGATGAGGAATCAAGTGTATTATACCCGGTTTTCTTTCATCATGGAGGGATTCTGGATATGGTTTTGTGGTTATCAGAGTAGGGAGACTCCCTTTGCTATTTTGTTGAAGGAGTGTTATTTGAAATATTTTTGGGTATTATGTAGCGTCCGATTTAGTGGCCGGGGTGTATGTGATACAAAATCCATGGTCTCTATTGATGTTCCAATTTCTAAGGTAGAAGTCCTCCTCAATTTCTACGAACTCTGGGTTAGTGGGGATAAGGAGGAAGAGACGGCGGTGGTAGAGGTGGAAGATGGATCGCTTCTTTCGGTGCCATCACTTTTCTTTTAATTTTTCCTGCAGGGAAATGAAGGGGAAAAAGGTTTTTGACTTCTTACAGTCTTGTACTTTTTGATCTGTGGCTGAGGTTTCTCTGGAAGATCAGGATTATCTTGGCAACGAGAAAAGAACTAGAGACCTGTCCTCGTGTTTGAGAAAGTATTTGTAATATCGAGCTTCGAAGAGCTTGATTCTGTAATTGTAAAACAACGCTGTAGGAGTAGTCCTGTAACCAACTTGTTAGATAAAAATCGAGCGTAATAAAAAAAATATTTTGTTTGTTTTTTTACTAGCAAAAAAACAGAAATAGTCTACATGTCATCGAGCTGTACATAATATGGGAGTAAATAGTTGGTGGGATAACATACCTTATCCTACCTCGTAAATGAATCGAGCTTAATAGATGTAAACATAAAGCCCGAAATATAATTTTTAGGGAGCTCGATTAAGCACAAAAAGATAATAGTAAGTAGCTCAAACCCGGGAAGAGTGGGTTATAGAAACTGAAATACGTTGCGTATAATCAATCGAAAAATTAGTCCTGTTAACTGAACAATATAGAATTATGACTTATTCTTTAAGAAGGCTATTCATAAAAAAAATGGTGAAGACTCGTTCTCAGAGGGCTGTTGAAGTACGTGTGCTGAACGACTTGCGTTTAGCATTCAAGATTGATGAAATAAGGGAAGCTATTTTTGGGCACTAAGGTTATGATGCGGTTCTGTTCAAAACCTGAGCGAACTACGGGGGTAAGACTGATGTAGAAAGGGGCGAGGAAATGAACCGCGTGTACTGGTGCGAGTCCAAGCGTACCTGTTGGCGGTCTGTTAAAGATCGTAAAAAGTTTGTCCTGATGATGGCCAGGGAGGAGATCATTAATGAGGATATGGATACCGCCTCAGGGCTGCTGAAGGCTTGTGGTGCTGTCGGGCACGCCGGTTGCTTCAAAATGCAAGTATCTTGGGGATTGGAGTGATTGACTGTTGTATTTTTGAAATGTAATTGCCCGAATTTACTTGAAGAAAAAATCTATTCACAAAAATGGGCTATGACTAGGATTGTTTGTTGAAACTGAATTTTTTAATTTGTATTGCTAATTGATATTGACGTTAAAGTCAAGGTGTATTAGTAGGGCAAACAAATGTACGTGAAATTTTAAAGTAGAAAATTTAGAATCATGAGTTTGGGGTATTGTGAAAAGAGTGGGACCAAGAGGCTGAGAGATACGCTAAAACATAATATTTGGTGTAATGATGGGAATGTATTTTCACCGAAGCGGTACGACACGTCTGGCAGGTTCAGACGAACAGACGGCTCGATTCAGGAATCGAGGACTGCTTACTAAAAAACTCCAAACAACCAGCGGTTTGGGGAAAGGTGCATAAGTACCCCCTCTCCTCCCTCTCGGAATATAGAAAACCAAAAAAAGAAAAGAAGGAAAAGGATAAGAGGAAAGCAGTGACTAGGAGTCTTGATTGCAAACTACAAAAGGAGGCTAAGATCGAGGAGGTTTTGAAGAAGTTGTAGAAATTGAGCAAACTGGTGCGGACCAACGCTGCAGACTCTCACTCGGGTGCTGAAGGTAAGTCTGTCTTTGAGTTTACAAGAGTTTTTGTATAAAAATCTTTATTGTGTCAGGATAAAGATGTAATCCCTACCAAACACAAAAATGAAATAAAAATATCAATGGGAATAATGACTGTGGGGCGATAAAAATCATTTTGAGACAGTTTGTGATTGTATAAGTGATCTAGTAGTGCGAGATAAAAATTGATATATATACCTCGACCTATTTGTAGGTTTTGTTGGACCAGCGTTTTGTAAAGTAGACCCTTTACTGTAGATAAGTATGGCTTTGATTTCCGGTTGTAAAGGCTGATGAAGCAGACCTCGTAGGGCATTTAACTCCCGTCATTAGAGTAGGGGGCGAGGAGGATACTGTAGCCGAATTGATAGAATGGCCTCATCTGAAGGGTGCTCGTGTTGAGTACCCAACAGGTTCTAGTCGGTTTAGGGAGTTCTGTAAGGCCAGAAGTAGCATAAATGGGATTTGGGGGCACGCCTTCGGATATAGGGGTAATTTTTTTAGGACTTGCAGTGTCAGTCAAGGAGGGGATTACCTGTATTTTCTGCCGGATTTGGCCAAAGAAAAGAAGTGCAGGCATTTGGGGGATGAAGTATCCTTGGAGTACGTCAAAGGCACTGTGAAGGATAGTCGAACTGATGGTTTTTTTTTGCTATTTAGCCCAGTTCAACTATGGGTTGACGCTGCCTTTGTGCAATTTGTCCAAGAGTGTTATGAATATGATTGGGGCTTGCCCGACACAATTGAATTGCAATTTTTGGGAAGTTATCCTTGTATACGAAACCCTGAATGGGAGATGGGCTTCATCTGGTAGTTAGAGTAGGATCACTGCCAAGGATTTTCTAGAGTATTATGCTGTGAAATATGTCACAACAACTGATGGTGCATATCTTTCTTCTGTTTCTTCAAGACCATGATTTTCGACCTGTTTTCAGCAGGGCAAGTGTGATACGACAACCTTTTATGGGTGTCTAGTGAATGTCTTCAGCGGTCTGATGAGGAACCCCTGGAACTTAATAATAGAACTATAACAAAGGGTAAGTATACCATTGAAAATTAAACTATCATTTGTATGCTGAATTATATTTCTATAGTTGTTTTGTATCTTATGTTGTTGATTTTTATGCATGAATTAATTGCAAAGTTTCAAGGAAGGAATCTCTTATAGACGCCGTTTCCAGAGAAGGCATTGAGCTCGAAGCTGTTCTCAAAGAGATAGAGATAAGTAGGTTCAAAAGTGTAGCTAGTAAAGACGAGAAGGTCAAGAGATCGCAAGCGAAGAGGAGAATGGCTGGGAAAATAGCAAGTTCAATGGAAGAGAAATTGTCAACTCCTAAACTTAATACACCTCTGAAGCTCGCGCGGCTCAATGAAATGCCAGACGGGCCAGTGGACATGGCCACTATCTTTAGCACTGTTGTACGAAATCTAGCAAAGAGGAAGGCCGTAAAAAGGGGGGATGCGCCTCGTTCTGTTACGTCGGACAGTGTGGACGATAGCAGTAAGAGGAGGAAGGTAATTTCTCCCACAAAGTTGCAGGTGGTGCTAGATGAAAATGATAAGATCGCTGAGGGGGCGAACTTGAGGCCGCATTTTGAGGTTAAAGCCGGTCTCTTGGGGGAACAATGTCAAGCTAAAGCCCGAGAGAAGATGGGTGCTGTTATAGATGATGAGTTTAAGAAGATCAATAAATAGTGGATTATGTCGAGCTGTTTTATTACTCGAGCTGACTTATTTCTTTTTTGTAGTTTGCTCGCTATCTGAGGGAGGTTCATCTTGGTTTCCAGGATAGGTCGATTGAGCTGGAAAAGAGGATCTCCCAGCTCGAGGGGGGAGAAAAACAAGTTGGAAGAGAACCTGACTCGGGAGAGGGAAACTTTCCAGTTGGAGCGGGAGAAAGAAAGGAAAGCTGCTGCCCTAAAGCTGAAAGAAGTTAGGGCCGAAAATAAAGATGAAGCAGAGCGATTGGTTACCGCGTCCGCTACTTCTCGGAACAACCTTGCAGGGAAGCTCTATCAGCTGAGGTATACAAAGGCGGAGATTATGGCATTCAGCGAAGGGAATTATGAGAAAATGGAAATTATGGATAAAGAGGAGGTTGAGGAAAGGGAGGATGGCCAGAATGTTGCTGAAAAGACCGCTGTCGATAACCAGGAAACTATTAATCAGGTAGGATGATCGTGTAATATAACATTGGTTATGAAACATGAACTCGAGCTTTGTAATATGTTATTGCTGTTTGATGGCAACAACATTTTGCTTATGAAATTCCATATTGTAGGAGATAGAAAGCTCGCGCCTCAGAGTTGTGGACTTAGAGGGATTGCTTGAAGTGGAGAAAAAATCCTCTGCTGAATTATAGGTTAGATAATTCAGATAAATTAATAACTAGATGAACACAAATTTAATAGAAGAAAGGATATGCACTTTGCATGTTTATTCTAGTTCAGGATGTTTGTGTATGTACCCTCTGTCGTACGACCAAAACTTGTTATTTTCAGTAGGCCAAAGAGGAATTGGTTGTCTCGAGCTTGTAGGTGTCTGTATTGCAAGTTTATCAGTATGCTTCTGTCGATCTGTTTCTCTATTAGGTACTGATGTTGTGAGTCCCTGCTGACTGTTATGCAGAAGGAGCTAGATGTTGCTAGAGAGAGAGAGAGGAACAAGCTCTTTTGTATAATGCTGAGTATACAGAAGAATATGAGATTTTGTTTTCCCAGTATGAAGATCGATTGGATGATAATGTGAAGCTTTCTTTAAAGCTCGAAGAAGCTAAGAGACAAGTCGAGGAAAAGACTGCAGCAATTTTGAGCAGGGATTTGGCTTTGAACCAACTTACCAGCGAACTTGCTGAGTTGAAGGAAAAGGCTGTGTCAGGTTCTCGACACGAGGCTGAGTTAGCCGAATACCGTATTAGAGCGTTAAATGAGTTAGCTGAATACAAATACGTGATAGTTTGATTGCTAGGTTATATCGTTTGAAGGCTGATTTACGTCGTTTAAAAGGGGGAGAGGCTCAGAGCAGGGCTGATTTAGCAGAGATTCAAGCCAAGAGCCAAAGTTTGGTGGATGATTTGGCCCACGCTCGCAGAAATATGAGGAGGGCTGTGTAACGTGAGAAGGAGATGAATGAAAGAATTAATCAACTCTGTGCTCAAATTTCTGAATCGGAGCGGGAGTTACGTGTACGTGAAATGAAGTATCAGAAAGATCTGAAATTTAAATTGGATAAAAGGGATGGTGAAATGTCTTCCAGTGAGGGGAGTCGAGAGATGAAGGAATTTCTTTGTCGAAAAGAAGAGTTAGTGGAGAATATGCGTATTGATTTCACAAACTCTCGGCAGAAGTCGATAGATCTTACGAGGCAGATGAGTGAACGTATTGATCAATTAAGAGCTGAACTGGTTGAATCGAAAAATCGTCATTTGAAGGATAACAAGCGCGCTGCTGTTACTCACCAAGCCTTTAAGGAACTAGTAGTTCACGAACAAGAAAAATGTGATGGTGAAGCTTTGCATCAACGGCAATTAAGCGCATTGGTTGTATTTTTTGTCGAGGAAATAAAATTCTTGCAGGTTGAGAGAGATTTGATGCAAGATTGCTTCTTTGGAAGGACTTGTATATGTAAACTCGATATCTCGAGCATAAATCCAATTGGTGTTATGGATCGTGGTATTGGGACCACGACGGCGGAACAGATAGCTCGAGGGAGAGAAATTGTTGCTGAACGAGCTCTAGAATATATGCCATCCAGGACTGAAATAGGGGGAAGCTCGAGTGTAGCCTCACCTACTCCTGTTGTGGGAGGAAGGTCGACTGCTATTCCATCAAGAAAATCTAGTAGAGTTAAAAAGAAATATAAGTGAACTCTGATAACGAGTACCTTTTGTATGTAGCAGATGTTGATGCTTCAGTTCTCGATGTAGGACTTTGAGAGGAGCGTTGTAATTTGAAATGCTGATATGACAAAATAATATTTTTACACTTGCAGCAGATGTTATTTTCTGGTTTGACCCATTGAATTAGAAGAAGTCCGTGGGTGTAGAAGTAAGTATTATCTGTGCTTCAACCCTTGGACTTCAGGGAGGCTTAGCGGTAGCGAGCTAGTATTATCTTTGCTCGTACTTTAGGCGGTCACCGCAAGCTAAGAGGTTCTTTATGGCCTCCGCCTCGGATCTGTGTTTCCTCAGGGGTTCGGCTAGTTTTATCTATGCCTTAATACCATATTGGAGAGCTGGGATTTTCGGCAGCGAGCAACGTCTCACTCGTGCTTTAGGCCTGATCCCGTAGGTTGAGTCTTTTTATGGCCCCAGCCCCGGAGGTTTGTGTATCCTTAGGGGTTCGGCATAGTATTATCTATGCCTTGATACCATATTAGATATTGGAGCTTCGCGGCAGCGAGAAAGTTTTTTCCTTACTCGTGCTTTAGGCTTGATCCCGCAGGCTGAGGCTTTTTATGGCCCCAGCCCCAGAGGTTTATGTATCCTCAGGGGTTCGACTAGTATTATCTATGCCTTGATACCATATTGGATATTGGAGCTTAACGGTAGCGAGCAAGTTTTTTTCCTTACTCGTACTTTAGGCTTGTTATCTTCTGGTTAAGAGGTTTTTTATGGCCCCCGCCTTTGGATGTATGAGTATCCTCAGGAGTTAGGCTAGTATTATCTATGCCATTACCAATGTTGGATATGGTTTACCTTTAGGGATCGAGCTAGGATAAACTGTATTTTTACCCTTGGATGGAGATGAAGTGGAACTGTATTGCAGGGATTCTTGTGATAAAAAAGAGATTTCATTGATTGAAAAGAGTATGTACATACATTGGAGGTGAAATCTCGAGGTAGATTGAACGGTTCTGAATGACGGAGAAGCTATTTAGTGTCGATATAACTTCAATCTTCTTGTACTCCATGGATTTGGAATTTTGTCACCGGCTTTTGTCATCAGATAGTATGAATCTAGACCAGTTCGACCTATGACCATGAAAGGACCTTCCCAGTTTTTTGTCAGTTTCCCAGTATGCGGATCTTTTATGTTATCTGGGATTTCTTGAAGGACCCATTCATTGATAGCAAACTCCCAAGTGCAAACTCGTTTGTTGTATGAATTTGCTAGTGTTTGATGATATCGACCAAGATTTGCGATAGCTCAATCTCGTGTCTCATCGATACAATTGAGGTTGCAAGCTAATTCAAACTCATTTTCTTTGTCTGTGAGCTCATGGTCTCTCACAGGATGGTGGTACTTCGTTGGGATGACTGCTTCAGTTCCATAGGCATGCAGAAAAGGAGAGCACTGTGTTGACTTCCTGGGCATAGTTCGATAATCCCATAAGACGTGAGGCAATTCACATATCCAGTTGCCCTTCTTCTGTAACATAAGGCACTTTTTGAGACCATCTACGATGATCTTGTTTGTGATCTTCGCCTGTCCGCTTCCCTGCGGGTAGTATGTGTTTGATGGAAAATGGATTATGTTGTGTTTTTAAGAAATACGACGACCTTTGCTCCAACGAATTGAGGACCGTTATCGATACGGATCAAATGCGGACAACCAAATCTTGTGATGATATGCTGCCAATTGAAAGAAATGACCTCTTCTTCTCGAGTTCTGCATAGAGGAATTGCTTCGACCCATTTAGTGAAGTAATCCATGACAATAAGGAGAAATTTCCTATTACCTGGTGTATTGGGGAATTTACTAACTAGATCGAGTGCCCATCGCTTGAACGGCCAGTACACCTTACTGACATGGAGTTCGAGGGCAGGGACCCGAATTTGATTTCCATGACGCTGACATGCATTGCATTTTCTTGAGAATTCTTCAGCTTGCTTCCGCATCCCTGGCCAGAACACTCCTTGGGTAATAGCATGAGCTCGAAGCATGTTGTCAGCAAGTTCCTTAGAGAGGCACTTGAGGTATGGACCAGTGACCGAGCATTTGTAAAGATTGCCATTTGGTTGGACTTTGTAGTATTTTAAATTCTCGATGATGTGTCTATGCTGCTGTGGATCATTTGGTAGTGGCCCGTTGCATGAGTTATCCTGACCGAGATAAGTAACGAAAGGTTTCCTCCAATCATCTTCCGCCATCTCATCGCCCCCAGTGTTAATCGCATATATCGTAGTACGATTAATAGTGGGGCTAAAAATAACCTCAATTTGAAGGTGTCGTGATTCTGTACCCAATACTCTGGCTAAGTTAGCCAAGGAGTTAGCGTGGCGATTCTCTCCTCGAGGGAGGTATTCGAGCGTAGCTTTGTGAAATTTGTTTAGTTTTTCTGCAGCCAGAGCTGCATAATTAACCATGATGCCGTTCTTCTTGTAATGTTTTGAGTAGTGAATAACGATTAGAAGATAGTCTGTGTAGGCTGAGATTTCAGTGATTCTGAGTTCGAGAGCCATGTCCAGACCGTGAATGAGTGCCTCATACTCTGGAACATTGTTCGAGGCTTCGAAGTCAAGACGGATGAATTTCTCGATTCTGTCATTGGAAGCTGTAATGAGAACGATCCCAATTCCTGACCCTGCGGGTCCTGCTGAACCATCGGTGAGGAGCCTCCACCCTTTTTGAGATATCCATGATGCTCGATCATCAAAAGATTTGGAGGGTGGAATCTCATCTACTGCATCTTCGGCGAGATCTGGATCATGTTCTTCCTAGTCAGGATCTGAAACTGGCAAGTCTGCTAGAAAATTAGCGACTGCCTGACCCTTTTCAGAAATTCGTTGCTCGAATTTAATCTCGTGCTCCCCCAAACTGACGGACCACTGCTGTACTCTAATGGATTTCTCTTTTTTAGATAATACTTCCCGAAGTGGGTAGTTTGTCATGACTTTGATAGGATGTGCTTAAAAATAGTGTTTGAGTTTTTGTGCGGTGTAAACAAGAGTTAAAAGTAATCTTTCAATTTTAGAGTATCTCGTTTCCGCTGGAGTAAGTGTCTTGCTGATGTAGAAGATCTGTTTCTAAATTTTTCCTTCGAGCCGAATGAGAACTGAGCTGAGAGATGTATCTGCAACTGCGAGATAGATTATCAGTTCCTCATTGCCTATCGGAGTGCTCATGATTAGAGCTCTCTCTTGGTAAGTTTTGAGTTTCTGAAAAGCTGTTTTGCATTCTGGTGTCCAGTCGATATCTTCGTTCTTTGAACCTTTGCCTCGTTGAGTAGAATCTCTGAGTAGTATAAATAACCATCTGTTTCGGTTCGAGGATTTGGATACGAATGTATTGATTGCTACAATCTTTCCTACAAGCTTTTGTACATCCTTCTTTGTTGATGGTGAAGGCATGTCCAGAAGAGCTCGAATTTGATCTGGATCTGCTTCTATCCCTTTTTTGCCAATAAGATGACCCAAGAACTTGCCTGAGTGAACGCCGAACTGGCATTTTTTGTGATTAAGCTTCATTATGTAGGATTGTAATATATTGAATACTGTAGAGAGGTGAGAGATGTGATCTTCTTTCTTTAGGCTCTTGCAAAGCATGTCGTCAATATAGACTTCAACTATTTTTCCCAAGTATTCTTTGAACATACTCATGACCAGCCTTTGGTAAGTGGCTCCAGCGTTCTTAAGGCCGAATGGCATGACCTTGTAACAGTAGAGACCTCTTTCTGTTATAAATGTAGTCTTTTCTTGATCTTCTTCTAAGAACAAAATCTGATTGTACCTCAAAGTGGCGTCCATCATGGACAAGAGTTCGTGACCTACTGTAGAGTCGAGGATCTGATGAATGATCGAAAGAGGGAAGCTGTCCTTTGGCGTATGTTTGTTGAAATCTATAAAATCCACGCAGACCCAGACTTTCCCATTCTTCTTTAGAACAGCAACGATATTAGAAATCCAGTCTGGGTACTTGGCTTCTCGAATGAAACTGACCTTGATAAGTTTGTCGATCTCCTTGTTCACCTTGTCTCTAAGTCTTGGAGATAACCTGCGTTGCTTCTGTTTAACTGCTGCGGCGCCTTCGCGAATGTTTAAGATGTGGCAAGATTTTGAGGGGTCTACGCCTGGCATTTCTTGGAAGTTCCATGCGAAAACGTTTTTGTTGGATTAGAGTAAAGATATAGAGCTTCTTTCTCTGTTTGAATTAATTTTGTACCAATATAAGTACCTCGGTTAACTCCATCGACCTGGACGTATTCCACGGGCTCGGCTAGAGAAAAATGACTATCGAGGTGATCAACCTTCTGTGATTGCTATGCAGCAATCTATTTTGAATGGTCGAGAACTGGTGAGACTGTATTCTCGCAAGCTCAAGAGGGTTTCTGACTTCCTTTGATTTCATAAATACCGTTGTTATGCTTGAACCGGAGTGTTTGGTGGAAAGTGGACGGGATAGCCTCCATATTGTGCAGCCAATAACATCCTAGTATCCCCAAATACCTTGATTTGGCATTGATGACATAGAAAATAACGTCGATAGTGGTAGGCCCTGCTGTGATCGGGAGAGTGATCTTCCCAACTCATTCTTCTTTGGGCCCATTAAATCCACTAATGTCTGTCTCACTTTGAACGACCTGATCTGAGAGTCCCATCTGGTCAATTGTACTCTAGAAAAGGATCTCAACCCTACTTCCTGTGTCTACCATCATGGTGTGCATTACGAAGTTCCTCATTTTGAGCATAATTACTAGTGTATCATGATGATGATACTTTACATGTCCTGTATCGCAGTCCTCGAAGGAGATTCCCTTTCGAGGATTGCTTGACTTTAGGAGGAGCTTGGCTTCCTTGTCTTGGACGGCAAGGTCACAACACTCACCCAACTTCCTCTGCTTGACTCTGTTGGAATTTGAAACCTGATTGATCTCGTTCATATTGCTACAGTAGAGATGATATATATGCTTCTCCTCTGCTTGTTCTGTTGCTTGAGCCGCGTCATCTTCTTTCAGATAGTTCCCATCTTTATAGCTAGGAAGATCGATGATGTATTTGAGCATCCTCTCTTCCTTAAAAATGATTTCCAGGAGCCTTTTCAAACCATAGCAATTGTCGGTGTTGTGGTGCTTAATCTTGTGATATTCGCAATAAGGTCGACCTGCTATTGGATCAAGATGTCGAGCTGGACGGAAACATTTATCTTTCTGGAGAATAGAATAGATCACGAAAATCTTGGCATTCAACTTTGGTATGACTGTTCTGGATGGTTTCTACGACCTCTGATTGTTGTCTCTTTCTGGTTCTGTCTTTGCTCGTTTTGGATCGCCTGGATCGCTCGAGCTGCGGTTGTTGTTGAAATCTATAGATGGAACCTTGGTGTTGTGGACTGCCTTTACAGGTTTATTCGATTCGGGTATCATCCGCTCCAGATTGATGTAATTGTTAACTTTCTTGATCATATCTTCGAGAGTCTTGGGCTTCTTCAGGAAGAGATACTCTTTAGCTTTGTAATTGAACTATAGAGCATTTGTGAATGTGGACACGGCTGTCTTCTGATCTAGATTTTCGACCTTCCGAGCCTGTTCGAGAAACTTCTTGGAAAACTCCTCGAGCTTCTCCCCATGTGCTTGTTTGAGACTTATAAGAGAATATAAGTTCTCTTCTTTGTCTTTGTTGTAGGCATAAGCCTTGATGAAGATTTTCTGTAACTGCTCGAAGGTATGAATCGAACCTTCCGGTAAAGAGTGGAACCAATGAAGAGGTTCATCTTGAGGACTGGTAGCGAAGAGCCGGCAAAGGATGTGATTCAGATTAGAATACAAACCCAATGAGTCGCGGAATTGTTGAACGTGCTGGCCCGGATTGCTTCCTTTCTATTTGATGATCTTGGGTGTATGAAAACTTGTTGGGACATTCATATCAAATAATTCTTTAGCAATTGGACTACCTTGTAATTTGTGTGAGTCATCCTTCGCGTCTAAAGCCATTGCTTTGATGATCTCCCTGATACGCTGGTCCATGAGTTCCTGAGAAATATAATATTGAGGGATAGGAGCTGCTGGAATTACTGGAACTACGGAGCTGCTGGAACTACCGGAGCTGCTGGAGCTATCAGAATTGTTTGACGTATGAGTCTGGAAACGTGGTCACCTATTTCCTCGCTCACACGTTCAGGAAGCGGGGCTCGGTAAGGAGGTCGCAAGACTTCCTCGGGCTACTTGGAAGGTCTGCGATCTCTGCTGATATCTGTCTGCGCCTCCTGTCCCAAATGAATTGAGACTATCGGTGCTTGTGGATCCTTACAATGAATCCTAGAAATATCTGTACTATGTACCTCATGTGCCTCTAACCTCTCGTGAACGGAAACTCTTGAGATTTTTGGTACTATTTCGCGCTCTCTTAGGGCTGGTGGTGGTTGGTTGCTCTGTAATGCCTTCAGAGCTGTTTAAAAAGCTACCATATGAGCTTCTTACTTCTTTGTCTCCAGAACTTGAGCTTGACGCTCTCGTTCTGATTCCTTCTCGCAGAGTTCTCGATCTTCAAATAGCTGGCACTCGAGCTGACTGCGTTTCTCGGCTTCGGCAATTAAGCTTGCCTGATGCTCGGCAACCCTATTAGGTTCCCTCAATCTTTCAGGCTGAGTTCCCAAAGATTGGCATGTTTAAACCATAATTGAATTCTATTCGACTAATGAGTGTCAATCGTGGTCCTTAAGTACGTGGAAAAATTATGCGTTCCCACAGACGGTGCCAAATGTTGGGACCAGATTTCGTAAAGCTCGAACTAGCTTGAAATCGATTCTTACACCAAGAACTACTATGCCGAGAATTAAATAAGAGATAATACTTGACACAGTGGATTTAGCGTGGAAAACCTGTGAATAGGTAAAAACTACGACCTCGAGTGGGGGATTTTGTGAAAGTGGTATTATTGCTTGAGAGAGTGGGAGAATCTGATTATAAGAGTTAATCTAAGAAAAAATAGCTAGAGATCAGATAATTGTCTGTATAGAATTCTTTCTCGACCTCCCTTGTTTCCTTAGGAGCTCTGTCCTTTTATAGACCCTATTCTCGGTTTGACATCATGTTCGAACAAGTTCTCCTGAAAGTGTAAGTCATGGGCAGTTGAGTGTATAACTGCTAGCTCGTGGGGGACAGGTATATGCTGATTTGTTCTATTTATATCTGTTGTGGATAATCCACGTTCTACTTGAGTTCGTGGTCGGTGTGTAACTATTAACGCGTTTGTTTAAGCGTGAGTCGGGTACTGGATAAGATCGAGTCTTCTAGAGCTCGAGGTATAGATGAGATCGAGTGTCCTTAGCTCGAGGGATAAGTCCCTACAGGTACGATATGCCCATAAGACATGAGGAAGTTCTCGAACCCAGTTTCCTCTTTTCTATGAATGAAGCCTTTTCTTGAGTCCATCCACGATGGTTTTGTTGGTAATTTCGGCTTGGCCATTGCCTTGAGGGTAGTAGGGATTGGATGGTGGGTAGATGATATTGTGTAGGTTGAGGAAAGCTATGACTTTTTCTTCAATGAATTGTGGCCCATTATCGATGCGAATTATGTAGATGCAACCAAACTGTATAATGATGTGTTCCTAGATAAAAGAGATGACCTCTTCTTCTCTGGTTCGACAGAGTGGAACGGTCTCTACCCATTTTATGAAATAATCTGTAGTTATGAGTAGGTATCGGTGATTACCTAGAGAATTTGGAAATTTACCCACAAGATTGAGCACCCATCTTTTGAATGGCCAAAATACCTTGTTTGCATGTAGTTAGAGCGCTAGGGCGCGTATTATTTGTCCATGTCGTTGACATGTATCACATTTGCGTGAGTACTCTTCCGCTTGCTTGCGCATGCCTGAACAAAATACTCTTCATGTAATGGCTCTGTTTACGAGTGATCGACCTACGGCGTGGGAGCCACAAGTCCTTTCATGTAAATCGTGGAGCATCTTGTCTGCTTTTTTCTAGAGAGGCACTTGAGGTAAGGCTCCATTACTGAATGGCGGTATAAGGAACCGTTTTGATTTGCATAGCGCTTTGAGTTGTCGATCAGTTGTTGGTACTCCTTTGGATCCGTTGGAAATGGTCCGTTGCATTTGTTGTCGATACCAAGGTAGTCTAGGAAGGGTTTTTGCCAATCGTCGTCTTACCCTTTATCACCCCCAGTATTGATCGTGTATACAAAAATGCGATTAATGTTGGGGGTTGAAATTACTTCGATCTGGAGATATTGAGCTTTTGTTCCTAAGACCCCAGCTAGATTTGCCAAGGAATCAGCGTGTCTATTTTTACTTTGAGGAAGATAATCGAGAGTTACTTGCGCGTACTTGCTCATCCTATTTGCAATGAGGGAAGCGTATTCGATCATCTTGCCATTCTTCTTGTATTGCTCAGAGTAATGATGATGATGAATAATGAATCTGTATAAACTGAGAGTTCTGGAACACCAAGCTCAAGTGGGAGGTCGAGTCTATGAATGAGAGCTTCGTATTCGATGACATTGTTGGAGGCTTCAAAATATAAGCGGATTAATTTCTCAATTCTGTCGTTAGAAGGGGTAATCAGTACAATTTCAATTCCTGACCCTGCAGATCCTGCTGAGCCATCTGTGAGAAGTCTCCACCCTTTACTTATAATCCATTCAGCTCGTTTGTCAAATAATTTAGGGGGTGGATCTTTTGAAATTTCCTCTACAAGGTCAGAATCGTGCTCTTCCCACTCGGGATCTTCCATTGGAAAATCTGCGAGAAAATCGGCAATGGCCTGACCCTTTTTGGAATGACGTTGTTCTAACTTGATATTATGTTCTCCCAAACTGACTGACAATTGTTGTACTCTCCTTGATTTTTCTTTTTTGGATAGAACCTCTCAAAGTGGGTAGTTCATCATGACTTTGACTGAATGAGCTTGGAAGTTGTGCTTGAGTTTCTGTGAAGTGTAAACAAGAGTTAGAAGAAGTCTCTTAATTTTAGAATACCTCGTTTCTGCTGGAGTGAGGGTTTTGCTAATGAAGTAAACTGGCTTCTTGATTTTCCCTTTAAGCCGAATGAGAACCGAGCTGATTGAAGTTTCTGTAACTGCTAAGTAGATCAATTCCTCATTATCTATTAGGGTGCTTATTATGGGAGACCTCCCTAAATAGGTTTTGAGATCCTAAAAAGTTACTTCGTATTCTGATGTCCATTGAACCTTTTTATTTGGCTAAACTTTTCCTCATTTGTTCCAACCGCAGAGTAGTAGGAACAGCCAGGGACAGCGGTCTGGAGATTTTAAAACGAATTGGTTGATAGTGATAATTTTGCTGGCAAGTTTTTGTATGTCTTTCATCGTTTGTGGAGATGGTATATTGAGGAGAACCCGAATCTGATCTGGATCGGCCTCAATCCCTTTTTTGTTGATAAAATGGCTAAGAAATCGACCTGAATGCACTCCGATTTGACACTTATCAGGATTGAGACGCATCCTATAAGATCGAAGAATGTTGAATATTTTGCTGAGATTTGCAACGTAGTTGGTAGACTGTATGCTCTTGCACAATAGATCGTCAATGTAGACTTCCATGACTTTCCCAATATGTGATTTGAACATAGTAGTCATCAACCGTTGATAAGTTATACCTGTATTTTAAGTCCGAAGGACATGACTTTGTAGTAGTAAAGTCCTCTTTCAGTGATGAAAGTGGTATTTTCTTAATTTTCTTCCAAGAGTGGAATCTGATTGTATCCAGAAGTAGCGTCCATCATAGATAGGAGTTTATGACCTGCTGTGGAATTAAAAATTTGATGAATGCTAGGAGGAGGAAAACTGTCATTTGTAGTATGTTTGTTTAGATCGGTGAAATTTACACAAACTCAGACTTTTCCATTCTTCTTTGGGATAACGACGATGTTGGATATCCAATCTGGATATTTAGCTTCTCGAATGAATCCCACTTTAATTATTTTCTCAATCTCCATGTTAACTTCATCGCAAAGTCGAGGTGACAGTCATCGTTGTTTTTGTTTGACCGCTATGGCGTTAATATTGATGACCAATTTGTGACATGCCTTGGCCGGGTCGACCCCAGGCATATCTTCGAAAGTCTATGCAAAAACATCTCAACTTTGCTGTAAGAACTGAATGAGAGCATCCTTATCGTGCTTAACCATCTTAGTACCAATAAAAGTACCTCTTCTAGGTCCATCAATGCTGATATATTCTGTAGGCTCTTCTGTGGATGGCTGATCAAGATGATTAGCTTTTTGTAAATGTTATGCAGCGTATCTGTCAAAGGTTTATAGAATTACAGATACGATATTTTTGCAAGTTCGAGAAAGCTTTTAACTACGTCTAATCTCATAAATACTGTCGTTGTATTTGAAGCGGAGTACTTAATGATAGGTGGAAGCTTTTAACATGGAAGCTATCGCTTCTATGTTATGAATCTAGTAATAGCCCATAATCTCAAGATAACGAGATTTGGCGTTGATCACGTAGAAGATGGCGTCGATTGTGGCTGGTCCTACGGTAATAGGTAAGATGATTTTCCCCACTCGCTCTTTTTTAGAACCATTAAATCCACTGATATCGATGTTGCTTAGAATAACTTGATCGGCCAATTCCATTTGGTCGATAGCACTCTGAAAGAGAATCTTAATACTGCTTCTAGAATCAATCATCATTGTGTACATGCTAAAATTCTTTATCTTGACCATTATGACTAATGTATCATGATGCAGAAACTTGACAGGACCAAGCCGATGATTGCTTGACTCAGGTAGAAGCTTAGCTTTCTTATCTTTAGGTGTGAGATCGTAGCATTCTGACAGTCTCCTGGATTTGAATCTGTTAGAGTTGGCGATCTGATGGACTTTGATCATGTTGTTGTGGTGCATATGGTAAAGATGCTTCTCCTTAGCTTGATCTTCGACTTGAACACCTTCAAGCTGCTTCTTATAGTTGCCATTCTTGTACGCTTCCAGGTCGATAATATATTCAAATATTCGTCCCTCCTTGAAAATGTATTCCATCAATCTCTGTAAAGCATAGCAATTGTCAGTAGAATGATGGTTTACCTTATGATGCATGCAGTATGGGCAATTCTCGATTGGTTCTAATGGTTGAGAGAGACAGTAAAGCTTATCTTTGAAAAAGATTAGAAAAATTGTAGAGATTCAAACATTTATCCTTGGGAGGACCGGTTTGAGTTGTGAGCCACCCTTCCGAGGTTTGCTAGTGTTTCCCTTGGAGTGCTTTTGATCACCCTGGTCTTCCGTTGGTTTAGTACTTCGATCTGAAGATGGACCTTTCGTGGTAAGGACGGATTTAGTAGATTTATACCTTTCGGACATCATCCTTTCCAGGTTGACGTAACTATTGACCTTGGTGATCATATCTTCCAGGGTTGTAAGTTTGTAGAGGAAGAAGTGTTCTTTAGCCCGACAGTCGAGTTGGAGCGCGTTGGTGAAAGCAGTAACAACTATTTTCTGATCGAGATTGTCTATTTTACACGCGGGCTCCAAAAACATCTTCGCAAAGGCATCGAGCTTCTCTCTGTGTGATTGTTTGAGAGTGAGAGAATATAAAATTTCTTCATTGTCTATATTGTGAGCATACGTCTTCATAAATTATTTTTACAGCTGGTCGAATGTGTATATGGAGTCTTCAGGTAAAAAGTGGAACCATCTAAGCGGTTCTTCCTATATACTTATTGCGAACAAATGGTAGAGGATGTGGTTGAGATTGGAATATAACCCCAATGAATCACGGTATTATTGAATGCGCTCCTTTGGATCGGTGCCCTTGCATTTACGAATTTTTGGAGTATGGAGACTTTTTGGTACTTCTATATTGAATAGTTCTTTGGCAATTGAACTTCCTTGTAACTTGGAAAGGTCGTTTGTAGTTCCCAGAACTTGTGCTTCGATCAACTTCTTAATACACTAATCCATATGCCCTTGTGTGACATATTGACATGTCAGTTGAGTGGCTTGACGAGGAGGTGGAGGGTGGTGAGTACCGGTTCCCTCACTTAAACGATCATGTGCTGAAAGTCAAGGTTGAGGTCATTGTTCTTCCTACTGACGTATGGAAAATCGGTGACCTCAGCTAATCTAAAACTAAACTTTATCACTCAAATGAATAGAAGGCTGAGGTTCGTACTGAATATTTTTGGAAATAACTTTCCTGGTGGCTCTTCGAGGTCTTAACCTTTCGCGCGTAGAAACCTAGGTAGTTTTTGTTAATTGAGCGCGATTTCTTATTAGAGGTGCCTGTTGAGTATGTTGTAGAGCTTGCAAGGCAGTCTGCATTGTTGCTATCTGGTCTTTTGGTCGTTTGGACGCTGCCAAACGAGCTTATCGCTCGGCTTCGAGTTCTTTCTCATGGAGCTCTCGGTCAAGAGTAAATTGATATTCGAGGTTATTGCATTTCTCTATTTCGACATTGAGATTCACCCGTAGCTCTGTAAGTTGTTCCGGCTTAACTGAAAGATCGAGCTAGATTCTTGTTGCTGGTCGTTTGGAAGTGACCATGATTGAAATTTGCAGTAGAGTGAAAGTATGCCTTAGGATATCGTGGAAATGTAATATTTCCCAAACACGGCGCCAAATGTAATGGCCTAATTCCGTAAGCTCAAGATGGCTTGAAATTAGCTCTTACACCAATATTCCTATAACAAAAACAAATTTAAAAAAGAGAGGCGACACACGTGATTTAGCGTAAAAAACCTCTGAATTGGTAAAAAACCACGACCTCGATTTGACGATTTTTTGTAATAGTAACTTTTATTACTTGAGGCTAATATCTTATTACAAGTGATCTCTTGACTTAGAAATACTTGAATCTTGTAAATAAGAAGTTTTGGATGTTTTTGAGAATCTAGAAAATGTAGTTTTCTTGGTGATTTATCGTATATCTTTTTGGTTCTTGTCTCTTATGGAACTTTTTCTTTATATAGACATTCTTCGCAGTTCTTCATCATGCTGAAGCACGTTCTTCGAATAATGTGCTTAGTGGCGGTTTACTGAGTAACTGTTAAGTTTGTGAGAGACAGGTATCTTTAAATTGTTCAGGCTTTTCTGTTTGAGCTTGACCCATATTTTTCATCAGTTCGTGGAGTAGGTGGCAATGCTGACTCTTGAAGTCGTGTGTAGAATGCACAGGTCTAACATGGAGGTAATTCGTGAAACATCCATATTTGGAGTTTGTTTCATTCCGTGTCTAGTTTAGATGTCAGTACTATCTCGTGGTTACTCGTCGTCAGGGATTGTACCTTGGACGACTACAGTTGGACTGACACTGAACAAGTACGTGGGTTTCTAACTCCTTGTTATAAATATCAAGCCCTATGTATTTTTACAGAGTATGGAAAATGTAATAATTATGTTTTTTTTATAATAGAACTTTTATTCGAATAGATTTCATTTTCTATTCGAATAGAACTGGGAACATTTTTATTCGAATAGATTCTTTTTTATTCGAATAGATTGGCTCCGTCTGATTTTTATTCGAATACATTTAATTCTATTTGAACAAAGAATGAGATTTCTGTTTTCCTATAAAAGACAACTTTCCTTTTTTAAGAACTCACCTCTTCCAAAACCTATTTTTTCAAAGCTTGATATTTAGAGAGATGAGAGATCTTAATGATCGATTCAACGAGAAGTAAAACTCAAATTGAATCAATCAGAGAGATTTAGAAAACCTAATTATTAATTTGTAAAATTTGAGCGATTCAAGCTTTGAAGCTTTGGTACGTTATCCGAGGCAAGGCGTTGCGAGAGTGAGGAATCGACTGCGAGGAGTTCAAATCGAAGAAAGGTAACCATGGGATGAGCTTATCAAGACTGTAAGTAATTAAATACTTGCAATTTGATTTTAATAGTGGATTGTTTAGCTGTCGAGTGATTCGACAATGACCTGTGGGTTTTTCTCCTGAGAAAGGTTTCCCACAAGGTTAAAAATCTTTGCCCTTGTCTTTAAATTTTCAACTGCTTGCTTGACATTAAATAATTGAATCAACTTGATTTAGCTTAAGCGTAAACGATTAATTCAAAGAAATTATGACCTATCAATTTTAGACCTAATTTATTCGAAATCGGTCAGTCTCAAGCGACTAGGAATTTCAATTGGTATCAGAGCGGTCACGCTTCAAAGATTAACAACCTGAGCGTGGATCCTGGCTTTATTGCTTGAGAATAATGGATTCCAAAAGATTTGGAGGTCTAATAAATCGTTTGCCCCTCTTCGATGGCATAGACTATCCTTATTGGAAGGTCCGAATGATTGCATACTTACAATTACTCAGAGAAGATGTTTGGATTGCAATCGAGGATGGATGGACGCACTCTACCATGATGGGTGATAAATCTGAAGAGGTCCTTAAGCCTAGGAATAAATGACCTAAAGATGAAAAGGAAACTGCTAGTTATAATAATAAGGGCTGCAATGCTATTTTCATGGTTGTGAGCCCAAGTGAGTTTTGACACATATCTGCTTGTTCGACTTCGAAAGAAGCTTGGGACACATTAGTTTAAACTCATGAAGGCGATGATACAGTCAATAAAAGCAAATTGCAAATGCTCACCTGACAATTTGAGAATATTCAAATAGATGAGAATGAACCATTTGATAAGTTCTATGTGAGACTAAGTGACACTGTCAACACTAGTACCACATTAGGTACAGCTTACTCAGATGTTCAAATTGTTCACAAAGTACTAAGATCCCTTCCTAAGAGCTTTAGATCCAGACGTGATACTATAAAGGAAGTTCAGGATCTTAACAAAATAAAACCAGATATATTAGCTGGTAAATTGTGAACTTTTGAACTCGTGATAAAAATGGAAAACCCTGAGAAGAACAAAAGTGTTGCTTTTAAATCTTCATCTTACTCTTCTTCTTCCAAGAGTACCATAGAAGCTGATAACTCATCTGATTCAGATAATGATGATGGGTATGATATGGATTCACAGATTGCCTCTATAAGTCACCAACTTAAAAACCTTGTAAAACAACACCAATTTCAAAAGCAAGGGCAATCGGTGAATCATAAGTCGCGAATTCATGATCAACATAAAGTGAATAACCGGCCGACCAACCTTGACACTAACCTAAGTCAAATTAAATGTTATAAATGTCATAAGCTTGGTCATTATGCTAACAGCTGTCCCAATAAGAAATCTGGGACCAATGACATAACTATGATTATCAGAGTTACTTGGAATGACAGTGATGATGAGCATAATAACAATGTGAGTCATCCCCAAGTAGTTGATAACAGAAATTATCTTGCATATCCTTCTTTTCTTAATTGTGGCAATAATAACTTTGACATTTTTGAACTTGAAAATTCTTATGAAGATCAGAGTAATCAAGAACAAAATGAGTTTGAGGACCCGTATCTTGAGGACTTGTATGCTTAGACTCTCGCCAAGTGTATGAAACTCGATAAACTTAACAAAGTCTTGAAAGACCAAGTTAATATACTTATGTGCGAACTTCAAGACAAAACTAAAAGTACAAGTCACGAGATAGAGGTACTTGAGAATGTGAAACAAGGCCTTCATGAAAAAGTTGTGTTTTTAGAAAAAGAAGTTAATGATGCAAAGGAGAAAATGAAATCAACTTTGGATGAACTTCATTCGGCCAAGATTGATATAGTTCTATCTCAGCAGAAACTTGAGAAGTTCTATCATGGGGACAAGAACATTGATAAAATGTTATGTATGGGAAAGATGAATAATGACAAAATGGGTCTAGGATATGAGGAACCTCTTTCTAATGCCAAGATTACTAAAATTACTAAGTTTGTGAAACCAACTGCTTCTACTTCGGTGCCCAAACATAACATGATTTCCATTACTCATAATCATGCCAAACGGGTCTCTTACTCTCAGATTTATTATTATAGTATATGTGGTCGAAATGGACATCTTGCATCTTATTGTAGATTTGTTGGACCCTATCAACCATATGCTCGACCTTTTAATGAACAAAAATATAAGTCATATGTGAGTTTTTTTAATGTGAAAAGTGAGAATTTGGGTAGGTGGGTTACTCAAGAAACATCACCTCAAAATGGGATTCGTGTAGTTTGGGTGCGAAGGATGACTTGTCGCCACAAATAAGGTAATAAATCAAAATTGAGACTACTTATCAGTATGTTCCAGTGTTTAGGTACGTTTCTTACCCTGTCTCAGTTGGGTTTTGTTTTTGTTTTTACTTTTTTGAGGATAGTAGGATATTGTTATGGTATTTTATCTACACTTTGTACTTTAGAAGCTTTGTCTCTGGAATATTCTTGCTCGACTTGGACTATGCATTTGTTTTATATTCATTCATGAGATAATTATTTGGTAAAATCTCAACTCACAGTAGTTAGTGATTCTCTTGTTTAAATTAAAAGCTCATCGTGATTAGAACCACGTGAGGATAACTGTAGAGACTTCGTACATGATGGTATGTGAGGATCTGACCTTATTTATTAGCTTCGAGTGTTATGATATTTACTCTTCTGTTAATCTTATTATTTTTGATCTCATTTCATTTCCTTACTCAATTGTCCAATGGTAACATCAAAGTTAAGTTATACTAGTAAAACTTTCCTATTTTTATTAGAGGCGAAAAAGTGACAGTGTCCAACCGAAGATGTGATAATAGGCATTTTTTTCTCTCCTATTGTTGGCCTTCGTTATTTCTAACCATTTTTTTCACTTGCATCCCTTTGTGCCTTAAAATATGCCTTTCATTTTTCTACCCAAATTCTTCATTCTTATACCCATATGTTCTGAGACTATTCAGTGAGAAGAAAAAGAAAAAGGAGAAAAAGAAAAATATGTATGATTTTTTGGGGAAAGGTGAATAGAAGAATACTCCCCAAAAGAACTTTTTATTATTTCAATCAGTTTCATGAAAAAAAAGGGAAATGAAGGGGTATTTTTGTTGTGTGTACTCAAGAAGATAGAGTGACAGAAGGTGAAGTTGCTTTGAAGTAGGATGGAGCTAGTGTAACTGTAGTCTCAGAATGCCAGCAAAACACCTACTCCATCTTAAGCCTACCCATGCCTACATTAAAACCTATTCAAAGACCTATTTGATCTTGAGTTAGGCCTGTCAGTATTAGTGGAGATTAGAGATAAGGAATTTATATTAGTTTTAACTTGACACCATTAATGAAAAATGAGGTTCCTTTCCATGAGATTTTCCAGCTCACAGTGCGTTATTTTTGATGAGATATGATTATCCACTTGCTTTTTATTCATATTCATATCTCACACAGAGTGCTTACTAGTCAATTCTCAGTGATTTAGAGTGACCATCATGAGAGGCATAAGTTGAAACAACTTTCCAATATAGGATTCTAACTGCGGCTGAGTAATACGTTGAAAACTGGGTATCTAATTGACTATGCATACACACACACCAAGTAATTCATTTCATAATTGTTTTATAACACATTGGATATGTCACTCTTTATTGAATATTTTAGATTCATTGTCTTACTATCATGCCTTGTGTTTAGGGGGGAGTGTTGTCTTTTTTTGCTTATTTCTTTTAGAGACACTCCCCATGCGTTTTTTTACGGGGGCTACCATGATTTTGAAGGGGAGATGTACATTATTTTGAGGGGGAGATGCACATTTTTTTGGGGTTTGGTGGTTTAGTGTTTTCCAAACTACATGTTCGTTTTGCTTAGTTTGACTTTTTAAGTATGCTATTCGTCTATCTTTTAAGTGTTTAACTAATTCTGTGGTTGTTCTACATTTTGTTCAATTTGTTTGCTTCTTCTTTGATTTGCTATTTACTCTTTGTTCATCTGTACCAAAAAGGGGGAGAGACGATCCTGACATGTAAGTCAGGTAAGTTATGTTCGTTTTTTCGAATCCCATATTTTAAATGAACGGTTACGTGATGGATCTTGTTTAGTATGCATGGATTCCAGAGTATATGCTATAAGATGAAAGTGGAGCTTTGAGTATGAATGTTCAGTGATTGAGTCAGTCCATTGAGTTGTATTTTTATTTCTTATAGTTCTTATTTTGACACGAAATAAATCAAAGGGAAAGATTGAAACATCCATATTTGCAGTTTGTTTCATTCCGTGTCTAGTTTAGATGTCAGTACTATCTCGTGGTTACTCGTTGATAAGAGGTTTTTAGTGCCTTTTGCAAAATACCCGCTTAAAGTACGGTTGTCGAATTATAACACGGATGAGTAGGATCGAATCCACAGGGAGGTTTAGGAAAAAAAAATACTTTCTAGGCCGAATTACAGTTTTATAAGAGATAAATCTAATAAGAAGTAAATAAAAACTAAATATAAAACTTAATGAGAAAGAGAGGTAAGGTTCGGACTTGGCCTCTACCTTTCAAAGTACTAATCGATATACAACTAGATCCTAATAACTCCACCCATCATATGTTCGTGTTAAGACACATACGATGTTGTAAAATAAATAACTAAATCTATGGTCAAGCATTTAGTGGTTATGCTTTTAAGTGATGGTGAAGAACATCTTAGAAAATTATCATCTCAACCATGGCTAGGCTTGAGTAAGTTCTCTAGTATTTCCTCTTTCTAGATCTTCAAATCAAGTCTATGGTTAGTAGCACTTATTTGTATCCAAAGTTATCGTACACCAAACCGAAGCTATGGTCAAGCCTTCGATATGATGCACTAACTTATTAATCGTAAAACTAAGAGAAAACTAATTAGAACCTAATTAATATTAACTATTGTTCATCCAAAAAGAGGCCTCATCCTAGCCTTAGCTAGGAGATTAGGCACTAATCTCTGACTTCATCATATTAACAACTAATTATTTACAAAAATAAATAAAAGAGATACAAGAAAATTAAATAAAACTAAGACTTTATTTCTTCTAAACTTGATCCAATATGAGATGTGCAATTATAATAGGGGGAGGGTTCCTATTATACCCAAATTTAGAAACTATACATTAAATTATAAAAAATATTTGCACAATAATATCTTATAATATTACAACCAATTACCTAATATTCATGCATATAATTTCCTTAAGTAATGTAAAGATATTTCTTCATGGAAACTCTTGCATATATCTTCAATATAAAATATCTTCAAGGATCTTGGATATAATATATTATTTGATCTTATTTTCCAAGAATATTTGTGTATATATTTCTTCAATCTTGAGATCAAATATATTGTGCCTTTGATTTTTTGTGCTATAAACTGCTGGTGACACTTTTACTTGACTTTAAGAACTTGGTTTCAAATATCCATATTCAATAGCCGTAATCAAACAAACGTACATAAGTACCCAAAATTAAATATAATGGACAACTACAATACATGTTCGGGTATATTAAAAATGTCATAATTATAAGCTCATCAAATACCCCCAAAATTGTCTTTTGCTCGTCCCGAGTAAAATAAAATAATAGCCACTTTCGCAGGGAGTGCGATTACATTTAACATATGCAACAAGCCGTTAAACCTCCAAGTTTAGCCTCGTGGATGAGTGTTGTCTCGTGAGGGTTTGCAGTGACTATACCCACAAAAGTCAATAATGACATTTTAAACAATTCTAGAATACACATGACTCATTTCCTATGAACTTATCCTCACTTAGTTGTGACTTAAATATACCAATAAAAAATCCTTAAACTTGTTATTTTCCTAAGTATACCAAAGAATATTTTAAGTTTATCCGAAACTAGAAGTACTACCTCAAGATTAGAAAGAGATTCAAGTATTTTGCTTTAGCTATATTTGAGTATACAGTAAAAATAATTTTATCGCCTAATACATTGTCTAGAATAATTTACTCAGTTTTTGGTAGTCTAGTGTTTACTGGAATAAATTTAACGGTCAGTCCGACAAGTACCTTAGTAAATTCGTCTTCCTAGAATTTTACTTTTTTCTTTTCTTTTGCAAGCCTTTTCTTTTGAGTACATTGTTTCTTAGTGAAACTTCCATAACAAAGAGTTTTTGGTCGATAATCCATGCCAGTTGGCTATGGTTGCCAGGGTGTGGTGCCCCATCATGACATAGACTCAGGATTATTACAAGTAGCATTTTCTTGTGCTCCTTTCTCATAGTTCACGGTCAAACTCGAGATTGGTGATAATTTTTCTTCTTTTAGCTCTTAATCATTTGAGTAACCTTGCAGCGTAAAATTTTTGAGAACACATTTGACTTATTATTTATTATTAGGAATAAACTTATTCTTAGGCTGTTCTCTCCCTTGTAGCAAACTATTCCTAACATAAATGCTAAATTTCCCTTATGCTGAGCAAAAATCTATCGAAGGTATTAATTGCAAAACTGCAGTGAAGTGCACATTTTCAAAATATGCCAAGTTAACTTGAATTAGTTGCTAATAAAATAATAGTAAATCTATGTTAAGATATTCTAAAATATTCTAGTGTAAACTTGGTACAATTTTAAAAATTTAGGTTTTTCCATAATATTTATGTTAAGGTAAAATTAGTTTAAGTGCTTGAAAATTTGTCAAAAATATATCATAAATTGTCAAAGTGCCATTATTTTACTTTTTCTTCAAAAAACATTTAAAGAAATGTTTTCCTACCCCAAACTTAAATGAAACATTGCCCTCAATGTTTGGGAGAATAAAAAAAATTGAGGAATAAAAACTAGAATTTCTCACCTGAATGCGTCATGGGTTGCCTCCCAAGAAGCGCTAAGTTTACTATTTTTATCCAGACGAATGTACCCCCAAACATAAAATTTTCAATATGACTGGAAGGGTACGAAGTTGAAAAGGTGATGTATTATCCTGGTTATAAATTATCTTTCAAAAACCAGATAAATCATGACTGGTGATCCTTAATATTATCCCTTAATTGAGCAGATATATTATGTAAAAACCAGAGAGAGTTTAAAACTAATTCTCTATGGAAAATATTTTTTCAAAAAACTTTACCTATCATTTGATGATTCCAAGTTGAAAATTTTAGACAAATCAAGAAAAACCATTTTCCCCAAGATAAAGTAAACACATACCCAAGGAACATATTTTTTTTAGAATTTTCAATACAATTAGATGATTGCTACGTGTTGCAGTAAATTAGAAGATTGGTATACAAGTATTCGTCCCCAAAAATGTACTAGATTCAAAACTAAATTTTCCTAGAAAAATATTTTCTTTGAAAATTTCCAAAACACCTATATTATCATTGATATTCCAATAAATGTGATAGGTGGTTATGATAAAACAAGTCCGTGAGGTATCCCCAAAATTATAATTTTTCAAAAAGATATTTTCTTTTAGTAGAAGAAAAACTATATAACATATTTGAGGATGTAGGGATCGGGGAACAATTGACTCTAACAAGTATTTAAAATATATGTGCCTAAAATCACAACTTATCTTAAGGGACTCATCCTGACCATTGATGTGGATATTCATTGGCTAAGGGACATGGCCAAGTTGAAACATATTTTCAGATACTAATGATTGTACCATTTCACGAATCCTAGGATCATTCGAGTCCTCAAAATAATTTAAACATTCATTAACAGAAATACAACAAGAGTTATTTCCGTACAAGTTCACAAAATTGTTTATGGCCATGGTACCCCTATTGAGCTCAGGTGATAGAGGTATGGATTCAAGGAAGAGAGATGAAGAAGGTAACACTGGTCTGGATAAAGATGGAGCTCGTATTTTCTCAAGAATCGATGTTGAATTCACATTTCTAGAAAATTTGCTATCATCCTCATCATCTGAGAAATTGTTTAAGAATTTAGAAAAATACTCACTTTCTGTCATGATATCATTTGTGAATTGGTGGGGTTCTATCGGTGAAGGGATGGATAATAACATCAGTAGTTGAATGTTGATGGCGGAATTATGAGGTGATTAAGAAAGAATTTTATTAAACATGTTAGCCACATCCTTATGATCTTCTTGTGACATAGGATCGCCAACCTTAAAATGTTCATCTTCTAAATATGTCTCATAATATGGTATCCATTCACCCCACGGGGAAAACATTCCATGATTACGCTTGAATTCATCATTTTCTAAATCACAAGGGGATTTAACTTTCGATTTTTCTTCTTCATTGCTAAGAAGTTTTTCGTACTCTATTTTACTCCACATGGTTGACAACTGACTTATCTGAGTCTATAATCTAGAGATAAATTGGGTCGTAGAAGTTTGATTTACCAATGTCTATTGTTGAAATTGTATCATTTGTTGCTGAAATTACAACGCTTGTTTTTGACTTTCCATTGATTGTTTCATAAAGATTGAAAAGGTGCCTTCCAAAGATTGTTTGAGTGGAGTGGGTGGGAACTGTTTGGATGACTGAAATGATTGCTGAGACTACTTATAGGAATGAGGTTGGAAAGGTTCCTGATCAATTATAAACCGACGTCTTAAAAGACCTGCAAGCGCACGGTGTATTGTTAAGTACAATGGTAAGCGGGGTCGTATCCCAAGAGACTTGTGGTGCGAATTATACTTCGAGCTACTAGTTTTATTCAATAACAACGAGTTTGTATAGGTTTTGAAATAAAAAGAAGAACTAAACAAATTACAAGATAAATTAGAGTGGAATCCAAGGCATCGATTCCACTCCACCCTTTGTAACCATTTAGATAGCATAAATAATTAAAGTAAATTACGAGTTCCCGTATCGTATATCCTTGGTCGGGCATATAGAATACATCAAAAGATACAAGAGATTTAGTAATTGGGAACTACCCATAAACCAACTTACTCAACCATGGTCCGGTTGATAAGTATGGATTATGTTCTCTTCTCCATGTTCATAACCTATCTTGTTATGGTCTAACAAGATGGTTACATAGATTCATTATTTCTCCTAATCCTAGCTATGGTCAAGCATAGGATGAAGGAATACAAATATGCAATATTCTGGGATAGGGAGAAAGTAATTACTCTAACTAAGCTACACAATCTACACTAAGGCTACATTGGGTAGAGCTTCCTCTAGCCTTGGCTAAGAAGATTAGCTACTCATCCCTTTGATCATTGCCATACTACTATTACTATGATAAAAGTAAAAAGACAGGAACAAGAACTTTATTACTTTTTGAACTTTGATTTATATTCTCCAAGATGCTCTCTCATGGGTAGGATTCCCCTCCTATTTATAGAGTATAAGAAGGGTTACTAAAAATCACCATTAATATAAAATCCCCTAAGCAATGCCTAAAATCATGCATTACAACTCATGAGAATAATATATATATATATATATATATATATATATATCTAATTATCTTCAATGGGTTTCCATGCATGGGCCTTTGGTTGACAACTTCAAATGAGAATCATTGTTGGAGTGCATCACCCTTGTTCTTCATTAAAAACCAGAAAAATGTACGACTTGTTTATCATATGACCGATTTCTGTAAATACAAACAAAAACACTATTAGTGTCACATTTATTTAATAAATGGCTAGGTAGATATAAATTTAGGAGTTGTACACGTAAATATTACTTGTCTATCAAATACCCCCAAACTTATATTTTGCTAGTCCTCGAGCAAAAGTTAACAAAAATCATTTTTGCATGTCACGCGGTTGCATTTAGCGTATGCAACAAGCCATTTAACCCCCAGGTTTAGTCTGGCGGACGAGTGTTGTCCCGTGAGGGTTTACAGTGACCATACTCACAAAAGTCAATAATAACATTTTAAACAATTCTAGAATACACATGACTCATTTCATGTGAATTTAACCTTACTTAGTTGTGACAAAAATATTCCAATGAAAAAATCCTTAAACATGCTATTCTCCCAAGTATATCAAAGAATATTTTAAGCTTATCCGAAACTAGAGGTACTACCTCAAGATTAGAAAGAGATTCAAGTATTTTTCTTTAGCAATATTTGAGTGTACAATAAAAATAGTTTTATCGCATAATACGTTGTCTAGAATAATTTACTTAGTTTTTGGTAGTCTAGTTCTTACTGGAATAAATTCAACGGTAAGTTCGACATGTGCCTTAGTCAATTCGTCTTCCAAGAATTTTACTTTTTTTTCTTTTTTTTTTCTTTTACAAGCCTTTTCTTATGGAATACATTGTTTCTTAGTGAAGCCTCCATTACAAGGAGTTTTCGGTCGACAATCCCCGCCAGTTAGCTACGGTTGTCAGGGTGTGGTGCCCCATCATGACTAGACTCAGGATTCTCACAAGTAACATTTTCTTGTGCTCCTTTCATATAGTTCATTGTCAAACTCGATATTGGTGAAAATTTTTCCTCTTTCAGCTCTTAATCATGCGAGTAGCCTTGCAGCGTGAAAGTTTTTAGAACACATTTGGCTTATTATTTATTATTAGAAATGAACTTATTCTTAGGCTGCTGTCTCCCTTGTAGCAAACTATTCCTAACATAAATGCTAGATTTCCCTTATACTGAGCAAAAATCAATCGAAGGTATTAATTGCAAAACTATAGTAAAGTACACGTTTTCAAAATATGCCAAGTTAACTTGAATTAGTCGCTAATAAAATGATAGTAAATCTATGTTAAGATATTCCAAAATATTCTAGTGTATACTTGGTACAATTTCAAAATTTAGGTTTTTCCATAATATTTATGTCATGGTAAAATTAGTTTAAGTGTTTGGAAATTCGTCAAAAATATATCATAAATTGCTAAAGTGCCATTATTTTACTTTTTCTTCAAAAAACATTTAAAGAAATGTTTTCCTACCTCCAAACTTAAATGAAACATTGCCCTCAATGTTTGAGAAAATAAAAAAAATTGAGGAATAAAAACTGGAATTTTTCACCTGAATTTGTCATGGGTTGCCTCCCAAGAAGTGCTAAGTTTACTATCTTCAGCCAGACGAATGTACCCCCAAACATAAAATTTTTAATATAACTGGAAGGGTACGAAGTTGAAAAGGTGATGTACTATCCTGGTTGTAAATTCTCTTTCAAAAACCAGATAACACATGACTGGTAATCCTTAATATTAGCCCTTAATTGGGCAGATATATTATGTAAAAACAAGAGAGAGTTTAAAACTAATTCTCTATGGAAAAGATTTTTTCAAAAAACTTTACCTATCATTTGATGATTCCAAGTTGAAAATCTTAGATAAATCAAGAAAAACCATTTTCTCCAAGATAAAACAAATACATACCCATGAAACATATTTTCCTTTAGAATTTTCAATTCAATCATATGATTACTACATGTTGCAGTAAATAAGAAGATTGGTATACAAGTATTCATCCCCGAAAATGTACTAGATTCAAAACTCAATTTTCCTGGAAAGATATTTTCTTTGAAAATTTTCAAAGCCCCCATGTTATTGTTGATATTCCAAAAAATGTGATAGGTGGTTCTGACAGAGCAAGTCCGTGAGGCTTCTCCAAAATTATAATTTTTCAAAAAGATGTTTTCTTTTAGTAGAAGAAAAACTATATAACATATTTGTGGATGTGGGGATCGGGGATCAATTGACTCTAACAAACATTTAAAATTTATCTGCTTAAAATCACAACTTATCTCAAGGGACTCATCCTGACCATTGACGTAGATATTCATTGGCTTAGGGACAAGGCCAAGTTGAAACATATTTTCAAATGCTAATGATTGTTCCATTTCACGAATCTCAGGATCATTCGAGTCCTCAAAATAATTTAAAATTTCATTAACAGAAATACAACAAGAATTATCTCCGTACAAGTCCTCAAAATCATTTATGGTCATGGTACCCACATTAGGCTCATGAAATAGAGATCTAGGCATAGGTATAGGTGTGGTTGGTGAATGAGTAACCAAAATAGAATCAGCCCCCAATAATAGTGGTATATCCTGTAAAGAAGGGTCGTCCACCCACTGGTTTTCAACATTATAATTTGTTTCAGGTGGACGCGGCTCAAGGCAAGATTGAGGTGACTCATAAGGAGACTGAGAAGAAAATTACATGTTGATAACATCTGTAACTAGTTCGACAATTTATTATTTCTTGACTTTGGTAGAAATATCATCATCTACAAATTCCTCGCAAATTATCGTATAATGAGATGGCGATTCCATATATTCATATTTAATCTCGTCATCATCATCGTCAGAAAAATCATTAGAGGAGAGGGGAAAATATTTAGTCTCGGTCATAGTTTCCTTGAAATAACTTATTGGGTTAATAAATGAAATGATGGATGGTGACATCGATGGTTGAATTTGGAGGGCTTCTTCAAGATCTTCTTATGACATAGGATCGTCGACCTTAAAATATTCATCTTCTAAATCTGTCTCACAATATGGTATCCATTCACCCCACGGAGAAAACATTCCTTGATTACGCTTGAATTCATCTATTTTTAAATCTCAAGGGGATTTAACTTCGGATTGTTCTTCTTCATTGCTTAGAAGTTTTTGATACTCTATTTTACTCCACGTAGTTGACAACTGAGTTATCTGAGTCTTTAATCTAGAGATAGATTGGGTCGTAGAAGTTTGTTCACCAATGTCTGTTTTTGGAATTGTATCATTTGTTGCTGAAATTGTACTGATTGTTGCATGAAGAGAGCAAGGGTATCATCTAAAGAAGATTTGGGTGGATTGGGTGGGAGCTGATTGGATGACTGAACGGACTGATGGGCCTGCATATATGAATAAGATTGGAAAGGTTCCACGTATTGAGAATTTTGGTGATCCCATAATTGAAAATGATTTTGAGGTTGTTGCGGGATGTTGAATTGTGAGCTATAAGGATTCCAATGTTCTTGCATGTATGTCATTTTAAAATTAAAGCAACACCCAACGCAATAAACAACCAATTAAACTTAAACTCTAGCACATCAACAATTTTTAGAAGTAATAATTAGGTCTCCCCTATATTCTTCTATGTTCAAAATGGGTATAATGGCAAAAGGCTTTGGTTCCTATACTCCCTTGCGTCACTATGCTAGTACCAGCTTAAAGTAGATGTTCAGTCCTTATACCCGAGCGAGTTACCTCATCGTACGTCAGCACTTGGAACGGTGACATCGCAAACCTTCAGCCAGTATTTTATGGCGCTAGGCTGGGGCCGTATTTTACGAACCCGTGTTTGTACCCCGGTCCGGTACACCTATCCATTGGGTGATGAAATCCCGCGAGAATCTTGCTACTCTTTTTTATTAACTGTTATGTTGTGGTCCGGGACATTTTATTTTTGTGTGATACGAATTTCTTCGTATCCCTAATGGGTGGTCCCACTTGTTGGAAAGCTTTTTGGGTGATGAAATCCTGCAAGTCTCTAACAATTTTTACCTTTACTAATGTTGGAATGAAAAATAATATTAAACACAACAATAGGTCAATCCAGCCACAACAATTTTTTTAATAGAGCAGCGTGTATTTGCACAGTCCACATGACTTTGTATGTCCTAGTGCCTGGGTGGAGCGGATATGTACCCCTTCTAGATGTCAAGTTTTAAGAAGTACCAACCTACGGGAAGTGTTTCCCGGTGTAGCTGTGGCCACCCTTTCACTTAGGGGGCGAAAGAAGGAAGTGCCCCTTCACTTAGGGGGCACAAGAAAGATAAATTTGATGATGCTTTTAGCTTTGCGTATTATCTGTCTCGTTTCCAACTTTGTGACTATCCAGGAAAACACGAGAAAAAAGATTAGTGAACTTCCGACAACAATATTAATTCAATTTCCAAGTTTATTGTAGTCTATGATATCCTGATTTTCAAATGCACATATCTTTCAGCTCGGTTGAGAGAGAGCATTAAATAATATCAATTTGGAAAGATAATTCAGAAAGGAAAGAAATTCAAGATGGAAGTTTCCTCAAATTTAGCTTCCCTGCCCTTCAAAACAAGTGATTAATTAACACGACGTCCTTTACCGAGACTGTTTTTTACTATTTTTTCAAATGGTTGTAACTCACAAATGACTAAGCAAAAAAATATGATCTATAGAAATTTGGAAATGGTTTTGAATTATCTAAAACTTTCATAGCAAACGATTTCTCAACTATGAAGTATTGATGATCAAAAATGGTGAAATATTCAGGGACAAACTTCACAATTACTGTAGCGCCAAGAGAGTTTGAGGCAATCACTCAATCACTTTGTTTCCGGATCCAAAAAAAAATAAAAATAAAGAAAAGAAAAAGAAAAAGAAAAGAAAAACAAGGAAGAAAAATTGACTTAAAATAAAACAACTCAAAAATAAAACGCAACTTTGTAAGTCCCCGGCAACGAAGCCAAAAACTTGATCGATTATAAACCGACGTCTTAAAAGACCTGCAAGCGCACGGTGTACCGTTAAGTACAAGGGTAAGTGGGGTCGCATCCCAAGAGACTTATGGTGCGAATTATACTTCGACCTACTTGTTTTATCCAATAACGACGAGTTTGTATAGGTTTTAAAATAAAAAGAAGAACTAAACAAATTACAAGATAAATTATAGTGGAAACCAAGACATCGATTCCACTCCATTTTTTGTAACCATTTAGATAACATAAATAATTGAAGTAAATTACGAGTTCCCGTATCGCATATCCTTGGTCGGGCATATTCAATACATCAAAAGATACAAGAGATTTAGTAATTGGGAACTACCCATAAACCAACTTACTCAACCATGGTCCGGTTGATAAGTATAGATTATGTTCTCTTCTCCATGTTCATAACCTATCTTGTTATGGTCTAACAAGATGGTTACATAGATTCATTATTCCTCCTAATCCTAGCTATGGTCAAGCATAGGATGAAGGAATACGAATATGCAATATTCTGGGATAAAAAGAAAGTAATTACTCTAATTAAGATACACAATCTACACTAAGGCTACATTGGGTGGAGCTTCCTCTAGCCTTGACTAAGAAGATTAGCTACTCATCCCTTTGATCATTGCTATACTACTATTACTATGATAAAAGTAAAAAGACAAGAACAAGAACTTTATTGCTTATTGAACTTTGATTTACACTCCGCAAGATGCTCTTTCATGGGTAGGATTCCACTCCTATTTATAGAGTATAGGATGGGTTACTAAAAATTACCATTAATATTAAATCCCCTAAACAATGCCTAAAATCATACATTACAACTCATGAGAATAATACATATATCTAATTCTCTTTAATGGGCTTCCATGCATGGGCCTTTGGTTGACAACTTCAAATGAGAATCATTGTTGGAGTGCACCACACTTGTTCTTTGTTAAAAACCAGAAAAATGTACGACTTGTTTATCATGTGACCAATTTCTGTAAATACAAACAAAAGCACTATTAGTATCACATTAATTTAATAAATGACTAGGTAGATATAAATTTATGAGTTGTACACGTAAATATTACGTGTCTATTAGTTCCACGTATTGAGAATTTTGGTGATCTCATGATTGAAAATGATTTTAAGGATATTGTGGGATGTCAAAATGCGAGCTGTATGGATTTTAAAGCTCTTGCATGTATGATATTTTGAAAAAAATTAACACCCAATGTAATAAATAACCAATCAAGCCTAAACTCTAGCACATCAATAGTTTTTAGAAGTAATAGATAGGTCTCCCCTATATTCATCTATGTTCACAATGGGTAAGATGGCAAAAAGCTTTGGTTCCTATACTCCTCTGCGTCACTATGCTAGTACCAGCTTAAAGTAGATGTTCAGTTCTCACGCCCGAGCGAGTCACCAATTATAAGAGATTTTTAGTTCCTTTAGCAAAATATCCGCTCAAAGTACGGTTGTCGAATTGTAGCACGGATGAATGCGATCAATTCTACAGGGAGGTTTGGGAAAATAAATACTTTCTAGGCCAAATTACGGTTTTATAAGAGATAAATCTAAGAAGAAGTAAATAAAAACTAAATATAAAACTTAATGAGAAAGAGAGCTAAGGTTCGGACTTGGCCTCTACTTTCAAAGTACTTATCAATATTCAACTAGATCCTAATATCTCCGCCCATCATATGTTCGTGTTAAGACATATACGATGTTGTAAAATAAACCACTAAATCTATGGTCAAACATTTAGTGGTTATGCTTTTAAGTAATAGTGAAGAGCATCTTAGAAAATTATCAACTCAACCATGACCAGGCTTGAGTGAGTTTTCTAGTGTTTCCTCTTTCTAGATCTCTAAATCAAGTTTATGGTTAGTAGCACTTGCTTGTATCCAAAGTTATCGTACACCAAACCGAAACTATGGTCAAGCGTTCGATATGATGCACTAACTTATCAATCATAAAACTAAGAGAAAACTAATTAGAACCTAATTAATATCAACGATTACCCATCCAAGAAGAGGCCTCATCCTAGCCTTAGCTAGGGGATTAGCCGCTCATCTCGGACTTCATCGCATTAACAACTAATTATTTACAAAAGAAAATAAAAGAGATAGAAGAAAATTAAATAAAACTAAGACTTTATTTCTTCTAAACTTGATCCAATATAAGATGCACAATTACAATAGGGAGAGGGTTCCTTTTATAGGAGAAGGAGCCCAAATTTAGAAACTATACATTAAATTATAAATAATATTTACACAATAATATCTTATAATATTACAACCAATTACCTAATATCCATGCATATAATTTCCGTAAGTGATGTAGAGATATTTCTTCATGGAAACTCTTGCATATATCTTCAATATAAAATATCTTTAAAGATCTTGGATGCAATATATTCTTTGATCTTATTCTCCAAGAATATTTGTGTATATATTTCTTCAATCTTGGGGCCAAATATATTGTGTCTTTGACTTTTTGTACTATGAACTGCTGGAGATACTTTTACTTGACTTTAAGTCCTTGGTTTTAAATATCCATCTCCAATAGCTGTAATCAAACAAACGTACATAAGTACCCAAAATTAAATATAATGGACAACTAAAATACATGTTCGGGTATATTAAAAATGTCATAATTACGCGCTCATCACCCGTCTTCAAAGATTGCACCTTGAGCGACCACAGCTGGACTAACACTGAATAGGTAAGTGGGTTTCTAACTTCTTGTTCTAAATATCAAGCTCTATGTATTTTTACAAAGTATGGAAAATTTAATAAATATGTTTTTTTGATAACAGAACTTCTATTCGACTAGATTTTATTTTCTATTCAAATAGAACTGGGAACATTTTTATTCGAATAGATTGGCTCAGCATGTTTTCTATGTTTTCTTTTTATTAGAATAGATTGGCTCAGTTTAATTTTTATTCGAATACATTTAATTCTATTCGAAGAGAGAACGTGATTCCTGTTTTCCTATAAAAGACAACTTTTCTTTTTTCAGAATTCACCTCTTCCAAAACTTATTTTTTCAGAGCTTGATATTTAGAGAGAAAAAAGATTTTAACTATCGATTTAGCAAGAAGTAAAACTCAAATTGAATCAATCGGAGAGATTTAGAAAACCTAATTATTGATTTGTAAAGTTTGAGCGATTCAAGCTTTGAAGCTTTGGTACGTTATCCAAGGTGAGGCATTACAAGAACGGAAGGGCGTTGCGAGAAGGAGGAATTGACTGCGAGGAGTTCAATTAGAAGAGAGGTAACCACGGGATGTGCTTATGAAGTATTTAAGTAATTGAATACTTGTAATTTGATTTCAATAGTGGATTGTTTAGTTGTCGAGTGATTCGATAGTGACCTGTAGGTTTTTCTCCTAAGAAATGTTTTCCACAGGGTTAAAAATCTTAGCCCTTGTCTTTAAATTTTCAACTTCTTGGTTGACATTAGATAATTGAATCAACTTGATTTAGGTTAAGCGTAGACCATTAATTCAAAGGAATTAGGACATATCGATTTTAGGCCTAATTTATTCAAAATCGGTTAGTCTTAAGCGGATCAGAATTTCAATTCGAACTGGAGACAACTCGATTTGGGGTTAGATCGAGGGGTAGGCCCCTACAACACTGACCTTGTTTTTTTTAACCTTAAAAGCATTTTAATATCAGTCATTGACAGATATCGACATTTTAATTAAACAACAATCTGCACCTATTAGTATTATCTATAAGGAAGTGATTGTTCTATCAATTGTGCTGTGTGCGGTTTCCCCAAAATACGACAGTGCATACTGCATGATTTATCAGAATAGCCTCCCTCACTAAACACCACTGAGGGAGCACCTGCAAAGTATTTGTCCTCAGACCTTTGAGCACCTACAATTGAGTAGGCAAATACCCCCAAAATAAACTCTTTGTTTCGGCAGTCTGGTGGTCCAGATAAGCGGGAACTGATTAATTTCCTTGAATAACCAAGTATGGCGTTATTATATTTTTGCCAGTAACCATTGATAAACGTAGAAATATGTAGGATTAATATGCCAAAAAGTATCATTTTGTAATCTCGATTTATTATTTTATAATGCTAGTAACATTTTCTTATTTTCAGGCACTTATCACTGTTGGAGCTAATAAGTAGAAAAATACATCTAATAGGAGGTACAAAGAGCTGAAGCATCTCCAACAGTCTCTCAGGCACAAGGATGATGCCTACATTAAATATACTTGTAGATTTTCTCTATGGAATAAAGATGATAAAGGACTCTACAAGGATTAACATGAGATAAGATTTATCTAATAAAGTTTCAGAATTCTAAACAAGTCTCTCCAATCTTCTATAAATAGGAGAGAAATTCTATGTATTTCACATATCTCAATCTCAGGAAAGTATAAAACTTGCATTTTTCAGTATCTCTATCTTTTTCTCTATTTTATTTTATGCATTTAATTTATGTTGTGATTAACACCATTAATGGAGAGCTAGTCTCCTTAGCTTAGTCTAAAGATTGAACCTTCGGTGAAGTGAGCTAAATTGATGTTAATAGTAGTTTAGATCTAGAATTAATCTTTAATTCTCTGATTTGTTTACCAGAAACCTCCGGTGAAGTCCTTCAGAAGGAGCTTGTTTACCAAAAACTACTGAGTTTCAATCTCGAACGATGTCTTTAATCAATTTATAGTTTGTCCTTGGTGTACTAGCCTAATTGGCAAAGTGTTTATGGTTATATGATGAGTGCGTATTTTTTGATTGGCTAAGAAGAGATCTGGTTGTATCACTGGTGTGAATTTGTTAGGTTGGTGATCATTATGAACTTTTTTTGATGATCTTCTATTCAGTTTTTTCAGTGGTACCTCTGGCAGGCGTCAAGAATCTCCCATGGACGATAGAGGGACTGCGGTGGCTATGTTTCATGGGGACTTGCTAATAGATCCACTTAACTTGGATGGTGTTTTCGAAGAAAATGTTTTTTTGGAAAGATTAATAAGATTCATCTGAAGAATCACATAATAATCAATGGATTTTGGAACCAAAATGCTGTTTATATTTGGTTATGAATATCTATAATTATTGTTCTATGTTAGCTATTAATGGGGTTTAAGTGAGATCAAGTAGTCGTTAGGAAGACGGGATATAAAATGGGCAAATACACCTAAAAGAGTTTTGTCCATGGAGTTGAACGTTTCTTCTAATGTTAAGACTCTCTCGTAAAGTCTCATTAAGACTACTTTACACTAATTAAACTTGAAATCATTAGACCACCCAAAGGAGGCTAAGAAACTTCTAATTAATTAGTGGGTCAAGATAGACTATACGGTATAGGGAGATGAGAATAACCCTCAGCCCAAAGGTGAGGAAGTGTTTCGAGTCAAACTGTAAGTGGCCAGTCTAGTCTTGAGCGTGAGTGATCACCAAATATGGGGCAATGTATGTCTAATCACCACCCAAAGGAGGGATTTGATGATACATTGCTGTACCCGCAGAGTGAAAAGTTTATACCTTAAATATTATATACACTCTGAATCGACCATCCTAATCCCAGATAGGATCGAGATTAAAGACATCAAGTTATAGATCTTTTACAGATCAAGTTAAACGTGCATATAATTTATTTTTTGCACGTCATAATATAAGTCTTTGGTTCATGCAGCTATGGACATTATGATCCAAAACCAATTGACTAATATTGAAACATTGACAGACTCTAACTACTCCTACTATTTTGTTTTTGTTATCACTAGAACTGTTAGATGTCATTAAGAAACAGTTCAAGGGTTCCGTCAAGGGAAGGCAGTACAGTAACTTATCTCAATTTTTTATCGCTGAAGTATAACGACAGTTGAAATGTGCGCTCACACATTTATGTTTGCTTTGAATCCAATTTGGTTGACGTTCCCACCAACTCTTGGTGATCAAATTATGGGGCAACTATTCACATTTTGAATTCTCCACTAGGGTTCATCAACAGGCGGCCGACAAGGCTTGAGGAGCAGGTTTTCTCAGGAGATGCAAGAAGCTTTCCTATTGAGTTTGTTGGCATTTTTCGCTTGATTTTAAACATAAGTGCCACTTTAGATTTGACAGACACCTTTTATGTTCCTTCGATGAGACGATCTCTGGTTTCAGTTTCTCGATTGTACTCTTTTCGTCATAGAGTTTATAAGCAATCTACTCGTAGGATAAACCTTTTACAGTTAATTCATACAAACATATATAGACCTTTTTCCTATTTCGCCCCGAGGTGGTTATCGATATTTTATCACTTTCATTAATGATTTCTCTCGTTATACCTTTATTTTTTCTTATCCATCAAAAATCTGAATCACTTGATGTATTTAAGACTTTCCCGTTTGAGGTTGAGAAACAGTTAGATCAAAAGATCAAGGTTGTCCAGTCAGATCGAGGAGGTTAGTACTATGATAAGATCGATCAAGACGGTCAACATTTGGGACCATTATATCAGTATTTACTGGATCAGGGTATTGTATCCCAGTACAATACTCCTGGATCATCTATGGACTGGGAGAAATCATAGTCTTAATCACTTGCGTGTTTGGGGTTGTCTAGGAGAGGCAATATTGTTTAAACCGTATATCAAAAAGTTAGATTTGAGGACTATAAGTTGTTTCTTCGTTGGTTTCCTAGAGAGATCGATAGGTTTCAAGTTTTATTGTGCTCAGGCTCATTTCATAGAGGAGGAAGATCAGTTTACCAGTTCTTTTCATAGAGAGTTTGTCTTTGAGGGGGGGGGGTTCTGTAACTCGTTGTCCAACTTCTATTCCGATCAGTAGTGTTATGCTTCCGCGTTTATCTGATACTGACACTGTGACGGGTACGATTCCAGACCATGTTTCAGTCCCGTCGCAGTACCAGTTCTTCCTAAGATTTTTCATCTACCCGCTCATGTCCAGTTTCTTGTCATTCCACCTCCAGCCCAGTCTCTTGCTCCTACTCGAAGATCCCCTTGAGAGAGGCATTCAGCCTTTTCTTCAGGTAATCATCTTTATTCAGTTGAAGGGAAATTATTTCATTTCGAGGATCCAGTATCTTTTAGTTTGGCTATGGCCAGTAGTTTTGCAAATCAGTGGTGCAATGCCACGACAGAGGAGATAGATTCTATATCTCACAACTCTCTGTAGGAGTTAACACCTTTACTTGAAGGATCTAAGGCAGTTGAATGGAAATGGATATTTAAAGTCAAACATGATTTTGTAGAGAATGTTGAGCATTTCAAAGCGAGACTTGCTGTGATGGATTTCAAGCAGCTTCCAGAAATTGACTTTGATGAAACTTTCTCACCAATATTGAAGAAGGATTCATTACGGATAATTTTGGCGCTTGCGGCGCATTTTGACATGGATCTTTACCAGATGGACGTCAAGACAGCTTTTCCTTATGGACGTCTCAACGAGGAGATTTATATACACCAACCTGAAGGTTTTGAGACCGAAGGGAAGGTTTAATTTTTTAATGAGAATAAGAGAATACAGATTAGTTTATATGAGATAGGATAAGCTTATGATTTTGGGCTACTCTGACTCAAATTTTGCTGGAGTCTCTTTGAGGATCGCTCTTTTGTGTGAGAGTAGCTATTATTTTATTTTATTTACTATTACTGTACTAGGATTCTTTATCCATGTGGGAGTTATTCCCAGTTATTATAATTTTGGTCGACATTCAAATTTGATTTTGATTATTTAGCTGCTATTCTATTTGGATTCATTATTATATGTGCACATATTTGGTTTAAATTATACAATTGCAATAAAGTTTTAGATACGAGTGATTTTATCACATGACGATTGTCTAAGTATCAAGTGCCTATAGAGAATACTGAAAAGTTTCTCAAGTTTGCTTGGGCTGGATATGGGTAGGCTCCATATCCTTTGGCCTTCATTTCAGTATGAGCGATGGTCTTCGCATGACATTTTGTCTAAGTATTGAAATGAAATGTATCTGGTAAACACATGTTGCAGGACACTAATTGAAATATACCAGCACATCATCTAAGGTGTACATTTTCCATTCAAACGCTAAACTCCACCAGTAAATAAATTATATTTGAAAGCTATTGAGGTTGTTAGTCTGATGTCCACGATATGAATTAGGCATGTGTTCAAAGGCCTGACCAAAATTTATCCATGAACCGTGTTAGCCATCTTTGTAGTCGTAGAGTGACAGTCAAGTTCGATGTAACATTGCCTTCGACAAATTATCTTGTGTGGTTTTAAAAAACAAAGGATGACCATCCGCTTTTCATAAAAAACCGTAAATCAGGCTAAAAATATTTACTTAAAAATGAGTTAGTGCCGGGTGGAAGATTGTTGGATTTTCCATCTATGCCGGCACAACTCTTCCGGCTCATGAGTAGACATGTTAATAGGTCGAATAAGTATTATTGGTTGTGCCCAATTGTTACACCAAGTTAAGGTAGATGGGACCTAGTGTTACTCTTTATTAGGGTTTGAGGGTATAATGGGAAGACCACTCTAACCTTATCAGGATAAATAGAAAGGAAGTCCCTCTTAAAAGTTATAACACAGAAAACCATCCCATTGTGATCTGTAGCCAATCCAAGGGAAGAATCCACTCAAGAATAAATGATTTTCAGAGAACAGGAGAAAATGTTAGTATAATTTGTCTTCCATATCCTATTATTGATCATAGCAATTATATGTATTTCCAACAATGACAACTCTAAGTAACTACAAATATGAGGAAGATGTTGAATTAGCCATATTCGATTGTTTTTACGCTCAAAGGGAATTCTAGATCACTAGAGTTAATAATCTCCACCTAGCCATGGAAAGGAGTTTATAAACCCTAGATCCGATTGTTCATGAACAACGAAGTTCTTACTTAGGGTTTTAGCCAGAAACCCTAAATCTTAGACCCGAATAGACCTAGCCATGGCTATTACGTGCGGATAAAAGCTACCATTTTCATATCATTAAGTAAACTAAGTAGGAGGTGACCCAAAGCCTAAATTCTTTTCTTTATAATTGTACCGAAAGTTAGTAATTTAGATTTATGTTTTAGATCTAAATCCTTTTATCAAATTAGTCTAGATTCGTTAATTAGGAAATTATATTTTTAATACGTTTACTCCCAGTGGATTCGACCCCCGCTTACCCTTATTATATTACAACACCCGTAGTTTTGAGCGGGGTATTTAAAGGCCGAGTTTTTCCCGCATCAAAATTTGTGCCGTTACCAGGGAGGCAATGGTCTATTAAATCATAGTTTTTTGATTTTAGCTAATTTATTATCTTCTTTTAGTTCCTAAGTTTGCCAATTTATTTATTTTATGATTAGATCTCTGAGATTTCTTTCCGAATAAATTAGTCTTAATATTTTCTGATAAGCGGTTTCAGAGATATTAATTTTTGAAGAAACATACTCAGTTTTCAGCAAAAAATGTGTTCCTGAATGTTTTATAGTTCTGACCATCTATACTTCACAATTGGGAAATTATTTTTCTACAAATTTTATAGATAATTTAAAACCCTTTCCGAATTGCTATAGATCATATTTTTCTATTAAGCCGTTAGAGAGTTACAGCGTTTTGAAACAACAGTAAAAATAGTCTCAGTAAAGGATGCCGCTATTCATTAATCGGTTGTTTTGAGCGGTAGGGAAGCAAAATTACAGAAAACTTCCTTCTTCAATATTTTTCCTTTCTGAATTATCTTTCCAAATTAGTATTATTTAATATTCTCTCTCAAATGAGCTGAACGATACGCATTTGAAAATCAGAATGCCATAAGCTGCAATAAACTTGAAAATTGAATTTATATTTTTGTTGTCGTAAGTTCACTAATTATTATTATTTTCTCTTATTTTACAGGATAATCACAAAGTTGGTACTCAGAGATCGTGTGGAATTTACAAGATCCATTGACAAGCTTCTCCCTAAATCCTTCTTGTGCCCTCTAAGTGAAGGGGCATTTCCTTCTTTCTCCCCCTAAGTGAAGGGGCGGCCACAGCTTCACCGGGAAACACTTCCCGTAGGTTAGTCATCTCTTAAAACTTGACATATAAAATGGGTTCTTCACCGCTCTGCCCCGGCATTAGGAAAGTAAGTCGTGTAGACTGTTCAAATACACGTTGCTCTTAAATTAAAAAAATTTGTTGTGTTTGGATTGACCTATTATCGTGTTTCAATTTTTGCTCCATGCTTAACATAATAAATATTTTTAACTGCTAGGGCTCTTCCGTAGGATTTCATCACCCAAAGGAATCTCTAGCGAGTGGGACCTCCCACCTAGGGATACGAAGAAATTTGTATCACACGTTCCTAACTATCCCGACCTTTAAATTTAATTAAAACTTAAAGGGCTATTAGTAAGATTTCCAATGGATTTCATTACCTGAGGAATTAGGAGGTATCGGACAGGGGTACCAACACGAATTCATAGAAACCACTTCAGCCAAGCGCTGTGAACCATCAGTTGTTAAGCGACTTCACCATTCCGTGTGAGTCACATACGATAAGGCGAGGCACACGGGCGTGAGGACTGATGCTTAAACACTAGGACCGTTGTTAGCATAGTGAAGCTTTCGTGTTAGGAATCACACACTATCCCGACCTACCCAGTTTGATTAACATATAAATTAGGATTGACTTAGTTAATTTAACTTTAAAAACCGCTGATGTGTTTACCTTAAATTGTGTGTTTAAATTCCTGTTGAATTTTACAATTTTATTTTCTTTCATTAGTATATGCCCAAGTACGATCGGATTAGGCAACACATTGATATACCACCAATTCCTAAAATAGCTAATACGGCTAACCAAGTCTAACAGGAAGACCTTCAGGCCATATATGACGTTTAAACTGAAAACAAATTTCTTCTTGAACCAATGGGTGATAAGTCACTGAGGGAGCTTTTTGCTCCCATTTCAGAAAACTCGCCAAAATACATTAAGTTGCCAGTTATTACGGCAACCCAGTTCGATATCAAGCTTTCAATTTTGAACCCAATCCCACCTTTTCATGGACTCGATAATCAAGACCCATATTTACATATCGATGAATTTGAGTTTATCTGCCTAACGTTTCGATGTAAGGATATAGCAATGGAGTACATCTATTTACTTCTTTTCCCATTTTCACTTAAAGATAATGCAAAATGCTCGCTAAATTCTCTGCCATCCCAGTCAATTGACAAGTGAGACACCCTTAAACAGAAGTTTAAAATCAAGTTTTTCACCATGCAAAAAACTAACCTTTTAAAATGTGATATCTCTGATTATCTTCAAGAAGAAAGATAATTTTTTTACGAAGCATGGGAACGCTTTAAGGAAAAATTGTTAATGTGCCCCCATCATGGTTTCGAGAAATGGAGACTAATCCAATTCTTTCTGCATGGGTTAACTCTTTCAACCCGTGAATCAATCAAAGCCCGTAGCTCAGGAAAATTCCAAGATATGGATGAAACTGTTGCATATGTATTTCTTGATAAATACGCTGAGACATCCCAACAATGGGACTTTACTTCTCGTGATTGTAGGCCTATTAGAAAAGGAGGCATCCTTAAATTACCTGAAAGCCTCGAATTAAAAGTCTAACTGGACTCTCTTACATGTAAAGTCGAGGCTATGGCCGAAGGGAAAGTAGCGGCCCCTAAACCAGCTTCCATTCCTGGGGTCTGCAATTTATGCAACGATCTGACCCATTATGCACACACATGCCCACAGCTCTCTGAGTTTATAAATTCTAATCTGGACCATGTTAATGCTATCTTGGATAATGAAAGGAGACAACACCAAAATAATTTTGGTAGATCTCCTTGGCAAAATAACCCAAAATTTTCTTGAAGGAATCAACCACAAGGACAATCAAGTTATAATCCTCCATCATATCAGTAGAATCAAACCTACCCCAAAACATACTCGACCAAATAACCCACCCAGTTAGTTTAGAATCCACACTTCAACAGTTTATAACAGAGATTAGGGGGGTAACCCAACAAAATTCTAGGGAACTTTCAGAAATGCTAGCCTTTACACAGAAGCTAGATACCCAAATAGGAAAAATAACAAGCCAATTAAGTGAACGAGAAAAGGGAAAATTTACTAGTCAACCAATTGTTAACCCGAGGGCCGCCTTTGAGGTTCATACCCAACAGAGCTCACCTGAGAACATTGAAATTGCTCAAGTAGTTATGATCCTTCGGAATAAGAGAACTATAGAAACTCGACCAGATCCTATACCGTCAACTTAGAGCAATTTAGTTCCCAAATCTCAGGAAAAAGCCTATGAAAATCTAGCATTTAGCCAACCTAAAATAGTAGCATCTAGGCCACATCATGTTCCAACTCTACCGGACCTAGTAGACAAGCCTTATGTGCCTAGGGCCCCATTTCCTAACCGACTTATTCCTGCCAAAAAGAACGAAGGCCTGAAAGATATTCTCGAGTTATTTAAACATGTACGGATTAATATTCCACTCTTGGACACTATCGATCAGGTTCCGTCATATGCTAAACTCCTTAAGGAACTGTATACAAAGAAACGTAGAACCGAAGTTAGGAAAAATTCCTTTAGTGTTGAGCAGGTTAGCTCTGTCCTACCATTTGAAATTCTGATCGAGCAAAAGGACCCAGGATGTCTCACCATTCCCTTAGTAATAGGAAAACACTACATTCAGCAGGCCTTCTTTGATCTTAGGGCTAGTGTCAACCTTATTCTATTTTGTGTTTATGAGGACCTCAATTTAGGAGAACTTAAGCCCACTATGATTCAACTTCAACTCACTGATAGATCTACCAAAACTGTTAGGGGTATTGTTGAGGATGTGATAATTAAGGTGAACGAATTTTACTTTCTAGTAGATTTTATAGTCCTTAATACACCACCGATTTCGAATGTCCATGGCCAAATCCCCATTATTTTAGGTCGACCTTTCTTAGCTACTTCCGACGCTATAATCAATTGTAGAAATGGAATAATGAACCTAAGATTCGGTAACATGACCTTGGAACTAAACATTTTTAATGCCATGAGGCAATATCAAGATTCTGCTGAAGATTGTAATATGATATGCACCATTATCTCCGAACATTCTAGGGATGACCTCTTAGAAGATTGTCTGGAGGATGACATCGTTGGTATTCACGAGTCAATCTTAAAAGATATTTTAGCTGTTCTTGAAAATAATTCTCCTGCATACACTCCCCCTCATCGGCATACTCCCAAATTCGAGTCGCTCCCTGTGTCTTCTAGCCCCCCAGTTCCTTCTATTGTGTCACGACCAAGGCTTGATCTTAAAGTACTTCCGGATAATCTAGGATATCGGTTCCTCGGGCCTAACAAGACTCTTTCTATTTTCATTTCATCTTCATTGGACTTAGATCAAGAAAATAAACTCCTTGCCGTACTAGACAGCCATAAAGAAGCAATTGGATGGTCAATAACAGATATAAAAGGAATAAGCCCATCAGTGGTTATGCATAGGATACACTTAGAGGAAGGATCCAAAATATCTCGAGAACTATAATGACGTGTGAATCCTTCAATGAAGGAGGTAGTAAAGGCGGAAGTTATGAAACTTCTTGATGCGGGTATTATTTATTCCATCTCCGACAGCTATTGGGTAAGCCCAGTCCAAGTGGTACCTAAGAAATCATGTATTAATGTCCTCAAGAATGTAGACAATGAACTAGTACCTACCCGCACTCAGACAGGATGGCGAGTTTGCATTGATTACCGAAAGCTAAACGCGTCTACTCGAAAAGACCATTTCTTATTACCATTCATGGATCAAATATAAGAACGTTTAACTGGTCAATCATTTTACTATTTCCTGGATGGTTATTCAGGATACAACCAAATTTCAGTAGTCCCTGAAGACCAAGATAAAACCCCTTTTACTTGCCCATTTGGAACTTTTGCCTATCGTCGCATGCCTTTTGGCCTATGCAATGCACCCGTAACCTTTTAACGGTATATGTTAAGTATTTTCTCAGATATGGTAGAAAAGTTCTTAGAGGTCTTCATGGATGACTTTTCCATTTATGGCTCTAGATTTGATGAATGTCTTATAAACTTAGAATTGGTCTTAATCTGGTGTAAAGAGAAAAACTTAATCCTAAATTGGGAAAAATATCATTTTATAAAAAATCAAGGAATAGTACTCAGCCATTTGATATCATCTAAGGGGATAGAAGTTGATAAAGCAAAAATTGGTTTGATTTCTTCTCTACCTCCTCCTAAAATAATGAAGGACGTTCGCACATTCCTCGCGCACGCAGGTTTTTATCGACGATTTATTAGAGACTTTAGCAAAATCTCACGACCTTTATGCAATTTACTTGCTAAAGACATCCATTTTGATTTTAACGATAAATGTTACAAGCCTTTTGAAATACTTAAGTCCTCATTGACCACATCACCGATTATCCAGCCACTCGATTGGACCTTACCCTTCAAAATTATATGTGATGCTTCAAATTATACCGTGGGTGCCGTATTAGGACAACCTTTTGAAAAAACATCTAATATCATTTGCTATGCGAGTAAAACACTGAATGATGCCTAAATTAATTATACGACAACTGAAAAAGAGTTATTAGCCATCGTCTTCGCGTTAGAAAAATTTTGGTCATACATTTTAGGGTCAAAAGTCATTGTGCACTTTGACCATTCAGCCCTTCGATATCTTCTTAATAAAAAGGATGCTAAACCACGGCTTATCCGTTGGATCCATTTACTTTAAGAATTTAACCTCAAAATACGTGATAAAAAAGGTAAAGAAAATATTGTTGCCGACCATTTGTCGCATTTGATAGTTGACCACATTAACGAAGACCTTCTTATTCCTGAACATTTTCATGATGAACAGTTAATGAATATTACTAGGGCACCCTGGTTCGCCGACATTGCAAATTACTTAGCCGCAGGGTACATACCACCAAATTTGAGCAGAAAAGATAAAAAGAGATTTAAAATAATCTCCAGAAAATTTATCTAGGAGGATCCTTATTTATTTAAAGTTAGCGCTGGCCTAGTGATTCGTCGTTGTGTCCCTGAAAATGACATTCCACAAAATTTTAAAAGTCTTCATGATGATGGTGGCCAATTTGGGCCCCGTCGAACGGCTAAAAAAATACTTCAATATGGTTTCTTTTGGCTTACTTTATTTAAGGACACTTACGACCATTGTTCAAGATGTGACCGTTGCCAAAGGGTTGACAATATGGGTTTAGTCCGATTTGGTACACCTCGTGCAATTATAAGTGACGGTGGAACTCATTTTTCTAACCGTTATTTTAAAAGTCTTATGCATAAATATGGTACTACTCATAAAGTTGCCACCGTATATCATCCACAGACAAGTGGCCAAGTAGAGGTTTCAAATCGGGAAATTAAAAGAATTTTAAAGAATACTGTCCGACCAGATCCTAAAGATTGGTCCACCAGTCTTAATGATGCTCTTTGGGCCTATCAGACTGTTTATAAAATCTCGATTGGAATGTCACCTTATAGATGTATTTTTGGTAAAGCTTGTCACTTGCCTGTAGAATTAGAATATAAAGCTTACTGGGCAATTAAGAGATTTAATTTTCAAATAGACGCAGCAGGACTTCATTGAAAACTTTAACCAAGTGAGTTAGAAGAGATAAGACAAGAGGCGTACGATAATGCTAAAATATATAAGGATTTGACCAAAACATATCATGATAAACATATAGTCCGAAAAATCTTTACACCAGGACAAAAAGTCTTATTGCTTAACTCAAAGCTGTATCTTTTTCCTGGAAAATTATAAACCCATTGGCATGGCCCGTTTGAAGTCATAAACATACACCAAAATGGTTGGGCTGAAGTAAAAAATTATCATACTGGGAAATTTTTTAACGTCAATGGCCAACGTCTTAAACCTATCTCGAGACAACCCCTTTAGAAAATTTCCCTGATATAGATCTTTGTGAGTCCAAATACAGGGAATTGCCCGTCCCAGAATAATTCCTTGACTTCACATAAGTTTGGGGGTACCGGAGTTTTGTCTGGCTGAAGACGATAAACTTAACGCTTTTTGAGAGGTAACCCACGACACATTGAGGTGAGAAATTTCATTTTTCCTTTCTATTTTTATTTTTTGTTCTCCAATATTAGGGACAATATTTAATTTAAGTTTGGGGGTAGGAAAATTATTTTTAAAATATTTTTTTGAAGAAAAGTGAAATAATGACACTCTTGGCAATTTATGATGTACTTTTAATAAATTTCCAAAATTTAGGTTAAATTTATTTTGACATAAATATTGATTGGGAAACCCGAATAAATCTAAAAAGAAACCAAGAACTTAAAAGTTTACAAGTATACACTAAAATATTTTGTACACCATCTTAAGTTAGATGTACTATATTTTAATTAGCGACTAATTCAAGTTAATGTGGTATATTTTGAAAACTTGCACTTCACTATAGTTTTGTAATTGATACATTCGATAGGTTATTAACCAGTTTTAGGGAAATCTAGTGTTTATGTTAGGAATAATTCGCTCCAAGGGAGACAACTGCCTAAGAATAAGTTCATTCCTGAAAGAAAAAGAAAAGAAAAGAAGCCAAAGTTGCTCAAAAAACTTTTACGCTGCAAGGCTACTCGCATGATTAAGAACTAAAAGGGAAAAATTATCACCAATCTCGAGTATGACCATAAACTATGTGAAAGGAGCATGAAAAATGTTACTTGTGAGAATCCTGAGTCTAGGTCATGAAGGGGTACCAAACCCCGGCAACCTTAGTCAACTGGCGGGGATTGTCGACCGAAAACTCCTTGTTACGGAGGCTTTACTAAGAAACAATGTAGTCAAAAAGGCTATAAAAAATAAGATACCGAGGAGTAAAATTAACTAAGGCACTTGTCAAACTGACCGTTAAATTTATTCCACTAAGTACTCGACTACCATACACTGACTCAATGATTCTAGACAATGTATTAAGCAATAAAACTATCTTCACAATACACTCAGATATATTTGGTAAAATAATTGAATTTCTTTCTAATCATGAGGTAGTATCTCTAGTTTTGGATAAGTACAATATATTTTATGGTATACTCAGGGAATAATAGATTTTAAGGAATTTTCTGCTTGCATATTTTTGTCATAACTAAATAAGAATAAATTGAAAGGAAATGAGTCTCTTGTTATTTAGAATTGCCTTAATGTCATTATTGACTTTTGTGGGTATAGTCACTGTAAACCCTCAGGAGATAACACTCGTCTACTAGGGATACCTAAGGGTTTAACGGCTTGTTGCATACGCTAAATGCAATCGCGAGTCCTGCGAAAGTGGTTTCCTTTCTTCGTTTAATTTTATTTCTTGATTTTACTCGGGACGAGCAAAATGTTAAGTTTGGGGGTATTTGATAGACGTCAAAATACGTAGGATTAATACGCCTAAAAGTATCATTTTGTTAATCCCGATTTGTTATTTTCTAATGTTAGTAGCATTTTCCTATTTTCAGGCACTTATCACTATTGGAGCTAATAAGTAGAAAAATATATCTAATAGAAGGTACAAAGAGCTGAAGCATCTCCAACAGTCTCTCAGGCACAAGGAAGATGCCTACATTCAATATACTTGTAGATTTTCTCCATGGAATAAAGATGATGAAGGACTCTACAAGGATTAACATGAGATAGGATTTATCTGATAAAGTTTTAAAATTATAAAGAAGTCTCTTCTATCTCCTATAAATAGGAGAGCAATTCTATGTATTTTACACATCTCAATCTCAGGAAGGAATAAAGCTTGCATTTTTCAGTATCTCTCTCTTTTTATCTTTTTTATTTTATGCATTTAATTTAAGCTGTGATCAACACCATTAATGGAGAGCTAGTCTCCTTAGCTTAGACTAAGGATTAAACCTCCGGTAAAGTGAGCTAAATTAATGTTAATAGTAGTTTAGATCTAGAATTAATTTTTAATTCTCTAATTTGTAGTTACGAAGAGTCGATATAGCCATGACAACTCTAAGTTACTACAAATATGAGAAAGATTTTGAATTAACTATATTCGATTATTTTAACGCTCAAAGGGAATTCTAGATCACTAGAGTTAATACTCTCCACCTAGCCATGGAAAAGAGTTTATAAACACTAGATCCGATTGTCCATGAACAACGAAGTTCTTACTTAGGGTTTTAGCCACAAACCCTAGATCTTAGACCCGAATAGACCTAGCCATGGCTATTACGTGCGGATAGAAGCTACCGTTTTCATATCGCTTAGTAAACTAAGTCGGAGGTAATCCAAAACCTAGGTTCTTTTCCTTATAATTGTACCGAAAGTTAGTAATTTAGAGTTATGTTTTAGATCAAAACCCTTTTATTAAAATTAGTTTAGATTCGTTTATTAGTTAATTAAGAAATTATATTTTTAATACGTTTACTCCCCGTGGATTCGACCCCCGCTTGCCCTTATTATATTACGACACCCGTAGTTTTGAGCGGGGTATTTAAAGACCGAGTTTCTCTCGTATCAACCATTTACAAATATCACTAAGTTTTTTTCTTCTTTTCTTTCCCTTTAGAGCAATTAGGGACTTAAACTGTTTGTGTATGCCTGATTAGGCTCAAAATATTGTAATATCCGTGAAAGGCGAGGTTCATGTTTCATTAGAGATTATTTAGTTATCAACCATTCTTGGTTTTTTTCTCCCACTCAAGAATTCAAAGCTGTCTCAAGAGTTCTCCTTGTTTCCTATAAAAAGGACATATTTTTGGTGCAGAGCTTATAAACATTTCCTTCTCCTTTGCATTATCTCATAACACATTTCAAATCCTCTCTTCATTACTTATTTGCACATTTCATTTCTATCTTTTTTAATCTCATAAGAAAGATTACCCAAAAAATCAAACATCATACCCTTTCTTGTTGTTTGACAATGGATTGCTCAGAAGAAAAAAAGAAGCTCGACGATAGTGAAACAAAGGCAGGGACGAAACGACCGACAAGTCCAGTTATAGAGAACGAGCTACCAGCTCTAAAGATTCCTCACGTAGAAAACCGTAAGTCCAAGTGTGTAGTGCAAAAACTGACAGAAAGGAAGAAGCGTTGGGATCGAATTCTGAAGAGATCTTGAGCAGTAACTGTTAAATTTTCCATCTATACCGGCACTACTCTTTACTTTGTCGTCTGGTTCATGCGCACACATGTTAATAGGTCGTATAGGTGTTATTGGTTGTGCCCAATTGTTACACCAAGTTAAGGTTGGTAAGACCTAGTGTTACTCTTTATTTGGGCTTGAGGGTATAATGGGAAGACCACTCAAATCCTATCAATTTAAATAGAGAGGAAGTCCCTCTTAGAGGCTACACTATAGAAAACCATCCCATTGAGGTCTGCAGCCAATCTAAGGGAAGACTCCACTCAAGAACAGGTGATTAAACAGAGAGCAGGAAATCAGGTTAGTAGAATCATATTAATCTTTGATATATTGATCATAGTAATTGTACTTTATTCCTACAATTGGTATCAGTCGCTAGGGTACATTATCTCTACGACCAGTAATTGATAATCACTGTTCACGATCACTGTTCATATCACTGTTCACGATAGAGAGAGTATTTTTCATCATTGCTTTATTAATCTCTCATACTTTATGAGTTTTTTTTCCACTTATTCTCTCTCCCAAGTAAAAGTTTTTTTTTTTTACTTTCGCTGAGACTCTTCAATTCTCTGCCGAATCTGAAGATTGGGTTTTTGAAAGGGTTCATGGGTTCAGATTTGATTTTGGGTGATTTGGCTTTGGTGATTGATCTATAATTATGGGTTAAATTGTTCAAAGATAATCTGATTTATGTTGTTCTATAATTTCGGGTTCTGCTGTTCAACGATTGATTTAGGGTTCTTTGCTGAATCTGAAATTGGTTCTGTTGTACTGTTGCCGAATCTAATTTCTATTGTGGTTTTCAATCCCTGCGAATCTGTGATTATTCAGTTATTTAGGGTTCTAGAGGATTGGGTTCTATGAATCAGATTGAGGAGAGATTGGGGTTTTACTATACAGCTTCTACTCTTGTATTTGTAAATTATTATTGTGTTGCTTTCTAGCTGCTTATTATCAAGTTGTATTTTGGTTATGGATACACTTAGGATGATGCATATTAGTTCAACATGATTTAATAACTGATTATTATTTAGTTGTATTATCTGATTACAATGAATTATTCACGTTTATTATCAGTTGGATAATAAAATCTGGCTTTAACCATATATATATATATATATATCATTAATGCATTTAGGGCGTTGATGCCCAAGGATCTCCAGGGTTTAAGTGAGATCAAGTAGTCGCTAGGAATGCGGGATATAAAATGGGCAAATACCCCCAAATGAGTTTTGTCCATGGAGTTGAACGTTTCTCCTAATTTGAGATTATCTCGTAAAGTCTCATTAAGATTACTTTGCACTAAGTAAACTTGAAACTATTAGACCACCCAAAGGAGGCTAAGAAACTTCTAATTAATTAGTGGCTCAAGATAGGCTACACGGTACAGGAAGATGAAGATAACCCTCTGCCCAAAGGTGAGAAAATGTCTCAAATCAAACTGTAAGTGGCCAGTCTAGTCTTGAGCGTGAGTGATCACCAACTAGGGGGCAATGTATGCCGAATCACCACCCAAAGGAGGGATTTGATGATATATAGCTGTACCCGCAGAGTGAATAATCCATACCATAAATAATATATACACTCTGACTCGACCATCCTAACCTCAGGTAGGATCGAGATTAAAGACATCAAGTTATAGATCTTTTACAGATCAAGGTAAATGTGCATAAAAAAATATTTTTTCACGTCCTAATATAAGTCATTGGTTCATGTAGCTATGAACTCTATGATCCAGAACCAACTGACTAATATTAAGACCTTGACGGACTCTAACTACTCCAAATGGAAGCTCAAAATCCAGATTGCCCTAGGCTACCTTGATTTCAATTTCGTTCTCACTGAAGCCAAGCCCGCGGATCTCACGGATACCTCTTCTGATGTTGAGAAAATGGCTTATGCTAAATGGGTCAAAGCCAATAAAATGGCAAATCTCATCATCCGTTCTTCCATCGATCCTATTATGCGGGGCGGTATCGCTGAGAGAGGTACCGTAAAGGGACTGTTAGATGTCATTAAGAAACAGTTCCCACACACATTCTTAAGATCTCCAAGTTAGTTCTTACTTTGAAAGAACTCGGTCTCACTATTGATGATACGTTGATGGTTCACTTAGCAGTTTGGTCTCTTCCACAAAGTTTCAAGATGTTCCAAGTTCACTACCAGAATCAGGAGAAGACTTGGGAAATGAATGAATTGATTGCAGCATTGGTCTCTGAGGAAGAACGGCATAAGAAAGGTAAAGCAGAGTCGGCTCATCTGACTACGTCCATGAAGCACTTGTCCATCAATTCTCAGGGAAAGAAGAAGTTCAAGAATTAAGGTTCTATGAAGAATAACGGTTCCCACTTTGGTCCAGGGCAGAGTTTTTGTTCAGGGAATGGGAATGGGAACGGGAAGCAGAATGCACCTTCGTCAGCAACTACCTTATAAACTATAGAATGCTTCTTTTGCAAGAAGAAAGGCCATGTGAAGCAGGACTGTCATTCCTACAAAAACTGGCTAAATAACAAGAAAGTAGGGGTTTATCAGCAGGCAACCGACAAGGCCTAAGGAACAAGTTTTCTCGGGTGTTATTTTCAATTTGACATGCAATTTTTTTTATGTTCCATAGATAAGACGATCTCTATTTTTAGTTTCTCGGTTGTACTCTTTTAGTTATTTATTTATTTTATGGGTTATATCGTCTATCTTTTGACATTCCTTTAGGCTTTACTATTCTCTACTAAGGCTAGTACTTCTACTTCTAAACGCTATCGTGTTTTGAACTATCTTCGATGTTATGGCACAAACGACTAGGACATATTTCTAAGCCGATGTTAAAGATTAAGGTTGTCCGGTCAGATCGAGGAGGTGAGTATTATGGTAAGATCGATCAAGACGGTCAACATTAATAACCACTTTTATTAGTTTTTGTTGGATCAGGGTATTGTAGCCTAGTACATTAGATTCAATGACTATTAGCTATTTTTTCATTGGTTTCCCAGAGATATCAAAATTTTTCAGGTTTTATTGTTCTTCTCAACCCATAGAGATTGTTGAGTGTGCTCAGGCTAATTTCATAAAGGAGGGAGATCCCTTTACAAGTACTATTTATAGAGAGATTATATAATAGGATGGTTTGGAGACTCAGAGTCCAACTGGTATTCCGATCAGTACTGTTATGCTTCTGTGTTTATCTGATATTGACATTGTGGTGAGTACAGTTCCAGACCCCGTCGTAGCTCCTGTTTAGCTTCCTATCATTCTACCTCCAGTTTAATTTTTTGCTTCTACTCGGAGATCCTCTAAAGAAAGGCGTTCTGCAATTTCTTCAGATTACCATCTTTACTCAGTTGAAAGGGATTTATTTGATTTTTAGGATCCAATATTTTTCAGTACGTCTATGGCTAGTAGTTTTGCAGATCAGTGACGTAATGCCATGATAAAGAAGATGGATTCTATGTCTCACAACTCTGTGTGAGAGTTAACATATCATAACCTAAAGGTTCTAAGGCAATTAAATGCAAATGGATCACTGTATATATGTCAATCAAAGTGGAAGACATTCTATATTTATAGTTTTGTAGTCGACGATATTTTACTCACTAGTAGTGATGTCCGATTTCTTCAGCAGACAAAAGCCTATGATATGCATGAGACCCGACATTAGTTTGTTTGTTGGGATGTTAGGAAGGTACTATCATAACCCTTCTATTATTCATTCACTTGGCAGACAACCAAGAAAGTTCTTCGCCATTTAAAGAGGACAAGAGATTACAAATTGGTTTAAAGAAGATCGGATGAGCTTATGGTTTTGGGCTACTCTGACTCAGATTTTGTTGGAGTCTCTTTGAGGATCGTTATTTTACGTAGGAGTAGTTGTTGATTTATTTACTATTACTGCATAAGGATTATTTATCCATGTGGAAGTTATTCTCGATTATTGTTTTGGTTGACATTCAGATTTGATTTTTGATTATTTAACTACTATTATATTTGGATCCGTTATTATATGTGCACATATTCAGTTTAAAGTATGCAATTGCAATAAAGTTTTGGATACGAGTGATTTTATCACATGACGGTTGTTTAAGTATCAAGTGCCTATAGAGAATACTGAAATGTTTCTCAAGTTTGCTTGGGCTGGATATGGGTAGGCTTCACATCCTTTGGCCTTCATTTCAGTATGAGTGATGGTCTTCCCATGACGGTTTGTCTAAATATTGAAATGAAATGTGTCTGGTAACCACATGTTGCAGGACTCTAATGAAAATGTACCAGCACATCATTATGGTGTACATTTGCCATTCACACGCTAAACTCAACCAGTAAATAAATTACACTTGAAAGCTATTGAGGTTGCTAGCCTGATGTCCACGATATGATTTAGGCATGTGCCCAAAGGCCTGACCAAAATTCGTCCGTGAACCGTGTTAGTCATTTTTTTAGTCGTAGAGTGACAGTCAAGTTCGATGTAACATTGCCTTCGATAAATTATCATGTGTGGTTTTAAAAAACAAAGGATGGCCATCCGATTTTCATAAAAAACCGTGAATTACGCTAAAATTATTTTTCTTAAAATCGAGTTAGTGCCGGGTGAGAGATTGTTGGATTTTCCATCCATACCGGCACTACTCTTTAATTTGTCGTCTGGTTCATGAGCACACAAGTTAATAGGTCGTATAGGTGTTATTGGTTGTGCCCAATTGTTACACAAAGTTAAGGTTGGTGGGACCTAGTGTTACTCTTTATTAGGGCTTGAGGGTATAATGGGAAAACCACTCAAACCCTATCAGTTTAAATAGAGAGGAAGTCCCTCTTAGAGGCTACACTACAAAAAACCATCACATTGAGGTCTGCAGCCAATCTAAGGGAAGACTCCACTCAAGAACAGGTGATTAAACAGAGAGCAGGAAATCAGGTTAGTAGAATCATATTAATCTTTGATATATTGATCATAGTAATTGTACTTTATTGTACCACGCCACCTTCTGGCATCAATCCATTAGCATTAGTAACATTATATGCTGCTGGTGTGTATCCCTCAAACTTTCCTCCGTTCTTGAACTCCAATATTATTGGTATCAAATCGACTTCCTCGTATTATGACCAGTTCTTGAATACTAATCCGAGTGCCTCCTCGAATCCCTCGAACTTTCTGTTCTTGAACACCATTCCAGGTACAATACCAGCTCCAACTGCCCCTCGAACTATCAACCGTTCTTGAACTCCAGTTTTGGTACCACATCGACTTCCTCAAACTACAGACAGTTCTTGAATACTAATCCGTTTGCAGTAGCGGTTTCCCCAGAGATTCAACAGTTCATGAACGTCATTCCAGGTACAATGCCATTTCCACCCATGGACAACCCTGTTTGGAAACAAGATACGGTTCATTAGTGCCATATGATTTTAGAAACCAATCGTTCTTGAACTCTTATCACGGTACAGCATCGACTCCCACGAACTTCCAACAAATCGTGAATACATATCCCAGTATCACAACAACCCCTGCAAACTTTCAACCGCTCTTGAACACAGGTACAATTCCAAATTCTGTTTGGGGAGAAGGTACTATTTCATTATATGATCCACAGTCGAACTATCTACTACTACCAATCTTGACTGACGAAGATCGCGTTGTAGCTGAGGCAATGGAATTTGATTACCAAACATTCGCCATTTTTAACAGTTCATATCCTAAGTCCAGAAGTGGGAAGTTATGAATGGGATCGGTGTTTCGGTTCATATGATCGTCAACAGTTTCACAACATCATGACAGATATAGTACCATTTCCATTTAATTGTCCGTCAAGCTCTCAACTGATCATGAACACAGTTCCAGGTGACATATCAACTTCACCTGCAGAAAATTCTGGATGGAACGAAAACAACAGTTCTTTATAAGGTTCTTTGGTAAATAGTCTTGGCTTGGCGCCGAAAGAGTCTGATGAGTGTTATGACGACAATTTCCAGATTCTAGACGTTGAAGGGTCAAAACCCGTCGATTAAATTTGGTCATCATTCTCTGGTGTTTTTCATGTATGTACATCTGGTTTCGCTTATACTATGACGAGCCACACATTTATTTTCTAGTTTTTTTTCTCTTTTCTTCTTATTTGTGTTGGACAATTTTTTCCCTCGAGAGATTTAAGAGAGGATCGATGAAACACATTATTGTAGCATGAAATGAGGATACATATATCAATATTAGCAGTTTTTTTCAAAAAATTTTGTAAACTTATTAGCAGAGGTTAATGACTAGCTAAGAATAAATATTTCAATGGCATTGCACCGAAAATGTTGGCGCGCCAGCATCTTACATGGTATCGATGGATAGTTTAGAATAGTTTTAGCTTAAGCTGTCATCCACTCTGATCGCATTTATGATGTTTATATTCTATTTTTGCAATTTTTATTTCTACTATTCACTTGCCTAAGGTTTTTTTTTGCCAGGTTTATGAGGTAACTCCCCTAGGAATGAAATAAATAGCAGTGTTACGTGCCAATAGTTGCAAAGGTGATTTTATTCTGGATTGTAATTCTCTTTTTCTTGTAATAAATCTGGCTTTGGGGTCTGCCTAATCCCAAAGCAGATAGAGTATACTTGTATACACTAACTTGATAGGAGCATCCTTGATTATTTGTCTACGCAACCCTACTGTTGTGTTTGTTTAAATTAGCTCCCACTGATGCAGATGCTCTTATGTAACAAGGGTTGCATCCGAGGAGGATCGTTGACTCGGTGTTTAATTAAGTAAAATTCACTATTATACAAATTATTTAGCTAATAAGGGCACATGTTTATTGAAAGATTAGAAAGAGATAAAGGAGATATTTTGCAGTAGGTAGGCATGTTTAGGTTAAAAAGGATTGAATACTTCCCTTAAAGGTCACCTTCATGCTTCAACCCCTCTTACAATAATATATTTCTCTCGCGTACCTACCATCCTTGATATCGAAATGCCTTGCAATTTCAATAAGTCAATCGCCTGCCATTTCCCATGAGGGCCTTAACCTTATAAGAAAGATTGAGCATTAGCAAGATTATACTTCTTTGACTGTTGCATAATGAATCGCTTGGAAGAAAACAAGAGACTGGGCTGTGAGGCGATGATAATGAAACAATCGAGGAAGCAGCCGACCATAATTTATGTGGAGACTCCACGAGTGATTCAAGTGGACGCTCACCAATTTCTGAGCTTGGTGCAAAAGCTAACTGGGAAAAACTCCAAGTGTTCATCGATCTTGAACGATAATATCCATGGCACTTTTTCTCCTTCAAGTAACGATTTACTCCCTAATCAACGTCTAGAAGGAGTAGGTAGAGTTTATATTCCTTCTGCATATTCTAGTGGCAGTTCCCCAATTTCTTCTGCAAGTGAAGGGGTGGTCTCTAGCAAATCTGACGAGTCTTATGACATGTACCTATCTAGAGATGTGGATGACTCCGATCTATACTTGACGATCGATCCTTGCTGATTATGCTTGCACACAATGATGCTTTTTATATGTTAATTTATATACTATTATGGTATTTATACATCCTGCCATAACTTTTATTTGATCTTTAGTTTTCGAGTTTTTCTTCCCATTTTCTTCATAAGTTAACAAAGATCAAAGCGCTTCCAACTCAAAAAAACATCTAGAAACTAGATGTTGCGCAAAGATACCTGAACCAGCTAAATGTTGCATTGTACCATAATATTGCACTGCTTCAGAGATAACCCAATGGGCTAAAAGAGCCTACATTAATCGATCCCTATCGCCGACCATCCATGAATTCGAGCAATTACGGTAAATATAGACATTGTGCTATATACATTTACTCTGAACTATATTACCTTGAATGGAATCCCTACCATCATAATCCATGGAAGAACTAGTAACAATCAACATAATCCATCAAGACTGTAGGGACTGTTCATAGCCATGAAAAATTAGCCAGATGCATATATATAAGTATGAAAAGCGCACTTAAGTTGTTTCTCCGGGGTATTTTTGTTGCTAAGGAATTGGTAGAGCGAAGAGAAATGCATTACTGTACACATAAGTTGTGTTTAAACTATCTTAAATAAGCTATAAGAACGTGTAAATTCCAACTGAAAAACGATGAAAATAGGCCTATGTATAAGTGCTAAAATAAATAATAGCTACACATCAATTATAAAAGTGCTTAAGCACACAATTGTAGCTTCGATTTTAAACATGAAGAACAAATAGCTGGCAAAATCTCCCACTCCTCAACTCCGGAGATTCAACTTTAAACACGAAGAAATCTCATGGAAACTTGAAGAAAGATCACTCGTTCCTCACTTCTATTACCCGAATGAAGATAGATTCGATTGAATAATAAACATACCAGATATATGACAAACTTTCAGTCTTTTAGTTTCTATTTCAAATATTTAAGGAGCCTTGACTAACCTTGATCATAGCAACATTCATTGCTTTCGTCCGGGCAAAGCTTGGTTGAATGAAGAAGGCAATCAGCTCTTGAAAAGTGAAGGAGTCAGACGTCAATATTACCATGAGAAATCCTGCAGCAAAGACCAAGGTCACAGCTGAAAAGATGACCAACGCTACCACAGCTCGACAAGAAGAGGAGGATGAAGATAGTTTATAACTTGGTGAAATCACTATTCCGGAAGCTGCTGCAGCTGAGTGAAGATGTATCAGCGATTGATGCAATATATTGTAATGTTAGGGCTCAATTCTGTGGCTGGATGATACAAGGAGCCTCCTACTAGTTTAGAAGTGCCTTGTAACGACAGTTAGATGTCAAGCTAGACAATTAACTATGCTTTATCCAAAACCACGGAGTTTAATTTAACATTACATATGTATTAGCTATTATAATTTTGGCCAAATAGTTAAAATAAGCGTTATGTACGTATGAAACTGAAAAACTTTATCAACAGTAGGTAAAGAGTCCATCAAGTATTTACTCTTGTAAATAGTTCCAGGACAACATATTGACGGATGAATTATTCCAAAAGCCAAGTAAATCAAGCAGCAAGCATTTTCAAAATCCAGTCGCTAATTTTTTATGTTTCCTCTATTTATTGTTTGTTATATTCTTTTAAGTCCGAATTCTTACAGCATTCTATCTAATGAACTTCAAAAATAAATACACTTGTATTAAACATTGTAGACGCCTCCAGGCAACTAGTTTACCAAATGGTTTAGGAAATCCACAATATTGCTCTCACCGATTAAGTTTAAAAGTTTGCTAGTATCTTATGGCATAGACGAAAAATATTATTGTTTAGTAAATTTATTAAGAAAAAATAAGAGACAGTTAGGGTTTTACCATTGAAAAATGTGTCATTCACGTAGTTGCAAAATTAAGAACAAAGAGATGAGCACTGAGTGAGACAGTTTATTTTTGCAAGTGAGTATTTGGGTTGAAGTGCATTTAATTAATCTCGGTTACTCTTGAAACGTCTGCCAAACTGTAACTTGATTGTCAAAGACCCTCAGACAATACTGCAGAAGAAGAAAAAGTATACACAAGAATCTTATTATCATAATACTAAGACTAATGTCACATTGAGAGAGAACCTGCATGTGGTGAATACTGGTTTTCCAGATTTCTGAGACTCCTATTGTTACGGATGGGTAGTGATCTTGAAAGAGAACCTGCATCCCCCTCTAAAGTCAAAACCTCAAGGAGTGGAGGAAGGCATTGTTGGGTTATGGCTCAAAACAGACGAAGTCGTTCGAACGAAAAAGCTTTCCGTTAAAGTCGTTCAAACGAAACTTAGGTCATTCGAACGAAAACCGCGTTGTTTGTTTTGTAAGTTCGTTTTGAAGGGGATGTATTCCAAGGCAATAGTTTGTCTCGTGATGCGTACTTCGCTGATGACATAATAGAGAGTCTATAAATATAGTATGAGTTAAAAGCCTCTGTACAATGAGAGAAAATAGTTAGAGAGAAATCTAGGGTTTACTATGGAGAGAGATTTTTTGGGTTTTCTTTCTAGGGTTTCTTGCTGGGGATTATCTGTAAGTGTAGAGGTGAGATAGAGTGATATATGGAACTTCTTGTAACTCTAATTGATAATATATTCGTCGTGCTTGTCGGGGGTGGTTTTGATCCTTTTGGGTTTCCATCTAAATTTAAATCTTGTGTATGTATTTATTGCTTGGATTGAATTCTCACTGGTTAGAGTTAGTTTCTTCAGTTCTTGCTCAATTATATTGTGCTTCCGCGTACAATTTGCCCCTTTGGTTTCCTAATAGGCATGAGATTGTTAACTCTGGACAATTCAATATGTACAAATTCCTTAATGAATCAGATAAGATTTGGTGTGGCAATAACTTTAGCATAAGGCAATGATAAATAACCAGATTTTGAAGAAAAGGCATAACAATAAGAGCACCTCCAACAACATGCTGTTAGGTTTTCACATACTCTTGCAAAAACCCCTTTCAATAGGGGTATGCGGTTCAACATACTCACCCCTATACCCCTCCAAAGTATTTGAAACCTGAACTTGGCGAGAAGTATTCACATACTACATAGGTACTGAAGTGTTGAGTACCCGTCTTCATTTAAATACACGTGACAAAAGCTGAACGGCTCAGCGTGCGTTGTCGTATATTTCGGCGCTTTTGATGAATTAATTTGTTTATTGTTTCACCAAATGATTTGGCATTTTTGGGATGGAACTGAACAGTTCAGCGCGCGGCTGAAAAATCGTAACTCCTTGTTAGACGAAAACAATATGAGATTCATGTATACTGGTATGCCAAACCAGAATCGCATACCTTGCTGTTGGAGGTGTTTTAATATCTTCACTTGTCTCCATTAACCACTCCTCTCACAACATAAATGAGGATTCTTTTATTGGGAACTCCATCCAACTTGGAAGCTTTGAACCACTATAGTCACATATTTCCTGTCACGACCCCATTCTACATGCACCAATATTGTACCAACTTAACCATTGTGGTTTTCCAGCAATGTGGGATTTTTATTCCTAAGAAAAGGCCTCAGTGACATGTAGAGTGAGATCTTAACTTAAGGATCATTCGACTGGTGGGATCTTAAGTGATGTGGGACTAAGCTACTGGTGCAACCATTACTGCTATTGGGCTAGACGCCTCTCTAGTACCCACTCAGCTGGGGTATTATATTTCCAATTCTTCCAAGTTTGTATGTGGTTCAAATAACTCGGGATCGTCCCACTTCCCCTCATAATCTTCTGCAAAAATTAATACCAGAATGCGGAGGTGTTCTTTACTATTCAACTTTGCACCGCCAACCTCTTTTGATCCTCCAATTATATTTACTATTGTTAGGCAACCATGGAGGTTGTTAAGATCTCTTAGTTCCCAAAGCTGACAACCTCCTTCACTCACCAGGAACTTAGACAATGTTTGAAGATACTTTAATCCCTCCAATCCTTATGGTAAACATTCGAGGTTAGGGGTAGAGTCAATTTCAAAGTGCCTCAAGCTACGTAGTTTTCCCAGCCTTTTGGAAAGTCTACTAAGATCGTCACAATTATTAAGCCCCAGAGTTTAAGATTACAAACCGTTTCAGGAAATTCCACTAACCTTCTTGACATCGACAAATCAAGATATCGTAAATGTATCAAATTCCCCACCTCATTTGGTAGCGTTTCATTTGCAATACCCCCAAATCTAAAATCTTGAGACATTTCAAATGGTACAACAACTTTATTGTTAGGTTTTACGACTCAAAAGAAGAGAGAAAAAAAAAGAAGACGAACAAGACATTTTCTGTTCGAACAAAAAAGTAAGAGTTTGTTAGGAGTTGGGTTCAGCCCAAGCTAGGAACCCAACTGGTTTGGGGATATTAGACTCCTAACAAAGCCCATAGGCCTTTAAGGTTATGGGGAAAGTTTGAGATGGTTAGGTAACCTATTCAATAGGGTTATCTCCTTTATATTGCGTACAGTTTTGCAGTTCTCTAATAATCAATAAGAATCCTCTATCAATTACTCTCCAAAGATATTAAAACTGATAATCTTTCACAGTATTATATTTACTAACACGTTATCAGCACGTAAGAAGATAAATAAAAATTACTCTCCAATCAACAATTTTTCAGGGAAACTTTACAATCAAGAGGTATTTACAATTTTGTTTCAATTTTCTCCTAATCTATGTTGTATGATATCTTAATATAGATTAGACGTAATTTTTACTATTTTTTTGGGATTAAAAATAGGTAGTTTTGGTGATTTTTACCCTAGAAATAGGGTTGTTTTCTAACTAAAATTAGTTTGTTTGTGGACATCGGATGGAGGTGAAACCACTTTGGTTAGAAAACTCGTCTCGAGATCTTTCCAACGGCATATGGCATGTCTTAGGGAGATGTCCTAATCGTTAGAAAATAAGTGATGAAACTAGGCAGTTTTATGGCCAAAACGGCATGATAATATCAGCAGAAAATAATTTTTTTTAAAAATTAATTTTTAATGATTATCTGTTGATGATGTCATCGTTATCCATTGCTGACATCAGCAGTGACATGTGTTAAAGACACATGGCAGTCGCCGGACTGTTACTGACCGGTCACCGGAAAAGTCGTCGGACGGTCACCGATCACCGGAGTGACACGTGTGGCAGATACGTATGAGACTCGTGTGGGGCACGTGTGACCAAGTCAACCTGGTCTAGAATGGTCATACCGGTCCAGGCGTTGACACAGACCAAGCCAGACCGGTTCAGGACCGGTTTAGACACAAAAACGACTATAAAGATCCCATTCTTGGTCAAATTGAGTCTAATTTTTTTTAAAATTTTCTATTGACTGAACCTACCCTGTGGGGGACCCATTTTTAAATTTTTTTATGAAAAATATTTTTAATTATTTTTGGGATGAGGTACCTTGTATAGGAAAGTTGGCTCACTTATATTGGATATGAGCAAATGGATTAATACCTATTTGAGTATCTTATGATAGCTAATATGGTATTAATGGTATGCCCCTAGGATACTAAATATAATGATCTGGGGATCAAAAATAATATGAAACCAAGACTAATTTAGGATACGACTAGGAGTCATATCTAAATCACAATTAATTATCAAGGATAAATAATTAGAGCTCAATTAAGAATTGACTTAGTCTTATTTATAAAAACTTAGTATCTGAGGAACCAATTTTTCATATTTAGGTACAATTAGATATTATATGATAATATTTAGAGGTATATAGGCACTGCTAGCAACCTATAGTACCCTTGAATGTTAGTTCAAAGATAAATCAACCTATCTTGTGAACCCAACAGACTTCGGGGTGGGACCACTTGTCAACTAAACATCTAATACCCCTCATATTCGTAGCCAATAGATCATTTGGCTAGAATATACAGACTTTTATAAAACATTAGGCTTAGAACACCCTAGTTGTTTTGTAATACCTAGTGGTTAACTGTCTTGGCTAAGACTATATTAAAATACACTTTAAGGTTAAGATCACCATTTTACAGGGTTAAATTAAAATTTGATACTTAATATAGGATATGAACAAGTTTCACCTATAAGTAATGATTAAGAATCACTGACTTGAATACTATGACTTGTCTTTAGTAATAATTGGAAACTATGTACTTAAATATGATTTTATAAGGAATGCACACATCTGGTAGTTTTAAATATAAATCTTGGCTAAGAATCTATTAAAATGCACATCTAACATTAAAATCGTTATTTTACGAGGTAAATTTAGGATTTAATTATTAGAAAAGAATTTTATGAGTTGTAGAATATGAACAGGGTTTTACTATAATATGATTAGGAATCATTTATTTTTCATTATTCTAAGTACTATGATCTGTCTTTAATGCATTTAAAATGTTAATCAAGAATTGTCAGTAATTACGATTTACATTTTGTATTACAGATGTCTGCCAGCCTACGTTATGATTATGAACCATTGCGGCTTGATGGTTCCAACTACCTGTCTTGGTGTAGGGACATAAAACTCGATCTGCAGACAATGAACATCTCAAATTTGATTGTTGCAGATAATACCGTCTCTGAACCACTCAAGATACATGCCATGTTAGCTATGCACGCCCACCTTGGGCAGGAGCTGAAATTTTAGCATCTCCGTTGTGGGACTCCATATGAGTTATGGACGAGCTTAGATGGACGTTTTGGTCTACAACAAGCCCTAACGAACTATAAGAACCATATCCGCTAGAACAACTTGAGGCTATGTGACTTCAAGACTGTAGCTGCCTATAATTTAACACTACAAAAGATTATTTCAGCCAGGACGCTCAACAACAACTACATCTTTGCAGAAGAGATTTTACAAAAGACTCTATCCATATTTTCATATTCACAGGCTCCTCTCAGAGACCAGTATGTGAAAATGGAATTTAGTAGCTTTGGAGATCTGATCCAACTCTTGGTTGCTACAAAACAAGATAACATATATTTTTTGGAAAAAATTAGAGGTTTCCCCCAAGGAGGATGAAACCAACTGCACGGAAGATCTTATCTCATGATAGAGATAACCATGAACGGGGTCTGGAAGTGGGATGGCGACTAAAGGTAGGAATCGGGGATTCTTGGGCCCTCAGAAGCACATCAGGTTTAAAAAGGTTGGTCAACCACAGACACCAAAGATGATCAAGAAGCCAAATTTTAAATCTCCTTGCTTAAGATGAGGGATAGTTAGGCATTGGGTTCACGACTGCAAGATAACATGGGTGCCTAGAGTCAAAGTTCAGGCTAACCATATCACCACTGACATAGCTTCTATCACTATGAAGTTAGCAGGGTCAGACTTCTTTGGCTACACTGATGCCAGCATGGATCAACATACGGGGAATCTGTAATAATATCTCAGTAGACATGTGATGTCACATTAGAGAGGGCACTAGTAGTTTCTTTTCTAGTACAGACTTAATTTACTATTATTTTTGTTATCATTATTTTTAATTTTATTGGGAACATATCATTTATATTTCAATAAAGTGCTCGTGACATACATGAGATTTTCAATTTGTTATAAATTGTGATTATTCAAATTTATTGCTTGAGAAGTAGTTAAATTCTATATATAATAGCTGATCTACAATATACAACCTACCTATGGATCTATCTGCTCATTGAGTTTGATCGATAATAGGATGAGTGACGACACATGTCTAAGAGACATTAGTACTACGCACTCGATTCTCTTGAGATATGAATATATTTCTTGTCTAACCTTGTGCATCGGGGATGACACAAATATCATTGGCACGACTAACATGATAGAACACACTAAGTATGTCATACTATTACTCTTTAATGGTACGATACGAGGTATCTAGTCCACTTTATAAACTAGTAAATCCAGCCGGATTTTACTAAGTTTAAGGAGATACATGCTAAATACTTATCACGTAATGACTATCAGAGAAAATGACAGACAATGTTCTGTGTATTCACTACATGTCTAAAGGTTAGAGCACGCTATTGGAATAGTTTCCAATACACTCCTCAGGGATTGGATAGTGAGGAGGATTATCAGGATTACATCTTAACTTTTCTTAAAAGGAGAGAAGATTTAGAGAGTGTATGTGTAACGATTTCTTTCAAGGAAAGTCTATTATATTATCATACTATGACCAAGGTGGAGTGGGATCTCCAGTCTTTGCTCTAAACGTATCCATAGAGACACATGTAGACCTTCCCATCTATATTATGGCCTACTTGAATATTTATGGTCATAAAAGACGCATCTAGGAGATGGTCTTACGTTTGCCTACTCATAAAATCTAGGAATGCAACGTTAGCACGACTTCTTACATAGATTATTCGATTGCAGGCTCAGTTCCTGATTTAACCGATCAAAGTTGATCGATGCGAATTGATGGGGGTTTGGGAGTTGGGCTCACAGGCTTTTGATGATTATTTTAACGCTAAATGGGATAGATGATTGTGCATCATGAGTACCCCATACCATATCCAACTTGGGATTGACGGAGAACCTAATCAAGCGATTTAAGATAATTGTTAGGCCATTGTTATTACGATCACAGCTTCTGGCTAGTGTGCGGGATTTGCATTTTTGCTCCCGCAGCACTGATTAGGGTTCGTCCCTTAACAAATCATCAAAAAAAAATTGTTTCTAAAAATGACTAGTAACTAAGACGTCATAGCCCGGTGCCGTCCATCGGCGAATATTTTGATATTCTGTACAGGTACCAATCGCACCACAATATATGAAGATAGGACCCTCAACGTCGGCCTGGTATTATCTGGGTTATGATTCGCATTTGTCACTAGATATTTGGAACCCACTGGCGATGTATATACTGTAGAGTAGATAATTGTCACTTTGATGAGACGATATTCCCAGTATTAGAGGGAGATATGACAATTAATGCTGAGAATGTTTCCAAGAGGTCTTGGAAAACATAATCGTTGTCTCATCTAGATCTCTATACATAAGTTATGTGATAATAAACTTTAATAAATTTTAAGCCTCCAATAGGCCTTAAATGAATTGCTAGACACATTCATAGACACTATTGAAGTACCGTAAGTGTATGTACCTGCAAGTAATACACCTACACAGCAGAACGTTCTAGGGGAACTAATATCTTAACAAAACGTTATAGGGGAATTAGTACCATAACTGAATCTGAGGCTCGCGCTTAGTGCGGAGCACCATTGGAAAAAAATATTCTAAGCCAGGGAGCTACAGAATATAGGATAAATATGACTAATAGTATAGTCGTTTCATCGAGGATGGAACCACCCATCGACGAGGAAGCTACGTGACCAGTTGATGCATTACGAGACTAGCCCAGCACTACAACAAATATAGGCTTTTATGTCACTTAAATAATGTCATTTCTATGAAAAATGACATAATAAGTATAATATTTTGTTTCCTCCCAGTTAGTTGACGTATTTGGGTAGGCTACAACGTCATTTTTGAAATAGTGACTTCATTCTGTCTAATATCCCTTTAACGTCACTTTTGCTAGTGACGTGAAAATATATGTGATGGCATTTATGTCATTTTTGCTTCAATTGACATTGATTAATTTTAAATTACTTACATTTTCACAATGGAAAAGTCTTTTTAAACTCTTCAAAAAAAATCCTCTATTCTCTCTCTCCATTTCTGAGAACCCTAATTTCCTTAGAAATCTTCAACTGGATGAAGTGAAATCTCTTCTCCCAAATCTGTGGTTATAATTTTCTCTTTAAAATTCCTTACCTCTCTCTTTGGTTTGAAAAATAGAGCCGACAAACATCAAAGACAATATCGACGAGCACATCAATGTCCCCAAGTGGATCGATTTCTCAACTCTCGAAGACTCAGTCGACAAAAATGATGAAACTTTTTTCTTCTACATACCTGGTAATCCCCCATTAATTAATCTCAACTCCCTTTAATCCCCATCTCCCATAATCTTTGAGTTTTGAGAACTTGATGTCTCCTGAAATTCTCCTATTGGGGAGTCGTAATTGCAAGTAATGGAGAAAACCCTAATTTTTTTCTTGCCAATTGGATCGAATTTTGTTCAGTAATTCACCTAGAATTGGTAATATTTTGTTGTTGCTTAAAGGCAAACCTGTTCTCCTCATTTCTTTTAACTTTATCTTTCTCTCTCATCTCATCCTTTTATTATACTAGTTCAAAAGATAAGATTTTGAGACAACCCCTATTCTCATTAGGTATAATTAGTAAACCCCAGTATTGATTTTGGTGATTAAGTCCATTTTTTGACAACTGTATTTTTATTTCAACTTCTGGCGATTCAGTAGTTTGGCACTGCGGCGACGATATTGGCGGAGATGTGTTGGGAATGTGGTGGCGAGGTTTGTCGCGGAGGGTGGGAGTAATCGGAATGCTGGGGGTTTGAGTTATGCCGGTAAGGATTGTTGGTTTGTTGAATTGTGTGTTGGATTGTTGTTTTTATCGATTAGTTGGGATAGAGTAAAATGCTTTCCTTATCTTCATTGAATGTAGGTAGTTTAGGATTTAGATTTATTCCTAGTGTGAATTGTTTGAGGGTTTTTTCAATGTGGATGACATTTCTTAGGGTATTATGATCGTGTCCCAATGAATTGGGGATCGGTAAGACAGTTAGGGTTTGAATGCAAATTTCTGGATTGGCAGTGTATTCGAATGCAAAAAATCTTGAATAAGATACCATATTAACTATTATATGATTCAATGATAGTTTCGTGATCTTCGTATTAATATAAGTCCTAGTTACAGTTTCTCAGGGAGCACTTCACCCCACTTTATTTGGTAGCCTGAAGTGGCTTTTTTGACTGCACACGAGAATTGCTCTTATGGGAGCAGATTGGTTTTACCAAGATATGTCTGGCTAAGACTCGATTTCGATAGAGTATAATTATTTTCTCAAGCTCATATGAATTGAATGGAAGTAGTATGTCCTAGTTTGACAAATTTAAATCTTTTTTTCCCCCGTATTCAGTTACTTAAATTGCTTTTAGATAATGGACATGTTAGTAGGTGGAGGAGCTCTACAAGGGTTTCGATTACCTTTAATGTCAATCGGACTAAACCCCAAACGACTTAAAAACAAGAAGAACCTCAAGCAAGACAAACACCTCATCACTACTCCCCCATTTGATATTCATCGAACTCAAACCATTTACATGAAGACCATTGGATGCTCTCACAATCAGAGCGACAGTGAATACATGGCTGGTCAACTTTCAACATTTGGATATGCATTGAGTAATAATCCTGAGGAGGCCGACCTATGGCTGATTAACACATGCACAGTATAATCTCCTAGCCAGTCTTCTATGGACACTCTAATTGTTAAATGTAACAATTAGACAAGGAGAACAACATGAATATCCCTGGGTCGTTATTGATGAATGTAAAATTGTCTTTTGAAGCATGATGAAGATCCATGATTTAGCTTTGTTGGTAAGCATGATGAAGTTCTTTCATCATACATTTATTTTTAGTTATGAATTTGGGTTTAGAATTTAGAGTGTCAAAATATGGTGTGATGTAATATGGCCTAATGATAGATGGTTTTATCAGATATCGAGAAGATGGTTTCCGTGAAAGGAATGATCATTCGTTGTAGTTCGCTTATACCTGAAATCAGAGAAGCTGCATTTCAGTGCCTCATATGTAGTTACTTTTCTAACCCTATTAATGTCGATAAAGGTAACTTGCTTCATTTGCTTGTATTCTGATATATTTTAGTTTATATTCATGATACTCATTGTTTATGCGTTACTATTAATGGGGTGATTATAGGCCGAGTAAATGAGCCCAAGTGATGTGGCAGACAATTGTCTTGCCGTGAACTCCATGACACTAATTCATAACTGATCCAGGTATAGTTCTCCCTTTCTATCCCTCGTCTTTCTTTGGATAGTTTGGAGCACTATCCCATGGAAATTTTTTGTCATTTTTGTCAAATACGAAACAAAGAATCATTTATTAGTCCTTCATTTTAAATTTTATTTATCACTAACCTTATTATGTTATTTTTCATAAAACACTAAGCATTAAGGATGGTTCAAGTCAACGGATGATCCAACAACCATTACGACATCATGTAATTAAAGTAAAGTATGCAATCTAAACACTAATTTAGTGCTTGTTACGAACTTGATTTTCAAGGTAGGGAACAAAGAATATTTTTTGCTTCATTTCTAATCCCTAATTCCTGCTTTGTACAGACTTGATTCACATCAATGAACATCAATAATAGTGAATAAAGCATCTCTAAGAGCAAGAAATTTGGAGGTGAATCAGGTGATTCTGTCCTTCATCATAACTATGAATAACTACTAGAAGTCTTTCTTGGATGGAATTCAGACTTATTTTGGACTTGAAGCCAGTCAGCCTGGAATAAATCTATTGGCAACCCCAAAAAGGATCCATCTGAATAGAGGTACGTAATTGAACATCAGGTTTTTTGCTATCACACATTTACTAGTTCAGAGTCGGGAAAGTTTCATCCAAAATGAAATTTGATTCAAAGAAACTATAGTCTATCTTGTATATGTTCCATTACAACCAAAAATTGATATTTAACAAAGATCATATGATTCAAAAAATGGTCAGCTAGCAAAATATATCATTTTTTTGGTAGCAAAGTATAAGTGGCTCTAGAAGCATTAGCAAGGCATTTACAGAACACTTCCTGTCCACCTTCAATGCAAACTGCAAAAGCGTTGGTGAACTTATATAAGGGATCATTCCTCACCATCAATGGTCAAAGGATTTGATGCTTATTAGACGTACTCTGGAAGTTGTCAAGCTTGTCCTTCCAGAACTAGATCATAGCAACACCACCTTTGATTATCAACCATCGTGACCTGCCTGTGTCATCGTTGTCTACATCAGTGGTAGTCTTTGACTTGCGAGTGAACAACCTAGTGAACTTAGTCCAGAATGTTTTGGGTTTTGATGTGCACAAAGAAGAGGCAGGTGAAGGGATATAAGCGGGAGATGGAAATGAAGCATTTGGGCCCTGTAGAGCAGCAGATGGACCCCTACTAGCTGTCCGAACCCTTTGTTGAATTGAGGTATCTAATTTCCTTTTATAGACATAGGCTGTTCTTCTATCTGACAACAAATTCCAGGCCTCTGAAAGGATCTTAAATGCTCCATCAGCTCCAATTGATTTGTTTTTGTCAGGGTGAAGTATGAGAGCCATCTCTCTATAATGTCTTCTTAATGTATCATCGTTAGCATCTGGACTCACACCAAGGATTCTATACCAGTTTGATTCTCCGTCTATTTTCTTTTATGCCGATAAATACACATCTAAAGTTGCTAACATCTGGTGAAGTTCATCAAGCTATGGATACAACTCTTGAGGTTTTAAAGAAAATTTCTTCGCACCCGAAATGTCTTTTGCAACGAATTTCTTCTCTGAGATTTCTTTAGCCCTGGCTACCTCATCTTTGTTACACTCCATTTCTCTATTTAAGTTGCTATCTATTTTCTCTTATGTTCTTTCCCCCTTTTTAGGTACACAAAGAGTAAGGCTTCAGGAAACACCTGATGAAATACCTAACGGTGGGACCCCATACACAGTGAGTTTATTAATGCATGGCAAACTTGTTGACACCAGAAAACCTAGTGATAGAGTTGAGGTAAGGGAACATTAGAATGTGAATTATTAAATAATTTCCAATTGTCTTATTGTTTTTGTGAAAGTAAATATGGATAGGATACCAATTGGGAGGAAAGTGGATCTAAGTGCGCATTCTACCTATAAGACTCTTGCTCAAACATTGGAGGATATGTTCCATGGTCCAACAACTGCCATTAATATCATCCGTGAGTTTACATTTTAGCATCACTCTATCTATAAATGTGGAATTTAATTTCATAATTAAAAGATTATGTTGATTAGAAGGGTTAGTCTGTTAGTTGAGCTAACTCGGTGACCAATGACTAAAATATTGGTATCGAGAGGCTGACTATGTATATATGAGTCGCAAGGTCCCTGAGCTCGATATTGATTACTATATATCTGTCAAAACATAGATGTCGATATTTCCTAACATATCTTAGTCATTATTTTGTTTATTTCTTTTATATATATCCAAAACTATAACTAATGCAAATGCGGATGCATATCTATGCTTTTTCATAATATCATGACATTGACCAGTATACACCAATATATAACGTTACATGTTCCTATTTGTAAAATATTTTTCCCTGGACATTTGCATGTATCATAATATATTGCTGGGATATTGTACATTATCTTTATTGTATTGAAAGTATCAAATTATCGTTGGGATATTGTACATTATCTTTATTGTATTGAAAGTATCAATTTCCATAAATACATGTCAATTATCTGCAGATATGTAATATTAATCAAGTAGTGATTTTAACATTGTTTAAAAAAATTCTTCATAGAACTTGTTTGCTAATGCTATGTAAAAACTAATTATCCCGGTGTTCTAGTTAATTGTTTATTTTCTCTAGCTTCATGTCTGATAGTAGCATCTACTTTTTTGTTTAGGTTCATGCAGATATGCAGATCATGGGTTGAAGAAACAAGGCCATCCAAACTGTTACATGGATCATCTGATTTTGTTCTTACTTATAAAGATAAAGAAGGAGACTAGATGTTCATGGGAGATGTTCCTTGGGGGTATGTTGTTATACATCCATTTCATTACAAACCAATTAAAAACTTGAAACCTACAGTATTATGATTACTTAGCTAGACTGGAACTGCCTTCTTGTATAGACCAACAATTATTAACATTGTTGATCTCGACCAATACAAGATCAGTTGATAATTAGCTCTCTCAGTCATTCAGTATGCTACACGAAGGTAGTGGAAGATGGATCCTTGAACTTATACTACACAAGCTCGCACCATGTGGAATTTATACTAGTGGAAGAGGGAGTTCTGTTGTAGGTTTGACTGCTTATGTGATGAAGGACCTAGATTTGGGTGAAACGGTATAACTACTGTATATTGCTCAATATTTAATTCATTTCGTACAATTATGTGAACTCAGACCAAGGATTTTTACGTCTTCAGGCCTTAGAGAGTGGGGCCTTAGTTCTTAGTGATAGGGAGATATGTTTCATTGACGAGTTTGACAAGATGTCAGACAATGCAAGAAGTATGTTACATGAGGTGAGTTTTCTTTATTTTCCTTTAGTTTAGTTCCTCAAGCTCTAAGGATGCTTCTCGCAGTGATGTGGTTATTCTAATTTTACTTTAACTCTTCAATAGATGATGGAGCAACAGACTGTTTCAATAGCAAAGGTGGGAATTATTGCTTTACTTAATGCTAGGACTTCAGTGTTAGCTTGTGCATAACCAAGTGGTTCACAGTATAATCCTCGATTATCAGTGATTGAGAATATCTACCTTCTACCTTACTATCAAGGTGTGAATATACTATTTGTTAAGTTGTTCTATGCAAGGGGCTAATGTTTAATTTGTATGCTTTGAAAGGTTTACAAATTGATCCAGATTAGTAGAAACACATAAAGGCACTAAAAGGCTGTAAGCATTCTGGTAGTAAAACATCCAAAAAACCCTTCTTTATGGTTGCTTTATTAATTTTGTTGTGCATTGGTTAAGTTTACCAGTAATTTAGCTATGTAATTCAAATAATGAAGTGATTAGGTTCGAACACATTGTATTGAAATAAAGTAATATAATTTAGCCAAATATTTTACCTTTTTGTAGAATATGGTGGTGGTTTTGTAGAGATGAGGACAGGGCAGTGGATTGACATTATTTAATTTTTTTTGTATTTTTTGAGGTATTGATGCCATTTTAAAAATGTCATTGTTAATATATGAAAACGCTACCACTTACTTTAAATATGATGTTAAAAGATTTCAACTACGCCATTTTTTAATGACGTTATTTAGTGACATCAATGAAATATACTAGTCTGCCGGCCACAAGAATTGGGTATCAATAACGTCATTTTTTGAAACCCCTTATATGTCACTTAATTAATGATGTTAGTACCTAGCTTTCCCCGTCACTTATTTAATGACGTTGTTAGTCCCTACCTTTCCACGTTATCGCCTTCGACGTCATTTGTACAAATAACGTTAAATCCTTTTTACGTCATTTTTTTAATGACTTAAAAATCATTATTTGTTGTAGTGCAGGTGGCACATATGTATGATAATAATGAGATCTTGATCTATTAAAAGTCTATAATAAGCACAACGTAGGATCGTTCGCTGCTGTACTCGCCATCAAGGATGAGGATTCATAACCACTCTGTGTTGTTTTACATTGGCCAAAGTTGGCATCTGGAATCTAAGTGGAGCTCAACTTGCTAACATAATGCGAAATAATACAATTGAGTATGTCGGTTATAAAAGGCTTCAGTAAGCATCTCAAAACTCATGATTGATTTTGGCCGTAGAGCTTGAAGCCAGCTCTTAGCTTTCCCTAGAAAGAAAAGGGAAACAACACAAGTTTCATGGCCTCCATTTCGTTCTAATTCCTACACTTTTGGAGGAACATTAAGTCATCAAAATCCCTAACATGAGCGTATGGGTTCTTATCTTCTCCTCCTGAGAATTTTGGCAATGAATTGATGAGTGCATTCCTAAGTCCCTGACCATTCTCATTATCATTGGGATCTCCCATCTCAAGTGATTGGGGTGGAATACTAAATGGAGTGAATGAGGAAATTGGACTCGGATTAAGTCTCAATGGAGAGACAGGGAAATCAAAAGTTTCTAACTTACCCTCAGCAGGGAAGAGTTCCCTACGAGTAAGGATTGTATGGTCTCTCGTATTAATAGAGATTGGAATCTCCAGTTGGGTTGACTCGCCTACCTCAAAGTGGATCGGAATATCTATTAAATTAGATTCTCTAAGCCTCTCAATACGACTTTTAGGCCCTCGAAACCATTCTTTCATACACTAATAGATGTGCGCTCTATGATGATCACACAACAATGAGGTGCATAAAAAATAAACACAATAACCTTTTCAGATGGTCCTTAATTAAGGTCAAGCTGTGATCCCGGTCTCTGGATTCGGGAGCTCCCATTCCTAACAATGGATCGGTTCGTACATTGAGTTGTGTATATTCGCTTTAGCAATAACTCGTGTGCAGTTCTAGTTACCTAGAAGCACCTGTGCTGGAAGGTGGGGCAAACCTCTTAGAATCACCTTTCCACACTAGTTATGCCAGGGAACGTACTTCCTCCAGACAAACGTAGCCACTATCAGGGGTCTTAATGAGCGCGTTTCTAATACTCCCGGTCCGAGTTCTATGAGCTTTTTTGTCTATCTATGTATTTTATGGCTTAATCTTGGTTTTTTTTAAAGTCAATGTCCTGTTCCGTAAAATGTTAAACCGGGTCGTGACCTCCCCGGGTCCTAGTATGCGGTGCTACACACGGGTAATGAAATCCAACTTTTTGGTTGCCCTTTATCTAAAGTTTAGAATTTAAAAGTGCACAAACATCAGGCACATGAACAAAAATTGACCGCTTCACGGGAGGGTGCGGTAGAAGAAATGTACCTGCGGGGTGGCCTTTTTAGGGGCTCGTTGTTTACCCCGGTGAAACCGTTGAGATGCCACACCCGGGCTCTCTGGCTCAAGTAGGCATTGTAGAGAGGTCCTCCCTGGATGTGGGTTCCAATATTTCCCCTGCAAAAAAAGTACAATTTTATCCTCGCTTTAATTATAGACTTTTCGCTCAAGAGTACAATATTTTGCCTCACTACAAGTCACTCAAAGAGAGGAAGAAAAGATAACCCTATCTAGTGTTTTATTTTTATTTTTATAATAACGATCAATTTACAAGAGAACTCAAAAACTGAAACTATGTTCAACAACGCGACGGTGGAGCGAGCACCACATTTTGATCAAATGGTTGGTGCTTTGCCTTTTTTTAAACTTGATGATGTCAGCCCTTAAGGAATGATGACTTGTTTTAAATGAAATTAAGCTGACCCATAATTGAAGCTTTGAATTTTAATGCTCCCCTTCTTACCGCCACAAACATTTGAATCTTGAGTTGTAAAATCCATATTATTCTTTTGAACTGCCCTTCATAAATTATTTATTTGTAACTGCCTCCTTCCTTATTTTACTTAACTCACCGACCCCTAATCACGCCTAAACGCATGTAGTCTTCATATTGATTGGCTTGATTAATATCTTAATGATGAGTGTAATTAAGCACTTATTTGTAACGACCCCACTTGAAGCTTTGTGTTGATGTAACCTACAGAAACCCCTTACTTCTTTTGTAGGTCTTTTAAGCTAGCTATTGCAGATCGTCCTTTATATTGTATGGTAGTCACATGCTTCTTTAGAGAACATGCAAAATAAATCAAGGTCGGTCCATAGCTTCCTTTGGTAGTCACTGTAAAGCAAAGAAAGTAGTCACCGCAAAACAAAGAAAAATTCCTCAAAGTGCAAAAGTAAAATAAAAATGTAATAAATAAAATTTATGTTCTTCTAAAAAGTGAAACCAAAAAACAAATTAAACACAATATATATTTTTTTCTAATTACTGCTCGAGACCGGCAACGGCGCCATTTTGATAACGGTCAAAATCCGGTATTTAGTATGGGTAGAAATCAAGTGTCGTTCACTTCCGAACGGGACTAGAAAACTGTTGTCTTGTGATTCAAAGATGTAAAATACTTATGTTAATGAAGTCAAATATTGGGTTTTAAACAATAATTAAAAAAACTAGGGAAAAAATCCACCTCAATTATACCAAATATATAAACTAACAATAGTTACCCATAGTAAAGATAATTGTTTTTGATCTCAAATCAAGTTGGTTTATCTTTTATCATGATGTTTCATTTTAAACTACATAAAATACATGACTTTCAAGTATGATGATACGAAATGTGAAAGCATACAAATGTTAACTACAAACCGTGAATCTCTTGAAGGTCAGGCATTTAGTGTGAATAAAATACAACTTTTAGGATAACTATATTCTTAATCATAAAACTTGGTCTCTATTTCATGGACATAGACCAATAATATAATATAACAATATAAAGATGAGCTTTTACAATAAAAGCTTATTTGTGTTAACACATGCAAGTCTATATATTTAGCACATTTTTAGCTTCATCTTCCCCTATAGGAGAGACTTAGCTAGCCATAAAGAATAAAGTAAAACAACGAAGTAAAAAAGAATTCATGATAAGCAAGGAAGAAAAATAAGAACTTTATTAGATGATATAAGACTTACAAAATTCTTCAAATGCCCAAAACTTTGCTTCAAGTTCTCTAACAATGCCCTCTTCTCTTACTTTATTATAATAATTCTCTTAAGCTCTCAAAATTGGATGACCTTATTGGCTCACCACCTCTCCTTTTATAGATGAAGGAGAAGGTTCTAACATTTAATATGAGATTTATAACCTATGCCATGAATGTACATAAATTTGTAACCTCCAAAAGTTATCTTCCAAAATTGTAACCTCCCCATGTGGGACCCTTGTGTTTGACGTCCTTCTCCAGCAGTTCATCCTTTGAGCTATACATCCCAATATTTGTACATATTTGGTAAATGAGCTCCATGTGACCTGAAATATAAAAGTTGGCTTTATAAGTCATGTTTAATAATATAATTAAGAATAATAAATATTAAGTCATAGGAGAATAGTGGTCATTTTATGTGTCCATCAAGAGCATTGCACAACAAGTGGGTATACAAACTAAAACAGGAATCTGATGGTTCAAGGAGATTTAAGGTTAGACTTGTGGTGAAGGGCTTTCAGCAGAAAAAGGATCTTGATTTTGGTAAGATTTTTTCTCATGTTGTGAAGATATCTACTATTTGGGTTGTGATGAATATAGTTGCTGTTGAAGACTTGCATCTTGAATAACTTGATGTTAAGACTGCTTTTATTCACGGTAACCTTGATGAAGAGATTTATGTGAAGCAGCCAGAAGGGTATTCAGTTAAAGGGAAAGAGGATCTTGTATGTAGGCTTATGAAGATCTTATACAGTTTGAAACAAGCGCCGAGACAGTGGTATTTGAAGTTTGAATAGTTCATGTCCAGAAATGGCTATTCGAAGAGCAATGCAAATCACTGTTGTTTTATCAAGAATACGGGGAACTCGTATATTATTCTACTTCTGTATGTAGATGTTATGTTGGTAACAAGTGCTGACATGGGAGAAATAGTTAAGTTGAAGGAACTGCTATCCCGGGAGTTTTCTATGAAGGACTTGGGTGCGGCGAGACAAGTCATTGGTATGCGTATTACAAGGGACAGAAAGCGGCGAGAATTGAAGTTGTCTCAAGCTGATTACATTGGCAAAGTACTGAAGCAGTTCAATATGGATGGTTCTAAAGTTGTTAGTACACCATTGGGAGGTCACTTCAAATTATCAAAGGATTGCTGTCCGAAGATGCAGAAGGATCACGAAGAGATGCGAAAAGTTCCTTATCAATCCGCGGTTGGTAGCCTAATGTACGCTATGATTTGTACAAGACCAGACATTGCCCAAACACTAGGAGTTGTGAGTAGGTATATGAGCAATCCAGGCAAGGAGCATTGGAGAACTGTGAAATGGATACTGAGGTATCTAAAGGGGACTCAAGATATGGTATTATGTTATGGGGGTTCTCAGATATGCTTACAGGGTTTTGTTGATTATGATATGGCGGGTGACATGGATAGGTAAAAGAGTACTAGTGGTTTCATTTTTACATTGGGAAGCGGTACAGTTACATGGGTTTCTAAGCTACAGAAGATTATAGCTTTGTCTACGACGGAGGCGGAATATGTTGCAGCTACAGAAGCGTGCAAAGATATGGTTTGGCTCAAAGGGTTGATGAAAGAGCTTGGTAAAGAACAATTCTCTCCTAAGTTGTATAGTAATAGTCAAAGCGCTATATACTTCGCGAAGAATTCGGCTTTTCACTTTAGGACCAAGCACATTGATATTCGGTATCACTATATTCGCTCGCTCCTCGAGGATGGTGTGTTGAAGCTTGTGTAGATTCACACTGATGAGAATCCGGCCGATATGTTTATGAAGGTGGTGACTTTTCAGAAGTTGACGGCATGTACAACTTCTATGGGCCTTCAAGATTGAAGGTCTGGGTAGTATGAACAATTCATTGGGTGATCTGTAGATGGGTTACAAGATTCAATTTCAAGTAGGAGAATATTGGGTATGAATTCAAATTGATGAGATTGTTGAAGTTGGGAAATTGTCGAAGTCGCTCGAACGAACTCATCTACTCCATGGAATTTTGGCCTAAGAGTTAATCCCGTTCGAACGAGCTTGGATGTCGTTCGAGCGAGATGTTATGTTTATAGGGTTGGAGACCAACTATCACAAAGTCGTTTGAATGAGCTTGGATTCGTTCGAACGAGCTTCGCGTTGGTTAGCCTTAGATGTTAGAGTTATGCCTCGAGATCCGTACTACTTGTATTTTTGGTCCTCTAGTATATAAAGATGACTTAGATTATTTTGTTAATCTATCTTTTGGTAAATTTAACCTTAGAGTGGCTAGGGTTTGAGAGACTCCATTAAAGCTTGAGAGATCATTGTAACCTGTTTGATATCATAGTGAATTGTTCGTGGGCAGTGGTTTTTCATTCGCAAGGGTTTTCCACTTCCCTCCTCCGGGTAAATTCTTTGTGTTCTTTATTGTCTTTGTTTGGTTTACTTCTTGTGTTGGCGATTTTCGCGTTTCGTTCTTCGTAGGGAAGAGAGATTAGCTACCTCAATTCTCAACAATACTAATCATTGAAATTATGTTCCATTTGGAATTACAAAATTATGGAAAACAAGACGTTTATGTTGTAGTTACAATTTCATATATTTTTATCAGTGACTAACAAAATAATAATATTTGGAGGAACATAGAATTTCAAAGTTGCGTACAATATAATTTCTATAAATTAATACCCTTGGGACCACGTAAAACCTATTAATTAAGCGACGTTTTAACATATCGGTAAATTAATAAATTATTAATTAATCAGATTATATTGTATTTGTAGAAAATGATACATCTTTGGAGGTTTAAAGAGTAGAACAGATCATTGCTAACATCATAGGAAATCCTCTGGATGACGAAGTTGATGATGACAGTTGCAATTTAGAGTCTGTTTCATGAAAATAAGTCTTCAAATTGACAATATGATAGCAACATGCGTGAACTTCTTAGCGTGTTATGAAAAATTAAATATAAGATTCAACTCGACTTCAATTTCAACAAAAGACAGACAACATTGGAGTCGTATTTTAAGAAGGTATCATAGTCAATTTTATATACACTTCTTAGCAATTATTAATTTATATGAAGATCGGGACATATATGAGTATATAAGGTAATTTTGAGAATGCATTATCTTATAAATTTAGCGAATTTATTAATTTAGTAGTCGGGCCAAAGTTGGAACTAACAAAATCTATTATTTAAGCGCGATTATTAATTTATCGGGTATAAATTTATCAAAGTTATAATGTATATAAGTTAAATCCAACTATGAAAAAGCGATAAAATCAACTAAACTAGATGACTGGAAATGTTAATAAGGAAATGCCGTATATACTACAAGAAAAAATGCATATAATAGCATTTGAAAACTACTATGAAAAGCTACGATAGCATTTTTCGCCTGCTCTATTATCCGACGCTATCCTTTTTTCAATAACGTTTTTACGAATGTTATGAAAGCATATCATTATAAGAATGTTATTATAAAAATTTTAACATCAGTTGTTGAAAGCTGTTGTTTGCTTATAATAGCAGTCAGAAACTGTTATCGAACGGTTACGATAACATTTTTTGTATGCTGTAATATGCAATGCTATTCTTTTTATAATAACTTTTTTCTGCATGCCATTAAAAGTGTTTTTAACAGCGTTTACTGGTTGCTATTGTTTACTTAACATATTATTTACTGAATGTTATTACAAATCGACAATAGATAACATTTACTGTCACGCCTCAAAATCCAATAATCAATAGCTAGACCAATTACTATCATTCGGGATGTGCAGTTCTGGGAATCCAACTGATTCGCCCCCACAAACGACTAAGCCATAGACAAGTTCAGGATCAGTCATTGACTATAGTATTATTATCAGAGTAAAAGAATAAAGCGGAAGCAAACGTTATATATACATCAACTGAAAACGTAAATACAATAACCCAAATACAAAATAGCGTCAAGAGCTGAGACCATACAAGGAAAACACTACAACACAGCTCAGACAGCTACCAAAACTGTCAGCAACACAGCTAAAAACCCTCAGCAAGAACCAGCTACTACTCAGCCTCTGAAAGGGGAAAAAATACGAGAGCGAGCAAAACCACGGCTCACTAATGCCCAACAAGGCTAATCAACATACTAATAAAACAGGTGCAGAGATAGAGGTGAGATGAATGAGATATAAGGATATACAAAAGTACAGTAACCTATGATCTCAGAGTAAAGGAATATATATATAAGTGCAGAATAAAGTGAAATAGGAATAATGGTGTGCTGTGATGAAATGACATGATAAACTGGGATAATCCCATAATTATCCCAAATGATGGATGACGTGATAACTATGAGATGATATGGTAATGATATGATACTAAAATTATCCTAATGTGAAAGTTTCATGATGTTATGAAATCAAAAACTAAACCCTATTAACCAAATATAGTGGGCCGATCAATCGCTAATGCATAATACCCTTAACGAGATCTCAGTTGGATACAACGGGTAGGATTGGGTTACCAGCTCGACCACACTGAAGGATTTATCACTTGATCAGAGTGTTCTGGGATTTACAACCCACGGAGCCAACGCCTGAACTTTATTTCACTTATTCCAAGGAATTTCAACCTCACAGAGGATAAGACGGGGACCAAATGAAACTGTCTCATACCATCCCGTACTCCCGAAGGGTAATAGGCATGATAGTGTCTAGCTTGAACTTCACCTACTATTTTAACTTGATGTAGGAAATCCTAGGTCCTATCGAGGGTCAGCCGATATAGAGCTTTGTTATGTATCCGACCCCGTTAAGTTAAATAGAATGTAAAATGTACAGCGCAAACAGATACCAAGGATCAAAACGCAAGAACCACCGACACGGCTAACTCACACATACGATACCCACCCTGCCTCAAAGGATGGTAAACAATCCTAACCTAACAGCCAAGACTTGGCCAGCACACACGTAGAATAACCACTTGCCTCAGAGCATGGCAACAACCCTACGATAGATGCAAACAGTGACCAACCCGTCACAACATCCAAGCAACATCAGTCTCCAAAGACTGAAACCCAGTAAACAAGGACAATGCCCTGAGAATGCCACACTAATGCAAACCCTCCTAAAAGGTAAGGAGAAACACATCTTATATGCCTAACAATAGGAAACAACAATACTGAAATTAACCAATGCAACAGACGGAACAATATAGCTTAAAACTAATCATAAATACTTCAATGGCAGAAAACATACTCTAACTACTACAGGTTAAACTAGTATTGCAATTTAGCAGCGAAGGGGCACTCGCCTGATAAACGGCCCAAATTCTGCAGGATAAACTCGGAATTCCAACAAACCGTAACCCAACCAGCGACTGGACAACTCGAGGCAATAATCAAGCCAACACCACAACCCCCTGCAACAACGCAACTCTGCAAGCTCAACCAAAAACCCAAACCCAAACCCTAAAATTGAATCACAAACAAAACCCTAGAATTACGAATCACAAATCAGGGAGGAGAAGGGAATTACTCACCGAAGGAAAAGGCGAGGAAATCTGCCCAATAACAACTATCAAACACCAGGGAAGGAGGGGATTAAGTGAGGGAGAGGGTAAGTGGAGAGTGAGAGAGAGAAATGAGAGAGAGAGAGAGAAAGAAAAATGAAATGAAAAACTAAAAGGGAGAAAACAACCACCAGAGTCGTTCGAACGACAAGGGGGTCGTTCGAATGGACAAGGAAGTCACCAAAAGGACACAGAAGTCATTCAAATGGTCACAGAAGTCGTTCGAACGACTAGGAGATCATGGGCCAAATTCCAGGAGATAAGTTGACTCATTCGAACGGGACATGAAGTTGTTCAAATGAACCACCCTCAAAGAAAAAAATTCATGGGGACATGTCAACTCGTTCGAACGACTACAAATGTCGTTCGAACGACTTTGACAAAACTGGAAAGGGAATAGACTAGGCTCCCCCTGGATCACGAGATCCCCTGGGATCATACCACCAAGGATAAAAACACAACAATAACAATAATAACAACAACCACAACAACAAGAACAACCACACCATCAAGCCACTACGGGCCTCCCGAGGAAACAACAACAACAAACTCCTCCGCCCAACCACCGAAACCACCGAAAGCACAAAAGAGGAATCTAACTCCAAAACCTTGATAAGAGAAAATGGATGAAATAGCTAGATGCATGATATGAATATGGATGCGTGAGGTATGATGCATGAATGATGATAATATTAAATAACCAAATAAAATGAAATAAATAAATAAAATAAAATAAAAATCTGAGACACTACATTTACTTTGTCCTATTGAAACTCCTTCAATAACGCTTAATAAACATTATCGTCTACTTATAATAGCATTTGTAAACACCATCATATATCCCCTGCATTAATATTTTTCATTTTACATGTATTTTACAATATATTATGCCAAAAATAATAAGCAATACAAAAATTTGTAATACTTTTATTTATGCTATAATATAATAATCAAGCGGATCCAAAAGGATTTGAACCATCAACTTCTCAAACTATGAGTGCTTTTACTGATTTACAACTCATATAAGTACTTCACGTTGTAGAAGATAACTAATAACTCGAAAAAACATATTATCACAATCAACTATGAAAAAACATTATAATCATCATCGATCGATATTTACTATACGTAAAAAAACAAAACTACAAACAAAAGTGAAGGTACCTCTATGAATATAGATATAACAATATTCTTAGACCCATTTTATCAAATTGGTTATAGCTTCTTAATTAAGATTGGCCATATCATACACAAAAATAAAGAAGACTTGTGCATTAGCTGTAAAAATATAATAAAATAAGAGATGAAAAAATTGCCAAATCAACACATAACAATAAAAGAGTAAACTTATGAATACCACCAAGCCAAATCAACACATAAGTATAGAAGAGTAAATTTTATCCTTAATACAATGAGCAGTGCCATTAGAGCCTATACACCAAACCCCTGTTAAACTCTGAAAAAGTATTTTTTATTATTTTACTAGGCCTAAAAGAGTATCGCACACACATACGCACACACACACATACACATACATACACACACACACACACATATATATATAGTCCATTTCTCTACTAATCTACCAAGAACACCATTACTAACTTGTTGTAGTAGCATATTTCCCAGATTCGACAAAGAGAAGTCAACAAAACTTAGTCGAAGACATTCCATCATTCAAGAAGATGTCACGTCTGCGACCATAGTTCTCAACCTACTAAAATTAGTCGTTATGCTTGGTCAAATAGAGCCATTGGAGATCCACAAAGTTTGCCCACTACTCCCGAAATAGGAAACTACTTTTCTTTTTATAAAACTGCCTGTATCTACTATAAATGCAGGCAGAAAATGAGTTATTCAGATCTGCAACTTTGCTATTCATTCATTTTTACTATCTTTCCAAATAACAAATTGTAATAACTTGCAATTTATTAGATTTTTCATAAAAATCCTCCTCGAGGTCATGGTTTTTTTCAGCCTTTACTGAGTTTCTATGTAAAATCTTGTTTATTTAAACTTATTATTACATAATCCTCACTATAAGTAGTGGCAAAGATTATCCTCTTGAAAAATACACCATTACAATTTCTACCATCTATGGGAATACCACATTTTTCTTTACCCCCAGTGATCTACAACAGTCCGATGATAAACATGAATCTCCGAAGTGCCTCTAGTACGCAGAGGAACAACGAGATCAATTTGATACCCAAAACAGTCAATTTATACAGTATCGTGATCAAACTTTAGAAACAAATGGAGTCTGACTGGGTCCAAAGGCTTGAAGATCAACAAATCCACGCCCAAGCTCTTCAAGTTGAAAGAGACGAAAAAAGAAAGGCTTTGGACCAACAAAGCTGGACACATAATAATTAAATGGTGCATCTACGAAGAACTCAAGATCAGCTTACTGGCCATCCAACGTCACCTTCTCAGGCCCAAAGTGATCATCGCTCTAGGGCAACCCAAATAGAAAGCCAGCCAAAAGAAGAATGAGTACGAACATCTCGATCTAGATCAAGGAATCCAGATAGGGTTTCTTGACATTTTAGACTTACATCCTCAACATCGAAAACTCTTAGAAGTCGACGTACACGATATCAAACTCCACCACCATCGGTAAGACGGCCTATAAGAGATCGATTGGGACTTGAAGTACAGGGAGACTTTGATCCACAGGTTAAAGTCACACCAAATTCTCTACCAAAATTCATCACATTAGATGACCTGAAGAATAGGATCCAAACCATAAACTCTGACATCCAGGCCGAAGGTCAATTCTTGATAGAATCGAAGCAAATCCCATCTCTCCTCATCTCGAAGTCATGCTCATTCTAAAAAATTTCTACATGTTAAAATTTAATCAGTATACAGGCCTCACTGACACTCTCACGCACATCCGCACTTCAGAGTTGCAGCTGGATTGTACTCCAAACTCGATCACATGTTATGCATATTATTCCAATAAAGCATTTTCATCGCCACCTCTAAAGTCAACCAATACCGGACCACCTAAGTAACGCGGAAGAAACACCGACAACATTAAGAGAAAAGATGAAAAACTGGATAGACCCGTCCCAGTTTTACCTCCTATGACGACCATATTCTCCACTATCTTACCAACGATAAAGAGAGATGAATTATTTTGGGAAGCACAAGCAATTCTTGATATACCCAACAAACTCCTCAACTTTATGGCAGGGCATGAACTAATCTTGATGATGGATGCAGCCTCCGATTTCAATGAAGTTCCTCTCGCCGAAGAAGATCAAGAAAAAACATCTTTTGGCACAGAAAGATGTCTTTATTGTTACACAGTAATACCTTTTAGATTAAAGAATGCAGGAGCCACTTACCAACGGCATGTCACTAAAATATTCAAAGATCATTTGGGTAAAATCATGGAGGTATAGATTGATAATATGATCTGCAAAAGCTTGAGGCGTGAAAATCATTGCAGCAACCTCCAAACTATCTTTGATATCCCTCGTACCTACCAGATGAAACTCAACCCAGAAAAATACCAATTCAGTATCGTATCAGGTAAATTTTTGGGATACCTGGTTAGTAAGAGAGGAATCAAAATTAATCTGGCACAAATCAAAGCACTCATGGCCTTGCCATCTCCTCAAACCAAAAAATATGTACAAAAGTTTGCTAGCAAGATTGCAGTTCTTCACAGATTTATCTCTAAGTAATTTGATCGATGCAAACTTATTTTCCTCCTTCGTGGAAATCCATCTCCACTATCTAAAAAATGGCCTAAAGAAATCATTTGGATACCTGACTATGAATTGGCTTTCCAAGATCTTAAAAGATACTTGGGGCGTCCTCCTACAATGAGTACTCTTATTGATGGAGAAACGCTGATAATGTACTTATCAACAATCGATGATTCCATTAGCTCTGTCCTTATTTGAGAAGACGATGGTGTGAAAAAACCAATCTACTTCATCAGCAAAACTCTCATGCCTACTGAGAAAAGATATACAACAACTAAAAAATTGCTACTCTTCTTGGTCTACAGCTCTCAGAAACTTCGACCATATTTCCAAGCTCATCTAATCAAAATCATTACCAAATTCTCTCTCAAACTACTACTCTCTAGAAAAGAAAAGTCTTGAAGAGTTTAGCAATGGTTTGTATTCCTTGGCGAATATGACATATCCTTCAAGCATCAAATATCTATCAAAGGACAAACAATAGTTGATTTCTTAGCAGATTTTCCAGTCGAAGACCCCGATTGGGAAGAACTCGAAGAAATATTAACTGATGACTCAATAACAGAGCCAGGCGCATGGTCAAGAAGCACAGGTTGAAGACTCTTTACAGACAAATCTGCTGGACCACAATGATCAGGAATCAGCATCGTCCTCGTTATACCTTCCAATTATCGCATCGAGGAAGCTATTAAACTCAAGTTGTATGACACCAACAATAAAGCATAATATGAAGCTATCCTTCATGGATTGGATCATGCTATAATACTTGGGGTAGAAGAAATAGCTGTATACATTGACTCCTTACTCATCGCCAACCATTACAACAAAACAATCAAAGCATGAGGTAAAAGGGTTGGTTATGCAGCCCTGGTAGAAGAGAAAATGAAAAAATTCAAAATAACAATAATCTCTTGCCACCCTAAAGATAAAAATTGCCACGCTGATGAGTTAGCATACATTGCTGCAATATTTGAAGATAGTAAAAAGAGAACTTTGGACATTGTGGTCATTGAACATTCCAGTCTTGATATAGGAAATACGATGCAAATCAATGTTACTAAAGACGAAGATGCCGAAGATTAGAAAAGACCATTCTATGCATACCTCAATTCCAACATCCTCCCAAGTAACAAAGAAGAGGCTCGATCACTCTTAGTAAAATGCCCCCGATTCATAGTTCAGAATAAAATCTTATATCGCATTACAGGAGGACTTCTTATTGAATGCATCTCTAAAAAACAAGCCCAAATTAAAATCAAAAAGCTTCATAAAGGAATCTGTGCAACTTACATTTCGGGACGATCATTGGCCCAATGGGCATTCTCTCAAGGGTTATACTGGGCGAAGATGTGACAAGATTGTGAAGACTTTGTTCGTAAGCTGTATTTTTAGTTGGGACTTATTGGTTAATGATCAAAGACGAAATACAGCTTAAATATCCGTGGAATACAGCCCAACTAAAAATGTTCTACAGATAACCTCTGTAACCGCCATCGACAAATTCAAATAATGATATCATTACTATCATTTTTATTCTTTTCACTATCATCTATTTAGTATCGATACATACTTAACAAGTATACATCATCAATAACTTTCATCTCTTCGACAAACGCCTATCCAATTACAACAAACCATTTCATGTTTTTGTCATTTTCTTTCTCATTGACATAAAACCCAAATATCCCATCGAGGTGAAACGTCAGGTCATCATTCTACATTTAAAATGAGCCATTACATGACCCTCTTGCAATCATCTTAGATACTTGCTTCAAAGTAGCATTCTACATATTATCTCTGTTACTATATAAATGCTATCAATGTTGTCGAATACTGATACTTAGCATAAATTTTACAAAAACAATTCATACATTACTTTCAAACAATTCTTCGACAAAACATCAACATAAGCATTCAAGAAATATCAAAATACTGTTTCAGTCCTATCGACCATTTTTACATCTTCCAGAAACAAATACATTTCCAAATTATTTACTCTGCAAGGGAAGAGATTACAACATCAACTTTCACTGGAACACCTGAAGTTAGCTCATCTAATAACTCCTTGGTAAGAATACCCTCGGGGATAGTCACCACAGGAACTTTAGGTACTTCAGGCGCCTCAGGCACTTCAGGCATTTAAGTAACTTCGTCCTCCACATCTGAATCGAGAAAAAATTGGCTCCCAGCAACAACTAACTTCTTGTAAAATTCTTTCATGTTCTCCAACACCTCGTACTGTCGAACAAAATTGAACTTCATCTTCTTAAGCACGTCCAGATTATCTCAAATAAATTCAGCCATCGCCTTTTCCAAGACCTTTTCATGCTCCAACTTCATCGCCTTACGAGAGGATGCAATCTATTCATGAACATCATTTTCAAAATTGGTTATTTGTAAAGGCAACGCCTTCCCTCTTTCCCTTGTAAGATCGACCCTTATCTCTTGTACCTCTTTTTTCTCCTCTATTTCCCAAGCTTTTTTACCCTCGCGAAGGGCAGCCTCCTTCACCTTCCTGGCTTCCAGTTTATACTTTCCCAACCTCGCCTCCAACTTCTTAATCTCCTCGATCAAATCTTCTTTATCCTTCACCAACTCTTTCTCAATATTCTTGTAGACGATCAACTAGTTTGCCAGAGTACCAACACCTATACAAGGTTTGGCCTCGATTAACAACTTCTTGATCTGCAGTGCAGTCATAATATGAGTTTTTGAATGAGGTACCAAATTCTTTAATCGAAGCAAAGCAGAAAAGTTTCTCACATTATTTATATTTTGGTGGCTTACGCTGAGAAAGGAAGAAAAGTTTTTCGCCCCCACCAGATAATCATCAAATTCTTCCTCCAAAGTCGTCATCCCGGACACATGCATTCTTAGTCTTTTGAACCATAGTTTCTAACTCCTCGATGAACTTCTTCTTCGACGACTCAAAAGACACATTCTTCTTCGGTAGCACGTTAGTGGCCGATTTAGGAGGTCATCCATTAGACACACCAGCTGGTGTTACAACAACTTTTTCTCCCTTATCAGCAGTCAATCTCTGAGAAGCCCTCTTCGGGGGCAGTAGAGGAGCAAAAACCTGGCTAGCCCTCTTCTTCTTGTTCTTGCCAAAGGTATCTGTCAGCATAGCATCTCTTTCTGCCATTACAGAATCGGTGGTGTAACCACTCAGTGAAGGATTCTCGAGGGGAAAGCTTGAGTCCGCAGCTCTTTTATTCCTCGCAGCTCTTTTATCTTTCTGTTGACAACAAGAATTTAAGATCCTTTTGCGCGAGTTCGTTTTAAACCAACCTCCTGAAACAAACCGTCCACCTTCTTTTGGTCGACCATCAAGTTGTCGATACGATCAAAAAAACCCTTCATGATAGTATACAACTTTTTAACAATATCCGAGTTTTTATCAATCTCCTTCAAAGCTGCACAAAGACAAAACAACCAAGTGTTAAAACCTTGAAATCATACAATCATATCAAAACTTCGACATACAATTACCTAACCACAAACCTAAATGGAAAGTCTTCCTTTTAAGAATCTCCCCTGGATTTCTCCAATCCAATTCATAATTTCTGGAGACAAGGAGACATTCCTTGAAGTACTGCCCCCCTGTCGATACCATATCGTAAAATAGAGGTCTCCTCAAGAACCTCGCCAAGTACCTGTACCCTATCCTTGATGGTTATTATTTAAGTGTGTAATACACACATAAATTATCCACAGTGATTAACTCTTCCCCCCTCGCCTTTAATTGACCATTTATCGCTCCACACACCCGGAAGAGGTTATATACATTCGGGTTAAATCGACTAGGGGCAACATTGAAGAAATTCAGGAACCTTTTCTGGTCTGCTCGAAGTGGAAGCTTCAGCCCCTTTTTTATCTATTCTCGATGGACAAGTATGTCATCCAAAGGAACGTCTTGATTAATCATTTAATGATGATATACCTCTAGTCTAATATCCTTAGGAATACCATACTTAACTTTAAAATGCATAATCTTACTTATTTCTGGATCCTCTCCATAGCATTGTCATCCTCATCCTCGACATATTCTACCCCCCCCACCACTACTTTTTCGATTACTAGCCTGTGGCTCATAGTCCCCGTCTGTCTCGGTACCCTCCTCGTCCGAAACTTCCACATCCCTGGGTGCTACTTTAAACTGGTGGACACTAGCCACATCCACGCTACTCGGCCCCACCCTATACCTACCACCTAACTTTTGGACACAGGCTATCACATCAATTAGCAGGGGCTCTACATCTGCAAGGTTCTCAAAGATTTATTTATCATCAATTTGAATAGGTTCAACTATTTTTATAAACTTGAAATCAGATTTTGTTTTTTAACAAAAAAATTTTGTATCATATCTAATACATTATATATGTTCACATACTAATATTCATTTAGTTGTCAGGTTTAATCTTCAACACGCCATTCTATCATTACTATTGTAGGGGCCTAACTTCGCAAGGAGAGGAAGTTGGCTCTTACACTACGGGGTTTATCTTCTATCAGTGGATTCAAGCATATAATCAATAATGCAAGAAGCCTACTGACAATATACTTTCGTGGAGGCCTAGAATGTGACACTCTACGACATTTGATGAAGATTTTTAAGAGATTTGATATTACTGACGAGTAGTCGAAGGTTCAAGTACTGGGTAATTTACAGAGAGATCGAAGGTAAACTGCAAGGGTTATGGGGAGAGATTTTCTAACCCCCCTATGGTTCCCCTTCCCTCCACTTTATATAATACAGGAAGGGCCGGGTCACCATAAGAGGTCAAATTACATGTGTACCCCCTGGGTTCCCTCTAGGTATCAGGCGGGTATCCCAGAGTTGGTATTGATGCCATAAATGCCACGTCTGACACTGTGCTCTGACACTGCAGTCGTTGTTGGTTTTGTTACTGTAGCTATCAGGACCAACAATGCCGCCGTTCTTATCTGGTGAGCTAGCTGTCTGACATGTCTGCCTTCAACCACGTATGAATATGGTCAAAGTTATTATAATGTTAATGTAAAGTTTGTGTGCTGACGGATCTGTCTTCATCTTTGAGGCTTCGTCTTCGGGGCTTTATCTTTGTGTAGTCTTGGAAGGCATGTTTACAGATTGAATGGGTTTTGAGGTATTCATGTGGGCTTCGATGTAGCCTTCGAGTGTTCGACTGGAGCTAGAAGGCTGCGAGTAGGCTACTACGGCTATCTAAATACACAATTATTACATTCAGTTCTCGATACAAGATTTCTTCCCTATTTTTTCTAAATCCTACCATCGATAACTATTTCTCTGTCACTATAGTTTCTTATCGAAGTTTAGGACACTAAGCTTCTCGAAGACTCTTTAGCAATATCCTGCTTCCTGCCAAAATAAGCCGAATTCAAAAAATTTAGAATTCTGCCCTCTCCGATGTAAAACCTGGCCGATTTCAGCGATTATCTGGTGCCCCAACTGCCAAACCTCATCACATTTCACATATCCTAATAACACACCTGTAATAGCCTAATTCCAGGATCTGGACTTACCATTTACACTAGATATTATCAGAACGATAATAAGAACTAACACAACAATTTAGCGTAGAATACTTTTGAATAGGTTAAAAACCACAGCTTCTCTTGAAGATTTTAGAAAGAGTGATCTTATTGAGAATGCTAGTTATTATAATGAGTACTCGGGATCTTTAGAGTTTTGGAGTAGGAATACTTCTGTAAAGAATTGCCTGTCTATAATCTGTAGTTCTCTGGCCCTATATATAGGTCTTATAATATGACCGTTTGATGACCAATAAGATTCTTAATGATGGACGTTACAAAGTAGATGTAAGATATTCTTTGACCAGATGATGAAACGTCCTGACCTCTTTTGCTGTACAATGGCTCTATTGATGACTGTACTCTTGCGTAAATTAAACTGTTAGTACAAATGTCAAAAGTGATGACTCAAACTAAGGAATATCAAATATGTCTTTAGTAGTGCTTCCTGTATGCTGATAAGGTTGAGGATGAATCTTTAGTCCGAGGTACGAAATTAGCTATTACAAGATGGCTCTCAACCAATAGCACGAGGGGCCTCATGGACGAGTGGTTTTGGTTGAGAAATTTGTGTTGTGTTTACTTCTTGACGTTGTTATCTTGAATTTTTTTGTGCCACGTGGTCTGTCGATGAGATCAAAAGTTCATATGTAGTTCAAAGATGAAGCATAAGTTCAAGATACAGAATACGCCACTACAACCGCCCCCTCAAAGGCAATAGTATGATAAACATTGTAGGTGAGTGGTATTGTTGCGAAGTGATATTAATTGTTATAGTTAATATTTGAAACTTATTTCTAATGTAAATTCAGAAGTATCTTGTTTGTGCCATTTGGGTTCCCATAACCAATGGTTATAGTCAATGTTATTTTATGGGGAATCTTGTTAATGTTGGGAATTTGAGGGTCGCCTTTAATGCTGATCGTAGTATAAAGAGGATCTTGACTTGTGCATGATGAACCAAGTCTTCTTTTGTATTGTACTGTGTCAAACTAGCTTACTATAATTTGGAAAATTCTGAGCGTTGGAGAACATGATGACATCGTGGACTCAGGCTTGGGAATCGAGGATTTATAGGAAGATGGAAGAATTGTGTATCAAGTATTTTGGATACTAACCGTTGCATCTGCCAACACCAATTCATATATCTCCCACCTACCATCATATATTATTTGAAGAAATGATGGAAGCGGGGGATGATTATTATCAGAAATGGCCTTCGGCTGCTAGTGGAGGAGGCTGATAACAGAGGATGAAGCGGCAGGTGTTCGCCCGAGGGAGTCATGTCGGTACCCCTCTAATGAGTGGGTCTTGTTGAAGAAATGAAGCCTTCCTTCTGTCTCTAGCATGCGAGGAGGTGGGGGTTATGGTGGAAGGGTGGGAAGATGCAGATGGTCATTTTCATCCATTGACCATAGATTTTGGCCATGAAGAAGATCTTTCATTTGTGATTTCTAGTTATGACTGTTTCCTGGATCTTGCAGCATGGGATCAGGGTTTGGAAGTTGCTTTAGTTTTTCACCATCTTATCTGCTGATTCCTGAAAAGTAATTCGAAATGTAACTTTATGATGTAATCTGTTGTAATTATTGGGAACATTTTGTTATCTGTAAAGTATCCTTTGAATTAATGAAGTAACTTCATTCTGAGGTCATGATTCATTGTCATGAGCTTGTCTGTGTAATTTGTTATTTGTATTTGTGAACTATGTTGCCACTTTGTATATTGATATCTTTGTGTACGAATTTTATGGGAGACAACTGTAGGATTTAAATAACTATATTGATATCTTCGAATTTTGAATATTAATCTGTTTTAGGAAAGTTGTACGTTCTTGGCTAGATATTAAAGTAAGGGGATTGGTCGTTTGTATTGTGTTTGAGGAAGAGGTACCAAATTGTGTAATGGCAGCCAATAGGGACAAACGTGAGGATGGTAGGCGTTATCACAGAGGTTGGGGGACGAGTATAGTATTATAAAGGAAATTATAAATAGTATGGGGACGACCGTAGAGGTTGGGGGACCCAGTTGAACTGAGGTGGTGGTAGAGAAGGAGGATAGAAAAGTGAAAGAGAGAATCCTTGTAGTATACCTAGAGGGGGTAGATTTTGGGAAAGAATATTTGAAATATAAGAAGAAATTACAGGGAGAGGGGGAAGATATGTGGAGGAGAAAGGTTTATGCTTTAGAGCCTTTATCCTTGGTAAAGGGGAGAAGGCTGTCTACTACCGAGTCCCAAGCTTGGCAAAGTGGAAGAAGGATAGAGGGATTGGTGAGGAGGTTAGTCTCTTGTATTATAATGGGCTTGGGCTATCAGGCCCGAGTGGTAGATTTTTGCGTTTCTTGAATCAGGTCGTATATGGCCTTAGAATTCCTCAGGCCTACTTTCAGAAAGGGGTTATGAATGTGTTACATTGCTGCCCTACCAAATAGAATGGGAATATTTATGATATGATGAGGGTATGAGAGGTACTAAATGAAAAGTGGTGAAAAGAAGGGACTGCTAAGCAGTTCAAAGCAGAAGATGTTTTAAAGTTGTATAAGTAGAAGTATATTAAAAGTCAAAGTAGTGGTTACCTGTATAGTGATACATCTAGGCTAAAATTCTTTGACTTTGAATCTGTTGGTAGACCATGGAACGACCACCTTGTGTGGGTAGAGGGTAACTGTATGCAGGTTCCATATGAATCGGCGCTCGAACTGAACCATAGATATTATAACCTGAGTTAGTAATGTTGACCAATTTTTAAATAACCGATATCTTGTCTTCAATATGTTACTTAATGTTATGTTCTTTATTTTGGTAGAGCCTAAACTCTTATCTACGTCGGACAAGACCAGCCTATTCGACTGTGCTTCTCGAGATTTGGGTCAGCTAAAATAGGTACTCAGTGAGTTGGGTATCCGAAGTGATAAAAGGGTTGATTCCACAGCGCCTAAAGTTTAGCAAGTTCAGGAGAAACGAGTTATGGCTGAGGGAAAAACTGTCGAGACCGTTGCAGACGTGCTGAGTCTGCCACCTCCTGTACCTCAGACTACCATGCAGACTACTCAAAAATTCTAAAACCCAGTGTAGTAGAGTACCTCTGTTACTGGGGCTGTGGTCACGGGACAAGAGTTCGCAAAGGGTGTGTCTTATAGTGTGGAGGAAAAACTTAAAGTGAGCGCATCCGCTCCTGGGGAGGTTGAGAAGAATTCTTTGAAGAGAAAACGGTATGGAGGGCAGGGCATTCACCGCAATAACCCTTATGCTACGGTCAAAATGAAAGAGTTGGAGCAGAAGTATTGCCGTATGGCTGGGACGCACCCGCAACAGCTCAAAGATGAGTATCCCGAGCATATGTTCGTGGTAAGTATTTGAATTTTTTTAATTGATCGAACTAAGAAAATCTATTGAACTAACTCTGCCTTTTTGTTGTTCGTACTGGCAGCTTTCAACGCTATTGAATGGGGCAAGGCAATGCTTGGACAAGAGAAGCCAGGAGTTTGGTGCTCTGACGATAAAGTTTGAGGCTCAGTCAGCCTGCATGAAAGAGCTCAAAGCTGAACTCCTGTTAGAGAAAGAGAAGAGGGCTGCAGAGGCTATAATGGTTGCAGAAACATTGGGTGCTATGTCAAAGCATGACAAACTTATGACAGATTTGGTTGCAGCAGCCTTAGTTGAAAGAAACCAGTTTATCCAATCCTATTATAACTTTAGATTGAGTGCGGCAGATAAGGAACTGGCTCTGAGTGGTAGATATGAGGAGATAGTACTTCCTTCGATGTTTGAGGAGGAAGAAATGGCTAATGATGTAGCTATTTTGCCTGAGAAAGTGTTAGGCCTACCTTCAGGACGTATAGAACCAGTCTAATCTACTGAGCAAATATTAGACCCTCTATTGAAATGTACAGAAATAGTTCCTCCTATGGAGCAGACATTGAAATATCCCTGTAAGGTAGACATTAGCAAGAACCTTTAACCATTCTATGGTATCCTATCTTATGTTTTGTAGCTCGTTCGATTTGGATATGAAGTACTCTGTATAATCATAAACTATTTTTATTTGGAGTGATATGTGAAATATGCTTTTTGCGAATGTTTGTATTATAACGATATATTTGTACTCTTTGTAGGATATAGATCGATTAAGAATAACGAACTCTGAACTGGAGAGGTCGTTGAGTAGAGCGAGGGATTCTATGGCTCGTATTCAACAGGTACTTCATAAAACTGAATATGAGAGAAGGAATTTTAAGTTGAATTCAGAAAAAACTTTTAAAGAGCTATATGATCTTCAATATATATATGCTAAGATAAAAATAGAAAGGGATGAGGTGCTAAGGAAGGAAGAGGAAAGGGGGTCATTAGTTCGAAAACCGAAAGAGTTGACCTATATTAACGACACAAGTGATAAGGCTAGGTGTTAAAGTATGTTTATAGCTTTGACATTGTATTTTGAGGTCAAAGTAGATAGTGAGTGAGGGCTAAAGGAAGCTTATGTAGAGCTTTTAATGGAAGGGGGTGTAGTTCCAGACCTAGCTCGAGTTATGTTTTTGGCTCAAGAAGTACGTAATCATCATAGTTTAGAGGCGAGAAAGTATTCTGCTTAAGCTGGCATGTCTGTACTAAAGGGTGTTGTAGAACCTTTATCTGATGCATTTTGCTTTATGTAGGATCAGAGGGCTTTGAGAATTGTATTTTTCAGGATAAGGAAAAAGCAAATGAAGGTTCAAAAGCGATTAGAGGTTGAATTAAAGGGGTTCTAGGATGAGTTATTGCAATATGTGGGTCAAAAAATGACTTTAGCAACGCGATTGTCTAAAGAAGTGACTGTTCGAATGAAGGTAGAAGCGAATTTGAGGGCTTTAGGTGTATTATAGAAAGACACGCGTCAAAGGCTGCATAATGCACATATGACATTGAAGGATTATCTATTTTTATCGCGAGCAAAGGTCGCTGCTCGAACAGAACATGGGCATCATATAGGCAGCGTTATTGAATTTTATAGAGGAGAACTGTCTTGGGTAGATAACAAATTTAGGAAGTTTGTGACGGGGTGTGGGAAGGATTATGATGTTTAGAATGCCAAGGCTGAGAATATGTTGTTTACCAAAGGTGACAAGCCCATTGCGGGGTCAAGTGAATGGTCATCAGAAGAGGGTGAGGAGGAGGTCGAAAGCCTGATACCCCGATTGCAGCGTAAATGATGTCCGCAGGAGGTGGTGAACTTTACCACTCCGAAAGATGTGCTATTAACGAACAAAAAGAGTTCGAGAGATAAAGGGCAGTCTTTTCATTCCTTGAAGAATCGAAAATAGGGTACTCTTTGTTTTCTTTACTATCCCTGCACATATGTTAGATCTTTGTATATTGTTATTGATGATAAATGAAATTTGTTCTCTGTGATGATGAATAAAACAATATATCAATTTTACTCAGATACCATGTTCTTGTCTTTAATTTGTTAGCTATGAGTTGTAATCTGTTGGTATAATCGAATTTTTTATGAATGTAAACTGTGATGTCAGGTGGAATTGGTAGATGCTCAAAGTCAGTGTGACGCTTTACGCGCCCATAATGAACAACTGACCAATGAGCTAAGTTCAAGTCAGGTTGCACTAAAAAGTGCAATCGAATTAGTAAAGAGAAAAAAGGTAGAAGTGGTGAAAGAGTGAGATGTTAGAGCTCGTTGCTCGAGGATCTACAAAATAAAAAGGTAGATCTAGCCAACAGACTAAGAAAAATAGAGGATCCAAGGGACATTATAAGAAAGAAAGAGGTAGAATTTATAGCTAGCTCGATCTATCAGGGGGTAGAGTTGACATCAGCTCGAGTTTGAATCTTTGAACTACTGGTAGGCTTAGAGGAGGAAGGTAAGAATGTGAAAGACTTACAATTCGAAGTGAATGTGCTCGAAGTGGAGGCAGCTGAGACGCGAGCACGAGCTTCTAACTACTAAGTGTTATTGCTAGTTGCTGATGTTTTGATAAAGAAGATGGATGAGGCTCATAATAGACAGACCAAAAATATAAATACTGCTTGGAACGAAGTAGCCATGCTAGAGCATACCATACTGGGATTGGAGTTAAATACCTTAGAGGACCTGAATAAAAATATGAAACTGAGGGATGCGAACACAAAGTTAGATGCAGACTTATTTTAGGCGGAGATACGTCTTAATGAAAGAAGGGTAGAATGGGAGAATCATAAAGTAGAACTTGAGGGGTCACTATCTCTGATCTATCATATGGATGAGTTTATGAAAGTGCTGGAGTCTTAGAATGCTACTGTGCTGTTAGAGAAGCATCAAGTAGAGGAGCGGTATAAGCATTTGAAGACTTTGCTGCAGGAGGCTCAAGCTAAACTCAACGAACTTATTCTGCCTAAGTAGGTAAAGACTAAAATAGGTAGTGTGTACGAGAGAAATATGATAGCAGTAATTTCATTCTTTGCGTCAGAGTTCCAGAGATTGGAAAAAGAGAGCAAACTGGCGGATGACGTTGTCGTTGGAAAGAGTGCAGAGTGCGACATGGAGGCGATATGGTATGAGTATCTAGGTCCCATGGTAGCCAAAATTAGGGTTCTGAGACAACGTATGGTTAGAGATGGAAAGAAGATCGTGACTGGAAGGATGCCAGAGTTTATGCGTCAATGGCTATACGTACGTTGTGCACCAGACATTGTAGGACCTTCCAATAGAGGTTACAACTCGAATGATAGATCTAGCAAGGAGTAACGATTGAGGGGATGTGCTATATATACTAACGTGTATATTATATAAGAATAGGAATGTCTAGAATGATGATTTACTGACCTTTAGTTATATTAATGATGTTGTACTGGTCGAATACATGTTGTATAGGATGGTTCCCAGTGGTTTATCGATCGTAGGGGGACATAGGTGGTTGATCGGTCTGGCCTAAACAACAAACGATCTGTAATATAGTAGCTGATTAGTTTGGCCAAAGCAACAAACGATCTGTAATGTAATAGAAGATCAATTTGGCCGAAGCAGCAAATGATCTGTAATATAATAGATGATCAGTTTGGCCATAGTAACAAACAATCTATAATATAATAGATGATCAATTTGGCTGAGGCAAAAACGATCTGTAATATAATAGATGATTAGTTTGGACGTAGGAACAAACGATCTGTAATGTAATAGATGATCAGTTTGTCCGAAGCAACAAATGATCTATAATATAATATATGATCAGTTTGGCCGAAGCAACAAACGATCTGTAATGTAATAGATGATCAGTTTGGCCATAGAAACAAACGATTTGTAATATAATAGATGATCGGTTTGGTCGAAGCAACAAGCGATCTGTAATATAATAGATAATCAGTTTGGCTAAAGCAATAAACGATCTGTAACCTGTAAATAGAAGTACTTGTTAGATATATTAGAAAAGTACTATAATGTAGGGCAATCGAACACAAGTATTTCATTAGTATAAGATTGACGTACGATAAATATGTTAGATAGTGTACTGTGTAAAATAGTAGAAAGTACTCAGATGTATGTGGATTGAACATAAGTCTTTTATTAATGTAAGATCGTCATACAAGATGATAGATTAAAAAAGTACATTGTGATAGATTTTTATCGGCGATACAATTTCAATCTCCTCGTATTCCAAGGATTAGGGATTCGATCTCCATGTTCAGTAGCTAGATCGTAAGAACCAAGGCTGCATCTTTCAATGATAACAAAAGGACCTTCCCAACTTTTGGACATTTTCCCAACGCTTGCTTCCTTTCTGTGTTTGACAATTTCTCGTAGCACGAGATCTTTAATTTCAAACTCTCTCTGACGAACGCGCCTATTGTAAGATTGGGCTAAAGCTTGGTTGTACCTTCCCAAATTCATGATTGCTCAGTCTAAAGTTTCTTTGATCCAATTCATGTTTCATGCCAATTGGTGCATATTCTCTTTATCCGTCATATAGTATGGTCGCGTAATAGGTGATGATATAGAGTGGGGATGATTGCTTCTGTTCCATATGATAGTAAGAACGGCGTGCATCCAGTTGATACCTGAGGTGTTGTGCAATATGCCCACATGACATATAGTAGTTCCTGAACCTAATTTCCCTTTTTCTCTATCAGGTGCTTTTTGATCACATTTACTATAGTTTGATTAAAGATTTCCGCCTGGCCATTTCCTTGAGGGTAACATAGATTTGATGGGGAATGGATGATGTTGTGTTGATTGAGGAACTCAACAACCTGGAGCCAATGAACTGAGGGCCAATATCGATTCGGATAAGATGGGGGCAACCGAACCGGATAATGATAGTTTCCCTGATGAATTTGATGACTTCGTCTTCGCGTGTACGGTACAGAGGGACTGCTTATACCAATTTTTGTGAAGTAATCTATTGCTAAGTGGAGGTATTTCCTCTTTTCCGGTATCGTAGGGAATTTTCCTATGAGGTCGAGGGCCCATTTTTTAATTGGCCAAAATACGTTGTAGGAATGGAGTTCCAAGGCTAGAGCTCAAATTTGGGAACCATGTCTTTGGCAGGCATCGTACTTGCTTACGAGTTCAATGGCTAGAGCTTTCATCTTGGGCCAAAAGACTCCTTGAGTAAGAGCTCGATTTGCGAGAGATCATCCCGCTGTTTGGGAACCCCAAGTACCCTCAGGGAGTTTGTGTAGGAACTTCCAAGCTGCTTTGTTCGATAAACATTCGAGGTACGGTCCTATGACCAAAATTTTGTAAAGAAGACTGTTGCCCACGATGTATCGTTTAGTATTATCAAGTATGCATCTCTTCTCTATGGGGTCTGTTGTAAGTTTACTATCAAATGTATTTTTAGTCCCAATATACTTAAGGTAAGGTCACCTCCAATTGTCCTCGTCTTCTTCAACGCCCCCAGTATTGATAGAATTCGAGCTTATGGTGTTAATGTTGGGGGTGCATGATACTTCAATCTTTAGATAACGTGCTTCCGTACCAAGTATTCCTTCCAGGTACGCAAGAGAGACTGAATGTCGATTTTCTTCATACAGTAAATGTTCGATAGTAGTTCTATTGAATCTGCTCATTCTATCGGCTACTTCTGCCGCGTAGTCGACTATTTTTCTGTTCTTCTGGAACTTTTCCATGTAAGGGTTCACAATGAGTAATGAGTCGGCGTAGACAGATAATTCAGAAACTCCAATTTCTAGAGCCATATCTAGACTATGAATCATCGCTTCATACTCGGCCTTATTGCTGGTTGCTTCAAAATTGGGCCTGACTACTTTCTCGATCCTGTCATTAGAACTGGAAGATCCATCAGTTAAAAGATGCCACCCCTTTTGAGTTATCCAGTCTGACTTTTCTTTGAAGTATTCCTCACTGTTATCCGTACTGTCTTCTTCCCATTCAGGATCTTCTACTGGGAAATCTATGAGGAAATCTACTACTGCTTGACCCGTTTCAAAGTATCGTGGTTCGAAACGGATGTCGTGTTCGCCAAAAGTGACCGACCATGTTTTTATTCATCTGTACTTTTCTCGCTTGGATAAAATCTCTTGTAAAGGGTAATTTGTCACCACTTGAACCGAGTGTGATTGAAAATACTATCTCAATTTTTGCAATATGTATACGAGAACTAAGAACAATTTCTTGATCTTGGTGTACCGGGACTCCGTAGAAGTGAGAGTCTTGCTGATAAAATACACAGGTTTTTCTATTTTCCTGTCAAGTCGAATGAGGATGGAACTTAACGATTCATCGGTAACCGCAAGATATATTATGAGTTCTTCACCTTCATGAGGTGTACTCATTACTAGAGGTAATTCCAAGTATAGTTTGAGCTTCTGAAATGCTGCTTCATATTCTGTTGTCCACTCAATCTCGTGATCCTTTATAGATTTATGCTTTGTTGTCCCTTCCCATAAAAAGTTGAACAACCATCGACATTGATCTGAAGACTTTGAAACAAAATGATTTATCATAGCGATCTTGCCAGCAAACTTCTGTACGTTTCTCTTTGTTTTTGGCGAAGGCATAGATAGTAAAGCGTAAATACGATATGGATTAGCTTCTATACCTCTCTTACTGATTAAGGGTCCAAAGAATTTTCTTGACTAGACTCGGAACTGGTACTTTTCAGGGTTGAGCCTCATCTTGTAGGTTCGGAGAATTTCAAAAGTATTGCGCAAGTCTGTAATATGGTCCTCCTTTTTAAGGGTTTTGCATAACATATCATCAATGTAAATCTCCATCATCTTTCTGAGGTGATCTTTGAACATTTGTCCATCGTCTTTCCAAGGTGATCAATGTAGACCTCCCCAGGAGCGGATGCGCTCACTTCAAGTTTTTACTCCACACCAGCAAATACAACCTTTGCGATCTCTTGTCCTGTGACAACAACCCCAGTAACAAAGGTACTCTGCTACGCTGGCTTTCAGACTTTCTGAGTAGTCTACATGGTAGTTTAAGGCATAGGAGTTGGAGGACTCAGCACGTCTACAATGGTCTTGGAAGTTTATCCCTCAGCCATAGCTCGTTTATCTTGAGCTTGCTAAACTTTGGGCGCTACGGAATCAACCCTTTTATCTATGCGGATACCCAACTCACTGAGTACCTGTTTTAGCTCACCCAGATCTTGAGTAACACAGTCGAACAGGCTGGTCTTTTCCGGCATAGATAAGGGTTTGGGCTCTGCCAAAATAAAAAACATGGCATTAAGTAACAGATCGAAGACAAGATATCGGTTATTTAAAGATTGGTTAACATTACTTACTCGGGTTATAATATCTATGGTTTAGTTCAAGCACCGGCTCATCTGGAACCTGTATACAGTTACCCTCTACCCACACAAGATGGTCGTTCCATGGTCTATCTGCAGATTCCAAGTTAAATAATTTTGGCCTAGATGAATTACTATGCAGGTAACCACTACTTTGACTTTCAATATACTTCTACTTATAAAACAACGTTTCCTTGGAACTGGACAAGAATATAAATTTACTAGTGGGGGTACTAGGTTTAGAATGCATACTGAACCTAGTGATATAGAAACATATTTTATAATTATCTATACACTACAAGCAGTAGCAATAACCCCACCCTCTACCCAATCAACACGTCTATTTCACAAATTCCCAAAACACATACAAAATCAATCATTTCAAATTTCCCTCTTCTTCTCAAAAACATATTTTTTTTCTCTCTACTGGTAAAATACATATACCACAACACCTACACTACAGGCCTCTCTCATCTATACTTTCAAAATATCCAAAACCCACATAAGCAAAACAACTATACAGATTACTAAATCATGCAGATTACTACATGAAACAGATTACTCACAAATCAAACAGACAAAGTTTTTCATCACCAACCTGTACTTGATGAACAACAATCCTCTCTGTTACCCAGACGTCTTTTTGAGTATGAACGCTCACGTCGCTTCTTAGACTCTTTCTTATCACCTGATGAAGATTTCCTTCTTAAATCACACTCAACACTCAAACGTTTCCTCTCCTTTGAAATAAGATTGACACAACTTTTTTCTCTATCTAAAACTATAGATAATTTATGAGGGAGAGAGAGGCGCATTTTTATACTCTCCTTCGACTTGCGAAGTGACGGCTCCTTCTGACACGCGTCAGCCATCCCAACTATGTCTACATGTATGTTTTTTCAGTTGAAAACATCATCATGACTTCTGTGATAATGCCTACCATCCTCACGTCTGCCCCTATTCGCTGCCATTACACAATTCTGTACCTCTTCCTCAAACACAATACAAACGACTAATTCCCTAACTTTAATACCCTGCCATGATCGTACAACTTTCCTTAAACAGATTAATATTCAAAAATCGACGATATCAATACAGTTGTTAAAATCATACAGTTGTCTCCCATAAAATCCATACACAAAGATTATAACATAATACTTTATTTTTTATTTCAATCAGATCGAGACATCACATTCGTTTGTTCTCTAAAGATCCCTCATCTTATATTTATTCAAACCTAACCACAAAACACTCAAAAGCATATTACTTATTGCGAGCTCCAATGCTTCGAGCTAACCGAAATCTCTAGTCACATCTAAAATAGCCTCGGTGATGTGCCTCTCTGCACATAATGACCTCTACTCTTGCTGCCCTGGCATTCTCTTCGACGATTTTATCACAAACGAGCTATCGAATAGTCAGTTCCCGTATCATGGCACTCAACAATGACCTCCAAAATACGTCGCACTAGAAAAATTGGTCATGCTCTCCATGGTTCCCTTCTTCGTCTAGTCCGGTCAGATGCAACAGCCACTCTGACAACACGGCATCATAGGGATGTCAGTGAAAATACCACTCACATAGTTCGGCAACCTTGATATGAAAGTGACCATCTACTACTTGATTAGCACGCTGAGCACGAGTCCTCACCATGGCTAAACTTACCACCTCCACAACACAATTATCCATACAGAAGATGCACAAAATAATAGCCTAAAGTCATAATTTTATAGCCACCATAAAGATCTTTACAAATATCACCCCACTAATTTTCCCAAAGGATATCTTGTTTAGAGAAAGTTCACGAAATAGCAGAATATTAACATCAAATGCAGAATACTGTGACAGATCATTCTTTCCATAGTATGCAATATCTCATCTAATTTGGTACGAGAAAATATATAAAGGGACAACATACAAGATAACGCAGTTCTAGTAGTAGTACCTACAGATCCATGCCCACCCTTTCTCACAGTTCGGCAAACTCTGTTCCCCAGTTCGAGTTTACAAATACAAACAAAAAATTACACAGACAAGCTCGTGACAATGACTCATGACCTCAGAACGAAGTTACTTCATTAATTTAAAATTTTCTTTACTGGATACTTTACAGATAACAAAATGTCCCCAATAATAACAATAGATTATATCACAAAGTTACAGTTTGAATTGCTATTCAGGAATCAGCAGAGAAGATGATGAAAAACTGAAGCAACTTCTGAACCCTGATTCCATGCTATAAAATCTGGGAAACAGTCGGAACTAGAAATCACTGATGAAAGATCTTCTTCATGACCAAAATCTATGGTCCATGGAAGAAAATGATCATCTGCATCCTCCCACCTCTTCCACCATAACCCCCACCTCCTCGCATGCTAGAGACAGACGGAATACCTCATTTCTTCAATAAGACCCACTCATTAGAAGGGTACCGATGAGAGTTACTCGAACGAATGCCTGCCACTTTATCCTCAATTGTCACAGCCTCCTCTGCTAGCAACCGAAGGCCATTTCGGCGCTTCGCCTCAGATGTCAGCAGATAGTTGAAACATACCATCTGATAATAATCATCCCCACCTCCATCACTTCTTCATATGATATATGATGGTAGGTGGGAGATACATAAATTAGCATTGACAGATGCAACGGTTGGTATCCAAAATACCTTATGCACAATTCTTCCATCTTCCTACAGATCCTCGATTCCCGAGCCTGAGTCCTTGTCGTCACCATATTCTCCAACACTCAGAATTTGCCAAATTATAATAAGATAGTTTGGCACAATAAAATATAGAATAAGTCCCGAGAAGAAGACTTGGTTCATCATGCACAAGTCAAGATCCTCTCTATACTACGATTAACATTAAAGGTGGCCCTCCAAATTCCTAACATTAGCAAGATTCCCCATAAAGTAACAATGACTATAACCATTGGTTCTAGGAAATCCAAACAGCACAAACAAGATACTTTTAAATTTATATTGGAAATGAGTCTCAGATATTAACTGCAACAATTAATTCCATTTCTCAACCAACATCACTCGCCTATAATGTTTATCATACTGTTGGCTGAGAGGGGGCGGTTGTAGTAGGGTATTCCGCATCACGAACTTATGCTTCATCTTCGAACTACATATAAACTTTCGATCTCATCGACTGAGTACGTGGCATTAAAAGATTTAGGACAACAACGTCAAGAAGGAAACACAACAAAAATTTCTCAACCAAAACCACTCGTCCATGAGGCCCCTCGTACTATTGGTTGAGAGTCATCTTGTAATAGCTTATTTCATACCTCAGACTCAAGATTCATCCTCGACCTCATCAGCATACAGGAAGCACTACTAAAGACATATTCGATATTCCTCTGCTCGAGTCATCACTTTCAACCTTCACAATAACAGTTCGATTTACGCAAGAGTATAGTCATCAATAGAGCTGTTGTACAGGAAGAGAGGTCAAGACGATACATCATCTGGTCAAAGAATATCTTACATCTACTTTGTAACGTTCATCATTAAGAATCTTAATGGTCATCAAACGGTCATATTATAAGACTTATATATAAGACCAGAGAGCCATAGATTACGGACAGACAATTTTATACAGAAGGATTCCTACTCTAGAACTCCAGAGATCCAGAGTACTCATTTTAATAACTAGCATTCTCAATAAGATCTCTCTTTCAGAAATCCTTAAGAAAGGTCGTGGTTTTTAACCTATTCAAAGGTTTTCTACGCTAAATTATTGTGTTAGTTCTTATTAACGTTCCGATTACATCTGGTGTAAAGGTTAAGTCTGGATCCCAGAATTAGCCTATTTCAACACCTACATTCGTGTCATAATCCCGACGATGCCCACAACTCACTCTCATCATCACCTCTTTCCATTCAACTCTCTCTCCACAGCAGACCTTAACCCTTTTTGACACCTTTGCTCCTACAGTTGCCTCACCATACAAATAATATCATGGCAATTTCATCTCAAACCCTAAATATCTATTTTATCAATTACATCAACTACACCCATCTAAACTACAATTACTCCATACACTATCAAGATAATATCAACATCTACAAAGGGTTTACACATAATCACATACATAACAAGCAAATGAAAGAAAAACACCAAGCAAATACAAGATAAATACTAACCTTAGAGTCATGCTACCTCAGTGTCCCTCTATTTCGAAAGCTTTGCCCTTTCAATCAACACAATAATCTCCTCCTTCCCTATGGTGGACAACGGCACAATAGATGAACACAGTGACTCAGAACTTGAAGAATTTTTTAAAAAGAAGTGGGGTGTGAACAGTCGTCAACCACAAAGCTATTTATAGTCCCCACACGACTGTTCAGCGCACCCCTTCGCGACTGTTCATCGTACCCCTTTTCCGACCGTTCGAGTACTCGAGTATAACGCCTTACTTGTCTCTTCTCGAATTCTTTGATCCTTCGTCTTCTAAAAGCCAACAAGCCCATGCATTGTTGCTCCAACCCCTCCATATCTCCTTATAACTCCTCTGATATATCCATCCTTGCTAAAGAAACTCTTTTACTATTACAAAGAGATTGTACATCTAATTCCTTATACCTCAATATCACTTATATGGGCACACCTAGACATTATTCTTTTATTACATAAATACTTCTTTCCTTATTTACAACTCTCCTATATTCTTGGGCAATCTTAACAGATTCAAAATTTTAATTTTATTCGACAAACCAATTACCCGAAAATCGAGATATCATACATTCACATACCCAAATCATAATATTATATCAATAACATTCATTCGTTCAAATATATCCCATCATATTCGAGAACAATTTTCATCACATATATCGACAACAACATATATATTTAATTATTTCAAACAACACCTTACCACTTTCTCATTTGTTACATACCAATAACACTCATTTCATTCTTTAACCTCTTCGACTGGCCACATCATCTTCTTTCATCACCAAAGCCTTGGCTCAATTCCTGATCTTGCCGATGCGCTTAGGAGGACTCAGGAATTGCAAATTACAATGAAATGTATACTCCTCTTCTGCCCCCTTCACCTCCACTTCACTCATCTCTTCATACTAATGGTACTAATGGTTGCCCATTTATGAGACTCTTCCCAAAGTACCTATCAAGTAACACCCAATATTTTGTATACACCCGATTGGAACGTTCATACTCCCGAACCTAAGCTCTCGTCCTCACCATCTTTAATCCTACAGATCAAATTCAGCTTACCACATGTATTTATATCCATCAAAACAAACAGATAATCAAACTACAGTCAACTCCAACATTCATTTATCATTGGAACTCTACACATCCCAGTCAAATCAACCTCTTAGGGAACCGTTTCCGGCTTCACACGGTCAACAAACTCCAGGTCGAGCTCTTATATCCTTGACAGCATAACCTCGATATTAACTTAAAGTTCGGAACAACTATCTCGACATACAACTGACTTGCCTACTTATCATCGACTAATTTATTTCCTTCTATTTGAGATCATCGTCTAACATATTCAATACAAAATCAAACCAAAGTTTATTCATTAAGTACAATGTTACATTTGGCAGTTTTTTCCTTCGATTACATTACACCATGCTGCAGTTTATATTTTATCATTCGACATAAATGACTCGAAGCCATTTGCCTCTTTTAACCAAAATTTGGCATATCCTCTGGCAAAAGGTGCAGCGATATCCTAAGAACTCAATGAATCTCAAGTCACGGAATGCTTAAAAGAGCTGCCTATGTGCGCCCTATAGAAAGACATCAGTAAAAAATTGTAAGAAGATTTTTTGTGTCTACCAGAGATACAGAACGCCATGCCCCGTTCACATCATCATCTTCAATATGGGTAATGACCACTTCATCAAATAATTGATGAGCTCTGAGGCCTTTAATACCACAAAATGATATTGACTCCACTGGACACACCGTATTTCGACACTCTCTGGCTCTTCCTCCATCAGTTCTCCCACACATCATCACCACCGGTTCAGATAACATAACAACAATGATACAACACCAAGAATTACCTCTTTGTAATCGCCAAAATACCCATCCGTAAGCTCCAGCCACTCGCTATGCCACGCCTGGTGCGACATCATTACCAAACCGATAATAAACTTCTTTTTTTTAATAGCCTGCCGAGCACCAACCCTTTCTTTTATCCTCTATTTATAACCCTACCTTCAAAATTACAAATTTTAATATACCACTATAAATTGTCCTTGGGAAACCAAAATGACCAGATTCATTTGACTTTTGCCTCGAAAATGATAGCACAAACTTTTACAGACAATTGACAATCGTTTCACATTCCGATGCCCTTCTCGACACAAGTAATCGTATCGAGAATAGTACGATTGTAGTAGCATATTTCCCAAATTCGACAAAGAGAAGCCAACAGAACTTAGCCGAAGACATTCCATCATTCGAGAAGATGTCACATCTACGACCACAGTTCTTGACCTACTAAAAGTAGCCGTTATGCTTGGTCAAATAGAGCCGTTGGAGATCCGCAAAGTTCACCCACTACTCCCGAAATAGGAAACTATTTTTTTTGTAAAACTGCATGTATCTACTATAAATACAGGCAGAAAATGAGTTATTTAGATATGTAACTTTACTATTCATTCATCCTTTCTATCTTACTAAACAACAAATTGTAATAACTAACAACTTATTAGATTTTTCATCAAAACCCTCCTCGAGGTCGTGATTTTTCTTAGCCTTTACTGAGTTTCCATGTAAAATCTTGTTTGTTTAAATTTATTATTACATAATCCTCACTATAAATATTGATGAGGATTATCCTCTCGAAAAACACGCCATACACTTGTGATGCAGGCTTTTGTTGTCTCCTTATTTCTATGATCCTCTTGATCCTGCTAATGATAGATTCCCTTGCCTACTATGTATGAAGCAACTTCCTTAAAACATGTATGATATGAGTACATATATAGGTGTACGTCAACTATTAGCTAAGAAAATATGTTGCATATATATGAAGATTTGTGTACCTTTATTGCGGTATGGTATGTGAACCCTCGAACATTGATTAGTACATAAAAATAACCATCAACAAAGTCTGAGAACAAGCGAGCCATCTCTTTTACTTCAGATTCACTCGACACTCTAAGTACATGATTGACCATCAAATTAATTGCTTCCTATTATAAATAAGATAAAGTTATAATACTACAGTAGATTTTGGAGATAGACAGCAATTATAGCTCCCTATGGAAGAAGACATAAAATTAATTAAAGTAAACAAGCACTCAAATAGAAGATAATAAATAAGTAATAAGTACCTTAACAATACGCTTATTTATATCTTAGAGATAAAAGTACCACAAAGTTAACTTTACAACTTAAAATGAGATAATGGTGGCCCTATATATAGCCAAAAATGGACCAAAGCAGTAATAAGCTGAAAGATTAGTAGAGCTGCAAGTCCCAAGTGCATGTCCAAATTCGCTCTCTAGAGATTCCTTCCTCAACTTTGCATACTCTGTAGATGGCTTCTCACCATGGATACTAGTATGCCCACTTGAAAATCAGCATAAGTATGAGATGCTTTAGAATGATGGCCACTTCATTCAAAATCAAATCTAATATCTAATATTAGTCTAAATTTTTTTAAGAAGATGTGAGAATAAATTTGTGGGACCATGCGCTTTGACTACTCGATTTTAACACCTAACCCATGCGAGCGATCTGAGTCATGTAGGGCTGTCAATGGACCGGATCGAGGCAGGATCATGGTCGATCCTGACCCGATCCGTTAAGGAATACAACGATCCTAACCCGATCCGTGATCCTAAAGGATCACTAATTTTGCGATCCTGGCCCAATCCTTTAAGGATCTTGGTGATCCTTACCCGACCCGATCCGATCCGTTAAGCTTTGATTTTTGGCAAACAACATATAAGTTGAGAATGAGTACAAACAAAAAGATGTATTATATCCATGTAAAATATAGAGTTAGAGACTCATTTTGTACATAACCAAAATCTATGAGCTCTTAAAACATTGTAACAAATTTACAGGACTTCAAAATCTTGAGCATCTATATGACTTCAAAATGTGAAGCATGAGCATCCATAGGACTTCAAAATCATGTAACCTATTTGTAAATAAAATCAAGTTGATAGTTATAGGATGAAGTTGGGGCGTTATGAGAATTGAGATTGAGAGTTGAGAGCCGTAGTTTGGTGACTACTAATCTATCATCTATGAATCATAATTTCATATTACTTAAAGTCATAAATACCCTTAACGGATCGGGTTTTTAACGGATCGGGTTAGGGTGAATCCTAACCTGATCCGCCAAATAAAGGGTAGGATCACTAACGGATAGGGTCGTGGAGGATCAATTTTTTTCCGATCCTGATCCTTTGTTAACGGATCGGACCGGATCGGATACTGGGTCAAGTCCTTGCCATTGACAGCCCTAGAGTCATGTGACTGTAACTTCGGAGCTATATATGATAGATACATCCTCCCCAGGTGGGGCGTCCAAAAGGTACTATGTGGCATACTCATAGTCTATTCTACTGTACCTCCTACCACACTTACATTCTCGGTGTATTAGGCCCATTTATAGGTTGCTTACATCTCCCATATTTATAAGACAAAGTTATAAATTGATTTAAAGTCAGATCAGCTAAAATTACTACCCATTTTCTAAATAGGTTGCATGAGAATATTCTTCCATACCTGAAAATGCATATGAAGACTAGCTTCTCTGACCAATTGTATTAGCTTCTCTGACCGATCCCATTGTTTGTAGTGACCCAGTCTTCCCTTTAAAGCAGTAGCTCTCCAACAACATTCGTTGAGAGATCTCAAATATATAAATCAACCAGAAGTATTGTCTATAAGTTATATTACCTACAACTAGAAAAGGAAGCACCAATGAGTCTCAATTAGATGTAATTAAAGGCATTACATAAGAACATACATAACCATAACAGAGAGGGGATAATCACAACGCAACCCTTCCCTAACCTAACCCTCTTGATGCGCCGACCAAACTGCTCCACATCAACTAAAAAGCTATAGTTATATGATCTTCCAGCCCTAAAAGAAACCCACACGACATTTTTCAATAGAGGCCATAGCCGCCAGAAGTCAAAGTCAAGGATCCTTCCTAGGTCCTTTGCATCTTTTTTTCTGTCAAAAGTCAGAGTCAAGAAATCTCCCATTTTGTAGCAAGGATCCTTAGACAAGTGAAACTCCTAAAAGATTAGAACATACGAGTCAACACATTGCTGGGATAGACCTGCAGTAACATATTCTCCAGATTCGACAAGAGTAAGCCAGCACAGTGTAGTCAAAGATAGTCATACATAATCGAAGACATATAGCATTCTAGAAGATACCACAAGTCCTCGACTTACTAAAAGTAGCCTTTGTACCTAGTCAAGAAAGAGCTGTTAGAGATTCGCAAAGTTTACCCACTACCCCTAGAATAGAAGACTGTTTCTTTCTTTTTGTAAACTGCCTGTATCAACAATAAATACAGGTAGAGAATAGATTATTCAATACCCCCACAATCCGCAACTTTACTATCTTTACTTCCTAACCGTACTATCACTCTAAAAACTAGTAATAACTAGCAACATACTGGATTTTATATCAAAATCCTCCCCGATGTAGTAGTTTTTCTCAGCTTTTACTGAGTTTTCCACGTAAAATCTTATTTATTTAACCTTTTATTGCATTTTCCTTATGAATAGTATTGCTAAAGATTCTCTTTCCAGAAAACATGCCACTACAATTGGCACCGTCTGTGGGAATTACCAAACTTTTCTTTACCACCACTGATCTAAAATCCTTCTAAAGACAAACAGGAGCCTCAAAAGCCAATTTAAAACGGTGAGAAACCAAGAAATTAATCCCATACCGGGAACGGCCGACCTACTCGGTGCAGTGATTGAGCTTTAGAAATAAATGGCTACAGAAAAAGTCCAAAGACTGGAAGATCAGCTTATCCACGCTCAAGCTCTTCAAACAGAATGAGATGAACGAAGGAAAGCTTTGGACCAACAGAGTCAGACACATCAGAAAGAGATGGAGAGACTAAGGAGAAATTAAAATCACCTCACTTGCTACTAAACATCACCTTCACAGTCCTGAAATGGTCATCGGTCAAGAGCGACTCAAAGAGGTGACCAACAAAGAGAAGACAGACTATAGACTTTTCGATTCCAATCTGGAAATCCATACAGGATTTCTCGATACTTTGGACTTACATCTTTAGCATCAACAACTCAAGGAAGTTGATGTATGTGTCATCAGACTCTACTTCCAATCAGGAAGCGATTGGGACCAGAGGGACAGGGAGACTTTGATCCGCATGGTACAGCCCTACCATTTCCTCCTCCATAATTCGTTACCTTGGATGATCTAAACAATAGAATCCAGGCCATAAACTCTGATATCCCAGGCAGGAGATCTGCACTTGGCCGGATCAAAACAAACCCCATCTCCCCACATCTTGAAGTTATGCCCATCCTAGACAATTTCCATATGCTAAAATTTATTTAATATGCAGGACTCATAGATCCAGTTACCCATGTATGACATTTCAAAGCCGCAGTGGGATTATACTCCAATCTCGACCACATGATGTGCAGGCTATTTAACATGAGCCTAAAAGAAGAACCTCTCCGATGGTTTCTTATAATCCAAGGGGCCTCCATCACCACGTTCTGCCAGTTGCAGCGCCTTTTTAAATCTAATTATACTAATGCTAAAAAGCGGGAGATTACTGCAGATTCTTTGTTCTTCTTTGAATAGGGCACAAAAGAAACCTTAGCGAGCTTTTATAAGCATTTCTTACAAGAAACTGAGAAAATTGGGAACTCAGATCCTAAAATTGTTGTTCCAGCATTTACCTCAGCCCTACACATCAAATCTAAGGTTCGAGAAGAGCTTACTCTGCACAAGACAAGAATGTTCACATAATTGATTGATGTAGTTAATAACTATATTGAACTTGAACGATCAAAGAAAGATAAAATGAAGAGCTTCTCTGCCATCCATTCTTGGGAAGCAAGTTAAACTCTACCTCAAAGATCAGCCACAACCGAAGCACCAAAGCAACAAGGTAGAATAATTAACAACAGTAGAAGAAGGGATGGCAGAGCAGACAAACCGGTCCCAGTTCTGCCCCCAATGATAGCGACTTTCTTTGTTATCTTACCAGCGATAAAGGGAGATGAGTGTTTTCACGCACCGTAAGCAATTTCGGATGTCCCCACCAAACCTTTAAGTTAGTATCACAATGTGCATATCCATGAAACTGACAACTATTACTCTCTCATCCGAATCTTTTATCGCATCCTCTTGGCAGGAAGACTTCATAATTATGTCATCGACATCCAAAAGTTTCTCGAAGATGAAGCAAAAAACAAATACGTTGAGAAAAATCAGGTCCCAGGGCAGGCACGCTACCTGTATATGATCGAGATTGAGAATAGAAAAAAAAAAACAAGATGATCGGATTACATCCTGTTGTAAAATGACCTCCACAGATAAATCTGCAAAACTTCTCCCCAGCTCGAGCAAATCAAAACGTCCGTACCATATCACCTTTGAGGACTCAGACACCAGCCATGTGAAATACCCCCATGATGACCCTCTCGTCATTATGCTTAAAGTCGGACAAAACTACCTACATACGCTTCTCGTCGATATAGGAAGTGCAACGGATGTATTATTTTGAAGAGCGATTGAGGTTCTAGGCCTCACAGACTCTGTGAAAGCTTCAACAACAACAATCACCGGCTTCAGCGGTTCGATGGAGTCTGTCACATGAGAATTACCCTGCCAGTTTAGGCAGGATCGGAAACAACATTCATAAAATTCCTTATCATCGATGCTTAGTCTAAATATTTAGGTATTTTGGGACGTAGTTGGTAACATTCAATCAAAGAAGTTCCTTTTACGTATCATTTGGCATTTAAGATTTTCAACAGATCATGGAATCTACGAAATCAAGGGAAGCCAGGAAGTTGCACGTATGTCCAAGAATATAGCCACCAATACTCATGCCGCAAAACTTCTCAAAGCATAGCAACTACAGCAAGAAATGCCCACCACATTCTAGGAACATAACACCAAAATAGTCGAATCCATTAAACTCGATGGTCCAGGGGGTCATACCTTCTTCGGCTGCAAGCTATCAACCGATAAAAAAGAAGCCATGATCCAGCTACTAAAGAAAAATATTGGCATTTTTGCATGGACTTTTCAGGAAATGCTTGGCATTGACCCAATAATCGCGTGCCACTAACTGACCTCCTTCCAGACAGCAAAACTGTCATTCTGAAATGACAGAACCCAGCTCCCCACCTCTGCGATACAGTAAACGAAGAAATTGATAAACTCCTTTGGGTAGGATTTGTTTGAGAATCCAAGTACCCAAAGTGGGTTTCTAACATCATGGCGGTCCCGAAGAAAAATGGAAAAATTAGAGTTTGTGTGGACTTCACAGAACCCAACAAGCTTATACCTAAGGATAGTTTCTCACAACCACAAATTCTGCAACTCCTTGACTCCATCGCAGGGCACGAACTTCTTTCTATGATGGATGTAGCCACTGACTACAATCAAGTTCCACTCGCTGAAGATGATCAAGAAAAAACAACCTTTATTACTAAAAGAGGTCTCTACTGCTATACAGTAATGCCTTTTGGGTTAAAGAATATGAGAGCTACTTACCAAAGGCTTGTCACAAAAATATTTAAAGATCACCTAGGCACAATCATGGAAATCTGCATCGACGATATGATCTGTAAAAGCTTGAAGCGCGAAGATCATTCTAACAATCTCCAAACCATCTTCGATATCCTTTGCAAATACTAGATGAAATTTAATCCAGAAAAATTAGAATTTGAAGTTGCGTCTGCCAAGTTTTTGGGACACCTGGTAAGTAAAAGAGGAACCAAAATCGATCCTGCACAAATCAAAGTACTCATTGTAATGCCATCCACGAACAAAAAAAGATGTCCAAAAATTTGTAGGCAAGATCGCCGCTCTTCACAAATTCATTTCCAAGTCATCTGATCGATACAAGCTTCTTTACCTCCTTCTTCGTGGCAATCCCACTACACTTTCAAAGAAGCAACACAAAGAGATCATTTGGACACCTGACTATGAATTTTCCTTCCAGGATCTTAAACAAACTTGGGGCATTTTTCTATCATGAGTACTCCAGTTCATGGCGAAACACTAACAATTTACTTATCTACAACTAAAGATACCATTAGTTCCGTACTTATTCGAGACGACGAAGGAGTAGAAAAATCAATCTACTTTATCAGCAAGAATCTCATGCCTGCAGAACAAAGATACACGACAATATAAAAAACAACTACTTACCTTGGTCTACAGCTGCCAAAAACTTTGTCTATACTTTCAAGCGCTTCACATCAAAATCATAACCAAGTATCCCCTCAAACTAGTACCCTCAAAGAAAGAAAAATCTTGAAGAATTCAACAATGGTCTGCTTTCATCGGCGAATAGGACACCTCCTTTGAACCCCAAATATCTATTAAGGGACAAGCAATAGCTGACTTCTTAGCGGACTTTCCTGTCAAGGACCCTAATTGGGAAGAACTCAAAGAAATCTTCATAGATGACTCAACTGCTGAACTAGACGCATGCTCCAAAAGCTTGGGTTGCCGATATTTTACAGACGGATCAGCTGACCCACGAGGATCAGGGATTGGCATCGTCCTCGTAACACCATCCAATCATCGTATAGAGAAAGTTATATAGCTAAACTTCAATGCCACCAATAATGAGACCTGTAGGGGCCTATCCCTCAATCTGACCTAAAATTGAGTTGTCTCCAGTTAGAATTACCTCCATATCAGGCTTACACATTCTCCACACGACTTCTCTAATCAATATTTCCACATACTCCACGAACTGATAAAGAATGTGGATCGAGCTCAAGCCGAAAAACTTAAACAAGTCAAAACCATATGTTTCTCACAAACTCAATAGTTACTCAGTCAACAGCCACTAACCACAGTATTCGAAGGACGTGCTCTAGCACAATGAAGAACTACGGAAGAGGCCTATATAAAGAAAAAGTTCCAGAAGAGATAGGGATCAGTAAAATATACAGGAAATCACTATGAGGACTATATCTTCTAATTTTCTTAATAATCCAAACTTCATATTTACAAGATTAAATATTTCTAAGTCTAGAAATAACTTGTAATAAGATATCATCAACCTTAAACAATAAAAGTTACTATTATACAACCCTCAACACGAGGTCATGGTTTTTTAACCTATTCATAGGTTTTCCATGTTAAATACCTGTGTCATTTCTTGTTTACTAGATTATAGCCACATGTACATTGGTGTAAGGACTAATTCTAGGCCACGTCGAGCTTACAGAATAAGGCCATTGCATTTAACACCGTCTATGGGAAAGAAATTCTTTCCACTATATCCTAAGACATTCAATCACTCTACTACAATATTTTAATCATGGTCACATCTAGGCGTTCAACTATCGGAGTTTAGCACAATCTCTCAATCGAGCCAGAACAACTTTTAGAGCTCCGAGCTAATCTTAACACTGAAGCGGAGAAGCACAACGACCTCAAACAATAATTAGCTCGCAACCGAGAGCGCCGTGAGAAAAAGCTCGACGCCGAATGACAAGATCGTTTGACAGCGCTTAAACGACATGAAGATCAAATGACAACAATGCAGACTACCTTGCAAGCTCTGCAAAACATTCAGCAGGCTTCTCCAACACGAGATCGTGATCCAGTGCTAGAAGCCTCCTGTGCGAGAAAGATTGGGACCTCAAGGTGCTACCAGCAAGGCTAGTTTTAAATATATTTGGAATGAACCTCAACCTTCCATTCATTTGGGGGGGGAGATTCTATCTAAAATTAGTTGAGGTCACTTATGTTCCATCCGTCAAGAGGAAGAACAGAGACCTCCATCTCGAGTTCCAGCGCGAGATCGTTTAAGTGAAGGTACCGGTATTTATTACCCGCAACCTCCTCGTCAAGCCGCTCTACCAATCTGTCATTATGTCACACAAGAGCATATAAACCAGCGTATTAAGGTGTTGATTGAAGTACAAGTTCTGGATACTACCGATGACCTTACCTAGTTACAAGGAAGTCCACTTGCCAAAAAACTATACGATATGGATTTTCTGAAAGGTTTCCATACTTTGAAAATTCGTAAATACAAAGGTACCGATCCCAAGGAGCACATTCAAGAATACCATGATTCGTTGAGGTTGTACTCTAATCTTAACCACATTCTCTACCGCCTGTTTGCCACAAGTCTGCAGGAGGAACCACTCCGATGGTTCTATTCGCCACAAGTCTACGACATAATACCAGTTAAATCAGTATTACACTTGGTTTGGCTGACTCTACTAAATCTTCTGCGATTAGAGGAAGGTAGCACTTGTTTTCAATCAACGAACTCTACCTGACATAAGATAAAACAAAGGTAATACCAGCTTTTATCTCTTTTAATATGTTTACGACATCATATGAGTTAAATTAAGAATACACTTGGTTTGGTTGACTCTACTAAATCTCCTACGGTTAGATCAAGGTAGAACTTTTTTTCGCTTAAAGGACTCTACCAGACATAAGATAGAGCAAAGGTAAAACTAGTTTTTATCTTTTTCAATTTGTCTGCGAGATTCTATCAGTTTGATCAAGGTTATGCTTGATCGACTAACTCTACTCAACTCTAAGATTAAAACAAAGGTGATACTAGTTTTTAATCAAAGAGATCAGCCAGACATAAGATAAAGCAAATGTAAAACTAGCTTTCATCTCTCTACAAGTCTGCGGCTCATATTTTTTTTTTTCAGGTTTATATCCAACTACTATAATGTAGTTTTTTCTATTGTAGGGATGTCAGCTTCCCTTACCCCTATAATAGGAGGTTGACTAGCCATGAATTCTTGAGCTCGAGTAGTTATAGAAGTCCTGCCCTCCTTTATCAATTTAACAGTTCGAGGGCCCAAATCTGTTCCCATGGAGCTAGTGCAATCTCCTCGATCTATATCAACCTTGTAACTTCTTCTGCAAAATAAGCAATCATAGACCTCAGCAGGTCTGAATGCAAGGCCTAAGTTACAACTGAGTAAGACCAATCCATCCTCGCCCTCTGAAGGCGATCTTCTAACCTTTTGTACTTAGCCTTTTGACTCACCATTTCACTGTCTACGCAATCTGTAAAGGCAATGTTCTTTGCAGATTTTTAGTCAGCTTTTGCTGACTCAGCTCGATTAGTCAACTCCAATTCAACAACTTGAGCACGAAGTGTCTTGATCTCCTTCTTCAATTTGTCCACATCTGGCATTTTCTTTAATAATTATACTTTGTCACTTATCACGATCACCTTCGATCTGATAATACTCCATAACTCTCTTTCTTCCTGGTGAGAGCAACGTCCAATTTTTTCCACACGCCCGTAATTGCTCTACCCCTTTGCGCACATACCCTTAAATTTGAGCAACATCCCCCTCCAACTCCCTTATTCGAGCTGATAAGCTAACAACATCACCTTGAATAAGTGATATTCTGCCATCATTTTTCCTCCCCTTTGAGCACTCCCCAACCTCAACATTCCTGGCACATAAGTTGATCTGACCCAATTCAGTCTTCATGTCTGCCAGCCTTTCAGTCAACTCATTGCATCTTCACTGAACTGTTCGAAATTCCATATCCTTTGTAGAAAATGCTGTAGTCAGTTGCTCAGCTGCCAATTCAGATGTAGTTAGATCGTCTTGAGCTCCCTTAATATTGTTATCTTTATCAACTAGTTTCTTCTTCAATCGCCCATGTTCGCTTCTGCAATTCGCCAAATCAGTTTGAATGCGCCCTTGATTATTCCTTTCGTTAAGCAGGTCATTTCTCAAACCAACCAACAACCGATTTAAATTTTCCTCTGACCCTTCTAAAGCCTGTATACGGTAACGGGCCATGTTTGCCTCCTTGCTCTTTACCAATAGTACATCATTCTGGTTTTTTAGTTTTGCCGCATGTTCTTTTAGCTCCTCAAACTCCTTTTGCCCTTTTTGAATTTCGGCACCCTTCTCATCAATCTTCTGAGTTAGGTTGAAAACTCTCCGCGTGGCCTCATCAAACTTGAAGTGCACCTTCACATGTTGGTCTTCCCTATCCTCACTAACCTCTTTTATCCTATTAAACTCCCCTGCAAACTCCTGGTTACATTGGAGAGCTTCATCTTCGTGTAGGCGAGCTGACTTCAATTTAACCTGTACATTACAAATATATTGTATCAGCTAGATTTGGAAAGTCCATCACTACATTTCTCATTTCTAACAAGATATCTATTTTTTGACATTCAGTGTGTAAAACTACTTCTGAACTTAAGGTCGAAGTGTAATCTATGATGGATGTTCCATAACATATATTCGCAAATCTAAGGTACGCATTTTCTATACTTGAGTATGCCAAAAATCTAAATTCTTTTATGTCTTGTACCATTTCAGCGTCGTTTGCCTTTAAATCGGTGATGGGTTGTTGGTTTGTCTCTACATTCTATTCATTACTTTGTAGCTCTATACTAATACAGCATACAAATCAAAATTTCTTGCTCTATTCTAGCCTACGCAGCTCCGCTTGCCAAGACAGCAGGGACGCTGACGCCTCTTTCTCCTTAGCAAGCTCAACCTTTAAATATTTTATTCTGAGGCGTATGTCCTTAAGTTCCTACAGTAAGATTTATAAAAATGTGACTTAACCTACAAAATTCTATCCAACATAAGTCCAACCAATTTACAAACATCCCAAAATATTTGTACAATCATAGTACAATCACATTGTCCTACCTTCTCAGTTTCATCCTTCGGGCGTTCGATGTCATATCCTTGGTTATTCCTTGTCATCTGAGGAGACACACCATCCAGCCCATCAACCACCCCAGTGACATCATCTTTAAACTCTTCATCCTCTTTCTCCACATAGGCACTGACCCTAATGGCATCCACCGCCTCCAAGTCCATGCTCACCTCCGCTTTGAGCCTGTTTGTAGTGGCATATTTTCCAGAAGGAAAATCTTTGCCAATATTTATTCATAAAGAGAATGCAATAAAACTAGATAAACAAGATTTTACGTAGAAAACTCAGTAAAGGCCGAGAAAAACCATGATCTCGAGGAGGATTTTGATGTAAAATTCAATAAGATGCTAATTATTATACATTTTAAAGTGATGTTGAGTTTTAGAAGTAAGAATAGTAAAAAATTATGGTCCTTTAGAATCTATTCTTTGCCTGTATTTATAGTCATACAGGCAGTTTTATATATAAAAAAGTCTCTTATTCCGAGGGAGTGGGCAAACTTTTTGGATCTCTAGCAGCTCTTTTCTTGACTAGGTATAATAGCTACTTTTGGAAGGTCTAGGACTTGAGGTAACTTCTCAAATGTTGATCTTCGATCATGAATGGTTGTCTTTGACTACGCTTTGCTGACTTACCCTTATCGAATCTGGGGAATATGCTACTACAATTATCCCATTCTTGACAAAAGCACTTGTAGTTGTGTCGAGAAGAAGTTGGAAGCTGAAGAGGTTGCCGAATGAGAAGATGAGTGATAGGTGTTATTTATGAGGTCAAAGAAACTGTATTTGGTCAAATCATTCCCGTTGCGCAATTAATGAGGTACAGTAAATCTGGCAGAGTTAAATTGGGTATAAATAGGGTGTTATTGAGGGTAGAATAGTGGTGGTTTTAGAAGGATATCGCCCTAAGTATGGTCTAATGTATTTTCTGCGGTGGAAGACGGTGAACAACCTGAGGGAAAAATTTGGTGCAAACTGATCGGTGATAATTCTTCATGTGGTCATGTCACGGTGCTGGGGTGGGAGAGAGGTCAAGATAGAAAAGGTGAGTATGTTATGGAAATAATTGCGTCATCATGCGGCGTTGAAGGTAATAGAGTGCGTCAGTTTGGGGTAGAAAGGGTAACTGTTTGTGTTGATGATGAAGATTTGAAGCTCAGATGGGCGTCTAGGGATCTTGCCAAATGTAGGAGGTTTCTTGCAATTTTTTGTTACCTTCATCTGGGGAAGTAGCCTTCAGAAGTTCAGTGACTTGAAATTCATTGAGGTTCTTAGCACTGAAATGAGGCTTTAATGTCCGATTCTAGAGAAAAGAAAACACAGAGTAATAATCGACTTTGATTTATGTGTACATTGATTTATCAATTATAGTTTGAAATAATCAAAGGTGAAATGTTGAACGTGAATGCACATAAAATGTTGATGGGTTGTCATCACATCTTGAATATATTTGACTGATTGGGTCCCAGAACGGATTTTGAGGTTAATTGATTGGACATTAAAATTATAGTGTTCCAAGGCAAAGTAAATCCAGGTGAGTTGGACCATGACTGGAGGGGGTATAAATAAGTCTTATTACTGCATATGTGAGGCATTCATGCATGATGGTGAAGACGAAAGCTCATGCCCAGAATGGTGTATTCAAATATGTTCAAGCGATGTATTGGGTGATGCACACTCAATATATTGGATCTGGGAATTGTGATATGCATATGGAAGATTCAGAGGAGCCTGATTACGAAGGGATGAGCGAGGCAGAAACGAAGGAAGCTTAGGAAGATTTCGAGTTTCATGTCAAATTGTAGTTTTGGCATCCACCGGAACGCTGTGGTGGAATGTGGGCTCGAGCAAAGTTGTTGGCGAAGAGAAAAAATAAAGTTGTAGCTAGGGGTTTATGAAGTTGTAATGTTCGATAGAGTAGGTCTTTGTTAAGGTTAATGAAATGTAATAAAAAATTTGTATAGGATGTGTTGTCGAGTGAAGTTAGGTTTTGTTTTGTCGAATTGAATATGTACTTGTTGAAATTTTGGGAATGGAAAATAGTTTTAAGCAAGTTTATGGTAGAATGTCGAATATAATGATATTGAGATGTTTGCCGAATATGTACCCAAAAATATAGGAATTTATAGGTAAAGTAGAAGTGGGGGAACTAATAAGATTAATGATTATGGCCAGGTGTATTCCTTTAGGTAAGAGTATGAAATTTAAGGAAGATGATGTTAATCATCTTTATGACAATATAGGTTGTGCTTTGTTGCACGTGAATGTAGCTGAAAAAGCTCTTTGAGATATGGAAGGATTAGAGTGGGAGTGTAAGCGTTTGTTGGCGCTGAGAAGGCAAAGTATCGAAGATGATGGGAAGAGAAGTAGAAGGTATTACGTTCAAGTAGTTGAACGATCGCGAAGTGGTACAATGAAGAGTCACGTGGGGTCTATAAATACCTCAGATGTGGGCGACTGTTCATACTTTTCAAACACAGAAAAGTTTTTCTTTAGTGCTAGCTGCTTTGGCTCGTCGTTAGATTGATTACCTATGATTGCGAAGGAGGAGATTAGCGTTCTGATTGAAAGAGCCAAACGAGCAAAGGAAAGGGATACGGAAGCAGCGCGCAAACAAGGTTAGTGATTCTGGCTTTGATTGTTTGTTGTTTTGATTGATTAAGTTATAGACGAATAAGATTATGTAAAGTGAATGTTGCTATATGTTGAATTGAATCGAAAGTAAATGTTTCGTAGGTAGGAGATAAAGGAACAGTATTAGGGTCTGACAGAGTAGTTTAGGAAATTCTGTTTTGGGTGTGATTCATATGGGTGTCATGGTGGAAGAAATGGGGTCGTAGGGGTTTTATGGATTATTTCTGGTATGCATGGCATGAGAAATGGGTAGAGATGAGTGGAGAGGGTAATTGGTTGATGGCACCGGGGTTATGGTGCAATTGTAGAGATGAGTGGAAATGTCATTTTTGATACGACGAGATTGTCGGGGACGTAATTTTTGTTGGGATTTGGCAAAATTTTGGGTCAGAGAAAGGGAATTATTAATTTTTGAATGATGGTATTTTTGGCGGGAAACAGGCGAAGTGTGTTCGAGAAGCTGTTAAGTTTCCTGTAATTTGACAAAAGTAAACCAGATTAACAAGTTATCAATATTATTTATTAAAAATAGAAAGGCATTGAGAACTAAGCAGATGTGTCACTTTAATAAAAGATTAGAATGCGAATTAAATCATATTAACTATATCGAGAACTATGGTAACAAGTATAAATGTAAAATGATAGCAGCAGATAGTAAAGCGAATGATGTGTTGGAGATTAATCTCGACAACGATATCTTTATAAATTTATAAAATAATGAACATATATATGCATCACATATGATAGATTCTAACTGTGTAAAAATTATGAAATCTATTGTACAAGTTCAATTTAAAATGGCTGAACCAATTCAAAATGATGAAAAAGACATATACGGGGGTCTGGAAGACGTAACACCCCTGATGATTGATGTGGTGACTTGTATACAACAATTAGGAGGGAGATATAAAGTAGGGTCGAGTAGTGCTGATTTTGGTAGTGTAGAACAGTTTAGGGTAGCACCTAGTGATGTCGAACAGGCTGAGGAGGTGGGCACAGAGACAGATATAGATTACGAGATTCAAACGAGTGATCGAGAAGGTAGTGGGGATGAGGAAGAAGATGTGGAGGAAGGCGAGGAGGAATGTTACGAATAGGGTCCAGAGACCAAAGAGATATTAAGCTTTAAGATGAAGTATTGCATTCCTAGGGATATAAGGTTAGAGGAGTACCAGTATGAAATGATCGACCAAGAAATACCCTTAAATAGTATTCTGGTGCATCGAGAACTAATAAAGAAAGGGTTGAAGCTTTCCCTCAGAGCCGATCAAAAAAAGTTAATGAACTTTTTTGATGTAGCCTCTGGTTAATTCAACCCAAATGTATATGACCTGTTTAGGGTATGTGGTACAATAAATGGTTAACTTAAGGCCAAGGAGGAGGAGTTGAAAACTGTCGATGATTTATGTGTGTACTACACACTCAAGATGAACCAGCAGAAGCTAGGCTACCGGTACTTTGCGAGGTTCCTGAAAAGACCATTATTTTATGATATGGTGTCGACTGGGGGGCGATACACCGATGAACGCTTACTCGTCTCCAGAAATTATGAGTTCGATAAGAAAGATCCCAGAGAACCCTTAAAGAGAAAAACTTTTTACTTAGGTGTGTGGTTAGGTAATTGCAATTCTCGATGTTTGAATTGTGTGAATGAGATGTAAGTGTTTCTAACTTGTTTATGTTGTTTGCAGCGTTGAAAGAGGTTGACAAGAAGTCAAAAGTAAATGAAGAGATGTATAAGGTAAGAAAAGATTTCGTTGGTAAGATTGATAACCTAGTTATCAATCAAGATCTCACAAATACGCTAATCCAAGAGGCTAGTTTAAAGAGGTCGAGGGTAAAAGGTTTAGAAGTGCCTGCTATCGAAGGAAAAATATCAACGAGGAATAAGAAAGCCGCAGATGCTAGCTTACCACTTTAAAATTGCTCCTTGGCTAGGTATAATACTGATACAGAGATTGATGCTATGCTAGGAGAATCTCTGGGAAGGAATAAAAAGAAAAGGGCGGCGAGTTCTGATATTCCTCCATTGCTTCCTCATAAGAGGCTAACTTGACAATCGGCAACGGAGGAGGTGGCTGGTACTGTTAAATCAACATTTGTTGTAGATATGTATCCCCCACGGTGTTCTGGCAGTGTATTCCCAAAAAAAACCAGTGGTGAGAAGTCGAAGAAGAAATTTGTCGAAGAGTCTGAAACAGAAGTTCAAAAGACTATGGATGCTTATATGTCTGGGACGGATGAGCTGAAGATGGAGCTTGAGGATTGCTTAGTGGGGATTAATAGTTTGAACACGTTTTTTAGCGAGGGTCAGAAAAATTTGGCGAAGGTGAGAAATTTTAATGCTTTTCTACGAAAGACAAAATTGGTAGGTCACTCGAATATTCATTATATGACTTTGATGCAGATTGAGAAGTGGGCAACTGAATCTATGGGTCAAGTTGTGGGTAGTGGTGAGCTAGCAAAACAGATTATTGCCTACAAAAATATAGAGAAGGCTGAGTTAAATACAACATTGAACAGGTATAAGCTTGATGCCAAGAAAGCGAGGGAAGCTGTGCTTGGTGAGGCAAAGAAAATGGCAGAAAAAGAGAAAAATGAGGCCTTAGCATTGTAGAAGACGACCTATGAAAAAGATATAAGGGAGAAAGTTGTCGATGTTCATAAAGAAATGGAGTAAGAGTAGGGTAAACTTCTACATAAGGTGAGGGCGAAGATGAATGAGGAGAAACTAGAAAAATGTATGGAAGTAAGGGCATATTTTTGAGAACAGTATGATGAGGTGGATGAGAGGAAATTCTTTTACAAGGATCTTGCAAAAGCTGGTGATGTTGTTTTTGATGATAGCTCGGATGACGATGTACCCCAGACTTCTGAGGTACATGGGGCAAATGAAGTTATCGAAGATGATGTGATGATGGAGGCAGATGGTGCTCATTCAGGTGAGGTAGCAGGTGTGCAGGTTCCCGAAGGTACCCTAAATTTGAATGAAGAAAAATCTCCCTCTGAAATGATAAACTTTGTGTAAACTATGTTCGTTGAGAAAGGATGTAAAAATGGTCAGTGGGACCGAAACATTTTAATTCGTAGTTTGTGGTAAAACAATTTTGTGTTGCTAATTTTTTTTTTATTTGCGAAATAATTATGTGCACTTGTTTTTTAAATAATTATAAGTATCAGATTTGATAAAGTAATTTTGAACGAATGTGACTATAGATCGAGCAGATAAGTGAGGAATGCTTGTTTGCGTGATATCTGAAAAATGGCCATAAAATGGTAAGTAATGAGAATGAGTACCAGATGTATATCCTTAGATGGGTATCTGGATTTAGATTTGAGAAGAGCCAGAGCTCTCTTAGAGGTTGTTCGCAAAGTAAAGAGCGCGAAGTAGAATATCTTGTAATTGGATATTGATCGCGTAAAATTTAAATGATAGTCTTTAGGTATACTTGTTATGTACTGACCAAAAACAAATCAAGATGGTAATGATTTTGTTTGTTTGATGCATACTTATTAAGTATGGGTCGAGAACAAATCAAATAGTAAGGATATTGTTTCTCTGATGTATACTTGACAAGTATAGATCGAGATCAAATAAAAAAGTAAGGATATTATTTGTCTGATGTATTCTTAACAAGTATAGATCGAGATCAAATCAAATAGTAAAGATATTGCTTGTCTGATATATACTTGACAAGTATACATCGAGATCAAATCAAATAGCAAAGATATTATTTGTTTGATGTATACTTGGAAAGTATAGATCGAGATCAAATCAAATAGTAAGGATCAAATTAATAACAAAAGATGTTTATTTGAATCTATCAAAACGATTATAGTGTCTCATCAGTAAAACAGCTTCAGCTGAGCCGTGCTCCATGGATATTCAAGCTGTATTTCATCTTCAGTCATCAGCCAATAAGTCCCACTATCTATTTTGTTGCTGACAATGTATAGCCCTTACCAGTTTTCTAATAATTTTCAAGAATTTTTAGGCCCAGTACTATCTTGGATCCGTCGTAAGACAAGGTCTCCAATACCAAATTTCCGTTTCCGAACTTTCTTGTTGTATGCTTTTTTTTAAGGTATCATGGTATCGTCCCAAATTTGTAATGGCCTTATCTCTGGCTTCCTCTATCCAATTGAAGTTGCAAAAGAGACCGAGTTCATTCTCTTTGTATGGAATTTTTTATCGAGTATTGGGTAGATCGAGATCCGAAGGTATGACTACTTCAGTGCCAAAAACCATCATGAATGGAGTGCAGCCTACTGAGACTCAAGGTGTAGTGTGGTAGGCCCAGAGAACATTGAGCAATTCATCTACCCATCACCCTTTATTGTCGTCGAGACGCTTGCGTAATCCTGATTTGATGCTTTTTTGAATTACTTCAGCTGGTCCATTGCCTTGAGGATAATATGGTGTAGATGTTGTGAGCTGGATTTTGTATTTATGGAGGAAATCGAGTACTTTGGCGCTGATGAACAGTTTTCCATTATCGGAGTGTATCATATGCGGACAACCAAACCTAGTGATGATGTAGTCCCAAAGGAATTTGATGACTTCATTTTCATCAGTATGGCAGAGAGGAACTGCTTCAACCCATTTTGTGAAGTAATTAGTGGCGACCAGGACGAACCTTTAATTTCCCGATGTTGGATAAAAAGGTCCAATGATGTCAATTTCCCATCGTTTGAATGGCTAGAAAACATTGCTGATATGCAAGTCTAAGGCTGGGATTTTAATATCTTGGGCATGGATTTGGCATTTGTAACATTTTCGAATGAAGTCTTCACAATCCTATCTCATCTTGGGCCAATGCAACCCTTATGTAAAAGTGCGTTGGGCTAATGATCTTCCTGAAACATATGCCCCACAGATACCTTTGTGAAGTTCTCAAATTTTGATTTGAGCTTGTTTTTGATAAATGCATTCGATAAGTGGTCCCCCACCTATGATTGGATATAAGATGTGACCTTGGAGAGTGAATCTGGGGCACTTGGACAAAAGTGATCGAGCTTCATCTTTGTTACTGTGGAGAATATTAGAGTTGAGGTATGTATAAAATGGTCTTCTCCAGTCTTCTGGATCGTTATCTTCAGTAATGGTGATCTGGAGTGTTGATAGTATATCGAGGCTAGAATGCTCGATGATTTCGATTTCTAAAGATATTTTTTCACTGTCTCCCAACATTGCAGCGATATAAGCTAACGCATCGGCATATCGATTATCCTATCGAGGTAAGTAAGAAATTATTGCATGTTTGAATCTCTGTATCTTTTCTTCGACCAGAGCTACATAATCAACTATCTTTCCTATTATTTTGAAGGTCTTCTTGTAATGATTTGCCATGAGAAAAGAGTCGACGTCGACTGCTAATTCTTCTACTCCGAGAGTAAGTGCGAGATCGAGACCGTGTAAGATTCCTTCATATTCGGTCTTATTGTTGGTGGCATAGAAGTTTAGTTAGATAGCTTTTTTGATTCGATAATTGGAAGGCGTGACGAGGACGATACTAATCCCCAATCCTTGTGGTCCTGCTGATCCGTCAGTAAAAAGTCACCAATTGGACCATGTGTCTGGTTCTGCTATTGAGTCATCTGTGAGGATTTCATTGAGTTCTTCCCAATCGGGGTCTTCGACGGGAAACTCTGCCAAAAAGTTGGCCACTGCTTGTCCCTTCAAAGATATTTGGGGTTCGAAGGAAATGTCGTATTCTCCAAGGAAAATAGACTATTGTTAGATTCTTTGAGATTTTCCTTTTCTGGAGAGTATTAGTTTGATGGTGTATTTGGTGATGACTTTAATGGGATAAGCTTGAAAGTAAGGATGAAGTTGTTAGGAACTGTAGACCAGAGCGAGTAGCTATTTTTCTGTTGTTGTATACCTTTTTTCAGCAGGCATAAGTGTTTTGCTGATGAAATATATTTGTTTTTCTATTCTGGCATCTTCTCGAATAAGGACGAAACTAATTGAATCTTCGATTGTGGATAAGTACATTGTAAGAGATTCGCCATCAAATGTAGTACTCATTATAGGAGGACGCCCCAAGTATCGTTTAAGATCTTGGAAACCATCTCCCAGTCAGGAGTCCAAATGACTTCCTTTTGCTGTTTATTCGAAAGGAGAGTGGGGCTGCCACGAAGAAGGAGGTAAAGGATTTTTCATTGATCAGATGACTTTGAGATGAATCTGTGATAAGCATCGATTTTTCCTGTAAATTTTTAAACATCTTTTTTTGTTCGAGGGGATGACATTTCCATGAGTGCTTTGATTTATGTGGGATCGATTTCTATCCTTCTTTTGCTGACCAGATGTCTCAGAAATTTACCAAATGCCACTCCGAATTGACATTTCTCTGGCTTAAGTTTTATTTGGAACTTGTGAAGGAAATTGTAAATGGTTTGGAGGTTGCTGGAGTGGTCCTCTCGTTTCAGGCTTTTGCAGATCATATCATCGATGTATACTTCCATAATTGTGTCGAGATGATCTTTGAACATTTAAGTCACAAGTCTTTGGTAAGTAATGCCTGTATTTTTTAAACCGAAAGGCATTACCGTGTAATAGTAGAGACCTCTATCGGTGACGAAGGTTGTTTTTTCCAGATCTTCTTCGGCTAGTAAAACCTGGCTATAACCAGAGGTTGCATCCATCATAGAAAGAAGTTCGTATCCTGCGACTAAGTTGAGAAGTTAAGGAATTAGTGGTATTGGAAAATTGCATTTAGGTGTGAACTTGTTGGGTTCTGTAAAGTCAGCACAAACCCTAATTTTGCCATTTTTCTTTGGTACCGCTATGATATTAAAACCTCACTTCAGATATTTAGCTTCTCGAATAAATCCTACCCGAAGGAGTTTATCAATTTCATCACTTTCTGCATCGCGGAGTCGGGGGGGGTTAGATTCCATCATTTTTGAATGATAGTTTTACTGTCTGGAAGGAGGTTGAGTCGGTGACAAGCAATTGAAGGGTCGATGCCAAGCATTTCTTGGAAAGTCCAGGAAAAATATCGATGTCCTTCTTAAGTAGCCGCATCATGGCCTCTTTTCGTCGGTCGATAATATAGAGTCGATGAAGGTTGTGCGTCCTAGGCCATCGAGTTCAACAAATTTGACTATTTAGGTGTCGTGCTGTTCAAATGTAGTTAATTCCTATTGTTGCAGTTGCTATGCTTTGAGAAGTTTGGTTGTATGAGGGTTGGTTATGGTATTTTTGCACATTCGTATAACTGCTTGGCTGCCGTTAATTTCGTATATTCCATGATCTGTTAGAAAACATAGTGCTAAATGATAAGTGGAAGGCACTGCTTTGATTGAATGTAACCAGCTTCATCCTAAAATCTTAAAATATTTGGACTTTACATCGATGATAAGTAATTTGATGAACGTAGTTTTGGAACATTGTTGTTGTCGAAGCTTTTACGGAATCTGTAAGGCCTAGGACTTTAATTGCTCTTCTGAATAATACATCTGTAGCGCTTCCAGTACCGAAGAGAAGTGTATGTGAATAGTCCTGCTCGACTTTAGGCATAATGACAAGAGGGTCATCATGAGGGTATTTGACGTGGCTTGTGCCAATGTCTTCGAAGGTGATTTGGTAAGGACGTTTCAATTTGCTTGTGTTGAGGAGCAGTTTTGCTGATTTATCCGAGGAGCTCATTTTACAGCAAGACGTAATCCGATCGTCTTGTTTTTTTTTCTTCCCTTTTTCAATTTCAATCATATAGAGGTGGCGAGCTTACTCTTGGGCCTAATTTTGCTCTACTTCTTTATTTTTTGCTTCATTCTATAGGAATTTTTGGATGTCGTTGACATAAATGTGTAGTCTTCCAGCTAAATGGATACGATGGAAGATTCATATGGGGGAGTAGCAGGTGTCAGTCCCATGACTATGCACATTATGATACTAACATAGTGGTCTGTTGGGAAGATCGGGAATTGTCTGCGATGCGCAATAACACTCATCTCCCTTTATCGTCGTTAATATAGCGGAGAGAGTTGTTGTCATTGGTGGCAGAACTGGGACAGGTCTGTCTAGTTTGCCAGCCCTTCATCTATTGTTGTCGATATTTCTGTCGCGTTGCTTGGGTACTTCGGTAGTAACTATTTACTGAGACGGGGTGAAAGATGTTTCTCGAGAATGGATTACAGACGAGCTTTTTGTCTTATCTTTTTTTGATAGCTCCAGTTCAATGTAGTTATTAACCATATCAGTTATCTCAGTGACTGAATGCGGCTTGTGTAGAGTAAGTTCTTCTCAACTTTTTGAGTCAATGTGCAGGGCGGAGGTGAATGTTAGAACGATAATTTTAGGGTCTGAGTTCCTTATTTTCCTTATTTTCTGTAGGAAGCGTTTATAAAACTTTGCCAGGGTCCCTTTCGCGCCTTGCTCGAAGTAAAAAAAGGAGTCGACAGTGATCTCTCACTCTCTAGCATGGGCATAATTGGATTCGAAAAGATACTGCAACTGGCTGAACGTGGTGATGGAAGCTTCTTGAATAGTATGGAACCAACGGTCGCCAGTAAGATACTCGTTATTACACATTTTGGAGTGATGTTGGGTTTTAGAAGTAATAATAGTAAAAGATTGCGGTCCTTTAGAATCTATTCTATGACTATATTTATAGTCACATGCAGTTTTACAAAAAGAAAGAAGCAGTCTCCTATTCCGGGGGAGTGGGCAAAATTTGAGGATCTTTAACAACTCTTTTCTTGACCAGGTACAATGGCTTCTCGAATGTTGACCTTCGATCATGTATGGCTATCTTCGACTACGCTTTGCTGGCTTACCATTGTCAAATCTGGGGAATATGCTACTACATAAATAGCCCTCGCTTTTCTCAACCAAATAAAAGACTCCGTTCGTGCATCCAAATTTACAGCATGTTTTGCGGCTAGGATCCCATCATCGAACCTTCCTAAATAGATATAAACCTGAGTCTCAATTATTAGGAAGTCCCAATCCCTATTATGAAATTTTCTTGATTTGCTTCCACTCAACTTCCTTGCTGCTGTCAAAACTTCAAGAGATTTTTTTTAGTTTGTTAAGCTTCAGTAGAGCTTCAGCTTTAGCAGCAAGTACCTCATATGATGCATCTACTCCAGCTTCAATTGCAAGATTGCTTTAAGTCAAAATATACCTCCAATCTTTCACTTTTTAGCACTTCTAATATTCGTTGGATGGGTTTCAATGCGATGAAGATTTTGTAATATTTCTGAGCCAATTTCTTGGCCTGATAGTTTCAAATGTTGCTTTGCATCTTCCACCTGACCAAACCTGAGATACAGATTTCTCAGCCTATGATGATCACGTGAATACAAAGGATCACAATCGATTACTTTGAACCACTCTTCTACTGCCTCAGCATAGCGGCCAAGGTAAGCCAATGCAGCAAATTTATTGTTATAGCCGGGGGAATTTTGAAGATATAAGGCAATTGCCTTGTTGTTATTTAAAGAAATGGCCTCCAAAAAGTGACCACCTTTATATTCTTCATTCCCAGAAGTCTTAAGTTCTTCCACACTCTCAAAATATGTAATAGAACTTTAAGTCATGGAATTTTGTTGCTCTTTGAGGACTTCCACATTCTTCCCACCTTTAGTGATACTTCCTGACCATAATTACCTCCACCAAAACCCAAAATGTTGCTACTTGATGGACAGTTTACTACATTATCATTAAATTTTGGAACTTGAGGCAATTTTGGATGTGAATGATCCATGTTTATGGCTAACTTTTTGTGACCTCTATAAACATTCTCGAAAGAGAAAACATTCTTACTCTTGGGGTCCCCGATAGATGGATCACCAATGTGAGAGTCATTCACTTTCTCATCATCACGCATAGAAGTTGTAGAGTTATCTGGAGTCTAAGGCATTCTGACATTTGAACCCATCTCTTCCTTTCTAATATCAGAACTACGTCCCTCTTCACGAAATGAAGTAGATCAAAGGTACTTCACATGTTTTCTTGAATCTATAAGGGAAGATGAGGGGTTTGGACTAGTCATATTGCCTAAAGGAAAGACTATTATGCTCTCAGGCTACATACTAAATAGTTAAGTTCTCTAACAGCCAGTTCTTCTTGATGATAATCATGATCAAATATCGGCATGGAAAAGAGCAATAGGTTTATACGATATATTTCCTTATCTTACGATGTTTTGTATATAAAAGGTCGAAAGTATCAGGCGGTACTTATTAGAATATTAGGATATTTTAGGATATCATTTGAAAATGATTATATACCATAGAGCCCACAGCAACACCAACCAATAAATAGTACAAAAAAAAAAGCCCAAAGCTTCTACAGATCTGCCATTCAGTTGTCCAGATTGTCCAGAAATACAAGTGCAAAGGCAGTTATGTCCATAAATGGATGAAAAAGGAGCTGGCTGTTTAGTTCGTTACACAACCCGAAAAGTGGATGGGGATCACACATAACACCTTCCGGAGTAGAGGAATCAATAAAGGATCCTTTAGGAATAGAAGAAACATCATAAAAGCTACCAAACAGTGGTCCAGAAATGGATGCAAAGACGTTGGCTGCCTAGTTCTTTGTAACCTGCCATTCAGTTAGCCAAAAATAAGACAATACAAGTGCATAGGAAGATTTGCGCTTCTCTCTGCACATCAGATCAAAAAATTGTTGGGGAAGCCACTCAGAGTCGGTGGAAATTTTCTTAAGTAATTCTTGCGGGTAAATTCGAATAATTGTTTTACAATGCTAATCAAACCAGATTTAGCATACATATTTATTAGATAACTTTCAATTCCTTCAAACTGAATCCAATTACGGAGGAGATAACCATGAGTTTGTTTTCCAATTCTATAGTTCCTAAGAGTGGATGCCGCCGAAAGCAAAGCAGTAGCAGTTTGAGAATCAATCCGTTTGAGTTTGAGTTTCTGAAGTATATATGCAGAACTTGGAGTCTCTAACCAAAGTATATAATATGAACCATTAAGTCATGTTTCTTATATTTTTCAATTTGAGAGTCTCTGGTTTCATTTGTTAGCAGGTGGCTCGAGACGAAGCATGGATGAAGGTTTCTGCCCTTGAACTTGATTGAATGGATTTTTAGTTAAAGGATTCCTAACTCAAAACTGTGGTTTTACCATATGCGAACGCACACCTGAGAAAAGGATTCACAACTCAAGGATAGTGGTTTGCAGTGATGTGGGGTTCACACAGTCGTACAATCTCATACAACTTCAAATTTACCAGGGTTAAGCATGGTAATGTTATTTCCCCTTTCTTTTAACCTTATCGATGTAGTACAGTTAGTTTTGCACAGATATCTTGTACATTATCACAAACTTTCATTATGCTTAGCTCATTTTGACTCTAATCTTGTACATAGGCAACTTATGGGGATCCAGAATGTATAATTGTCATGGAGGTTGAATCCTTTAAACAAATAGGTATTTTGATCATGTTCTGTATTATTTTCTTTTCTTTTACGATTACAAGCATCTTATTGCATACCCAGATTTATAGAGCTAATGTTTAATTTGTATGCTTTGACAGGTTTACAAATTGATCCAGATTAGTAGAAATACACAAAGGCACTCAAAGGTTGTAAGCATTATGGGAGACCCTTATTTATGTTTGTTTTATTAGTTTTTTTGTACATTGGTTAAGTTTACCAGTGATTTAGATATGTAATTCAAATAATAAAGTGATTAAGTTTGAATAGATTATATTGACTGAAAGTAATATAATTTAGCGAAATATATTACTTTTTTGTTGAATATGGTGGTAGTCCTATAGAGAGGATGACAAGGCAATATTTGATTGTTTTATTTTTTTTTGTATTTTCGATGTATTGACGTTATTTTAAAAATGTCATTGTTGATATATGAAAATGCTACAACGTCACTTTAAATATGACATTAAAAGATTTCAACTACGTCATTTTTTAATGACATTATTTAGTGACGGCAATAGAATACATTAGCCGACTGGCCACCGAAATTGTCTATCAATAACGTCATTTTTTGAAACCCTTATACTTCACTCAATTAATGACGTCAGGGCACAACCATTAGTCTCCATCATCACCACATCATCGACGACATCTATCCCACTCAGAACAATGGGAGCCTCCGGAGCTTTGCCCTCTGGATCATAATCTTTAAAAACAATACCGCTAGACTTAACTAAACCCTTGTAATTATCCTTCCTCACCTCCAACTAATCATATTGGCCAGAAAATTGAGCCCTCACTTGTCTATATTTTTCTAACTTCTCCCCTTCCAACTAAGGCCTAACCTCATTCAAAATCTTTATGTGTTCTAGCTCCATCGCCCTTTGCGTATCGGCAACCTGCTCCCTCGCATCCTTCTCAAAGTTTGTCCTCAGCAGCGCAAGAGCATCCTCTTTTTCCTTATCCAACTTTTTCTTCACTTCATGAAGGGTAGCTTCACTTACTTTTTGTGCGCTTCCAACTAGTAGGTATTCAGGTTTGCATTCAATCCCTTCTTCTCCTCGATCAGAGATTCTTTCTCCCTTGTCAAATCCTTCTCTACATTTTTATATGCCAGAACTTGATTTGCCAGATCACTACGGCCCATAATGCGATCTTTGAATTCCGTTAGCAACTTCTTGATCTGCATTACATTCATAAATTGAGTATTCGAATGACCTGCTAATTTTTTTAATCGAAGAAAAGCTGTAAAATTTCTCACCTTTGACATGTTTCGCTAACCCTCACTAAGGAAAGTAATCAAACTCTCAGTCCCCACCAAAATATCATCCAATTACTCCTTCAACTCATCCTTCCTAGACATATAAGAGTCCATCATCCTTTGAACTTCAGTATCATACTCTTCGACGAATCTATTCTTCAATGTCTCACCCCTCTATTTCTTCTTCGGGAGTACACTTGTCGAACTCCGTGGTAGACATCCATCTAGCACAGCTATGGGATTCACGTTCTTCACCACCTCTTCAGTTGTCGATTATCCAGTATTCCTCCTATGAGGAAGCAAAGGAGCAACAGCTTGGCTCGCTACTCCTTTCTTCTTATTCTTTCCCAAGCTCTCTCCGAACATCACATCTATCTCGGTATCAGTCGTGTACCCGGGCAAGGAACGATTTTCCAGTGGCTGACTCACCTCTGTAGCACTCTTGTTCTTCGCCGACATCTTACTGCCAATGACAATGACTTCGGCACCTTTGGCCCTCAACCTCTTTAGCCTGACTTATTGGAATAGGATGCTCACACAATCTTGGTCGATGACTACAGTGTTGATCCTACCAAAGAATCCTTTCTTGATCTTGTACAATTCTTCTTTTACTTCATAATTCCTATCGACCACCTTCAAAGCTGCAAACAAACAAGAAACAATTACAAACAATTCACATAACATTGACAACATAGTACATCAACAGTTAAGTTACCTAACCACAAACCGACGTGAAAGGTCTTTCTCTTTAAGGGATCCCCCGGGTCTTTCTTATCGAAATCATAGTTCCCAGAAACAAGTAAACGTTCGTCGCTGTATCGCCCTCCAGTTGACACCATGTCATAAAACAATGGTCTTTTAAGAAACCTCGCCAAATAATGATAACCTAGTTTCTTCGGGTTCATCTTTCGTGTGTAATACACACATATATCATTGACAGTGATCAAATCCTCCCCCCTTTCCTTCAGTCGACCGTTTATTGCCCTGCATACCCTAAACAAGTCGTATACATTTGAATTGAACTGACCAGGTGCCACATCAAAAAATTTCATCAACTTTTTCTAGTCAGCTTAAAGGGAAAGCTTCAACCCTTTCTTAATTTGTTCTCGATGAACCAGAATCCCGCCCCAGGGTATTTCCTGGTTAATCATATCATACAGGTACTCTTCTAGCCTAATATCTCTAGGAATACCATACTTCTTCTTGAACCTCAAAATTTCTTTCGTCTCTGGACTCTCTCCGTAACAGGCCTCCTCACCCTCCCCCATATCTTCCTCCCCACCTCTACTACCTTCTCGATCACTCACCTGTAGCTTGTGATCCATCTCTATTTCGGTAGCCTCCTCCATAGATACTTCGATAACCCTAGGAACCACCCTAAACTGGTCGACGCTAGCTAAACCGACACAGTTGGGATCTATCTCTCGATCTCACCTAATATTGAGCAGTTGCCAGTTCAAATTACATCCATCTCAAACTCACACATTTTCTCCGGCACAAATTCCAGCCATATGCAAACTACTTCAATAAAACATCCCCAACAATCTCGCCAAAACCTAACAATTCCCTACAGTTACGCCGTCCTCACCGCGACAGCAGCCCTACTCTCTCCACCCCCCACCACCAATTACGTGATACTCTCGCACCCCAATCCCTTTATTTACCACTATGACTCCATCGCCACCAACAGCTCAACCTACAACGATCACAATCGCGATTTCTAATCAAACTCTAACACAGCTAAATCTTCCCTATCACCCAATCTATTTACACTCTTTCAAATTCATTCTACAAATACTTTAACAAACCTATCTGTATGGAGTTAAGTACATATTCAATTGGTAAACAACAACAAAATATCACAAAATACTAACCTTATTTACGCACTGCTTCTGTATCCCTCTTTTTCACCGGCTTTACTCTTACAATCAAAATACTGATCTTCCGTTTCCCAATTGCTTCCATCAATTCCAAATATGAAAACAAGAAATTCGCACTTGAGAGTCTTTTTTCAAAGTTTGCAAAATGTGAACAGTCGCCAACGCCTGAACTATTTATAGACCCCACGCGACTGTTCATCACACTGCTTCGCGACCGTTCGGGAGCTCAAACATAATGCCTTTCACGTATTTTATCAAAGTCTTTGACTAACTGCCTTCTCAAAACCAACAGACCCTTACATTGTTGCTCCAATCCTTCCATATCTCAAAGAATTTCTTTTGACTCGTTCATACTCTGTAAAACACAATCTATCTTTTCATACAAGCAATGTACATCGTATTCCTTGTACTTAAAAATTTCACCTACAGGACAACACCGCGCCATGTTCAAACCTCTCACTACCTCTGCACATTTTTGACTCATTCAGAAATCCCTATATCTACGGTAAAATCTCAGTAAATTTGATCTATTTTCAAATACCATCAACTTCATATACACCAAACAACTTCTTGTTATATTCCATAATTTTAACAAGTAAAATTTTATTTGATAAACAATTTAATAAAAACACAATATCGACAATAGCAATCTGACATCAAACTCTATTCTCATTTCATTTGAACTACAATTCAACCATTACATATACTTCTTCTACAAAACACAATTACAAATTCCTAACTACAGTATCATTTTCCTTCTAAATCAGTATCTTCCCACGAGTCCACATATAACTTACATGTTCAGGAGAACTCTAATATTACAATTGGCATCGAAACTAAAAATCCTCTTCAGCATCCTTCGCCTCAGCCTCCCTCATACCATCATAATCTAGTTGCATAGGATCTTCCAAGTGGATATTAGCATTCTGAAAACTTATGTACCGATTATATAATTCCCAATACTTTGCTTGAACATGACCGTGCACTTCGTTACTTACCTGAGATCTTGTCTTCACCATATCTTGCAATAAACATAACTCTCACTTCAAACATAAAGAATACTTATAGTCCTCCAAAGTCAAAGTCAGCCAACCATCATTTATTTTGCCCCAGAACTATACATTTTCTACGGTCAAATCAATCAACATCAAAATCTGTTCCTGGACCCACTCTGTCAAATTACTTCGAGTTGTAGTAACCATACATCTATTCTAACATCTTACTTTGACATTTTACTATCGATGACTTTCATATAAGCAAATATATAATCGACAATTATTACACAATAAAAAGTCAAGAAATAACTTTATTTATTTAAACAATGGTCACATATTACATTCAACAACTATCTCCTTCGATTACATTACATCAAAACTACACTACTATTTTTAAATTCGACTTGAAGGACTAAGTGCTTTGTGCTGCTTTTCACCAGAATCTGACATTTTTGCATCTTTTTACCATAATCTGGCATTATCTCCTGGTGCAAGGGCAACGATATCCTAAAAAACTCAATAAATCTCAAGTCACTGAACTTCTAATACGAGTTGCCTCAGCAGATGAGAGGCAGCAGAGAATTCCAGATGCCTCCATTGTTCAGCAAGATCCATGGACACCCAACCAGCCAACATATCCTTGCCTTTACTACGAATAATAACCCCTTCTCCCTCAAACTGATACACTCCATTACCTTCTGTACTGCATGGTGACCTCAATGGTTCTGACGCGTGCAAACATTCTCTGAATCTATCTCCCCCCACCCTCTATACCATAAAAAGATCAATTAAAGAATTACAAAGGACCGATATAAGATAGAGCTTTACCTTAGACTGTTCACCATCTTCTTCCTCAGGCGATGCGTTATACCACACTTGGGGCGGCATCCTTATAATCCACCACTATACAACTCTCCTTAAGATCATCTATTTATACACAACTTGAATCTGCCAGGTCCACTGTACCGCATTAATTGCTCCCCAGGAAACACATGACCAGATATAGATCACCTTGACCTCGAACATGACAATATCGTGACTCGTGATAAACTTCGGCAACCTCTTCAGCTTTCAATTTATTCTCGACATAACCACAAGTACTTATGTTGAGAATGGGGCAATTGTAGTAACATATTCCTCAGATTCAACAAGAGTAGGCCAGTATAGTATAGTCAAAGACAGTCATACATAATCGAAGACAGATAGCATTCAAGAAGATACCACAAGTCCTCGACCTACTAAAAGTAGCCATTGTGCCTGGTCAAGAAAGAGCTGTTAGAGATCCGTGAAGTCCGCCCACTACCCCTAGAATAGGAGAATGTTTCTTTCTTTTTGTAAACTGCCTATATCTACTATAAATACAGGTAGAAAATATATTATTCAATACCCCCGCAATCTGTAACTTTACTATCTTTACTTCCTAACCCTACTATCACTCTAAAAACTTGTAATAACTAGCAATATACTGGATTTACATCAAAATCCTCCCCGGGGTCATGGTTTTTCTAAGCTTTTACTGAGTTTTTCACGTAAAATCTTGTTTGTTTAGCCTTTTATTGTATTTCCCTTATGAATAGTATTGGTAAAGATTTTCCTTCTAGAAAACACGCCACTACAAGTCCCAAGCGCACTCGACTATCCAACCCCTCTGTACTACTTGGGGAACAAGGGGAAAAAACTTGAGAGAGAGATAATGATATTAGTATAGTGTACCCACCTTGGTGGCAACCACCACATCCAAGGATGATAGAGAAGGATCCCTATGTATAACTTGAATATAATATTAGGGCTCGCGCACATAGTTGGAGAAGCGGCCAAAACAAGGTTCAGTAGTTCAGAGCCGTTTATAGCTATTTAAAATGAAAGAAAGTAGTAAGTACTCCAAAATAAAAGGTAGAAAGAGCCAGCAAGAAGGGCTCCACTATCGTAGCAAGCTACCAGATTTGTCTAAAGATAAGGGTTAAAGGCGTGTTTTAAGTAGTTTAGGAGAGAAAAAAGGCAATGATAGGCCGACAACACACAGGTGGGAAAAAAACCCATAGCTCTGATGGCCAATGCTGGATCCTCGGTAGCTGGTCTTTAAAAGAGTATGATTCGTACCTATTTCGAGAGTCTGATTTCTATATGAAGATCATGCAAGGTGATGTTGCAGAGGCATGGCTGACTTTTGCTCTTCATTCTCAATCTCACTTATCGCTTGCAGGATCCAAGCAACCCAAACATTGGAGGACCGTAGAGGCTTCAACATACACCCTAATATGGTTTTTGCATAGTGCCTATAGGTTGAAGGGGAAAGATACGCCTTTATGACGGGCCAAATCTATCGTTTTGTGTCTGGGTGGCAAAGGTCAAGCCAGTCTCACCGTACGCCTACCTTCCATAATGCTTTTTATTTTTAAACCAGACTACAGGCCTCTGATAGGAAGGATCCTCCTTAAAATCCCCTTACATTGACACGAAATTGGCCATTTTCTTTGTTAGTCTTTCTATTCGCTTACAACAGCAAGACCAAGACCATATGTTGTCTTTCTCGCTGCTACGGCGCCAGATCCATTACCGATACTGAGCTATTACCAAAAAGACTGCAAACCAATAAGTCCTTGAAATACAGTAAACCTCTGGCTCCTCTGAATAATTTGATTAGCAACATAAATAATATATAATCACAGTTAGCTATAGGCATACATATAGCATAATATGGTACATGAAAAGTTTGAGTATCCTTTCGGACTTGGTACCCGAAATTCATCCAAGTAACTAAAAATTATTATTTTCTGCATAATGCACAAATATAATTGAATGATATAAATTATGGATGTATATACTACCATAGACCAAAATAACTGAGTATTAATTTGGTCTTCATATACAGCCAACTATCATATAATGTCTACTAAAAACAAATTTTTAAGGAGAACTTTAAACAAAATTAGATGAGATAAGCAAAGGCCAAAAATGTAAATGCTCGACGAAAGAAATAAAAGTAAACATAGGTAAATTGTTTCTTACCTCAACTGTCAAGTTCTGCATCAAGAGCTATAAGAAGCTGCTCATACATAGAGCGACACTTCACAGAGACGAACTCCTTAAATCTGTGAGACACCAAATATGAATAAGACCTACAGTTATAGTTACAAGCTTTTGAATGATTTTTTAAAGGGATCAGAGAATCAATGCATAAAATGGTGAGACAATCCCAACCCTCAATAATAAGCATAATCCAAGAGAAGAACAAACTTTGTGAAGTTAAGAAGAAAACAAAAATTACACACACCGTTCATTGATTGTTCAAACCTTGTAAGGGAGCAAAAAAAAGTTGATTCTAAGGGCAACAGAGTTACAAATCTCTTGGTTAGTTGGAGGTGTGGTACAACAAATTAGAGAGTTAAACTTGCATCTAAGGTATAAATGAGAAATAAATTAGTAGTGGGAGCCACAACTAAAATAACTTGTTTGATCAAATATCTGTTACTTGTTTGGGAGCAGTTCTACAACAAATAAATACCATAATCAACCTAATCCCAACCATAATGCTTTAGAAACTTAGAACCCCTTTATCCGCGTGTTCTGCAATGGCAATAAAACCCAAAATTATACCAAAACAAGCCTAAATCACTACTAAAGGAAACAATTAAAAAACCCAAATAAAAAACTCACCTTCTTGCTTCAATGCTGAGTACAACTTGTACAGATCAATGCGACGAATCGAACTCAGAGTTAGTTAAGGCATGAAATAGAACTCAGAGTTAGGGCATGAAATCGAACTCACCAAAGCCAAATTAAAAGAGAAATCGAATTAGGGAACACCTTACCAAAACCTTCTTAAATCTAATAGAATCATTAACAATGGGGAAGATGGTATTGGAGGAGTAGAGGGAAGGAAATTTTTTGGTTTACAGACCCATTGCAAATGGAGATTATGAGGGCGAGATTCAGAGGCGGGAAGTTTCAAATTTGGAGAGAATGAGATGGAATGAGAGGAAGAGAAGCTTGATTTTGGGGGAAAAAATTGTGGAGAGATGAGGGAAAGAGGAGAAGAAATTTATACAGCTTGATGAATATTGTCCTCAACATTCCATCTAGTTTTTCTAAGCAAACATGAGTTAAGATGGCATTCGCATATGAGAGATGAGGGAAAGAGGAGATGAAATGTATATAGTTTGATGAAAGTAGTCATTAACATTCCATCTAGTTTTTCCAAGAAAACATGAGTTAAGATGGCATTTGCATATAAAATGCTATTAATGTTCACTTATGATAGCAATTCACAATTATGCTATAGAAAAAATGCTATCAAATGTCATTTTTCTAGTAGTATAAACCAATTGAGATTTTTGCCATAAACGACAATTGAAAACCTGATAATCTTTTTACCGATCACCAATTTTGATTTCCCCTTCATCATATTTCTTGAAAACCCTAATATTACCCAAAATACAATTGAAGTGTTTGATAAAAAGGAAGCAAGTAGGTAGAAAAAACAAATAAATAATAGGCCTTGATAGTATAAGAGAGGAAAGTTTATTTATTTTCTATGATCTTCTAATACAATGGGATAATGTATATATACTAGGTTATGGGCCCATGTTATACACGGATGATTAAGTTTATAATGTTAGGAATCCAAGGTTGAGAAATACCATAAGTAAGTCGAGTCTCCCTTAACTTAACTTTTGAGAGAACAATGGAATAGCAAGATAAAAGTTTCTGTTAGGGTTTAAAGTTACCGAGGAACACATAAGTTAAATTACAGATGAAAAATAAAATATAGTTGCATTTTCTTTATAAATATAAATCAGACCTTAAATTTGAAATTGAGTCAAACAATAAAGTGTACACTGTATCTCTCGATGACATTTGGAAAAACTATTGATCATCCCAATGGTCATCGCAGTTTAAATCTTCTTTGAATCCTTCACCGGCGCCTTCGCTGAAGTGGCTACTTTAGTTGCTTAACATCGATAATAAACCCATGTCAATCCCAATTTTGAATAAGCAATTCAAAATCTGCTACAAGTTTTGCATGAAAATCAAGTAGAAGAAAAAAGTACCAACATAAACTCAAAACCACTACAACTGAAAGAAAATGAAAAATCTATACATTCTTAATGTAAACCATAAATAATAAAAAATCTAACCCAACAAAGATACATTTTCTCAAATCCATTAAGAAACTGAAAATCCAAGAAACCATTATACTAAGGGGGGATTAAGTAAAGGAGGCATACCATGTTTAATGCAGATTTAGGGAACAAAAGATGGAGTGCTAGAGAGAATTTTGGTTCCTAAGAAAGTAGCTTGAATATCAGAAAATTGATAGCCTGTTTGGGGAAACCTAATAGGGATTAACCTTATACAATCAGTTGATAAAATAACTCGAACAATATTGTTATTTTATTCTTCTAGGCAACAATATTACTTTGAAACAAAAAGAACGAAGTAGTTGGTTTTACTTTGCATTCAGTCAATGAAACAACTCAAACAACCTAGAGAGTTTCTTCTCTAGGTTTGGGTCGTTTTTCCTCTAATATGAAAATGTTTCTTTAAGTTAATGCCTTTAAATTATGAGACATAAATGTAAGAAAGATGAAGAGGAGGATAAAGCTAAACATAACTGTTGTGCTGCATTGATTTTTAGAATTGATGTTAGAAGATAGTGGGTTTTATAATATTTATGAAGATGAAACAGTTTGGAATTTTTGTTCATGTAAAAGAGGGAGTTTCTTTATTAGTATATTCAAGATTTACTCACCAATTTATTAATTCAAGAATTGCCACAAAGCACACCTCATAGAACAACAGTAGGTAAATGCAGTATAGTATATAAGGAAGAAAACTCATGTTCTTTATTGTTCATTATCCATACTTTTAAAGGGAAAATTAATAAGAAACAAAAAAATTGGCATCCTTTTATATTTTTTATATCGTAGAAGTAGTAAATAAACTTATGAAGCAAGTCACCAATCAAATACTTTGGCACTCTTTAAAAACATATGATTAGTAAGAACCTGGCTGTATGATAAGGGTGCTTTTCGCATATTAACCATGAAATATTTTATATTTTCTTTTATTACTTTAACCAAAGTTCGGAAGAAACCACATAAGACTTTGTATGTTTACTTTTTGATCTAGGTAAACAGTAATTAATGCAGTATTTAGCATTTCAAGCACTACTCAAGTGTTAACCCTGTCATCATCCTACATCATTATTGAAAATAATATACAGAAGTACCCTTAAAATAATCTAAAAAGGAAATGTTCACCATCTCACACCAAAAATGTACATTTCATTTGCAAAACGTCGTTGAGGATTCTCTATTACAAAATGAATATCTTATCAAAATTGTAGGGACTTATCCCTCAATCTCACCTAAATCGAGCTATCGCCAGTTCGAATTATCCCCATCTCAGGCTCACGTATTTATCAACATAACTCCACCAGTCAGTATTTCAACCAACCCCACGAACTAGTGAAGAACATGGGTCGAGCATAAACTGAAGAACCTGAAAAAGTTAAAGACACTTGTCTCTTATGAACTCATCAGTTACTCAATCAACCGACACTAACCACATTGTTTGAAAAACGTGTTTCAGCTCGATGAAGAGCTGCGGAGAAGTCCTATATAAAGAAGAAGTTCCAGAAGAGACAGGGACCAAAAAAATTACACAAGAAATCACTTGTTTAGATTCTCAAACTATTCAAGCTTCTTAGTTACAAGATTCAAACATTTCTAAACTTAGAGATCACTTGTAATAAGATACTTATTTCAATCACTTAAAATACTTTTTTAAAAAATCCTCCACTCGAGATCGTGGTTTTTTACCTATTTAGAGATTTTCCACTCTAAAATCTACCTGTATCATTTTCTTATTTGGCATCAGAATATTGTTACAGGTTCATTGGTGTGATAGCGAATTTCAAGCCATTTCGAGCTTACAGAATTTGGCCATCACATTTGGTACCGTCTGTGGGAAAGATTGCATTTCCACGATATCCTAAGGCAGTCTTTCACTGTAATTTTTAGTCATGGTTACTTCTATTTGACGGGCTATAGGTGTATAGCTCGAGGTTTCAATGGAGCTAGGACAGCTTATAGAGTTACGGTCGAATCTTGATGCTGAAATAGAGAAATGCGCCAAACTTGAACTTTAATTAACTAAGGATCGGGAGTTCTATGAGAAAGAGCTCGATGCAGAAAGACAAGATCGTTTGACAGTGCTCAAACAACATGAAGACCAATTAACAACAATGCAGACTACTCTCGAGGCTCTACAAAATACCCAGCAGACTCCACCTTCGAGAGGTCAAGATCAATTGCCGGAGACCTCCCATATTTCTGCAAGGGAAAGGTTGGGGCATCGAGGCATTATTTCTAGGAATCTTCAGTATGAGCCACAACCCTCTACACATTTAGGAGGTAAAGTTTAATCCGAAGCCAGCCGAGGTCATCGAATATCTGTCCATCAAGAGGAGGAACATCGACCTCAGTAACAAATTCTAGCACGAAATCGCGTAAGTGAAAGTACTAGTACACATCATCCAATACCCGCCCGCACAACAATTCAGCCAACACGTCATTATGTTACGAAAGAGCATATGAACCAACGGATTAAGGAGTTGATCAAAGCACAAGTTCTAGGTACTACCGGCGACATCACCAGGTTACAAGGAAGTCCGATTTCTAAAGAACTATTTGACGGGGAAATACCGAAAGGTTTTCATACTCTAAAAATTTGAAAATACAAAGATACTGACTCGACGAAACTCATTCAACAGTACCGTGATTCATTGGGGTTGTACTCCAATCTTAACTATATCCTTTGCTGTCTGTTTGCTACCAGTCTGCAGGAGGAACCACACCGATGGTCACATTCCCTCCCTGAAGATTCCATATATACGTTCGAGCAGCTGCAGAAACTGTTCATCAAGGCGTATGCTCACAACATGGACAAAGAGGAGAATTTGTATTATTTATTCAATCTCAAAAAATCACACGGAGAAAAACACGAGGCTTTTGCGAAGAAATTCTTGGAGCTTGCGCGCAAAGTGGATAACCTCGATCAGAAGATAGTTATTACTGCTATCACCAACGCGTTCTAGCTCGATTGTAAGGCCAAAGAGTATCTTTTTCTCAATAAACCTGTGACCTTGGAGGATATGATCACCAAGGTCAATAGTTACATTGACCAGGATATGATGATGTCTGAGTGACATAAATCTACTAAATCCGTCCTCTCCTCTAAAGGTCCATCAACAAATTAAAATACCGAACCAAAGGAGGAACAGGGAGATAAGAAGCGCACCAAGGGAAACACTGGCTATCCTAGGAAAGGCGGTCCACCAAATAAACCCATCATCCTAATGTTGAACGTCCGAATCTCTATAATTTTTCCAATGCTTTTCAAGGACACGCTCTACCGCGTCTCCCAGTCGCTGGAACCAATCGATAATCAACCGTACTGCCAGCATCATAAGGTACATCATTCTACTGACAATTGCTATGCTTTGCAGAGGTTGCTCGAATACATTTTTAAAGAAGGGCGGATGCTCGAATATATAGTCGACTTGGAATCATACAAAAATGGCAGTTTTAAGAAGCAGCTCGAAGTTATCAAACCGAGGTGAAGCATCTCTATTATATGCACCACTGTAACATGATCGAATTCAACCAGATTAGCAATTCAAATAGATCTAAGCACAAAAGATTATCAGAATGCTGCGATCTTACACCACACGACAAAAAAACCAAACTTCTCCCTGAATCGAACAATCGCCGACTTGGAATTTTATTTGAAGATTGGGATATTAGCCATGTCAAATTTCCACATCATGATGCGTTGGTAATAATGTTGAAAATGAAGAAGTTTGTCATGCACATAATGATGATTGATACTGGAAGCGGTATTGAGATTCTTTTTTAGAGCAATATCAACCAAATGGGTTTGGCCGGCCAGGTTATTTAGAGTAACACCGATATCATTAGGTTCAATGGTTCCTGAGAAGAACAAGTTGGCAAGATCATCTTACCTATCACCGCAAGACCAACCACCATCGACGTCATTTTTTATGTTATCAATGCCAAATTCCGTTATCTCGGGATTATGATCCGCTGCTGGATTCACAATATGGAAGCAATCGCTTCAACCTATCATCAAGCACTCCGATTCAATCATGATAATGGTATTTATGAGATCAGAGGTAGTCAGAAACCCTCTCGGGCTTGTGAAAATACTGTCTCTGCTATCTTAGAAACTTCTGAGAGATTTGCTGCATAACAATTACAGGGAGTTGATCACCTCAATGATCAAACTTCCACAAAGGAGCCCACAAAATATATCAACCTCGATGGACCTGGCCGAGGTACTTTCATTGGTACTAGGCTGGTTCAGCATGAAAAAGATGCTATCATTTAGTTTATGCAACTCAATCGAGATGTCTTCGTGTGGTCTTTCGAAGATATACCTGGGTCGATCCAGCCAAGGCATGCCACTAACTATCCATCAACATCAATGTCACAACAGTTAAACAGAAACAGCAGTGACTGTCACCTCGTCTTCGTGATGAAGTTAACACTGAGATCGAGAAATTGATCAAAGTGAGATTCATTCGAGAAGCCAAATATCCTGACTGGATATCCAATATTATCGTTATACCAAAGAAGAATTGAAAAGTCTGAGTTTACGTCGATTTTATCGATCTGAACAGGTATACTCGAAAGGATAGTTTCCCACTTCCAAACATACATCAGATCCCCGATTTTACAGTAGGCCATGATCTCCTATCTATGATGGACGCTGCTTCGGAGTATAATCAAATTCTGCTTCTGGAAGAAGATCAAGAAAAGATAACTTTCATCACTGAGAGAGGTCTTTATTACTACAAAGTCGTACCCTTCGGATGAAAAAATGCAGGGGCCACATATCAAAGGTTGATGACTACTATGTTCAAAACACATCTCGGGAAAGTTGTTGAAGTCTACATCAACGATCTCTTATGCAAGAGCGTATATTTAGCCAATCACATCTCAGATCTCAACACTATATTCAACATCCTTCAATCTTACAGAATTTGTCTCAACCCTGATAAATGTCAATTCGGGGTCCATTCTAGCTTATTCTTTGGTCATCTTATCAGGAAGAAGGGGATTGAGGCCGATCCAGATCAGATTTGAGCTCTCCTCAACATGCGCTCTCCATGAACAATAAAAGGCATTCAAAAACTTACCGAAAAGATTGCCGCTATCAACCATTTTGTATCAAAATCTTCAGACCGCTACCGTTGGCTATTCCTGTTACTCCGTGGTTGCACTAAACAAGGAAAGGTTTAGCCAAACACAGAGGCCATATGGACACCAGAGTGTGAAGCAGCTTTTGGGGACCTCAAAACCTACTTGGGGAGGTCTCCCATAATGAGCACCCCAGTAGATAATGAGGTGTCGATTATCCACCTAGCAGTCACTGATACTTTACTCAGCTCAGTTTTCATCCGCTTTGAAGCGAGGTATTCTAAAATTAAGAAACTTCTTCTCACTCTTGTCTATACTTCATAGAAACTCAAACACTACTTCCAAGCTCATTCAGTCAAAGTCATGATGAACTACCCACTTCAAAAAGTTCTATCAAAGAAAGAAAAATCAAGAAGAGTGCAGTAGTAGTTCGTCAATTTGGGAGAACATGATATCAAGTTCGAACAACGTCATTCTAAAAAGTGTCAGGCCGTTGCCAATTTTCTCGCAGATTTTCCCTTAGAAGTTCTTGAGTGGGAAGAGCACGATCATGGCCTTACAAAAGAAGATACCGAAGATCCACCCCCCATAACCTTTGGCGAGCGAGCTGAATGAATTACAACAAAAGAGTGGATACTTCTCACGGATGGATCAGCAGGATCCGTAGGGTCAGGAATCGGAATCGTATTAATTACCCCTTCCAATGACAGAATTGAGAAATTTATCCGCCTAGATTTTAAGGCCTCAAATAATGTCACCAAATACGAAGCTCTTATTCATGGACTCGATCTTGCTCTTAAGCTCGAAGTCTCTGATCTCTCCGTTTATACAGATTACTACTCATCGTCCACCACTACTCTTAGCGATATAAGAAGAATGGGAAGATAATAGAATACGCAGCCCTCATTACAGATAGGATGAGAAAGTTCACGAAAGCAACTCTTGATTATCTTCCTCGAGGTAAAAACAGATACGCCAATTCCTTGGCATATCTGGTCGGGGGCATGAGTACCGAAGCTAGATATCTCCAGATCGAAATCATTTTAACCCCTAGCATTGATCACATTTCAGTATGCGCGATCAATACTAGGGGCGATGAATAGAGAGATGACGATTGGTAAAACATCTTTCTTAGCCTACCTTGGCGTCGACAACAGTTGCAATGGACCACTTCCATAGGATCCAAAAGAGTGTCGACAGTTGATCAACAACTCGAAGCGCTACACAAATCAGAATGGTATGCTATACCATCTTTTCGTCACAAGGCCTTATCTCAAATACCTCTCCAAATCTAAAGTAGATGAAATGCTCTGCGAATTACATGAAGGGACTTGTGGCTACCATACTGCAGGTCGATCACTAGCAAATAGAGCTATTGCACAGGGAGTATTCTTGCCCAGCATGCGCAAGCAAGCAGAAGAGTACTCACGCAGATGCGACACATACCAGCGATATGGACTCATGATACGCGCCCCTGTGCTCGAGTTCCATGCAAGCAAGGTGTTCTGGCCCTTCAAAATATGGGTACTTGATCTCGTCAGCAAATTCCCTAACTCTCCAGGTAATCGCCGTTACCTCCTCGTAGCTACCAATTATTTTATAAAATGGGCAGAAGCATTTTCTCCATGTCGAACCAGAAAAGAAGAGGTCGTCGCTTTTATCTGGGAACACAGCAACACTCGGTTTGGGTGCCCCCATCTAATTCGTATCGATAATTGGCCCCAATTTGCTAGGGAAAATATTGTCAAATTCCTCAACCAGCACAATATCATATACTCACCATCCAATCCTTATTATCCTCAAGGCAATGGCCAAGCCAAAATTACCAGCAAAACCATCATTGATAGACTTAAAAAATGGCTTCACTAAAAAAAAAAGGGAATTGGGTTCGTGAACTGCCTCATGTCTTATGGGCATATCGTACCACTCTACGAGCGTCAACAGGATGCACTCCATTCCTCCTTGCCTATGGTACTGAGGCCGTCATTCCTTCTAAATATCATCACCCAGTTCGAGATCACGAGCTGATCGACGAGAAAAATGAGTTTGATCTGGCCTGCAACCTCAATATGATTGATAAAACCAGAGAACTCGCCATTGCTAACCTAGGTCAATATCATTATATGCTAGCCAGATCATACAACAATCAAGTCCGACATCATACCTTCTAAATTGACGATCTTGTCCTCAAAGAAATTCCTCAACATCGCAAAGAGCCTCACGCTGGAAAATTAGTCGACAACTGGGAGGGTCTATTCATTATCACAGGTTTCTCAGGCCTAGGATCATCATCTCATGACAGAAGAGGGAATCCCCATTTTAAATCTTTGGAACACTAGGCGAATGAAACGGTACTATCGTTAAGCATCTTACTACTCCATTTTTTTCACGCTTTGATTTTCAATTCCAAAAGTGATATATTCATCTCCATCCAATGTAAATTTTGAACTTATCAATGAAACTTCCGAGTATTTTACAACATCTCTCTACTTACGTAGATTCAACCACATTTTATAGATCAGAGCATAGATAATACTAGCTTTCTATCAAACTAATACAAGTTAAATCAAGGATAACACTTGGTTTAGCCGACTCTATTAAATCTATGCGATCGAAGCAAGTATAGAAACTTGTTTTATATTAAAGACTCTACCAAACAAGAGATAAGACAAAAGTCATACTAGTCTTCATCTTTTTCAACTTGTTTGGGTCATTATACCAGTTAAATCAAGGATAACACTTGGTTTGGATGACTATACTAAATCTCTGCGATTGAGGCAAGTGTAGAAACTTATCTTATATCAAAGACTCTAACATACATAAGATACGGCAAAGATAATACTAGACTTCATCTCTTTTAATATGTCTGTAACATTCTTACAGTTGAATCAAAAGTCACTTGATTCGACTGGCTCAACCCACCTCTGCGATTGGAACATGTGTAAAAACTTATTTTATATCAAAGATTCCACCAGATACAAGATAAGGCAAATGCCATATTAGCTTTCATCTATTTTAATGTGTTTGCGACAGATAAAATTTATTTTTCAGGTTAAATTCATATTACAAGGGATTATTTTCTGCTGATGAGGTGTCAATAGTGTTTTCCCCTTCAGCAAGAGGTCGAACTCTCAATTTACTAATTACAGCAACTCTGCCCTGCTCTATTATATCAGCAGGTCGAGGGCCTAAATGGGTTTCTAAGAAAGACATATAGTTCCCCTGATTTATATTCACACCACAAGCGCATCCCTTGCCTGAGAGACTTTTGAACAAGGTATCTCATTCTAACTCAAGTCTTTTTACATCCTCTACAAAGTATGTAACAACCGACTTTAACAATTCTAAACTTGATGTATTGGATAAGACCATCATTGCAAATTTTGATCTCTAATCCTCGAAGCGTGTCTCCAAATTTGTGTACAATATCTTTTGGTCAATAAGCTCCATGTCTAGCCGAGTATCAATAGTTATATTATCCTCTAGTTTCTTCACATATTTAGCTAATTCAGCCAGGTTCTTGGCCTCTAGGTTTACCACCTGAGCACGAAGTATCTTGATTTCTGCATTCAACTCTTCCCTAGCTGGAGTATCTTTTAATAAGTCATCTTTCTTCTTCATCAGCATCTCCTTCACCCAAATTTCCCCTTCCAAGACTTTTTCCCTGATAAGAGCAGCATCCAACTTCTGCTGGCATTCCCTTAAGCATGCATTACCTCTCTGCACATGTCCCAATATTTGAGCTATATCACCTTCTAGCTCTTCAATTCACCCTGATAAACTCACTACATCCCCTCAAACAAGAGGAATTCGAACATCCTTTTTACTCCCCCTTGACCACCCTCTAGCTTCTACTATCTTGGCACGCGTGTTGGCTTGCGCCAGTTCGGCCTTTAGTCAAGCCACTCTCTCATTATGATTATTACATCATCGTTGCATCTCTCAAAACTCCATACCCTCTGCAGGTAGGGCTACATGCAAGTGTTCTACTACATCCTATGAGGCCAATAGCTTCTCTCGAGCTACTTTCAGCTCAACATCTTTTTCCACCAGTATCTTCTTCAGTCGTTCCAACTCACTTCTGCAATTTTGGAGATCAACCCAAAATTGCCCTTCTGATCTTTTTAGCGCTTGAATACGATACTGAGCCATTTCAACCGACCTATTCTTTAAGATCAGAGTGTCAATCCGACTCTAAAGTTTTATGGCATGTTCCTTCATCTCCGCATGCTCTTTTGACCCTTTGCTGATTTTGGCATCCTTCTGCTCGAGCTTACGAGTGAGGTCAATAATAGCCTGGCTTGCCACAAAATATTTGAAGTATACTTTTACGTACTGGTCTTCTCTGTCCTCACTCACTCCCCTCATCCTATCTAACTCTTTTACAAATTCTCGTTTACATTAGAGCGCTTCATCTTCGCGTGAGCGGGCTGAATCCAATTCGACCTGCACAATATAAATATATTATATATAGTTTGATTCAAAGCACCCATCAACGCGGATTTATACATACCTCATTTCAAGAAGGTATCCGATTTCTAACATCTACTGTGTATAGCTACTTTTAGACTTAAGGTCGAAGTACTAACTCAGCGAAACACTTCATGGCATATATTTTGGTATCTTAGGTACACATTTCCTATATTGAACTGTCTTAATTTTTTTTATATACCTCTATGTTCTAAGATTTCTCTCGCTACTTAGTATATCGTCAAATATATTGTATAAGCCAAAAGGCCTTTGTCAATCTAACCTGCAGCTCAGCTTGGAAAGACAACAAGGATGTAGAAATCTTTTTCTCCCTGGCAAGCTCAGTCTCTAAGTCTTTTATCTGAGATTGATTTCTCTATATGCCTGCAAAAGAGTTACAGATAAACTCAGCCTACGAGTCTATTAAATGCACACAATCCAGCAGTTTACGATACATATCAAATATGTTCATACAAATATATTTCCCTACCCTACCTTCTCAATCTCACCCTTAAGATTTTCGGTGTCATCCCTTTGATTGTCAATCACAGTCTGACGGGAGATACCATCAAACCCATCCCCAACTCCAACTGCAACCTCATCTATCTCTTCTTCATCTCCCACCTCAACGCAGATGTCTGCCTTAATGGCATCTACCTCCTCCTCTGAGTAACCCATTAACATTAGGTGGCGCCCCAGCCTGTTGCGCTCCTCAGCCATCTCCTCCATCTTGGCTCTCGCCTCCACCTGTAGCTGCCCAATTACTACAGCTTGAGAAACCTTCAGAGACTCCAGCTATTTTACATCCTTGGTAGCATCAGTTTTCGCTCGAGCTAACTTTTTTTCAAGCTCGATCTACATCTTCTTCAGCTCGGACTTATCTTCTTTAACTCCCAGCCATAGCCCCTTCACTAACCGAGCAACCTGCATAATAAATTAACCTCAGCATCAGCTCAGAATGCAATAAATATATTTCACATAATCAATATAGACTAACCATCTTGCTCGTATCTTCCTCTCCGTGAAGGGGCACCATCCTGGCCCTTTCTTCTACCTCATTAAGGTCGTCGAGCACAATAGGTCACTCTTTGACAACCTTCTCTCCAAACTTCTCCGAAGGTTTGACCCTTATCATTTTTTCTTTAGCAGACTCACCACATCCAGTGGTACCAGAGATCGCCACAGACTTTAACATCCATTTTTTCGGATATTTTTGAACTATTTTGCTCGACATAATAGGTTCGGGCTGAACCGAGCTCTCAATTTTAGAGTTCTTGGCCGAATGGGTTCGACCTTCCCCACCAGTTCTTCTCTTTTTCCCTTCATTAGCGCCCGACATCAACCTGGTCGACTGAGCCTTTTTCACCTTTTTCGAACTGCTATAAACTTTCTTCTTTCTGCTAAGGCCTAATCCTTCCAATACGAATTCGAGCTCAGCCTCCTCCTCAGCAACTTCATCCAATAAAGACTCTTTCCTCACGACATTGGATTTCACACCTGCAATGCACAACATCATTTTATGTTCAACAACAAGTATCAATTCAAATATATCAATATGTTATCTATGCATGGTAGTACTTACTTTGTTTTACAGTTATAAACTGAAGATGTAGAGGTTATTTGTCATCTCCCTGAAGGCAATTACCCCTTCACCCATATGACGTTGTCATTACAAGTTCAACATGCTGAATTCAGATCGAAGAAACGAGATCGAATTACGCTCGTATAGAAATATGCCCCACTATTGGCACGATAATTTTTCACCCCATAGAATTGCAACACATCCTCAGGGTATATCCTTCTCACTTTCCCCTCATTCTCCGACTTCTAATTCAGATGATCGTAAACATTTATTACCTTCCTAATGTTCCCATTCAATTGAATAGGACATGCCCCAGCAGTATTCATGATACCCTTAGCCAAATTGGTCAGGGGAAGACTCAACTCGTACTCTAATTAAGACAGGTAACACAAGAATCCTTCTTCAAGGTCACTCCGAAACCCCCATCAAAGTATTCTAACGAAATCGATTTGTCTATACCCCTATCTCATTTTTCTACTTCTAAATCGGCCAACAGATAAAAATACTCTTCCCCCGCCGCTACTGTAAAACCCCTAAAGTACCTACTGGTGTACTCTGCATAATTACACCATGTCCCTCCTACTGCCGCCTTAGCCTTACAGAATTCTCTAAAGGGATCTGAACCAGGAGGATAAGATATTAATTGACCTGGAAAACAAAGAAATTATTTCAATCCTACTTCAACCTCACCATCAGACTCCATCGTCCGACCAGAGGTCAACACCTCGTTAATAGGTAAAAAATCCATCTCAACAATAATTTCTACAGGCAAGGTTTTGACCTACACAATTGCCTCTCATGCTCGACCTATATACAGGTTCAGGTATCTACAATTATTTTGTATAAATCGATCATATACGTTCAACATATATCTTTAATATATTTTGTGTATCTATAAATATACCGATATTGCCATAAATAATTGATGTTACGATTTACTTTAAAAAATGATTATGATTTGCATAAACACATATATATCCAATACGTCACTACAAACCTTTGGAATTCGAATAGGAATCCGTAATAGCGTTGATCCCCTCCCTCACAACACTGCTGTATAGCCACCTGCATGATCCAGTATCTTTCACTCTCCTCGACCGTTGATCTCCCTCAGACAACTCCTTGTCAAATCCCCTTAAACTTTTTTGCGTCTCTCCCTCTGTACTTTCTAAATTTTCAGAATTTGAAAAATGTTTGAATGATGAGGAAGAATCACTATTTATCTTTTCTCCCTCTAGTGGCTGGCAGTTATTGTGCCTTGCACGACTCTTCTTCAGTTTAGGAATTGAGGCGTCCTTTCCTCTATCCATGTCAGACATCTTGTACCTTTTCGATAAAACAAACTTTCCATCATTGCCTTTCCCCTCATATTTTAACATATTTTTTTCTCCTGGCTCCATATCTTTTTCTAACCTTTCCACACTCATGATGATTCACACTACACGTTATCCAATTTCTCGGCTTTACATACAAAACAAAACTAGAAGCTTCTGCATTTCTTTATTTTTGTGTCATACTTATAATAAAAGTGACGTCATTTTCAAAGCTAAAAATTTTTTAAAATCATTTAAAATATTTATCACAACAGTTTTAAATGGCACTTGCAACTATAGAGGATCCTCATAATTTACATCATTTTTCGTTAAAATTCAACAAACTTAATTTTATTTATGATAAACACATTTTACATCAACACATCTAGAACAACCTTAATAACCTAAACGACCACATCCAATCACATTACCACTCAATCAACCACCTTCAAATTCAATCTCGACCTCAGCAATCAATTTAACCATTTCTTCTCGAGCTGCAGGGTCCAGCACAAGCACACGAAAACATACCTCATTAAAATACCGGGCATACTCACATTCCCTACTCCTTAGGTCTAATCCTTCGAGCTGACACTCCCTCACTGGTAACTCAGCATCGTAGCCAAACACACCAAATATCCTTTCTCGTATTTCAGCTACCTTTATAACCAGTCGTCCTTCTATGGCATGACGAATCCTTTAAGATCGAGTCCACACCATCCTAACCTCTTCTCCACCTTTACAAATCTTCTTACTCTTTTTGTTATAAATATACAACATTCAAATACTTCCCCCTTAAAATGATGTGCATTATACCTTTTATCTCGCAACAGAAAACCCAAGAATCATAGGAAAAATATTTGAACTTATCTCTTCCTCCGAGCTTGTTCCTTATATTGCTTTCTAGGTCGAGCATATTCTATATAGATTTTTTATTTCATCAAACTCTATTAGATCAAAATTTTGAAGTACGGAAATCTTAAAAATATTTTTGCCTCTACCAGTTATAACACAGATTACACATTCTACTTACATCATAACATTCTGAAGCTCAATTTCTATATACTCTATATCTACAACAACACAGGTGATCAAATGTCAAATTTTATTCATATCAACTACTATTACACATGTCTTTACAGATAATAAGTCTTTCCAATGCTTTTTAAGTAACAGGTCCTTCAATCATGCTGGAACTTCAAGTCCTTCAGTTCGTCCCGCTTCAATGATCTTTTACCCTGATACAATGAAGACATTGAATCCAACAGAGAGCTACCCTTGCATGAGTCTGGTTGAATTCTAGTCGAACTTCAAATAGAAGCTATGCATATAGTAGACTCAGTGCTAGCTCCTTCCTTATAAACTAAAGGTCTCATGAGAAAAACATTGTGATAGAGATGCAGAAACAGACAACCACCGTTCGCCTCCTCCTCTGAAACCTCCACCAGCAAAGAGCTGGTAAAGATAAAGAGGACTCAGCCCTACAAAGTGAAGGTCTTCTGAGTGGCAAAAATATAATGGAAATGCATCAGCAGACTCCCACTTCTCGCCCACCTCTCCTATAACCACCACCACCGAAGAGTTGGTAGAGATGAAGAATGCCCAATCTTATAATCCAGGAAGATACAAGAGATCAGCATAACTGCCCCGTAGTTACACTTGCCCCTGCATATGAATCTCGAACATTGTCCTCCGCCAGAGTACAGAGACAAGCCCAACGTTCCTTGCCTTTCAAGACGAGAACATGAAACCTCCACTTACAGTAAAATTCCTCCTCATCTTCAACTGCTTTCTCTACCGATATACCTAGATAAATCGGAGGAACAGGAGCATGAATAGACAACTTCAAGGATTGGTTACCAAAGTACTCCAACTTCAACCTCTGGGTTTCAGTCCCTATTCTCTCTTCACAAACCATCCTCCGAGTCTTCACCATTTCACAAAATGTTGCATGATTCAAAACAAGTTTTGTAAGCAAGCACCGTTTCAAAGATTTGCCACTAGTACTATTTATATAACCCTATATTTATTGTGCAGGTTCATTTTCCCAAGAGTCATAATTTATTATAGATGCGACTATTCAATCGCAATTGTCACATACATCAGCATCGACATAATCATTTAATACCCATCACTTCCCAATATTATGTAACTTTCATCCAGTCAACACCATCATTACTCTGTTTTGAATTTTAGAGATTTAATCAAATACCCGTTACCCTCAGATTCCCAACCAAAGCCACTCGTGACTTCGGTTGCGAGGGGGCGATTGTAGGGACCTATCTCTCGATCCTACCTACATTGAGCTGCCGCCAGTTCGAATTATCCCCATCTCAGGCTCACGCATTTATCAACATAACTCCTCCAGTAAATATTTTAACCAACTCCACGAACTAGTAAAGAACGTAGGTCGAGCTTAAACTGAAGAACCTGAGCAAGTCAAAGACACATGTTTCTCACGAACTCGTCAGTTACTCAGTCAACCGCTACTAACCACATTGCTCGGAAGATATGCTTCAACACGATGAAGAGCTGCGAAGAATACCTATATAAAGAAAATGTTCCAGAAGAGACAGGGACCCAAAAAATTATACAAGAAATCACTTGTCTAGATTCCCAAACTATTCAAGCTTAATAGTTACAAGATTCGAGTATTTCTAAACTTAGAGATCACTTGTAATAAGATACCTATTTCAATCACTAAAAATACTTTTACCAAAAATCCTCCACTCGAGACCGTGATTTTTTACCTATTCAGAGGTTTTCCAAGATAAAATCTACCTGTGCCATTTTCTTATTTGTCATCAGAATATTGTTACAGGTTTATTGGCGTGATAGCAAATTTCAAGCCATTTCGAGCTTTCGGAATTTGGCCATCACAAAAATAGAGTTACTATTACAGCCTCGTAAGTAACATAACATTTTAGATATATTTCACATAATAAAAAGTGTCATTGTTATTTTCATATACATAACTAAATGTGTTACAGACAGTGTTATTTATAGTCTTGCATAAGATAAGTTAGCAAAGCCATTGTATATCAAAGAATGATCATCTACTCATTTTTTCTTCGCATTTGTCTGGCACTTCAAGAAACCTAAAATAAAATGATAAGCAAATGTTTTTAGACTATCATATGTAAAACTAAGGGTTAGAATGGTTGAAGCAATGAAAATATTGGTAATTAAAAATATTTATGGTACACCAATTGAAGCCATTGATTTCAACTAAAGCATATCTGCAAAGATCGAAACCTTGCAAACTTTATTGAATAAAATTAAACAACACCAAATCTTACACACTTGTCAAAAAGTAAAGAATATGTAAATTAGAGCCACTCAACGCGATCATTGTAAGAATATTTTACGAAAACATCTAGTAGTTACAGGTCAAGAATAACATCTACAACTGTGTAGTCATGTGAGTTGTAAAGATCTTTAAATTGCAAATTTTCAGAGTTTTTCTCTAAGTTCTTCTTGATGTTAAGAAAAATGTAAAAGTGAGTTTACTTACTTTCAATAGTGAAAAAATTGCCTTGGATTTGGTCATATAAACAAAAAGATGAGGCTTTTCATTTATGCAGTACAAACATAAGGTGGTGCCAAACGCTTCTAGCCATCTTTCCCTTGAGATAAAGAATGCAACTTCTCCATCATTCTTGAGTAGTCTATGCTCCAGTACAGAATACTCAAGATTTGGCTAAAGTAGCCTAACATTGTATTGCCATTTTTAAGGAGAAAGAAATACTAAAGTTTCCCTTACACTTATGAAACTCAATGAGAAATTAAATAATATACCTGATCATTAAGCTCCCATAAGTGTTCTATTTAGAAAAGATAGATTGCAATTAATTCTTTACTCAAGTCCATTGTAAGAATCTAACCAAGTGCCACCAAAATATTTCTTTCTAAGAGAGAACGTAAAAAATGCATCAAGCCAGGGACATAAACTAAAAGAATTACTAAACAAATGGTAAGACGTATAAAGCATATACATAAGATAGATCCAAACTATTATAGTGCCAATTAAAAGAAAAACCACTTATGATGAGCATTAAAAATCTAATGTTGTTGAACTATATTTGTTTGCTAATATTAAAAATATAACTTTTGGTATCAAGTCCAAAGATCCTAATGTCAAAAATGCAAACTACCCACAAGGACAATTTGGGTACATAGCAAGATGGTTCTTGTTTTAGGCACAAAAAGTAGCATTATTTGAGTGGTATATGGGTGATTGGATTAAATCTTGACCCTATTGGATCCATATTGAAAGAAGTGAGTAGATGAGCACCATTAACTAAGTAAATCCATAACATCCTATTAGTTTGTGAAATGGAACATAAATAAGAAATAACTGCTTTTTGTTAAAAGCTCAAGAGGAGAAGTGTAGTAGATGAGATGCCCATGATAAAAAACTATATTTTGCCAGATCCTTTATGATTCGATATTTATTTGATACATAATTTTGCCTCTTAAAGAGTGACAAATATGGGGAAGCAAAATGCTTCTTTTTTTCCTTTCTTTTTTCCTTCTAATTTTCTTTGAACTTGTTCAAAGAGGGAAAGTTATAACGGAAACTTCATAAGAAATTAATGATCCCAAGGTAAATGATATTTTGATGGCAACACTCTATAAACACCACTATTAAAGTTCATAGACTGTACAATGAAGAGGTGACTCATAAACATGTACATTAGCCCCTATATCATCAAATTATTTTCTTATATCACAATATTCACTTCGATTTCATAAAGTAGATAGATTGGAGGTGGAGATATACCTCAATTTTAGAATAATCGCCTAATATAAAGGTTATTCCATTAAAAGCTAGAAAAACATAGGACTAATGAAAGTAATTAATAATAATGGATTGAAAGATGTCGGGAACTACAAATCAAACCCATTTGTGATGAAGATCAAAACATGTCAAGAATTTTAAAGTAAAACAAATTTTAGAAGAAGATTAAAATATATAATGACCAACTAAAAACAATTTGCTTGATAGAGAAAAAATGTTTGAATTGCAGTGATCTTCACTCTACAAAGCATCTCTTGGATGCGATACCAAGTAAATATAAAATAGTAACAATGAAGTTTGATGGTCACCGTAATTCAAATCAGCACCCATCAAAGAACAATATTTCCCCCAAAACCAAAAGGAGTTGTTAATATTCCTCGAATTAAAACTTTGCAAATGTTACATCGGAAAATGCATAAAATAATATATGAAGATAGACAATAGTTTGATTTATAAAAATGCAAGAAGTTTGTACCTAACACTTGGATCGTTGTCATCTGAATGTTAATTTATAAAAATGACCCAATAAAATTAAGTTCTCCTTAAACCAAGCATAAACCATAAACTCTCGCAAAAGCCTCAATTGAAATTGCGTAAACTCCACAAAATGGAAAATAAAACTAATAATGAAAAGAAAGAAGAAAAAATTATGAAGAGATATGATGATATACATTTAGTGAAGACACATTTTATATATTGGAATGGCAAAATGAAGTTCAACAACTAAGCAAAGAATTCATAGAAATATATGCATTTATATTACAATCTTTTATACAAAAGTACGTAGAGTAAAGTGATCAATTTAGTTTTACTTTATGCATGTTTCGAATGGGAATTTCTTGTAGCAAAGTGATCAAACTTCAAAGATAACTATATCCCAAAATGAAACTTAATGCTTCGAGAAAAGAAAAAAATGCAAAAAATACAAAATCCCATCTAAATTGTACTGACAACTACAGGTTTCTAAGGTTCCAAGTTTTATGTTCCAGCTGAAAGTTCATAATACTGTAATATCACCTCAGAATTTAGTAAAATTTACAAAATATATTCTGAAGCTTAATAAACTAAACCCTTATGTACTTTTACAAAGCTGTCTTTTTTCATCTTCTTATGTTTATGTACTTTTTACTTGAGAATAACTTATGTTTCTTAAGAAATTATATCAGTGACTATACTATGATTCTAGAATTCAAGGGAACACTACGAACCTCATATAACCATGGTGATTAACATCAGCCATGATCAGATCATCCACTATGATATCCCTATGCAACCCGCACTTTGTAATTTGCCGATGCTTCTTATCGATCCTTGACTCCGCCAGATACAAAAACGCCCAAGCAATAACCAATGTCGAGAATAAAAGCCAAACTAAAGCAAACAATCACCTAGGCAATGTATGAAAAGCTCTATCCCCATATCCAACAGTGGTGACAAACATAACTGATAAATAAATTGAATAAACCAAGTTTAGTCCCTCCACCAAGTATAAAAGCAATATCCCAGTTCCAATGCAAGATATCACAACCCCATGTATTAATCAAACTTTCATCCTAATTCTCATTATCTACATCAACAACGTACTTCTTAGCCGAAGACCTCCCCGATTAAATTCTTGTCAAAAGCAAAAACTTTTCTTATTACATTTAAGGGTCAATTTCTTCTCGGCTTCCCATGAGGTATATTTCCAGAGATTTTAGACATGATGCTTAAACATGGGTTATAAGCGACGCCAATGAATATATTTTAGCATGAAAAAAGATTACTTTTATTGTAGCCAAAATGGCTCAAGTATTGAATTTGGACCCGCGATTGGAGCTTGATAGCATCCTAACAACCTATTTTTTTCCTATCCCCAACTGCCTAATAAGATCATCAAGATACCTCCTGAGAGTAATTGAGGCAAACTCTATTAATAAATTAGAACCTTCAATATCTCCAATCTACCATTGGGAAAATACTTCAACCTGGAAGAAGTTGTAATTAATCAATGACAAAATTTAGGAATTATTAACAATTTTGTATAAAAAGAAATACTGAAAATTAGATCAATTGATTTTAGAGATAGAGATAGAGTTACTTTGCGCCTACTTTTCATACTTATATGGATAAATACGGGAGAATAGAAAAAGTACCTTCCGAGACCCTGCAAAGGATGTGATGGCGTGGGACAACAGTAAGTAATCTTAACAAATTGCTCAAGTTCCAATTTCCGTCTTCCTTGCCGTTCCCTCTCCTGTCTCCTCTGCCTTCTAGAAGCTCTATCTCTAACCGGGCTAGTCCTATTCATAAAGTACTGATATATATTCAACATCAAATGATCAAGAATACTCCTTGGTGACATACTTCCCTCCCCAATCACATCCTCTACATACCCTATGTAGTATCATATTCCCCAGATTCAATAAGGCCAACACTCTGTAGTAGAAGATAGGCAAGCACTCTGTAGTCGAAGATAGCTCAGCACTCTGTAATCGAATACAGCTAAAACATTCTAGAAGATTCCATGAGTCCTCGACTTACAAAAAAACCATTGTAACCCGGTCAAGTAGGAACTGTTAGAGATCCGCAAAGTTTGCCCTCTACCTTCGGAATAGCAGACTCTTTTTGAAAACTGCCTGTATATGCTATAAATACAGGCAGAGAAAAGATTCTAAAGAACCACACATTGGACTTCACACTATCCTTAACATACGCAACACTAAAAAACTTGTAATAACTAGCATCTACTAGATCTTTATACAAAAATCCTCCTCGAGGTCGTGGTTTTTCTTAGTTTTAGCTGAGTTTTCCACGTAAAATCTTGGTTGAGACTTCTTTATTGCATAAACCTTATGAACAAGTATTGGAAAAGATTTTCCTCCCGGAAAACACGCCATTACAATTGGCACTGTCTGTGGAAAATTTCCACACTTTTTGCTACCATTTCCAATCTAGGCACCGGTCAATGACCAACATGAACTTAAGAAGCCATTCTAGTACCGTAAGGTATCAGGACATTCTGGGAGCTCTTGATCTGCATGGTACGGTTCTTGAACTTCAAAAATAAATGGCCTCAGAGAAAAATCAGAGACTGGAAGATCAGCAGGTTCGCGAACAAGCTCTGTAAACAAAGAGAGGCGAACATAGGAAAAACCTAGATCAGCAGAGTCGAACCTATCAAAAGGAAATAGAAAGATTGTAAAGAAAGCAAGATCGAATAACAACTCGTCAACCTTCGCCACCACTGGCTCGAAGTGAGTATCGATCGAGAGCAATCCAACGTGATGATCAGCCTAGAGAAGACAACCAGCGAATATCTTGATCTAGATCTGGAAATCCTAACAGAGCCTCTCAACATTTTGGTTTAACTTCTTCGGTCTCAATAACCCAAGGAAGTCGACGTACACGCCACCAGACCTCTCCGCATGAAAGAAGACCCATCAGAGAACGATTGGGACCAGATGGACAGGGCGATATTGTTCCTCAGGTTACAGCCATGCCTCTTCCCCTGCAGTAATTCTTTACTCTGGATGACCTTAACAACATAATTCAAGCTATCAACTATGATATCCCTGGCCGATGATCTCCGCTTCACAGGACCAAAATAAACCCCATCTCTTCATATCTCGAAAATATGCATATTCTAGACAACTTCCATATGCCCAAATTCATCCAGTATACAGGCCTCACCGATCCACTTACACATGTTCGACATTTCAAAGCCGCCATTGGGTTGTACTCCAAACTCGATCACATGCTTTGTCGACTGTTTAACATGATCTTAAAGGAAGAACTACTTTGATGGTTCCATACTATACAAGAAGCTTCCATTACCTCTTTCATCCAATTACAAAATCTATTTGAGTCCAACTACGCTTATGCTAAGGAATGTGAAATCATAGTGGACTCTCTATTTTACTTCGAGCAAGGCGCAAAAGAAACCTTGGCAAGTGTTTATAAATGTTTCCTGCAAGAAACAAGAAAGATTGGAAATTCAGACCCCAAAATTGTGGTTCCAGCGTTTACTTCCGCCCTACACATCGACTTGAAACTTCGCGAAGAACTTACTCTACACAAACCACGTACAGTCACTGAAATGATTGACGTGGTTAATAATTACATCGAGCTGGAGCGCTCGAAGAATGATAAAATGAAAAGCTCTTCTGTCATACATTCTCGAGAAGTATCTTTGACCCATCTCAAAAAGCAGCTGCTACAACGGCACCGAGGCCTCCTGTAAAAAATACTGATAACATTCGAAGAAGAGAGGGCAAACCGGATAGGCCTGTCCCAATTCTACCACCCATGACAACAACTCTCTCCGCTATCTTACCAATGATAACGGGATACGAGTGTTATCATGTACCACAGGTTATTGCAAATCTTCTAAGCAGACCCATATATCAATATCATAATGTGCACAGTCATGAGACTGGTAGCTGCTACTCCCTCATTCGAATATTTTACCGTATCTTCTTGGCTGGATGACTCCATAATTATGTTGTCGACATTCAGAAATTTCTTGATGAACAAGAAAAAACTATTGAAGTTGAGCAGAATCATATCCAGGGCCCAGCTCGACATTTATACATAATCGAGATTAAAAAAGGGAAGAAAAGAAAATAGGACGATCGTATTACGTCTTGCTGCAAAATAACTTCCTCCGATAAATCAGCAAAACTTCTTCCAGTACCAGATGATCCAAACGTCCTTACCAGATAACATTCGAGGACTGTGACACCAGCCATGTACAATACCCACATGATGACCCACTTGTTAATATGCTTAAAGTGGGGCAAGATTACTTACATACACTTCTCATTGATACCGGCAGGGCCACAGATGTCTTATTCCAAAGAGCAATCGAAGTGTTAGGACTTACAGATTTTGTCAAAGCTTCGACAACAACAATCACAGGCTTCAGTGGTTCCAAAGAATTAGCCACAGGAATAATCACTCTCCTCGTTCAAGCAGGTTCAGAAACCACATTCGTCAAATTTTTTGTAATTGATGTAGAGCCCAAATATTTATGCATTCTGGGACGCAGCTGGTTACATTCGATCAAAGCAATACCATCGACCTACCATCTAGCATTATGTTTTTCGGCGTTGCTTTCAGAAAATTCCTGGGCCATCTAGTCAGCAAACGAGAAATCAAAATTGATCCAGCTCAAATTAAAGTACTCATGGCAATGCCATTTCCTCGAACAAAAAAAGAAGTTCAAAAATTTGCCGGCAAGATCGCTGCTCTTCACAGATTCATCTCTAAGTCATCTGATCGATGCAAACTTTTTTACCTTCTTCATCGTGGCAACCCTACAACTCTTTTGAACAAGCAGCAAAAAGAAGTTCTCTGGACTTCTGATTGTGATCTAGCGTTTCAAGATCTTAAAAGATGTTTGGGGTGTCCTCCTATAATGAGTACTCCCATTGATGGTAAATTACTCACCATGTACTTATCTACAACTGACGATTTTATCAATTCTGTCCTTATTCGAGAAGATGCAGGAATCAAAAAACCTTTTTACTTTATCAGTAAAACTCTTATGCCTGCTAAAAAATGGTATACTACTACAGAAAAACAATTGATTGCCTTGGTTTAAAGCTCTCAAAAACTTCATCCATACTTCCAAGCTCATCCTATCAAAGTAATTATCAAATACCCTCTCAAACTCGTACTCTTCAAAAAAGAAAAATCTCAACGAGTTCAACAATGGTCTGTTTTCCTTGGTGAATATGACATCTTTTTTGAACCTCAAATATCAATCAAGGGGCAAGCAGTGGCCGATTTTTTGGCAGACTTTCTCGTTGAAGACCCTGATTGGGAAGAACTCAAAAAAAATTTTACTGGCGACTCAATTACCAAACCAGATGCATGGTCCAGAAGTTCTGGTTGGCAACTTTTTACGGACGGATCAGTAAGACCACAAGGTTCCGAAATTGGAATCGTACTCGTCATAGCTTCTAATCATCACATAGAAAAAGCTCTTAAACTTAAATTCTATGCCACCAATAATAAAACAGAGTATGAAGGCATCTTGCACGGCCTTGATCTCGCACTTACTCTTGGAGCTGAAGAATTAGCAGTTTATGTTGACTCCTTACTTTTCATCAATCATTACAATAAAACTTTCCAAACATTAGGCAAAATGGTTGATTATGCTATACTGGTCGATGAAAAAATGAAGAAATTTAAGCATGCCACCATTTCATATTTACCTAGGCAAGAAAATCGTCATGTCGATGCCTTAGCTTATATTGCTGCCATGCTGGGAGATAGTGAGAAAAGATCTTTAGACATTGAGATTATTGGCACTCTAGCCTCGATATCTTATCCATACTCCACTTGATGGTTACTGCAGATGACGACCCTGAAGATTGAAGAAAACCATTTTCTACATACCTCAACTCTAACATACTCCCCAGTAACAAAGAAGAAGCTTGATCCCTGTTAGCCAAGTGCCCCAAATTCATAGTTCAAAATGGTATATTATATCAACTCACTGGAGAAGGGCCACATATCAAATGTATATCACAGAAACAGGCTCAAAAAAAAATTAGAGCGCTTCACGAAAGTATTTGGGATGCACATGTTTTGGGCCGATTACTAGCCCAGCGTGCATTCACGGAGGGACTTTATTGGCCCAAAATGAGACAAGACTGCGAAGACTTTGTTCAGAAATGCTACAAATGCAAAATTCATGCTCAGGACATTAAGTGCCCCACCCTTAACTTACATGTCAGTAATGCCCTTTGGCCATTTAAACGATGGGGGAATCGACATCATTGGTCCTTTCTATCCAGCCTCAGGAAATAGAGGATTCATCTTGGTTGTTGCTGATTACATTACCAAGTGGGTCGAAGTAGTTCCCTTATGCCATACTGATGAGAATAAGGACATGAAATTCTTTTGGGAGTACATCATTACCCAGTTTGGTTGTCCATAGATGATACATTCTGATAATGGTAAACAATTCATCAGTACCAAAGTACTTACTTTCCTTTATAAATACACTACATGAAAATAAGGTTTTAACGTCACCTAAATAAAGTCATTTATTTAAAAAATTATGTTATAACTCTATTTTTAATTTTTCATCCGCAAAACATTAATAACCCAAGTACTTACGACATCATTTCTTCACAAAGTGACGTCATACAATATTTTTTTATACTATTGGCATCATTTTAGGGATGACATAGAATGTATTCGAGTAAAGTCATTTTTATTTTGATATTAAAAGTTTTCTCATCTCAGTCACGTCACTATTTCCCTCACTGACAAGGTTTCTCTTTGTTTTAATGATAAAAAACCCCGCGAGGCCAAAGTTTGAGAAGCGCAAAGCAATTTTTCATGGGAATAGAGTTTTGAGGAGATCCTGTGGAGATTAACCGTAAAGGAGATAAGATCGTAAAACCTTACTTCAATGGGATTAGGAGCCCTAAACTTAAAGGAATTGAGGGAAACTCAACAGGAGGAGCCATCAACCATGGAGGTTGAACTGAGCCCGAGCCCTAATCTTCATCTTCTAGACTTATCTTTACGATCTTTGCCTTTTCAATTTCTCTCTGCCATCATCGTCATCCCAATTTTAGATTGAGGAAACTCATTGGATTGGGTTCAAGGTAAGTTATGGTTTTTCTACAAGCCCTTACATCCTTCGCCTCATACAAGCTTGTATGCAGGATTTAGTGGAATCGGAGCAATGGGGTGGTCGTATATCCATAAATGACGAACCCCACAATGTATTTGATGAAATTCTTGACTGGAGTTTTAGTAGTACAATGAGTAAAGAAGAAACTAAGGCAGACGTCATGAGAGTACCCTTTTGCGTGCTTTGAGTTCTTATGCCTTTTCGCGGGATTTAAAAGCCGGGGTTCAGCTTCATTGTTTAGCAGTTAAAACTGGGTTTGATGTGTATGTGTACGGTGGGAGCTCGTTGATTATTTTGTATTTGAGATGTGAGGATTTGGATAGTTCTTATAATGTGTTTGATAAAATGTCTGTGAGGATTATTGTGACGTCGACAACGATGATTACAAGCTTTGTACAACATTGGGAGATTGAAATGTGCGTGAAGCTTTACCATCGGATCAGATGTTCAGCATTGAAACCTAATGATTATACGCTGACGAGTTTATTTTGCACGTGTACAGGTACTGGTGTTCTTGGACATGGGAAGAATGCTCATGGTCAAACTATTCGAATGGGTTTTGAGTTGTACCCTCATGTTGCCAATGCAATTATTTTTATGTATTCTAACAAGGGATTTGATATCATGGAACTCTATGCTTGTCAGGTACGCTCACCACAGACTTGTCAAGCGAGCTATAAATATGTTCGAAGAAATGGAGAAGAGGAAAATTGAACCCGACATAATTACTTTCCTAGGCATCCTCTCATCATGTCGTCATGCAGGTCTAGTTAAAGAAGGTCATGTTTATTTCAGTTTAATGTTTCAACAGGGGGTGCAACCTGCCATGGATCACTACTCATGCATTGAGAATCTTTGAGGCTGATGTGGCCTACTCGATGAGGCCTTGAAGTTCATCCAGAAGATGCCCATTAGTCCTAATGTGGTTATATGGGGATCACTCCTTTCTTCTTCTAGGCTTCATAGAAATGTCCGCATTGGAGTCCACGCTACAGACAACTTGTTCTTGGAACCAGACTGTACTGTAACCTTCTTATAGCTTGTAAATTTGTATCCTAGTGCAGGGTGCTGGGACAAGGCAAGATTGTAAAAGGTAGAGGATTGAAAACGTATCTGGGGAATAGTTGGATTGAACTAGGAAATGAGATTTACAGGTTCAGAGCAGAAGGTATGTCAAATGATAAAGTGAATGATATTTTAGGCGTGGTGGATGGTTTTTCAGACAACATGAGAAGATTTGGATATGTGCCTAATATACTTGAAGAAGGACCCGATCTATAATTCTTACATTGAACCTTCCACTATTTATGTTTTGAATCCATTCCTTATCTGATCAGAACACAATGGTTCTATTCGAGGCTGAGCTGAAGAGTATGGGTTTGGGCAAGGCCTTCACTATCTTGGACAACTCAAGGCCATTACTAGGAGTGATATTGTGCCCATAGATCATGGTATCTGACAAAATGGAAAACAAAATCTAATTGTAGGATACTTTTGGAAAATGGTTTATTGAATGCTCCAACTGGGCGCCATATGGTATTTTACAAAGAAATTCACCCAAAATTCGATGTTCTTCCACCGGAAAAGATGGCCAAGAATTCAACTTCATGCATTTGGCAGACTTGCAAAGCATTGATCTCTTACAGTAAGGAATGGTGTATAGGAGCCCAACCTCTCTAGCATAGTGCGCAAGAAAAGTTGGCAAGAGGTCTTTCTATTTTGTGAATAATTTTTTTAGTCCATTGTTGTTTAGGAACTTATTAAAATTTAGATAAAGATGAAAAGTATCAATCTCGTGAAAGTATTGTTAACGTTATAGTAAAATCATGAATAAAAAATAGTTAACCCGTTATCTTTCGGACAACTTTCTTGGAGATTCACTTTAAATGGTATTCTCTCCTTTCTGATTGTCAATGTCAGTGTCATACCTGTACAAAGTAATATGGAAACCCAAAGAAACTCATAGCTCCTAGCTTTCGGCTTCCTAGCATGCTTGTTCCCCTAACTCTAATGAGAAGAAAAACGAAGGCCTGAAAAGCACAGCTGGAGAACGATGGATCCATTTTTACTGCAATGCCGAACCAATTTTTGGATCGTTAACACCTTCTTAGATAGTTTGGACCCATCAATTCTAATGCATTTCCTAGCCATATAATGTTAATCAATTTGGTGTAGTTGCATCTACTTATAAAATGTACCTCTATTTGCAAAGAAACATGCATGCCCTAAGTGTACTCCATAAAATAATTGATTTAATAGGGATTTGTGACATTAGCACAACACATTCTAAAGGTCCTGAAAGTACCAACTTAATACATATTTTCCCTCGGGAATCTTCAAAGAAAAAACTATTATACTTTAAATGTTACAATGTATATTCCACCATATCATTGGTGGTAAAAGTTTATTCACATTTTACTAACAATTTTTTGCTCTACTGTGAGCTATTATTGTTTAACCATTATTCAGGTAGGTCCATTGTAGTCTTCGTTGCTTAATGAGGTTCCTCTACATATTTGGCAACCCTTGATATTTTTTTAACCTTTGGGAATCTCTGTTTTCTCATTCAACTTAGGCCACTGCTGCACTGCAGATGATATCATAGATATTTGGCTACAACTTGTATTTTATTCATTGGTATTTTTGCTGCAAATTTATAGATTTGCAGGTAGACATGTGCATTCTTCATTAGCTAATTTAGTTTACTAGTTTTCAAATGCTGATTGTGTTCATTGTTTGCATGTTTATGTAGAGAGGGAAAGCTTGGATAATGTAGTTGTTAGTTGTAGCTTGTTTATCCTTAGCAGCCAAAATGAAGGAGATAGAAGTGCATCTATCTGTAGATTTGCAGGTTCAAAAATATATAGACTTGTTTGAGATGTTTTTTATATTGTTACTCATGTGTATATTCCTGAATTATTATGTGTTTACTTGAAGGTTGAGGAATGCAAGTTCATCTTCGAAGCTAAAACTATACAAAGAATGGAGCTTCTAGTGTTGAGCACATTGAAGTGGAGAATGAGAGTTGTGACACCTTTCACTTTCATGGACTACTTCTTTCGTAAGAATAATGATCATCTACCTCCACCAAGCTCACAGATATCTCGATTAGTTGAGCTCATTTTAAGTCTAACTTGAGGTATTTTTCGTCTCTTCTTTTTCTTCCAAAATCTTAACTCTTTTGATATGAAACAAAGTTTACTGGAGCAAAAGCTTAATCAATGTTGTGTGGGAAATAAATATAGGGATTGAATACTTGGAATTCAAGCCTTTTGAGGTTAATGCAGCGGTGTTAATATCTGTAATAAGGAAAACTAACCTTGACAAGTATGAACCTTCCTTCATAAAAAATGTACAAAAGGTGAACTACTCAATCAAACGAATGCCTTTGCTCATCTTTTTATTATTATCCTTGAAATGTTTGTATATTGATTAAATGGGGAATTTATTTTGGATATGTAGGAGAGATTTTTCAAGTGTCTTGAACTTATTCATGAGCTTCAAAGAAGTGCGGCAGTTCAATCTTTGCCCCAAAACCCAATAGGAGTGCTAGATGTCTCATGTTTGAGCTATAAAAGCGACGAGTTACCAACGGTGTCAAGTGCGAATCCTTCTCAGGCGGATTGAAATTTTAAGAGGGTAAACCTAAATAAACCATCTGATATGGACTAAGAGGTGAAACTCTCAAATTCTTACCCAAGTAGATTCAGCTAAATTCCCACCTTAGATGTGCATTCTCTGACAAAGGAATACCAAAAAATAGCCATGGATATGGTCTTAAGTATCATGAAGAACAACTCTAAGAAACAAAAATTGTAAGCTTGATATTCTTAATGTCCTCTCTCTTTTACTTTTGATATCTGTATCTTTATTTTCTCTGGATGATCATGTATTTAATTATTTTTTCTTCTTCTCTATGTAGATCAACTAAAGATCATGTCTCACATGAAGATGAAAGAAAGACTAGTAAGGATAGTATTGAGAGCAATGAAAATGATGTCCAAGTCTTGGTAGGTTGTTTCATCAATGACCAACATTAGCGAGCCATGTTTATTTCCTTGGTAGTTTAAAGCGGAGAAATAAATGTAGGTGAATCATCATTTCATTTCTTCTTCTTCTTTTTTCTCAGGGTGGTTTATGGCTCTATGCTAGTATCACTCAGCATTTCTAGATTCATTGGTCTAAATTTTATTATAAATACATAGAGATTCGGTTGTAAGTATGATTGTTATTGCACTTGAAATCAACATGTATAACATTACAGTACATTAATATATGTTTTATTTTTTTTGAAAAGTACTGCAAATATTGATTTATTTTTAGGTATTTCTATTACTTGAGTATAGTTACAAATCTTGTATAAATGTGGGCAGGTGACTACCTTGCAGCTGAAGTGCCTCATATGCATGGCATGAGATACAAGAACTGCAGGGCAATTTATTATTATTTTTTTGAATTTCAAACCATTAACATCGCTTTTACAGTGATGTAGATTTCTTTGCTTTATGTATCTATATCACTTTTCACATGATGTTAATTCTTCAATTACGTTACTTTTAGCGTGACAAGGATACCTATATTACGTCATTTCTTAGCTGACGTAAAAATGTACCTATTACATCACTTTTAAATGACGTGAATAAACATCAACTATTTAATGAAATAACACTTTTAACGTCACTTTTTCAACATAAAAATGTCATTAAAAAAGTGCCGTAAATACATAGTACTAACCAAGTCGCCTTGGTCAACGTCGCTTGTAAAAGTGACGTTATTTCTTTGTCACGTCACTTTTTTAGTGACGTAAATACCCGTGTATGTTGTAGTGATACAAGATTCAATTGATGACTTCAACACTATATTACCCTCAAAGAAATGGGAAAGCTGAATCCATTAACAAAAGTATCAAGTCTGGCTTACGCAAGTGCCTCGACGACAAGAAAGGTAGATGGGTCGACAAAATTCTCAATATATTATGGGCTTACCATACCACTCCTCGAGTATTCACCAGATGGACGCCATTTATGATGGCTTTTGGTACTGAAGCAGTCATACCCTCAGATCTCGATTTACCTAGTGCTCGACGCAAAATTACTGATGAAGAAAATGAGCTCGGACTCCTTTACAACCTTAATTGGATCGAGGAAGCCAGAGATAAGTCCATTGCCAATTTGGGTCGTTACCATGATACGTTAAAAAAATCATACAACATGAGAGTTCGAGAACAGAAATTTGGTATTGGAGACCTTGTCCTACGAAGGATACAAGGCCATACCCGACCTAGAAACTTAGAAAAATTATCAGATAACTGGAAATGACCGTACATTGTGTGCAATAAAACAGATAGTGGAACTTATTGGCTTATGACTGAAGACAAAGTTCAACTTGAGTACCCATGGAATACTGCTCAGCTTAAGCTATTTTACAGATGATGCATTGTAATCGTTTACTTTGAATCAAATAAAATAGTTTGTTATACACAAATTCT